>OX375820.1:18858566-21733341 GCA_947359405.1 Antitype chi | reverse complement strand
GATGTGGTCCAGCGAGCTCAGTGATGTAAAGAGGGACGTAGGCGTCAGGAAACGCCGCACTAAAAGTGCTGCACCAGTTGAGCAGTACCTGAAACAAAAAGAAGCACAGCATAAAAGCCAAAAATGCCTAAGCAAGAAGCAGAACAAAGTGCTTGAAATAACTGAGTTAAGACTAAAAATTCTGAGCCAGCAAGGATTTTTAATAAGACAAGGAAACTGTTTAAAACAAGAAATAATCAATTATAGAATAGAAATTAAATATAAACAAGTAGAATAAGAAAAATATGTCTATATGATATATTGCATATATATTAGGATAGTCATAGCATTAATATAGTATAAAATAAGTTAGAGATACAATAATTATTAGAATAAGTATAGTTAGACACAAAAAATAAAAATAAAAATAAAAAAAAACCAAACAAAAAACAAACAAAAACATGATAAAGAAAGTAGAAAATAAGATAGCAAAATAAGTTTATCAGTTATTAGGTATGTAAGATGTAGGTTTATAAAAAACGTTACAAGATTGAGGTCTTAATCTGAGAATAAAGTGAAGCAACTGCTTCCGGGAACTCTCCCCTTCCTAAACAAGGACTGACAAAAATTAAAACAACTACAGAACGACTACAAATCAGAACACAGTCTTACAAGGGCTCTGATAATGTCAGAGGAACACTGAGCAAGGGCAGGAGTGGGTTTTAGCCGGTAAGAGTCCGGCACTGCCCAGACTGCGTCACAAGTGAGGCAGTCTGGGCGTCCATGAGGATTTCCCACTCCTGCCAAAACAAAAAAAAAAAAAAAAAAAAAAAAAAAAAACCTAACCTAACCTAACCTAACCTAACCTAACCTAACCTAACCTAACCTAACCTAACCTAACCTAACCTAACCTAACCTAACCTAACCTAACCTAACCTAACCTAACCTAACCTAACCTAACCTAACCTTTTTTGATGACGGGGGGAAATCCTCATGGATGTCCTCCGCCCTGGGGAGGGCGGAGGGGTCTGTCAGACTCTTACTGACTAAAACCACCCCGGTGTTCCGCCTCACACTTGCACCGGAGATCACGGGAACAAAAGTGACTTCCGCGATCCCCGGCTAGTGCCGGCCCGCCTGTGCGGGCCACCTCGCGTTAGGGGGGGAGTGAGGTGTTAAACTCCCCCCTTACATCACATAGAGGCGCGCGTGGAACACTACGCGCCGCCATCTCGGGTCCTAAGAAGTCGGGGGCGACGGATTTCCCCAGATCCGTCGCCCCTGGACCCATTTAGGGGGGCCGGAAGAGGGCGTTATCCGCCCTCCGCCGACGCCCGGTGCGTCTGCTGCGAATCGGGTTAGCGGAAGCAATCTCCCGCTCCCTCTCCGCAGCCTCCTTCTGCGAGATGACTGATTCGCAGAAGGATACCACCGCGTCCCAGGACTCCTCGCTGCCGACCATCGAGTCGACAACGGCCGGCAGCGACAGGTCACTGCCGACTCCTGAGATGAGGGCACGGCGCGGCTCCTCCCAAGCAGCACACTCTGCAAGCGTGTGCCACGCCGTGAACCTAACCTAACCTAACCTAACCTAACCTAACCTAACCTAACCTAACCTAACCTAACCTAACCTAACCTAACCTAACCTAACCTAACCTAACCTTTTTTTTTTTTTTTTGATTACGGGGGGAAATCCTCATGGATGTCCTCCGCCCTGGGGAGGGCGGAGGGGTCTGTCAGACTCTTACTGACTAAAACCACCCCGGTGTTCCGCCTCACACTTGCACCGGAGATCACGGGAACAAAAGTGACTTCCGCGATCCCCGGCTAGTGCCGGCCCGCCTGTGCGGGCCACCTCGCGTTAGGGGGGGAGTGAGGTGTTAAACTCCCCCCTTACATCACATAGAGGCGCGCGTGGAACACTACGCGCCGCCATCTCGGGTCCTAGAAGTAGTAGGGGGCGACGGATTTCCCCGGATCCGTCGCCCCTGGACCCATTTAGGGGGGCCGGAAGAGGGCGTTATCCGCCCTCCGCCGACGCCCGGTGCATCTGCTGCGGATCGGGTTAGCGGAAGCAATCTCCCGCTCCCTCTCCGCAGCCTCCTTCTGCGAAATGACTGCTTCGCAGAAGGATACCAACGCGTCCCAGGACTCCTCGCTGCCGACCATCGAATCGACAACGGCCGGCAGCGACAGGTCACTGCCTACTCCTGAGATGAGGGCACGGCGCGGCTCCTCCCAAGCAACACACTCTGCAAGCGTGTGCCACGCCGTGTCCTCCCGACAGTCGACGCAGTGGTGACACCGAGCGTCCGGCTCCCTGTTTATACGACACAGGTACTTCCCGAAGCAACCATGCCCCGAGAGCACCTGCGTCACCCGAAACGACAGGGAGCCGTGCCTCCTCCCGAGCCAGCGCTCGAGTACCGGCCGGACCGCCCCGATGGTGGTAGGGCGTGAAAGCCTGTCCCGCCATTCCGCCACCAGGGCTGCGCGAAGCTGTGACCGACGCAACTCCAAATGTCGCGGCGTCAGCCACTCGCCCCGCGCCCTCGAGTCCTCGCGCCACTGATACAATGACGCGAGTACCTTCGCCTCGAGGTCCCACGGCGGGGATCCGGCCAGTACGCAAGCCGCCTCGTAGGAGATCGTGCGATATCCCCTAATGACTCTGACGGCCATCGCTCGCTGTGGCCTTCGCAGGACAGCAATGCCGTCAGGTCAGCCGCCCAGATCGGGGCCCCATACAGGGCCATCGATCGCACGATCCCCACGTAGAGCCGCCTACAGGCGGCGCTCGGGCCCCCCAGATTGGGAAGCAGCGTTGACAGCGCCCCAGCCGCGCCCAACAACTTGGGCGCGAGCCGCTGGAAGTGGGGGCCGAAATCCCACCGGCTGTCGAGCACCAAAACCTAACCTAACCTAACCTAACCTTATTTTGTGTTGCACTCAGAACATCGTTGTGGTGGGAGTCCGGACTAGGGCCTGGACTATCACGCTTGTAACCTTCTACTTCGAGCCGGATTAGCCCATGGAGCCGTACCTGGAGCATCTCAAACGTATAGAGCAAGAGTTGGGCCCCAACAGGTCGGTTATGGGAGGAGATGCAAATACAACCAGTACTTGGTGGGGCAGCAGTAACGAAGACCCAAGAGGCGAGCAGATGTGCGGAACACTGGCGGAATCGGGGCTACAGATCATCAACTGCGGGATATCCCCACTTTCGACACCGTGAGAGGTGGGGTCAGGTACAGCAGTCACGTGGTTGTGACGGCCTGTTCGACGGACATCCTCAACCTGGTGAACGACTGGCGGGTCGTGGAGGGTCTCACGAGTTCCGACCACAACGTCATAACCTTCATCATACACCTACAAAAATCAAAAGGCGTAGCAATTTTTTTATTCTGCAGAAAAGAGCCATTAGAGCAATATATGGCCTCCGTAGGCGGGATTCTGTAAGAGAACTGTTCAAAGTTATTAATATCAAGACGGTACCTTGTCAATATATCTATGAGAACATCATGTACGTCAGGAAAAATCTAAATCATTTCAGTAAAAGAGGTGAAAGACACACCATTAGGACTAGAAATAGGGACTTGGCTTGCCCGGATACAGATCTGCCCGTGAACCCATCTTCCCAGAGATAGTGGGATGAGCCGCTCTGCAGGTTGGTACGGAATAAACTAATTAATACGTCCACCAATACTGCTGAGCTTGCTCGCCTTCTGGCTGTGGGTGAGTGGGAGTCGGGCTTCTGGCTGCAGGCACTACCGTTACCCAACATAGGCACCATGCTGGGTGACTCGACCTTCCGGCTCGCTACTTGCCTGCGTCTTGGCGCTCGTTGCGTGGCTCTGCATCGCTGCCAATGCGGTGAAGTTGTTGACCGCCTCGGACACCATGGCTTATCCTGCAGTCAAAGTCAAAGTCAAAGTCATTTATTTCAAATAGGCACTTAAAAGGCACTTTTGAACGTCAACATTTACATTAAAATAGAATTGATTCTAGTCGCCCCTTCCAAAATGTAGTTTCGTATAATAATAATAATATAATAATAATCGTTTATTTATAAAAAGGAGCACATTTACAAAGTGTCTTAAAAATTAAAATAGAACACAGTTGCTTATTGCCTGAACTAGGTTGAACCTGTGTTTCAGGCTATGAAGTGCATGAATACTTAATGTAATAAATTAACAATCTATCTAAGGTAAAAGTAAATTAAAACTAGGGAATAAAAGTAAAAGTAATAAAATAGCATGTTAGTCGTTCTATTTGCAGACAACAAGTAGATCTTCTGTCTGTGCATAAGCGATGGTTAGTAAATATTTAAGTATAATTTTCTTACAGCTAAAGTAATTTAATTTATAGATACTTAGTTTCCTATTTAACCTATTGTACAGAAATGGGCCCAAGAATGTAAAAAATCTTTCTACAAAAACATGTTTTGAGGTTGCATTGGATGTGCATACTATATCATTCCGTCTTTTGTAAGTATTGTCAGCAGTGTAGGTAAGCATGGTGTGCTGTTTTAGTACTAAGTGCATAATGAAAAGTTGTCGAACAGTCAGCATGGAGAAGAATGGGCAAGAAACTCCACCGTTACTCTTTTAAAATGTTTCAAGTACAATATTTACATTCATTATATGATTATGTGTGAAAACGATGCACCCAGAATAAAATTACCATACCAAAATGGGTAAAAAGAATCAAATTGAACGCAGTAGGAGCGCAGGCCGAATAACACGGCATGCCAGCATCAATGACATCATCCGTCGTGCTTTTGTCACCGCCGGGGTGCCAGCTGTTTTAGAACCCTATGGCTTGGCACGCGACGATGGGAAGAGACCAGACAGAATGTCCATAATGCCTTGGAAGTTAGGTCGGCCTTTGGTGTGGGATGCAACATGTGTCGACACCCTTGCGCCATCCCATCTTTCTAGTACGGTGAATTGTGCTGGGGCGGCTGCTGCAGGTGCGGAAAACCTCAAACGGCGCAAATATTCCAATCTTATTGGAACCCTATATATTCGAGCCGTTTGGGGTTGAAACTCTAGGGCCATGGGGTCCGAGTGCCCACTTAGTTTTCCGAGATATTTCCAAGCGGTTGGTTGACTCTTCACGTGACCAAAGGGCTGGCCTTTATTTTGGCCAAAGAATCAGCATTGCCATACAACGTGGCAATGCTGCCAGCCTTTTGGGCACTCTTCCCGTTGACAACGATGCGGACTTATTTTTTGATGCATTATGATTATTTGCTTTTTTATATACCGGTACATATTATTAGCTTTGCTTTGTGTTTAACTAATACATAATTATGAAACTTTGAATTAATTACTACCGAGATGACAACTATTATAAAAGTATGGAAAAAAAGACATGTTGCGCCGTGTTGTTGATAAATAGTACGGGTAAGGGTATACGGGGACGAGTACAGTTCCTTGCGAAGTATTCGCGGTGTAACTATAAATAAATAGTACGAGCAAGGGTACAAGAGTACGAGTACAGTTCCTTGCGAGTGTTCGCCGTGTAACTATAAATAAATAGTACTTGTAAGGGTACAAGGGTACGAGTACAGTTCCCTGCACAGTATTCGTGGTGGAACTATAAATAAATAGTACGGGTAAGGGTACAAGGGTACCAGTATAGTTCCCTGCGAAGTATTGGCGGTGGAACTATAATTAAATAGTACGAGTAAGGGTACAAGGGTACGAGTACAGTTCCCTGCGAAGTATTCGCGGTGGAACTATAAATAAATAGCACGGGTAAGGGTACAAGGGTACGAGTATAGTTCCCTGCGAAGTATTGGCGATGGAACTATAAATAAATAGTACGGGTAAGGGTACAAGGGTAAGAGTACAGTACCTTGCGAAATATTCGCGGTGCAACGATAAATAAATAGTACGGATAAGGGTACAAGAGAACGAGTACAGTTCCCTGCAAAGTATTCGCGGTGGAACTATAAATAAAAAGTACGGGTAAGACTACAAGGGTACGAGTACAGTTCCTTGCGAAGTATTCGCGGTGTTCTGTCTTTTTATACAACAAGTTGCCAATACATTTAAAAGTATGAACATCATTAACTTTTTCAAGAACAAAATAAAGACATATTTATTGAGGAATGGCTATTACAGTATCGATGATTTCATAGATGATAAACGACAGCCACAATTAAATTATTTGTGAATCTTTTTGTTACGTATGTTTTATTTTTATATAATGAATTTTAAATTTTATTTTGATCAATGATTTGTTGGTGTTCTATTTTAAACGCGAAATTATTTTTAACTAAGAATGTACTCAATGTTTTATTTATTTTCCTTTTTTATTATTATTTTATCACTCATTAATGTAATTTTCAACACAATGTATTTTGTTATGAAATAAATGACTTATGAGTTATGACATAAGTAACTATAAATAAATAATAAATGCAGGCTGAGGAATAATGTTGTTGTCGTTGCATTTTAAAGGAACATGTAGTGACAAACATTTAAAGGAATAAGCTAAGATGGTTTGGTCATCTTGAGAGGATGATTGAAAAGCAACTAACAACGGGTATTTACAAGGCACAAGTGAGTGGAAACGCCGAGAGGGGACGTCCTAGATGGAACTTATTGGTAACGTTCTTCAGAAAGGTCAGGTGCGTAGTACTCTAATGACATCCTGCAGGTCAACCTATGAGGTTGTTGGTTGCTAATCCGGACTTGCCTGCGGTTAACTTAATAAATTAAGACCTACAGCCAGGGCTTAAAAACTTAAAACTATAGCGACAGCAAACAATTACATATACTTTTTTAACTGTCTAGGGGTTGGTCAGCCAGAAAACCGAAGCTATAGTTGCCCATTCCAAAGCAGGTACCTGACGGGCCAGAACTCTACAGATTTTTTTTTTTCAAAAATAACACTGGCACTCCGGGAGTGCCGACAGAAGCGAAAACTTGAACAATTACGTGTGTATTTTTTTAATCGTCAAGAAATATTTTTTGTATCGTCAGATTAAACAACGGTTAACGTGCGTTCAACGTTGTTCGCTCGTACGTTCGTGTTGTCAGTGGTGTCGGTAACAGTGTCGCGAGTTCAATTGTTTTTTCCCATCTCCAAAAACGCCCAACGCACCTAAAGACGTTTTCACTTAAAAAAATGCATTTTTGTTGAAATTATACATGTGAGAACTCTGTACCTAAACGTGCACCTTAAAAATGTCCGTAATACAAAAGATAAAAACAATTCAGAAATCAAAATAAATCGAGACAGTTAAGAGATGACGCGTCTATCAGTACTGTTCAGCTCAACCATTTTGAAGGGGACTTTATGATCCACCATCTAACACACACGCCACCACCAGCGAGGCATTTGAGCTAGGATGGCATACTCACAGCCGCCAGGGCACATTCTAGTGGATGAAAGACGTACTCACTCAATAAATGGTAGGCAGATACAAGTAGTCACACATGTTCTATGCAATTATACAATACTAAGAGATTGAATTTAAACAATGCAAAGATAGTTTTTACAATCTTCAGCAGTTCCAACAATATTTTTGAATGTAAATATTTTCCTCACCCTTGGGAAGAAGGCGTGAGTGTACGTACATATATGTATAAGAATGTGAATAACAAAGTAAACAAACCTACAATAAATCAAACTAGACAGGCGGCTTGTAATTGGATCACATCTTCATGAAGTCATGATGAAAGCCATTCCATGATGAACGGAATTCCATTATAGATGTGCATATTTTCAGCATTACTGATTGGACACGTCATACAGTATACATTGTGACAATCACGTAGCCTGAAGGCTCTGGTTAGGGCTGTTAAAATAAAGAAACAAGTAAAACCACGTTCGCGCGAACTTCTCTGATCTGCTATACAGGTATTCCTAGTGCAGACAGCAGTCTCTCACAAACTAGTGTCACTTAGTTTTTAAGCTTTTATACTCTTGTTTGTGAAGAGAAAATACATTATTTTGAATTTTAATTGAACGCACGCATCTTCAACGCACTGCTTACCGCCGAGAGTTCAAAATCGAACAGCGTGTGTTTTCCGACGCGCTGGGATGCACTCTGTTGGATTCTGAATACTGGGTTCAACATCGACAGTTAAAAATCCAGTGTGCGATAAAATCCCGCCGCGATATTTTTATGTCTGTGCGAACGTGCAAGTAAGTAAAGTGGGCTTGAAGTTAGCTGTCAGCCACATGCCGCAGATTGCACCGTGAAAACTTGCGTGAAGTGACCTGTCAATAATGTAAATTCCTAGCATCAGGTGGAATTAAAGCACTCTTCAAACTTAAGTTTTCACGGTGAGATTTTTAGAGAACAGACTGGTACATGTGTCACTTGTTGGTTTACCGTGGCAGCCTTATAACTAAAAACTTCAAGCAACGTGAAGCACGATTGTCAAAATAAATGCAAATGAGATTTCTAATTGAATTGAAATCGAATGCTTTATTATACAATCTAAGGTTTTATGGACAATTTTGAATCATTACCGAATTTCATTCCATTTATTTTGTAGTATTTGTGGCGTCTGGTTTTGTGCCGGTTGATGGCAATAGGCTTTACCCTAATTACATAGTACTACACAACTGGTGAAATGTGGGACTGAGTGTCACTATAGGTACACCTCTGCTTAACCCTTCGGGGGTTTTGTTATGTGTGTGTGTGTGTGCATAATTATGTATTTTCACGAATTGATCTTTTTAGGTAAAAGTGTTAAATTGATATATTAAATTCTTATCTTACTAACAGGTGCCAAGTAGTTAGTATTGGTGAACATCGAAGTGAACCCCAACCTATTACCTGTGGAGTACCACAAGGTTCTATACTAGGCCCTCTATTATTCCTTATCTACATCAACATTATTAGTGAAATCGGTCTTAAGGGAGTTATTTCACTATATGCCGACGGGACTAGTATTTTTTTCTTTGGCAGTAAAATAGAGGGAATTGTTAGAGAAGCACAAACAGACCTCAAAAGACTAGTTATCTGGTTCCAATGCAATTTGCTTACTATAAATGCAAGTAAAACCAAATACACGATGTTTAGTGCTAAAAATAAAAGACTTCATACACATGGCGACTTAAGTATTACTGGTCAATCTTGAGTAAAAACAAATACTGAAAAATATTTAGGTATTACTCTTGATGATAAACTTACAATGAAGCCTCATATTGAGAAAGTAAGAAAAAAGATATCACCCCTGACTGGTGCACTTAGAGGAATTTTCCGATGTCTCCCACTACAGGTCAGATATATTATTTATAACTCGGTGGTTAAACCACATCTCGATTATTTAATCGAAATATGGGGAAGTGCTGCCAAAACTCACCTTAAAAACTACAAACAACTACAAAAAATTATTAAAGTCTTATTCCATTATAATTATTTAACATCTTCTCGAAAGGTTTTAAAAGAAACAAAATGAATGAATATTGAACAAATCTTCTTTTTAATATATATAAATCTCGTGTCACAATGTTTGTTCTCAATGGACTCCTAAACCACTTAACCGATTATAATAAAATTCGCACACCATGTGCAGTTCGATCCAACTTGAGAGATAGGATAGTTTAAATCTCAAATTATAGTCGCAATTTTAATTTATTGCTAATTATTTGTCTGTTATTATTTGACAGTCACAATTATCTGTTAACTCCAAATGATTCTAACAGATGTCGATACCTTTCGACTGGGTTCAGTAAGTAATCAATAGATGGCGCTGCTATGGTAAATCTACTAACGTGTCATATAAGCTACATTTTAACAGCATAATTACCACGTGTTGTTGACGCTATAAAATTAATTAAATTTATTTTGTAGTGAACGAAATACTCTATAATTCAATTATTTCCACTTTTTAAATTTTTGGTGTTAGCATAGCCGGCCACGTGTTACTTAGACTGAAGTGTAAATTGAATTCATATTATAATGAAGATAATACAGTGAAATTAATCCTGTTTTTTACTTATTTGTGCTTCATTGATCAAAACACAATTTCCTACACTTTTTCAACAGTTGTACAAATATTTTATTTTTTATTGTTTTTATTTAACCTCTATTAAAAAATATTTAGCACTTATTATTTCAATGTGCTATGATAACAAGTTTTTCAGATTTTTTTTCAATTTAGCCACAGCAACGCGTGGCCGGGTAAGCTAGTTTATAAATATAACACAGCTGCGTACTTGTACGTAAGATAACTAATAGAGACATACATACACTAATAATATTTACCAAAAGAATGCAAATTCAAAAGCGCATAACGAGGAAGGCTACCTATATAATCTTGAGAGCACCGAGGACAAACTACGGTAGAAAGACTGTCGCATATGAGTGGGCTCAACTCTATAACTCTATACCTAAAGTCAATAAAGAATCCAAATCGCTTCCAACTTTTAAAAGGCTATTGAAACATCATGTCATAAACAGTGTTTTTTTTTATGTTAATACTTTTATTTTATACCTTAATTCTAGATTTTATCCCAGCGAAACCGTCGCATAACTCAATTTTTATGTTTTTCCTCATAGAAGTGAATATTGTATTCTTTTTGAAACCGTCTTAAGCCGTTTTAATTTTTATTCTATTAATAATCAGAAAGGTGCTAGCCCTACTTACAGTCGATTGTATTTGAACAATTGTTTCTAGAACAACCACAATGATTAATATGAGGTTTTATTATGAGCTACATCCATTTAATACCATATATAGTAAGCATTTCTCATATTTATTATTGGAGCAGATTTGTCATAGTATATCATAATTCTAGTTCATTCTTATCTTCACTAAAACCACCATTCCTAATTTGGTATTCATTACAGTTATCATACTGGAAGTGTTTACCATTTATCGGTGAATGTGCAGCATGAACTGTTGATTTATACCTACTTATACCATAAAAATATTTACTTGTTTAAAATGGCTTCCACTAGTGGTAATACTTATGTAAATGTAGGAGTACGTCCGGTACACACTAGGAATAGTCCGACCCGCTATGTCTAATCTTTTAACCAAGGTATGGGCCATGGATCGATGGATGGCTCGTAGCTTATATAGTACTCACACAATTCGTTCATATTAAATATGGGTATTTATCTGCATCTGGTTATACAAGAAACCGACCCTAACGTTGTTGGGAAAAGGCTAGGCAGATGATGATGAGGCAAGGAGGCCTCGTATACGGAAGAAGAGGAACCCATCAGCAGCTTTAGGTATTACTAGGTACCTATCAATTTTCCTAGAATTTATCTATGGTCTTTTCAGCAGTCTAACCGGATGCAGCTGAATACCAGTATTTCACATGGAACGACTGCCTATCTGACCTCCATAACCCAGTTACTGGGTAACTTAGAATATTAAATATTAACAATAATAATAACGGTAAAATGGGGTGAATAGATATGCAGGGGTGAATCGAGACGAAACTTTAAAGTGGATTTTACCGTTGAAATTATATAGTTTGTAGTCAAAAAGGACTCTAATATGTTTAATGTTTTATAATTAACGATTAAGTGCCTTTATTGACAGAAAACGATCATAAGTTCATGGGCAAATCCACTTTAAACTTCCGTCTCGATTCACCCCTGCATCTCTAATCACCCCATTTTACGGTATTATAATTAAGTTAATATTCAAATATTTTTATAGCACTTACAGTCTAAAAGCAAAACGAACAATAACACTAATATTACATTATCTGTAAACAATCCGTTATAAGAGAACAAGTTATGAGTTTTACATTACCGTTTTGCGAGATTTTAAATCCGCAAAATCATCAAGTCCAGCAATCAGTGAAAAATAAATTAGTTATCAATACACATAATTAAAATGTAACGGATCTCTGTCTGTACATGGGAGATATATGAGATTTTTTTTATTGAGACCTTTATCGACACAAATAGCACCCAAAACAATGATTGTTACAATTTTTGTCTGTTTGTCTATGCGTTTGTGCACGCTAATGTCAGAAACGGCTAATCCAATTTAGATGTAATTTTCACTAATATATTCTGGTAAGCTTCAATTAACATTTAGTGTTTGTTTCATGTCAATCGGTTCATAAATAAAAAAGTTATGCCAACTGAAAAAATCACGTTAGTATGGATTGCAAGAAAAATCAACAATTTTATTTTCCCAACAATACAAACAAGTAAGAATACCTACACCTTTACATAGGTATGTCAGCTAGAAAACGCTTTATGCCTTCGAAGTACCAGGTCATCATAAATTGGTAGGACTTAACACAGGTGTGTCAGCTAGAAAACGCTTTATTCCTTCGAAGTACCAGGTCATCATAAATTGGTAGGACTTAACACAGGTGTGTCAGCTAGAAAACGCTTTATTCCTTCGAAGTACCAGGTCATCATAAATTGGTAGGACTTAACACAGGTGTGTCAGCTAGAAAACGCTTTATTCCTTCGAAGTACCAGGTCATCATAAATTGGTAGGACTTAACACAGGTGTGTCAGCTAGAAAACGCTTTATTCCTTCGAAGTACCAGGTCATCATAAATTGGTAGGACTTAACACAGGTATGTCAGCTAGAAAACGCTTTATGCCTTCGAAGTACCAGGTCATCATAAATTGGTAGGACTTAACACAGGTGTGTCAGCTAGAAAACGCTTTATTCCTTCGAAGTATTAGGTTGTGTTAGAGATCATGTCCAATGACTAAGATGTTTTGCTGATTGGTTAAGATAACATTTATTGATTCTGAGGCAGTACGAAGCTCGCCGGGTCAGCTAGTAATTAATAAAAATAAAAACCGTCTCTCGGTTGACGACTTCCAGCCTCCCGAACAAGCCGGATTCCGAAAAGGCTTTAGCACCGTGGGCCACATTCATACGCTGCGGCTGGTTATACAGAAGACCGAAGAGTATAACCTGCCTCTCTGCTTAGCGTTTGTGAATTACGAGAAAGCCTTCGATTCGATCGAGACGTGGGCTGTACTGCAGTCTCTCCAACGGTGCCAGATTGACTATCGATACTCACTATGGGAGTCCGGCTCCAGGACCGGACCTCGAGACCTATCCTCCTGCAGCGAGGGGTGAGACAGGGAGACGTAATCTTTCCGAAACTGTTCACCGGTACATTGGAGGATGTCTTCAAGGTTCTGGACTGGAGAGGGGTATTACCTACAACATCAATGGCGAGTACATCATTCACCTTCGGTTTGCCGATGATATAGAGTAGTCATGGCTGAGACTATGGAGGACCTTAGTACAATTCTTGATGACCGCAGTAGAGCTTCCGAAAGAGTGGGTCTTAAAATGAACATGGACAAAGCGAAGGTTTGTCGAATACCCACTCTCATGAAGATCGGAGACTCTACACTCGAAGTTGTAGAAGATTATGTTTACCTAGGGCAAACTGTCCAGTTAGGTAGATCCAAATTCGAGAAAGAGGTCAATCGTCGAATCCGACTCGGCTGGGCAGCGTTCGGGAAGCTACGCAATTTCTTCTCGTCTCACATCCCGCAGTGTCTCAAAACGAAAATCTTTGACCAGTGCGTGTTGCCAGTGATGACATATGGTACTGAAACGTGGAGGGCAATGGAGAGGGCTATGCACGGAGTTTCCCTACGTGATCAAATCAGGAATGAAAATATTTGCAGGAGAACCAAGGCAACCGACATAGCCCGAAGAATTGCCAAACTTAAGTGGCAGTGAGCAGGGCACATTGCTCGCAGAAAAGATGGCTGATGGGGCCGAAAGGTTCTGGAGTGGCGACCGCGTACCGGAAGACGTAGAGTAGGAAGCCCTCCAACAAGGTGGACCGATGACCTTGTGAAGGCCGCAGCAATCCGCTGGATGCGGGAAGCACAGAACCAGTCGAAGTGGAGGAGCTTGGGGGAGGCCTTGTCCAGTAGTGGATGTCTTTCGGCTGAAATGATGATGATGAATAAAGCCAATGGGGCAAAATCACTCAATTAAATCACAATTAAAATTAAATTAATTAATAATAATAATAAAATAATAATAATTAAAAAAAAAAAAAAAAAAAAAAAAAAAAAAAAAAAAAAAAATTGAATTATAATATTGAAACGCTATAGGAATATTTTAAAAAATCGTTTTCACAATTAGTATACTTTACACAACATACTGTATAGGTATACTGTACAGTATGTTGTGTAAGTAGTAGTAGGTAGGTACTATAATGTTGTAAAATTTTCGAGGCTTCTTTTTTCCGCGTATATAATTGAAAAAAAAAAAACATATTTCCTTAAGGCAAAAAATAATGAGCAAAATTTGCTGCCTCCCTAAAATTTGCCGCCCTAGGCTCCAGCCTACTCAGCCTGCTGGTAAATCTGCCACTGCCAAAACACCGCAGCTGGGACGAAGAAATGGCAACAAACTTCCCAGTAAGTTAGAATAATTTGATTCTGTACAACATAGTATTGTGGGTGGGCAAATACTTTGCATGGGGCGAAAGGAAATCTTTTGGTGTAAGTTCTTTATTGGAGGAATAAATTCAGCACGGTTGGCGCAGTGATTATAAGCGTGATTAATTAATTGATTAATTACTGCTGCGCTGCGTATCGCGGGTTCGATTCCCGCACGGAACAAATATTTGTATGACCTACAAGTAGTTGTTCATGGTCTGGCTGTTTGTGTGTGTGAGTTTAAATTTTGCGGCGTAGCACCGTCGCGGTTTTGAACCGACCATTGAGAAGGCAACAGAGTGCATATCAGGCCGTCACCCCTCGGTGCTAAGCTATGCGTCTCAGGCCGCCACCTCTCGGCGCTAAGCTATGCATCTCAGGCCGTCACCTCTCGGCGCTAAGCTATGCATCTCAGGCCGTCACCTCTCGGCGCTAAGCTATGCATCTCAGGCCATCACCTCTCAGCGCTGAGCTATGCATCTCAGGCCGTCACCTCTGGGCGCAAAGCTATGCATTCAAGATCCAGATGCGCAAAAAATCCCGTCGTTTTCACTTGGCGTTCTTTTTGACTTTTTTTTGTCGGCTACCAGTGGTCGTAGCGTGATGTTAGACTTATATCCTTCTTCAAGAATTGGGCTATTAAATGCATTTTTTTTTCAAAAGCGACGCGCGACGTTTAGGTTCCGAGAATACTTCCTACATACAAACTACAAATAAACAAATGTAACTTCTTCAAAATATGAGTATTTCAATTTCAATTTATAACAGGCATAGTCACCGTGTTTTTTGGTGATGTGCAAGATGTAATACACAACAATTGAGTAAAGTAGTAGCATGCTTTAACAAATTTAAGTGTATAGAATGTCATAATTTACGAAACGAAATAGGTATTCGGTTATCATAAAAAAAAACTAATCAATTTAAAATAAAATAATATTACATTAGGGTACCTACCATTAAAATTCAAGTTAGTAATTTGAAGTAAATACATAACATAACAATAACACGGTATATTTGTAGAATACAAGTCCATTGAATAAATTAATTATGAAGGAATTAAATATTATAATTATGTCACGGATTAAAAAAAAAATACAAAATAATAAAAAAGTAAGTCAAATAATAAAAATCACATAAAAACATAAGGCAAAAAAATATAAAAACATAAGGCAAATCAATGTCTAAATATGAATAAAATAATGGTGAAAGTCATCCCATTTTGATGTCATCATTAAAAAAATCATTATGCATTAAGCATTTATCGACCAGTAGTTTTCTGAGCCGGTTAATAAATATTTTATCATTTTGTTCCATTTTTAGTTCGTTGGGTATTTTATTATATACTCGTATTTTGATTGATGTTACGTGAGGACTTGTGCTGTGTAATTTTAGCCTTGATTGTGGTATTACGAGCGTGTTTTCAAAACGTGAACGCGGTGCATATCGGCGAGGTTGGTCTATAATTTTAAGGTAGAAGTTTGGATATTGTCTAACGAATTTACAGATTTCTAGAATATAAATTGATGTCAAAGTTAGAATGTCTAGTTTCCTACAATGCGGCTTACAACTTACGTCATTGTCGATATAAACCATTATCCTAATGCATTTTTTCTGTAGGATGAACAAGTCGTTGCTATCTACGCTATTTCCCCAAAGTATTATTCCATACCTAAGCCAAGCATATGCATATGCATAGTAAGTGGATAGGGCAGTTTTTAAATCTGTAGTTTTTTTGAGCTCACGTAGTGCTTAAATAAAACTAGATAATTTTGATTTAAGTTTTTGGATGTGCGCTTTCCAGTTCATGTGGATATCTAAGTCGAGACCTAACAAAGTAAACGTGTCTACGCAGTCCAATTTGATACCGTCAAACGTAAAATTTATAGTCAAGGGTTTTTTTTGGTAAGGCCTAAATTGCATAATTTTAGTTTTCGAGAAATAAATTTCTAAATTGTGGTCTTTCATCCAATTTTGAATATTTAACATTATATTATTCAGATTATCATGTAGGTTTTGAGAGTCGTTACAGGAAGTTAGTAATGAAATATCATCGGCGAACAATACGCACGACTCCGTCAGTATTTTAGGGAGGTCGTTGATGTAAATTAAGAATAACAAACACCCGACAACACTACCTTGCGGTATCGAATTATTAATACAAAGCCTATTTGAACGTATTTTTTTAAATTCCCCAGTGTCATGATCCCAAGGTTCAATTTCTACAAATTGTTCTCGGTTTTGTAGGTAGGATGTGAACCAATCGTGAGTTATTCCTCTGACGCCGATACCGTGTAGTTTGTCTAGCAATATGTTATACAGCACCTTATCATATGCCTTGGTCATGTCAAGTAAGATTCCGATAGCGTATTTGTTATTATTTAAAACGTTAAGTATTTGTTGAGTAAACTTATATGTTGCTAATATCGTGGATCTTTTTTTTCGAAAACCATTTTGACATTCATCGAAAACATTGAACTTTTCGCAAAAGTTATAAACGCGTTTGCACATTGCTTTTTCTAAAATTTTAGATGATGTAGGTAATAGTGCAATAGGACGATAATTATTTGGATTTGACCTCGAGTTTCTTTTGTGAATAGGTTTAGTTACCGATTGTTTTAGCGCGTCGGGTCGGTTTCTAGTTTAATTACCGATTGTTTTAGCGCGTCGGGTCGGTTTCTAGTTTAATTACCGATTGTTTTAGCGCGTCGGGTCGGTTTCTAGTCTAACCGGATGCAGCTTTATATATACCATTCTATTACACGAAGCGAGTGCCTATCTGACCACAACCCAGTAACTGGGTAACAGAGTTGCGACTTATTTGAAATACTTGTATTTAAAATGCAAATACAAAATGCAAAATACGTATTTTATATTTTGAAAAAAAAAGCATTTTGCATTTTATTTGAAATACTTTTCGAGATGTATTTTGTATTTGTAAAATGCAAAATACTTTACTGCTAATTTTCGCCACTTTACCACTCAAATCATTTAAATGGGTACCTAAGCGATTCGACAAATAGCCACTAGCGGCGCGCTGCAAGTGCTGCAACCTTGCGATTGCGGATTTGTGTGCAAAGTGAAGTGACAAAACATATTTAAATATCGTTCGTTATCTGTGGAACATGAAAATACGCGCTACGCGCCTTGTTGATTGGTTTTACTTCGATTACCGGTATTTCTGTTATTATAAAAAATTAAGTATTGGATTTGGTTTTCTACTGTTGAAATATAGTAAACAGAGATTACTTGATCAATGGTGATGTGAACCAAAATGTAAGTAGGTACATAAACATAAACTCAAAAGTTCGTATAAAATAGGTGGCCCCAGTGTGAGTTTCATTTAACCATCTCGATCAAACGCATCGAGCGCGTTTGAAGCTAAGTAAGGGTTACTAACGTTTTTGAATATTACTCAATCAGTAACATATACCTACCTATTGGTGTGCCAACAGTAACTAAAATTGAGTAACAATGTTGGTTGTTTTAATATCTAGGTACTAAGCTCGCGCCTATTTGCGTACGCGTCTACAGTTAATTTCTTTTGTTTTTATAAGTTAATTAATGTTAGCTAGCCCCGAGACCTGTTATGGTGTTCAATTTTTATTTTATTCTCTATTTCAGGGATGGCCATAACCTCATTTATCCATTTATATTGAGGCAGTGTTTCAAAGACGTTAAGTAGGATGCTGGACACGAAGTTAATATATCTGCTGTTTGTAAAAATGCCCAAAAACATTAAATGGAAGCGTGACTGCGACTACAAACTTCTTGAACCAATATACTAAACACATACCCAACAATAAAATTAAAAGGGTATTACTAAAATACAACACCTGTGTACCAAGTTCTGCACCAGTGGAAAGAGTATTTTTACATGGTGGTATGACCATGCGTCCACACAGACGCAACATGTCTGATGCTCTTTTAAAACGAGTAATGTTAAAATCTATAATAAGTAAATAAATAACACTAATTTCATCTAAAACTATTTTATTTGAATAAAGTATTTTGAAAATACGTATAAGACAATACGTCTATTTGTTATCTTTTTCAGTCTATAACGACAAATTAAACCATGTGTTGCTCTGTAAAACAAAGTTTTTATTTTCACTTTCGTATTACGAAAAAAACACTAATTACATTATCCTAAAGCTACAAACATTACCTGTAAAACAAAGAAACGACATTTAAAGTTTATTTGCCGATCTTTTTCCAATTTACGAATAAAATTATTTTTGTAATGTTTTTCTAGTCACTCAAATCCCAGCCACACAGAGTAAAAACAATAATGCTGCTTTACCAATCTTCGGTAGCTGACGCCATCTATTGTGTCACTCAAGACAACACGTCAATGACATATGACTTTTGAAAAGCGCGCTAGTATTTAAAGATAAAGGGATCCTAGACATCTCTAGGTATTCCTTTACATACGTATTTTGCATTTAGTATTTAAAATACAAAAAGCAAAAGTATTTTGTATTTTGCATTTGAAATGGTAAATTATAAAACTATTTGCATTTTGTATTGAAATACTTTTTTTAAACTATTTTGTACATCTCTGCTGGGTAATACGATACCCGTTGGTAAAATACTTTTTTTTAAACTATTTTGTACATCTCTGCTGGGTAATACGATACCCGTTGGTAAAATACTTTTTTTTAAACTATTTTGTACATCTCTGCTGGGTAATACGATACCCGTTGGTAAAATTAGTTGCAGAGTTTTGGGCCTCTGGCGACCTGTTCCCAAAGATCCACAAATGGCACCCGGGACCAACAGATTAACATGCTTTCCGAGACACGAGAGCCTTGGTATGTAACGATGGCCACCCATCCACAGACAAACCGCGGCAAGCGTAGCTTAACCTGATCGATCGACTATTATTATTTAGCCACAAATGGAAGAAAAAGACATGTCGATCAACCCCAAATACTTTAGTGTAAGGGCAGGAGAATTATAATGATGGTTAAAACAAAAATATTCCAGATCGCAGTTCAGATGCCTATTATGCATTTGCCATAAACAGTGATATGCAAATGCTTGCGCCGAGTGTAGATCGCACGCGCAGGTGCGCAAGTTAAACACTGCTCTATCACATCGCTATCGCAGTGCAACCCGCGCACAGTGCACTATGGCCGCGCGCGCTCTCGTCGCGTCTTGCGCGGTGTTCGCGATCGCGGGATATGCGTATGCGCAGGTCGGTTCTTACTATATTTTTTTTGTGTGAATTTTAATATAAAAGGTTATTCTGAAATCTTGAAAGAAATTGGTGGTGATTAGAACATTTTCTGTTGTTTTCTTTTTATGTAGGAGGTTTTCTTTACTTTGTTTTTTTTTTTTTTATGAAAATGGTATATCCGAGTGTTCTGGATGGCAAGAAAAAAATTTGGTTGTTGTCTACAGCAATCGGTTTTAAATAGATATCCGTTTGTTTTTTCTTAAACGTCTGCAATGATTTTTTATTAGTTTCGGTGAAGCGTTGATTTCTAATAAATTATATTGTGTAAATACCAGTTATTGTGTTTACCTATATAATTAAGTGTTTCTGCATAAAATTAAATATTAATATAATCTTGTCTTTAATAAATGTAACAATGACTCAATCATTAGACAGAAAAGTGCTGAAAAATGTCGGTAAATTTTCACGTGTGCAAAACGAAGCCGGTGCTATGATATTAACGTTTAATGTCCACATAAACGCTAAGTTATAATGGATTTAGTAGTGTTTTTACTTTAACTGCAGGTGTTTCAATCAATATTGGAATTTCACAATAACTCGTACCAAGTAATTGCCTGTAAAGTATTATTTAGCTATTTATTTATTATAAATGTGGAATTTATCCATAAAGTTTAATATTATATTGACATTCTAAACAAACGTTCCGGAAAACGATCGATAATGTTATGGAATCAAATTGCATGATCCTAGAAAAGTAAAAGAGTACAACCTTACCTTATGGGTTTCGTATTTTTAAATTACATATATTAGGTATGTAAGATAAGAACTGGATAAAAAAAAACTCGCAAAAAAATGTACTTGCCTAGTAAGTTTAACGCTATATTTTATTTTATTTATAGTTTTAGATAAGTTATGATATTGTTAAAACATTTATTTAAATACATTGTTAGATGATTTACGTAGGTACGAAAAGTTTCAGTGTAGGTAGGTATATACCTTAACCTTCAAGTATCAAGTGATTAACACAATTACTTTTCTATTGTTATTAGACTCAATGAGTTTACCTAACAGCCGACCGTTAATTGTTATTAGACTCAATGAGTTTACCTAACAGCCGACCGTTAATTGTTATTAGACTCAATGAGTTTACCTAACAGCCGACCGTTATTAAGTTGGTATTCTTTTTTTTTGTTACATTCGAACAGTTCAACTTCATTCGATAAAGTTCCCCGCTGACCTCAAAACCTTAAATTTATACAATAGTCTGAAGTTGAAATTAATCTTTTTGAATCTCTTCAAAAACAACAGATCTGGTATCAAATGGAGTCACTTATTATAACACTTCTTGTTTGCGGCATTTTGTAAGTAAACACTGCGGGAATGTGTGGGAAATATGTGAGGGTATTATTGCCTGGAGGTCGCCCTAAATTGATTTATTAACTCCAAACATACAAATAACTTTACAGGCTAGACCCAATACGATATTGTTGTACACTTTAAAATTAAAATTTTCGACTGCTTGTACCATAACAAATTTTATAGGTAGTTAATCTTTCAAATTCACTCAAAGCGCAACAGAATATGTCGACGTCATCAGCAATGAGGTTGAGAGTGCAGAGCGCAATCGGCAGCGGCGCCTCACGCAGCAAGTTAGTTCGCGCGCGCGGTACCGCCAGCAACCGCGACTGACGACGACGCCCACATACCCGTCTGGCACGACTAGTTCCACCCTTCGCAATAAATCTGCATTGTGTATCTTCCCTCTAATTATCTTAAATATATAAGAAACAAGTGTGAGTTGCCTCCTGAGTCTCAGTTCATTATATCCGACCATACCGAAGATAAACAAAGTTGGATACATTAACGGATAAAATGGATACACCCTGTATTCCCCCATATACTTATCTATATCTATATCTATCTATACATATAATAAATCTGTAGACGAACTGTTTCTGTACATTCAAAATATTTAAAAAAAAATTAGTTGGGGTGGTAAAGGATAATCAACATACGCCATTTTAATCCTTTTTGAAATTTTTGTCTGTGTTTCCGGTGTCCATTGTCGGTATTCCTGATTTCTGTTAAGATGCGTGAATAGATCAAGTATCACGTCAAAAGAACGAAACTAATATGGTTAACTTTTATATTAAAACATTATTTATAACTCGGAGTATATTTTAGTCTTTGTTTCATCGCAATCGCTTCGCTCAATCAAAAGATATGATCAATTGAAAGTATTCAAGAAGAACTTAATTACGTAATGTTGAAACACGTAACGACATCTATTGGCGCGAAACGGTACTAACGAATACAATATGCAAAATATATGTTATTATTATGTCTGCGTTATTTCAAAAAGTAATGATACTGACTACTAAAATCGCTATCCGTTGGTGGCGATTGCCAAGAATCAAAAAAAGGTAAAAGAATTTCAAATAAAAAGTGGTGATAATAATAATTGATGTGGTGTTCTGAGTCATAAAGAATGCAATGTGAGATAAATATTTATAAGTTTTAAAAATAACAACTTTACAAAATCAATACATATCTAAGAGGGGAAGAAATCTCACAAAAAAATAAAATTTTAATAAAAGTCTCAGTGGCACCATCTAGCGTAATATAGCAAAATTATTGCGGCTATGAGGAAGATCTTTATAGAAAATCTTAGTCTTGAGCGTCAGTAACGCCATATAGGTTTGAATAGCAAACATACAAAGACAACAACTTGAATATGCCTGTTTTATAGATTTTCTTTCGAAAATACGTATATCCGAGAGGCGATCTGAGTCATAAAGAATGCAATGTGAGATAAATATTTATTAGTTTTAAAAATAACAACTTTACACAATCAATACAAATAGAGGGGAAGAAATGTCATAAAAAAATAAAATTGTAATAAAACTCTCAGTGGCGCACCATCAAGCGTAATATAGCAAAATTATTACGGCTATGAGGAACATCTTCATAGAAAATCTTAATCTTGAGCGTCAGTATCGCCATCTAGGTTTGAATAGCAAACATACGAAGACAACAACTTGATTATGCCTGTTTTATAGATTTTCTTTCGAAAATATGGATATCCGAGACGCGATCTGAGTCATAAAGAATGCAATGTGAGAAAAATATTTATTAGTTTTAAAAATAACAACTTTACAAAATCAATACAAATAGAGGGGAAGAAATCTCATAAAAAAATAAAATTGTAAAAAAAGTCTCAGTGGCGCACCATCAAGCGTAATATAGCAAAATTATTACGGCTATGAGGAACATCTTCATAGAAAATCTTAATCTTGAGCGTCAGAAACGCCATCTAGGTTTGAATAGCAAACATACAAAGACAACAACTTGATGAAATGCCTATTTTATAGATTTTCTATCGAAAATACGTATATCCGAGAGGCGAGGTCCAAAATCCGTAGATCCATGGATAAACCCGTAAATCCGTAGGTTTGGCAACGCGGGGTGACGCTTGGTAGAAACTGGAAACCTGTGGTAGGCATCTTCTTTCTTCATCGTGATAACGCCGCGGTCCCAAGGGCCGTCTGACAGGTTGCGCCAGGTGTTACTGCACTGCTACCTGTCGAGGCCTATCGCAGTCTGTGTCGAGCATTCCCTATGCTGTGATTATAGTCAGTGGTCAACATTTGATAAACAAAGCTAAAAGACACGCGCCTGTACGGGCCGAGACAGGCGCCCGCCCTCGCGCTGCGTCACCCCGCGCCGGCGACGGCTGGCCATCGGAGACCTCATCGGCATCGTATGTTCCCACGGCCTATCGGCCCGGCTTGGCACGGTCTGGCCTGTGAGAAAGCGGGCCGTGGGAACGTGGAATAACGCTTCAGCAAACTCCACCAGACGCGCAGTCGATTTATTGAGTATCTACGGCAGGTGTACATATATTATAAAATGAGCCTCGACCAGGCGCTTTGATTTATATTTATCCTCAAAAATCTGAGTGAGACTTCGTCGCATTAACATTATAGAACCTGAAGACGCAGTGACTGCATTCGAACGCTGTGGTAGGTCGGAAGATTCTTTCTTTTTAATGGAGGAGTAGTACCTACACCATCTGAGCGACACAATATTGTTTTCCGACATGCACGCGAACGAAGTCGCGGGCACAGCTAGTATCTAATAAATTTATTTTGTACGCGCTCCAACATGAGACTATATTTAGTTTCATGCGGAGTCCAGATAACTGCATTACATTCTAATTGGCTCCTAACTAAAGCATTATACAATTATTTTTTTTTTTTTTTTTTTTTTTTTTTTTTTTTTTTTTTTTTTTAATATTTTATTACCTTCAGGTGTACAAAAAACACTTATAAAATAAACACTATGCAGCGTTACAACTAGGGGAAAGAGTGTTTTCGATGAACTCTGGCACCCAATGTAAGATTTAACTTGTGTTTAGGGTGCCAGCGTCCTCGCCTATAATTGAACATGTATCAGTAGTTGTAAGCCGAGCACAATATATTATTATCAAAATAACTATTTACTAATAAATGCAACTGTGATTTGGCCTATTGAAGAACATATGTATGTAATTGAGAGCGAGAGAAATATGGTGAGAACTTGTGTTTATGTTAGTCTATAGTATGTATATAAATATTATTTAAGAATATATGACCTTATTAACTGCGTTAGACTAAGCGATTGATATACGTAATAAATCTTCAGTCTTATCATAATTGATTGTCAATAACCACTTTGTGACCTGGGTCTTACAACCATTTAGGCACATAGTAGCAATGGTTAACAGTTTATTAATTTTACAACACCGTATTTTTATACAATGCCGTTATAGCTTTCATATTTGTGAAGGTTTTTTCAATCCACATTATGTTTCTTACATATATTTCCAAGTTTTCTTCTTTAGTTTCTTTCTGTAGACGCCAGACGTGTAGATATTTATTTTTTTCCGTTCCCTGAATTTCATTTAAGTATAGTAATATTTCCTCCTCTTTTAACTTCTTTATTAAGATATCGACTTTTCTTCCTATTCACGACTGTCCAATTTTCTTCTTTATCCAGTCTTTTGTTCCCTTCTCCATGTAGTTCAACTAAGCTAATACTCATTTCACTCTCTTTAATTATTAATAGTGGTGGAATGCTCTCCCATACCAAACTCATGGATTTTGTGGCCACACATTCTTTGGTTGGTATAATATTGGCGGAATTACCAGTTACCCGCTTTTGATTTTGCTGGAGAACGTCCACGAACGTTTTAGATGATGACGGTATTTGGCTCTTAGGTGTTTGAAATTCGTCTGCATTACCCTGCTTTGAACTTTCCATACTGACACGACACGGGCTTGTAGGAGTTCGTTTGATTTAATTAATTAAATAATGTTTGCTTCAAACGTATGTACTTTGTTTGCCTTTTCTTGAACTACCTCCATTATTTTCAGTCTCTGTTTTGATAAATCTATTTTGAAGCAAAGCATACTGCCTACTTTGTTCATCCAGTCGTGTCATTATTTCTAACCGAAACTCCCGTAGTTCTTCATATGGTTTATTTTCAATATTAGATTCATTCGCCGCGTTGCGACGATTACCGCGCTTAGTGTTTACGTAGCAGTCATCCGCACCGGCCGCAACAGTTTTATCCTCAGTGATGCTTCCTCGAACTGGCGTGTCGAAATTTCCACGTTTTGGAATAGTGCTTACACATTCTGGACATACCCATTTTTTCTTGTTTTCCTGTGTAAACGCCTCGTACTTCTCCGTCGTCACTGCCAGACATTTTAGATGGTATAGCTTCTTGCACTTTCCTTGAGAACACTCCATATAGACTTTATCGTTAAATATCGGCATCGCAGCCGTCACATTTCGTACCCATCTGGTGAGAACACGACGTAGCGAATTATCACAACAATATATACCTCCGAACGCGAAGATGCATGGAGGTAACAAATGGCAACGATTCACAGGTGTAGGTCCATGCCTAGGAAAGCACGTTAAGCCGTAGGCCCCGGCTGTCATTTGTAGATATTTGACTGTCGTCAGAAGCCCAAAAGTCTGACAACCAGTCTTACCAAGGGCGCCTGTCTATCTGACTTCCACACTCACGTCACTTACATATCCTTTAAAAAAACCTTAATGTAGTTTAATCATTTTCAATTAAAAGTAAGTTCCATTAAATCAAATCAAGCAACACCACACTCAAATCAACATAATTATGTAGCTTTCATAAATTAAATAATAACTTGAACGATTATTCGCTAAGAGCAAATTCAATAAGGAAAGTATTTCTGGAATGACAAGATGAGATTTATTTATATTTGGAAGTAGCTATCACAGGTAAAATTAGCTTATGAAACTATTTATTTTCCCGGTTTGGAAATTGAAAATGCTACCATTGGTAAGCAAAATGATTCGTGTTTGGCCACGACTGGGGGACAGTGAAACAACTATAAAAAAATATTCTCGCTGTCGGTCATGATTATCAGCATGGTAACACCGTGTACTCGTATGATACAGGCTGTTACCATTTTAGTTGGCTACGTAATTATCAGCATGGTAACACCGTGTACTCGTATGATACAGGCTGTTACCATTTTAGTTGGCTACATAATTATCAGCATGGTAACACTGTGTACTCGTATGATACAGGCTGTTACCATTTTAGTTGGCTACATAATTATCAGCATGGTAACACCGTGTACTCTTATGATACAGGCTGTTACCATTTTAGTTGGCTACGTAATTATCAGCATGGTAACACCGTGTACTCGTATGATACAGGCTGTTACCATTTTAGTTGGCTTCATAATTATCAGCATGGTAACACCGTGTACTCGTATGATACAGGCTGTTACCATTTTAGTTGGCTACGTAATTATCAGCATGGTAACACCGTGTACTCGTATGATACAGGCTGTTACCATTTTAGTTGGCTACGTAATAACAGAGGGGCTTGTGGCTTGTGGCTAAGTAATAACCGCCGTATTTGTCAATTGATCGGGTAAGCTACGCTTGGCGCGGTTGGTCCGTAGGTGGCTGATCATCTTTACGTAGATAGCCAGTGCCCTGTCCCCCAACGGTGGCCATAGGTAATGTTTAAAAATCCGTGTCGCTTCAGCACCATTGGTGGAGCCAATGGTGCTGAATGAAAATAATTTAGTAAGTTGTGACGCTGACCCCCAGTGGTGGACAACGAGAATATTTTTTTTTTTTGTTATTCCCCAGTGCTGGCCAAACAAGTGGTGAACGTCGGCACAAATCGTTTTTTGTTTATAGGAACCGAGCATAACAAAACACACCAGCTTAGTTTTATAATAAAATTAACCTTGTCTGAGTGACGTCATTCGCCGGTAAATTGCGGACGCTATTTAGCCGCGACCACCGCTCTTTTAGGAAACTGTAGCTCAACATTAATTATGATCATCATCAGCCTACCTCTTTTCCAAGTGCAGGGGCGACCTCAGCAACGCAACAAGCTAGTAAATGACATAATAACTAAACATTTATACTAAATAGTCCCACAATTAAAACTACATGTAAAGGAGATCATCTATTGTAATGTACTTAACGTGACGTCATATGCACTTAAATACTCTATTTGCACACATATGCACTATATGCACACATATGCACATATAAGCACTCTATGCATTTGTCATATTATTATACAGTGCAATGAGAGACGCTCTCATTGTGTCCTCGACCTTGTCTGTATTGACAATGCAATTGGATAAACTATTGATTTTTACTGAAATGTGTTGCTAACGATTAGTCACACTTGTGCAACCAACAAATCGAGGTAGGTAGTACCTGGTTATATTGTACACTAGCTGTGCCCGCCACTTCGTTGGCGTGCATATCGGAAAACAATAATGTGTCCTTTAGATGGTGTAGGTACCATTACGCCGTGTGCTAAAATCAATGTTGCTCGCTCGCTGGCGATAGGCCTCGACAGGTAGCAATGCAGTAACGCCTGGCGTCAGCTGTCAGTTAACGGCCCGTGGGATTTAAATGAAGAAAGATCACGCTTTAAAGGTGGATACTGACCGGCGTCACGGGGCAAAATGTACCTAACATGTTACAGAGCGCGAGCGAGCAACATTGATTTTAGCCCACGGCGTAATGACAAGCTCGCTGCGAATGTTACCTACGCCCCTTGCCCTAGTCGCGGACTCGAACTCATTGGTGGGCGTGGCTAAAAATCACGCTGTCGCACCAGGCTTCGTATCTGACAGAGATAGTATCAGTGATGAGCAGTTAGACGATGCAGGATCATTTATAGTAAAAAATTCGCGAAAAAATTAAGAAAAGTCCTTTGGAAGATCGGGTTTTATGAAGAAGCCAATGCATAAATCAATGACCAATAAAGTTTATTGAACTTTTCGATAATTGAACTTTGTCGGTAATGACTTGGTTTTGGAGATCTTACACGTCTTTTATTACTTAAACACGCCCAAAGTTAAGTAAAATTAGGAAGAAAAACGAATCTTTGTTGGCTCCTAACTTTTTCATGGATTTTTATTTTAGTATTCTGTTTCCGTACAGACAATATTAATAATGAGGCAAAACGATATCATATTTTACTTTGGATGTGCCATGTCAGATAGTGGAGTAAATTAAATTAATCTTTATTTCAGACTAAGGTCCATATTTTTGTTAGTATTTTGGTGTTAGTAACAATAGTGCTTAGAAATATAGGTTAATATTATTAGTTTTCACAAAATTAATTACTTAATATATCCTAAGACTGTCGCCACCCAGTGACCCTGAAAGGGACAGTCCGCTCTAGCAGCGATTATTTTTAGAAGAAACACTCCCGAAGTTTGTATGCAAAACATGTGGACTAGGTTCACCTTAAGAGCGCTGTTAAAAAAAATAACAAAACCAGGAAAAAACCATGAAATTGTCAATATTTTAATATTGTGATTTCTATCGTTTCTGTGTATCCTGTGTGTTAGTATCTGATAGATGAATAAATATTTTATTAAAACTTGTTTTAATTAAGAAAATGCTTCTCTGTAGGCGATGTTGCCCGAAAGAGCACCGACATACAGTTGTCCGTGTGAAAAGCAACCCATTTACTGAGATCCACCAGTAATTATTGCCGCCATTTTGGATTTTAATTTCCTGATTTTCGGCACCGGGCGGCGGCGGTGCGACGCCCAAAACAACGAAAATTAGCACATTATTAACAACTCTTTTTACTCCCAAAACTCCCAATAAATGATACCCCTACTTTAGAATGAATACTACTTATATTTGATGTATCCATAATTGGCTTCCGTCTGCTTCGTCAAAATTAAGTTCGAAGCATTTTAGAAAAAGTGACATCTACTTCGGAAATACTAATCGAACGATTAAAAAAAAAACGGACTGCGTAAAAAGTGAACAATATTATCGACCCCTTAAATCCGAATGGTAACATCCCTACCACAGGTTTCTAGTTTCTACCTAGCATCACCCCGCATTGCCAGACCTACGGATTTGCGGGTTTATCCATAGATCTACGGATTTTGCACCTCGCTGTGGTTACTCCGTGCCTCGGATATACGTATTTCGATAGAAAATCTATAAATTTACAAGCATAATCAAGTTGTTGTCTTCGTATGTTTGTTATTCAAACCTAGATGGGGTTACTGACGCTCGAGATTAAAGATTTTCTATCAAGATATTCCCCATAGCCTCTCTAATTTTGCTATATTATGCTAGATGGCGTCACTGAGACATGGAATCACAATTTTATTTTTGTATGACATTTCTTCACATGCCCCTCTATTTGTATTGATTTTGAGAAGTTGAAGTTGTTATTTTTGAAACTAATAAATATTTATTGCATTTTATAATGACTCAGAACACCATACCAATTTTTATTATCACCACTTTTTATTTGAAATTCTTTTAGCTTGTTTTTCGGTGGAATCAACCACCAACGGAAAGCGATTTTAATAATCATTAACGTTAGATACCTTTATGAGAATGTCGTGTTATAATTTATCATGGTTGTAGTAGTACCATTTTGCGCCAATATAATATATCGTTACGTGTCTCAACATTACGTAAATAGGTATTTTCTTGAACACTTTAAATTGATTATATATTTTGGTAGAGCGAAGCGATTGCGATGAAACAAAAACTAAAATATGTACCTACTAATATTACAATAGCGAAAGTTTGTAAGTATGGATGGATGGATGGATGTTTGTTACTTTCACGCAAAAACTACGGAATAGAATTGGATGAAATTTGGCACCCAGAAAGATTTTAACCTAGATTAACACATAGGATACTTTTTATCCCGGTAGTACGTTCCCGCGGGATAATTTCCGACTTTCATGCGGGCGAAGCCGCGGGCGAAAGCTAGTAAAAATTTTTTGAGTATGAAAGTTAACCATATTGGTTTCATATTTTTGACGTGATACCTCTACAAACCACACATCTAAACAGATAAACAGAAAAACCGACAAACGGATAAAAATTTCAAAAATGATAGAAATGGCATCTTTTGGCTATCCCTTAAAACCCCAACTATTTTTTTTGGATGTATTTTGAATGTACAGAAACAGCTCGTCTACAGATTTATTATATGTATAGTGATATAGATAAATATAAAAATATAGATACAGATATAGATTATAGCTTTGCCCGCGGCTTCGCTTGCATGGTGGTCAGAAATTATCCCTCGGGAACGTACGACCGGGATATAAAGGTTTTAAACTACCTCTGTGCCGTAGTTCAGCTGTTTTCACGTGATTGAGTAACAAACATCCAATCTTTCAGGTTTACAATATTAGTAGGATAGTAGGTAGATAGGCACATAGTTTGACATTCTCGCGTCTAGAATAATTAGGTAGAGTGTTATAGGGTGCCATGAAAATATTAATAATACATTTATACTGTCTAAAGGGCCTCTGCGAGTTGGCTTCGGCCCCTGGTATGCCTTCCAAAGGTCCGGGAAACTCCGGGGGAGTTCCGACATATGTCACAGACATTTCAAATAATAAGTAATACTAAACAGGTAGCGGAGCATGCCATTACTTTATATTTTAATTAAATTTACACAAAAATAGTTTGAAAAATACAGGGAAAACTTTTAACAAATTATATATGTAGTTTATCCCAATCATTGCGCTTAGTTGCAGCAGTTAACAACTGTAAAGTACCTACACAAGCGTTTTTCAGCACCAAAATGGTTCATGTTTTAAAATGACTTAAGTAGGTACTTATTTGGCACTGCCGCTGTCACAAGTGTGAAGCCCCATGTCTGCCAACCAGTCCTTCCAAGGAGTATTTTATTACCTAATAACTGGGTTTTGGAGGTCAGATGTGCAGTCGCTTCTTGTAAAATACAGGTATTCAGCTGTATCCGGTTAGACTGGAAGCCAAAGACTATAAAATGGAAGCCGACCACAACTTTGCTGGAAAAAGGCCAGATACATGATGAGTACCACTGCCACAAGTTTTACATGTAACAAAGTTTATCTATAGGTACATTGCCCGAGTGCAGGCTCCCACAGACCAGCACGACGCGACTCTAGTAGACCAATATCCAGGGATATTTTATAGAAATTGTTCTATTAGATTCGCGTCACGCTATAACGTCGCGTCTGTCTGCGCCTTGAATGCCGTCGGAACCACCCATTGATCCGATCCCAGGGATAAACTTGAGAGCATAATATGATGCAGCAGCATCCTTCTATGTGCTGTAGCAAATTGTAATAAATGATTCTGTAGTGATTTTGCAAATAACCCGTTTCACTTTAAACTTGAGAGAGTGGTGGTCCAGTGGTAACGGCCGCGACTTACGAGTTGTAGGTCAGGTGTTCGAACCCAGACAGGCGTATTACTTTGTGTAAATAATTTCATCAGCACTGCTCTCAAACGGTGAAGGAAAACATCGTGAGGAAACCGGCATGCCCTAGAATCAAAAATTCGAAGACATGTGACATCTATCAATCCGCACTCGGCCCGCGTGGTGGATTACGGCCCACTCCCTCTCACGGAGAGGAGGCCTGTGTCCCAGCAGTGGGAACGTTATAGGCTAAGTATGTATGTTACACTTCTCGTTATTCAATCACTTTCACACACTTTCTGAATACGCTATGCATGTTGACCCCCTGAACAACAGTAGTGTCGGCTCTATCACGAACGAACGTACAGAATAATTGACGTTGCAAATCAACTCATGACGGCTCTCTGTTGCTATGGACGTAACATAACACCTCGTCTGTATTTGCTAAAGGCGTAGACAGACTGAGAGGTGTATCTGTAGCAGAATCACTTACATTGCACTAGTTAAAAGGTCGCAGTCGTTGCCCCTTGGAGCAGGGAGCAATCTGGATTCCGAGATGCTATTACAAAATACATTCACCAAAACCGCAACACTTTGCTAACAAACAAATGTATACTCAGGGCGGTTGCTACTGAGAACATCATACCCTAATCAGCTTATAATGTTCCCACTGCTGGGACACAGGCCTCCTCTCTACGAGAAGGAGTGGGCCGTAATCCACCACGTGGACACAGTGCAGGTTGGTAGATGTCACATCTTGGAATTTTTGGTTCTAGGACATATCGGTTTCCTCGCTATGTTTTCGTTCTCCGTTGAGAACAGTGGTGACCAAATTACACAAAGTGACGCGCCTGTCTGGGTTCGAACGCGCGAACTACGCTCTACAAGTCGCAAGTCGCGGCTGTTGCCACTGCTCCAACTGAGAACATCACGAGAACATCCAAAAGGAAAAAATCCAATATCCCTTTACCTGAGCTGTGGCTTGAACCCAAACCTCCATACCTAGCAGTCGCACTTTGACCATTAGAACCACGATATGTACAGTGCCCGCAATACTAGGAACACAAACGGTTGCTTGGGAAGATAATACGTACTCTCATTCATCAAGCATGTTGGAGTCGGCTACCAGATGCGGCTGAATACCAGCATTTTACATCGAGCGACTGCCTATCTGATCTCCACAACCCAGTTACTGGGTAATACGATACCCCTTGGTAAGACTGGTTGTCAGATCACTTTCAGCTGACCAACGGCTTAACGTGCTTTCCGAGGTGTGTTGTTATGTTACGATGGTCACCCATCCACTGACCAACCACGGCAAGCGTAGCTTAACCTGATCAGTCAACCCGTGCGGCTGTTGTTACTTATCCAGAAGCCCCGACGTCACTTGCCACAAGTCTCAAATAGCACAAATTATAAATAGCTACTCATCAACATGACCACAAGCTTAATCAGCCTGTGTCGTTCTCACTGCTGGGACACGGGCCTGCTCTCTGTGAGGCGGAGTTTACCGTAGTCCACCACGAGGGCCCAATGCGGTTTGGTAAATGTCACATGTCTTCGATTTTTTTGGTTCTAGGACATAGAACGTAACGAACGATAACGTACATTATTAAAATACTACAGCACCCTGTAGTTATTGCGATGGTAAAAACATCACATCACGATACCTACAGCTATGATACACCGTGATGCTCTCATTGTGGCCTAGGCCTTGTGTTTGATTGAATGCAACATAAACATTGATAAAGACATTTTATTTATAGCATCGCATTCCACTGCTGGGATAATGTTACGAATATTTAATTGGTAGGTTAAATCATCCGGGATTATTGTGTTACCTACATATTTTAATCTCTCATCATCAGTTTCAGTATCAATCTATCAGATATCATGTCAGTGTATCCGGCACCTTAATTGCGTAAACACACTAATTAATATAATCAGCATCTGGATCATTACGAAGGCTGATCCATTGCTTCATATAACAGAAACATTTGTCGGTTCAACACCGTAATAACGCAATCAATGATGTTGCACTGTCAAAATGAAAGCACATGAAAGCCTGACTGCCTTGTTGGTCTAGTGGTCACAACCGCGACTGCTGATCGTGAGGTCCTAGGTTTGATTTCCATGTCGGGCAAAGATTTGTTTTTGTTCAGTGGCAGCCCGTCTAGATGTGTGCACGGTTCATGGCAATAGGCTCGCACCCTATTCGATATTAAAGCATATCTGGTGAAGTGTGGGCGTACTTTAGAGATCACCTCTGCCTAACTTGTCAGGGAATAAGGGCGTGAAGCTATGTTATCAGTAAATTCCTTCAATCACAACGCTTGGTGATTGGAGGAATTGGTGATCACTAATTTCTCCTTAATAGCATAAATCATTAGGATCCTATTCTATTCTATTTTTAAAGGTTCTGGCTCCATCGGTAACGTTCGATGATTAGGATTATGCTGCGGATCCTAATTTCATACGTAGGTACGCATAATATGACATAACTATGTTATCTTTGTTGGGTTTTGAGAACCAATGAAAGACACAGTTATAATTTCTACTGTTTTATTTATTATATTTATTTAGCAGGAGAGGTGTGTGTGCGCTCTCGCTTAGTCCAGACGGAACACTAGCGTCTAAACTGTAGTAAAGTTATGAACAATGTAAATATGTATATGAGAGAAACACTCTCAGACTACTTAAGTGGGACGGATATATTTTGTTGTATTCCAACACGCCCCCTCAAAATATACCTCTTTTTCAAAATAAATGATCAAATAATATTTACAATAATAATATCACACACCTTCCTTATCTGGGAGAACAATTTTCTTATATGGTCCACCATTCGGTGCTCAAGGATTAGGGAAAACCCAGGAAAACCTAATCAGACCAAGTCATTCTTATCTATAATTCAATTCCTTAAAAATTACAAGTAGATCTTATTTACATATTTACATTATACCTAGTTTCGTTTTCATGTCTGAAAATCGCACTGTTGGTAATGACTTCGTTAGGATGTCAGCTAACTGATTACCTGTGGAAACATAAATAATATTAATAACATTTTTCTCCACCTGTTCTCTTGAAAAGTGATACTTTATGTCTATATGTTTTGATCTTTTGTGACTTGTAGGATTACTAGCAATGCTTATACACCCATTATTATCCTCATAAATAGGAATTGCATTGGGTAATTCTAAGCTAATACTGGTCACTAAGGATTTTAACCACAGAGCCTCTCTAACAGCTTCAAATAAGGCCATGTACTCTGCTTCAGTAGATGAAGCCGCCACTGTGAGTTGCCTCTTTGTGTTCCAGCATATTGTGCATTGTTCAAATAATTTAAACAAATAACCTGTTGTACTCTTGCGCTCTATTTCATCACTTCCCCAATCAGAGTCAACAAAGCCAGTCAATATATTAATTGTATTGTCACTCCGCAAGTAAGTTAACTTGAGATCCATTGAACCTTTCAAGTAGCGTAAGACCCTTTTTAAATATAACCACAGTGTACTGTTGTTTTTGTTAGCAAATCTACTCAAGATGTTTACAATAAAACTCAAATCAGGACGAGTGCATACCATTATATACATCAAGCACCCAATAAGGTTTCTACAAGGGGCCTTTGTTATTTCATTTGAATTCAATGCAGTATAATCTACTTTGGTTTCCAATGGTGTTTTGACAGTTTTACAATCACTCATGTTGAACTTTTCTAAAACTGTTTCTATGTACATTTTCTGGTCTAATGTAGTTTTGTTATTATTTCTTTCGATTCTGATTCCCAAGAAACAACGGATATCTTTTAAGTCTACCATTTTAAACTTGTTCATTAAATAGTTTTTAAAACTATTCATGGTATTAATATTAGCCGTCGAAATTACAAGATCATCGACATAAAGTACAACATAAATGTTTTCAAGAATATCACCCGCATCTAGAATGTAAATACAACAACGATCAGCTGATGAGTATCGAAAACCCTTCTCTAACCAACAGCGTGCAGACTGTTTTAATCCATACAACGATTTGTTCAATTTGCACACTAAATCATTTGCATTTGGGATTCCTTCAGGAGTTTCCATAAATATCTCTTCTTTTAATTTCCCATTTAAAAATGCAGTCTTTACATCCATGTGGTGGACTAGTAAATTAAACTGATTTGCAATAGCTAATAAGAATCTAAAACTTGAGATTCTCGCAACTGGTGCAAATGTTTCATTATAATCAACCAAATATTCCTGACGAAAACCTCGAGCTACTAAACGAGCTTTATATCTAAGTGGTTTTCCAAACTCATCATTTTTGTATTGTAAACACCCACTTACAATCGATGATATTTCTATTTTCGGGTCTTGGTACAAGTGTCCAGGTTTCATTTTCAGTGAGCGATTTAATTTCCTCATTAATAGCATTGTCCCATAAAACTTTATCATTCATGGATGCGATTTCTTTATAAGATGTAGGTATGTTGCATAATAAAGATTTAGCATACAGCAAATAGTTCACAGAAATATCACCTTCGTTTTCTTTATAAGATACGGTGGGCAAGTTTTTAATTCTCTCACTTCTTCTTTGACCACATGAAGTCAGTTCATTTCGAGATAAAGTCAATCTATTTTGAAATGAAGAACTGTTTTAATGCATATCTGTTTCACTTACAGATTTATTAGGTGGTGGACCTAATGATACTGGTATTTTGTCAGTTTGTTTACACATTTTCTCAATGTTCTGTCTGTCAAAGTTATCAGAGTTAGTACAATTTTCAGGCAAAACTCTGTCAGACTTCAATGGTCTGTTTAACATGAAATTAATCTCATCAACTATCACATCTCTGACTTTCACAAACTTTTCGTCTACCACATCCCACACCTTATAACCATTCGGTTCATAACCAATTAATATCCCTTTTAAGGATTTATCATCGAATTTGGTTTTTCTAGTTTTATTAACAAAATAAACAGTTGAACCAAAAACCTTCAAATATTTAAGTTGTGGTTTTTTTATTATGCCACAATTCAAATGGTGTGTTAGGTGTTTTCAGTGCTTTTGTAGGGCTTATATTTATCAAATATGTAGCTGTCAACACAGCCTCACCCCAGAACGTTTTGTCTAATTTAGCACCAGATACCATGGCTCGACTTCGTTCTGTTATAGTTCTTATCATTCTTTCGGCAATACCATTTAAAGCAGGGGTATGCGGCACTGTTAAGTGGTAACTAATACCTTTTTGCACACAGTACTCTTTCATTTCATTTGACAAATATTCACCACCATTATCATAATACAAATTGACAATTCTCGAACCGAAATGAACTTCACACTTTGCAACATAATCTCGAAACGTAACAAAAACGTCTGATTTATGAGCTACTAAGTATGTTGCACAGTAGTGTGTGTATTCGTCAACAAAAATTACAAAATAGTTTTTGTCGTCAAGTGTTGGAGGAGTGATGGGACCACACACATCAGTATGCACATTAAATAGAGGTCGTTTTATAATTTTTGACTTTGATTTATTAAATGGCAAACATGCTTGTTTTCCTTTTATACAAGCGTCACATAATTTATCATTTGGTATAACATGATTTAGTTTTTCATTATCAGAATAAAATTGTTTGCCTTTTATTTGCGCAAACTTAGATTTGCCAATGTGACCAAGTCTTTGATGCCATAAGTCATAATTATTGTTTACGACACTATTTGATGAGCTTCTAACATTTAAAGCACATTTTTCAAGTATGAAATTAATACCAATTAGATTGTTCAAAGACTTACCCTTTGTTACCATCTTACCCTCGTTATATATTTGTACACCACCGTTATTGCCAAAAACAATGGTCATTCCTGCTTGTTGCATTTTCTTAACCGAGAGCAAGTTGTGAGGAATTTCGGAGCAGAAAAGTACATCCTGTAGCATTCCCTTTATTCCCAAGTGGCTGGTTACTGCAATATTGCCCTTTTTCGTTGCTCTTATATATGTTCCAGTCTTAGCAACTGATATGTTAATTGGCTTGCTCAGTTCCATGAAGTTTTGTGCCAGATCTTCTCTATTGATTAAATGATCTGAGGCACCCGAGTCTAAAATAAATGTAATTTCGTTTCGATCTTCACTTTTATTCCCACAGCCTCCGACCATAAAAGCAAATCCCGAGATATTAGGATTTTCAGTATCCGTAATATTAACAGTTTGAACTGTTCTGTTGTTTTCGGAACGTTGTTTCGCCCTTTTGTTATAGTAACAGTTCTTTTGTATATGACCATTCCTTCCGCAACAATGGCATTTTATATGTTTCAGTCTATCATTTTTCGGCTTGAATGGCGTTTTATAAAACTGTCCTCGATTCGAGTTCCGTCGCATGTTTGAACTTCTATAATTGTGTCGGTCTCGATTTTTAAGTTTTGTTATAGTGTCCGTCGTTAATGTTGTAGTTTCCGCCTGGAGAACTTTCATGCTTGTATCGCGTCTTTCACTGATTAATTTTATTTCGTGATCAAGAAGTCTAGTTTTGACAAAGGTTAAGGTCAGGTTATCCTCTGCCAATGTTTCAATTGCTGTAACGACACCATCATAGCTGTTCGGTAGAGTCATAAATAGATGTGTTACTTTATCTACTTCTTCTAATTTTGCACCTGCAGCGATTAATTCGATTAACAAGTCGTCGAATTCTTGGAAGTGTTTTGTCAAGGGGTTTTCTTCTTTTAACTTAAAATTCAACAACCTTTTCCTCAAAGCTAGTTGAGTCGCTATGCTTTTTCTTTCGTAGATGGAGTCCAGCTTCATGAAAATATCCTTCGCAGTATTTTCTTCACTTGTAAGTCCCAGCAATGAATCAGATAGATACTCTATTATCGTATTCTTAGCAATTCTCTGTCTTTTTTGCCATTCACTGTCCGGTTCTTTAGGAGTTTCTTTATCAATTATATTAAGCACTTCAAGTTCATTTAATAAATTACGTATTCTTAGTTTCCACACACTATATTTGTCCCCGTCAAACGGTTTAATATTTCTTTTCATTTTAAGATTATCCATTTTATTAAAATCACTAAAAGTTACTTATAAATGTTATTTAGTCTAAATCACTGGGCCCATAACCTGTTGGGTTTTGAGAACCAATGAAAGACACAGTTATAATTTCTACTGTTTTATTTATTATATTTATTTAGCAGGAGAGGTGTGTGTGCGCTCTCGCTTAGTCCAGACGGAACACTAGCGTCTAAACTGTAGTAAAGTTATGAACAATGTAAATATGTATATGAGAGAAACACTCTCAGACTACTTAAGTGGGACGGATATATTTTGTTGTATTCCAACAATCTTGTATTAATGAAAAATAGAATATTGCTGTCACTTCTGAAGATTTGGCATACCTCCATAAGTCATTACTGGGTTTGAAAATATTTTATTTCTAAAGCAAAAAATCCTTGGATGAAAATCGTTGCCATAGGCGGCACCACATCACATCACGATACAGCGTTATGCTCCCATTGTGTCTCGAACCTCGTGTTTGTTTACACACAATTGCAATAAACTCCACTGGAACGTTCAGATTTATGTTTATGTCAATGTCTTTAAGATTTCAATGCTAATGACTCGATGTTGATGAATGAGCTGAAAGAAAGAATACCGTTTATTTAGTCACAGTTCGTGAAACACAGAATGCAATTACAAAGTAAAAAAAGTGAAAATAAATAACAACAACAGTTTGTGCCTCACGGCTGCGCCTAAAAGGTTAATTTCAGCATTAATGCCAACCACCAACTGCTGGGCATAGGCCTATCTTTTCTTTTGCCTATCTGCACGCCTCCCTGTGCTAGCCACATTCAGGTTTTGCCCGCAATGGCGATAATTTCGCCCACTCTTGCCTCCGGTAGACTGACATCTCGTCTTCCAGTCCTTGGACGCCACTCTATCACAGCCTTACTTCACCTGTGATCACTGCGCCTTGCCAGGTGTCCTACCGACTCTATTTTCTGTCTAGGAGGAGAACCGGAGTAAGTATACCTACTTTCTTATGCATTTAGTAAAAAGCTATTATTTTGACATTACATAAGATACACTTCGATTTTATTCATTTGTATTGTTTAGGTGTATATTGAGTTCATATTCTGATCATAGGATTAAAAAAATAATTTTCACGTGTGTACTAAGCATATAGTTACTTAACTACTTCAGATAAAGGTAGTATTTAGATTTATTATTATCTCATTCAGTCAAGGGCTTCATGTTACCAACTAGTGAGTGATGGGCGTATTATCATGGCATTATGGGTGAAGAGCCCTTGACAGAAATGATTAATTACGGAAACACTTTATTTCTTAATTACTTAACAATGAGTATTTATGCATGACATTACTTCATATGGTTCAAAGGGGATGACTGGAGTAAGTCTTACATCATCTCTTGAAATACATTTTCATAGAATGATATGGTTTCTTAAATTAGATGAGACATACCTGCTTACATGTGTAAATCTAACTTAATATTATAAATGTGAAAGTTTGTATGTTTTAATGATTTTTTACTCAATCACGCAAAACCGGGTCAGCGGAAATTTGGCACACAGATAGATTATAACCTGTATTAACTCATAGGATATTTTATCTCAGTAATACGTTCCCGTAGGATAATAATTATCGAGCTCCACGCAGAAGCTAGCAGAAAGAGTTAGTAACAAGAAATAAAGCAGTAAAAAAACGATCAATAAAAACTAACAAAATAATGGAGAGCCTTACGACAGACTGATGCTCACATTAAAAAAAATGTAGTTTGTCCACCTACATCAAATTGTAGTTTGTCCACCAACATCAGATTCTACCTACCCCAAAATATACACGTTATTATAGCTCTTAGACATAACAGTACATAACTTCAAGGTAGTCATTTATCTCCAGTGTGCACAAGATAAGAGACCCCACTGAAAACGGTTCAGGAATTTCAGGTATTATTAGGTCATGGTTGCGTCGCTAGATCGGTATGACGGGATGCAGGTTGCGTCGCTAGATCGGTATGACGAGATGCAGGTTGCGTCGCTAGATCAGTATGACGGGATGCAGGTGGAAATTAATCGGGGTATAGTGCAGCTATAAAATGAGATTAGAGTTTGTAGAGGTAGGTAAAGCTTCAGTACTCAGATTTTTGGTGTTAGAAAAACTTCCTGTGGCGGGGCCTATCCCCCGATAGGCCCCGCCACAGGAAGTTTTGCAAACGTCTGTTTGCTTAATTTTCCATGTTATAGGCATTTCATATATTTTTCAGAGAGATGGTAGTCCATTGGCTTAACAATTAATTTTCAGAATTTTACATTGGTTATTGTTAAATTACAGGCACAAAAGTCAAATCTCTAATATCAGAATACCAGTTGAGACGCCCCGCGACGTACGTGCTATATATCAGAATACCAGTTGAGACGCCCCGCGACGTACGTGCTATATATCAGAATACCAGTTGAGACGCCCCGCGACGTACGTGCTATATATCAGAATACCAGTTGAGACGCCCCGCGACGTACGTGCTATATATCAGAATACCAGTTGAGACGCCCCGCGACGTACGTGCTATATATCAGAATACCAGTTGAGGCGCCCCGCGACGTACGTGCTATATATCAGAATACCAGTTGAGACGCCCCGCGACGTACGTGCTATATATCAGAATACCAGTTGAGGCGCCCCGCGACGTACGTGCTATATATCAGAATACCAGTTGAGACGCCCCGCGACGTACGTGCTATATATCAGAATACCAGTTGACACGCCCCGCGACGTACGTGCTATATATCAGAATACCAGTTGAGACGCCCCGCGACGTACGTGCTATATATCAGAATACCAGTTGAGACGCCCCGCGACGTACGTGCTATATATCAGAATACCAGTTGAGACGCCCCGCGACGTACGTGCTATATACTCGTGTAGGTCGTAGGTTCGAACCCAGTCAGGCGCTTTACTTTGTTTGAATTATTTCATCACCACTGCTCTCAAAACGGTCTAGGAAGACATCGTGGGGAAACCGGGACGTTCTAGAACCAAAAAATCTGCCCGGCGTGGTGTATTACGGTCCACTCCCTCTCACAGAGTTAAGGCTAATGTCCCAGCACTGGGAATATTATAGGAAAATTATGCTTATGCTTTGCGTTATTTAAGCTATCGAGCAAACGAATTTATCATTTTTTTTTAAACGTTGCCCCACACTAGGTATTTCTCCTGGGGTGCGTTTACAAACATTTAAACTCACATACACAAACAGTCAGACCCGGAACAACTACTTGTAGGTCATACAAATATTTGTTCCGTGCGGGAATCGAACCCGAAGTAATGGATTAGGAATTTCTTTTAAAACCCTTCGGATTATGAAAGAAACTTCGTTACGCAATTGGAGTACGGATTGGCAACCTGTTACATACGTAAAAAATAAAAAAGTTTCGAGGGAATTTTAAATCCAGTAAGTTTTTATTTAAAACATGGTTTTCATTTAAAATAAAATCCATACTTATCCTTCAGTAGCCTGAAAAACAAACCCGCGTAACACGACACAATAGCACGGGTTACACAATAGATACAGAATGTAAGTATTAGTATAATATTACTTAACAAATCCTTGACGATGAACAAACAAACAGAGCACACACAGATCACTGTAGATAGTACCGTGCACGCTGTAACTTTACACCTGTTTATGTGAACGATATAAAGCGGTTGGCAGTGAACTAAGGTGTGGATCTGTTGTGATTTCCCAGCGATGAAAATTGTTAAAAACTCTAAAGAAAGATAGGCAAAAATCATGAAATTTTTTGAGGTCGTCCCATTTGTGAAAGTTATTATGTAAAAATAATGACTATCTCTATACCCATTTCTTAGTCTAATGTTGAAGACGCACTATAGCATCGTCGGTCTACTAGTCGCAAGTCATTCGATTCCCAACTCGGACAAACTGTAATTGTTTTTTTCCAACACAAAATATTCAGTAGCAGCCCGGTGTCTGGATGGTGGTCTGCGTCGGTCTATCTGACCTCCACAATTCGATACCTCCTGGTAAGACTGGTTGCCAGACTTTCGGGCTTCTGACGCCCCGTAACGACTTGCAAAGATCCACGAATTACAGCCTGGACCACTTTCGGGCTTCTGACGCCCCGTAACGACTTGCAAAGATCCACGAATTACAGCCTGGACCACTTTCGGGCTTCTGACGCCCCGTAACGACTTGCAAAGATCCACGAATTACAGCCTGGACCACTTTCAGGCTTCTGACGCCCCGTAACGACTTGCAGAGATCCACGAATTACAGCCTGGACCACTTTCGGGCTTCTGACGCCCCGTAACGACTTGCAAAGATCCACGAATTACAGCCTGGACCACTTTCAGGCTTCTGACGTCCCGTAACGACTTGCAAAGATCCACGAATTACAGCCTGGACTACTTTTCGAGGCACGAAGGGGTTTCGGTGTGTAAAGTTGATCATTTATTCATAACCTAAGTATCATCAAAAATATTGTGTTCTTTTCAGTCCAAACGAAAAAAACTTTTAGAGAAGAAATGCAGCCTTTTTTTTGTTTGGAAATTCATTAAATAACTTCTCCCGCTCCATTCAATTCGCTAATCACGACACTCCAGTCACAACAATGATTTTGCATAAAGATACCTATTATACTCGTAGGTTGAGTCATTCTTCAAACGCGGTATGATAATATCGTCAGTACATTGCAGGTACAGAACATTCCGTTCTCGTAGGCATGGCTATAAAAATAACTCTCTTATCATGTCGCTCTATTAATGATTTGTATGGGAATTAAAATAACTAGAGCTTGTGATTAAAATGGTTGGCCGATTAAGAGGTGAAAATTTTGGTGTCAGTTGACCTCGCCGTTTTTTAAATGGTCTCCAGCAATGCACTTCGTCTGCTATTGCAAAAGCAAATGATATTTTAGCTTCTTTCGAGCTTTTATTTGTTCGTTGATGCCCTTCACCCTAAAACAAAACCACCATCGGAGTTCTCCAGACAAAACCTTTTAACCGTTCGCGTTGGGATATTGCCGTTAAAATGTACTGTTATGTTCGAAACTTGTGTCTCATTGCACTCATCATTGCATGTTAAAATGTACTGTTATGTTCGAGTCTCGTGTCTCATTGCACTCATCATTGCATGTTAAAATGTACTGTTATGTTCGAGACTCGTGTCTCATTGCACTCATCATTGCATGTTAAAATGTACTGTTATGTTCGAGACTCGTGTCTCATTGCACTCATCATTGTATGTACATCGTCATCATGACCTGCCTAGCCTTTTCCAGCTATGTTAGGGTCGGCTTCCAGTTTAACCGGATGCAGCTGAATGACAGTATTTTACACGGAGCGACTGCCTATCTGAACACCACATACCAGTTACTGGGTAATACAATATCCCTTGGTGAGACTGGTTGTCAGACTTTCGACCTTCTAACGACCCGTAACGACTGTCAAAGATCCACGATCGACGGCCGGGACCAACGGCTTAACGTGCTTTCCGAGGCACGGAGCGGTCTTGATATGTATGGATGGTCGATTGATCGTACCAGTGCGGCTGGTAGCACTTAGCCACAAGCCCTAAGCGTCCAAACTAAAGCTTGTGCGAATGTTCTAAAAATAACCAACACAACGTGGAAGTAGAAACTAAACGCATTCAGCGATGTTCAAGTGCCTGGAGCTACTGGAATAGACAGCAAAACAAATATTATTTCATCGTTCTGCTGAACGTGTATTAATGTAATTGGCATGGCAACTGAAGGGTTCTGTGACGTCATTATTGTGCAGCAACAATGACTATGTCCATTTAGTTCTATTACAATACAAATATGTATTATGATGCTGGATAGACGAAAAGCTCATGGCTAAGTAATGACAGCCGCACTTTGTCTTCAAGGTTGGTTCTGCAACGCTGCTAAGATTGTTCCGGGGATGGGTGGCCATTGACTACATTCCGAGACCCCTGCGTGCCTCAGCTCAGCACATGAAACCGTTGGTCTCGGCGGCGGTCATTTGTAAATAGTTGCAGACTGAAGCCCAACAGTTGGCCAACCAAAGCTAACGGCTATCGTAACTATGGTAACAACCAAGTAACTGGCTTATGGAGGGCAGATAGGCAGTCGCTCCATGGAAAATACTGGTATCCGCCTGCATCTGTTGGGGCTGGAAGCCAATCTCATTAGAGATGGCCAAAGGCTGTAGGCAGATGTTATAATGGATGTAAGTCTGTACCTTTATAACCGTTTTTATAAGTATATATAGGGATATAAGTATAGTCAGGGAAACTTTACTATTTACGAAATTGACTAACAACTTGATTTTCCCATTAATTCCAATTAGGTACAACAAATGGCTATAACCCGGTAAATTGACGACGTAGTGTTTCGATTTGATACATAAGTAATTTCCTAGACTGCACCTAAATTGGTGCTTTATTAGTCACACCAGACAGGCAACTGGAGCTTGTGGCTAAATAATAACAGCCGCACGGGTCGATCAAAATCTACGGTTACTCTTTTAAAAATAATTGGCTTTTACAATGTTTTCAAATTACAGTGATAATAGGTATGGGAGGACAGTGCAGGCCAGTCAATAAGTACCAGGTACTTAGAGGAATGAAAATACAGAATAGAAAATCGTCTATAAATCTAGTCTGTAAGGGCCTACAACGTTCTCTCATTCACAAATTATGTAAAATAATCTTACCTATATAAAATGAACCTATTTGAACCAAGTGACATGATTTCCATGAAAATCACTAATAATAAATAGTCGAAATTAAAATTGATGTATAATGTCAAACAATGACGAGAATATGTCTGACATTGTAAAAAATAAAAAGAATAAAAATTAACATAGTAATTTGGGAGCAGTTAATAGACTTTCATATAGTTATGCTGTTAATGAGGTACCAGGGAAGCCTGGTAGTCTGGTGCAGAAGGAATTAATGCCAAACTTCCCTGTCTTCAACGTAGTCTTTTATCTTATAATATGCTTTTTTGATAAGGACACGTTTGATGTGAGTTTTAAACTTTCCATCGCTAAGTTCTGTAGCCGACTTTGGCAACTTGTTATAGAAGCGGATACTGTTTGTTCAATAACTGCGTGTATATTGTAAGCTAACAAAGTAGCCAATACATGTTGACTTTTCTTTGGGAAGAAACATATTATGTTCCCGAACCAGTACAAAATCTGTAACAAAATTGGTAGTATCAAAATACAATAAACGGTCACTATAACGACATGTCAAAATATGCATCAAATTATTTAGGCTAAAAATGTAATCATTTTCTTCATCATTCAAATTATTTGAATTTATGGCAAAGCACATAATATTATTTACCTAATTTTGATTTAAATAGGGTGTCAAGACCATTAACTAAGTCCCTTTTAGTTAAACTCATACTGTTTCCAATTAAAAGAACTACAGTTGTCTGCTCATTAAATTTTATATTTTTATTTTATGAACAAGCTCATTAAAATGCATGTTATGGTAACAACAATTAGTTATAGTATGTTTAGAGCAGTTATTTAACAATGATCCAAACCCTGCTCCTAATCTATCAGAATATACTAAAACATTACTTTGAGTGCGATAGACACTGTCTAGTGTATGAGTTAAAATGGGTGAAACGGCAGAAACAACATGCTGTGACATGAGAGGTGGCGGAGTGGGGGCGCAACTATAGGTGAGATTGTTTGTCAGTGACTCATACCTCTCTGCATTGTACTTCACCAGGTCCACCAACTCACAGGCCTCCTGCAAACGGTCGCTTAACATTTGTTGACTAGACTCATACTTACAAGATATTTCTTTGCTCAGTAATTCTTTTTGAAGGTTTTGCATGTCCACATTATACATTAATCTGCTTGTTTCCAACTTATTATTACATAAATTTAGTTGGCTTTGTAAGTTGACACGTTGTTTCCTAAGATTTAGGTTAAATTTGTAAACACTTTGTGTCTTCAAAAGATTCTTGTACTTTTTAATATTCTTACTAATTTTATTATGACTAGTTAGAGTTGGACATCTAGTTAAGATATTGTCTCCAGTCAGGTCTATGGCAACGGTGGGCTTCACATACTCCAGTCCGGATATACTACCAACCAGCTCGTCAAAAAGGTCTCGTCCAGCTCGTCAAAATCGATCAGATTAAGCTACGCTTGCCGCGATTGTTCCAGCATGTGATCATCTTTACATACCAAGACGCCCCCGTGCCTCGGAAATCATGTTAGCCGTTGGTCCCGGCTGTCATTTGTAGATCTTTGGCAGTCATTACGGGTCGTCAGAAGCCCGAAAGTCTGTCAGCCAGTCTTACCAAGGGGTATCGTATTACACAGTTACTGGGTTGTGGAGGTCAGACAGTCAGTCGCTCCATGTTAAATACTGGCATGCAGTTACATTCGGTTAGACTGGCAGCTGACCCCAATATAGTTGTGAAAAGGCAAGACCTGATGATGACCAGATGGACAACAATAATAATTGTCAGAATACCGCAGGTGCACCAAACGTAGTTTATTGAGCAATCTCAGTACCTTATTCTATCTGCACAGTACGCTATATTTCGGCACTCATGTATTTACTTCATAATCGTATTGATGCTCAACCTCTCCTCTTAAATGGGTAAGCAAAGTTTCAAGTGTTATTAGTTATTACTATAAGTTCTATGCGGAAGCTTCAATATTTTGGTATTGGCGCATTTCCAATCTGTAGTGCTGGTCAAAGATCATGACAGCATAGATGCAGTGGATGATGTCATTATGATGCAATACTACACAATTCAGGGGAATGACACTGCTTATATTCAGGATAAGCGAATCTGTGTGTGCACAGGATTTATATTGAGCGAAAATAAAACAACTTTCAGATTACTGGAAGCTTTGTTTAGCAGTCTTGCATGGAATGCATTCATTGTGAAGTTTATTTTTAAGGTTCTGATTTCCGAAATAAACGATTATTTATTATTTATTTATAATTTCATATCGTAATTCATGTTTCTTCACAATAGGGAATCGCCCTTGTGGTATGTCGAGCGTACCAAAAAGCTGTTATTTTGACATTTACAAACAGAAATTCCAAATGTATTTATTTGTATATAGTAGGCATAGAATTTCAGGGTAATTTATTATCTTGTAAAACTGTTTTGTTATGTCTTACATAAAAAGTGCAACAGCCGTGATTTGAACTCCCGACCTTTCAATCAGCAGTCTTGAACCTTAGCCATAAATAACAACATAATTAACAACGCGTTTAGGATGATGATGGGGCTCCCCCGCTATTGTAGCGCATCAACGATTTTTGCGGAAGCCTGCGTAAATTGTTTTTACGCAATAATGCGCAAGCGTAGCACCTCGCTGGTGCGGTGCGCAAAAGCATGCTGGCCGCGCTCGCGGAAATGCTCGATTGTGCTGTCGTGACTCACTGTTCGATGCGACACGTAGCACGCGTAGCTTAGTTCGAAAATTGTGATTGTGTGTTCATGTCCTATTATTATGAGTCTATGTTACTTGAAATAAATGATTTATTATTATCTCCTTTATTCCATTAAAATACACATTTAAATATTAGTATAAAAATATTTAAAAATATAAAAAAGTAGTAGCCCACCGGTATCGGGAACAAAGTCCAAACTACTGGCGGTCAGGGCTCCAGAGAGAGGAACATCCTAACAATGCGATACGTGTCCAGGAGTACCGCTTTCTGGATCAAGCCCTTGACCCAGCTGCCCAACGAGGGCCTCCTCAGATGTTGGTTGAGGCTCTTGGCTATCAAGCCATCGGCTGTAACGACTATCGGTACAATGATCGCTGAGTCCACATCCCACATGTCGACAACCACGTGAGCCAAGTCAAGATACTTGATTTGTTTATCTTTCTCGGCTTTCACGAGGTTCCCGTCATGTGGGGCCGTTATATCAAAGATCATTGCACACCGCTCTAGTCAATCCACCACCACTGTATCAGGCTTATTGGCAACAATAGTCCTCTCAGTGATGATCGATCGATCCCAGTACAGTGTGACATGTCCATTTTCGAGAACTGGGTCGAGTACATACCTATACTACGGCACTTCCGATTCCACAAGGCTGTATTTCAGAGCAAGTTGCTGGTGGATAATTCTGGCTACAAGGTTGTGTCTATGCAAATACTCTTCGTAAGCTAGACGAAAACACCCGGAGATAATGTGTCTGATAGATTCTCCCGGACGGTGGCATGCCCGACAGATGTCAACCATGCCGTCTTTCACAATAAATCACCGGTAATTATTCGTCATCATAACTTCGTCCCCCATGTCGGCTTCTAGGAAATATTCCCTGAGACTGCATATCTCGCGATTGTGGAGGGTCTAAGCGTTTCAGAACCCTCGACCCTCACACTTTCGCGAGGCTCATTACCGATAACCGTGGGTGATGCATTCGACATGCAGTCAGCAGCGTACGGACCCTCCTATCCAGGGCGTCGAGTTCGGTCTGAGTCAAATTGAGTACGCCGAAAGAATACTTCAAGAACGGCATGACCCAACTGTTGAAGGCACGTACCTTGTTTCCGCTGGATAAAAGACTATTTAATACTTTTTTTCAGGCGGCCAAAGAAACGTTCCTTCAACGATTGCTTCATGTCATTAACATTGATGCCCAACGCTTCCTACATACCCAAATACTTATAGGTTTCGGCTGCGGAGAGAGCTCGAAGGTTTATGGAATCAGAGACTTGGGTTCGCAAGGATTCCACAATCTCCCCTCGCTTTACATACATGATCGCACATTTGTCCACACCAAAATCCATCCTGATGGCGCTACTGAAGGTTTCAGTTACTTTCAGTAGCTCCATCAGTTGTAAATTGTTGGGGGCAAAGAGTTTTAGGTCATCCATGTAGAGGAAGTGAGATATAACCTGACTACCTCTCCTCAGCCGATAGCCTATACCTGAATCCTCTAGCAGTGTGCTTACAGGATTCAGGGCTAGGCAGAACCAAAGCGGACTCAAACTGTCGCCCTGAAATATACCTCGCTCGATCCTTATCGGCTCGCTATTCCTCTGGATATTTCGACATCCTGGATATCGAAGGACCGTCCTCCATTGCCCCTTACATGACATCAGGAAGGTGCGCAGAGTTGTATCTACTTTATACAATTCCAGCACAACATGTCGAAAGATCCTGTTACTTACTTAGCTGTTATTTACACTGTTAACTTACACTGTTATTTACTTAGCAAGTGAAAGTATTCGAATTTGACTAGGTACCGCAACTAAAAAGGGAAAGAAAAAGACAACTGAAGCCGGTTGTTTTTTTTTACTTTAATTTTTAGACAATAATGAAAATATGACTTTGTCTAAGTCCTATGGTTACAAAGTTATTAGATAGCTAGGTCAAATTAACTCTATGCCCGATTCCCTTTCAACACAAATAAAACTGCACACGAAAAATGACACAACAACAACATGAAGGGTAATCCCGGTGATAACCTTATCAGTATAACCCTAAACCGGGTAACGGGCAACCCAAGAGGTTACATGAGTCATGCATGACTTCATGAGGCATGAGGGTGACGTTAACTCTCTGTTACAATGTGTGGACGACTCTATTATTCTTTAATGTCGGTTATAAAAGAACAATTGTATGTTGTTATAAATTATTGTTTGTATTGATTCAGTTGAAACATTGTTGTGAAACAAGTAAATACTATAAATCCAGTTTCAACAGGCCTTAATTCGTGACAGTATGATAAGTCAGTAAAAACTAAGCTACTACATGCTAAGGGCACCTCCTGTGAGGTACGGACCTTGATTTAAGGCATCGCTGGGCGAGGGCAGCTGGATCGGAATGAACACCTTTTAATAACTCATTCTGTCTCCTTAAGAACCTAAGTACCGTACCTTAGAAAACAATTAGGCACAAAATAATTAGGCAAAATTTACTTTTTAAAATTCCGTATAAAGTTCTCGATCGCGAACCAATTGATCGAAAATCATTCCATTCAAGTATTCAGCACACACTATAAAGAGTGTTGTCTTATAGTGTGAGACGTGCAGGGCCTTAAGGCCCTGGTTACTTTAGATATTGTCGTTATGAGCGATAATAGTTGTTATTGCAATCCGATACGGGTTAAAATCTGTTGCAATAAATTCGAATAATAAATGAGCAAGCATTGTCGTAAAAATGCAAATAAAATCGCATAAAATTAGATAAACTATTTAATCCTTGCTTATATACTTATATTATATAATAATATATCTTAGAAATATATTATATATATTATTATTATTATATATATAAAAATATATAATATTATAAATGCGAAAGTAACTCTGTCTGTCTGTCTGTCGCGCTTTCACGCCAAAACTACTGAACCGATTTAAATGAAATTTGGTACACAGATAGTCTAGAACCTGAGAAAGGACATAGGCTACTTTTTAATGCGAAAAAGGGTTGTAAGGGTGGCCCAGTGGTAACGGCCGCGACTTACGAGTTGTAGGTCATGTGTTCGAACCCAGACAGGCGCATTACTTTGTGTAAATAATTTCATCACCACTGCTCTCAAACGAAGAAGGAAAACATCGTGAGGAAACCGGCATGTCCTAGAGCCAAAAATTCGAAGACCTGTGACATCTACCAACCCGCACTGGGCCCGCATGGTGGATTACGGGCCACTCCCTCTCCCGGAGAGGAGGCCTGTGTCCCAGCAGTGGGAACGCTATAGGCTGAATATGTATATGTATGTATCGTCATTTTTAGAGCTAGAAGCTTGAAACGTATTTTCTAGGCTGTTGATTCGATATAAATAAATAAGACATTCAAAGTTTGTAAAAGTTTTACCCTCAATGGTGTAAAATAACAATAGGGAATAGGGGATAAAAAAAATGGAAGTATGGAAATATGTAAGGTTTATGTGAATGTTTTATAAGTTTGCGACAAGAGACAAAGACCCAAAGACACTATTTCACGCGGACGAAGTCGCGGGCACAGCTAGTAATAAATAATCCATCACTGGATGCAGTTTGGCATTTGGAATTTTATGGTATATTTTTAATTCTAATTATAATTGTTATTGAAGGTGGTCAAATACATAGAGAACGCTGCTGCCCATTCTCTGGTAAGTCGCCTTAGTCGCCTTCTACGACACCCATGGGAAGAAATGGGATGGTGGTATTCTTTTACGTCCGGCATCACACGGAACTCGCGGAATCACCGCCTTAATACGATTCAATTGTGATTGTCATAATAATCACATTTTATATTCGTCTAACAGTCTATTTCAGCCAACTAGACTTAAATTCTGACCTTGTAACTGAACTTAATGTTCGCTGTTAATATTAACTACCTAAGAACAATATTTAGATCATAACGTTGTTAAAGTATAAATACTACGTCTTTCAAGGCTGGCAATCAAGCGTTTTTTGCAACATTCAATGTTTTATTGTTGAATTAAAAAATAACAATATAATTTCAGTATATAAGTACCTACATAGTTTTTTTTTGTAAAAACGTTGATTCTCGCAAAGATCCGTCCGTCCGTGAAGTGAAAAACTAACTGATTACATAATGATTAATTTTATTAAATAAAAAGAAATCTTGAACTGCTTCGTGCGTTTCCAGATAGATCTAATTGATCGTGCTTACGTGATTGAAAGATTGCCTCTCAATCAATAAGATAAGACCAGGAACAAGAAAATCTGTAACTTAGCTTAGGTACCTACTAAGCCGGTGAGGCATCTCACCTATTGAACCACAGATTACTGTATTGAGCCTATGAGGAAAAGATAACTCTTTGATATTTGTGGCACGTCACACGTGCAACAAATATCTGGACTGGGCTGGATGAAATGTAAGAGGCAAAGCCTTTAATAGGGTTTGCCTTTCAAATAGGTATTGACGTAATTGAAAGGCAAACCCTATATAAACCAAAAAAACCCACCAATCTACTCCAAAAAAAAGTAAGACTCATGTTTTTTTTTTAATGGGTAGGTATAGATTCTGAACTACCAGAGTACCGACTACCACTACCACATAATTATATTCACTTGGCACGTCTCAAAACACAACCGGGACTGATGGATCTCCTGCAAACGCCACCGTAATTTCTTCTATTCTGCGCCACTTCAGCACATTCCAGACGAAACAAACATATTTTTCTTGATGTTTTTCGTTCTACTAAAACCCGCTTCTTTACATTTCCAGGACGCCGTAATCATAGTCGATGTGACCAACCAAACGCACCCGAGCCACCCTCGCCAGGTGGCTGAAGACATGTACGCGGCCACCATAGCAGAGCTGCATACAGCCAAGAATGATGCCCTGCTGCTGTACACCGACTTCGCGTCAAGAGCTGGCAACGACTTGAAGATATTCCTCACCAACATCACCGGGTTTGCTGATGGGATCATCAGGAATTTGAATATGGGGCCGCCTTATAATGATGTAAGTAGTAGCTTTTAATGAGAATCTTAGAGGTAATCTTAGAGGTAATCTTAGAGGTAATCTTAGAGGTAATCTTAGAGGTAATCGTAGCAGGTGGCGTTCTATAGTTTCTGTCTAGGGGCAAGGGAACAAAGCTATCGTTTATAGTTTCTGTCTAGGGGCAAGGGAACAAAGCTATCGTTTATAGTTTCTGTCTAGGGGCAAGGGAACAAAGCTATCGTTTATAGTTTCTGTCTAGGGGCAAGGGAACAAAGCTATCGTTTATAGTTTCTGTCTAGGGGCAAGGGAACAAAGCTATCGTTTATAGTTTCTGTCTAGGGGCAAGGGAACAAAGCTATCGTTTATAGTTTCTGTCTAGGGGCAAGGGAACAAAGCTATCATTTATGGATGTATCTTAGAGCTGTTAGGTTATGAAGAGATTGTAATTTCCAACTAATTATCTTTCGTTATAATAATTATAAGATAGTTTTTCGCGGTTGAAAGCTTTTGGAACTTTGGCTCAGTAACCCCGTTATTCAGCGGATAGGGGAGGATTTTTTTTAATGGACACTGGAAAAGCTAATTCGATACCCGGTACAGTTTTTGACATGTCGATATTCAGTTGTTTTACGGGCTCATCTAAATAATGTAGTTTGAATTGACGCAATAACGACAAAACAATTTTTTTATAGTGCATGAAACATGAATCAGATTAACAAATACAAACTATTCCTCAGTCCCAATGACCCATATTTTTATACAGGGTGGGTATATTTACGGTGTGAACGTCATTTGATATCACATATAAAAATATCTACAAAATTGCGATGAAGCACTAACTTAACAAAAAAAAAAAAAACACTCCGGGAGTGCCGACAGAAATGAAAACTTGAACAATTACGTGTGTATTTTTTAAATCGTCAATACAGGATTTCACATTGGGTCCTTGGGTCCTGATTGCTCTCGGTAAAAAATTATAAACGAGCGATCGACTTCAGCCATTAAAGGTAACAGCACAGATTTTTGACGTTAATAATACAAAGGGAAAGAAAGGGATAAAAGAATTAGAATTTCCTAATGAAAGAAAGGGAATTTTCCAAAAGACATCAATGCACGACTCTTCCATGTGCCCAAGCGTTCGGTATCGATGACGCGAGTTCCATGAATTTTGTTCAGCCAAAAAGTGCTCAACGCGCCTAAAGAAGTATTCACTTCAAAACAGAAGAGCATTGTTCCCCAACACTTAGATTTACGATCTCCACGACTGTGAATACTGTGATAGACGGTTCCGTGTAGGGTTACTGACTAAGGCAGCTGTCCCATCGCCGACGATTGACGTTCTCGTCAATCGTCGAGTAATCGAGTAATAAATCGCGAGTAAGTAGAGCTAGTCAGCTAGCAACTAGCAGCGGCGACGAGCGATTACTGGTGGTATGCGTATGAGTCTATCAGCCAGGGTTCTGCCTGCCAATCAAGCGTCGCTGGGCGAATATTCTCTTTGTTAGCTCTTTTCGCTGCGACAAAATGAGTACTCACCGTCAGCAGTGTGAACAGTCAAAGTCAAAGTCTAAAGTCATAGTCAAAGCATTTATTTTAAACTAGCTGTGCCCGCGACTTCGTCCGCGTGGAATAGTGACTTTTTGGGCAGCATATTTTGAATTACATAATAATATACCGTCGTTTGGGTAGCAAAAAATGTACTTTATAAATGAAATATGCAAACAGTCAGTATTCAAGTGAATCGCAATAATCGAATGAAACTATTCGCTTAAACTCTCCAGGATACGTGCGTTCGCTACGAATAACTGAATCCTTATGGCAGCGGCGCGTTTTTTTTTTTTTTTGTAGGGCATCTAGCAGTTGGCCTTGAGAGGCCGTGACTGCTCAACCGGGCTTTCCTGGGGCTGCCATTAAGAAGTTAATCTTAACGCCTCCAGCCAGGGCTTACAAACTAAATTTATAAACTAAGCGACTGCACGCTGAGGGCACCCCCTGTGGGGTACGGACCTCGGCTCAGGGCGTCACTGATAGGGGGACAGCTATCACTATTGAGGACAGGCTGGATCGAATTGGGGCAGCGGCGCGGCTCTCAGCGCGCTTTATATAGCCGCGGACGCGCAGGCGCGAGGCGTGTACGTACTCTGATAGAATACCTTAACAAATGTTCGCCGTGATTCTTTAAATTGACATAACTTTTTATTTATGAACCGATTGACATGAAATAAACACTAAATGTTAAGTGAAGCTTACTACAATATATTAGTGAAAACCGCATCTAAATCGAATAAGCCGTTTCTGATATTAGCGTGCACAAACACACAGACAAACAGACAAAAAAAAAATTAATTACAATCTCGGGTTCGGCATCGATATAATAACAACCCCTGCTACTTTTTTTTTATATATTTCGATTGTACAGACACCACTTTTCTACAATTTTATTATATGTATAGATAGGCACTTATAAGGCACTTTTGAACGTCAACAACTGCATTAATATAGAATCGATTCTAGTCGCCCGCTGCTTCCAAAATGTAGCTTCGTTAGGAGAAGAATGGGCAAGAAACTCCACCGTTACTTTTTTTAAATGTTTTACAATGTTTTAAATACCTTCATTATATATCAGCGATCAACTTTGAATATAGGTATGTATAATTTTTTAACCGACTTCAAAAAGGAAGAGGTTCTCAATTCGTCGGAACCCTTTTTTTTTAAATGTATTTTCCCCGATTACTCGAAGATGGCTGGACCGATATAGATTTTTTTTTTGAAAGGGTATACTTCCCAGGTGGTCCCATGATCATCAAGTCAGGATCTGATGATGGGATCCTGCAGAAATAGAGAGAACTCTTCAAATTTTATAGGCACACGAAGTGATTTAGGTATTTTTTGGAAGAGTACTTTCTCGGAGTGGTCTCATTTCAATTTGGTGAAGATCTGATGAAGAACTTTGGAGATAGGCAACGGAACTCCTCAATAAATGATAGCAAATGAACTGGGATTGCTGAAATCTCATGTCTGTCTATTGCTTACACCAGTTCATAACATAACATCACGCCGGTATGCTGTGAAGGGGTGAGCACATGTGAACCACTAAAAAGTGAAAAAAAAACAACCGACTTCCAAAAAAACACTACAAAGTGAAAAATAACTTTAATTTTGGAAGGCGGTGACAAAAAGATCAAATACAGCTCCAAAGACACCGACTTCCGAAATTAAAGTAATTTTTCACTTTGTAGTGTATTTTTGGAAGTCGGTTGTTTTTTTTTATTTACAAGGGATGACGGGACCTAAGTATACGTATAATCTTTCGTACGTTTCTCGAGCGAGAAAATGTTTGATAGCTAGTCGCTTCCTCGTGCGGTGGGACGGATGCCTTAGTGTCTGACTTAGTAACATACGATAATTTATTAATACTTTATAAAGGTGTAGCAGTTTTTAATTTTCAAGCTGTAAAGAGGTCAGTGCTACAAACTGCATCGTAATCTGAAAAATAATGCTTTTCCGATAAAATCCGTGAATAAACCACAAACGATCCCCGTGGAATTACCACACAGCATTTTTGTACCATAAGTGCTTACCTATTTTGGAGTTTGCAGCCTCTTATGGGATGGTCCTGCAAATACCAGCTTGCTGCTCTTGACGCGGTGGAACGCAGAGCAAAAAGACTTATAGGCGGCGAGACGTTGGTGGCTAGGTTTCACAGCCTGGCTGATTGGCGTAATGTTGCTTGCCTGTCGGTCTTCTACAGACTGTACTTCGAAGAGTGTGCGCAGGAGTTCGGCGACCTGATCTCAACATAGCCTTTTTAATACTGGACCACCAGACGCACTGCGGGGTACCATCCGCACTCGGTTGACTATCCGACCTGCCATACCCAGCGTTTCTCCTCCACATTGATTATGCGCATAGCCAAACTGTGGAAGTCTCTGCCAGCGTTAGTGTGTCCTTCCACATTTAAAGCAGCATCAGTGTGATGACACCGACAGCTCACTCTACACAAGTTTTCACGGTGAGATTTTTACAGAATCACCATACTGATCGATCGACCCGTGTGGCTGTTACTATTTAGCCACAAGCCCCCCGAGATTAGCAAGAGACGTATTATTAGATGAATGCTTTCACCTCCCCCAAATAAGTCCTACCACATATAGCCAAACCACAACGAACATTGTTTTCTGAACCCGTTCCAATTGATATCACATCCGAGAATGTTGATGAACAACAACATTCTCTTAACAAACTATTTTTGTAATAGTTTATAATAATAACTGCCAGAAATACGTGAAAATTTTCCAAAAATAACCTTGACGTGATCATATAATGTTTGTTCGTAAGCGTTGTATGGAGAAATGCGTGTTTAACATAACCTATTGGGAAAATATGCGGGGTACATAGTTGCAGCGTATAATAATAGGGCTGATGGACATGCGAGTTTATATCGACATCAATGTTGTTTAGTAGTTGTTGGCACGGACTTAATAGCTGGCGTCGTCCGTCGAGTAAACCGATAAGGCTTCCCTTTTTCTACTTGTCTTTTTAAGGCACCTAGCTTCTGACGTTTCAGAAGTGCCCATGCAGGTTTATGTGAAATAAAATATTTTGATTTTGAAGGTTGTTTGCTTATGCCGAGTAGAAAAAGGAAAGACGGGACAGGGACAGGGACAGTGGGATACAATACAGGGATATTATACAGGGTACCTACTAGGGAAATCGACGCGCAAACTATATCCATGAATTCAGCACAAGATTTTAGACGTGACGTGACGTTGTAGTTAAAAAATATCTGCTGTTTCATAGAAAAGTGGCATACCTACATGCTCAAAAGCTATGAAATAATTTTTTTTTATTAAATAACCAATGAAAAATTTCAACGCTTTCAGAATCATGTAACTACTGTGTTTTTCCTAAAAAAAACGACATGTACCAACTCACACTGCGCCCGCCTGGTGGACTATAGCCCACTCCCCCTAGAAGAGATTAGGCCTGTGTCCCAGCAGTGGGAACATTAGGTATAGGATGATCATGTGTGTTGCGAAAATCGAGAAATCATCATCATTTGTTTGACTGAAAACAACTTAGTAATCGAATTACATCAGAAATAGGTAAATATTTTGATTTAGTATTTATAGCCACCAAATAGCTAAAGTTTTAAAAGCTCCACTGCCAGCCCTATCTGCAACAGATGGAAGCGCCATCGATGCAAGTAATGCAAAACGAATGCCTCCACGTCGGAATGCTGTAGCCTAGATGCACGGGCTTGTGCAGGATTTGGCAATAATGCCCGACTTGTACTTTGATGAAGAAACTGGGATTAAACGTTTGTTTAGTACCTAAAGATTAGGATAAGTAGAAGCCCAGGAGCTACTAGGAAAAAACCGTGAAAAATTTACTTATCCTAATTATTATACAGGTCTCGCAATAAAAGCGAGTACCGCTGGCCATCGACTAATTTCTACTCATTCAGTGTTCTTTACTTAATCATTTCGTCGTGTTCTAAAATTCCAATGTTCTCTGGGACTAGCCGACCATCAAGTGAAGGCTGTGAGGCTGTGAGGCTGTGTGACCGTATAGTGGCCAAGATTAGGCCAAAGAAACCAGGGCCGTCCAAAAACGAGTTGGATTGATGATATCACCAAAGTCGCGGGAGTCACCTGGAGGAGGGACGCACGGAGCCGAGAAGTATGGTGGTTCCGCTATTTTCCACTGCTGTGGGCGATTCCGGGCTGAGATGAGGATGATGAGCAGAGCTCCATTGTCGCTGTAGATTCTGGTTTCCAAGGTTTCTAGGAAAAAAATGCATTTTTATAAGTCATGTTCAGCGTATACCTAGGCTTCTCTTAATAATAGAGTTTTTGCTGATGCTCCTCGAATGTCGAATGTAGCTATTTAAAATGGTCTATTTTCATCATTTCTAAATAAATCAACCTCTTCTAACTACGGTCACCATTATTCAGTGTAAGCCAAAATAATCATGAATGCTTCATTCAGTTCCCTGAAAACGATTCAACGACAAATTCCCTTGACCACATGACACTTTGCCAAACGGCTATAAAACTTTAGAAGAAACGCCGCCACGCTCCCAGCACCAAGAAACCATCACAGTCTCACCAATAAAATAGTCGTAACTCTAAGTAATGGCCGACTTATTGTCAACATAAATACATTAATAGATTACTTCAGGCTGTCTTTAAACTCATGATGTAACCTTGTTACTAATACAGAAACGTTTATTATTATTATTAATGAGTTTCACGTGGAGTTCCAGCAGTGCCAAGGTGAATGGTGCCATGGAAATGAGACAATAGTCCATTTGTGTATATCAGTCGCTACCATTATCATCATCATTTCAGCCGATAGACGTCCACTGTTGGGCATAGGCTTCTCACAAGCACCGCCACCTCGACCAGTTCTATGGTTCTTACATCCAGCGGATTGCTGCGGCCTTCGCCAGGTCACCGGTCCATACTGTGGGGGGCATTCCAATGGTACGTCTTCCAATACGCGGTTGCCACTCCAGAACCTTACGGCCCCATCGGCCAGCTGTTCTGCGAGCAATGTGCCCTGCCTACTGCCACATATTCTGTAACAATTTCTCCTAGAAAACCTATCTCAACTAGAAAACCTGGGTGAGGTGAGATGACCGTCCACCTGGTGCTAGCAAATTACAGCTTATTTTAAGCGCACTTCACGGTGAGAATTTTACAGAGCAGGCCGGCTGGATTCAGATAGTATGCTTAGAATGCCCATGGTTGGCATGAAGGCAACAAGTGGAGTGGCTAACATTTCTGATAGCCTAATTTACTATATTTAGCATAGAAACTTGGCAATAGGTGAACGATCTTATCTTGTGTTTGCGTATGATTCCAGGTCCATTACAACAACAAAATCGTAGGGGATTGATATCCCGTAAATAACAATCGCATTCTATATTATGTTGACTAGCTTCTTAACTTCTTGTTCCCATGACCCATCCCGTAACATCGCACTCTATATTATGTTGACTAGCTTCTTAATTTCTTGTTTACCTGACCCATCCCGTAGCATCGCATTCTATATTATGTTGACTAGCTTCATAACTTCTCGTTTCCCTGACCCATCCCGTAGCATCGCATTCTATATTAATGTTGACTAGCTTCTTAACTTCTCGTTCCCCTGACCCATCCCGTAACATCGCACTCTATATTATGTTGACTAGCTTCTTAATTTCTTGTTTCCCTGACCCATCCCGTAGCATCGCATTCTATATTAATGTTGACTAGTTTCTTAACTTCTTGTTCCCCTGACCTTCGTTTTCGCTTATCGTTCTATCTGACTTTTATTTTGCTGTGCTCTTAGGGATCCTAGCGGCGTGATTTTGTTAAATGTGACAGGCAGTTCCAGAGATTAGCGCGGTCAAACAAACAAACTCTTCTCATAGATAATTTACAAATATCAACATATACAATACGATTGAAAAAGTTAGTTGGTTCAAGTCATAGAGCCTTATTAAATTATACCAGATACACATGAAAAGATAGAGGAACCCAACAATTTTGCTTCTGACTGTTCGATAGTTTGTCGTACTCATCGCCTATGGAGAGGCCTCTACGTTTAAATATCAGTCGTGCATCTACGATAACACCTCTATGAATTAATGATTTCGCTAGACGGTCCTGGATTTTAATTAAGCCTATCACTCATATACAAAGACGTCTGATCATCCCAAACAGGGCTAAGGTTTAAGAGTTAATTAATTATGATTATCTTATTGATAATTACTGGTTTAATGGTAAATCACAGTTGCAAGTGGAATTTCACATTTATTACGATAAGGTTACATACTTGATTTGTAGTGTAATCACATAACGTATCGTGTAGTAGTATTTTGTATTTCTCGGCAAAAAGCCAATAAGTCTTTCCTCCACTAGACGATATCCCTAAAAGCATAGGTTATGGCTACCAACATCCTACTATCTGGCAAAATTAATAATTTGACCACTAGTCCGTAGGTAGTAATATTTTGGCTATAAAAATCAACCCCAATCGCCCGATGCATCGGTATTAATTAGGCAGATGTAGTGAGCAGATGTGTTTCAAACGTTACAGCAGGAACTTTTACCCAGTATCGTATTAACCAGTAACTGGGTTGTGAATTCCAGATAGGCAGTACCTCCATGTAAAATAGTAGTACTTAGCTGCATTTAGTATGACTAGAAGCCGACACCAACATAGTTGGAAAATACTAGGCAGATGATGACATCAGGAACTTTTGGAAATGTCGTATCCTTCTTCCTGGCACCAAGTGGGTATCCCACTTAGTATGAAAGATAGAATTGGTATAAATAATAAAGTAGGTATACCCCCGAAAGGGTAGGCAGAGGAGCACATATTATAGACCTATAGTAGGCGGGGACGCTGGCACCCTAAATACAAGTTAAATCTTACATTGGGTGCCAGAGCTCATCGAAAACACTCTTTCCCTTAGTTGTAACGCTGCATAGTGATTATACAGGGTGATTGAAAGATGGGTGCAAAGCTTTAAGGCGAAGATAGTACAGACAATTTAGAACCATTTAAGCCATGGTTGTCTTAGACGAAGTCTTACCAAATATTTTTAACCAAATTTTTAAGTTTTTTTTCGGAAATTCTCAAAATTTAATGTAAACTGCATAATTATGGCCAAATTGAATGATAAATGAATTCATTTTTTATTTATTTAATTAAAGTAATGTGTAAGCAATCAAGCAAAATATGTTTTAGGCTTCTGTGTCATTAGACATTTTTTTTACAGACATTTAAAGCTCAGAAAAAATAAAAAAATTGTACAATACGTCTTTTAAACCTTATTATTAAACTTAAAATTTGGTAAGACTTCGTCTAAGACAACCATGGCTTAAATGGTTCTAAATTGTCTATACTATCTTCACCTTAAAGCTTTGCACCCATCTTCCAAACACCCTGTATAAGTGTTTTTTGTACAACTGAAGGTATTAAAATATCTTTTTTTTATAGTACACCCACATTTCGTTAATTATGTTTCTATTCCTCCATATACGGCACTCCCTGATCATCACTCTATGACTGATTAAGTAAATTATACTAAACGCGCCAACCATAAGCCACGAAAATCGTGGGAGTTCAGACGTGGGAGACGTGGGAGACATTCAATATAAACTTCACGTACTACATCAAATGCAGCGTTTTCCCCATCAAACATAAACCCAATACAAACAAACAAGCAGTCTATCAATGTATGCAATGGGCTCGTCACCCGCGTCGTCTGCGTCATTCGCCAGTTGATCTAATGCCAAAGTGCACTACGTCAGAGTAGGGTGACCACGCGTGTTATGTTCCGATGTTTTGTGTTTATTGTTTTGTATAACGTTATGTTGTGGCTGTTTTGTTATGGAAATAGAGAAATTCTTTGGAGAGAGCGCGTGGGTTCTAAACGAAATGTATGCTTTTTTGGGGATTATATATGTTTTGTGTGATTTATGTTTCGGAAATAATCTTTCTGAGAAACCTGCTCATAATAAATTGATCAACAATCTCCGCTACCATAAAAAAAACAGTAAAATTAACTTAACGTGTCTCTGAAGACAATTGAAATCTTTCATAAAGAAGAGTATTGTATCCGCTGTTTTTGTTTTGTTTCTTTGTTAGTGAATACAAGAGCTTATTAAATAATCGGTATAAAATAGAAGTCGTCCTTTTTCTTAAATATTGTGTAAAATCATCAACGTGCATAAAGCAAGGAAAATAAATGACACGACGTATACGTCGACGTCGTCGACGTCGTGACGTCGTATTGTAGAATGGTCTACTTCGTGATGTCAAGAATAACGAAATGGAATGTGATTTTGACTACATAATTCGGCAACTTATTATGTTATACTTTGCAAGTAAACAAATGTAAACCTTTAAAAAATCCTATTTTTATCCCACTGCTGGGCAAAGGCTGCTTCTCATTGACCACATTGCTTGCTCCAGATGGGTTAGCGTTTTCAGACTAATATTAACTGTAAGTCCAAGTTTCCTCACGGTTGGTTTTCTCAAAAGCAAAGTGCTTTCGATTATTATTATAATCATTTTTGTAGGTTTTTGTGTCCATTATTGTAGAGTTAGTGTGAAGTTTACTTGAAACCTCACTCATGCCATACACATAACATAATTCGAAAGAAAACTCGAATTTATTTCTTTGAGAGATTTCAAAAACACGACATAGTTGTGAGTTGAACTACACGATTACTGATAAATGCTTGTACTGACTGGGCTAGTCCACTCAAAACTGTGTGGTTGTCCCCCAAAGTCTTTATCAAGCACTAATCCACATTGTCTTCACATGATCTGACAAAGATTACGTCTGGACTTTAAGAAAGATTTTGGCCCGTGTATAAGTGATTCCGAAATCCTATTTACAGAATAGACAATTCTATTTTATTTCATTGAAAATAAATAAAAAATCACAAGAAACGGCATTGGTAGGCGAATTGTTTATCCTGTATATTTTTAACCGACTTCAAAAAGGAGGTCGGAACCTTTTTTTTTAAGTGTGTTCCCCTATTACTCGAAGATGACTGGAGGAACGATTTGGATTATTTTTTTTGTGTTTGAAAAGGTATACTTTCCAGGTGGTCCCATGATCATCAAGTCAGGATCTGATGATGGGATCCTGGAGAAATAGAGAGAACTCTTCAAATTTTATAGGCACAAGAAGCGATTTAGGTATTTTTTGGTAGACTACTTTTCGGAGTGGTCTCATTTCAATTTGGTAAAGATCTAATGTAGAACTTTGGAGATAGGCAACGGAACACCTCAATAAATGATAGCAAATGGACTGGGATTGCTGAAATCTCATGTCTATCTATTGCTTACACCAGTTCATAACATAACATCACGCCGGTATGCTGTGAAGGGGTGAGCACATGTGAACCACTAAAAAGTGAAAAAAAAAAAACTTTTTCCAAAAAAAACTACCGAATTCCAAAAAAACACTACAAAGTGAAAAATAACTTTCACTTCGGAAGGCAGTGACAAAAAATTAAAATACAGCTCCAAAGACACCGACAAAAAGCGGGGGGTGCTTGGCATTAAGTGATTATAAAAATACCTCAAAAAGCACCCCCGCTTTTCAATTGAATTAAATTATTTTCTCCTTTTTTAGTTTGGTTTTTAAAGCGTGTTTTTTAGTTTTTTAAACTTTTATTTATTTATCATCTAAAAAAAACAACCGACTTTCAAAAAAACACTACAAAGTGAACTTCTCATTATTTTTTTAAATTATTGAATTGTCATCGGTCCTCTATAAGTTTACAAAGTTTCAATGAAATCTGACCGTTTAAAGTGGGTCAAAATCGCGCTCTAAGGAGTCGGTTACATACAAACATACAAACAAACATACAAGTGAAGCTAATATAAATCGTGTAAAAAGGAAGAACGCTATGGCCAATACTCCTGGCATATTCTTATTTTACGCACGGACGGAAGGACTGGTTCTTCATAACTCTGGAAACAGTTGGAATCCAATTTAATTATTTTTGCATTCTCACTCATCCGGCAGGAATCGTAAGCCTGTAGATTATTGGTAGGGTCTGTTTAGCTTAAGTATAGGTGTGAACCGGTCGTACAATCATTAACAAGTGCAGGACTAGTTTCTTAGTTTACATAAATAACAAATAAAATGTCGACTGAGCTGTCTTACCTTTAAGGTAACCAGATTTGTGTCGGCTGGCGCCCTGGACCCAAGACAAGACAGGTATTATACCAAATGTAAATCAAAAGTCTTAATATTACTTTTTCATTCTGAATATCACACATATACACACAATCCATAAAATCACACACATCATACATTAACAACATAATTAACATACTAGGTTATTCTCTTCTTTATTCTTTTAAGTTTTATTGTATATTCTTTTCTAGCAAATTTTCAGTAGATTAGTAGAAATAAAGAAATTTATTGTAATGTAGTATTACATGTATAGCAATAAATGTAAACGGAACGAAGGAGCCTGGATCTCACGACAAAGGGAATCCTAGTGTGAGTTCCAGGAAGCAACGCATTTGAATGTAACTTTTAAAACAATAAATGACTATTATTCTTATTCTTTCCTTTATTTTAACATATACACATATAAATTACATTTTTAAATATTAAAATATAAAACATTTAAAAATATAAAAAATAGTAGCCCACCGGTATCTGGAACAAGGTCCAAGCTATCGGTGGAGAGAGAAACCTCCTAACAATGCGAGCCGTGTCCAGGAGTACCGCTTTCTGGATCAAGCCCTTGACCCAGCTGTCCAACAAGAGCTTCCTCAGGTGTTGGTCGAGGCTCTTGGCTATTAAGCTATTGGCTGTAACGACTATCGGTACAATGATCGCTGAGTCCACATCCCACATGTCGGCAACCACGTGAGCCAAGTCAAGATACTTGATTTGTTTATCTTTCTCGGCTTTCACGAGGTTCCCGTAATGCGGGACCGTTATATCAACGATCATTGTACGCCGTTCTAGTCAATCTACCACCACTATATCAGGCTTGTTGGCAACAATAGTCCTGTTAGTGGTGATGGATCGATCCCAGTACAGTGTGACATGTCCATTTTCGAGAACTGGGTTGGGCACATCCCTGTAGTACGGCACTTCTGATTCCACAAGGCTATATTTCAGATCAAATTGCTGGCTGATAATCCTGGCTACAAGGTTGTGTCTATGCAAGTACTCCTCGTTAGCTAGACGAGAACACCCGGAGATAATGTGTCTGTAATTGATTCACCCGGACGGTGGCATGCCCGACAGATGTCAACCGTGCCGTCTTTCACAATAAATCTCCGGTAATTATACGTCGCAATCTTTAGTTTCAAGTACTACAGGCTTGCGCCAGTTTTCTTTAGCCAAGGAGAGCGGGGTGAGGCCTTTGTCCACCGCGACCACATCTCGATGTATCCCCACGTTAGCTTGTAGGAAATATTCCCTGAGACTGCATATCTCACGATTGTGGAGGGTCTTAGCGTTTAATCATGTCATTGAAATCATGTCACTTGGTTCAAATAGATTCATTTTATATAGGTAGATTATTTTACATATTGTGAATGAGAGAACGTTGTAGGCCTTAGAGACTAGATTTGTAGACGTTTTTCTATTCTGTATTTTCATTCCTCTAAGTACCTGGTACTTATTGACTGGCCTGCACTGTCCTCCCATACCTATTATCACTGTAATTTGAAAACATTGTTAAAGCCAATTATTTTTAAAAGAGTAACTGTGGAGTTTCTTGCCGGCTCTTCTCCATAGGAAACGACAAATTGGAACCGTGCACCTAGCTTCTGACGTTTCATAAGTGCCCATGCAGGCTTATGTGAAATAAAATAGTTTTTTTTTTTTTTTTAAGAACCCTCGACCTCCACACTTCCGCGGGATATACAGTCTCATTACCGATGACTGTGGGTGATATGAGGGTGATTCGATATGCAGTCAGCAGCGTACGGACCCTTCTATCTAGGGCGTCGAGTTCGGTCTGAGTCCAATTGAGTACGCCGAAAGAGTACATCAAGACTGGCATGACCCAACCGTTGAAGGCACGCATCTTGTTTCCGCCTGATAAAAGACTATTAAATACTTTTTTCAGACGGCCAAAGAAGCGTTCCTTCAACGATTGCTTCACGTCAGTAACATTGATGCCCAAAGCTTCCGACGTACTTATAGGTTTCGGCTGCGGAGAGGGCTCGAAGGCTTATAGAATCCTAGAGTTGGGTTCCCACGGATTCCCTAATCTCCCCTCGCTTTACATGCATGACCGCACATTTATCCACACCAAAATCCATCCTGATGGTGCTACTGAAGGTTTCAGTTACTTTCAGTAGCTCTATCAGTTGCAAATTGTTGGGGGCAAAGAGTTTCAGGTCATCCATGTAGAGGAAGTGAGATATAACCTGACCACCTCTCCTTAGCCGATAGCCTATACCTGAATCCTCCAGCAGTGTGCTTAGAGGATTCAGGGCTAGGCTTCTGCCTTGGTTCTCCAAAGCGGACAAAAACTGTCGCCCTGGAATATGCCTCGCTCGATCCTTATCGGCTCGCTATTCCTCTGGATATTTCGACATCCTGGATATCGAAGTACCATCCTCCATTGCCACATACATGACATCAGGAAGGTGCGCAGAGTTGTATCTACTTTATACAAATCCAGCACCCTCATGAGCCATGTATGTGGCACCGAGTCATAGGCCTTCTTGTAGTCTATCCAACATGTTGAAAGATCCTTTCAGGAACGACCTGTTGGTTAGTGGCCATATCAATGAGGACCAGCTCCTTAGTACTGCGGGATCCGTTCCGACATCCATTTTGAGAGTCAGACATGATTGAATTAGTGTCTACATTATTGTAAATCTTATCTCTCAAAATGGATGTAAGAACCTTATAGACCGTCGGTAAACACGTGATCGGCCTATAATTTTTGGGTTCCGCGGTACTACCTGATTTATGGAGCAGGTGGGTAACTCCTGTCATTGGGAACTGGGGTAGCAAACCAGACTCCAAAGCAGTCTGGTACTGAGCCGCCAAGCGAGCGTGCGATCCAATGAACTATTTGATCCACAAGTTGTGCAGCCCGTCCGGTCCTGGAGACTTCCAGTTGGGCAGCGTACGGACTGCACGAGCTACATCTTGAGGGCAGATAGTATTAGCCCCCATTTCTGGGATTAGATCGCAGACTCGCTCGACTTCTCGAACCCAATATAATAATAATAATTTCTTAATATTACGTACAAATTCGAAATATCTCTTTTTCACTGTTACTTTTTCACGCTTTAACAACTGAACGGATATGGATGAAATTTGGCACATGGATAGACTTGGGCTTATCACGGTAGTATGTCCCGGTAAAAATTCCGAAAATCACGCGGTAAACCAAATCTGGCGATAAGTCATGAAGAAATACTGGCGTACGAATTGACAGTCTTTACCTTTAAACATTTGTAAGCACATTTCACTTTAATAAACAAGTTTAGAGCTTCTGCTGTTGATCCTTTATGAATAAGCTACACCTGATGTCGTTCTATGATTTTTTTTGACCTTCTAATATGTTAGCGTTAGTTAGTAGTTGAAAAGGAGCATCACTTATCTAAAGGTTCAGTTAGTTCAAAGATGCCGCAGTTTACATGACCAACAATTTAATTTAATTACTATTTTGATTAGAAATCGATATGATAATGAGTCTTCCTGCTGTCAAGAGTGGAAGGTTATCAGTTGCATCATCAATAAATTGATATTATGATCTTCTCCCGCTTACGCCGCTACCCCTGTTGGTCCAGACTAATAGCAAAAAAAAACATTTTTGTTTTTGTTTTATGGGCTCATTTGTTCTTATAATTGTGTGTTAGATTTTTTTAATACATTATGATTCTACAGCTTGTTCGGCATTTTTGCCGAATAATCGGCCGAATATGAATGTTTGGTAAACCAGCCGAATATATTTTGTGAATGAGAAGACAGAAGTTTATCTTCTTTCGTACTTTATTTTGCGGAAATCTAAGTGTTAAGATTGTTTGCAACTTTATTTAGCTTTCTACAGCTGCTCGTGCCCCTAGCGTCCTCCCTACGGGTGGAACGTAACAACGGCAATATTTGCAAGGCAAACATTAGGCAATACTTTACTTAAACTAGCTGTAATTGCTTAAAGTAAATAATTCTATGTTATCTTTCTGTATGAAATATAAACGCTGTCAGTTATTTTGTTAGTCACAACTCCTACGAGAATGTAATTGAATGAAATGTCGAATAATAATAATAATCGAAAATACTATCGAATTCCGAGAACAAAGTTTTTTTAAAGTGTTATTTCATACCTAAATGATTTACCCCTTTCTAAGAAAGGAGCCATCTTTAAAAAAGAACAATCTGCAAGAGTATTTTCATCTTTTAAAATACTCTTTTTCAAAATAACTTTTGTAGCGCAGAAAAACCTTTGTATCCCCATGAAAGTACACCTCATGGTGACCCTACTCGGATGTGAGTTTATGCAGTAGCAGTGCAACACCTTGACTCTGAGCTCGTCCAAGGGTACATGACTAATTGGTGCAACATTGCATAATACCATCACCTGCATGCTGCCAATGTTTCGCTACCAAGAATTCGTTTTAGGAAACAATTATTTTTAGTATTCTGATTAATGGTGACGGGATAGGTTCGTTGTTTATGAATATTATTATTTTACTAATATTTAAAGCAATGGAATTCTTTGGCACGTGTTTGTGTTATTTAAATGTATCGTAAATAGAGATCAAAGGAATCCTAAAATATATTTGGATGCATTCTAAGCCATTTATAAAAAAAAAAACATTTTTTACGTGAAGCTTCAACTGCTGACTAGATTATTATTTCACAAAGGAACGCGACAAAACCATTCGCCAGTTATAAAAAAAATTACAACCGTGAAAACAATCAAACTTGTCCAGCTGTTTTTGAGTAATACCTACAGTCTCAATCAAACAAAAATTGCAGATATTTTGACTTAGCCTCGTTCTCTTGCAAGTGCAATGGTACGCCCAATTCATGGTTATTTTCTATGCACGAACGCAATTTCTTGGCATTCAATTTTCAATATTTTTTTAGTGTTTTTTCAAAATGCTAACCAACTTTAAATTGAAAAAAAATATTCTTTGAAAACGGGGTCTTGAAAATTTAAATTGTGACGAAGTCGCGGGCAACAGCTAGTGGTTCATCAGTTACTTTGTCAATCAACCCATAGATATCATACCAAGCCGGTAGCCAAACGCAATAAAATTACAAAGTTATCCCAAGGACATGAACTGCATTCTTCAATTAAAACTACTGTTTACTGCATAAAAACATGGCGGCACGTTCCTATTCTATATAACAGTTTAAATACTACTAATAACGATACACATTCTTTTTATTACACGCTTTATATTAGCTTCACTTGTATGTTTGTTTGTATGTAACCGACTCCTTAGAGCGCGATTTTGACCCACCCTAAACAGTCAGATTTCATTGAAACTTTGTAAACTTATCGAGGACCGATGACAATTCAATAATTTAATAATATAAAAAACACGTTTTTGTAGTTAGCAGAACTAAAAAATTGAAAATAAATAATAGTTTAAAAAACTAAAAACACGCTTTAAAAACCAAACTAAAAAGAAGAAAATAATTTAATTCAATTAAAAAGCGTGGGGTGCTTGACATTAATTGATAATAAAAATACTTCAAAAAGCACCCCACGCTTTTTAATTGAATTAAATTATTTTCTTCTTTTTAGTTTGGTTTTTAAAGCGTGTTTTTAGTTTTTTAAACTATTATTTATTGTAATAATAAAACTGATGTTATCGGATCATCACTGCTCTCAGCTGAAGATCCATTTTACATTACCGATCCCTCTTCCGAGTAGAATAGAATAGAATAGAATAGAATAGAAAACATTTATTCGACACAGACACAACACAGTAGCAACAAACATATATAAAAAGAAAGAGAACAACAAACATAACAATAAAATTGCAGTAAAATTATGCTGAGCGTGCCCATACCGAAAGGGTTACCATCTCAGCATTTGATTCGAGTAGAATATTCATCATCATTGGTCGGTCGTCATCGGGCTTGTGGCTAAGTAATAACAGCGGCACGGGTCGGTCGAACAGGTTAAGCTACACATACCGCGGTTGGTCAGTGGATGGGTGGCTATCTTTACTTTCCAAGACCCCTCCGCGCCTCGGAAAACACGTTAAGCCGTCACGTCGGTCGCAGCTGTCAATCATGGATCATTGACAGTCGTTACGTGTCGTCCGAAGCCCGAAAGTCTGACAAACTATTCTTCTCAAAGGGTAACTTATTGTGCAGTAAATAGATTGTGCCGTCAGATACTGGGCTGGACGCCGACCGTATATAAAAGGTACCTATTCAGATTGATTGCTCGAGTCGGTCATCATCAAGTTTTAATTTGGTGTTAGGTAAATCTAAGAAACGCACCACTTTTTTCTGGAAAACTGATCAAGTCTGATTACTTTACTGCTATAATTGCTATAGATATATTTATAGTACAGTACCTACACATCAAAAAAAGTTTGCGATCACTTTTTTTCCATGTAAATAGGCTTTCAGTCCTAGCTTACGCTCATTCAGAAATCTGATTTAGTCAATTTTAACGGATATAAAATACGTTTTTGCGGAAAGTTGTGATTGAAAAAATGCCAAGAGGATTATCAGAAGTTTTACAAGCAAGAATAGTAACTTTGAGGGAACACCACGAGAGAAATAGCACGCAGAGTTGCTATATCCCAATCCTGTGCGGTGACCACGTTGCAGAGGTACCATGGGATGTGTAATTTTGCTGACCGACCCCGCAGTGGTTGCCCAACTGTTTTGACTGCTGCCCAAAAGCGCTATATTAGATTGCTGGCAGCCCGTGACCCAACAATCAGCGGTACTAAAATAAAAGCAGAAGTTCGGCCCGCCTCTGGGCTTGAAGTAAGCACTCAAACCATTCGGAATTGCTTGCACCAGGCTGGATTACGAGCACGGAGATCTTGGCGAGCTCCTCTGAATTCCCGGCAACGACAACGACTGAGATTGCAGTGGGCTAGGCTTCGAAAAAATGAAGAAGAAAACATTTGGCAAAACTGTCTCTTCGTTGACGAATCGCGAATCAGTACTCATCCAGATAACCGACGTGTCCGTGTCTGGAGAAGACCAGGAGACCGTGAAAGGCAAAGAACTGCCACTGGAACAGTTTAGCAAGGCGGGAAATCGGTGTCCTTTTGCGGTTATATTATGAATGGAGCTAGAACGCTTTTGATCCGGTATCGAGGCTTCATGCATGACAGCAGACATGCATAGAGCAGTTGCTATTGATGTAATTGTCAGACCATTCCACGTAAACCATGGGCACTAATTTGTACTGGTCGATGATAATGCACCCGCCCATCGAGCTCAACGAGTCAATGCTGCTCTCCGAGAATACGACATCACAAGGTTAGACTGGCCTGCCGGCTCGCCTGACTAAAACCCAAAAGAGCACGCGTGGGATGCTCTTAAGCGAGCTGTTTGGAACCGTCAGCCACGTACTTAGACAGTGCCAGAGCTCAGGGAAGCCGCTATTCAAGAATGGGACAGGTTACCCCAAGAAATGCTGGATAACTTGATTCTCAGCATGCCCAGGAGGATCACCGCATGTGTTCGAGCCAGGGAAGGAGTTATATTATATTGAATATAAACCTTTTATTAATGAATTGTTGTTTAAGTTTGGTTAAACAGTCTTTTTCTTTCTATAAAATTTCTGTTACAATTACATTACGATTAATTACTCAATTTTTGTTTTAATAAAAAATAGTTTAATTTTTTTAATTTCAAACTGGGTAATTCTATTTAAAGAAAACACATAACAAATATTTTTTCTTGATAAAGTTCAATTTAAAAAATTATATCAGTTTATGCTAGTATTCACAAACTTTTTTTGATGTCTGTAGATATTAACATTACAAACCAATCCATTTTCTAGCCTTGGCAGCAACAGCTTTACGAACAAACTGGCCAGTTATCCGATATTTTATGAGATAACACCTGAACCATCAACCTTATGAGATCATACGAGAGTGGTGCATCTGTATGATTGCAATGTAGTTCAAGAGTAAACTAAAAACAAAACCGGCTGTTTTCTGTTTACCAGATGAATATAGAGGTCGACAGGTCAATTTTTTAAACAATGATCTATTGACCAATAACATCGATGAAAAACGAAGTAATAGCCTAGAATAATTATGCTTGCTAGTTTTTAATCGTTCACGACTTATGTACTTTTACTTCTCTGTTGTCTCACTCCCGCAACTGAAATGATCTACAAAGCGACAAAAGTTCGTTTTTAAACTCTATCTGAGACACAAAAATATTTGAAATTTATTAAAATAAAAATAAACGAACTTTAGGTATTTCCAAAGGTTTACCATTTAGGTATATTAGGCCTTTCAGCTACTTAAGGCGCGTGCCCTACCAAAACTTCGCACCAGCCGTGTTTTGGGCAGTTTTTGGAGCTATCTACTCGTTAATTAAATGAAATATCAACTTAAAATCCTACATAATCTTGATACCACAATGGATGTTTTTTTTAGTAGTATTTATTTAACAAATCGCCTTACAACGGTACCACAGAAATGAGTAACAATGATTTTTACCATGCATCTCATCGTAAAGTAAGCATTATTTTAGTTATGTTACTGACACTAATAGAAAAAATGTATAAAGAAACTAAATTGATGACACTATCACAGATTTATAAATATAACACATGCATATTAGTACATAAGCTGTTAAATAAAAATATACACTCAAAAATAACATTTACAAAAAAAGGGCAAACACAAAAACGTAGTACCAGACGAAAAAACAACATTTGCTTAAGACCACCACGAACTAATTACGGAAGGAAAAATATTCTTTACGAAGGAGCAGAATTGTTTAATAAATTACCGAATGACATTAAAGAGATACAGTCTTTTACTTTATTCAAACGAACTACAAAGCACCACATCTTAAAAGATTTCTCTAGGTTTTAAATTTAACCCACCACATCAATTCAATTTAATTTACATCCTCATCAATTATTATTATTTATGGTTTACTAATTTGCTAAGTATATATAAAGAAAACTAGAATACCTACTCTGTATTTTCGAAACATTACAGTACATATAAATAGTTCAATGTAAAATTGCTATTGACTTGCCTTCCAGAATCGATATGTAATAGTACACCCACTTTTTCCTTTTACCCACAACACTGTAAAAATTGTATGTCTTCTAATTAGCTTATTTATTTACAAATACCTACCTTCTTCATAAGTAATTCTCGTATTTAGTTTTAAGATTACCTTGTATTTCTCATATTAAGTGAATTGTATTCTTTTTGAGAAATAAATGTCTGAAACCGTAATAGATAGACAATTTAATCATGAACAATATGCAAGTAGATTTTTTTTCAAAAGACCGAATTTTGATTTTATAACGATTTTATTTTAAAATCTGGGTATATTTACCACTGTATTCATGCGCGGGCCTATCGAGATTCAGTCTGCCGTAAGGCCTCGAAGGTGGAGCCCGTGTTGTTTGTCACCACGTCGGCTGGCTGCAATCGCACTTGCTCGCCCACGTCATATTATCAGTAGAAAATAATGTAAGTATAGTAAGTTTGTTATTGACATTTGTTTTGGCTATAAATTTTTGTGTCATTTACTGCGAAAATCTGAATATTTTTAATCGCGATTAAAAAGGTGTGGAATGAAATTAGTTGTTAAGAACTAAAATTCACACCACACCTCGACTTCTGCAGGCTTAGCACAAGAACCGTAGAGAAGCGTTTTGTCGACGGAAGAGTAGACAAAAATGACGTTTCCGTGTAGACAGTTGACAGTTTTTAACCGAGACGTAGACAAGCGATTTCTATTCTACGGTAGAGTAGAAATAGGAAGCGTCATGCTAAGCCTGTAGGTGCAAAAACAGTATATCTTTTTTTCTTTTCTTTTGCTTATATCTCAAAAACGGTGTGCCCTATCACAAAAATTAGGAAAATTTCAACCCCTTTTATTGAACCCCACAAACTTAAAAAAATAACAAGTAGTAATTATTTTTTTATAATTTATTAAAAAAAAATAACAGAAATAAACGTTTCCGTGTAGACAGTTGACAGTTATGAACCGTAGACAAGTAATTTATTTTCCACGATAGAGTAGAAATAGAAAGCGTCATACTATCCCTGCAGGTGTAAAAAACAGTACTATATCTTTTGTTTCTTTTCTTTTGCTTATATCTCGAAAATGGTGTGTCCTATCGCAAAAATAATGAAAATATCGACCCCTTTTTTAATTCCCACAAACTTCTACAACTTAACATTTAGGTCACATTTTGTATTTTATTTTTATTTAGAAAAATAAAAATTATAGTAAATAAAATAAATAAAAGTGACGTTCCGTTTAGACAGTTGACAACGTTTCTTTCTTATAAAGTTATTTAATTTAATTTCATTGAATGCCTTGTCTGTGAATTCTAAGATTCAGTGAAGTATGTGATTTTTACGTTCATTCATAAGTTGTTCGCCAGCTGGCGCCAGTAAAGTTTACGAAGTATTGTAAGGGTGAGGTGCGGCAAAGAGGGAACGAATGCTCAAGGTTTTTTGCTCGGTGAAGCGCCTTAAGCAAAATCAAAATCAAAATATTTTATTTCACATAAGCCTGCATGGGCACTTATGAAACGTCAGAAGCTAGGTGCACGGTTCCAATTTGTCGTTTCCTATGGAGAAGAGCCGGCAAGAAACTCCACGGTTACTCTTTTAAAAATAATTGGCTTTTACAATGTTTTCAAATTACAGTGATAATAGGTATGGGAGGACAGTGCAGGCCAGTCAATAAGTACCAGGTACTTAGAGGAATGAAAATACAGAATAGAAAAACGTCTACAAATCTAGTCTCTAAGGCCTACAACGTTCTCTCATTCACAATATGTAAAAGAATCTACCTATATAAAATGAATCTATTTGAACCAAGTGACATGATTTCGATGACAATCACTGAAAATAAATAGTAGGTAGTAAAATTGATGTATAATGTCAAATAATGACGAGAATATGTCAGACATTGTAAAAAAAAATAATAATAAAAAGAATAAAAATTAACATTGCAATTTGGGAGCAGTTAATAGACTTTCACACGGTTTTGCTGTTAATGAGGTACCAGGGAAGCCACATGTGCAGAAGGAATTAATGCCAAACTTCCCTGTCTTCAACGTAATCTTTTATCTTATAATATGCTTTTTTGATAAGGACACGTTTGATGTGAGTTTTAAACTTTCCATCGCTAAGTTCTGTAACCGACTTTGGCAACTTGTTATAGAAGCGGATACTGTTTATTAGAAATGACTTGCTAGTTTTAGTTAATCTAAATTTCGGAATCACAATTTCATCTTTACTACGTGTATTTAGATTATGGAAATCGCATCTTTTTTTGAAAAGACCTAAGTTTTTGCGAACATACAAGATATTTTCTAGAATATAAAGAGAAGGCAGAGTAAGTATATCAATTTCGTTGAATTTGTTTCTAAGAGACTCGCGAGGCCCCATTTTATAGATTGCGCGGATTGCCCTCTTTTGTAAAATAAAAATTGAATCTACGTCCGCTGCCGATCCCCACAGCAGAACGCCATAAGACATAATACTGTGAAAATAAGCAAAGTATACTAACCTAGCTGTGGCTACATCAGTCAACTGCCTTATTTTTCTTACTGCGTAAGCAGCTGAGCTTAATCTGCTTGAAAGCGCTCTAATGTGGGCACCCCATTGCAATTTTGAATCTAAAGTAATTCCCAAAAATACAGTTTCCGAAATAGCATCTAGTTTCCTGCCATCAAGTTTTAAATTTAGACCTACTTGGGGTACATTTGGTAGCGAGAACTTAAGACATTTAGTTTTGTTCGCATTGAGTAAAAGATTATTAGCAGCAAACCATTTCGATAGAACAGCTAGGCTTTCGTTGACATGTAAGACATTCGTATCTTTTCTATCTATTCTAAAAATAAGAGAAGTGTCATCAGCGAATAAAATTATATCCGAGAAGTTAGCCATCAGATAGGGAAGGTCATTAATATAAACTAGAAATAAAAAAGGACCAAGAATTGAACCTTGAGGCACGCCCATCCTAACTAGAGACCCCGAGGATGTCGCCCCGTTAACGTTTACTTTTTGCTGCCTGTTTGATAAGTAGGAAAGTACAAGATCAGCAGCTTGTCCACGAATTCCGTAGTGGTGTAATTTACAGATCAGTGTATTGTGGTCAACGCAGTCAAACGCTTTTGAGAGGTCACAGAAAATGCCAATCGCATCCTGAGAACTCTCCCAGGATTCCAAAATGTGACTGATGAGTTTTACTCCCGCGTCAGTCGTCGACCTACCTTTCGTGAAACCAAACTGTCGACTATGTAAAATCTCATTTGAGTTAAAATGTGACAACATCTGGTCCAGCATGATTTTTTCATAAATTTTGCTCAATGCTGGAAGCACAGATATAGGTCTATAATTAGAGGGATCACTCTTACTACCCGATTTGAAAATTGGTACTACTTTACTATGTTTCATTAAGTCAGGAAACGTACCGCTGTCTAAACATTGATTAAATATACCTGTTAGGACAGGGGCAATTGTGTCAATGATATTTTCAATAACCTTACCGGAAATCCCCCATAAGTCTTCAGTGTTTTTTATGTTAAGACTTTTAAATGCTGTTTTAATTGTGGCAATAGAGATGGGTTTGAATTCAAAACTTGGAATGTCCTTACTGAAGTTTTCTTTAAGAAGAGATTCAGCTAATACAGATGATGAGGGGAGACATTTCGTAACCTCTATTGGGATGTTGGTAAAGAAATTTTCAAGAGTCTCCGCAACTTTTAACTTATCTGAAATGGTTTCATTGTCAATTTTCAGAGCTAACTCATTCTGATCTCGTTGTTTTGTGTTTCCAGTTTCTTTGTTAATTACCTGCCACACAGCTTTTATTTTATTTTTAGAAATACTAATTTTGTTACTTATTAATTTAGATTTAGCTTGAGCACAGACTCTTTTGAATATCTTAGAATAGTTTCTTACATAATTATGAAAGGCCTGATCTGAAGTCAATGACTTTTCATTATACAAATTATATAAGATGTCTCTGCTTTTTCTAATGCCATCAGTGGCCCATTCACTAAATTTTGGTCTATTAGTGATTGTAACTTTTTTTACAGGACATGCTTTATTGAATTCTTGGCATACTGTAGAAAAAAGTGTGCCATAGTTTACATTGGGGTCTTGTGAATCTAAAATTACTATTGAGAGATTGCTAAGAACATTATTATTAAACGTTTTCAATTTATTTTTAGTCAGTGGTCTCAATTCAATGGTTTTATCCAGGTGTAACTTTTTATCTAAGTCAAACGATACAAGCTGACCAGTATGGTCTGACCTGACGCCACTAATTAAAGATGAGCCTTTTATTATGCAATTAGTAAATACATTGTCTATGCATGTAGCTGTGGTTGCTGTTATCCTAGTCGCTTCATTAAATATAAATTTTAAATTGAATCATTTAAACAATGAGATAAGCTTACTTTTTTCTGGTGAATTAACTAGTAAATCAATATTTAGGTCACCACACACAAAAACTAATTTATTATCTTTAAAAAGTTTACCTAATATTTCCTCCATAATTATCAAAAATGATGACAAGTTCGAGGCTGGTGGTCTATAAACAGATAAGAAAGTATGGCCCTCAACCTCTGCACATGCTACCTCACATAAGCGATCAACAGAACAAGCAGTGATATCCTTTCTTGTCTTATATCTAAAACTACTATTACATAATATCAAAGTACCACCCCCTATCGAAGACCTATTGTACGCACTGGCAACTGAAAAATTATTTACATTAAACAACATTCTATCCGGTTTTAACCAAGTTTCACTAAAACATAAGATATCCATATGATATTTATCTATTAACATTTCCACGTCTAGGATTTTGCCAGAGAAGCGATTTATATTTTGGTGATACAGTAAAATACTCTTATTATGCTTCTCTTTTGTCGTGTCTAAAAGTTTAAAGAATTAATTACAGTATTATTAGAAGTACTAGATAATACTGTTTCGTCACTTAACCTAGTCTCAGTTAAATTATCAATAACTGCGTGTATATTGTAAGCTAACAAAGTAGCTAATACATGCTGACTTTTCTTGGGAAGAAACATATGTTCCCGATCTAATACAAAATCTCTAACAAAATTGTTAGTATCAAAATACAATAGACGGTCACTATGACGACATGTCAACAAATGCATTAAATTATTTAGCCTAAAAATGTAATCATTTTCTTCATCATTCAAATTATTTGAATATGGCAAAGCACATAATATTATTTTACCTAATTTTAATTTAAGTAGGGTGTCAATACCATTAACTATGTCCCTTTTAGATAAATTCAGACTGTTTCCAATTAAAAGAACTATAGTTGTCTGCTCATTCAATTTTGTATTTTTTTATTTTATGAACAAGCTCATTAAAATGCAGGTTATGGTAACAACAATTAGTTATAGTATGTTTAGAGCAGCAAGCATTAACGACAACCCTAAATATTGGCATGACAACGGGTTCCAGTTTCTAAGTCTGATTAGTTCATCAACGTGATAGCGATTGAGCCAGAAGCCGATAACGCATCATACTATTTATTAATAATACGTATCGGAAGAATATAAATATTTTTTAATGAAATATATAGGTAATCTAATAATATAGGTTCCCGCGTCCATCAACGCTGAAACCTTGGCAATGATGCGAACGTCGCCGTCGTGTGGCTTCACAATTAGCGAGTTATTATACCGTATAGTCTGGCTATTACATTTGCGAGGTTGGTGATAAGTCACACGGAAGAACCCAATAATACCTCATCTAACCCCGAAATTAAACTACCTAATCGGCATACACTGTCTTCCCGTACCTATTAACACTCTAAATTGAAAACATTATAAAAGCCAATTATTCTTAAAATAGTAGGTAACCGTGGAGTTTCTCGCTGTGTCTACTCCATAGCAAACGACCAATTGGAACCGTGCACCTAGCTTCTGACGTTTCTCTTCTCTTCGAACTCACTTTTCACATTCACGCTTTCGAGCACTAGGACCAACGAAGCAGTTTTAATTCAACTATTCATCCTTAACTCGTCGTCATTCGTATTCTGACTAACTATATTTTTAGTACCTATTAAATATTGTTCAATCAATTAGTTATTAAGAGAATGCTCCGCTCACCTCACGGCCTCAGTAATGAGATCACCACGTCACAGCTTCCGACCGTCTGTCTTACTAACGTATTGACGTATTAACTATTTAATTTAGTCCCTATCAACCTGCGCCATACTGTTTGGTTAACCTTGTCGTTGATATATTTAGCTCATCGTTATTTCTATCGGTGCTAACATAACTTTATTTAAATGAAGGTTAGGGCTAGGGGGCTAGGGGGGGCTAGGGGGGGGCTAGGGGTTAGGGGGACTAGATAATGCAATTGGGAAGTCCACTGGAATTTCGGGAAAAGTTTCAGTCACGCCTCTATTGCTCGAATGGATTCGTAGATTTGTAATTACGTTATGAGGTTATTCAGTATTATCTTCATACCTCCCATTGTTCAAAGTCTTGGTATTTTCTGCTGATTTATAAGCCGGGTCGTCGCCAGAACCCGTTTCATAATACTTAATTCTTTTACTCTTTGAAACTATTCATCTTATAAAAATAAAAATCATTTTACTTAACCACAGTAGCATTTTTTATTGGAGAACTGGGCATATAAATAGATTCTTTAGCAAATTTTACCTGTGATTACTACTTCCATATACCTATGTAGGAGGGTAAGTTAAGAGGTCTTTGCTTCATTATTGGTAAAGTTTCAAGTCACAGACTCTTAATTTATTGTTACCAATAACGAAAAGAGAATCGGTATATGTCTAGGACTGTTCACTACTAGGCATAGACATGTCCTAAACTCCTGCTTTTCTGTATTTCGCATTCAATTGTTGCGGCGTCTTTAATAACCCATCTAGCAAGAAGCCGTTCCACACTTCCTGCCAATTTGCAGTGTCCTTTCAAAGACTTATCTGCTCCAACGGCCATTGGTCCTTTGACAAATATTCCCGGCCTACTGCTATTTCAGATTGCTAACTCTGAAAGGTTGGAAAGTAATTAATACTATCGCTCTTTGAAGGTAAACGAGTGCTGGACGAAGTTCGAGTACCGTTTAAAGAAGATCGAGCATGACGCGCGAAGGGCAGCCGTGTACAGCGGTGATTGTCATCACAAGTTCTTGCTGGGGCACATGATCGTGTTCCGCATGCATCTTAATAAGGTAACCAATCCAAATAAATTATCCAAAACTGTCTTTTCCCAACTGTGATGGCATCAGCTTCCAGTTCAATCGGACGCAGGTGAATACTAGTACACACACGGAGCGACTGCCTATTTGACGTCCTCAACCCAGTTACTGGGTACCACGATACCCATTGGTAAGAAAGGTTATCCAACTTTCAGCCTTCTGACTCTCTAACAAGATCTACGAATGACAGCCAGGAGACCGACGGTTTAGCGTGGTTTCCGAGGCATGGGTGGGATCTCAACATGTAATGCACGGTCACCCATCCACGGTTCGATTTCGGCAAGCGTTGCCTAACCTTCGGTCTAAACTAATCAATAGAATTATGAACATGCCTATCAAAACACTCCATTGGATCCAAAATAAAACGCACTAAAAGTTTGAAAACTGTTCAACTTATAAGCGCTTTTGGAGAGGAACATGTCAAAACTTTAAGATAATTTTTAGCTATGAAAATATAGAAACGGCTTTATAAATTATTTGTAATATTTATTAAAAACCCCGGGATTCTTGGATTGCATAACTATTCAGATGTGTATTAATTTAAAATTAATGTTTAACCCGATACAAATATGTGTATGTACTGGAGGAGGGGTGGTTAGTATTAGTTTAAACAAAAAATAAACAAATTGCTTACCTAAATTAAGACTTTTTCGATACAAAAGCGCATTCCATGTCAACATATCAACTTTAGGTGAATATGCATCCGAATATTCGATCTCTGATCATAACCTACACTAGTAAATATTAAATTCGGTTTCTCGTTATGTCCATTTTAGATACGTTTTCTTATTCATTTTCAGAGCGAAGACTACTTGAAGAGATGCGACAAAGTGACCAGAGGCTGTAATCAACCGTGCGAGGTAGAAAACTACTTTTTCCTTCTATTGTGTAATCATGAGACTAGTGAATAATTCCTATGCGGCTCTGGGATTATCAGTGAAAGTGTAGCAATTAATTGTCAATCTTTACATGCTGTGAATAACTAGATTGGAATATTGATGCTTGTAGACTATACTAGCAGTTCTAGATTACATTGGTTTGGTCCGACACCTTGAAAGATTTATTACTTTTAGAATATGGCTGAAATGAATTGACTGTATAAAGTTGTCCGCTGTCCATAACTTAACATTGACATCCCTGACTTACAATTTTGGAGCAGGCTTGTTTTCTTCTCATAAAGAGGAGAAAAGCCATAGGCCGCGTCTGCCGAATAGCCTATGAGCTGTGGGCCAAAATAACTACTACGTGGAGCACTGACACCGCCACACTAACACGAACAGTAACAGATGAGATAAACTATCACGAACAGTAACAGATGAGATAAACTAATACAAACAGTAACAGATGAGATAAACTAACACGAACAGTAACAGATGAGATAAACTAACACGAACAGTAATTAAATAGATGAGATAAACTAATACGAAAAGTAACAGATGAGATAAACTAACACGAACAGTAACAGATGAGATAAACTAACACGAACAGTAACAGATGAGATAAACTAACACGAACAGTAATAGATGAGATAAACTAATACGAAAAGTAACAGATGAGATAAACTAACACGAACAGTAACAGATGAGATAAACTATCACGAACAGTAACAGATGAGATAAACTAATACAAACAGTAACAGATGAGATAAACTAACACGAACATTAACAGATGAAATAAAATAACACGAACAGTAATAGATGAGATAAACTAATACGAACAGTAACAGATGAGATAAACTAATACGAACAGTAACAGATGAGATAAACTAACACGAATAGTAACAGATGAGATAAACAAATACGAACAGTAACAGATGAGATAAACTAACACGAACAGTGATAGATGAGATAAATTAATACGAACAGTAACAGATGAGATAAACTAACACGAATAGTAACAGATTAGATAAACAAATACGAACAGTAAGAGATGAGATAAACTATCACGAACAGTAACAGATGAGATAAACTAACACGAATAGTAACAGATGAGATAAACAAATACGAACAGTAAGAGATGAGATAAACTATCACGAACAGTAACAGATGAGATAAACTAATACAAACAGTAACAGATGAGATAAACTAACACGAACAGTAACAGATGAGATAAACTAACACGAACAGTAATTAAATAGATGAGATAAACTAATACAAACAGTAACAGATGAGATAAACTAACACGAACAGTAACAGATGAGATAAACTAACACGAACAGTAACAGATGAGATAAACTAACACGAACAGTGATAGATGAGATAAATTAATACGAACAGTAACAGATGAGATAAACTAACACGAATAGTAACAGATTAGATAAACAAATACGAACAGTAAGAGATGAGATAAACTATCACGAACAGTAACAGATGAGATAAACTAACACGAATAGTAACAGATGAGATAAACTAACACGAACAGTAACAGATGAGATAAACTAACACGAACAGTAATTAAATAGATGAGATAAACTAATACGAAAAGTAACAGATGAGATAAACTAACACGAACAGTAACAGATGAGATAAACTAACACGAACAGTAATTAAATAGATGAGATAAACTAACACGAACAGTAACAGATGAGATAAACTATCACGAACAGTAACAGATGAGATAAATAAATACGAACAGCAACAGATGAGATAAACCCGTATCCCAGCAGGATGACCATTGTAATCCAATCAGCCTATACAAGATTAAGCTTACTTCAATTTTGGTAATTTTAGTAAGCATAGCCATGCTTACAGTAATTTAGCTTTAACCTTTGAGTTGATGTTATCCTGTGGTAGCGCAGTAGTGTCAGCCCCGCCTTACGACTTGTAAATCGTGGGTTCGATGTTTCGAAATCAGGCAGGTGCTTTACTTTGTTGTGTAAATAATTTCATCTCATCATGAGGAAACCTGCATATCCTACAACCAAACATTCGAAGACATGGGGCGTGCATTGGCCCGCGTGGTAGATTAGAGCCCACTACCTCTCAACGAAAGTGGCCTGTGTCCCAGCAATGGGAACTTAAAGGCTAATAAACTGCCGCTGGCTGACTTTTAATTGGCTGTCAGTCTCACATACTATTTTTTAATCTGTTTTCTTTAGCTGTAAGTCATCCATAGTTATTAAATAAATAAATAAATAAATAATTCTGCATTATGCATGATGTTTACCATTTGTTTATTATAAGGAAGAGTGTTTTCATTGACTGTCGTATGGTCGTCCCCACATGGTATGGTCGCCAAAACTAATTCCTACCAAAATCTTCTTTAACAGTTCACTCCTCGCGTCAAACGCTGGCAACGCCTCGCGTTATCCGAGATCCACCGGGTACGAGACGACATGCCGTTTACTAGGAGATCCTACAGAGATCTGGTCGCCCACGCCCGTCGGAAACTCAACCATCTGAAGAAGCAGGCCATCACCAAGTCCTGTGATGCGGTCGAGGAGTATAAGTACTGTATAAATCGAGGGTAGGAAGAATAGTAGAATAGTCTTGTAGGTTTTAGTGGAGTCGAAAGTTGCAGCAAGATTTTTTAAATAGGGTATAGGGAAAACGCTTTTTTTCTCTTTTGGGCTGTTATTATGGCCCTTGGTTTATAACAGTTCCAAAGAGGTGAAAAAATACCGATTATCTGTGAAAATGCGTACAGATCGCGGCACGTAAGTCGAACCAAAATCTCGGATTTTGTTTCAATTTACCTGCTGCGATCTGTAATTTGAACTTCAGTACACGTTACATCAATGACTATAAACTAGAAGGTGACCTCATTTTTTTTCCGTGTGAGGCAACGAGTGCACGCGTTTCTACCTTCGGTTGTTTGTTCTGATATTGGTTCAACTTACGTGCCGCGATTTATAGAAGAATTACTTGAAAGGAAATTGTCATAGATCGGGAAAATGGAGATGTTTGTGTAGAAACGCAGTATCGGATTTACGAGTAGATCAAGTTAGATAAGGCATCTATATTTCTAGGTTCGATCAAACTTTCGTCAATCTACGTAGAGGTCTACTGCCCTAAGCACGAAGTCAGTAGTTTTGGCCAAAGTTACGGGCATTGCCTACTCCGTATCACCTACGGTCATATGATTAGTCCCGAACTAAGAACGAATGACAGTACGATTTGACAATAGTCCCTACTACCGTTATGTATTTGCCCGTCCGATATAATTACTTTGACACTTGTTTTGACGGATCAACTATAGTTACCGGCACGTAAGTTGGCAAAAGATTTTGTAGTGGGGGAAATTCGCGCATGTAAAAATGTATGAAATGGTGCCTGCGCGAACTTCCCCCACTACAAAATCTTTTGCCAACTTACGTGCCGGTAACTATTCTTTCGGTCGGGCCCCATCTTCGTCGAGTAGGCCCCCTGGTCAAGTTACCTTAAACTGATGGCTTGCTGCACTTTCGTCTTTAATCAAGGTTTCACAAGACCCATTGTTGAAATTATGTGTCATATTAGTTAATTTAATATAGAAAAATGATTTGTCAATGATCAACTTCGGTTGATCGTCAGTGAAATTAATGAGATTGATATTAATTAGTTTGGTGACTATAGTGTTAATAACTATCTATACTCCATTTATTATAGCTTTAGAAAAAAGAGGCTCGAACAAGTAGGAGTGCAAAACATTTTTTTTAAAGTTAAGTTCTAACTTTTTTAGGTAGATTTAAGACAGTACTAAATACTGAGATAAACGAAGTAAAAGTAATTTTATTTTAAATAATGTTCTATTTGTAATAACATCTTCATCACACATTACAAACCTACAACAAAACGAATGAATGAAACAAACAATCACATGACGATTTAAATCTAATTAAGATTAAAGGAAATAGTTACAATACACAATACTTTATTTTAAATAACAACTTACGACCCTACAATACGTTGGTAAAACTTCGTCGTCATCAGCTAATTTAGTCACTCGGTATTGTTCAGTCCTGCTTCTTTTAGGTTTTTAGCGTTGACACATTTATTATAAATTGAAATTAAATAATTATATAAATGAAAACCAAATAATTTCATTAGATAAATAGTTACACACGATTATAATAAAGTGTGACAGCTAATATTTAAATAAATTACTTATAATAAATTTGGCATTAATCGTAACTGCAACACGTTTAATGTAATTTTGTTAAGAAGTGTACATTAAAAAGAACCTTTTTTAACTTCTGTCTAATGCTATTGTAAATGGAGTATAGTTAAATTCAGTATGGATAAGAAATACAACGAAGGAAAATAATTTCCTATCAAATTGGCATACTATGCCAATTTGCCATTTCATACAATTGTCAAAGAATGACAGTTGTGATATGAACTAACGGACATTTAAGTTTGTAGTCAATTTGCTGAACGATTAATTTCCCTGACTTTATTAGGAAGTCAGTGAATAAACAATGCCTACCAGGTTCCAATTCGACCCGGAATTTGGGACACCTGAGACAAAGTTAGGACCATCGTTAAACTTTTTAGTCTAATTTTAAAAATAATTAGTCAATCGAATATTCCCTTCCAATAGAAATCCGAAATATCTAGTACTTACCCACATGAATCGATTCGAAATGAGAAGTTTATAATCTAACGAAAACGAAACCCCACAAAAAAACTTTCCAGAAGTAGGTAGTAAGGTCAATGACCGCTAATGCCATGCCAAAACGCAAAAACTGTAGTACTCCAACCGTGATTATTATTATTTATACGCAATATTGTATCCTTAAAACTGCTTTATCTAAAAATCTACCACGTGTCGTTATGGTTAAGACTCCAAATTGTGTAGACAATTATTGTAAGTATAAAGAAAAATAATTTATTTTAGTTAACGAATGTAATTGGGTTATATGTGATTGGAAAATTAAGAGTTTCTATTTTCTAAGAGTAACTGAATGTTGTGATGGCCCGTTTATGTTTTGATCTAAATAATAAAAAAAACGAAGTTGGCTAAATATAACTTTTGGCTATTTTAACAGCAGTATTTTGAAGTTCATTAGGAGCAAATAAAAATAGGCATTGTATTTTTTTAATAATATTGTAATCAGTAGGTACCTATTTTTGCTATCATAAAAACGGGTCATTACAGTATTTAAATAGTTTAAAATTCGGTATACAGACGCACTGTGATAGTTTATAAAATAAATATAAATTAATTTGAGATTTAAGTTAAAATGTAACTTGTAATTATATTTGTTGTATGTTTAACTAAATGTATTATTATTATTGTTATTTCATCTGTGTTTTGGGTTTCATTATAATTATAAATTAATAAACACGATTGAATAACCTTCAGCATAGCTATGCTGAAGGTTATTCAATCATGGCATAAATCATTAGCAGGCACATAAGTATAAAAGATATATATATGATTTAAATAATTATTATGTTTTTTAACCGATGTTACCATTTATTTTCCATCCAATATTGTAGCATTTATCTACTACAAAATAAATGATGATTGTATTAGTTTTTATATAGATAAAAATTGTGGACATGTCTTTAAACCTTTCACTATTTACACAACTTTAATAGTGTCCGTATGGATTGAGGAGCCATGTCTCATAATTAACCGCGGGTACTACCAATATTTGGTAGTAAATTACCCGAATTTGTAGGCCCGATCCTGGAATTTGTAGTAAAACCCTTTCAAAGTTACAGGTAGTTTTAGGTGGCTCCTCAATTCAGACGTCTGGATTGAGGAGCCACTTTAGAACTTAAAAACTACCTGATGAATATTTCTGAAAATTTGGTAGGAACTAGTAGTGTTTATGCGTAATCTGTAAAAAAAAAATGTTTTATACGGCTGAATTTGAAATAGCTACAAGCTTTTATCTGAAAAATCCATAAATTTCGCCGCGCTGTTTCTCGGAAACCAATGAAGCAATTGAAACAGATTTTTACTATAATTTAGTATTAAGTTTGTTTTAATTTGTAGTATGAAAATAAAAAAAGCTTCATAATTTCGGTACCACTATACATTTTATGTGGCTCCTCAATCCTGACGGTCTATAAAAACAAATGTACGTAGCTACTAATTTCTATTAAATATTGGCGTACAACTACTTTGGTAGCTACGTACATTTGTATTTTTATAGACCGTCAGGATTGAGGAGCCACATAAAAAATCCTGTAACTTTGAAAGGGCTTTACTACAAATTCAGGTAATTTACTACTAAATATTGGTAGTACCCGCGTTTAAATATGAGACATGGCTCCTCAATCCATACGGACACCTTTAATATGTATTCAAGTGTCTTTTCCAATACATTTAAATTATTGCTACATAGTAGAACAAATAACTTAGCGAAGAATGAACCCAAAATTACAGATGTGTATTAATAAAAATACAAAAAATAAGTAAGAAGTACAATTGTTTGTTTTTTAAATAAATTATGAACTAATAAACCATCTTTTTTTGTTAATGTTATTGTAAAAAATGTATTTGACAATTTATTTTTGTAATAAATATTTTAACATTAGAATTGTTGTAGTTTTTCTGGGAAGACTTTTTTTTTTTTGAGGGTGGGAAATCATCAAATAACTTTTCCCGCTCTGGGTGGAGCTCTGGGTGGAGCAGCGTGTCAGACTTTTACTGACTAAAACCCACCCGTGTTCCCCCAGTTGCCTGTGTGTCAGGGTCGATGATATCTCTTTCGAACAACCCTCACCCCTGGCAGGCATCGGCCCTTGCGGAACCCACCAGTCCGGCGCACCAGGACACATGGCACGCCGTGACCACCCCAGGAACCAAGTAGCACAAGGGCCCCAGACTAACCTGGCACCCTTGGCACCCTTGGTCCCCCTGCGACGGGTCAGCGCAGTGGCCCCGCTGCCTACCACTTCTCGGCCGCAGGGAATACGGAGAGCGGCCAAAGCTATGCGGACATTAGGAGGAGTGCCGGTACTTCTGAGTAGCGGTCTTCCCCTGCGGCCCCACCGCGTCCGCCATCAAACGGTGGCGGCCCCGTCCAGGCCACGGAAGGGAAGACCGCTACTCAGAAGTACCGGCACTCCTCCTCCGCCGCAGCCTGTAACCCTCAGCTGCGATGCCTCCCATTTGACGTCGCGGCCCGCCTCAGTTGCGGTGCACCTCACCGCAACCTACTTTTGGCCGCTACGTCATCGGCTTGGAAGCAAAAGCCCTGACGAGCGGCCCCACCTTGGGGTTCCTCTTCGCTTCCCCATGGGAGTGGACCACGGCTACTGAGCCCCCCCGCAACGACAATGTGGGAACCCACTGGGAGGGTGGGAAGACATTTGTACCAATTTAATTGACTTACAATATAAGTACTTATAAGCAAGATCTTTTTTTTTCTTCTTCGGGGCATTTACGGAGTTTCGAAGATATGGTACCTACCTACCTACCTATTAATATTACATACATAGCGTAGGTACCTACTTAAACCACTTTGATCACGCTGCAAAATAAAACAAGAAATTAAACCTTTACCCATCATGCTTTCTGTTTGGCAAAGAAGAGGGAGATAACCAATTAAATATTTTGTTTTAAGACGAAATATCAATATTTTTATGCTACAGATGCAAACATATTCTTGTAAATAAAATATAGTACAGGAATTATGTTTAGGAAGGGAAACGTGTTCAATTCATAATCACAAGTTATTCAGTCCGACCTTGGTGTGCAGTGACTGCATGCAAATAAATATTAAATCAATCTGCTGACAGATAACCTAAGGTTATCAGGTTGGTGCATGCGTACAGTTAGATAGACACACAGTATTGTAGGAAGTAAACTACTCATTATATTGGAAAATGGGGGAAAAACACGTATTTAAGCCACACGCATTTGTTCAACATTAGAACACAACTAAAAGAGTTATTAAAACCAAGCAAGGCGCTAGGTATAGGTGGTCTCTTCACAAAATGATAGGATGGATTTATAAGATGCTGCATTAATTAGTACTTAAACCGTGGTAGTTATCTGCCAGGCGTTCGGCTCTGCCGGGGGTGCGAGTTGTTCGAGAGAGATACCGTGGCCCCTGGCACACAGGCAACTGAAGGAACACGGGTGGGTGTCAGTCAGTAAAAGTCTGACACGCCCTCCTGCTTCACCCCGAGAGGGAAAAGTTATTTCATGATTTCCCAACCTCAAAAAAAAACCGTGGTTGTTTTACAAAAACGGCCTTACGAGACTGTGCTTAACTTTTTGAGATATCATGTTATGCTTTCACAGATTTTGAAACAAATGTACCTTACAGTTAGCAAGAAAATGGGCAACTTTCACAACAACTTTTTTGATGCCAATTGATCGTGTTTCATAATGTCTAAGGATCTAAAATCTCTATCAGACCAACTGAAGTTTGAGTACCTACTAGCAAAGTTAAAAATCCCATCAAACCCTTCCCATTTATTTCGTAGGAAAATAAACTCCAACTAACTTTAAAAGAGGGATTGATAGACTGGCCGCTACAAATTAACAAAACCATTTACATGCTTATTTTTTTTTTAGTTGGGCATCTCGCAGTTGGCCTTGAGAGGCCGTGACTGCTCAACCGGGCTTTCCTGGGGCTGCCATTAAGAGTTTAATCTTAACGCCTCCAGCCAGCGCTTACGAACTAAGCGACTGCACGCTGAGGGCACCCCCTGTGGGGTACAGGCCTCGGCTCAGGGCGTCACTGATAGGGGGAGCTATCATTGGGGACAGGCTGGATCAAAATATTGGCATTATTATTGATCGGGGAATTTAAAACTACTGGCTCAGCTGCAGCGCGGGCTGGCGCTTCAACAAGCAAGGGTTGGTCGGGGAAAAAACCATTAATTTACACTTCAAACGAACGAATTTATAGTTTGTTGCTTGTCATTTCTAAACAAAAAATCTCAAACACCTTTAATAGAACCAAGGAACATAATATATACAAGGTGTAACAAAAATAACGCACAACCTCTTAAGGGGTTATTGTACTCAAATGTAGAGAACAGCTGATTTTTTTTTCGCGATTTCTGTTTTGGTCCCATAGTAAAAGTTGTTGTTAATGATGAGTACAATAACCCCTTAAGAGGTTGTGCGTTATTTAAGTTACACCTTGTATAATTGCTTATAGACGACTTAGAAGTAGGTTAAACTGACTTTTAAGATATTTTTACATCGTTAGTTACATACATGTAAAGCTAATTTTATAAAAGCCTGTTAAAACGATGTCGATGAGTGGTTGCTACAAGCTAGACACGAGAGGAGTATTGAAATCCATCACCAGACCCCATAAGTATTTTCTTCTTCGTATTATGTTTTACGCTAGTTGTAGAATGACCTTTGACCTTCGTAACTGCGTACCTCTCATTTCTTTATTATTATCAATAATATTTACATCAATTAATGGTTTATTTAAATAAATAAATTGCTAACTTTACTGCAGATGTAGCTTAATCTACCGCAGATAAAGCACTTCACATCATGCTCGCGGCTAGATTGCTGCAATATTGGAAAATAATAATATTTTTATTAATAATTTAATTTAAAAATGTTTTTGTTAAAATTATTTGTTCTGGTGTTGCCTGTACTCAGAAGCGCTTCGTGGGAGGTAAGTCCACTTCCTTCTTGACTTGTTGACTCTTTGATTAAACTAAGTTATTTGATGTTATTGTTAGCGGTGTGGTCTGAGTTATAAATAAGATGACCTTTCCGTGGATGTGCCTATTGGTAGCTAAGATATCATAGGACAGGGATCCATCCGGGTTGTGCTACTGATTCTGTGTGCGAACTTTACCGCCTGGGCCTTAGCAAACAAAGACCACCTATTTCCAGGAAGGAAAGGAAGGGAAGGAAGGAGGTATTTTGAGGAACATCAAGATGATCGGCCACAGTATCCGTGACGTTTCTCAGCAGTAGACAATTATAAGGTTCGTCTAATACAAGTGATAGGGACGGGAGTTTCTGATTCATTTCCTCTTTTATTGTTTCGACACGAACTATGAGACAACAGCTTGCATGTCATGGTGTAAAGATTGGCCCGTCTGCAGGACTGCCTTCCCAGGATGCATCAGTCATAAGGACGTTTAATGATACACATAATTATCTAAATTAACACTCCACACCACATCTCCCTGTTTTCCAGTCATCAGACACTAAACTATTGATCCAGAAATACGAGCTGGATCTCAACGCATCAAGAATCTTGCAGAAAGATGACAGGAAGCTGATGTTGAGTTGGGCTGATGAGTACCAGATTAAGAGGCTGGATGTCACCATGAAGTATCGGTTGCAGATGGTGAAGCATCAGGAGTATAGCTTCAAGAGCAATGGGAATGTTAAGGTACAAAGGGGCTTCTGAAATTAAAGGAGTCGATTTTCACCTTAGGTTTTTATCAATGACAACAATGATGACGAGGTTTATGATGAGGTACGAGAAGAAGCAGCTGGCGTCCTTTTGCTGGCTACTATAGTTCACAGCGACTGATTCAGATGGATTCTTCTAACCAGGCAGCAGATATCCTTATGAGTTCCTGTGCTAACAGTACCTAGTTGGAAGGTTCTGTAAACATTGTGTTCACCATGCCTAATTATTATGTTGGTAGTTAATTTCGATACGAGAGAAGACATTTTCTCCTTTTGCCACTTTTGAGTAGATAACGAGTATCCTTACCTACTAGAAAAAGCATGTCGATAAATTACCTAAACTATTTTTCACATTACAGTGGATAGATTGCCTCTACATCCATAGGAAGGAGATCAAACGATCCATCAGGTTCTACCACGACAATGAGCACGAATGTTTGAAGACTGCCACCTCCAAAGATGCTGAGACGAAAGAAGATGTGGAGCAATTGGAAAAGCAGGTAATTTATAATGGTTGTGGATCCCCAGATGTATGTCCCTGTGTATTGCGAACTGCAATCATCACCATCATCTGCCTAGTCTTTCCCCGACTATGGTGTAGTAATTTATAATGGTTGTGGATCCCCAGATGTATGTCCCTGTGTATTGCGAACTGCAATCATCACCATCATCTGCCTAGTCTTTCCCCGACTATGGTGTAGTAATTTATAATGGTTGTGGATCCCCAGATGTATGTCCCTGTGTATTGCGAACTGCAATCATCACCATCATCTGCCTAGTCTTTCCCCGACTATGGTGTAGTCATTTATAATGGTTGTGGATCCCCAGATGTATGTCCCTGTGTATTGCGAACTGCAATCATCACCATCATCTGCCTAGTCTTTCCCCGACTATGGTGTAGTCATTTATAATGGTTGTGGATCCCCAGATGTATGTCCCTGTGTATTGCGAACTGCAATCATCACCATCATCTGCCTAGTCTTTCCCCGACTATGGTGTAGTCATTTATAATGGTTGTGGATCCCCAGATGTATGTCCCTGTGTATTGCGAACTGCAATCATCACCATCATCTGCCTAGTCTTTCCCCGACTATGGTGTAGTCATTTATAATGGTTGTGGATCCCCAGATGTATGTCCCTGTGTATTGCGAACTGCAATCATCACCATCATCTGCCTAGTCTTTCCCCGACTATGGTGTAGTCATTTATAATGGTTGTGGATCCCCAGATGTATGTCCCTGTGTATTGCGAACTGCAATCATCACCATCATCTGCCTAGTCTTTCCCCGACTATGGTGTAGTCATTTATAATGGTTGTGGATCCCCAGATGTATGTCCCTGTGTATTGCGAACTGCAATCATCACCATCATCTGCCTAGTCTTTCCCCGACTATGGTGTAGTCATTTATAATGGTTGTGGATCCCCAGATGTATGTCCCTGTGTATTGCGAACTGCAATCATCACCATCATCTGCCTAGTCTTTCCCCGACTATGGTGTAGTCATTTATAATGGTTGTGGATCCCCAGATGTATGTCCCTGTGTATTGCGAACTGCAATCATCACCATCATCTGCCTAGTCTTTCCCCGACTATGGTGTAGTCATTTATAATGGTTGTGGATCCCCAGATGTATGTCCCTGTGTATTGCGAACTGCAATCATCACCATCATCTGCCTAGTCTTTCCCCGACTATGGTGTAGTCATTTATAATGGTTGTGGATCCCCAGATGTATGTCCCTGTGTATTGCGAACTGCAATCATCACCATCATCTGCCTAGTCTTTCCCCGACTATGGTGTAGTCATTTATAATGGTTGTGGATCCCCAGATGTATGTCCCTGTGTATTGCGAACTGCAATCATCACCATCATCTGCCTAGTCTTTCCCCGACTATGGTGTAGTCATTTATAATGGTTGTGGATCCCCAGATGTATGTCCCTGTGTATTGCGAACTGCAATCATCACCATCATCTGCCTAGTCTTTCCCCGACTATGGTGTAGTCATTTATAATGGTTGTGGATCCCCAGATGTATGTCCCTGTGTATTGCGAACTGCAATCATCACCATCATCTGCCTAGTCTTTCCCCGACTATGGTGTAGTCATTTATAATGGTTGTGGATCCCCAGATGTATGTCCCTGTGTATTGCGAACTGCAATCATCACCATCATCTGCCTAGTCTTTCCCCGACTATGGTGTAGTCATTTATAATGGTTGTGGATCCCCAGATGTATGTCCCTGTGTATTGCGAACTGCAATCATCACCATCATCTGCCTAGTCTTTCCCCGACTATGGTGTAGTCATTTATAATGGTTGTGGATCCCCAGATGTATGTCCCTGTGTATTGCGAACTGCAATCATCACCATCATCTGCCTAGTCTTTCCCCGACTATGGTGTAGTCATTTATAATGGTTGTGGATCCCCAGATGTATGTCCCTGTGTATTGCGAACTGCAATCATCACCATCATCTGCCTAGTCTTTCCCCGACTATGGTGTAGTCATTTATAATGGTTGTGGATCCCCAGATGTATGTCCCTGTGTATTGCGAACTGCAATCATCACCATCATCTGCCTAGTCTTTCCCCGACTATGGTGTAGTCATTTATAATGGTTGTGGATCCCCAGATGTATGTCCCTGTGTATTGCGAACTGCAATCATCACCATCATCTGCCTAGTCTTTCCCCGACTATGGTGTAGTCATTTATAATGGTTGTGGATCCCCAGATGTATGTCCCTGTGTATTGCGAACTGCAATCATCACCATCATCTGCCTAGTCTTTCCCCGACTATGGTGTAGTCATTTATAATGGTTGTGGATCCCCAGATGTATGTCCCTGTGTATTGCGAACTGCAATCATCACCATCATCTGCCTAGTCTTTCCCCGACTATGGTGTAGTCATTTATAATGGTTGTGGATCCCCAGATGTATGTCCCTGTGTATTGCGAACTGCAATCATCACCATCATCTGCCTAGTCTTTCCCCGACTATGGTGTAGTATTGTACATGGAGCGACTGCCCAACTTACCTCCATAATCCAGTTACTGGGTAATGCGATACCCTTTGGAAAGACTGGTCGTCAGACTTTTAAGGAACAGAGGGGTCTTGGTATGTAAAGACGGTCACTCATCCACGGACACACAGCGGCAAGCGTAGCTTAACCTGATGGATCGACCCATGCGACTGTTATTACTTTGCCACAATACGTATGTAAAATGTGATTGCACTTAAAGACTAAATCTTTGTTGTAGATCGTAAAATGGAGGAAGGGCTACCGATATTTGATAAATTTGTGCAGCAATGAAAACCCTGTGAATGAGGAGATGGCTCAGCAGTGCTTGATAAAATATGTGAGTACGTGTGTGATGTTATATCTTTAGGTATGAACTTTTTACAGTAGGTAGTAACTTTTGTGGACTAAAGAACAGTGGACGTCGAATATGTTGGGCTAAGGGTCAGTTGGTCTAGTTGTCGTCGGTCTAGTGGTCGGTGGTCTAGTGGTTGTTGGTCTAGTGGTCGTCGGTCTAGTGGTCGTTGGTCTAGTGGTCGTCGGTCTAGTGGTCGTCGGTCTAGTGGTCGTCGGTCTAGTGGTCGGTGGTCTAGTGGTCGTCGGTCTAGTGGTCGTTGGTCTAGTGGTCGTCGGTCTAGTGATCGGTGGTCTAGTGGTCGTTGGTCTAGTGGTCGTCGGTCTAGTGGTCGTTGGTCTAGTGGTCGTTGGTCTAGTGGTCGTCGGTCTAGTGGTCGTCGGTCTAGTGGTCGTCGGTCTAGTGGTCGGTGGTCTAGTGGTCGTCGGTCTAGTGGTCGTCGGTCTAGTGGTCGTCGGTGTAGTGGTCGTCGGTCTAGTGGTCGTCGGTCTAGCTGTCGTCGGTCTAGTGGTCGTCGGTCTAGTGGTCGGTGGTCTAGTGGTCGTCGGTCTAGTGGTCGTCGGTCTAGTGGTCGTCGGTGTAGTGGTCGTCGGTCTAGTGGTCGTCGGTCTAGTGGTCGTCGGTCTAGTGGTCGGTGGTCTAGTGGTCGTCGGTCCTGAGGTGTGATTGTCGTGTTGAGCAACGTGTTATTGGGTTTTTCCACCAGAAATTAGTTAACCCGGAGTCTGGATTTATACCCGGTGAATGGCAATAGGCTGGCCCCTCATTTGTACCCGGTGGATGGCAATAGGCTGGCCCCTCATTTGTACCCGGTGGATGGCAATAGGCTGGCCCCTCATTACATGGAACTTATACATAAATGGCGAGCTGTAGGTATACTTACTATAGGAACCCTTCTGCATTTTATGATGAATAATCAAACCGATTGGAAAATTATAATTAAAATCATGTAATCATAAATGTATTTCAAAAGCTGGAGAGTCGTGTCCAGTCACCCTTATAGCAAACGCAATAATGTGTTCCAGATGCAGAACGACAAATACGATGAAGTAATCCAAAGGTTGATGCTCCTCAAACAGGGAGCGATGAGTGACCTATACGCCTACTTCAACTCTTCACTCATCGAGCTGGAGGAAAGCTTGAGGTCCCAGCTCTCCAGATATTTAGACAGAACTAGACCTATTATAGACACTTTGAATAAATGTTACAGCATGAATACATGACCCGGAGAGGTCTATATTTTAGAAATTAGTTTAATTTTTGTAAAATAAATGTTTCCTTTAGATATTTAAAAAAATCGTTTCCATGACTTGAAGGTAAGCTAACCTAAGGAACCCTTGGTTAGATGTAAGAGATACATTTTAGGGTGGTTCCCGACATCTTGAGGTCGGTTTGGACCAAACAAACCAAAAGGTACACATTTTAATCCCATCCTACCAAATTATTTTTGTGTAGATAGAGGGAGAGCTAATGCTGGTGAACATTATTTAGGGTCTCGTGGCTAAAGAATAACAGCCGCACGAGTCGATCGAAGGTTAAGCTATGCTTGCAGGGTTCGTGGATGGGTGACCATCTTTACGTGCCGAGACCCTTCCTTTCTATGTCCCGGCTATCCTACCTAGTATCTGGATTGTTGAGGTCATACAGGCAGTCGCTCCATGTAAAATACTGGTATCCAACCGCATCGGGTGAGACTGGAAGCCAACCCTAACATAGCTGAGAAAAGGCTGGCAGATGATGAGGGGCAGAACATTCTTTTGTATGTCAAGAAAAGGCTGGGCAGAACATTCTTTTGTATGTCAAGAAAAGAGTGCTCTTGATCTTGTTTGATGTTCTTTCAATGTTTAACGATATCTACAGTACTGTTTTGTTCTTACAGAGTTAATTTTCTAATTCAAACGAAATATTCGATATAAAATCTCTTTATTGCTCTTTCGTTGTTAAATAATACTTGAAGGTATAAAAATATATATTTACATCTCGGTACTTAACTTACTGACTATTTGTTTGATTTAATATATATTTAATTTATTTGAGTTTTTTCTAAGGGACTACGTATAAATTGTCTGCTTTCTAAGAGGCTCAAAGGGCATAAAACTCATTAGTATTATTTTATGTTCTTTCAGTCTCTGGTTACAAAAGTCCTATATATCCTATAAGGTTATTACGATCAGTCGCTTTGGAAACCTAGGCTAAGACCTGCACTCTAATTGTGTAATGAACATGATTATTTGAGATGATCTTTTTAAAGTCGATGAGAAATGGTTGATTACGACACATTATTGCCATTCAAAATTTACTATTTATTATTATTTTGTATTCTGGAACAATGATCTACATCATCATTATCACCAAATTAGCCGAAATGCGTCCACAGCTGGCCATAGACCGGAGAGGTCTATGTCCAACAACCACGGCCAGTTCAACCGGTTCGGTGCTTCTCGCATCCAGCGGATTCCTGCGGACTTCACCAGATCATCGGTCCACGATCGGTCGAACAGTGATCATTTATTTATACTTAATCATGATTCGAGATTCACGAGAATCTTTTAAGATTAGTACGAATAAATAAAAAAATACGTACAAGCAGAAATTCAAAATAGCTTTGACGTCATTGCGTCAGCGCTCATTTATCTCCTACAAAATGGAGACTTCGTTAGACAATTCTAAAACAATATTACTATGAAAGTGGTCCCTTAAAATACTAGTTATTAACTTAACGTCTTAAATTTATATAATATTGTATTTTGTACAATATTTGTAATTTACAATATACTTATATGGCAGTAGTTAACTCAAGAACATGTGAAAATAATTTAGATTTTTATCTAAAGTTAGTCTAAAGATTGGCTAAGATTTAATGAGATTCAAGACAAGATTCTAGTCACAGTATTTAGAAAAATATAATTTATAAAGTTGGTCTTTTTTACAGTCTACCGGGTAGCTTCAAGATTTTCCTTTTTGGGTAATTTAATATAGTAAAGAAAATAAAAACATAAGATTTAGATCTTAATTTTTTATTTATTTATGAAAGAGTAGTTAAATATAAAATGTATCGACATCACTCTAATAAGCTTTAGGGTACTTTGGATGGGTACTGTCGAAAATGAGGATCATGATATTTTACTCAGGTAAGTAGGTACCTACTCCAAAAAGGAAAATTTTGAAATAATTATATTTATTAAGTATTTATAAGGAATTTGTTCCTAAAATAAAAATTTTATTGGACGTTGTCAATGTATCACACAAAGAAAGTTTTTTTTATAAAATGGTAACAAAATTGTAGGTACATCTTCAGACAGTCTTCCTTTGAGTTACGATATTAACTTTTTTTGTAAAATACATTTTACTCTAAGCTGTTTTCAGTATGTTACAGTGAGAGCAAATGTTACAAAAACAGTAATTTCGTTAGTTCTTGTTATACATTGCCAACATGCACTAACCAGTTACAGCATATTTACACTTAGCTTTATATTTATAAATCTTCCACCATTTTGTGTTGACGTATCTGCAAAGAAAATAATTCACTATATTTTTCGGCTTATATAAAAAAAACGGACTCTCAGTAAAACAAAAGTTTTATTTAAGTATAAATAGGTAAAGGTCTCAAAATATAATAACTTTAATTTGATGGGTACTCCAATTAAATGTGCCTATATATATAATAAATTTATGTTAGGAAATAGACAGTATGTCGGTTGAACTTACCATCAGAGAACTCCTAACCCTGACGGTCTAGGCGGCGGTTCTGGCGTATCAGGTGATGGCGGCTTAAACGTGCTACCCTGAAGACAAAAAATATATTACATTAAAATTAATATATTTGACCCTTTAATTAGCATAGTGAAGGCATTTTTCCAATATCAATGGAGACGAGGAGAATTTTTAAAGGCTACGATGCCAGCTTGCACAACAAATCTATAAACGCATAACAGAATAAACGCTAGCCCAGAAAGGACTATAATATATTTAATACAGGTTATTTTTATACATTAAGGGCGCTTACACATTTTTTCTTGAATTTGAGCGTTTGACTCGAGATTTGATGAGTGATTATGGGTTAGATATAGACAAAAAATAAAAATAAAAATATGTCCGGGAAAATTTCATTATTTGTCTAGGGAGCGCTCTAAACAAATTTTTCAATTTGTTTACATAAATCAAAATCAAAATCAAAATATTTTATTTCACATAAGCCTGCATGGGCACTTATGAAACGTCAGAAGCTAGGTGCACGGTTCCAATTTGTCGTTTCCTATGGAGAAGAGCCGGCAAGAAACTCCACGGTTACTCTTTTAAAAATAATTGGCTTTTACAATGTTTTCAAATTACAGTGATAATAGGTATGGGAGGACAGTGCAGGCCAGTCAATAAGTACCAGGTACTTAGAGGAATGAAAATACAGAATAGAAAAACGTCTACAAATCTAGTCTCTAAGGCCTACAACGTTCTCTCATTCACAATATGTAAAAGAATCTACCTATATAAAATGAATCTATTTGAACCAAGTGACATGATTTCGATGACAATCACTGAAAATAAATAGTAGGTAGTAAAATTGATGTATAATGTCAAATAATGACGAGAATTTGTCAGACATTGTAAAAAAAAAAAAAAAAAAAAGAATAAAAATTAACATAAGTCAGTAAAAACCTTGTCTCGGCAAAAGATGTTTCGTAAAATGTTACTTTCGGGCATCTTTTGATGCTCTGTTACATGGAACATATAATAGTTTAGTAATTTATAAAAATGTCTGTGGTAGGAATGTAGCTTGTTATTTGGAATGCTCAAATATTATTTTTATGTTTCATACAATAATAACCCAAAAATCATCCCGTAAAACAGAGAATTAATGATAATTTTTCGTCTGAAATCATATTTTTTATCTATGTATGTTTAATCGAAATTCAAACAAAAAGTATTTAAAAACTAAGGTTACTAAGTCAACTTGCTTGAAAAACGAAACAGTCTATTTAAAAGTAAAATAATATTTTTAAACAATTTTTGAATGCAACGCTATGAATCAGTAATATATCTCGGGACGCGCGGGCTTTAGCTATAAGTCCGCGCCGGTTTGTTCCTGGGCGTCCGAATCATAATGGTTAGCATATCTGAGTAGCATACTTCACTATATACGCACGCACGATCAGCTACCACGCGCCGTAAAATTTACCTAAAACTAAATACTTAAATTTGTAATAGCCCTCTTAAGTATTTTTCTAATCAGACCGCGCGCTGGTCGAGCCAAAGAAAACGAAATCTTATTTATAGGCAATAAGACTGGGAATTAAGTAACGCTGGGGTCAACAAGATTTACTTAATCTTTATCTATTTGTATATTAATTAGTGATGCTCCGTATATCCGTATCCGTATCCGCGGGAGAAAAACGATCCGTATCCGTATCCGCGGGAGAAAACAGATCCGTATCCGTATCCCCATTCGTTACGTTTTTGACGGATCTTTTACGGATCTTTTACCTTATTAATAATTCCAAATTGCACTACTAAACTTCTTTGTAGGCGTTTTTTTAACTCGTACAACAAACACACGTTATCCATGCTGCCCAGTGTCACACTAAACTATAAACAAAACAAAAGAAAGGCTTTTAAACTCTTGGCTAGCTAAAGAAAGAATTACAGGGTCTAGGCTTATAAATTGTGAAATAAGCAATTAATAAGCAATCTTTGGCCCATGAAAATTTCAATAATTCCACATAGTTACTAATTTACAGAGATTGACCAGCCACATCAGACATCAGAATGGTCGGTCAATCTTAAATGTTACGATTCTTGAAATAATCAATTCTCTCATCATGGTAAGCAAATATAAGCTATTGATAAGTAATTTTTAGGCACAATTTCAAAGCTTAATACGACTGTTGGCCGGCGATTCTGACGTTGACACCCGCGCAACGCAAGTCGAAACACGTTCTGTCACGCAAGGCGTCAACTAACGTTTCAAGGTCACGCGAACCGACACCGATTGAGTAAGAAAGTTAAGATCCGTATCCGAATCCGCGGATCGTGACGCCAATTATCCGGATGCGTATCTGCGGACCTACATTTTTAGTGATCCGGCACATCACTAATATCAATACGTGAACCAATAACTTTGTACCCCTTTTTACGAAAATTACGCAGATGAAGTACGAAATTTGGCACAGTTAAAAAGTTAATAAACTTCGAATTTCGACCACTGGCCGACCACTAGTAGCATTAAAATGTACAATTTCTTAAAACCTACTTAGAGATTATCTCCAAACACTAAGTTATGACAACACTGAGGATCTTCTGCTGGGTAATTTACAATGATAATTGAACCATATAATTCTCAGTGTAACCAACCTTAAATGTACTGGTTACACTCCATTCTTTCTCACTACACACACCCTACACCTACTCACTACATAAACATACACATCCTACACTCACTCACTACATACACACTCAAACCCTACATTTATTCACCTCACCACAAAGATAAACGTTTTTCTTTATGTATATTGTTTTACACCATTTGCTTATTGTTGAAACGTCATGACTTATTATAATAAGGCTTTGTTTATTACGGAGAATCACTGACTCCTGAGACACAGGCACTTACACCTAGTTTAGGAGTCAGAGTACTATAATTACTATGACCTAGTTATAAGCCTAATATGCGCTTAGTCTTGAAAATTGTAATGTTGCTGACTTTTTTTTGGAGAAATATTTTTTATTATTATTAAAAAATAAATTTTAAACTAGTAATAAATAGATAGCTTTAAAAAAAGTTTTGACAATTTTATTACACTTAACTTAATACTATAATAGGGTATTACACTAATTTTTGAAAAGTGTCTTACTAGAGTGCTAATAAACTACTAAAAAAACACAACATTTTTATTTAATCGATTAGTGCCATAAAAATGCATTTAAATTTTGCATATTCAAATTTCGCGCGTAATTTGACGAAAACGCTGGACGCAGTAGACGCCATATTGCTCTGTGGGTATAACGTCAGTTTGCTAAAAACTATTGCGCTGATATTGTGTATGACAATTGTTTTTTTTTTTTATGAGTTATTTTTATACTTAACGTTGGTTTGCTATTCCTGAATGCAAAATATTATATCAATAAAAATTACTTTGGTTACGAAAATAGTAAAAGTACAAAGTTGCTCAGTTGACATGCCGTATGACGAAATAACGTGGCGGCTACTATTTCATGGTGTTCAAAAACAGATTAAAAACACTGAAATCTTTAAATTGTATTTTAATATTTATTTTGTTGTTTCATGAACTAAAACTAACATTTTCCGACTGCATTTTGCCTGAGCTATCTCAATAATATATTTTTAGATTTTTTTTCGTGTAGAGTAAAATACCCTATTGGAGTATTGAGTGTGAGGTCTTCCGTTAATTTGATAAAGCAAGTATAATAGGTCTTTACCTATGAAATTGCCGTTTTGTATGAAAAAATTTAAACGAATTTTTTTTATGTATTTTTTATTTGTATTAATCGAAGTAATCACCCATGCAATCAATGCATCTTTGCCATCGCAGTGGCAGTTTATTGATGCCCTTCTTAAAGAAATCAGCTGGACGGGAGGCAACAAATTCTTCAAAGGCATTTTGTACTGCCTCTCGGGTATTGAATTTTTTTCCCGCCAAGAAGTTATCCAAATTCTGGAAAAAGTAGTAGTCTGTAGGCGCAAGGTCTGGTGAGTAGGGCGGATGACGGAGAGCTTCCAACCCCAGTTCTTGCAACTTGGAGACCGTCTGCTGTGCAGTATGAGGTCGCGCGTTGTCGTGCAGGAGCAGCGGAGACGAGCGATTGACCAATGCTGGTTGGAGATGTGCCAGCTTCTCCATCATTGTGTTCAGTTCTTCACAGTACACATCTGCAGTAATGCTCACCCCGTTTGGTAAGAAGCTGTGATGAATCACACCGGCGCTAGACCACCAAACAGTGACCATCACTTTTCTAGGTGTAAGTTTTCGTTTAGGGCATTGTGTAGGTGCTGAACCAGGATCCAACCAACTTGCTGAGCGCTTGCGGTTATCAAACAGAATCCATTTTTCATCGCAAGTAACAATGCGGTTCAAAATTCCTTCATTTGTGTGTCTGTTGAGCAGTGCAAGGCACGTCTCGACGCGTACTTCGCGCTGACGATCATTGAGTTCGTGGGGCACCCATTTGTCAAGCTTTTTTACCTTGCCAATTTGACGCAAATGGACCAATATTGTTTTGACGCTAACGTCGAAAGCTGCTGCTAATTCAGCCGTAGATTGTGTATCATCAGCTTCCACAATCGCCTTTAATTCGTCATTGTCGACCAAAGTCTTCGGACGACCGCGAGGTTCATTTTTCAGGTCGAAATTTCCAGAACGGAAGCGAGCAAACCAATAACAGGTGGTGCGTTGGTTTGTAGTGTTAGCTCCGTAAACGTCGTTGATGTTGCGTGCCGCTTGTGCCGCGTTGCTGCCACGACGGTACTCATATTCCATAATTACTCGAATTTTTAACGTATCCATGATGACGAAAAAGATTGAAATGCGATGAAAATGTAACACTAATCAATAAACAAATGACTACTTTTGGAAAAAAAAATCCATGTTTTTAAAATAAAATTAATTTGAAATTAGAATTCTTACCCAAACAAAAATTATTTTGATTTGAAATGGCCAGTACTGCAAAACGGCAATTTCATAGGTAAAGACCTAATATTAAGCGCTTAACGTATTTAGAATACCGTTCCATTTGCGTATTTTTTTTTTTATAGTTGTCGCGCGTAAGTTATTACTGGAGCAAGGCTGCCTTAGTCTTCAAAAAAATACTATATCTAGGTCAGACATACCTGGAACCCCAGGGCAGCTTCTAGTGGCGTGGGTGACTCGCCACCCAACGTCGCGTAGTCACCAAACCGCTCGGTCGTCCGACTGCCTTGTATCGTGGCGTATGTGTTGTCCGTCTGCAAATAAAAAATTGGAGAGGGATCTAATAATTAGGACGTCTTTTATGCCAATTACTTTGTTCGCCACCATATGAGTAAAGAAAAGAAAGAAAGAAAATCAGAAACTAACATTAAAGTGTGACTCACGGCTGCGCTAAAAAGGCCCAGTTCAGCAAAAATGCCAGACAACGAGTGCCTGACGCTGGTTTTCAGCTGGACCTGTAATATTGCTTAGATCTCTTATAAGCATTGCTATCTGATTCTCTTACTAACAGACCGCGTAAGAAAAAGACGAGTGATGCTTTAGAACTGTCAAACTAAATTACTTCTCGATTGCCTTGAATTTGGCGTGATTTTATGCATGATGAATTTAGTTCATCGCAGTTGGGTTGAAAAAAATCTTAGTTCAACAAAATTTTACCGCTCTTATTTATTTCCGTCTCTTTCTTGTTTCATTAGAAGGAAAAAGATAGCAATAGCCTAAATTAAGTTTAGTTGGTACACGAAAAACTCATCACCATTGTTATCATGGAGCTAAGGTTTTATGAAACAAATGAGCGGTGCAAGCACGTATCTTTGATGGGACGTAAAAAAGGCGAATCAATCTAAAATCATCGAGTTTTAATAAATACGCAAAGTGCTGCTTGTTAGGCTGCCATACAGAAACGATATAAAGAGATGTAGCTACTAGAACATCATTATTAAACTTTGTACACAATCTATATCTATACTATAGTATTATATAGAGGTAAACTTTGTGAGTTTATCAGGTTGTAGGGGGTAATTTCTGGATCTACTGAACCGATTTTGAAAATTATTTCACCAATAGAAAGCCACGTTATTTGTGAGTGTCATAGGCATATATTAACCCGAAAAATGAAAAGACTTTTTTGTGGTAGTCGGATTTGCAAGGTAAGACGGAGAAAAAACGGTCGAACGAAAACGTTTCATACGAACGCTGCTTTAACGTTGAGAGATATATGATTGAATTCTTGAGGCAAGTTGTAGAGCTTGATAATGCCTACAAAAAAGTCAACAATAGCATATGTCTAACCTTTACGAGTATATTTAAGTCACAAAAAGTAGTTTTTTTATATTTAAAAAATAATTTAAATTGTTAGGTCATTTTTATTAGTCATATTATCAGTAAATTTATCGGCTCGAGTGTTTAAAACAAAAGACTTTTCCCTTTTACTGCATATAATTTGGACGAATGTTTTAAGAGATCATACAAAATAGTTATGGAACCGCGAGCGTGTCATAATCTATTGAGTGATATAAAAATGTTTACCGGCCAATGAAGTGGGCACGGGCTAGCTAGTACTGGTATAAAGGCGGAATTAATGCTATCGTTGAAGCTGTTAGATTACGTTACAAGCAGTGAATTATTACGAGAGGCTTATTCCTCTACAGAAAACTTTAAGAAAATTGTAAGTATTCAACATACCGGTGCCGGCTCAACGGCTTGCTGTTCGTTCTGGTCTCCGAACACGTTCATAGTGAGTTCCTGCTCCTCATACGGCCGGAGCTTGGTCTCCAGCCATAACGGGTTCTCTGTCGTGGACAGTTCTTCTAAGATACGTCGACGGGCCAGACTGTCGCCCTTGCTTGATTGAAGCGATGGTGGTGGTATTACCCTGGTGATAAAGGAGATTGCGTCTAAGTATACACGTTTTCTGGTGTGTCAGAAAATTTATTTTAACTTTCGACAAAAAGCGACTCTATACACTAACCGACAAATGCCAAATACTTAAAGAGAGACCTAGGCCCTGCTATTAGACCTATGTCTTTAACTCTGCCGGCCAACTTTATTGCATAATTGTGACAGGGACATAAGAAAATCGATCGGGCGAGTCATATTGGGAAATAATAATTGCAAAGGGTCGCACTTATCTAAATCGCTGAGAAATCAAATCAAAATCAAAAGTCATTTATTCAAGCTAGGCTGAGAATCATCTCTTTTTGAACGTCAAAATTACATAAGACAGTCCCCCCAAAACGCGCGCCCTTCACCACTTCCTAGTGCTTTATCTGGAAAGAAGAAGTGGCGCAACAAACTCCCCATCAGCACAGCTGTCTGTTAAGTTAGAAGAACTTGATTCTATACAATAGTAGGTAATTAAAATTACGAAACACAAAATACATTAAATATGCCATATTTCAGCTAGCACACGCCAATATACCATCAAGTAGAAATAAATAAGAATAAATAAACAAAAAACGTAATCAGAACTTACAATCTAAATAAAAGTCTCCAGGCATAAAGGGCGTGCCCGCTTACATATGCAATTCTGCATTATGGTAATAAAAGTTAAACTAGGACCTTTGGACTAAAATTAATAAAATAAAAATTAATACAATTAACAATAACAAAACCATGGTCAGCAAGACGGCCACTACAAGCAGCACCCGTTCACGAGCATAACGCAAAGATCAGCCACTACCCCCCTCGCCATATTTGAGGGAAGGAGGCTACCCGACCCCCGACGCTACCGCAAGCAGTGACATCTAAGGGAGCATGACGAACTTGCTGCCGGTTGCACTGGCAAGAATAATATGAATTTTCGGGGTCGCTAGCTGACTACATATTGCAATACTACTCATTAAAAAAAACATTGTAATGAGTAGATTAAGTCAACAATAAATGAAAATAAATTTAATTATACAGTCAAATAAAATAAGAAATTATATGAACTAACATAACTATATAACCTGTCAGTAGGTAAGCTAATTCTGGTAAAGGAACATAAACATTGTCTTGAGTTAATCACAGCGACCAACAATTCTTATCGTTTAAGTAGTCGTTGATAGAATAGCAAAGGGTGGATTTTACTTTAGCTACAGGTTAAGTACCGCTGGCCCAGTTAAGGGGTTATTACAATAGAAAATTAATTGTGTCTCATTAGCAGGTAGTTGACAGGTTAAACGCATTAAAATGCAAATCTAGCAAAGAAGAGGGAAGCTTGTTATAAAAGGTTATACCAAGATCGAAAAATGAGATATGAAGTTCATATCTCATTTTTCGGTCTTGGTATAACCTTTTATAACAAGCTTTCTTCTTCTTTTATGAACCATAAGAAACTGGTGAAAGGGAACACGTTGTTTGTGCTTATTTCTAGTATTAATATTATGAATATCACTGTTTTTAGTGTACAAGTGTATATTTTGCCTAATATATAAGATGTTGGGGAAAATGAACTTCGATGCCACCGTGAGAATCCTAATATCTATGAAAAATTATCTCAGAGAAACTAGCAACTTGTTGCTAAATTGCACGAACAGCTCGTTTTTGAAGAACAAAAATATTTTAAATGTCAGCGGCTTTGTCCCCAGTAGAATGCCGTTGGACATAACGCTATGAAAATAACTAAAATAAACTAACCGAGCTGTATCAACGTGTGTATTGTCTTACTTTCCTGATGGCGTAGGCGGCCGAACTGAGACTTCCCACTAGGCTTACTGAAGTTTGGCATCTACTTTTAACCCAGAAAAACGGCCGAGTTTACAGTTTCAAGCACTTCATTATCAAAGACAATGTTGGGTCCTAGATTTCTAACATTCGGTAAGGCGAACTTGATACATTTCGTTTTCTTGTCATTGAGAACTAGGTCAATTGTGGTAAGAAGGACGCTAAATCAAGCATTGCCCTCCAGGGTCTATCAGACTAATGTTTAGTAATCGCGGGGACTTTTCATTGCCCGCCGGTTGATAATGGACTCTTAAACTACAACTAGAACTACAATCCGTCATTATGATCATTCAAATCCTACTAATATTAAAAATGTGAAAGTTTGTATGTTTGGATATTTCAATGTTTGTTCTCAATCACGCAACAACGGCTCAACGGATTTAGATGAAATTTGGCACACAGATAGATTATAAACTGGATTAACACAAAGGATACATTGTATCGCGGTAATACATTACCGTCGGATAGTTTTCAACCTCCGCGCGGGCGAAGCCGCTGGCAAAAGCTAGTTTTTGAAGTAAATGAAAATGAGAACTTCATAATCAGCCTATAATGTTCTCACGATGTTTACCTTCAACGTTCTGAGAGAAATAATGAACACAAAGTAAAGCGCCGGTCTGGGTCCGCACTAGCGACCTCTGTAAGCCACGGCCGCTGTCACTGGGACCAAACTGCAACTACAACTTAGTCGACTGTAGATCATCAAAGTTTATTTTGAAAGTAACTTGCACTTACCAGTGTTTAAGGCATGCGCAAACGACTATGAACGTGACGATGCCAGTAAATAACACGATGAGTAGCGCTATCAACGCTGCTAACGCCGGGTCAAAACTGTCCGGTGCTGGGAAAGAAGGACAATTATGAAACTGGGGACAATCGGCCAAAACGTAAGTCGTACAAAAGGTATCAGAAATCCCAAAAAGAGTGTTGTGATTTCAAATAACACAGACGACGATTTTCTTGAATTTACAACAGAAATAAAACCATTTATGAGGAAACCCATAAAAATGATTTTATTTCTGTAAGTAAGTTTGTACAAACACTTTTACACATCATAGTTATTTAAAGCATAGATGAGGTCGGCGGTCTATCTCACTACTCTGAGAAGAAACCCTAAAATAAACTCAGAGGTCACAGTCACTTTAAAACTACAGACATAATCCTGATCAGTTCATGTGAAAACGATGAATAGTGAATAGTTTCTGAAATTGTCTTGAGGAAAGAACCACACAGATTAAGTGGACCTGTCCAGTCAGTTCATGCAACTCTACTCAGAACTTAAGGACCTCAACGATTCGACGAACAATACCAAAAAAGGGCATTAAGGTAGGCTGCATAAACTACTCAAACTGCCAGACCATGATTAAAACTGAGGAAAAAAATACTAGTAGTCCTTAGGAAAACTGATTATCAATGTGAGGACTATGTAGGTCATGGTATTTTCTCTCTTTATATCCAGGCTGTAACCGAAGATATATTCGCTAATAGAAAACCATAGTTCTCCAAACATACCTTTAGAAGTAGCACTAGCTGCTATCAAGGTCTCGACTCCATACTCCTGGTACACATCCTTGAGCTCGTCGTATTTAGAGTCGATGGTTTCCAGAACCTTTTCCACTGGCAGGACCTGGTACGTGGTCGGGTCTACCGCGTGGAGGTGGATCTCACACCTAAGGTAGGAAAAAGAAGGTTTTGTTTTAATACTGGAGTTTGTTGCGTTTTGTTCCTTACTAGCTAGGTATCAATGACATTTTGTCAAGAAGTTAGTAGCTAGGAGCACATTGTCTCTGTGAAGTCAGTTATTCTAAGAAAAGAGAGATTGTTAAAGAACAACATTCTACGCATTCCATACAGCAATGCCTTCAGGGTGCTGATGAGGCTTCTTCCTTGCTGTAGTGCGTCACAGATGTTCGCTGATGCGCACACTTATGATTATTTCGCGATCATGTGTAAGAAAGTGGCGTGAATAATACGCAGAGTGAAAGGAAGCTCCAATAGCATAAAAAATCAGAAGGGCCTACAATGGATAGGTTTATGAAGCTACATGACAGACATGGGACTTGATAAACCTTACAGTAATTGGATGCTTTGTTTTTTTTTGTAATGTGTTTTTTATTATAGAAGAGTCACTAAATTATATAAATTCATGCCGGTGACGATCGGAGTTATAGTTGGACAGAATGAATTGAGATTTTTGAAATCAACCCGGGTTTATTGTTCGCGAGTACATAGGATAGTTGTACTTAGTCATCTTACAATACCAGTCTACCTATGAGAACTGCATCAAGTTTATTTATCTACTATTTAATAGAAGTAGATTATTTGATATTTTATGAAAGTGAGAACGTTGTAGTCCTTGTAGACTGTAGATTTGTAGACCATTTTCTATTTTACTGAGCAGGGTAGCGTAAATCCGCTACGGTTCAAAACTTTTTGATTTCCATTCCAACCTTTTTAAGAAAATTCTCCTCATATTTTTTGATTACATTTTAAACTTCGATTCTGAAAAAATATTGCTGATTGTTTTTTTTCTGACACTCGGTACTGTAGATTTGGGAGCCATCGATGGTGGCACGATTTTTTATTATTTGAGCTGATACACCAAAATTCATAATGTTTTAAAGCAGAAATCAGAAATACAGTAATAATATATTATTCAAACGCTGTTTCCCTTTTGGACGATTTTCAGTTTTTGTTGATGCACCCGATAACTGACAACTGCCCAATAAATCAAAATGAAACAAAGTTTCCTGCGAGTACAAATATATTCAAAAAAACGATTTAACTCATCACATTTGTAGAAAATCTTAACAGTGAGATTCAGAAAACTTAATAACGCCATCTATCGAGCTTTGAGGAAGCTCTCACTCAAACATCCCGCCCACCATGGACAGAATGTCCAAAACTATATTTATCATAACAATAAAATAAACTTAAATAACTACCCACCATGAAGCAAATTCCAAAATAGATGGGAGGGCACAAAATTCAAAAAATAAATAAACATAAGTGGACTGTATAATAAGTATCTACAATTAAAAAACTATAGTTTGAAATTACATCTTAAACCAAAACGTTAATTAAAAATTAACCACTATTCTTAATCAATTATAGACCATAAAAAAAACATAACATATTATCAAGTAGTGACAGGAAGCAATATTAACTTTGACACAGGTCTTTTTATGATGGAACCCTTACAACGCAATGAAACAACTCGTGTGATATTGTCCGAGCCAGTATGCTTTGAAGTAATAAGACCGTAAAGCCACCTTGCAGGAGGTAAATCGTCCTCCATTACTAATACCACTTCACCCACGTTTGGTTCTGCAGTTTGATGAGACCATTTGTTTCTTTGATGGAACTGAACCAAATATTCACGGGACCATTTACGCCAAAAATGTTGGACCATACGTTGAGTTAAATGCCACCTCTTCAAAGTGCTTATATTTGACGTTTCAAAGTTGGATTCCGGCGCAAGCAGCAAAGGCTCGCCTATTAAAAAATGTCCTGGTGTCAGAGGATATGGGTCTTCCGCATTACTACTTATCGTTGATATTGGCCTGGAATTTAAACAAGCTTCGATTTGAGCTAGCACAGTCGTTAACTCTTCAAAAGTTAGTGTGCTGTTGCCTATAACTCGTTTGAGGTGGTGTTTACAAGACTTTACTCCAGCCTCCCAAAGCCCTCCAAAGTTTGGCGAGTGGGGTGGAATAAAATGCCAACTTGTACCATTGGTTGCTAACCATTCAGCAATGTCTGATGCTACACCAGACCTTTCGTGGGTGAACAATGCCCTCAACTCCCGGTTGGCTCCTACAAAGGTAGTGCCGTTGTCGCTCCACATCTCACCACAATGGCCTCTCCTAGCTGTAAAGCGTTTGAAGGCGGCTAAAAATGCTTGTGACGTCATGTCGCTTACTACTTCTAAATGCAAGGCCCGAGTGGCCATGCAAACAAACAAACAAATGTAGCCTTTGATGGAGTGATAACCGCGACCCTTTGTGGGCCTGATGCTAATAGGACCGGCATAGTCCACGCCACTTTTAAAGAAAGGTCGGTTAGCAGTTACCCTAGCAGATGGCAACTGACCCATTAAAGGTGCTACAGGTCTAGCGGAATGACGGAGGCAAGTCACACACTTGCGTACATATTGCCTTATGACACTCTTCGCACTGATGATCCAGTATTTGGATCTCAAATAATTAAGAACTAATTGAGGTCCACCATGCAACGTACGTTCGTGAGCGTCAGCTATCAAAAGGTGTGTCAAATGTGACTTGTGTGGAATGATTATAGGATGTTTCATATCTTCATGAATGTTCGCTCTATTTAACCTCCCGCCAACTCTCAAAATATCTTCCTGATCTAAGTAAGGATTGAGCGAGGTAAGTATTCCTTTTTTATTTATTGTTGCTTTTATTTTTAAAATATCTATTTCTTCCTTAAAGTGCTCCTTTTGACATATTTTAATACATATAAGTAAAGCTTGATTGATTTCAGAAAAGTTTAAATAAATTGTAGAAGACACATTAATTCTTGATTTTAAAAATCTTCTACAATATGCAATGACTCTAGTTAACTTCCTAAGAGATGAATATTTGACCATTATGTCATTTTCTTTCACTATAGCATTACAGACAACATCTAATATCTTTTCCTTTTTTTCTAGATTAGTTTTCTCAAATTCCCTTTTGCTATAATCTATAGTTTTGTTTTTCAGCCAACTAGGTCCTTGCACCCACAATTCAAGCTCTGCACACTCGGAAGGGTTTACTCCTCGCGAAGCACAATCTGCAGGATTCTCCTTAGACTGGACGTGTGACCATTGATGATTGTCCATGACAGTGAGTATTTCAGAAACTCTGTTTCCGACAAATGTCTTCCATCGACTTGGGTGGCTACTCAACCAAGCGAGTACCACTGAAGAGTCAGTCCAAGCATGTACATTTTCTTTTGCAATTTCTAAGGTGTCCGAAACTTCACAAAGAAGTTTTGAGAGAAGCACAGCGCCACATAACTCTAAACGAGGTATAGAAACCTGTTTAACAGGGGCCACCTTAGTCTTGGATGCTATTAGACTGTTGTGAACATGGCCGTTGGAATCGACAGTTCGAATATAAACAACAGCCGCGTAGGCGTTGTTAGAAGCGTCGCAAAATCCTTGTAGTTCTCGAAGGACATTGTGTCGACTTGTGTGAATCCATCGAGGTAATCGAAAATTACTGAGGTTGTGCAGGTTGTTCCTATAACAAAGCCAATCTTTCAAAAGATGATCTGGAAGTTCATCATCCCAGTCGATGCCTGCAAGCCAAAGACGTTGGATGAATATTTTAGCTGTAATTATTACTGGAGCAAGCCAACCAAGAGGATCGAACAATCGGCCAATGTCAGAAATTACTTTTCTTTTGGTCACTGGAGAATTAATAAGAGGAAGATGGACAGTGTATTTAAAATGGTCTGTGTTTCTATCCCAGGTTAAACCCAAAATTTTCATGACTGTATCCATTTTAAATTCCAAGTTTTCATTTGATGAACCATCTTTGATTTTATTGAACAACTCTTCACTGTTGCTTGACCATTTTTGCAGCTGGAAACCTCCACGACCTAACAACTCATTCATTTGCTGATAAATTTGCTGACCTTCATCAACAGACTCACAACCAGATAAGAAATCATCGACGTAAAAATCTTTTATAATACGATCTGACACTAAAGGAAAACAGCTTCCTTCATCATAAACAATCTGCTGCAAAGAACGTACTGCCAGGTAAGGAGCAGAGGATGTACCAAAAGTGACACGCAACAACCGCAAATGTTGCAACTCCGAATCAGGGTTGTCGCGCCACAAAATACGCTGAAAATCAATATCCTCTTCATTTACCTTTACCTGACGGTACATCTTCACAATGTCCGCTACTATACTTATGGGGTGGCGGCGCCATCGCATAATGATTTGACGCAAATCTAATTGTAATCTCGGGCCAACCATTAAATCATCATTCAACGAAACTCCATTGCATCCTGAACAAGAAGCATCAAAGACGACCCGAACCTTAGTAGTACTTCTATCATCGCGTACTACAGCGTGATGCGGCAAATAAACAGCATCCTTTCCTAAATCCTCCTGGGAAACAACTTCAGCATGTCCTAACTGAACGTACTCGTTGATAACAGCAGTATATTGCGTTTTAAAATCAGGATTATTTGTCAGTCTTCTTTCCAGCATGTGAAACCGTTTACGAGCGATAGCCTCTGATCTACCAAACTGACTTCTAGTTTGATCAGACTTAAACGGCAATTTGACAATATATCGCCCTGTTTCATCTCTTTTTGTTGAGTTAGCGAAAAAATCCTCACATTTCTGCTCTTCTTCGGTCAACATAACCTTGTGAGTGGACGGCTCTGACTCTAACTCCCAAAATTTCTTCAGTAGAGTGTTCACATCTGACTTTAATACAGCGTTATAACAAACTGGCCTAGAGACTGACGATGTGTGGATCTCACCAGACAGAATCCATCCTAATTTAGTCTTCTGAGCGACTGGAGTTCCAGGCGGACCCTTGACTAGACCATCCAGTAACACTTCCCCGACCACACGTGTACTCAACAGCAAATCAATTTTCCCAGGCATGTCAAAGGAAGGATCTGCTAATTCCAAAGATGAAAATAAAGGCAACACCTGAACGATCTTCCTCTCAGGAAGACGTGATGTAAGCCTATTCAATACATAAGCATTGACGTATAAAACAAAAGTGGGATCTAGGCGTGACTGCAATTTGAATTGAACTTTCCACTTAGAGGGCATTGTATTTCCCTCATCATCGCCTAGTCGAAGTATGTCAGTGTAAGCAGGTGTTTTCTTCAATCCAAGCAACTGTACTGCAGCCTCTGTAATGAAAGAGACCTGAGAGCCCTGATCCATCAGGGCTCTTAAAACAAGAGCAGTCCCAGTTCTTGATTCAACGTTGACCAAGGCTGTGGCTAACAGACCCTGGTTGTGAACATCTGCAAAACAACAAATTGGTTTGGTAATCTCGCGGTGATTGGAAGAAGTAGCTGCATTAGCAGCCGCAACATTCCTGTCTGCTGAACTATCAACATTTTCAGCAGATTTGGCAGTTGTTTTTGGGTGCAATAGTGAGTGGTGCTTCTTTTGACAAAGGTGACATCTGGTGGACTGACGACAAAAGTATACAGAATGGTTGGTTCCAAGACAGTTAAAACAAAGCTTACTGACCCGTGCAAACTCACGACGCTCGTCACAATGTTTCTTAGAAAATTCTTTGCAATGACATAATTTGTGATCTCCAGAGCAAACAATACAATTTAGAGTGTTAGTGATATGAAAAGATTTATTAGCATTACGAGCACAAGGTTTGGGATTTGTTTTGGGTTCTAAATATTCCAAAGCTCTAAACCTCGACTCCATAAAGATTTTTAGTTCATCAAGTTTAGGTAACTCATCATTACAACTTATCCTCAACTCCCACAATTTACGGGATTCAGGATCTAATTTGTCACATACTAAAAAAACAACAATTGCGTCCCACGTATCTACAACAATACCTAAAGTGCGCAATCCATGAAGACAATCTACAGTGGTATCTAACAGAGTTTTAATAGCATTAGATGATTCTTTAATAATGGGCAACTGATAAACAAGCCGCTTCAGCATATTGTTGGCTAGAAATCTTTTATTGTCATACCTTTTATTTAACAAAGACCAACACTCACGATAGTTAGATGCAGTTACTGGAATATGGCGTAGCAATTGTTCTGCTTCGCCTGAAAGATGAGCTTTTAAATAATGTAGTTTTTGAACTTCATCCAGTGTTTCATTGTTAGCGATCAGTGAATTAAATAAATCGCGAAACGTAACCCACTCTGAATATTGCCCCGAGAACGATGGCAAGCAAATCTTTGGTAGCTGTACATTTGAGTTATTTTTGTTATTACTACATAAATTAACATTAGAAGGACTGGGTTTTATTAATAGCTCTTTTAACTCAGACTTATATGTCAAATATGCATCTTCTGTTTGATCGTATATGTCTGATGTAAAATAAACATATTTTTCGACGTCTTCGTCAGTAGCCTTTTCTACAATGCGCCTATGAGTTTCTACAAATTGTTGCCACTGTGACTCTAGTGACTCAAGTCGTGCTTCTAAATAACTTACTGTTAAACGATCTTTTGGTGATTTTTTAAAATTAATTCTAGCTTTTTCAATTATCGTTTTGTTATTCATCTGTAGTTTACGTAAGGATTCCATTGTGTTATAATCTATAAACCTTTTAATCATCCAAAACGAATTCAGTAATTTAAAGCAATCTGTGAAAATTAACACGAATAAATTTTACAAGTTAATGATAAAACCGAAAAAAATTACAAGTGTTTGAAACGTTTTTTAAACTTAGAAAAAATCGGGCATAGGTTCCCCGTCACAACACTTTTTTTCGTAATCTATTCTAAGTCTAAAACTAATGCTAAAATTCTACAAGTCCCAAACACTTCGAAATTAAATTTCACTTCACTGAGAAAATTACAAGTCTAGATTAAAAACTCTTTGATCGAAACTCACAGTTTTGCTTCAACCAAACCTCTTTAAGCACATCACTGATGACGTCGCTGCATAATGTGTCGTCACAGTCCTTGACGTTCCGCTCGATGATCTTGTCACATTTGTAGCTTTCCCTGTCGCTGTCTTCGAAGGGCGAAGTCTTCACAACACTGTTGGTGCCTCTCTTACGCCAACCTCGTCGTACTGCTGATCACCACGTCACTATCGGTGATGAACTTTGCACTTCAGGGTAATCGACCCTGTTTTCCGTGCCACACATTCAAAAATATAAACAATTAAATCCGGCTCGAAGGACCATAAATGTTGATGCACCCGATAACTGACAACTGCCCAATAAATCAAAATGAAACAAAGTTTCCTGCGAGTACAAATATATTCAAAAAAACGATTTAACTCATCACATTTGTAGAAAATCTTAACAGTGAGATTCAGAAAACTTAATAACGCCATCTATCGAGCTTTGAGGAAGCTCTCACTCAAACAGTTTTCGTCGACATATTCCGTCAGTTATTTCTCTTTATCATTTTAATCTGATCTGCTGTTGATTCTCTCTCTCTTTATCAAAGATTCTGCTAGTGCCTGTGGTCTGAACGTTCTGTTTGTTTGTCTTTAGACGTCGATAAGTTACTCCTACAAGCCGAATTTCGGTTTTCCCCACGAGCTTGAGAACGACGTGGTTCACTGTGACCTACGGCGACGCGATTTTGCCAGACACCTGACGTAGGCTCTGCAGCCACGCTACTTCAGCCACTCTTTCATTCACCCGTCTGGCGCGCTGCGCCGACCAGTTATTCGGACGACCTAATCGAATCCACAAATTATTTATATTGTATTGTAGTAGATTACTATTAGCTTGTTTTTAGGTTTAACATAATAGGGAACGTGCACGACGAAGGGTATGCCGTCTGGTGGCGCAAATCCGAAGTTTTCTCGGAATCATTACCTGAAATTGTCTCAATAAAGAAGTGAAAAAAAAAACATAATTACAAAGTGAAAATGTTTTGTTGTGTTTCAGGATGCTCGAACACTTCAATAAAAAATAAAAATAAATCAAATGGTGTAAAATTCTATCAATTTCCCACGTATAGTACTCACTTTCCTTGGTTACGTGATAAACGACAAAAGTGGATAAATGCAATGTAAAGATATCTAGGGTAATTCGGTGAATCCTTTCAATTAGTTCTCTTCTTTCAGTAATTTGAATTAATTCATCGAAAGTTACTGCAGCCATAATTTCTTTTTAATTTTTTCTTCTAACTGTAAAATTTTATATAAAGGTGTGTTGGCTAATGATGGTCCTAGTGTCTTCGGAAATATCCTGGGATTCTAAATCTGTCATTAAACTGGTCAGTTTAGAGTTTTTTGGTGGTGCTGGAAATAGTTCGGACATTTGCACTCCCTTATCATAGCCTAACAATTATCGGTGGGATGGCTAACCCCACTGTTGTGCTTCGCTGGTTTTCGTTATAGCATTATCTGGATAATTTATATAGTAAATTAAAGCACAGATGTGTGTACATTTTTCAGATAGGCCTAACTTACATTTGCAATTTGCTCTTCTAATATTTATATTGCAATCAAGCGAGAAAGATGCACTTAAATAATAATATAGACTGAATATTTACGTGGAAAATTTGTCCAGAAAATACTTTACAATTATTTTGACATCATAAACGTTACAAATCGTCGTTTAGCTACAATTTTGCCAGTTATTCCTGCATTTTCAGGTTTCTCTGTTTCTTCTACATCTAAGACATGCCCCGACTCGAAGAGTTTTTGGCCTTTGGAAATATTTTGACCCCACTGACGATCATTGGATATTAATAGGCCGGAACCCATATTTTATAATTTTAATCATTAGAAACGATATAAATATAATGTAAACATTAACATAAGCATTGGCAGCAACACGATGACAGGTCTGAATAGTTTCTTTTTTTGACCACACCGTGGCTCTCGTGTCGGTTTATGCTGCCATCTATAGTTCATGCACGTTCCCTATAGGACGCACGGTTTGACTTAGTGTTCTATCGTAAAGGAAACATACTTTTGCGTGCATAGGGCTAGCCCTCCGATTGCAATCGATTAAATCTAGATTTAATCGATTGCAATCGCTTGATAGGTTGTGTACCAAAATAATTGACGTTTCTTTTTTCAAACCATAAAATTTTCCACGAAGTTTCACTCGTAAAATCGTAATCTGCAGTGCTTCTGCCCGAATTTTTACTTTTTTTTTATATTTTCATATCTTTGGTGTTTCTTTTTTTAAATAATATATCAAAATGAAACGTATTATATGGCAAAGATGTGGTTTTCTTCAATCTTCACGCTACAGTACTTGGTACTCGTTGGCTGGCCTACATTGTCCTCCCATACCTATTAACACGGTAATTAGAGTAACCGAGGCTCGCCGGGTCTTCTCAATATGAAACAACCAAAATAGAATCGTGTCCAAAACATTTAGGAAAGTTTGGTATCGCCGCCTCACCAGTCGTCGTACCGCCGGTCGGCCTGCACGAGCGGCAGGCGACGGCCCGGCACCAGCAGCGCCGCGGCGGCGCCGGCCAGGTGGCGCTGCACGCCGCCCGCCGCGCGCCCGCAGTCGCGCGACAGCACCATGCGGATGTACTCACCAGTCGTCGTACCGCCGGTCGGCCTGCACGAGCGGCAGGCGACGGCCCGGCACCAGCAGCGCCGCGGCGGCGCCGGCCAGGTGGCGCTGCACGCCGCCCGCCGCGCGCCCGCAGTCGCGCGACAGCACCATGCGGATGTACTCACCAGTCGTCGTACCGCCGGTCGGCCTGCACGAGCGGCAGGCGACGGCCCGGCACCAGCAGCGCCGCGGCGGCGCCGGCCAGGTGGCGCTGCACGCCGCCCGCCGCGCGCCCGCAGTCGCGCGACAGCACCATGCGGATGTACTCACCAGTCGTCGTACCGCCGGTCGGCCTGCACGAGCGGCAGGCGACGGCCCGGCACCAGCAGCGCCGCGGCGGCGCCGGCCAGGCGGCGCTGCACGCCGCCCGCCGCGCGCCCGCAGTCGCGCGACAGCACCATGCGGATGAGCGCCGAGCGGTCGATTACCCACACCTGCGGGTACCAACATAGAATATACTGATGTTTGTAAACGCACCCACGACACAGGACAAAATTCCTAGTGTGGGGCAACGTTTAAAAAAAAAACTGTAACTTGGGAAGTGCAAGGATTTATACGGGGGATGTTTTTTTTTTCTAGCAACTGAATTAACGCATAGCATAATCATCAGCCTATAAAGTTTCCACTGCTGGGACACAGACCTCCTCTTTGTGCCAGCGAGTGAGTCATATCCACCACGCGGGCCCAGTGCGGGTTGGCGAGTTTCTTATGTCTTCGAATTTTCGGTTCTAGGACATGCCGGTTTCCTCACGATGTGTTCCTTCACCGTTTTGAGAGCAGTGGTGATTTAATAATGAAATGCCTGCTTGGGTTCAAACCCACGACCTACAGCTCGTAAATTGTGGCCGCTATCATTGGCTCATCACTGCTCTTTATACTTTATCTGCTCCGAAAGCACCTTGTTTCTTTTTTACCAATGAGGGAAAATCTACATTCTGCCTCATTGTCATTACTATTTTACAAATGTACGGGTCGAAAAATTACATGAAAATCCATTGTCAACGTATTTTTTAGGGTTCCGTACCTCAAAAGGTAAAAAGGAACCCTTATAAGATCACTCTCTTGTCCGTCTGTCCGTGTGTCACCACCGATTTTCTCAGGAACGGGTGGACCTAGCAAGTTGAAATTTATATCAGCCCTAATAGTCCTTAGGCTTATAAAAATCAAGGTCCTGAGTCAACACAATAAAACGATATGGACAAATTTAGATTTTCGCGAAAACTTGTAAGTATCAAAATTTACCTTAATTTTCAACTTTTTTTCTTTTTCGGAATTTTCCTTTTACTTGTGCTGTAAGACCTTGCTTTTAACCAAAATTGACAATTCTAGGTCAATCGGAAGTACCCTATAGGTTTTGGGTCTTAAACCTGGTATTATGATAACTCGGTCGATAACCTGGTAATATGGTAGTTCCCGTTGACCTAGAATCACGAAATTTGGCAAAAGTAAGGTCTTACAGAACAAATAAAGGATAAATACCAAAAAAAAAAAACTGAAAATTAAAGGTTGAAAAAAAAGAAATAAAAATGTGTACAGAACCCCCGGTAGGCGAGTCCAACTCGTACCTGTCCGGTTTTTTTTATTTAGTGCTATTCAATAGCTAACCTAATTAAATATAGGGAACGTGCTGAACTGATGGCACCACGAATCGACACGAGCGCCACGGTGTGGTCAAAAAAGAAACGTTTATGATCTGTCATCTTATTGCCGTCAATGTTTATGTTAATGTTTGCATTATATTTAAATCGTTTTTAATGATTAAAATGATAAAATATGAATTCCGGCTGATTAAAATGAACTTTTCGTGTCGGAGCATGTCTTGGTTATAGAAGAAACAGTGAGGAATCATGAAAATGCAGTAAGAAGTGGCAAAATAGTAGCTCAAAACGACGATTTCTAACGGTTATGATGTCAAAATAACTGTAAAGTACTTTCTGAACTCATTTTTCACGTAAATATTTTGTCTATATTATTATTTATGTTCATGTCGCCTTCTTTTTAGCTTGATTGCAATATAAATATAGAATAGAAAATTGCAAATGTAAGGCAGGCCTATCTGAAAAATGTAAGCACATCTGTGCTTTCATTTACTTTAAAAATTCTCCAGATAGTGCTATATCGAAAACTAATAAAAATTATTTGAAGTTATGTTTACTTACAGATTTGTTTGTATTAAATAGTAGTACTACATACAAAAGTCAGGTATTTTTACAAATAACATTATTAAGTAATTTCTAAATGTTTTGAAACTCACAATTACACATATTTTTACTGCATTTATCGACTTTTGTCGCTTATCACCAGAGGTCGGAGTAGGTAGATTGATTTTATATACTTGCGTCAAGATATTATAATATGGACATGCCATTTTATCCATAATGTGCGGGAAGTACCGGAAAAAGTTCCGGAATTGGAATTATGGAATAAAATAAAATAAAAAACATACAGCTAGGCTAACAAAATCGTTTATTATATGAATGATTGATAGAAGGGACAAAATACGGTGTAACTATTCCAAGGTATTTTTGTATAAAATAAAATACTGATTTCTTTCACCATTAGCTAACACTGGTAGCGTAGATTGATATAATTAATACGTTTTTCACCTTAAACACAAATTCGTGCTAATTTCAAAATTCCGGAACAAATATCACAATAAATATGAAGTTCCGGTATTTTGTAGGGATATCCATATTATCCTCTACGTTTGACGTCAACGACCTTAAATCAATTTACCTACTCCGACCTCTGATTATCACGTAACCAAGGAAAGTGAGTCATATCCGTGGGAAAGTAATAGAATTTCACATAATTTGATTTATTTTAATTTTTACACGCTTTATATTAGCTTCACTTGTATGTTTGTTTGTTTGTAACCGACTCCTTTGGACGCTATTTTGACCCACTTTAAACGGTCAGATTATATTGAAACTTTGTAAACTTATCGAGGACCGATGACTATTCAATAATTTAAAAAAAAAAATGGAGAAAAATTAAAAAAAAAACAGGAAAAAATAAACACGTTTTTGTAGTTAGTAGAACTAAAAAAATAGAAAATAAATAAAAGTTTAAAAAACTAAAAAACACGCTTTAAAAACCAAACTAAAAAATGAGAAAATAATTTAATTCAATTAAAAAGCGTGGGGTGCTTGACATTAAGTGATTATAAAAATACCTCAAAAAGCACCCCACGCTTTTTAATTGAATTAAATTTTCTTCTTTTTTAGTTGGGTTTTTAAAGCGTGTTTTTTAAACTATTATTTTTCTTTGAAGTGTTCGAGCATCCAGAATCACAACAATACATTTTCACTTAGTACGTAATTATATCTTTTTCACATCTTCTAAGAGATTATTTTATTACGTAAAGTGTCAATTTCAAGTAATGATTGCGTAAAACTTCGAATTTGCACCACCAGATGGCATACCCTTCGTCGTGCACGTTCCCTATAGTATAATGCCAAAAGTAAAAAAAAAAAAATTATCACCAAGCGCAAAATTATTCTGGCCACGTACTTTTGCTGAAAATTGATTTTGTCCCCGCCTTCCGAAATTAAAGTTATCTTTCACTTTGTAGTGTTTTTTTGGAAGCCGGTTGTTTTTTTTTTCGTTTTTATTTATCACTTTTTAGTGGTTCACATGTGCTTACCCCTTCACAGCGTACCGGCGTGATGTTATGTTATGAACTGGTGTAAACAATAGACAGACATGAGATTTCAGCAATCCCAGTCCATTTGCTATCATTTATTGAGGAGTTCCGTTGCCTATCTCCGAAGTTCTTCATCAGATCTTCACTAAATTGAAATGGGACTACTCCGAGAAAGTATTCTTCCAAAAACTACCCAAATCGCTTCAAGTGTGCCTATGAAATTTGAAGACCTCTCTATTTCTCCAGGATCCCATCATCAGATCCTGAATTGATGATCATGGGACCACTTGGGAAATATACCAATTCAAAAAAAAAAAAAAATCGGTCAAGTGCGAGTCGGACTCGCCCCTGAAGGGTTCCGTAGTATATTTGAGTTGATTGACGTATAAAAAAAAAACTACTTACTGGATTTCGTTTAAACCAATTTTTGGTGGAAGTTTACATGGTAATGTACCTCATATATTTTTTTAGTTTTATCATTCTCTTATTTTAGAAGTTACGGGGGGTCGGACACATTTTACCACTTTGAAAGTGTCTCTCGCGCAAACTATTCAGTTTTGAAAAAATTATATAAGAAACCTCAATATAATTTTTGAAGACCTATCCATAGATACCTCACAAGTATGGGTTTGATGAAAAAAAAAAAAAATGAGTTTCAGTTCTAAGTATGGGGAACCCCCAAAATTTATTGTTTTTTTTCTATTTTTGTGTGAAAATCTTAATGCGGTTCACAGAATACATCTACTTACCAAGTTTCAACTGCATAGTTCTTATAGTTTCGGAAAAAAGTGGCTGTGACATACGGACGCACAGACAGACAGACATGACGAATCCATAAGGGTTCCGTTTTTTGCCATTTGGCTGCGGAACCCTAAAAAGGTTCCGACGAATGAGAACCTACTCCTTTTTGAAGTCGGTTAAAAATAAGACAAGTATCACAAATGATCGCTGAATTTGTTTTTGTGATAGGAAGCTTCTCCTCGTAAGTATACTCGTAGTATAAAGCACTACGCATCAGTCGGAAGTGCCGCTTTAGTAATCCGTCACTTATCCCCTCGGTGAACAATGTACAATTTTTTCGTTTTTAAATTGACATTGCAGTTTCTTCTACATTTTCTAAAATCTCTTTCATAAAACTTATCGTGGTTATGTGACGTTGACGATTATTGGTTGTGAAATCTCTAGGCTACTTACGTAAACCTGAGCCTTTGCCTGCCTATGTGGTGGTGCAAGTTCTTGTGCGATGATGTCCAGCACAAATCGATCCTGGTTGTATTCTGCCATGTAGTGAGCTGTCATAAGTATACCTGCAAATTAAACATCTTGTATGTAAAACGTGGCTCAGTTTTTGCAAACACAATAATAATATTATTATCAGGCAACTAAGGCCTATAGATAAAATACACAAAATATTCTTAAACAACAATAATAAACTAATACATATTAAGAATCAGCTTAAGACTATAACTAAACACATAAAGTTGTTGGCGTCGTGTTTCGCTTCGAGGTATCGCGTAACCGTCCCCGGAAACGTCGATATACGACACCTTTCAGCCAAAAGTCCTCTTTCAAGCAGTGCTGTAGACGGTGGGTTGGAACTCGTACCACGAATCACTTAAAGTTGATGTCGTGGCGCTATTCCAACCTTGCGACCCTCAGAGTCCAGTTGGTCTTCACTTTCAAGTATGTATTGCACGACAATGCCATTTGCTGAAAAACTGGGCTTTGACAGCACAGAGGAGTAATTGCGTAATACACTATCAGTTGGAATCGCTTTCATTTGACAGTTCCAAAACATTCATGGCGTTATTTACGTTGCTAAGCAATTTTTTCGAACATAATATATTATGAAAGAATAGATTAGCAATAAGCAATAACCTACAAAATGGTTCAGATTCTGATGAATAGTGTGTTACGCAATTAACGTGCAGGTTACTGGTTATGCTACTAATATCCTATTAATATTATAAATGCGAAATGTATGTTTGTATGTGTTATCACACATACTGCAAACATCCAGAATTTTACTCAATCACGCAAAAAAGGCTGATTAAATTTGGATGAAACTTGCCACACTCATAGTTTATAACCTGTATTAACACATACGACACTTTTTATCCCGGTAGTACTTTGCCGTGATATAATTTCCGACCTCAACGCGTGCGAAGCCATAGGCATAAGCTGGTAATGCGTAAGCAGACGAGTTGTAACTACTAATTCACGTAGTCCAATAATAAGCCCAGGGCATCTAGGTGAAGGTGACTCACCATCCTGGCTGATATTGAAAGGCGATGGCACGACGCTCCCACTGGACTGCGAGGCTCCGAACTTGTACAAGTTGGAGGCGGCTACCATGTACACAATGGTCCCATTCTCTTCCAGATCCGGGTCTTCAGCTATCACTGAGATTACTGGCTCGTTGACACGTGCTGTGTGTTTAACGCCTGTGGGAGCCAATAGTGAGTGAGTCAGTCTTTTTCTTTAATCGTATGCAGGCTATAGAAGTCCAGGTGGATAAGAATAGCTGCTGTGCAAAGTTGATATTATATGGGTATTGTATGAAAGCGTTTCATAAATCAAAGCATAAATCAGACTTAATAATAGACGGAGCAGAAGCACCCGTTTTGTATTTTTTGAATTATTAGTCAAGTAGTTAGTTAGTGAATTTATATATGTTTGTAGCCCTTTATTAAATAATGTGGTAGAAGAAGCACTAATGATACCTTCTACTAATTTTCTTCTTTATGATAATCTGTCTATACATAAAAAAAAACAATTGTCAAATCAATTTAGTTTCACTCAGAAACGGCTGAACCGGTTAGATGTTTTTGTTTTCTTTTGTAATACAGCCGTTAAAAAAAAACCCAAAGGATTAGCCGAATAATCGGGAAAACCGAAATTGCATTTTCTATGGGAATTTTGTATGAATTATTGACATTTGGACAGGACAACGGTCTACTATCTGGCTTAGTAAGTTAGTAGGTTTTCATAACCACTTCCTGTTCTATTGACTATTAGCCTCATGTATTTTATTAACACAAATAAATTAAGAATACAGACATAACGCCACTTAAACTAACCTGCATAATAAACCTTATGCTGGAACTTGGGCTCGTTGTCGTTCTCGTCCAAGACCCGCACCTTGACGCCGGTCACGCTGGGCTCCTGGCCGTCGGTCGTGTTGTCCACGGAGTTCAAGATGGCGGCCGCGTGTTCCAAGATAGGGTTGTTGCTGGCGTATAGTGTGAATGAGTATTCTGACTGCTTTTCTCTGGAAGAAAATGGATTTTGTGAATCAATTACTTCTGTTATGTTTGATGCTGTGTTGATGTACGGTGCTCAGACTTGGTCGCTCACCAAGTCGCAAAAGTGCCGTATTGGGGTTTGTCAAATAGTAATGGAGCGCAGCATCCTAGACGTTAAACGAACTGAAAGAATACGAAGCATCACGCTGCGCTCCAAAACGGGGACCTTAGAAGTTGGTAAAAAGGCTGTCAGGCTCTCGCGGGGCTGGCCAGGACACGTCAGTCGCATGCACTACGAGCGCTGGGCTGTAGTCGCACACGGTGCCGACGACCTAGACGCGTACCGCAATGGCTGCATCGATGGGCTTTACAAAATTATACCTGGAAGGATTTGGGGGAGGCCCAGCAGTGAGAAGTGTAGGCTATTAAAAAAAAAAATTGTTTGATATTTTTGAGATAATATTATTTTATAAGACCAGCTTATGTTCCAAAATCAAGTGGGGGCTCCACCAATCAAAGGCACAGTTTGCCAAGGTATGTTTACCTAGGTTTTGCAGTCTTTTAAGAAATAGTTATGACCTTATAAAATTGAAAAGGTATCAGTTTTTCAGAATGTATTTATCAGATTTGCATTAATATGATAACTAAATTAAATCTAATAGTACCACCTACGTCAATATTTCTTATACTTCTTGTAGGTGACGTTACCTATCAAAACTAATGTTGGCCCTGATGATGCCTTGTGTTCTGTCCACAGTAAATGCTCCTTCCTGATTGCCCTCCAACACATGGTAATATACTTTGCCATTTTCGCCAGAGTCCTTGTCAGTCGCTTTCACCGTTCCTGTTGACCAAACAATAAAAATAATAATTTTGTTCTGTGATTATGTTTCGGGATTTCTTGTCATCGTTGATGAGTAAAAAATAATAGTTAAATAAATAATTATTTTCTCCTTTTTTAGTTTGGTTTTTAAAGCGTGTTTTTTAGTTTTTTAAACTATTATTTATTTTCTATTTTTTAGTTCTGCTAACTACAAAAACGGTATTGTTTTTATTATTGAATTGTCATCGGTCCTCGATAAGTTAACAAAGTTTCAATGAAATCTGAACGTTTAAAGTGGGTCAAAATCGCGCTCTAAGGAGTCGGTTACATACAAACAAACAAATTTACAAGTGAAGCTAATATAAAGCGTGTAAAAAGACTTTAGAATGTTTTATCACTGATTAAAATAATTCCTGTAAAAAAACGTGTGCGGTCGAGGGACCTTCGTCAGGTACAAAGTTCCCACACTTGTTTATAAGGTGTCAAAAAATAAACTTAAGAAATTTAGGGAGTAGTTTAAAATGACGTTCAAAAAATAATCACGAAATAAATATTTATATATAACAATCCGTTCCAAAGATACGCAATATTTTTACTACGCACTAATGATTAAATATGCACATGCGCACACCGTGCAGGCACAGACAGCCGCGCGAGGTCAATGCCTACGTAAACAGCTGATTCTGATTTCTCCATCACAATTTTCGGACTTTGGACTGGAAATTTATCGAACTTACCGTACAAATAGCTTTTCTATTGAATTTTACGATCAGGTCCTTCCACCAACCACCGACAGAATCTAGGCCATGGTTTGTAATCAATGGGGGTTAATTAAAAATGGTACAGAAACTGGCCTTCTTCTCCACGCGTAACTAACGTGATTTATTCCTAAGTTCCGTATAAATTGTCGTTGTAGTAGTCCAACACTCGTTCTTCAAAGTTTCCGGAGAGCTGTGGCGTGCATCTGTTTGAAGAGGGCGAAACTGGCCATGGCCCAATAAACGCTAGTAGAAATCCAGGATGGTTTGGATTGATGATGTGATGATGGCATTCGGTGTTGGTCACCATACAGTTCACGCTACCGATTACGTGCTGCAGCTAAACTTTCACCGGTCGTGAAGTAATACACTATCATTTTATTTTATTTTTATTTTTATTAAATAGGAACAACAAACAGCTACATTATGGAATGTTACAAAAAGAAAACATAAGTTACTTAAATAATAACGTAGCCCACAGCGCTGTTCACAGATTACCATTAATAAATAAAACTTTAAATTCACTAGGAGGTGAACTGTACATGCATGACAGTTACACTAAACATTATAAAAAGAATATGGAAAAAAGTATTAAAAAAAAAAAACATAACTAAAATTATATTAAAAACAATTGAAGAACTAGACCAAGAGTTCAAGTGTGTCGTACAAAAGGATACGAAACCTTTTCAAAGAGCATGTAAATATATCTATGTGCTCAAATGCTTCATTGTAGGTTGCTGCCATTCGCCGAATCGGCGAACGTACACCAGTGTTAGATCGGCAGGTACCTACAGCAAAGAGCTTGCCTGCACGCACCTGCCGTCTATGAACAGTCCTGGGGACTGCATAGCATAATACATTATTTAAATCTATACAATCAAAATTGCCGTTAACAATGTTATACAATGTCATTGCTTCTAATTGTTTACGTCTAGAGCTAAGCGTCAAAAGCCTGTATTTACTGAGCAATTGGTTATACGGTAGATAAGTATTGTGACACCTGTAGTGCATTGCACGAAGAAATCTACGTTGGACGTTTTCTATCGTGTCAATGTATTTGCCATAGAATGGGTTCCAGATGGATACAGCATATTCGAGCTGGGAACGGACTAGAGTTTTATATAGGCATAGGTACGAAGAGGTCCGTTTAAAGTCATGAGTGGATCACATAATAAATCCGTACATCTTATACGCTTTATTTACAATTTGTTCGATATGCAAATCCAAACAGAGTTTCAAGTCGAGCAATATGCCAAGATCGCGAACCGCGTTTACTTTATTTAATAAAACATTACATAGTGTGTATGAAAACCTTATTATGTTCTTATTTTTGGTAAAATTTAGGTAGTTGCACTTGGAAATGCTCAGATGGAGCTTACTAGTGCAACAATAGTCTGTCAATCGATCCAGGTCCTCTTGGAGAAGATAGCAATCTTGAATGTTACGAATAGGTCTGTATACTTTAAGGTCATCAGCATATAACAAAAATTTGGAATGGTGAAAACAGTTACTAATATTATTTATAAAGATAATGAATAAAAGAGGACCGAGCATAGAGCCTTGCGGAACACCAGATGTAACCCTAGTAGCATGAGAGTGGTATCCGTTGATAACAACCCGTTGACAACGATTAGTGATGTAAGAAATGAACCATCGCAACAAGTTACCACGAATACCATTGAAAGCTATACGGTTCAGCAAAAATTCATGATCCACCTTGTCAAAAGCTTTTTGAAAGTCCGTGTACACTGCATCAACCTGTATACAATTGTCGATGTTATCAAATAGGTCAGTAGAAAACGCCAATAAATTAGTTGTTGTAGAACTCTTTTTCACAAAACCGTGCTGTTGGTGTATTATAGTGTTATGTAGGACAGGATACACTTTATTATGTACTAGTCTTTCAAAAAGTTTCAACAAGGTAGACAAAATAGAAATAGGTCGGTACTGCTCAACACTACGCTTAGATCCGCTTTTGTGTACAGGCGTGATATTAGCCTGCTTCCACACTGCTGGCATAACACCTTCTGTTATACATTTATTGTAGATTATAGCTAGGGGTCTACAGATAAAGGAAGCAGTATTTTTAAGAAAGTAAGCAGACAGTCCATCAGGACCTGGTCCCTTAGATGGATCAAGGGATTTCAGTTCAGCCAAAACCGATTCTTCTTTAAAGTGTAGGCTAGAAACAACAATGTCGTTAGACACTGTTTCAGAAGGTAGCTGCCATTGAGAGAGTGTAGATGAAGCAGGTTCATACACGGAAGAAAAAAAATCAGAGAACATGTTGCAAATAGATTGAGGGTCGTTGGATACATTATTTTTATATGTAACTTTAGCCGGTATACTGGGTTTGTCTTTGCGGTTGGAAATGTAAATCCAGAAATCCTTAACGTTTTGATGTATGCTATCCTCAATTGACTGAATATATTTAGAGAAGCATTTATCACAATTTTCTTTAAAGAAGGCTCTATGCTGCGAAAACTGTTCGTAGTCTGCAATGTTTCCGTATTTCTTCCATTTAACCCATGCCTTTTGTTTTTTATTGAGTGTGTTAATTAATGTTTTAGAAAACCAGACCGGATAATCAGCGGTCTTAGATGCTGATAGTGGTGTGTGTTGTTTAATAATATCATCAATCTTATTGTAGAAATGCTTAGTGCCTCTTCGGATCCTAAAGGGGCAAAAAGGTCTGTCCAGTCAATATCCTGAATTTTGCGGTTAATGTGCTCATAGTCAGATTTGTAGAAGTTGTATTTATAAAGCGATCGTTTTTTCATAGGTTGGACATCTACATTTAGACTTATGTCACAGATAAAAGGCGGGTGATACGTGTCGATTGGAAGCAGAGGAAACAACGCAGCCGATACCTTGCATGGTTGGTTGGATATAAGTAGGTCAAGGATTTTGCCACTAGTATTTGCCACAAAATTATATTGTAAAGCATCTAGTAACGACATTAAGTTATTTAACTGGCTAACAAGTTAAGGAAGCACCTGTACCCAGCCCACTTCCGATATGAGAGCCAATTGGGCCCAGTGTAATCCAAGTTATTTCTGGGAGATTATAGTCGCCTATTATGTAGAAACTGTCAACACTAGGGTCACCCAGTATCTGCTGTAAAACTTCAAAATGTTGCTCATATACAGAGGTAGCCGTTCTGGGAGGTATATAAGCGGCACTGATAATGTGACGCTTGGACGGTAATGCACTCGGCGCTTCTATGAGGATGTGTTCAATGAGATTACAAGATTGTGAGTTAGTAAGAGTAAGAGAAATATCAAGTTCGGATGATTTGAGTGTTCGCAAAAACGCCACCAAGACTCCACCGCCATCTAGTTTTTTAGTTGCAATACGATCACGATCACGCCTGTACACAACATAGCGCTGATCAATAAATTCATTATTGCTAATTTCCGGAATTAACCATGTTTCAGTGAGTACGACGATATCGTGGTTACCATTCAGAATGTTCATGTAAAGCGTGTGTAATTTTGTACGGATGCCTCTACAGTTTTGATAGTATATGGATAGATGCTTATTACTCATCACTAGATAATAGGTGCACCAACATGAGTATTACCAGCGATACTAGTTCAAGCGACAAGTATTTGTACGTGTAATAACCAATATACAATGTAACAGTTAAGTAAGAATAATGTTTCTCAATAATTATCAACATAAGAATGACACCAGGCCTACAGTAACACTGAACTCTGACGATACAGCAATAGACGCATTTGAGATATCACCCAGTAAGAAGGTTACTAACAGTTAGCATAATATTCGCAAGTTGCGGCAGAAATGGTATAAACAATATATGGATACATAAATTAACATCCATACTAAGGCGATGCTTTAACAAGTATGAAGCACGCATAAAATCAAGTTTATTTAACGCATTTATTCTATATTGATGTAAATTTATAAAATCAGGCAGGCTGCCAAAAGTTTGCAAGCAATTTGAAACACAGTATTCACACACAAAAGAGTTACTTATTAAGGCAAACCACATAAAAATATGAAAAGAAAGAAAAGTATGCAGGCATAAAAATGGGTTAGAACTACAGCTTGTTGGGGTTGGAACCACTATCAATAATTGTATCTGGTGTACTGCTTTTAATCCTACGAATATCCTCGACTGTATGTATTGCAAAAGCAGTATCGCCATCCCGTTCGCGCACGAGAATAGTGGCGTTTCGAATCCAGACGTACTTAAACTTGTGCAGTGTGGCAACATCTTTAACCTTCCGAAATAAATGTTTCTTCTTGAGTGTCAGATGCTCATTCATGTAAATAGTTGCCGGTGCACATGTGAAACCCAACTGATCAGACTTTAAATTCCTCACCTTGCGAAAAGTAGCGAGTAAGTTGTCTCGGAGGATACGCGACGATAATTTTACGACTACGTTTTTTGACCTATTTGTTTGTTGGTGAGCATGTGGAACTCTGTGAATCGATATGATATCTCTTTGAGTAACAGGGAAGTTAATAGCAGAACTAATCGACTCCATTATGTGAATCAGGTTTTCACTTCGCGTTTCAGGCATGTTTAAGATCTCCACATTGCACTGTCTTGCTTGCTGTTCGAGATTATCAAGTTTGGTCTCGAGGAGACTAATAGATAGGCTAGATTGTTCAGAACTTTGTCGACTAATTTCATCTACTCGTTTCTTGAGCTCAACCTGTTCACTCGAGTGAAATTCCACAGAAGTTTGCAAGTGTGTCACTTCAAGGGATAAATCGGAAACATTATTTTTCAAAGTATTATGTTCAGTACGAAGATTACTCATCTCATCTCTTATTTCTCCCACGGCAGATCTAAATTCGCTATTCAATTTACTTAAATTTGTTTCCATTTCGTCACGCCAGCCGTCCAATGTACTCTTTATATCGTCCTTGAAACTTGCAAGCGTACTATTTATGTCGCTTCTCCATCCCTGCAACGTAATGTGCAGCTCTTTTGTAAATGCTTGGAAAGTATCAGCTGTATCCTGAACGACGGATTCATTAGCTAGGATCGTGGAGGTACTAGAGTTGCACGGTGAGGCAGGAAATTGTTCTATGATATCACACGATATGTCCATGCTGTCTTCGTGTGTAGGAACTAGTGCGGTTTGTACAGGTGTAATTAGGTTAGACCGCGTACGGCGCGTAACATTGTTGCATGAGGGGCATTTCCAGGCTGCCTTAAAATCATTTGTGAGGGCTTCATATTGACGTGACGTTATATTTAGGCATTCAAAATGGTAACTGCCTTCGCAGGTTTTACATTTAAGAAGCCGAGCCCCGGTTACGAAAAGTGTATTACAGCCAGCACAGTTCATAATGACTTAGGTGTTATCGGTCGGTGTTTGTTTACAAACAAAAGATTGGCCAGATGACAAGCAGCGCCACCTACCGCCGTGCGAAAGATTGAAGTAAGGCGTCAACTTTCGATCGATGTATCGTTTGTACGTAGATTAGCAAATTAGCAGTAGGTACGGAGATAATGAGTGCGCTAATGAGGGATTTTAGCAGTTCTAATGATTAGTCACAGATGGCGTTAGTTTGTATGGGTGGTGTAGTATGACATTGCAAAATCGAAGTTTTTCAAAGCACTGATTGAAGTCTCAAAACTTTTTGGAGATAATGAATTTAAGTTTTTATAGGACACACTCAGATTCCAAGATTTTTAAAAGTATTTAAAACTATTTAATTATAAGTTTACGGCACTTGACAGGTTCAATTATTTAATGATTGGCACAAACAGCGCTGTTTCTAACACGCACTCAAACACAGTTCACACACAAGGGAATTAGTTCACTTCAACTCTGGACTTGTTTGAAGACTTGATTCAACCAATTATGGTGAATAAACACAACAATAACAGCTTTTACTATTTTTACAAGTTAAAGTTTACAGAGAGCAAAATACTAAGATCTACACACACAGCGCCACCTAGCGACAATGTGAATCATATCTAAATACTCGCGATTTGTATACGTAAATGGCATTATGGTGGGTAGAGGTCCTTAATTTAAGAAACACCGCGAGTGCACGTAAGTTGCGAACTGACACAGGGCGACAAACCCGTACCGCGCGACAGATAACGGGCGTCTGAAGCGGACGGGATGGCGCGGTGGCGGCAGCGTGCTGCGGTCACAGCGCGGGCCGAGTGCGCAGCCCGATGTACAGTGTACGTAAAAATATTTTACTAAATTGTTTTTGTATGTGAAAAATTAAAATCGCTCAAATTAATTTTAATTTTTTTCAATATATTAGCTTTTTGATACCGAAATTCTAAAAGTTAATTTTTTAACACCGTAATAGAAGAAGACAGAGAGAGAAAAAATCGCATAGAGAGGGACCATAATGCATTTCTATTACGTGACGATTTCTACTACTCAACTGGTGCAAAAATAAATTGTGGGTAAACCAACTTATGTTAAAATCTTGGATACTCGCGTTTAGTCTTTACAGTATTATTTGTTTGATGCGAATTACCTTATGCCAGTTGAGTTCGAGTCTTCATAAATATAAAACATGGTCTATTAGTCTATTATATTCAAAGGTCAAAAATAATGTTTGTTACAACATTACTTACCAATAATAACTCCCGGTAGCAAGTTCTCCTTGATGCTAAACTGATGAAGAGGCGATGAGAAGCGAGGTACGTTGTCGTTATCGTCAACTAGCACCACAGTCAGGAGTCGCAGGCTTTCGAACTTAGCTGGTGTGCCGTTGTCTACTGCTGCTATTACCAACTGGGAAATGAAGATGTTCACAAATAGAGGTATGGCAAGGTAACATGCGGTTTTTATGTTGTACTAAGTGACAACTACATAAGTGGCAGACAGTATTGGTCCTTATAGATTTTAAGAAGTAATTGTCAATACATATACAATACTTAACAACCGGCATTCGAAGAGGGCGGCGACGGAACGCGGCACACTCTCTGCGTCCGCCAGCCGCTATTTTGTCGGACTCTTTCATTCTTCCTACAACTTTGCTTTGATCACTCCTAACAAGTTGGTGCCACGACTTTCCATGGAAACATGAATTGAGATAAAGTTTAATTTTCAGAGTTGTTTACATCATTTTGAACAGTCTGTTCGTCCCGATATTTTAGACGCTAACTGTACCATCGACACGAAAACGATAAGTACCCATAGCATAACGCCTATCATCTGCCTAGCTTTTTGGCCTATTGTTGGGGTTGGTGTTAGGCTAACTAGCCGCAGCTGAATACCAGTATTTTACATGGAGCGACTGCCTATCCGATCTCCACTATCCATGTACTGGCTAACACGATACTCTTGGTAAGACTGGTTTTCAGACTTTCTACCCATAACGACTGTCAAAGATCTACAAAAGGCAGCCTGAACCAACGACTTAACGTACTTTCCAAGGCACGAAGGGGTCTTGGTATGTAAAGATTGTCACATATCGCGGCAAGCGGCAAGCGACCAATCGCGGCAAGCGAAGCTTAACCTGACAGATCGAGCTGTGCGGCTATTACTTAGCCACAAGCCCTCATCACGTAAAGCCCATCGTCCATATGTAACGTAGTGTTACGTTTACACGTTTCTGAATAGTTTCTTCAGACAAAATAAAAATTCTCACGGATGTGACTTCCATCCAATCACCCTCAACTTTCTTACAGGAACAGATTGATTAAATTGCTTAATATTAAAAACATCACCACTCCTTTTGGCTTCGCTGTAGTTGGGTAAAGATAGGTGCTCCAACTAACCTGATACTCAGCCTTATGCTCTCTATCCAGGAAAGTCTTAGTCCTCAGCTCTCCAGTATCCTTGTCCAGGCTAAACTCCTGCGTCTCCCCTACATTCTGATTGTCGACCTTGAGGAAGTAAGATACGCGGCCATTTTCACCGCGGTCTTCATCAGTGGCTTTTATAGTGGTGATCAGGTAGTCGGATTGGGCGGCGTTCTGTGGATGTAAAGGTAAAAATTTAATAAAAATTGCGAGAAAGATGCCGCATGTTTTACATGACTGCCCTAAACCGAGGTCCGTAACCGTGCCCCAATATGGGATGCCCTTAGAGTGTAGTCGATTAGTTTTTTAGCCCTGGCTGGAGGCCTTAATTTACTAAGGTAGGCACAGGCAAGTCCGGTTAAGCAGGCCACCTCCTAGTTGAGATGCGAGATGTAATGAACTATTCGGATAAAGTATTTACCTCAGGAATGTCCAGCTGCCTCAGACCGGGCGACGGCCGCGTGAACACGGGGCTGTGCCGGTTGACGGCGAGCACGCTGATGTCCACGCGCGCCACGTCGCGGTGCGCGCCCCGGCCCGCGCCGTCCTGCGCCGCCACGGCCAGCTGGTACGTGGTGTTGCCGCGCACGGCCGCGGCGGGGTAGATGATGCCGCTGGCGGGGTCTACTGTGAACACGCCTGCAACAGAAACAGGTGTAAAACTAAACGTTTTAGTTCAGCTTACATTACATAAGTTATCAGCCTATAATGTTACCACTTCTGGGATACAGGCCTCCCCTTTTCGAGAGGGAGTGGGCTGTACTACGCGGGCCCAATGCGGGTTGGTAGATTTCACATATTTCGAATTTTTGGTCTTAGGTCATGCCGGTTATCTCGCGATCTTTTCCTTCACCGTTTTGAGAGCAATAAAGCGGCAGTCTAGGTTCGAACCTACGACCTACAACCCGTAAGTCGTCGCCGTTGCCACTGGGCCATCAATACTCAGTTCAGCTTACGTACGGCCAAAGGTATAACCCAAATTAATCAGATGACTGACGTGCTTTTACTTAACTGTTTCATTATTGGATGGTGAGTTTGCAATGACTTCGAATACGAACAAAAACAAAATTATAAACTGATGTATGACAGTTTCTAAAGAAAAAAAAAATAAAAATTGTTTTACCAACTACCACAAATCAAAAGCAATGAAAAATTATGAATTAATTGGTTCAAAAAGAAAATGTGGGTTGTAATGTAATGCACCGATCCCAACGTGGCTTGACCAGACTCGATTAATCGAATGAACCCCAAGATTCACACTAGCCCCTGGAGCCTCATGCTTCATGGTGCTACAGAGGCCATTACATGTCAAGAAGTAGACCGGGGGGCGCGTTAATGGTCAGGTGGACATGCCCTTAGGATAGGAAAGGATTGCGAGCCTACCGGACATGCATCCTTGAGTAAGCATTGGACTGAGAGACGGGTGGTATTTATTTATAGGAGGGTCTTTTCAGGACGTTGCCGGCCTGTTGATTCAGATCGAGCTTCTTGGATAGGTTCAACTGTTTTCTTAGCTCTTTTCTATGTCGTTGCTTCATTATGTACTGTGTTGTTGTTTTCATAGTCGTCTTCTGAGTTCTCGCTGCTATCAGTTCCTGGTTTTTTGTAGATATCGCTAGCCGCTTTCTTGATCTTGTTTCTATCTCCGGCTATGTCCTTCCAAAACGTGATTCCCATGTCGAAATATTTTATGTACTGTGTTAGGTTGTCGTTCCAGTGTAAATAGGTCGTCCGACTTTCTTAGATTTAGCCTTATGCTGCAATGCTGCATGAAATAGGTGTGGTTTATCCCGTCTGAAAACATGTGCTAAGTAGCACTTCCTGTGGTTCTTTTTCGTTTTGTTACGGTTTTTCCTTCAAGATCTGGTGCATTTTCTTACTTCTTGGTTTATTCCTGGCGAGGTTAATTAAGTCTCTTATGGTAACTCGTTCATATCTTCTGGGTCTTGATCTGTTCGCCTTGGTGAGGGTTGATACTTTGAAACCATATATCATACCATGTACGATAACCATTCGATACAAAAGTCTAGCTAACTTCCAGTCCATCTTTGAGTTTAGTATGAATAGTAGTAATGATTTGGCGTTTCTCGTGGCCTGTTGGCATCGTTTTCTAATTGTGCTTTTTCTGCTTAATACGGATGTCATGTATGTGCCTAGGTATTTGATTTCATCCACTGTTGTTATACCTATTCCGTTGTGGTTCTTTTCTCAGGTCACAGGTCTTTTCCCATGCCTACCTCGAGGTAGCTGACATCGCGTCGGTATCCTTTTACTGTTAACTAGTTCAATTTTGCTTTACTTAATAGAATTGCATGACCCCGGTGTGGGTTACCCGCTTTTCTTGAGGGGTGCCATTTGTAGTGTGTGGAAACGTGTGTGCGAACGTTTCAAGTTGCGATGCACAAAAGTCTGGGCAAGTGTACTTGCTTGGGTTTCATTTACGAATACGTCTGATATCGGTATGAGTAGTGTTGATTTTTGTTTTTCACTCGGTGTTAATCAGTTAACTTATTGGGGGCAGTACGTTAGAGGCTGGGGTTTCGTGGGCTTTTCTTGCTCTCGTGGCTCTCGTGTGTTGTACCGGTTACCTAAAGGTTTGGTATGTTGTGGTGTTTTAACGTTGTACTTAGGATGTGGCTATTAGCGGGTACTGGTTCGCCAATAGGTGAATACCCCTGTGCGTTTCTGTGCACATGCACATTTACGAGATAGTATTCGGAATGAAATGAATGAAATGACACAACTATGATATCTTCGCCTGCTCTGAATGTTACATTAAATTGTGTGGTTATTTATTTAGCTATCCTTTGTTCCTGGAAGAGAATGCTGTTGGGGAGAAAATCATGTAAATTATTTAGAAGTGCTAGGCGAATTCTATCATCATGTCGATGTTCCAAGACATACGCGGCAAGGTCTTGACGATCATTTCCTGATCAAATATTAAGCCCATTAAATTATTATTTTATTTGGCGGGCTTTCGGCTTGTAAATATAATTGTGAACACTTTTGTTTGTATGGCAACTCAGAGACGTGCAAATTAAGGGGCTCACTCGTGCCTTTTTTTTGTTTCTTTTTTGTTGAACTGTAGAATAAAACCGTGCGAAGGGTTCCTTTTTTTGTACACCTCAGCATATGTGGGCCTTCTGGCCGACTCAAATTTCGGTAACAGTGTAGCACTACAATGCCAAACTTATCAAATCTTTGATTGCGATACCGTGTTTCGTACTAGAATAATAGCGTAAATTAGTTTATCCCGCACCATTGGCCAGTGTTAGCACACTGGCCCACAACGATCGCCTGAGATACCTAACGTTGGTTGGGCGCGCGGCAAAGCAAGGACGGTCGCACGCAGCTTCAGCAAACAAATCCTTGAAATATTTGGAAAGATCTCACCGGGTACTAGCCGCCAGGAGCCACTCACCCTCCAGCATCGTGTCTCCATCCAAGGCTGAAGCGCACTTATTTCACTTTTGCTCCCCCGTTTTATATTACTGCCCAATATTTCAGACTGCGACACTGACAGAGGCAAACACAAAAAAAAAACTCGGTTTGTTTTCGAAGTTGCGCGGGCACACGCGACCGGTCTCGACGGCAACCCAACTAACAATAAAAAAGAAAATGTGGGTTTTAGTATATTAATTCTTACCAGGCTCACTCTGTTCCACAATCTTATACTCGATCTTCCCGTTGATCCCCTCATCCTTATCATCAGCCAGCACCTGCAGTATGGCAGCTGGAGGATTCAGCTGCAGGTTCTCTGCTATCGTGCTCTTGTATACCTTCTGGCTGAAGATCGGAGGGTGGTCGTTGATGTCGAGGATTTTTATGTGAACCTGGAAACAATAAATGACTGTTAGCGTCGATCACGTCAGCCGTCATCATCATCTGTCTAGCCTTTTGCCAACTATATTGGGGTCGGCTTGCAGTCTAGCCGATGCAGCTGAACACCAGTATTTTACGTGGAATGACTGTCTATATGAGCTCCATAACCCAGTTACTGCGTAACAGACTGGTTGTCAGACTTTCGGGCTTCTGACGACCCGTAACGACTGTCAAAAATCCCAACGGCTTAACGTGCTTCCCGAGGCACGATGGGTTCTTCGTATGTAAATATGGTCACATATCCACGGATTAACCGCGGATAGTGAAGCTTAACCTCGATCGATCGATCCGTGTGACTGTTATTACTTAGCCACAGGCCCGTCAGCAAAGCAAATAGTAAACTTATCAAAAGTCATAAACATGGTAGAACACTTCCTAAATCCATCCTTGATAGTTTTCTAGTGTTTCAGACGTTTGATAAGGGTCCTACTCCCATTAATATAACAGGCCACTGCTGCTTTTTAACCGACGAAAAAACGGAGGAGGTTCTTAAGTGGACGCGTTTTTTTTAATGTATGACCACACATAATTTTGTACAGAGTAGTACGATTTTGACAATTATTTTTGCATTGGAAAGGGTATACTTCGAAGTTGGTCCCATATAAATTTGAGAAAAACATCCTACCCTAAGGGTGGGTAAATAGAGGTGATTTATTATTCACTCACAGATTCTAATGTTGAGTTATGTATTACCATAATTAGTAGATTATCATCATCATCATTTCACCCGAAAGACGTCCATTGCTTGACATAGGCCTCTCCCAAGCTTCGCCACTTCGACCGGTTCTGTGCTTCCCGCATCCAGTGGACTCCTACGGCCGTCACAAGGTCATCGGTCCACCTTGTGGGAGGCCTTCCAACTTTACGTCTTGCGGTGCACGGTCGCAACTCCAGAACTTTTCAGCCCCATCGGCCATCTGTTCTGCAAGCAATGTGCTCTGCCCACTGCCACTTAAGTTTGGCAATTCTTCGGGCTATGTCGGTTACCTTGGTTCTCCTGCGGATCTCTTCATTCCTGATTCGATCACGCAGGGAAACCTCAAGCATAGCCCTCTCCATTGCCCTTTGGGTGACTTTAAGCCTTCTCATGAGGCCCATAGTGAGCGACCACGTTTCAGTTTCATATGTCATCACTGGCAACACACAGTGGTCGAAGACTTTCGTCTTGAGACACTGCGGTATTTGAGACGAGAAGATATTGCGAAGGTTCCCGAATGCTGCCCAACCGAGTCGGCTTCGACGATTGACCTCTTTCTCGAAGTTGGACCTACCTAAATGGACAGTTTGTCCTAGGTAAACGACGTACTCGTCCACAGCTTCGAGTGCAGCGCCTCCGACCATCATAAGAGTGGGTGTTACACGGGCATTGGACATGACCTTTGTCTTGTCCATGTTAATTTTAAGACCCACTCTTTCTGTATTGTACTGAGGTCCTCCATGGTCTCAGCCATGACAACTATATCATCGGCAAACCGAAGTTGAGTGATGTACTCGCCATTGTTGTTGATACCAGCCCCTTTCCAGTCCAGAACCTTGAAGACATCCTCGAGTGCAGCAGTGAAGAGTTTCGGAGAGATAACGTCTCCCTGTCTAACACCTCGCTGGAGAAGGATAGGTTTCGAGGTCTGGTCCTGGAGTCGGACTGACATAGTGGCGTTTTTGTACAGATACTTCAACACCTCGAGGTACCGATAGTCGATCCGGCACCGTTGGAGGGACTGCAGTACAGCCCAAGTCTCGATCGATTCGAAGGCTTTTTCGTAGTCCACAAACGCTAAACATAGAGGCTAGAGACAGCTTAGAGGCTTCTGTATAACCTGCCGCAGCGTATGTATGTGGTCTACTGTGCTAAAGCCTTTACAGAACCCGGCCTGTTCGGGAGGCTGGAAGTCGTCAAACCTGCGCGCTAGACGGTTCGTGATGACTCTGGAGAACAGCTTGTAGACATGGGTCGGAAGTGAGATGGGCCTATAATTCTTAAGAAGGGCATTGTCACCCTTCTTAAATAAAAGTACCAGCAAACCTCTGTTCCATGCCTGTGGCGTTTTGCCCTCGAGTATGACGGAATTAAACAGCTTCTGGAGGGCCTTAAGAACGGTTTTCCCACCGGCCTTTAGGAGTTCAGCCGTAATTGCGTCACCACCCGGCGCCTTGTTATTTTTAAGCTGCTTCAGAGCCATCCCAATCTCGTACAGGCTGACGTCCGGGATGTCTTCAGTATAGTGTCGGGCAAATCTAGCTCTTGGGTCGTTAGCCAGATTCGTAACGGGGTTTCTTGTTGACGTGTTTAACTGTCCATAGAACCTCTCACTCTATCTCAACAGCTCAGGCTTGGTGGATACGATCCTGCTTTCATCGGTCTTCAGTTTCGTAAGCTGACTCGGCCCAATAGACAGATCCCTAGCAAAGACCTTGGAGCCTTTATTCCGTTCTATCGCGTCTTTAATACGTTCTGTATTAAAGCGGCGGAGGTCGCTTTTGAAGGACTTAGAGATCTGTCTATTAAGCTGCCGGTACTCGAGTGCATCGTCTGAAGACTGCAGGACCATCTCGCGCCTCTCCTTCATGAGCTGCAAATTTTTGCTGCAATTTTTATTGATACGACGGGTCTTGAAAAACTTAGACCCGACCATATGGACAGTTTCCACGAACCCATCGTTAAAATCATCCACAGAGCTCCCTAGACACTCGAAACGATTCTGAAGCTCGAGCTCGATATTATAGCCACAAAAAAATAAAAAAAACTTTTTAGTAAAAAAATTAAACCGCCGAAAAAACTGAAAAGCAAAAAATTATAAACCTTTTTTGTTTACTTAATAACTAACTTCTTAAGCTAATGTAAGTATATCTAAGTAATTTTGAGTCGGCGCCAAACAATCAATGAACAAAGTTCACTAAATTACCTTAAAAAAGAAATAATCAAATCAAATTAACAATGCAACGTGAAATTTCCAGCGATAAACATTAACAATCCAAAAAATGCGCTCTCCGCACGACCACTCGCAACGACGTGTGCCCTCACGTGTGGGCCCGTTCGGGTTGCTGTCTCGCTGACATTAACTTCGTGAACGCTCGGCATTTTCTGGCAAGGAGGCGTGTCGCGCCGCGCCGCCGCCACGCATCACGCTTTACGTAATTAATTAATTTGCTTGTTTGGCGCCGACTCAAAACGACTTAGGTATACTTACATTAGTTTAAAAACTTAGTTATTAAGGTTAAACAAAAAAGGTTTATTATTTTATGCTTTTCAGTTTTTCGGCGGTTTAATTTTTTGTTAAATAGTATTTTTTCTGAAGATTTATGAGCCACTGCATTCATCTGTACCTTATTGATGAGATCAAATGTTACGCGAATAAAACAAAGACAGGAAAATCCATTGAAACATCTAAGTCGACTATATAACGTTGGTACTTACTGGTACACTGCTAGTCCTCCTAATATGCGCAGGAGCATTATCACTCGCGATGGCTCTCAGCCACACATCGCCGGCTACCTCTCTGTCAAGAACAGCGCCCTCAGCGACTGTGATGATGCCAGTGTGAGGGTTGATGTCAAACTGATCTGATGACTCGCCTGAGAGGCTGTAGGTCACTTTACCAAATTCATCTGGGAAATGAGATTTATATGATTAAACAAAAATATACCAGTTGCCTTGCTGATTCCAAAGTTTTATAATGACAGGAGTTGCTGAGAGGATCTCTGAATTTACCTACGTATTATGCTAACGTATTGTATTTCATTCTGTAGTTTTTGCCTACTCCCATGGGAAAAAGGGGTGAGTTTATGTATGTATGTTAACATACTCCTATAGATAACTGATAACATCGACCATCAATGACGCCTATCTTGTTTAATTTAGTGAGTACGTAAATTACACACGGCTAAAGCATTCTGTACACAGTGTCTATAGAAAGGACGCTTTGCTGATTTCCAACACGGAACAAAACAAAAAAGTTTTCCTTGTAGGAAATCGACCGGCTTGATACAGAAAGCAGTACTCCTGGACGCGGAGTCAGAGGAACCTCCTGACTATGTGTCTGGAGGTTCCTCTCTCTAGAGCCCCGACTACCGGTAGCATGGACCCTGCTCCTGATGCCGAGGGATGGGCTATTATTTTTATATTTATGTAAATATATGACTCTGAAATGAAAGTCATAGTGCTATTTCCAACCATAATACCTTCGTCTTTATCCACAGCGCTGACGGTGATGACACTCGTTCCGGCCGCCTCGTGCTCTTGCACGGCCGCGTCGTATGCCGCGGCGGCGAACACGGGTTCCTCGTCGTTGGCGTTCCGCACCGCCACCGTGACGCCGGCTGCCGTGCTCAGCTGCGGCACTCCCGAGTCGTACGCTATGAGCGTGAAGTTGATGCTGTGGATCTTCTCGTAGTCTATGCGTTGGGCAGTTTTTACTACTCCTGAGTGGTGGAAAAAAGAAAACAAATTTTAGATTTTTAGAGTGTTCATGTGCAGGGTGGGCAGAGTGGGTATTTTTGGGACTGTCTAGTGTAATTTTTGCAGTTCGTTTGCTTATTCCCAGCTTTCTTTGAAATTATAAGTTATGGTTTGTATTCCCAAGCGGTTGGCTTGTTGCTTGTTGTGTTGCTTTCAAAACTCAATTTTTTTTAAGGGTTTAAATTTAATATAAAGAAATAGGGAAATGTGGCGCTCATGACCAAGCCATGTCCCACTTGTTGGAGTGTAAAAAATGTTCATACACCAGTATTTCTGGGGACCTAAAACGTCTCTGATGCAACGATTGGCATGGCCACCTACTGGGCCCTTCTCATGTAAAATAAAAAATATATTTATACTCTTGCTACTGACTCTAAAAGAAGTAGATCCACTTAAAATAATTAAGCACTCTTAAACTCACCAGTAACATTATCAATAGTAAAGTACGGATTCGGAGGGTGTATGACAATGGCTTGCACCGGCGTCTCCTTGTCAGTAGCTGTGTAGGTGCTGAGCACAGTGCCTATGGGCTGCTCTTCCAGCATGCTCTCCAGGTACGAGGGCTGGGAGAACACGGGGGCGTGGCGGTTCACGTCTACTATGGTGATAATTAGCTCGCCTGGAAAGACAATTGTTACAGTTTAGTATTTATTAAAAAAAACCGTCACCAACATAATCCAAAAATTTGCTGAGGACCCATGAACACTGACTCTATCACCATTGTGATCATTGAGGCAATTTAGCTGTTAGACCAAACAAATATAGTGCGAAGACTAAAAGGAACAAAACCTTTTGAGTTGGTGTAGTGAAAAAGTGTAGAAATAATAGTGACAATGACACAAGTATTACATGAACAGAGTATTTATATCATTATATCAGACTCTAAGAAACTGGAACGGACTTGTGTAAAGTACCTACATTCAACACTATTCTGTTTTAAAATCTAAGGTGTTCGATGAAAACACCGAACACCTTAGTTTGTAACATCGGCGTGACGCGTTGTCCTAATTTTATTACTTATTTCTTGTTATTTTATATTAGATCCGGCTCGAAGGACCACCAACTAACTAAGTGATAGTTTAGTTAGTTTGTTTAGTGTAGGTTATGATAATCTTAAAGCTATTCTGTAAAAAATCTCTAAATTTAAAAATAATTTTGGCACAACTAAAACCCGTATTTGACAATCGTGACTCCACGTGGTATATGGTTTTTTGCTTCGCAACGTGGTACTCGTTTGCCCTACGCCATGAATTTGTTTAGAGCCGGAAGCGCGTAGGGGCTCCAGCCTTGACGTGTTTTATATGGAATCTTTCACTTTTTGTATCGAAAATATGAAAAATTATTACCTACATGTTGAGTTTTAAAGGTTTGTGCGGTAATAGAGGGGGTCAAAAATTTCATTATTTTTTCGATAGAATACACCATTTTTGAGATATAAGCAAAACAAAAGAAAAAAAAGATACAGTACTATTTTTGCACCTGAAGTCGAGGTGTTGCCTCCTGCCGGAGGCTCTACGCGGGGGTCGTGCGGTCCATGGCCCTATACGGGGCGCCAACTACATTGAGGTACATTGAGGCGCCAACCAGCCCGGAAGCTAAAGGCGTCTCATAGGGTCATGGCCATTCGGATGATCCGGGGATACCGCACGATCTCCGGTGAAGCGGTGGGCCTCCTTGCTGGATTACCGCTATAGGATCTGGAGGCAAAGGTCCTCGCGCACATCTGGGAGTAGCGCGAGGAGGCCAAACGCCGGGGCGTTACTCCGCTGCCGCGAGGAATCGGGGCGCAGCGGCGCTTCGGCGGGATCTCATGGCGACATGGAGAGTGCGATTGTCGCAACCCAGTGCTGGGCACGCCACGATAGCGGCGGTAAGTCCCCTCTTTGAGGAGTGGCTTGAGAGGCGGCATGGCGTCCTCTCCTTCCGCCTGACGCAGGTCCTCACCGGACACGGTTGTTTCGGGAGGTTCCTGTTTCGTATAAGGCGGGAGGAAACGCCCGGGTGTTTCCATTGCGAAGATCGCCCTGAGGACACGGTGGAGCATACGGTGGCGGTCTGCCCGGCTTGGGCGGAGCACCGCCGTGTCCTCGTGGAGGCGATCGGTGGCAGCGATCTCTCGCGTCCAGCCCTGGTTCAGGCCATGGTACGGAGCGAGAGTGAATGGTTAGCCGTCACCTCCTGCGAAGCAGTAATGCTCGCGAAGAGGGAGGCGGCCCACGTGAGGGAGAGGCAGTATATGCGCCCTCACGGCCGTAGTCGCCGCGGGAGACGCCCTGGGCGTCGGGAATCCCAGGCTGATTCCCGGCCACCGTAGGCGCGGGCTTGCGGACGGCGAGTAATGGGTAGCTTGCTGTCCGGTAAGGACTAAGCCCGAGTCGACGGCGCGTTGTGTTCCACGTGCGCCTCAAAGAGATGTCAGCACCAACTGGTGCGGGTTGTTCGAAAGAGATACCGCGGCCCCTGGCACACGGGCAACTGAGGGAACACGGGTGGGTTTTAGTCAGTAAAAGTCTGACACACCCTCCCGCTCCACCCAGAGCGGGAGAAGTTATTTGATGATTTCCCACACAACAAAAAAAAATATGTATCCAACCGGTTTAATAAGAATATTGTTATTGCAGGAGATTTTAATATCGATATTTTAAAACCGAATAGAAATTGAATTGTAATGGAGTGTATGTTACTAAATTACAACTTAAAACTTGCTCTTAAACAACCGACTCGAATGGCTAGCAAGACATGACTGTATTGATCATTTTGCGCATAATTTTAAAAAGACTTGTGGAGCAGACGTGTTGGAGTTTGCATTGTCAGACCATACAGCACAGCTGCTTCAATGTCCAGTACCCACTGTATGTAGAATAAAGTACTGGCATATAACTAGAAGGGATTACTGCAACGAAAATATGGTTTTTAAGAACTGTATAAACAATCTCAAATTTTCGGAGATATATCTTACTGAGGATCCTAATTTGGCATACAATGAATTTATCAACACGTTTAAATTGTTCTACGACTTATGCTTCCCGTTCAAGGAAATCAAAATCAATACATTTAATAAACCTAAATGGCTATCAAATGGCGTTAAATTGTGCAGTAGGAAAAAAAGAAAACTCTTATGGCAATTTAGACTGAATCCTAACTACAAAAAAAAAATTGCTACTTATTCTAAACTGTATAATAAAATTATTAATCTAACACAGAAAGCACAGAATAACTACAAAATACAACAATAAAAAAATAAATCAAAGACTACATGGCAAATAATTAATCAGTCGAACAACAATATCCCTAAACAGAAAATTGAAAAGCTAAGAGTTGGTGATCGAACTATTTACAAACCTTTGGATATCGCTAAAGCTTTTAATGACTTCTTTGTTGACAAAATTCATCCAAAATTAGACTGATGCTGAATATAAACCAAAAGCATCCATTACATCAAGAAGTCCTAAATCAATGTTTATGGCTCCCAGCACACCACACGACATACATAAAATAATAATGTCATTAAAAAAACACTGGTAGTGTAGATTTTGATGGGATCGCCACTAAGATACTAAAGTCAGTGTCAGTTGAGATATGCAGTCATCTTAATCAACCTTAGTATATGTACGGGTATATATCCAGAAGCATTAAAAATATCTATAATTAAGCCTTTGTTTAAGAAAGAAGATAAGGAATTGATGGAATACTATAGACCCATTTCACTCATACTAGTTATCTCAAAGGTATTTGAAAAGTACATCTACAAACAGTTAAATAACTTCATTGAAAAGAATAATATATTATGTGAGGAACAAAAAGGATTTAGGCAGTATAGAGCCATCGATATGGCAATTTGCCATAATTTGGCGGTTGGCGCATTTGTTAAGCGAATGACTGCTGCGCTGCGTGTCACGGGTTCGATTCCCGCACGGAACAAATATTTGTATGACCTACAAGTAGTTGTTCCGGGTCTGGGTATTTGTGCATGTCAGTTTAAATGTTTGTAAACGCACCCACAATACAGGAGAAATTCCTAGTGTGGGGCAACGTTTAAAAAAAAAAAAAAAAAAAAATAAATAATATAAAATTTATGATTTTTTATTTCCGATTATTAGAAATGTGGATAAACGATCTCCCATATGTGCCATATTTTGTGATATGAAGCAGGCTTTTGATTACGTCCATTATAATACATTGATAAATAAATTAGAAGCCTACGGCATAAGAGGTAACGTGCTCGAACTTTTGGAATCGTATTTAGAAAACAGAACACAGATAACCGAAATTAGTCGCATTAATGTAATTAATAAACATGAAGAGATATCACGATCACGAGAACGTAAAACTGCATTCGGTGTACCACAGGGAAGCGTTGTGGGCCCGTTTGGATTTATATTATAAGTTAATGATAGGCCCACGTCAATTGAACACCCTTTAACTATGTTTGCTGATGATAGCACCATTACGATCCGTTGTAAAAACGTAAAAACTTATGAAACGGTCATAAATAATTCTCTTGACAGTTTAATTAAATGGCTAGATAAAAATAATTTGAATATAAATTTAAGTACGACTAAGATAATGCACTTTAGACAACGTATGCCTGGTGTACCTAACCTTCACATACATTACAAAACTGACGACATTGATGAAGTAACTGATATACAATTTTTGGGATTGCAAATAGACTGCAGTTTAAACTGGAAAGCACACATAGGCATATTGTGTAAAAAATTGAGTTCGTCTGCATATGCTTTATATAGATTATCTTACATAGTAGATACCAAAACACTTCTTGCGGCTTATTAAGGTATAGCTGAATCTCACTTACGCTACGGTGTCATTTGTCTGGGAGAACTCAACCGATAAAGAGACAGCATTTAAGGCCCAAAAACGATGTCTCCGGTCAATGTTTAAGCTAAAAACCACCGACAGTTGCAAGCCATATTTTAAGCAGTACAACATTTTGTCACTTCCCTGTATCTATATTCTCGAAGTAGCTATGTTTTAGAACAATCCAAATCGTTTTGAACGTTTGGCCGATGTATTTCCAAGAAATAGGCGTGACAATACAAAATTAAATCATGTATCGTGTCAAACCACTATGATGCGCAAAAGTATTTATTGCATGGCCTCAAATGTCTTTAATAAATTACCAAGTGCTTGGAAAGACTTGAAAACGCTGCAATTCAAAAGTAGACTTCGAAAATTATTAATAGATAAAACGTACTACAGTGTAACTGAGTTTTTAACGGATTTTTTTTTTGTTTTTCTGCATAATTTTTAATTAATTATTATTTTACTTAAGGAATGTTATATCTATGACCTGTAATTTTAATGTTTGTTTGTTTATATAAGTTTGACCACTATTTTTATGTTTTAATGAAAATTTTATTTAATGTAGGTATAATGTAATAATTAAGTTAATGTTATAATGAAAATTTGAATTTTAATAATTTGTTTAATGAGAGTGTAATAATTATTTTTTATGTTTTGTTTAAAAGAGAATTGACATTTTACCATTTTATATAATGAAAATGTTTGCATGCCGAATGGTGAAATATGGCAGAACTCTTTATTGTGATACCTACTACTACTTATGTATTACCCATATTTGCAAATAAATTCTATTCTATTCTATTCTGTCTTTGCACTGCCTATTTTAAACATAGTTATTTAAGCACTCGTACTTGCGTATAACGCGAAAATAACACCAGTACCAGTAGGTACTGGTGTACTGGTGAAGTAGAAATAAAATAGCATAATAACGAAGTATCGTTATTATGCTATTTTATTTCTACTTCGATATGTATTTGCGGCTTAGCTTTCTTTTAAATATTTTTAGTCATTAAAAATACGCGGAGCTGATGTTAAGCGTGGCACTGGGGCCATCTGTGTGACAATAAATTCTGTTCAACTTAAACATTTGTTTTTCCTCAAAACACCGACACCTTACTGCGTACCCCGACAAAAATAAATTAATTATCATGTAAAAATTTAGTTATATTAAAATTGCTAATTAGTCTTATAGGCTAGATTGGAAGCAATTATTAAGAACACGGTTTTTTTAAATAAACGATTTAAAAAAATGGTTAAGACTCTCTAGTTGACCATAAGGCTCAACTCACACCAAAAGAGCGTCGAAGCGCAGCGAAGCGGAGCGCAGTTTGTGTCATATGAATTTTAACTTTATTTTCATTACAATAATACTTATTATCGCATGAGAAACTCGAACGAGTCGCGCGGATGCCCGCGGCGCCGCGGGAAATCCGGCGAATTCCATAAACGGAGCCGTGCGACTGCGCGAGAAGTCGCGGGAAGTCCCGAGAATGCTCGAGCAGTCGCGAGCGGCCGCTGGCAATATCCCACCCCTCGCGCCCGCTCCCCGCGCGCGTCTGTTGCGCGCGAGCATTCGCATTCATTCCTTGCAGTGCAACGAATACAGAAGTGATGGAAATGGATGAAGAAAAGCTTATTTATTTGGTGCAAATGTACGACTGCCTATACAATATCAAATCAAGGCATTACAGCGATAAACACATGAAAAATAACGCTTGGCAAAAAGTGGGCGCTGAAATTCGCGCGACTTCTCGAGCATTCCAGCGACTTCTCGAGCAGTCGCGGGAATTCGCGCGCCTTCTCTACCGAGCGGGTCGCGGCGCTTCGCTGCCCTTCGCCGCTCTTTCGGTGTGAGTTGACCCTTAGGGTCAATTCTCACCGAGACGCGGCGCGACGCGCACTTTTTAAGATCACGATACAAAATAAATCTTATTTACTTCACAATAAGGTATACGGGCTGCACAACGCGGTGCACCTTAGCGTTCTTCGACACGCTTTCGCGCTCGTAGTGAAATTATACCTTTTCGTGTTGTAAATAAGTTAGATATTCTGTTGCTATCTTAAAAAGTGCGCATCGCGCCGCGTCTCGGTGAGAATTGACCCTTAAGATCTTGTAGGACCTGCGAGGTCTAATAGTCTATAACAGAGAACTTGAAAGCCCCTCAACATATTCAAAATGGAAATTGTGTTTTAATCTTAACTTACAGCCTGTCAAGCGGTATGATGCATGATAGGATGTTATCGTCCACATTGATCTTGACTTAGCTCTAAAATAATACAAAAACCTCTACAACTTTTGATAACTTGTCAAGTTTTGAATAAAATTTTCGTGAGCTACGAAGTTATTTGGTTTGACTAATCTATCACAACGCTTTTTTTTGCAGCTTACATCACTTACTGTGCAGTTTAGGATGACAACTAAATGAAAATTCGTTGAAGAAAATCATTAACAATGCTTACCATCAGCCTGCTGCAGTGTAGGTGCAGATGCGTCAGTCACCCTGACTGGTAACGTCAGTACTGCTGCGCGGCTTCTGTCCAACTTCTGGGATACTACCACCGTGCCGTTGGGCTGGACTGCAAACCAGGAGCCGAAAATGCCTTCGTCTGATACCTGGTATAAGACAGTGGCTTATAAACGACTAGCTGTTGCCTGCGACATCGTCTGGGATTCAGGATAAAAAAAAATCCTGAATGATATCTTTTTTTTGTGGATGAGAAATCATCAAATAACTTCTCCCGCACTGGGCGGAGCGGGGGAAGGGGGTGTCAGACTTTTACTCACTAAAACCCACCACACGCGTATTCCTTCAGTTGCCTGTGTGCCAGAGGCCACGGTATCTCTTTCGAACAACCGGGACCCCTGGCTGGTTTTTTTTAATGGCAAAACGGTGAGATGTAATAGTACCACTCCAACCAAACTATGAGCAAGAAACAAAGTAAATAATTCAAAACGTACCTCTTTCCCATTCTTATCAACAGCTCTAATAACCCTATCTCCCATCTCATACACCAGCGACCCGTTGTCAGTAATATCCGGGTCCACAGCTATCAGGTTGTGTACCACGGAGCCGAGCTTGTCGTCGGCTGATACCTCGGTGCGTTGGATGGCCGGCGTGAAGTATGGCTTCTTGTCGTTCACGTTAATGACGTGGATTGTGAGTTCTGTAGTACCGGTTAGACTTGGTATACCTGGAGAAAGAAGATGTGGTTAGAGACGTAGTTTGTTAGAAAATAATCACATTAAAAGGTATCTCACTTGTGATATTGAGTCTGATCTCATCAGAAAACACAAAATAGTGGTGGGAAAATTAAAATGGTTTTAACTTCTTATTTGCTTATGGCCAGGCAGAAGACAGCTAATGATGCCTCAGGAAATGGTGAAGGGCAGACGATTTGGGGGATTGTATTATGTAATTTTGACGTTTAAAAAGTGCCGACTCTTAGCCTAGTTTGAACAAATGATTTTAATTTTGATCTGAAATGTGACCTTAGAAAGTCAAAACACTTTCGCGGACTGGTATATCCTGTTAAATTCGGCAAGTCTTATATGGTCGTTACCAACCAAGTATGTAGAGGTGTACGAGTTGTGCTCGGAGTTTCTTTGAAGGATAAAATCAGAAGCGAAATTATCCGGATAAGAACCAGAGTTGGCGCTATAGCTTGCAGAGTAAGCAAACTAAAGTGGCAGTGCGCTGGCCAAGTCTGTCGGTGGAGCAGACGAGTCCTGGAGTGAAGGACGACCCCAGCGATGATGGACTGAGGACTTTATGAAAGTGGCTGGAACTATTGGCGCGGAAGGCAGAGAACTGGGGTTTGGCAGCTTGGGAGAGGCCTATGTCCAACAGTGGACTGCGAGAGGCTGAGTTGTTATTTTGTCAGTTCAGTTCTCTTATAAAAATATGCACATAATTTCTCACCTAAATCAGTTGCCACAATCTGTATCCTATACGTGTTCCTCTTATCATAGTCCAGCTGAGAGGATACAGTCACTACTCCAGTATCGTTGTGTATCGCAAAAGAGTCCAGGGCTCCCTTCTGGATCCAGTACTTGAGCTCCGAGTTGATGCCGCTGTCCAGATCTGTGGCACGGACCGCTGCCACTTCCGTGCCTGTTAAGGAATACCGAAATGGTTATCAATGACGAGGAAGGCTTTTCATCATCATCTGCCTAGCGTTTCCCGATTAAATTTTTCTTTAATGCCAGTTTTCTTTTTGGATTTTACCAATGACTTTTTTTAGAGGGAGGTTTTTGATGTAACTAGAACATTCGTGTACGTAATTCCATGTTTGGGATTTCCATCATCTAGAATTTTTGTGGTGTTTCTAGATCTAAGAGTGTGTCCAGACCAGGCAAATGCGCCGCTCGCGAGCCGCTTGCGAACTGCGCGCGAGTGGCGCACAGACGGTGCAGGGGCTGCATACGAACATGAAATGGACGCGCGCAGTTCGCAAGCGGCTCGCGGGCGGCGCATTCGCCAGGTCTGGACACACTCTTAGTCGTATTTATTTGTATAAGTACTTCATTGTTTTAAGCAGGGACCGGACAACTCCGCTTAAGAGTTAAGCCTTTTGACAGGGTAACCCGTACATGGGGTAACTCATATCGCAGTGATACCTTTTGTTCGAGTTACATCCTCGAAACCCAGCGAAATGGTTAACACCTTTACTATGGTAACCACATGAAGGGGTTAACCCCTTCAATGTCTTAAGCCTGTGAAGGGGTTACCTTCACGATAAGCTTGTGTTCGTGTTACTCTGAATGACCTAATAAACTGGTGCTGCATGTTTATACTTGCACCCGAGCGGCGGCGGCGGCCTTGCTATTTTTATTTAGATACTAGCTGTGCCCGCGACTTCGTTCGCGGGCATGTCGGAAAACAGTATTGTGTCGCTCAGATGGTGTCATGCAGTCACTGCGTCTTCAGGTTCTGAAATGTTAATGCGACGAAGTCTCACTCAGATTTTTGAGGATAAATATAATTAAAGCGGCTGGTCGAGGCTCATTTTATAATATATGTGCACCTGCCGTAGACACTCAATAAATCGACTGCGCGTCTGGTTGAGTGTGCTGAAGCGTTATTCCACGTTTCCACGGCCCGCTTTCTCACAGGCCAGACCGCGCCAAGCCAGGCCGATAGGCCGTAGGAACATACGATGCCAATGATGTCTCCGGTGGCCAGTCGTCGCCGGCGCGGGGTGACGCAGCGGGGTGGCGTATGTCCTTTAGCTTTGTTTATCAAATGTTGACCACTGAATAAAACCACAGCAGTGGGAATGCTCGATACGGACTGTGATAGGCCTCGACAGGTAGCAGTGCAGTAACACCTGGCGCCACCTGTCAGTTAACGGCCCTTGGGACCGCGGCGTTATCACGATGAAGAAAGATCACGCTGTGAAGGTGGATACTGACCGGCGTCACGGGGCAAAATGCACCTAACATGTTACCAAGCGAGCATTCGTGCAGTCAGTACGGCAAAACATGCGAGCGAGCAACACTGATTTTAGCACTCGGTGTAACGACATGCTCGCTGCGAATGTTACATTACGTCCCGTAACGTCGGTCATTACCCAAATTAAGAGCGCTGTTGGAAAAAAATATTCAAAACCAGGCAAAAAACTATTAAATTGTCAATATTATATTATTGTGATTTCTATTGTTTCTATGTATCCTTTGTTGGAGATATCAAATAGATAAATAAATTAAGCGATGTTGCTCAAAAGAGCACCGACATACCTACAGTTGTCCGTGTGAAAACCAACCTATTTACTCAGATCCACCAGTAGTTATGGCCGTAATTTTGGATTTTTATTTCCTGATTTTCGTCACTGGACCTCCCTTAAGGTGAATGCGCAGTGGTAGACCGCGAAATTCAAATTTTCTTACGTTTTTGCAATTTTCAGGTCAGTATCAGGTTGTATCCTGATCAAAATGTGATTTGCGAATATAACAGGTACGTGTTTACAGAACTAAGTCATTAGAATGTCTAATATATCTCTTATAAGTTAGATTTCTTCCACAAGCACTTTTCCATGAGAAATTTGTTCTTATGGAACAAATCTAACTTAGAAAGATGTATTATTGATTCTAATGATTATAAATCTGTAAATACGTATATTTTATAGTCGCAAATCATATTTTGATCAAGTAACAAGCTGACACTCACCTGAAAATTGCAAAAAACGTAACAAAATTTGAATTTCGCGCTCTACCACTGCGCATTCACCTTAAAACGCCTACCTCGAAAACTAACATCCCGAAAATTTGCACATTTATTTACTACTCTTTTTACTCCCAAAACTCTTAATAAATTCTACCCTACTTTATGATGAATACTAATTTTATATGTATGTAGGTATGTGTCCATAATAGGGTATCACACCCATTTTTGAAAAAGTGTATTAATTAGATTCTAAAATGATAATAAACAACTAAAAAAAACAAAATTTGCATTGAATCGATTAGTGCCATAAAAATGCATTTAAATTTAACATTTTCATATTTCTGGCGTAATTTGCCGAAAACGCTGGACGCAGTGGACGCCATAATATTACTCTGTGGGTATGACGTCAGTTTTCTGTGTAAACTAATGCATTGATATTTTGTATGACAATATTATTTTTCTGTTACATATTTCGTCCCAATCTTCAAATTAAAACAGTTTTTAATAAATTGGTAATTGGTGGTTTATAATTTAAAAATTGAGTTTTTATTCTACTTATCGTTGGTTTGCTATTCCTGAATGTAAGATCCTATTTCAATAAAAATTACTTTGGTTACGAAAATAATAAAAGTACAAAGTTATTCAGTTGATATTACTACTACTTCATGGTGTTCAAAAACAAATGAAAAAAACTGAAATCTTAAAATTGAATTTTAAAATTTATTTTGTTATTTCATGAACTAAAACCAACATTTTCCGACTGGTTTTTAACCGACTTCAAAAAGAAGGATTTTCAATTCGAAGGGTTATCAATTCGACGTTTATATTTGTTGTGTTTTATGTATGTTCGGGCATAACTCCGTCATATATAGACGGATTAGCAAAACTCTTGTTCGAAAGGAGTTTATTCCGAAATAGTCCCATATAAATTTCATATAGATCTGATGATGAGTTTAGGAGACAGACAACGGAACTCTTCAAAAAATGACAGCAAATCAACCGCGATTGCTGCTATCGTATAAATATGCATTATTTTGACCCCAAGGATGAAGAAATTTCGAATTGGTGTGGGGTAGGTACTAAAACTAAAAAGTGAAAAATAAAAACTTTTTTGAAAAAAAAAAAAAACTTTTGATTTAAAAATAAAAGTTTTTGCCTAAGTTATCTTAATAACCCCAGCGCAGAAATTTTTCGTCGGTTATACAAAAATAAAATCTGCTGTTTCATAGAAAAATGTAATACCTACGCGGTCAAAATGTATGGAACAGCTGATTTCTTTTGTATAACCGACGAAAAATGGCTGCGCAGGGGGTGTGGATTGTCATGCTGAATCCATGAACACAGTTTGCCCACTGGATAAAAACTTTTCCTTTATAGTAAAATCCATATTGGGTTCCATCTGCTTCGTCAAAATTATGTTCGAAGCAGTTTAAAAAAGCAGACATCTACCTCGGAAACACTGGTCGAACAATAAAAAATAAAAACAAACTGCGTAAAAAGCGATCAATATCATCGATACCTTATGTCCAAATGGTAACATGCCTACCACAGGTTTCCAGTTTCTACCTAGCGTCACCCCACGTTGCCAGACCTTCGGATTTACGGGTTTATCCATGGATCTACGGATTTTGGACCTCACCTCTCGGATATACGTATTATCGATAGAAAATTTATAAAACAGGCATAATCAAGTTGTTGTCTTCGTATGTTTGCTGTTCAAACCTAGATGACGTTACTGACGCTCAAGATTAAGATTTTCTATGAAGATGTTCCTCATAGCCGCAATAATTTTGCTATATTACGCTAGATGGTGCGCCACTGAGACTTTTATTACAATTTTATTTTTTATGACATTTCTTCGCCTCTATTTGTATTGATTTTGTAAAGTTGTTATTTTTAAAACTAATAAATATTTATCTCACATTGCATTCTTTATGACTCAGAACACCACATCAATTATTACTATCACCACTTTTCATTTGAAATTCTTTTACCTTTTTTTGATTCGTGGGAATCAACCACCTACGGAAAGCGATTTTAGTAATCAGTATCATTACTTTTGGAAATAACGCAGACACAGTAACGTTTATGAGAATGACGTGTTACTAAGAACATAATTTTTACAAATTGTATTCGTTAGTACCATTTCGCGCCAATAGATGTCGTTACGTGTTTCAACATTACGTAATTAAATTCTTCTTGAACACTTTCAATTGATCATATCTTTTGATTGAGCGAAGCGATTGCGATGAAACAAAGACTAAAATATGCTCCGAGTTATAAATAATATTTGAATATGAAAGTTAACCATATTAGTTTCGTTCTTTTGACGTGATACTTGATCTATTTACGCATCTAAACAGATAATCAGAATCATCGACATATCGACACCCGACAAACAGACAAAAATTTCGAAAAGGATTAAAATAGCATATGTTGATTATCCTTTACCGCCCCAACTATTTTTTTTCGAAATATTTTGAATGTACAGAAACAGTTCGTCTACAGATTTATTATAAGTATATATATATATATATGTCGCCGCGAGCGCGCCCTCTTGTAAAGATTATAATATAATCTTATGCGTAACTATTTATTATAATTGTAATAACACCATTAAGCCCGGTGCTCCTGCCCTTTGGAATATTATTATAACCGTTTGCATGCATCAGTCTGTCTATTGGTTTTCTTAAGATCAACGCCATCTATTGGCCACGTTGTAATATAAAAGTCGCAGAGTACTGGTGGTTTGATTACTAGATGAATAACTATAAAACTAATTATGATGCCTTAGTTAAAACTATAGTCACAATTAAAAAGGAATAATTGTTTTATTGTCTTTGGGCTTTCAGTCATTTGACATAGTACATTTGTTTATGATACATTGCTACCTACTGTGCCGAAAATGGCGCGGATTGCGAGTTTAACGATCAATAACTGATTGTTATAATTTAATATGAGAACTAAATCAGTTTCAATCAAAATTTACAATTGATAAAGTAACAAGATTATTTTACACACACATTTATTTGTGAATTCCTGTTGTTTGATTAAATTCCTTGAAAAACTGGATATGTTGTAGTGATATTTACGTAATAAAAGTAATGACATTACTAATTATACTTTAATCTTAAAACGCCATTGCATTGGTGATAACTAGCATTGTTTAATTATTAAAGAATTAACTCATAGCATTTGACTATTGTTAGTAAATTTTATAACACTTACTAAGTAATAAGATTCAGTACTGCTTTCTGTGCGATACGCAGTACTTCCCCCCCACTTGGGGAGATAGAAAATAATGGCGGCCGGACGGTATCGCGAGAAAGTGTGTAAAAAGGACTAAGATTATAATTGTGCATTAAGAAACCTCTGTAACATAATGTTTTGATTTAAAAGAGTGTCCGTGGAGTTTCTTGCCCGTTCTTCTCCATATGAGACCTACTTAAGTTTTGGAATGGGCGCCTAGATTCCCTTCGTAACTAAAACTATCTGATTCACTGATAAATCGGGGTCTCTAGTTGGGATGGGCGTGCCTCAAGGTTCAATTCTTGGTCCTTTTTTATTTCTAGTTTATATTAATGACCTTCCCTATCTGATGGCTAACTTCTCGGATATAATTTTATTCGCTGATGACACTTCTCTTATTTTTAGAATAGATAGAAAAGATACGGATGTCTTACATGTCAACGAAAGCCTAGCTGTTCTATCGAAATGGTTTGCTGCTAATAATCTTTTACTCAATGCGAACAAAACTAAATGTCTTAAGTTCTCGCTACCAAATGTACCCCAAGTAGGTCTAAATTTAAAACTTGATGGCAAGAAACTAGAAGCTATTTCGGAAACTGTATTTTTGGGAATTACTTTAGATTCTAAATTGCAATGGGGTGCCCACATTAGAGCTCTTTCAAGCAGATTAAGCTCAGCTGCTTACGCAGTAAGAAAAATAAGGCAGTTGACTGATGTAGCCACAGCTAGGTTAGTATACTTTGCTTATTTTCACAGTATTATGTCTTATGGCGTTCTGCTGTGGGGATCGGCAACGGACGTAGATTCAATTTTTATTTTACAAAAGAGGGCAATCCGCGCAATCTATAAAATGGGGCCTCGCGAGTCTCTTAGAAACAAATTCAACGAAATTGATATACTTACTCTGCCTTCTCTTTATATTCTAGAAAATATCTTGCATGTTCGCAAAAACTTAGGTCTTTTCAAAAAAAGATGCGATTTCCATAATCTAAATACACGTAGTAAAGATGAAATTGTGATAACAAAATTTAGATTAACTAAAACTAGCAAGTCATTTCTAATAAACAGTATCCGCTTCTATAACAAGTTGCCAAAGTCGGTTACAGAACTTAGCGATGGAAAGTTTAAAACTCACATCAAACGTGTCCTTATTAAAAAAGCATATTATAAGATAAAAGACTACGTTGAAGACAGGGAAGTTTGGCATTAATTCCTTCTGCACATGTGGCTTCCCTGGTAACTCATTAACAGCAAAACTGTGTGAACGTCTATTAACTGCTCCCAAATTGCAATGTTAATTTTTATTCTTTTTATTTTTTACAATGTCTGACATATTCTCGTCATTATTTGACATTATACATCAATTTTACTACTATTTATTATTAGTGATTGTCATCGAAATCATGTCACTTGGTTCAAATAGATTCATTTTATATAGGTAGATTCTTTTACATATTGTGAATGAGAGAACGTTGTAGGCCTTAGAGACTAGATTTGTAGTCGTTTTTCTATTCTGTATTTTAATTCCTCTAAGTACCTGGTACTTATTGACTGGCCTGCACTGTCCTCCCATACCTATTATCACTGTAATTTGAAAACATTGTAAAAGCCAATTATTTTTAAAAGAGTAACCGTGGAGTTTCTTGCCGGCTCTTCTCCATAGGAAACGACAAATTGGAACCGTGCACCTAGCTTCTGACGTTTCATAAGTGCCCATGCAGGCTTATGTGAAATAAAATATTTTGATTTTGATTTTGAATGAAATCTCTTAAGTGTCTGTAAAAGATTTAAGTGAAAATAAATGGTTTGAGTTAAGTGTTGTGTGTGATTGAAAACCAACTACCTAAATACCAACGAAGAATTACACCAGAGACATCAGAGACGGCGTGCATTGGGTTTCCCGCCGTCTTATATATATAAATATAAATATAGAATAGATATAGATAGAATAGATATAGAAGATTACGAATTCGACAACAAGTGACGACAGATAAGCAATAGTCCGTTCAAAATAGACATTCACCCTTGCATAAATTCCCATGAAGCTGATTTTTTTCATGAACGTTTGGGATACCATTATAAAGAAATTGGGAAAAGTCCCCATCAATCCCATGTGTGCAATTTTGTTTATTCAAGGTCAAAGTTCGCTAAAATGGGGATTTTGCATAATATATAATAATGCATAATTACACGCTTTATATTAGCTTCACTTGTATGTTTGTATGTAACTGACTCCTTAGAGCGCGATTTTGACCCACTTTAAACGGTCAGATTTCATTGAAACTTTGTAAACTTGTCGAGGACCGATGATAATTCAATAATTTAAAAAAAAATTGAGATAAAAAAACACGTTTTTGTAGTTACCAGAACTAAAAAATAGAAAATAAATAATAGTTTAAAAAACTGAAAAACACGCTTTAAAAACCAAACTAAAAAAGGTGAAAATAATTTAATTCAATTAAAAAGCGTGGGGTGCTTGACATTAATTGATTATAAAAATACGTCAAAAAGCACCCCACGCTTTTTTATTGAATTAAATTATTTTCTCCTTTTTTAGTTTGGTTTTTAAAGCGTGTGTTTTAGTTGTTTAAACTATTTTTTTTTAATTGTATTTAGTGCACATCAGGGATCGCAGTCCGGTGTTATGAAAATTGGTCGAATATTCGAATATCGCAATTTTTGCATTCGAATATTCGAAAAAATATAATATATGAATAATTCGAATATTCGAATGTAAGCCCTAGTCCTAAGGACTCTCCATCTGCTTACCGGCCCATTGTGTTGCTGGATGAGGTGGGAAAACTCTTCGAGATGATGAGGCGGTCTAAACATGGCAAGAGAGAAGCTGGATCTGGCGGAGAACCAGGTTTGGGCGCTTTACAGTAGACAAAGAGAGTAAATTTTTGAATCACTTTTTCTCAGAAATGGTGAATCTTAGGGGAAAAAGTGTAAGAACAATTTTACTAGATAATTGCATGATCTACAATTTTTGTCAGTGAGCTATTTTTATCATAAACTAGCTGACCTGCCAGACATTGTCCTGTCTTAAATATAAATATTGAATTGCACCACTTTCTTATTTTTTTCTTTCATAAAAACCTCCTGACAATAACAAACTTAACAAGAAAAGAATTAGCAAAATTGATCCATCCGTTTACGTGTGATGCCGTGACCAAGGGAAATAGGGGTTAATTTTTATATATAAGATACATAGATTTAACCGTTTCAGAAAAAAAAAGTCAATTTTGCGAAACTTACATTAAAAAAAATTGCAGACATGGGATTGATGGCGACCTTTCACAATTTCATTATAATGGTATCCCTAACGCTCATGTAAAAATTCAGCTTCTTGGGAATGTATGCAGGCTGTGGCATTTTAACAGAAATAATAATTATACATTTAATAAGAAATTTTATAGGGAGTACTACAACACACACACACACACTTTAACAAAAACACTGCTAAATTGCTTTTAATTACTTCCGTAGTTTCGTCCCGAGTTTCTAATTAAATGACTTATGATGAGAATATAAACAAGTATAGATACGAAAAAAGAAATATTACAATGTTTAACATGTACGATAAGCGAAATTGAGCTGTAGAATCATATTTACAATTAATATTATTCCATGTTATAAAGCGCTTTAAAAACCCCTTCAAAAACCCTTTCAACGAGTATCCGGCCGGTCCCTGGTTTTAAGGGTTATTTTGGGTCCTGTTAAATGATAACCAGATAATGTGGCGCCTTATTGGAGATTTTGTTTTTGATTAGAACTAACTTATACCCATTTTCTCGGGTTAATTATAGACAGTAAACTAAATTGGAAAGAACACATTGACAAACTATGTAAAAAAATCAGTAGTTAATCATAAGCTTTAGGCAAACTTGCTCCATCCACCAACACACTGATGTGTGACCCGCGGCTTATTATGGGCTTGTTGAATCTGTCCTCAGATATGGCATTATCTTATTATGGGCTTGTTGAATCTGTCCTCAGATATGGCATTATCTTTTGGGGAAACTCACCAAATAAAGATATGGCATTTATAATGCAAAAGCGATGCCTACGTGCCATGTTTGGTATCCAATTCCTCGAATATCGGACATTGTAATACGTAATCGCCGGGATATTATATCCCTAACTGTGTAAAGAAATTAAATACAGACCAGTTTGAGAAAACATTGAAAAAAGTACTGACAGAATAAGCCTATTATCTACACATGTTTTTGCAAAATAAATGAATCTGAATCTGATTGATTGAATAATTAATATATATTTTTTACAATCGTTCCAAAACCTAGATATTTACTTACCAATGGGTGCATCTTCAGAGATATCAGCATCATACTTGTCAGTATCAAATACAGGCGCGTGATTGTTCACATCACGGACAGCGATCTCTACCTTGCACGTCGCGTTGTGGACACCATCAGTTGCCTGGGATAAGTGATCATTTTGTTAGGGCACTAGTACGTTCTGAACTCTTTGTCAAGTTACTGAGATACTGGACAAACGTCCATAAGCGTAAACCAGGGTGTTAGATCTCCAAATATTACGCCCTGATAATTTGAAGCTATTTTTGGGACAGGTCTAGAGGCAGATACTTTATTTATAACAAATAGATCCGTTAGACCCCGATTGAATCACCCAAGCTAGGTGATGATGAAGTCTCATCAGGCATTCGAAAAATCAATTTGGAAAAAAACCCAACCTTAAGGGTAGGAAAACTGGGGATGATTGATTGTTCGCTCACAGATTTTAATGCTGAGTTGTATATTACAAAAAGTAATCAAAAGTTAAGCATATAATAATTAGTAGATTATAGCCACAAAAAATTACAAAACAAAAAAAATTTAACAATAAAATTAAACCGCCGAAAAAAGTGAAAAGCAAAAAATTATAAACCTTTTTTGTTTAACCTTAATAACTAAGTTCGGAGGGGGTGACATAAAATTAAAATACATATCCAAAGTCACCGACTTCCAAACTTAGTTATTAAGGTTAAACAAAAAAGGTTTATTAGTTAAATTTTATTAACGTGGCAACTTTCCAAGTGACATCAGTTCATAATCAGCCTATAATGTTCCCACTGCTGGGACATAGGGACCAATGGATATAGTGCTGAGAAATGGTGGACTATTTCCCACTCCCTCTCTCGGGGAGGGAGTGGACTATAATCCACCAGGGTGCCCAGTACGGATTAGTAGATGTCACATGTCTTCGAATTTTTGGTTCTGGAAGATGCAGGTTTCCTGACGAAGTTTTCCTACACCGTTTTGATATCAGTAACTATTGCAAAAAAAAACAATCCTATTGGTCAAAATTTTAACTTACCAACACAGTCAGGAATATCTTGTTGCTTTCTTCAGGAGGGGTGACTCCGCCGGTATCAAGTCGGACCGATATCTTGCCGTTGATAGGGTCGATCCAGAACGGGTGGGTCGGGGGGTCGATGAATGAGTAGCGAATGTCTGATGTTGCATCTACGTCACGCGCTTGGACCTGTGAAAATTGTGAAGATTATAAAAATGTTTGTTATAACGGTGAGCAAAAAACTAAAAGATACGAAAATGCCACAAACTCTTGCGATCTTATGAAAATTTATAAAAAACATCCTCACAAAAAACCAGGGCTAAGGATCACTAAGACAGACAAAATCAAACTGGTTGCTAACTCAATTGTACCCATAATTTATTATTTTAATGATATTAATTTACATTCTGTGATTACCAGTGATCGGATAATCGCGCGCTTATACATTCAGTCAAAAAAGTATCGGGAATGGATGATTACTTTACGGTTCGATTTTGTTTTGGTTAGATTGGTACTTCTGTTTTCCATTAAAGCGCATTACACTGCTGTTTTTAACCGACTTCAAAAAAGGAGGAGGTTCTCAATTCGACTGTATTTTATATTTTTTGGCTCAGAACTTTCGACTGGGTGAACCGATTTTGATGATTATTTTTTTATTTTAAAGCTAGTGCTTACCGTGTGGTCCCATTTAAATTTCATATAGATCTGAGGATGCGTTTCGGAGACAGACAACGGAACTCTTCAAAAAATTACAGCAATCATCCGCGAGCGCTGCTATCGCATAGGTAAATATGCATTGTTTTTACCCCAAAGATGATGATATTTCGAATTGGTGTGAGGTATAGGTACTATAACTATAAAGTGAAAAATAAAAAAAAATCCAAAAAATACAACCACCTTCCAAAAAACACTACAAAGTTAAAAATAATTTTAATTTCGGAAGTCGGTGACTGGTGACATGAAAATTAAATAAAATACATATTCAAAGTCACTGACTTCCGAAATTAAAGTTATTTTTACACGCTTTATATTAGCTTCACTTGTATGTTTGTTGGTTTGTTTGTTTGTATGTTTGTATGTAACCGACTCCTTTGAGCGCGATTTTGACCCACTTTAAACGGTCAGATTTCATTGAAACTTTGTAAACTTGTCGAGGACCGATGATAATTCCATAATTTAAAAAAAAATTGAGAAAAAAAAACACGTTTTGTAGTTAGCAGAACTAAAAAATAGAAAATAAATAATAGTTTAAAAAACTGAAAAACACGCTTTAAAAACCAAACTAAAAAAGGAGAAAATCATTTAATTCAATTAAAAAGCGTGGGGTGCTTGACATTAATTGATTATAAAAATACCTCAAAAAGCACCCCACGCTTTTTAATTGAATTAAATTATTTTCTCCTTTTTTAGTTTAGTTTTTAAAGCGTGTTTTTTAGTTTTTTAAACTATTTTTTTTTTTGGTTCTGCTAACTACAAAAACGTGTTTTTTTTTCTCATTTTTTTTTAAATTATTGAATTGTCATCGGTCCTCGACAAGTTTACAAAGTTTCAATGAAATCTGACCGTTTAAAGTGGGTCAAAATCGCGCTCAAAGGAGTCGGTTACATACAAACAAACAAACCAACAAACAAACAAACATACAAGTGAAGCTAATATAAAGCGTGTAAATAAGAGGGATCTGGCCCTAGCAACTACATCAGGGAGGTCATTAATCATCAAAATGAAAAGGAGAGGGCCGACTACCGAACCTTGACTCACACCCAAGCGAGTGTGGTATGGGTGTGACTTATACACACCTAATCTGACAACTTGTTGTTGGTCCCACAAATAATCTGCAAGAAGCCGTAAAAGCCCCGAAGCAACACCTATCGCACTGAGTTTAGACAGCAAAACGTCATTGTTGAACGCTTTTTGAAAATCAAAGTATAGAACGTCTACCTGGCGTCTACGATCAAGACTAGTAGAGATATAATTAACTAGTGTAAGTAAGTTAGTATTAACGGATCTTTTTTCGCGAAAGCCATGCTGCTCATTGCACAGGTACTGTTTCACTTGCTTGTAAATTCCTTGATGTAGGACATTCTCGAAAACTTTCGCGGGTGAAGATAGTATCGCTATTGGACGATATTCGTCGACCGAAGATTTATTTGAAGATTTCGGTATGGAAGTCACACGTGATGTCTTCCATGGTGGTAGATAGACTCCAGATTTTAGTGCTAAATTAAAAATGTGGTTTAGGGGCCGAATGAGAAATTCCTTTCCTTCTTTTAAGAACCACGGAGGAATATTATCAGGACCAATAGAACTGTTGAGTTTTATTTTATTTATTCCAGTGCTTATATCACTTTCAGTGAAGTTTAGTATATTGATATAATTACTAATATTACAGTTACTTGGATTGGCTATATTCTCTAGATCTAACTTTGGTAATCAAAATTCAAAGTCATGTTGACTGTTTTCTTTGACTATCGCGATGTAGTGCACTCGAAAGAGAGCAAATTTATTGGAGGTCGCATATTTATGTATGCACTGGCCTGTGAGAATAATCGTATTTAACACATGTCTGTCAATGGTTTTGAATTAGCTTGGTTACGGTTTGTTTATGTTCTAATACAATTGTAACTTGCGTGTAAAAATATTGTACCACCAATGAATATTATACTCTACCATCCCACTGCTGGTCATTTCTTTATTCCAATAAAATTCGACAAAAAAGGCCAGATATGTGGAAAGAAAATTCTTGGATTTTGCACCAGGATAACGCGCCTTCGCACAAGGCCATCATTGTGAACGAATTTTTCACCTAAAACTCAACAAATACCATCGAGCAACCATTTTATTTACCAGATTTACTCCCGCCGATTTCTTTCTTTTTCCTAAACTGAAATTACCACTTCGTGGCACCCATTTTCATTCGGTAGAAGACATAAAGGAGAATTTGCAGGTAGAACTGAACTCAATTCCGGAAAAAGCGTTTAAAAAATGTTTTGATGATTGGGTTATTCAGCGGCGTAAGTGTATCGGTTCTTTCTGTATTCTGAGGTGTATCGTTTCTGAAGGAGCATACTGGATGAATAACTAATATTTTGTGTATTATTGATCCTATCCCGGTACTTTCTTGAGAGAGTAGTATACCTAAACTTCTTCCTACGAAAGAAAGACATTCCTTTCTGAATAAATAAGTAATCCCGGGTTCCCGGGATTGAACAATTTTGTAAAAAAACAAGTATAACAAACTTAATGAAATTATAGAAGTGGTTATTTTGATTTAGTATCTTTATTTTATTCAAAACAAATGGAATATCAATAAAAAATTATGTGTGCACAATGTGGTTTTTTTTTTTTTTTTTGGGTGGGAAATCATCAAATAACTTCTCCCGCTCTGGGTGGAGCGGGAGGGCGTGTCAGACTTTTACTGACTAAAACCCACCCGTGGTCCCTCAGTTGCCTGTGTGCCAGGGGCCGCGGTATCTCTTTCGAACAACCCGCACCCCTGGCAGGCATCGGCCCTTGCGGACCCCACCCTTTGGTGCTGACATCTCTTTGAGGCGCGCGTGGAACACAACGCGCCATCGACCCGGGCTTGGTCCTTACCGGACAGTGAGCTACCCAATACTCGCCGTCCGCAAGCCCGCGCCTACGGTGGCCGGGAATCAGCCTGGGATGGCCGTGAGGGCGCATATACTGCCTCTCCCTCACGTGCGCCGCCTCCCTCTTCGCGAGCATTACTGCTTCGCAGAAGGAGGTGACGGCTAACCATTCACTCTCGCTCCGTACCATGGCCTGCACCAGGGCCGGACGCGAGAGATCGCCGCCGCCGATCGCCTCCACGAGGACACGGCGGTGCTCCGCCCAAGCCGGGCAGACCGCCACTGTATGCTACACCGTGTCCTCAGGGCGATCTTCGCAATGGAAGCACCCGGGCGTTTCCTCCCGCCTTATACGAAACAGGAACCTCCCGAAACAACCGTGTCCGGTGAGGACCTGCGTCAGGCGGAAGGTGAGGACGCCATGCAACCTCTCAAGCCACTCCTCAAAGAGGGGACTTACCGCCGCTATCGTGGCGTGCCCAGCACTGGGTTGCGACAATCGCGCTCTCCATGTCGCCATGAGATCCCGCCGGAGCTCTGTCCGCTGCACCTCGATTTCTCGCGGCAGCGGAGTAACGCCCCGGCGTTTGGCCTCCTCGCGCCACTCCCAGATATGCGCGAGGACCTTTGCCTCCAGATCCCATGGCGGTAATCCGGCAAGGAGGCCCGCCGCCTCGCCTGAGATCGTGCGGTATCCCCGGATCATCCTGATCGCCATGACCCTATGGGACGCCTTCAGCCTTCGGGCTGGTTGGCGCCTCAATGTAGGCGCCCACACCGGCGCCCCGTATAGGGCCATGGACCGCACGACTCCCGCGTAGAGCCTCCGGCAGGAGTGCACAATGTGGTCAAGTAGTGGAAATGGATTTATCCATCTAACAGATTAGTGATCGAATCGACTAATTTATTGTATTTTATACGAACAGAAGACTAAGATATATTAATATTTTTTTAAATATTTATATTTTTGACTGCTAAAAAAGTTAATACATAGTTGTATTTTTTCATTATTGATATTTCCAAGCAAGCAACACAAAAACATTAAACTCTACAGAGTACATGATTTTATCCAAAATCTATTCGCGCAAGTAAGTCAGTGAGACAGCAAATAATATTACCTGGCCAACGTAATTAGACAACCGGCAGAAATAACGTAATTCGGGCAAAAATGCGGCTACGATAACGCTATGAAGGGACAGGGTACTGAAGTAAGGAGGGGGTGGCTGTTCGATCCCGCGCCCGCGCATATTTCGGTTCATTCGTCGATTGTCTGTCTATTCATGTGTTCGGGTGTTGCGTTGTGTTTTGCTCCTTTCTCTAACGACTTGGCTTTCCAACGGTTTTTGATTTGCATAGTGATCTGGATATCTGTCACTCTCTGCGACCTGGCTTGAATTATTTGTTTTTTTTTTACAAGGTAAGAAATGTTTACTTATCTTATTTTCTACGGTGTAATTGCAGTGTCGTCAAAATTGTAAAAGTAAAGACTTAATATACTTATTTAAATACAGGATCTTACCATTCAGGTGTTTTCCAGTTAACCCTGTAGTTCGATGATTTACCATTTGCGCTAAATAATAATCTAGACCAGTGGTTCCCAAAGTTGATAGGACCGCGACCCACCTAACAAAACTCCCAAATTCGGGACTCACCTCTTGGCTGTCATGGAGAAAAGAAGTGGCATAACTAGGTGTGAATGAATGACTGTTCAAATAAGAAAAAAATATTCAGTAAGAATCGAAAATAAGTAATTACAAAGAGTGTTATTTCAAAGAGAAGGATGTATGTGTTTCCTATTTTTGGTTGTCACTACTCATAGCTTAAGCTTCAACTTCAATTTCAGGCAACAAGCATGGATAGTTGTCAGCAACTGAGACCCAGTATTTCACGGCTTGCCATCGAATAAATTTTTCAGTGACGTATCTTCTGATAAATCAATGAGTTCTTCACTTAGACGTATCTCCCAATTTTTCAAGGCCCACCCAATATTCGCTCGCGACCCACCAGTGGGGCGCTACCCATAGTTTGGGAAACACTGATCTAGACTAATGCATTACTAATTAAAAACGAAATTGATTTTGTATTGTGAATTCCTTTTTGGTTCCGTACCTCAAAAGGAAAAACGGAACCCTTATAGGATCACTTTGTTGTCCGTCTGTTTGTCTGTCAAGACCCTTTCTCTCAGGAACGCGTGGAGGTATATAGTGAAAAATCAAACTTCTAAGCAAAAGCAATCTAAAGATACAGCCGTTTATGCCGCATATTTTCGACACTAGCAAGGGAATCAAAACCTACAGGGTACTTCCCATGAACTCAGAACCTTGAAATTTGGTACGAAGCAACGTCTTATAGCACAGATAAAGGAAAAATTTCGAAAAGCATACATTTTTAGTTTACATCATTTAATAAAAATAATTTTAAACTTACTATCCTTTTCCTCATGAACGCGTAGAGGTATTAAATTGAAATTCATATCAAATACTCAGGTCTATAATACCAAAATTAAATTTCTATGTCAACGCAATCAAAAGAAACAGCAATTTAAGCCTTTAGGGTAGTTAGTATTTGGGCACGCCACGATACCGGCGGTAAGTCCCCTCTTTCAGGAGTGGCTTGAGAGGCGGCATGGCGTCCTCACCTTCCACCTGACGCAGGTCCTCACCGGACACGGTTGTTTCGGGAGGTTTCTGTTTCGAATAAGGCGGGAGGAAACGCCCGGGTATTGCCACTACGAAGATCGCCCTGAGGACACGGTGGAGCATACGGTGGAGGTCTGCCCAGCTTGGGCGGAGCACTACCGTGTCCTTGTTGAGGCGAACAGCGGCGGCGATCTCTCGCGTGCGGCCCTGGTCCAGACCATGGTACGGAGCGAGAGTGCATGGGTAGCCGTCACCTCCTTCTGCGAAGCAGTATTGCTCGCGAAGAGAGAGGTGGCGCACGTGAGGGAGAGGCAGTATATGCGCCCTCACGACCGTAGCCGCCGCGGGAAAAGCCCTGGGCGTCGGGAATCCCAGGCTGATTCCCGGCCACCGTAGGCGCAGGCTTGCGGACGGCGAGTAATGGGTAGCTCGCTTTCCGATAAGGACCAAGCCCGGGTTGACGGCGCGTCGTGTTCCACGCGCGCCTCAAAGACATATCTGCACCAACTGGTGGGGTCTCCAAGGGCCGATGCCTGCCAGGGGTGCGGGTTACTTACTCCACTCAGAGCGGGAGAAGTTATATGATTATTTCCCACCCAAAAAAAGCCGCATATTTTGAAACTCGCAACTACTCGCAAGAGAATGAAAACCTAAAGGATACTTCCAGTCGACCTAGAATCTTGAAATTTGGCATGAAGCAACGTTTTATAGCACACATAAAGGAATAATTCCGAAAACGTTGAATTTTTAGTTACATCACATAATATTTTTTTTTTAATAATTATAAACTTATTACCCTTTTCCGCATGAACGCGTAGAGGTATCAAGTTGAAATTTATACCAAATACTTAGGTCTTTACTTTAAGCTGTGAAAAAAAAAATTCTAAGTCAACGCAAAAACGTAAAACGCAAAGGTTACAACCATTATAGGATTACTGAAACGATAAAGAGACCTTTGTCTTAAATTTATGCTCCTCCAGCTTTCCACATTGTAATGTTATGGATTTCATTTAGCAATAAAAATACCGTAACTTTTACTTATATACCTACAGGTTTGTACGGAACCTTCGGTGCGCGAGTCCGACTCGCACTTGGGCGGTTTTTTTGTTATTTTAGTCTGCGATTACTGCATCTTGGTTAGCTGTCAACAAACCATCCTCGATCCTTTTTATAAAATTAAAATCGCAGATCCGATTCCAGCCGAAGACATTGCACAGTTATGGATAAGGAATATTCCTGAGATGAATTACGACGCAGCAAATAAAACTATATTTTGCAGTAAGTGTTAAATGACTATGAAGGCAAAGAAGACAAATGTTGATCGGCCCATAAAGCCGCAGAAACATCGAAATCTTCAAACACCCTCAGATGATTTTTATTTTGATTTTGTAGATTTTCTGATAATCTTCAACATACATTGGTCACAGGTAGAAAATCCCACATTTCGAAACTTTTTTCAAAAATACATTTGTAACTGCAAACAAAATACATTTGTAACTGCAAACAAAATACATTTGTAACTGCAAACAAAATACATTTGTAACTGCAAACAAAATACATTTGTAACTGCAAACAAAATCGTACCATTCCTAGTGAATCTTTATTCAGAAAAACATATTTAAACCGTGTTTTCCAGACTAAAATTAAAAGTATTCATGACGATGTGAATAATTGTAAATTATGGATTTCATTAGATGAAACTACAGATTTTCTGGGTTGAAAAGTGGTGCATTTTTTAGTAAAACCATTAAGTGAGGATGAACCTAAGCAGACTTATATGTTGGCCTGTAAGACTCTAGATGCTGTGAATGGACAATCAATATCTCAATTTGTCATTGAATGCTTGAAGAATTTGTGGGGAGACTTATCTGAATTTAAAGTTCAAAACTTGCTTATGATGTGCACCGATAGTGTAGCGTACATGATAGGTGGAATTGCTGGCAAAATATTGAAGAAAACTTTCCTTAGCATGAAGCATTTTACTTGTTTAGCTCATGCATTGCATAGGTTAACAGAAAAAATACGTTTCAATTACGAGGTCGTCGATACGCTTAGATATATGAAATGTAAAAAAGTTTTTCTGAAATCTCCCAATAGAGTAAAAATTTATGGGACATGTATCCAGCCTTACCGTTGCCACCACAACCCGTTATTACCAGATGGGGTACTTGGTTGGAGGCGGCATTTTATTATGCAAAATATTTGAATGAAATCTGTAACGTTGTCTTCGTTAAATAGCAATGAAGCTATTTCCATTAACAATGTTAAAAATGTATTACCTAAAACAAATTTGTTACGCGGTCTAAAATTTATAGATGAGCATTTAAAAAATATTCATATTGCAATAAAAACGTTGGAAAAATATGATTTATTTTATTTATTTATAGTTAATTAAAACGGTAAAATCAATTACATTAATTAACGTAGAAACAATATTATAACGTGGCAAATAAGTATGTTAAAATTTATGATTAAATAAAAGAAAGTAACATGGAACAGTGGACTCCCTTGCATACATTCCCTCACAAAACACCAGACATATACGCATAATTTTATTCCATTCATCCGCAAACTCATCACATTTTGGTGGGAAGTCAGCTTATCCCAGGCCTTTGAAATATTTGACGAAGTAAGAACGCTAATTGAGTGGATATCAAATAATGAATTATAGATAAATTAGAACATGGATAGTAATCCTGATTTTGATGTAGTCAGGGAAATATCCCTAAACTCTATGGAAGTAAGTGACGCTAATCTTTACAAGTTTTCGCCACTTACTTCCGTGGATGTTGAAAGGTCGTTTTCAAGATATAAGTGGATTTTAAATGTTAAGAGAAATAGGTTAAAAATGGAAAATCTAGAGAAAATTATGATTATTTATTTGAACTCAATGAATGTCCTTAGTAAGAGTACTTCAAAGCGAGTTGAATCTGAAGATGACGACGTTAACGTTGACACAGAAATGCTAACTTTGGGAAACGTACGATCAAATTTATTATAACCATGTGTAAGGAACAGCTGTTCCATTTGTAAGGATAGCTATCCTTAAAATGAATTCAGACCACTCTTCTGATTATCTCGGACAACAAGATTTTCTTATCGGATATCGATAGGTAAAGAGATATGACGGCTTTTTCTCCGCTAAAAGAAAAATCGCTCGTATTATTTTTGATCATTCTCAGCAGCTGGTAGAGCTCGTCTTGTTTGAAATTACCCCCACCCCCAACCCCCGCCCCATTAAATTTACACATACCTTATCACAAGATTTTATGATAGGGTGACGCGATATTTTAGTTTAGACAAGCTATGATGTAATTTTTTTAACGTTGTTCTTATTTAACTAGAGTGAAATACCGTTAAAATATATAAATCCACTGATACAAGTAGCGGCACGTAAGTCTAGCGCTGAACGATACGCGGAGGGGATTGCTGCGCATGAGTACTGTCGCGCACGCAACACAATTATTAGCTAAATAATGTTAATGACATTATTTTAATGTAATGTCAAATAGTAGGTCTAGCGCTTAACGAAATGTGGAAGATTTATAGTAAGTACCTAAGATATAAGTTTTAACAAGTTTTGTGGGGAGTAGAAAAATAAAAACATTATTTGGCAATTTGACAATTTTTATTTTACATTTAAGCCTAATCTGAATCAGACAACGGTGGTAACAAAAAAAACATAGGCTCTGTCAAGACACCATTCTTCATTTACCAAATCCACGACATGATCACTCTTTGCATATTGCTCTTCTATATCCTTCACCTTTTTGCCTTTTGACAATCCCATGCACCCATCAGTGAAACTTTTTCTTGTATTAGCTGTATACATTTAGCAACACACCATTTAACATTTTTGCTGCCTACATATTGTTTAATATTGGACCACGCCATTTCGATGGGATTTAGATCTGGATGGTATGGTTTCGTTAATATCATTTTTAATTTGTTTCAAAGAATCAATTAATTCGTTAGATTCCCTTTTTAAAAAACAATTCACGTCATAAACCATTTTCCTTGCCTGTCTTTTCAAAACAGTATTAGGCATATTCACTTTAAAGTCACAAAAAAACTTAAAAAACTAAATTTAACGAACAAATTCAAACTTAACAAAAAACAACAACAAAAATGAACAGCAATAACAATACAATTAATGATGCAACTGTACACGGGATGTGCGCGGGGCGTCGTATCGGCGCGGGGAACAGAATGCGACTGGAGAGCCAATCGGCGCTACGCCCGCTCGCCCTTCATCCCGCTAGCCCCCCTCAGGTACCTTAATTTTTACTTCTGCGCAATAACGGTCAGCGCTAAAGTTTCGTGCCGCTACTTGTACGTGCGTATAAATAAAGCGGCACGTCATTTCAAAGTAGACGAGCTCGGACAGTTTATTTTGCACTTGTTTTAGCTCGTTGTTGTCATAAGGGCCGCCATAAAAATCAACAAGCTAATTTATAACTTGACCTCGCGAAATAAGTGAAAAATTTCAAAATTTTCTGACAAGAAATCCCACTTGTTCTGAAGTCAGAATAGTGTTCTGAGTGCACTGGCGAAGTTAAAGGATAGCCGTCCCTTACCTACACCCTGTGTAGTATTATTTTTATTTTCAATAAATTTTGTGAAAGATTTTATGTTAATAATTTGCTTTTGTACGAAAATAAATGGTGCTACACATAAAATAGTAATTGTTTCAATTCCATAAGTACTTAAGGCTGCTGGCCTGTTAGTAAACCAGTTCTTATAAAAACTTTCATACTAAGTATTAAAAGTTCCATTAGAATCGGCTTTTTAAATCTAAAAAAATACAATGAGAGTTTAACAAGGAACAGCCGTCTTGAAAGTACGAATAAGTATGTAAGCAATATTCAATGTTTTTTTTTTATTTTCACAACGAGTTCTAGCTAACTATATTTTGTATGCAGGTAACATTTTTAGCAATCTCAAGAATTTCAAACGCTTTGGGTATCCGGGATTCTTAAAGGCATGTCCGTATTATTCTTTCGTGGGAATAAAAGTGAAGTTTAGGTATATTAGCGCCCGATTATCCGATCACTGGGATTACTTTAACTCACACACTGACTTGATACTTATATTTCTTTTTACATACGTGTGCATTTACAATGATTGTAAATATTTGAGCACCATATTTCAATTATCTGTCATTGCTTTATTTTTAATTATTTTTATCTATTGTGGTATACTATTTTTATGAGCATCGTCTGCACATAAATTATATGGGTGTGTAATGTATGATATAATAACAAATGCTCTAATTTCACTTGAAATAACGTTCATATAATATAATTTTCATATGCTATAAAATCATATAACCTAATTCCATATGACCTAATGTTTCATATGATATAATTTTCATTTAATATAAAACATTTAGCATAACGTTCATTTTATATGATTTTCAATATGTATAATATTCTTTTTATATAACATTCATTTGACCTAATTTTCATGTTTAATGGTCACAGTTCTAACCTAACTCAAATGGCACGTAACCAAATCTTAAAATATTCAATGCATGGTCGAGGGTGGGCTTGGTCGACGGAGCCCCGCTTCGCGGGGCTCCTACTTCTGGATGGTTTATAAAAAAATAACCACGAAGGGGATGGCGGGTCTATTCGCTCGCTTCGCTCGCTCACACGACCCCGCCATCCCCTTCTAACCTAACCTGTCCGAGTCGGGGTGCCCTAAAGTCCAGATTGCATCCAATTTCTACTGGTTACAATAGTTAAGGGTGGTAGGTGTATAGGGTATAAAGCGAATGAATATTATAGTAAATGAATAATATACTACATGAATATTATGTCAAATGTGCATTATAGGAAATGTTTATTATATCATAAGAAATTAGATAAAATGAAATTATATCAACAATTCATTATCTCAACTGATCGTTATATTAAACAAAAGTATATTAACTGAAATTAGGTCAAGTGAACGTTAGATTTTTTGTTATTATATCAACCGTTACACACCCAAATTATATACAGGGTGTCCCGAAACTCAACGTCAAGCGGGTACGGGGCAATAAGCTAGGTTGTACCAGTTCTAGCAAAAATAAAAAAATAAACGTACCTGTAGTTCTGGTTCAAACTTTACAGCATCTTCATCTATGGACGCCTTATAGACGGGTGTGTGGAATACAGGCGGGTTGTCGTTGGAGTCTGTTAGAGATATCTGGAGGGAGACCACTGTCATCTGGCCGGCGCCATCGTCGTCTGTTGCCTGAGAAAGTGTGGAAAGATGACAGAAATTAGTCAAGTTTCAGGCCAGGCGTTTGCGTATGAGAAAAATGCAATGATCATAGTATTGGTTTTGTAGAGCGTCGTTCTCGTCACTCCATATACTTTTCAACGCTCGGGTAACTGTACGCAGTTATTGTAGAGATCAGCAGTTACCAACTCACTTGCTCAGCTGTACCAGTCTAACATCAACAATTTACCATCTTTGGATTGCGGTAAATCCATGGGTGTGTGTGAAAGGTCTAAGTTAATGGCAAATAGAAGTGTGGGGTAGTTCCAACGTAAAAATACCTTGTACTGCAAGAAGTAGTCCTTCCTGGTCTCATAGTCCAGGCATGGCGCCTGTCCGGGCGTGGGGCAGGACGCCACAGTGATCACTCCGCTGCGGTTGTCCACTCGGAATAGCTCCGCGCCGTTACCTGACAGCTGGTACACTATGCCTTCTGTACCGAACCTGAAAGAAGGAAAGACGTTGAAAATGCTATTGGAATTAAGTATCTTGTTCCTGTACTTTTAGCAGCGTCCATTAACTCCTGTAGCGTGCAGATAACAGGAGAAGCTGGAGAAATTATTAAGTGCCCCATTGTTTGTGGGACAGCACCACAATTCCACTCCAGGGCGGAATCATCTGTGAATCTCCATCTGAGCAGGTTTTATTTACTTCGGCCTACCTAAGTCCGTAGTCTATTTAAAGACTTCCAGGAAAACCAAAGCAACCCATTTTTTGGTGGGAGATTTTCAGCAGGTGGAACGAATGGGGTTTGCTAGGGTAGCACCATCTCGCCATAGGCTTAGCCTTTCCTTAGACCGTTCGCCAGTGAGTTCCAGGACACATTTTAAAATGCTGCCTTGGATATGTATATTAAAAACATTATGTTCTACGTTTCTTCACTCAAGCTTGATATGAGACAGTTTCTGAATACAGGGGAAACTGAACGGACAATATTTCTAAAGTGTTGAAACGAAAAGAACGTTCGTAAACTTCCATCTTCACCAGATATTTCTGGTTCAAGTGGATTTCTTCCAACTACATATCTGACGTTACTCTTTGCTAATTAAATGCTTGTTATTTCTATTGACTTTAGCAAAACTTTGAATGACTGTGACTGCCACCTTGCGAATTAAACAAATGATGGTGGAGAAGCAATCTGGAAGATTAACTCACTTCGATTTTACTGGTTTTGCTTTTTGTACTGGCTCTACCGACTTCAAAAAGGAGGAGGTTCTCAATTCATCAATCATCAATATTGGCAATTAAGATCGATTTCAAAAATTATTTTTTATTGGATAGGTTATGATTCAGTGGTGCTCCCATATATTTTTTCTTATCTTTGCTTGGGTTGTTTTTGCGGTAGCCTCGATACTACGTTTTTAATCCAATTGTGTATCTTGATGACATTCTTCTACTTCCTGTCACTGTTCTTCACATATCAAGTAGTGGTATACGAATTGGTAGGTACAATAAATAAAAACTGAAAAATAAAAACGACTTATTTCCAAACAAAAAAACAAACACTACATAAGAAGTCTGTTGTATTTTTTGGAAAAAGTTTTTATTTTGCAGATGACGATGTGTTACCTGCCAGTATCCCTATCAGTAGCCTTCACACTAGCGAGCCTGGTGCCAGCTGGCGCGCCCTCGGCGACGGTCGCGGAGTAGGGCTCGTCTGCGAACTGGGGCGCGTTGTCGTTGACGTCCGTCAGAGATATGGTGACGCTGGCCTTGGACGACAGGCGTGGAGATGTGTGGAGCTCTTCAGCTATCACCTGGAAATAACGATGTTGATTTTAATTTATAGTTACGACTAGCTGACGCGACAGTGGTTCTGTCTAGATCATTATCCTCTGCCTAGCCTATTCCCAACTATGTTGGGGTCGGCTTTAACTCTAACCGGATGCAGCTGAATACCATATCCGTATTTTGTATGGAGCGACTGCCTATCTGACCTCCACAACCCACGTTACGGGGTAGCACGATACCTCTTTGCTGTGCCCAAATAGTTTATAAAAATCCCATAGAAAAAACGACGCTCAGTTGTTCCCGAATTTGAAACTGTTGCAATTTTTGGTTCCTTAATAGCCTAATTCGAACTATTACGAAAATTTAATACGAAAAAAATAATAGTCAAATCGTTCCAGCAATCAAGTGATGCGCTCATCAACGAACTGCATCTCATGTTGCTAGCCCGGCGGGCTGTGCTGGTGCCGCTGCTGCGGCTGCATCTCATGTTGCTAGCCCGGCGGGCTGTGCTGGTGGCGCTGCTGCGGCTGCATCTCATGTTGCTAGCCCGGCGGGCTGTGCTGGTGGCGCTGCTGCGGCTGCATCTCATGTTGCTAGCCCGGCGGGCTGTGCTGGTGCCGCTGCTGCGGCTGCATCTCATGTTGCTAGCCCGGCGGGCTGTGCTGGTGCCGCTGCTGCGGCTGCATCTCATGTTGCTAGCCCGGCGGGCTGTGCTGGTGGCGCTGCTGCGGCTGCATCTCATGTTGCTAGCCCGGCGGGCTGTGCTGGTGGCGCTGCTGCGGCTGCATCTCATGTTGCTAGCCCGGCGGGCTGTGCTGGTGCCGCTGCTGCGGCTGCATCTCATGTTGCTAGCCCGGCGGGCTGTGCTGGTGCCGCTGCTGCGGCTGCATCTCATGTTGCTAGCCCGGCGGGCTGTGCTGGTGCCGCTGCTGCGGCTGCATCTCATGTTGCTAGCCCGGCGGGCTGTGCTGGTGGCGCTGCTGCGGCTGCATCTCATGTTGCTAGCCCGGCGGGCTGTGCTGGTGGCGCTGCTGCGGCTGCATCTCATGTTGCTAGCCCGGCGGGCTGTGCTGGTGGCGCTGCTGCGGCTGCATCTCATGTTGCTAGCCCGGCGGGCTGTGCTGGTGCCGCTGCTGCGGCTGCATCTCATGTTGCTAGCCCGGCGGGCTGTGCTGGTGGCGCTGCTGCGGCTGCATCTCATGTTGCTAGCCCGGCGGGCTGTGCTGGTGGCGCTGCTGCGGCTGCATCTCATGTTGCTAGCCCGGCGGGCTGTGCTGGTGGCGCTGCTGCGGCTGCATCTCATGTTGCTAGCCCGGCGGGCTGTGCTGGTGGCGCTGCTGCGGCTGCATCTCATGTTGCTAGCCCGGCGGGCTGTGCTGGTGGCGCTGCTGCGGCTGCATCTCATGTTGCTAGCCCGGCGGGCTGTGCTGGTGGCGCTGCTGCGGCTGCATCTCATGTTGCTAGCCCGGCGGGCTGTGCTGGTGCCGCTGCTGCGGCTGCTGAGACCCTCAAGCGGCGTAAATACTGTACCTTAATAGGTAACTACAGTTTTGAGTCGTTTGGGGTCGAAACGCTCGGGTCATGGGGCCCGAGTGCACGTCTCCTCTTTAAGGAAATTTCTCGCCGGCTGGTTGACACTTCAGGTGACCAGAGGGCTGGGTCATTCTTTGGCCAAAGAATTAGCATTGCCATTCAACGTGGAAATGCTGCCAGTCTTCTGGGCACGTTTCCTGATGACAGCGATGCGGACGAATACCTCGACGCCTAAGTTTAGTGTCCTTTTGTTTTTGTATTTATTTGTTTAGTTAGTGAGTTTAAAGTCAGTTGTTTTTTATACAGGGTAAAATTAAATCGGTATCTAAACATGATAAAATTATAATAAATAAATTTGACTTTTTGTGTGCGGTCATCGACCGCAGTTCTTTACCTAGTCACTTAAAACTCAGTGCATTTCTGATTTTTTTTATAACGTTTAGCAACCTAACCTAAAGGTTTAAGCACCACTCTGTAAGTACACGTGTATATTTAGGTACAGAATTGTATTATTATAATTCTGTAAAGCCTTATGCAGTACGGTCGCGAATCATTTAATCAACATACAATGTGACTGCAAATTAAAAAAAAAAGAATTTCGCGCGCTATCTTAGCGCATCCTCCTTATAACACAGCATGTAAAACTAACCTCCAAAATAAACTTCCTCTGGTTCGGGTCTTCAAAATCCAGGCTGGAGTTAAGCCTCAAAGTCACTGAGGCACTGCCGGTAGCCGTCGAAGGTTCCACGATGAATGCACCCATCTCATCGGATAGACGTAGAGTGAACACTGAGTTGAGACCCTGTAATGATTGTTTATTGTTGTTTATTGTTAATTAAAACGGTAACACCAATTACATTAATTAACATACAGATTGAATAGATAACAAACATATTACAAATACTAACATATAATAGAGGACAACCTAGCATACTTACTCTCGCAAAACATCAAACACACACGCATGATTTTACTCCATTCATCAGCAAATAGATCACATTCAGGATAGGCGGTCAGGAGGGCGTTGAGCATCCTTAAAGTACGACACACAGGGCCTAATGATGACAACATGAAGTTCCTACTTTATTGACAAAGTGCCTTATTCTGAGATAATTTTCACATCTTGCTTTGTAAAGATGGTCACTCATCCACGGACAAAATGTGGCAAGCGTAGCTTAATCTGATCGAACGATCCGTGCGCCTGTTATTACTTATTCACAGGCCCTGAAATAACCATTTTGTGAAAAGGCTCTTACTACATCAGTATCAGTGACGACCATATCCAAATTCGGTAGCGGAGTCCCGATGGGTAGGCTTTCGGGTATCTCCACACTGTACTCTCTGCGGTTGAAGCGCGGCGGCTCGTCGTTGACGTCCTTTATAGTGATGGTGACTGTGACCAGCGTGGACGTCAGGTCGGAGATCAGAGGGGTGCCATTTACAAGTTCTGTTGCCTGTGGAACAATAGAGAGGGTTAAGCCATTGTGCAGCCCAAAGCCGAGCAGTGGTGATGGCGGCAACTTACGAGTTGTAGGTCGTAGGTTCAACAAACCCTGACGGCGCTTTACTTTGTGTACTCTATTTCCAGTAGCGTCGTTAGGGTAGCGACCGCCCAGGGCGCCGGATATGAAGGGGCGCTGCAGGCGCCCTTTTTCTCACTCTTTGAGCGAGGCCTACTTACCCTAATACCACAGTTTGCTTAGCAAAAGTTTACTTTACAAAAGTATCCTTGAATTTTTCGTCAAATGTCCATCAACTTCGGGTTTTCCCGTTATTGACGACAATTTGTTTACAACTTGCTGTACAATTTGAATTATTAAATTTACTACCCCAATTAGAATGCAAATTCACTTCAAAAGTTGACTAGAAAAAAGTTGTCGTAAATTTTCCGGCAAAGAATCATGGCAGGATTTGTACAAAAAAAAATATTTTTTAGAGAAGTTGCAATTCTAATTGTTATCCTGTTGAGTGCCTAAAGAATACCTTCAGGCATTTACAATATATGTATTTAAAACCCCGCAGTAAAAATATTTTGTTAGAAATAAATAGTTTAAAGAGGAGCTCATTCTATTCTATTCTATTTTTCATATGGCAAGCAAAGCCGATGTCTACTATTCTGCCAATGTCTAAGTGAATATTTCAGAACGAAACGGTGGCTGTCAGTGTAATGGCCGCCAGACCATAGATATACATACTCTGTCTACGCCACGCCATGACGCCAGACCATAGACCAGACTATCTTTGGATCGTCGACTGTATTGTGTGTGTTCTTGCTTCGGTTTTATTTTATTTACGCTTTCTTTAACGGTTTTGGCTACTTTCTTGGACATTTGATTTCTGCTTTACCCTGAAAACTCGGCTTCTACCAAGGACTTTTGAATCACACACTTATCTTTGACTTTGTGCTTATATTCTCGACATTGCGTTACATTCTTATATTCTTGAATCCTCGGTTTTTGTGTGTAATGACAGTTGTTTGGTATTTGGGATGGGCAAGGTATCAGGATAACATTTTACTACCAGGTTAGCTTTTAAATCATGTTTTTGTAGAAGAGGAATAAAGACATTAATCAAGATGTTGTGTTTTTATTAGACCTAACCTGATGTTCTATATAAATATCATTTCATAATGAACGTATTAAACTTTCAAAAGATTTCGCCTATCAATATTTCTATAAGCTTGATATTAATTTGACGTCTTCTACCGGTAGACACAATCTATACAAAATCAATAAATGCGCCCTCAATGTAGACGGCTGGTGTCGTACTGCTGCTGCGGCCGGAGTAGTCAAATCAAATCAAATCAAAAGTCATTTATTCAAACTAGGCTGACAGTCAGCTCTTTTTGAACGTCAAAATAAAATTACATAAGACAGTCCCCCCAAAACGCCCGCCCTTCACCACTTCCTTGTGCTTTAGCTGGGAAGAAGAAGTAGCGGAACAAACTCCCCAGCAGCACAGCTGTCTGGTAAGTTAGAAGAACTTGATTCTATACAATAATAGGTAATAAAAATTACGAAACACAAAAAAAAAAAACATAATATTTACCATATGTCAGCTAGCACACGCCAATATACCATCAAAAATTGAAAACTAAAAATAATAGAAAATTAAAATAAAACGTAAACAGAACTTCCAATCTAAATAATAGCCTTCAGGCATAAAGGGAATGCCCGCTTACATATGCAATTCTGCATTATGCAAATATAGCTGCAACTTAAAGTAACAAAAGTTAAACTAGGACCTCTGGACTAAAATTAATAAAAACTTAATACAATTAACAATAACAAAACCATGGTCAGCAAGACGACCAGTCACCACTAGTAGCACCCGTTCACGAGCATAACGCAAAGATCAGCCATTACCCCCCTCGCCATATTTGAGGGAAGGAGGCAACCCGACCCCCGACGCTACCGCAAGCAGTGACATCTAAGGGAGCATGACGAACTTGCTGCCGGTTGCACTGGCAAGAATAATCATGAATTGTCGAGGTCGCTAGCTAACTACATATTGCAATACTACTCATTAAAAAAAACATTGTAATGAGTAGATTAAGTCAACAACAAATGAAAAAAGAAAAAGGAAAACTGAATTATACAGTCAGATAAAATAAGCAATTATATGAAATAACATAATGATATAACCTGTCAGTGGGTAGGCTAATTCTGGTCAAAGAACACAAACATTGTCTTAATCACAGCGACCAACAATTCTTATCATTTAAGTAGTCGTTGATAGAATAGTATGCCTTTGAACAAAGGGTGGATTTTACTTTAGCTTTAAACGCACTAAAATGCAAATCTAGCAAGGAAGAGGGTAGCTTGTTATAGAAGGTTATACCCAGACCAACAAATGAGTTATGAACCTTATGTAGCCGGTGAAAGGGAACACGTAGTTTGTCCTTATTTCTAGTATTAATATTATGAATATCACTGTTTTTAGTGTACAAGTATATATTTTGCCTAATATATAAGATGTTGGCGAAGATGAATTACGATGCCACCGTGATAATCCCAACATCTTTTAAGAAATCTCTCAGAGAAACTCTAGAACCTAGTTGGTAAATTGCTCGAACAGCTCGTTTCTGAAGAACAAAAATATTTTGAATGTCAGCGGCTTTGCCCCACAGCAGAATGCCGTAGGACATAACGCTATGAAAATAACTAAAATAAACTAACCGAGCTGTATCAACGTCAGTGTATTGTCTTACTTTCCCGACGGCGTAGGCGGCCGAACTGAGCCTTCCCGCTAGGCTTGATATATGCAATCCCCACTGAAGTTTGGCATCTACTGTTAAGCCTAGAAAAACTGCAGAGTCTACAGTTTCAAGCACCTCATTATCTAAGACGATGTTGGGTCCTAGATTCCTAACATTCGGTAAGGCGAACTTGATACATTTCGTTTTCTTGGCATTGAGAACTAGGTTATTTACGGTAAACCAATGCGTAACCATTGAGAGTGCACTGTTTACGTCGTCAAAATCTTGTCTGTTCCTGTCTACTTTAAAGATAAGGGAGGTGTCATCAGCAAACAGTACAACGTTACAGATATCCTTTAAATAGAATGGTAAGTCATTAATATACACTAAGAATAAGAATGGACCTAGTATTGAGCCTTGAGGTTCACCTAACTGAACTGGTCGCCCGGATGATTATCGATTAGTGCGGATGTGATGGTGATGTGGGTGTCATCCTCAATGTAGACGGCTGGTGTCGTACTGCTGCTGCGGCCGGAGTAGTGCGGATGTGATGTGGGTGTAATCCTCAATGTAGACGGCTGGTGTCGTACTGCTGCTACGGCTGGAGCAGTGCGGATGTGATATGGGTATCATCCTCCCGCCCTTATCCCAGTTTATAAGTACACCCTTTCTACCCATATCATCTTTCACACAATCCATTCTTCGTTTTATGGAAAATGTTACAAATAATGATTAATGATCGATCTTAAATGTGGCCATGGACGACCGAGCTTGGGCACAAGCTACTCTTCCCATTCGTATGGGAAGCCTCGGCGTCCGCAAAATTTCCAGTATTAGTTTACCGGCTTTCATATCCTCGGTCCACGGCACTGAGAAATTAATCAGGAAAATCTTAGCTTCCATACTGATTGATTTTGATGTGCCGTGCCTCACCGAGGTTATGGATGCTTGGAAACACGCTTGCCCGAACTCAAATCTACCTGATAATCCATTTTCCCAGAGACAGTGGGATGAGCCGCTCTGCAGAGTTGTACAAGAGAATTTACTGAACACTTCTACTACTACTGCAGAGCGTGCGCGACTGCTAGCTGTGGGAAAATGGGAGACGGGTCTGTGGCTTCATGCACTACCGTCATCGAACATTGGCACTTTGTTCGACGACACAACTTTCCGCCTCGCTGCCTTCCTACGATTAGGAGCTCCATGTTGTTCTCCTCATCGCTGTCACTGTGGCGAAGTTGTCAACAGTCTCGGACACCACGGCCTATCTTGCAGCCAAAGTGCGGGTCGCTTAGCGCGGCACGCGAACATTAACGACATCATCCGACGAGCTCTTGTCACCGTCGGCGTTCCAGCTGTATATATATACCCATTGGCTTGGCACACGACGATGGCAAGAGACCGGACGGCATGTCTTTATTTCCATGGAAGATGGGTAGGCCTTTAGTGTGGGACGCAACGTGTGTCGATACTCTTGCGCCATCCCATCTTCCTGGGTCGGTGTACTGTGCTGGCGTTGCCGCTGCGGCTGCGGAAAACCTCAAGCGGCGAAAGTATAACAACATTATTGGTAATTATATTTTCGAGCCGTTTGGGGTTGAAACCCTCGGGCCGTGGGGTCCGAGTGCTCATGCTCTCTACAAGGAAATCTCCAAACGGATGGTTGACACTTCCCGTGACCCAAGGGCTGGTTTTTACTTTGGCCAGAGGCTGAGCTTTGCTATACAACGTGGTAATGCCGCCAGTCTCTTGGGTACATTACTAGTCGACAGCGATGCGGATGAGTTTTTTGAGGCTTTGTTTTAGTTAGTTTAATTGAAATAAACTTTTAATGATTAATCAATGTAAGTTTTCAACTCTTTTCAACTGTAAAGAACGATTCACATGTTTTGTCTTCAGTTGTCAGTTTTATGAATCCGTTATTTTCACGTCGTTTTTATTTATAAATACAAAATGGGCAACGTGATGAAACAAAAACTGATATATTAATTTCGAAATATTTAAATTATGTATTCTCAACATTGGAAAATATTTGGAACACTCGAAATGAACTTTTTTTTTGTACAAATTACTGTAAGGATGTCGCCATGATTCTTTGTATATCAATTTATTGTTAATTTGACTTGAAAAATTGTAAAGTATTTTTTTACCGTCAAATTGTAGACATCTTTATTTATAAATTTGTTTACAAAATTGTTGATAAATTACCTTGTGTAATGGTAAGAATGAACATTTCAAACTTTTTTTTCTAGTAAAAAAGTTACCTCGATGAAAAATTTACCGCAAATTTTTCTTTTCAACTTTTGTTTGCTGTGAAATTGTCGGAAAATTCGGGTAGCAAATTTGAGGTAATTTCAATTGTCAAATTACTGTTAATTTTAAATGATAGTGGCTACTAGATTTCTTAGAAGAATATAGAAATACAGGCTTTAAAAGCACCATTTTAACTGCATAGGAATTGGCTGAAGAACTAGAAATTGAACCTGTGTTTAGAACCACAACAAGAATTCGATTTGTTAAGCGTCAAGCTGGTGATATTGCCCGCGATGAGCCTATAACTTCTCCAAAAAAAGAAAATTGAGGTTGAATTTTTCAACTGTCTTTTGGACACTACATTGTCAATGAAAGATTTGAACAGATAAATGAGTAATCGGAATCTTGGTCTTTTTTGTACAATATAAAATAGATTCCGGAAAATCCGACCTTGCCAAACTCCATTGAAATTAACTGTAGACTAGAAATCAGTTATAGATGGTTGTATGTTGTGTGATGAACTCGTAAGTCTGAAATCTTTTTGCCTGATCAGAATGCGGGTACTCCTGTATTTGTTTTAAATTTTATCAAAGATCGCAACTTACAAGGACTGTATCCAATGTATGGATAGGATTGCGAATATTTTTGACTACGAGTATAGTTACCTGTAACGGTTGCTAATGGGGAGAGGAGTTTTTCTAAGCATAAGCTGATAAAAACCTATCTGCGATCGACAATATCTCAATCTTGATTGACAATCTTGGCAAGTTTGTCAATCGAAAATGAAATTGCTAAAAACATCGACTGTGATAAACTATTACGAGTATAAGAGTTCGCTTTTAATATATTGTGGTTATTTCTTTTAATGAATAGTTGTTTCACTATATCCTTAGCCTTTTTCCCGTATGGGTTTAAATTGCAATTAGAGGGCGCCGCAGAAATCTCGCCCAGGGCAGTGGTAGGGCTAAAACCGGCACTGATTATTTCATCACCACTGCTCTCAAAATGGTGAAAGAAAACATAATGAAGAAATCGGCATGTCTTAGATACAAAAACTCGAAGATGTGATTTAACCGCCCACTCCCTCTCACAAAGAGGAGGCCTGTGTCCCAGCATTAGGAACATTTAGGCCGATTATGCTAAGCCATTATTCACACATTTATAACAAGTTATAATTGAGATAGTGAAAAGTTCAGGTAAGATAGAGTTCGTCAAAAAAAAATGAATATACTTCAGGCAAAAAAATATTCAAACTTCGGAACAGAGACAAAAACGTTTAGTCCTGAGGACTTTTCACTAACTATGTCACTAAATATATAAATAAGGTAATATCGACACTTACTCTAATAGTAAGGTTCAGTGGTGAAGAAGGGTCTGCTAAAGCTTCTCTGTCCAATGGTTTAGCTGTTCTTAGTTCATCCGTCCGGCTGTCCAGTAAGAAGAAATCCAAGGGGTCTGGAAAATAAGGTGGAAAAATCATATAACAAATTTAATAACAAAAACGGCCAGATACAAACAACAACAAACAGAGAACACGCAGAATAACAACAAGCAGAGTCCCGCCCATTGAACATTAATTTATTGGTCTTGAACTCGCCTGCCAGTGTTAGCAGTCGATGCAATGCCACTTATCAGGGGTGCCAGCTACGTAATACAACTCTCAAACACAAGCCAGATTTATACAGTACCAACTCTAAGGACAGGTTTATTATTTGCCACAAGAGGTACGTAGTGTTATCAAGGAAAAATGTCCAGTGAACGTTAGGTACTGTCGACAACTTACTAGTAACTAGTTCCAAAACAACATTTCTCGGCTGCGCCCTATCCGCGTCCCTGGCCTTCACAGTGAGTGCCAGCGTGCCCACGGGCGCGTCCTCAGCCAGGGCCCCGCTGAGGGCCCCGCTGAACACAGGCGGGGAGTTCTGTACGTCCATCACTTTGATCTCCACGTGGGCTGTCGAGTTGAGGGTGCCGTCCTGGGAAAAAGAAAGCTTTGTGAATGATGTGGACTCATTCTAGTCTTATCTAGTTTACAAAATTGTGTCCTTGTTTTTAAAATTACAGTTGATATTTTTAACTTTTTAACCAACGAAAAAACGGAGGAGGTTACTCAAGTCGACGCGTTTATATACATTTTTTTTAAATGTATGACCACGCATAACTTTTTAAGGACTAGTTCGATTTTGATTAAGCTTTTTTTTTTGGAAAGGGTCGAAATTGGTCCCAAATAAATTTGGAAAAAAAATCCAACCCTAAGGGTAGGAAAACAGGGGATGATTGATCGTTCACTCACTGATTGTAATGTATGACCACGCATAACTGTTTACAGAGTAGTCCGATTTTGATAATTCTTATTATATTGGATAGGAATTTGGAATTGGGAATTTGTAAAAAAAAAATCCTACCCTAAGGGTGGGAAAATAGGGGTGATAACAAAAAAGTAACTAATCAAAAATTCACAATTCCGGCTCGCTACAAGTCTGCGTCTGGGTGCTCCATGCGTGGCTCCGCATCGCTGTCAGTGCGGTGAAGCAGTTGATTGCCTCGGACACCATGGCCTTGCTTGCAGCAAGAGCGCTGGTCAGCTGGCACGGCACGCCAGCATTAATGACATCATCCGTCGGGCTCTCGTCACCGCCGGGGTGCCAGCTGTCTTAGAACCCAATGGCTTGGCACGCGACGATGGGAAGAGGCCAGACGGAATGACCATAATGCCTTGGAAGTTGGGTAGACCTTTGGTGTGGGATGCTACCTGTGTCGACACATCCCATCTTCTGAGCACGGCGGGCTGTGCTGGTGCGGCTGCTGCAGGTGCAGAAAGCCTCAAACGGCGCAAATATAACAACATTATTGGGAGCTATATGTTTGAGCCGTTTGGGGTTGAAACACTAGGGCCGTGGGGTCCGAGTGCTCATCGAGTATTTCGAGACATCGCCAAGCGGTTGGTCGAATCTTCACGTGACCAAAGGGCTGGCCAATTCTTAGCTCAAAGAATCAGCGTTGCCATCCAACGTGGCAACGCTGCCAGCCTTTTGGGCACTTTTCCCACTGACAGCGATGCGGACGAATTCTTTGATGCCCAGTGAGCTTTTCCCTTTTTACTTTATATACTTGTTCATAATTCTAATTTTATTATAAGTTTTAGCATCTTTTGAATAAATAATATTATCAAAAATTAAGCATGTAGTAATTGGTAGATTATAACCACAAAAACGTTTTAACAAAAACATTCAACCACCGAAACAAACTACTAAAACTGAAAGCAAAAAATAATTAATCTTTTTTGTTTAACCTCAATAACTACGTTCGGAAGTCGGTGACTTTGGATATGTACGAGTATTTCAATTTTATGTCACCGCCTGCCGAACTTAGTTATTGAGGTTAAACAAAAAAGGTTTATTATTTTTTTGCTTTTCAGTTTTTTTCGGCTGTAATTTTTTTTTTTGTAAAAAAATTCTACAGTTTTGTTTCTGATGATCCCGGATGCTCCGGTTAAAAGTAAGAAAATATGGGTTTTTAACACGCCCTTGACGTTTATATGTATTATGCTCATGAACGGGTGCTGTCATTGTTATTAGTAATTAACTGTTTATTTAATCTACTCCGAAGGTCGTAGCTTAACATTTTATTTTTATTTTTTACCAGCCGTTAACTATTATTATTTCAAGTTTTATATTATTACTTCAAATTAAATCTAAATTAACATAATGCAGCATTGCATATGTAAGCGGGCACACCCTTTATGCCTGGAGGCTTTTATGTGAGTTTTGAGTTCTGTTTACGTTTATTGTTTTGTTTTTATTATTTACTAGCTTTTGCCCGCGACTTCATACGCGTGGACTTTAGAATCAAGTAGATAATCATTTTTTTTTGATAATATATAGCCTATTTTTTAAATTAGACCTCTCGGAATACATAATTGAAAACTGCATTCAATTCCATGCAGTGGTTTTTGCGTGATGCGGTAACAAACATACAGACAGACAAAAATTCTAAAAACCGTTGTTTTGGCTTCTGTTGCTCTAATAAAGACCCCCCATACTATTTTTTCTTCAATATCTTTAATGTACAGACATCGGCCTGTTACAATTTTATTATATGTATAGATGTCTGCTTGAGTTTAGTTACTATGTTTTGTTCGTATATTGACATGACATGTGCTATCTGACATATGGCTAATTATTTAATTTTATGTTTTGTGTTTAGTCATGTTAGTTACTAACCTATTATTGTACAGAATCAAGTTCTTCTAACTTAACAGACAGCTGTGCTGCTGGGGAGTTTGTTGCGCCACTTCTTCTCCCCAGCTAAAGCACTAGGAAGTGGTGAAGGGCGGGCATTTTGGGGGGACTGTCTTATGTAATTTTGACGTTCTTATGAACGTGCTGACTCTCAGCCTATTTTTAATAAATGACCTTTGATTTTGACACAGGACCCAAATAATATCACACTGGTTTCCCAAAAAGTATTCGTAAGGATCCCTATATAATAATATTAAATATGTTAGTGATACCTACATAATTCCTACTCACGTCAAAGACCAGAAAACTCGAAGCTGGTTATACTCACAGTAGCATACAGCTGGTACTGGTAGAACTGTCTCTCGTTGTAATTGAGGGATTTCCTCAGCACCAAGGCACCAGTGTATTGGTGAGCTGAGGAATTGAGGGCCACCACTTCGAAGGTTTCGCATGCTTCGGGCCACTAGAAGAAATATAGGTCAAAATAAAGATATTTTTGTCTGAATAAATGAGTGATCATTCACTCATTTATTCAGATTCTTCTTTTTTTATTCGTATTCTTTAGCATTCATATGCTAAAGAATAAGAATCAAAATCTTGCAAGAGGCCGTCGAAAGAATCAACGAATGACGATGGCCTTACTCAGTGCAATATCAATGTAACACAAAGAAAGGTATACCTCAATGTCTATGCGTATACAGGATGGCAAGGACATCGACGCAAACTGAAACCATGAATTCAGCATATGATTCTAGACCCTCTAGAGTAGAAATGGTTTCGTTATCATTACAATAATCTGCTTTTTCATAGAAAAACGCAATACCTACGCGGGCAAAATTTATGGAACAGCAATTATTTTTTCAATAATCGTCGAAATATGCCAAACGCATTGGGTTCAGAATCATGTAAGTACCTACTGAATCAAACAGATTTTCGTCGATGTCCCTGCTACCGTGTATGTGTATGATAGTCACAAAAACTAACCTATGATAATATTATCATATAACCAACCAACTTACAACCGGACAGCACAGTAATATTAAAAATCTATTAAACTAGAGCTACTTATTTCATCTTAGTTTTGGGTAAACTTCGGGGCCCTTTTAACCTTGTTGATTCAATATAATTATGATGATAAGATATTAATAATAAGTTCACCTGGTCATTAGGCACGCAGCCTACTTCCAGGCCATCTCCTACGGAGTCTCGGTCTTCCACGAGGATGTTTTCCAAGAGAGTTTTCCCAACTTCCTCATCTTCTGGCACGTCTACTTCATAAGGACTCTGGAATTTATAAACAAGGATTACATCTGTTTTAGTTTTTACTTTTACAAAACCAAAGACACCGACTTCCGAATTTTTTTTTTCACTTTGAAGTGTTTTGTTTGGAATTCGGTTGTTTAAAAAAAAAAACAACCGAATTCCAAACAAACACAACAAAGTGATTTTTTTTTTCGGAAGTCGGTGTGTTTGGTTTTGTATTATTAAGGAAGGGTCCTATGGCCCTTTACAAAGTTTTACGACAAACAAAAATGTACAGTGCTATGAAACACTATTATCACTTCATAATCATAATACGTTTCAATTGTTCGAGCTCCGACCTCAATCCTCGGGGGCAGTTGCCCACCAGACACAACACTCGTCTAGTCTGAGCACCCTCCCTTTTCCTTGGAGGTTGAGTGAACTTCACACCCTGTTCCTCATACCTCTATCTATACCATCAAAAGAATATATTCTCTTACATTTTTAAACATCGGTGGGTTATCATTCTCGTCGAGCACAATGACGGTGACCGGCTGCCGCTGCACCAAGCTCTGCTCTTTAGCAGGGTCTTCTTCTTCTATTGAAACTAAGAACTTTATCGTGTCTTCCACCTGTAATAATATTATAATTAATATTTTTCCGATTTTAGCCCACGTTTTTACGGACATAATAAAATCACTGAGTGATTCCTTTGCGCACTTGATCTTCAACGCGTGCGTTAGCTCCGAGATTTGAAAATCGAAAACTGTGTTTTCGACTCGCTGAGCCTCACTTCCGCTACACTCTGTTGGATTCTCAAAGCTGGGCTCAACACGAACAGTTGAAACTCCAGAGTGCGAAAACATCCCGACGCGATTTTATTTCATCCGTGTGAATGTCGACTTACACGATTACTGAAAAATGCTTGCACGGACTCAAATATGTGTGGTTTTTTCCTCAAGAGACTATTTCAAACATTAACCTACATTGTCTTCACATGATCTGACCAAGATTATGTTTATGCTTTTTGTTGTGTTTGTTTCGCCATTTTCTTCTCAGATGTAGTCAGAAAGGAAATATCGACTCCATCTTGCTTATTATTTTATAATATGACTTGTAGAAGTGATTCCAATATTATATTTACAGAATAAACAATTTCATTTCTTACAAAATCAAAATCAAAAGACATTTATTCAAAGTAGGTTGAGAGGCATCACTTTTTGAACGTCAATACTACATAAGACAGTCCCACAAAAACGCCCGCCCTTCACCAGGGCGGGCGTTTTTTCTTCCTAGTGCTTTAGCTGGGAAGAAGAAGTGGCGCAACAAACTCCCCAGCAGCACAGCTGTCTGTTAAGTTGGAAGAACTTGATTCTATACAATAATAGGTAAGTACTCGTAATTAACATTCAACAATAAATTAAAAAACTTTTTCCAAAAAAAAAAACAACCGACTTCCAAAAAAACACTACAAAGTGAAAAATAACTTTAATTTCGGAAGTCGGTGTCTTTGGAGCTGTATTTGAATTTTTTGTCACCGCCTTCCGAAATTAAAGTTATTTTTCACTTTGTAGTGTTTTTTTGGAAGTCGGTTGTTTTTTTTTTTGGAAAAAGTTTTTATTTTTCACTTTTTAGTGGTTCACATGTGCTTACCCCTTCACAGCATACCGGCGTGATGTTATGTTATGAACTGGTGTAAGCAATAGATAGACATGAGATTTCAGCAATCCCAGTCCATTTGCTATCATTTATTGAGGAGTTCCGTTGCCTATCTCCAAAGTTCTTCATCAGATCTTCACCAAATTGAAATGAGACCACTACGAGAAAGTACTCTTCCAAAAAATACCTAAATCGCTTCGTGTGCCTATAAAATTTGAAGAGTTCTCTCTATTTCTCCAGGATCCCATCATCAGATCCTGACTTGATGATCATGGGACCATCTGGAAAGTATACCCTTTCAAACAAAAAAAACAAAATCCAAATCGGTCCAGCCATCTTCGAGTAATCGGGGAACATACATAAAAAAAAAAAAAAAAAAAAAAAAAAAAAAAAAAAAAAAAAAAAGGTCCCGACGAATTGATAACCTCCTCCTTTTTGAAGTCGGTTAAAAATATTTTGAATGTCAGCAGCTTTTCCCCACAGTAGAATGCCGTAGGACATAATGTTATGAAAATAACTAAAATAGACTAACCGAACTGAGCCTTCCCGCTAGGCTTGATATATGTGATCCCCACTGAAGTTTGGCATCTACTATTATGCCCAAAAAAACTGCCGAGTCTACAGTTTCATGTACCTCATTATCTAAGACGATGAATGGGTCCCAGATTTCTTACATTCGGTAAAGCGAACTTTATACATTTAGTTCTCTTGGCATTGAGAAATGACTATTTGTGGTAAACTAATCCGTAACCCTTGAGAGTGCACTGTTTACGTCGTCAAAATCTTGTCTATTCCTGTCTACTTTAAAGATGAGAGAGGTATTATATCTACACATTGGTGCCTATTATTTAAATAAGAATTTACTACGTTGAGAGCTTCATTTTGAACACCATAATGACGTAGTTTACGCAAAAGCGTGTCATGGTGCACGTAATCAAATGCTTTGGAAAGATCACAGAAAACTCCAATAGCATTTTCTGAGTTCTCCCATGCGTTAAATATGTGTTTCAGCAGAGCAACACCCGCGTCTGTAGTCGAACGACCTTTTGTAAAGACATAATTATTGTTCATCATGAAGGAGGCTATTTAAAATAAAATGTGTTAGCAACTGCTTGATTATTAACTTTGTAAATATTTTACTAAATTCAGGTAAGATAGAAATAGGCTTAAAATTGCCAACGTTATTTTTATTACCTGATTTAAATAATGGTATGGCTTGACTACTCTTCATGACTTCAGGAAAAGTTAAATAAATAAAAATAAATAGAGATACCCAAGGAATCACTAGTGTTTTTAGACCTTAGTGTGTTAAAAAAGTTAACTATACCACTAGGCGTTGCATGTTCGAAACGAAATAAACAACTACATTTGGGCACACTACTATGCAAAAGGTTTTCTGCTTTAGACGGGGACGAATTTAAGGTGTGAGTCGTAGTTAAAGGTATGTTGACAAAAAACTTATTAAATGCCTCAGCTACGTCAGCAGCTTCATTAACTAATTTGTTGTTAACCATAATCTCTAGTTGTTTTTCCTGTTTAGCCGACTGGCCAGTTTCATTACTAATAATTTTCCAAGTGGTTTTTACTTTATCATTGGAATTTTTGATTGTATCGCTTAAAATTTTTGATTTAGTAAACGCACAGATTTTTTAAAATAATTTCGGACATACTCTAGAAACGGACAATCAAACCTGTATTTTTCCAACCATATAACTCGTATAGTCTCGCTCTACTTTTATAAATACCTGGAGTGGCCCATTGGTTGAAGCCAACGGAGGTGACATTAATATTATATCAATGGTTTTGGTCTTGAAAGTAGATTGGTATTCTTTTTGCTCAACATCAAAAAGGAATCCAAAGATTTTATTAGGATTCTCGTGTTCTGCCATTGATGGTGTAATTCTATGAGCAATATTATTTTTAAATTTGTTGCAACGACTAACTGTATAAGGCCTGCATTCTACTTTATGTGGCTTTTTATGTAATGGTAAACGGAAGCTAGCCAATAATCCACAGTGGTCAGACGTCAAGTCAATTAATACTAAGTCATTTTTGGCATCACAATCACTAAATATATTATCAAGACAAGTCGACTTAGAACCCGTGATCCTGGTAGGATCTTAAAACAAGTTAGTTAAATTAAAAGACCTAAACAGATTAAGAAGTCTAATACTTAATGGAGTAACATCTAAAATATTAATATTAAAATCTCCACATAAAATTATACTTTTACTACTTGATTTAAATTTATTGAGTAAATCCTCCATTACCGATTCGAAACGAATGAAATCCCCAGAGGGGGGTCGATAGACGCAAATTATAATGTATCGCTCAAGTTCAACACAAGACAACTCAATAATATGTTCAATAGAAAGATTCACTAAATCTAAATTTTAGGTTGTTTACATTTCAACTTGTTTGAAAAAAGGATTAAAGATCTACCGCGAACAGCAGATTTTCTTACAAATGCACTTTGTACGGTAAAATTATCATCATTATTAAACACTACTTCATGTTCTTTCAACCAGTGTTCAGTCAAACATAACACCTGAACATCATAGTTCGCCATAAATAAGCTTAACTCTAGCTCTTTGCCGGATAGACCCTGGATATTTTGATGAAGAACATTCAACATAATATGTGGCTTATCTGTTGTCGCACCTAATCGTTTAAACTACTAGGCGTATCAAAAGTAGTGTTAGCACTAGTAGTAGTGTTAGTACTAACAGTAAGCGATGGTAAACTACAGGTACCAGTGTCATGGTGTAAATTGTATGCTAAGAGATTAGCAATTTGTCTCCTACAACTAGGTGGCAAATACATAGTATAATTTGTCAGTTTTTAATCAGAAATAAATTGATTACAATCAAAAAATAAAAAAGCGTCACTGTGACGACTTGTCCTATTAAAAATTATAAATGTGCCTATTTTGCTCATAAGACAAGTAATGTGAATAGGGCAACGCACAGAAAATACGAGTAAATGTACAATTATTGGTCTCATTGAATAACAGTTGAAGTGGGGTGTATTTTTGAAAATTTAATATTACTTATTAATTGGCTAATACTGGAACCGGGTGAAAAATTGTTAATTACATTTTAAACACTATGTGGCTTAATTGCCGTAAAATTTTCGATACTTATTGCCGTTGTCATAGTTTTAATTTAAAAATGTATCTTTTACTGTTCATTGAGCCCTACAGGACCCATACCTACTTGTATGTTAGCTTTAAGTCATGGTGTGACCTTGTTAACAATAATGAACGCAAGTAAAGATATGAATATGAATGTTGAGTAGGCAAGAAAATATATTATTTAGAAATGCTTAACATATAAACTATTTTTTTTTTTTTACTGGCAGTTATTATAATAAATAAAACTGATGCACTGATGTTTACCTAACTTTGTCTTTGTAAAATCTTTAAATATTAATTGAACCCGCCACCCTGAGCGTAAAGCGGGAATTGAATACCACCATAATTACCACATACTTATTTTAATAGCATGCATTTATAACTTTATGTAAATAATATGCATATTTTTTATGATACGTACTTGCAATGCTTATATTATTATTAAATCATTTTAATTGTTTTAGTAATTGCTTTGTTATTATGTAAAATTCAAGTCTGAGAACGTTAACCGTGCCAGCCTTGAAGTTTGGGGTCTTTGTCGCAATTAAAAATAATATAAAATTTTATTTTGTTTAAGAGAGCTCCAGAGAGCATTTTAAACTAAAAAACAAACAGATTTAATTGTTTTCTTTTTCGTGGCAATTAAAATGTAAATAAATCGAGAGCACTGAACGCTTTGTATGTTTGTTGAGTAAACCGCCTCAAGATTGGTTTTAAGAAATGGTTCAACAAGATCTTGTTGAACCATTTCTTGAAACCAAACTAGAATTATATTGAATTGGTTTTACCTCTCTATCCAGTGGTCGGTCCAACGTGACGTTCCCAGTGACTGGATCTACCGAAAATTTGTCTGTGCCAACTAAGCTGTATTTTATCTGAAAAGCAACAAAATAAATTATTAATTACTATGTGCTTACAAACTTCATACTGTCAACTGTATATTTTTATAGTATCTGTCTTTTTTCTGCCTTTCCTGTCAGATGCTTCTTGGGGTCAGCGCAGTATAGTTGGGTCTTCCATGACAGCCGTTGCCTTAATTTTAAACCTTTAAAGATATCTTGTTACGCCACCCATTATTAATTTTGGATAAAGGCAAGAGAAGAGAGAAGGTATGATGATGCGTAATTATCACTATAATGTTCCCACTACTGGGACACAGGCCTCCTCTCGGTGAGAGAACCACGCGGGCCCGGCTTTGTAGATGTCACATGTCTTTGAATTTTTGGTTCCGGACATGCCGGTTTCCTCACAACGTTTTACTTTGCCGTTTTGTAAGCGGTGGTGATTAAATAATTTACACAACGTAATGCCCCTGTCTGAGTTACAACTCGTAAGTCGCGACCGTTGCGACTGGGCTACCACTGCTCATGATGATGGTGATCCATAAGTAACGGTAATGAAGGCGTAACTATAAATAAAACCATCAGTTTATTCTCTTACCGGTAATCCTTCAGGGTGTGATCCTTGCAGCGTGTACACTATGGTGCCGACTAGCGTATTCTCTGATAAGGCCAGGTTGTTCATGTCCTGTGTGAATATTGGTAACATGTTTGTGGATACTGGAAAAACAAAAGGTATTTCATTTATTGGTTAAAAATAACTACGATTCAGTAAAGAAAATGTCTAAAACATCTTGTAAAATTAATTAGCTCCGAAAAAGACAACAATCCGTAAAGTGTCTTGGCAACTATAGGATAATGTGAAATGGAAGCTAGCGTCATTCTTTCAGGAATATAACCATCACGTCTGCCAAAGTGCCACATTGAGTGGTGATGATCGCTTTTAAGTTATCAGCAATAGCTACCATATTATTCATCGCACATTTATCTACGTGTGACCCTGAACTTAAGAGAATGAATAACCATAAAACTTAATCATCATTACCAACAATGACGTAACGAAATGAATACAAATGATCCCATTAAAAGAAAACGGTCGTAATTTCCGCGAACCAAGTATTTGTTTGAATTCAAGATGGCCAAAAAGACGCCCTAAAAACCTATATTACAAAATGTTCAATTATACACATTAGCGGTTGAAATCTATACACGGAGAAAGAGTCGATGCTATAGCTGATAATTGTGTTAATCACTGTGCCGGTTCCAATAACAGTGTTATTGTTAACAGTCTACTGTTCACTGTTGGTAGTTATCAGTTTTCGATTCCGTCACTTTGTTAAAACATTAGTTAAGTTTAAAATCTCAATATTTTGTGCAGGCAACTTTGTCCTGGATGGCTTTCTCTGCAGATTTTGGCTTGAACAGGGTCTGATCTATTTATTTTGTTCTTGTCACTTGTTGTCACGATTTTTGTAAGCATAACTCAAGCTGATCTTAGGGGCCGACTCTCTAACTCCATTAATGAAGATACAGGCCCATCCGGAAGAAGTTCAAAACTTCGAAGTGAATCCTACAGCCGGTTAACTATCTTTTTGGCACATCGGGAATACTTTACGTAAATCAAAAAAAAGTTGAAAATGCAAAAACTGAGAGCTCAGAAACGGCTCAGAAATTTAGGCTAGAGCTAAGTTAGATCGCCTTTTGTAATAAGGAGGCTTCTGCTTTACAAAAGAAAAACGCCTACGCTACTAAAGCCGTCACTCATTACTTTTATATAACTTGCACGTGTAATAACGCAGCCAAGATTTATATTTTCCTAACCGGAGGCCCGAGCACTGTGAATGATCATCTTCCTAGCATTTTGCCAACTATTTTGGGGTTCGCTTCCAGTGTAACCGGATGTAGCTGACTAACTGCATTTTACAGGGAGCAACTGCCTATCTGACCACAACACAGTTGACACTGGGTAACATTATATGGCAAGACTGGTTTTCAGACTTTCGAGCTTCTGACCACCCGTAACGACTGTCAATGATCTACAAATGACAACTGGAACCAACGGCTTAAGTGCTTTCCGAGGCACAGAGGGATCTTGGTATGTAAAGACGGTCACCCAACCACGGACCATTTTTATTATTACTAATTACATTAATTACCTAAAGAAAAACAAAGCGCCGTCCAAATGATGACGTAGTTCCATCGCGTCTCCATCTTTGGTTATCTGTAACAATGAAATTGTTTTTATGAGCTTTCGTCATTTTGTTAAGTATGACACGAAAAGAGATGGTAAATGATATGCGGCTACTCTGAGAAGAAGACCGAAGCAAACTCAGAGATGTCAGTGTCTTTTATTTAAAGCCCCAGCCAGTAGAAAATATCTTGGTCAGATCATGTAAGGACCATATAAATCAGTGTCTGAAATGGTCTGGAATGGGATAACCAAATCCATTACAGATGTGTCAGCAATGTGGAACACAACGGACTAATAGAAAGAAGGTGAATTCGAAGATGACCTCTGACAAATATGTTAGGAACAGAAATGCTTCGCCGACGAAAATCTAATTTAAGTGTTAAAATCGTGTGCGCACAGAAACAACGCCTTGATAATGCAACAAAAGCATGCACAACCCACGTACTGGATATTACAATAGGTACCCTTCGGTAAGACTGTCTGTCAAACTTTCGGACTACTGACGACCCGTAACGGCTGTCAAAGATCTACGAATAACAGCCGGGACCAACGGCTTAACGTGATTTCTGAGGCACAGGTCTTGATATATAAAGATGGCCACACATTCATGAACCAACCGCAGCAAGCGTAGCTTAACCTGATCGATCGACCCGTACGGCTGTTATTACTTAGCCACAAGCACCTCTAAACAAAACATTTATCAAGAATTATTGTTTGGAAGCACTTACACTTAAAGCTATAAAAATGACATCTTGGTATGTTCCAAAAAGGGAGCAATTTAAAAAATGATCTACTACCTTGTCCTTCACTCTTAACTCCTTGTCTGAAATTAATATCCTGTGTGTCGACGATGTCAGTTTATATGTACCCTTTTTAGTTAAATGAGCCATTTCACTAAAGAGTTAGTTGCTAACTAATCTCTGTCACTTAATTATAACTCAAAAGATTGAAAGTCAATGGATTTCAATATAACTTAGCACATAACATAATAAGTCATATTCATTAGATAACGAATGTCATTAAGGACGATACTGTTGTATGAATGAGACGCATTTAAGTAGGTGACTCACTAATGCAACACACAAATCATAATAATTATGACGATAAACGTCTCAATGTGGGAAACGATCTTAATGAAAGTATAAGTTAATAAACATTAGTGAATTACTGTAACAACTACCGGGGTTACTGGGCACCACACTAACTATAGCAAGTTCTTCTTCACAGAGATCCACGTTTTGGCCTGGGCAAGTAGTTTCAACTTTCTGACTGACCGACTCTTTGACAATTCAAAAGTTCCTATAAATAGTTTGATTGAAATAAATGTTTTGAGTTTGGATTTGAAATGACTTTTATTTTGACAGTTCAACAACATTATTGCGTTATTTACGTTGTTAAGCAGTGTTAGCGTGGTGGATAGAGGCCGCTCCCTCTCGAAGAGAGAAGGCCTGTGTCCCAGCAGTGGACAATTATAGGCTGATTATGAAGATTACTTGAACACCAAAAGACTAGTCATACTTCGCAGTTGTTAAAGGTTGCAGTAACTGATAGAGTTTTTGTGCTTAGATTGTGCATTGTTAAGGATAGGGCCTCAAGGTTCCAATCCATTGTGAACACGTAGATTTTCTCAGTTTTCTCTTAAATTTTTAGGCAAGACTGATGATTAGCTCACATTGATATCGGTGACTGTAATTATAAGGTTAGGTTAGGTTAGGCCCAGAGTTACCTTCTCCAGAAAGTCAAGGACAGTTTTTATTTATTTAATGTGAGGTTATTGGGACAACATCCTTCTGCCACAAAGGCTGAAAAGACGATACAGTTTTTTAAAGTGTGTCGTCCCACTTATTGGAAAACGATAAGAAGAAAGACTGAAGCTGTGGCAATACAGTACTTCCTTAACCAAACCATTTGTTCAACGCACTGAAGATCTCCCACCTGGATACGAGCTACCTTGGGTAACCTGGAAATTTTTAAACTCCAGGCCTAGGAAGCAAGAAAAACGTGTTTAGGTGGAGATTGATAGAAGACTCCACCTTGGAGTGTATTTGGGGTGCTGTTCCACCAACGATGGAACTATCATAACCATGTCCGGCATGTCCTGTCAGCTGCACTTTACAGGAACTGATGGACGCTAGTGATGGCGCCAAACATGTAGCGTGGGCAGATTGCAATTAGATTGCCTCTGCGTGTAAGATTTAACACAAATCACTTTCATGTATATGAGGAACATACGAGCACAATTAAAGTTTTACAAGTCATGGAAAGCCGAACTGGAATGAAATAAAATGTTCCTTCTTTGAAAAAGGACGCGGGCAACAGGTAGGTAAAAGTCTTGATACAAAGTTATAAAGACTGTATTTACATTAGCAAAGGACTTAAAATATCTAGATCCTAATATAACCTAAATGTAAAGGTGGTATATATCGCCCATTTATATTTATGAAGCCCAGAAGAATAGGTAGACCTTGTTTCAATTAAGGTATCGGCACAGGCCTTGACAGTTACCGAGACCTCTTGAAATAAAGTGGCTAGGGAGCCATAGCGTCATGTCATATACCAACATTATCTACGTTTATATTCTACAAACGCGGCATTTCCTGCGAGGACCAAATTCTATCGAAATTCGTAGCAAAAAGTATTGAAGAGCAATGGCGGCCCAGTGGTGGCGGCTCCGACTTACGAGTTGTATGTTGTGGGTCAGAAGCCCAGGCAGCCACTTTACTTACGAGTTGTATGTTGTGGGTCAGAAGCCCAGGCAGCCACTTTACTTACGAGTTGTATGTTGTGGGTCAGAAGCCCAGGCAGCCACTTTACTTACGAGTTGTATGTTGTGGGTCAGAAGCCCAGGCAGCCACTTTACTTACGAGTTGTATGTTGTGGGTCAGAAGCCCAGGCAGCCACTTTACTTACGAGTTGTATGTTGTGGGTCAGAAGCCCAGGCAGCCACTTTACTTACGAGTTGTATGTTGTGGGTCAGAAGCCCAGGCAGCCACTTTACTTACGAGTTGTATGTTGTGGGTCAGAAGCCCAGGCAGCCACTTTACTTACGAGTTGTATGTTGTGGGTCAGAAGCCCAGGCAGCCACTTTACTTACGAGTTGTATGTTGTGGGTCAGAAGCCCAGGCAGCCACTTTACTTACGAGTTGTATGTTGTGGGTCAGAAGCCCAGGCAGCCACTTTACTTACGAGTTGTATGTTGTGGGTCAGAAGCCCAGGCAGCCACTTTACTTACGAGTTGTATGTTGTGGGTCAGAAGCCCAGGCAGCCACTTTACTTACGAGTTGTATGTTGTGGGTCAGAAGCCCAGGCAGCCACTTTACTTACGAGTTGTATGTTGTGGGTCAGAAGCCCAGGCAGCCACTTTACTTACGAGTTGTATGTTGTGGGTCAGAAGCCCAGGCAGCCACTTTACTTACGAGTTGTATGTTGTGGGTCAGAAGCCCAGGCAGCCACTTTACTTACGAGTTGTATGTTGTGGGTCAGAAGCCCAGGCAGCCACTTTACTTACGAGTTGTATGTTGTGGGTCAGAAGCCCAGGCAGCCACTTTACTTACGAGTTGTATGTTGTGGGTCAGAAGCCCAGGCAGGCACTTTACTTTTTTAACAATTTCATCACCACTGCTCTCAAAACGGTGATTGATAACATTGTGAGGAAACCGGCATGTCCTAGAGCAAAAAATTCGAAGACATGTGACATCTACCAACCCGCACTGAACCCGCGTGGTAGATTATAGCCCACTCTTTCCAGTAGAGACTAGGAGGCCTGTGTCCCAGCTGTGGAACCATTATAACCTGAACATGCTCAGTAGGGAAGTACGGATGCTTTGCATACCTGCCTTGTGATAGAAACTTTTGTTTTGTCTTTCAGGTTTCTTTACTTGGGCTGACAATTATGTATTTCTTTCACTGTCCATTCGTTTAATATACAGTAAGTGTTAAGTACCTAATGCTCAACAATCATTAAGTAAGTAACACAATGGTCGTTGTAACGTCTGTTTTGGTTCAACTTAGTATTGTCACGATTGCTTATTTAAATAATAATTTGTTATGTTGTAAAACAAGCTTCCTGTATTGTTGTATTCAGTTGTATTCACTTCCTCTTTCAGTGTAAAGTTTATAGTATTTTCTATCAACATAGGTATCATTTTCTTTAAAGAGGGTCCCGCGGCTAAGTTTTAACAGCTGCATGAGTCGATTAATCGGGATAAGCTACGCTTGCCGCGGTTGGTCCATGGATGAGTGACCTCTTGGCATACCGAGACCCCTCTGTGCTTCAGAATGCACGCTAAGCCGTTGGTCCCGGCTCTCATTCTTAGATTTTTGACAGTCGTTAGAAGTCCGACAGTCTAACAGTCATCCTTCCAAGGGATATTGTATTACCCAGTAACTGTTGGAGGTCAGATAGGCAGTCGCTCCATGTAAAATATGAGTAAATTTAGCTGAAATAGGTTAGACTGGAAGCTGAGCAAAACTTTGGTAAATTAATCATCCAAGTTTGGTAAAGGCTGGGCAGATTGATTGATAGCTATCGTTTTCATAATTGATGTTGTACCAATGATTGCTTTGCTTTATTTTTCTTGGATCTTTAATCCTGCAGTCTTCCACGGCTCACGTTTTTTTCTGCTCTTAGCCTCACCAAACTAGAAAGTCAAGGTTCTCTTATGCCTAGTTATTGAGGTATTAGATACCGCTATTAATTAAAAATCACGTTCCTTATTACTAGAATGAAGTTCACTTAAATCGATATCTTATCACAAGACATCAGAAATTGGCCAATAATCTGCATTCTTCCATAAACAACTGCATTATATTCTTCAAATTAACCGTACCTACCAAGATGTACTTCATAACCTTTGCTACTCTGCTACCGCTAGGTTAATTGTCAGGTCAGTAGCCATGACCGATCTGCCTGAGTAGGACAACGTTAAAATTGTTCTCATTAGCTAATTAATTGACTGGACTTTTATTGGATAATATGTTGCAAAAAAACCCGACTGCCTAAAAAGTGAAAAAAAGAAACTCAAGAAGCAAGAAGCAATCTCATGCAGTCGGAGGCATCTTCTTATATTTAACAATAAAGACCTCTATTGCCTCCGACTGCATGAGATTGCTTCTTGCTTCTTGAGTTTTTGTAAATGGGCCACATTTATAATAACATCATAATAATTTGTATTCCTACATTTTGGCAAAAAAATTACTTATTTCTTGCTTCCATCTTTTTTAATTAAAGTTCACTTTTTAGGCAGTCGGGTTTTTTGATTTAGTATTTTTTTTTCACAGCTTTTAGTTAATATCATTATTTTTGACATTAATGAGACCTATTTATGAAACCCTTTATTTTGAAACCCCACTCAATAGGTTTCGAGAAAAAAAAAATTTTTGAAGACAATATGGGGCCAGAAATTGGGCATTTTTTTCAATTTTGATATAGGTACCCAGTGTCACTCTCACAATTAAGACGAACCTAACGGCACCTCTCAAGCTGAAATCGATCAACCCGCTTAGGCTACAGAGTGTGCCTAAGAAATATACATACATACAAACATACATAAATTGTATGTACACTCGAAAAACATAACCCTCCTTCTGGCGCAGTCGGGTAATAAAGTGGTCATTTGTATCTATTTCATAGATTATGTTTCGATTCTATTCGATGATTGCAAAATATTGAAAGACAAATCAAGTCAAGATTGATCCGATTCCGATATCGAGGTGTTGACTTTAGTTTTTGTAGAGCAATTATCAGATTTTAATTCCATAGTTGATAAAGGCATTCCCCAAGTCCGTCCAAATCGCATGGGATTACGCAATGCGCTTAATTTTGCCGATTTGACTAACAACAATTAACATGCACGAAAAGCTCATATGAGAACGCAAGTCTAGACTCACTGGATTACAACCACAGACCCACAGCTAAACCATCAAGTCTATATGTATTTAGTATAGTTGGCTTGAAGTAAGCCGTCCAAGAGCGTATTGGGTTGATATCTTCAAAGCCGCGACGAGCACCTGGGTGAGGGCCACATGTAACCGAGACGTACACAAACATACATAAGCAGCCCATAATGTTCCCACTGCTGGGACACAAGCTTCCTCTCTGCGAGAAGGAGTTGGCTTTAATGCACCACGCGGGCCCAGTGCGGGTTGGTGGATGTCACATGTCTGCGAAGTTTTGGTTCTAGGACATGCTGGTTTCCTCACGATGTTTTCCTTCACCGCTATGAGAGCAGTGGTGATGAAATAATTTTACAAAGTAAAGAGCCTGTTTGGGTTCGAACGCACGACCTACAATTTGTAAGTCATGGTCGTTTCCACTGGTCCACCACTGCATCCTGCGTCCTGAACCTGAAAGGGCAGGCCTATACCCAACAGTGGATGATTCCGGGCTGAGATGATGAATGAAGCTGTTATTTCACTTCCCCGTCTATTCTGTAAAAATCTCACCGTAACAACTTAGCTGAAGTGAATTTGAATTAAGCTGTCAAAGTCAATGTCAAAACCATTACTCATTCCGCCTGATGCTAAGTATTGACACTATTGATAGCTATTAATTTTTTCCCCTTTAAGATTCCTACTAATCTCTAGGCCCTGCGGGTTCAATTGAACTGAAATACTAGTCAATTCCAGAGTAACTTTTAAACAATTGTACATTACTATGCCTACTTCAAAACAAATCTTAATGGGCAATCACGGCAATTAGTCAAGTTTGTCGTGAGAATTAAGATCTTGTTAGGTATTTCGTAATCTATTCTTATCAGCACGATTATTGTACAAGTTAATCTGTACTTAGTTTGTAGGTCATTAATCTGTTCTTAATTATTTTTTGATTTGTAGGTCAAAGTTTCAATTAATTGATTTCGGTTTGTCAAGGATTTTAACAGGTTGATTAAATGGTGGTAAACTGTAATTAATCTAGAGGTTATAATATATTCACTGCAGTTGAAGGTTTTCTGATTCGGTTAATAGATATTGAGCCTAGTGTTCTTATCTGTCTTCATGATTTAGATGCAGTAGTTCAAATTGGTGTTCTTTATTTTTGAAATAATCATCATCGGCCATAACATTTTTCGTCTCTCTTCAACTTCTTCCCTTTTATGCCAATTCTTATAGTGAAATACAGTGTCGTGGTCGTGTCCCAATTTTGAGTAATAACTAATAACCTTCATTCTTCCGAAAAGCTCCACTATCTTGTGTCGATCTTCAAAATCCACAATTTCAAGAAGAAATATAGTAGCTAACTCCTTCAAACTATTCAACAACACGTTACAATTGAATTTGTTATATTTGATCATTGCCAATGAATGGTTTAACACAGTTAGCGCCAATCAGAGCAATTTTGTAACTCAATTGAAGTAATAAAAAGCACTTTGGTTTCTAATGTCAATGCTAAAGTTACTAAAGGTGAATTGCTTTATATCTCAGTTGTATTTTGAGGCTCAGCATTGCATGCGTAATACCTGTCTATGTAGTTATTTTACAATTACAATAATTGCTTTATCATTTTTAAGGTATCCCTAGTGCTTGTATTACGAGCCCAATTATTCGTATTCTTTCAAAATCAGCCGCAATCTTATCACAGCGCCAATCAATGTCAAAAACTGGTTGGAAATTGAGGTAAAGTAGAAGCATTTATAATAGGCTAGCTCTTGCTAGCGGTCTCGCCCGCATGGGCGTCGAAAATTATCCCACGGAAACGTACAACCGGGATAAAAAATATTCTGTGTTAATCCAGGTTATAATCTATCTGTGTGCGAAACTTCATCCCAATCCGTTCAGCCGGTTTTGCGTAATTGAGTAACAAACTTCCAAACATCTTAACATACAAACTTTCACATTTTTAATAATAGTAGGGTTGATACTGAGGTTAGACTGCAAACGTTACTGAAAATATGTGAATTGCCCCTCAGATCAGCCTTTCAACAGCAACTATTCTGATCTAAGAGTGGGTCAAGCAGTAGCGGTTGTATCGTGTGACGGCTCGTTGAGCTCCCTACAATAGGGTTGAGCTACACGATGACGGATGCTTACATGCCGTCTGTTAGGTTTGGTTAGGGCATGAGGCATGACCAACAAAATATTGACTGACATATTTAAAAAAACCTTTCATTTAATTTAGAATACCTGGGTAGGAGGTCAGGAATATACAGACATGAATATAGTAACCCCATCTGCAAAATTGCATTGCATTGCAACATGTTTTGACAAATCGATAACATACGACAGATTATCTTATGTAACCATTACTTGCTAGGCCTGCTGTGAAAACCTGATTCCCCTAAAGGTTACTTGGGTCAGATGCCTAGCAAACTCTAAGCAAACCCAGAAGCTCTAAGTGTTATGAGGAGGAACTCAACATGCGTTGAGTAATCAGTAGTTAACTGATGTAATTATTAAATATTCCCAAGCTATCCGACTACTGGGAAGTCGTTAGACAAATATTACTGCAATAACAATTAATCCAACAGTTGCTACTCCAAAAACCAACGATTAACACGTTCCATACAAAAAAAAAAAACCTTTCTTAATAACAAGCACACCGCAACTGACAAAAAACCGAACCAGATCTCAAGAACAATGAGTTGCACAACGCAACGTTTCGCACAATTACGTCACGTCGAACGACACAGTTCGCGGTTGCGATTCCATGCGATCCCGTGTGAGCGTGTACCAATACTAAGGCAGCTGTCCCACCGCCCGCGATATACGAGAAGCGAATAGAAATAGTAACTAAAACCGAGTTGGCCAGCAACGAGCAGAAACTGCGCTACGGGCGGCGACGAGCGATTCGTCTCTGGTATGCGTGTGTACCTATCAAGCGTGAGTCTCCCGGCCACTTTCTGCCCGTCAAACGAGCGTCGCTGAGCGAGTACTCTGGTTGAGAGCTTTTGTTGCTGTAAGAAACGGTGAACAGTCAGCGATCAACTATTAACAATATATGTATCTCCTTTACTTACGCGGGACCAATAATCTATAGTATGTCTCAAGAGCGAGAAAATCGTTGATTAGTCGCTTCATCGGCGGCGGTGGTAGAGGTGCCTAATACACGGTTTTTGTTTTAAACAAAGTAATTAACGTATTGTTTTTATTTTCAAGGGTAAATCTGGTGGTTTTTGTGTGACTTATTAAGTAATTGTTTGGAACAAGGATTATTATCTAAGCTTTGGTACGTAATTTAATTGTGTGGTGTTCACTGTTTTGTTATTACTCTACCTCGTTGGTCTCTAGTGAGTGCTTCGGTAATATTACTAGCAAGCTATACCCACTGCCACTTAAGTTTGGCAATTCTTCGAGTTATGTCGGAAACCTTGGTTCTCCAACGGATTTTTTTCTGATTAAATTTCGGATTGACATAAGCTACCGAAAAGCTAACGACAATCCTGTTGAAAGTAGCTGTAGAACATTCACAGCAACTCTTTGAAAGCCATTAACACTCGTCTGATCCCTCAGGTTCATTACCATATTAAATTATTCAAAATTAAATTCATTTCCTTTCTACCCATAATATATTTCACAACATCAAGTCATGTTTTTTTTTTTTTTTTTTCGGTATGTTAGTTTTTCTTTGGTTTGCAATTTTAGTAATATATTACATAAGCAATGCTTGGACAGATGGCTCACTCCAATCAGGGATCAATACTTTGAAAATGTAGAAATCAATTGAAAATACTGCAGATCCAATCTATTTGACCAAGGATGAGGTGAACGGGTTATACAACGTGGTAAGAGATGACAGCAACCTGTTATAAATATAAACTGTATCTCGAGATAACCCGACTCGAAAGGGGAGAACCAGTTCGAATGCAGACTGGCCGACTCCGTAATACGTAAGTTCACATACAGCTAACCGCAGGTAGGCAGAAGTCCTATAAAGAACACTGTCCTGTGATCCCGTGGTTTTCTTTTTAGTTACTTCTCGCAGGTCTACCTGTGAGGTTATCGGCTGCTTAACCGGAATTGCCTGTGGCTCCCTCAATAAATTAAGGCAAAAACTTAAAAGTAAGCGACTACACGCTAAGGGCACACCCTGTGGGCAGCAAGGGACGGGCCGGATCGGACTGAGATCCCATGGTTGAGATTCCGGACTATATTATATTTGATTCGCAGACAGTGAAATTGTTAAAAGTGTGAGACACAATACTGCCATTGATAAGATTCTCAGTCCAGACTAACAGGCTTTAGATAATAAATTTTAAATTGTGGGAATACCTAAATCAAAATTATGAGTGGATTTTTAAATGGAATCGAACACGACCACTTTCCTGTTATTTGGGACTCACTAGTACCTAATTCGTGGAAACCTTGCTAATGAACCTAATTATTTTAATACTTGTCGCACTTTTATTCCACCTTTGTGCAAATAAGTACACATAATATGTCACTAGCTGACCGTACACACCGGGTCCAACTAAACCATCAAGGGACCCACTCAAACACACAAAAAATAATCATTTGGTTTAGCCGTTTAGGAGGAGTTCAGTGACATAATACAAGAATTACAATAAGCGCAATAAAGGAACTATCGAAGTACACCGTAGAAAACAATAATTTGAGCTTATTTGTGACACAAATCTTCAAGATTACATCTAAAATGTATAGTTTAAGTCCCTTTTATTGCGTCTTCAGTAAATGTCAGTAACTATCAGCCTAAATAGCAATAATATAAAGTCTACATTTCCTCAGGGTTTCGTAGGTTAATCAGCAGTCATTTGTTCCGGAAAAACCAGAAACTCAACCTACCATGGATGAAGGAGCTTTTAGTACAATCGCTGAAATGTCCAATTATGCTCATTTATGTAAATGACTCTTACTATAAAATGAACTTGGAAAAATGCTGGAAAAATTATTGAAATTAAGACCTATTTATTTTGTACACAGAGATAACAGATAGGACTACTGAGTTCCCGACTTGGGGCAGTTTATGAAAGACCAGAGAGTAAAAAAGTATTTTTGACAATTGAACTTACAAGTTTTTGTTAAAAACAGACTATTGACATCTAGTTGAATTCATCTTCAGCGGTTGAATTCTAGTTTATTTTGCAGGAACTTTCATACAAAACTTAGAAAACAATTGTTACATTGGGCAAGCCACGATAGCGGCGGTAAGTCCCCTCTTTGAGGAGTGGCTTGAGAGGCGGCATGGCGTCCTCACCTTCCGCCTGACGCAGGTCCTCACCGGACACGGTTGTTTCGGGAGGTTCCTGTTTCGGATAAAGCGGTAGGAAACGCCCGGGTGTTTCCATTGCAAAGGTCGCCCTGAGGACACGGTGGAGCATACGGTGGAGGTCTGCCCGGCATGGGCGGAGCACCGCCGTGTCCTCATGGAGGCGATCGGCGGCGGCGATCTCTCGCGTCCGGGCCTGTTCCAGACCATGGTACGAAGCGAGAGCGCATGGTTAGCCGTCACCTCCTTCTGCGAAGCAGTAATGCTCGCGAAGAGGGAGGCGGCGCACGTGAGGGGGAGGCAGTATATGCGCCCTCACGGCCGTAGTCACCGCGGGAGACGCCCTGGGCGTCGGGAATCCCAGGCTGATTCCCGGCCACCGTAGCCGCGGGCTTGCGGACGGCGAGTAATGGGTAGCTCGCTGTCCGGTAAGGACCAAGCCCGAGTCGACGGCGCGTTGTATTCCACGCGCGCCTCAAAGAGATGTCAGCACCAACTGGTGGGGTCCGCAAGGGCCAATGCCTGCCAGGGGTGCGGGTTGTTCGAAAGAGATACCGCGGCCCCTGGCACACAGGCAACACGGGGAACAGGGAACACGGGTGGGTTTTAGTCAGTAAAAGTCTGACAGTACGCCCTCCTGCTCAACCCAGAGCGGTAGCAGTAATTTGATGATTTCCCACCCAAAAAAAAAAATGTTACATTTTTTTTTTGTTTCAGGGTCTCATACCTTATTAATGACAACCTCACGGATCGCCTTCACGTCAATCTTTACATACCTAGACCCCTCCCTTTTTTATGAGATAAATACTTAGCAGTTATGATGTGCTATAATTATTACGAGCTATGGTACCTATCATAATAATACTCACACAATTTTCGATGAACAATAAACCTGAATTACAAACGAGCGAATGATTTCCGTGTCTCACTGCTGTAGTTACTTACTGACTGAGAGATAACTGTAAGATAATAGCCCGATGGTGTAACGGTGGCCGGGTCAACCGCAATAATGCACGGGGTTCGGTTCTGCTGGACTGCATACACTTTAATGTTTTCTGTCTGAGTCTGATCGTTTCTGTTGGAATTATATTTGGTTCAGTTGCTTAGGTTATATTCTGGAATTCTTTAAAGGTTTTTTACATGTAATTACATTTGCATACTTAATTATTCTGATTCGAAAAAACACTCTATGCAGGATGTCAATCATATTCTTGTTTTTTTTTTTGTGTGATGATTCTTTTTGAGGGTCTTGAAAATTCACGCAAACAATAAAAATAACACCGATATGCAATGTTTGATCAATGTGGAGAGGGCAATCTGAAATCTGAAAAGACCAACCTACGACAGTTCGGTCTGGTTGGATGCGCTGTCGTCAGACGGATCTAAAGGTAGAATTGAATTTAATCACCATGAATCGAAGCTTCAAGACGACGACAATTTTATATCAACCTAAGTTAGTGATATAAAATTAAGTGTTAATTCCGATCCCGAAAGGAAATAATAGTCATTATCATCAGCCCAGCCTTTTCCCAACTATGTTGGGTTCCGCTTCAGAATGCAGCTGAACACCAGTACTTTACATGGAGTGACTGCCTATCAGACCTCCACAACCCAGTAACTGGTTAATACAATACCCCTTGGTATGACTGGTTGTCAGACTTTCGGTTTTCTGACCACTCGTAACGACTGTTTAAAGATCCACTAATAACAGCCGGGACCAACGGCTTAATGTGCTTTCCGACGCACGGAGGGGTTCTTGGTATGTAAAGATCTTGGTCGTCACCCATCCACGGCCCAACCGCCATAACTTAACCTGATCGATCGAACGTTATAACTTAGCCACAAAATATTACCAGCATAATAGAATACAAAGCTGCTAGTGCGGCTTTGTTTCAAAATAATACGTGACGAATCTTACAATAATAAGTAATAATTACATTACTTTGGATAATAATTATGAGTCATGACCCGTCATAGCGTTTAGACGTGCTTTAGCAGCATAACAGAGTGCTTATGTAATTAAATTATTATAATATAGGCACATTAGTAAACACTCTACAAGTATAAACTATTCTAACGTAGAGTATTTAATGGGAAGTATTATGTGACTATCATTGATAAATGCCAGTCCGTCTGGCAACTGTGGCAATGGCACATCATAAAACGATTGCACTGACTCGATGAATTATGATCGGGTATTGTGGCGGGCAGTGGACTATAATAAGCTGACTAGCACTTCACCCACCTAGAGTCTAGACAAAATCAAACTGGTTGCTAATTGAATTGTATAATTAATTATATTTATGACATTGATTTACACTAAGTGATTACTTTAACTCACACACTAACTTATTTATTACTTGTTAATATTATAGGAAAATCGTATACTTACTTTTACAATGTTTGTAAATGTGTGAGCACCATGTATCTATCACAGAATTAATTTATCTGTATTGCTTCAATTTGATTCTGTTTACCTATTTTGGTATGGTAATTTTATTCTGGGTGCATCGTTGTCACACATAATCATATAATGAATGTACTATGTTAAATATTGTACTGGAAACATTTTAAAAGAGTAACGGTGGAGTTTCTTGCCCATTCTTCTCCATACGAAACTACATTTTAGAAGGGGCGACTAGAATCAATTCTAATTTAATGTAAATGTTGACGTTCAAAAGTGACTTTTAAGTGCCTATTTGAAATAAATGCTTTGAATTTGACTTTGACTTTGACCCACGACTTCATCCGCGTGAAATGTAGGCACCCGGCCCCCGCCGCGTCGCATCCCATCGCCCGACCCCTGCCGCGTCGCATCCCATCGCCCGACACCGCCGCGTCGCATCCCATCGCCCGACCCCTGCCGCGTCGCTTCCCATCGCCCGACACCGCCGCGTCGCATCCCATCGCCCGACACCGCCGCGTCGCATCCCATCGCCCGACCCCTGCCGCGTCGCATCCCATCGCCCGACACCGCCGCGTCGCATCCCATCGCCCGACCCCTGCCGCGTCGCATCCCATCGCCCGACCCCTGCCGCGTCGCATCCCATCGCCCGACCCCGCCGCGTCGAATCCCATCGCCCGACCCCTGCCGCGTCGCATCCCATCGCCCGACCCCGCCGCGTCGCATCCCATCGCCCGACCCCTGCCGCGTCGCATCCCATCGCCCGACCCCGCCGCGTCGCATCCCATCGCCCACCCGCGCTATTACTTCATTTTCACTTAGCGTTCTTTCCGCCTTCCTTTTGCTCGGCTCCTAAGGGTCGTAGCGTGATGTTAAATATCCAGTAATCTTTGTCAAGAATTGGGCTACCAAATACAAAAAGAATGGCGTAGTGGAGAAATTGTTCCTCTCTAAAGGTGGTTGTGGGACTGAATGACCTTAGTGGTACTTTTAGTAATCATTACAAAAAATTAAGACTAGTGGTAGCGCTTAAACTGTTATTGGGATTTTCTCAATACTTAATAAGTAGCCCGGAGTCTGCATTTGTGCCCGGTTAATAGCAATAGGCTTGCCTCAAATTACATGGGACTTAGTTAATAGCAATAGGCTTGCCTCAAATTACATGGGACTTAGTTAATAGCAATAGGCTTGCCTCAAATTACATGGGACTTAGTTAATAGCAATAGGCTTGCCTCAAATTACATGGGACTTAGGCATAACTGGCGAAATTTGGTGTATTATAGGGACACCTACCCATCGTGGAATATATGGGTGATGTTATATTACGTTATTATAATAATTAAGCCTAATTACAAAACATACCATTGGCATTGCCACAGACAAAGTATAAAAGGTTCAATTGACTTATTTGTTCGTTCCAACTCAAGTAAAAGTAGCTCAACATCATTCCTCTGTTGGACACAAAAACCTCATTTAATGCGGTATGTTAGTACTTACTTAAGCTTGCGTAATGTAGTGCTAGTAGTAGGAAACGTGCTAACATTACTAGCTCCAAGTCTTGCAGTAGGAAATGTGAAGTCGCAGCTATTTACTGTAAATATGTGATCTTTAAATACTTCCTTATCGGCCTTATTTTTGCTGTGAACTTAAGCAGAAAAGATAGAGGAGAAAACTAACGATATTCAAATTATTGTGGTTTTTAAATTTCTTGAATCATCGCCTTATTTAGAATGACTGACACTTCCCGTGACCCAAGGGCTGGCTGGATGAGTTGACCCTTGGCCAGAGTCAAAGCATTGCCATATCACGTGGCAATGCCGCCAGTCTCTTGGGCACATTACCAGTCGAAAGCGATGCGGAGGAATTTCTCGACGCCATTATAAAGTTAATAGTTTCACCCAAAAGAATGCAGCGGGCACTATTTTATGCCTACAACATCCTACGATTATATTATGTCATTTATTTGAAGTATTCATAACAATTATAACCATTGAAATAGAGATACATTTGTACAAGCTGATGACGCTATTGGTTCCGACTTTCCGACGTAGAAATGTTTACTTGCCAGGCGCCACAGTAATCTACCCCATGTTAAGGTGATCACACAATATTATGAAAACAAAGCCAAAACATACCATATTTAACCACACTATAATATTATCGATCAACATATCCAACATACAACACCATAACAATGATGAGAATCAGGTGACCCGTCTGTGAGTATCGTGAGAATCCGAATTAAAATATGATTTGTTTTAACATAGACAAATGTGTGTTAACATTGTGGCTAAATGGCTTGTTCAGTTATTGAATGCCAAATTCAACCATGATTACAAAAATATATAATTGTAAACTTAAGGTTCTTTCTTCGAAATAACATTTCAGCCATCAATGATCATGATCTGACCACGATTATGTTTGGATTTTAAAAGAGACGGAGGCCGCTGAGTTTGTTTCGGCCTTTCTTCTCAGAGCAGTCAGTCAAATAAGAAAAGCCGACGTCATCTAGTTTTTAAAAGATGAGTAAAATGTTTGTACAAAAAAAAATATTTCCATATGTAGGTTACATATGGAAATTTTTTTTTTTTTGTTCGAAGGTATCATGGTAAAACTAATATCCTATCAGCAAGAAGGCATCGGCCATAGCGTGGCTAATTACTAGGTAGTGCCGAAGGCAATTTAAATATAGCCTCCTGCAACGGATCAATAAAGCGATCTTATCGGATTACAGTCATTATTTATATCATCACTATTATAAAACCCCGTAAACGATTATTACTGATCATGAAAGTCCCAATGACCACCTTGTGATAGCCGGTCATAACGAGCTGGCTCAGTAGAAAAATTTGTACCAGATTATCAATATGAGCCAACAAGAGGACCTGCTACCGAATGCCCAATCTCATGACATGACATAGCATTAGTCTTATAACTACCAGTTACAACGACCATGAGATGGAAAAGGGCAATACTTGAGAAACCATCATTGCTATATAATATTCTTTCTTCACCGGAATATAGGAACGTCACCTCTTCGGCGACGAGTCACGATGTTTAGCGTTATCCATCTCCTTGATACAGGAGTGTCAAACAATGCATATCTGAAGGAGGGATTATAGAACTGTCATCCAAATAGTCTTTTATTGAGTAGTAATAGTAACATTTATCAATTCAAATTACGACAGACGAAACTTTACAAATGTATCATAATAAATAAACTAAAATATATGTATATTAGAAGTTATCTATTTGTAACCCCGACGCAACAAGAGGGGTGTTATAAGTTTGACCGCTATGTGTGTCTATGTGTCTGTCTGTGGCACAGTAGCTCTTAAACGGGAGAACTGATTTGGGTGCGGTTTTTTTTTATTTGAAAGTAGGTTTTCTAGCGGTGGTTCTTAGACATGTTTTATCAAAATCGGTTTTGCCGTTTGAAGATCATCAGCTCTTTTCTGATTGATGAAGGGATTTGAGCATCTTCCACGGGTCTGATCGAGTCGAAATTTGGTATTATATTACTTCAATGATATTAGACGAACAAAGCAACCTAAACTGATGCTGGAGTATCACCGGGAATTTCCAGGATATCCAACTTCGTCACCAACAAACAGCAGAAGTATCGTGTTTGGGCTCATTAAAAAGGTCTCAATGAATAGGTTATAGATAAATTGTAATCAGGGTGTGATGATGGAGTAGTAACGAGGAACGAGGATTATTTATTAATAAATTTCACTGTGGGAAACACACATGGACATGTGTCTATCGTAGTGTGTTTACTAGTAATATATTAAGTTCAAAAAGCAGGAAATAAAAGTTAAATTAAAGACTTTTTTTAAACCCCGATCCTCTAAAAGAACCCTCCAAAAAGCAAAAAAAAAAATGTATTCGCGTTTTAAGTTTAATAAGAAGTTGTAGGTCGTATTTTGATCAAAGCATTGTCATGTCTGGGGGATGTTCATTGAAAATTCAAAACAGATGGATAACATTTACATTTATTAGCCGTCCACCGACGACGTGACAATGCTTTGATCAAAATACGACGTACAACTTCTTATTAAACTTAAAACGCGAATATATGTTATTTTTTTACTTTTTAGAGGTTTTTGATTGGGGCAGTAGTTTTTCTAAACTTGGTATCAGCTGTCGCTACCGATCTACGACTGTCCCTATTTTTATTTTTTACTTCGACTTAGTTTAATTTCTTCTTCCAAACAGTATCTTATTTTAAACAGCATCTACTCACTTTCCATTAAAAAGTTAATATCTAATTTTATACTACGATATACAAAATAAATACAAAAACAAAAGGACACTTAGGCGTCGAAGTATTCCTCCGCATCGCTGTCATCAGGAAACGTGCCCAGAAGACTGGCAGCATTGCCACGTTGAATGGCAATACTAATTCTTTGGCCAAAGAACGACCCAGCCCTCTGGTCACGTGAAGTGTCAACCAGCCGGCGAGAAATTTCCTTAAAGAGGAGACGTGCACTCGGGCCCCATGACCCGAGCGTTTCGACCCCAAACGGCTCAAAACTGTAGTTACCCATAAGGTTACAGTATTTACGCCGCTTGAGGGTCTCAGCAACAGCCGCAGCGGCGCCAGCACAGCCCGCCGTGCTAGGACCATGGGATGGCGCAAGGGTGTCGACACATGTTGCGTCCCACACCAGAGGTCTTCCTACCTTCCAACGCATTAACGTCATGCCGTCTGGTCTCTTCCCATCGTCACGTACCAAGCCGTATAGTTCTAATACCGCTGGTACGCCGGCGGTGACAAGGGCTCGACGAATAATATCGTTGATGCTGGCGTGGCGTGCTATGCGACCTGCGCTCCTACAGCAGGACAGGCCATGGTGCCCGAGACTGTCGACAGCTTCACCGCAGTGACACCTATGCAGAGAAACACAAGGTGCGCCCAAGCGGAGACACGTAGCGAGCCGAAACGATGAGTCATCCATCCTAGTGCCTATGGTGGATGACGGGAGCACCTGAAGCCACAAGCCTGACTCCCATTCTCCCACAGCCAGCAGACGGGCACGCTAAACAGTATTAGGTGACGTATTTGCCAGGGATTATTTACGTATTTACTTTCCCATTATTTTTTAAAGTTTTTTAAAGCGTTCTGTTTTTGTACAAGAATTACTGACAGTCACAGGTAGCCATTTCACTACATTTGTGCAACCAAAGTTTACGCTTCATTTTGGGACATCACGACTTCACGAGCCGATTGTTCGTTTCATAATAGCAAAAGGAAGAAAAAGAAAGTGTCCGAACAATGCCTGGGTTTGTGAAACAATTAGCCTTTTGAAGGCTTGACCATGTTGGAATATGTAACTAATTACTTGTTATGTTACATATTCTAACATGGTTTGGCTCCAAATGAATTTACGACCTACAACTCGGTCGTAAATTGGAACCCAGACAAGCGCTTTAATTTGTGTAAATAAATTCATCACCACTGCTCTCAAAACGGTGAAGAACCAAAAATTCGAAGACATGTAACTTTTACCAACATGTGACATCCCACGTGGTAGTTGTAGCCCACTCTTTCTCGACGGGAGGAGGTCTGTGTCCCAGCAGTGGAAACATTATAGGCTGATTATGTATGTTATGTAATTATTATAAATATTTGACTGGCTTATTCCTACGTTGAAAGAGCGACAGCTGCTGGTTTATCCTCGTCGCCATATTTTTGTTTGCTGGCATGTCTCTTTGGTTGTGTTCATAATTGAGTCATCACTCCAAATAAATTGGGAAATAATGCCACTTTTATGCCATTGTCATTGACGATAATTACCCGACTGCCAAGGAAGAAAGGGCGACACCCAAGTGCAAATTATAATCCGAAATAAAATTAATAGGTTTCGCTTGTTAACTTAGGCTTGAACGATGCAAAAACTCGCTGTCGATGTATGTAATGTTTTCCTGACATTACGTATTATATTTAGGGTTCCGCGCACCAAATATAAATCTGCCTCGCCTTTTCACTACTGCTGGGGTTAGCGTCCAGCCCAGCTGAATACCAGTGTTTTACACGGCGCGACTGCCTATCGAATCTCCACAATCCAGTTACTATGGGACACAATACTCCATGGCAAGACAGGTTGTCAAGCTTTTGTGCTTCTGACGTCACGACTATCAAAGATCTACGAATGACAGCCATGACCAATAACTTACCGTGCTTTTCGAGGTCCGGAAGGGTTTCAGTGTGTAAGCATGTACAAGTTAAAAGAAAGGCGAATGTTGTTTGTTTCATACTTTAGGTATTGTGACTGCATCGTTGATCTAGTGGTCGCAAGCGCAATTGCTGGCGTTCAGTTCTATCCTCAGTGGGGTAATTTAATTCTGTAACGCACCAACGGTAGGAATGGCTTTAATTTTGACAGTTCAACACCATTCATTGCGTTATTAACGTTATTAAGTAGACAATTTTTTCGAACTTATGAAGCAATGGATTAGCAATATCCTTCGAATTTATTCAGATTGTGATTGGTTACGGTAATAGGGTACTGGTCTAACAAAGCATTATTGATTTTACCATCCTTATTTCCACTTAAATCTAAATGAAACAAAATACTAAAATTAGAAGGTACAGAACCCTTTTACCACTTGCCCGACTTCAATTAATCTACTCTTTCTACATATTAATAAACGTTTCGGGTATCAGGACACTTGCGCGAAAGACACTTGCGCGAACCCACATGCGCGAAAAGACATTTCCGCGCCTGGACTTTTGCGCTAACGGCCTTTTGCGCGAAGGGACAATTGCGCGACATTTCCTCGAATGGACGTTAGCGCGACTGGACTTTTGCGCAACTGTACTTTTGCGGGAACGGACATATGCGCGAAAGACACTTGCGCGAACGACAACTAAGCGAAGAACACTTGCGCGAATTCGTTTGCGCGAATCCGCTTGCGCGAAATACACTTGCGCGAACGGACAGTTGCGCGAAAAAGTTGCGGAAATATTTTTTTGTCCTATAATCATGCCTGTATTCTATCAAATGGTTGGGCAGGAGTGTAGCAGACTGGAAATAAACAGTCCAATTAGACGTCAATAGTGGTCGTCGTAGTTTTTTACGGCACATTTTTTTCTTTCTTCTTATAGGTATCAACCTAAGGTACCTATATTTTCGAATTTTCCATCATGGGTGTCGTTTTCAGGGTTTTTGGGGGATCTAAAGCCGATGGTGGGGTCAAAATGAAAATCCAAGATGGCAGTCAAGAAAATTTTCGAATTTTTCATCATAGGTGTAGTTTTCCGGGTTTTTGGGGGATCTAAAGTCCACTGGTATTTGTAAAGGTAGACCATACGGTGGGGTCGCTAACTATGGCGGAAGAGTGCTTTTAATCACGTGTCGGTAGTGAAAAGTAATAATAATAGGATCTGTGCAGTCAAGGTAGTGGTTAACAACCGATCTTTTATGGTGATAAATATGTATATGCCAACGGACTGTAGTGAGAATTTGTTAGACTTTACGGAATATCTCAGCGAAATGTACTCAATGATTCAAAGTAATAATATGGAATCAGTGTTTGTACTAGGGGAGTTTAACGCGCACCCAGGTGAGTCATTCTATAATTAACTTTTTGTATTTTGTAACGAGCATAAATTTATTATGTGCGGATGTCAATAATTGTCTCGGCATGTTTTCGCCTAATTTTATATTTATTAATGACTCACATGGGTGTAAACGTTGGCTAGACCACTGTCGTGTAACACGGTCGGCGCACTATGGGACCAAACAGTATTTTCCATCTCAAAAATGGTTTTGTCGAAAGTCGTAAATCCATAGATTGTTTTATGGTTTTATACTCTCAAAAGATGGAACTTACGAATAAATTACAAAATATAAAAAAATATATAGTTTTACGTTTATAAAATGAACCTCAAACATTGGGCATAAATATTGTCATGCCAATTAAATTACCGTTAAGGGAGTTCAACACATAATTATTCGGAAGTTTTCCAAGGAAACATATTAGTGTTATACATCATTAGATAGCTTAGAATATACACTTTGCAACCACGTTCAGTTTTTGTAAAAAAAAATATTTTTATTTAATTTTTTAATATTTTTTTAGTGAAGTAAAGAAAATTTAGTTTTTGTTAATTTCAATTGGAGTTTTCGTTGTTGCCGAAAGCAGCCGGTGTCAAGTTAATTACTCTATTAGAGACCTTATCTACTCAGTAATATGAGGATTTAAAAAAAACTTGCGCGTTTTTTGCGCCAGAGGTGATTTTGAAGCAATAATGTCAATCGGGGAAAAATCCTCGAAAATTACGGTTCTTCTTTTTTATTATGAAATATTATATTTAGTTATTATCCTTTGATGTCTATATTGTTTTTTCTATTTCTATGATAAAAACATACATTTGCAAATTAAAAAAACTGCTATTATATTTGAAAGAATCTTCCCATGGCAATTTTGTTTGGGGTGGTCACCTTAACCACAAGTACCTATGATAAACTATATTGCTGCGGAAGTTCTATTTATCTGTTGTGGTAAATAATTACAATCAGTACTGATTACACTATTTCGATGAGAACTGTTATAATCAATTGTCCCATGGTTTTTGCACAAGGCACTAAAATATTAGTCCTTTAAATACCCGTGTATGTTCAGCATACGATTCATCAAAGTGTTCAGATACTTCTTTTCAATAACAATTAACGCATAAAAAACATTATTATCTAACAATGAGTGAATTCGTTTGTGTTCGACGCGATCTTTGTGATCAAATAATAAAAGGGAAAAGTACTTCAGACCTCAAAAAATATTTATTGGAAAATTTTCAACTATCGGAAACTGACGTTAATACTGTAATAGAGAGTATTCAAAAAAATCTAACATCGAGTTGCAACCAGAAATGGACCAAAGCTCAAAGAAAGCCGGACCGGTTCGAGAGCCTATACTCAAATTGGTTAAATGGTGAGTTTAAAGTATCATTGAATTCTTGCAGTACCTCAACCACTGTAAATTCTGGTTTGAATACTTCTGGTGAACGTGGAAGACCAACAAAACAATATGACGAGTGCTCGGAAAACACAAAGAAACGAAAAAATATGGAGCTGGTCCAGGAGTATGGAATGGAACATGTCCGTAACGCTTATGTGCAAGGTTTAAGATCCATGGGGGAAAATGACGAAGCGTCGATTGTGACTATTATCATAAATAAGGAAAAAGAAGAGAAAAAAGTTATTCTACAAAATATACTCAATCCAGATAACGCACTTTCCTTTACAAAAGAGGAAGCATTGAGTATATGCATTGAAACTGATTTAACCAAAGCACAATATGCGTACCTAAGAAAAAGGCTCGTTGATAAGAATTTAAGTTCTGTATTGCCTTCGTATCAAACACTAAGTGAAGCAAAAAAGGCTTGCTATCCGCCTGCATCCAGCATTACGGTGACAAATATAAGCGCAAAAATCAACCTGCAAGATCTCTTAGACCATACAGTCTGCCGTATTATAAGGATAAAGTCAGGATCGACTTACAATCGTCTCAAGCTTTTCACTAAATGGGGATGTGATGGATCCTCCGGGCAAAGTGAGTATAAACAAACTCTACCGGAAGAAAACGAACAAATATCGGACGCTAATTTGTTTATAGTGTCCCTTGTACCACTGCGACTAGTAGACGAAGAAACTTCTACGGTCATATGGAAAAACCCTACTTGCTCATCTGTTAGATATTGCAGACCAATTTCATTAGAATTTGCAAAAGAAACTCCCGAAAAAACTACAGCGGTTGTCAGTGAAATTGAAGCCAAAATTAATCAATTGATTCCAACTCTTGTGTCAATAGAAGACAAAGTCATCGAAGTTAAACATCAACTGTTTATGACAATGATTGATGGGAAAGTTGCTCAAGTGTTGACAAACACATCATCCAGTGCTACCTGCACTGTTTGTGGAGCAACTCCCAGACAAATGAATGATCTTTTAAAAGTTACAACGAGAGTTGAAAATGAAAATGCGTTTAAATACGGATTGTCGACGCTACACGCATGGATAAGATTTATGGAAATGATCCTCCATATTTCTTACAATTTAGGTTTTGAGAAGTGGTCTGCAACAACTCCAGAAAATAAGCAACTTAAAGAAGACAAGAAAAAATTTGTCCAAAAACGTTTCCGAGAAGTGCTTGGCTTGCATATTGATAAACCACGTCAAGGTTCCGGTAATAGCAATGACGGTAATACGGCAAGGAGATTTTTCCAAAATTACCAATGTTCTGCAGAGATAACCGGAATTGATGAAGAATTAATCAAGAGACTATATGTAATTCTTCAAACTATGTCATCGGGATTTCCTATAAATGCAGAAAAATTTGGTCAGTATACATTGGTAACCGCGCAATTATATGTAAGCAAATATAACTGGTACTACATGCCATCTTCGGTCCATAAAGTACTTATACATGGTGCTAAAATAATAGAGCATTATGCAGTTTTGCCTATAGGACAATTATCCGAAGATGCCCAGGAAGCTCGAAATAAAGATTATAAGAAATATAGGTTACATCACGCTAGGAAGTGTTCCAGATCAGCAACAAACGAAGACGTTCTGCATATTTTGTTATATACATCTGATCCTTATATATCTAGCTTAAATAAACCAAGTTTTCTAATATCCAAAGAATTATTTGACGAAGCTAAAGAATTGTTGGAAATAGAAAGTGAAATAATAAATAGTAGGATAAGTTTAAGTAATAATTTTTTTTTGTCATGTAACTGTTTGTTTAATAATAATAATTTAGTTTTAAACTTATTTTAAGCATAAGTGTAACTTTTATTGCTATTTTAATATAACTGTATGATTTTTTGTATGAAATTTCGTATAACTTTATCTTTGTCATTTTTTTTCGGAAAAAATATTTTTTTTAGAATGATGATGTTTGATTTCTTTTATTGCCTAGATATTCACAAATACGTGAAAAAAAAATCAAGGAGATAAATCACAAAACAACAGAGTTATCGATTTTTGAGATGGAAAATACCGGTTGGTCCCATAGTGCGGCGTCCAAAACAATGATAAACATTGAAGTGATTTATGATGTTAATATAATTGAAGTAAAACTCATCAGTCACATTTTGGAATCCTGGGAGAGTTCTCAGGATGCGATTGGCATTTTCTGTGACCTCTCTAAAGCGTTTGACTGCGTTGACCACAATACACTGATCTGTAAATTACACCACTACGGAATTCGTGGACAAGCTGCTGATCTTGTACTTTCCTATTTATCAAACAGGCAGCAAAAAGTAAACGTTAACGGGGCTACATCCTCGGGGTCTCTAGTTAGGATGGGCGTGCCTCAAGGTTCAATTCTTGGTCCTTTTTTATTTCTAGTTTATATTAATGACCTTCCCTATCTGATGGCTAACTTCTCGGATATAATTTTATTCGCTGATGACACTTCTCTTATTTTTAGAATAGATAGACAAGATACGGATGTCTTACATGTCAACGAAAGCCTAGCTGTTCTATCGAAATGGTTTGCTGCTAATAGTCTTTTACTCAATGCGAACAAAACTAAATGTCTTAAGTTCTCGCTACCAAATGTACCCCAAGTAGGTCTAAATTTAAAACTTGATGGCAAGAAACTAGATGTTATTTCGGAAATTGTATTTTTGGGGATTACTTTAGATTCTAAATTGCAATGGGGTGCCCACATTAGAGCTCTTTCAAGCAGATTAAGCTCAGCTGCTTACGCAGTAAGAAAAATAAGGCAGTTGACTGATGTAGCCACAGCTAGGTTAGTATACTTTGCTTATTTTCACAGTATTATGTCTTATGGCGTTCTGCTGTGGGGATCGGCAACGGACGTAGATTCAATTTTTATTTTACAAAAGAGGGCAATCCGCGCAATCTATAAAATGGGGCCTCGCGAGTCTCTTAGAAACAAATTCAACGAAATTGATATACTTACTCTGCCTTCTCTTTATATTCTAGAAAATATCTTCTATGTTCGCAAAAACTTAGGTCTTTTCAAAAAAAGATGCGATTTCCATAATCTAAATACACGTAGTAAAGATGAAATTGTGATTCCAAAATTTAGATTAATTAAAACTAGCAAGTCATTTCTAATAAACAGTATCCGCTTCTATAACAAGTTGCCAGAGTTGGTTACAGAACTTAGCGATGGAAAGTTTAAAACTCACATCAAACGTGTCCTTATTAAAAAAGCATATTATAAGATAAAAGACTACGTTGAAGACAGGGAAGTTTGGCATTAATTCCTTCTGCACATGTGGCTTCCCTGGTACCTCATTAACAGCAAAACTGTGTGAAAGTCTATTAACTGCTCCCAAATTGCAATGTTAATTTTTATTCTTTTTATTTTTTACAATGTCTGACATATTCTCGTCATTATTTGACATTACACATAAATTATACTCCTATTTATTATTAGTGATTGTCATCGAAATCATGTCACTTGGTTCAAATAGATTCATTTTATATAGGTAGATTCTTTTACATATTGTGAATGAGAGAACGTTGTAGGCCTTAGAGACTAGATTTGTAGACGTTTTTCTATTCTGTATTTTAATTCCTCTAAGTACCTGGTACTTATTGACTGGCCTGCACTGTCCTCCCATACCTATTATCACTGTAATTTGAAAACATTGTAAAAGCCAATTATTTTTAAAAGAGTAACCGTGGAGTTTCTTGCCGGCTCTTCTCCATAGGAAACGACAAATTGGAACCGTGCACCTAGCTTCTGACGTTTCATAAGTGCCCATGCAGGCTTATGTGAAATAAAATATTTTGATTTTGATTTTTTTTTGATTTTGAAGTAAAAACATTTCTTAAAAAAGTATGTAACGACATACGTTGGGGTGAAAGAAGGTCAAACGAAATATGTAAATAAATACTGGTTGCAGTGTAATAATAAATTAAAGAGCTTAGACTTTCCTGACAACTGGGTTAGAGTGTGTGTGGATAAATATTGTGATAAGCTCGACCATTAAAATTTTGTTGGATGAAATTTATAGCAATATTGTAAATGTATTAAGTGAGGCTGCCAGCAGTAGTAGGACCTCTAGGTGCATTATAGGAAAAAATAAAGGTATAAAGGGCTGGAACAAAAATGTAAAAGAAGTTCACACCCAAGCAAAAATTCAGTTTAAAATTTGGATGTGGCACGGTCAACCCAGTAGCGGGCTTATCTTTGAAGATATGAAATTATCGCTGAAAACATTAAAACCAAAATTAAAACGGTGTATTCAAACTAAGACAAAATTGAAATGGACATTCTAGCCTCATTACTAGTACATTTTTAAAAAAAATCACGTCATTTTGGAAAGGTACTAAGAAACTGAATAATAATACCCCAAGCGTATCGGCTAGCGTGGAGGGAAGGAATGACTGCACTGAGTTAGCGAATATCTTCAAAGAACACTTTAAAATAAGTTCACCTCTCGAGACAGTGTCGAGGAGGAACGACGCTAAGTACTGTCGTTCAGGATCACCCTTTCGATTTCCATGGAAAGAAATAAAATCAATTATTAAAGGTACGAAGAGGGGTAAATCTCCTGGTCACGACGGGCTCAGCATCGAGCATCTTCAAAACGCTGGTGTACATCTGCAGCGAGTGTGTTCTTCAATCTTTGCTTGGGACATTCTCACTTACCACAAGAGCTACTGGATACAGTAGACATACCTATTGTGAAGGTCAGGAACAGGGGACATAGCAGACAAGGGTAACTATAGGCCTATCTCACTGACGACCGTTATAGCCAAAGTACTTGACATTGTGCTGGACGCCCACCACGGTAAATATACCCAGTTACACGACTCACAGTTTCGATTTCGTGCTGGGTTGTCTACTGAGAGTGCTATTTTTTCGTTGAACCATACTGTCAAGTATTATACAGATAGACAAACACCAGTGTATACATGTTTCCTGGTTCTGTCAAAAGCATTCTACCTGGTTTCCTATAATGCCATTTGGGGAAAGCTTCTAGAAGGCGGGCGTTCCTGCTTCGTTAGTGTCCACATTATCAATGTGGTATGATAAGCAGATAAACTTTTTAAATTGGTCAAATGCGCTGTCTGACCCCTACAAACTAGAGTGAGGTGTTAGACAGGAAAGTCTTAGGTTAATAAATTACTGGTTGAGTTCAGCAACACACATGTCGAATGCCACATATATGGAGTGAGTTTAAATAACTTGAGCTACGCAGACGACATGGTGTTGCTGAGCCCAACCATCTGTGGAATGAGAAAGTGGCTGGGGTATGCAGAGCAGTACGGGCTAAAATACAACCCTAAGAAAAGTGAGCTGTTGGTGTTTAGAGGTAGATATAAAAGTCCATCATAATTATAACCCTCCGGTAACGCTGTGCGGTTTACTTTTACAGAGAGTAACCCAGTTTAAATATCTGGGCTACATTGTTACCGGAGACCTGAAAGACCACTCAGACATAGAAGGGAGCGCAGCCAATGGGCTGTGAAGGGAAATATGGATAAAAACGACACCCATGATGGAAAATCCGAAAATTTTCTTGGCCGCTATCTTGGATTTTCATTTTGACCCCACCATCGGTTTTAGCGTCACCACAACCCTGAAAACGACACTCATAATAGAAAATTCGAAAATTTTCTTGGCAGCCATCTTGGATTTTCATTTTGACCCCACGATCGGCTATTACCGCCAAAAACCCTAAAACGACACCCATGATGGATAATTCGAAAATATAGGTACCTGAGGTAGGTATCTAAATGAAGAAAGAAAAAAATTATGCCGTAAAAAACCACGACGATCACTATTGACATCTAATTGGACCGTTTATTTCCAGTCTGCTACACCCCTGCCCAACCTTTTGATAGAATACAGGCGTTATGTTATGACACAATCCCTTGGTTTTGTTATTGTTAATAGTTTTAACTGTTTATTTATTTTACTCCGAAGGTCCTAGTTTGACATTTTGTTACTTCTAGCTACAACTATGTGAACTTAACGCCGCATTGCATACGTAAGCGGGCACGCCCTTTATGCCTGGAGGCTTTAATTTAGGTTTTAAGTTCTGTTTATGTTTTTGTTTTTATTTAAGCTTGAGTAATTTTTTTAAATGTTTTTTTTTGGTATATTGGCGTGTGCTAGCTAACGTAAGGCAAATATTTTAATTTACAATCTACTATTGTATAGAATCAAGTTCTTCTAATATAACAGACAGGTGTGCTGCTGGGAAGTTTGTTGCGCCACTTCTTCTTCCCAGCTAACGCACCAGGAAGTGGTGAATGGCGGGCATTTTTTGGGGGACTGCCTTATGTAGTTTTGACGTTCAAAACGTGCTGACACCAGGCTATTTTAAATAAATGACTTTTGATTTTGGATTTTGATTTAAAAGAAATTTCATTTCTGCGTCTGCGTCTGCGCCAGTCTTTCGCGCAAGTGTCCTTCACGCAACTATCGTTCGCGCAAGTGTCTTTCGCGCATAAGTCCGTTCACGCAAAAGTACAGTCGTATAAAATTCCAGTCGCGCAAACATCCATTCGCGGAAATGTCCATGCGCGGAAATGTCTTTTCGCGCATGTGGGTTCGCGCAAGTGTCTTTCACGCAAGTGTCCCAGATCCAAAATTTCATCGTCGATTGTAGTTGGTGTACCTCTGCATTTTCTAACTGTGGTACCGGTGATTGTTAACTCAGAATCGCTTATTACAATAATAGCCATACCTATTACAGTAACTATTGTTGCATGTGAAAACTAATTACTAAATCAGTTTAGCAGGTGCTTGTTTTAAATGGTTACGATATTAATCACTAATTGGCGTAGCATTCTTTTATGTGGCGATGTGTGGTTGTCATAAAATGTCGTTTCGCCATTTGCCATGGTCAATGAGGACATTTTGTAACCGTTACGAATTTTATCGTAGACGACGGGAAATTAAATTACGTAGCAGTAGAGTACATTGTTCTCGTTCGTTGTGTAGAGTTGTCTTGTTTAAGTGACCTAGGGTTGAAACCAAGAGGAGGATCACGGCTTTACTTAAGGGGCTACCGCCTGGTAGCACACGAAATATTCACATTTTCTTACGTTTTTTACAATTTGCAGGTCAGTGTCAGGCTGTATGTACAACTAAATAATAGGTCTTTACCTATGAAATTGCCGTTTTGTATGAAAAAATTTAAACGATTTTTTTTCATGTATTTTTTATTTGTATTAATCGAAGTAATCACCCATGCAATCAATGCATCTTTGCCATCGCAGTGGCAGTTTATTGATGCCCTTCTTAAAGAAATCAGCTGGACGGGAGGCAACAAATTCTTCAAAGGCATTTTGTACTGCCTCTCGGGTATTGAATTTTTTTCCCGCCAAGAAGTTATCCAAATTCTGGAAAAAGTAGTAGTCTGTAGGCGCAAGGTCTGGTGAGTAGGGCGGATGACGGAGAGCTTCCAACCCCAGTTCTTGCAACTTGGAGACCGTCTGCTGTGCAGTATGAGGTCGCGCGTTGTCGTGCAGGAGCAGCGGAGACGAGCGATTGACCAATGCTGGTTGGAGATGTGCCAGCTTCTCCATCATTGTGTTCAGTTCTTCACAGTACACATCTGCAGTAATGCTCACCCCGTTTGGTAAGAAGCTGTGATGAATCACACCGGCGCTAGACCACCAAAAGTGACCATCACTTTTCTAGGGGTAAGTTTTCGTTTAGGGCATTGTTTAGGTGCTGAACCAGGATCCAACCAACTTGCTGAGCGCTTGCGGTTATCAAACAGAATCCATTTTTCATCGCAGGTAACAATGCGGTTCAAAATTCCTTCATTTGTGTGTCTGTTGAGCAGTGCAAGGCACGTCTCGACGCGTACTTCGCGCTGACGATCATTGAGTTCGTGGGGCACCCATTTGTCAAGCTTTTTTACCTTGCCAATTTGACGCAAATGGACCAATATTGTTTTGACGCTAACGTCGAAAGCTGCTGCTAATTCAGCCGTAGATTGTGTATCATCAGCTTCCACAATCGCCTTTAATTCGTCATTGTCGACCAAAGTCTTCGGACGACCTTTTTGTGGGTGAGGTCGGCTACTGTTGATGAGCAAGCATCTTTGGCCAAAGAATCAGCACACTCATTACCCTTAATGCCACAATGACTAGGTATCCAAACTAACTGAACCTCTCTTTGACATTTAGCACAAGATAGTAAGGACTTCTTAATTGACAAAATAAGGGGGCTGTGTAATTTACTTTTAAACGGACTTTTTACTAGAGCTTGCAGACAGCTAAGAGAGTCTGTGAATATTACGGCTTTCTCAATATTAAGGTGTGACTCTATATAAAGACAAGCTTCCAATATAGCCACACACTCACCAGTGAATACAGAAGACTCCTTAGGACATTTAAACTGTAAAATTATTTTAGAGCTTTGGTAGTAGACCGCAGCTCCGGTGTGGTTAAGGTCTGTTGATTTCGAAGCGTCCGTGAAGAATAATTGGAAACCATTCCATCGCTCACCCACCACCGCATTGAAAGTCAGATTCGCTGACGGGGAGTTTTTGGATATACCAATGTCAAAAACAATTTTAGGGATATAACTTAAAACTTCATAGGAAAAATTAAAAAGGGGTAAGCTGGGATAGTGAACAATTGGGCATACTAAATTTAGGATTTCACGAAGGGATTTAAGTATTAGAGGGATTTCTTTATTCTTCCAATAATTTGAACTTCTGGATAAGGCATCTAACTCTTTCAATTTTCCTGTAAGAGGATGGGAGGATCTACATAACACTCTAGACAAAAAACGAGAGGCCAGATATTGTCGTCTTAGTGACAGAGGAGGTTCTGCGCACTCAACCTGCAATGCGTTGACGGGGGAGGACTTCATACAACCTGAGATGATTCGAAGGCATTTAGACTGAACCCTATCCAGCCCAACCAAAGCACCTTTATTGCACGGAATGAGGAGGTATAATCCATAGTCAACAACGCTACGAACCAAAGCATTATAGACTAATTTCATAGTGTAGGGGTGAGCACCCCACCAAACACCCGAAAGAACTTTTAAGATTGAAATAATTCTTTCACATTTACTAATTAAAAAATTAATATGATGCTTGCCAGTTAACTTAGTGTCCAAGATAACGCCTAAAAATTTAACTTTATTAACTATAGGAATATTTTGATTTAAAATGCTCACTGAAACATGAGGGACGAGTCTTTTACGAGAGAAAACTACCGCCGAACTTTTTGGGGCAGATAGTGATAGGCCATGGTTTAAAAGCCACTGATTCAAGGAGTCCAGAGAGAGGCACAAAGATGACGCAGCGTCAACTATGGAGGGGTCTGTCACGTACAGAACAATGTCGTCGGCATATTGTAAGATCTGACAATTATTATTTAGGCAGGACCCAATATCAGCCGTATACAGGTTGTAAAGTAAGGGACTGAGGACAAATCCTTGTGGAAGTCCCTTCCATGTCTGTCTTTTATCGAATTCCTCTCCCTGGACCCTCAGGACCAATGAGCGGGACGACAGTAGCTCGCATATGCATTGTATCATCTTCGCCGGAAGACTCAGCTGTTGCAGTTTTTGCCTGAGTATAGGGAGGAGTACATTATCATACGCAGAGGAGATGTCAAGGAAAGTGGCAACCACGGATTCATTTTTCGAAAATGCTAAACGGATATCCGTAACTAAAATACCAACACTGTCCATTGTGCTAAGCCCTTTCCTAAAGCCAAACTGGTAATTCGGCAGTAGGTTTCTCGATTCGACAATCCATTCAAGACGGTTTTTAATCAGGTGCTCCAGTAGTTTGGCCAGGACTGAAGATAAAGCAATTGGCCTAAGGCCATTCGGATCATCTGCATGTTTACCTGGTTTCAGTAATGGAATAATAATTTGTAGTTTCCACTGATCTGGTACCCATCCATGAGCATAACAAAAGTTTAAAATGTTCAAAAAGTAAGTCTTAGCCCTGATACCAGAATGGGTAATAAAAGAATATGGCACGCCATCAATACCAGGGGCTGAGTCCCGGACATGATTGAGTACCACATTAAATTCTTCCAAAGTAAATGGCCCATCCAAAGGGTCTTCTGATACATTTTGCAAGGACATATTGCGACATTCAGAAGGGAGCGGAACGTATGGTGGAGCAATTTTATCAAAGAAAAGTTCAGCTGTTTCTCTAGTGATTGGTGAAGAGACTGAGGGGGAGCATCCACGTCTAAACCTATTAATGTTCTTCCATATTATCGAAACAGGAGTAGAGGGACATAAAGAGGAGCAGAATTTAACCCAGCCCGCGCGTTTCTTTTTACGGAGGTGACGTTTGGTTCTGGCATTAATCTGACAATATGCCAACAGATTTTCGGTGCTCATGTCTGCATTGTAACGTTCCTCAGCCTCGTTCCTACCCCTAATTGCCGAGGTGCACTCTGGATCCCACCATGGGGGAGAGGGAATTTTGTTACAGGCACTATTTTTCAGTGGGAAGCATGAGTCCGCAGTGGTGGTAATGGCACTAAGGAAGCCCTCATAGCAGTTCTTGGTATGGCAGTGACCAGAACCGTCTAATAAATTGGAGTCTAAATTTGGAAGAGCAACAATTTTATCCTCCAATAATGATCCGAACTTTGTCCAATCGGGTTTGGATAAGTTATATTTCAAAAGTGGAGGAGATGTTTTCTCTAAATAAGTTTTATTAATTAAAGATATGACAATAGGGTAGTGGTCACTACCATGCGACAAGGTCGTGCATTCCCAATGGGTCGAAGCGGCTAACTCAACTGAACAAAATGTAAGGTCGACACAACTCTTTTGCTGACCGGGAAGCAATCTGCGTGTTGAGCAACCATTATTAAGAATGCACAGATTCAGATCATCCAAAATGTCAACCAAAGCTACACCAAAGGCATCACAGCGTTCAGACCCCCATCTGTAGTGGTGACAGTTAAAATCACCCATGACCAAAATAGGTCCTTGAACACTGGAAAAGATGTTTTTTAAAGTGATAAAAAAGTCATGCTGGGGATGAGCAATGTATACTGAAAACACTGTAATGCCTTCTACCCTTCCTGCCACAATACTCATTTCACCTGTGAGTGAGGGTATAGGGGTGGATAAAAGAGGGACCCGATTATTGACAAGGAGAGCTGAACCTCCATAGCCATCAGATCTGTCACATCTGAGAATGTTAAAGTGTGGCATACGAAAGCTAAGACTTGGGGTGAGCCAAGTCTCAGCTATAGAACAAGCCAATGGCTTGTACTTATTTAAGAGGAATATGAGGTCGTGCTTTTTATGCCACACGCTCCTCACATTCCACTGAAGGAATACTAGGCGGGACGCCATTTTTAATTTGAAATAAAAGTGAAATAAGTTGGTCGGCAACGTTGGACGGTGATTGGGAATTGGAATGAGAAGAAGAAATAAGGGTAGGTAAAAGTTTTATAAGGAGTTCAACAATAGAGCTGATATTATTAGGCATGAGATTATTGCCATTAAGAGCGCAGCCGTTAGGCTGTGAAGATTGGGGAGAACTAACTATCTGTTGATGTGCAACTCTATCATAAGATGGGGAAAGTGGGGCATGGGTCCTTGGTTTAAGTGTCACAGTTTTGTGGTAGGACTGAGAAGTTGGAGTTTTGGTAATGTTAGCATATTTACGGGAAGCTGCTGGGACAATCTTGCTAGCCTCAGCATAGGGAATAGTTTTCTCAGCCATGACAGTCTTAATCGCCTTTTGCCTGCCATACTCGGGGCATGACTTGCTATCAGCAAAGTGATCACCCGAACAAAGCACACAGAAGGCCTCGCCCTCAGCAATGTTGCAACCATCACCTGGGTGATCGTGGCCACATTTACTGCAGCGTGGTTTAGATCTACATATGGTTGCCACATGTCCAAATCTGCAACACTTGCGGCATTGAATTGTCGGGTATATATATTGTTTAACAGGAAGGGATGTGTAGCAGCAGAAAACTCTATTTGGTAGAACTTGTCCATCAAAGGTCAAAACACATGTTTCAGTGGCTTTCCACTCATTAACCCCATCTCTTTGAGTTTTTCTATTGATACGGCGAACTTTTAGTATTTGTCCGCAACCTGAGGGTACAGACAAATAAGTTATGGCTTCTTCTTCTGTAAGATCTGAAGGAACACCGGTAACAACGCCCATCCTTGTCATATTAAATGTAGGTATTGATGCCGTATAGCTATATTTGGACAGTATACTATTTACCAAAAAAGAGTTGGCATCCTGAGGGGAAGCAAACTCCACTGACACACGGTTTCTACCGACTCTGTTAACACCACCAGTAACAATGTTTGCAATGTTGTTATTCATGAGAAACTTACCAAAATTTACGGGATGTAACGTGGTGCCAGCATTCGGTTGGTTTTCTACACGGGAAACATGGACCAGATAAGGAGCCTTATCCATTGCGGAGTACTTTAAACGACCTATTTGGCTTTTTGGCTGTTTATTTGGAGGGGTGGGTAACTGAATTTCTTCGACACCGGGACGTTTGCGTGGGTTCTGTTGATCTTGTGGATCTGGTGATATATCCATCTGTGTAACGCTACATACAACATCCGCGAATTGAAAAAGTGGACTAGGAGGGAAAGGGGTAGGAGGACGTGAGATGTCGGGTGGGTCAGGATCAGGGGGTTTATTTTTATCCATCTTGGATAAAACGAAGTTTAAAACAAAACAAACACAACACTAACCTGGTTACGAACACAAGGACAACACGTCTATTATAAAATAAAAGTCACAAAGTATCAACAATCACTTAAAAACCGCTAAAGATTCTAAACACACGTGCTAACCAACAACACTGTGGCGAGAATCTTATGCTTTTTTATTATTTTGTCCTAACACACCAACAGCAATGTAAAACTCTTCTAAAATAATAATACGTGAATGAATCATAAGTATGTACATAATATAATACCACTGTTCCAATTTTTTCTATTAGCAACACTTAGTTAATTCGAAGAAACATTTTCTCCGAGGGTAGAAGTGAAAAATTTTCAAACTGACAGTATAGCGAGTAACGTATGGAATATTAATTTTATCATGCACACCATAGACTAATATACATAAACTGAGAATGCACACTTGCTTTTACAATTCACTTTAGACACTGGCAGAATAGTCGACATCGACTTTAATTGCCATTAAATAAAAATAGAATAGAATAGAAATGAGTAGGTACTGGTGTTGCGTTGGGTCGGTTGTGTGTGTTGTGGTCGTGTTTTATGATTGTAAAATACATAAACGTATTCCTATAACCATTTCTTCGTATCTTGAGTAGCGAAGTGATGGATGAAGAAGATTTACTAATTAATATGAATCATAAAGTTACTGTAACTCATTTATACGCGAACAAAAATAATTACAAAAGGAAGACAAATAAAAATGGTAGGTACCATTTTGATCATTTGACCAAATCTAACGATACTTTTCCTTGTTCCGTTATAACTTTATAAGTTATGGAAACACTGCACTTATTCCTGTTTTATACATTGCCACAAAATGGTCCCGTTTTGTTTCTCTTCTTTTTGTGTTATCTTTGTTTATAATATTAGTAGGATAGTAGGATGTGATATTTATAACATTTTAAGTATGGATTGCATTTGATTTTAACTTTTTATCCATTGCTCTACCTAAATCTATACTTTACATACTTCCTGCAATCAAAGCTTAATACATAGTGATTTCAAATAAATATTCCTCCACGCGACCGCACGAGAATCTTGTCGACCTTCACGAGAAAAACTATACAATGTGTGTTCGGATATGAATGCTGAGGCATTAGTATGTATTGCACAAATATGTAAATAGAAAGGATCAATCGTTTATTGTGTAGTCCACCGTTTCATCGGAGATGAGATCGTGATCTTTAAGATTCTTATATTATGCTCACGCTTATGCGCGAAATTAATGATACGTCAGTTCAACGAAATTCATTGCATTATTTAAGTTGTTGAGCAGGACCATTTTTCAAACGTAAACATGAAGCAATGGATTAGCAATTTCCTTCAAAATTTTTGATTGTGAGGGGATTAGTGCTCATACACACAAGCGGCACGCGTTAACGGTAGAGGCAGCCGTAATATCGGCGGCTGCCGTCGACAACGTATCACTCAGGCAGGCGCTCACGTATGGTGCTCAATCGTTGGGTGTCGACAGCAGTCCTGCAGTTGCCCCTGCCGCATGCCGTGCCGTTAACGTGCCGGTCGTGTGTATGTACAGAAGGATGCACTTATCGCATTGAATTACTTTTTCATGAAACAGTCAAATAAACTGAAAGGGTTGTATTGATGATTTCAATGATTACAATTATGTTAAGCCATGTTTGTTACGGTTGCGTATATTTTAACAAAATACAACCTGATACCGACCTGCAAATTGCAGAAATTTTAAATTCGCTTCTGGTGCTAGATCACTTAACTGTTTGTGTGAACGTCATTTTTCTAGGTGAAGCTTACAAATAAAACAATCACTATGGACGCATAACGACTAGCAATCAATTGCGATGAAGATTGGGATTGAGGTAATTTCGGGAGTTGGTAGGTTGTACTTACAGCTCTCCACTTTCGATGTACCTATCCATGAGGATTTTCACATGGTATATACATTAATATCATAGAGCGGTCTGTGGCTAAGTAACAAAAGCGGCACGGGTCGATCGATCGGGTTAAACTGCGCTTGCTGCGGTTCCACCATCCCATCTTTTCATACCAAGACCCCCCGTGCCTTGGAAAGCCTCGTTAAGCCGTTGATTCTGGCTCGTGGTTGGTTGACTCGTGGATCTTTGACAATCGTTACAGGTCGTCAGAAGCCCCAAAGTCTGACAACCAGTCTTACCAAGGGGTATAGAGTAACTGAAGACTGCCAGTTGTGATTTGAATATGCAGGGTGGCAAGGATATCGACGCACAATATGCAGGTTGGCAGGACATCGACGCACAATATGCAGGTTGGCAGGACATCGACGCACAATATGCAGGCTGGCAGGACATCGACGCACAATATGCAGGCTGGCAGGACATCGACGCACAATATGCAGGTTGGCACGACATCGACGCACAATATGCAGGTTGGCAGGACATCGACGCACAATATGCAGGCTGGCAGGACATCGATGCATAATATGCAGGCTGGCAGGGACATCGACGCACAATATACAGGCTGGCAGGACATTGACGCACAATATGCAGGCTGGCAGGGACATCGACTTACAATATGCAGGCTGGCATGGACATCGACGCACAACCTGTTACTATGGATTCAGTACATGATTCAGAACTGCGTTGAAATTTTTCGTCGGTTGTTATAAAAAAATGAGCTCGCCCCTCTCGCACTTGTCTATGAAACTGCAAATTTATTTTTGCATAATCGACAAAACACTTCTACGCTAGGGGTCTTCAATCAGGTGCTGAATTTGCTGTTTCCCTTTGCGCGTCGTTCTCCTGTATTAACGAACAATTTAAGTTGTTAAGTAAAGTACCTAGTCCATTGGCATAACAATTTATCTGACTGTACTTGATTTGCAACGCTACAATATAATATCGTATGTGACATCTAAATCATAACATGATTGCTCGTTTCAAAACAATAGAATTCTCGCACCATTCCCAGATCGAATGAAATCAATGTGAAGAAAATTAAGAGTGCCAAGTTAGTGCATGCCTTCTCTAATGATTTGTTAGTCTTGCAAGCACAATTGGTTAGTAGTCGAAAGCTAGGCCTGTGTAGCGTTAGGTTTCATGGCTACGGTCACGCAAGGTCACGCAATATCTTTTTTTTAGTATTAGAACACTATTGTGCTTTTGAGTGGTATTATTATTGGGTAAAATATTGTTTTAATAGACCAGACCCGACCAGATGCTCTTGTGTCGGGAAAAAAGACAGTGCGACAATTCTTCTGCCGAGCCTTTTCCCAACTATGTTGGGGTCAGCTTCCATTCTAACCGGCTGCAGCCGAATACCAGTATTTTACATGGACCGACTGCCTATCTAACTTCCATAAACCAGTTACTCTATACCCCTTGGTAAGACTGGTTGTCAGACTTTGGGGCTTCTGACGACCTGTAACGATTGTCAAAGATCCACGAGTGACAGCCAGAATCAACGGCTTAACGAGGCTTTCCAAGGCACGGGGGGTCTTGGTATGAAAAGATGGGATGGTGGAACCGCAGCAAGCGCAGTTTAACCCGATCGATCGACCCGTGCCGCTTTTGTTACTTAGCCACAGACCGCTCTATGATATTAATGTATATACCATGTGAAAATCCTCATGGATAAGTACATCGAAAGTGGAGAGCTGTAAGTACAACCTACCAACTCCCGAAATTACCTCAATCCCAATCTTCATCGCATTTGATTGCTAGTCTTTTTTTTAATGTTGCCCCACACTAGGAATGTCTCCTGTATTGTGGGTGCGTTTACAAACATTTAAACTCACATACACAAACAGCCAGACCCGGAACAACTACTTGTAGGTCATACAAATATTTGTTCCGTGCGGGAATCGAACCCGCGACACGCAGCGCAGCAGTCAATCGTTTGGCCACTGCGCCAACCGTGCCGTGATGCGTCCATAGAGTGATTGTTTTATTTGTAAGCTTCACCTAGAAAAATGACGTTCAAACAAACAGTTAAGTGATCTAGCACCAGAAGCGAATTTAAAATTTTTGTGCAATTTGCAGGTCGGTATCAGGTTGTATTTTGATTAAAATATACGCAACCGTAACAAACATGGCTTAACATAATTGTAATCATTAAAATCATCAATACAACCCTTTCACTTTATTTGACAGTTTCATGAAAAAGTAATTCAATGCGATAAGTGCATCCTTCTGTACATACACACGACCGGCACGTTTACGGCACGGCATGCGGCAGGGGCAACTGCAGGACTGCTGTCGACACCCAACGATTGAGCACCATACGTGAGCGCCTGCCTGAGTGATACGTTGTCGACGGCAGCCGCCGATATTACGGCTGCCTCTACCGTTAACGCGTGCCGCTTGTGTGTATGAGCACTAATCCACTCATAATCAAAAATTTTGAACGAAAATGCTAATCCATTGCTTCATGTTTACGTTTGAAAAATGGTCCTGCTCAACAACTTAAATAATGCAATAAATTTCGTTGAACTGACGTATCATTAATTTCGCGCATAAGCGTGAGCATAATATAAGAATCTTAAAGATCACGATCTCCCTTTCGAACAAAAAATATATTTTGAACATCTGTCTATAAATGACGGAGTTATGCCCGAACATACATTAAATATATATGTATATATATATATAAATATAAACATGTCGAATTGATAACCTCCTTCTTTTTTAAGTCGGTTCAAAATAGAAAATAAAACAGTTAATTTATCAAATTAAATTTCATTGGAAAACATCCATCGGTTTCTTACTAAACTTCAACTATGTCCGACGAACCTGGTTACTTATATCTTATGGTGACTGTACATAAATCTGAAAAAAACACATACTAAATAAATAAATATAAATACTTTGAGTAACTTAAACTTTTATTATGATGTCATTTATATGTAGTTAAATGTCAACAAGGCATGCAACCTTACAACATTTTGCTGATAATAGTAAAATTACACATAATATGCATATTCATTAAAGTAGTAATATACATTTAATTATTGATAGATACGTAAGAGGATCGCAATCTTGCAACGAATGTGAAGGCCGTACGCTAAGCAACGGGAACATAGACCGAAAATGTGCCACTTACATTTCCTATAAGTATACTTAAAGCCATAATAAATTGAGTTCCGATTCAATTTATATGTATAATTAACCAGTTAGAAATACTTCCAACTTTGTCAGACATTCTGTTAACAGCGAAAGCCGGAAAGTGATTCCAAACACATCAAGAGTCATCGAATTGGCAGAATAATATTGTCAAACTCTTCATCACCTGCCGAGCCTTTTCCCAACTATATTGGGGTTGGCTTCCAGTCTAACCGGATGCAGCTGAGTACTAGTATTTTACATGGACCGAAAGCCTGTGTGACCTCCATAGTCCAGTTACTTGGTAATTCGATACCCATAATAATAAAAATTGAATCTAGGTCCGCTGCCGATCACCACAGCAGAACGCCATAAGACATAATACAGGAAAATAAGCAAAGTGTACTAACCTAGCTGTGGCTACATTAGTCAACTGCCTTATTTTCTTACTGCGTAAGCAGCTGATCTGCTTGAAAGAGCGCTAATGTGGGAACCCCATTGCAATATTGAATTTAAAGTACTTCCTAAAAATATAGTTTCCGAAATAGCATCTAGTTTCTTGCCATCTAGTTTTTAATTTAGACCTACTAGGGGTACATTTAGTAACGATAACTTTTTTTTGGGTGGGAAATCATCTAATAACTTGTCCCGCTCTGGGTGGAGCAGGAGGACGTGTCAGACTTTTACTGACTAAAACCCACCCGTGTTCCCTCAGTTGCCTGTGTGCCAGGGTTCACGGTATCTCTTTCGAACAACCCGTACCCCTGGCAGGCATCGGCCCTTGCGGACCCCACCAGTTGGTGCTGACATTTCTTTGAGGCCCGCGTGGAACACAACGAGCCGTCGACCCGGGCTTGGTCCTTACCGGCAGCGAGCTACCCATTACTCGCCGTCCGCCAGCCCGCACCTACGGTGGCCGGGAATCAGCCTGGGATTCCCGACGCCCAGGGCGTCTCTCGCGGCGACTACGGCCGTAAGGGCGCATATACGACCTCTCCCTCACGTGCGCCACCTCCCTTTCGCGGGCATTACTGCTTCGCAGAAGGAGGTGACGGCTACCCATACACTCTCGCTCCGTACCATGGCCTGGACCATAGCCGGACGCGAGAGATCGCCGCCGCCGATCGCCTCCGCGAGGACACGGCGGTGCTCCCCCCAAGCCGGTCAGACCTCCACCATATGCTTCACCGTGTCCTCAGGGCGAAACTAAACACATCATTGAGTAAAAGATTATTAGGCTTTATTGGTGGTATTATTATTATTAGGTTGTGACTTGTGTACCTACGGGAGATTAAGATTTGTCCTATGTTCATAAAGAACTTATAGCTCGAAGCCCATGATTGTTTATTCTTTGAAAGTCTTGTCTAATAAAATGGCTAGCAAAAGTATCTTTCAACACAATCTAATGTCATGCATGTTTTTGGAGCACAAATGCTTTCCGATAGATTGCGACAAAACCACACAATGAAAAAGATTGTCTAATATCAGTGTGAAATACTCACTGTTACACTCACTGTTAATATTTCAATGCTAGTGGAATTACTTCAAGACGTTGACATCTATGAACCGCGGAAACCTATTAGATAACTCAGTTTACGTAAAGCTAACTTGTTTCCTAAGTAATATTTGCCTGGTAATTAGTTACCAATAATATTAGTGCCATGCCATGGAGCGTTCCATGGGCATCAGTCTATCAGACCGAGTTCCAAAAGTCGAGTTTCAAAGACGTACGAAGTGCTAAAGTTTTGAATATCAATGTTATAGCTACCGATCTCTTTAGTAAGCTTGAGGATAGTCCGCCTATAACGTTACTGCTGGGACTCAGGCCTCCTCTCTGGGAGAGTGAGTGGTAATCCACCAAGCGGGCCCAGTGCGGGTTGGCAAATGTCACATGTCTTCGAATTTTCGGTTCTCGGACTTGCCTGTTTCCCCACAATGTTTTCCTTTGCCGTTTTGAAAGCAGTGGTGATGTAATAATTAACACAAAGTAAAGCGCCTATCTGGGTTCGAACCCGCGATCAACAACTCGTACACGGGACTCTCAGAATGTTTTTAGAAAAAAAAAAACATGTTCTATAGGTTTTATATTATATTTTTTTATTAAATCTTTTCAAAGTACTCTCCAGTTCAAAGTACTCTACAAAAAGTCATATACAAAGTTTTATGCGTCTGAACCAGTTTTCGAATGACTTTTTCCAGTCCGCCGCAGACAACTCGTTTACAGCCTGCTCGAACGCTGACAGCGCATCTTCTGGCGGCAAAAATTGTATCCCTTTGAGCTGATTTTTTTTTTCGGGAATAAAAAGAAGTCACACGATGCTAGGTAAGGGCTGTAAGGAGGGTGACCCAGGAGTTTGACCGGCGTGCTGTCCAGGAAGTCCCTCGTTTTGAGCCCGGTGTGCGAAGGTGCGTTGTCGTGGTGGAGCAGTAGCCAGTGGAGCCCTGTGTCTGGTCGCTTGTTGCTCACAACAGAGAAAACTTCTGCCAAGCATTTGGTAGTATACCATTCAGCGTTGATGTTTCTTTGGTTCCGTATAGGAATTGACACCAAGTAGCCAGTCAAATTTAAAAAGCTCGCGATCAAAATCATGCCCTCGCTTCTCGATCGCTTCACATTTTTTTTTATTAAATAGGAACAACAAACAGCTATATTATGGACAAACATCCACCTGGACAACATTATGGAAACAGCTACATTGGTAGGCGTTGATTCATTTTGAAACACCCAAACCCTCGACTGGCGCTTAGTTTCTGGATCATATTGATAAATCCAAGACTCATCACGTGTAATGATGTCGGAAACACGCCGAGACGAGCCTGTTTCAAATTTATTTATCATATCATGGCACCATTCCACCCGGGCCTGCTTCTGAGCATCGGTGAGGTTGTGCGGCACCCAGCGTGACACTATCCTCCTCACGCGAAAATGCACCTGTAGAATTTCGCGAAGGCTTCCCAATCCAACCTGCAGTATGTGCTGAATCTCTTGATACGTAACTCGCCTACTCGTCATGGATTAAATTTTTCACTACTAGCACGTTTTCTTCCATAACAGCCGTCAAAGGGCGACCACTTCTTTCTTCATCCCCCAAAGTTAGTCAACGGTGCTTGAATTCGTTATACTAACGATACACGGTTGCATTAGAATAGCCTTCATCCATGAATGCCATTTGGAGTCTATCGTACGATTCGTTCGGTTTCAGGCGACACTTGAAAGCCTAAAAAATCATAGCGCGAAAATGTTCCCGGCGCAGATCCATTTTTTTATGAGACACTATAATTTAAATTAGGTGGCAAACAATGTGAAGGGAAATTTTGAAATTGAAACGTGCCTATTTTTACTTACAAATAATCATATTTTCACAATAAATTATAACTGGCCAGTCTCTCATACCTACATACAAATCTGCGGAAAGGACACGACGTAACCTTTCCGCAGGTAATGTCATTCCCATACATTTTGGCGTAGCGTTCGGCGTGAACGCTAACAGAAATGTGTTTTGTCTAGACCTACAGGCCACTCAGAAAAGTTTTTATGTATGAGAGACTGGCCATCTATAATCTATTTTGAAAATAAATGATTTTTGTAAATAAAATTAGGTACGTACCAATTTCAAAATTTCTCTCCACATTGTTTGCGAGCTAATATAAATTATCGTCTCATAAAAAAATGGAACTGCGCCGGGAACATTTTTGCTCTATGATTTTTTACGATTTCAAGTGTCGCCTGAAACCGGACGAATCGTACGATAGACTTCAAATGGCATTCATGGATGAAGGCCCTTCTAAGGCAATCGTGTAGGTATAGTTGGTATAACGAATTCAAGCGCGGTCGACTAACTTTGGGGGATGAAGAAAGAAGTGGTTGCCCTTTGACGACTGTTACGGAAGAAAATGTGGTAGCAGTGAAAAATTTATCCATGACAATAGGCAAGTTACGTATCAAGAGATTCAACACATACTGCAGGTTGGATGGGGAAGCCTTCACGAAATTTACGTGCATCTTCGCATGAGGAGGATAGTTTCACACTGGGTGCTGCACAACCTCACCGATGCTCAGAAGCAGGCCCGGGTCGAATGGTGCCGTGATATGATAAACAAAATTGAAGCAGGCTCGTCTCGGCGTATTTACGACATCATTACAGGTAATGAGTCTTGGATTTATCAATACGATCCAGAAACGAAGCGCCAGTCGACGGTTAGGGTGTTTCAAAATGAATCAACGCCTACCAAAGTGAAGTGATCTAGACGCGAGCTGTTTCAATTTGATTGGCTACTTGGTGTCAATTCCTTTACGGAACCAAAGAAGCATCAACGCTGAATGGTATACTACCTAATACTTGGCAGAAGTTTTCTCTGTTGTGTGCAACAAGCGACCAGACACAGGGCTCCGCGGGCTACTGCTTCACCACGACAACGCGCCTTCACACACCGCGCTCGGAACGAGGGATTTCCAGGACAGCACGCCGGTCAAACTCCTGGGTCACCCTCCTTACAGCCCTGATCTGCCACCGTGTGACTTCTTTTTATTCCCGAAAATAAAAAATCAGCTCAAAGGGATACAATTTTCGTCGGATGCGCTGTCAGCGTTCGAGCAGGCTGTAAACGAGGTGTCTGCGGCGGACTGGAAAAAGTGTTTCGAAAACTGGTTCAGACGCATGAAACTTTGTATAGAGGCTAGTGGAGAGAACTTTCAAAAGATTTAATAAAACAATATTTACCTTTAGAACATTTTTTTAATTTTCGCAAAACTTTCTGAGTGTCTCACGTATAGCCATACAATAAATAATTCTGACGTTGCTTATACTCGTATGATTCTGAAATTACCTCCAAAATGGGAATTTTAGTCATATAATAATTATATTATTGACGTGGTTTCTGGTTTATTGACAATAACCGGAGGGAATTTATCCAATTTATACGAAACTATTTTAAATCACTATAACTACTGAAGTTACTGGGTATCCGATAGGGTAAACAAAATAGGCAGCAAATTGAGGCGTTCCACTGATTTCTGAATCACTTTGACATATTGGCAGACATTATGAATATTTTAGCATCAGGTAAAGCGTTTGGAAACTGGTTATTTTTGAGGTATTTATAAAAAATATGTTGTAATTTTATGATTTTTGCTAATCAAGCGGTATTAAAATCTACTGAGGTTTGTGTCTTTAACAAAATATTTGCAAGATTGGCATGTCGCATGGTAAGTTTGTACTTACCAACTTTTTTAAGGGTGATAAGGACCCAACTTAACAGGATGCCGTAATTACCTTTAAATACTAGATGAAAACCTAATAAAATTCTTAAATTCATATACTCATTAGATCAATGAATATGAATAGAAACCGTTGGATCTAGAAGCATGGAATTTGCTAAAGAGCTATACTTATACAGCGAAAGTTAGCACCAAGGACGGATTTTATCATCGGATCATCAGATGAAGGGGTGGAATAGGGAATGAAAGCTTGTATGAAAGTCCGTAATTTTTGGCGATGGGAAATCCATCTGGCAAACTGCTTGCCTATAGTTATAGTAACAGATATAGTCATGTTGTCTAGCTATTTCGTGCCAGCTAGCCTTGGAGTCTGGCCACGATAGATAATTACCTATTCTCTACGCCACACGAAATTCATTAATACTAAATAATATTTTTTTACGATTTGTTATTGATAATTTGGCCAAGCAAGCATTGATTGGAAATATATTTACTATCACTGCCCACTGTAACGAATGTTGATGTAGGTAAGCTTTATGTCTCGTTTTTGTGAAGAGGGGGATCGAGAATGATAATGATTTAAAATACCTACCTACTGCTAGAATGCGATATTGAAAGAGGAAGTGGTCATCATTTATGATCTAATATCTGGTTTTATTGCTAATGATACTTTCGAATACAGCTATGTCATTATAAGCTGAGTGAGCATGAGATTCTTGAAATTACAAATTGGTTGAGTACCTACTGGTTATCCTAATATACATGACATTCATTTGAATTTTTACTTGCTAGACTAAAATTACAGCTGTGATCTAGCTTTTTTGCCAACATGACAGTCATAGCTGTCATTTTGGGCAAGCAAATTGAAACTCGAATTAATTTATGATTGTTTATTAGGATAACCAATAGACACTCAACCAATTATATTAAGTGTTCTACAGAAAAAGCTGCACATATACTCGTAAGTTGAACATACTTGACGTAGAGGGTTCACTATTCTAATTATTTCGCGACATTATACACGATACCAATAGTTTTTCAAAACTTTGCAGAACAATTCCAGATAGTGAGAAGACTGACTAGGTCTTTTGGTCATACATAATGACCAAAAGACCTAGTCAGTGTTCTAGTGACTATGAAGTCTTTTGGTCCTAAAGACCATTATGTTGGCACTACCTATCGGCCCTTTATGATCTATTACCAGATACTCTTTTAGCCACAAAATCTTGACAATCATTATAATTCCTGGCCCTCCCACCTCAACAAGAAGCATGCTTCTAATATGAACCGGTTTCCTTGCCTCGCTTATTATGCAGGTATCTACTCGTTCTCAAAACTCGGTCACTGCAATATCGTTTACACCACTGTCTCTGTCTGTCCCCTAACCACCGTTATGTTTGTATCACGAACTCTACAGTAGTGATTTGGCAAAGCATTAATGTTTGTTGTTTTGTGCCCAAAACTGGGATTTCAAGTGCTAATTACTTAGTTACAAGTGCTAAACATATAACGTAAACATAAAATAAAATCTTTCTACCAGACTACGGATAAGTATAAAAATAGGTGGCTTTTAATATGTATTGCATAATTTTTTTTATCATCGTCTACTATAGCTGGAGATGTACCTTTTCTAAGCTGCTATAGCACCTGGTCCACTTCAGGATTACTTTTCTAGCCATAGTATTATAGTCATAAAATTTAAAATTAATTCCATTTATTCGATTGCCATAACAAATAAAAAAACACCATCATTCAGGGATCCTTTTCAGTATGAAGAGACACGACTACTGACACATGGAAACTCCTCCGAGGTGACTCCTGATCATCGTGATGATTGCGTAGCACAATAACAGTAGGAATGGCTTTCATTTTGACAGTTCAACAACATAAAAATCATGCGTGTGTGTTTGATGTTTTGCGAGAGAAAGTATGCTAGGCTGTCCTCTATTATATGTTAGTATTTGTAATATGTTTGTTAACTATTCAATCTCTATGTTAATTAATGTAATTGGTATTACCGTTTTAATAAACAATAAACTGTGTTATTTACGTTGTTGAGTTGTCACATTTTTCGAATATAATATTATGAAGCTATGGATTAGCAAAAACCTTAAAAATTATTCAGACTTTGATTGATAGTGTGTTACGCAATTAGGGTGCTCATCATTTCAGCCGAAAGACGTCCACTGCTGGACATAGGCCTCCCCCAAGCTCCGCCACTTCGACCGGTTCTGTGTTTCCCGCATCCAGCGGAGTCCTGCGGCCCTCACAAGGTCATCGGTCCATCTTGTGGGAGGCCTTCCAACTTTACGTCTTCCGGTACGCGGTCGCCACTCCAGAACCTTCCGGCCCCATCGGCCATCTGTTCTGCATACAATGTGCCCTGCCCACTGCCACTTAAGTTTGTCAATTCTTCGGGCTAGGTCGGTTACCTTGGTTCTCCTACGGATCTCTTCATCCCTGATTCGATCACGTAGTGAAACTCCAAGCATAGCCCTCTCGGTGACCTTAAGCCTTCTCATGAGGGTTATAATTAGAATTTGGGTGTTAGAATTAAGGTGCGCTTTCAAGCAGATTAAGCTCAGCTGCTTACGCAGTAAGAAAAATAAGGCAGTTGACTGATGTAGCCACAGCTAGGTTAGTATACTTTGCTTATTTTCACAGTATTATGTCTTATGGCGTTCTGCTGTGGGGATCGGCAGCGGACGTAGATTCAATTTTTATTTTACAAAAGAGGGCAATCCGCGCAATCTATAAAATGGGGCCTCGCGAGTCTCTTAGAAACAAATTCAACGAAATTGATATACTTACTCTGCCTTCTCTTTATATTCTAGAAAATATCTTCTATGTTCGCAAAAACTTAGGTCTTTTCAAAAAAAGATGCGATTTCCATAATCTAAATACACGTAGTAAAGATGAAATTGTGATTCCAAAATTTAGATTAACTAAAACTAGCAAGTCATTTCTAATAAACAGTATCCGCTTCTATAACAGGTTGCCAAAGTCGGTTACAGAACTTAGCGATGGAAAGTTTAAAACTCACATCAAACGTGTCCTTACCAAAAAAGCATATTATAAGATAAAAGACTACGTTGAAGACAGGGAAGTTTGGCATTAATTCCTTCTGCACATGTGGCTTCCCTGGTACCTCATTAACAGCAAAACCGTGTGAAAGTCTATTAACTGCTCCCAAATTGCAATGTTAATTTTTATTCTCTTTATTATTATTATTTTTTTTACAATGTCTGACATATTCTCGTCATTATTTGACATTATACATCAATTTTACTACCTACTATTTATTTTCAGTGATTGTCATCGAAATCATGTCACTTGGTTCAAATATATTCATTTTATATAGGTAGATTCTTTTACATATTGTGAATGAGAGAACGTTGTAGGCCTTAGAGACTAGATCTGTAGACGTTTTTCTATTCTGTATTTTCATTCCTCTAAGTACCTGGTACTTATTGACTGGCCTGCACTGTCCTCCCATACCTATTATCACTGTAATTTGAAAACATTGTAAAAGCCAATTATTTTTAAAAGAGTAACCGTGGAGTTTCTTGCCGGCTCTTCTCCATAGGAAACGACAAATTGGAACCGTGCACCTAGCTTCTGACGTTTCATAAGTGCCCATGCAGGCTTATGTGAAATAAAATATTTTGATTTTGATTTTGATTTTTGGTGCTGCATTAGATAACAGTGCCACACGCACGAACCAACTTGCTCAGCAAAGCACCATTGACGCGCGCCTTGTACGCACTTAATGACACGGCTGACAGGACCGATTTATTTACGTGTTCTCTGAATGAATTCACAAAAATAATATTGTATGTGTTATGTTATTTAAGATAGTTATTTAAGATACCTAGTTTAATTAAGGACCACGCTATCGCATTAGGAATTTCCTGTAATGATAGCAGTGTTTGTGATAAATAAATAAAATAAATAAACTTTTGAAAAGCAAATGACATAGAGGTGATTATTGCCAGAATATACTGTCTCCATGTCACAACTCGATGACACGAATGACGACCACAAGTCGTTTCATAAACAAACAATAACCGAATAATAGAATTTGTAGAAGCAAGATGCTAAACGGAGTTAAGTACCAGGAGTTAATGGGACTTTTAAGTTATTTCATTAAACTACAATAGTCTCATTTAACCACTATTTTAAATATCCGCAGCGCTAAGTAATAAACAGTAACAATAACTTTCTGTTAATTACCAAGACCTAAGTGGTGTCACAGGAAGCCGTTAATCATGGCAAGTAATAATTGCTCAGTGAGATTATTTATGTTCCTACAGACTATATTGAAAAATGGAAGGTCCCCAAATAGAGGAAGGTTTCTTGAGAATGTAGGCATAAGAGATTTGCTTGTATCAATTTAATCATCATCATCGGGACGACCTAGACGGGATTTGCAAACTTTGAACTGAGGTGGTTCTTGAAAAGTCGCAACACTAAACCTAAATTTACATCTAATAAGTCTCTCGCAGCTTCGCTTGTAAGCTGCAACTGTAAAATAAGTAGGTAAATAAAACAACATTGGATTCACTTTATACTCCAAGATTTATTTGTTCGGAACTGGTTTAGGAGTCTTTTGTATGCAGGCAACGTCTCTTTGTGGCTCTAAACAGCTCTCGAATAGAGGACACGTGCTAAGGCAGGTCAACAAGAAAGTGCACCTGGTTCACGGTCGAGTGTTGGCTAAATTTCAAGAATGCGGGTGATAGAAGAGCCTGTTTTGCTGTTAACATCAATCGGGATAGGATCCTCAGAGTATTTGCCAATTTCCAAATAGGTAGATTATTATTGGGAAATCGTGATTTTTATTCGATCGGGGATTTTAATATTAATTAGAGGGATTTGTTGGAGGTTTATGTTACCTTGCCTTCTATCTTCAATTATTCTTCAAGAAGTCCAAAGGTTTTTTATTTGTGATCAGAGGGGCAATTCCCATATTTGAACATTTGCGTTCTAATCTGTCTCAATCTGCTAAACATACTTCTAATTTCCCTACAATTTTGACAAGTTTTTGGAGTTTCATTGTTGCCGGGATGAGACTGCGACTAGATTTTGAACCTTTTTAATTACGAAAATTGGCCTTCTCATAAAATAATCTCTTCTTCGCCGTTTTTTCAGGCGAATGCAGCCATGAAACGCAATGGATGCATGATGATGCTTGTATGTACATATGAAATTGATTTTTTATGGAAAAAGCTTGGAAAATGGGTAACGCATAAACTAAGTTAAGCAAACCATCAAACACGCGTCGACTGCAGCGTCAAGTTACTCAACCGTCACAATAACGAGGGGATTTTGAATCGTATCATTACTTGTGATGAAAAATGGATCCTATACGATAATCAGAAATGCTCATCACAGTGGTTAAATCCATGAGAACCGGCTAAATCCTGCCCAAAAGCGAAAGTTGACTCAAAAAAAGGTACTGGTTAGTGTCTGGCGGACCAGCGTTGGTGTCATCCACTACAGCTTCCTAAGATCTGGTCAGATGATTACGGCAGATCTGTATTGCCGACAATTGGAAACCATGATGGAAAAGCTAGCCGTTAAACAGCCGAGATTGATCAACCGCTCTAGCCCACTGCTGCTTCAGGACAACGCTAGACCACACACTGCACAACAGACGGTGGCGAAACTAGAGGAGCTAAGATTGGAATGTCTCCGTCACCCACCATACTCCCCGGCCTGTGCTCCAACCGATTACCACTTTTTTTGGAATTTGGATAATTTCTTCATTGAAAAAAAAATCCATTTAGATGAGGCAGTCCAAAACACCTTCAAAGATTTTGTTGATTCTCGCTCCCGCAATTTTTTCAGCAAAGGGATCAATGAACTCCCTATAAAATGGCAAAAGTGCACAGATCACAACGGTACCTACTTTGATTGATTATTTTTTTTTTTTTTAAGATATAGTTTTGGTTTTTCCATTTATAAAACATTAATTCCATATGTAAGGACCTAATATTTGTCTTATTAGCAAAACCCCATAACCCATAAATATATTATGGGTTATGGGGTTTTGCTTTCTTATTTCTTCTTTTGCGCATTAAGTAAAGTCAAAGCATTTATTTCAAATAGGCACTTAAAAGGCACTTTTGAACATTTACATTAAAATAGAATTGATTCTAGTCGCCCCTTCCAAAATGTAGTTTCGTACGGAGAAGAATGGGCAAGAAACTCCACCGTTACTCTTTTAAAATGTTTCAAGTACAATATTTACATTCATTAAATGATTATGTGTGAAAACGATCGATGCACCCAGAATAAAATTACCATACCAAAATAGGTAAACAGAATCAAATTGAAGCAATACAGATAAATTAATTCTGTGATAGATACATATTCAACAACATCGGGAGAGGTATCGGATTTGACATCGAGTTGACATTCGTTTTGTACTTACTCTGTGAATGATCAAGCCTTCGCCTTTCGATTGATTCTGTCTCAAGTACATCAAATCGGCTTTTGGTTACCTTTTCGTTATATACTAGCTTTCGAATGACCACGTGGAACTAATTCCGTCACCTGAAGAAAGGTCGTCATGCTAGTTAAAAGGATATACGTAAGTTTGTATTTCTTAGTATTTAGACAAACTTTCTGGTACTTACCTTTTTACTCTCTTTACCAAATATGTATCAATATAAAGTTTGCTTCCACTACTTGCGAAAGTAACTTGTGAAAGGGTTTGTCACCATCTACCTAATTATCTATGATATGTCAGCTGCCAAGCAGCTACATTGCTGTGTTCGAAAGGTATGGATTTCGATGAAATTATTGGCACATCATAAATGAGAAAGTCTGACGAGGAGAGCACGTATCGGCAAGCATAGTGTAGGTCGCCCCCTCAGCTGGACGGACTAACGACCTTAAAAAGGTGACTGGATGCGGACGGCGGAGGACAAGGTGTTATGGCGCAGCCTGTGAGAGGCTTATGTCCAGAAATGGACTGCGATAGGCTGAGTTGGTTGATTGATAAATGATAACAGTCACTACTGTCTATCTGTGATGTTGACAACATATACGACAAACCCTTGGCTATATGTTTGGAAGCACATCGGCGATTTCCTTTCTTTGGTTTTGGAGTCTATAGGTATCGGTACAGCAATATCTACCTTTTTTCTACCAAAACAGATGCATCGTCTTGTGTATGCATGATCTTATCTGTTATCCCATCCATTTGTACTGTAACATATTCCACAATTGATTTATCTGGTCTTTTCCCATCATATTCGCTGACAATACCTATATACTATCTGGTTATATATCTGTGCAGAACCCGTTTATCAGTATCGGGCACGTCAAATCGCCATTGTTACCGGCTTTCCAATAGGACCACGTGCGACAAACACTGGGTCTCCAAGTCACCGCTGAAGAAAGTACTTTATTAAATGTTTTCACTTGGTTTAGTGAGCTGAATTTCAAGCAGCATTGAGAGTTTGAGTCAGCGTCTTATATAGCCGTATTTCGGTATTATAAATTAGATTTTGCAAAAGTTTGCGGTTCATTTGGTTAGGTTGTGGTGATGTTTTTATTTAAAGGATTTTCTTTTTATCCAAAAAATTTAAAAATAAAACAGTCGGTGTCTTTGGAGCTGTATTTAAATTTTTTGTCACCGCCTTCCGAAATTAAAGTTATTTTTCACTTTGTAGTGTTTTTTTGGAAGTCGGTTGTTTTTTTTTTAGTTTTTTTTTTCACTTTTTAGTGGTTCACATGTGCTTACCCCTTCACAGCATACCGGCGTGATGTTATGTTATGAACTGGTGTAAGCAATAGACAGACATGAGATTTCAGCAATCCCAGTCCATTTGCTATCATTTATTGAGGAGTTCTGTTGCCTATCTCCAAAGTTCTTCATCAGATCTTCACCAAATTTAAATAAGACCACACCGAGAAAGTAGGTACTCTTCCAAAAAATACCTAAATCGCTTCGTGTGCCTATAAAATTTGAAGAGTTCTCTCTATTTCTCCAGGATCCCATCGTCAGATCCTGACTTGATGATCATGGGACTACCTGGGAAGTATACACTATCAAACAAAAAAAAAATCCAAATCGGTCCAGCCATCTTCGAGTAATCGGGGAACATGATACCTACATAAAAAAAAAAGTTCCGACGAATTGATAACCTCCTCCTATTTGAAGTCGGTTAAAAATTGATACCATCAAGAATGTAATTCGATTGGAATTAATTTCCAATGCGAATGTCAGTGTCGAAAACAACTTGTAGGACAATGTCGAAACCTAAGTGGTTTTTATCAAAAAAAAAAAACAAAAATCAAAAGTAATTTATTCAAATTAGGCTGAGAGTCAGCTCTTTTTAACGTCAAAATAAAATTACATAAGACAGTCCCCCCAAAACGACCGCCCTTCACTACTTCCTAGTGCTTTAGCTGGGAAGAAGAAGTAGCGCAACAAACTCCCCAGCAGCACAGCTGTCTGATAAGTTAGAAGAACTTGATTGATAGTCTTTGATGTCTGTTCACACAATAAGACCCGCATTCCCGCATCTTGCAACAGTCCAGCTACGGAATGACTAATAGTAATAACTATTACGTTACGTCATTAGGTATATCAGATTCGTATTCGGAGAAGAAATGACCTACCTGTTACTACTTAATATAGTCAAAAACCACAAACGGCGTACAAAAATAGTATTACTGCATACTAGCTTTTGCCCGTGGCTGCGCTCGCGTGGAGGTCGAAATTATCCCACGGGAACGTACTACCGTGATAAAAGTAAGTGAGTAAGGCATAAAAGGTTACAAGACAGACAGCGTAGCTTGTATGGCATACGGATAGTAAGTATAGATTCAGACCAAACCACTAGCCCAGATACTTTTACGATACTTTAGCACCGTCTGGTAAAGTGGCAAGCCCTTACTCATAGGCAGCAAGGTTTTATATTTTAGCTAATGAGCATGTTTAAAACCTGTTGTAGTATTTTATGTCTTAGTATGTAGAGGATAATTATGTAGGTAAGCCTAATTTATTGGCCTTCTGAATCCAATCTTACTAGATATTATGACAGTGACAGTGGATTTTGGGAAGAAGCATAAGAACTTTTTTGTCGAGTTGTCATAAGTAGAGTAGCAGCACAGGTAGGTGTGATTTCCATTGATTTTAGATTTGAAAAAGAGAGATCCAATTCCTTTTTTCTAATGTGGGTGAGGTCTGAAGGTAGTCATGGCTTGCAGTTGCCTGATGCACAATCACGCATTGCAAAGTAAGTTTGAAATAAATTTGCTATCAAAAATAAAGAGTATTCTGCAAGGAAAGCTTTCCATTATCATTCATTCTTTTTTAACAACTTCTTGAATAATTTGGTTTGTAGTACTTCGTAGAGCGTTCTAACTTCAGAAGAGACGAGTGACCGTTGAGTTTACTCAACTAATTAACATAATAATAGAGCCGATAATTACGCAGAATACCTGAATAATTTTTCACCATACTAACATGAATAAATTAAGCAATCATTTAGGTGTTTTCTCTCACAGACGAATAAACGTGCGTGACAAACCGGTGGAGAATGGCAAATGGGGACCTTTGCAACAAGGTCGCGGCTTGCTTAACTCTCGATGTCTGCTATTTACTTAAGTTTATGAATCATAGGTGAGAAATATTGACCATAATATCCTGGTCGAAAATGGAAAACTGTTAGGTGTAAGTCCTAATTTTAATTAACAAAAAAAAACATACAATAAAGGATAATGATTCTCAATTTAAATTTCAAAATGCAAATAAAGTTGTTATTAGAGCATAATATAGAAACAGAGGAATATGATTATAAGAACAAGAATGAATGTCGTAATGATGTCGACAGAACATTTTGCAATAACAAAATTCTGCCTCGTGTTATTTTACTAGTACACAAGTAGTCTTACCGTAAATAAGGTCAGTCAAAAATCACACGCGTTGCATCCTGTACTTTTTGTTCACAAAAACGGGCTCCGTACTAGGTGTGTTCGATTTGATACAAAAACCAGTGGTTCACAGCACAACAATACCGTTATTTCAACAGCTTGACATCACAGAAAACGGTTAAAGGTACCACAGCAACACACTAAACAACACTTTAGAAGCTAACACGGATCTACCTGATTACTGTTTAAGTAATATAGTATTAAACACTCGATGTAACAAATTCAACTAAAGTTTTAATATATTTATAGCCCGTCACCGTGGAATTTAGCCCGACAACTGACAAATTCAGACAACTTGTGTTTACGTTACTTACGTTCCATTGACACGGTTCTAGCTATCTCTTTCTAGCGTTAAACGTCATGGGATGAATGAAAGAGATGAAGTGTGTTAACCGTAATGCAATTATTTTACGCGAATGCAACGCCTATAGTGGTTGGGAAGAGTACTAGCAAGGGCAAAGGCTTCGACTTTATTGATTGTTTTCTTGGTACGTCATAGTGCCGATAGATAGCGTTATTCATTGATAGTTTGATTGCAGATCTGGTCAGTAGATGGCGGTATGAACTTCCTAACATTGTATCCGTACTGCCTCTGATTTAATACACATGAATAATTCATTTCTCAATAGGAAACGCAATAATGTTAATGGTTAATATACTGTAGCCGTGGGGAAAAGTTAGAAGTTAGAAATGGAAAAGATAAGCAGCCTCTATTGCTCACTGCTGGACACAGGCCTTCTCTTTGTGAGGCGACTGCGCCATAATCCATCAAGCGGGCCCAAATTTTTAACCCAGTAGGTAGCATCATTAAACTTCTAAATATAAATACGCGAATATGCATCACAGACCTAGAGCGTCCAATCAAGCTGTTTGATAAGTGTTGCTAAGGCTACCAACCTCAGTTGGTGTGGTACAACTTGACCTACCAAATTCATGGTCAACTTTACGACTGGCTCCATTGACTAAGGGAACAGGAAAGAGACAGCCGCTACTACCTGTAAGGACACAAACAGTGTTTCAGACTTCTGATGACCCGTTACGTCTGCCAAAGATCCACGAATAACAGAGCCCAACCGCGGCACGCGTAGCTTAACCTGATCGATCGACCAATGCGGCTGTTATTAGTTAGCCAAAATGATCTGAGCACGACTGCAGTGGCCGATATGGAAGTCTGTAAACCAACAGTGAGCTCAGGTTGGTCGTTGCTGACTCAACGTGGCTAAATGGGGTATCCTAGGACCCATCCTGAATCACTGTGCGAAGGTGAAGTCCTGTCACAGGATATCTCTCCAGCCCGTCGTGCACAACCATCTCAACCTCTAAGATAGATACATAGAATAAATACTCTTTATTATGTACACCATAAATAAGACTGTAAGACTCAGTGTCAAGGAGTACTGCTTTCTGAATCAAGCTCTTGATCCAGCCGCGCAATGAGAGCCTCCTGAGGTGTTGGTCGAGGCTCTTCGCTATTAGGCCATTTACTGTAACGATTATCGGTACAATGATTGCTGAGTCCACGTCCCACATGTCGACAACCTCGTGAGCTAAGTCAAGATACTTGATTTTCTTATCTTGCTCAGCTTTCACGAGATTCTCGTCATGAGGGACAACGATATCAACAATCATTGCACGACGTTCTCGTCGATCTATCACCACAATATCAGGCTTATTGGCTACAATAGTCCTGTCAGGGATGATAGATCGATCCCAGTACATTGTGGCGTGACCATTCTCGAGAACTGGGTCGGGCACATACCTGTAGTATGGTATTTCAGACTCCACAAGGTTGTACTGCAAAGCAAGTTGCTGGTGGATAATCCTAGCTACTAGATTGTGTCTGTGCACACGCCGCACCGTTAGCAAAACTTTAAACTTTTAAGATGGTAGTTTTAATTTTAATTTTAAGCTATAACCTCAATGAGTCCTATTAAATACGATTTATTAACTTTGAGGTTTGAGATAGAACGAACTCACTCGTTGTAGAATAAAAGTAGTATTACTGAGTCATTTATTTGTGTTGTGACAACGCGTCTGCATTTGTTATTATTTATGTGGGTAGATTTGCGTAGATTATTGTGGTTTCTTTAGAGTACCCACTCACAGTAGTTATTACAGCGCAATATTATTATATTACTAAGATACCTACAATATTTTAAGCCTGATTATCTTAGTTCACCAATTAGCTACTTTATTTCAATAAATTGTTCTTTAAGAGAAAATAAACTGTTTTAACAAGAAGTTATTATTAGTTATGTTTATACTTCATAAAATTAAAACGCATAAACATTTTGTAATCACATATTAAACATTTTTATTCTTAATCCTTTATTTAATTATCAATATAAGTCATAAAAAAGTAATTATAACATTATTATGCTCGTTTATTAATTTATTATCGAATAATAAAAGAACACATGAAGATTATTGTTGAAAAGAAAAATAAAAGTCTCATCGCGAGATTTGAACCTATGAGTTTTTTATTCCAAGTCGATACGCTACGAACTATCGGAACTTGATTTAATAGCGTGAATTTTAGCAATGGTATGAACCGACCGACTTCATACGTAATACGTACTCTGTGCGACGGTATGTTTTTTGTTTCATTCGACACCAATGTGTGAGTTCTGAGGTGTGCGTTCTGTGTTGATACATCACTACTTATACACATAGCTGTAGGTACGGCCTGTACCGCGAGTTTATAGCAATATAACCCTTAGTATGGTGGTGCACTTATGACTCCTTACTGTACTTAACTTTGGGCGTGTTTAAGTAATAAATGAAATGTAAAATCTCCAAAACCAAGTCGGTACCGACAAAGTTCAATAAATTTTATTGGTCATTGATTTATGCATTGGCTTTTTCATGAAACCCGATCTTCCAAAGGACTTTTTTTAATTTTTTCGCGAATTTTTGTGCGTGTAGACTAGAGTCTAACTGCTCACCACTGATACTATCTCTGTCGGATACGAAGCCTGGTGAGACAGCGTGATTTTTAGCCAAGCCCACCAGTGAGTTCGAGCCCGCGACTAGGTTCCCCTTAACGCCTCCAGCCAGGGGCTTACAACTACTTAAATTACTAAGCAACTGCACGCTGAGGGCACGCCCTGCGGGGTACGGGCCTCGGCTCAGGGCATCACCGACAGCAAGTGGGGACAGGCTGGATTAAAATATTTTCATTATTATTATTATTCGGGGAATTGAACTCTACTGGCTCAGCAGCTGCGGGTGCAAGGGTCGGTCGGAAATCTGATCGTTAATCAATACTCGGGGTTTTCGCGGGGCGCGAGGACCGCGGCGGCATGGTCGGAATGGCGGTTGTGTGTGTGTGCGAACTGTACTGGTGGCCCTATTGCTTTCTTGGAGAAGAGTAATGGGGTCGTCTGGGTCGGAGAGGACATGTCTCTGCCGGCGGACAATGCTAATCCTACTGGGGACATAAGTGGCGGCCTTCACAATCAAGGGATTGCGGTGTTTCTCGGCTTTGTCGAAGAAACGCTTCGAGTTGCGTTTCGACTGACCGTGGGGATTTTCAGATCGAGATGGAGGATTTCGTTCCGAATGAACCATGGGGCGTACGACAAAAACTTTTGATCATACCACCTTAAAGTGAACTGCCACACAACAAGGCTAAGCTTCTTTAAAAGAAAACGAGGAATTATTTAATATTGAAAAAGAAAAGGAAAAAGCAAGATACTTGAAGAGAAAATCTGCAAGCAAAATTGTTAGTATTCAAGATTTAACACCACGTGCTCAAAGAGATCGACGTAGAAGATGGAAAGTTAATAGCAAGAAATATATACATTAAAAAAAAACTAGAAAAACAAATTGATAATGTTGTTTTGGACATCGAAAAATCACAAGAGGACCCTCACGAAAATGGTGGCAATGATCCCCTTGACTCAGTTCTATCAAATTCTACTATAAAGGAACTGGGACCATTAATTAAGAAACTGAAACAGATATGACTTTTAAATTATGTACGATATCAAAGAGATAGAGACATAAAAAAACATTAAAGATTAGCTTTGCAATGTGAAAAAAGAAAACAAGAAATTGAAGAGACTTTTAAACATATAAATGAATACAGGGAATGATGAAAAACTATCCACAAAAAAATTGCCAAAAAATGGTCCAAAAACATTTTAACATAAAAAAAGAAAAGAAAGTTGTAAAAAAAAATTGTGCTTTTTTAATGAAGACGAGAGTACGAGAGTGGTACCGGGCATCAAGGAGTATATTACTAGATAGAAGAACAGAAAACAAAAAAAGTACTAAATGATACTGTTAAAAATTTGCACAAAAAATTCTGCATTGAAAACCAAAAGATTTCTGTCTTATACTTTTTTCTGTAAGTTAAGGCCATTTCGGGTGTTATTTCCCAAGCCAAATAGAAATACGTGTGAATTTATTTATCACTGCAATTCAGAGCTACTAATAAAGGCTCATAATAAGGCAGAAATCACAAAAATAAAAACGAATCATGACCTTTTAAACACCCTTTGTTGTCATAGATATAATGAGGCATGCCTAGATCGTAAATGTTCGATATGTGAACATAAAGTAATTGAATATTTAGCATTTAGCAATGATATAAAAATCAAATATTTTGAATGGCGGAAGACTCCTAACACTTATGAGCAGGATGGAAAAGTAAGACATAATATTCTTTAGGCTAAAACTGTAAATTATGCACCACCTTTAGATGATATTCATAAGTTAGAAAAGGTTACCTATCACACATGTTTTGCCTCATTACGCTACCGTTGTTGTACAAAATAAAACTCTTAAAGAACTAAAACATAATATTCAGATAAACGAAGCTGTGGTACATTTAAATTTTAGTGAGAACTACGCCCTTAATCATCACACAGACATTCAGTCTTTTCATTTTGGCGGTAGCAAAAAGAAGTTTCTATTCACACTGTAGTGATATATTTCAAAGACTTTGAAACGTCTGAGTTAAAAACCTACTCAGTTTGCACCGTATCCGACAATTTGAAACACACAGCTGTTGGAATTTGGGCACACTAGGGCCCGATTTTAAGTCATATTTCTAAAATATTACTTTTTATTTACTCTGCACTTTTATAGCGATAGTCCTAGCAGCCAATACAGGAACCGAAACATGTTTTATGTTCTGACTCAATTGGAAAAACTATTTATAGCACTTTGCAAGTTAACCTGGAGTTATATGGAAGTAGGACAGGAAAAAGGTGCTCCAGATGGCCTAGGAGCGGTAGTCAAAAGGACCGCCGACAGAATTGTCTACACAGGAACAGACGTCGGGACATTTTCCAAATTTGTTGAAATTACAAGAGCAAACCTGCCAAATATCAAAATCTTGGAGATCACAAATTCAGACATAGACGAAAAGCCGAAATAATGCCTAAATGCGTTCCATCTTTTCAAGGAAGTATGGCCGTCCACCAAGTTATTTGGAGGTCCACTCTGAAAGAGATCGGTTAGAGATGCGCAGCCGGAGCTGTTTTAGGTGTCAAGAGCAAGGGCGTCTACATTACCATCTCGGTATTCACAGCTTCGAAAAAGTAGTTACTTCCCAAGTTTACAAAGAACCAACACTTGAAGATAATACGTTACCGGTACCTGTACCTGCACTTTATCCCGTTCCTGAAATCTATGAGGTACCACAACAATCAGGCGGTTATAGTCCAGAACTCATACGAACCGTAAACCCGAGTAAAGGGCGTAAGAAGTTGCATTCAAACAATGTAATAAAACAGGAAGGTCTAGCTAGAGATATAATAATATTTCCTGCTATGCCTAAAAAAGTCTCCACATCAAGGGAATTTACCTAAATCACCAGAGAATGTGCACACTTTATCTTCAATTACAAAATTTGGCGATTGGCAAAAGTCAACTTCTATTGTTTCTGAAAGCAGGTGATACTGTGATAAAGAGGAATTTATATCTGATTTCGATAAATGTGAAAATTAAGAAAATATTCTTGAAAATCAACATCGAGAGAAACGTAAAAATAAAGGAAAAGGAGTAGGGAAAATAGGAATCAAGTAATTTATTTTTTAAACGTAAATACATAATTTGCAAAAATATTTAAATAAGTATATAAAAATACTATTTATAATATAATATAATAAAACTAATTACACTTATTTTGATTGTCAAGTGTCTATAGAAAATACCAGTTTTGTATAGAGATGGGTACGCATCCGTTCAGCACGTACGCAACTCCATACAAAACTCGTGTCTCGTACGGACACAAGCTGAATTGAGCTGAATAAGTAATTAGCCCCTTAGTATCAAAGTCTGATTAATATCCAAAAAAAGCTGATTACCAAAAATATTAAAATCAAAATCAAAAAATCTAAATCAAAAGTCATTTATTCAAACTAAGCTGAGAGTCAGCTCTTTTTGAACGTCAAAATTACATAACAATCCCCCCAAAACGCCCGCCCTTCACCATTTCCTAGTGCTTTAGCTGGGAAGAAGAAGTAGCGCAACAAACTCCCCAGCAGCACAGCTGTCTGTTAAGTTAGAAGAACTTGATTCTATACAATAATAGGTATTTAAAATTACGAAACACAAAAATAAAACATTAAATTTGGGATTCATACGGAAGTCTTTTATTATTATTATTTATTTAGTCATTTAAGATTTTTGACATTAGGCATTTGTGTGATTGCATTCCGAATATCAAAATCGGATTCGTTTAATAAGACATTGGAAGGCTGATTGTTACCAAAACCATTCAAAATCAAAATATTTTATTTCACATAAGACTTCATGGGCACTTATGAAACGTCAGAAGCTAGGTGCACGGTTCCAATTTGTCGTTTCCTATGGAGAAGAGCCGGCAAGAAACTCCACGGTTACTCTTTTAAAAATAATTGGCTCTTACAATGTTTTCAAATTACAGTGATAATAGGTATGGGAGGACAGTGCAGGCCAGTCAATAAGTACCAGGTACTTTCAATTATGGAAGAACTACTACTTATTTTGTTATGACGATTTTTGAATAAAACAATGAATGATACTCTATGATACCTTTGTTTTTTTTTTATATTCACATTGTATCATTACCATGTCTTTGTATTTCATCATCGTATACCTAAGAATTACCATGTCTTTGTATTTCATCATCGTATACCTAAGAATTCATTACCGAGGGTAGGGTTCATTACCGTAGCTTGTCACATATTTCTAGTGGCAATATCTGTATTAATGTTTGAACTATAAGCCTGCCTTTCATCTATCTGATAAATAAAATAATGCCAAATATCGTAACGCAATCAAATTCTAATATCAATGAAATTATTCTTTTTGTAAAAAAAAATGTGCAAATAATGTCGAAACTGAATAAATACCCGTATGTGTGGGGAAGGAACGATTCCATTTAACGGTATCTTTCGTTTTCATTTCATTTTAGTCAGAAACAACCTGTCAGACAGATCCTCACTCGTTTTAGGCGGAGGACATCAGTCGATTAATTAGTTCATCTTAGGTTTGTAAATAAATATTCACTGATCGAACTTCTTCTGTCTTGTCAATCAGTTACATTCACTGATGGATGGAAAAACATGGCTTTATTCTTAAATACTTCCGTACTCGTTTAATATTTATTCCGGATTTCAGTGATTACTTCATTCGTAGTATTGCGTGACCAATTGGCTCAATTAATTTGCCAACCAGTGACAACTGCTGACACCAAATAGTCTTCAGCGCTGTCATACGAGCAATCGCATTGCAATGCAAAATAGTTATAGCTGGTAATAATATCTGTAATCCATGAGCCGTGAGGATTGCGCAAGCGTATCATTTCACTCTACATGGAATATAATGAAAATACATGTTTTATAATACGTATTAAATAATAAAATATCCTGGATATGTTAGTTGCGCTATCTTGGATTTGTAAATGTGCATGTTTTTCTCAATCAAACAGATTAATTTAATAAAATATTCTTGCAATAAAATGCTTCCTTTAATAAAAGCATACCTGTAGCTTTTTTAAACTACCTATTAATCTGTAATAACTTTTTGGGTTTCTAATAATTTTCTTTTATAAATAAGCCTCTTTTTAACTTTTTGTCCTTTTCTCACAGTATGTCGCAGAAACTTAGCTAGGCTACTCCGGCCAAACAGGATGGGTTAGGTTAAAACTTAGCTAGGCTACTCCGGCCAAACAGGATAGGTTAGGTTAAAACTTAGCTAGGCTACTCCGGCCAAACAGGATGGGTTAGGTTAAAACTGTGACTATATAATAAACTAGCTTTTGCCAGCGGCTTCGCCCGCGCTGAATTTTCATCCCCTATTTAACTCCCTTAGGGGTTGAATTTCAAAACATCCTTCCTTATTCCTTGTCTACATTGTAAAGGGAACCTTTGTGCAAAACTTTAGCTTTTTAGGTCCAAGGGTTTGGTCTGAGCGTTGATGAGTCAGTCAGTCAGTCAGGAATTTTCTTTTTATTTATATAGATAATTAGTAATTTGAGGTTCACAAGAAGTAGCTCATTCATTACATTAGAGTGTTTAATAATATTTTTAGGAAATCAAAATGGGAATCATTTGAGGTTCCATTAACCGGTAACGTCCTGCTGGTTCCGGCCGGAACCAAAAGTAAAACCACCTTCAAGCCCCGGTGGTTCCTATCGGAACCACCCAGCATGCACCAGCATGCAGGCGGTTTTTATCTTTATTCTTAATATAAATAAGGTTTTATGTCGTCTGCGATAATTTAACAATGTTGTCAGTTAAATATTCTCGTCGACTAAATGATTCAAAGACAAAAAAAATGTCTGTGAACAGAAAAATAAAAAAGTCAAACTTGACGTTTCGAACGCGCTTGGCAACATGGCGTTTCCGTGTTATGCTCTCTAGTTTTATCGTGTTTTTTCTTATTTTTAGTGCGGTTTCGACATTCAAGTGGATTAATATTCATTTAAAGTAGTTATTACATCGTTGAAGGTAGTTATTTGCATAAAATAGCGTCATAAAAACTTTATTTTCGACAAAACGTGGTACGTAAACAAACCGTTCGTGGAAGTGTTCCTTGTGTTGTGAAATGTGATTGTTTTAGTGTTTTACAGTGCAAAAAGTGGTATCCAGATGGAAATAATGGTAAGTTATTAGTTGTAACAACTATATTATTAAAAAAAACTAGCCGATTTAACCTAAAAATTGTTTTATAAATCCTTTGAATGTTCGAGTGCACAAATGGCCGCTGACCTCCGCGCGACATGAATTTTGAGTTTCAAGATAATGAAAATGTTACGTAGGATTCCCATAAAATAACTGCTGATCGATTCTAAGTCTATTCAATAAGTAAACTCCAAAATTTAGAGAAAATTGAGATGGTACTTTTATGAGTTAGCGACATAATACAGTAACATAAACACTTTCGGCCATTGTTTCTTATCTCCATTGTTTATAATTAAAATTCTACGTAAGACGAGAACTAATTAGCCTTAACACATGGTTTGTTTAGATAAGAAACCATAAAACAAAACTTTAAGTACCAAGAAGCAACAAAAACTCGAGCCGACCTTTTTTTCTGAAGTGCGTCGCAAAAAATTCTTTTGTCTAAACGCCGCGGGCCTAGCCGGACTTTGTTTACATAAATCTTCGTATTTGAAGTAGTTTACCGGTATGACCCTCACATAAGTCAGTTAATAAAGCAGGACGTCCAGCTCATCACCTTCTCGGTCAGTCACATCATCATTACATAGTCATGTCGGTCGGTATATACCTAGCAATTTCCATTCTAATCTATCGAATGCTCATTAATTTATCCATACATAGTAACTTTTGCTTTTTTTTCAGTTGAGTAATTAATTAATGGCTGCATCAACCAGAGCCAACAATAGGTAATTTGCAAAGTTGCTAAATTTTGGGCCAAATAAATTTGAAAATGAAACGAAATGTTTGGTCCATAGACACGCTTAGAAGAAGATCTATAAAACAGGTACTTAGGGAGAATGAATACCTACCTTTCTCCTGGCACCTCCAGTAGGAGTAAAGGATCCGAATGATCAGAGATACACAATAGACTTGTGCAGTAGTAGATATCTATCGACTGCAACCGTTCGCGGCGCACGCGCATATCATTTCACTCTCTATAGACATAGAACTTTGTAAGTTGGTTAAATACATAAGTTGAATACGTTATACGGTTCACATTTCTCGTTAAATTTTCGAACATAAAGTCATGAGATAATAATAATCTAAGGGGCCTCTGCTAGTTCGCTTCGGCCTCGTACCTACCTTCCAAATGACCGCCGGGGACCCCATGGTGCTGAGCTTTATTGACATGTAAAAGAAATAATAATAATAATGATTTTCATTTTGGAACATAGAACCCAAGGAGAGTTAGTAACATAATATTAAAACAACTTATTATCTCTGATGTAGTATCAATATTACCCTCCGCACAAATTTCTTTACAATTGTAGAACTAAAACTCTCCGCTACAGTTCTCAAACCCAATATAAAATATTTTGTTGAAAGTCCTCGATCAAAGCTAGATTGCTCACTGTATTTCAGTTTCGTAATTTTTTTGTTTTTTTTTTCCATACTTGAAATAACTATATAAATAGATCGAATCTTTAGACAGTTGAACCAGCGGAGTTTTTAGCTTCAGTCTACCATCGATGACAAAATAATAATCACATTATTGATCATGTATGTAAATACCGCCTTTCACAAAAGAAAACCCAATTTCCATAATTTCCACGCAAATGTGCTATTTCCAATAACTAATAAATCAGTGAGAGTCACTTTTCATTTCCTTCCTACACAATTACCCCTTTACAAAATGTTGTCAACTCCCCCCACTTCACTGCCGGTGGGGGCTAGGCGCCGGCAAAACACCACGGAAAAAAGTAAAAATACTATCGTTAGTCATTAATATAGTCGCAAGCGCACCGCGCACTTTTTTCCAACCATTTCTAATTTCGACACCGTCCCAAGCGCACGTGTCAAAAAGATTTTTTTTTTTCAAATTATTTCAAACCTCAAACGACTGACTTTTACCGCGATTTTATTGACAGTTACAATGATTAATAGTGATGTTTATGAATTGTTAAATATCGATACGTATCGTCGCGTAATTTACGCGTAACATCAGCACAAATTGTGCGTGCTGGAAGAATGAATTGATTGTTGCCGAGGAAATTAATGACTATGACGCGTGTTAGCTGTTGTGTTTTAATTGTATTTTTATTGGCGATTTTTATGGACAGCTGTGATGGTTATAGCCCTAGAGGTAAGAAGCAAAATTAATTATTTTTACTGTTCATGTTATGTGTGATTTTTCAAGCTTTTACGTGTTAAAAGGCATATATGCCCAAAAATTAGGTAACCTTAAACAAAAACGAAAGCTCTACCTATACCACAAATAAAAGCAACAAAAATACCAAATTCTCCCAATTAATTATTTACAACTGAAATCCTAATGGATTCAATTAATTGTCGTGACTCAACGATTTATCGTGAAAGGAAATAAAATAAGTTTTAGATTTTGTAACAACTGAATTGCCATCAGTAATACAGCACTTACAGTAATAGATGAGAAATGATCTATGACTCGATGTGATTCTTGTCTCTGTTAATCAAAATCGTCGCTATTCAGTGGCAATTATTAGTTATTGATAATTATTTCACGTCATAAATCGCAACATCATTATTCTCCTGACGCTTGGTCAGCCATTAATGTTATCTAAACGCCTTCTTCCTTCTTACAACTTAATTTTGTTGAATTCACTACCTTTTGAATCAATTGTAATTGTCTTGTTAGTTTTTCTTCTTATAGAATTTTTGATAAACGTTATTTATTAGTATTACATAACATTTAAAACGTGCCAATTGCCTAATACGTGTGTCTGAAAATGTCGATTCGCCCACAAATTATTTAACTTAGTGTGAATCGCATATAGAAAATAATTAATACAAAAATTAAAAATGTCGCTTCGTCCGTTTTGGGCGAGTAAATTCGTGCAAATGGACTAATAAGCCGACGAAAACACTGAACGTAGAGAAAATCTAAGTTAAAAATTTTTCAGCACTGCATTCCAACGGCTTCATAAGCGCACCACTGACTCTATTTATTATTATCACTATTTACAGTAGATATATTTTCTAAAATATTACCTAGAACTAAGTTAAGATCTATATATATATAAAATATCAACCAATTTACATATTCACTCTCATTTTCTCCGCCAGCCGTGGTAGCCACAACACAAACCACATTTAGCATTAAAAGCTGACTAAAGTACACGACAGGCTAAAATGCTTTACTGCCAACTAACTGGAGATTACAATTCGTTTGTGACAAGCAGAGAGATAAATTGAAATTTTAAGCTTTGATAGATAAGCAAGCCATAATTCAGAATATGGGTTGTTTTACGTAAAGCTTACTGAAAGGTGTCTGATTGTTGACAGCAACAAGGAACCAAGGCCAAATGCCTATCGTTCGAATTTACATACTTGTTATTCTTATCATAGGTTGCTTAAATTTGGACGAAATTGGGATATTATAAATTGCATATCAAATAAATAATCGCCTATCAATACATACTCATCATTTATATTCTTATTTACATCTAATAACTTACTTCACTACAAATAAACTAAATGTTTAACAAAACTCAAACTGCAGATAATTCGAAATTATACATCAATAGAACATTACTTTTTTCCTCATAATGCAATACAGTTAAATTTATTTTTGTACAAAAATACTACATACATAGCATAAATACTGACTGCACAGCAAATTTTCCATATTTCATAGCAAAATAACTATCCCAGTCGCATATTAGACAAACATACGTTTACGGAAATCTGGACGCAAGAGCGAGCGAAGCGAGCTCGGGACTTGCGGCACCCCGACACGGACAGGTTAGGTTCGAAGGGGATGGCGGGGTCTGAAAGACCCCGCCATCCAGCGGGGCTTCGTCGAGCTATCATGGCAGGTGGTTAAGGGTAGTCTTTCCCTCCCGACGCCCTTTATTTAGAAAAACTGCTGTACATAATATAAAAATAGAAGCTATATATAAAAGAAAAAGAGTTAACATGTATAATGTGCATTAAGATTATTAGCTGTGCATTGATGAAAAAGCTTTTGCTTTAGGAAAAATCGCTGTACGCTGCGAAAATAAATTGTAGTGTGTTTAGTGATATTTTGAGTTGAATATTTTGCTGTGCAATCAGTAATTTTGATGGGAATTCGGAATCTTATTGCATAGAAAAAGGATATTTTTTGATTTGCGTTTAAATACTACCCGACGAAATTCCCCAATGAAACTGAATGCGATCAGCACTCTAAACTGAATGCGATCAGCACATCTAAACTGAATGCGATCAGCACATCTAAACTGAATGCGATCAGCACATCTAAACCTCGTTCAAAAGCTTTCAGTGTCAATATACGACAGCAATGATGACATTGATGGCTTTTGAACGCGGTCAGATGTGCTGATCGCTTAGTTTTTACGGAAGAATTATCCAAATTTTTGCCTCAAGAGAACTTGTATTATGTTCTCATATATTTCTGACGTCAAATAGCCATCGATATCTAGTAAAAATGAAGTTGTGAAGATGTCTAGCTTATAATTATATTTATTAGACCCTTAGAAGTTGATTACAATAACCGTAAAGATTACTGATATGTTTTATTAAGTAATAAAACTCTTGACAAGTAGAATTTTAATAATAACGTTGACTTCATAATATAACAGACAATTGCGTAAAAATATAAAACTTTTTACGCTGACTCTAAGTAACATACACAAGGGCAAGAAGATGAAGAATTACTTAAAATAATCTACAGTAAAGTAACACTCAAAATGCCGATGAATAGATCTCAAGTGTTACTTAAAACGTCGGCATTTAACCTTAAAGGGAACCTAGTCACGGGCTCGAACTCACTGGTGGGCCTGGGCTAAAAATCATGCTATCTCATCAGGCTTCGTGTTCGACAGAGACAGTATCAGTGATGAGCAGTTAGACGCTAGTCTACACGCACAACGTTATTGTGTGAGATGCAGGATCATTTTGTAGTAAAAAAATCGCGAAAAAATTAAGAAAAGTCGGAAGATCGGATTTTATGAAAAAGCCAATGCATAAATCAATAACCAATAAAGTTTACTGAACTTTTAGATAATTGAACTTTGCCGGTACCGACTTTGTTTTGGATATTTTACACTTCTTTTATTACTTAAACGCGCCCAAAGTTAAGGCCCATAGTATCCTCATCTCCCGTCTGAATGCTAAAGCACGACTGCCGCCCGCGCCCGCGCAGGGCACCTCTGAGCCTTTATCTCAAAATGGGGATATTCCTTGGCAAATGTTGATTAATTTACAATTGTGCTCTAGCGATTCTGTGTACCTCTAACTTTCTATTTTTCAGTGTATTTTTTTTTTCCAAATAACGAAGCCGTTTAGTAGGAGTATGGAACAGAAGCCAAAATATTGCGTGTTGGAAAATATTTTTTTACAGCAAAAGTATTAACCATACAAAAAAGGTACCCTCGGCAAAATGATCTATATGAATCTATAGCAAAATCATATATTTTTCAAATCTTTAAGACAAGCCGTTAATGAGCAGTACGGTTCATAAAGTGACCGTGTTACGCTACCAAACGGGACTTAGTAAAATTAGCACGAAAAACTAATCTTTGTTGGCTCCTAACTTTTAATGGGTTTTTTATTTCAGTATTCGGTTTCCGTACTGACAATATGAGACAAAATGATATCATATTTTACTTTGGATGTGCCATGTCAGACAGTGGAGTAAAACACTCCGAAGTTTGTATGCAAAAAATGTGGACTAGGTTCACCTTAACCCATAACAATACAATCGTTCAAAGTTACGACAAACTTACACCACATACAACCACTATAATAAAACTTGTAATAATCAATCCAACATAGCAATAGGAAACTGTTTTGTGTACACAAAACTTTAGATTTCACTTTTTCATCTTAATATTTATATCGGGTAGTTTCCAATGCAAACGACCAGGTTTCCCTTTAATGCTTACAGACAATATCTTGTCTTTCTTGTAATAAACGGCTTTATCTGTTAGCTAAACTGCCTTAGTAAGTGTTGTGTGAAAAAACTACGTTGTTAGAATTAAAATGTTAAGAGTCAGTTAACTTTATAATTAAGGTGCTATGAAACTACGTAGGATTACACATTATGCAATAACTAAAGCTTTGACTCGATACAAACCTATTGCAAATTCAACGTGAAACTATGACCATAACTAACAATGTCAACATCAAAAATAAAACTATATCCATCGTAATAGAATATAAAGGCCCACAACAGCTCTTTAAATAACCTGCATATTATCATCTACATATAACATTCTAAAGGTATCTGATGAAAGGCCAAGCCGAATCCAACGATTCATTTTCAAAATACCCCCAATCCGGGAGCTATACTTTATAGCAGGTAGTTTGAATTGATTGAAGAAACTAACTTTACTCACACAAAACCAATTTCCGACTGATTGAAAGACATCAATTTCCAAGAAGGTTCTATTTTAGACTTTCATGTGTTTCCTTTGTTGTACATCAATTTATTGCAGCCATTGTAATAACCAGACATTGTAATAAAACCCCAAATTGTATTCTTCGGTATTTGTAAAAAAGCCACTGAATGTATTGCTGCCTTTCATCTCCCAAATAGGTAGTTTAAGTGATTTGTGTTACAAGCACATATATATTTAACAGTAGATATAAATGTCTACGAGCTTACTTTGACAGCTTGGGCAGACCAAAAACATCAATCGATCTTAACAACATTAACGTCTTTTGTTGAAGCTAATCGTAACAATAAAGTAATCAGTTTTAACTCAACAATAACAACATTATCGATACCAATAAAATTTAATTTAAAAACGTGAAATACCTGTCAACTATTGACAATTCAGTTTGAGCCCACAAAAGATCATCGATCGATAAAAAAGTTGAGGATATCGACAAAAAGTCCATCGAAAAACATGATTGTGATTGCCATTGTTGTAGCGGAATTACCAAATTCATTGTCATTGTTACATTTATTACGAAACATCAAATGTTTGCGAGGAAAGCGGTGGAGCAAAAACATCGGACCTGCGCCCGCGCGTTGGGGTCTGTGACGTCACGACAGATCAATTTCTCGATTAGTATCGTTCCACTTTGAGCCGATTGACTCGAGCCGTTTCGTGTTCCATACAAATTATTTTATAGTTTTGATTTGATTTTTAGAAACTACTGACATTACGGAAATGCGCGGTTGCTGCAATTAAAATTTTTACCGCCATTGCTATTTGGGTCTCGATTATTTTCATGTTTATGCTCCTTCTTGCTTGCAGTGTGAGCAGTACCATTATGATCAATGCCAAGGATTTACCAAAATTTTAAATTATAATACTAGTGAGAAGAGAGTGAGTTATACAGGCTCTGCCCTATCTATTGGCCCATCAAAACTTGTCTCTTTTTCATTCCTGATATGTAATACATGCCGTTCTACTTCCAAGGGTCATCTAATAGAATGAAATTGTGCCGTTTTAAAGATCAAATGTTGGGTAGCTAACCTGCCTAGGTTACCTAAAAAACATGATTTTATATTGCTGTAGAACCTACTAAGGTTACAACACTCGTTAAAGTTACAGAACTCTTTTCCTAATTTGTTTTATCTTTCTGTATTCGAAGTGAAGCAAATCATTACGTATCATGGCTAAAGACTTCCTCTATTGGGTATATTTGCTTATAATGAATAATATCGTTACAAACCGATCATCTCAAGTAACCCCATATGTATTACCATAACACTACCATCAATATAATGCTTCGCAACTTGTTTAATATTCTAGTCAAGGTTAGCACTCGTAATACTCCTTAGTCACTGCTTATGACACAGAAAGTACAAATAAACTACATAATACTCTAAATGTATTTGTTGAGTTAATATATAAGGTACCTTTAAACGGTGTTATTATATGGACAGAAATAAATACCTAATGCCATCAAAAACGTAACTTGTAAAAAAAACAAGTCTCGCAACTCACTTCTTCTACCGTAAAAAGTTGTGAGATCCATGTAATACCAAGTCGGTTAATTTATTCAGTCCCTGCTTAAGGGTCCTTCTGGCTTAAATTATTACGTAATTATATTGTTTATATTTTTACAAAAGAAAGAAATATTGTATTCTATTCTATTCTAATTAGCTAACCTAACATCTTATAGTGACCATATCAATATTAAAAATCTTTTATGTTTTAAATAAATACATTGACTTGACCATCGCATGAAAACAAAATGTATCTCACAAGTAATACATATTATATTAAATTAAATTGAATGAAATTTTAAATATACCGTGTTTATACAATGCCTGATTGGTTACTGAAAATCCAGGCTTCTAGTTTTATCCATAACGAAGTTATAGGGGCTCGAAAATGGCCTGAACTGCTTCGAGAAAAGGATGGTACGGCAGTGCCGCTTTTTTGCTCGACTTGGCGGGGGCACTGCCCCGTGCTCCCAGATAAATTCATAAATGAATTAAATCTAAGAAAACTTGTTCGGATACAATTCGATGATGTCAAGTATGAAATAGTTGAATTCACTTTCACGGGGTAATGTTACGTTGTATGTACTTGGAAAACACAGTGTTACTGTAAATGAAAAACAGTTGGCTAGATGACAACCTTGCTCTTATAGCCTAGATTTCTGCAATAGTAAAGACTTGGCTAAAGAAAGAGCCTGACAGAAAAATACTTTAAATTACGATGCCTAAAGAATTTAAATTAATGTAGAAAAAAAAACAAATTTATTCATATGTATTTTCCGGTGCATCAGAGGGGCAATACCCGTAATTTTAAGAACGTTTACAGTCTGATCTCAGTGTCAATCTATCAATAATACCTCGTTTTTCCATACATTTTTGACAAGTTTTTAACAATTGATTGTCGCCGAGGTGATACTGCGGCTAGATTTTAACGTTTTTAATTACGAGAATTGGCCTTCTGGTCGGTTCTGGTTCGACTACAAGCCATATTTTAGAAAAGGATGAATTTTTAGATTATGCTAAGTCAGAATGATAAGGGATGATTGGATAAGCAATTCGAACAAACAATGCATTTAAGTAATATTTCATAGTCACGGGAACACAGATTATATTGCAGCTTTTGTGCACATTACAGAGAGAAGGAAAACATTGGACCCAACTAAAAGTGAAATTACATTTGATTAGTTGAAAACAAAAGAGTGTAAGTAGCTACTGGTAAAATTATTAGAAGATTGGCTAAAAAGCTAAGCTATTAGGTAAGAAAAAAACAAAAGTTAAATCAGAAAATTACTTGAAACTCCGTTGGAAAGTAAATAGCCGTAAGTAGTCATTGGAAATAAATAAACCTAATTCGATTTGGAACGGAAACTATTATCTATTGGTTACGTAATATTTGCGAGTGCTGAAAACTTAAGAAAAACATTGACTGTTTTGTTGCATGAGGTTCTTAACTAACGATCAATCTTCTACACTAATAATATACACTCGCGAGCAATAAACTGGAATCACTTCATCGTCCGCTGCTCGAAACAAATTTTTACAACTTCTATGCAATGATATGAATATATGATTATTGTTAGATGATTGTGGCATATTATTTTACCAGGCAATTTTGTTAGGTCAATTTTATCAGCTTTCAATACCATAACCAAAGATTATTCACCTTAAGTCATGGAACGTAAAACAAAAAACATCAATTTTTAAAACAAAACACCATATTGTTTGGTAGTCCTGAAACCCTATAAAAAGGGGGCGTTAATGAAAATTGATCATCAGTCTAACATTTCACGTCACTGGGAATACTGAAGCTAAAAGAAAATGGAAACCACACCTATAGGGGCCATTCAAGTCGTCATCCTAATCCGGCAAGGATTGTCTCAGGGTACTATCGCTCGACAGCTTCATTTGAGCCAGTCTTGTGTCTCGAAGGTATACAAGAGGTTCAGGGAGACTGGAAACTTAGTCCGGAAAACAGGATCTGGACGACAGCAATGCACTTCGGTGAGAGATGACCGATTTATTGTCACCTCTTCTCTCCAAAATCGACAACTGACCGGCGTGGACGTCCAGCAGCAGCTCAGAGAAGTTCGAAGGAGGGCTGTCAGAGAGTGGACAGTGAGGCGAAGACTCAAAAAAGCGAACTTGACCCCGAAAAGGCCAGCCACGGGACCTAAATTGTCTTCAGCCCACCGACAAGCCAGGCTTCAGTTTCCTCGCGATCACTTAGATTGGGATATCGAGCAATGGAGGCGAGTCCTTTTCACGGACGAATCCAGGATGTGCCTGCATGGTAGCGACAATCGACAGAGAGTCTATAGGAGACCGGGGGAGTGATTCGCACAATGCGGTTTTGCTTGAACAGTGGCATACGGGGGTGGGTCCTGTATGATGTGGGCCCCATATCTATTGAAGCAAAAACAGAGTTAATATTCGTACCTGGTGGAGGTCGGAGAGGGAAAGAAAGATACATCAACGACATTCTGCTAGGCTATGTGCTCGCCTACACCGGCTTCATTGGCGAAGATTTCCTGCTAATGCACGATAATGCCCGCTGCCACACCACTGGAGTGACTAAACAGTACCTTGTAGAAGTCGGGATTCCCACACTAGACTGGCCAGCCCTCAGCCCTGACTTACATCCAATTGAACATATATGGGACGAGCTGAAAAGGCGAGTACGAGGAAGATGTCCAGCTCCGGTGTCAATAGAAGACCTGAAAACTGCTTTAGTCGAAGAGTGGCAGGAAATCCCACAGGATTCCATCAGGAAACTCATTCAGTCAATGAAAAACCGTTTACAGGCAGTCATTAGGGCCAGGGCAACACAAAATATTGAGGGGTAAATAACACAAATTGTAAATAAATTTAAAAAAATCATATTACTTCCTATTCATTTAGACGTCCACAACTTCGACCTATTGCAATAATTCTCAAAATTTAGGTAGAAAATTTAATTAATTTTAAATCTTTTGATGTCATTTGAAAGCTAACAAAATGACCTTTCATGTGATAGATATACCACAATACACAGCTCATTGCATAGAAATTGAAAAAAATTGTCTTGAGCAACGCGCGATGAAGTGATTCCAGTTTATTGTTCGCCATTGTATATTATTATTATATACTATTGCTAAAGATTTGTTTGGACGCGCTAATGTCTGGAACTACCAGTCGGATTTGAAGAACTCTTTTTGCATTTGTAATGTTCCTTTACGAGTCTTTTATACACATGTAGGTAACGACTGCGCGCGTTTACTTCCAACTGGCAATGCATTCCACAAAACAGCGGCCTGGACAGTAAGGGAACGGTCGAGGAAAATTGTGGAATGCGTAGGCTTCAAGTCATCTGATGACCCTTAGGGCCTGAGCAAAAAGAAAAAAGTCAGAAAACTAAGTAATAGCGTGGGCAGGCGATATGATGCGATGCGGTGGGGCGGAGCCGATACGATGCGACGCGGTGCATCGGGGCCGATACGATGCGATACGGTGAGTCGGGGCCGATACGATGCGACGCGGTGGGGCGTGGCCGACATGACACGCGGATGAAGTCGTGGGCAGAAGCTATAGTATCACAATAAACATGGGGCGTATTATGAAAGCACTGGTTAAAGTTCTTAGCATTGAATATAATACTCTTTACTACATTAATATATTATGTATATGTGTACAATTTTTAAAATGGGTGGTCTTATCACATGAAGTGATATTTTAAGGATAACCTTTGGATTGATTAAAGGGGGGAAGGAGAGACAATACTATAGGTATTCTGTGATGTACCATTTACCATTTTAGTTTTGTATTTTGAGCTTTTTCCAGGTTATCAGTTGTACAAGTGAACATAATTTAAGCTCTTGGAAACTTAGTTCCTCCATTAGTGCAAATAATTTAAAAGTAAGGGGCCGCGCTAGGGCAGCAAATGAATATCAAATTTTCGCTCGATTTTTGCTTTTTGCATGTCAGTGCCAAGCTGTATGTTGAACAAAGTACGATTTCTAATAAGAAAATTTGAATTCTGCGGATTTCTTTAGCGCGTACCTACATTCAAAGTTGTTGATGTTGATGTTGCTCTTAAAGACTGTTACATGTTAAAACGTAATAAACATATTAATAGCACCCTATCAACGCTAAACATCGGCCATTGTGTGAATGCCTCATAAATATTAATGGTCGAAGATGGCTACTGCGTACAATCAACTATAATAGGGGTTTCATTTTCACATGCCCTCAAAAATCTCACGCACGTCCTTTCACACTTGAGTCCGATGCCAAAGAAGAATATGACAACAATCGATACTTAGAATATCGATTCGATCAATCGAGAGACTGTCATTAGCAAAAAGACTACACTTTTCCCCCGGTATTTCTTTCGCGGTAATGATGACTGATGCGTTTGCTAAACATGAGAGATTGGATGTGAAATACTATTGTTGTTAGTTTTCCTAGTTCGCGTTGCATTGAATGTCTGATGATTTGAATCTTCATTTTCAATTTATAGTCTGCTCATGTAAAATACTTTCGATTTAATCTCAGGATTTATATTAGTTTCTCACTGATTTAAATTTTATTAGAACCTAATGACGGCACCATAGCTAGTTCATTGTGGATATAATGAGTGCGCCTGATCATATTCATCATCATCATTTCAGCTGACAAAAATGTCGACTGCTGGACATAGGGGACTCCCCCAATCACCGCCACTTTGACCGGTTCTGTGCTTCTCACATCCAGCGAGTTCCTGCAGTCAGGTCATCGGTCCACCTTGTTAGCCTAGATAAACTTAAAAAAAAATATGAACAACAAAGTTTGCACAGAAGGGAACTTTTTATTTTTCCATCAGTTTTTCAATAGTTCTCTTTCAGAGTCTAGCTATAGTGAAGGATAGTAGTAGTTCGGTAGACGTAGTGGACAGCACTACGGTATCAGTAGTAGAAGGTGACATAATATACTATGACACCTTCTAACAACTGTCTTGGTATGATTGGGTCAATCCCAAGGCCCTCTTTGACTCTTAATTAGATTTTATTATTCATTTGTCGATTATAATCCACGACACAAAATAATGTGTCGCCGTATCAATATAACTGCGTGTACACGTTTGCGGTTAAGGCTGTTTCCTACTTCCAATACTTGTACTTTTACACGCACGCTGTCTGCTATACGATATGTTGTAGTTCTGTTTCGTTCTTTATCTTCATTTCTATCTAGATGAGCAGTTCTGTCTTTCTTATTGCTTCTTAGACCTGTTAAGATAATAGTTTATTGGATAGGATATATTCTTATATTTTAGTATCTCGATAGCAAATGCACGAAAACATGCAGACGTGTGAGTAGAGTTGTAAGTTGTTTAAAATATGATGAGAATAATAATAAATCTTTATTTCTCCATAAATGCATTTACAGTACTTTGATCTAAAAATAGCTGTTAGTGTTTCAGAGAGAAAAGCTCTGACTTCTAAACTAGGTTTACGTACTTGTATCTTAGAAGCCAGTGTCCCTTCAAAGTGATGTGCATATAGAAAATAGGACACACGTTAAACACAATAATCCATTCGGGAAAGTCCAAGAGAAACAAAAAAGAAAAAGGATCAAAACAAAAAAATATATACAAGAATAAAACTAAAAAAACATTAAATGAAAGTGTTGTGTATGTCTCTAGTATGTTTGTCTGAAGTTATGTGTGTCCGTGTGTATGTGTTTGAGGGTGTGTGTATGTTTTTGAAAGAGTGTGTGTGACTGTGAGTGAGTGTCCGAGCGTATGCGAGAGTATAACAATTTTCACAATATTTAATAAATTTCCTTTATAAAAATCCTCAACTATTTATTAATATTTCCAAAATGTCCCAACAGAAGATCCTCCGTATTGCGATAAGTTAGTTTTAGAAGATAGTCCTGTATCTTAGATTTTAACTGATTTTTAGTATAGTGAAATTCTTTCAGCACTTTACTTAGCTGGTTATAAAGTTTCGTGCTGGTGTCGTAGTAGTGTCTCATGGCAAACGAGGTTCTGTGCGACTCTTGAAGAAAAACCTTGTGTTTAATTCTGCCTGTTGGCTCTGAAGACGGACAAGTCCTTACTTATCCGTCTTCAGAGCCAACAGGCAGAATGCCAATACAATCAATGTCAATGCTCCGTAAACACCTTTGTTTACGGAGCATTGACTGAAGGACATACACAGCTGCCTGACAGTTAACACTTTAGATTCTGCATATACAGGAAAACTTTGTATCTAGTGAGCAAATTGTAACCATGAATTCAGCCTATCATTCAATATAACAATGCGTTCAGGATATTGATGGGGTTGCCCCGCTTCTGTAGTGCGTCAGGGATGTTTGCTGAAGCTCGAGTCGACTGTTTTTATACAACGATGAGAAAACGATGCGCCTCCCTGGTGCGCCGCGTGCAGGCCAGCCCCAACCTTATTTTGCGATGTGTGGCAAGCAGACTAGATTTTTTATATGTGGGTCGCTGCTGCAAGTGCTCGGAACTGCATTTCAGTTGTGTCGTTTTTTAACGAACGTCCAAAAATACTTAGGATTTTCTCTAATGGATTTTTCAGTTAAATTCAAATAATTTTCGTAACATTGCGATTCTAGTAACTTTACCCTTTCACGAAGAAGCTTAAATGTTGACTCATCTGCTATATTGCCGTACGTCTTAAATTTTTGAAAGTATTTGTATTTTTGTTTTATTGTTTTAATTAATGCCGCATTGTACCAAGTTGGATATTTTTTCGCAACGATGTAATTTTTGAGGAATGTATTTTGTGTGTAAATTTAGGATATGATGATTGAAAAACTTTAATGAATCATCGATTGATCGTGTCGCAAACTCGGATTTTCAGTCAGTCGTGGAAATGAACGTTTACATAGACGGAGATTATATATTAATAAAGGTATAATAAATTTTATATTTGTTGATAGATTCATAGTCACCCTTGTCGGACAGATATTGCGTCCGTGACGCGCATTCTAATAGAGGAGCTTCAACGAAATCCATATTAATTAGTAGTGCTGGATGATAGGCGTCAATAGGTACAAGCGGACTTGAACATTCACCCACAGTAACTAATTGCTTAGAAAGTACCAAATCTAAAATTATACCACACATAATAAGAACACCATTATATTGATCAAAATCTAGGGTACATAATTTGTCACCAAGTAAAACTTCGTCAGGACAATTCGGGTTCTTTGGGGTGAGCGATAGATTGTCAGATAGGAGCCAGTTAATACCGCTCATGTCAAGCCCGTGTTCCCTGAAAGGTTCGGCACAAGTGAGCTACACCAAGTACCCACACCAACATTTCGCTAATTATGTTCAAGTCCCATGTTGCATTGGCTAGCAAATCTGTTAACATAAAACAAGCTGCCCACAAATAGACTACTTAAACTAAACTAATAACATAATCCCAGCAATCAGCCCTCAGTAACTCTAGATGTCAGTTTCTTAACTTTCTCTCGCGAAGGTCGCGAGTTCGATGCCTGCCCCGATGACACGACGCCACTCATTTCTGACAACAAATTATACATTAACTATGGTTGAAATAATAGAGTAGAAGTTAATGTTTATGAAGTGTTAATGTCTTGTGAAGTAACAGGTGGTTGGATGTAACATGAGAATGAATTATGACATGACTTTATGAGCTTTTGTGAAACACATACTTACTTAATGGTCATATTCAGCTGTACTGAACTAGAATGAGTCATTTATCATTTTTATGTCAACTTTTTTCTTACAGTATTTATCTAATTAGTCGTTCGCACGAATTTACTAGCCTGAATCGGGTGAAATCTTCAGGTCTAAATAATATAATATTTTCTACAGATGACACGTCACGAAGTTAATTTATTTGAGGACGAATCGACAGTACAGATATTCGTATTAGGTATTTGGCAAGTTTTGAACAAAAACTTAAAGATAAAATACAAAACGTGCCAATTGGATAACATGTATTTCTGAAATTTTCGCCAACGAATAAATTAACTTCGTGCGAACCGCCTTTAGATAATATTATACTCGAGCGATTTAATTCGTGCGAGGCGGCCTTATTCATAAAAAGTTATCGAACATCTAAACAGTTGCTAAGAATAAGCTAATAAGGCCGTTAGCCTTTAGGTAAAGAAAAAAGTAAGTTGGAAGATATTAAAGTTATTTCACTTTGTAGAACCCTACAAAGTGAAATAACTTTAATATCTCCAATATATCCAATCTACTATCAATATTCGTTCAAAATCTCTTATACTCATCTTTACCCTTCCCCCGCCAGCTTGCTACTAGTACTAGGAGTAAGTTCACCTCATTAGTTCAGGGCACGATGCGAACCCACGAGTCACGACCTTTTGATGACCTGTCAACGACGACGCGCGACTCCTAGCTTTTACACTGTTGTCGCTTTTACAATGTTCCTAGTGGTTTTTGGCTTGAATTTCTTTTTATGAACTCATCTTTTACATTATGTGTACTTTCTGTTCCTTTTGGCTTCATCCGCGTGGATTTCGGAAATTACTCTGGAACGTGGCATCGGTACAATAAGCCTATGTTACTCCTCATAACGTCAGCTATTTGCCAGTGAAAGTGTCGTCAAAATCGGTCCAGCCGCTACGGAGATTATAATAATAAACTATTTATTTTCAGGTTACAAAGTCCCATAGATAAATACCATAACCTAAATATGTATACATATTTTAATAACAAATTGTTTTAGTAAATAAAACATAAAACTATGTTAGTATCACTAATTTGCACTAAGTCTTTGTGCGTTCTAAAATCAAAATTTATTTATTCATATTAGGCTGAGAATCAGCTCTATTTGAACGTCAAAATTACATAAGACAGTCTCCTCAAAACGCCCACCCTTCACCACTTCGGAGTGCTTTAGCTGGGAAGAAGAAGTAGCAAAACAAACTCCCCAGCAGCACAGCTGTCTGTTAAGTTAGAAGAACTTGATTCTATACAATAGTAGGTAATTAACATTACGAAACACAAATAACATAAAATTTGCCATATTATTATGTTAGCTAGCACACGCCAGTATACCATCAAAACATTGAAAACTATAGGTACTCAAGTAGAAATAAATATAAAAGCCTTCAGGCATAAAAGACGTGCCCGCTTTCATATGAAATTCCACATTATGTAATTATAGCTATAGCTTGAAGTAACAGAAGTTAAACTAGGACCTTTGGACTACAAATAATAAAAAGTTAATACAATGAACATAACAAAACCATGGTCAGCAAAATGACCAGTCACCACAAGCAGCACCCGTTTACGAGCATAACGTAAAGATCAGCCACTAACCCCTCGCCATATTTGAGGGAAGGAGGTAACCCGACCTCCAACGCTACCGCAAGCAGTTACATCTAAGGGAGCATGACGAGCTTGCTGCCGGTTGCACTAGCAAGTATAATATGAATTATCGAGGTCGCTAGCTACTACTTATTGCAATACTACTCATTAAAACACATTGTAATGAGTAGATTAAGTCAACAATAAATGAAAATAAACTGAAACATGACTCAGCAAAATACCAGTTTACTGCCCTTGACTCGGTAGAACGCAGAGCAAAAAGGCTTATAGGTGACGAAACGTTGGTGGCTAAGCTTCACAGCTTGGCTCATCGGCGTAATGTTGCTTGCTATCGGTCTTCTACAGACTGTACTTCGGAGAGTGTGCGCAGGAGTTCCACGACCTGGTCACACCATTACCCTTTTACTACCGGACTACCAGACGCACTACAGGGTCCACACTTGGTTGATATTCCGACCAGTCGTACTCAGCGCTACTCCTCCACATTTATTATGTGCACAGCCAAAGCATCGAACTCTCTGCCTGCGTCTATGTTCCCTTTCAAATTTAACCCATCTACCTTCAAAACATCAATAGCTTTCCGTCAGGCGTGATCGAAGTCAAGAGCAGGCCCATTTAGTAATAAAAAAATTAAATAAAAAATTATACAGTCACATAAAATAAGCAATTATATGAACTACAATAATTATATAAAATGTCAGTACGTAAGCTAATTCTGGTGAAAGAACATAAACATTGTCTTCAGTTAATCGGAGCGACCAGCAATGCTTATCGTTTAAGTAGTCGTTGATAGAATAGAGCTTATTATTTTCCGAGTGACTAATAACTTAAAAGTCGACTAAATGTTTGCAACAAATAAAATAACTTGCCAGCGATTAAATATTTTCGCGACTATTATATTATGTAAGGTTCAAAATTAAAGGTGTTATAAAAACTAAAAACTAGCAGCTGCGTTTAGGTAGCAAATAAACTATACAAGTCAAATAAAATATTAGGTCTTTACCTATGAAATTGCCGTTTTGCAGTACTGGCCATTTCAAATCAAAATAATTTTTGTTTGGGTAAGAATTCTAATTTCAAATTAATTTTATTTTAAAAACATGGATTTTTTTTTCCAAAAGTAGTCATTTGTTTATTGATAAGTGTTACATTTTCATCGCATTTCATCATCATGGATACGTTAAAAATTCGAGTAATTATGGAATATGAGTACCGTCGTGGCAGCAACGCGGCACAAGCGGCACGCAACATCAACGACGTTTACGGAGCTAACACTACAAACCAACGCACCACCTGTTATTGGTTTGCTCGCTTCCGTTCTGGAAATTTCGACCTGAAAAATGAACCTCGCGGTCGTCCGAAGACTTTGGTCGACAATGACGAATTAAAGGCGATTGTGGAAGCTGATGATACACAATCTACGGCTGAATTAGCAGCAGCTTTCGACGTTAGCGTCAAAACAATATTGGTCCATTTGCGTCAAATTGGCAAGGTAAAAAAGCTTGACAAATGGGTGCCCCACGAACTCAATGATCGTCAGCGCGAAGTACGCGTCGAGACGTGCCTTGCACTGCTCAACAGACACACAAATGAAGGAATTTTAAACCGCATTGTTACCTGCGATGAAAAATGGATTCTGTTTGATAACCGCAAGCGCTCAGCAAGTTGGTTGGATCCTGGTTTAGCACCTAAACAATGCCCTAAACGAAAACTTACCCCTAGAAAAGTGATGGTCACTGTTTGGTGGTCTAGCGCCGGTGTGATTCATCACAGCTTCTTACCAAACGGGGTGAGCATTACTGCAGATGTGTACTGTGAAGAACTGAACACAATGATGGAGAAGCTGGCACATCTCCAACCAGCATTGGTCAATCGCTCGTCTCCGCTGCTCCTGCACGACAACGCGCGACCTCATACTGCACAGCAGACGGTCTCCAAGTTGCAAGAACTGGGGTTGGAAGCTCTCCGTCATCCGCCCTACTCACCAGACCTTGCGCCTACAGACTACTACTTTTTCCAGAATTTGGATAACTTCTTGGCGGGAAAAAAATTCAATACCCGAGAGGCAGTACAAAATGCCTTTGAAGAATTTGTTGCCTCCCGTCCAGCTGATTTCTTTAAGAAGGGCATCAATAAACTGCCACTGCGATGGCAAAGATGCATTGATTGCATGGGTGATTACTTCGATTAATACAAATAAAAAATACATGAAAAAAATTCGTTTAAATTTTTTCATACAAAACGGCAATTTCATAGGTAAAGTCCTATTATTAGGCGAGGAGCTATAAATAATGACTTGGCGACTAATAATGTTAGTAGGGTGGCAAAGATAATATATTACCAGTCTAGTTAGAGTAGGTTATTTTTTTTTTAATGGTTAGGTTAGGTTAGGTTAAAACTGTGACTTCCTACGCACGAGCCGAGCGAGCGAAGCGAGCGGTGCCGCGGTAGCGGCCGGCGAGTGCCAGAAACGACTAGATTATATAGAAAATCTAAACCTGCCCTAATAATACAATAATAATATATTATTTATGAATGCCCATTTTCTATTTTATTTTCGCCATTAAGTTTCCGCTTAGGTATTAATTCTGTTCCCAAAAGAAAAACTTGATGCTAGTTTAAATTAAAACGGAGCTTATTACTGATATATTAATATGCTACCTATTACTTATTACGATACTCCTTATTAGCTGCCAACCCATTATATATGGTACCCACTCTCAATTCAATTCAATTCAATTCAATTCAATCTCTTTATTGTGGATCATAGGTAGGTACATAATACAGCTCTTAAATAATTATTGTGAACAGCTACGTCCCGCCCTTAGGGCATACAATAGTTACATAAAAATAGAAAATAAATTACATTAAGAATTTCAATAAGAATTAAATTACATTACAATTTCACACCAAAATATAATATATAAATAAAACAAAAATAAAAATAAAATGGAACGCATTATGGTAGGTACACATCAGTGGGTCACCGAACGCATCATGACTGAGGGGGACTATATTGGAGTAGTGATTTGTCTGATAGGAAGTCTTTTAGTGAGTAGTAGCACTTGTTGGCTAGTAAATCATGCAGATTCTTTTTAAATTTTTTCATTTCAAATTTTATAGGCACGCGAAGCGATTTAGGTATTTTTTGGAAGAGTACTTTCTCGGAGTGGTCTCATTTCAATTTGGTGAAGATCTTTTTTTTTTTTTTTTTTTAAATTAAAAATTGTTTATTGCGTAACTATATTTATGTAACACGTTAGTGATTGGAGCCTCCTTTTAAGCAAACAATGCCTGTATTAGGAGACTCCGCTCTTCCATGGCAAGGTAAAATAAAAAATAAAGGTAAAAAAAGGTAAAAATAGACAAAAAATACAAATTAAAAATAAGATAAAACAAGTAAACAATATTAAGGTGCAGGTGTGTGTGTGTGTATGAGAGTGGGTTTGCGTGTGTGTCATGCGTGTGTGGGTAGGTGAGTGTGTGTGTAGAGAGAAATGAGTGAGTTAATTTGTGGTTCGCAATAGTGCTTCAGTATCTTCATAAGTAATTGATTTTATCCAATTTGTTAGATTTTTTTTACATTCATGAGTTTGTTTAGTGTATATATATATCTCTTTGTTTACCCTATTATATAGTTGAGCAGAACGTCTGTTGTATTGTATAGCAGCGAATTTAGTTTTAGTTTGTGGGACATGAACAATCAAGTCTTTTCGTCTCTTAGATATTATGTTATCGTCGTAAGGAAGTGTCTTGTGTTTTTTCAGGACCATATGTATAATGTACAGTTTTCTAACAGAAAGTAGGCCACTAATCTGGTATAGACTCTCAGTAGGGTATCTTATCTTTTTAAAATACATAATTTTGATTAATGCTCGCTGTCCTCTTTCAACGTCTATAAATCTTGATTTAGCCGCGCCGCCCCATACGGGGATACAGTAAACTATAACTGATTGGACTAGTGCCACATAAACTTCATTAAGAAGGTTTCTATGAAGCCCTACTTTTTTATTTATATTTGTAGGGATGACTTGTCGTAATGTTTTAAATATCCATCCAAGTTTCCTAACTCTTCCCGTTACGTGCTCAAGATGAGCATACCATGATAATTTTTGGTCAATCATGACGCCTAAATATTTAGTCTGTGAGACTTTACTAATTGAAGGGCACCCACAGTTATTTTTTGAAGGTTTATCACATGAGTGTACTTTGATGCTAAAAGTTTCATTTGGCTGTGAACGATTTGAGATGGTAAAGCAAATGAAGTTAGTTTTTACAGTATTTAGTGTGAGAAGGTTGTCGTTGAGCCAGTTGGTTATTTCAATCATTCCCAACTCTGCCTTTTGTTTAACATCGGCCCAGTCTTTTCCGGAAAAAACAATAGCTGTGTCATCGGCGTAAGAAAAAATGTTTGCACTATTGACTTTTAAGTTACAGAGATCGTTAATATACACTAAAAATAATGTGGGGCCCAGTACACTTCCCTGGGGCACGCCAAATGATACGTCCGCATCATCACTAATATATGTGCCAATCTTAACTCTCTGCTTTCTATTTGAGAGGTAATCTTTGAAAAAATTGAGAGGAGCTCCTCTTATTCCGGCTCTTTCCAGCTTGGTCACAAGGGTTGGAACAGAAACGGTGTCAAAGGCCTTTTTTAGATCTAGAAATACCGTCAGGCATTTCTTTCCTGCATCGAGATGGTCGGTAACCAATGAACTGAGGGCAGCAACTGCGTCTTCAGTTGATAATCCCTGTCTAAAACCGAATTGTGTAGGTGATATTATTTTAAATTTATTTAAGTAGTTTATGAGTCTCGTATTAGTTAGCTTTTCTATAATCTTAGACAGGGCTGGTAGGACCGAAATAGGTCTGTAGTTATTGACATCGTCTCTGTTCCCTCCCTTGTGTACCGGTGTAATAATGGATTTTTTCAATGGATCTGGGAAAGTGCCTTTTTTGAAACAAAGGTTAGCCAGGTGGGTAATGATGGGAACCACATCCTTGCAAACATATTTTAGGAAACTAGTAGAGATACTGTCCCATCCTGGGGCACTGGACGATTTCAAGCTCATCAAAATTCGTTTAACTTCCATAGGGTCCGTATCCAAGAGCACAAAGGAATTTGTTTGCGCAGGGGAAATGTTAGGCCGATCATGGGGGATTTTATTAGCTCGGTGTGGAATTTGTTCAGCTAATTCTTTTCCAATGTTTACAAAGTAATTGTTTACGAAGTTTACTGATTCAGTTGGAGACGGTCTGATATTTAACAAGGCTGTACTTTGGTTGTTTACTTTACTTGTATAGGTGATAGATTTTATGTTTTTCCATAGTAACTTGGTGTTTGTGACAGATTTAGTGAGTAATTCTCTTTCATATTTTCTTTTAATTTTTTTGATGAGATTATTACAATAATTTCTATATCGGCAATATGTAATCTTTAAAATTGCATTATACGGATCGGACCGAGAGCTTTTTTGCAGTTTATTGCGGTTTTTAATACAGCGTAGTATTCCTGGGGTGATCCAAGGTTTAATTATCCGTTTACTGTTAGGAATGCTTGTTATTGTAGTATTATTAATAATGGTATCAGTCAGTTTCTGTATGAGTCGATCAGTTAGTAGGTTTGGATCATTACAAAATAACAGCTCAGCAAGATTTTTTTCCTGTAAATATTTTAGTGCTTGTTCAAAATTTATAGAAGTAGTAGTTTTATTTATGAGATCTTTGTTTTTTATCTTAGAAAGAGATAAGAATATAGTGTGATGGTCAGTAATTGTGGTTTGTAAGACAGCAATTGACGCTGTTGTCTTTTTTTTATTAATTCGCAGCATGAAGTGGTCCAGGCAGTTCCGCTCTCTGGTGGGTAATGTATGACCAGGTAATATGCCATAGGCCGACAGCATGTTAAGGTAGCTATTTCGGTTTTTTCGTTCATGAGGCAATTCAGCGTCTTTGGGCCTAATGTTAATATTTATGTCCCCCGATATTACTACATTTTTCTGCGAAGCTAATGAATCCAAGTGTAAACTAAGTGACTCCAAAAAAATATCCGGATTTGTGTTGGACGGCGAACGATAAATACACAAAATAGTATTATTTAGTATGTCCAGCTGCAGACAAGATGCCTCAGACAGTTTTATTTCTTGAACTTGTGATTTAAGTGTGTTTTTTATATAAACCACTACCCCATCATTCTGGTTCAAGTGCCGTGTTGTTACATAAGAGTGATAGTTAGTAATTTGTGGTATGGGTTTATTAGTATTTAATCTACATTCAGTTAATATTATTACATCGGTTTCGAACTGAAAGGTAGATAACATAACAATAAAAGCATCAAAATTGCAGTATATGCTCCTTATATTTTGTGAGAAAATAGTTAAATCATTATTTTTTACGTAAATATGTTCCATAAGATTCGAACAGTCGCATTCAATTGAGCTCGCAATTTCAAGTTTGTCTATCTCATTGATCTTTTGTAATGTGTCAGTCATAAGTGTTGTTTACTAATAGAATGATAATCACTGCAAGACATTCGTAAAAAACTCCGCTAAGTCTACTAAGGTTGTAGTATGTAAGATAACAACGACACATCAACGACATGCATAGTAGCTTAAAACTTAGATTTTTTTGAATAAGAGATGCGATTATTTGTGTTGAATGGGTGTTAAAGCTGTGTGGATTGCATAAGTGAAGGATTGTATTTATGTAAACTGTGTATGTTTTTTGAAAGGTGTAAGAATGTTTATTTATGTATATCTGAGTTATATTTAGGGTGTAGGACGTATGTGATGAATGTAAACATAGGTTTATATTCACACTAGGCAAGTGTGGTTTGTAAAGACTGAGTGTATGTTGATATATAGCGATATTGAACTGTGTTAATGGGTCAGTATGGATATTGTGTATGTGAGGGTATAAGAAAATCACTAAGCATACATTATAAACAAAAAGGTACCTTGTTACTAGGTCCATGGTATTATAATCAGACGGCGTCAGAGTACGCCGCATAAAAATAAAAATCAGAGGGTATTTCACTTTGAACACTAAAAATATCGATACGGTAAAAAGTCACATTTTCACTATTAATTGATGAATTTGTTCTTCGCTTCTAATAGTTATGGCTGGCGCAAGGTCATCCTTCTTTACATAGACTTTTCCATACGCAGTCCAACAGTATTTATATGCACCCGACTTTGTTAGGTCACGGGCAAGGAAATGTAGGCGAGATCCTTTTGGGGTCAGATGTTCAGATAAGAAAATAGGTGAATCTTCTTGAGTTTTAAAGTCGAGATGCTTGCAGCATAGTTTGGACTTGTGTTTTATGTTGAAACTCTTACCCATTTTCATAATTTCATTCTTTAAAAGAGTCGATCCGGTTTCAACCACAATGGGCATCTTTTGGGTTTCATTGTTTTTTCCACGCACTCTGTAGACATCTTTAATGTCGTACTTAGCTATGGAACAGTTTATATTCTGGGAAAGGCTCATGACCATGTGTATAAGATCTTCCTTAGACTCGTTGGTAAGTTTTGGTACATTTTTAATAACGAAGTTGGCTTTACGACTTCCTGTTTCTATTTCTTCAATTTTATTCTCCAAAAGTGTGATATACTTTTTGTCTTCTTTCGACTGAATTTCTATCTGGGATAATTTTTTTTCAAGTTCTTGGTTTTGCGACATAAGGTTAATAATCGTGTTTTCTATGTTAATGTTGGTTTGTTGTATTTCTTTTAATGCAGTCGAGACCTGCTGCGTCTCATTTTTTTGGGTGGTCAAGAAGAGATCCATCATTTCTTTCAGATCTGATGAAGAACTTTGGAGATAGGCAACGGAACTCCTCAATAAATGATAGCAAATGGACTGGGATTGCTATAATCTCATGTCTGTCTATTGTTTACACCAGTTCATAACATAACATCATGCCGGTATGCTGTGAAGGGGTAAGCACATGTGAACCACTAAAAAGTAAAATAAAATCGTTTTCCAAAAAAAAAAAACAACCGACTTCCAAAAAAACACTACAAAGTGAAAAATAACTTTAATTTCGGAAGGCGGTGACAACAAATTCAAATTCAGCTCCAAAGACACCGACTTCCGAAATTAAAGTTATTTTTCACTTTGTACTGTTTTTTTGTTAAGTAATATTTATTAGGTAAGTACATGTTTTTGTACTAAATTGACTATTTTTCTCGCACTCGAAGTGAAAAGTACAGTTTGCACCTCGAGACTAAACGCCAACTTAATATACCCTCGGTTTCATTGACTCCCTCGCACGCTCGGGAGTCAAACCACCTCGGGTATATTATGGCTTCGTTTAGTCCCTCGTTATAAAATATACTATATTGCATCGTTTAATTCAAATACATTTATTTCAATTATACTATATAACTACAGCGAATAAACTAAAACAAAGCGTCAAAAAACTCATCCGCATCGCTGTCGACTGGTAATGTACCCAAGAGACTGGCGGCATTACCACGTTGTATTATTTATTTATTTAATTACAACGTTGCATCGTTTTAGATAATATTTGCATCAAATAGCATCATAAAAATTTGGTTTTCGACAAAACAAGTTACGTGAATAAACTGTTGTAAAAAGTCGTCACTGGTATGTGAATTTTGATAATTTTGAGTGTTTCACAGTGAATTGACGGTATCTTTAAGGTTTTTAAAACTCTTAAACTATTAATAACCCTATGTATTCGTCAATCGAGGTATATTTCATGCGATAACTATTTTTATAAATTCTTTGAATGTTCGAGTGCACAAAACGGTCGTTGACCTCCGCGAGATATGAAGTTTGAGTTTCAATATTATGAAAATATTAAGTAAGATTCCCATAAAATAACTGCTGTTCGATTACAAGTCTTCAATAAGTAAACTCCAAAATTTCGAGCAAATTGAGATAGTAGTTTTATAAGAAATCGATATAACACGGTAACAAAGACACTTTCAGCCATTCTCTGTTATCTCCATTGTTTATAATTAAATTTATGCTTTGTTTAGTCAACAAGCCATAAAATTTAATTTTCAGTGGCAAGAAACAATGAAAACTCGAGTCGACCTTTTTTATGAGCTAGATCGTAAATATATCACCTGTCAGATCGGCGCGGGGCTCTACGGGTTCTTACGTAATAAGTTTTTGGGCGTGACCGGTTTTCTAACACTAATTAGTACTAACACCAAGCAATTACAAGTTGTCAAGCCATGTCGTAACAACTTGATGTTCATTCAACTAGCCACACATCGCGCTTCACCACATTACGCAAGCATTGCCGGGTTTATACCGGTAATATTATGTGTGGCACGGAGGGAATACCCAATGGAATGAGTTTTCATTTTCTTTGAGACGTGACTTGCGAGGTGAGTGGTCTGGGGCTTGAGGGATGAGAGGTCGCGGATGGGGGATATGATGGACATAATAAAACGTTTTGATAAGGAAAAGTTATGTTTAATTTATTATAAAATTTCAAATGATCGAGTTTAACATAACAGTTTTTTTCCTATTAAATACTTAATGGATATAACAAGAAATCATACTTAGATCTAGATGGCATAAAATCATAAAAGCGTAACCCTAAAGTTTACACAATTTACTTTTTTAATCGTCAAAGCCTTTCAGGACTTCAACGAAGCTGATATACCTTTCAAGTAACTGAACTATATGAGTAGATCTCCATATACGTGGGACAATTAGAAAATTTTGTGAAAAAAAAGCATATGTTCTATGTAAAGATTTTTTTACTAAATCTTTTCAAAGTACTCTCCACTAGCCTCTATACAAAGTTTCATGCGTCTGAACCAGTTTTCAAAACACTTTTTCCAGTCCGCCGCAGACATCTCGTTTACAGCCTGCTCAAACGCTGACAGCACATCTTCCGGCAACGAAAATTACGGCCCTTTGAGCTGATTCATTATTTTCGGGAATAAAAAGAAGTCACACGGTGCTAGGTCAGGGCTGTAAGGAGGGTGACCCAGGAGTTTGACCGGCGTGCTGTCCAGGAAGTCCCTCGTTTTGAGCGCGGTGTGCGAAGGTGCGTTGTCTTGGTGGAGCAGTAGCCCGCGGAGCATTGTGTTTGGTCGCTTGTTGCTTACAACAGAGAAAACTTCTGCCAAGTATTTGGTAGTATACCATTCAGTGTTGATGCTTCTTTAGTTCCGTAAAGGAATTGACACCAAGTAGTCAGTTAAATTGAAAAGCTCGTGATCAAAATCTTCCCCGCGCTTCTAGATCGTTTCACTTTGGTAGGCGTTGATTCGTTTTGAAACACCCAAACCGTCGACTGGCGTTTCGTTTCGGGATTGTATTGATAAATCCAAGATTCGTCACCTGTAATGATGTCGTAAACATGCCGAGACGAGCCTGCTTCAAATTTGTTTATCATATCACGGCACCATTCCACCCGGGCCGGCTTCTGAGCATCGGTGAGGCTGTGCGGTACCCAGCGTGAAACTATCCTCCTCACGCGAAGATGCATGTCGTGTAGAATTTCGTGATGGCTTCCCGATCCAACTTGCAGTGTGTGCTTAATCTCTTGATATGTAACTCGCCTATTGTCATGGATAGTTATTTTTACTGCTAGCACGTTTTCTTCCGTAACCGCCGTTCAAGAGCGACCACTTCTTTCTTCATTTCCCAAAGTTAGCCGACCATGCTTGAATTCGTTATACCAACAATACACGATTGCCTTAGAAGGGCCTGCATCCATGAATGTCATTTGAAGTCTATCGTACGATTCGTTCGGTTTCAGGCGACACTTGAAATCCTAGAAAATCATAGTGCGAAAATGTTCACGGCGTAGATCCATTTTTTTAATGAGACATGATAATTTAAATTAGTCAGCTCGCAAACAATGCGGAGAGAATTTTTTAAATTGGAACGTACTTATTTTTACTTACAAATAATCTTATTTTCAAAATAGATTATAACTGGCCAGTCTCTCCTACATAAAAACTTTTTGGCGCAATACTTTCTGAGTGGCCTGGTATTCTGGTGCTTCTATCATATTGGAAGCATACCAAACAATGTCATAAAATATAAATTCATAAGAACAGCATAATCAGCCTATAACGATCCCACTGCTGGGACAGAGGGTTCTCTCGGTGTGAGGGAGTGGGCCATAATCAGTAGGGTTTGGTGCATGTCATATGTCTTAAAATTTTAGGTTCGTGGTCATGCCGATGTTTTCCTTCACCATTTTGAGAGCAGTGGTGATGGAATTATTTACATGTAGTAAAGCGCCCAACAACTCGTAAATGGCAACCGTTATAACTGGGCCACCATTCATGAGAACATTGAACTCATTTTGCAGTAAGCACCTACTGATCCGCTTATGATTGAATTTTTCTACGTAAATGTTATTTGTAACCTATCCCATTCCGCTCACAGCTCACAGCTTACAACAGACGCTAGCGTCAGAGCTACCCATCTACACGTGGTTATGGGACAGCCATGGTGCAGCTTTATGTTACGTCACTTTATGGTCGCCATCATAACTGAGAGTTTGATGAACTTTATTAACGTAACGCTGGATTTATGATTGGTAGTTGTAGGTTTGTCGCGGTAAGCTTTGTAATTTATTGTGACATTTCAATGCCCTGTGGTAGAGAGGTACAGTCACCAAGAGATAAGTAACCAAAGAAATCTAATTGGGTAAATGACCTGTTTGATTCTGTTTTAAATTAAATTTTATTCGAAAACATCGACGACCATGATTACTTATCTTTTTTAATAAATAAATAAATAAATAATCGTTTATTTCGGAAATCAGGTTCCATTTTGTTAGTATTACAGTCTTAAAAAATAATGTTAGTACGCAAAATATTAGTTTTGGTGACTACAATTTTGTTTGTGTGCCTGAAGTCTGCATGCTTTGTCACATATTTTTAGTTTTTTTTTTTTTTTTGGTTGGGAAATCATCAAATAACTTCTCCCGCTCTGGGTGGAGCGGGAGGGCGTGTCAGACTTTTACTGACTAAAACCCACCCGTGTTCCCTCACTTGCCTGTGTGCCAGGGGCCGCGGTATCTCTTTCGAACAACCCGCACCCCTGGCAGGCATCGGCCCTTGCGGACCCCCCCATTTGGTGCTGACATCTCTTTGAGGCGCGCGTGGAACACAACGCGCCGTCGACCCGGGCTTGGTCCTTACCGGACAGCGAGCTACCCATTACTCGCCGTCCGCAAGCCCGCGCCTACGGTGGCCGGGAATCAGCCTGGGATTCCCGACGCCCAGGGCTTCTCCCGCGGCGACTACGGCCGTGAGGGCGCATATACTGCCTCTCCCTCACGTGCGCCGCCTCCCTCTTCGCGAGCATTACTGCTTCGCAGAAGGAGGTGACGGCTAACCATTCACTCTCGCTCCGTACCATGGCCTGCACCAGGGCCGGACGCGAGAGATCGCCGCCGCCGCCCAAGCTGGGCAGACCGCCACCGTATGCTCCACCGTGTCCTCAGGGCGATCTTCGCAATGGAAGCACCCGGGCGTTTCCTCCCGCCTTATACGAAACAGGAACCTCCCGAAACAACCGTGTCCGGTGAGGACCTGCGTCAGGCGGAAGGTGAGGACGCCATGCCGCCTCTCAAGCCACTCCTCAAAGAGGGGACTTACCGCCGCTATCGTGGCGTGCCCAACATATTTTTAGTTAAAATCTATTTAAGATTATTATTGGGAATAAGTGAGTAAACTTCTTTTAACAGTCATTGTAAACGACTATCTGCATAACTGCATAAACTTTTCATTTCTCCTTCAGTTTTCAATACCACTCATCAGTACTTTAGTGATGCAGAGTGGAAGATCAATTGTTCCAGCTTTCCCTAATTTACAAAGATGGACATTCGGTACACACGCTTAGCATAATCCCTACTAATATTATAAATGCAAAAGTAACTCTGTCTGTCTGTTACGCTTTCACGCCTAAACCGCTGAACCGATCGTCATGAAATTTTGCAGAGAAGATATATGTGGGATATGGAGAGGACATAGGCAATTTTTTTTACGCGATAACTAAATTATTACACAAAGTAAAGCACCAACCGAACTACAACTCGTAAGCCCGGGCCGACACCACGGCACCTTATATCAAAGTACAGTAACTGTCATGTTCAGAAAGGGAAGCCGGAAGGAAAATACTTCACCACACCTGCGAAACTACCTTACATCTGCCTCCCTGTCCAACACCTGTTCCCACATCGGTCATCGACTCAGCAATAACTCTCGACCAACAACCTTGTAATCAGATCTGTGCGATCCATTTTCACGAACACACGGCGAACGAAAGTAAGAAGTACCTAGGTACGGAAGCGAGCCTTGGAAAGCGTGTACAACCGATATTTTCCGATCACGCGCAGCTATGGCTCGTGCGTATAAACTTCTTGTGTGTTTCGGTGAATTCGGTGACAGTTTTTCAAGAAATAGGTTTTTTTTACAATAAAATGTGGTCCTGGTTTTTATGACGTGAAGTTTAACTATCGAAATTTTGTGGAAAATTCTGTGCTTATGTAGTAATCAGCTGGGCGTATTGAAAGGTAGACTATTATTTTAACTTCGATTGTGAGTTAAATGTTAAATGTAATACACCGCCATCCTAAATTGGGGAAAAATCTGAATCATATTGAAGGTTATTTCTAATCCATTGCTTCATATTTTCTAAAAAGATGTCTGGTCATCAGCTTAAATAACGCAATGAATAAAGTAATATAATATAATAACTTATTTAGTAAAATGTATTCAAAAAGAGTATATTTAGTCAACAGTCGCAAAGTTCCCATACAATTACAGTGCCTAAAAATAAACTATTTCTAAAATATTTTTATTACAATTGAAGTGATAATGTTTCGGAATTAGTTTGTTAGGTAGCGACCCACACGATCAAGGTTTATTGTTAGGTAGCGACCCGCCCGATAAAGGTTTATTGTTAGGTAGTGACCCGCCCGATAAAGGTTTATTGTTAGGTAGTGACCCGCCCGATCAAGGTTTATTGTTAGGTAGCGACCCGCCCGATCAAGGTTTATTGTTAGGTAGCGACCCGCCCGATCAAGGTTTATTCAAACCTGTGTTTGGGGCCAATCACTTTACCTTTAATTAAATTGGGACATTCACATAAAAAAAAGATATATAAAAATAATCTATTAACAACTATGAGATAAAGCATATTGGTAATTAACCTCCGACGCAAAAACGATGGGGTGTTATAAGTTTGACGGGTCTGTGTGTGTGTGTGTGTGTCTATCTGTGGCATCGTAGCTCCCGAAGGGATGATTTGATTTTCATTTTGTTTTTGTGTTTGAAAGATTAATTAGTCGGGAGTGTTCTTAGACATGTGTCATCAAAATCAGTTTATCCGTTTGAAAATTATTAGCACTTTTCTGGTTGATGAAAGGATTTGAGCATCTTCGATGAGTCTGATCAAGTCGAAATTTGGTATTCTATTACTTCAATGATATTAGACGAATAAAGTAACGTTGAACTGATGCTGGAGCAACACCTGGAATTTCCAGGATAGCCAAATTACTCACCAACAAACAGCAGAAGTATCGTGTTTGGGCCCAAAACGTCTTAATGAATAGGTTATAGATAAATGGTGATCAGCACCCTAATGGCGTAACACGCGATTAATTATAATTGGTTTCATTTTGACAGTTCAACAATATTCATTGCGTTATTTACGTTGTTGAGCAGACACATTTTTCGAACATATGAAGCAATGGTTTAGCCATCTGTTTCAAAACGAAACAAATTATGATGAATCGTGAGTTACGCAAATAGGGTGCCGGACGAGGAATGAGAATAAATTAGTAACAAACTTTACTATGGGAAATATACGTAACGCTGCGCAGATTTAAGCGATACATTACGTTTAAAAGCAGGAAATAAAAGAAAAATTTAAAATTTAAAAACCCCCGACCCAAACAAATACTCTAAAAAGTTAAAAAAATAATATTTATTGGCCTTTTAAGTTGTATGTAGGTAATATTTTGATCAAGGTATTGTCAAGTCAATCTAAAAGGGCGAAAGGTAGCTTTAGAATTGCTCTTTGAGCACGGTCTAAAGGGAGTAAAGTTGTTTTTGCTGCATCACCCCATGAAGGCATGCTTGCTAAGAATGGATTGACACAAAACTAAATAAACCTGTTTAATTAATTTATAGTAGGCTATGTTCCGTAAATTCTTAAAAACATATATTAATCTGCGCACTCTAGTACATAGTAAATCTATATTTATTTATTTATTTAATAACTATGGATGACTTACAGCTAAAGAAAACAGATTAAAAAATAGTATGTGAGACTGACAGCCAATTAAAAGTCTTCACTTCTAAAAACAGATTGAAAAAAAAAAGAGTGTAAACAGCACAACACAGCCACCGAAAAGGAACAGCAAAAAAACAGTATAACACTGAAGCTTAAACTAAAGTCGCATTTCATATTGATACAAGAATAAAAAACTGAACATACAAAATCTTAATTAAAAAAACCAAGGCTCAGGCACTTTCTGGCTGAGGACACACTTGTTGTGAAAGGATCAAAATCATGTTGTTTGCACATGCTGTTAAAGTTGCTGCTTGCACGCACCATAAATGAATTCTGCCTGTAATTCGTAGATGTAAATGGAACACGCAACGGGGCGTTCCATCGCTTCGACCTTCTGGGAACGTTAAAACAAAATTTGGATAGAATATCGGAGTTATTAATAGAATTATTGAAAATTTTAAATAATGTAATACAATCAGAGATTGCTCGCCGATTAGTTAGGGGTAATATATGATGCTTTTTACAGAGGTTGAGATAATCTTCAGACCGGTAGGGCACTTTCTACATACATACATATGTTTACAGAAATTTAGATTCGAGTCAATAGTGGCATCTAGATATTTCAAATGGTCAGCTTTAGCTAAAGTAGTGCAAGAACATGCAGTGTCAGCGTACGTGCTACAATTATAAGCGTAAAAGTTTAGAATGATGTTGAACTGTGAAAATGTAAGCCATTCCTATTGTTAGTGTGTAACGCATTTACCCCGCAGTGCCAACAACTAAGGGATTTTATCGTAGAAGAGCTGCTGCTGAAAAGGTTTGTCTATTTGTATTTTTTACCGCTCAGCAGAATTTCAGTGAAATCAGTTCCTCATTTAATTCAGTGTTTTAGTAGAAAAAATCCCACAAAAGCGTTGTCTGTAATACAAGCGGAGACTTATTACGTATTCATACATAGCATAGGTATAGTTGTAGGTATATACCTACAACTATACCTAGAATTTAAGTTGGAATTCCAATAAATCCATTTATATTTATGTTGAGTCTACAGATATCTGTAGACTCAACATAAATATAAATGGATTTATTGGAATTCCAACTTAAATATTATAAAATTTGAATGCTTGTATGTTTTAATGTTTGTTACTCGATCACGCAAAAACCGCTCGACGGATTTGGATGAAATTTGGCACACAGATAGTTTATAACTTGGATTAATATAAATAATTTTTTTTATCCCGATAGTATCGACGGGTCCTACGTATACTGGTACAACCCGCAAAACGATGAAAACCGTTTTTTGCATCAAAAGCCTTAAAATTACCTTATATTTGTATCCTGTAAAAATTATATTAAAATATCAAATAATTTCAAAGATAGAAACTTGTAAACTGATGTAAGTAACATTATTTTAAGCCTCGCGACTACCTACACTGATGTAAGTCACTTGCACCACTGTAGGTTGTCGCGTATAACGCGACGCGTGAGCGCAAGTGAACTTCACTCCAGTATGCACGCGGCGTCGTTGCAGAGAGCACGTCGAACACTGGTATAACTGCGATGCGTCGTAGTTCATGTATTCAATGTTTAAAAAAAATCGGACATTGTTTGTCTGTAGTAATAGTGGTAAAAAGTAACAACAATGAAGCGTTCACGTTCGCGAAACGTTCATCAATTTAACATTTTAAATATACCATAATGTTAAACTTTGTTTTCTCTGATCAGATGTAACAATTTCATAAAATTAAATTATGTGTAGTTTATTTATTTTTCACTTGCACCAGTATACAAGGTTCATATTGTTGACTCACGTACTTCGTATAGTGGTTTAAGGAAATTTTAAAGATGATGTGTAACTATGTTTAAAAAAATGAATTAACACTGCTAAAACTGCTAAAAAAGGAGCCAATGAAATAGCCAGCTGTATTTTAGATTTTATTGGTATGAAGGTGGAGCAAGGTGTCAAAACTTTTATATTCTGGTCGGACAATTGTGGAGGCCAGAATCGAAATAGAATAATTTTCCTTATGTATATGTATTGCGCTTGGAAATTTAACGTGAACATCACCCATAGATTTCTTGTTGTTGGTCATACTCAAAATGAGGGTGACAGCATTCATTCCGTAATTGAAAGAAAAACCAGAAATATTTTAATTTATACTCCAGAACAGTGGATCCTGGCCTTCAAAATGGCGACAGCTAATGCAAAACCATACATTGTTAAAGAAGTTACTCAATCTTTTGTCTTCGATTTTAAGTCTTGCCTTGCCTTTTTTGATAACTGGAGGAAGAATTCCATTGGGGAAGTTGTTATGTGGAGTAAGGTTTGCGAAGTAAATGTTCAAGCCAAAGATTTATTTATGCTCAATTATAAATATGCGTTTGAAGAAGTGGGTTACAAAAATATACAATGTCTGAGAAGTAATACACGTGCCAGTATACAAAATGTTTCAAAAAAATTTGAGAGATTAGATGTAGCTTACAAAAGTTTGTTACCAATTGACACGAAAAAATTTAAAGATCTTCAAGATCTTTGCAAATCCAATGTCATTCCTGAGCGGTACCACACATTTTACAATAATTTGAAGATACGGACATGGTGATGTCTCTGACTAGATTGTATTTAAAAAAGCCTAATTTTTATTTTCTAAGATGTTGTTTCTCTTTTTATTATGTCTTTTATACCATTACCGACTGCGATTGTTGTTACGATAAATATGCACCATGGGACCAGGCAATAAATAATTTGATAATGTTTGAAAGACTGATTAGTCATAGTAAGTAGTAATTATAATATAAATTAATAATTAATAGCATTAACGACAGTTCCTACTTTAAGTTGAGAATATTTTTTTAATGTTATAAATTTTCAATGCCAAGGCCATTGATTTATTTCTCCTTTGTGAGGTATAATTACTATCAGAGTAATAGCACCTACTAAGCATAGGTCTGTTGAGGTTACTATTTGAATTAAATTTCTACTTAGATTTTTTATTATTTGTTTTCATTTACTCATATACCCATTCAAATATTTTAAAGAAGATGTTTTTCTTCATAGTACATGCTTGTATTAGCTCAATAGATAAAAAAGTTCATGTAAACAAGGTGATTTCTTTCTATTTTCCTTAATTATGTGTACAAATAAGTACACTATATACTGGTATAAGTGGTCACTTGTATCACTTTACCGGTTCTATTATGGTAAAGAAAATAACCTACACCAATGCAAGTCATGCTATTTTCCAAAGTATTAAAAATTAAGAAAATCAAATGATGCAGTCTTGTTTATATCATATTCAAATACAACATTACAAAATTTCAAATATTTCTATTGCTTTATGTCAAAGTTACAAGGTAAAGAACGTTTAATCCGCTCTCCTGTAAAGTTGTGTTTTTGCACTTGTACTAGTATACGTAGGACCCGTCGGTATGTTCCTGTAGGACTGACCTCTACGTGGGCGAAGCCGCAGACAAAATCTAGTTTATTATAAACTACCTTTTGCCCGTGGCTCCGCCCACGTGGATGTCGGTTTTCGCGTAAAAACGTAGTCTAAGTCCTTCTCCATATATGATAACACATCAGAATCCAGTCACGCGAAAAACCTTTAATGAAACAGTAAGCAAAGTGTTAAAATGGCTCGAAAAAAATTGTTTCTGTGCAAATCTAAATAAAACAACGTGAGAAAATGTTCAAAACCAAAATCATTTAAAGCTAACTGTCACGGACAACAAATTAAAGAGATTAAAAATGGATACAAATTTCATGGACTTGTTGTAGACCAGCATTGTAACTGGAAGTTGCCCAGAGAGCACGTCTGCAATAAATTAAACTAGTTTGTATTTGCTCTTAAATGTTTAAAGACGTAACGCGAGTGCAGCAGTTGCACTTACTGCTTACCACGGGTGTTTCCTCTTTACTCAGGTATGGGCTTCTACTCTGGGGGAGTTCGACGAACGTAAATGAAGCCTTCCTAGTACAGAAAAATGCCTCAGAGCAATCTGCGGTATTAGACCTTTGACATAATGCAGACCTCTATTAAAAAAAATATATATAATAATATTTAAAAAAAAAATGATTTGAAATATGATTATTTGTAAGTAAAAATAGGTATGTTCCAATTTCAAAATTTCCCTCAACACACAAAAACATTGTTTGCGAGCTAATTTAAATTATCGTGTCTTATTAAAAAATGGGTCTGCGCCGGGAACATTTTCGCGCTATTATTTTTTACGATTTCAAGTGTCGCCTGAAACCGGACGAATCGTACGATAGTCTTCAAATGGCATTCATGGACGAAGGCCCTTCTAAGGCAACCGTGTATCGTTGGTAAACGAATTCAAGCGCGGTCGACTAACTTTGGGGGATGAAGAAAGAAGTGGTCGCCCTTTGACGGCTGTTACGGAAGAAAACGTGCTAGCATTGATTTTTCACACCAACAGCAGGGGTTTTTTTACATTTTTGTAATACATGAGAATAGGCGAATTACGTATCAAAAGATTCAGCACATACTACAGGTTGGATCAGGAAGCCTTTACGAAATTCTACACGTGCATCTTCGCGTGAGGAGGATAGTTTCACGCTGGTTGCTGCACAACCACACCGATGGTCAGAAGCCGGCCCGGGTGGAATGGTGACGTGATATGATAAACAAATTTGAAGCAGGCTCGTCTCGGCATGTTTACGACATCATTACAGGTGATGAGTCTTGGATTTATCAATACGATCCAGAAACGAAACGCCAGTCGACGGTTTGGGTGTTTCAAAACGAATCAACGCCTACCAAAGTGAAACGATCTAGAAGCGCGGGGAAGATTTTGATCACGAGCTTTTCAATTTAACTGGCTACTTGGTGTCAATTCCTTTATGGAACCAAAGAAGTATCAACGCTGAATGGTATACTACCAAATTCTTGGCAGAAGTTTTCTCTGTTGTGTGCAACAAGCGACCAAACACGGCTCCATGGGCTACTGCTCCACCACGACAACGCGCCTCCGCATACTGCGCTCAAAATGAGGGACTTCCAGGACAGCACGCCGGTCAAACTCCTGGGTTAGGTTCCTTACAGCTCTTACCTAGCATCGTGTGACTTCTTTTTATTCCCGAAAATAAAAAATCAGCTCAAAGTGATACAATTTTCGTCGCCGGAAGATGCGCTGTCAGTGTTCGAGCAGGCTGTAAACGAGGTGTCTGCGGCGGACTGGAAAAAGTGTTTCGAAAACTGGTTCAGACGCATGAAACTTTGTATAGAGGCTAGTGGAGAATACTTTGAAAAGATTAAAAAAATATGTTTACCTAGGTACCTGAAAGAACATTTTAATTTATTTTCGCAAAACTTTCTGAGTGTCTCACGTATATTATATTCTATTTTATTCTATCTCAAGATATATCTCTTTCAAATTTCATGACGATCGGTTCAGCGGTTTAGGCGTGAAAGCGTGACAGACAGACAGAGTTACTTTCGCATTTATAGTATTAAAAGGGATTAACGAGTAAATTATTTTCGCCGCGCCGGGAACAATAAAATATGCAATATAAAGTTATGCGAATCGGAAGTGGAGGTATAGTAGACACTTAACTTTCACCTAGTGCTGTGTCAATCATCGCCCCATGGCCTTCACTTGTCATGTATCTTCTTTATATTCTAAAGGCATCCATGTTTCCTTCCGCAAGCACTGTTACTTAAACCTGTCACGTTCATTCCTTGCAACACCTGCTGTCATAGGGCTCTGCTTATGGCACATGAGCAGGCTGGCTAATAAGACACAGTTAGGGTGGCAAAGTCGGCTGTATACAACTTTTTTTAGCCCCCATACTGATTTGACGCCATGTTTTGCAGTTTTTCTGTCTATTATTTGGTTTAGGTAAATGCGGCAAATTATATAAGAGCGTGACCACCACAGTACTTTCAGTGATTTCGAAATGAATTTAAAACCATCGAATTTTGCTAACAAATGACGAATACCATTGATCATTGTGGTTTCGTGACACGTCCTCCCTTTTTTGCAGGGGTTTATCTAAAGGGACGTATCGTAGTCAATCTTAATAAATGCTAAAAGCAGAATATTAGTCACTTTATTAGTGGGATACCGTAATACAGTATGCGAAAATGTAATATAACATACCCTGAAAAGCGAACGTTTTTTTAAATATAAAGAAGAAGGAGATAAGGTCATTATTATTTACTACATAATAGCCAAGCCTATATAATATAAATAAATATAGAAATATACCCGGCAATATTCTTTTGTTATAAAAATAATCTTAATTTATAGTTGTATAAGTTCTTCTACATTGGCCACCCTGTACTTCCGGGCCTACGGATTGGTTTATTTGGTGGAAACCTGACGTAACACTATTTAAATGACGAGCGGAAATTCAACGACATATTTTCTCATACAAATTGTTAGTAGTCCAAATTCAAAGTGAATGCGTCATCAAAATCAAAAGTAATTTATTCAAACTAGGCTGATGTCAGCACTTTTTGAACGTCAAAATTACATAAAACTGTCGCCCAAAACGGCCGCCCTTCTGCTTTAGTTGAGAAGAAGAAGTGGCGCAACAAACTCCCCAGACGAGTTAGAAAAACTAGATTCTATACAATGGTAGGTAAGTCATTAACGTTACGAAACACAAAAAATAAAATAAAAATATTTGCCAAATGTCAGCTAACACACGCCAACATACCAAAAAATCATTAAGCATTTTACTCAAGCAGGAAAAAAAATTATAAACGGAACTTAAAACCTAAATTAAAGACTCCAGGCATAAAGGGCGTGACCACTTAATACTATTAACAATAACAAAACCGTGGTCAGCAAGAAGACCAGTCACCACAAGCAGCACCCATTCACGAGTATAACGCAAAGATCAGCCATTACTCACCATATTTGAGGGAAGGAGGCACCCTGACCCCCGACGCTGCCGCAAGCAGTGACATCTTAGGGAGCATGACGACAAACAAACTTTATGAATACAGTAATACAGCCAAACATACAAGATATCAATTTACTATCACAGTACTACATGACGTAACACCAAAATTACATAAAAAACACGCCCACAACAACAAAAAAACAAAATTAAATAATAACCATTCTAACGTAACCGGATACAAGTAAGTCACGTGTAACGTAACTTAAACTATGCGGTTACGTTGTCATTTACGTTAACGTTACGTGTACGTTTAGTGTTGTGCAATAAGACGTGTCATTAAATTATTGTTTATCTCTGGTTGAGTCACGGAGTTTTTTTTTTTTAGGATGGGAAGTCATCAAATATCTTCTCCCGCTCTGGGTAGAGCAGGAGGGCGTGTCAGACTTTTACTGACTAAAACCCACCCGTGTTTCCTCAGTTGCCTGTGTGCCAGGGGCGACGGTATCTCTTTCGAACAACCCGCACCCCTGGCAGGCACCGGCCTTTGCTGACCCCACCAGTTCGGCGCACAAGGACACATGGCACGCCGTGACCACCCCAGGAACCAAGTAACATAAGGGCCCCAAACGACCCCTTGTCTGGCACCCTTGGTCTTCCTGCGACGGGTCTGCGCAGTGGCCCCGCCGCCTATTACTTCTCGGCCGCAGGGGATAACGAGAGCGGCCAACGCTATACCGATACTCCTCTTCCCCTGCGGCCCCAACGCGTCCGCCATCAAATGGTGGCGGCCCCGCCCAGGCCAGGGAAGGGAAGAGCGCTACTCAGAAGTACCGGCACTCCTCCTCCGCCGCAGCCTGTAACCCTCAGCCGCGATGCCTCCCATTCGACATTGCGGCCCGCCTCAGTTGCGGTGCACCTCACTGCAACCTACTTTTTGACCGCTACGTCGTCGGCTTGGAGGCAAAAGCCCTGACGAGCGGCCCACCTTGGGGTTCCGCTTCGCTTCACCGTGGGAGCGGACCACGGCTACTGAGCCCCTCCGCAACGACAATGCGGGAACCCACAGGGGGTGGAGTCACGGGGTTGAGTAATCATGCTCGGGCTTTTGTAAAATTAGACACTTTCTTTGTGTCGCTTATTGTTCAATTTAGTTTTTTTTCTAGCTGACAATTATTTAGTTATTGAGTTATTATTGAATAATAGTGAGATTGGAGAACTTCTTCTGGTCTTCGGATATCTTCAACTTTCAAGGGGTTGTCAATCCACGAGAGACGTTTATCCAGAGGTCCATCCTGAAAGGATTTCTGTACCTATATTAAATATTTTAAACACACTCGTAGGTTTTGTTTTCAAAATGCTCGTTTCTTAATTAAAAAGAAAAAGCGGTTAAATTATTTTAGAAATTTCTTCAAATTGCTTAAGCTAGGAAGAAGAAGTGGCGCCACAAACTCCCCAACCTGTCTGTACAGTTAGAAGAAGTTGATTCTATAGCATAGTATGAAAAGTAATTAACATTAGGAAACACAAAACTTAAAATAAAATTATTTGCCATATAATAAGCCAGCTAGCACTCGCCAATAAAGTTCATAAATATATTCACGTAATAGTTAGTGGAAGTAGGAACTGTATTGGAAGGAACATCGCTATTAAGTACTATTAGGTACTATTAGGTACTATTAGGTACTATTAGGTACTATTATGTACTATTAGGTACTATTAGGTACTATAATTTTGCTACTAACAATATCCGTAGCAGTAGGTATTGGCCTTTCTTTTTATCAATTCCTAATAACTCAATCAGTCAAAATTAAGCCAGTTCATAGTTTAACCACAGATCGACATCCGGTTCAAATCCGTCACGTAACGTAAATGACTTTGTGAACGTTACGCCACTGTCCAGTAATCCTAGTAATTACTTTTTACAAAACACTGCTCACTTTTTGTCCATTCAAGCATTTGTCCATTTCTCTTTTTGTAAGATTTCACCGACTATTCAATTCACGGCTAATTCTATTCTTTTGACTGGAGTAGCAGAGTTTTGGTTCATTGTCTAAACATTTTTTCCAAGACCCTCTTTTGTAAAGATTTGGAAGTTAGTGACTGATGTCTTTATAGAAAATGGTGGTGTCTGGAGATGTGGTACAGGAAAGTGTGCGTATTGATGTATTTATGGTTTGTGTGGTTTCCATTGAGTGCTGCGGATTGCTAAGTAAAGAGTTTTAGCTATAAAAGGTTTAATGGAAACAGATTACGTAAGTGCTAATTAATAACTTCAGGAGGCCTATCAGAGGCCGGAATGAGACCGAAGCGGTTGCGCTTGGGATTTGTTAATGGATTATTATGAAAAACGTAACGTAATGTTTTATTATCTTATTTGTTCGGTTGTATTATGTCATTTACTGAGCACGGCCATAATTTTCAGCTCAGAACTGAATTAGATTTTTTTTTCATGTAAATTTTCATTGAATAATGCATCATCAAATTTCCGTTGTGGGGAAGACGATTATTAAATTGTGTAACGTCAGGTTTCCAGTGGGTAAACTAATCCGTAATCCGCAGAAGTACTTAAGGGTGGCCAATGTGGAAGTATACAACTATACAACTTTATATTTTTATTATATATGAAAATTACCGTATATTTTGTATAATTATATTCAGGCGTGGCAATTACCTATATATAGTAAATTAGATTTGGATGTCGTAGGTAACTGAAAGAAACAATCAGTTTAACTTAATTCGTTTTTCAAATCGACGCGCGGTGGCGATATATTAACAACCCAAAAGATCGTCCTTTTTTGCACATTCCAACGTTTTGTTATTTGCATAGCATTTATTTATTTATTTGCTCTCATGCACATTACACATTTTACAATTGTCGGTTTTTGTACATGAACCCTGTCAGGGCACTGCAAAGCACAATGTCGGTTTGCTGTTGAGTTTCAATTGAATTAACATAATTTTTTTATATTAATTCAATATTTATCTTTCTATTTGCGTCAAATACCCAGTGAAAGTGGTTATTATCCAGTGACCTGCCATGATTGATGATCTGTCCCCTGACATCTTGAACTTCCGTCTCCTAACAGCAGACAAACGAATTTGTTTTGTATTGAGAATTATTGAGGCTGCGCATAAGTTTTTAACGGCTGAATGAATTAAATTAATGGTAAAGATCACAAACGGTGAAGCAACAATAGGTAAGGCGTTCTGAAGCAAATTCCAATGTGTTGACGATTGTGATTTGGTCAAGCGTACTGAAGCTTAGATTTACAATGTCCCCATTGCTTGGACACAGGCGTTCTTACTTCGAGATGGAGTAGGCTTTTACCCACCACGCGGGCCCAGTGCGGGTTGGTAGATGCCACATGTCTTCGAATTTTGGTTCTAGGATATTTCCTCAAGATGTTTTCCTTCCCCGTTTTGAGAGCAGTGGTGGTGAAATAGTTTACCCACACAAAGTAAAGTGCCATTCTGGGTCCTAATCTACGACCTTAAACTCGTAAGTCACGGCCGTCCCCACAGCATCACTACTGCTCCACATTAAAAGTAACGATTCTATTGCACAATATTAGTGCTGGCAACGTATAACACATCATAATATTATCTACTAGAAAAAAAATCCTTTCAACTCATAACAGTTATCACTCCTCCAAAACTTGATCATTCGGTATTCTACGAACTGACCAGGCTTTGACCCGAAGTTCTTCGAAAAATAAAAAAGCTCAAATCAAACGGGTCATCTGTACAGATAGCAACGGCAGCGGTCCGACTAATAGCTCCGATGTTTTTGATAACGCTACTCTGATTATCTTGGCAGGTGACGTTTTTATTTCGTTTAGGTACTGAACTTTCAAGTTTTGAGTTTATCTCATCCTAATTTTAGGGTTAACGTCTTCAAATTAACTTAGGTTTCTTTGCTCTAGTATTTAAAATCGATTATTTAGCACATTTTTTATGGACATTATAGCGCACGATCATCTTAAACCATCCTATTCGAAACACTAAGGATCAGCACTTTGAGAAAGCTACAACAGACAACAGCCAAATCCTTCAGAAATAATAATTACTGACCATTCCTTGAAACATTTCATAAGTGCTTGTAACTAGTATAGGTAGAAATTAGAAGTGGCAATTAGGGGAGAAAGGGTTGTCCCGGGAGTTATCATTTCAAAATGGATGAAAAATGCTGCAATGACACTTTTGAATCAAAGATCCACAACTTCACCGCAGCAAAGATGTTGAATTAGTAGATGTAGATCAATTAGCTTGCGCGGGCGCAGTAGCCATTTAGATAAGAGTGAAGAAATCTCACACTGTGATCTCGAACTTACGCGATACAATCGCTACAAGTATAGCGCTGAACACTTACATTAGCTTCGTCACGACTATGTATCTTTAAATCTTTCAGAATTACATTTCTTTTGTATAGATGTAACATGTTTGCTGCCGTTTGTTGAACTTTGACAGTTGTTACGGGAATTCTGAAGCCCTTAAGACTGCCAAACAGTCTTGCCAAGGAGTCTTGTATTACCCAGTAACTAAGTAGGCGGTGGAGGTCAGATGGGCAGTCATACCATGAAAAATACTATCCGGTTAGACTGGAAACAGAACCCAACATAGTTGGGAAACGGCTGGGCTGATGATTATATGTAATGCAATAGAGATTTCGACGTGGTGTTGTGTTGATCACCATCGTCATCTCAGCCAAAATGTCCAGCTGATGTTGTCTCTCTCAAGTAAAGTTATGACTCCAGTGTTTTGCTATTCACATTTTTTTTATATCCTAAGGCCCTTTGCCATCTTCACTTCCTGGTTCCATTTAGTCAAGGGGCGTCATATCCAATCATTTTTAGTGTATCTTGTGTAAGTTTGTAGCACGTAAAGAATTAATTTCAAGTGTGTGCAATAGTTGCAAATATAGTATATAGTACATAGTCCTCCAGACCAAATTTGGCCATGGCAGCAAATTTCAACGGAGACTAGCCATGTAAGCGGGATAAATAATAGTGTATAAGAGTGTGCGCAGACACAGGTTTACTTACTCTTCACTTACTCTCATGGTCCGATGGGACGGCAATCCAACATCAACCTGACCGGACCAGGAGCACGAGCAACGGCTTAACGTGCTTCCAAATTCCGCCAACTTCCAAATTCCGGCCTATTACCTACTATAAATTATACAATAAAACTTTGCCCTATCTGGGAATCAAACCCAGGACCCCAAGCTTAGCAATCGCGCTTACGACCACGAGACCAACGGAGCAGTAAAATAATAAAAATAAATGCAGAGAAGTAATAGCAAATGTCCTATGGAACAATTCTTGGAACAATAAATCTTAGAAGGGGTTCTCACTGTCACCATACAACACAAGAAGAACTACCAAGTTACATCATAAAGTATTTTATAAACGCTACAATCAATTTGTACTAAATTGCGTCACACTCACAAATCATCACAAAATAATCGGTCCCTTAACAAGTGACGTAACAACGCCAAAGCCCTTTGTACTCTAACCAATCAATTTCCTATAATAACTAGAGGTTATGTAACTATAGCTGCATATAAAAAAAGTTTAGAAGGCAAACTTGGACTTGGCTGTGATTACTTGACAGATACGTGGCAAAGGTCCAAACAAAGTTTTTTTTTAAACTTTGGACTATCAAGACCCAAGAATATCTAAAGCATCCTCCGCAGTCAGCCTTGCTATCAATTTTGATGACTAATCTTTTTACTACAATATGAATCTTGAATGGCTTGAGCTGATACGAAAGAAGAGTATTTCTCAGACTGCATGCAAGACAAAAATCAAATCTTGTCCAAAAACTACAGCTTAAGACAGCTTCTTTGTGTACTGAAGAAAGCCAGCGTTTTACAGTCAGTCCTCAGAGGCTCAATAGGAATAGTTAATTCACGTCGTAAACATGCAACCAGACACGACAACCAGCCAGTACAAGATAAAACAGACTGCTTATGCCACATATGAGCACCCGCTCGTAAACCATAGCCATCAAAAGCAGAAATGGTTACCTTAGCCGAAATCGGCATGAACTGTCATTTGGTTGGTGGTAACAGTAGACTTCCAAAGGTGCACCGCACTATTATTTAGGTTTTGCTCCTAGTGACGGCTATTTCTTTTTAATGAACCCAGCCGATTCTTTGGTTTACCACCTAAACTAAAATAAGAGTATTATAGAGAGACTGCGAAAGATCAAGTGACGTTATAGTACTGTCAAACGAAATCCCGTCTCTTTCTTGTTTCATTAGGAAAAAATAGACAGCAACAGCCTCAATTAAGTTTAGTTGGTGCACAAATGAATCATATTAACCAAAAATGTTTCCTATGCAATTTGCCTAGAGCCTGCATTCTTGGTTACTATCCCGGCTGCATTGCATACCATGCACCTTCTGTACACAATACATTCGATATTATAATACGTTATCGATAATCCGGAGATTGGTTGTCAGTGAAAGTGCTATCATTACGCTGATGCGTTGTTGATGAGGTCACTGACAGCAACCGCGTGACTCGGGGCACGTACAGAGATGGTGCATATATCACTCTTGATGCAACGTGGGAATATGCATTGTTGGTTGCAATACCGGAGGATTGCCATGCGAAAGATCACATGGTATGGCAATAATGTTACCTTTCTATAAGAATAGCAAGGTAATATTTTACTGAAAGTTTCAAGCGACTTTGAACCATGTGCGGTGTAATGTTTCCTTGACCTGGCCTGCAAACGGTTATTATTACAGGCCCTGATTTTAAATTGAAAAGGTATTCTTTTTCTCACTGTTTTGTTTGAATAAAACTGGTCCATTGAAAATTCTGAATTCAGTTTTGTCGGACATGTCTCAAAGAATATTCTATACTTACTGCCTAAGCTGTTTTTTGGTTAATGTTGGCATTAGCCAAGACCAGTCATGTTTAAATACGGACTCTATCGTTGATATCCGTACCTATCCATCAATAATGGTCACTTATTATTTTTCTAATACTGAGCGTTGGATCAACAGTGTCTTCAAAGGAACTCCGACATGTCAGTTTGTAAGTTGCGCAAGATATCCATATAACTATTTTTAGAACCGCCAAATGTCCCCAATATCCTTTTAAGATAAAGTCGTTAAAAATCCGATGTTTAAGAATATTTACATACTTAAAAATTAACATTTGGTTACATAAACAAATAAAAAAAAAAAAAAAAAAATAAAAAAAATAAAGAATCTTCACTTATGCGCCCGCATCGCTATGCCTTGGAAGTTCCGTACCGCCTACAGAATATGCAAAATTAAAACATCGTCTAGTGTATAACAAACAAAACTGAACTAATACATTACAAACTGTCATAATTTCACTTTCAAAACTTGTTTGTGTAGTGACAAAGCATTTCCATAACGATTTGGACATCAACTTTCCATAATTGAAGAATAAAATGTGTAGCAATCGTAACAAGTTAATATTCTTGAAGAATCTTTACTTCCGTGTCAACTAAAAGTTAGCCAATTAAAAACACTATGCTTATTCTACATACCCAGTAAATAAACCTTAATCCTCACCCCAAAGAAACATTTGGATACCTACAAGAGGATGGACTGTGCTGCAGCCTTCTCTTTTCTGCTACCCAAAGGTAAAAATTAATTGCGATAAACATAAACTGCCATTCTTTTTCAAATATTGATGACAATCGGAGTGGGTATAACAAGGTGCAAATTAAGCAGCCTTCATTTCTATCATACAAACTGTACCTTATTACATCGCTTAAGTTTAGTGTAACCTTTGCTTGGGCTGTCCAACAGCCCAAGCAAAGGTTACAGCTTGTTAACTTGATTATACTCGTCGTACTCACTTTTCGCAAGACAAAGAATTATCATAATGTTTGTTTCCTTATGTAGCGGTCATTGGGAGATCTTTATATTATGTCGACGTTAATACATAATAATTGGGCACACTACGATTGCGGCGGTAAGTCCCCTGTTTGAGGAGTGGCTTGACAGGCGCCACGGCGTCCTCACCTTCTGCCTGACGCAGGTCCTCACCGGACACGGTTGTTTCGGGAGGTTCCTGTTTTGGATAAGGCGGGAAGAAACGCCCGGGTGTTTCCACTGCGATGATCGCCCTGAAGACACGGTGGAGCATACGGTGGCGGTCTGCCCGGCTTGGGCGGAGCACCGCCGTGTCCTTGTGGAGGCGATCGGCGGTGGCGATCCCTCGCGTTCGGCCCTAATCCAGGCCATGGTACGGAGCGAGAGTGCATGGGTAGCCTCCTTCTGCGAAGTAGTGATGCTCGCGAAGAGGGAGGCGGTGCACGTGAGGGAGAGGCAGTATATACGCCCTCACGGTCCTAGCTTCCGTAGGAGACGCCCTGGGCGGCGGAAATCCCAGGCTGATTCCCGGCCACCATAGGCGCAAGCTTGCGGACGGCGAGTAATGAGTAGCTCGCTGTCCGGTTAGGACCAAGCCCGGGTTGACGGCACGTTGTGCTCCACGCGCGCCTCAAAGAGATGTCAGCACCAACTGGTGGGGTCCGCAAAGGCCGATGCCTGCCAGGGGTGCAGGTTGTTCGAAAGAGATACCGTGCCCCCTGGCACACAAGCAACTAAGGGAACACGAGTGGGTTTTAATCCAGTAAAAGTCTGACACGCCCTCCTGCTCCACCCAGAGCGGGAGAAGTTATTTGATGATTTCCCACCCTCAAAACAATTATAATAATAACAATACATAATAATTAAATAGGTCTACAACGAATAAATTAAAACAAAGCGTCAAAAAACTCATTCGCATCGCTGTCGACTGGTAATGTACCCAAGAGACTGGCGGCATTACCACGTTGTATAGCAATGCTCAGCCTCTGGCCAAAGTAAAAACCAGCCCTTGGGTCACGGGAAGTGTCAACCATCCGTTTGGAGATTTCCTTGTAGAGAGCATGAGCACTCGGTCCCCACGGCCCGAGGGTTTCAACCCCAAACGGCTCGAAAATATAATTACCAATAATGTTGTTATACTTTCGCCGCTTGAAGTTTTCCGCAGCCGCAGCCGCAGGAAGATGGGATGGCGCAAGAGTATCGACACACGTTGCATCCCACACTAAAGGCCTACCCATCTTCCAAGGAAATAAAGACATGCCGTACGGTCTCTTGCCATCGTCACGTGCCAAGCCAATGGGTTCTAATACAGCTGGAACGCCGACGGTGACAAGAGCTCGTCGGATGATGTCGTTAATGTTCGCGAGCCGCGCTAAGCGACCCGTACTTCGGCTGCAAGATAGGCCGTGGTGTCCGAGACTGTTGACAACTTCGCCACAGTGACAGCGATGAGGAGAACAACATGGAGCTCCTAATCGTAGGGAGGCAGCGAGGCGGAATCGTCGAACAAAGTGCCAATGTTCGACGACGGTAGTGCATGAAGCCACAGACTCGACTCCCATTTACTCAGAGCTAGTATAGTCGCGCACGCTCTGCAGTAGTAGTAGAAGTGTTCGCTAAATTCTCTTGTACAACTCTGCAGAGCGGCTCATCCCACTGTCTCTAGGAAAATGGATTATCAGGTAGATTTGAGTTCGGGCAAGCGTGTTTTCAGGCAAGGCCTCGGTGAGGAACGGCACATCAAAATCAATCAGTGTGGAGGCTAAGATTTTCCTGATTAATTTCTCAGTGCCGTGGACCGAGGATATGAAAGCCGGTAAACTAATACTGGAAATTTTGCAGAATTAAATAGGTATTTCCGGTTAAGTTATTGAATTAATTACCATGGTTGGTATTCCGTAAGAAAGCTTGTAAATTGCCTCACAGTCGTTAACGTTTACCTACTAGAAATGTGATATGTTTATCAGTCATATCAAAGCCCTAACTTGTCAGCTTTGACAAGTTTCCGACTTCGGTACTTCGACAACGGTCTTTCACTCACTGCTTCACAGAAATTAATTTGAATCTGTATCTGCAGCTGTAGTGACAAACAGGTTTGTCACTAAAGCTGCAGATACAGATTCAAATTAACTTAGGTAGTTACTAACGTGAGTTAGTTAATAGGTCTATTAACTAACTTACGTTAGTAACTACCTAAGTTGACTTACCGTGAAGAGTCCACCAACTGAATGTCGATGTCTCGACATCCCGAGTGAATCTACTTGGTTTTTCTTCTGGACTTTTTTTTGGACTCTTCACGTAACCACAGGGCTGGCCTATTTTTTTTGCAAAAGAATCAACATCGTCTTACAACGTGGCAATGCTAGGCCAGCCTTTTTGGGCACTTTTCCTGTTGACAGCGATGCGGTTTGATGAGCTATGATTATTTTCCCTCTTAATTTTAATTAATATACATGTACCAACATATTTTTATATATTGTGTAAATATTATATCTCAGAAAAAACTCAATACATCATTAATCAACTCAGAGTTCAACAAATTACAAATAAATTGAATGTAATTTAATTTGCTCAATAATTCAGTCAGTCAGATTACTCATTAATGTTTTTCTTCTCAAGTTAATAACTTACATAGTCGGTATGCACCACTATATCAGTAAATTAAACACTTTAGACAGACAAAACAAGGCAATGTTCGACAGCGATCCATGGATCCATTTAAATCATAATCTCTTGGTCAAATTAATTAAATCAGAGGTCAGATATCGGAAACTTTTAATTTGGGGCTTGGTAAATATTAACTGTAATATATTCAATTTAGAAGATACGAAAGGTTTTTTTATAAATATCCAATGGGCTTGGTTAGGATAAACCGTTATAATTATGAATGTCGAATTGATTTGACTGAAAAAATGGTTTAAAAGAAAGGGTTCTAAGAACGAGACTATTTACCAATTAAATATTTGGCACGCCGACGTTCAATTAGCTGATTGATAAAAACCGCAAAATGCTTGATAAAAGCAGTGAGTGTAATTTGTTAATTAATAAAAAACATATCTACAAGAAAAAAACAACCGGTTCCGAGCTATTACTGAGAAATACAAGCAGCTTTCAAGCACCTAGTAAACATAATGGCTCGTCTACACAATATGACGTTTGATCGATTGTAATCGTGTGATCAGCGATCGTGTGGGCCACTAGTCGATTTTTCGTTTGATGCGTGCCCGAAAAACCGACAACTCACGAACCAAAATATGATTCGCGATCGTAACACGTATGTATTTACAGAATACAACCTGCTAAATTCATTTAATCCCATTAAATCATATTTTGTTCAACATGCAGCCTAACACTGACCTGCAAATTGCAAAAAACCTAAGAAAATTTGTATTTCGCGGGATACCTTAGCGCATGCACCTTAACCTCTCGCACGTCAATGGCACACCATGTGTTCCGATAACAATATAAATTTCTATTGTGTCTACTAATTAGACCACGACGGGTTAAAGTAACAAGTAATTATGCAACAATATAACCCAAATATAAAGTAACAAGTAATTATGAAACAATGTAACCCAAATGTAAAGTCCAAATAGCGACGTGCGACTATGCGACAAAAAGTCGCACCTCCTGAATACACAATAGTTACGAGCTCACATGTAAATACCAAGCATAATGAGTAGCTGTGAGCTCATCAATAATGCATGTGTAACAACATTACACCTTTTTACCGCGCGGTTGGGTAATCGCCGGTGTGGACATGACAAATGGCTTAGTTCCTTGTTGAGGACTGTCCTTCCGCAAGCATAATGTTTAGGTACAGAAGTGAATTTTCCTACGATATAATATATACTGCGGCATACATCGACGCACAACCTATTACTATGGATCCAGTACATGATTCTGGACCCCTTTGAATACAATTAGCTGTTTCCTACAATACCTACGCGGTCAAAATGTATAGAACAGCTATGTTTTTTCCCTGTATAAATAGAGGACTCTATCATGCAAACCTAAATTATCTTTCTTTATGCGAAATGTCATAAATATTTTGTTTTGTTCTTGAAAAATTTATTGATTCTGTAAACCAACTCGCTAAAGTTACTTACATGAAACAATGTTAAAGAATAAATAAATGGATAATATTCATGGCTTGTTATCATATTACACACATTTAAACACGCGACTTATTTAGGCGAGATATGAACATTAGTACCGCAAAAAACTTGATTAAATTTACAGCAAAGGCTTTGGTCGTGGAGAAAGCGGAAAGTTTTTAAAATAAAAAAAATACCTACAAACTAACACTGGCTTGAGCCAGAGTCAGAAACTCAGAAGAGTGTTCGAACTCAGAAGAAGCAACTTTTAAATGCACAAAAACCTCATCAAAATACATAATATAAGGTACCTACTTCAATAGAATAGTAGTCAGTGTTTTAAACTTTCTAATATAGTTATGTCGGTTGCCTTGGTTCTTCTGAGGATCTCTTCACTCCTGATTCGATCATGAAAGGAAACTCCGAGCATAGCCCTCTTCATTGCTCTTTGGGTGATTTTTGCCCGCTGGATGTGGGAAGCACAGGACCGGTCGAAGTGGAGGAGCCTGGAAGAGGCCTATATCCAGCGGTGGACGTCTTTCGGCTCAAATGATGATGATGAATATTATTATGATTATTTTTTGACGTGTTTTCTAGGACATGCCGGTTTCCTCAAAATGTTTGTCTTTCACCGTTTTGAGAGCAGTGGTGATGAAATAATTTACAAAAAGTAAAGCGATTATCTGGGTTTGACCCTGAGATCTACATCTCGTAAGTCGAAATTGGGTTTAGCCATACCTAAATCACGGCACAAATAGAAATCTAACTACCATCAATGGCGCTATTTTCTAAGGAGCTCCAGTTCAGTTTGTCAGTAAACAATCTTGCCCGCTGCTGCGTCCGCTTCTCGCTGTCTATGCGACCTATCTCATTGACGGACCGTGAACAAATAGCGTGTCACATAATTTGTTCCTCATACTAATCGCGATATAATTCTCATAATAGTATTAAAAAAAAACATTGAAATCATTATCTAAGCCGAAATTCATTAAACGTACCTTTTATTTATTGTTTTTTTATTTATTACACTCTAAAATGACAAATAAAATGTGTATGAAATTGTATTTGTCGGCGATTTGCTCCTATTTTCAAAATGCGTTAGTTTTCAAATTTCTTAAAAATATCGTTTTGTTTAAAGATTTTTAAATAATTTTCACCAAATTTCATTAATATTAATTTGTGTCTCTATTTTGTATGAACACAATGAATAAATCCTAGGCAGTTATCCATAAATTGGGCAGTACACATAACTCTCACTGTAGAAGATCCTGGATATTTTCTCCTTCTTCACACATAATACTGTAATAGCTAAGCTTGTTGTGTTTATATTGCGTGCCTTAACATGGAATAAATAAATTTATTTTCTTTCTTTACTCTTAGGGGACCACATCTATAATTTCATGGTATCTTCTTCTTCAGAATGTGGGGTTCCATTACGTCGGCACACGCGTCAGCCTCGAGATCGAACACATGGACAACTACGCATCATCAAGGGCAGGGAGTCGAAGAGAGGAGCCTGGCCGTGGCAGGTCAGTTAACGTTAACTTATAATTATTTTCTTCTATTTCTATACAACTGAAGTGTCATCAAGTGTCATCTTTTGTTAAGGGGTACACCATAGACCTTTCAAGGACAGTGACAAAGCTAGTCACTATTCGTATTACCGTAAACGGACGCGTAATAATAATATACAACCCATACGAACTACGCATCACACTGACGTCACGCAAAATCAACTATCATTATATACCTCCAACGTCCCAACATCAAACGTCGTGCAGTTGCCCACCAGACACAACACCCGTCTGATCGGAGGATCCTCTTTTTTCTATGGAGGATGAGTGAACTTTACGTTCCTCATACCAGATACCTCTATGCTACATACTGACTCCCATGTTACTTGGGGACGGCGCAATACGTTTCCTTCTTCCGTGCTCCCCTGCCAGCCGTCACGCTTTCTTTCACTCCCTTTTGTTTCATATCATTACTCATGTAATTCATCCATATTTTCTATGGTGTTCCTCTTACTCTTCATCCCTCATCATTATCGGCCTAGCCATTTTTCCAACCATGTTGGGGTCGGCTACGAGTTTGGGATGCAGCTGAATACCAGTAGATGGAGCGACTGCCTATCTGACCTACATAAACCAGTTACTGGATAGGTAATACGATACCCCTTAGTTAGACTAGTTTTTCGAGTTTCGGGCTCTTCCTCTCCATCCATCAACATTTACTTGTATACTCACCATTATTTTAGTCATATCCGTAAGCGGAACATTCTCTAAATTAAAGTCAGTAATATCAAAGCAAGCTATACATATATTATATAAAAAAGAAATGATTATAAAGCAGCAGCTAACATTTTCAACCACTATTTTCCAGGTGTCTCTCCAGTTGCTGCATCCGAACTACGGCTTAATTGGTCACTGGTGCGGCGGCGTGCTGGTGCATCCGATGTGGCTGCTAACCACCGCGCACTGCATCCATAAGTATGTCTGTTTGACTTCAAACTTTATCTCAAATTAAACATCTGCTTGTTTATGTAGAGGGCAATGGAGGCTCAGTAATAACGGCGCCGACTTTACTCGTACTTTATGTAAATAATTTCATCACCACTGCTCTCAAAACGGTGAAGAAAAACATCATGAGGAAACCGGCGTGTACTAGAACCAAAAGTTCGAAGACATGTGACATTTAGCGAGGTAGATTAGAGCACCCTTCCCCTCGAAGAGAGGAGACCTGTGTCCCATCAGTGGGAACGTTATGGGCTGATTATGTATGCATTGAGCGGGATACTAACAATATTAGTCGAATTTTGATCTGTAACAATCCATTTCCATGCGCATATTCTCATGCAAGATAGAACTGTGCAAGTCTTTTGGCTGGCTGCAATCATCAAACAATCAACGCGTATAAACATCTCAATTGGTTTTTAGTCATGCTAAGTTGTTGACTACCGGTGAACCTACATAATTTAAAAATTAATATAAAACATGTACACTTTAAACCCAATACTAGATGGGTTGGAGTTCGAAATCCATGACCATTATGTCAAACGAGAGTTTCTTCAATAAATGTTTCAGTGAACTCTTCAACCTGCCGGTGCCAGCTCTCTGGACAGCAGTGCTGGGCGAATGGGACAGGGCAGAGCAGAAAGGTGCCTACTTACCCATTGAGAAAATTGTGCTGCATCACCGGTTCCATAATTATCAGCATGATATAGGTGAGAAAACTTACAATAGACAACGATAAGTTTATAACGTATTGGTAAATTAATTTTCTCTTAAAAAATAAAACATAATTACTATGGTTGATTAGTTTGTGACTGCGATATATATATATATATATATTCGATATATATTCGAAAGATACACAAAAAATAATAGATTTTGCCTACTTTACTGTAAATTAAAGTACAATCTAAAACAAGTGAAAACAAAAAATGACATTTCTTGGACATTTGTTAGGGAGAGCTCAATCAAGAAGCCCAATTACTATCTAAATATTTTTGTAAGTTATAATATTTTCTTTTTCCAGCCCTAATGAAGTTAACAAGACCAGCAGACGTCAGTACCGGCAGTCGCATCCGTACAATCTGCCTACCTCCCTTTGAGCCACCACCTATAGATGCCTTCGAAACGGACAAGAGCTCATCATTCTACCTCCGTCCAGAATCAAACACGGAACCACCAAGACGAAAGCCGAAACCCCCAAAACCGAAACCTGATACTGCAGTAAAATATCTTGAAAAGCTGAACAATTTAACAAAGAATATCTTCTCAGGACTTGTGAACAAGAAACATAAAAACATGAGATACAACGTCAGAGTGTCTAACGAATCAAATAGACAAACAGAAAGAAAGAATGGTGAAGAACTAAGAAAATCTGACAGTGAAAGAGGTCACAGTGATCTGATCTATGACAGCGCAACCCTCGATAGTGTAGTCAAACTAATAAGAAACAGCCTACAAAAAGATAATTACAAAGTAAACATAAATAGAAGTGATAAAAAACTTATGTTCGGTGAAGAAATAGATCCTTTCATTGATGATAATAATAGACTAGACTTCAAAGATGAGTGTTACACAACTGGATGGGGAAGAGAACAGACCAATGGGACATTGACTGATGTGTTGTTGGAAGCTGAGGTACCTGTTCTACCGCTGAATGTATGTAGAGATAGGTACGCACTGACTCTTCCGTTGAATGATGGACATCTGTGTGCGGGGAGCACGGATGGCAGCACGGGAGCTTGTGTGGTAAGTGTAAAACTATTTTTTTTCAAACAAAAGAATAATTAAAAGCTTTTGTAATTTTTTTTACAAGATATGATGATGGAATAGTCAAAAATGTATTGGATTGATTTAAACTACCGAAAAGCTTGTACTACAATCCTGATGAAAGTCGTTGTAGAAATACGAAACGCTCTGCAAGCGATTGCAATGAATGGGTGTTTATTCCCTAAAGAGACGGGTATTCATTTGGTAGGTATTCATTTACAATTATGTACTCTGTTTGGAATTCTGCCTACCCAAGAGAGAGTAAAAGCTGGCGTGACCTTAAGAGTGAATTCTGGGTTTGTTACTGTACCAGGAATTTTAATTGAGCCAATTATGTCTCGAGATTGTTATCTAAATTATGTATTTTTGATTTTTATCTCAAGTTTTTAAACGAACTGACATAGTTTGGTTTTGAAACATATTTTTGATTCATAATTTAACTGTGCATGTTTTAAATTCAAAAAAGGTTCAGCAAAATCTCAACCATTTGTTGGTCCTAAAAGTCTAGTATAAATATATTTAGCATGATCGAAAAACTTGTGGGTGGTATAGCCTAGCTCGTAATTTCATGACCACTTTGGACAACTATTCCCAGACTATTGTAACTTCACCAATGCCAATCTCTTTACTAGCGGTTGCCCGCGATTTCGTCTGCAATCCAGGATGAAAATGCATATGTGCTTACCCAAGTCATGGTCTGTTTGTGAGCCAAATTTCAGCAAAATCCGTTTAGCCGTTTAGCGTAAAAGCATAAAAAATAAATAAACTTACTTTCGCATTTATAATATTTGTTAGGATTAGGGTCTAACTGTCACATTTTTATATGCAAGTGGTCATCAAACCTTAGGGTGACGAAACAATTTGGACGTTGATTATACAATCCTCGGTAGCTCAAGCTCTTTGCTGTATATCTTATTTCGCAATAGCATCTTTAAATTACATCTTCTGTTGTTATCAGGCATCATAATTGAACAGTTTTAAACTACTACATCGATTCTCGTACCTGATCTCGTCTCAAAATTGAAGACTCGATTGTTATATAGCTAGAATCATACGTGATAGCAAGGTTATAATTATACAACCCTAGTTTTAGTATAATACGAAACCTGAAACACGTGTCTAGTACTTTTATGTAATGAATCTTTGTACAAAATTTCAAAACAGTATCATGAAAAATCACAAAGTTATAACCTTATTATGTTACCTGGTTTTCTACATAAACATGGACACCACGCGGGCCCCCGCGCCGCCCGTGAGTCCAGTGAAGTATTGTGCTCATTGATAGTAATTAGGCAGTAGGTACCTAACCGTACGGCGATGTATTGTAATTAACTGATGATAAAATATTCCATCACACTTGCAAAACTTTTAAAGAAAAAATATAACATGGTGTAAAAATTATTGGAATCGATTCAGTTACTTATTCTGAACAAACTATATTCACTATTCAGGTTTTTCATATACTAAAAATTATGTTGTATAAGGCTTGAATTTAAGACTGGGCTTATCTTTTTTCGTAATTTTGTTTCTAACTCTAGGGACTGTGTTGATTGACGATGTCAATTTTGAAATGACCTGTATTTTTTTTTAAGACCAATAAAGTTGTAATTAAAGCCACCATTGTAAACAAAAAATGTTACAGCACTACTACTGCGTCGTGCCTTGACTTGATTACCATTCAAATACTAGTGCTGGGAAATCGCCTATACATCGTTTGTCAGCGATGTAAACATTTATACCAGAAATGAGGGACACAGTTTTTCGAGAGAAAGGCTTAAAATTCATTTAAAACTTAAAAATAGTAACCAAGGCTTCATAGTTACCTATTAACCTATATACTTTACATGCCATACCAAACTGTCAGTAACAACTGATCATTAGACCTGATAAGACTGATGTTGACTTGTTACAATTTAATAGTGGTCTTATTTAATTTTCGTGACATCAACTTCACATTGGAAAGTTCAATCAAAATTCTTGACTTTCACTCATCAGAGAATATTATATCAGGCAATAATAGCTTGGCTGTGACTGATTGCAAGGTCGTGAGTTCGATACTAGATGAAGGAATTCCGATGTCGACCGTTTCTGTCAATGTTGTGGAAGATATAATTCCGATGTCGACCGTTTCTGTCAATGTTGTGGAAGATATAATTCCGATGTCGACCGTTTCTGTCAATGTTGTGGAAGATATAATTCCGATGTCGACCGTTTCTGTCAATGTTGTGGAAGATATAAAACGGAAAAAAATGTTTTATTCTTGGAAGTCTGTAAATAATCATAACGGAAAATAAGAATCGTAATAATCGTTTATTGGGAACAAAAAACAAACATACGAAGACAAACAATGTTAAACGATGATAGCTGCAAAAGTTAAAACTGAGGCGCAGCTACCAACGCCCGACTCCTAGTGAGAGGGTAGGTTGTTCCAAGACTAATAATAACAAAGGTATTTAAACAAAATATAAGGAAAATTAAAATTAAAAAACTATACATATTACAATACATTTGAGATAAGTGCCGTGTGTATGAGTACCTAATGTAGAGTAAGGGAGGGTGGTGGTGAGATGTGTGATGTGTGTATGTGGGGGTGGGTGTGTGTGTGTTTTCCAAGGTGTTAAATTTCCACAAGTTTTTCTGTTGCATCATAAGTTAGTGATTTTAGAAAAATCGCAAGTTTTTTCTTACATACATTTCTGGTAACTGAATATATCTAAATGGTTCTTCAAATGGTCGATCTTAAATATATATATTATTATTTATTATATAGCTTAGGTTATTAGTTTAAATTCTTAACTGTCGCATTAGAGTAAACCTTGTAATGATAGTTTAAGTTGTTATAAAATAAATAAATAAATAATAATAAAGGGATGACAATGCCTTACCTATTAGAGTTTAAAAAAAATGACGTTGATTATTTGACTTGTGGTAGAGATCACAGCAATTACTACAGCAGATTTAGATAAAGTTTTTTAACTACAGTTAATTATTAGTAACACCTTTTCAGACATTTTTTATTTGCGTGTGGCAGTGATTCGCATGTAGTCATGGTTTTAGGTTAAGTGATTAGAATAGGAATACTAGCATAGGGGTAAGGAATATTGTTACTAACACAGTTGAGTCATGTTACTTGCTGAATAAAGATATTATTATTTAAAATAATTGAATCACGTTCACATCAATTTAGCATCTACTCTGTGGTTTCCTCCTGCGTTGGTGTGTCAATTATTTAGCGAACATTCATACATACCTATATTGGAATCTGTAGTATGAAGGTATCGTTATGTTCTTCTGTAATATACAGCTATTTCTTTTTCTGCCTTCTCTTTTGTAGGCGTAAAGTAATTAGAACGGATCGGCAAAGACTCTTGTGCAATTTAGATCTTTTTAGATTGATCTTACCAGACTGCAGACTACGTAGTCTGCAGTCTCGTTATTGAAATCGCCTTAACTCAACTTATTGCACGTTTCGTTCATCATCTGCCTAGCCTTTTCCCAACAATGTTGGGCTCGGCTTCCAGTTTAACCGGATGCAGCTGAGTACCATTATTTTACATGGAACGACTGCCTATCTGATCTCCACCATCATCATCATCATCGAACTGACCCGTATCGACTGTCAAAGATCTACGAATGACACCCGGGACCAACGGCTTAACCAGCTTTCCGAGCCACTTGATATATAAAGATGGTTACCCATCCACGGACCAACTGCGGCAAGCGCACGCAAACATATCCAAACGAGAGTATTGTGCTTGGGTCTTGCATTATCTGTGGAAATCGGCATGTATGTGTATAGTTAATATGAATAATACTGTAAAAGATATAAGATTTATAATTAATAAAGCAGTTTCTATACCATTATAAGTGGTTTTCATACGCTCTTAAAGGCCTAGCCAATTGAATCTTCGGGAATAAATCCAGCATCAGCATCTTCAACTTCTACACTACTTATGTCTGATCCTTCTTCTCTTCCAGGGTGACAGCGGTGGACCCCTCCAGTGTCGCTCAGGCGGGCGCTGGGAGCTCCGAGGTCTGACGTCATTCGGCTCTGGGTGCGCCCGACGCGGTGTCCCAGATGTGTATACGAATGTGGCCCACTATGTCTCCTGGATATATGCTCATGTTTATGCAAGCTAGTATTAGGTTTTTGTGGTAAAATGTGTGTGAATGTAAAAATTTCGAATTTAACAATTGAATAATGAGGACTGCAGATGTAGCTGGGTTCTGTCATAATCATCACCAGCCTACAACAGTCCTCTGCTGGACATAGGCCTCTCTAATTGCACGCCATCGAGCTCACTTCTCGGAACTTTCATATAACTGCTACCAGCAGTCACCCTGCGAAAATCGTCACTCCACCTAGCCTAAAGGCGTCCTACCTTACGTTTGCGCATTCGCGGCTCCACTCAAGAACATGTCCACAAAGCGTATGTGCTGAAAACGCGTTCCTCTTGTTCGTGAACCTCTGCCACGGGGAAAAGAAACGTGTTTTTGTCTTCTAAGACTTACCCAAGGCAATGTTGCTAAATAACACCTAATGCATCTTCTAGATATTTTTCTAATTCATATTTGGCGTCCCTGATAATATCGCAAAATAGAATTGGATGTTCAGAAGGACCATTGTTTAAGAACTATATGTATCCTGGCCCAAATGGATAGCATGTTTATTGGCTGATTGATACGGAATGTCTAGAGTTGTCTTAGGGGTCCAGCAGACCGGCGCGACACAACAGCGCAAAGTGACACACGTAGATAATTTTCCATGAAGTTCTCGCGTCGAGCCTATCTGTGGGAACTTTAAAATGTTTAGTTACAGCAAAAAAAACTCTGATTGCTAGAGTTTGGGATTGCGTTGCTGATATACTTATATACGGTCAGGGAGATTAGTTGTTTATCAAATTGACACACTACGTCAATTTGCCGTGTTATACCCATTTCATACAAATTTTAAAGAATACTCATTCAATTTCAAAAACAATGCATTTCAATTAAGCCGTGTGACTTTATTTTCTTATACATAACAATGGATGCAGTACCGTATAGAAATATCCATAAGAAACATAAAAGGACAAATTAAAATTACATCATTAATAGTATGTTCCATGCTTATGTCTGAGTGTATCAATTTTACTGCTATTGTCGCTATTGATCTAGAGTAATCTAGAGTACAGGACGGCAGGAATATCGATGCGCAACCAAATTAGATGTTCCATACACTTGTTTTTCACTTTTGTATGAAACAGCAATTTTTTTTTTTAAACAGGCGAAATATTTCTACGATCATCGTAGTCGTCTAGAATCATGTGTTGAATTCATGGTATCAGTTTGCTCGTCGATGACCCTGCCACCCTGTGAGTCCTGCCTACCAGAGGTTATTGGTTTATCTAAAATAGATTTCGTGGATTTAGAAGTTATTGCCTCCTTGGTCTAGTGGTCTCAAGTGCTACTGCTAAGCATGAGGTCCTGGGTTCGATTCCCGAGGTCGGTTAAAGTTTCCATCTGGAATTTCACAGTACCAGCCCAGATTCTGGATTTGTGCTCGGTGGATGGCAACATGCTGGCCCCCCTATTACATGCAACAAAATGTGGGTGTGCTATGGTACATCTCTGCCTAACCGTTCTGAAAATATAGGCGTGATGTTATGTCATTGTTTATGTTGTGTGATGTAACAAAGTTATTATTTAATTTGTGTCACAGTACAACTATTATCGACGATCAAATTAACCTAATTTCTATGATTGATTTATTATGATTAAGTATTGATTACCAATTTGTAAATATACCTTCTAGTCTCTGTATTAAATAGATTCATTATATAACATGTTTATCGTTGTTAGTTAAGGGTTATCTTATGTTAACTATTTAAGATATCTTTGAATAATTCATATAAGTTAAAGTATTTCGTATGTAAAGTTACCGATATTTTGACTCAAATAATACTCATAAGTACTCACAATATTTGATCTATCTTTAGAAGAATAATCTCGTTTTTGAAACCTACTTTCTGTTGTGCTTTCTGACGTCGATATAGCATAGGCGTAATCAGCCTATACCGTTCCCATTGCTGGGCCACAGCCTCACGCAATCCACCATGCGTGCTCAGTGCGGGTTGGTATAATTCACATGTCTTCGGAATTTTGGTTCTAGGACATGCCGTTTTCCTCAAGATGTTTACCTTCACCGTTTCGACGAGAGCAGTGGTGATGAAATAAATTAGACTGAGTAAAGAGCCTGCTGTAAAGTGAAGAGCAGTGGTGGCCCTGTGGTAACGGCCGCGGCTTACGAGTTGTAAGTCGCAGTTTGAACCCGGACAGGCGCATTACTTTGTGTTCATTATTTTATCACAACTGCTCTCTAACTTACAGTTTAGGTATTTTAACCACTACTGTTTTCCTACAGTGTTATAAAAAAAACTTTTATTAAATGTACACGTTTAATTAGGATTAGTATCGTAGTTTCGTAAGTATTTCATCCCATTACCACTCAAAATAACTGTGATTTAATTAGTATAAATAATGTTCTTCTAGAGGATGCTCTAAGGAACCCGCGAAATTGAAATTTTCTCAGGTTTTTTAGCCAGAGCCATATTGGTAACAATCGCGAATCATATTTTAATCGACAAAGAACCTGGGCCTGACCAGCAAATTGCAAAAAATCATATATACTTTTACTAGTATAAACACAATTGCGACAATAGTAAGAAAATTTGAATTTTACGGGTTAACCTGGCGCTTCGCCATCAACAAAATTTGATAAATTTTATTTAAAGCGTTCAGTGAGGGTTGGGCTGGCAGCATGCAACCTGGGCCTCAAGTCTGCTATTACAATAGTGTCAGAATGGTCTATCATTGATTTCATAATTGTTGATTTTGACAAGTTTGGTAATCTACTAATAAAATGGCGTCATTATGGCTTTCCAATGGTCATGCAGCCACTGACACTCCATTGAAAGAAATGGCATTTATTGGTAATCTCGTACATCATGACAAATGAATGACTGACTTACTACTTTAGATTGCTTATAACACTAATAAATAATATGTATAAATATATATAAATGAAATCTGGCATGAATAAATGTTCAAATTTAGTAGTAGTTTTTCGAAAAACATTTCTACTAACGAGTTTTATAATAATGGCAATACAAAAATGCCATTATGACACAATTCTATAACGAGACCATTGACCGACCAATGATCGACCATTACGAATTTAGCAGATTACGAACTTTTAGCAAAATGACAAATGAATGACAATGGGATCGTGTTGGAATGACGAATTTATAAAAATAGCAGACTAAGGCCCCTGGTATCAGACACTTCATGTTTTATTCAACAATGACTTTCATTCAACATATTTCACTCTGAGTCTGAACACAAAATTTATGAAAATTGGTAAAAAATATTATCTGGTTTGTTTTCCCCGATCTTTTTTCCCAGATCTATCCGATTTAAAATTATTTTCCCAATATTGTAATATTTCGCTCGCGATCCGAATTATTGAAAAGTGCAAAGAAATGAGCAAAAGAACGTACGAAAATTTGTATTTCGCGGTTTGCCCTGATGCTTTCACTGGTTGCAGCTGATAGGCAGTCAGTCTGCACAATAATGTCATTTAATTTTTTTTATTGCTATAATTTTACCATGTTATGTATTTCAAATAAGCACTTAAGGGAATCTTAAAATTAATTTAATCTTATTTATTTTAAGCTATTTTAATTATTAGCAGTATTGATATTACCCAGGTAATGGTACAATGGTAATATTTGTAATTACTGCAGTAATTACACATATTGCAATACCAGTTTCTGTACAATATTTAATTATAATTATAATTTATTTTATTGTAAATAGGTGCGTAGTCCTATACAAATAATAAAATGTTATTAAATTATTGAAAAATATTTTATTTAATTACAAAAACTTTTCACCATCAGTCTATTAAATTAAATATTTACAATTTATTTACAAATAACTAAAACTACAATTAAAATTAATATCACAATTGCTAAAAAGTGGCGGCCCCTTCAAACTGGTACAATAAATTGTCAGATAAAAAAAATTGCAGATTTTTTATGAAAAATTAATACAGGGTTCCTGAAGACTGGATTATTTCAAAATAAATCTAACACGTGTAATTTTTCCTTGAAAATATTAACTATCTGTTTCAATCTTAACAGATCAAAGTTCAAAACATAATTAAAATGAAAATTAATTGTTCATCACAATTATTTGACACACAATTTCATACAACTATCAGAGAATGACAGTTGTTCTTCGAATATTATGGACAGTTAAAATTGGTAGTTAGTTTGCCAAACAATACCTATGTTTACCTATTATAATATCTACTTAGCCTTCACAAGAATGATTGAATTACAAAAATTGACAGTCAACATTTTATTAGTTATCATCGTTACCTATCTTAATTAAATATACCCAGGGACAGGCCGATAATGAGGAAAGTCAATTAATTTATTATAATAATTACGTCAATAGAAGGCAAAAGTTGTCGCAGTAGACAATTCTGTATAATTAATGATAACCTCACACCTTTTTAACTCCTACTAATTAATATTGAGCAATTTATTAATAACTACTTATTTACCTTAACAGCTAAACCGCCAGCGGAGATTATAGTACTTACAACATTAATGGCAAAACATAAATAAGTTTACATTACCCGCTCGCTATCGAAAATACCATAAAAAACATAGCCGCCAATGCTGATAGCGTCCGGGTATTCCGTCAAACGCGTGGTGTGTACTACCCGTAGCGTTTTTTTTTGTCACAAGTATCTTAGTCTACAAAATAAAAGGTGGAAATCTAGGAAAAATTCTGTTATCGTCGGTAAAAAATAGTGCATAAATTATTATCTTGAGCGTCCTTATAACTTATTTAATCCTAATGTTCACTTTCTCACTTCACATAAGAGGCAAGACACTTTGCAATGATTCAAACTTCACCCCTGCTATATCGAATTGAGCAAAAACTACTACTACTTTATCTCGTCATTCATTATCAGAACTGACCAGCAAATCTACAAACTCGCTATCTTCCTCATTGATAGCTAGGAGCGAGACTGCTTCCTTAGCCAGATCATCGTCATCCTTATAATTAAATGCAACATTTTCTGCCATATTCAAGATCACACTACTTCTCCTCCTTTCGGAACTTTTCCTCCTTATAATAGGAGTGGGAAGTCCCTTTGGTGGGATGATTTTGTACTTCGGTTTCCAGATCCTGTGGAGACCTTGGACTGCCAGGACTAAGCCTATGATGAAGAGTAGAACCTCGAGTGTGATGACTAGAGGAGGAGCAATGATCAGGCGGAGACGGAGCAGGGTTACCACTTCTGGGGGTGGTGCTTTGCAGTACTGGAAGAGAAAAAATTGTTTAGTATTTTTGGTCCTAGGATATGGTTTGGTCTTTTGAAACTAGAAGTTTCACATCAACACAAAATTATCTGTTGAAAACTTAATTTTATAATATCCACATATTATAATTCCAAGTTATCACCATTTTATACAAACAAATTGATGGGAGCATGGCTGTTATCATTTAAAATACCAATAGATGCTGTCCTAATAATAATGTTCTCTCACGTTATTTAAATTGAATTAAGATAGTTTTTCCAGGTACCTAACAAATTATCGTAAACAGTAAAATATGATCTAGGTATATCTTACCAATGAAAACCACATGAGAGGCAGAACTTTATCCTTCAATGGTTCTGTAATAGGGTTTCCTTTAGACATCCTTACTGCAAGGTTGATCTGGATCTTTATCGAGAAACTTAGTGGTGCTCCGAGTACCTGTAAATAATTTTAAATTATCATTGCAAAATTGGTAAAACTGACGAAATGTTGACGGAATATAGGTACAAGTGCACAAAAAAAAGCATTTGGAAATACTAATCAAAGAATTCAAGCTATTTACCAAAGGTTAATTGACTAAAACAAATTGTCTGTAAGAAGATTTAAATCTGTGAGTACTTACAGGTTCCAATTCAAAATGTGACGTATGCTTCTTGGGATCAGGATTCATACCCTCGAAGTATGACTGCTGAACGGGATCTGAATCCATCATATGTGGCTTTGATAGGGAAATTGGAAAACCTGGAAATAATTGCCAGAATTTAGTTTTTCCTAAGGAAAACGTTTCCAATATAATTTTAGCAGATTTAGTTTTGAATACGTAGTGAAACTTATTATCAACAAATATGTCTAGTGAACAGTAGATGATTCTTGAATACTGACCATAGTAACAGTTGCTGACATCAACGAATCCTTCAGGAGGACATTCGTTGCTGCAGTTGCAGGCGAATGGAGAGGTACTGCTGAAGGCTGTAGTGTCCATGGTGTACCTGAAAGCAAATCGAAAGATTAATTACTATAAAGAAAGTTCACAATCCTTTAAATTTACGGAGCGTTCAATCCTTATATCAAAAAACGATCTTATTGCCGTATCCGATGACACTTCCAAAAACCTTATGCACTTTGAAAGGCCTAAGGCAGTAGGTCCACCTATAGTAGGAGAAACAAATATTACGACTAATATAAATCTTAAATCGTCAGTGGAGCAAAAGACCAAAAATCTACCATATTACAAAACTATTTAGAAGATTAGTAAAACGTAAAAAAAAAACGATTACTTACAAATAAGAATCGAGCCCCTGGTCACTGATCTTCTCGCCGACATAGCTGAAGGGGTAGTTCCTGCAAGCTTGCTTTCTGAAGATCGTGATGTTGCGACCTTTTTCGTAGTTGGATGGCAACATGAGACCCTCGTACGACCCTTTGATTCTATTGCATGGTGTACTGGAAGAGAAGAAGGTCATTTGAACGCATTGTCTTCAAGATTTTGTGGTATTCTATTATCAACAGCTGGATAATTCCACATAATTATTTTCCATTTCTTGTTTATTATGTGTCAAAAGTTAAACTTGAGAGGTTATTGCGTAACACACTGACAGTAGGAATGGCTTTCATTTTGATAGTTCTACAATCATTGCGTTATTTACGTAGTTGAGTAGACAATTTTTTCGTTAATAGCAATGGTTTAGCAAAATGATTCGGATTCTGTGTGTTACGAAATTAGGGTGCTGATTTGTTCTTGCAGTTTTTGAAAAATTACCCTAAAATTTCTATGTACAAAACCTGGATCATTAGATATTAAGTAACTTTTAAGAGTAATTTCATCATCTACATTGATCATCTGTTGACCTATCTGTTTTTTGAGAGGGGAAAATTCCTGCTTACCTAGATTCCAAGTCTGTGAAGCCTTGCTCCAGAAGACCAGTGGTATTGTCCCAAGCATTCAAAGAGTATCTTCTACTACGGTCTCTGAGTTCCACCTCAGACCATTCCAGTTTTTGTGAATAGAACTGTAGAAAAAGAAATAGCATTAGACTGAATGCATAAATTTATCCATACTTCATGTAATCCATTACACGGGAGATTATTATTGTGATGACTTCAAAATCTGAAAAATATTTGTCGGTTTTTTGCAGTGGTTCGTCAAATTCTGCTAATGCTTCGCATTATCTAAAAATAACGACAGTGGTAATGACTTCAAAACAAAAAAGTGTGGTCATGGGTAACTAGCAGGTAGACTAATGGTTATCTTTGTGGTTTTAGTATAAAAGTATAATATGGACATTGGTCTTTACCAATACAAAATCTGGCGAAAAATATTCTCTTATCAGCAAAATGTGTTCAAAACTCTCTCGTATGCAGAGTATCCCATATAAAAAAGTTGTAATCAGTGTTTACTGATCCAGGGTGCATTTGGACACAATTTAAATGTACCTACTCCAATAACTATGAGCGCCTCCTTCATCATCATTATCATTTCAGCCGAAAGACGTCCACTGCTGGACATAGGCCTCCCCCAAGCTCTGCCACTTCGACCGGTTCTGTGCTTCCCGCATCCAGAGCCTCCTTACTTTTCTTTATTTCGAAAAGACTGTAAAGTGCAAGAGTGAACTTTGTACCCTGTTCCTCATGCCTCTATAGTCTAATTTTCGTTATCCAATGAGACCATAAAAAGAAATACCAACCCGATCCAGCAGCCCAATCTTCTTGAAATCAATCCAGCCTGGCAGCAGGGTGTTCGCAATCGACACTATAGGGTCGTTATAGCCCCAGAACATGTCTTGAATAGTCATGTCTTTGAAGAGTTTGGAACCTAGTGCAGACATGGAGTAGTAGGCTCCTGCATTCGCGAAGTAACCCAGCTTGTCAGCTGCTAAGGTGCTCATGGCCTGGAAAAGAATGATAGAGGTATAAATATACATGTTAAAGAGCCACTGGGGTAACAAAGGGTTAGCAGATGTGTGCAGTAGGGATATCTGCTTTTTATTCGTTATGTCTAAGTCCGTTTATATCCGTCCGGGAATTAAAGGGCAAGGCTATTATCTTCAATCGGGTGCAAATTAAAGGGCAAGGCTATTATCTTCAATCGGGTGCAAATTAAAGGGCAAGGCTATTATCTTCAATCGGGTGCAAATCGTGACTCCAGGCTGCTACTGAGACCGTCGAGAGATTCCTTATGGAAAGGCTTTTTTCCAACTATGTTGGGGATGGCTCTAGTCTTACCAGATGCCAAAACCGTATTTGGGTATACGATACCCCTTGGTAAGACTGGTTGTCAGACTTTCGGGCTTCTAACGACCCGTAACGACTGTCAAAGATCCACGAATGACAGCCGGGATCAACAGCTTAACGTGATTTTTGAGGCACAGAGGAGTCACGGTATGTAAAGATGGTCACCCATCCACAGACCAACCCCGGCAAGCGCAGCTTAACCTGATGGTTCGACCCGTGCGACTGTTATTTCTTAGCCAGAAGCCCCTTATTGATAACCGTAATTTCTTTAATTTTGTATATATGTTACCGGCCAAACCCGATTTCAGGCCTAACTAGTTTGTCCTAGGCCAAACTGGTTTATTAAGCCGGGGCACGCCGATTAAATGGGTTAGGTTAGGTTAGGTTAGAACTGTGACCAAAAGCGCGCGAGCCGAGCGAGCGAAGCGAGCGGCGCCGCGGCAGCGGCCGGCGAGCGTTACTTCCAAAGGCTGTTAACGAAATGGCTAATTAAGCTAGTTGGCTGCGACATATATCACGCGTAGGATAAGTCTGTTTGGCCTAGGACAAACTAGTTTGGCCTGACATTGGGTTTGGCCGGTAACATATATACCAAATAAAGCACGGGAACGATAAAAAGGTACAGGTCTACTATAAACTAATTCATTCATTTTGGAAACACCATAATCTTAACCTTGAGAATCAATTACACATTAAGCGACACAGTAAGGTCTCAAAGGGCATTATTACATGTTTCTTATTTAACATTAGAATTTCCATTCACATCCCACAAGTTGAGGCATTGACAGTGGAATCAGAGGTCATGGTTATAATCCGGTTTTGTGAAATGTTTTATGTTAACCAGAAATATTATGATGTTAATTAAAAATAGTGTGGTGAACTTTGCCAGTTCACCACACTCACATAAGTACCTAATAACATAATCAGCCAATGTTCGCACTGCTAGGACACAGACCTCCTCTGTGCTTGAGGGGGTGGGCTATGAGCCACCACGCGAGCCCAGTGCGGGTTGGCGGATGTCACATGTCTTCGAATTTTTGGTTCTGGGACATACTGGTTTCCTCACGATGGTTTCCTTCAACATTTCGAGAGCAGAAGTGATGCTGCTGGTGGTGGTTCAACCCAAGCAGCAGCTTGGGTTGAACCTACAACTAGTAAGTCGCGACCGTGACCACTGGCCTACCACTGCTCTCAGGTAAGTACCTAATAGTGTCAGTTCATTTGAAAACTTGGCTATGGTTAGATTTTATTATCTCTGCGGTATAAGTGTGAGGCTCATGGCTAATGTAACAGCCGGACGGGTCGATCGAAGGTTTAACTATGCTTGTAGCAGTAGTCGGTTCGTGGACGGTAGGCCATCCCTTCCGTATTGAGTCCCTCCTTGCCTCAGAGAGAACGTTATGCCGTTGATCCCGGCTGTCATTCGTATTTCTTTGACAGACGTTACAGGTCCTAAGGAGCCCGAAAGTCTTGACAGTTTTACCAAGAGGAATCGTATTACCCAGTTACTGGGTTATAGGAGGCCAGTTAGGCAGTCGCTCCATGTTAAATACGATATTCAACTGCCTGCGGTTAGACTGGAAGCCATCCCCGACATAGTAGGAAAAGTGCAAAAGTTGATGTTATATGTGTCGCAGCTACCAAAATCAAATTTAACAGTATGATTACACGACATTCAGCTTTCTGGTTAAACGTTACTCTCAATGAGTTGGCTAGTTATCCTTCAGCTATTTAATTGGATGCCGGCGTTTAGTGAACGCCCTAGGCGTCCAATTAGCTGGCTAATTTAAGGGCCTACGTCCCGTTTGGTAGCGTAACACGGTCACTTTATGAACTGTACTGCTCATTAACAGCTTGTCTTGAAGATTTGAAAAATCTATGATTTTGCTATAGATTCATATAGATCATTTTGCCGGAAGTACTTTTTTTGTATGGTTAATACTTTTGCTGTAAAAAATATTTTCCAACACGCAATATTTTGGCTTCTATTCCATACTCCTACTAAACGGCTTCGTTATTTGGAAAAAAAAATACACTGAAAAATAGATAGTTAGAGGTACCACAGAATCGCCGAAGCACAATTGTAAATTAATCAAAGGAATATCCCCATTTTGAGATAATGGCTCAGAGGTGCCCTGCGCGGGCGCGGGGGGCAGTCGTGCTTTAGCATACAAACGGGAGATGAGGATACTATGGACCTTAACCAGATGGCTGCGACATATATAAGAGCTTTATATCACTAATAACTTGCTTGTAGGTTTCCGAGCACTCGTTCTTTTCATTCCAGGGAAGAGCCATGTTTTGAATTTAGTACCGCATTAACTTAGTTTTATAAATTTATCTCCATTTATAAGATAAAGATGGAACGTTGCGGCCTAGGTATGCTTATCAGGCTGTTGAATATTATACAAAATATAAAATGCAGAATATATTATACCCACATAAATAATTATGAGCAGGTTTTGATGGTACCATGCACAGAACAGATAGAATACCTCTTATTTATTCTGCGTTGCCATGTTATTTTTAAGATAATAATTTCAGGTAATTCCGTTGCCAGCTTTGACCTTCAACCACTAAGTTATTCACAGTCCTGTCTAACAAGTTAGGACTGTTATAGTGCTAATAACTTAGGTTGTTTAGCATTAAAGTGCCTTAATTAAGTTTTCCCAGAGGTCTTAAAAGCATGGGTTTTTTAATCCAATACAAGTTTTTATTTTTCTGCTTGAAGTTTAGAGTTTGGTTTTGAGTTATTTATGGTTCATAGCCCAAAAAATATAATTCCTAATAAAGCCAGGTTTTTCCCAAAAATAAAACAGAAACATTGAAGATGCCTTTTAATAGCCAGGTAGTCGCAACCAAGTATTTTCATACCAAAGCATCATAAACTGTAGGTACCGAAGGAATCCTGCTAAATAAATCAACGTTCTAAAAATATTACGTTATCTGTTGTTATAAAAATATTGTACGAATAGACTAAACTATAACAAATTATGATTGATAAAGAATGAGACTATTAGACCGCGGAAGTTATAAATTAATTGATAAACAATGATAGGGTTTGCTGGTAGCTTCACGAAACATTTGTATTGTAACTGTTAACTAAGTCTGCTAAGATGGTTTGGTAATTTTGAGAGGATGACTGAAAGCCGTGAAAGGCAACTAACAAAAGATATTTTACAAGGCACTGGTTAGTGGAGTTGTCGGGAGGGGACGGCCTAGCAGGACATACAGTGCACTTGTTGGTGATGTTCTTCAGAAAGGTCAGGTGCGCAGTACGAACTTAAACGAAGCCAAAGGAGTACGCAAGGACCATAGCAGCTGGTCCTCTGTAGTCCCTGCCGGCCGCGGCCCCCGTGGGAAGAAGATGACAGTTTATGTACATACGTTTGTATGTGCGTCTTAGTCGCTGACATCTTCGATGTTGGACCCTTGTGCAAAGTGTAAAGGAATATGTTGTACTTACAATGAGCGCTATATTCGGTATCTTGATAGTTACATTCTGGAGATCATCTATGGACTCCTCTGGCAGGAACTTGAGGTTCAGCTTGGGGTTCATGGTCATCACCCCTCGCTCCTTGTCTATCCGTATGTTCTCGTTCGTTCGCATTTCTCTGGAAACAAAAAAATAAGATAAAGTTAATGAATAAAGTAGGCGTGGATAGAAGAAGCTATGCTTCGGTCCTATACAAAAATATTTGGCAATCGGATCTTGATAGAAGAAGCTATGCTTCGGTCCTATACAAAAATATTTGGCAATCGGATCTTGATAGAAGAAGCTATGCTTCGGTCCTATACAAAAATATTTGGCAATCGGATCTTGATAGAAGAAGCTATGCTTCGGTCCTATACAAAAATATTTGGCAATCGGATCTTGATAGAAGAAGCTATGCTTCGGTCCTATACAAAAATATTTGGCAATCGGATCTTGATAGAAGAAGCTATGCTTCGGTCCTATACAAAAATATTTGGCAATCGGATCTTGATAGAAGAAGCTATGCTTCGGTCCTATACAAAAATATTTGGCAATCGGATCTTGATAGAAGAAGCTATGCTTCGGTCCTATACAAAAATATTTGGCAATCGGATCTTGATAGAAGAAGCTATGCTTCGGTCCTATACAAAAATATTTGGCAATCGGATCTTGATAGAAGAAGCTATGCTTCGGTCCTATACAAAAATATTTGGCAATCGGATCTTGATAGAAGAAGCTATGCTTCGGTCCTATACAAAAATATTTGGCAATCGGATCTTGATAGAAGAAGCTATGCTTCGGTCCTATACAAAATATTTGGCAATCGGATCTTGATAGAAGAAGCTATGCTTCGGTCCTATACAAAAATATTTGGCAATCGGATCTTGATAGAAGAAGCTATGCTTCGGTCCTATACAAAAATATTTGGCAATCGGATCTTGATAGAAGAAGCTATGCTTCGGTCCTATACAAAAATATTTGGCAATCGGATCTTGCTGTATTGAATTTAAGTGTAATGATTTAAGTGAATCGTTTCAAGTTTACTAAGTGACTCATCAAGCTGTGAGCAAGCCAGTCCAGTTGAAATTCCAGTACCTGTCTGTTTAGGATATCCATCTGCGTAGCCTCTTTCCAACTATGTTGGGGTCGGCCTACAGTCTAACCGGATACACTGAATACCAGTGTTTTACATGGAGCGACTGCCTATCTGACCACCAGAGTCCAGTTATTGGGAGTGGTTAACGTGCTCTTCGAGTCACGGAGGGGTCTTGGTTTGCATAGATGGTTACCCATCCACAGACTAACCGCGGCAAGCATAATTTAACCTGATCTATTGTACCGTGCGGCTGTTTTTACTTAGCCACAAGCTCCTCTATCTGCTTAGGATATTATGGTAGTTAATAACTGCTTGCCTGGTTTGCTTGCAAGCCTACTGCATATCCCTCTTTAACTGTTCCCTATCTACTGCTACCTACGCCCTTATCTTATTGGTACCCATAAATGTTCAATCACACTGATATCCTCCATAAAACCACGTTACAACACTCACAGTCACGATCAGTAACATCTTACTTAAAATGTATCGACTGATTGTGATTCCGTCCAAGTTTCAGAACAAGGATAATGGCTTAACCAAAGCAAAAAAGCAAAGTTTGTGCCAAATCGTGATATTTGAAACACGTTGCGCTAATAAACAAGTGCGATGAGCTAATGTTGACAATGCTGCTTACCGCAAAATACGTAAAAAGATTGTAGAATCTGTGATTCAGCAAAAATTGCATAACAATTTGAATTGTGACCTTGTCGAGTAAATATGTTTAGCGGCATTGTTTGAGGCCGAAGCTCGGCGGGTATTCCCGAGAACCGTTAACAATCATACTACTTGAATTGACAGCAAACAACAGGCTACCGAGGTAGCTCTTTGCTTACAAACTCATAAATAGGGCCGACAGCTCCACTTCAACTATCATGTGACAAAAGGGTAATCGAATATAAGAGACCCCGCAGCAACCACAGCACCCACCGACCAACCGTTGGATGCACAAATACTAAGAAGTAAAAAATTACTGTAATTTCTGAAGTCGCTGGCAAAAAAACTAAACTACAAAACCAAAGACATCAGCTTCCTAAATTATTAAAGTAATTTTTCATTCTGTAGTGTATTTTTTTTTTGGGTAATCCGTTGGTTTTTTCTTAAATAACCTTTTTATTTTTCCCTTTTCAGCTGTAGTAACCTAATCCACACAAATTCGTATACTTTCACTAACTAAGTAAATAACAGTGACAGGGAATAATAAAAAAACCATCAACATAAGGTAAATGGAAAAAAATACGTATAATTGTAGTGTAGCTAAGTCAAAAACCTCTAATCAGAACTTGAATAAATTAATATGGGACCAATCGGTAATACCCTTTCAAATAAAAGCAGAATTTATCAAATCGGTAAATAAATGACGGAGTATTGAGGTAGCAAACATAAAACAAAAATTATACAGAGAACAATACTCCACAGTTTCTCTTTTAAAATGTTTTACTATATTTGTTATAAAAAATTTAAAATAATTACCTATTTACTAATAATTATTAAAATGAATAATCCTTATTTATACCCGACTACAGTATAGTCAAAGGAGAGTTACAATTTCATGAAACTGTTTACCTTTTACAAAGTGACATTTAACTACAACCATATCAGGAAAATGTAGTGAGTCAATCAACAAACTTAGTCAATAAACTACGCATTGTTTTCACAGAATATTTAACAAATATTAATGAATTAAATCAACAGGGAAGTGTTGGTGTAATCAGTCAAACATAATGTATCTATGTAACTAGGAAGATTACGTCAAGGCAAAGGGCAAGTGCCGCATCCGGAATTGTTGTTATTTTAACTTTTGGAGACAATTCTCAATTGAATAAAAAGAAAAAAAAACAACATAGGCTTATTGTCATCATTCCAAATCGCACAGATGTTCGTTAAATGAAATGAATGTAGATGAAGGATTTCGCTGGATACGAGAAGCACAGAACCAGTTGAAGTGGCGGTTCTTGGGGGAGGCCTATGTCCAGCTATGTCCAGCACGTCTTTCGGCTGAAATGATGATCGTTTTCGTTAGCATATATGTATGGACCAACTACAAAATCTCTCGCTCCGTTGGTGCCATTCTTGAGCTTATCCTAAAAAAATTGTAAAGTTTTGGACTTGCGTACATATAGCCTCATGCCCTTAACCTTGAAACACATTAAATCAATAGTTTCTATAGCTATGCTTTCGTCACACTGATTGGACTTTATAACTGGGTGCAAAGACTACTAATTTGGAAACGTCGCAATGGTTTCTCCATTGGTAGAGTAGTGGTGGTCCCGTTCTATCGGGCCCGACTTACGTTGTAGGTCGTGAGTTGGTAGAGTAGTGGTGGTCCCGTTCTATCGGGCCCGACTTACGTTGTAGGTCGTGAGTTGGTAGAGTAGTGGTGGTCCCGTTCTATCGGGCCCGACTTACGTTGTAGGTCGTGAGTTGGAACCCAGGCAGACCCTTTACTTTGTGGATTTAATTTCATCACCACTGCTCTCAAAACGGTGAAGGAAATCAACGTGAGGATACTGACATGTCTTAGAACCAAAAATTCGAAGGCATGTGACATCTACCAACACGGGGGCCCGAGTGTTAAAAAATGCAAATTATTCGACTAGCGCGTTCAATTAAACAAACTTTTAGTACCTACATAGACTGTCATTTATTTATTTTGAGCCTAAGTTGTCCCACTATAGAACAAGGCCTCCCTTACTCCTTTCCACTCCCCTCTGTCTTGAGCTTGTGTGGAAGTAACCTTAACAAAATAAATTGGTACCTACTGAAACATAAAAGGTCCGACTTCCTGGACCCTCAGAACCTTCTCAGCATCACTGAGGTACTCCTGCACGTTAGTGTAGTTGTACACCCACATCTCCGACAGCATCTCGTACGTCGGGTTCTCCCACATGTTGTAGAGGAACGAGCCTTCCCACATGTCCATGTACTGTGGACGAAGGAAGATTAGGGTTAACATAATAACATATCATCACGCCTTGTTTAACCGAAGGGGTGGGCCGAGGTGTACCTACCTGTAGTACGCCCACGTTTCGCCAGTTATATTCAAATCGAACGAAATGAGCGAACCTATTGCCATCATCAATCAGACTACGTTCACATGACTTTGACTGGATAATGATCGCACCATAAATTATGGTGTCGTTGATTGACCACAATCTAAATATAGAGTTAGGTAAAGTCAGGTAAATTAATTGTTAAGCAAATTGACACCCAACGTCAATTTGCCTTGCTTTAATCATTTCATACAATTGTCAAGGACCTATCAGTCTTCCTAGCCTTTTCCCAAATATGTTGCGTTCGGCTTCCAGAGTTTTACATGAAGTGACTGCATATCTTACCTCCACAACCCAGTTCGATTAGATTTATACGATACCCCTTGGTAAGAGAAGTTTTACATGAAGTGACTGCATATCTTACCTCCACAACCCAGTTTGATTAGATTTATACGATACCCCTTGGTAAGAGAAGTTTTACATGAAGTGACTGCATATCTTACCTCCACAACCTAGTTCGATTAGATTTATACGATACCCCTTGGTAAGAGAAGTTTTACATGAAGTGACTGCATATCTTACCTCCACAACCCAGTTCGATTAGATTTATACGATACCCCTTGGTAAGAGAAGTTTTACATGAAGTGACTGCATATCTTACCTCCACAACCCAGTTTGATTAGATTTATACGATACCCCTTGGTAAGAGAAGTTTTACATGAAGTGACTGCATATCTTACCTCCACAACCCAGTTCGATTAGATTTATACGATACCCCTTGGTAAGAGAAGTTTTACATGAAGTGACTGCATATCTTACCTCCACAACCCAGTTCGATTAGATTTATACGATACCCCTTGGTAAGAGAAGTTTTACATGAAGTGACTGCATATCTTACCTCCACAACCCAGTTCGATTAGATTTATACGATACCCCTTGGTAAGACTTGCCAGCCTTTCCAGCTTCGGACGACCCATTACAACTGTCAATGATTCAAGTGTAGCAGCTGGGACCAACGGAGGCACAATTGTCATGGATAACAATTGTTATTTCTACATACTCGTATACGCGGACAATTTAAGTTGTTAGTCTATTTGCTTAATAATACATTGCCCTGACTTTACGGTTTTTTATTTTTAAATACTGTTTTTGATTTGTAGGTCTAGTTGAATAAAGCTGTTTTGTGGTTCCGTAACTGGGGTGCCAACGGATCCTATATCTGTCCGTCTGTCAGCGAGCTGTATCTCATGAACCGTAATAGATACACAGTTGAAATGTTCACAGAGTGTGTAGTTTTCGTTCATAAAAATAAAAATAAAGTTAAAAATGTCTCGTCCTTCATATAAGAAAGGTGTTAAAAAAAAAAAAAATTGTGAAATATTTTACGGTGTTTTGGAATTTTTCGTGTCCGACTCACATTTGGCTGGTTTTTAACAGACTACACAAAAGAGGAGGTTCTGTATTCGCTGGGTTTTTTTACACACCGCTTACTTCGAGTTTTCGGGGCATTAAGAAACTCTTCTTTTGTCTACAAATAATCGCTTTACCACTGACACAAATAAATGAATTAGCAGTTCCTTTGAGTTATTATTAGCTTATACATAGTTGAGCACCACCGTTAGATAACTGTCATTTCTTTTGTACATTGTAACACACTTAAATATTTTGTTCTTTCAGTTATTATCAAATTCAAACGCACGGAGAAGCAGTCAATGCAATTAACAGTTTGAGGTCCTACAAAAAGCTTCTTTTGTCTCGATATTTATGAGTGATATCTAAAACATAAATTTATTATTCTTATGACACAAAAACATATCCTGTATTCGTGCTTTTAATATGACCATTTAACACCGCAAAAAGCTGAACCATAAATGGTCAAACGGTCGTAAAACATAGCTTTAATTAATTCGCACATTTTGTTTATGGGAATGCCAGACGTCACTGTCAAGGTTTAGAAAAAAACGTTGTAGAAAAAAATGTAGCATCTGTACAAGATCTGTTTCTATCTATTATTTTAACATTTTCAAGAATTATTATTATTACCAAGGTATTGTGAAATTGTACTTAAAAAATGTCAATCGACGATTGTTTTCTAAGACAGGTAATAAACTTCATTGTATCATGGTTTTCTGTTAAAAAAAAATCTACTAAATTGCGCATAATTGAAATGAACTGGTGGTAGCGATCATCTACCAAACGGATGATTGGTAACCCTGAACTTACATTGCTGAATATAGACAATGAACTGGTGGTAGCGATCATCTACCAAACGGATGATTGGTAACCCTGAACTTACATTGCTGAATATAGACAATGAACTGGTGGTAGCGATCATCTACCAAACGGATGATTGGTAACCCTGAACTTACATTGCTGAATATAGACAATGAACTGGTGGTAGCGATCATCTACCAAACGGATGATTGGTAACCCTGAACTTACATTGAAATGAACTGGTGGTAGCGATCATCTACCAAACGGATGATTGGTAACCCTGAACTTACATTGCTGAATATAGACAACAGTGTTGTACCTATACTTCCTGTACCAGTAGTTGTCGACTCTAATGTATATGATATAGTTATCATTCCGCCCGCGGCTTCGCCCGCGTGTAAGTCGGAAATTATCCCGCGGGAACGTACTACCGGGATAAAAAGTATCCTTTGTGTTAATCTAGGTTATAATCTATTTGTGTGCCAAATTTCATCCAAATCCATTTAGTTATTTTTGCGTGAAAGATCCTTACTGTCATCCTAACTGTATACAAACTTTCGCGTTTATAATATTATGTAGATGTAGATATTTATATAATATATCCTTACCCAATCTAATTTAATATATATTATTATATATCCAGCCAATCCTTACTTATATGCTTCTTACACTGAAGAAAGAAAAACCAAAAAATACATTTATTTGTCACAAAAACACGTGCATACAAAAACATAAGATTACATAAGAACAAAACAGAAAAAAAAACTAATTCAATGGATTTAAATGAACTTAGAGGGTATTTTTGATTGTTTTAATGATTATGTATATGTAAAGTCATACCTATTTGTTTCGATTGTGAATCATATTTTGTCCCATACAGCTTGACACTGACCTGCACATTGCAAAACACGTAACAAAATTTCAATTTCGTAGTTCACTAGAACAGAATATATAGCACACAGCCCATTGAAGCACATTGGTTGATCATTGTTACTCAGCGTCATATCAATTTGCTTGTTTACTTACGCATAGTTAAACGCAGAGATTAAGGCTCCAGCAGACAGGATGCCACAAATAACTAATTTTGTAAAAACTGAATGGAAATTGTTCTATCAGAATCGCATCGCGTTTCCTCGCGCCTGCCTGCAGGAGCGTTTAATCGGATCGGATGATTTTTTGCCAACAATTTTTGTGGTTTCTCTACGTTGTATATTTAATTGGCTGTCAAAGTTATGTTTGTTTATTAGCCATGAATGATTGGGGTGTCATAACGGATGTGGGTGACGTCAGATTTATATTTTCTCATATCGATTTCAATATTTATGAAAACTATAAATGATGTATGCGAAAGTTGCTTTCTTACGTCACAACCGAAACGAAAGGGAAATTAACGTTTCACAAATAATTATGAAATATAATCTACATAAAATGGCTTTGGAAACCACGCTAAGCCGTCGCCGCGTTGCTCCCGGCTGTCAGTTGTGGACCGTGATGCTCGTCACGGGTCGCCAGAGGCCCGCAAGTCAACAACCAGCCTTACCAAGGTTGTTCGAAAAAGATACCGCGGGCCTTGGCACACAGGCAACTGAGGGAACACGGGTGGGTTTTAGTCAGTAAGCCCTCCTGCTCCACCCAGAGCGGGAGCAGTTATTTGATGATTCCCCACCCAAAAAAAAAAAACCTCGGGGTATCGTGATTGGGTTGTGGAGGTCAGATAAGTAGTCACTCTGTGTAAAATACTGGTATTCAGCTGAATCCGGTAAAACTGGAAGCCGACCGACCCCAACAAAATTGGGAAAAGGCTGCAGATGGTTATGAATCTACTTAAAATTATTTCCTCAAGTTACTAGGGGTGTTCAATAAAAAGTGATAGTGAGTATGAATCAGTTATATATTTTTTATTGTTATTTTATTTTTAGACATCACCTTTGAGGTTTATACATTGGGTATATCGTTTTTCAAATCCTAAGATTCCCTTCTTGACAAAATGTTCATCTTGATCGCTTAAAAAATCATGTACGGCGGCAAACACTTCCTCATCATTGCCATATTTGTGATATTTCAGTTGTTCTTTTTACCGCGGGAACAGGTAGAAATCAATAGACGCAACGTCCGGTGAGTATGGAGGATGTTCCATCAATTCAAATCCAGCATCTTGGATAGCAGTCATCGCAACTCGGGACTTGTGTGCGGGGGCGTTATCTTGGTGAAACAACACAACTTTAGCAAGTTTGCCGCGGCGATTTTCGCGTATTTCCTGACGCAGTTCTTTTTTGTGTTTTGTGTGTGTGTCACTCACAGCCGTAGTCGCCGCGGGAGACGCCCTGGGCGTCGGGAATCCCAGGCTGATTCCCGGCCACCGTAGGCGCGGGCTTGCGGACGGCGAGTAATGGGTAGCTCGCTGTCCGGTAAGGACCAAGCCCGGGTCGACGGTGCGTTGTGTTCCACGCCCGCCTCAAGGAGATGTCAGCACCAAATGGGGGGGTCCGCAAGGGCCGATGCCTGCCAGGGGTGCGGGTTGTTCGAAAGAGATACCGCGGCCCCTGGCACACAGGCAACTGAGGGAACACGGGTGGGTTTTAGTCAGTAAAAGTCTGATACGCCCTCCCGCTCCACCCAGAGCGGGAGAAGTTATTTGATGATTACTCACCCAAAAAAAAAAGAAAAAAGGGCCGTAATAGTGGCTCCATGATTAAGGTATTCAATCATTGTCACCCCCTGGCTGCCCCAGAAAAGAGAGCCCATAATCTTACCGGCGGATGGAATTGCCTTAAATTTCTTAGGCGTTGGAGATGATGGCCTCTTCCAAGTCATGGACTGTTGTTTCATTTCAGGATCATAATGGTGAAGCCATGTTTAAACCATTGTTATGAAGCGAGCCAAAAATCGGTCAGGATCTTGTTGTAACAATTCCAAATTGATTAGATAAATCCGCAGTCTTGTTTGTTTATGCTCGTCTGTAAGCATTCTAGGCACCCAGCGCGCTGATACTTTTTTCATGCCCAAATGTTCATGTATAATACTATGGATACTTCCTATCGAAATCTTTAGCTCTTCAGCTACAAAACGAACAGTAACACGACGATCTGCCAAAACAATTCTTTCAACATTTTTTATCATTTGTTCGGTAACTGCCGTCGCGTCGTAGGGCGTCCCGAGCGCGGGTCGTCTTTAGTTAAAGTTCTTCCTCTCTTAAACTCGGCACACCACCGCGCAACCGTAGAATACGGAGGAGCATTAACCCCTAATGTTCCTTTCAAGTCTAGATTTACTTGCTCAGTAGGTAGTATTTTTGTTCAAGCAGAGATATTTTATTACGGCGCGAATTTAAATTTTATCCATTTTGCGTACCACGCGCCAGCACGACGAAAACAAATGACTTCTATTTTTATTAAAATAAGAAAAGAAAATCAATAATTTTTATTTTTGTATTTTGTCAAATGTCTGGGCTTTACCTGCCAGTTTTTACTTTTTTGTTGTTCAAGGAGTTTATATGCCATTATTACTTTTTATTGAACACCCCTTGTAGTTCGGAGGGATCTTCGCATCCTGAAAAAACCTTAACAGGCAATCACACCCAAAAAAATTAACATCTAAATAATGAATTGTTGATCTTTGCAGAAGACAGAGTGGTGCGGAAGAGGTAGAGGAAAGCCTTTGCCCTACAGGGGAGGGGCCATACAGGCTAGCTAGACAAGATTGTTCGTATTTCTTCAGAAACATCTTTTGCAATGCATAAATCAAACAATAGCTCAATAGGAGCAATAATAAAAAAACGTAATCGGATATCATACTAATCGTTACTTACAAACTTCCGCATTTTTGAATAGTTCCGCTTTTTTATTCCATTCATAACCAAATATAGGCACATCATTGATATTTAAACCAACAATAGTTAGATAACCTTTCAATTTTGATACTTCTATTCATACTGTCATTCATACATGTTTGAGTATTTTTTGCTGAATTAAATAGTACATAAGTAAGTACGTCTTAACCACATACTTTGTAACAATAATTCTTAGATATTGATTGTTATATTTACCGCTCTTTAGTTATAAGAATAATATATGCTTTAATATTTTTTTAAATAAACCTATTATAAAGTTGCAGGATTTTTTTCTTTGATCTTTGATAGGCATTTGCCGATTACGTTAAAGTTAAGTTTAAGACTGGTAAGCTAAAGGACCACATACATTCCACTAAATTAACGTAGAAAACCGCTTTTCTAGCATAATAAGTTTAACTTAAACATATTAGCAGTGGTGGCCCAGACTCACGAGTCGTAGGCTCGAACACAGGCGGGCGCGCGAATTTGTGTATTTAGTCTCATCACCACTGCTCTCAAAACGGTGAAGGAAAACCTCGTAAGAAAACCGGCATGTCATGTCATCTAATAAACATGTGACATCTATCAACCCGAAATCGGCCCACGTGGTGGACTATGGCCCTCTCCCTCACAGATAGAGGAGGCCTGTGTCTCAGCAGTGGGAACATTATAAGCTCTATTATGCAGCTCTATTTATGAACAAAATTGCAGGGTTTAATACGAAAATAAATAGGTATCATGTAAAAAATGTACAATACAGTAAGAAAATAATTTTTTTTTTAGATTTCTAAAATACCAAAAAGGGAAGGACTTTTATATGAGAGACATATATATATGTATATACTGTGTTGAAACTGTTTTGTACTCCTCGTCACTTGTCTCTAAAGGTCCATTAGAAAACCAGCATCAGACAGCATGCTGAAATGAACCTTTGTGGCGCAGCCGTGAGGCACACACTATTTTTATATTCACTTTTTATTGTTATCTCTTTTGTGTTTCACGAACTGTGTCCAAATATACGGTATTCTTTCTTTCTTTCTATATTTGAGAGGGGGAGGGGTGGGGGGAGGCGGGAAGATCCCCTTCCCGCATGGGGGAAGTTTAGGAAATTGCAAAGTATTTTTTTTAATGTTGATATCATTTATTGGGGGAGAGGGAGTGGGGGAAGGGAGAACCCCCGTCAGAGGCGTAGTTACCAGACCTACAGGTTCCCTATCCATTTGCATGCAATTTTAAGAAATAATTTCACATGGCATACTTTTTTTATCCATACTATGCACATGCATGACGTAATTTTTATAATCAGGAAACATTACACTGATATAACCTCATCTAACCCACCCAAATGATTCACCAATAATAGAGGGGATCTAGTGTTAAAGGTCACTGTTCTAACCTAACCTGACAAAAATTCTTCACCAACAATCTTCTGTCAAAATTACGTCAATAGCAATAATATAATATAGTACTAAGTTGAGGTTATTTAATCAAAGTTTGATCATTTTTATTTCAGAAAGTGTTTATTTCCTGAACCTGAAACTTCGTGAGATTATTTAAGATAATAAGTGCGTTGCACAAAAAAAATAAAGAGTCTACTACAAGTCCCGTATATAAAAGACGAGCCCCAAAAAGTGCACTATACAGAAATCACCATTGTAAAGAAACGTTCAATTTACTTGTCAATTCTACTGAGTGAATCTTTTTGTTAGCCTACCGTTAGTTTTTACACATATATCATGAAGCCACTTGACCCTATCGTAAGACCTTCAATTTTATATTTATTTTTAACTGCCATCTCGGAAAATCCAACTATTTGACCGGATGAACTTTAAGAGGTGCAAAAACGGTATTAATTTATCATAAAATTTTAATATTAATTGTTTGTTATTAATTGCTTAATGTTTATGGCTTTTGGAAATAAACTAAACTAATGAACATGAATTTTTATGACACATTCAGTCTGAACTAAGCAGGTAGGTTAAGTATTAAGTTCGTAAACTCGATACTATAAATGAACTAAGCAGGTAGGTTAAGTATTAAGTTCGTAAACTCGATACTATAAATGAGGAAAAAAAGGTTTGTGCTTCTAATTCCCACATAGCTATTATTTGTCTATGTGCTTTTAATATTTGTCTAACCACGATGTTGAAATAATTTGTTTAGCTCCAAAGATCTAAGTTCTTTCGCTCGTAAGGCACAGTTGCACTGTTATAATAAACTTTATTTATACTATAAATTACGAAACTACCATTTAGAAGCAACTAGAATCAATTCTATTTTCATGAAAATGTTGACGTTCAAAATTGCCTTTTATGTGCCTATCAACTTTGTTTGTATGTAACCTTTTCACGCATAAAACACTGAACGGATTTCAATAAAATTTGGTTAGGAGGTAGAGTGCATCGGTAGCAAGTTCCCGTGGGATAGTTTCCAACATCTAGTTTGATATCAATATTTGACTTTAACGTTTGGCAAATTAATAAATCGGGGTGATTTTAAGATCGAAAGCAACGCATATTTGGCGCTACAGTGCATGCCGATTACCTAAATGTAGAATCTTTCCGCACAACACTTAAAAACGTGTTTATGATTGGCAGCTAAAATAATAAGTGTTCCAAAAACGGAAGGCATGTTTAAAACAAATATTACTCTTCGTAAATCAAGCGTTGGAAAAACCAAATTAACTTTAATTTGCACCATGTGTATATTGTGTATGGATAAGTTTATAAACCTAATTGTGGAGAATGTCATTAAGCACACAAATAGAAACTCATGCTTTCTTTTCATGGGGGTGGGACACTACTTACTACGATCTTTACATCCTCCTTTCGGTGCAAAAGCACATCACGCGCGCCGGTTGCGAGTAGTACGCACTTGACCTTTATGAAGAACATAACCAAAAAGGTCACTTTCAATCTCATATTAATTAAATCTATGATTGCGAATGACCGTGACTTTGCTACACAAGTGACATTGCACTGTGTGCAAAGCGCATTCTTTTTTTCCAGGTCCCTAATATTACATTAGTATTCAGCCAATCGTGTACATAATTTTGTTGTTACAGTAGCTGGGTGTGACTGTGGAACAATGTGACAAACTATGCTCGCCCTCCTAATCTGCCCTCTGTGTCCAGGACAGGCATTCAAAGCAACCACCAACGACGCCGTGGAATTGAGGAGGTATTGGGCAACAAAATCTGGAATACTGTTGTGCAGCAACATGAAGAAGTTCGATAGTATCTCAAACAATCATTTTTTTTTTAATTTTATACGCGTTCGAATAGTTTAAAACCGGTTTTAGTTAGTAAAAGGATTAACCAAATGCTGCCAGCCTTTTGGGCACTTTTCCCATTGACAACGAAGCGGATGTATTTTTTGATGCCTTATGGTTATTTTCTTCTTATATACTAACATGATAATATTTTAAGACAGTAGTTTTTAAATTATGTATAAATATATAAAAATACACTAAATTCTAACTATGCAGCTAGGTATTAGAAGATCTAGGATTATTATGATTTATGGAATTTATCGAGCCAACAATATGGCAATGCTGATTGATGCCTTTATGATTTAAAATTTGAGGATTAAGTTACGTGCTAAGATGTAGAAAACGAATATTAGGACTCACTTATAAATATTTATCAGCTTTTTTGCTTAAATTATTTACACGTCATAAATTGACATGTAACTTTAGTTTTTGTTTGTTACAATATTGAACAAGAAACTTGTATTTATATTGGCAAAAAAATATGGAATGTTGGTGTACCTACCTACCTGTTAGTGTAAAGAACCGTTGAATTAATTTTGGTCTTTGTAGCCACAACGACTACAACATTGGAAGCTCGATCAACCTCTTTCAGAAAAATACCAAATGGGAAGGATTTTGGCGAGACCTTAGCCAGTACTAGGACAGTGTAGGTTGTGTGTGTGTTAAATAAAAAAGTCCAATTCCTTGTGTGAGCGTGTGTCTGCTAAGAGCAACCTGCTGCTTGTGTGAGCGTGTGTCTGCTAAGAGCAACCTGCTGCTTGTGTGAGCGTGTGTCTGCTAAGAGCAACCTGCTGCTTGTGTGAGCGTGTCTGCTAAGAGCAACCTGCTGCTTGTGTGAGCGTGTGTCTGCTAAGAGCAACCTGCTGCTTGTGTGAGCGTGTGTCTGCTAAGAGCAACCTGCTGCTTGTGTGAGCGTGTGTCTGCTAAGAGCAACCTGCTGCTTGTGTTTTCAGTCCTAGAGTATTTGATATATCACTACTGCTGGGTAGGTAGTTAGTATCTATGTGCTGGTTATGATGGAAGAACAAAAGAGCGAGTAAAAAAAAGCATTATAAACATAAAATAAAATAAATAATAAATTAATAGATAAACTTGCACTTAGAATATTAATAGAACAAGTAGATGAATAGAAACATAAAATACGAAATAGGATGTAAAATAATTCAAACTTAAAAACATGGAAAATGTATAAAGCGCTCTTCCTCTCTCTAGTTATTTTAAAATTATGGTTATTATATGGTGCATAATTGTTTCTATTATTTTATTTAGCACCTGTAAGTGTACATTATGGATGCAATAAACAATTTGAGATTTGAGAAGAAATCTTTCATCATAATATGCTTAAAATGAAATAATGACCATATCAAGAGGGATGTCCGTCTCTAGGTTGGACCACGTGTCAGGCAAACAATTATACCAGACGCTGATATTCTGCTGGATGCAGTGAGAATATTTTACTATCTTTCCTAAAAGAATTATCAAAAGAGACTTACTTATAATATGCCAATGCGACGATAGATTAACCTACTTAAGACAATTGAAAGCATAATGTAACACTTAAGCTAGCTACAACCAATGCGCAAGCACGACAAAGCATGTGCACGCGCATGCACGTGTTTTCGCGGCTAAACTCCACCTAACTATGTTATGTGCATGTCAGAGCTATCAAAAGTGAAGGTCTATCTTCGTAAACAGCTTGAAGGATGTCAATTATATATGTCTACGATATAAATGACGCAGTGGCAGACTGCCCGAGGATTTGACATGTATACTCAATACTCAATTTTTTATTGCATTCCTTAAGTATTAAATATATGGTACAAATAGTGAGATCAATATGGACCATGTCGGGCACAGCAAAATTAGGAGAGAGAAAGAGGGCTACGTACAAATTCAAGCAATTCAATTCATTATTATTATAAATAATTATTAGATGTATAATTGGGTGTATAATTATCTCTATACAGGAAAAGTTTTTATCCAGTGCGCAAACTGTAACCATGAATTCAGCATATGATTCTAGACCCCCCAGCGCAGACATTTTTCTCGCTGGTTTCGCTGGGGGGCCTAGAATGGTATGCTGAATTCATGGTTCAAGTTTGCGCACTGAATAAAAACTTTTCCTGTATATATAAAATGATGTACAGGTATATATGATCGCCAACCCGCCTGCCAAGCGTGGCGATTATGGCAAGCCCCCCCAAATTGGGGGAGGCCTATGTCCAGCAGTGGACGCCTTCCGGCTGAAATGATGGTGATGATGATATATATCATAATTATGAGGTTTGTGTATATAGGTATATTTGTTATTTTAATTTTATGTATTGCATAATAATAATAGGTAATTATTATTATTTGTAATTAATATTTTCATTATGATTAAATTATGTTATTATGTATGTCATCGGATTTTCATATTTATATTTGATTTTCTATATTCCGTATTATATTGTACATATTTCAAAATGTTTGGTGAATTATAGACGGAGTAATTTTATTTTTCAATCGATTTGTCATCTAAAAACTCCTTTACTGAGTGTATGTCTTGGATTCTAGAAATTGTTGCAATTTATTAATAAATATATTTGTTTTCTTTACTTCTCTGATGTCATTTGGCAATTTGTTATAAATTTTTATGGACATAACTAAAGGGCCGGTTGAGTGCATTTTGACTCGGGAGTGAGGTGTGTTCTTCGCAAGTGGTGTAGAACTCTGGGTGTTTTCTGACAAATTTACATATTTCGAAGATGTATAAACAGGGAGTGTGAGTATTTTGTATTTTCGAAAGTGTGGTTTGCAGCTATCTGTTTGTTCTATGTTGGTTATTATTCGAATTAATTTCTTTTGTAAAATAAATTCGGTTTGTGAATTGGTACTGTTACCCCACAGCATGACCCCATAGCTGAACCATGCCTGGGCTTATGCATAGTAAGTAACAAGTGCAGTTTGCTGGTTGGTAGTTTTTTAATTTCGTATAGGGCATATGAAAAAGTTGATAGCTTTGCTCTTATTATCTGTATATGGGATTTCCAATTTATGTGGGTATCTATAGACAAACCGAGGAGAGTGAATTCATTTAGTTGTTCCAGTTTTGCATTATTAAAAATGAAATTTAGTTTTAATGAGGATTATTGATGGGGATGAAAAGTAGTTAATTTTGTTTTGGTGAAGATAATTTCTAAATTATGTTTATCCATCCAGTTTACAGCTGTAAGTAGATGCTGTACTTAAGTTATACGGGTGACCTCTGAAAACCAGCGCTGTACTGTGGGTCTCATGGCACAGCACCATGCTGGAAGCCTTCTTGTCATAGTCACGACGTGCAGCTGCCGACTATAATATTATTCATGTTCTGTGTTCGGAAGTATATAAATCTGTTTTGTTTTCATGTTTTTTTTTAAATGTTATCTTATCTTTTTGTATGCACATGTTTCTGTGTCAAATAAAACTATTTTTGCTTTCTTTCTTTTATACAAACAGGCTAAACCATCATCAGGCCACCCCATTAGGTTGAAATGTTGTGACCGTAGCCCACAGCAAGTCCCAGAGCATCTTAGACAAAATTGATTGGATCAATTTTTTCTAAGCCTCATTTACGTTCAGTTTTAAAGGCACAGATAAGGGTATAAGTGCCTTAAACTATGGAAGTTTAACAGATACAGCTAGTAAAGAAATAATATTTGGGATTTTTGTCTTTACAACCTGGAACAACAAGCAGAAACGCTTCCTACGTTTGAGTATTCATTCGTTCCTTTGTCAAAGCCTAACCTTTGCCCTAAAGTGGGATGCTTGTAAGGTGCTGATAATAGACAATAATATATTAAAGGTCTTCATTTAAGAGGGTCAGCAACACAGCCTCATTCATGCACCACCACGTGCAGCCTCACGCGTCCTAACGCCTGCGATCTGACCCCTACACCTTTGACAGTCTTAGTTAATTAAATTACCATTAGCCAAAATAAGCATAAGCATAATCGGCATATAATGTTCCCAGTGCTGTGACACAGGCCTCCTCTAATGAGAGAGACTGGGCCGTATTGCATTACGTGGTAACTAGTGGAGTAGTGGTGGCCCAGGAAGTAACTAGTGGAGTAGTGGTGGCCCAGGAAGTAACTAGTGGAGTAGTGGTGGCCCAGGAAGTAACTAGTGGAGTAGTGGTGGCCCAGGAAGTAACTAGTGGAGTAGTGGTGGCCCAGGAAGTAACTAGTGGAGTAGTGGTGGCCCAGGAAGTAACTAGTGGAGTAGTGGTGGCCCAGGAAGTAACTAGTGGAGTAGTGGTGGCCCAGGAAGTAACTAGTGGAGTAGTGGTGGCCCAGGAAGTAACTAGTGGAGTAGTGGTGGCCCAGGAAGTAACTAGTGGAGTAGTGGTGGCCCAGGAAGTAACTAGTGGAGTAGTGGTGGCCCAGGAAGTAACTAGTGGAGTAGTGGTGGCCCAGGAAGTAACTAGTGGAGTAGTGGTGGCCCAGGAAGTAACTAGTGGAGTAGTGGTGGCCCAGGAAGTAACTAGTGGAGTAGTGGTGGCCCAGGAAGTAACTAGTGGAGTAGTGGTGGCCCAGGAAGTAACTAGTGGAGTAGTGGTGGCCCAGGAAGTAACTAGTGGAGTAGTGGTGGCCCAGGAAGTAACTAGTGGAGTAGTGGTGGCCCAGGAAGTAACTAGTGGAGTAGTGGTGGCCCAGGAAGTAACTAGTGGAGTAGTGGTGGCCCAGGAAGTAACTAGTGGAGTAGTGGTGGCCCAGGAAGTAACTAGTGGAGTAGTGGCGGCCCAGGAAGTAACTAGTGGAGTAGTGGTGGCCCAGGAAGTAACTAGTGGAGTAGTGGTGGCCCAGGAAGTAACTAGTGGAGTAGTGGTGGCCCAGGAAGTAACTAGTGGAGTAGTGGTGGCCCAGGAAGTAACTAGTGGAGTAGTGGTGGCCCAGGAAGTAACTAGTGGAGTAGTGGTGGCCCAGGAAGTAACTAGTGGAGTAGTGGTGGCCCAGGAAGTTCGAACGCAGACAGGCGCGGCCATCGTCAGGAACCGACATGTCCTAGCACCAAAAATGCGTAGACGTGTGACATCTACCTACCTACCGCTTTGTGGATTACAACCCACTCCCTCTCGCAGAGAGGAGGTCTGTGTCCCAGCAGTGGGAACATTATAAAATCATTATGTTATGTTCGTCAAGTAAGAGCTTTTGGTGTGTGTAGGTACTCGTTTTATCAAATGAGAATTCTGGTCATAACTTATTAATCACACAGATAACATTGGAATTTCATGAAATGTGCCATGTAGATGATTCATAATAATTATTAAGAAATACGAGATATTTGAGTTTTAGTCCAAATATTAATTTTGCGATCAACATCTCATACAGGTTATTAACCCGAATGCGTAAATAGTACAAATAATCGCAATTCAAAGACAACAAACAAGCATTTCTCACGTTTAGACTGAAATATTTTTTTATTCAGCCTCCTCTTTGATATAAAAAGCCAAAGGAAACAATAGCCTGAATGTAATGATTACCTTTGCCATCATAAAACTCAACATAAAAAATATTTTATGGTGTTTTTATACAAATGTAACTACTACCTACGTAGACATAGTAATTTGTGTTTGGAATAGTCAAACTCAAAACGCCATTGCTTTTTATGTTTCGCAAAGTAACTATCATTACGTCGATCAGTTAGGACACTGCTTCGCTAGGCGCTTTGCAATGAATGTACGCATGCGCAGCTGGGCTTATCATGATGGCGCTGCTTGCTTAGGAAATTAATTTTCACACTAGGTACCATTTAAATAAGGGAAAGCTGTAGTGCTCTATTCAATAATGGAAGGGCTAGCGGCTAAGTAATACCAGTCACACTGGTCTATCGATCAGGTTAGCCTGCGCTTGCCGCGGCTGGCCTGTGGATGAGCAACCATCTGTACATCTGTACAAACCAAAACGTGCATCGAAAAGCCCCTGCTATCATTCGCGAAATCTTCGATAGTCGTTACGGATCGTTAGAAGCACGAAAGTCTGACAACCAGCCTTACCAAGCGGTATCGTATTACCCAGTAACTGGGTTGTGGAGGTCAGATGGACAATCTTTCTATATAAAATACTGGTATTCAGGTGGATCCGGTTAGACTGAAAGCCGAACCAACATAGTTGGGAAAAAGCTGCAGGTGAGATGATGAGGGAGATACTTACGTCATTCTACTTGGATATTCTTAAAAAAACAACGGTAAACAATGTAAGAAAATAAGGTGATTGTCCTCTTTTTATCTACGACTATTTTTTGTTTCGCATACCTACTCTATGGTTGCAACTTAATTTGTTCTGTTTGAGAACAAAAAATGTACGTGAATATCTCAGATATAATGTGAATTACCAAGATATTGTAAACTTTTGTATGATACCTACCTACAACGATTTAGATTTTTTGTATTGATGACTGTAATTTACAGATGTTTATGAAAAAACTAGGTAGGTACCTATACTTAATATGATATTTTGAGTCAAGCAAAAATACTAATATTGTAGTTTTAAGAAGTTCAATCCCAGTCAATGTACTAAAAATACTAATATTGTAGTTTTAAGAAGTTCAATCCCAGTCAATGTACTAAAAATACTAATATTGTAGTTTTAAGAAGTTCAATCCCAGTCAATGTACTAAAAATACTAATATTGTAGTTTTAAGAAGTTCAATCCCAGTCAATGTACTAAAAATACTAATATTGTAGTTTTAAGAAGTTCAATCCCAGTCAATGTACTAAAAATACTAATATTGTAGTTTTAAGAAGTTCAATCCCAGTCAATGTACTAAAAATACTAATATTGTAGTTTTAAGAAGTTCAATCCCAGTCAATGTACTAAAAATCTAATCTTTGAGCTTAAAAAATATTAAGTACCTATGCTTAAATTAAATGATTAAAAATGTAATTATTTCTTTCAGCGATAAAAAAGCTCAGCAACTATTATCAATACATATATATGTTACCGGCCAAACCCGATTTCAGGCCAAACTAGTTTGTCCTAGGCCAAACTGGTTTATTAAGCCGGGGCACCCCGATTAAATGGGTTAGGTTAGGTTAGAACTGTGACCCTTTTGGTCACGCGAGCGCGAGCCGAGCGAGCGCAGCGAGCGGTGCCGCGGCAGCGGCCGGCGAGCGTTACTTCCAAAGGCTGTTAAGCTAGTTGGTTGCGACATATCACGCGTAGGATTAAGTCTGTTTGGCCTAGGACAAACTAGTTTGGCCTGAAATTGGGTTTGGCCGGTAACACGTACTCGGCTCGCGCCCTTTTGGTCACAGTTCTAACCTAACCTAACCCATTTAATCGGGGTGCCCCGGCTTAATAAACCAGTTTGGCCTAGGACAAACTAGTTTAGCCTGAAATCGGGTTTGGCCGGTAACATATATATAACCAGCCTATAAGGTTCCCACCGCTGGGACTCAGGCCTCTCCTCGGTGAGAGGGAGTGGGCCGTAATCCACGCAGCCCAGTCACGGGCCCAGTGCGGGTTGGTAGATGTCACGTCTTCGAATTTTTGTTTTTATGCCGGTTTCCTCACGATGTTTTCCTTCACCGTTTTGAGAGCAGTGGTGATGAAATAATTTACACAAAGTAAAGTGGACGTAGGTTCGAACCCTGTCTACGACCTGCAACTCGTAAGTAGCGAGCGGTAGCACTGGGCCACCACTGCTCTCAATTAATGCATTATCAATGAATTTACACAACTATAAGAAAATATCACAGAGTTGATAACAAATTGTGAAATTAAGAGGTCAACGGCTTACACATCATAATTATTGTTACAAAATAATAACTGTTTTAAAAATAATTATAAAATTGTTTTGTTACGAATTGATAAGGCTTTAAAAGATAGCGGAAGTCTGGAGCGTCTCGTATGATTTTGTTTCTGTTAAGATTATTAATTAATTTTTATGTACCTACTCATTCTGTCTGAGCGTTTATCTATCCTCATCATTTCTTGAATAATAATGAAATATTGAGGGCTGTCTGTGTTTTTACTTTTTACAGCTAATCTCTACCAACACACAATATCACGACTGTATTTCCCGAAGGGTTAGGCACAGGTGTACTATAGTAGACACCCACATCTCGCCAGTTATGGTTCAGTCCCTTGCAATAGGAGGCCAGCTTATTGCCAGTCCAATTGTTTTAGAAACTCTATTATTTGTATTCTCACTAGGTGTGCTCACGGTTTCACCTGCGTGCTTATTATAAAATCAAGCCAGGAAATCTTCAGAAAAACATTAGGTAAAGTTTCATAGATGAATACAAAATACAAATAACATAAATGTGAAGGAAAATAAATTACAAAATCATTATTATCTGAAATATTTTGGGCACTTTTCCCACTGACAGCGATGCGGACGAATTCTTTGATGCCCAGTGAGCTTTTCCCTTTTTACTTTATATACTTGTTCATAATTCTAATTTTATTATAAGTTTTAGCATCTTTTGAATAAATAAAAGAAAAAATCTGAAATATTATGCCAAAATGTATTGTGTTCCTAAAAAGTCATTATACCAGTATGTCGGTTTTTCGTATATGCTTGTTAAAATTTGCTGCAAATGAGAATATAATTTGTTTTAACTAGTTATTTTATATTTACCTAGCATTTGTTTGGTAACTAAGTAATTATGTGCCAAAAAATCATCCTTGAAAACATACACATGGTAATTATTGCTTGCAAGACTACCAAAGTATGATAGCGCTGCTTGGGAGAACCCTAAAGTCAGCTACAAATCATTAGAAAGGTGAAATTTAGATAGCCTCAGGCTAACTTTTTAGGGTTCCCTCTATCTGGCAGAATCTTGATGCTGCAAAATTAATTTAGCATAACACATTTGGCATAATCTTCTTTAAACGAATATTTTTTTTTAAATTATTTAATATTATATGTCCTAATTTACAATGGCGATACTTTTAAGATGGCAGAATTTTATTTGCCATAATTACCTTTGGCCCATTTAACATTCCGCAAAATTTCGTTTAGCATAACTGTTATTTAGAGTGCCGATTATTTGGTACAGTTTCACTTGGCATACGGTGAAGATGGCGGAATTTAATTTAAATAATTTTATTAGGCATAATGCCACCATCTGCCTATCTGCCCGCCTTTTCCCAACTATGTTGGGGTCGGCTTCTAGTCTTACCGGATGCAGCTGGATACCAGTATTTTACATCTAACTGTCTAACCTCCATAACCCAGTTACTGGGTAACAGCGGCGAGGTGTAAATTTTTCTAAGGAAAAGGAGGAGTAAGGAAAGGAGGGAAGCCGAACCGAAGTCAGTTTTAACTTACTGACTTATCAATAAAGAATACTTACTATCATTCTAAAACTAATTTAGGAATGTAAAGAATTAAATTCAATAAAATTTAACAGCTAAAAACCAAATAAAATGTGCAAGATTCCTCCATCTCGTTCTCGCTGACGCATTTTTCTATATCTGTCTCTGTCATAACTCGTTGTACACCGGCTTGCTCTCGTCCATATCAAGCGATGCTACGTGACCCAAAGTGACAGTTTGAATGTTATGGTTTAAATACCCGTAGTGTAACTATATTTTTTGATAATAGTAGCCACTATTGACGTGCCATTTTTTTATAGAGTTGCCGATGCGAATCCCCGAACGGAAGCCGGTAGAAATCGTGTGTTATATATAACACACGATTCCTACCGGCTTCCTTTGCACTCCGTTGCAAGCACTATAGTGCTTTCACCACTGCTGGGTAATACGATACCCCTTGGTAAGACTGGTTGTCAGAGACGACCCGTAACGACTGTCAAAGATACACAAATAACAGCCGGGACTAACGACTTAACGTGCTTTCCGAGGCACGGAGGGGTCTTAGTATGTAAAGATGCTCTTGGTCACCCATCCACGGACCACCCGCGGCAAGCGTAGCTTAAGCTGATCAATCGACCCGTGTGGCTAATAATATGATTTTAAGCTTGTTCTATATGCGTTATGTCCTACGGCATTCTGCTGTGGGGCAAAGCCGCTGACATTCAAAATATTTTTATTCTTCAAAAACGAGCTGTTCGTGCAATTTACCAACTACCTAGGTGCAAGAGTTTCTCTCAGATAATTTTTTAAAGGTATTGGTATTCTCACGGTGACATCGCAATTCATCTTCGCTAATATTTTATATGTTAGGCAAAATATACAATTACGATACGAAACGTTAATAATTGAAAAGTTTTAGGTGAAATTAAATTCGGTCAAATATTTTTCGAACTTATGATAGGTAACCAATACGGTGGCCGGAAATCAGCCTAGGATTCACGACGCCCAGGGCGTCTCCTGCGACGACTAAGGCAATGAGGGCGCATATACTGCCTCTCCCTCACGTGCGCCGCCTCCCTCTTCGCGAGCATTACCTACTGCTTCGCAGAAGGAGGTGACGGCTACCCATGCACTCTCGGTCCGTACCATGGCCTCCAGCCCCCCTGGTCCACCAGGGGGGCTACTCTCTAAGTCCGCCGTCGAAGATACGGGCCCGTCCGAAAATAGTTCGAAACTTAGAAATGGACCCTACTCCCGATTTAGTAACTTTTTCGGGCGGGCAAAAACACATCGAGAGTAAGGACAACTGTCAAATCGTGTTGCCATACATTTTAACTTCGGGCCCCAAACTAATCTTATGTCCGTAGGTGATATGGAGTAGGAAACGCCCGTAACTTAGGCCGAAACTACGGACTTCGTGCTTAGAGAGTAGACCCCCTGGGCCGGACGCGAGTGATCGCCGCTGCCGATCGCCTCCACGAGGACACGGCGGTGCTCCGCCCAAGCCGGGCAGACCTTCACCGTATGCTTCACCGTGTCTTCAGGGCGATCTTCGCAGTGGAAACACCCGGGCGTTTCTTATCCCACCTTATCCAAAACAGGAACCTTCCGAAACAACTGGTCCGGTGGGGACCTGCGTCAGGCGGAAGGTGAGGACACTGTGGCGCCTCTCAAGCCACTCCTCAAAGAGGGGACTTACCGCCGCAATCGTGGCGTGCCCAAACTTGTCTACGTTCAGAAAGAGTTACCTGACTTTAAACCTCAAAATGTATGTCAGATGTATCCTAAAAGAGTCTGTGTACTACACGTATATATATACTAATATTTGAGACTAGCATTTGCCAGCGGCTTCGCCCGCGTGGAGTTGTTATCCCACGGGAACGTACTATCGGGATAAAAAGTATCCTACGTGTTATTCCAGGTTACAAAGTATCTGTTTGTCAAATTTCATCCAAATACGTTCAGCCATTTTTGCGTGATTGAGTTCCAAACATCTAAATATCCAAACTTTCACATTTATAATATTACTAGTTTTTGCCAGTGGCTTCGCCCGCGTCATCGTCGTTATATTATACATATAAACCTTTCTCTTGAATCACTCTGTCTATTGATGAAAACCGCAATAAAATCCGTTGCGGAGTTTAAAAGACCTAAGCGTACAGACACGAACAGCCACTTTGTTTATTTACTATCTCAGGATATTATTATATAGTAGGATACTTGACCTATTTGTTTCTTGTCTAATATATACATCAAGTAGACACAACAACGTTTGACATACTCTAGTTATATTCCCAGAAGTTCATGGACTCTTATTTTCGTTAGAGGTTTAGGATAAGACGTAAATGTGCGCTATTATAATTTCAACGATATATTGGTGTGAGCGTCCACGTCCATAAAATGTATCAAAGTACGTGCAAGTTCAATACTTGCACGTACTTTCATACATTTTTCGTTATCGTGGACGGAAATCTGAAAGCGTATTCATACAGGGTGGCAGGGACATCGACGCACATCCTGTAACCATGGATTCAGAACATCAGTCTGAACCTCCTGATATTCTTTGTCGGCTAGATCCCTAGGTCACGTCGGTGTCCCTGCCAGCCTGTACATAAATTTCATACATTCTTCGCCGGCTAGACCCCTAGGTCACGTCGATGTCGCTGCCACACTGTATATTTCCATAGACTTTTCTCCCAGTGTTATCGTAATGCCGTCACGTTAAAAGCGCACATTCAGTCTTTAGTCTACAAGGCTACCTTTTTGTTGTAGAAATGTGAATTTTTTCATTCTTGATAACAACAAACCAAGATAAAACCATGTAGCGCAGGATACGTCTTCGAAACTAGTTATTCGATTATGTAAATTTTATCGATAAAAAAACCGAAAGCCTACCTACCGAAGGACGTCACTTGATAATAATCGTGTCAAGTTAGCGACCGGTATCCGAACTTTGAGTGACGTACGAGAAAAAACTCGATTGCCAACCATAATTGAGATGGATTCTATGTTCTTTGGCAAAAAATATGTTTAATGAAGCCATAAACATTATGTGAATTAGGTTGATTTCAAGGCTGTGAGATGCGGATTTGCAGAGGCAATTTAAGCTTCATACATTTGGTCTTTAGGTAACCAAAAATTTGATTCTTCTTTTTGTTTTCGATTATATGGCAAAAGACAGCGTCAATATCATAATAATGTTCGCACTACAGGGAAACAGGCCTCCTCTCTATGAGAGGGAATAGGCCGTTATCCACCAGGGGCCGGGTGGGCGGGCCCCGTGCGGGATGGTAGATGTCACATGTCTTCGAATTTTTGGTTCTAGGACATGCCGGTTTCCTCACGATGTTTTCCTTCGTAGTTTTGAGAGTAGTGGTGAGGGAATAATTTACACAAAGTAAAACGCCTGTCTGGGTTCAAAACTACGAGCTACACAACTCGTGAGTCGCGGCCGTCACCACTTACTGGGCAACTCTGCTTTGCCTTTGCCTTCCAACGCTACGTCTCCTTTTCCAACGTTACTCCGACATATGGGACATGGTTAGGTCAGGAGCACCGCCTTCACACTGTGTGTTGGTTGGGTTTATAATTCACCATTTCGCTAGATTTATTGACTTTTGTTTTGTAATTCGAAAACATGACTATTGAAGACTTTTTTGGGTCATCACAGGAGTGTGCTTTGAGACTTATTACTGCAGGTTTCGTTTTGGTGAAAGTAAATTGAAGAAATGCGGTTTTCGAGATATTAAGGGTTAGTAAGTTACCTTCTAGCCAATGGATTATTTTACGCAAGCCTGTATCTACAGTTTGCCGTGCCGTGTCCCAACTCTCTCCATAAAAAACTAGTACGGTGTCGTCTTCATAGCTAAAATATGTATGTGATCCAAGGTGCTAAAGCCTTTACGGAATCCGGCTTGTTCGGGAGGCTGGAAGACGTCAAACCTGCCCGCGAGACGGTTCGTGATGACTCTTGAAAACAGCTTGTAGACTTGGCTCAGAAGCGAGGTAGGCCCATAATCCTTAAGAATGGTATTGTCACCCTTGCCACCACTCCTCTGTTCCATGCCTCTGGCGTTTTTCCCCCGACTATGACGAAATCAAACAGCTTCTAGAGGGAATGAGTTTTCGCTGGCCCTCGGGAGTACGGCCGTAATTCTACTGTCATCATCCGGTGCCTTGTTGTTTTTAAGCTGCTTTAGAGCCATCTTAATCTCCTACAAGCTGACGTCCGGGGTGTCTTCGGTATAGTGTTGGGTCAATCTAGCTCTTAGGTCGTTTGGCAGATTCGTAACGGGGTAGGTACTTGTTAACGTGTGTACCTGTCCATCAAACCTCTCCATCTCTCTCAACAGCTCAAGTCAAGTCATTATCCTGTCTATTCTGTGTTTCCTGCAGGCTCCACCCATTGTTCTTTAAGATAATTTCCTTTCTTTTTATATATATAGATCCAACACTCAAATTGGATACCATGTGCTACACATAGTTGATGGTACGGAGGTACTTGTCCACTACACATACCACATATCACGCTTGCGGCGTCAGACACTATGCATAAACTTTTAAATTGTATTTTGGATACATCAGAGATCGCAAACCGGTGTTATGGAAATTGGTCAAATATTCGAATATTGCAGTTTTTGCATTCGAATATTCGAAAAAAATATTATTCGAATATTCGAATGCAAGCCCTACTTTCCATCTAATGAAAATTAGCGATTACCAACCTGCTTTAGGCATTACTCAGAAATAATTTTGTATTTCAGTGACAGAAATACTCTACAAATTCAGTTTTTTTTGTTAAACCAAGAAGTTAGATTTGACTGTCAGTCATAGAAAAACTAGATACTTAACCAAGAAAGCTAGTGGAAGAGCTATTAGAAATCATTAAATATAAAAGTTTCACTTCAAAAAAAAAAAAATCTGATCCTCATCTTATGAAGCTTAGTCGATAGTCTTTGGTCAACGTTCACACGAACGTTATAAAATAGCGGCGGGATTTTTTCAGGCACTGAATTTTCAACCTTCGGTGTTGAACCAAGCATTGAGAATGCAACTGAATGCACCTCAGCGCGTCGAAAATCGAACTGTGTATTTTACGTTTCGATTTTCAACTATCGTGCCGGCTCTAAGCAGGGCGAGGAGGATCCAGAGCGTCCGAGTGCTCGTCGACTTAGAATATAAAAAAAAAATGAAGTACTTGCTTAAATTCGATGCAATAAATTTGATAACCAAAGAATGCGTTTTTTGCTCTAAAACCAATTAACGTTTCCTACGCTACGATTAACTTTTGATGGTAATATATCATATTTTTTAATCAATATTTTAGTAGAAGCAATATAAGTAGCTACCTAATTCTGTAAAATGTCAACTGGTAGTTTTTTCTTTGAGTTTTGTTAGTAATTTGGTAACCTGCACCCTAATTGCGTAACTCACGATTAATCATATATAATCTGTTTCGTTTTGAAACAGATGGCTAAGCCATTGCTTCATATGTTCGAAAAATTTGTCTGCTCAACAACGTAAATAACGCAATGAATATTGTTGAACTGTCAAAATGAAACCGATTATGATTAATCGCGTGTTACGCAATTAGGGTGCGGATTCTAAACAAACAATAAGTTTTTAGTTAAGTCTAAGATGCATCAGGGTTCCGTCTGGGAAAAAGGTTATTGACCGTAACTATGTAGTTTTTGTAGCCATGTAAACAGCTGTAACACGTACAGCTTTAATTTAAGTTTTACATATTCCGAAACTTTGTGAGGAAATTAAAATAAAATACATGACTAAAGTCACTAATTTTGTATTTAAAAGTACTCTAAAACAATACACATCTAAATAAAATTGAAATTCTGAGTCTACGTTATATACTTTTTTTTAAATTTCTATTTGAATGTAAAATTGGGGTCACAATAAAAAGTCGAAAATAAAATCCACAGGGCATGAGAGGTGTTAAGGGGTCTGAAAGGATAGCAGATGACCCCTTTTTTTTTTGGGTGTGAAATCAGCAAATAACTTCTCCCGCTCTGGGTGAAGCGGGAGGGCGTGTCAGACTTTTACTGACTAAAACCCACCCGTGTTCCCTCAGTTGCCTATGTGCCAGGGGCCGCGGTATCTCTTTCGAACAACCCGCACCCCTGGCAGGCATCGACCCTTGCGGACCCCCCCATTTGGTGCTGACATCTCTTTGAGGCGCGCGTGGAACACAACGCGCCGTCGACCCGGGCTTGGTCTTTACCGGACAGCGAGCTACCCATTACTCGCCGTCCGCAAGCCCGCGCCTACGGTGGCCGGGAATCAGCCTGGGATTCCCGACGCCCAGGGCGTCTCCCGCGGCGACTACGGCCGTTGTGCGCATATACTGCCTTGACCCCTTCAGGCGACCATTTCAATTTGGCACTCGATGCACCAAACACCCTGTAGGTATATTACAAGACCAACATGCCAACCTACCTACCCACATAAAGTTAGTTTCATAAATAAACTCGTAATACTTACATATGATATTTATGTATGCTCTTATTTAAAGGTGTGTGGTAAAGACCATCAAACTGAATACCTTTCTTTTTGGGAACAACATCGTGATTGCGAAAATATGTCTATCCCACGGATATCGATATGGATATCTATGGTCTGTCCCATCCATTTGTGGCGAGGAGGTCTACTCGGGACACATGGATGGGACACACAGTACCTGTATTGAAGTTTTGTATGGCACAGCTGACTTTCCGGATTTATTTGCAATCTCAGTGACCCTGGAGGACAGCCATCTTGGATTTAGTGTCAGTCTGTACATTTCTATCCCTTCAAAAATATGTGAAAAATAAAAGAAAAGTAAATTCACATAAACCTACATGGGCACTGATGAAACATCAGAAGCTAGGTGCACGGTTCCAATTGGTAGTTTTCTATGGAGAAGAGCCGGCAAGAAACTCCACGGTTACTCTTTTAAAAATAATTGGCTTTTACAATGTTTTCAAATTACAATGTTAATAGGTATGGCAGAGATTTTGAAGAAAAAACATTCCCCTTGCGAAAAAATATATAGGGCCCAGGCCCAAGAGCGCGTGTCAAACTCACACTTGACCAGTTTTTCTCAACCACCTCAGAGTTGTAATAAAATATCCAATTCGTTTAATTACATTATGGCTCACGTTTTTAAAACGTGTCTGTCAACATAAAAAAAGTTAACCAAATGTTTTTTAAACAACTACGCACGTTGAGCGCGGTATCATGTTATTATTAAAAACATAGAAAGATACTAAAACTTAGTAATTATAGTATAGTATCCAAAGCTCACGTTTTTAAAATGTGTCTGTTGAACTTAAAAAAGTTAACCAAACGTTTTTTTAACCGGCTACTCACGTTGAGCGGGTATAATGTTATAATTGAAACTATATGATACATACTAATAAATACTAATTTTCGTTTATAAAAACCGATATTACTGGTCGTAAACTATTATCAATGTAAATTGACAGGTTCTTTAGATGACTGAAGTTTTGACGTATAGAGTCTATATTTTTAACTTTTTTTACGTACCTACATATTCATGTAATTATTCAATTATGATCAGTTTTACCAAAGGGTATTATTACTCAGTTACTGGGTTGTGAAGGTCAGACAGGCAGTCGCTCCATGTGAATGACTGGTATTCAGAAGTCGGAAAAATCTGGGCAGATAATGATGAAAAAAAATCCTACATTGTTGAATGAAGGAAAAGCACCGTGGCAATTAACTTTAAAATCCGTTTGGTCTTAATTTTTTTAGATTAACTGGTCTTTTTTTACGACTGTTATATTCGTAATTACCAGCGCAGCGATCAATGTGTGTGAAAAATATAGTATGTCTAAGTACTTCTTAATCAACGAAACTTACCACCATTATTGCTCAAGAAAAGAGTATTAAAGCACTTACCCAATTAGTAGCGATGTCAATTGGATTTATCGCAGCCATAATAACGCTAATCACCATCAGCAGAATACCATACGACAATTTGATGACAGAATCTAAAAAAAAAAAAAAAACTTTAATAATGTAATAACACACATTTTTGTTTTTGTTTAATATGCATAATCTACTAAGATTAATTTAGTTGCAATGATACTACGAAAAACCCAATTATAGATTTTGATAATATGTAAGAAAGGCGTGGTCTTTATTTTTGGTTCACTGAACCGACGCCAACGGCTAGATTTTTCGATCGAGTGATCAAAAATTGACGCTAACAGGTCGAAAATTTGGGTAACACAGACATAAATCTTATTTGAAGCACGTTGTGGTCTAAATCAAGATTTAGGTGTCTGGTGACTGACCTTCTATTCAATCTTACATTTTAAATTATGCACGTGTTTTTTTTATACAGACGTGCAGTTTTGTATTCACATGTTGCAGATGTTACAGCCGTTTATACAGACGTGCAGTTTTGTATTCACATGTTGCAGATGTTACAGCCGTTTAAAAAAAAGAACAAGTTTTCTTATTTATCAGATCTTGCCAAAATTATAGAACTGCACGATACATGTTACTAGTTTTCTTGTATGATAGGTAGATGTTACTTTTCTTGTATGATAATACTTACGTCTTTTCGCTACCGTGAAGTTCTGTATTTTCATAATTGATATCCGCCCCTTGCTGGGGACATGTTGTAGGGTGCCTACAACCATCTTTCAGACGACTGAAACAAAGAGAAAACATGTTAGGACACCGTCTTTCTGACGGTTCAAAATTGGCCTTAAATCATGCTTGATTTAAGGCCAATTGCTCAAACGAGAATCATTGTAAAAGTATTGTGACAAATTGTCAGCGTAATCTGCTGTGATTGGCCGTTGATAAATAATAGGCAATAATGCGTGCTTGTCAATTTGTCACATTAATATTACGATCATCTTCGGTCGAGAGCCCGCACCCTAATTGCGTAACATACGATTAATCATAATCTGTTTCATTTTGACAGTTCAACAATATTCATTGCGTTATTAACGTTGTTGAGCAGACACATTTTTCGAACATATGAAGCAATGGTTTAGCACTCTGTTTCAAAACGAAACGGATTATGGTTAATCGTGAGTTACGCAATTAGGGTGCTGGACCTATGTCTCTGACCGGTGAGTCTGTTGTCAAATATCATGGAACACGTTATGATCTGTTGACGAAAGTCATCAATCACAGACGTTGATATGGGTCTTAAATGCAGATAAAATCAAATATTCTTAAAACTGTGTGATTCCCAACAAACGTGGTTTTTACAAGAAAACAAAATCATAAAGGATTCAAATCAATCTGCCTAGCTGATGTCCAACTATGTATGTTGGGGTTGACTTCCAGTCTAACCAGATTCAAATCAATCTGCCTAGCTGATGTCCAACTATGTATGTCGGGGTTGACTTCCAGTCTAACCAGATTCAAATCAATCTGCCTAGCTGATGTCCAACTATGTATGTTGGGGTTGACTTCCAGTCTAACCAGATTCAAATCAATCTGCCTAGCTGATGTCCAACTATGTATGTTGGGGTTGACTTCCAGTCTAACCAGATTCAAATCAATCTGCCTAGCTGATGTCCAACTATGTATGTTGGGGTTGACTTCCAGTCTAACCAGATTCAAATCAATCTGCCTAGCTGATGTCCAACTATGTATGTTGGGGTTGACTTCCAGTCTAACCAGATTCAAATCAATCTGCCTAGCTGATGTCCAACTATGTATGTTGGGGTTGACTTCCAGTCTAACCAGATTCAAATCAATCTGCCCAGCTGATGTCCAACTATGTATGTTGGGGTTGACTTCCAGTCTAACCAGATTCAAATCAATCTGCCCAGCTGATGTCCAACTATGTATGTTGGGGTTGACTTCCAGTCTAACCAGATTCAAATCAATCTGCCCAGCTGATGTCCAACTATGTATGTTGGGGTTGACTTCCAGTCTAACCAGATTTTAATGTGAGCGGCTGACTATCTGATCTCTATTACTCAAAAACCGAATGATACGATACCCTTTGGTAACACTGATATCAGAGTTGCCCGAAACTCTGATAATCAGTCTTACTACTATAAAGAAGTGAAAGTGAGGGAGGAAAGTAAACGGCGGGCATTTTGGAGGACTGTCTTACATATCTAATGTTGACGTCCAACAAGTGCTGACTCTCAGCCTAGTTTGAATTTGATTTTGATTTTCTAACGACCATCAGCAATGCACACATAACAGCCGGGACCATCAAACGCTTGCACAGAGAAGTTATGGACGGTCACCCATCCACGAACCAACCGCTTGCAGTGCTTTTGCAAGGCACAGAGAAGTTATGGACGGTCACCCATTCACAAACCAATCGCTTGCAGTGCTTTCCGAGCCACAGAGGAGTTATGGACGGCACCCATCCACGAACCAACCCCGACAAGCGTAGCTTAACCTTCGATCGATCCGTGCGGCTGTTATTATGTAGCCACTGTCTCCTCACACAGTAAACACAATAATTTACTAAAATTATTTTTAGATCCTTTTTAGGGTTCCGCACCTTAAAAGGAAAAAACGGAACCATTATAGGATTACTTTGTTGTCCGTCTGTCAGACCCTTTTTCTCAGGAACGCGAGGAAGGTATCAAGCTGAAATTTATATCAAACTTCTAAGCCAACGTAATAAAAAAATACAGCCGTTTATGCCGCAAATTTTCGATACTCGCCAGGGAATCAAAACCTATACAGGGTACTTCCCGTGAACTCAGAATCTTGAAATTTGGTACGAAGCAACGTCTTATAGCACAGATAAAGGAAAAATTGCGAAACGCATACATTTTTAGTTACATCATATAATAAAAATATTAAAAAAGAACTTACTACCCCTTTCCTCATGAACGCACAGAGGTATTCATTGAAATTCATATCAAATACTCAAGTCTATTATGCCTTTAATCTGTAACTAAATAAAACTTCTATGTCAACGCAATCAAAAGAGACAGCAATTTAAGCCGCATATTTTGAAACTCGCAACTACTCGCAAGAGAATCAAAATCTAAAGGCTACTTTCCGTTGACATAGAATCTTGAAATTTGGTAGAAGCAATAGCTTGCACAGGTAACAGAACAATTCAGAAAACCTTTAAATTTTACCACCAAAAAAATTGTGATTATAAACATAATTGTAGTTACCGCAATAAAGTAAAGGATTACTGAAACGATAAAGAGACCGTTGTCTTAAATTTATGCACCTGCAGCTTTCCACATTGTAATGTTATGGATTTCATTTAGCAATAAAAATACCATAACTTTTACTTATAAACCTACAGGTTTGTACGGAACCCTCGGTGCGCGAGTCCAACTCGCACTTGGCCAGTTTTTTATTTATTTAAAAATGATGTTTTGGGAAAACCTGCATAACAGTATTTCTGTAAATGTTAAGTCAAGTTCTTAATTTTAGAACATAAACGTTTTTTTCTGCTTCTGTTCCACGTCAGTTACGTGTTTTGAGGTATTTGAGTCGTTTACCGCCTTTTTCTAATAGATAATATTTAATAATTATGATGTTGAATTTAAAATATTACAATTATGTTGAATTTTATTAATACACACCATCATCATCGGCCTATCCTTTTCCCAACTACGTGGGGTTGGCTTTTGGTCTAATTGGATAGGTAATAACAATACACACCAAACCCAAATATAAGTACCAAATATATATTATTTTAAGTAGTTATCTACTTTCACAGCAAGTTTTCAGATAAGAATTTAATGCCTCTCGTGTCTTCAGAAAATCTTAGTTTTCTTCCGCGGTTCATTCAAGTTTTTTTTTATTATTGTTCATAACTACAAAACTCCTATGTACCTATTTGCATCAGTTTCTCATGCATAGGCAATTCAAGCTTTTTACTTGTTTTGAAATCTAAAAATCACAACAACAATATATATATATAATTTTAAAATATCTCAAATCGTACGATTGTGTTTTTCGAGACACAAAAAATATATTTTTAATTGGCACATAATTTACGGCTCTGTTCAAATGAGTGTTGTTTTTTAAACAAATCACGTGTATTTGTAAACGTGTAGACTAAGTAATTAGACAGTAACAGGTCAATTTTAATATTTATAATTATTGACGGAACAAGGTCAAAATGCTCATGATTATGCAAACAATGTAATGCCATTTGTCACCTTAGTAAAAAGTTTTCGATTGCATAACAGACGTGTGGGACATCCCCAAACAAGTTACTTATAATGGATACTAAGACTTATATATCAACTTATAAACATAAAAGTCAATTGCCAAAACTGTGTGTACATAAATAATTAAATAAATAAATAAAAGATCACCACTTGAAATCGGCTCCACCTCAGTCCGACCCAGTCTGTCCCCTGTCCCCTTCTCTACCAGCAATGCCCTAAGGGCCTAAGCCGAGGTCCGCACCCCACAGGGGTTGCCCTTAACGAGCAGTCGGTTTAGGTTAACTTTTTAAGCCCTGGCTGGTAGCCTCAATTATTTATTAACTAAGCAAGTCCAAGATGCCATTAAAAAAAACGGCTTCACCGATTTGGCTGACTTTTTTTGGTTGTGTTGGTAATTATCGAGACAAAATATGTATAACAATTTGTTTTTTTGAAAATTCCACCGGAAAAGTAAAAAATTACTGACAAATAACGCTATGTCTAAACCTTTAGAACTAGGGACATAAAAATCAGCGGGACGACCGACTAATACAAACCTCATATTCTTTCAGAAGCTGATACTGAATTTATGGTTCAATCGAATAGGTTTTAAATAAAAATAACAAAAATCACTGACCGATGTTTCTAAAAGTTAAATCGATATTTAAATATTGCTTCCTGAAAAAAAAAAAAACAATTTAGACTTTGCACATGCTTACCTAATCAATTATATGGCTAGGTAAGCTCTTAGGCGTCACGTGCAAATAGTTATAATTAGGGTTAAAAGATCACCATTGTATGAAAATAGGTGATTATCTACACGATCGCAATTATCTTAAGGCACTTTTATCAAGAAAAACAACAACATTGTCTTTAAATTCTTAGAATAAAGATGACGTGGAATCTTATATAGGCACAAGTTATTTATGTTGACTAAGGAAATTAGCGATTAATTTAGACTTTTAGACTACAATTATTATAGTGCTAAAAGCATCATGCGTGAGTTAGTTGTCCAGTTGACGTATTTTTGAACACGGATGAATGGATAATGGCGGAAAATTCTGATATAAAACAGTTAAACTGATAAATAACATTTATGAAGAAGAAGAAAAGTATGCAGATAGTTGTAGGAGTTAATTTAGGATCACAAATTGCCGTAAACAAAATAAATTGATCCAATTCAGAGTAGCTCACATAACTGGCAAAATAGTGAAGCAAAACAGCGTGTCCTAGAAGCAAAAATTCGAAGACATGTGACATCTACCAACCAGCACTGGGCCAGCGTGGTAGATGATAGCCCACTCCCTCTTGGAGACAGGAGCCCTGTATCCCAGCAATGAACCATTATAGGAGGATTATGCTTTTGGTAACTCTCACAATATAAGCACCGCTTTTATTAACTGACTTATCACGTCTACGCCAAATAAGTCACGTCCGCGTCCATTAAATGTATGGTATATGTATACGTGCTCTTTGTAACATTATCGCTAACGGAAATTTAAAAGCGTCATAATGAGTGGCAATTTAGTCACCTGCATCGTATTTTTTTTTCACGAATCGTACAGAAAGTTTTTAAAATGACGGGAAGAATCACCCCCTTGACGGATGCAGGGGACTAAATTGCCACCCTGTATTTCCATATTATTTTGTTCCCTATGTTTTTTTCATTTTGATGTTATGTGTCCCGTAATGTTAATTACTTTGCCTACCTAGGTACTCTTGTATAGAATCAAGTTTTATCTAACTAAACAGTCAGCTATGCTGCTGGGGAGTTTGTTGCGCCACTTCTACTTCCTAGCTATAATACTAGGAAGTGGTGAAGGGTGGGCGTTTTGGGAGACTGTCTAAATGTAATTTTGACGTTCGAAAAGTGCTGATTCTCATCCTAATTTCACTAAATGACTTTTAATTTGATATTTTTTTATTTTATTTGATCGTAAATGCCGTAAACGTCCACATTAATATCGTCATGTTAGAAAATTATAAAAGTGCACAAGGAAACCTGAAGTAGGTAAACATGAAAATAAACCTGGCCAAATACCCTTGTGGAGATCCTGCCGTTTTGCCAAAATGATTTTGACGAAATTTTATTATCCAAACAAATTTTACCAACCTTTTTATACCAATGCAATATTTGGAATGATTTTAGTAATGCACATTTTCATTTGGTCATATTTTTACTCGGCAGATTTTTACCAAAGATAATGTCACTAAGGCATTGGTCTTTAATCAAATGATCGATTACAGCAAACAATCTTTATAAAACAAACATTTAGTCAAATGATTTGTTATGACACAGCTAGGTTAAGTTAGGTCTGTCGAGTGTGCCGCTTTGGAGGAGCCGCACCGTACCCTCATCTCAGGAGTCGGCAGCGACCTTTCAGCCGTTGTCGACTCGATGGTCACCGAGGAGTCCTGGGACGCGGTGGTATCCTTCTGCGAAACAGTCATTTCGCAGAAGGAGGCTGCGGAGAGGGAGCGGTAGATTGCTTCCGCTTGATTCCCAACATATGGTCCTTCGAGCCAGATCATATTTATGTTGACTATCAAGGTCCAGGTGTGCTACCTGTTCATGGTCTTGACTTGATAAAATTACTTGATTTCGATGATAAAACAAATACCTACTGCATTTCTGGTAGCTGATTACATTAATATTGAGACGACCGAAGTAGTGTGCGCACGCTCAAGGTGTCGGCCAGCAAGTGAAAGGCGGAGGGAAGTCCGCGATTACGGTGTGGCCCGAAGTGAAGTACTTAAAAGCTAACAAACGTCATTGGGGTTTAAGAAAAAAAAAACCTTTTTTCAAGGCATATTTTTTTTTTAAATTAAATCATGGTGGATTTTTATTTATTGTACAGACGCCAGCACATCAAGCTACCCCAATCTGTCAAATTTCTTTGATAGATTTTCAACTTTATTACAATATGATAAGGTTCATGTTCATTTGGGAAAATTTGACAGTTTGGGATACCTTGACATGCTGGCGTCTGTACATATGTAAAAACAGCCTGGTTTAATAGGACCGAATTGCTTCATGAACTGGTTTTTGGGACACTTTAGTTATTTTTAGTATCTATTGATGCCATCAATTAAATATGTTATCAAAAAGGTTTGTTTAATTTATTTTCTTGGGACAAACAAGTATTAAGGCATCATTATAATTTGTCACCGTCGATGTCGTTTCATCGTTTGTATGGGAAAACCTAAGTGCTATTTATTTATTAAAGATGTTTTACTATAGGTCAGTAAAACGCCAAGCAGTGTCAAATGCCTATTTTAAAGTTATGACATAACATAACATCACGCCTGTCTGCCTGAAGTGTTAGGCAGAAGTGTAACTATAGTACAGCCACATTTCACCAATTACGTAAACATAATTAGCAAAATGTGGGTGCCATGTACTTAAGGGGCAAGCCGACTGCCATCACCCAGCGGGCACAAATCCAGACTCCGTGCTGCTACTGAACGACAAACCCAATGGAAGGGAATTCTTCTCCGAACTACCTTTTGGAAGGACTACCATAATCATTCTATTTTCTTGTTTTAGACGTTCAAAAGTGCTTTTTGTATGCCGTTTTGAATTAATGATGTGGCTTTGACTTTAATGTTTCTTGTCAAGATTTTATAATAAACTACAATATTAAACCTACGATAGAGGTCTAGCTATCAATGAATCATGTGCTGATTAAATGGTTTCAATTGCGCGTTCATGTCCCTGCCAAACTATACCTATATACACACCTATGAAGTAATAACGAAGTAAGTAATTATAGCTATTTATTTAAAAATTCAATCATCGTTGTTAGGTACCTACAGACTTTTTGTAATAATTTATTGTGGAGACAGGCAATTATTTAATACTGTGTAGTTTTAGCAGGTAGGTAAAAAAACTGATCGAACAACATCATCACACGTGCGATCATCTTAATGATAGCCACGTTAGCCACGTCAGCCACGTGGCTACTTGTCGTTGAAGATGGCTAATCACCTATACTAATATTATAAAGAGGTATTTGTCTGTTTGTATGTAAGGAAGCTATACAGCATTGGCAGAGGATATATTGTATGTTACACCAAGAAATATCACGCGGACGAAGTCGCGGGGATAAGATAGTCTATTTCTACTACTAAACACAGACATTAACATAACATAACATAACATCATGCTGGTATTCCCCAAAGCGTTCGGCAGAGGTGTAGGTATCTATACCACACCTACATTTACGTTTAAGTCCCATGTAATAAGGGTTGAGCCTATTGCCATCAGCTGCGCACAAAACCAACCTCCAGACTGCTATTTACTGAGAAATTCCATTTAAAAAAACCTAATTACACTTGGTCTGACTTGGGACTCGAATCCAGGGCCTCAAACTCGGTAGTAGTGCTTGCAACCACTAGACCAACGACGCAGTCAAAAATAGACATTCTAAAAATATCACAAAAACATTTTTTATTCCAATAAGCATTTATTTGTTTCATTGCTAATTTGAATTCTAATTAACTTGCACGTCAAAACATACAAATAAATCGTAATTTCACATCGTTATTTCTTATGATACTTTGTCTTACACCATAGGGAAAGACTTGTGTTTAATCAGCTTTAATAGCGTCTATGTCCTCATTACTAGAAGTATTACAAAAAAGAAAGAATTGAAAAAAAAAAACATGGCCGTTCTGTGCCTGATTGTTATAGTTTTGGTCCCCATTATGTCTGTTGTGTGCCCCATTCTATTAGTTATGTGCCCCGGTCTATAAATTTTGAGCCCCATTATCTCAGTCCTGCGTATTTTTCTTGAGCAATAGTGTATTTTTTTAAAATGTTTGTAAAACTGATTCATCTGACCTCGTTTGGCACACTGATGTTATTGGTAAAAGAAATAGTTGTGATGACGTCTTTAATACACCGGAAGAAACAACGACTACATATTTTTTGTGGGACAATACTTATCACTAAAACCTAATACAATACTGTTATAATGTAAATAACGTAGCTAAGTTCTTACAAAGTTCCCAACACCGCTCAAGTCCTTCCGCTACAATTATGTACACACAAATAAAAACCAAGAAAAAACATTAACACCACTAATTCGCAAACACCACGCAGTGTCAATATATCTTCTTTTATTTACTTAGATCTTAAAGTAACGGAAGAGAAATAAATACATCCATACCTATTAACTTACTATACAAAAACACGTGTGCGTTCGTACACGCTAATCTCCGAAACCACACAACAGATTTCAATGAAATTTTGTAAATGTGTAATAGATGTATGGTTGGTTCTAGAAAGTCCTATCTTTCTGGAACCAACCAAGTTTTGGAGCGGATAAGTGGCGCTCCGAGCGAAGCAGGGGCGGCCGCTGGTTATGTTTATTTGTTTAGTTTTTATACCTTAGACTACTAATCCTGTTTTGATAAAATTAGGGATAAAGACACCTTGACGATTAAAGAATAATACTGGTATACTCATTAAAGAAAATAAAACCTTAAAAGGGTTAAAACGGGCTGATCAAGTTTGTACTGGTAGAATGTGAATTCGCGGACGAAGTCACGAGCAAATCTGCAGTAATAAATGAATCATTCTCAATGTCGACTAACCTAAGACTGTGATGATTACATTAACATAACTAAATATTTAGATAATCATATTAATCATTCATATTTCCGATATTTTTCCATGTTGTTGCAAAGCACACGCATGGAGTTTCCTTATTGTTAATTTCTATATTTGGGATGGAAATAAAATAGTGACTAAGATATTTTTTGGACATATTTTTGGCTTCATTGCAACGGCGTTAATTTTGCGGTGATCGAATGATTTGGATATGGACATGCCTATGCTAATGGTTACGAGTAGTTCCTATATGTCTATGGTATGGAAAAGTTTGTTTTGTATGTTTACAAAATTCAGGTTAGAACAGTTTTTTTTTGTAACATTTCAGTTGAGAAGGCTCAGTTTTAGCAAGTGAAAACATTCAGTTTATATATGGTCATACTTAAGGAATCGTACAGACGATCAAACTGTGCAGATTTCTCCATAGGAACAACGTCGTAACCGCAAAGCTAGCCCATACATTTCGATCAAGTAGGTATTGACGTGTTTTATGATGCTTATAATCCTACTATCCGATCAATCCTGATAAAATTATAAAAGTGAAAGTTTGAATGTTTGTTATTCAATCACGCATAAACGGCCTAACGGATATTGGTGAAATTTGACACACATATTGTTTATAAGCTGGATTAACACCGGGTTAAAAGTAACTAACCCAGTGGTTCGTTCCCGTTGGATACATTCCGACTTCTACGCGGGCGGAGCCGCTGGCAAAACCTAGTTTAAATATCTTTTTTTCGCTATTACCAAATTGGTCCCATAGAGAGAGGTGTTCCGTTTTATGGTCGGTTCCACACCCTGTTATATGACCTCACATTTCTGAAACACGCTGTATGTGTATCTTGATATAACCATTTACAACAAGCTTCCCTCTTCCTTGCTAGATTTGCATTTTAGTGCGTTTAAAGCTAAAGTAAAATCCACCTTTTGTTTAAAGGCATACTATACTATCAACGACTACTTAAACGATAAGAATTGTTGGTCGCTGTGATTAACTCAAGACAATGTTTGTGTTCCTTCACCAGAATTAGCATACATACTGACAGATTATATAATTATGTTAGTTTATATAATTATTTATTTTATTTGACTGTATAGTTCAGTTTATTTTCATTTATTGTTGAGTTAATCTACTCATTACAATGTTTTTACGCGATTTATATTAGCTTCACTTGTATGTTTGTTTGTTAGTTTGTTTGTTTGTTTGTATGTAACCGACTCCTTTGAGCGCGATTTTGACCCACTTTAAACGGTCAGATTTCATTGAAACTTTGTAAACTTGTCGAGGACCGATGACAATTCAATAATAAAAAATAGAAAAAAAAACATGTTTTTGTAGTTAGCAGAACTAAAAAATAGAAAATAAATAATAGTTTAAAAAACTAAAAAACACGCTTTAAAAACCCAACTAAAACAGGAGAAAATAATTTAATTCAATTAAAAAGCGTCGGGTGCTTGACAGTAAGTATTATAAAAATACTTCAAAAAGCACCCCACGCTTTTGAATTGAATTAAATTATTTTCTCGTTTTTTAGTTTGGTTTTTAAAACGTGTTTTTTAGTTTTTTAAACTACTTTTTTTTAATGAGTAGTATTGCAATATGTAGTTAGCTAGCGACCTCGACAATTCATATTATTCTTGCCAGTGCAACCGGCAGCAAGCTCGTCATGCTCCCTTAGATGTCACTGCTTGCGGTAGCGTCGGGGGTCCGGTTGCCTCCTTCTCACAAATATGGCGAAGGGAGCAGTGGCTGATCTTTGCGTTACGCTCGTGAACGGGTGCTGCTAGTGGTGACTGGTCGTCCTGCTGACCATGGTTAATTGTATTAAAAATTTATTAATTTTAGTCCAAAGGCTCTAGTTTAATTTTTGTTACTTCAAGTTATAGCTATATTTACATAATGCAGAATTCCATATGTAAGCGGGCATGCCCTTTATGCTTGGAGGCTTTTATTTAGATTGTTAGTTCTGTTTACGTTTTATTTTAATTTTTTACTATTTATTTCTACTTGAGTACCTATAGTTTCAATGTTTTGATGGTATATTGGCGTGTGCTAGCTGACCTATGGCAAATTCAATGTTTTTTTTTGTGTGTTTCGTGATGTTAATTACCTACTATTGTATAGAACCAAGTTCTTCTAACTTAACAGACAGCTGTGCTGCTGGGGAGTTTGTTGCGCTACTTCTTCTTCCCAGCTAAAGCACTAGGAAGTGGTGAAGGGCGGGCGTTTTAGGGGGACAGTCTTATGTAATTTTGACGTTCAAAAAGAGCTGACTCTCAGCCTAGTTTGAATAAATGTCTTTTGATTTTGATTGATTTTGATAGAAGGCTTTTACAGTGATTATTTATGAGAAGAATTATTGGGATTTTTGCAACCTAACCTCACCTACCCTTTAGAAACCAAGATCCAATCCTAATAAAAAGATCCATTCAAAAACAACGTCAGACACTTTTATTTAAACCCAATAAAACTTTATCACAAAACGTTACACGAATGAATAAACATCACAATCATTCTGCTGCCTTATCCCTAGTTAAGGCTCCCGCAGACTGGTACGACGCGACTCTGGTGGAACAATTTCCAAGAAAACTTCGTGGAAATTCTTCCGAAGTTAACATTTTACGGATATTGATTTACTAGAGTTGCGTTATGCCGGTCTGTGGGATCCTTTATGTTGTGATTAAAAACAACAGTTTTCAAATCTTATACAATCGTGATACGTGAAATGTGTATACCGATTACACGTTTATAACGTCATTGACTTGGGTCATTGTCAGTAAAACGACGTCGGAATATTCAAATCGGAACTTTGAATAAATTACTTATCCATATTTCGTCTTCTTGGGATATCCGTTTAAGGAAATTTCCGTTCGCAAATATTATCAAAGTCAAGGCGTTCTTTGTATTAAAATTAAAATATTATATTTTAGATCACCGGAACTAAGTATTTCCTTCCGTGTTTGGAAAAGTTTATAAATGAGTAGAATTCTGCAAAATAATATCACTTTTGCAAAAACCCTATTATAACTTTTGCATAAGAGTAATGTTTTCTCTTTTTTTTTCAATAAAAAATCACCCAAGCCATTGCTGCATCGTAGATAAAATAATTATGATAATTAAAAAAATTACGATCTCGTGAGTCATAAAACTAAGTACAAATAGACCGGCTACTACTTAAATTTTATTATTAGGCCACTTGATTAGTAATTTCCATTCAATTAATGACAATATTATGCGCAAAAAATACTAAAAGTTATTTAAAAAGTCAGATTTTCATACAAAATGTGTAAATCAAGTCTATGAGTGGTGTTTAAGATTTTATTTCGTCTCTAACACGAGCACCTTTTGTGAATACTAAGTATATGAGGCCCGAATTCGCTCAGACTGAAGTGATTCGGTGAGTGTTGTAATAGGTGCCGTATGTGGAATACCTCAGGTGCCATTACCTCAGGTGCCGTTAAAGCGGGTGCCCAATGTGGCATACGTCGAATCTAAATATAGACTCATGCTGGAGAGAGTACAAAACAAGTTTGTGAGGTACTTGTACTAGCGCTTGTACGGTGTATACCCATTTATCCGCTTATGTAGCCAACTTTATTTATTTTGGGTATGGTTGGATATATCGAACTGAGGGTCAGGAGGGATTTCGCACTCGTCTCGTACATATTCAAGGTACTTAGAAGGTACATAATGCGGACTTTTTAGTGTGTTACGGACAGGTACGTATGGCGAGTGTGGCTACGCCGACAGCCACGGCTGGTAGCGGAGCCGCGCGCTCGGACCAATCTTTTGAGTGAGCTGCCACTGATGCGTGCGCTCCGCACTCTCAACCTCGTAGCTAGTGCTCGCAACTATTTGGTTGATCTCCAAGTGAGTTCACAAAAAATGCATTATTTGTGATATGTTACAAAATTTAAATACTTTAAAAATATTGATAAGTTAGTAATGATAAGAATTTAGATGTACACTATCTCATTACGTGCAACCCTGTAATGATAGTTGTAAGTTGTAAAAAAATAATTTATTGATTTTATTATAGCTTAAGCACAACATAAGTACCAAAATTTAATAAGTAATACTACAAGTTTTATTTCCAACATCCTATATTTTAAGAATTATATAGTGTATTTGTATTTTTAAATTAAAGGTAATAATAATTATTTCAGTGAATCCAACATTAACTTATTTAATTATTTAGATTTCGTAGCATCCATCCCGTAAGACCATTTTTTTTTCTCTTTTTTTGTTTTTTTTTTTATGTGTTTTTTTCAGGGTTACCTATTTGCTGATTAGAGCTAGCCTTTTATCTATTCTGTGGAGCTAGCAATACAGGCTGTTGAATTAATAGAGGAATGTCTGATGAGCTGTCACAGTTAATAAGTTATAGCTTACCTACTTGAACACGCGTGTTGATACACTTCAATGAGATTTGTGTCGCTATATAATGTTTTATACGGTGCGATGTAATTGTTTTTGGCATATTGGCTATATTGCCTAAATTCAAAACATACCAATTACCTAATACGTCTTTCTGGAGTGGTCGATTCGCCCACACATAAATTAACGTTTTGCGAATCGCCTAGAGAAAATAATAAAGTGTCGTACGAGTAAATTCGTGCAAATTGACTAATAAGCCGCATACTATAACCTGAAGCAACTATTAAAGTTGCAGACAGTACAAGTCATTAATTGTTGGTTCAACCGTATTGTTTGGCACAAGCAAAAAGTCGCATCTGTAAATAGGGCTTCCCTTTGTAATTCAAGACTAGATTCCGAGGTATGTAATATAAGTAGAAACCTAATTATTTTGATAGAGCTCATGACCATGTTAGGATTTGTAGATAGAGCTAATAAGAATAATGAATAATTATGGATGGTGGTGGATGGTGGTCATACTTCTTATAGTGCAATGACGCTAGATTTTCAGATTTTTATATTTATTACGACTATTTAATCAAAACCGACTTATAGTAAGAGTATTAATTTTTATGTTGAGAAAAAGAAATAATACCTAAGTTTAAATGTGTTGTCTTGTTAGTTAGTCTTTAATTGAGATTAAACTAAGTAAGTTTCATAGAATAAAGATATCTAATTCGTCTAAAACTCTAAAACGTTATGAGATACAGGGCATTGACCAAAGTTCCCAAAAGGCACCTATCTAATCCTACACTATTTACAAAATGACCCTCACACATGCAAGGCAAATAGTAACACAGACATATACCCTCATTAGGAATTATAAATACTATGCACTTATCATTATTTGTGCTTGTTACGAGTCAAATAAACTAACTAGGTAATAATTGAAATGCAGTCAATGTTACTTATCCTATTAAATTTAAATTAATGTAGTTTGCTGCAAAGACGTTCTTCTAAATATTATAGGTAGATTTAGTTTGACCATAGTGTGACTGAGTTAGAAACACCACCCTGCAAACCATAACTCAAGTAGCGGAAGTTGGAGAACAAACAGCCAGGCGGAAGTGGGAGCGGACTGGACACGTCGTGCGAGTGAAGTGGGAGCGGGGTGGACACGTCGCGCGAGTGAAGTGGGAGCGGGCTGGAACGTCGCGCGAGTGAAGTGGGAGCGAACTGGACACGTCGCGCGAGTGAAGTTGGAGTGGGGTGAACACGTCGCGCGAGTGAAGTGGGAGCGGGGTGGATACGTGGCGCGAGTGAAGTGGGAGCGGGCTGGACAAGTCGCGCGAGTGAAGTGGGAGCGGGGTGGATACGTCGCGCGAGTGCACGCGGAGAGTTGGACATAGATCGTCACTCACTGGACGCCTGAAGAAGGACATCGCCACCCGTCGAGGGACACCACGACAAAGGTAGTGTGAGAATCTGAGGTTTGCAGAGAGAATGACACACACACAAAACAGGAAGGCCTTTGCCTAATAGCGGGACACAATATAGGCTAAGTGAAAAAATATATTTATGTGCATAATGCACCCTACTAGGATTGTTTCTATGTATTCTTGCTGCCGCCATTAACCTCAATGTGTTATTGTCATAATTTAGATAATTTAAATTGTATTTATTATTTGGATTTGCCTCAACATGGCTTTTTGATTCCATACATATCTAGTCATAGCGTCTTTCACACAATCCCTACGTATTAAAATGCATTTTCTTAAAAATGTGTGCAAAGTTCCATAAAGCAATCATAACAGCATGCAGCGTGAACAAATATTATGGCGATTCAAAAACGAATAAAGATTTATCCTAGACTCAACATAAAATAAATAATAGTTTAAAAATCTAAAAAACACGCCTTAAAAACCAAACTAAAAAAGTAGAAAATAATTTAATTCAATTAAAAAGCGTGGGGTGCTTTTTGAGGTATTTTTATAATCAAATAAAGTCAAACACCCCACGCTTTTTAACTGAATTAAATTATTTGCTATTTTTTTAGTTTCGTTTTAAGGCGTGTTTTTTAGATTTTTAAACTATTATTTATTTTCTATCTTTTAGTTCTGCTAACTACAAAAGCGTGTTTTTTTTCCTCAATTTTTTTTAATTTTTCTCTATTTTTTTTAAAATTATTGAATTGTCATCGGTCCTCGATAAGTTTACAAAGTTTAAATGAAATCTGACTGTTTAAAGTGGGTCAAAATCCCGCCCTAAGGAGTCGGTTACAAACAAACGTACAAGTGAAGCTAATATAAAGCGTGTAAAAAAAAACAACAAGACTAAAAATAGGTTCAAAGACACCGGATTCCGAAATTAAAGTTATTTTTAATTTGTAGTGTTGTTTTTGGAAGTGGGCTGTTTTTTTTTTTTGTAAAAAGTTTTCTTTTTTTCACATTTTAATAATTTTTTATTTTTCACTTTTTTTGTTTTACCTAACTCCAAAAAGAGTGAACTACTTGTAGGTATGTAGAGCAGGTGCATACCATCCCGCATACAACTATGTTGCTCCTATCATGCTTAATGGTGCAACCTTAAAAATTGTGGACAGGCTTAAGTATCTGCGTCACATTGTAACAGGTGACCTTAAGGATGACGAGGACATAGAGAGGGCGCGCAGGGCTTTGGCGGTGAGAGGCAATATGCTAGCTCGCAAGTTCGCTCGTTGCACCAAAGAGGTGAAAATTACATGTTTTAAGGCGTTCTGTCAGTCGTTCTACTCGAGTGGCCTGTGGGTGAAACATCCGCAGCGAACCCACACAGCCCTGCGCACTCAGTATAATAACTGGGTTGATGCGATGGATGCTGTTGGTGCTGCCGTGGCGCTGCAGCATGTCTGGCATATTTGCTGAAGCGTGCACGGATGGCTTTCAAGCCAAAATACGCAAGAAAGCAAAATCCTTACTGCACCGTCTACGAAGCAGCAGCAACAGCATCTTAAATGTTATTTCCTCCCGTTGTGACTGTTCTTTAAAAAATCATTGGATAAGGACGGCCTTAGGCATCAGTTAGGTATAGGAACATACTAGCATACATACTTTTAAGTTACAGTTTTGTTACTACCACACTAACATTTTGTGATAATTACTATGATTATGAAACTGCTATGAAGATAATCTGAATGAAATAAATAATAACATTACCGTATTTAGTAATATGGTACGGGGTACCTACCCTACACCAATTCGTATAGCACTGCTTGCTATGTACACAACAGTGACAGGAGGTATTAGAACACCATCAAGATACTCAAACTGGATTGAATACGTATTATCGAAGCTAGCGCAAAAACTACCCAAGCAAAGTCAGTAAAATGTATTATTATGGTATCCCCCCTTTTTGAAAACTGTTAAAAGATATTAATACTAAATAGTTTTTCAGATATCGGTAGCTATGGCAAAAATCTGTAGCTACGTATATAGGCAAATAATGAGTGCTCTATAACTGCACACTGGTACGAAATCGGCTATCAGCTAGGTACCTACCTGTAGCCGATTTCGTACCAAGTGAAAAGTTTAGTCAGTCAACAAAGCTACGGTTACGAATAATTAACAAACCGTTATTAAAATGACAATCATCTCCTAAAAGTCGGTTAAGTGCGCTCTTTAAATAACAGTTACATTACTGAATTGTAATGAGGAACTGTTAAAATCGGTGTTATTAACATTGTACACTATTGTCATTAAGCAGGTCGTTTTTTAATCACTTGGTGCGATTTCTCTAAAGAAGATCACTTTCATTCTCTCTAAGATTCAAAATTGGTTATAAGAAGACAATGGGCAAAAGTATCTATCCAAAAGTCTACCACTAATGATACCTATGGAACAAATTACCGTACACCCATATTTTGCTTGTTAAAATTCGAAGAAATGTGACCAGAACTGTGTCCATGTAGTGGATGCTGGCCCAATCCCTCTCACAAGGCGTAGGCCTGTGTCTCAGCAGTGGGAACATTATAGGTTGCTAAGTATTAAATATTTGGCCTACTAATATTTTGTAACAACGTAATTTAAAAGCGTGTCCATGGATTTTCTTGCCTGTTCTACTCCATAGGAACCCTTCGCTTTGAAATGTGCGACTCCATCGCTCTGACTGACCGACTCCTTTGAAAATTTAAAAATGTCTGTACCTACATGGTTTAATTGAAATAAATGCTTTGACTTTGGGTTTGGACTAAATATTACTAACTGTTCCCAACTAGAAGGAGAACTTTCCAAAGTGGGAGCAAAATATTTTGACAACTTCAACACAAATCTCAAAATAGTAGTAGACAGTTGTATCGTTCAATTTTAATTGTATTTAGGTTTGCAGGCCTTGTAACTGTTACTGTTTAGTAAATAATAATGTCTGTGTAAACAATTTAGTCGCTAACTAATAGTATTTGTTATTAATTTAGATTAGCTCCTTATTAATAATTATTATGATGGCATTGGACATGTTATTTGACATGAATATTTAGGTTTACGCTTGGTATAAGTACCAAGAGTAACCCTAAATATCTATGGTTAGTAGAGGTATAAGGTAGATCGAGAAATTAATATTTTAAATCTCACGCAGATGAATTCGCGGGCAGAAGTTATCTTCTTGGTCCCAAACACACCGCGTTGCATCTCATCGCGCGCCCGCCTGTATTATTTCGTTTTCGCTAAGTATTCTTTTTCACTCGGCTCCTAAGAGTAAGCTCCGCAGCGTGATGTTAAATAGCCAATAAATAACCTTTTCTAAGGATTGGGATATAAAATGCAAAAATAACTTTTCAAATCCAACCGGTAGGTCTAGAATAAGCGCGTTCAAACTATTGTCAAACTATTCAAAATAAGCATGAAAGTAGAATAAATGCTGAGGAAATTCGTCCCTTGCAAAGCATGATGTGATGAGGCAACGGTGCGGTGAAAAGAAGATTAGTGACAATAAATGAAAAGAGCATGCTTAGATGGTTTGTAGATGTTGAGAGGATAAATGAAAGGCGACCATGAAGGTTACAAGGCAGATGTGAGTGGAAAAGCCGGGACACCCTAGAAAGTCATAATTATATAGTGACCTTATTGGTGATGTTCTCTAGAAAGGTCAGAGGCATAGCACTCGCAGCCAGCGTGCGTGTATGACCATTGACCAATGTATAAACGTAAACGAGGCAAAGTGAGTGTGGAAAGATCAGAGGCATAGCACTCGCAGCCAGCGTGCGTGTATGTCCATTGACCAATGTATAAACGTAAACGAGGCAAAGTGAGTGTGGAAAGATCAGAGGCATAGCACTCGCAGCCAGCGTGCGTGTATGACCATTGACCAATGTATAAACGTAAACGAGGCAAAGTGAGTGTGCAAAGTGAGTGTGCAAAGTGAGTGTGGAAAGATCGTAGCAGGTGGCGTTCTGCAGTTTCTGCCTACCCCGTAGGAAGAAGGCGTCAGTTTATGTATTAATGAATTATTACATAGGCAGGGTTTAATCTACATCTGGTCTTTGTAGTAGGTTATGATAACAGTTCTCTATGTAAGTTGCGGGGTCATTGAACATATCAAAGCTGTAGGTATTGCGCCCAAATATCACAAGAATTAATCATTCATTATTAATGAGGTTATGAATACATACAAATTATGTATTACAGATAGTGTACTGTCTAAGGTCCCATGTAGTTATAGTTAGATATGAAACAAATAATTTCAAGAGTGCTGTTCCGCAATTTCGTCGTCAACAGCTGTTTTATTTATCGTGCTTTTGGTACTTCTATGGTTAAGTTTATTTTGCTAAATATTATGATTTTGTAATTTTAGAAAACACTAATTACACTTTGATGGAATACTAGGTCAAAAATATTAACAACAAGCTTTTTTCCGTCAATTTTCGCGCTGTAATGAATTTTCCCAAGGTTACAACTTTAAAAAAAAAATGGTGTCGTTTTGTGTCGTTTTTTTTGCTAAGTTCCTATAGCCACCTTCCAGCTCCAGCATCAGATCAGCTCCATGTCTTCATAATATTGCATTGTCACGCGATATACATATGCATGCAAAATACAACAAACATAGTTACATACATACTTACATTGCAAGTTAAATAAAAGCTTGTAAAAGTAGGCGACAAGAAGAAACGATGTTTTGTTTTATTATAATTATTTCAGTCAGTGAGTAGGTACGTTTTGCTTAATTTTAAAGTTTCTTTAAGACTCGAATAGTCTTAATCTCTTCTTAGAGATAATTTGCAGGATCAATTATGTTTGTAATTTGTTTAAGTTAAATAGCGATTTATATTTACATAGTGCGCTGTTTGGGGTTTGCCGGTTTGGTCGGGGTAACCCCGTATGCATCAAATATTAGTACATGGTCCACAAAATATTATAATTTGTGACAAGACACTATGTTAGTACATAAAACAATAGTGTTATTTGCACCTACCTGTAACAAACTGCACTTGCATATACGGAATAAATTATAATACAGTGTGACAAGAAGGGTAATTTACTTAACATCTTTTCGAAATCCGGAGGCGGCGGCGGCGCACAGTGGGCTGAAACGGGCCGGTAAAGGACTTAGCATTTAAAAAAAAAAAGTTTCTTTTTCTGAAATTTTAAATATTGTGTTGGATTTATCTATCGATTATAAGTAATTATTTCTATGAGGGTCGTTCAGATAACTTAGTATTTTCGGAGTTATAAATATCCAAAGTAATTTTTGTATGAAACAAAAGAAAAAAATGTGAAAATCTCGAAATTCTCAAATTTTCTCAAAGAATTGACTCTACGTATGCATAGTACGTATATTTGTCCTATTTTAGCGCCTATTCTCGGGTTGCGATTTTCTGCGATTTGGTCGCAATTTCAAATTTTGTTCTCTATTCCACACCACCATAGAGGTTAAGAACTAGGCGCGTTTTTTTTTATGTAGTGGTCTCCCCTTTAGGTAGGCCTAAAGGGGAGACTACTTTTCTACTGCATTTCCTGGAATGGTGTTGGCGGTACCTACGAAAGTCTTTATTTCTAGCTTCAGCAGCTTCTTCAGATAGCTGTCCAATTGGTATTAGACCAAATCTTTCAATAATAGCTGCACCATGCATAAGAACTTTATGAACACTTGAAGGCATATAATACCAGCTATATAATTCCAAATACAGTTGCATGGTCACTTGAGCATATTCGTGAAATTTCGCTGTGTCAATGTGGTAACCTGATGAAATTGCCTCTAAAATGATTGCAAATCGCCTTATTAATTTTTCACTAACACCAGTTATCTCAGCAGTCATGTTTGGATTTGCAAAAAATCTTCTAGCAGTATTTCCGTCATTCGTGGAGCCGTGCCCTTGTTTAACAACATCAATCAGAAGTCCCATTCTATTTTTAAAAGCGTCTTGTATGTCTTTCTTTCTTCTTTCCATGATGCACTTGTTGTCTCCCTTTACTGTCCATGTCTGTATCGTTAATCTGTAGGCTATATGCAGAATGCATTCCATCATTCGTATCCAGGTATGCAATGATGACAATCCGTATTTACAGAGATCTGGATCAGTCGGTTTTGATGCAATTAAGGGCAAATTATTCATCTCTGTTGGAGTGGCTTTACAAATGTCGCATCTCTGAGATGAAGTATCACATGAAATTGATGTTGCTTTTCCGTCTATCATAGTCATTAATAAAGAGTGTGAAATTTTTATTTCTCCAACTTATGTTTTCACTAAATTTACAATCTCTTCCTCAATAGCACTTTTTTCCCGCAATATCGTTATTTTATTTTCTTTCACAAATTCGAAAAAGATTGGACGACACCAGTAAGATGAATTTGGTGAATCGTTTTGCCAGATAACTTGTTCGCCGCACACTAATTTTATTGGCACTAAACTACCCATAAATATGCTTGAATCGTCAAGTTGACTTTCTTGTTCATCGTCTGTTTGTCATACCGTCATACCTACCTATGGTGGTGGAAAATGTCGAACATTGTTTTTTTTTTAAAGAACTAAGTAGGTATTGAGGTTTTCAGGCCGTTTAGTATACCTACATTATTTTCAATTTCAATTTAATTGGAATAAATTGCTTAACTAAAATAACATGACTCTTCATACAAATTTGATATGGCTATATCTCCGAAAGTACTCGTTAAATTAAAAAAAGTCAAAGAATAAAAACGTTTTAAATTTATGCCTAGATACCAAAAAAATACATTTGATCTCTTAAGACCCAACCTTGTAATCCCAGCCCACTGTGCGGCGTCGAGGTGTAAATCCGCAAATATCAACTTTAATGAAAAGTAAAAACTTTTTCCAAAAAAAAACAACCGATTTCCGGAAAAACACTACAAAGTGAAAAATATTTTTTTTAAAGGTTTTATTTTTCACTTTTTCGTTATAGTACCTACCCCACATTCATTCGAAATTTCATCTACCTTGGGGTCAAAACAATGCATATTTATGCGATAGCAGCAATCGCGGTTGATTTGCTGTCATTTTTTGAAGAGTTCCGTTGTCTGTCTCCGAAACGCATCATCAGATCTATATGAAACTTAAATGGGACCATTTCGGAATAAACTCCTTTCGAACAAAAAAGAATTTTATTTTGCAAATGCGTCAACATATGACGGAGTTATGCCCGAACAATGTAAGCATGTCGAATTGATAACCTCCTTCTTTTTGAAGTCGGTTAAAAACAAATGAGTTTGTTTGGATAGTTGTTTTGGCGTTCACTTGAATGAGGTTCGAAGAGAACTTTAAAGAATAGTACTATAGTTATTAGTATTATGAAATTATGAAAGATTTTTCTGTCAGCCTGTTTTGCACGGTTCGATTTAATTACCTGTGGCATACCATAACTTGAAGCAACCATGAAACTTGCACCGAGAGACTTCTGTCAGTACGACAATTCTTGTTTACATTTATACAATAAAGCTGAAGAGTTTGTAAGTTTGTATGAACGCGCTAATCTCTGGAGTCACCAATCGGATTTCAAAAAGTCTTTTTGCATTGGATAGACCATGTCTCGAGGAAGGCTATAGGCTATTTCACCCTTAGGAGCTGAGCAAAAAGAAGAAAAGTCTGAAAGATTGACAAGTGAAAATGAAGTAACAGCGCGGGCAGGCGATGCTACGGGGTGGTGGGCAAAACAAGACATGTTAGGAGCAGGTAACGAATATATTAAATTAGCAAACACGCAAGTATGTATTCGTTTAAATGAAACAGACGACTAGATGAGTGTAAAGAACGCATTCTCTCGACGGCTGGACTGATAACAGTGTTTAGACGGCGCAAGTCATTTGTTGCTTCAATTTCATTGTATGCTACAGGCATCCTGTAACTGGCGATGGTTTTCCTTTACTCCTTGCAACATCAACAGAAATTTACTTGGAATGTACTGAAATAAGAACCTTTGCAGCACTAGAGGCCAGTGGCAACGGCCCCGACCTACGAGTTGTCGGTCGAACCCAGCCAGTCAACGTTAAATAATTTCATCACCACTGCTCTCAAAACGGTGAAGGAAAACACCGTGAGAGAACGGAATGTCCTAGAACTAAAAATTCGAAGACATGTGACATCCACCAACCCGCACTGGGCCCGTGTGGTGGATTTCAGCTCTCACGCTCTCAAAGGGAGGAGGCATGTGTCCCAGCAGTGGGGACATGATAGGCTGATACTTAAATAAAATATCCTTTGTAGCTTTAAGAACATCGCTGTACACAGAATGCTCTGAGCTTTTAGTGATAACTATTATTCTAAACCGCATCGACGACAATTCATTGAAGTAAGTGATTACTAATGACTAATTTCTTTAATCTCTAGGAATGTACATGTCTGCTTTGAACAATAATTTTGAAGACTTGAGGAATCATATTGTAAAAATGAGGTTGTTTTGTGTATTTGTGACAATATTATTGTTATTCTTCCTGAATGCTATGGAATTTATTAATTATACCAGCATGTCATTAGTTTTAAATACATTATTTTAGTGTATATACATCCAATAGGGAACAGGATTAATAGGATGAATAATAAGGCAAAAAGGTTACCATAAGTACCAGTAGGACATGTTTAGGTAAATTTCCCATAATGTATTTTTTTAATAATATTTGTTTCAATTTATATTTTTCTATTTAAGTAATTAATGGCCATAGATATTTATTTATTAAAAATAAAATGAGTCGGTACCTGTAGCAATATAATTATATACTTATTAATAATAAGTAGAAATAATATTTGTTACAAAACACAATGCTGAAAATAATAAAAAATAAACCTACCTAATGAAACAATCACATAAAATCACTTCCAACCATAAGATAGAAAAATCCACAAAAATAAAAATAAACACTAACACGTTTACGATTCGATTAGTACGTTCTGCGCGCGCGCATAAATTCGACTGAGCAATCTATGGCACAGTACCATACCTATATAGTCAAGTAGCTAACTTTCGGACAAAATCTACTGACGCAAAACAACAAGATTAAAACATTATATAATTTTTAATAGATTCTTTTTTTACATTAAATACCAGGGCTATAATGGGCATTCAATATGCTTTTTAGGATTCCCAATTTATATTCAAATATTGATAAAAACCATATGCTAATTATTATAATGATCAAGATACTTTGGTGATTTAATTAAATAATTTGGAACCTAAGCAAAATTAAGTGTCGCATTTGGGGCAGGTGCTCTTGACCATGTGGCTCGTGGCTAAGTGACGATGGGTAAAGCATCGATCGATTAGCTTAAGCAAGAGTTCCTTTGATGGGTTTTTTTTTTTTTTGAGGATGGGAAATCATCAAATAACTTCTCCCGTTCTGGGTGGAGCAGGAGGGCGTGTCAGACTTTTACTGACTAAAACCCACCCGTGTTCCCTCAGTTGCCGATGTGCCAGGGGCGATGGTATCTCTTTCGAACAACCCGCACCCCTGGCAGGCATCAGCCCTTGCGGACCCCGCCAGTCCGGCGCACCAGGACACATGGCACGCCGTGACCACCCCAGGAACCAAGTAGCACAAGGGCCCCAGACTACCCTGGCACCCCTGGCACCCTTGGTCCCCCTGCGACGGGTCAGCGCTGTGGCCCCGCCGCCTACCACTTCTCGGCCGCAGGGGATAGGGAGAGCGACCAACGCTATACCGACACTCCTCTTCCCCTGCGGCCCCACCGCGTCCGCCATCAAACGGTGGCGGCCCCGTCCAGGCCACGGAAGGGAAGAGCGCTACTCAGAAGTACCGGCACTCCTCCTCCGCCGCAGCCTGTAACCCTCAGCCGCAATGCCTCCCATTCGACATCGCGGCCCGCCTCAGTTACGGTACACCTCACCGCAACCTACTTTTGGCCGCTACGTCGTCGGCTAGAAGACAAAAGCCCTGACGAGCGGCCCCACCTTGGGGTTCTCTTCGCTTCACCCTGGGAGTGGACCACGGCTACTGAGCCCCCCCGCAACGACAATGCGGGAACCCACTGGGGGGTCCTTTGATGGGTTAGTTGACAGTTTGACACATTGCGTATGCGACCCCTTCATGATTTTAAGACTACACATTAAATACCGTCAGTCACGTAGGTATGTATGTAGGTGTGGTGTTGTCTGGCTATCTTCCAGAGTATCCAAGTCGAAAAATAAAACTAGTTTTATCCGCATCTTCGCCAGCGTTGAGGTCAGAAATGATTCCACAGGAACGTACCTACTACCGGGATACAAAGTATCCAATATCCTAACCCAGATCATGCTCTATTCTCTAGTCGTAAAAAAACAACAGACAGACAGACCCACGCGAAGGACAGACTGAAAAACGGGCAGCGTTAGAAAGGAAAGAAAAATGCTTTTATTGGCATTACAGCTAAAAAAAAAACGGAAAGAAAGCAATGCTTATCATGCCGAAGGGGCTACAGCTCAGCATAATGTCAGATGACAACACAAGGCGTGCCAACTAACGCTGATTTTTAGCTGCGGCCCACGACTGCCGTATGCTAGAATAATACGGGCTCGTGGCTAAGTTATAAGGTCCGCACGGTCCGATCGATCAGGTTTAGCTACACCTTACCTTAGCGTAGCTATGCTAGCCGCAGTTGGTACGTGGATGGGTGGTCATATTTACATACCGGGCCCCTCCCGGTATGTAAATATGACCCCTCCGTGCATCGGAAACCACGTTAAGCCATTGGTCCCAGCTGTCATTCGTGAATCTTTGACAGCCGTTGCGGGTCTTCAGAAGCTCAAAACTCTGACAACCAGTGTTGCCAAGGGATTTCATATTACCCAGTAACTGGGTTGTGGATGTCTGACGCAGTCTTAGGCCCGTATTACAGAACATCACTCAAAATTTTAGGATTACCTCAAACTTGTTTAAACCCATAAAAAAAATGCAAATCGTTGATGATTAAGTGGATAAACAAGTTATGAAGTAAATAATCTTCTATTAAAGATAAAAACGGCTCCAGATAAAATAACCACACATACACACACTGACAATCTCATACACACACACACACACAAATGCACGCATATACGCACACATATACACACACACACCAACAGACTAATGATAATAAATAAGAATTATTAACTCATAAACTTTTTTTAGGCCTCTCCCAGGCTGCGCCACAACACTCTATCATCCGCCTTCTGCATCCAGTCTGTCCCAGCCACATTTTTAAGGTCGTCGGTCCATCTAGCTGGGGGCCGTCCCACACTAAGTTTACCGATACGCGGTCTCCACTCCAGGACTCGTCCGCTCAGCCGTCCATCGGTCCTTCGACAAACATGGCCAGCCCACTGCCAGAGAGGCCTATGTCTAGCAGTGGACTGTGATAGGCTGAATTGATTGAAGCATTTTTTAGTTACATGTTGCACTAATTGTAAGATTTAAAAGAGCGGCCCCTCCTGGCACTGGCATCTATATGCTTAAAAGGAGACGCCACCAACTGTTTATTGTACAAAGTGTAATAATGAAATAAAACATTTTGATTTCGATTTTTTTTTTTTTTTTTTATGCACAGCAGATTTAATCAAACTTAGAAGAAATAGAAACCATTTATGTACCGGTAAACATGGTCAAAAGAAAAATGCAACCACAAAAAAAGGTCAAATGGCGATTCAAGTTTGGTAATTCATCATCAACAACGATATGGAGCCTTTGGGAATGCCACCTGAGTATTCCATTCATTATTGTCATCACCAGGCCTACACTGAAAACTGCAAGCCACTGTTGGACTGCCTCTGTAATCAATACCATTCCTCTTGTTACGCTACAATCATCCATTCCATCGATAAAACAGTAAGTTCTAAAACTAAACCCGACTACTGAAAACCACGCTCTAAAAAGCATGAAACAAGAAAATGTTCTCATCTGAAAGCCGTGCTCATAGGCAACTTTTCCCAAAAGCTTATTATCGCGTATTACTGGTGGAATGTATCGTTTAAGCGGCATACGATCACCTTTAAACGACTTCAAGTTATGATTAGTAGTTGAGACTTTATGTTGGAACAGATGAACATACATTTCTACAAACATATAATTATAAATAGATGCCGCCCAAAATCATAACCATCCTTTTTGCTCCGCCGTAGTCACACAAAAAGAAAATCTCGAAAGTCTTGTTAAGCTAGTGCGTCAATATTTATCTAGGTATATATATTTTTTATGTGATCTCAATGTTACGTTTTTCGTCGAGTTTTTTGACTTCGATAATATGTTTCGTGCGTCAGCAATGTGTATTAAACCAGTTACGACATGATGTTTACTCGATGCTATAATGACTGACATCCTCTGTAACTATACGTCTTGATATATTAATTGGCCCCGCCAAAGTACTGCCAAGCTAGTTTTCACAAAGTATCATTTTTTCGAACGTCAATAAAAGAATATACAATGGTATAAAAAATAAGCTTATTAAGTTCTGTGAAACAAGAATTGCTACTTAATTTGATTTGATGCTATGAGAACATTGGTAAACAGATTCTTTAGATGCGCGTGAGTTACTAGTCGTACGCATTAAGTTGATGCAGTTGGTAGCTAAACGTCACTCCCTAGGCCAGTGAGCATCATGGCATAATCAGCCTATATAGTCCCACTGCGGGGACACAGGCCTCCTCTATTCGAGAGGCCACTGCGGGTTGGTAGATGTCACATGTATTAGAATTATTTGGTTTTAAGACAGCCGGTTTCCTCACGATGTTTTTCTTTGGAGTTTTGAAAGCAGTGGCGATTAAATGTTTTCCACAAAGCAAAGCGCTTGCCTGGGTTTGAACTCACGACCTAAAATTTGTGAGTCGGGATCATTACCACTGAGCCACCACTGATGTTGAGACCAAATAAAATGGCCCATCTCCGATCATGCCCTGACATTATAGAAAAGAAAGAAAGAACAACAACACGAATATCTGAGCTAGATTATTCCTGGACTTTAAAAGAGACTTTGACCCTGGAATTAATTTCACCATTTCTTCGCAGGGGTAGCCAGACAGGAAATGTGAAATCTATCATCTAGTTTTTTTTTTTTTTTAATAATATGACGTGTAAAAGTGATTACAATATCATAATATCAGAATAAACTATTTCTTTAGTAGCGCCATCTACAACGCCACATGCCAACTACGCATCACACTGACGTCACACATTATCCTGCATCACGCAAACTTTGCCACCAGACACAACACCCGTCTGGGCGGAGGATCCTCCCTCTTCTATGGGGGCTAGTGAACTTTACACCCTTTTCCTCGTGGCTCTATAATTTCATTTCCATAACTATATGCAGTTGCTGCCAAGAGGAACTGAAGATCTCTGGCGTAAGCTCTGTCTGTATGACGGAATGTTGGGGTAAATACTACCAGCCTAGTACTGTCCTACTTCTGCGCAAAGGCTTCTCATACAGCGAAGGTATGAACGTTGATCACCATGCTTGCTCAAGACGGATTGGTGATTTCAGACTTTAGTTAATTAATTAAAAGTCCAGGTTTCATCGCGCTGGTTTCCTTTACGCATATCCATGATGTTCAAGATATACTTAGAAAGGACGTGTGAATTGTTAAAGTCACGTTGATAATTTGTCTAGGTCTGAAGCCATTACGAGTAAGGCCTTTATCCACTATGGGCCCTAACGGCATAAAAAATAACCCAGTTTAAAAAAAAAAATCGAATCGAACCTTCGATAAGATAGAAGAAAAAGAAGGTTTGAGCACGTCTGCTGATTTCCTACTGCTAGTTTTGGGCCAATGAAAAACCCAGCGTAAATATGTATTTACCGTAGATTTTACTTCCGCATTTCTGTTCAGTTTATCATTTTATTCTTGTAAGAGCTAAAAATAAAATACCAATATTAATCTGTATCTGTAGGCATGTGGCTAAATAATAACAGCCGCTCAGCTTGATCTTCAGGGTTAAGCAACACTTACCGAGGTCGTTACGTGCATGGATCACAATGCATAATAAACCGAGAGCCCACCTTGCCTCGGGAAGCACGTTAAGCAAATAGTCTCAGCTGTAATTCGTAAATCTTTGACAGTTGTTACGGGTCGTCAGAAGTCCCAAAGTCTGACATCCAGTCTTGCCAAGGGGTGTCGTGTTACCCAGTAACTGGGTAGTGGAGGTCAGATAGGAAGTCGCTTCATGTAAAATACGGGTATCCACTATCCAGCTGCATCTGGTTAGACTGAAATCACATACATATAGGTAGGTACAGTACAGTGTGAACTACATTAATGCACATTAAGAAAGTTAGTTTGTTCAGTATCGTTTACTGAATTGATTTATTATAAGTATTTTTTGTGGCAAAATAAAACAAACTACCTAACTTACTGTCACACTTCCGCTGTACAGTCGAAACAAACCAAAATGGACGAAGTGCTTATTACGCTTAAATCTTTTAAATACGTAGATTTGTAATGTTACCACAATTTACTCCTATTACTAATAGCCAACCCAACTATAACGAATTTAATCATTAATAATGATTTTACAAACTTAAACCTTTTGACATAAGTCCCTACTTAGGTATTAGTAAAAATTCAGTGTAAGTATTATGATTATAACATTACATTCTAATTGGGGTGTTTTGTTGGTGATGTGCGTTAATTCAGTGGCCGTAAGCGCTACTGCTGAGCTTGATGTCCTCGGTGGTGTAGTGGCCGCAAGCGCTACTGCTGAGCATGAGGTCCTCGGTGGTGTAGTGGCCGTAAGCGCTACTGCTGAGCTTGATGTCCTCGGTGGTGTAGTGGCCGTAAGCGCTACTGCTGAGCTTGATGTCCTCGGTGGTGTAGTGGCCGCAAGCGCTACTGCTGAGCATGAGGTCCTCGGTGGTGTAGTGGCCGTAAGCGCTACTGCTGAGCTTGATGTCCTCGGTGGTGTAGTGGCCGCAAGCGCTACTGCTGAGCATGAGGTCCTCGGTGGTGTAGTGGCCGTAAGCGCTACTGCTGAGCTTGATGTCCTCGGTGGTGTAGTGGCCGTAAGCGCTACTGCTGAGCTTGATGTCCTCGGTGGTGTAGTGGCCGCAAGCGCTACTGCTGAGCATGAGGTCCTCGGTGGTGTAGTGGCCGTAAGCGCTACTGCTGAGCTTGATGTCCTCGGTGGTGTAGTGGCCGTAAGCGCTACTGCTGAGCTTGATGTCCTCGGTGGTGTAGTGGCCGCAAGCGCTACTGCTGAGCATGAGGTCCTCGGTGGTGTAGTGGCCGTAAGCGCTACTGCTGAGCTTGATGTCCTCGGTGGTGTAGTGGCCGCAAGCGCTACTGCTGAGCTTGATGTCCTCGGTGGTGTAGTGGCCGCAAGCGCTACTGCTGAGCATGAGGTCCTCGGTGGTGTAGTGGCCGTAAGCGCTACTGCTGAGCTTGATGTCCTCGGTGGTGTAGTGGCCGCAAGCGCTACTGCTGAGCTTGATGTCCTCGGTGGTGTAGTGGCCGCAAGCGCTACTGCTGAGCATGAGGTCCTCGGTGGTGTAGTGGCCGTAAGCGCTACTGCTGAGCTTGATGTCCTCGGTGGTGTAGTGGCCGCAAGCGCTACTGCTGAGCTTGATGTCCTCGGTGGTGTAGTGGCCGCAAGCGCTACTGCTGAGCTTGATGTCCTCGGTGGTGTAGTGGCCGCAAGCGCTACTGCTGAGCATGAGGTCCTCGGTTGTGTAGTGGTCGCAAGCGCTACTTTTGAGCATGAGGTCCTGGATTCGATTCCCAGGTTTTGTAAAGTGTTACCTAAGTATTCGATTTTTATATCTGAAATTTCTCAGTAATAGTCCGATTTGTGCCCAGTTGATGGCAATAGGCTCGTGCCCTATTACATTGGGTTTACTACAGCTATACTATAGTTTACTACAGCTATACTATAGTTTACTACAGCTATACTATAGTTTACTACAGCTATACTATAGTTTACTACAGCTATACTATAGTTTACTACAGCTGTACCTGTGCCCAACTCTTTGAGGAAACAAAGTGTGATATTTATTTATTTATTAAAACTTAATGCACAAGTGAAAAATACTGTACAAAGGCGGACTTAATGCCTGAGAAATTTTCGACCAGTCAATCTTAGGGTGATACAGAGACAAAACATGGCAGGTGCAACATAGGGGATAGGTTACTCGAAAAATAATACATACTAATACATACATACATACAATGAAAATAAACTTTGTCTTGAGAAATAACGATAAGTAGAGGAGAAAACGAATCCAGCAATTCAGCGCTGGGATGATTCTGCCAACTTCTTACGAATATGCTCACGTGCCTTTACTTTAAACGAAAACCGACCGGTTGCCATCCGGATATTCAGAGGGAGCGCATTCCAAAGAAACACCGCCTGGACAAAGAAAGAAGATTGGATGAAACCAGAGCGGTGAGAAGGACATCGTGGAAGACGATTATTGGTGGAACGAACGTTTTTACTATGCGCAGAGCACAAGTAAGTATTGAACCTGGGAAGTCAGGTAAGAAGGAGAAGTGGGTTTGTCAAGTATAGAAAACAACACTGACGGAGCCTTCAACTCTCTGCGTTGTCGGATGGGTAGCCATTTTAAAAGCAACCGGTGCGCGGACACATGATCATACTTACGAAAATTGAAAACGAATCGAATGCAGTTATTTAGAAGGCGGTCAAGTTTATTGAGGAGATCTGCATTCAGCACCCTAATTGCGTAACTCACGATTCATCATAATTGGTTTCGTTTTGAAACAGATGGCTAAACCATTGCTTCATATGTTCGAAAAATGTGTCTGCTCAACAACGTAAATAACGCAATGAATATTGTTGAACTGTCAAAATGAAACCGATTATGATTAATCGCGTGTTACGCAATTAGGGTGCAGGTCATAGTAACACAAATCGCCATAGTCAATTATGGGAAAGATTAGGGATTGTTGCCTTTATGTGTGATGGGAGTAGGTTTTTCAACCGATAGAGCGACCGCAACGCGTGATATTATGTTATGTTTATACTAATGTATAAATTTCTAGAAAAGAAACAATTGTGTTGTTGATCACCGAGAGTATTCAGAGTGCGTCGAATTTTTCCATCGCTTGGTAATACATAAATATCTTCTACACTTGACAAAAACATCGTAATTATTATAAGCTAACATGCTTACGTTAGCAATGCGTTTAACATGGGCACAAGTTCAGACAGGTCACTCATGTACAATGGAAGAAATATAATGTCGTTGTACATATTACTTACTGACAAAAACGTCACACTAGTTTTTATTACGAAAATATGACGACTCTCGTTAATTATCCTGCGTAGATGTGTTATATATACAAGTAGTAATAATACCAGTGTCTTACTGTCCCACTGAAGGGCAAAGGCCTCTTGTCACGCAACAACCGACTTCCTAAAAAACACTACAAAGAGACATATAACTTTAATTTCGGAAGTCTGTGTTTTTGGTTTTGTGTTATCGTTTTTTTTTCCAACGACTTTCGAAATTATAGTTATTTTTCACTTAGTTTTATTTTATTTTTTTTTTGTTGGAAGGAGGTTGTTTGTTTTTTGTTTCTTTTATTACAATATAATATGCTTCAATAATTATGACAGGAACATATTATAACATAATCAATATATACCAAGTGGAAAAAATACGAATTATTGAAGCTAACTCAAAAACCACACGGGAGGAGGTAACGGGAGAGGTCAATGACTTCAAAAGCCTGTCAAATCCAGTAGACCGCACTCATTAAGATGGAAGCTCCAGGGTTTTTGGAATTACCCGGTCAGTGGCCGGTTGTGTGGTTGGCGTCCGTAACACGTATGTATTTACAGATTTATTATAATTAAAATCATCAATACAACCTTCTAAGTTCATTTAATCCCATTCAATGACTATTTCATGAAAGTTACAGTTTATACATACATTGTTATTATTCCTAATTTGTTTATGTTTGTAATATAACAAAATTATGGGTATTATGTCTGAAATAAATAAAATTAGGTTCAACATACAGCCGGACACTGACTTGAAAATTGCAAAAAACATAAGAAAATTAGAATTTCGCGGGTGACTCTGGCGCCTCCACCACGAGGAACAGACAGACATACAGAAGCAACTGGAACCAGCTCTACATAGTCGAACTTTCAAACTTCATGCAACTTATTAAAACTGTACTTTTGTAAAGGGTTCCTCCAATCGTCTCGGTCATAAATAAATATTCTGGTTTCAGTGATCAGTGACGCACGAACACCTTCCACGAAAAGAAACTGGTTCCAATATTACTGGTTCACTTGTTAAATGTAGCGTTTCAATCTGCGTCATTCAATTTCGTAATCGGTTGAAAAAAAAACCAAAGATTAAAACCCTTATAGGGTAATGATCTTTGGAGAAAGAAAAAGAAACCCAACCCAGAGATTTAATCTCTGGGTTCTTTTTCTTTTGTTCAATTAGTTTTAATTTATTATATCCAGTGAAGGAATTCTTTTGAATTCAACTTATAATATTAGCTGACAGACTTCAAATAATATTGATATTAAGTACATGTACACACACAATTACATAATTATGCGCACTCATTTTACAACATTTTTTTTAAATAAATTGATTGCACTTTTAAACCTATGCTTTTTGCCATGATCTTGTGTAGGTACTGATACAACACTCTTTTTAGTAAAAGGTTTTTGGTATCATAGTGACAGCAGAACACTGACTCCCTTAGGAGTGACTAACACAGGATCTCCTAGTTTGGGAGTCAGGGTTTACCCTATTCTAAATCACATTTATTCACTGCAATTCATGTGACCTATTTTTAAAACATTGTTGAAGGTTTTGTATAAATGAAGATTTTTATTATTATTTATAATGTACTACCTACATATAAAAAAGAGGGAAAATAATCACAGGGCATTAAAAAAATTCGTCCCCATCGCTGTCAACGGAAAAGTGCCAAAAAGGCTGGTAGAATTGCCACGTTGTACGGTGATACTGATTCTTTGGCCAAAAATAATTATTATCTACACTAATAATAGGTCTTTACCTATGAAATTGCCGTTTTGCAGTACTGGCCATTTCAAATCAAAATAATTTTTGTTTGGGTAAGAATTCTAATTTCAAATTAATTTTATTTTAAAAACATGGATTTTTTTTTTCAAAAGTAGTCATTTGTTTATTGATTAGTGTTACATTTTCATCGCATTTCAATCTTTTTCGTCATCATGGATACGTTAAAAATTCGAGTAATTATGGAATATGAGTACCGTCGTGGCAGCAACGCGGCACAAGCGGCACGCAACATCAACGACGTTTACGGAGCTAACACTACAAACCAACGCACCACCTGTTATTGGTTTGCTCGCTTCCGTTCTGGAAATTTCGACCTGAAAAATGAACCTCGCGGTCGTCCGAAGACTTTGGTCGACAATGACGAATTAAAGGCGATTGTGGAAGCTGATGATACACAATCTACGGCTGAATTAGCAGCAGCTTTCGACGTTAGCGTCAAAACAATATTGGTCCATTTGCGTCAAATTGACAAGGTAAAAAAGCTTGACAAATGGGTGCCCCACGAACTCAATGATCGTCAGCGCGAAGTACGCGTCGAGACGTGCCTTGCACTGCTCAACAGACACACAAATGAAGGAATTTTGAACCGCATTGTTACCTGCGATGAAAAATGGATTCTGTTTGATAACCGCAAGCGCTCAGCATGTTGGTTGGATCCTGGTTCAGCACCTAAACAATGCCCTAAACGAAAACTTACCCCTAGAAAAGTGATGGTCACTGTTTGGTGGTCTAGCGCCGGTGTGATTCATCACAGCTTCTTACCAAACGGGGTGAGCATTACTGCAGATGTGTACTGTGAAGAACTGAACACAATGATGGAGAAGCTGGCACATCTCCAACCAGCATTGGTCAATCGCTCGTCTCCGCTGCTCCTGCACGACAACGCGCGACCTCATACTGCACAGCAGACGGTCTCCAAGTTGCAAGAACTGGGGTTGGAAGCTCTTCGTCATCCGCCCTACTCACCAGACCTTGCGCCTACAGACTACTACTTTTTCCAGAATTTGGATAACTTCTTGGCGGGAAAAAAATTCAATACCCGAGAGGCAGTACAAAATGCCTTTGAAGAATTTGTTGCCTCCCGTCCAGCTGATTTCTTTAAGAAGGGCATCAATAAACTGCCACTGCGATGGCAAAGATGCATTGATTGCATGGGTGATTACTTCGATTAATACAAATAAAAAATACATGAAAAAAATTCGTTTAAATTTTTTCATACAAAACGGCAATTTCATAGGTAAAGACCTATTATTATAAAGAGGAAAACTTTGTTTGTTTGTTTGTTTGTTTGATTGTAATGAATAGGCTCAAAAACTGCTGGACCGATTTTAAAAATTCTTTCACCATTCGAAAGCTACATTATCCACGAGTAACATAGGCTAAATTTTATTTTGGAAAAAAATAGGGTTCCGTAAGATATTTGGGGTTTTCGGACACAAGGTGTAAAAAATCAACCAGAAAAGTTACTTATTTTGCGTACGCTGCCTAAACTATAAAAGATAGTACCATAAAATGTTCTAATTAATTGTAGATCTTATAAATATCTACAAAAAAGTCCGCGACACACTATACCTATCTATGTCGAGTGAGGCACAACAACCATTTTTTTATTTATTTATCTTGAATTTTTTTTGGACTACATTTAAACGCATTTATTTTACTCATGCTATAATCCTAATCAAAATAAATTATTTCATCACTAAGTACAGTTTATGTAGATAATATTTGGTCTTTGAATGATTAAAATTGGACGTTTGGTTTTAAAGTTATGGCGAAATTAAAATAATACGATTTCTGCTGCACGGCCCGTTGCGAAGTGGGCGTCACCAAGACGGGATGCGCGTGCGGGAGGGGAGTCTATGCAGCCTGCGGATAATGACTGCGTCGTCGATGTCTGTGAATTGACCTGGGAATCATTTTGCTGACCGTGTCTTTCCTGGGTAGGCTTTTTGCAGCGGTAACCGACATCCACGCGGGCGGAGCCGCGGGCGACCGCTAGTTAAGTATATGGTTATTATGTAGGTAATAATCATTAAAAAAAAATTGTCTGTCATACATGCCCGCGGCGAAATGCGAAAGCCTAATTTTCTAAATCAAGAGGTCTACCCACGGCCCACCTAAAAAAAATCAAAATCTTCATCTCCAAATATAGTCTTACCAAGGTAAATTATAAATAGATACTTAATAGTGTGGAATATTTTGAATTCAAATAAATTGCGTACCTAATATTTTAACAAACTAATCAAACTGCTCTCAGACAATCAGTTGCAATTATATCAAAATATAAAAAAAGCTATTTTATAAATCTATCAACAAACTAACAAAACGTGACGAATCAGTGTTTATTTCTGTAAAAAAAGATAAACCACACTACCTACATGTTGATAAAATTATATCACCGATAGGATAGCTGATTATTTTATGTAATTCTTTGGTCCTTCTTGTGATATCATTACGAAGCATGTGCTATTCGCTTAAGTTGGGGGGGAGGCTAAGCCCCCCAAGACCATCTGAGTGTATTCATACAAATCTTGAAATGAGTTTCTTAGGTACAATTGTCATGAATTATCGAGCGTTTATTCAGAAAATGGGCAACGTCGCAAATAGCTGTCAAATATTTCACTGTTTTGATGAATATACCAGAGGTGGTTTGACTCCCGAGCGTGCGAGGGAGTCAATGAAACCGAGGGTATATTAAGTTGGCGTTTAGTCGCGAGGTGCAAACTGTACTTTTAGTAGTCAAAATAGTCAATTTAGTACAAAAACATGTACCTAATAAATATTACTTAATAAAATAAAAATCACAATATCTATTAGGTATGTCATGTCTGTTGCTCTTTGTTCGACGTCAAACTCTTCACCAAGGAACATATTACCACAACTGGCACTGGATATTCTTAATAACTTTCTTTAAAACCGAAAAAATTTACACTCGACAAAAATTCTGAAATTTTCGCGGTCAGTTCCTTCTTCTAAACCAGTCACAGATTAACAATTTAAAACACATGGCGCCACCTTGGCAAAAACCGTGGAACTAAAACTCTCAACATTTTCGCAATGAAGATGGTCCACAATCCAAAGATAATAATATATTTACTGGCTGTTTGAGTTTGTTTATGTCACATGAAAGAAAAGAAAAAACGAATGACTTTTTACTGCCTAGGGACTAAAGTGGTCACTTTAGTCGCTAGGGAGGTCGCTTCGTAGGGCTATATTGGCGTACTTTTAGAGCATGAGAAGTGAAAAATATTGTTTATAAAATGCAATAATTAATATACTAACACCGAATATTTAGTTTTAGATGTAAAAAAAGTACTTGGAAACTTTCCAAATGCCCTTTTTACACCTAAAACGGGTACAACATCAAATTGAGTGTTATAATTGCAAATCATTATTCATATTTTAGGTCACTAGTTAGTGATATTTCATACTTCCATACAGTAATATTAACAAATTAATAAAAACAGGTAAATATTTGACAGCTATTTGCGACGTTGCCAACTTTCAGAATCGAACTCACTCACTTCTTTTTTTCTTTCATTCGAACTTGCTTCTGCCTACTTCTAAAGATCTTCCCCCTTCCCCCTCCCAAACAATAATCCTGGATCCGCCACTGTAAGTAGAGATCTACTTACGCGAATAGAAATTTTTACTCTACTTTAACTTGTATTCCTCTCTTCTTCTTGATATCTACAAGCTACGCGGAAAGTTCATGAATTACAAGTTCGCACGGTCGCGCGGTAAAATCCCGTCGCGTTATTTTTACTTCGGCGCGAACGTGATCTTAATCACGAATTGACAATACTAATGGAGGCATCTGATGGAGCTTCTGTACAAAATAGTCTGAATTTACCGCTGTAGGTTAACAACCTTCGAGAACTCCTAAGCTTATTAACTGGCACGGCTAAAACCTTTGCACCACCTGATTTTTTAAGCCCTCTCAAATAATTTGTTAATAAATACTCATATAGCAATTTCAAATATTTACATTACAGATTTTAAAACTTGTAGTGTCTGTCCCAAATAAACCAAAAAAACAAAAGAATGTGATTACTTTAGTTTCAACAGAGCGGGCTCTTTTTATCGACAACACATTATCCAAGTGGTTTAAAGCATCATGATTGAATGCTGTTAACCTTTTATTTCACAAACAAGGTAGGACACTCATAGTGGTCACAAGTAGGTAATCTTATGTAGATTTAGATTGGATTTGGATTTGACCTTTTACAAGACCCAGAGGTATCGCCTCCCGCCCGTACCTGGACATTCATCAAGGCCCAGAGGAAGAGAAGGCAGAGGTACAACTACATTTCGCCAGTTATGTTTAAGTCCCATTCCATGTAATAGGGGGCGAGGCTTTTGTCCTCAACCGGGCACTAAACTAGATATGATGAGGGGCTGATGGCTGATCTTAACGTTATGCTCGTGAACGGGTGCTGCTTGAGTACAGTTTTCAATGTTTTGTTGGTATATTGGCATGTGCTGGCTAACATATCGACGGTTTATTATTTTGGGTGGGAAATCATCATATAACTTCTCCCGCTCTGGGTGGAACAGGAGGGCGTGTCAGACTTTTACTGACTGAAACCCACCCGTGTTTCCTCAGTTGCCTGTGTGCCATCTCTTTCGAACAACCCGCACCCCTGGCAGGCATCGGCCCCCCCACCAGTTGGTGCTGACATCTCTTTTAGGTGCGCGTGGAACACAACGCGCTATCGAACATAAAATATGGCGAATCTACACTAATATTATAAAGAGGAAAACTTTGTTTGTTTGTTTGTTTGTTTGATTGTAATGAATAGGCTCAAAAACTGCTGGACCGATTTTAAAAATTCTTTCACCATTCGAAAGCTACATTATCCACGAGTAACATAGGCTAAATTTTATTTTGGAAAAAAATAGGGTTCCGTAAGATATTTGGGGTTTTCGGACACAAGGTGTAAAAAATCAACCAGAAAAGTTACTTATTTTGCGTACGCTGCCTAAACTATAAAAGATAGTACCATAAAATGTTCTAATTAATTGTAGATCTTATAAATATCTACAAAAAAGTCCGCGACACACTATACCTATCTATGTCGAGTGAGGCACAACAACCATTTTTTTATTTATTTATCTTGAATTTTTTTTGGACTACATTTAAACGCATTTATTTTACTCATGCTATAATCCTAATCAAAATAAATTATTTCATCACTAAGTACAGTTTATGTGGATAATATTTGGTCTTTGAATGATTAAAATTGGACGTTTGGTTTTAAAGTTATGGCGAAATTAAAATAATACGATTTCTGCTGCACGGCCCGTTGCGAAGTGGGCGTCACCAAGACGGGATGCGCGTGCGGGAGGGGAGTCTATGCAGCCTGCGGATAATGACTGCGTCGTCGATGTCTGTGAATTGACCTGGGAATCATTTTGCTGACCGTGTCTTTCCTGGGTAGGCTTTTTGCAGCGGTAACCGACATCCACGCGGGCGGAGCCGCGGGCGACCGCTAGTAATTTAATAAAATGTTTTGTGTTTCGTTATGTTAATTTAATGAATTACCTGATTCTATCGAACATAAAATATGGCGAATAATTTAATAAAATGTTTTGTGTTTCGTTATGTTAATTTAATGAATTACCTGATTCTATCGAACATAAAATATGGCGAATAATTTAATAAAAATGTTTTGTGTTTCGTTATGTTAATTTAATGAATTACCTGATTACTTGCCTACTATTGTAAAGAATCATGTTCTTCTTCGAAATCAGACAGCTGTGCTGCTGGGGAGTTTGTTGCGCCACTTCTTCTTTCCAGCTAAAGTACTAGGAAGAGGTGAAGGGCGGGCGTTTTGGGGGACTGTCTTAAATAATTGTGACGTTCCAAAAGTGTTGACTCTCAGCCTAGTTTGAATAAATGACTTTTGATTTTTTATTTTACCTAGAAATTCCAGATGGAAAAATCCAATAATATAATAGTTTAATTTATAAACTCAGTTATTCATTAATAACGTTTGCGTCAAACGTTTAATGAATTACGTCAAATATATGAAATTTGGACTGAAATAATGTAAATTATGTAAATTACGATGCAAAATGCTCAGTCATCGTGGCAATGCATATTGGTGATTGTTTTCATTTTTACGCAAGAAGTCAATAGTGTTAGATGTCAATTAGTTGGAAGTAATTTTATAACGATTAAGTTTGAGAAATTAATTATGTTGACAGGTCACACATTTGACTAGCCTGTATGTGTGCTTATTTTCTCAAAATACTATTTCAGACACTAATCTACATGGTCGTCAAATGACCTGACCAAAATTGTCTAGACTTTAAAAGAGACTGTGACCTCAGAGTTTGTTTCGGTCTTTCTTCTCAGAGTAGTCGGATAGGACACACCGAATCATCTAGTTTAAAAACATAATTTATTGTTATTTTTTTTTAAGGTGGGAAATCATCAAACAACTTCTCCCGCTCTGGGTGGAGCAGGAAGGCGTGTCAGACTTTTACTGACTAAAACTCACCCGTGTTTCCTCAGTTGCCTGTGCACCAGGGGCGACGGTATCTCTTTCAAACAACCCGCACCCCTGGCAGGCATCGGCCCCTGCGGATCCCACCAGTTCGGCGCACCAGGACACATGGCACGCCGTGACCACCCCAGGAACCAAGTAACATAAAGGCCCCAGACGACCCCGTGACTGGCACCCTTGGTCCCCCTGTGACGGGTCAGCGCAGCGGCCCCGCCGCCTATCACTTCTCGGCCGCAGAGGATAAGGAGAGCGGCCAACGCTATACCAACACTCCTCTTCCCCTGCGGCCCCAACGCGTCCGCCATCAAACGGTGGCGGCCCCGCCCAGGCCAGGGAAGGCGCTACTCAGAAGTACCGGCACTCCTCCTCCGCCGCAGCCTGTAACCCTCAGCCGCGATGCCTCCCATTCGACATCGCGGCCCGCCTCAGTTACGGTGCACCTCACCGCAACCTACTTTTTGGCCGCTACGTCGTCGGCTTGGAGGCAAAAGCTCTGACGGGCGGCCCCAGCTTGGGGTTCCTCTTCGTTTCACCGTGGGAGGGTGACCACGGCTACTGAGCCCTTCGCAACGACAATGTGGGAACCCACTGGGGGGGATTAACCTCAAGAGTAATTTATTCAAATTAGGATGAGAATCTGCACTTTTCGAACGTCAAAATTACATAAGATAGTCCCCCAAAACACCCACCTTCATTATGCTACTTCATAGAGTTTGACATATATATGTCGCAGGTTTTTCATAAAACTAGGTTTTTGATCAAAAACCTAGGTTTTTGATGAAAAACCGGAAGATGACACATTTTAAACTCAATTTCATCATAAACCTGTAGCAATCCAGACTAGTTCAGATTTATGATCAAAAACCTGAACTAGTTTGGGTTTATGATAAAGTTCTTGTCAAAATCACGGATTTGCTTTGTTTTATGACAAATAAATCAATTTATATGAAATAAATAAAACAATCCATCATCATTTGCAACTTAGTAGAAAGAAAACAATTATTTATTTATCAAAATGATCCAATCAATATTCTCCTCCTTCAATCCAATTATGGAATGAAATGTTTCAATTTCACGTAGGTACATATTAATCTGATTTTGATAAGCCGTGAAAATTAAATTACGTAACTATTAATATCTTCTTCTATTCTCTTCTGTGTCCACAATGGTTTCTCTTTATTTTTTCGGCCTTCAAACAAATTAGTAAACGCTCTTTCAAAAACTTCTTTACATACAAATTTCTTATCCACCTGGTTTCCTGTAGATGCCATTTGTAGTAAGCACTAGAACAATATTAATGAGATTTATTCACTTAATTATATTTTACGTAATCATTTGTCGCAAAAATTAACGCGGGTTGCCCGTCTGAGTTGTGTTTTGTGACTGAACAAGCGGGGAAAGGGCTGGGCGCGGGCGAGTGCAGGCGAAACAAAAGCGGAGGAAGTCCCTAAGTCCCTGTCAACGGAAATGTATATCAGATTGATCATAAAGCCAAACTAGTTCAGGTCTTTGATCAAAAATCTGAACTAGTCTGAATTGCTACAGGTTTTTTTTTTTTTTTTTTTGGGTGGGAAATCATCAAATAACTTCTCCCGCTCTGGGTGGAGCGGGAGGGCGTGTCAGACTTTTACTGACTAAAACCCACCCGTGTTCCCTCAGTTGCCTGTGTGCCAGGGGCCGCGGTATCTCTTTCGAACAACCCGCACCCCTGGCAGGCATCGGTCCTTGCGAACCCCACCTATTGGTGCTGACAACTCTTTGAGGCGCGCGTGGAACACAACGCGCCGTCGACCCGGGCTTGGTCCTTACCGGACAGCGAGCTACCCATTACTCGCCGTCCGCAAGCCCGCGCCTACGGTGGCCGGGAATCAGCCTGGGATTCCCGACGCCCAGGGCTTCTCCCGCGGCGACTACGGCCGTGAGGGCGCATATACTGCCTCTCCCTCACGTGCGCCGCCTCCCTCTTTGCGAGCATTACTGCTTCGCAGAAGGAGGTGACGGCTAACCATTCACTCTCGCTCCGTACCATGGCCTGCACCAGGGCCGGACGCGAGAGATCGCCGCCGCCGATCGCCTCCACGAGGACACGGCGGTGCTCCGCCCAAGCCGGGCAGACCGCCACCGTATGCTCCACCGTGTCCTCAGGGCGATCTTCGCAATGGAAGCACCCGGGCGTTTCCTCCCGCCTTATACGAAACAGGAACCTCCCGAAACAACCGTGTCCGGTGAGGACCTGCGTCAGGCGGAAGGTGAGGACGCCATGCCGCCTCTCAAGCCACTCCTCAAAGAGGGGACTTACCGCCGCTATCGTGGCGTGCCCAGCACTGGGTTGCGACAATCGCGCTCTCCATGTCGCCATGAGATCCCGCCGGAGCTCTGTCCGCTGCACCTCGATTTCTCGCGGCAGCGGAGTAACGCCCCGGCGTTTGGCCTCCTCGCGCCACTCCCAGATATGCGCGAGGACCTTTGCCTCCAGATCCCATGGCGGTAATCCGGCAAGGAGGCCCGCCGCCTCACCTGAGATCGTGCGGTATCCCCGGATCATTCTGATCGCCATGACCCTATGGGACGCCTTCAGCTTTCGCGCTGGTTGGCGCCTCAATGTAGGCGCCCACACCGGCGCCCCGTATAGGGCCATGGACCGCACGACCCCCGCGTAGAGCCTCCGGCAGGAGGCGTTTGGCCCCCCTAGATTGGGCAAGAGCCGCTTCAAAGCAGCCCCGGCCCGCTCCAGTCTGGGAGCCAAACGTCGGAAGTGTTCCGCGAAGTTCCACCGGCTGTCGAGGACGAGTCCCAGGTACTTCATCGTCGACTCGACGCCGATGTGAACCCCTCCCGCCGTTATCTGGGAACCCGCCGGTGGCGCATTCCGAGGACCATGAAAACACATGGCGTCGGACTTGTGCAAGGCCACCTCGAGTCCCAGTTGCCGGATCCTATCGACGATTGTCGCAACCCCGTCTGCCGCTAAGTCGGCCGCCGCCTGGTACGACCTCCCTTGCGCCAGGACCAGCGTGTCGTCAGTGTAGCAGACTACGCTGACGCCGCTAGGGAGGTCGGCGCGCAGCACCCAGTCGTATCCGATGTCCCACAGATGCGGCCCCAGAACCGATCCCTGTGGGACACCGCACGACATCTCTCGCCGGTTCCACTCTCCTTGGTGACCGGGGTAGATGACGGCCCTGTCCGTCAAATAGGCCTCGACCACACGACAGAGGTAGGTCGGCATCCGGTGATACCGGAGTGCCTCCCTTATGCAACTCCAGGGCAGGGTGTTAAAGGCATTGGCGATGTCTAGAGACACCGCCAAGACGACCCCACCCCGGGCCACAGCATCCCCCGTCGTGAGGGCTCGCACGCGCATGATGGCGTCCACCGTGGAGCGCCCCCTGCGGAAACCGAACTGGCTCTCCGCCAAATCCGGCCCCACCCGCACCAGCCGCCCGACGAGGCGGTCTGCAATTACTCTTTCAAAGAGCTTGCCCACCTCGTCGAGCAGCACGATGGGCCGGTAAGCGGACGGAGAGTCCGCGGGGCGCCCCGGCTTCTTAATGAGGACCAGTTTCCCCGTCTTCCAACGAAGTGGGAACCGGCCCTCCTCCAAGCATGCGCTTAGGAGCCCTCTTAGTCGAGGCCCGAGAGCCTCCAAGGCCAGGACCCAGGCTTTTCCAGGCAAGCCGTCGGGTCCTGGGGCGGTACTCTTGGCATTCAGCCTACGTACCGCCACTCTCAACTCTACCTCCGTCACCTCTGGAGCATCGTCGTCGTCGTCGGTGTGGTCCGCATCGGGCACCGCAGCAGGCGGAGCCATGGGCGGGGGAGCGTGCTCCTCTCGCGAAGGGAACAGAGCGCTCACCACGTCCTGCACGAGCTGAGGCCGGAGACTCTGCGTCAGCGGGGGAGCCCACGGGCGGATTTTATTCCGCACCGTTTTGTAGGGGCGTCGCCACGGGTCTCTGTTCAGAGTCTCCAGCGACTCCTCGCGGGCCAGCATTCTAGCCCGAATTGCTACAGGTTTATGATGAAATTGAGTTTAAAATGTGTAATCTTCCGGTTTTTCATCAAAAACCTAGGTTTTTGATCAAAAACCTAATTTTATGAAAAACCTGCGACATATAAATAGATATATATAGATAGAGATTGTTTGATTTATAGTTTTTTGTAATACTGTTAGGAATGTTATCAACCGAAGCCCGAATAATTCTCATTTTGATGTCCTAAAAATATGAATACACTTTTCTGCCTGCGACTGCATCTGCGTGAATTTCTTAAAATACAGGAAAAGTTGTTATTCAGTGCGCAAACTTTAACCATGAATTCAGCATACCACAGTGATATTTTTTACTGTAAAATAACCTCAACTATCGCCCTGTTTCGTTTGATCCACGACTTTTTACCGACCCTATATAAGCACTCAGCATCAGCAATACCAAGCTTCCCACTAATAAAATATTTTTTGGGATTGGATAGCTTAGAAGATTACATACAAACTCAAATTCATTAATAATATCTCTTTATAATATTTATAAGTATAGATTTGCCAATTTTTGAGATCCTCAATTAATGATAATTTTGGTGTCCTAAAAACACTGAATTACCAATAACTGAAACCAAGAAGGATCAATTTAATCAATTTCATAGGAAATTGATTAAATTGATCAGCAAACGTCTTTTCCTGAAATAGCCAGTAACAATATAGATTGTTACTGGCTATTTCAGGAAAAGACGTTTGCTGATTTATAATACCCAACTATATTGATGCCTAATGAAACCGACATTATTTTTGAACGAAATAACCACAAATTACAATTTGCGAGCTATTCAAGCAATTAAATGACAAGGTGTCAAAACTGGTGCGGTTAATTCGGTTTTTTTTTTTCTGAATTGGGGATTTTCCTAGTGAATTCTTGAAATTAACAGTCACTGGATTGCAAACCAAACATTCAGTAAGTCGATGAGGATGCATCATCGTAGTAGTTTGATATCATCAGCCTTATAATGCTAAACGTAGTTTTCTTAATACTAATACAAATGCCTTAATACTTAGTAGATTATTCGCACGCATTTTCTCCGGGGGCGGATCGATAGTTTTAAATAATATTATTATTTTCTTATAGGTGAATCGCACGAAAGTAATAACCAAAGATAAATTTATCTGCGATCGAATTGACAACTCCAGAAATACATGTTCCCACCACACGTTATGTAAACAAAATCAGTTATTTAGTAAATATGAAGGGAAAGGGCATAGGTAACATAAAAAGCAATGATATGCTCACAGACTAAAACAAAAAGAAAAGTAAGTGGAAAAAGGGGTTATTTTCAAATCAGTTAATCTTTATAGAACAGTAACTATTACAGCATCCAGAGCTGACCATGAACATACAGAAACTGTAATGCATCCTAAGTGAAACTATTTCGGTAGGTATAGGTAAAGTATAAGCCCATCAAAGGACCGCGTCAGACCATGTTGGAGACAAAACTATGTACAATAGTAATTAGGTGTTGTTCAATAGATAATATATCAAGGTTCTATAAATAGTAGGAACGTTAAATGAGTAAACATTCGGAAAATAATCGTGTATGTGTTAATTGGCTGTAGAACGTAAAGTTATGCCTTACGACATCGTGCTGGGAAGGTAAACAGGGTCAGAGGTCGTACAGACATAGATGGGGAACCCCACAGCTAGATTCTTACTTCTCGCAGACAACACCATGTTAGTATTATCAGTCTTCCTGGTTTACGTCTCCCATTTTATTTTGAACTCTTTCGATGATCTTGAACGCACAGAATGCGGTGCTAGGTATCATTGTCTTTCTAATAAACGTATTACCTCTTTTTCCCACTGGCGGTGATGCAAGGGGTTCCTAGGAATTATAAAAAGTTCATTGTCAGATGATTTTTTGGAACTCTCCGCGCGGAAAAAAAGGCAATTGACGGTACTAATTGCCGAGGCTTGGTGACTTGTACCAATCCAGACTGGGCCCGCGTGGTCGAACTAGTCAATTATGGCCCACTCCCTCATTAAGAGAGGAGGCCTGTGTCCTAACAGTGGGAACATTAAAGGCTTATTGATGCATGGAGCAAGCATTCGTACAGCGCCCCCTAGAGAGTCAGCCAAGCTACCGACCTGCTGACTAATATGTACGACTTCAAGTAGACCTTGACCTGAGTATCATAAGTTAAACTCTCCTAAATTTAATGCCGATACGAGCGTGAAAGGACGCGAGGTTTTTAAGGTCACGGGATAAAATTATGTGATGGTAGAGGGCTCTATCTGACAAATGGTTTACCAATGCACGCTGTGTATAGTGTGCATCGTTATAAGCTACCGGTAATCTTAATCTATTGCACGTATGTAGGTACTCCGATATTCCTGGGTGATGGATAATGCCTTTGGTCAAGGTTTATAGTCTTCGTTTGAACAATTACAGCTCATTAGTTAAGAATTACAGTAGTACATTTATATCTTCTATAGTACAGTCTCTAGTAATCCTACATGATAAAATCGTAGCAATGTCGACTATGAATATTCTAAAAAACAAGGAAATGTTAGGTGACATGGCAACGCTGCTGATATCGAAAATATAGTTTTAATTTTTGTCCGTTTGCTACTGTATAGATTCTTTTCAATTTTCGCACAATTTTTTTTACGTGTTTGGTCAACGTCTGATATATAATTATTATCACGCTATTTGCAATGGGGGAGTAGCAATATTGCATTAAGTTCGTATTCTCCAATAGTTTACCGCGAGACTGTAAAAATGTTATAATATTTTAAGATAAATACGGAATAAACCTGTGATATTTAATTTATAATTTTATTTGGAAACATCAATTGATTTCTTACTTAACTTCAACTATATCAAATGACCTTGGTTACTTTTGATGTCCATTCGTAAATATGATTATTTCGATCCGAACCTGCCTACCAAGAAGGAAACGACGTTTGATCAGTTGATTCGATTCATTGATATCTGAAGCTTTTTTGGGATATTATATTCTTTATCTCGTAAGTGCAATCTTTTAAACTTACGAGATGAAGACTGGCTGGATAACCTCTTGGTTATTCCTTTTCGTGGGAAACTTCTCCGTTTTTTGACAAATAACCGACAAATGATACGATCTTGTCAACTATGTAAGGCTACAATTATTTTTAATCTACGAAATGAAAAAAAATATGTTAATTTGACTAAATTAACATATTTTTTTCATAAATTTGCCTAGAATTGATTAATGAAGTGTTATCAGATCAATCTTAAAATTACAGACCGGGGTTTTTTTTCTTTGATAAGGTCATTAATATTAGCTCATTAATCAATAGAATGAATGGACTATTTTCCTTCTTCACCGTTTGGTCTTCCGGTGTAATAACAAGGTCAACTTAAAAAGGGGCAAATCGTGGTCAAATTATAATAAACTATAATTATAATTACATACACATCTCGCCTTGTGTCCCCGTAGGTTGGTACAGAGATGTACACCCATATTTTGCCAGTTATGTTTAAGGTGAATCTAGTCGACATTTTTTCCATACAAACTTCGGGAGTGTATTACTCCAGTGTTCGACAATGAATATCAAAAATTAGACGTGGTATGGTTTTATCTCATTATTAATATTGTCTTCACGGAAAGAGAAAACTAAAATAAAAAAGCTTTTAAAAATTTAGGAACCAACAAGGATTCGTGTTTCTTGCTAATTAAGCTTAACTTTGGACGTGTTTAAGTAATAAAAGAAGTGTACAATCTCGTTGGTTTGTGAAGGCCGCAGGAATCCGCTGGATGCGAGAAGCACAGAACAGGTAGAAATGGTGGTGCTTGGGGAAGGCCTATGTCCAGCAGTGGACGTCTTTCGGCTGAAATGATGATGATGAAAATCTCCAAATTCTAGTCAGTACCGACGAAGCTCAAATATCGAAAAGTTCAATAGTCTTTATTGATCATTGATTTATGATTTGATTAATTAACAATAAACTAGTACGAAAATACAGCCAAGTATCTCGGTATGACCCTTGAAAGCAAAATTACGCTGGAAAGCCCACGTCAAGAAGAAAAAAGATGAACTCGACCACCGATTCAAAAGAATGTATTGGCTGCTTGGAAGAAACTTCATGCTGTATGCAAAACAACCTATTGCCGTAAAGACAAATCCTGATGCCAGTTTGGACTTATGGTATTCGGGTCGCATCTGTGGGACAACGGGTACGACTCGGTGCTGCGCGCCGACCTCCTTAGCGGCGTCAGCGTAGTTTGCTACGCTGACGACACGCTGGTCCTGGCGCAAGGGAGGTCGTACTAGATAGCGGCTGACTTAGCGACACACGGGGTTGCGACAATCGTGGATAGGACCCGGCAACTGGGACTCGAGGTGGCCTTGCACAAGTCCGAGGCCATGTGGTGTCACGGTCCTCGGATTGCGCCACCGACGGGTTCCCAGATAACGACAGGAGGGGTTCACATCGGCGTCGAGTCGACGATGAAGTACTTGGGACTCGTCCTCGACAGCCGGTGGAACTTCGCGGAGCATTTCCGACGTTTGGCTCCTAGACTAGAGCGGGCCGGGGCTGTCTTAAAGCGGCTCCTGCCCAATCTAGGGGGATCAAACGCCTCCTGCCGGAGAATCTACGCGGGGGTCGTCTGGTCCATGGCCCTATACGGGGCGCCGGTGTGGGCACCTACATTGAGGTGCCAACCAGCCCAAAAGCTGAAGGCGACCCATAGGGCCATGGCCATTCAAATGATCCGGAGATACCGCACGATCTCCGGTGAAGCGGCGGGCCTCCTTGCCGGATTACCGCCATGGGACCTGGAGGCAAAGGTCCTCGCGCACATTTAGGAGTGGCGCGAAGAGGTCAAACGCCGGGGCGGTACTCCACTGCCGCGAGATATCGCGGCACAGCGGACAGAGCTCCGGCGGGATCTCATGGCGACATGAAGAGTGCGATTGACGCAACCCAGTTCTGGGCACGCCACGAATGCGGCGGTAAGTCCCCTCTTTGAGGAGTGGCTAGAGAGGCGGCACGGCGCCCTCACCTTCCACCTGACGCAGGTCCTCACCGGACACGGTTGTTTCGGGAGGTTCCTGCTTTGGATAAGGCGGGAGGAAACGCCTGCGTGTTTCCACTGCGAAGATTGCCCTGAGGACACGGTGGAGCATACAGTGGAGGTCTCGGCGGGCTTGGGCGACGGAGCACCGCCGTGTTCTCGTGGAGGCGATCGGTGGCGGCGATCTCTCGCGTCCGGGTCTGGTCCAGGCCATGGTACGGAGGGAGAATGCCTGGTTAGCCGTCACCTCCTTCTGCGAAGCAGTAATGCTCGCGAAGAGGGAGGCGGCGCACGTGAGAAAGAGGTAGTATATACGCCCTCACGGCCGTGGCCGCCGCGGGAGACACCCTGGGCGTTGGGAATCCCAGGCTGATTCCCGGCCATCGTAGGCGCGGGCTTGCGGACGGCGAGTAATGGGTAGCTCGCTGTCCGGTAAGGACCAAGCCCGGGTCGACGGCGCGATGTGTTCCACACGCGCCTCAAAGAGATGTCAGCACCAACTGGTGGGGTCCGCAAGGGCCGATGCCTGCCAGGGGTGCGGGTTGTTCGAAAGAGATACCGCGGCCCCTGGCACACAGGCAACTGGGGGAACACGGGTGGATTTTAGTCAGTAAAAGTCTGACACGCCCTCCTGCTCCACCCAGATTGGGAGAAGTTATTTTATTTGATGATTTCCCAAAAAAATAAATGGTAGTCAGCTGTAGGGCTGCACCAGACAGACCAATATATTAATTATACAACGATTCCAGAACAAAGTGCTACGGGAAATTGTAAATGCATCTTGGTACATACGAAATGATGTCCTCCGTCGGTACCTAAAAGTTGAGTTCATCGCAACAGTGATCCTTAAATTTGCAGAAGCTCATGAAAAAGGACTTCATTAACATGTGAACGTCAAGGCAACCCACCTTCTCGACCACACAAACATAATGAGAAGACTAAAAATAACAAAACCGTTCGAGTTAGTGTTTAGTGTTAGTGAATAGTGTAATAAGTACAAAAGTGCCAAACAAACACAAGAACGAAGTGTATTCGCCCTAATAGAGACAATAAGAAAAGTGCTATTGGACACATTCTTAGTAAAGACAATTTAATAGTTTAGCTTATAATTAAATTACTTATTAGTCTGTTTAAAGGGACAGATTGTAGTAAGATTAGGGTCTATCCTATTGATAAACGAAATTGTCATACTAACTCTGCTTCCTCTTTATATCCGAAAAAATATCTTTTATATTCGCAAAAACTTTCTTTTCAAAAAAAGATGCAATTTTCATAATGTAAATACACGTAGCAAAGATGAAATAGTGATTCCAAAATTTAGATTAACTAAAACTAGCAAGTTATTTCTAACAAACGGTACCCGTTTCTATAACAAGTTGCTAAATTTGGTTACAGAACTTAGCGATACAAAGTTTAAAACTCACATCAAACGTGTCCTTATCATAAAAGCATATTATAAGATAAAAGACTACGTTGAAGACGGGGAAGTTTGGCATTAATTCCTTCTACACATGTGGCTTCCCTGGTACCTCATTAACAGCATAACTATGTGAAAGTCTATTAAATGTTCCCAATTTACAATGTAAATTATACTTTTAATTTTTTACAATGTCTGACATATTCTCGTCATTATTTCACATTAAATACATCAATTCTAATATCGACTATTTATTAGTGATTCTTTTTATTTATGTAGATTCTTTTACTTTGTGAATGAGAGAACGTTGTAGGCCTTACAGGCTGTAAAATTTAGAGACGATTTTCTACTCTCTATTTTCATTCCTCTAAGTACCTGGTACTTATTGACAGACCTACACTGTCCACCCATACCTATTATTATCCCTGTAATTTGAAAACATTGTAAAAGCCAACTATTTTTAAAAGAGTAGGAGTGTCTGTGGAGTTACTCGCCCGCTCTTCTCCAAAGGAAGCGACATATTGGAAACGTGCACCATCTTCTGAAGTTTCATAAGTACCCATGCAGGTTTATATGAAATAAAATATTTTTATTTATGATTTTTATTTTTATTTTGATAAACCCTAGGACAAGGGAAAAATAAAAAAAAAATATGCAGTGGTTTTTTCATAAAACCCGATTTTCCGAAGGGCTTTTCTTAATTTTTTACGCGCCTGTTATATTTTAATTATAAATGATCCTGCATCTCACTCAATAACGTGCGTGTAGACTAGCGTCTAACTGCTCATTACATCATACAACCTCTGTCGGACACGATGCCTGGTGAGACAGCGTGATTTTTAGCCAAGCCCACCTGTGGGTTCCAGCCCGCGACTAGATTCCCCTTAAGACCCATGTATTAGAGGCATTTAAGCCGCGAGCCTGGGCAAAACTGGGCAAAATCAACTGGGCAAAAGGTGTAATTTTATGTTATGGGTTAACGCTTCAGTCATCAAAACAGGGTTTGCCGATGCATTTGCAAGCTAGAAAGATATGCTTCGTTGTGTCCGTAATTTAAGCGGCGTTAGTGCTTCGCCCACCAAAGCTTCGCACAGGTTCTATGTGGTGACATTTGTCAGAAATGTTAAAATTCCAGTGCTATATTATATCTAAGTTAAATATACACATAATACTTAACTTAACTATACTAAACATTAGAAATAAACGCTTTGTATGATGGAGAAAACCGCATCAAAATGAATTGTGCAGATTGGAAGATCCAATACTCTAACGGTCTTATTCATAAAAAGTTATCGAACATCTAAAACTTTGCTAAAGTCTGTTTGTCAAAAATTCGTAAACGCATTTTAACGCATTTTAATAACCCTACTATAAAGTGAAAGAAGCTAGAACCCTACTTTAACAGTGTTTTAAGAAAAATATGGCCGACTGAAGACCGATGAAGGCAGGATCGTATACACCAAGCCTGAGCCGTTGACAGAGATTTAGAGGTTCTATGGACAGTTTTACACGTCAACAAGAAAACCCGTTATGAATCTGGCAAACGACCCAAGGGCTAGATTGACCTGACACTATACTGAAGACATCCCGAACGCCAGCTTGTACGAAATTAGGGTGGCTCTGCAGCAGCTCAAAAACAACAAGTCACCGGGTGGTGACGCAATTACGGCTGAACTCCTAAAGGCCGGCGGAAAACCCGTTCTTAAGGCCCTCCAGAAGCTGTTTGTTTCCGTCGTACTCGAAGACAAAATGCCACAGGCATGGAACAAAGGTGTGGTAGTACTTTTCTTTAAGAAGGTTGACAATGCCCTCCTTAAGAATTATTGGCCCATCTCACTTCTGAGCCATGTCTACAAGTTGTTCTCCAGAGTTATCACGAACCGTTTAGCGCGCAGGTTTGACGACTTCCAGCCTCTCTAACAAGCCGGGTTCCGTAAAGGCTTTAGCACCATAGACCACATACGTACGCTGCGGCAGGTTATACAGAAGACCGAAGAGTATAACCTGCCTCTCTATTTAGCGTTTGTGGATACAACGAACAAGCTTTCGATTCGATGGAGACATGGGCTGTACTGCAGTCCCCCCAACGGGGTCAGATCGATTATCGGTACATCGAGATATTGAAGTGTCTGTATGAAAATGCCATTATGTCAGTCCGACTCCAGAACGAGACCTCGAAACCTATCCTTCTGCAGCAAGGTGTTAGACAGGGAAACGTTATCTCTCCGAAACTGTTCACTGCTGCACTGGAGGATGTCTTTATGGTTTTGGACTGGAAACGGGCTGGCATCAACATAAATGGCGAGTACATCACTCACCTTCGGTTTGCCGATGATATAGTTGGCATGGCACCTCAGTACAATGCTCGATGACCTCAGTAGAGCTTCCGAAAGAGTGGGTCTTAAAATGAACATGGACAAGACAAAGGTCATGCCATGTAACACCCGCTCGCTGACCCTTAGGTCAGAAGCGCTGCACTTGGATGTTGTGGACGAGTACGGTTGCCTAGGACAAACTGTCCAAGTAAGTAGGTCCAACTTCGAGAAAGAGGTCAATCGTCGAATCCGATTCGGCTGGACAGCGTCCGGAAAGCTTCGCAATATCTTATCGTCCCACATACCGCAGTATGTCAAGACGAAAGTCTTTGACCAGTGCGTGATGCTAGTGATGATATAAGAAACCGAAACGTGGTCGCTCACAATGAGCCTATTAAGAAGGCTTAAAGTCAATGGGGAGGGTTATGCTTGGAGTTCCCTGCGTGATCAAATCAGGAATGAAGAGATCTGCAGGAGAACCAAGGTAACCGTCATAGCCCGAAGAGTTGCCAAACTTAAGTGACAGTGGGCAGGGCACATTGCTCGCAGGACAGATGGCTGACGGGGCTGAAAAGTTCAAGAGTGGCGACCGCGTACTGGAAGACGCAAAGTTGGAAGGCCTTCCACAAGGTGGACCGCTGACCTTGTGAGGGCCGCAGGAGTCCGCTGGATGCGGGAAGCACAGAACCCGTCGAAGTGGCGGAGCTAAGGGGAGACCTATGTCCAGCAGTGGACGTCTTTCGGCTGAAATGATGATGACGTAATTATGTCTATGGTTACAATCATTCGGTGAGTAGACAGACATTCTCATTTGACGATTCGATGTGTTAGTTAATTTGTAGGATGACTTCATTAAAATGGCAACATTTTGATTTATAAACGACATATTAGTTATATAGAACGTTTATGAATACAAACATTGATCAAAGCTTTTATAGGCTTATCGAGCAGTATAACAAATGAATATCTTAAACCATCGATAAGCTTTTTTATGAATAAGACCGTAAGTATTCACCAATCGCATAGAAAGCCACGAAAAGAGATTTAGTTTTATAAAAATGTATGTACCTACATATATTACATTACACATTGATAAATAGGGAATGTGCATGTGATTCAAATAAGGATGAAATTTTTATTTTAATAAACTATATTACATCATCTGCCGAGCCTTTCCCCAACTATGTTGGGGTTGGGTTCCAGTCTAACCGGATGCAGCTGAGTACTAGTAATTTACATGTGGCGACTGCCTGTGTAACCTCCAGAACCGGGGACGGTTGACGGATGTCAAACAGTTAAAAGCTCTCTGTTTACTTCTCGCGATATAAATAAAAATACGAGTTTGTTTTGCAAAAGTTTATTGTGAAAATACTAATATATGTGCAACTTACAAGTAAAAATATTTTCCAGTGTTTATGTGCTGTGTTAAATATAATAAACTTTAAAAAACCTTTTATCGATCCCCAAAAATATTTAAGTACCTGACACTCGAAAGAAAATAAACAGTGTTTTTAATCGTGGTCGAGAAACAAATTGTGACCAAACTTTAGTGTGTGCGCATCCTTACACCGACACTGTGCTCAGCCTATGGTATAGTATCTGTACCATACACACCGTGAAAACTGCCATAAACGTGTGACTCAAAACAGCGCCATCTGTTGCCTTATCGGTGAACTTCTTAGACTCATTGATCGCACAAAATATCAAACTCAATCATGGCCAAGTGCGGTGCCTGTGGCAAGTTTCTGTCGTCGACAGAGGCCGCAAATTGCTATAAATGTAGGTCTTGGTACCATCGAGGGTGCGTTGGTATACAGAATACCGGCTCTTTAACGACCCCCTGGCAATGTCCTGAGTGTACAAAGAACCTGGTGAGGGACAACCAGGCCGAAACACCGGTGAGGGCGCGTACATCAGTGCCAGATGCTCACGAGGAAAGCCTCGTTAACTTGATGGACACCAGCCCCATAAACAGCACAGCCCTAGACGCCACACAGGAGCTCAACCTACTAGATATCCTCAGGGCAGAGCTGACCATATTTAAAGAGGAATTTTTGAAGACGGTCCGGAATGAATTCCAACTTCTCCGTGATGATCTGTCCGAGCTAAGATCCTCAGTAAACGCGACTAATGATCGGATGAGTAATCTGGAGGAAAGAGTAGCTGTGTTAGAAAATAGTCACACGGGGCCTCGAGTATCGTTAGAGGTAAACGAATTAATAACACAACTGCGGAGCGATATTAATGACCGAGATCAGGAGCTGCTCGCAAACGACATACAGATCACTAACATCCCCGAGACTAGTGGTGAAAATCCAATCCACACTGCGTTGTTAGTTGCATCTAAGATTGGCGTCAAACTCAAAGCGCGCGACATAGTGAGCGCCGAGCGTGTCGGAGGGAGGCGCATCAACGCGACTCAAGCGTCGGCGCCGGTGGAGACCCGCCCCCGCTTCCTCGTCGTGCGCCTCGCGCGCCGCGACCTGCGTGACGAGCTGCTGGAGGGTGCACGAGTCCGACGCGGCATGACTACTGCAGACCTGGATCTGCCGGGCCCTGTCACGCGCTTCTACGTGAACGAGCGCCTTACGAAGGTGAACCGTGAGTTGTTTCGGAGCGCTCGCGAGGCTGGCACTCGCCACGGTTGGCAATTTGTATGGGCCAAACGAGGTCGTATTCTCGCCCGGTACAAACCCGGAGACGCCACTTGCCACATCCGCTGTGAGGCTGACTTACAGCGCACCTTCGGACCGGCACTGGGTGGCGGCAATAACGTACTGTAAAATTACCTTAACGTTTGTTTGTTTCTTTTGTTTTACTAAACCGATTTTTTATCTAGTAAAGGTCATACTTTGTTATACTGTCACGTTAATTTTTAAAGTAAGTATTTTTGTCGTAAGTGTCAGCATTTCAAAAATGCTAAGTTTGTGTTGCTATCTGTTATCAATTTTATTGCGAGATGTGTGCCTCACGGCGCACCTCAGTCAACCACACGTAAATCAGTTTTATAACACCACACATATTTATCTTTACCTATTTACTACGAATCTACTGTTTAATTTTGCAAACCTTTTATTTACATACCGCAGCTTAAAACCTTTGTTTCATTTGATTGTAATCACTTACATAATTTACATTTTTACAATTGGATTAATACTGATAATATTATTTGAAATTGGAATTGAAATTACTAAATGTGCACTGATAACATTGCTAAATGACGGAATTATTTTATATTATTATAATGATGAATAGAGGAGATAAGTTTTTTAAAGTTGGATTTCTTAATGCTGGTTCATTGGGTACGGGACATGATGACTTAATTGGTGCACTCGACAGGCATTGTTTTGATGTTATGGCCATTAACGAAACTTGGCTGCGACCGGGCGAGGAGGGACGCGCTCCAGTGGTGCCTGGCTACCGTCTGCGTCACACGCCGCGGCCGGCAAGTGTGCGTTCGGGTCGTGGTGGGGGCGTCGGCTTTTATCTACGGCGGGGTTTGAGCGCGCGCACGTGGACTGGTGCGATCGATCCTAGGTTCGAATCGGTCGAACAAATGTGGTTAATAATCTCTATGAACGGCAAAAAAATTGCTGTAGGTACAGCCTACCGACCACCATGGTATGACCTAGTCCTTTTCCTAGATGCCATAACGGATTCCATTAGTTCACTGGGAAACTGCGACCACTACATATTACTTGGCGACTTCAATGTCAATTTACTAGACACGAACGGGATAAAGACTAAAACTATTAATGAGTTTTTAGATTGCCTTAGCCTGTCACAGTTGGTCACAACTCCTACCCACTTTACAGCATCCAGTGAAACTCTCATCGATCTCCTATGTACTGATCTTAGAGCAAAAAATACAGCGGTGGAACCTTTCGGTTCAATTAACGGCCATTCTATTGTAGTTGGTGAATTTCACATTAAGCGTGATAATTTCAAGCCATATTTGGTAAAATTTCGGCCTCTCAGAAATGTGTGCGCAGAAAGTTTCAATTTAGACTTATCTTCTTTAAATCTTGGAACTATTTCATCGCTTGACAACGTCAATGATATGGTGCATGTCTTTAACACCCATATAGTTTCCCTGTTTGATGTTCACGCTCCGATCAAGACGTGTACTATAAAGGAAAAGTCATATCCGTGGATTACAGATACCATCAAACTTATGATGCGTTTACGTGACGAAGCACTTGGTAGTTATAGGAAAATGAAAACCGATTCAAAAAAAATATATTACAAAGAATTAAAACATTTGGTTATTAGTTCATTGTATAGTGAAAAAGTAGCGTATTTTAAGCACAGTATAAATAATAAAATAAAATGCCCTAAATTATTATGGAAAAATTTAAAATCTACCTTAACGCCCTATAAGCCCAAACAAGACCTACCGTCACACTTTACAGATCCTGACGTAATTAATAACAACTTTTTAACTGTCCCCGGTAATCCCGTCGCAAGCACATTACTTATAAACTACTATGAGAATCATAGACATGGTGAACATGTTTTCACAATAAGTCCGGTGGATGAGAATGACATCTCTCGCATTATCTCCAACCTAAAAAGTAACGCTGAAGGTTACGATAGCATTACCCTGGATATGATCAACATGACCCTGCCACACACGTTAAACGTTATAACGGACATAATAAACCGCTCCATAGTGACGTCTACGTTCCCCGACCTATGGAAAATTGCCTCCATCAGGCCCTTGCCAAAAAATACGAATCCATCCACTTTAAAAGACCTACGGCCTATTAGCATATTACCATGTCTATCCAAAGTATTAGAAAAAGTTGTTAGCCGCCAATTATCGCTGTTTTTGGAACAAAATAACGTTCTTCCTGATTTACAATCTGGTTTCAGAAAACAGCGTAGTACATCTACTGCTTTACTGGACGTTACTGATAACATACTGTCTGCCCAGGATAGGGGAATGTGCTCATTACTGGTTTTACTTGATTTTTCTCGGGCATTTGACGCAATAAATGTCGCACTACTACTATCGAAGTTAAATTATTATGGCTTCGACCCCAGCGCTACGCAATGGTTCCGTAGCTATCTAAATAATAGACAGCAATTTGTTGACTTGCGCTTGGGTGACGGCACTACTGTTAGATCGACACTCATTTCTGTAGGGAGAGGAGTTCCGCAGGGCTCTATTTTGGGCCCCATTGTTTTTATTTTGTACTGTGCGGATATTATAAAATGTCTCCAGAAATGCAAGTACCATATATACGCCGACGACGTCCAACTATATATATCTTTTAGGCCCGACGAGTACGACACTGCCATTAAAGATCTTAACGATGATCTTCAAAGAATCGCCGCCTGGTCAGAGGAGAACTGCCTGTCGTTAAATCCAATAAAAACTAAATATATGGTATTTGGCACAAGACAGCAGTTGGCTCGACTACCAGTGACATTTGACGTAAAACTTATGGGCGAACCAATTGAGCGAGTGTATGAAGCGCGGAATCTAGGTGTTGTCATGGACAAAGACCTTCGTTTTGAAAAACACGTAGCGGAATCGGTTAGAAACTGCTTTTATCGTCTAAAGGTTTTGTACAATGTTAGGCCTTATCTATCCGAAAAACTACGGGAGCAGCTAGTGGAAACCCTGGTTCTGTCCAGGTTGAACTACGCTGACACGGTTTACGGCCCGCGCCTATTAGCTCGCACAGACCGCCTCATCCAAAGGGTACAAAACGCCTGTGCTCGGTTTTGTTACAGTATTCCTCGCAGAAGCCATGTTACACCTTTCCTAAACAAGCACTTTTCACTGAAAATGAAGTCCAGACGCAAACTGCACTTAGCTTGCCTTCTGTTCGGTGTGGTAAAATATCAGAAACCGGACTACTTATATGACAAGCTAAGTTGGGTTGCGAGTAGACGGGAATGCGGGAGAAGGCAATGCTCTCAACAACTCTCGACTCAGTCTCAGGGTACAGCTGCTTTTAGAGGCAGTTTTCGCTATGCGGCTTCTAAAGTATGGAATAACCTGCCACCACCGATTAGAATAATTAAGACAATAGACGCTTTTAGACGACGCTTACGGCAGTACCTCATAGAAGCGCAACGGGAGCTAGATATGGTCACACTAAATGTCTCAATCATATGATTTATGTACCTACCTACCTATCTACCTATCCACTTGAATATGTGTCGGTGTGTATTCTGTCGGTGAATATTTGCACGAAATAGTAAATGGCTGATGTAATACTATACGGTATCTTTGCTGAGAAATTGCTCTTGCTCTTTCTCACGCTCTGCTCTGCTACCTGGCTTTGTCCTCCGTATCCTTGGCCCAGAGGTTGTTATTTAAACGCCAGCGGCATTGCTGCATCCCAGTCGCAGAGGTGAGGCCTGTGGAATACAAGACAACACATTCAAATACACTTTTATTTCCCACTTATGCATTGCTGAACCATGTTTGCTTTTCAACGTACCTAATGTGCCTGGCCTACTTGCACACGACTGAGATGTACGATGTTCGTGATGGCACCATTTCACCTTGCATCCTTTATCAAGACACATGGCAGTAGCAAACCTCGTGCAGTTTGTGTTTTGTCATCCCCATAGACAAGCATAAGACTGCAGACAGAGGAAACGGAAAATTTAAATTAAAAGAGGGTAGGTGCCTCCACATTATAACGAATACGTCACTACATATTTTCTGCAAATAATAACTACTATTGAAAATTGACTATAGCGCTTACCTTTTCATCCTTATTCTTGGTCTGTCTGGCATGTTTTTAACTTCATACACGTTCACCAAAAATGTTTAGTTGACTAATATATATATGTCATAACCATCAGACTGCTCCATCGGCATAATTATTGGGTCAATCTTAATGCAAACCATAGATAAGACAACTTAAAAACACGAAAAGTTGAAAACTATCCGTAAATAGTCCGTCGCGCTCGGCTGCTTGCAGCGTATTGTGCGATGAAGTGCATGGATTAATACATTATAAAATGTGTTTGGATCGTGGAAGTGTCGTCGCATTGATTTTCCGCTGTACTCCTTTCATAGCATTCCTTTCTTTGTTTACTTATTAGCGAAGGTCTATCATGCGTCCGTCTCATTTATTTATTTACCCTATGTGTTTGTTTTGTTTGTTTTGCAATTTTATTAAATATCACACTCTAATATTTATTTTTCAATATTTAACACAAATAATTATTTTATACTAGTTACTAAACTCAATTAGTAGCTAACAAACGATATATAAATATCAACATTCTGGCTATATAAGTACTACTCGTTACTATTTTTATTTATTTTATCTGACACAAATTTATTTTATTTAAGTATTCATACACACGTCACGTTGCAGTATTGGAATTAAAGCTGATTTACATCCGTCACCTCACACGTCAGGTCCAGTTGAAAACCAGCGTCAGGCACTAGTTGCCTGGCATTTATGCTGAACTGGGCCTTTTTAGCGCAGCCATGAGGCACACTTTGACGCACTTAACACTTTTTGTTGGTTTGTTTAATTTAATTATTTTGCTGTATATTGTGTGCCCTTTTTAGTCTGTGCTAAATAAATGTATTTTCTTTCTTCTTTTTTCTTTCAGAACCCAGTTACCGGGTAATACGATACCCCTTGGTAAGACTAGTTGTCAGAGTTTCGGGTACCTACACATTTGCTTCATAAAACAAATTACATAAGTAACTCAAATCAAAACAAATCCCCGAATCAAAGGCCATTAACACAATTTTGCGTATAATAAAATCCATTAAAGACACCTATTTTGTACTTAAAAAAAAAACAGAAATCTTTTAAGCACGTCACAATTATGGCTGGCTATGGCATCTTTTCTCCTTATCTACGTCAAGAGCTGTTCAGTTAATTACATGTGATGACGTTATTGGCGAACGACCACTCTGGTGAGCCGGTTTTGATATTATAAAGAAGGCTATAGATTTAAGTGTGACAGTATGTTTGTTTGCGGTTATTTTGCAGGGTAAGCTTACCGTATGTTATAAAAGTTGAGCGATAATAGCCTCTCAATTGATTATTGTCATTCATTCTTATTAGTATTATATTATAATTGTAATGAGGATCTTACCTTCTATATTTTGGTGATGGTTCAGTAGATTTGGTCGAAGTCATTTATTTGCTTAACTACTAATACATTACTCTGACTTAAACAAAAATACCACTCTGTGCCTCGGAAAGCACATCGTTTTCGCTTATTTACACGATTTTTAATACGTAGTTTTAAAGTTAAAATACTACATTTCTATTAGTTTTAATGCACACTACGAAAGATGTTTTCAATTATTATCTAATGAATGAGCTCCTTTTTGTTTTTGTCGAAAATTATATTGCGAGATTTGGGTTGTTTTGTAAGATTATTTACCGCCAATTCTGTTGAATTTTTGCCATTTTTTTTTTCGGGTGATGGGTTGATCTTCAAAGTCAAAGCATTAATTTTAAATAGGCATTTAAAAGGCACTTTTGAACGTCCATATTTACATTAAAATAGAATTGATTGTCTTGAAGTGAAGTTTATTCTGTTGTAAAATGTGATATTCTAAATCTCTTAAAGCAGAATTCTCAAAACAGGCGCGGCGCCCGCCGGTTTGAAGTCGATAAATCAAAATCAAATAATAAAAAAAGTAGCTAATACATTTGACATTATTGATATGATATTGCATTTATGGTGTATTGAAACTCATAGAAATACAGTATCTTAACTGTAAATTCGCGTCTATAAAATCTCGTAAATCAGCGAATTCGGAAAAAAATCATATACGGCCTCTTAAGCCATTGGTACCGGCTGACATTCTTAGATCTAACAGTCTGACCACCAGTCTTACCAAGGGGTACCGAGTTACCCAGCAACTGGGTTGTGGGGGTCAGATAGGCAGTCGCTCCATGTGAAATACTGGTATTCAGCTGCTTCCGGTGAGACTGGAAGCCGACCCCAACATAGTTGGGAAAAGACTCGACAGATTGACTATAAACGACCTATCTCAAAAGATCTTTACTGCTGTCTAAGGTTTAGGGGCATCCTATGATCACACGCAAAGCTTAAAAACCGGACTCAGTAGTGACGGGCAGAGCACACGCCATATTAAAATAATTTAACAACCAAATGACTTTGATCGCGCATTTTTTAAATTAATTGAACTTGATTTGGTACGAATGACTGATAATATAGCAAGGTCATGTGCGATTCCAATGAGCTTTCAGTTTGCTCCATAAATTAATATGTACTGTGATTTTTCAAAGAAAAAAATCAGAATTGGTTATTCTGCTTAACCAAACGCACATTACAAAAAAGACATATTTACTCACACTGACACCAGCTCGATTCGTATTCAAGATTCACCACATCATCACCTGCCGAGCCTTTTCCCAACTAGTTGAGGTAGGCAGTAAGCTTCCAGTGAAACCTGATATACCTGAAGACAAGTACCCCCCATTCAACACATTAAAAGTCAAAGTAAAGTATGACAATGTTGTGCTATAAGTATATTGATTGATGTCAGGGCACTGGACAGGTCACAACTCCGTGGGTCACACCATGACTAATAATGTGCGCTGCATTTTATTATTGTTTTTGGTAGGTATTCGTACAAATTTTATTTATGGCGTGGGTTGAACAGAAAAGGTCTGTTTAAAAAAAACATATTTATTTGCCGAATCATTACTTGCACAATTCAAGTATTATTGTCGGGTATATTTTAGCAATTCGAACCTATTACACAAATGCAATTTTTTGAGACAGTTTTCTGGTTCAGTAGGTATAACTACTCCCAGGAAAAATGTTGGATGAAATCATTTTTGAGGTAGAAATCTTTCAAAAGGTGCCCGAATGCTTTCATGGGCTTTGGATGCAGGATTTTCACACCCTAAGCGACCTTGGTGGCCATTTTTCATAAGAGCTTAAATCTTTAGTGAAAAATACAGGTGCCTCTCGTAGTGTCTGTTTCTTGCTCAAGTCAGAAAGACGTCAATCACAAATTAAATTGACACCTACCTTTAAGCCTGTGAGTAGGTAGGTAACTACAATGTTTTTACTTACCTACAGCTAGAAATATTTGTCACTCATCATGATTGTTTCGTACCGTTCCCTTTACCTACCGCATTGAATCTTAGGAATTTTGGATAGTCTTTCAACCCCCAAATACACTCGCGAACATCGAGCATGTACTCGCCTAGAGCAATAAACTGGAATCACTCCATCGTCCGCTGCTCGACACAAATTTTTACAACTTCTGTGCAATGAACTGTGGATTGTGGCATATAATTTGAAAGGGAATTTAGTTAGCTTTCAACCTCTTTCAATATCATAACCAAAGATTATTCACCTTATATGTCATGGAACGTAAAACAAAAAACATCCATTTTTTTTAAACAAATCACTGTTTTGTAGTCCTGAAATCCTATAAAAAGGGAGCGTTTATGAAAATTGATCATCATTCCAATATTTCACGTCACTGGGAAACCACACCTATAAAAGCCGCTCAAGTAGCCATCCTAATCCAGCAAGGATTGTCTCAGCGTATTATTGCTCGACAGCTTCATTTGAGCCAGTCTTGTGTCTCGAAGGTATACAAGAGGTTCAGGGAGACTGGAAACTTAGTCCGGAGACCAGGATCTGGATGACAGCGATGCACTTCGGTGAGAGATGACCGATTTATTTCACCTCTTCTCTCCGAAATCGACAATTGACCGGCGTGGACGTCCAGCAGCAGCTCAGAGAAGTTCGAGGGAGGGCTGTCCGCGAGTGAACAGTGAGATAAAGACTCAAAGAAGCAAACTTGACCCCGAAAAGGCCAGCCACGGGACCTAAATTGTCTCCAGCCCACCGACAAGCCAAGCTTCAGTTTGCTTGCGATCGCTTAGATTGGATTAACGAGCAATGGAGGCGAGTCTTGTTCTCGGACGAATCCAGGATGTGCTTGCATGGTAGCAACCATCGACAGAGAGTCTATAGGAGATCGGGGGAGCGATTCGCACAATGCTGTTTTGCGGAAACATTGGCATACGGGGGTGGGTCCTGTATGATGTGAGCGGGGATATCTATCGAAGCAAAAACAGAGTTGATGTTCGTAGGTACCTGGTGGAGGTCGGGGAGGGGGCTTACCGCTTAAAGATACATCAACGACATTCTGCTAGATCATGTGCTCCCCTACGCCGGGTTTATTGGCGAAGATTTCCTGCTAATGCACGATAATGCCCGCTGCCACACCGCTGCAGTGACTAGACAATACCTTGTAGAAGTCGGGATTCCCACACTAGACCGGCCAGCCCTCAGCTCTGACTAAAATCCGATTGAACATATATAGGACGAGCTGAAAAGACGGGTACGTGGAAAATGTCCAGCTCCGGCGTCAATAGAAGACCTGAAAACTGCTTTAGTCGAAGAATGGCAGGAAATCCCACAGGATTCCATCAAGAAACTCATTCGGCCAATGAAAAACCGTTTACAGGCAGTCATTAGGGCCAGGGGGGTAACACAAAATATTAAAAGGTAATTAACATAAATTGTAAATATTTATCTTTTCATATTACTTCCTATTCATTTAGACGTCCACAACTTCGACCTACCTTAAGGGAGCACATTCACCATCTCAGTGCCCCAAGTCAACCTCACCTACTCGTAGTTCACCCTGCTGAATAACAAACGAGGCTCTGACAACCGAAAAATGGCGGGATAACCATTCGTAATACTTCATAGCTAAATGGCGACGGGCAGCAGCGTCACTAGTGCGAGAAGCTGGGATCTGCGATCGCCAACCTGCATGCCCAGCGTGGCGATGATGGGCAAACCCTTCAATGGCAAGCCAAATCTAACCACGGCCCCAGTTCTCGGTCGCCTTGCTATTCCTGATTATGGTGGCGGTCACGGTAACGGCAAGGTAGAGGGTGCGAAGAATCCCTGGGTTACGAATGGCCGCTAAACCCAACTGACCATGGCGACGTATAACGGACGCACGTTACGGCTTGACGAAAACCTAGTGCAGCTAGAAGAAGAGCTCGGAAAAATAAGGTGGCACATTCTTGGGTTGAGTGAAGTCCGAAGACAGGGGGAGGACACAATAACCCTTGAATTGGGCCACCTTTTATATTTTCGAGAAAAGAGACCAGCTATCCCAAGGCGGAGTCGGGTTCCTGGTCCACAAATCCCTTTGTGATAACGTTGTAGAAGTTTTCAGTGTCTCGAACAGAGTAGCATACCTCGTAATTAAACTAACCAAAAGGTATAGCCTCAAGTTGGTTCAGATTTACGCACCGACCTCGACACACTCGGATAACGAAGTGGAGGAAATGTTCGAGGACATTTCTAAGGCCTTGCATTCCACAACTAGGGCCAATTACAACGTTCTCATGGGGGATTTTAACGCTAAAGTGGGAGTACAGAATTGCACCGAATCGGTAGTATGGTCCTACGGGCTTGGAAGCAGATATCATAGGGGGCAAATGCTCATCAACTTCCTTAAGAAAGAGGGGCTTTTCTTGATGAATTTCTTCTTTAAGAAACAGCCCCAAAGGAAGTGGACGCGGCGAAGCCCCGACACTTTGACGAAAAATGAGATAGACTTCATCTTAACTGATAGAAATCATATATTCAGAGATGTCTCGGTGATCAACAGGTTCAATACCGGCAGTGATCACAGACTTGTTCGAGGCTCTCCGATTATCAATTTCAAGCTCGAGCGAACTCGTTTGATGAAGTCTAGGCTCCGTCTAAATATGCTCCAAACTATGCTAGAATCTGAAGCGTTCCAGTCAGACCTGGAGAACCGATTCGCTGCCGTGGTAACCACAAATGACGTCGACCAGGCACTCAACCAAATGGTGGAAATCCTCAGGCAGGAAGGTATGCGATTCTGGAAAATTCGGCGTACTGGCAAGAAGTCCAAACTTTCGGAAGAGACTCTGGAGCTTATGACGGAACGACGTAAAAACCCACTTATCACTTTGTTAGAACAACGGGCACTCAACAATAATATTAGGGCATTGATACGACGCGACCTCCGACGCTCCAATATACGCTTTATAGGGGAAGCGATTGAACAAAATCGGGGGTCGAAAGTGTTCGTCCAATCACTTGGGAGGAGCCACCTGACGAATTAGACCAAATCTAGTGGGGATATCGTCGTTTCGAAGCCGGAGATCCTTTCGGAAGTAGAAAACTTCCACAGCCAATTGTACGCATCGCATGCATCTCGACCTGATCCCAAAACTGAGGATTCCAGAGCCACCATAACCCGCCACTTCACGGAAGACCTGCCAGAAGTCAGCCAGACGAAATCGAGGCGGCTCTTAAACAGCTTAAAAATGGAAAAGCCCCAGGTGAAGACGGGATTACGGCCGAGCTCCTGAAAGCGGGAGAAAGTCCTCTACTGAAAGAGCTTCAGGAGCTCTTCAACTCTGTCCTGTTCTCTGGAAGAACTCCGGAAGCGTGGCGAAGGAGCGTGGTCGTACTTTTCTTTAAAAAGGGGGATAAAACCCTTTTAAAGACCCATTTCGCTCCTAAGCCACGTATATAAGGTGTTTTCAAGAGTCGTCACAAATCGTCTAGCGCGGAGACTCGAGGAGTTTCAGCCAACGGAGCAGGCCGGGTTTCGAGGAGGATACAGCACCATGGATACATCCAAGTGCTAAGATGTCTTTATGAAAACGCGACAATGACCGTCCAAACTCAGGACCAGGGAACTGAAAATATCCCCCCGCGTCGAGGAGTGAGTGAGACAAGGGGACATTATTTCCCCAAAATTGTACTCCAACGCATTGGAGGATGTGTTCAAGACGCTGAACTAGGACGGACGCGGTATTAATATCAACGGCGAGTACATCTCACACTTGAGATTTGCAAATGACATCGTCATACTGGCTGAATCGCTGCAGGACTTGTAACAGATGCTGAAATACCTAGTTGATTCTTCTGTATGCATTGGCCTCCGGATGAACTTGGACAAAGCTCAGGTTATGTTCAACGATCACGTTACTCCGGGACCGATTGCTGTCAATGGCGGTGCTCTCAAGGTTGTTCGAGAATACGTTTACCTCGGCAAACTCTGTAGTTTGGTAAGAACAACTTTGAGAAAGAGGCTGACAGAAGAATTCAGCTGGGTTGGGCAGCATTTGGGAAACTTCGTGGAGTTTTCTCGTCGCGTATTCCGCAGAGTCTGAAGACTAAAGTCTTCAACCAGTGTGTCCTACCTGTTATGACCTAAGGAGCCGAAACGTGGACACTCACGGTACGGCTGGTTCATCAATTCTGCTTCTGAATCCGCCAATAGAGTAGCCGATGTTCTCCTGAAACAATGGCCTGTGTAGAGCTCGGCAATTGTCAATTCCATGTATTTCGCAATTTCTTTCGGCATGCTGCTGAACTTATTTTTTCCAATAACTTGCTTGGTGCACTTGCCATTATTATAAGCTACAAAAAATCTGTTAGTGTTTATATTAGCTATCTCTTAGCTCCCACGGCTTATTTTAATTTCTAAATTGTTATTTTATTTTTGTTTTGTTTTAATTACGGACGCTTATAATGTGCACATCTTTTTACATCGTTCTCACATTGATAATTTCAACATAATGATGTAACCAACTGTTTGTAACAAAATCATGATTTTAAAAGAGTGTCCATGGAGTTTCTTGCCCGTTCTTCTCCATAGGTACCTACGCTTTGGAATGGGCAACTAGCTTCATCTTTCTATCTCACCGACCTTGACAATTCAAAAGTGCCTGTAATTGGTTTATTTGAAATAAATGCTTTGAGTTTGAGTTTGATTAGAAAATCAAAATCAAAAGTCATTTATTCAAATTAGGCTGAGAATTAGCACTTTTCGAACGTCAAAATACATTAAGACAGTCCGCCCAAAAACACCCACTCGTCACCACTTCCTAGTGCTTTAGCTGGGAAGAAGAAGTAGCGGAACAAACTCCCCAGCAGCACAGCTGTCTGTTTAGTCGGATAGACTTGATTCTATACATACCTTTGTCTTAATATAAACATTACGAGACACTGAACAGTAATTAAATAATTAGTCATACATAATATGTCAGCCAACAATGCCAATAAACCAACAAACAAAATGTAAATAAAGCATAATACCAAAATAAGAGCCTCCTGGTATTACGGGCGTGATAGCTTACAGATGCAATGCAATGTTTACATAGCTGTTACTACCCGAGTTACAACTCGAGGCCACAAACGATAACCTAGGACCATCGACGTATAATAAATAAACGAGTAGGTAATTATTATTAACAATAACAATATCATGGTCAGCAAGTCGAGCAGTCACCACAAGCAGCACCCGTTCACGAGCATAACGCAAAGATCAGCCACTACCCCCCTCGCCATATTTGAGGGAATTAGGTAACCCGACCTCCGACGCTACCGCAAGTAGTGACATCTACGGGAGCATGACGAACTTGCTGCCGGTAACTCGGGCAAGAATAGAAATATCAATTGTCGAGGTCGCTAGCTAACCACATATAGAGCAATACAACTCAGGGGCGTAGAGCTTGGTACTTTTCGATAATTCTTACGTATTCTCCACGGACTACGATTGACCAGATCCTTTCTTTGATTTTGTATCTGGCAAATTTACCAGCAACAAATCTGAATGTTGTTCGATATCTTCGATTTAATGTTTACGAGTTCATTTCCACGACAAGCGCCATTCACTCCAAAAATCAATGCCACCTGTAACAAAAATAGGTAGGTAGGTTAGTATTTAAGTAGGAAGGTAACTTACGTAATATCATTATTTTTTATGTATTACATGTTATAAACTTTCTTATCTAAGAAAGTTTATTATTTTTAATAATAACACATAAAACTTACGAAGGTTTACAATAATAATTATTATATAACTTAGAGTCGAAACATCACATCAGTAGATCGCACACAAGCGATCGATTCATGAGCAGGTAGCTAGTACTTATACTTACCTATATAGTATCTAAGTATGTAGCTATTTTAGTTACTAAAAATTGAATAAAAAGTAAGTACCTACCGTACTTACTTTTGTGGCAAGAGAGCTGTGGTCAGGGGCTTCATTTAGAAACGTTTCCACATTTTGAGCTGCCAAAACTTTTGATTTCTTAGGACGATGTCCTTCTGATTTCCTTTTTATAAATGCCAGTATTTTGGTGTTACGTATTAATTTGTATATTATTTTTGATGCTTATTATTGACCTGAGCATCGAATAGATGCGTCATGGGCTATTAAGCTTCTTTGTACATGATAAATGCTGGAAGTAGACTAAAAGCACTGATCCAGATACAGATATGACGCCTTTTGTAATTTTCCATTTGTAAAAATCGTCGTACGATTTCTTGGACTTTTCTGGAAGTAGATTGTTGGCAATGCCAATGGCTTCGAATTTAATGTACAGACGCCAACACATGAAGCTACCCCAATCTGTCAAATTTATTTGATAGATTTTCAACTTTATCACATAAGCATAAGGTTCATGTTAAATTGGGAAAATTTGACAGTTTGGGGTAGCTTGATGTGCTGGCGTCTGTACTTCGGAGTCAAATCACTATCGTCATTCGACATTTTTGTGAGAATTTGTAGTTAAGTAATTTGTTGTATAACAAACCAAAGCAATTTTCAGTATTCGCGCCTCTTTTAAATAAATATTAAAATATTTAAATAGTAACTTTTATTTATTAAAAGCCTGTGATGTCCCACTGCAGGGCAAAGGCCTCTCTACCCTCCTTCCACTTCTCTCTGTTTAATCCTGCTAGTGACCAGTTCTTGTTGAAGGAGTCCAGGTCATCCCGCCATCTCCGTCTGGGTCTACCGCGACGTCGCTTGCCATTAAGAGGGACCCATTGGGTCGTAAGTTTGGCCCATTGGTCGTCTGACATGCGGCAAAATGTGTTTAGTGTGGCAGCTTTCCAAGTGACATCAGTTAACTTTGTGATTGAACGGATGGTCGTATTAAATAATAAATAGTAAATAAATATATAATTAGAACAATAGACTTAAAATAAAATAGTCTTATAATAATAACCTTGCTAATAACAGACTATGCCATCAATGCCACATCTAGTAATAAATCAAATTCATACATCCATGTTGTGCTTGGTTAACCTACACAGGCAACTGAGGGAAACAGGGGTGGGTTTTAGTCAGTAAAAGTCTGACACACCCTCGTGCTCCACCCAGAGCGGGAGAAGTTAGTTGACGATTTCCCACCCAATAAAAAAAAACAACGATCGAGCATATAAGTTATCTCTACTTACCCACATATTTTTTTTTTTATATTTTTTATTGTGTTTTGCTATTTTATATACGTACATCTGTGCACTCTAATTATTAATCTTAGTTTTAGATATTGTTTCTCAGTAAGTGAATTATGTATGCAATTCTTTATGAGAAATAAAATAAGTAGGTAATCGTTTTTACACTAACCTAGACAGGTAAAAAATAACCGATATATGTTATTATCAAAAACGAAAAGTCAAAAAAACTACCGATTTAAAAACTACACTCACTACATACTACGCCTACGCTCATGCATGGCTCAGCTATGGCATTATAATGTGGGGAAATAGCACAGACGCGCCTACGGTTTTCATTCTCCAGAAGAAATTTATTCGGATCATAGTCAACATAGAACAAACCGACAGCTGTAAACCCACTTTTATAAAACAAAAAATACTCACCTTACCATCGATCTATATCCTGGAAATATGCAAATTTGTTAGGAAATACATACACTTTTTCACAACCCGCGGCGATAAACATACCGACCGATCTGTCAGTTATAGAAATAAGTTAATGTTACCCTCTTCGCGCATGAAACTACATTCCAACAGCCCTTACGTAATGTCCATAAAAATATTTAATAAACTACCTGATGCAATAAAAGATGAAACCATAGAGTATTAAACCACTAGTCTTTGGATGAAACCAACGATACGATATTTATAAATAAGCTCAAGCAAATATTAACTGAGAAAGCACACTACACAATAAACGAATATAATTATACATGACAAAAAAAATATTTGACACAAACAGACACCATACCTCACAGATAGACACATTGTTAATTATGCATAGTTAAATATTATAATACGATATAATACTATGTTGACCCAAATAATTATTTATGATGTACCACAACATATGACTGATCTCAATAAAATAAATTTACTTAATTAATGTTAATGATATTTTAGAGGTATGAGGAACAGGGTGTATAGTCCACTCATACTCTATGGAAAAGGGAGGATCCTCCGACCAGACGGGTGTTGTGTCTGGTGGGCAACTGCCCGATGGTTGATGTCGGGATGTTGTACCTATGCCAATCGCGCGGTAAACTTTAACTGCGCGATCTAGGATTCCTATGACGTGCGTCTTTGCGTAATTCGCCTGTGGCGTTGTAGATGGCGCCACTTCTCTTTTTGCATTTATGATTTATTAACGAAGTATTTTTCTGTAGTGCCGCTACATCACTCCGCCCCGGAGACCGGAGGTCGATAGTGGGCGAAGTCCGTGCATATTGTAATGCTTGCCAGTGCCAGTTTGTGGTTCCAGTGAGTCGGAACCGGTGTCGCATAGTTCGCGGTGAGTCGGAACTGTCTGCGGTGGTGCGAACCCCAGTGAGTCGGGGCCGGCGCGCTGCTCCGGTGCGTCGTGGTACAGCGCCGCGATGTGGCTGACTGCTGTTGTCGACCGGGAGATTGAGCTCTCGACCGGCCGAAGAGCAGTAGTGTCGTGGTCACTTGTAGAGGCTGAGGGTGCTGACCAGGAATGCGGTTCGCTGCATGTTGGTGGTCAGGATACCCGTTGAGGCCGTGGTTGCTGGCTGGCTGTGTGGCTCGCTGCTCGAAAGCTTGAGGAAGTGGTCTTGACGATGATGATGACGTCACGCTGAAGTATTGCACGAAAGCTGCGCTGACGTTCTTTCTCGGGGTCACCAGTATAGAGGTATGAGGAACAGGGTGTATAGTCCACTCATACTCTATGGAAAAGGGAGGATCCTCCGACCAGACGGGTGTTGTGTCTGGTGGGCAACTGCCCGACGGTTGATGTCGGGATGTTGTACCTATGCCAATCGCGCGGTAAACTTTAACTGCGCGATCTAGGATTCCTATGACGTGCGTCTTTGCGTAATTCGCCTGTGGCGTTGTAGATGGCGCCACTTCTCTTTTTGCATTTATAGATATTGTTGCGAAGTATTTTTCTGTAGTCCCGCTACAATATGATTATTTAAAAATTGTTGATTGTAATTTGTTTCTTGTAATGTATCATCCATTCACCATCCGTTACTGGTAGCCTGTATCATCTGTTACTGGTAGCCTGTATTATGCCACTGCTGGGCAAAAATATCTCCTCGATTTTTTTTCTTTTTTTTTGGCAGGAGTGGGAAATCCACATGGACGCCCAGACTGCCTCACTTGTGACGTAATCTGGGCAGTACCGGACTATTACCGGATAAAACCCACTCCTGCTCTTGCACAGTTTCCCTCTGACATGATCAGAGACCTTAGTAGAACGGTTTTCTGATTGTAAGAATTCTTTAAATTTCTTAATTTTCCTGGAAGCAGTTGCCTTACTTTATCCTACTTTTCTTAATTGCAGACCGCTTTAGCACGGCCGTTGATTTTTGGTAGGTGAAAGTCTCTTCAAGCCCCGCGCCGATTTCTGACAGCTGACATTTTTACGACTTCGCTCACAAAAAAAGGTCCACTCAAGTTTTTATTGCTTCTAGCTACTTATTGTAAACTGGTTTGGGTTCTCGACTTATCAGGCCTTTACAGAAATACTTAGAAGTACTTAAATTATGTGATTTCCGTGTAACTCGGGCCTTGGCCTGTGACGTAGTAAAGGGTCAGCTGGAGTTGCTCCAACAGAGTCTGTGCTAGCAGTAGCTGCTTGTGGTGTTGGAGGCTATCCACAAGGGTCTTCATCAGCTCTGTCGGTTGTTCATAGGTCGGCTTAGGCTCCATTTGGGTTTTGGCTTTTTTTCCTCACAGGTAACTGTTCCTTTCTCGGCTTCGGCCTCCTTCACCAGCTGGTAAAGCTTTTCAACCGTCTTCGTTATCTCGTCTTTTATCTCTTTCTTAAGGTTCCTGGAGCTTAACAGCTGGATTTTAGCCTTTTGGACACACGCCTTGGCCTCTATGGTTCGGTTTAAGTACTTCACGGGTGGCGTGTCTCGCGGCGAGCCCTTTTTGGTCTCCTCTGGTTGCTTTGATCCATCCAACTTGCTCTGATGGGCGAGCGTTAGTTTGAACCGAAGTTTAGGAGGGGTAGTCAGTGAAGCCTTCTTCGGAGGCGTTGGTGTTCTGAGAGGTTGTGCAGATAGTCTATCAGCCTCCCAATCCCCAATACTACGCCTCAGCGACGCGACGGGCTGAACATTTTTAGAGATCGAAGGGTCAGGACTGCGTACGAACCGGTTGTATCTAGACTGAATCCTTGAAAGAAGGGATCAACTAGAAGTTAAAATAAAGGAAAATGTAAATAAAATACAAGCTCAATAGGACTCAGTCATGTCAAATAAAAATATGTCTCTAATTCGCCTTCAGGAGATGCTAAAATGTCAATTACTTAATTTCCACTACCAAAAGGCGTTAAAGTAGCTCGAAGAGAACAATTTCGAATGGAAATTTTTCACGAAAACTCAAGACCTCCAAACCACTAACTACAGAGTGGGGCAAATTTTTTTTCGCGTTTTCGTCAATTAACCCATTGAATACCAACTACGCAATATTACGTAGCCGGTAATAATGGCAGAGGCCGACTACGTATTACTACGTAGGTCTTCCCTACAGAATAAATGGTAATCTGTATTATTTGGCCTCCTTGAATAGACATTTTTACACTCTTTGGCATCTCAACTAAAACACGACATACAAAAGTAGTAACTTTATTATTTCTAAATATCGTAAATCACAAAATTTCGAGGGTACTTTTCGGTTAAAAATTAAAGTCTACTAATGAGATCAAAAACTAAAACAGTAATACTTCTTACTAAATTAACAACAAAAAAAATACAAGTAGATACTTCTAATATAAATAAAAAAAAAATTAACAACACGAGGATTAGTATGGCAAAACTGACTACACTTATGGCGGGCTTCTCAGGACAAGTAGCACAGTTAAAAGATGACTCCTTCTGCTTTTTATTTCTGGTGCAAACTCGATAAGGTTTGGCTGCAACAGCTTTAATTCTTACCAGTAGGTGGAAGTATTTCTAAATAGTGAAAATGATCAATTTTACACGAGTGTTTGTGTAGGCTGATGAGCGACTCAAAACAGAAGCTGGCGATGGAGTTGGCTCAGAAGGTCCTTGTATCAATGGCGATGGTAAGGGCAGAGATGAGCCTTCTTGGGCTTCTTGTTCTGGCTGTACTGGCGGTGTCCGTAACGATGTCACAACACTTGTTGTTCTGGCTGTACTGGCGGTGTCGGTGACGATGTCACTACAGGAGTCAAATTATAATTACAATTCAGTCCTAAAAGATGTCTTACGAAATCTTCACGAAACTGTAGCAGTCGCATTTTAGAGGTGCGATAATGTAGGCGAAGTAATCGATGTGCATTTTGACTCTCCGATCCGGACTGTTGATTTTCATCACGCTCCGGGACCCTGAAGACCCTGAAGAGAAATCCCCATCGTCTGACGAGTCTTCTTCTTAGAGAACTCCAGCTACTTCATTTTGCGTAACGATTGTGTGGTTTGGTCGACCGCGTAAAATACGACGACTAGATCGGCGTCCGCGCTGCATCGCAAAAACTACCCTTATCAAACGTCAATCCCACTGCGCACGCGGCGCGATACTTAAATTACGTAATAACGGTATCATTGGAGAAAGGGGCAGCGTGGGGAATACGCGATTCTTGAATGTCCAGGAGTAATAAGGATGGCTAGCAAGCTGTGTTTGATCGCGGCGCCAATGGTACGTAATTTTACGTATACGCAATATTGCGCAGGTAAGCATCCTATATAAAATAAATGTTAGTGGTGCCTATCTACGCAATATTACGTATACGCAATATTACGTACCCCGGCATCCTTCTATAAATTGGTATCCTTGATGCCAACTACGAAGTATTACGTAGCAGGCCATTTGTATGGTGGCCACTGATTTTGACTTGACGGTTAACTTCGGCATTCAATGGGTTAACATTCGTCAGATGGTCTCAGGTAGCCAAACTAGGAATTACTGAGCTGAAAACAGCTTCAAAATGCGTCACCTGGATGCAAAGATATCGGCCTCTCCTCTTGACTTCTAGTGCTTGCGGTCCAGTGCTGATGTGGAGCTCTAGTCATTTTGTCCAGCTCATTTCACTATCTTCTACGGGGTTTGCCGCGACGCCTTCTAGCTGTCCATTTAGCTTCTAGCTCCATATAGCGGAAATCGACCGCTGAATCGATCGTCATGTTTGGCAGAGACATTTTCTGGGATATAGAGAAGGACATAGTCTACTTTTGTACGCGATAACCCACATCCACGTGGGCAGAGCCGCGAGCAAAAGCTAGCCAACTAGAAATATTTTAATGTCGTCGGTACCACCCACATTTTTCTTGCAGTTATGATTAAGTTTCGCAGACACAGAACCCTAAACTACTTTTTTTAAGTTAATTCGTCGATTACTAAAAAAACAATGGTTTCTAAGAATGTATCTTATTTATTTTGCAAGGATGTGGTGCCCTTGTATGCACCTATGACACACGAGGACATTGGTAAATATTTGATGATCATAAACCGGATGGTTCATACAAAACATAACCCTGTCTTTGTTTAGATTAGTTAGGCTAGTTTTATAAGAATTAAAAAACTCTATGATGACACAAATTAGACGATACCTTATCTTTGATTTATAATCTATATATATAAAAATGAATCCCTATTCCCCTTGGTCACGGCATCACACGTGAACGGCTGGACCAATTTTGCTAATTCTTTTTTTGTTGTGTTTGTTATTGTCAGGAGAAGTTTCTTATGAAAGAAAAAATTAAGAAAGTTGCGAATTCAATATTCATAGTTAAGACAGGAAAACGGCTGTCGGGTCAGCTAGTTTAACTATAAAAATAAGATAAAATTGTACCGGTTTCCAACGTTCAAAATAATTTAATTTTATAATAGCCGTTTCTTGATGGAATGAGTTGTTGCTCTGAACATTATAGTAGGCACAAAATATTTTAACGCGGGTCTTTGATAACAGGAGTTTCGCTTGATTTTCTTTTCTTTTAATTTCCGTATTCCTATCTGTTACTTGTATGGTGTACATAATAAAGGATAAAATCGGGAACGTCGTTATCCGGAAAATAACTGGATTTACTGACTTACTGACCCTACGACACGGAATCCTAGTGTGGGGTCTAGCTAACAATAACTGTAAAAAACTTTTTGAGACAATAAATACTATAAATTTACTTGCCGAGCAAGCAAGCTGGAGTGGCAGTGGGCTGGCCATGTTTGTCAAAGGACCACTGGCCGGTGGAGCAGACAGCAAGCAAAGTCGTGGAGTGGAGACCGCGTAGAGTGGGGCGACCCCCAGCTAGATGGACTGACGACCTTGAGAAGGTGGCTGGGATAGACTGGATGCGGAAGGCGGAGGACAGGGTATTGTGGTGCAGCTTGGGAGAAGCCTATGTCCAGCAGTGGACTGCGATAGGCTGAGTTGATTGATTGACATAAACTCCTTATTATGTCAATCAATCAACAGGCTGAGTTCTATTGATCTGTCTATCTTTCTAAATGTTGCATGGAAACCCATCCCACGGCCTAAATGCTAAACAGAAAGTCAGTGTTTACAAATACCCGTCTGCTTACAAAACTCGAGCGAGAATTAAAAACAGTGGTCTATTTGGATGATCCGCCGGCCTATTGCGAAATGAATTAACATCACAAAACAATGGCAGACACTTTCAATGTAGACTAATTACATAACAACGTGTTATCTAAGTCTATTGACTGCTGTATTGACTAGTGAGCTGATTATTTTATTTATTTTTATTTAAAAGGAACAACAAACAGCTACAATATAAAACATAGAAACAAAAAATACACACAACGTATAAACAATATTTCAGCCCACAACGCTGTTCACGGGTTAACAATAAGATACAATACAGGGAAAATAAACGCTAGGGTCAAGTTATACAATTTAATTAATTAATTAATGAAATAATGGAGACTTTCACTAAATGCCCATCGCTAAATATGGCCACTAAAGCATGATCAGATGGGAAGTTCGTGAAGCCCTTTTGATACACGGAAAATTCAAATCTGCCCTACTTAGTCTTTGCCCAGCTATGTTGCGGTTAGCTTCCAGTCTAACCGAATGCAGCTGAATTCCAGTATTTAACATGGAGCGACTGCCTATGCCCCAACCCAGTTACCGAGAAACACGATAACCCTTGGTAAGACTAGCCGTAACTCAGATCATACTTCTATGATCTGAGAGCCGTAACGACTGTCAAAGATCTGAATGACAGCCGGGACCAACGGCATAATGTCATTTCCGAGGCACGAGGGGTTCTCGATACAAAGGATGATCAGGCATCTACGAACCGACCGCGGCAAGTGTAGCTTACCCTTTGAGATCAACCCGTGCGGCTGCAATTATTTAGCCACGAGTCCCTTCTGGGAAAAAAAAATCAGGTAGATAGTTAAGTAGTACCCAAGGTCGCCACGATAGCGGCGGTAAGTACCCTCTTTGAGGAGTGGCTTGAGAGACGGCATGGCGTCCTCACCTTCCGCCTGACGCAGGTCCTCACCGGACACGGTTGTTTCGGGAGGTTCCTGTTTCACATAAGGCGGGAGGAAACGCCCGGGTGCTTCCATTGCGAAGATCGCCCTGAGGACACGGTGGAGCATACGGTGGCGGTCTGCCCGGCTTGGGCGGAGCACCGCCGTGTCCTCGTGGAGGCGATCGGCGGCGGCGATCTCTCGCGTCCGACCCTGGTGCAGGCCATGGTACGGAGCGAGAGTGAATGGTTAGCCGTCACCTCCTTCTGCGAAGCAGTAATGCTCGCGAAGAGGGAGGCGGCGCACGTGAGGGAGAGGCAATATATGCGCCCTCACAGCCGTAGTCGCCGCGGGAGACGCCCTGGGCGTCGGGAATCCCAGGCTGATTCCCGGCCACCGTAGGCACGGGCTTGCGGACGGCGAGTAATGGGTAGCTCGCTGTCCGGTAAGGACCAAGCCTGGGTCGACGCTGCGTTGTGTCCCACGCGCGCCTCAATGAGATGTCATCACCAACTGATGGGGTCCGCAAGGGCCGATGCCTGCCAGGGGTGCGGGTTGTTCCAAAGAGATACCGTGCCCCCTGGCACACAGGCAACTGGGGTATTACGGCTGGGTTTTAGTCAGTAAAAGTCTAACACGCCCTCCTGGTCCACCTAGATCGGGAGAAGTTTGTTGATGATTTCCCACCATCAAAAAAAAACCCTTATAACATCAGCTGTCTGCCAGTGAAAGTTCCGTCAAAATTGGTCCAGCCGTTTCGGAGATTAGCCGGGACAAACAGACAGACATACAAAAAGCAAAGTTTTTTTTTTGTTATAAGCACCGTAGTGTATAATTTTATATATTCCTTAAGTAAAAAGCTATAATTTTGAAGTACTACGTTAATACTAAATACAAATAAATAATATTGGAGTGTCTGATGCAGACACTTAAGTTTTATTTATTTGTATAGGTTGTGTTGTATAGATATGGCCAAAAGATAGGTACGCCCATCTAAGAGGCAATGACAGCATGGGACTCAAACTTAACTCAATTTTAACTAAGTTAAAACTAAACAAAGAAGGGCGCCAGGCGGGCTTTAGGCAGGTGGCAGAAGTTGCATGGAACCCTTCGAATCCTCAGTAGGTACTGCCGGATGGCGTGACTCTTCGCCACAGAACTAGTGAGCAATGTTGGTAATAGATAAATATAACTAATGTAAAGTTATACATACAGCTTGGTAAGTGCACTTTGTGTTATTTCCAAACATTTCTCCAACAACAAACAGTCAAGATTTTTTGTCCGGTTGATGACAAAAAGCTTGCCCCTATTACAATAACTGGCGAAATGAATAGGTACATAGGTACACCTCTGCCCAACTCTCCGGGAAAAGAGGCATGACATTATGTTATGTTATTGTCAAACCATTAAAAGAGGCATGACATTATGTTATGTTATTGTCAAACCATTAAAAGAGGCATGACATTATGTTATGTTATTGTCAAACCATTAAAAGAGGCATGACATTATGTTATGTTATTGTCAAACCATTAAAAGAGGCATGACATTATGTTATGTTATTGTCAAACCATTAAAAGAGGCATGACATTATGTTATGTTATTGTCAAACCATTAACAGGCGAGTCGGAATGCTGGAATAATTAATATCAATTTGTAAAAACAAAAAATATTCCCGACAGCTGGTAATTCATAGTAGGTAGGTACACATGGCTACACATCAAGCTATACATTTCCAGTTTAAGCTGATCTCGCATTGTATAGGATTTCCGTACAGTGCGAGATCAACGTAAACTGGAAATGTATAGCTTGATGTGTGGCCGTGCGTACAACTCACCCCCATATTGTTTAAGATATTCAAAATACCCAAAATAGATTCATCATCTGCCTGCCTTTTCCCAACTATGTTGGGGTCGGCTTCCAGTCCAACCGGATGCAGCTGAATACCAGTATTTTACATGGAGCGACTGCCTATCTGACCTCCACAACCCAGTTACTGGGGAATACGATACCCCTTGGTAACACTGGTTGTCAGACTTTCGGGCTTCAGACGACCCGTAACGACTGTTAAAGATCTACAAATGACAGCCGGGACCAAAGGCTTAACGTGCTTTCCGAGGCACGGAAGGGTGTTGGTATGTAAAGATGGGCACCCATCCACGGACCAACCGCGTCAAGCGTAGCTTAACCTAATCGATCGTCTCGTGTGGCTGTTATTATTTAGCCACAAGCCCCTACAAATAACCCAAATACATTCTCCGTATAAATTGCAGTTTAAAATTTTGACATGGAACATTAACGTTTGTCTCCGACTAGTCTTTGCGCTGCTAGCTTGTCCTTCAAACACACGGTCGTCAATAAAACTACTTACATAGTATTGAGAATAAATAATGTTTTAAATAAATCAGCTAAAACAAAAACACGGTGTCCCTGAGCGACGGCGACGGCTGAACTTGAACGCGCAACTTATGATGTCGCAGTCCGCAACTACAGCTTGTGGGCTATCTATAATTTTAATAATCCCCATAAAATAGTGTCCGTTTCGACTGCTCGGCCACAAAGTCGTAGAAAATAAACGACTACGTCAACATTACGAAGGAATTTGTTAAACACTAACAGTGTAAGTTTCAAATTCGTAGATCCAATATTCAGAAACTTGTAAAGGTTTAACCCTGGCCGCGCGGTCGAAATACGGTATACCGCGCGGCCACGCAGTTCTCTAAAACGGAGCTTAGTAGAGGTCCCATTCTTTTTGCTAACCACTGAAACGATTTCAAAGAAAATGTAGACAGTATGGATAAAGTCCTCATGTTAGGACTTCACGACTTACAGAAGTAATGCATGTTATAAGAAGGGCGACCAAGATTTATGGTGCGTCAATCAGGAATTTTCAATTTTATTAATATAGATAGGTAAGCACCTTTTATTTTAAAAAGGATTAATGATTGTCTATTTGATTAGTACCTTCCGATACCTACCTATACGAAATAATTCAATTAAAAAGCGTGGGGTGCTTTTTGAGGTATTTTTATAATCAATTTAATGTCAAGCACCCCACGCTTTTTAATTGAATTAAATTATTTTCTCCTTTCTTAGTTTGCTTTTTAAAGCGTGTTTTTTAGTTTTTTGAACTATTATTCATTTTCTATTTTTTAGTTTTTGTTTTTGTGTTTTTTTTTTTTAATTTTTTTCATTATTCTCATTTTTTTTTAAATGATTGAATTGTCATCGGTCCTCGATAAGTTTACAAAGTTTCAATCTGACCGTTTAAAGTAGGTCAAAATCGCGTCTAAAGGAGTCAGTTACAAACATACATACAAGTGAAGCTAATATAAAGTGTCCGTATGAATTGAGGAGCCATGTCTCAGATTTAAACGAGGGTACTACCAATATTTAGTAGTAATTTAGCCAAATTTGTAGCCCCGATCCTGGAATTTGTAGTAAAACCCATCAAAAGTTACAGGACGTTGAAGATGGCTCCTCAATTCAGGCATCTGGATTGAGGAGCCACCTCAGAACTCGAAAACTAGCCAATGGATATTTCTGAAACTTTGGTAGGAATTAGTAGTGTTTATGCTTAATTTGTACACAAAAAATGGGTTTTGTACGGCTGAATTTGAGGCAGCTACAATGCTTTGATTTATCTGAAAAATCCATAAATTTCCCCGTGCTGTATCTCAGAAACTAATGAAGCAATTAAAACAGATTTTTAGTATTATTTAGTAGTAAGTTTGTTTTAATTTGTAGTATAAAAATAAATCGCAAAGGATTCATAGCTTCGGAAATACAACACATTTTATGTGGCTCCTCAATCCTGACGGTCTATAAAAAACAAATGCACGTAGCTACTAAAGTAATTGATCAACTCGAAGTTTGATTACGCCAATATTTAGTAGAAATTTCTACTAAATATTGGCGTAATCAAAATTCCTCTACATTCAGTATTTCAAAAGATATTAATAATTTTAACATTCCTTAAGAATTTTCTGTGTAGGGTGACCATAAATAATTAAAACTGTGTTCATAAACAGAACTTTATTTACACATGATTCATTCTTCACCAAATCAGTACTTAAATAAAGAAACACAATATATTAAACACAAAGAATGAAAAAGAAAAACAAACTAAAAGTCTACTAGATCAAATTACCTGTTTTAAAATTTATAATCTCTAAATATTATCTCTACATTCCCTTATTCTATCATTAATTATTAGCCTTCTCTAATCTTTATTTTAAAATATATTTTCTAAACAAAGTCGCTTATTTTGACTGTCGGAGCGACCGCGCTGTCCTTCTAAAATACATAACGGATTTTGATGCGGTTTTCACCATCATTTGTAGAATTTATTCCGCGAGGTTGTTTTATATGTAATACGTTTACATTTAACGTAAACGCATACAGACGCGTGGAAAGTGGTGGCCCAGTGGTAACGGCCGCGACTTACGAGTTATAGGTCGTAGGTTCAAACCCAGGCAGGCGGTTTACTTTTTGTGAGTAATTTAATCACCACGGTCTCAAAACGTTGAAGGAAACTTAAAATAAAAATTAATAAAAAAAACATTTTTTATTCAATAAAATTAATACTTAAACGTAGAGATAGACTTAAACCGTATTCCCTCCGTCCAACCTGAGAGCAGTTGCTTTTAAAAAAAAAAAAAATTATGCAGAGTTCCGTTTTTTGATTTATAGGAATCTTATCTGATCGATTTTAATACCCTTCCAAAAACCTGTGAACTTTAAATTTTCCCAAAAGTAATAATATGAAAATATTTGTTTGGTTTGTACTATTGCGAATTCTGGTTTCATAATCATTCATCAACAGAGATCGGATATTCGGATGCATATTTACCTAAATACAATTTTTAGCTATGAAAGTATGGAAGCGGCTTTATAAATTATTTGTTATATTTATTAAAAACCCCGGGATTCATGATTGCATAACTATTCAGACGTGTATTAATTAACCGACTTCAAAAAGGAGGAGGTTCTCAATTCGTCGGAACTTTTTTTTTTTTTTTCTTTTTTTATGAATGTTCCCCGATTACTCGAAGATGGCTGGACCGATTTGGATTTTTTTTTTTTTGAAAGGGTATACTTCTCAGGTGGTCCCATGATCATCAAGTCAGGATCTGATGATGGGATCCTGGAGAAATAGAGAGACCTTTTAAAATTTTATAGGCACACACAAAGCGATTTGGGTATTTTTTGGAAGAGTACTTTCTCGAAGTAGTCCCATTTCAATTTGGTGAAGATCTGATGAAGAACTTCGGAGATAGGCAACGAAACTCCTCAATAAATGGTAGCAAATGGACTGGGATTGCTGAAATCCCATGTCTATCTATTGTTTACACCAATTCATAACATAACATCACGCCGTTACGCTGTGAAGGGGTAAGCACAAAAAACTTTTCCAAAGAAAAAGTTTTTTAAAATTAATGTTTAACTCGATACAAATATGTATATGTACTGGAGGAGGGGTGGTTTGTATTAGTTAAAACAAAAAATAAACAAATTACTTACCTAAATTAAGACTTTTTCGATACAAAAGCGCTTTCCATGTTAGCCAACATCTCAGCTTTAGGTGAATATGCATTTGAATATCCGATCTCTGTTCAGCAATCAACAACATATTAAAAATGTATTTTTTTATTATTTTTTATTTTAAGTTTCCTTCAACGTTTTGAGACCAGTGGTGATTAAATAACTCACAAAAAGTAAACCGCCTGTCTGGGTTTGAACCTACGACCTATAACTCGTAAGTCACGGCCGTTACCACTGGGCCACCACTTTCCACGCGTCTGTATGCGTTTACGTTAAATGTAAACGTATTACATATAAAACAACCTCGCGGAATAAATTCTACAAATGATGGTGAAAACCGCATCAAAATCCGTTATGTATTTTAGAAGGACAGCGCGGTCGCTCCGACAGTCAAAATAAGCGACTTTGTTTAGAAAATATATTTTAAAATAAAGATTAGAGAAGGCTAATAATTAATGATAGAATAAGGGAATGTAGAGATAATATTTAGAGATTATAAATTTTAAAACAGGTAATTTGATCTAGTAGACTTTTAGTTTGTTTTTCTTTTTCATTCTTTGTGTTTAATATATTGTGTTTCTTTATTTAAGTACTGATTTGGTGAAGAATGAATCATGTGTAAATAAAGTTCTGTTTATGAACACAGTTTTAATTATTTATGGTCACCCTACACAGAAAATTCTTAAGGAATGTTAAAATTATTAATATCTTTTGAAATACTGAATGTAGAGGAATTTTGATTACGCCAATATTTAGTAGAAATTTCTACTAAATATTGGCGTAATCAAACTTCGAGTTGATCAATTACTTTAGTAGCTACGTGCATTTGTTTTTTATAGACCGTCAGGATTGAGGAGCCACATAAAATGTGTTGTATTTCCGAAGCTATGAATCCTTTGCGATTTATTTTTATACTACAAATTAAAACAAACTTACTACTAAATAATACTAAAAATCTGTTTTAATTGCTTCATTAGTTTCTGAGATACAGCACGGGGAAATTTATGGATTTTTCAGATAAATCAAAGCATTGTAGCTGCCTCAAATTCAGCCGTACAAAACCCATTTTTTGTGTACAAATTAAGCATAAACACTACTAATTCCTACCAAAGTTTCAGAAATATCCATTGGCTAGTTTTCGAGTTCTGAGGTGGCTCCTCAATCCAGATGCCTGAATTGAGGAGCCATCTTTAACGTCCTGTAACTTTTGATGGGTTTTACTACAAATTCCAGGATCGGGGCTACAAATTTGGCTAATTTACTACTAAATATTGGTAGTACCCTCGTTTAAATCTGAGACATGGCTCCTCAATTCATACGGACACAATATAAAGCGTGTAAAAATATACCTCCTTTCAACGTAAACACTGCTATTTTAAGAAATTAGGCGTTCGTTTAAAAAATTGATTTACTTATTACCTCTGATTTTTAATGACGACGCCTAAATAGCCTACGGAAAAATTGCAGTAGTGGAATGGACCTCATCAATCTTCTCCCACTATGCACACTAAGGTTTAAGATGTCATATCAACTTACATAAGTAACTCCTTTACTAAAAGTATTTTTTTCTCAAAAAGTTTTTATTTCATTAGATTGTGAGATTAATTTGTTGATTTATTTTTCTATGCTGCCTAAATAGTATTAGATCCTCTTGAGAATCTCTTTTTAGGGTCCTGTAACCAAACGGTAGAACAGGACCCTATTACTAAGACTCCGCTGTCCGTCGGTCTGTCTGTCCGTCTGTCACCAGGCTGTATCTCATGAACCGTGATAGTTAGACAGTTGAAATTCTCACAGATGATGTATTTCTGTTGCCGCTACAACAAAAAATACCAAAAACAGAATAAAATAAATATATAAGGGTGCTCCCATACGACAGACATGATTTTTTTGCCGGTTTTATAGATAATGGTACGGAACCCTTCGTGCAAGAGTCCGAATTGCACTATTATTTTATTTTAATTTAATTTATTTTTTACTTTAGATTAATTAAAGCCTAAATACAGAATGAGGAGATCCGCAGGAGAGCCAAGGTAACCGACATAGCCCGAAGAATTGCCAAACTTAAGTGGCAGTGGGCAGGGCTCATTGCACGCAGAACAGATGGCCGATGGGGTCGAAAAGTTCTGGAGTGGCGACCGCGCACCGGAAGACGTAAAGTTGGAAGGCCTCCCACAAGGTGGACCGATGACCTTGTGAAGGCCGCAGGAGTCCGCTGGATGCGGGAAGCACAGAACCGGTCGAAGTGGCAGAGCTTGGGGGAGGCCTATGTCCAGCAGTGGACGTCTTTCGGCTGAAATGATGAATGATGATGAAATACAGAAAAATGTACTTACATTGCATATTTACCCATAAGGGACAAGTTAGTACAAGTGTGCGATAATGTTGTGTAAGAGCCCTTCTAACACAGGCATTGTTGCTTAAAAGGAGGCTCCAAACACGTTTAAATGTATTGTAATTTTCTATTTGTCGTTTGTAATTTTCTAGTTGTTTTTTTTTTTTTATAGACAACGGAATTCTTCAAAAAATTACAGCCAATCAACCGCGATTGCTACTACCGCATAAATATGCATTGTTTTGACCCCAAGAATTATGAAATTTCGAATTGGAGTGTAGATACTTATAATTAAAAAGTGAAAAATAAAAACATAAAAAAAAGAAAACTAAAGCTATTTTTCCCTTTTTAGTGTTTTTCCGGAATTCGGTTATTTTTAGATGATATTTTCTAATAAATTGTGTAATTGAAATTGTAAAATTCAAATTATGCTAAGTACCTACATTTTTTTCTTTAAACCAGCAGATTTGGTAGGTAGGTGTCATTGGCATCAAATATACATCAAACATCACTAACGTTCCTATGGAAAATCACTACTTTCACCCTGCATGATTTAAATAAAACATAAGATATAATCTATCGCTCAAGTGCGGGCCTTGAGTTGCAAAGGAATCCTGATTTCCATGGCCTACTGGGAACCATTACCATTACTACACCATATCTGAGACTTAATCACCATGTTTTACCTATACTCAGAGAACAGTCTCTTTTAAAATTCAGACATTATCTTGGTCAGATAATTTTGGGGACAATGCGAATATTAGTCTGAGATAGTCTTTTGATATCGTTTTTACATACAAGGTGGTAGGGACATTGACAAAAAACTTGCTTACTACCTACTTACTTACATGATTCTGAACCTCCCTGAGTTGAAGGCTTACTACCTACTTACTTACATGATTCTGAACCTCCCTGAGTTGAATGCTTACTACCTACATACTTACATGATTCTGAACCTCCCTGAGTTGAAGGCTTACTACCTACTTACTTACATGATTCTGAACCTCCCTGAGTTGAAGGCTTCGTAAGGTTATAAAAAAAATATTTTTGACCGCGTAAGTATTGCACTTTTCTATGAAATTTAATCATTTTAATAAACGATTAAACTTTTCTACGCTGTCTAGAATCACGTACTGAATTCATGGTTTCAGTTTACGCTCGCGTCGATGTTCCTGCCACCCTGTATCACTTGTATGTCTCATTTTATTATTAATACATAATGTACAATATTTTGTATTATTTAACACATTTTAAAAGAGTAAAGGGGGAGTTTCTTGTACATTCTTCTCCATACGAAACGACATGTTACAACCTAGAATGAATTCTATTTTATTTTGTAAATTTGGCCATTCAAAAGTTCTTGTGTTTGACATAAATAAATGTAAGTAGAACTGTCTACTCAGGGTGTAAGAACATTGTCAATATCTGAGGGAGTGTGACTGTGAGTGATAAACGCAATTGTGGCAATGGTTACTTTGTTACCGGAGAAATGACCACAAGTAGAAAGCCAGAAACGAGCAATTTCATGGATGGAAGAACTAATCATCTATTTCCTCGTGGGTTCTTAGAGTGGACATGCAAATAGGTACCTATATTATAGTAACAGTCAAGGGTTTTCTTAACTAACAGATTCAGTAACTTGAGAGACACTCGAGTGTCGTGTATCCTATCTTCAAGACGATCGGAGACTGATAATAAATGTTGATAACAGCCTATAACAGGTAACAGCAATGGCTTTTAAATAGAACAAAAATAATCTTTTTGTTCTATTTAAAAGCCATTGCTGTGTATATGACTAAAAATACTAAAATAGTGATGCGCTAAAAAAAAACAAAATATGCTAGTCCACGGTTATCAAAGATTTGTCAGACAATCAAATCATTTTTAAAGATATTTGAAAGGCAGATGTAAGTGGAAACGGCAAGAGGGGACGCCCTAGGAGGACATAATAATATAGTGACCTGATTGATGATGTTCTTCAGCAGTCAGGTGCGGAGTAGTACCGCAACCGGCGTGCGAGTACCACTAGATGATGTAAGTAAACGAGAAAAAAGGAGTACCTATGTAGTATGTAGTATGTAGGATCGTAGCAGCTGGCGTTCTGTAGTTTTTGTCTATCCCCATGGGAAGGAGGCGTGAGTTTATGGAAGTATTATGTCAAATCATTTTTTAGGGTTCCGTACCTCAAAAAGAAAAAACGAAACCCTTATAGGATCACTTTACTGTCCGTCTGTCTTTCTGTCAAGACCCTTTTTCTCAGGAACGCGTGGAGGTATCAAGCTGAAATTCATATCAAATACTTAGGTCTAATTGCCTTTAAGCTGTGAAAAAAAACAAATTTCTAAGTCAACGCAAAAACGCAAAACGCAAAGGTACAACTGTTATACCGCATATTTTGAAACTCGCAACTACTCGTAAGGGAATCAAAACCTAAAGGCTACTTCCCGTTGACATAGAATCTAGAAATTCGATAGAAGCAATAGCTTACAGCACAGGTAACAGAAAAAATCAGTAATCCTTAAAATTTTAGGTCGTTAGACCACCAAAAAAATTGTGATTATAAACATAATTGTAGTTACCGCAATAAAATAAAGGATTACTGAAACGACAAAGAGACCTTTGTCTTAAATTTATGCTCCTCCAGCTTTCCACATATATTATGGATTTCATTTAGCAATAAAAATACCATAACTTTTACTTATACGTATATACCTACAGGTTTGTACGGAACCCTCGGTGCGCGAGTCCAACTCGCACTTGGCTGGTTTTTTCAAGGCGCAAGCGATACACCTATCGTGGTCATTGGTATAGCCATGACCTTGGCCACTTAGATATTGATATGGTATTACTTAGTTTAGTAGCATCCCGGAGTCTGGTTTTACGCCCGGTTGATGCCTATCACTTTATTAATTTACCTGTCACTGTTTTACGCCCGGTTGATTCCTATCACTTTATTAATTTACCTGTCACTGTTTTACGCCCGGTTGATTCCTATCACTTTATTAATTTACCTGTCACTGTTTTACGCCCGGTTGATTCCTATCACTTTATTAATTTACCTGTCACTGTTTTACGCCCGGTTGATTCCTATCACTTTATTAATTTACCTGTCACTGTTTTACGCCCGGTTGATTCCTATCACTTTATTAATTTACCTGTCACTGTTTTTTTTTTATTCCTTTGCCTATTGTGGTATAGTAATTTTATTCTAGGTGCATCGTCTTCACATATAATGATATTATTAACGTATACTAAATATTGGCATACATTTTGAAAGAGTAACGATAGAGTTTTCTACCCATTCTTCTCCATACGAATTAGTAACTTTTGGAAGGGTCAACTAGTTTTTTTTTTTTGTTTTCGGTCAAAAGTGTATTTTATGTGCCTATTTGAAATAAATGATTTGACTTTGACCCTATTACATGGGCCTTAAATATAACTGGTGAAATGTGGCTGCACTATATAGGTACCTACCCACACATGAGATACAGGCGTGATGTTATGATGGTAATGATGACTTAGATATTGTTTTTTAGTGACTTTGGTGTCCTAGAGTTATGTAGACATTCGGAAACGGAGGACCTGGATATTAGACCAAAAGTCCTTCTACACGGACACGCAATAGGCCAGGTAAACGCTTGGATGAAGAAGATTGCATTCAACTAGACTATTTTCTTTAATAAGGTCATCCGTTTGCGTGTAGGAATAATTCATTTATCTCTCGGTAACATCGCCATTATAAACTATTTACTCTATAGTTTATGAATTTAGCTGTTCATCTCGGGGTGATACAGAAAACAGCTGATTTGGTCTTGTTTTAACTTTGAGAATCCAGAAGGGTTATATGTTATATGTTTCTAGGCACAGAATAGAAACGCCATCCATCGATCGTGTGTTTACGGTTACTTCATGTCATCACTCTTCATGTCTTCATGTCGTCTCATTCATGTCTATGGTCCAACAGTTGGTAGTTTGGCAGATCTTGTTGGCCAAAAACCTCGCCACATCCACGGCGTCGCCGGTGGCCGTCACAATCAGGACTAACTCGGATGTTATCTGTGATGATGGTATTATTCCTCCACCTCTAACACATCACATCTAACAACTGATCAGCACCCTAATTGCGTAACACTCTGTCAAATCTTAATCATTTTGAAGGATATTAATAACCCATTGCCAGATATATTCGAAAAAATTATTTGAGCAATAACGTAAATAATGCAATGAATTTTGTTGGACTGTCCAAATGAAAGCCATTGCTAATTGCTACTAATAGTATTAGGCAATTACCCCGCAGTATGTGACTACTGGAAATATTTGTTTTTCCTCCACTAAAAGATCTGTCTCCTTTCTCCACAAAAACGTAAACATCAAACAATATTTGATGTCAAGAGTTTTATACCTAATGGCATTGTTCAACATTGTCATCGCCCTCACAGAGAATAAGCCTGGGTCCCAGCAGAGGGACCATTGTAGGCTTATTATACTGCCCTGTACAACAGTGACCCAAAAACCAATATATCCTCAATTTGATACACTTCAACTGCTCTTTGCTGGAAGTAGTTAACGCCTCCAGGTATTCGGGAGCATGTTTTTGTATTCCTATTTTTGTCTGATAAGTGATTATGACACAACCAAGTCCGTTTAATGAGATGGTTATCTTCGCAAGGTCCGTCTGTCCAAGTGTCTGTCTACCCACGCTTGGGTGATTTAGAACCACAGCGCGCAGTACGTGTTGATCGACTACGGGACTATGCCAAAAGGGTGGTGAGCAGTCGTTTTTATAGTGCACCAGTATGACTATCAGCCGTGATGATGACATTATTCCTTCTGCTATTACCTAATCAAGCAATGGTTTGCGACTGCTTTAGATCTCTTTCTTTACCGCTGTAAGGAATGGGTGCAAATGTAAACTTGTTTTTGTTTTATCAAGTGTTGCATAAGCATCGTCAGCCTATAATGTTCCCACTGCTGGCACACAGACCTCTTCTCTGTGAGAGGGAGTGGGCTGTAATCCACCACGCGGGCCCAATGCGGGTCGGTGGATATCACATGTCTTTTTGTTCTAGGATATGCCAGTTTCATCACGATGTTTTATTTCACCGTTTTGAGAGCAGTGGTGATGAAATAATTTACACGAAATAAATGCCTGCCTGAGTTTGAACCAACGACCTACAACTTTTAAGTTGCGGCCGTTGGATTGCGCCACCACTGCTCTCATCAAGGGTTGTATACAAAATTATATTTTTTATGGTAATGTTTAGTATTTCCAGTTTGACAGAAATGCCCAAAGCTAGACATAGGTAGGTAACGCCTTCAGGTATTATTCTGGCCCACGTTCTCCTTTTCCCAGATTTGAAGAGCTGATAGTTATCTGTGCAAGTAACGTCTGTTCAAGTGTCTAGTCTACCCAGACTTTCTAACACTTCCTCTACGCTACGTTGCGTGTTAACGAGATATTTTTATACCAGACATAAGCATTGCTCGGCATTTCCATCAGTCAAGTGTGTGTGACGACCTCGTGAGATGATAAACGGCTGACTCATACTTTTTTATTTGAATTGATATAAGAATTAGGGAGGAGTTATGTCGTGTTATTCCGTAAAGATGCCATTATTACGCAAACTAGTCTAATTCATGTTTTCTTAATGATTTAGGGTCTTATTCATAAGAAGTTATTGAACATCTAAACACTAAACAGTTGCTAAAGTCTGGTTTTCAAAGAGAAACCAGACTTTAGCAACTTTTTAGATGTTCGATAACTTTTTATGAATAAGGCCGTAAGAATTTCCTGTTTAACTCGCTTATCTCTCAGCATTTAGCTTCTACATGGATATCTTGCCTTTTCTATGACTGCATAGATTTCTTTGTCACTTCAGCACATCAAAGCTTACTTTGTATTCTTGAAGACCGCATATTATTCTTTGCCTTCTCTGCAAGTGCTTTGACTTTATGTCTCTGTACCATCTCATAGCTTGCTTTGTCACCTTGTGTTCTTCACTGCATCTTATTACTTTATGTCTCTGTACCATCTCATAGCTTGCTTTGTCACCTTGTGTTCTTCACTGCATCTTATTACTTTATGTCTCTGTACCATCTCATAGCTTGCTTTGTCACCTTGTGTTCTTCACTGCATCTTATTATTTTTCTTCGCTGAAACTGCATAGCATTTTTTCGTTCTCTTCAACTGCATAGGTTTCCTTGCCACGTCTTCGTTTATGGTTGTTCTTTTTCTTTTTTCCCAAAAAAAGGATAACTGTGAACATAGCGAATGATTTGAACTATGATACTTGAATGATTTGGCACAAAAAAGGGTCAGGGACCAGCTTTAAACGGGGTTATGAAACGGGTTAATCAAATTTCCTGTTTATGAAACAATCAATATCAAAGCTGGAAGTACATCGTTTTATTATATAGTATTGCATTATGTTCATCTAATGTGACGGAAAAGTTCGATTCGATTTTTACATGAGAATTTAATTGGTTTGTCGGGACATAAGACGTATATTACTTTATTTACATAGGTGCTATTATGTACTCTACGAGGAGAGTGCGAGCATGTGTGTACCTACTGTAGCCTGAGTAGGTACTTCAGACTTGTTCCTAATTGGATTTACCTACCAGTAACAGCTGCTTAGTAACACATAAAAGGTTTAGTCTGTGTATTGAGTTTATATGTTGTTTGTTGTAAGACTTGAGACAAATACACCAAAAGATTATTTCAACAAATTACTATACTTTAATATATTTTACTTTTCACACCATAGAAACATAGTATGTATCTACCTATGGTGTGAAAAGTAAAATATTTTTGTACTTTTAGAAATCCCATGGGCGTCACAATATCCACCTATTCTTTTAAATTTTAATAATAATTGACAGTTGTTGGTCCTAAATCACAATACTTTGGCAAGAAAAGCACAAATGACGACGAACTAATAAAAAAAATGAAATGAAAACTTATCTACAATCCATATTTCTGAGATCAGATTCCCAGTACAAAATTTATTATGAGGTAAAAATAAAAAATATTTATATGATACACACAGACCGAACTATTCTTGCGTGCAAACATTCACGTTACTGTCTGCAAAGAAAAAGTCAAGGACGTCGATGTTGGCAAAAAGAAGCTACGGGATGCCAGCTTCAAATAACATAGCCCTACCAACAAACCACACGTGAATCTTATCGCATCAAGATAAAGTTGAAATTGGAACAGAAATAACGTTATCAACGGCAAATCGATTGGCTTTAACAATTATAACAAGACAACAAACTTTAGTAGTGCGCGCGACGCGACTGTATGAACACGGGTGTTCTGTTATTTTAATTAATAAAATGAATGTTATATCGTTCGCCATATGGACTTTAGAGAAAAATTGTTTTATTGTTTATAGTGGACTGATAGTTTGTTTTATTGCATTTACTTTGTATCATAAGAATAAGTTGGAAGTGTATTACAGTGAGGCGGCGAAAAAAGAAAAGTTGGCGCGAACGGGAACTGGCGGGAAAGGTGACAGTGACAGTTATCCTTTTTTTTGCTTTTTTTTTGTTTTGATGCAAAGGCATGAAGTCTTGGACGATTTATAAAGTATAGCTAAATATCAAAGTATATACAAATATATTTCCAGTTAACTTGGAGTTTTTGATTGCATTTTAAAGTTTATATTGAAGCATTCCTACAGGTTATGGATAATACCTATATTTATGCACAAATCAACCGCTTTCGACGCTATAATTTTAGGTAATAAATTGCGAATGAGTGAGTAGGTATGGAACCTTAAAAGGTTGAAAGAAAATAACAAAAAGTTTTAAAACAAGTTTATGTCCTCTGATTGTGGTTAAGGACATACATACTTAAAAGTTTTCGTAGCTAATATGGGTAACTACTTAGTTATTTTTAAATATTTTTTTTGTACCTTTATTAAAATACTAAGTGATTTTAACTGATACACTAAACCAACATTATAAAGTAAACATAGTTTCAACTACTTAGTTATTTTTAAATATTTTTTTGTACCTTTATTAAAATACTAAGTGATTTTAACTGATACACTAAACCAACATTATAAAGTAAACATAGTTTCAACTCTATAAACACAACAAGCAATCTAGTCATTACGAATATAATTTCTGTCTATAACCCCATCACGGAACTCAAAAAAAATAACAAATGATCAGAAATCAAAGAAGATACTTAGATTTCTAAAAGTACTGTTGCACACTCGAAAATTCAGAAGATTTTAGAAAGGAGTTCCTTATCGCTAGGCTTGCCATAATATTTTAGAGTAAAATCCGGGCGAGAAGTCGGAGTTTTTTTTTTTTGTAATTTAAATCAAACGGCCGTTGTGGAAATTTGAAAAACAACAATTAATAAAAACTACAGTATATGTAGACACTGTTGAGTGTACTGGACAGGAGAGAGATTCTCCAGTCTCGATGGATATTAGTAATTAAAATTGTATAGCAAAGCTCAGCCTCTGGCCAAGGTAAAAACATGCCCTTGGGCCACGGGAAGTGTCAACCAGCCGTTTGGAGATTTTCTTATAGAGAGCATGAGCACTCGGACCCCACGGCCCGAGGGTTTCAACCCCAAACGGCTCAAAAATATAATTACCAATAAGGTTGTTATACTTTCGCCGCTTGAGGTTTTCCGCAGCCGCAGCGGCAACGCCAGCACAGCACACCGAGCCAGGAAGATGGGATGGCGCAAGAGTATCGACACAAGTTGCATCCTACACTAAAGGCCTATCCATCTTCCATGGAAATAAAGACATGCCGTCCGGTCTCTTGCCATCGTCGCGTGCCAAGCCTATGGGTTCTAATACAGCTGGAACGCCGACGGTGACAAGAGCTCGTCCGATGATGTCGTTAATGTTCGCGTGCCGCGCTAAGCGACCCGCACTTTGGCTGCAAGATAGGCCGTGGTGTCCGAGACTGTTGACAACTTCACCACAGTGACAGCGATGAGGAGAACAACATGGAGCTCCTAATCGTAGGGAAGGAGAGAGGCGGAAAGTAGTGTCGTCGAACAAAGTGCCAATGTTCGACGACGGTAGTGCATGAAGCCACAGACCCGACTCCCATTTACTTACAGCTAGCAGTCGCGCACGCTCTGCAGTAGTAGTAGAAGTGTTCAGTAAATTTTCTTGTACAACTCTACAGAGCGGCTCATCCCACTGTCTCTGGCAAAATGAATTATCAGGTAGATTTGAGTTCGGGCAAGCGTGTTTCCAGGCATAAGCCTCGGTGAGGCACGGCACATCAAAATCAATCAGTGTGGAGGCTAAGATTTTCCTGATTAATTTCTCAGTGCCATGCCGTGGACCAGTCTACGACATATATGGCCCGCCCACTTCCACTTTCTTTTTGCTATCACTTCCGCTATGTCTGTGAGTCTCGTTCGTCTCCGTATTTCGATGGGAGATGGGGGAAAAAAGTGCTGGAGTGGAGACCACGAACGGGACGGAGGAGTGTGGGAAGGCAACCGACTAGGTGGACAGACGATATCATTAAAGTGGCCGGAAGAAACTGGATTGCCACGACACAAAACCGCCAAAAGTGGAGAGATTTGGAAGAGACCTACACTCGGCATTGGGTGGCCAAAGGTTGAAGAAGAAGAAGAAGAAGATGCCGTGGACCGAGGATATGAAAGCCGATAAACTAATATTGGAAATTTTGCGGACACCGAGGCCTCCTATATGAATGGGAAGAGTAGCTTGTGCCCAAGTTCGGTCGTCCATGGCCACATTTAAGATCGAAGTTGTGGGTGTCGGATAATTTGGTACATTCTGTCTAAAAGGTGAGTATACTTCCATAAATGTGAAGCGCGAATAAATAAAATATGTTAATTTTGGTCCGAAACAGCAGCATAACAAATTAAGGTGATGGCCGAATGTATGTTAATTTGGAATAATCTTTCCAAAACGTCGTTGAAATTTTGTGGTTTTTCCTCAGTAAAAGCGGGAAAGGAATTCTCAATGATTGGAGACCCAAGGAGACGAAGAGAACTTTTTTCAATAATTTTGATTTGGAGCTATCGCGTTAAATTTAGGAAGTGTAAGATGTCTGTCAGTAGTGTCCGCTAAGAATAGTTCACATTTCGAAAGGTAGAGATCAAGGCCAATGAAATTAAGTAATTTTTTTAAGAATAGGAGGTCATTTAGAACCGTTTCTACATCGCCTCCTAAGGTTCCAGCATCCAAACATAAATTTTTGAATTTAGTCACTGGCCCGAGCGGTTCACCTTGTTGGCAGCCAACAGCAGATTCCAAAAGCTTGTCCCGATATAGTCATTTAGATGGGTGTCTGTAACATTGCCAAAGGAAACTATAGATTTGGGGTATTTCTTTTTTAGTTTCTGCCAGCAAGGTGTCCCTGTTAGCTGAATTGAAGGCATTCTTTATGTCAACCTTCAGGAAGACCTCTCCTTTGCCAGAATTTAGGTAGGTCGACAAGGCGTGTACGGCAGCCTCGCAGCCCCCTTTGGAGCCGTAACCTTAGCTAGGTTACGGCTCCAAAGGGGCTGAAATTTTTCCGAAAGCATCTCACCATAAAATTTACAACAAATCTTGGCTGCCATACGTAAGTAGTTCCCACGGCAATAGGACGAATACCGCCATCCTACTTACGCAGGGCACAGAGAATAGCCCCGTACAGAACGTCGATGTCGGCCTCGTTTACCTTATCGGAGACCATAAGGTTAATCAGAGCCGTGAGCTCCTTCAAAAGCAACTCACCAGCTTCCCCGGCGCCTGAAGAAATAAGGTCCTTTAGGTGCTGAGGACTCAGACCGTCGAGGCCACCAGCGGAGCCGCTCCGGAAGGAACACACGGCTGTGACCAACTCTTGACCTGAAATGGTGAGGGAGTGATTATCCGGGTCAAGAAAGGTCGGGAAAAGAAAGGCCATCCGCTGGGGCAGGGTGTTTGCTCTCCAAAGCTGCGAGCGTTTCTGGAGAATACGGTGCCACCACATCGCTACTAAAAAGGATCCTGGCTGCTCCGCTAATGTCACCTTCCGCTAACTTAGATTATCCAGATGGGATATACCTCTTGAAGATGTATATCCCTGTGTCGGTGATTTTAAATCCAAATTATGAGCCGAAACATTGCAGTTTTCTTTAATTTGTGCTGTTAATGTCTTTTGGGTTGGCAAATTCTTTTGTACATGTAGAATTCTGTAAGGGAAGGTAAGCAGCTGTTCCCAGGCACTTTGTGAATTCTCCCGGGCGGCAAGACGGACGCAACCTGCTAGGTGTTGTGCCACAAGAGGTCTAGCCCCGCGGGGAACTCGCTTGAAAACAGGTACATACGTTTTTAATTTTGAGAGGGTTTTCCAAAACGGGTCAACAGTGGATGACACTGGTGTTTTAGGTGTTAACACAGGGTCTGAAGTGAGTGTATTTTGTGGCCTGTGTACTTTTCCAATATGTATATTCAGACCCCGCTTACCTTCAAAGATTCGTGCCTGGGTACACAGCGGACATCTCTACAGGATGCTCAGCGATGTTAAAGATTGACAAGCACTATTATCCACCACATCGCACTAAGCATTTATTTATTCGACTTGAATATTAACCTTAATAAAAATAATATAAAAAAACAAACTGAATTAAAATAAAACACTAAAATGTCTATGTGACACTGATGACTTTTTTATCGTTTTAGTTAATTTAGGTTATAGGAAATTCGTAATTTTTTTGATTAATTTGAACTACATTAAACTTATGGTGAGACATGAATATTATGTAATATATATATGTATACAGGATAAGCATAAACGTATTGTTAGTATACTTATGCTGAAAAAATTATGAACCTAACTTAAACTACGCGGACGAAGGAGTATGAAAATTTGGCACAGTTAAAGCTTAATATCTGGAAGATCGAGCTTTGCTCGGAATTTTTTTTTGTTTTCTAAAAATGAAACCTAGCTTGATCGATTTATCGCTCCCGAAACCCCCTGCATACTAAATTTCATGAAAATCGTTGAAACCATTTCCGAGATTCAGATCATATATACAAGAATTGCTTGTTTAAAAGTATTAGATAAGGAGACAGAGTGCATAAAACTAGTATTTTCATACACTAATACATAAGAATTTTGGTCGAATTTCGAACACTGGCCGACCACTAGTCATTATAATATGACTACTGACTACTTGGTCCTTCTTCATCTCTAGCTTCATCTACACATCTTTGTTTGTCTCCTGATTGGCTCAGTCCCACCTCAACGCGTTACACTAACGCCAGGGAAGAAAAGGGGTGAAATGTAATTGATTTGTGCTAGCAAATATTAAAAATCCCAGGATGAAAGTCCGGACATGGTTCCCATTTCCGGACAAGCCAGACTAAATGCTGACAAATGGCAAGCCTACTTATCGCACAATACTCTGCACACGAATGAGAGTCGTTTAGTTACTCTAAAACGTTGTAAATTTTTTTTTTTTGCCTGTTATTTAATATATAATATACAGCGATCCGACATTTGTTCCAACCGCGCGTGTACCACGACACCTCTCGACCTTTTTTGATCCCTTTAAGAACTAGGTACATATATGCATTTGTTTTGCTATTATTATCGTACAAATATGACCTAGAAATCCCATAAACACACACATAAATCCTTCAAACAGATAAAATAGCCCGTATAACATGAAAGTAAATAAATAAAGATAAAATAACATAACATACTATATATTTCATTGTGTCAGCTGACCTCAGTTGCAATACTTATCACCAGGCGTGGGGAATGAGGGAAGTGGGTTATCAATACTAGGTTGAGAGCACCTCGACCCATTGGCATGACGATTGGTGGAAATGATCAATATTCTGTTTGTGAGTAGTTACTATGTGCTCAGTTTTCCAATGACAGTTTATGTTTAATATTACTTCTCGCCTGGCTTTGTTGAAGTGTTTATGTATACATTTCTGCAATACACTAGTTAACTGAAACTCAAAATATTTCCCTTTACTGGCACATTTGAAATGTCTAAAAGTCGGTCAGTTGGTCACAGAGTTGAAGCTAGTTGCCCATTCCAAAACATAGATTATAGAGATCTATCTATCCAGGATTTTGATCTTGATTGTAATATCTCCAATGGAGAAGAATGGGCAAGACACTTCAAGGTCACTCTTTTAAATCAAGATATTACAAAATCCTGGGTACGTTATTAGTTGCTTCTTTATGTGAGAACAATTTTTAAAAAAGGGAAGAAGCAATTCCAAATATATGTTTAAATTTCGCCGGGTTCCGTACAGGCTTTCGCACAGTAGACCACATATATACGCTGCGGCAGGCTATACAGACCGAAGAGTATAACCTGCCTCTCTGTTTAGCGTTTGTGGACTACGAAAAAGCCTTCGATTCGATCGAGACATCGGCTGTACTGCAGTCCCTCTAACGGTGCCAGATCGACTATCGGTACATCGAGGTGTTGAAGTGTCTGTACGAAAACGCTACTATGTCAGTCCGACTCCAGGACAGGACCTCAAACCTATCCTTCTGCAGCGAGGTCTTAGACAGAGAGACACGTTATCTCTGCGAAATTCTTCACTGCTGCTCTGGATGATGTCTTCAAGGTTCTGGACCGGAAACGGGCTGGCATCAACATGAATGGCGAGTACATCACTCACCTTCGGTTTGCCGATGATATAGTTGGCATGGCACCTCAGTACCATGCTCGATGACCTCAGTAGAGCTTCCGAAAGAGTGGGTCTTAAAATTAACATGGATAAGACAAAGGTCATGTCCAATGTCCATGTAACACCCGCTCTCATAAGGCCATAAGGGTCAAAAGCGCTGCACTCGGAAGTTGTGGACGAGTACGTTTGCCTAGGACAAACTGTCCAAGTAGGTAGGTCCAACTTCGAGAAAGAGGTCAATCGTCGAATCCGACTTGGCTGGGCAGCGTTCGGGAACCGGGTACCGCAGTGTCTCAAGACGAAAGTCTTTGACCAGTGCGTGTTGCCAGTGATGACATACGGAACCGAAACGTGGTCGGTCACAATAGGCCTTATAAGTAAGCTTAAAGTCACCCAAAGGGCAATGGAGAGGGTTGTGCTTGGAGTTTCCCTGCGTGATCGAATCACGAATAAAGAGATCCGGGAGAACCAAGGTAATAGACATAGCCTGAAGAATTGCCAAACTTAAGTGACAGTGGGCAGGGCACATTGCTCGCAGAACAGATGGCCGACGGGGCCGAAAAGTTCTGGAGTTGCGACCACGCACCGGAAGACGTAAAGTTGGAAAGGCTCCCACAACGTGGACCGATGACCTTGTGAGGGCCGCAGGAGTCCGCTGGATGCGAGAAGCACAGAACCGATCGAAGTGGTGGAGCTTGGGGGAGACCTTTTTCCAGCAGTGGATGTCTTTCGGCTGAAATGATGATGATGATGACGAAATTTAAGCCTTCGAAGTTAGGAGATACCAGTCTCAACCGACGGCGCCCGTTCAATAAAAGATCAAGAGTACCATGAAAAAGGGGTGAGCCTAATATACAAATCCAGACTCCAGGCTGTTACTGAAAAAATCTAAAAAACCTTATAAATAGCACTTGTCCGACCTAGGAATCGAATCTAGGACGGTTAATATTGGTTTAATTGCCACCACTTTAGATGAAGATCAGCTCAGTGATTTTTGTTTGTATGATTATGATAATCTCAAATTTTGTTTTTCTTATAAGTAGGTACCTATCTTATCCCATCGCAACCTCAGCCAGTTCTACATATTGTTGATAAATATTTATAAATCACACGTTTTTAACTTAGGGTAGGTACCTACTAGTCTAGAGGAAAAAGAAAAATTTCACGTGGTTGATCCACCAACTCGTGCCCTCGTGCCGCTACCTCGTGTTTTATTCTAAGGCTTCTTAAACTCGTCCCTACAGCTTGTGGCAACGTATGTAAATATCTTATACATAACAATAACCACTGTGTTTTTCTCACCATAATATGTCAAGGTAATTTACAATGTAAACATTTTTCTACAATTATTTGATTAGCTATTCCGTTACAGGGAAAACTCATTACTTTACAACGGTCAGTGACTGGCTGGCTGGAATGACTGTTGTGGGGATCAAATAGGCAGTCGCTCCATGTAAGATACTTGTAATCAGTTGCATCCGGTTAGTTTGGAAGCCGACCCCGACGAAGTTGGGAAAAGGCGAGGCAGACAATGAACAGGCTCGCGTTTTTTCAAATTCGGAGAGACAGATACCAACAGCTTAGGCTAAAGACTTCTTGACAAAAACGGACGATAACACAAAAAGTTACCAATTTATAATAACTTTTAGCGTGAAGGTGTGTTCGGGCTTCTGACGAACCGTAACGACTGTCAAAGATCTACAAATGACAGCCGAAACCAACTGAACGTGCTTTCCGAGGCACGGAGGGGTCTTCATATGTAAAGATTCTCCCCGATCGAGGGACCGACCGCGGCAAGTGTTGCTTAACCTGAATGATCAACCCGTGCGGCTGTTATTATTCAGCCACAAGCCCGTCCTGGATGCTATACATATTATACAGGTGATGGGCCACATCGTTACCAGCTTACTCTCAGAAAATAAGTTTTGAGGAAAAATAATTATTCAACTAATTTAATTTGTGACAGACTTGCATCAGCGAACTGCGTAATTTTTTTGCGTTTTCATTTTATTTTTACCATTTAATCCAACACAATTTTTACACGATGACATTAGTCACGATTTCAGAGTCATCGGATTATTTACGTACAACGTACCGATACCTACGAAGATTAAATATGAGAAGCGTGTACCATCGGGTTCGCTCGCGTTATCCCATGAGAAAGTAACCTAGCCTAACTTGACCCTAGGTTTAGGTCAACCTGTGTGCCAAACATCGAAAACGCACGAAAAGGTAACAGACCGACCGACAGATAGACCGACAGACATACAAACAGACATACCGAAAGAAAAATATACTTTGGCATTTGCATGGAGTTATGGAGTATGGATTAATAAATGTCTGACAAATCGAGTTGATTGTTATTTAATAGTCATTTTTTTTAAAATTAAATTACATTAGTTTTGTTATCACCAATCCGTTTGGCAAGCTTGGTGATTGCTGTAATATCATAACTTGAATGAAATAACATTACGCCTGTAATCTCCGAAGCCAGAGGTGTACAAAGTACTCACACTTTTCGCCAGTTGTAATAGAAGCCGAGCGTATTGCCATATCGTGTAACCTGTAATATTAAGACGTCATAATAGTTTTTCAGCATTTAACGATTCCATGCAGAAAAATATTTAAATAAAATACAAAAGGTAGTTAGTAGGTTTACTAGTATTGTATTCAAAATATCTAGTCCAAACACAGTTAATTGTTAAAAGGCATATTCATTTAGGACAATTAAATAATAAATTGACCTACTTAATGACGTTAAATGAGCTAATGACATTAATTGCTTTTTGTATTCGACTAACTTGAACTATTTCCGCAAGTTAAGTTAAGGTTTCAATTTCCTTACGTTTGTAATGTTTCAGGTAATTTACAGGTTGTACGTTGATCTAAATAAGATTCATGACCGTTACAAATATTTATTTATAGAATTATAATGGTAAAATGAAACTCTCGTTTTTTTAACCTAATGAATGACTATTTCATGAAATCATGACAATTGTGCCAATTGTAACTTAAGGAGTTGTGTTGCTGATTCTTATGGTGATAATTCATTTAAAGCCATATTTATTACGGTCGCGATATTACATTTGATTGTTTACAATAAAACGTATGTTTTGAAATTCGCGGGCTACAACGCAGGGCACCAATAGAACTCTATGTAGAGACCTCTAGCTAGGTATTAAGGCCCTGGTAACTTTAGATATTGTCGTTATGAGCGATAATAGTTCTTATTGCAATACGATACGGGTTAAAATCTGTTGTAATAAATTCGGATAATACATAAGCAAACATTGTCGTAAAAATGCAAATAAAATCGTATAAAATTAGATATTAACTATTTAATAATAAATAATCAATCACTGGATTCAGTTTGGCATTTGAAATTTTATGGTATAGTTTTAATTATAATTATAATTGTTATTGAAGGAAAAAACTGGTTTTAAAGATAACTTTGATGATTTGTTGATGCATTAAAGTATGTTTTTTTTTTTTTGGGTGGGAAATCATCAAATAACTTCTCCCGCTCTGGGTGGAGCGGGAGGGCGTGTCAGACTTTTACTTGCTAAAACCCACCCGTGTTCCCTCAGTTGCCTGTGTGCCAGGAGCCGCGGTATCTCTTTCGAACAACCCGCACCCCTGGCAGGCATCGGCCCTTGCGGACCCCCCCATTTGGTACTGACATCTCTTTGAGGCGCGCGTGGAGCACAACGCGCCGTCGACCCGGGCTTGGTCCTTACCGGACAGCGAGCCATTGATTTACACTCAGTGATTACTTTAACTCACACACTGACTCATTACTTGTTAATATTGGAGGAAAATCGTACCTATACTTACTTTTACAATGTTTGTAAATGTGTGAACACCATGTATCTATCACAGAATTAATTTATCTGTATTGCCTCAATTTGATTCTGTTTACCTATTTTGGTATGGTAATTTTATTCTGGGTGCATCATTTTCACACATAATCATATAGTGAATGTACTATGTTAAATATTGTACTTGAAACATTTTAAAAGAGTAACGGTGGAGTTTCTTGCCCATTCTTCTCCATACGAAACTACATTTTGGAAGGGGCGACTAGAATCAATTCTATTTTAATGTAAATGTTGACGTTCAAAAGTGCCTTTTAAGGGCCTATTTGAAATAAATGCTTTGACTTTGACTTTGAGTTACCCATTACTCGCCATCCGCAAGCCCGCGCCTTGGTGGCCGGGAATCAGCCTGGGATTCCTGACGCCCAGGGTGTCTCCCGCGGCGACTAAGACCGTGAGGGCGTATATACTGCCTCTCCCTCACGTGCGCCGCCTCCCTCTTCGCGAGCATTACTGCTTCGCAAAAGGAGGTGACGGCTAACTGCACTCTCGCTCCGTACCACGGTCTGGACCAGGGCCGGACGCGAGAGATCGCCGCCGCCGATCGCCTCCACGTGGACACGGCGGTGCTCCGCCCAAGTCGGGCAGACCTCCACCGTATGCTCCACTGTGTCCTCAGGGCAATTTTCGTTGTAGAAACACCCGGGCGTTTCCTCCCGCCTTATCCGAAATAGGAACCACTCGAAACAACCGTGTCTGGTGAGGACCTGCGTCAGGCGGAAGGTGAGGACACCATGCCGCCTCTCAAGCCACTCCTCAAAGAGGGACTTACCGCCGCCATCGTGGCGTGCCCAACGTATTGCAATGCTTAAACTTGAAATTTTCCGATTTTGTGGATTTTCTTCTAATTTCCGTCGCCAAACTTAAGGTGAACCTAGTCCATATTTTTTGCATACAAACTTCGGACTCCACTGTCTGACATGGCACATCCAAAGTAAAATATGATATCGTTTTGTCTCATTATCAATATTGTCTGTACGGAAACAGAATACTAAAATAAAAACCCATTATAAAGTTAGGAGCCAACAAAGATTCGTTTTTCTTGCTAATTTTACTTAACTTTGGGCGTGTGTGTGTAAGTAATAAAAGAAGTGTAAAATCTCCAAAATCAAGTCGGTACCGACAAAGTTCAGTTATCGAAAAGTTCAATAAACTTTATTGGTCATTGATTTATGCATTGTCTTTTTCATAAAACCTGATCTTCCAAAGGACTTTTCTGAATTTTTTACTATAAATGATCCTGTATCTCACTCAATAACGTTGCGCGTGTAGACTAGCGTCTAACTGCTCATCACTGATATTACCTCTGTCGGACACGAAGCCTGGGTAGACAGCGTGAGTTTTAGCTGGCTCACTGGTGGGTCTGGACCCACCAGTGAGTTCGAGCCCGCGACTAGGTTCCCCTTAAGGCGCTACCGAAACGTAGGACACCCTGGACAACGTAAAACGCCCGGTTTTTGTTTTGCACACTTAGTCGTCCTGGTACATAATACAAGCCAGATAAACGTTGACAGAAAAATAAGTTCTTATTCAAAAATATTTCTTTAAATAAAATAGTATCATGTGAAAAAAACCTAAAACAGAGCTCGTAATTTTTTTTTGGCACTTTCAATTTATCATTCAATCAACTAAAAATTTAATTTATTATTTTTTATATTTATTTAAAACTGTGCTTTTGTCTACTGTGAAGCTACCTTGTATAAAATAAATATATTCTTATGGTTATTCGATTCAAGTAACATCAAACGCATCGCTGTTTTAAACCTTAGGGGTAATTACATAATACACCATCAGTAGGAATCGCTTTCATTTTGACAGTTCCACAACATTGCGTTGTTTACGTCGCTAGGCAGATTTTTTTTCAAACATATGAAAGAATGGATTAGCAACCTTCAAAATTATACAGATTCTGATTAGTAGTGTGTTGCGGAAATAGAGTGCGTATTTGTTGCCGCAATGAGCTATTGTCCAATACCTCAAAATTTTCTTCTTATCGCCCCTTAATCCTCTATCCAAATTCACATTGGTCATTATCAGACTAATTCTATCACAGATACCTGATACTAAATAATGTTTATTTTATCTTATAGGAGATAACAACATTACCTATTTTATTTCACGTTAGCGTTATATTTACGTAATAATCAATTTAATGACTAAACAAGGTACGTCCTGTTGTCTGTCATAGTTGTTTTGCTGCAACAGCACTATGTTCGTAATATCTTCTTTCAAATATTCTTGCTACTGTTTATGTCTCTCTACTAGATCAGGCGTCTGAAAAACAATAGATAGGTATTTACATAATTTTAGTTTCTTATCTGCCTAACCCTTCGGGAATACAGGTGTTATGTTATGTGTGTTTACCCGACTACGGCAAAACAAAGGGAGCGTTATGATGTTGACCGGTACGTTTGTATGTGGTACGTGTGTATGTATGTATGTATGGTTATCTGTTCCGTCATAACTTCTAAACTCCTTATCATAATTTGACCTGCCAGGGGTGCGGGTTGTTCGAAAGAGATACCGCGGCCCCTGGCACACAGGCAACTGAGGGAACACGGGTGGGTTTAAGTCAGTAAAAGTCTGACACGCCCTGCCGCTCCACCCAGAGCGGGAGAAGTTATTTGATGATTTCCCATCCAAAAAAAAATTTGACAAGTGAGGTAGGTATCGTTGGAATCGTGTTAATCGTCCGCTATAGGACCTACTCAAACAAAATAATACATTTTAACAGTAGTAAGCGATCAAGTGGCATATGACCACGGATTTCAGATGAGAATATAACTTACCTTGTTTCATACCTACTATAAAGACCGTGATTTTTCGATAGTCGGGTTTCAGTTTTTAAACTTTTTTTTGGTTTGTCTTATTATGTTTGTGAAGGCTGTCTTTTCACCAAATAAACAATAAAAAATAAACCACATTACCGACATCAAAATACTAAACAAAATGTTTCCTTGACTCAAAGTTGAAAACCACAAAAATAATAGAATTGAACAAAAACCGACTTAATTATGTAGTTACAGTAATAACTCCAAGCATATACAGTCATCTGAGATCAAGGAACCAGTAACTACGACAGGTATTCATAAAAACCAGTCAAATACGAATCTAATTATACTTGGTCTGTATTAATACGGAGTGGGGAGCAAATGGAATGCTCATCCGCACGCATACATTGCGATTTCTACATTGAATGTCACTCAATGAGTTTGTGTGCGGAAGTGTAACATCTTTCCATTCGATCACAAATGATCGATCGTCAATGTTATACGTGATTGATTTCTAAATATTTGTGCGCAAAATGAAGGTCTCATAATGCAATTGACAATGTTAGTACAATTGCAATTGATCGGGGATTCTTAGTGAGGATGCGCTAAGGTAGCCGATTTAATTATAATTTTCTTACGTTTTTTGTTATTTGCAGGTCGGTATCAGGTTGTATGTTGATTTAAATATGATTTACGACCGTAGCACGTATCGTGTATTTATAGAATTATAATCACTAAAATCATCAATACAATCCTCTAAGTTTATTTAATTCCATTGAATGACTTTTTCATAAAAAAGTCATTGAATTTTGCAGGCTACCCTGGCGCTTTTCCCTTTCCAAGGCTGTGTCAAGCTGTAGTGGAGAAAGTGGCAACATTTTGGACCAGCGAAATTTAAATAAGTGTAGTTCCATTATACGAAGAAGAAGAAGGGCTGTTATTGTTGTTGTCACCAACATTAAACCAAGAATATATATGATTAATGATAATCTCGATCAGTTATCACTTTCCTGCCCTTACCCCCAAAGCCCGGGCGGCTGGTGCGGGTGGGGCCGGATTTGGCGGAGAGCCAGTTCGGTTTCCGCAGGGGGCGCTCCACGGTGGACGCCATCATGCGCGTGCGAGCCCTCACGACGGGGGATGCTGGGGCCCGGGGTGGGGTCGTCTTGGCGGTGTCTCTAGACATCGCCAATGCCTTTAACACCCTGCCCTGGAGTTGCATAAGGGAGGCACTCCGGTATCACCGGATGCCGACCTACCTCTGTCGTGTGGTCGAGGCTTATTTGACGGACAGGGCCGTCATCTACCCCGAGAGATGTCGTGCGGTGTCCCACAGGGATCGGTTCTGGGGCCGCATCTGTGGGACATCGGATACGACTGGGTGCTGCGCGCCGACCTCCCTAGCGGCGTCAGCGTAGTCTGCTACGCTGACGACACGCTGGTCCTGGCGCAAGGGAGGTCGTACCAGGCGGCGGCCGACTTAGCGGCAGACGGGGTTGCGACAATCGTCGATAGGATCCGGCAACTGGGACTCGAGGTGGCCTTGCACAATTCCGAGGCCATGTGTTTTCATGGTCCTGGGAATGCGCCACCGGCGGGTTCCCAGATAACGGCGGGAGGGGTTCACTTCACATCGGCGTCGAGTCGACGATGAAGTACTTGGGACTCGTCCTCGACAGCCGGTGGAACTTCGCGGAACACTTCCGACGTTTGGCTCCCAGACTGGAGCGGGCCGGGGCTGCTTTGAAGCGGCTCTTGCCCAATCTAGGGGGGCCAAACGCCTCCTGCCGGAGGCTCTACGCGGGGGTCGTGCGGTCCATGGCCCTATACGGGGCGCCGGTGTGGGCGCCTACATTGAGGCGCCAACCAGCGCGAAAGCTGAAGGCGTCCCATAGGGTCATGACGATCAGAATGATCCGGGGATACCGCACGATCTCAGGTGAGGCGGCGGGCTTCCTTGCCGGTTTACCGCCATGGGATCTGGAGGCAAAGGTCCTCGCGCATATCTGGGAGTGGCGCGAGGAGGCCAAACGCCGGGGCGTTACTCCGCTGCCGCGAGAAATCGAGGTGCAGCGGACAGAGCTCCGGCGGGATCTCATGGCGACATGGAGAGCGCGATTGTCGCAACCCAGTGCTGGGCACGCCACGATAGCGGCGGTAAGTCCCCTCTTTGAGGAGTGGCTTGAGAGGCGGCATGGCGTCCTCACCTTCCGCCTGACGCAGGTCCTCACCGGACACGGTTGTTTCGGGAGGTTCCTGTTTCGTATAAGGCGGGAGGAAACGCCCGGGTGCTTCCATTGCGAAGATCGCCCTGAGGTCACGGTGGAGCATACGGTGGCGGTCTGCCCGGCTTGGGCGGAGCACCGCCGTGTCCTCGTGGAGGCGATCGGCGGCGGCGATCTCTCGCGTCCGGCCCTGGTGCAGGCCATGGTACGGAGCGAGAGTGAATGGTTAGCCGTCACATCCTTCTGCGAAGCAGTAATGCTCGCAAAGAGGGAGGCGGTGTACGTGAGGGAGATGCAGTATATGCGCCCTCACGGCCGTAGTCGCCGCGGGAGAAGCCCTGGGCGTCGGGAATCCCAGGCTGATTCCCGGCCACCGTAGGCGCGGGCTTGCGGACGGCGAGTAATGGGTAGCTCGCTGTCCGGTAAGGACCAAGCCCGGGTCGACGGCGCGTTGTGTTCCACGCGCGCCTCAAAGAGATGTCAGCACCAATAGGTGGGGTTCGCAAGGACCGATGCCTGCCAGGGGTGCGGGTTGCTCGAAAGAGATACCGCGGCCCCTGGCACACAGGCAACTGAGGGAACACGGGTGGGTTTTAGTCAGTAAAAGTCTGACACGCCCTCCCGCTCCACCCAGAGCGGGAGAAGTTATTTGATGATTTCCCACCCAAAAAAAAAAAAAAAAACCCCCAAAGCCCCTTTTCAATTTACTTGGGGTATTATGTTTAATTTGAGGTACTCAATGATGATCAGTATACGTTGTTACAAAAGCTGAGAGAAAGTAGCCATTGATAATAAACAACGGGAATGCAGCAACACGTAAAGAAGAATATACCACTCTTTTTCTTTACGATTCAGTGCAATTACAAAAACAAAACCATCTCGCTTATGAGAACTATGTCCATGCAAATAATATAAATGTGTGCGTTTAGATATGATTATAATATTGTTACCTTGTACAGGTTTTAAAGGCTGCAAGCTAATCACGCTATCACCATAATCTAATATCAACCAATTCCTTCATAATTATAATAAACATTATCTGTATGTACATACTTATAATGTAATAGTAAAGAAGTTAAAACTGCAAATTGTTTTATTTTTTTGCATAATTTCTACTAGATGTGGATTTTTTTCTATATCCGTACGTGTTACGTACAGACGGGACTGACGGTACATTATGTTTGTCTGGATGTAGATACTTACATTATGTTCGAGGTTGGCGCAAAAACTACTCAACCGATTTGGATTAAATTTGACACACAGTACCTACTGTGCAGGTTGCACAGTAGGTACTGTGTTGAGTTGAGGGACTAATTGCGTAACACACTAACAGTAAATGGCTTTAATTTTGATTGTTCAGTAAAATTCATTGCGTTATTTAGGCTGTGAAACAGACAAATTTTTCAGAACATATGAATCAATGAATTAGCAATAACCTTCAAAATTATTCAGATTCTGATTGTTTACGCAATGCCGGATTTAACACACGTGGGATATTTTCTGACAGGCTCGGGGAAAATTGCGGGGAAAAGCTAGTTATATCATAAAAATATATTTAAAAGATTATTGTTATTAGCATAGATTTCTTTAAAATAATGCAATGATTTTACCAAATAATCAGTTACCATATCACGAGACACAATATTTAAATTTTATTTTATCTCTTCTCGATTTCGTACCTACCTATAACAATACACCTGAGGTATACGTAGGTATATGTATACTCACAATTCCTAATTTTATGGTAACGACAATGGCGTGTTAGAAAAACGATCGCCATAAATTATATAAGAAGTAGTGGGAGCTTTCCGAGGCTATTGCCAAGTGGCATGGTGAATCAATTTACTTAGAATATGACCGTTTATAAATTAAGTACTAGATTTTAAAATAGGATTGAAGAAGAAAAAATTACGTGTGGATTTTTTGAATCGTCAGGAAATATTTTTTGAATCGTCAAATTAAACAACGTTCAACGTACGTTCAACGTTGTTCGTTGGTACGTTCGTGTTGTCAGTGGTGTCGGTAACAGTGTCGCGAGTTCAATTATTTTTTCCCATCTCAAAAAATGCCCAACGCGCATAAAGAAGTTTTCACCTCAAAAATAAGAAGAAAAGCAAAAAAAAAGATCATTTCAATTTGCCCCACCGAGCCGCCTCTCTGGTGGGGCAAAGTGGAATGCCTTAAATTTTGCAGTGGAATCTGCCTCACTAATTCAATTTGGTAGGGCAGATTCCACTACTCTAAAATCAAGTTGGATTCTGCCCCACTATGGTTGGCGCCTTAGAATTAAAGCACAAATGTTTTTTTTTTCCTAATTGTTTCAGGAAGGAAATGCGTTATTAATCAGATTAATAACACGATTTGTTGCAAATAAAATATAACTACACTAAGCTTTTAAAATCACTGATATACGATTTGTTCTTACTGGTTAATTAAAGCTTTTCATGCTAAGCTTCAAATCACAAACTTGAGTACGAAAATTGAAAACGAAATGCTATTTATTCTAACTACTTAAACTATTTTAAATGGCATGGCAGAATACAGTCTTATGATTACCTTATAAACCAGAAACAACTGTATACCAACAGCCACTAAATAATACAGTCTTATGATTACCTTATAAACCAGAAACAACTGTATACCAACAGCCACTAAATAATACAGTCTTATGATTACCTTATAAACCAGAAACAACTGTATACCAACAGCCACTAAATAATACAGTCTTATGATTACCTTATAAACCAGAAACAACTGTATACCAACAGCCACTAAATAATACAGTCTTATGATTACCTTATAAACCAGAAACAACTGTATACCAACAGCCACTAAACTACTTTACTTTTATTCCAGTCAGTAAAGTAGTTTAGTGGCTGTTTGAATTTAGTTATTATTATTAAGTTGTAATTTACAACCCGTTTCCTTCAAGAAACAAATAGGAATAAAAATAAGTAATTGTATTCTAAGGTGCCTACCCTAGTGGGCCAGAATCCAACAAGATGTTAGAGTAGCGCCCCATCCGTGGGACGGCTCGATGGGGCAAAGTGGAATGATAAAAAAAAATGTATTTCAATGTTTTGGTTGGGAAACTTTCTTCCACCAAAGATATAAGTAGGTACCTATACTATTTATTGTACCTATGTTAACAAATGATTAAATGAATTATGAATTATGAATTACAGGGTCAAATTAAATTAGCTGGCAATACTTCATCCACGTGTTAGGTATCGGTATCGAAAACTACTCGTAATTCAATTCCTTGACAATTCAAAAGTGCCTGTAATTGGTTTATTTGAAATAAATGCTTTGAGTTTAATGGAACATAAAAAACTTTTTCTTGCTGATGGAGGGGCTTGTGCCTAAGTAATAACAGCCGCACGAGTCGATCTGTTAGGTGGAGCTGCGCTTGCCGCGGTTGGTCCGAGGATGGGTGAGCATCTTCACATACTTAGGTACCCCTCCGTGCCGTGGATCCCGGCTGTCATTCGTCGAGCTTTGACAGTCGTCACGGGTCGTCAGAAACCCGAATGTCTAACAAACCAGTCAGCAGTCTTGCCAAGGGTATCTTATTACCCAGTAAGTAGGTTGTGGGAGTCAGATAGGCAGTCGCTCCGTGTAAAATACTGGTATTTGGCTGTATCTCGTTAGACTGGAAGCCGACCCCAACACAGAACAGGCGGGAAAAGGCTAGACGGGTGATGGTTATTATTATTAATTGTTCACATAGAAGTTATCGGGCTGTTGTAAAATCAGCCCTTTTCGCCTTTTACCAATAGGTCTGCCTATTGCAATCGAACGTGATTGGGCTATTGTCATCAGGTACGTACTTACGAAAAATAATATCCTATTATAATACCTAATTTAAAGCATCATTCTGATCTAAATAGGAAGTACATGGCGAGGTCCGTAAGCATCCTTAAATGAGTCGCTGACTGATACCTTATCAATAGTGTTATCAATACAAATAGTGCATTTAAATAATGTGAGGTCTGTGAGTAACATAGATACACTAATTCTTCTTTTTCTAAACACTAAAGTACGTTGTCAGTAGAACTTATTTAGAAAAAATATTTTTTAAACCCTTGAAGTTATTTAATGTAGTTAATGCCCAGGGAGCAGCGGTGGTCCAGTGGTATCGGCTCCGATTTACAAGTTGTAGATCGTGAGTTCGAACTCAGGCAGGCACTTCAATTTACTTTGTGTATTAAAATTTATCATCACTGCTCTGCTCTCAAAACGGTGAAGGAAAACATCATGAGGAAACCGGCAAGTTCTAGAACCAAAAGTTCGAAGACGTGTGACATCTACCAACCCGCACTTGGCGCGCGTGGTGGACATAGCCCACTCTCTCTCGCAGAGAAGAGCCCTATGTCCCAGCAGTGGGAACATAATATGCTAATTATGACTGATGAGCCTTATAACAACGCAACTAGCACAATGACTAGCTGGTAGGTATATAGCCAAAGAATAGATTCCATTACAATAAATATTGTATGCCCGTTAGCAACGCAGACTTTGTATGTAATCGCATATATAATTACACACAGCTGAAAAACATAATAATAATTTATGTCGTTTGTTATTGCTATCAATGTCACTATATATTTCAAGGGAAATTACTGTGAATTATTATGTTTAAAATGAACGGCAGACGGAAAATAATATCACAAAATACAAACGCTGATAGTACGTAATTAGACCAAACATTTTAGAATGTATGTAATACGTAATTTCAATAATAAAGCTGAAGAGTTTGTTTGTTTGAAAGCACCAATCTCTGGAACTACCAGTCAGTAGCCCAATTCTTGCAGAAGGTTATTTAACATCACGCTGCGGCCCTTAGAAGCCAAGCATAAAAATAACGAAGTCCCGGGCAGGAGCAGGAGCAGGAGCTAGTACATTGTAATATTGTATTGTTGTTGTGACCCTGTCTGTGTTTATACAGAAGCACAGAGCTTGTCATTGTACTGCGATATAATAGTTTTAATAATAAGTTATAGGTACTGAAACGCAGTCACCTTGTGACAGTTATTAAAACTGTAATTATGTTTAAAAGTAGTTTTGTTATTATTGTTTGTAATCGAGGAGGTAGGTACCTATCATCTGGGATCGCTTGCAGGGTCAGGAAATGTGTCATTCTGAGTTGCTGCATGTGTTGTGCATTTTGTTGCAGTTAAATAGCCTGAAATCTAGACATGTAACCGATGACTCGATGAGTAGCAAATATGCTCGCCTGCAAATATAGACTTGACAGATTCACTGTGCAAAAATATAGTTAAACCATCGACATAAACATTCATAATAATATTCTAAAATCAAAGAACAGCGGGCTGATGCCGTGATGCCGTGACACACCCACAGTACGAATGGCTTTCATTTTGACAGTTCTACAACATTCATTGCGTTATTTACGTTCTTGAGCAGATTATGTCATGCTGGCCTGCGCAAAACTGTATGTATATTATTTTCTAACTATAACATCACGGCTTGTTTCCCAAAGGGCTAGTCAAAGGTGTACTTATAGTACATCCACATCTCAGCAGTTATGTTTAAGTCCCATGTAATAGATGGCGAGCTCAATAGATAACAGGCTGCTCGACCTGGGAATAAAACCCAGTACCTCATGCTCAGCAGTGGCGCTTACGACCACTACACCAACGAGGCAGATAAACAAACTAATCTGCTTGTAATTGCGTTCCCGTGTTATTGTTATGCATTATTTAATGCAAATAGAATTTAATAAAATAACCCGCGAATTGAAGCCCACCATAGCTGGAAATGTTCAGGGATAAAATTGCAGGTCGTGTGAGTCACAACCAACCATTTATAGATCACGCGTATGAGCGTTTATTCTGAAAATGGGCAACGTTGCAAATAGCTGTCAAATATTTCACTGTTTTGATATATTGGCGATATTACTGTATGGAATTAAGAAATATCGCTAAATAATGACCTAAAATATTTATTATGAAATGCAATAATTAATATCTTAACACCGCATATTTAGTTTTAGATGTAAAAAAAGAACTTGGAAATTTTCCAAATCCCTTTTTAAAACCTAAAACGGTTACAACATCAAATTTAGTAAGTATTATAATTGCAAATCATTATTCATATTTTAGGTCACTAGTTAGCGATATTTCATACTTCCATACAGTAATTAACAAATTAATAAAAACAGGTAAATATTTTATAGCTATTTGCGACGTTGCCAACTTTCAGAATAAACGCTCTTAAATCTAAACAAAAGCTACTGAAAACATGGATACCTAATTATAATATCCTTATCATGGACAATGTAGAAAGGTCACGCGATGTCTACGGGACTTTGTACCTAAATGCAACGTGATAGTTACAAAATCATGACCTCCGTGGTTATTCTTAATTAACGTATTAATTAGTTTAATTAGGTTCATAACAAACAGTTGTGATGTGGTGCGACGAAAGGTGAATGAACTCGTTCTGTTCAGTTTCTCAAGATGATGGGTGTACCACAAAAGCTAAATCACGTTTATTTAATTTTCTGTGGGTGTAACATTGACGTGAGTTTGGAATTAGTAACAGCCTGTTTATTCTGTCAACAGCGAATACTTCCGGGTGTTACCACTGCATAGATCGCCCTGAGGACACGGTGGAGCATATTGTGGAGGTCTGCCCGGCTTAGGCGGAGCACCGCCGTGTCCTCGTGGAGGTGATCGGCAGCGGTGGTCTCTGTCGTCCGGCCCTTGTCCAGACCATGGTACGGAGCGAGAGTGCATGGGTAGCCGTCACCTCCTTCAGCGAAGAAGTAATGCTCGCGAAGAGAGAGGCGGTGTACGTGAGGGAGATGCAGTATATGCGCCCTCACGGCCCTAGTCGCCGTTGGAGATGCCCTGGGCGTCGGGAATCCCAGGCTGATTCTCGGCCACCGTAGGCGCTGGCTTGCGGACGGCGAGTAATGGGTAGCTCACTGTCCGGTAAAGACCAAGCCCGGGTCGACGGCGCGTTATGTTCCACACGCGCCTCAAAGAGATGTCAGCACCAACTGGTGGGGTCCGCAAGGGCCGATGCCTGCCAGGGGTGCGGGTTGTTCGAAAGAGATACCATGGCCGCATGGCCCCTGGCACACAGGCAACTGAAGGAACACGGGTGGGTTTTAGTCAGTAAAAGTCTGACACGCCCTCCCCGCTCCACCTAGAGCGGGAGAAGTTATTTGATGATTTCCCACCCACAAAAAAAACCGCGAAAACTTCGGTGAAGTGATCTTGGAGTGAGCAGTCAATAATGTTAATCTCTGGCATCAGAGAGGTAATTGCGTAACACACTAACAATAGGAATTTTAATGGCTTTAATTTTGACAGTTCATAAACACTCATTGCCGTATTCCGTATTTACGTTGTTGAACAGACACATTTTTCGAACCTAAGAAGAGAAGAACGTTTCATTTTGACAGGTCGTTGTGGAAATTGTTTGAAAATCTGTTTCCTTTTTAATAACTTAAAATTCATTTAATACTTATCTATGCTCAAAGCTAGATGAGCATAGATAAGTATTAAATGAATTTAAATTTTAAATGATTGTACGATACATATTATGAATCTGTAATTTAATACCTACGTACCCCGCCCGCCGTGTTCTAAAAAATATATTGGAAATAAGCAATCCTGTTGTAAAAAGACTTAATTAAATATCACAATAAAATGGTTCACGAACTTGACAATAATGGGCGTATAAGAGGTATGTTTACACACATTTTCCAGATGTCCGTTTGTACAACAGATGGCACTTTTATAGTAAAAGTACAAGTTTTTATAGAAACCCCGTATTCTATGCATACCTACTCGAACATACCCATAAAAATATATTGTTTCAGTGTCTGTTTCTAATATCAAAAAACAGCTTGTTAGTGGCACCTAAATGCATAATTATGAAATTATTCCCTTATTTATAAAAGTTAACGTCAAAAATGTATGTTTAAATAGGGAGGTATTTACCTATACGGTACCAACTTATTAAAAAAAACAACCGACTTCCAAAAAAACACTACAAAGTGAAAAATAAGTTTAATTTCGGAAGTCGGTGTCTTTGGAGCTGTATTTTTTTTGTCACCGACTTCCGAAATTAAAGTTATTTTTCACTTTGTAGTGTTTTTTTGGAAGTCGGTTGTTTTTTTTTAAGTTTTTTTTTCAGTTTTTAGTGGTTCACATGTGCTTACCCCTTCACAGCATACCGGCGTGATGTTATGTTATGAACTGGTGTAAACAATAGACAGACATGAGATTTCAGCAATCCCAGTCCATTTGCTATCATTTATTGAGGAGTTCCGTTGCCTATTTCCGAAGTTCTTCATCAGATCTTCACCAAGTTGAAATGGGACCACTCCGAGAAAGTACTCATCCAAAAAATACCCAAATCACTTCAAGTGTGCCTATTAAATTTGAGGAGTTCTCTCTATTTCTCCAGGATCCCATCATCAGATCCTGACTTGAAGATCATGGGACCACCTGGGAAGTATACCGTTTCAAACAAAAAAAAAAGGTTCCGACGAATTGATAACCTCCTCCTTTTTGAAGTCGGTTAAAAGAAGAAACATTTTTGGCTGTCTGTCTGTTTGTTTGTTTCGGTTAATCTCCCAACGAAAAGACCGTTTTTGACGGGACTTTCACTGATGTTATAAGGAGTTACATAGGCTTACTTTTTGTCCCGGTAGCATGATCCCGTGGGATAATTTCCGACATTCGAATGACTCGTGTGTAATGTAACAGTGAGGTGCAGCACGAGTTGCAATAGGTTACTTGAAGGAACCACACGATAAGTAGGTACCGATGGTTGAAGCTAACACGTTCGGTGATTTAAACTTACCTACAAGGTAGTTCCTGCCTACCTAGGTCTTTGAATATTCGATAATTATTCACACTAAATGCGTCATAACTCGCTTAGCGCATCAGTAATCCGAACTCTTATTTATCGACCTTTCATCTGTTAGAACCTAATGTTTATAATGTAGGTACCTTTTCGAATAGGTAAATATTAGGATAAATATTAGGTCAGAATAGGGGAATAGACTTATCGATATAAGTCTTAAAACCTGCTTGGTTTTAGTTCTAAGTTCTAAGACATAATTTTATCAGTACACGGTTCTTTAGCGCATGGCCAAAATTGGAACTAATGTCGCCATCTTGTTTTTTCATTACCTTTTCACAAAACTGTCAAGATGGAATTATTTGTTTTTTTTTTGGTTTTATTCGAATTATTCGAATATTATTCGAATGCTTAAAAAAGTAAGCTGTTAATCAAGTCTATATTTGCCAATGTTTTAGATACTGTAGGAGTCTGAGGAATAAATCTAAAAAAAATAAAAATAAAAAATAACACGTAACAACACCATAGAGGAAGAAATTGGGTGAGGCCTTTGCTCAGCAGTGGGACAGCGTAAACTAATTAAAAAAAAAAAACTCCCTAAAATCTTCAATGTAACATAGCAATATTCTTACTTATTTTAACGTAAGTTTTGGTCACAGTACCTAATTGCAAAAAAAATAAGGAATATATATAATGAAGCAGATTACCGGAGAGTGGTAAAAACAGTATTACAGGACAGCTTCATCATCATTTCAGCCGAAAGACATCCACTGCTGGACGTAGGCTTCCCCCAAGCTCCGCCACTTCGACCGGTGCTGTGATTGTCGCATCCAGCGGATTCCTGCGAAGGTAATCTGCCCACCTTGTCGAAGGCCTTCCAACTCTACGTCTTACGGTATGCAGTCGCCACTCCAGAACCTTTCGGCCCCATCGGCCGTCTGTTCTGCGAGCTATGTGCCCTGCTCACTGCCACTTAAGTTTGGCAATTTTTCGAACTAGTTCGGTTGCTGTGGTTGTTTTGCGAATCTCGTCATTCCTGATTTGAACACGTAGGGAAACTCCAAGCATATAGCCCTCTCCATTGCCCTTTGGGTTACTTTTAGCCTAAGCCTTTAACATAAGGTCCATTATGAGCGACCACGTTTCAGTGCCATAGGTCATCACTAGCAACGCACACTGGTCAAAGACTTTCCTCTTGAGACACTGCAGTATTTGGTATGAAAATATATTGCGTAGCCTCCCGAACGCTGCCCAGCCAAGTCGGATTCAACGATTGACCTCTTTCACGAAGTTGGACATACCTAACTGGACAGTTTGTCCTAGGTAAACGTACTTATTCGTTCTCGAGTGTAGCGTCTCCGATCTTCATGAGAGTGAGTTTTACATGGGCATTTGACATTACCTTATTGTTTATTGTTAATTAAAACGGTAACACCAATTTCATTAATTAACATAGAGATTGAATAGATAACAAACATATTACAAATACTGACATATAATAGAGGACAACCTAGCATACTTTCTCTCGCCTAACATCAAACACACACGCATGATTTTACTCCATTCATCAGCAAATAGATCACATTCAGGATAGGCGGTCAGGAGGGCGTTGAGCATCCTTAAAGTACGACACACAGGGGACTCAGCTCTGGCAACAGTTTTGGCTCGTTTATACTCTTTTTAAGACCCACTCTTTCGGAAGCTCTACTGAGGTCGTCGAGCATTGTACTGAGGTCCTCCATAGTCTTAGTAATGAAAACTATATCATCGGTAAACCGAAGGTGAGTGATGTACTTGCCATTGCTGTTTATTTAGTAAGCCCCTTTCCAACCTTGAAGACATTCTATAGTGCAGCGAACAGTTTCGGAGGGATAACGTCTCCTTGACATACACCTCGCTACAGAAGAATAGGTTTAGAGGTCTGGTCCTGGAGTTGGACTGACATAGTGGCGTTTTATAGTCAGATCCACCATCTCTTCAGACTGCAGTACAGTCCATGTCTCGATCAAATCGAAGGCTTTTCCGTTGTCCACAAATGGTAAGCAGAGAAGCAGATTATACTTTTCGGTCTTCTGTATAACCTACCACAGCGTATGTAGGTCTACGGTGCTAAAGTCTTTACGGAATCCGGCTTGTTCGGGAGGCTAGCATTCGTCAAAACTGTGCGCGAGATGGTTTGTGATGACTTTTGAAAACAGCATGTCGACATGGCTCAGAAGTGAGATGGGCCTATAATTCTTAAGAGGGGTATCGTCACCCTTCTTAAATAAAAGTACCACCACACCTCTGTTCTACGCCTGTGTTGTTTTGGCCTCGAGTATGCAGGAAGCAAACAGCTTCTGGAAGGCTTTAAGAACGGGTTTTCCGCTGGCCTTTAGGACTTCGGCCGTAATTCCGTCAACTGTTTAAGGGCCATCCTAATCTCCTATAAGCTGACGTACGGGACGTCTACGGTATAGTGTCAAATCTATCTAGCTCTTGGGTCTTTTGCCAGATTCATAACGGGGTTACTTGTTGGCGTGTATAACTGTTCATAGAACCTCTCGATCTCTATCAACGGCTCAAGTCAACTCATCATCCTACCCTGTACCTTCTGTGTTTCCTGCAGGCTCCTCCCATTTTTCTTCAAGATAATTTCGTTTCTTTTGGTATATATGCATCCAAGACTCACATTAGATAAGTACCATGTGCTAAACATAGTTGATGGTACGAAGGCACTTGGTAACCACACATAGCACCCACCATGTTTATGTGCTAAAATTGAATTTTGTGCACATCAGGGTTCGCAATCCGGTGTTGTGGAAATTGGTCGAATATTCGAATATTGCAATTTTTACATTCGAATAATAGAAATAATTTATTATTCGAATAATTCGAATAACCGAATGTAAGCCCTAGCCAGTCCACAGCACAAGCTAGCAATAATACAAGACGCAAGACGTGAGGTGGATTTATTTATTTTGCAAAATTGGTTGTTTTTTGTACATACATATAAGTACCTGCTACGATGCTTATACATACATCTTCATACATTTGGTCAAACATCACGCCGGTTGTGAGTACTGCGCGCACCTGACCGTCCTGAAGAACATCACCAATAAGACCTTATTGGTGATGTGACGAACGTGACGAATGTGATGAACGCCCTGGGATGACACATAGGGACCCCTATACGTCGTCCCAGGGCGTTCTCCGTCCTGGCATTTCCACTCACATTTGCCTTAAATCTTGCCTTGATCCTAAACACTCTTAAATTGAAATCCACCATTTTCTGAAAGATTTTATTTGTTTAAATTATAAAGATTGTGACTTACACCCGTTCATTGAGTTTTTACACGCTTTATATTAGGTCTTTACCTATGAAATTGCCGTTTTGCAGTACTGGCCATTTCAAATCAAAATAATTTTTGTTTGGGTAAGAATTCTAATTTCAAATTAATTTTATTTTAAAAACATGGATTTTTTTTTCCAAAAGTAGTCATTTGTTTATTGATTAGTGTTACATTTTCATCGCATTTCAATCTTTTTCGTCATCATGGATACGTTAAAAATTCGAGTAATTATGGAATATGAGTACCGTCGTGGCAGCAACGCGGCACAAGCGGCACGCAACATCAACGACGTTTACGGAGCTAACACTACAAACCAACGCACCACCTGTTATTGGTTTGCTCGCTTCCGTTCTGGAAATTTCGACCTGAAAAATGAACCTCGCGGTCGTCCGAAGACTTTGGTCGACAATGACGAATTAAAGGCGATTGTGGAAGCTGATGATACACAATCTACGGCTGAATTAGCAGCAGCTTTCGACGTTAGCGTCAAAACAATATTGGTCCATTTGCGTCAAATTGGCAAGGTAAAAAAGCTTGACAAATGGGTGCCCCACGAACTCAATGATCGTCAGCGCGAAGTACGCGTCGAGACGTGCCTTGCACTGCTCAACAGACACACAAATGAAGGAATTTTGAACCGCATTGTTACCTGCGATGAAAAATGGATTCTGTTTGATAACCGCAAGCGCTCAGCAAGTTGGTTGGATCCTGGTTCAGCACCTAAACAATGCCCTAAACGAAAACTTACCCCTAGAAAAGTGATGGTCACTGTTTGGTGGTCTAGCGCCGGTGTGATTCATCACAGCTTCTTACCAAACGGGGTGAGCATTACTGCAGATGTGTACTGTGAAGAACTGAACACAATGATGCAGAAGCTGGCACATCTCCAACCAGCATTGGTCAATCGCTCGTCTCCGCTGCTCCTGCACGACAACGCGCGACCTCATACTGCACAGCAGACGGTCTCCAAGTTGCAAGAACTGGGGTTGGAAGCTCTCCGTCATCCGCCCTACTCACCAGACCTTGCGCCTACAGACTACTACTTTTTCCAGAATTTGGATAACTTCTTGGCGGGAAAAAAATTCAATACCCGAGAGGCAGTACAAAATGCCTTTGAAGAATTTGTTGCCTCCCGTCCAGCTGATTTCTTTAAGAAGGGCATCAATAAACTGCCACTGCGATGGCAAAGATGCATTGATTGCATGGGTGATTACTTCGAGTAATACAAATAAAAAATACATGAAAAAAAATCGTTTAAATTTTTTCATACAAAACGGCAATTTCATAGGTAAAGACCTATTATTAGCTTCACTTGTATGTTTGTTTGTATGTTTGTTTGTTTGTTTGTATGTAACCGACTCCTTTGAGCGCGATTTTGACCCACTTTAAACGGTCAGATTTCATTGAAACTTTGTAAACTTGTCGAGGACCGATGACAATTCAATAATTAAAAAAAAAAATGAGAAAAAAAATCACGTTTTTGTAGTAAGCAGAACTAAAAAATAGAAAATAAATAATAGTTTAAAAACTAAACTAGTTTAAAAAGCGTGGGGTGCTTGACATTAATTGATTATAAAAATACCTCAAAAAGCACCCCACGCTTTTTAATTGAATTAAATTATTTTCTTCTTTTTTAGTTTGGTTTTTAAAGCGTGTTTTTTAGTTTTTTTTAAACTATTATTTTTTACACGCTTTATATTAGCTTCACTTGTAACTAACTATGTATGTAAGAAAATCATAGAATATTAATTTGACCCACTTCCCGGTCTTCGATTAGGATTAAATTTTGCACACGCTCTGAGTTCTGATGACAATACATGACTAGCTAAGAAACGTCATTACAAATCCAATATGGCGGCCTCCCCAAGATGGCGGACTGGCTGTTTGGAATCCACCCCTATGATATGAGTATCAAATGAAAGGGTTTGCTGTCAGGAATACGGAAAAAAGTAAAAATATTTGAAAAATGAAAAAAATTAAAAAAAAAACACGTTTTTGTAGTTAGCAGAACTACAAAATAGAAAATAAATAGTAGTTTAAATATTTTTTAATTAATCAGTTTTCGAGGTTTTGTCGCCATCTCCGCGGGCCTGCCGCGATGAAGAAAATCATTACGATGAAATATTTAGGTTTAAAATACAGACGCTTTCCATAGCAAATATTTCATTTAAAATGTTGAAATCTCCGAAATCAACGAAATGGAAACCAAATTCTTGAATGAACATGAACACGAAGTAGAATTTTAATAATTAACTAAATGTAAAATTTATTGTACCTAGGGACCTAGCTATGTTCACGCCATCTATAATTAGCTTTGCTCAACCTTCCCCATTCTACAAATGTTTACCAACAGCGCGCCTCCTCAATCGAGACCCAAAAGATCCTTGTAGCAGTATATTAGTAACACTGTTTTTGTCTATTCTAAAACCATCTTTATCTCCTTCCAGCTCGAGATTTCCCAGACGATGCCGATGATGACCCAGACCACCTGGTGCCAGCAATTCCAGAAGACACTCCTCAAGTCCCCTACAAACCTCCAAGAAGGTCGAATGACGAGGTCCTGGAGAGGTCTCGGGAGTATTACGAGCTGATGGCTGAGAGGAGAACCGTCAGGTCGTTCAGCCCGGAGCCGATACCTCAAGAAGTATTGGATAATCTTATAAAGACTGCTGGTAAGAACAAAATATTTTTATATTCCTATAAGTAGTTTTTCGCAGAAAACCTGGAAAAGACTCGCACAGACCAGGGAAGCATGATACAAAAGACTCGCACAGACCAGGGAAGCATGGCACAAAAGACTCGCACAGAGCAGGGAAGCATGGCACAAAAGACTCGCACAGACCAGGGAAGCATGGCACAAAAGACTCGCACAGACCAGGGTCATGGCACAAAAGACTCGTACAGACCAGGGAAGCATGGCAAAAAGACTCACACAGACCAAGGAAGCATGGCACAAAGACTCGCACAGACCACGGAAGCATGGCACAAAAAGAACAAAAAAAAGCACAAAAAGGCCGGTACACAACAGTGGGTGGAACAAAGCTGCCAATGATGAAGAAGATGAGGTAGTTTTTTTGACGTTGTAATTGTAAGATGCGATGAATATCTCAGTATCAGCCCAGTCGCGGTGTATTTTTTACGCTCCATTCCTTCGTTCATTTGTGATTTCAGAAGCCCGAAAGTCTGACAACTAGTCTTACCGAGGGGTAGTATTGATCAGTAACTGGGTTGTGGAGGTCAGATAGGCAGTCGCTCCATGTAAAATACTGGTATTCATATGCATTCGGTTTCACTGGAAACTGTCTCGAACATAGTTGGGAAGAGGCTAGGCAGTTGGTTTTTATTAATGGCAATAGACTATTAACATACAGCTCTTAAACTGAAACGTGGGAGTACTTTTTTCCTCTGTAGAATTCTTGGGAGAATAAATAGGCTTGATGTTATATTTTAAAAAAGCGTTTTAAGGGATAAGTGCTTGACCCAAGTACATATTGATCGTTGCAAAATCAAAAAAAATCAAAATCAAAGTCATTTATTCAAACTAGGCTGAGAGTCAGCTCTTTTTGAACGTCAAAATAAAATTACATAAGACAGTCCCCCCAAAACGCCTGCCCTTCACTACTTCCTAGTGCTTTAGCTGGGAAGAAGAAGTAGCGGAACAAACTCCCCAGCAGCACAGCTGTCTGTTAAGTTAGAAGAACTTGATTCTATACAAAGACTCCACAGACGAATGGGTATAGCTTGACCAACAGCCTTCCCTCTAGTGAGGACATATCTTGAGGTGCATACACATTCATAAGCGCATGCCAAATACTTCTCAATAAGGAACCTACTGCAACCACGGCGTGCATCTTAATACCGTGACATTTAGCGTGAACTTGGTAGCAACTTATGCGATGGAAGTCCCTGTGTGCTTACGAACCGATAAGTAGCAATGTCACAGTTAAATCATTAGCCACAAAGTATTTTTCAAGTCTATGTAACCTGGTTAAACACTAATGATTTCCCAAAGAAGTATTTGATGTTTTTATACGGTTAGACTACATAGTTGGTCATACTAGAAGCTACTATATTATCAAAGGTTGTTAACTTCAAGCCCTAGAATACTAGAACTACCAGTTTCACTCTTTCGTTTTGCTCAGGAAATTCTGTCATTTCAAGTTTAGCTTAGAAAGCTGTTAAATATTTATAACTTCTTTATCATAACCAGCCTTACTTACTACTACAAGCAAATGGAAGTAATAAATGTGTTTCCTATAAGACTTAAGTATCAATTAAGCAGTAATGTGATGTAAGAACACATTGATCCAGTCAAAGACGATAAAAACTGAAACAGGACAAAAAGAAATAAAATAACATAACATCACGCCTTGTTTCCCTGTAGCGTTGGGCAGAGGTCTAAATATTGTACACCCACATTTCGCTAGTTGTGTTTAAGTAGTTTGTAATAGGAGGCGAGCCTATTACCATCAACCGGGCACAAATCCAAACCTCGAGCTTCTACTAAGAAATTCCAGATTGAAAAACCCACAAAATAGATAACAGAGGTTAGAAAGGAAATAGTTCCTGATTTGTATTAGAAGAATGACGCCGCTTATTTCCCACTCTTTAACTCCACTACAAGCAAGAGACCAATACGTACGCGCATTACGCACACAAATAAACCACACGCACTTAGATCGCGAGTTTGCTATTGTTTGTCGCACTAACGCAAACTCTGCGCTTGACGTATACTCACACACGCGCAAAAGCAATTTATTTCTCATACATGTTACGGCGACCAAAAGGTCGATTATATATATCGATAAAATTACTGTAATTTTTAAGTTTTGCATATTTTCGCTATAATTCCCGGAAAGGGGGACAATTAGTGTGGACTTCCTAAATACATATAAATAATAGCCATTTTTGTTAATTGCAGCTCTGTTTTACGTCATTTATGCGTGTATGTCATTTAATTAGGTACGTAACACATTTCCGTAAACGATTACGACTAATCTGTTTCATTTTGACAGATAAATAACAATCATTGAGTTATTTACGTTATTGAGCAGATTTTCTTTTCGAACTTAAGGAACAATGATTTCGCTTAGTCAATCAGAATCTGAATCGTTTTGAAACAATCTGCTTCAAAACGATTCAGATTCTGTTTGATCATGTATTACGCAATTAGGGAAATGGGCTGCGGCTATTAAGTAGATAAATGACACAAGTAAAAAATACAAGAAAATTCTAATAATTAACAATAATTTAAGCTCCATTTCAATGCTGATTTTATTATTGTCGTTGAAATAATACGGATTAGTCAGCTAGGAAATGCCGGAGCCATCTAGTTTATTGGCCATGCGCCAAAATAACATTGTACAGCCTATATCTACGATTATTTATGACAATCATAATGAAAACTCTGTGACCATAACCTCGGTCCATAGCGATCCATAGTGTCAAGTGTTAACTTGGGAAGTCAAAGGCATGTCAAGGGGAATTTATCAAAAGGTGATCAAAAATCATCAAAAACGCATGTAGCTTTTCCTTACAAAAATGTGAACTTATTAAACAAAGAAAATTCTCAGTACCTATTTGTAATGTTTTATTTATTTATGCTACAGAAATCATGATGTTGATTCGAATTAATCATTTAATTCACATCTACAGTTTTTTAATGATCATAATTGTTTATGCGATAATAAGTACAGTGTATAATCAAGTACAATTCGTCAAACAGAAACGGAAAAATGAAGTGGACTCGGGTGGAAGTTCTAGAAATACAATTCTTTTGGAACATTCTAAAACAATAAATACAGAGAAACAGACACAGACAAATATTAGTTATGACAATAAAGACATAAAGGCACGTATCAAACTTATAAACCTAAGCCAGACGATTTACAATTTGTTTTTGGGGCCAGTGGACCGGTTCGGAAACGTTATAGTGATACAAGTCCATTCAGATGTGTTATACTTTAGTCAACTCTTGGAATCTATAAAGAATGTCCACGGCATCACCAATTCTCTGCTTATCTTCTCCCACGATTACTGGGATGAAGAAATCAACAGAATTGTCAGAACTATCCGCTTTGCCAAATATATACAAATCTTCTACCCGTATTCATTACAGTTATACCCGAATGTATTTCCCGGAGAAGACTCTAAATTGTGCACTGAAGGCAGCGTTTGTAAAAACTCAACATTGAGAGATCCTAAAGCTTCTCAAGCAAAACTACACTGGTGGTGGCTCGCCAACCAAGTTTTCGACAACATGCCCATTATAAGTAATTACGAGAATGACATCTTATTTCTCGAAGAAGGCAACTATGTTACAACAGATTTCTTACACATATATAGGTCGCTTCGAGATGCTAAAACATTATACTGTCCGTATTGTGAACTGATAAGTTTGGCTGCACACAAGCGTCTGGGTACCTACCAGTATTGCAGGACACGAGACACAGTAGTGGTTGAAGTTTGGACTGATGCTATGCCCAAAACTGGGTTAGCTTTCAACAGGGAACTCTGGAAGGCCCTTAAATCTTGGAGTAAGGATTTTTGTTATTATAACGACTCTCGTTGGGATAGATCTTTAAAGAATCTGAAAAATAGAAAATGGAATGGAAATATGTATGTGATGTCTATTGAAGGTCCTAGGGTTTTTATTTTGGATGAATGCGACGAATCTTTTGGCTGCAATACGCAGATTGAGTTGCATAAATTTATACAAGCAATATCTAAAGAACTGTTTCCTAGGAGTCTCATTGTAGCCTTAAGGAAAGAAAGGAACATAAATAACACTGAGCCATTAGGCGACTGGCTTGACATCAGAGATCAGGAGCTCTGCATGCACTTTACTAAACGTAGCCTTTGGTTTTAAATTGTAATGCTTTCAATTATTTGAATAGGTGGGTAGTTCTAGTTGATGAATTGAATAAAGGACCTAGAAATGTATTTTTATTTCGTTTTTGGTTTCAATTTGGAATTTTCTTTCATATAGCCTGACTCTTATCTTGAACTAACTACCTAAATGGTCATAAAGTACAATGGCAGCTTCCCATAAATTGTTTTATTTGAAATTAAATGTGTACGTCTTTAAATGAAAAATACCTTATTTTAATCAGCGTCATTTTCTGAGCTATCTTGTGCAAGATTTTTGTTAGAGAAGGCGGAGATTAATAGATATTCAGTGTTAAACTTTTGTAGGTTATATTTTTATGTCACTTCTAACGTTAAGTAAAATAGTACACATTATTCAATTTCAAGGAAGTTAAAGGGCTAAAGAGAAGGGTACGCATTAGTATTACCCTCTCTTAGTTATTTCAGCATGCCTTGACCTTGACTTGTGAATATTGTAAAAGGTAGGAATATGTAAATAATAATTTAATCGCCAAATCGAGCAAAAAAAAAACAAACAAAGGCACAGCCTAATATTTATCTCTACAAGTCTGCATTGTTATTATTAATATCTAATAACAATGCATAGACTTGAACAGATTCCTTTTAGTAAGATGAATCTAACTACTCGTAATAGCATTAATAAACTGCCTACCTAGTTGTTAAGGTAAAGGAAAGGTCAACCAATCAAACCAGTTTAATTTATTTTGTATCAATTTATTCTTCGTCATCCTCTCTTACTTGATTACTCCCTTATCGACTTGATCCAGCATGTTGGTCATCACTGGCCGAAGCTTCTTGTTGGAAAGCATGATTAACTTTCCACATTGCAAGCTCTCTGCATGTTTCACAAACGTAGTCATCTTCAGTAATCTAAAACATATTGAAAATCTTGTAATATGGAATTGGGAGACTTCAAATTGCACTGAAACAATTATTGTATCAATATTATATTGACTGGTATCTACTCCAGGATATTTAATTAGATCAAAGTGATCAGCTCAGCGCTTTGACAACATTTTTCTAAGAATTTAACAATATACATTCTTAAAAAAATGTTGTCAAAAATCCAAAATGTAAATAAACTATTGAATAATACTATGGCTAGGAAGAAAACAGAATAAACTTGAATACAGCAAACAAATGTGTTAATTATTCATCTAATCCGTGTAAAAAAAATTACAAACTAAAAATGACAAGACTGTATTGTCTTTATTAGGAAAATAAAATAAAGTGGCAAGACTGGTAGTAGTATTACAACACAACGTCATAATTACAACGGCATAATATTTTAGAACGAAATAGTCAAATTAATTTTCATTAAATTATAGTTTTTTTCTCGCCCTTAACTAAAAACGAAGAATATTATTTGTATTTCTTTCGTATAAGTGTCACTTTTAGACGCTCAAATTTTTCTCAAATATGATTTCGCCATTGTTCTTTAGTTGACAATTAAATAATTTTCTCATGTTTGAATTAATAATGGTAAAAGAAAAGCTGTTAAAAACATAGAACATAAAAATTAGAGAACATAATAAAGCTATAAATTGTATCGTAAGCTACGAAAAGGCTACTTACTTTTCGGATTTTAACCCACAAACAAGTAATTGTTTTTTTTTCATGTTATCTGTTTGTTGTCTATTCCATCTGTGATTCCATCAGTCATTTGCACATGTTTTTAGTGTTTCCAATACATAAATATAACCTACGGATAAAACACATTTCAATATGAGCTTTCAATGGCATTGAGTGAAAACATGTTTTTATTTTTTTTAATTCGTTGAATTTTATTTTACAAAGAATTGAACACGTAAATTCATGTGGATAGGTTTGAACCATGAATCTAAATCCAGAGCATTTAGCCCGTGTTTACATCCTAATTTTTATTCTTGTTATTTCTTCAGTCGTTTATGCAGTGTATCAACAAGTCATGTTTGTAAGGAAACAGAGGAGAGACCTTCTTCAGAACTATCAAGAAGATCCTGAAAATAACACTATCAGGGATTACTTGGATATACAGTTTAGAAACAAGATACAAGATATCCAACAGATATCCAAGATTAAAGATATAATTAAAAAGATAAACATGGATCAGACAGTGTACAATACAAAGTTCGGGCCCATCACCAACGACACGCACATCGTAGTAATACAGGTCCACTCGAATGTGTTTTATCTCCGGCAACTGTTGATGTCTCTTAGTGCTGCCAATGGCATTAATAAAGCTTTGCTTATCTTCTCCCACGATTACTTCGGCTACGAAATGAACGAACTTATCAAAAGAGTCAATTTTGCCAAATTCATGCAAATTTTTTATCCATACTCAATACAGTTGCACCCAAATGTATTCCCTGGGAAAGATGATCAGTTCTGTTCTGAGGGCTATGTCTGCAAAACGTCAAAACGCAGAAACCCTGAGGCAGCTCAAGCAAAGCATCACTGGTGGTGGGGAGCCAACCAGGTTTTCGACAATATGAAAATTACGCAGCAGGAGCAGTTCAATAATACCATTTTATTTCTGGAAGAAGGCGATGTTGTGACGACAGATTTCCTATACGTATACAAACTGCTTAGATACAGTAGCTTACAACATTGTCCATTTTGTGAGTTGTTGAGTTTGGGAGCACACAAACCTAAACTATCTAAGTACGACAAAAAGACTGTGATATCGATAGAAACATGGACAGATAAAATCCCTAGATCAGGCATAGCCTTCAACAGGAACATTTGGAATGCTTTGAAGTCAAACAGCGACGTGTTTTGTTACTACAACGACTTTAACTGGGACAGCTCCTTTAGGTATGTGAGTGAGCAGAAATGGGAAGGGAACGTTTTTATGACCGCTGTTGCTGGCCCCAGAGTATTTCGTCTTGGGCAGTGTAACGACTTTGATGATGTTTGCAAGGATCGCCAAGTATCAAAAGTGACATCATTCGTTAAGCAGGTCTCCGACAATTTATTTCCATGGGGTATGATTATGGTTGTTTTCAATGAAGTGAACGTCGATTTAAAACCTTCTGGGTCGTTCGAAGACGTAAGAGATCACGAGCTGTGTATGTATTTTACTAAAAACAGCGTGTGGTTTTAACGTTTTTGATGATTTTTGTTTTATTTTTAATGTTTTGAACTTATAAAATAAAATATAATAATAATGTTATGTTGAATATTGTTTTTTATATCATCTGGAGATCCTATATAGCCCTCTTTACCATATCCGGCGTCAGCGACCCAGACTACTTTTCTCTCCTTTTGTGTACTCTCTGATAGCTAGCAAAACCAAATTTGGTCTCAAGCCGGTCACACCGTGTACAGGAGAGCTGATCAGCATCGTTGGCGAATTCGATTTAGCGTCGCTCTCTATACTGACACATTTTACTAATCAGTAACAACAACAAAAAATCTATAAACGATAAAATTGTCGTTTGCAAACACAAATCTTAGGTGCAGCGCAGACGACACACTTTTTGTGCGATCCACACAATATTCCGTCGCGGATTCGCAGACTCAACTCACACGACGCACATCTTCGATCATTCGTCGCCAGAACTATAGGGACGTAGACGCGTATAGGTCGCTATAGAAATGCAGAGATTGCGATGTATGAAGTATACAAAAAGAAGAAAACATAGAGAATTTTGGGTAAATCCTATACTTTCGGAGAGATTACTGAAAGGACGGTTCCAAAGGCAAAATTGCTCGTCTGTTTTGTATTTCGTGTATTATCATCGATACATTGATCTCTGGCGCCATGGTATTATACCGCGTACGTTACGTCCCCAACTAACGAGTGCAGATTGCATACTAAAAGTGGGCGCCGTCAGCGTTATAGCAAACGGACTACTTTTTTCCCGCACTTTTTGTGCGGCGCGGCACGGCGGGATCTGCCAGAATAACAAAGATTTTTTGTGCGCCGGAATTTTTGCGCGTCGTATGCATAACTGCATATAATTGCTTAGGTTCTATTTTCACAGACTAAGAAGTGCGTCACGGATAGTCTGTCGTCTGCGCTGCACCTTAAGGTTGCCCTAAGTCTAGGTGTAGCGTCAAGCTTTGTAGGATGGCTAAAACAGCTGGATCAGAGTAGCTGAAGATCTAGTTAAATGGCGTGTGATTAGGGATGCCTACCTTCAGCAGTTGACTGCTTTAGGCTAATGATGAAGCAATTGAGTAGATTTGAGTATAAGTTCTCATTAATTATGATTATGATAGTAGCTACGTATAAAACTAAGATATGCCAACTTTTTATAAGCGGTTTTATAAATTAAAACAATATGATAAAAATAATTGATCTGGTATCCAGCGCTGGATGAGAATCGAGCGAGTTCTTGGCCGATGGCTGATCCACTGCTGAAACACACGATTAAAATACTGTATCAATGTTTAGAGTTCTAAAGAACAGGGTGTAATGTTTAGTCATCCTCCATAGAAACAGGAAGATCCGCCGATCAGACAGGTGTCGTATCTGATGGGCAACTGCCCGACGATTGAAGTTGGGATATTGTATTTATGCTAGACGCGCGGTAAACTCTGCTTGCGCGATGCAGCATTTCGCGTAACATCAGTTTGATGCGTAATACACTTTCCACAATCGGATTGTATGATCCGATCATAATCCCCTTTTAATTCTCCTAATGAGACAGCTAATTCTGAACGCCACAGATCCAGATTAACTCTTTGTTAAGACCTACGAAGAATATGGTGTTGGGTCTGTATCATAATCATTTGCAGGAAAGATAGGTAAACCCAAGAGAAAAAACAATTAATTAATGACGCAATTTAATCATCATGACGAAACATTTAGTTTATGAACCAGACGCTTTCATTAGCAAAGCGCATGCAAAGCTGGTGGTCACGAACATCGCTCCAATTACCTGACTCGGTTGAATTCCAATCTTCATCAACCGTAACTTTAATTCTGAGACTTAAAGGAAACATGTATTTAGTAATCAAATTTGTAAAGTTATTCAACGCTTTCACTGCATCCCACTCTTTGCAACCAACATCCTTGACGTCGCACTCGTTAATACGGAATACTCTAGGACCTTCTATAGCCACTAAATAAATATTTCCTTCCATTTTAGCCGCACCAAGATATTTCAAAGTATTGTCCCACTTTGCATCATCGTGGAAACAGAAAAGTTCCTTCCAGGATTTGATATTGTTCCAAATCTTTCTGTCAAATGCGATAGCTGTACTAGGCATAGTGTCCTTCCAGGCTCCTATTGTTACAATACTTTTTCTTTTTTTATATTTCGATAACTCAGGGTCGTGTGCCGCCAAACTTATCATTTCGCAAAAAGGGCAGTGAACATTCCTTGCGTTTACAAGCAACCTGTATACAAATAAAACATCAAGAATCACATAGTTGTTTGCTTCAAGAAATAGAATCGGTTCAGAGAATTGTTCCAAGGCCTTTAAATGGTCAAAGATTTGGTTGGCTTGCCACCACCAATGGTGCTTCGACTGGGCCGCTTCTGGGTTCCTGGACATCGACTTCATGCAGGGGACACCTTCGATGCAGGACAAACTTTCGACCCCAGGAAACACTTCTGGGTGTAACTGTATTGAATATGGATAAAAAATTTGCATGTATTTCGCAAAGTTAATATTTTGAATAAGTTTATTCATTTTATCACTGTAGTAATCGTGAGAGAAGATTAGTAACGCTGAATTGATGAAAAAGGCTTTTTTTAAGGAATTCAAAAGCCTCTCTACGTGATACACATTAGAATGGCATTGTATGACGATAACAAATGTTTGGCGATGAATGGCTCCCATGTGGGCGTTGTGGATCACTTGCTTTGTATTAATTAGTTTTATTTTTGGTCGAATTTTATTCATCGTTCTCGTGTACATTCGCTGTCTGATCAATGTTCTTCCTTTCTCACCATCAATTTCATCACTGTAATAGTTTTGGATAAAATCTCTTCGTTCCTTCTTTACGTACAAGACGTAAATCGTGGCTGTAGTTAGTAAGACCAACAAAAGGTAGACACGGCGCGAATTCATTACGCATCTCATGTTTATGTTCAAAATACATTTAGAAAAATATAATTTTCCAACTTTATAATTCACAAAAACCCAAAAATATTGGTGTTAGGTCACATCTAAACATGGAAATGTCAAAAGTGACATGAAAATAGATTTTTGACCATTTTATAGTTTTAAACCCGTGGATTTAGTAAGGACTTTATACGAATACAACCTGTGATTATAACGTAGTCAAATTTAAAAAAAATGATAGAAACGTCCAAGACGCGTACCATTTTCAATAAAATCTTATAGGTTCACCAAAAATAATGAGTTTTGCACTGGCCCATTCCCTTTCAACGATGCTAACAAATATGTTATTATTCCAGGTTCCTCACCATCGGGGGCACACACAGAACCTTGGACTTTCGTCGTGGTTCAGGACCAGGAAATGAAAGCAGCCATAAGAGAGATCGTGGAAGAAGAAGAAGAGTTGAATTACAACAAGAGAATGTCAAGGCAGTGGGTGACGGACTTGAAGCCGTTTGCCACGAAGCCAGTGAAGCCATATCTATCTGATGCCCCAGCATTGGTGCTGGTGTTCAGACAGACACATTCCTGGAGAGATGATGGGAAGAAAAGGATGCATTACTACAGCGAGATCAGTACGGCGATCGCTGCTGGAGTTTTGCTGGCGGCTATCCATGTAAGTTATATGATGTGGTTTTGGAGTCTCTGAAATGGTAATCAACAGGGTAATTGCGTAACACGAAGTATATTTTTTTTTTTGCGTAACAACTTTCATATTATATGCCTTTCATTTTGACAGTTTAACAACATTAATTGCGTTATTTACGTTGATGAGCTAACTCCTATTTGAATCCTACTATCCTACTAATATTAGAAATGTGATAGTTTAAATGTTTGGATGTTTGTTACTCAATCACGCAAAAACGGCTGAATGGATTTAGATGAAGAGGAATTACTCGGTTTGTAAGGGGGATCTGGCTAAGCGTGAACAAGGTCTTTATTAATAAAAATACTTGCATTTAAAAAAATACTTATCTATAGGAACGCAAATCAATATCATAAATATATATACATATAAAAATACCTATAGTAAAAATGTTACGGATCGCTGTCTGTACATGGAAGATATATGAGAAAAAATTATTGGGACCTATAACAACGCAAATAGCACCCAAAACAATCATTATTAGAATTTTTGTCTGTTTGTCTGTGCGTTTGTGCACGCTAATCTCAGAAACGGCTAGTCTGATATAGATGTGGTTTTCATAAGTATATTGTGGTAAGCTTTACTTAACATTTCGTGTTTGTTTCATGTCAATCGGTTCATAAATAAAAAAGTTATGCGAATTTAAAGAATAACGTTAGTATAGATTGCAAGGAAAGTCACAGGTTGTCGCAACTCGGGTTTTTTTTTTTGGGTGGGATATCATCAAATAACTTCTCCCGCTCTGGGTAGAGCAGGAGGGCGTGTCAGACTTTTACTGACTAAAACTCACTCGTGTTCCCTCAGTTGCCTGTGTGCCAGGGTCCACGGTATCTCTTTGGAACAACCCGCACCCCTGGCAGGCATCGGCCCTTGCGGACCCCACCAGTTGGTGCTGACATCTCTTTGGAACACAACGCGCCGTCGACCCGGGCTTGGTCCTTACCGGACAGCGAGCTACCCATTAGTCACCATCCATCCGCAAGCCCGCGCCTACGGTAGCCGAGAATCAGCCTGGGTTTCCCGACGCCCAGGGCGTCTCCCGCGGCGGCTACGGCCATGAGGGCGCATATACTGCCTCTCCCTTACGTGCGCCTCCTCCCTCTTCGCGAGCATTACTGCTTCGCAGAAGGAGGTGACAGCTACCCATGCACTCTCGCTCCGTACCATGGCCTGGACCAGGGCCGAACGCGAGAGATCGCCGCGACCGATCGCCTCCACGAGTACAAGGCGGTGCTCCGCCCAAGCCGGGCAGACCTCCACCGTGTGCTCCACCGTGTCCTCAGGGTGATCTTCGCAGTGGAAACAACCGGGCGTTTCCTCCCGGCTTATCCGAAACAGGAACCTCCCGAAACAACCATGTCCGGTGAGGACCTGCGTCAGGTGGAAGGTGAGGACGCCGTGCAGCCTCTCAAGCTACTCCTCAAAGCGGGGACTTACCGCCGCAATCGTGGCGTGCCCAGCACTGGGTTGCGACAATCGCACTCTCCATGTAGCCATGAGATCCCGCCGGAGCTCTGTCCGCTGTGCCGTGATTTCTCGCGGCAGCGACCATTGCCTCCAATCCTTTTTCCCAGGTACTTCATCGTCGACTCGACGACGCCGATGTGAACCCCTCCTGCCGTTATCTGGGAACCCGTCAGTGGCGCATTCCGAGGACCATAAAAACACATTACCTCGGACTTGTGCAAGGCCACCTCGAGTCCCAGTTGCCGGATCCTATCCACGATTGTCGCAATCCCGTGTGTCGCTAAGTCGGCCGCCGCCTGGTACGACCTCCCCTGTGCCAGGACCAGCGTGTCATCAGTGTAGCAAACTACGATGACGCCGTTAGGGAGGTCGGCGCGCAGCACCCAGTTGTACCCGATGTCCCACAGATGCGGCCCCAGGGCCGATCCCTGTGGGACGCCGCACGATATCTCTCGCCGGTTCCAGTCTCCTTGGTGACCGGGGTAGATGACGGCTTGTCCGTCAAATAGGCCTCGACCACACGGCAGAGGTAGGTCAGCGGCATCCGGTGATACCGGAGTGCCTCCCTTATGCGAAGTCAAAAAAAAAACAAAATCAAAAGCCATTTATTTAAACTAGGCTGAAAGTCAGCTCTTTTTGAATGTCAAAGATACATAAGACAGTCCCCCCAAAACGCCCGCCCTTCACCACTTCCTAGTGCTTTAGCTGGGAAGAAGAAGTGGCGCAACAAACTCCCCAGCAGCACAGCTGTCTGTTAAGTTAGAAGAGCTTGATTCTATACAATAGTAGGTAATTAACATTACGAAACACAAATAACATAAAATTTGCCATATGTCAGCTAGCACATGCCAATATACCATCAAAACAGTGAAAACTAAAAAAAAAAAAAACGTAACCAGAACTTACAATCTAAATAAAAGCCTGCAGGCGTAAAGGCCGTGCCCGCTTACATATGCAATTCTGCATTATGTAAATATAGCTATAACTTGAAGTAACAAAAGTTAAACTAGGACCTCTGGACTAAAATAAATAAAAACTGAATACAATTAACAATAACAAAACCATGGTCAGCAAGACGACCAGTCACCACGAGCAGCACTCGTTCATGAGCATAACGCAAAAATCAGACTCTACACCCCTCGCCATATTTGAGGGAAGGAGGCAGCCCGACCCCCGACGCTACCGCAAGCAGTGACATCTAAGGGAGCATGACGAGCTTGCTGCCGGTTGCACTGGCAAGAATAATATGAATTGTCGAGGTCGCTAGCTAACTACAAATTGCAATACAACCTATTAAAAAAAAAAACATTGTAATGAGAAGATTAATTCAACAATAAATAAAAATAATAAGCTCCTTTATTTCATTGAAAAAATGTACATAAAAACATTTAAACATATAATAAATAGTAGCCCACCGGTATCGGGAACAGGGTCCAAGCTACCGGTAGTCAGGGCTGCTGAGAGAGGAACCTCCTCACGATACGCGCTGTGTCCAGTAGTACTGCCTTCTGGATCAAGCCTTTGATCCAGCTGCCTAACGAGAGCCTCCTGAGGTGTTGGTCGAGGCTCTTGGCTATAATTCCATTGGCCGTCACGACTATCGGCACAATGATTGCTGTATCCACATCCCACATGTCGACAACCTCGCGTGCCAGGCCAAGATACTTGATCTGCTTATCTTTTTCAGCTTTCACGAGGTTCTCGTCATGTGGGACTGCTATATCAATATAATCATTGTGCGACGCTCTAATCGATCTATCACCAATATGTCCGGCTTATTGGCAACAATAGTCCGGTCAGTGATGATGGATCGATCCCAATACAATGTGATAGTGCCATTTTCAAGAACTGGGTCGGGCACATACCTATAGTACGGTACTTCCGAGTCCACAAGACTGCATTTCAGAGCAAGTTGCTGGTGGATAATCGTGGCTACAAGGTTGTGCCTATGCAAATAGTCTCCGTTAGCCAGACGAGAACAGCCAGAAATAATGTGTCGGATTGATTCCCCTGGATGGTGGCATGGCCGACAAATGTCAACGGTGCCATCCTTTACAATATATTTCCGGTAGTTTTTCGTCATCATAACTTCGTCCATAATCGCAAAGACAAAACCTTTGGTTTGCCCAAAGAGATCACCGAATCGTAACCAGGATATGGACGCTAAGAGGCCTACATCGGGTCCATGTAGGACCTGGTAAAAGCGCCCGTGAAGCTCTTTGCTCTGCCATACTTCCCTGCGGTCATTAGTATCTAATACTTTAGGTTTGCGCCAGTTCTCGTTAGCCAAAGAGAGTGGGGTGAGGCCCTTGTCCACTGAGACCACATCTCGGTGCTTTCCCACGTCGGCATCTAAGAATTAATTCCTGAGACTGCATACCTCATGGTTGTGCAGGGTTTTAGCATTTAAGAAACCTCGACCTCCGCACTTCCGCGGGATATACAGTCTCATCACCGACGACCGTGGATGGTGCATCCGATTTGCGGTCAGCAGTGTGCGGATCCTCCTATCCAGGGCATCAAGTTCCGTTTGAGTCCATTTGAGTATGCCGAAAGAATACATCATAACCGGCATGACCCAACCGTTGAAGGCGTGCACCTTGTTACCGCCTGATAGAAGACTGCTTAAAACTTTATTCTGGCGGCAAAAGAAGCGCTCCCTCAACGATTGTTTCATGTCAGTAGTGTTGTTGCCTGACGCTTCCGATATATCCAAATACTTGTATGTTTCGGTTGAGGAGAGGGATTTTAGGTGTATGGAATCCGAGAGTTGGGTTCCCACGGATTCTCTTTTGGACACCGATCTTGCCTCATTGTTTGGATTTCGTCGTGAACTAGTTGTTTGCTACTGGTAAAGATGAGTGGTCGGGGTAAACAGAAACGAATCCTCTGTGTCAACTGTAATGTGTATTAAAATAACTGTATTGTGCGTAAATACACTGCGCCGATATCCTACCTTAGAACTTGACACTAGAGTTATCACATTACTGTGTAGCTGGATACATTCCCGAATCGTAAGTTGTTAAAAATCTTAATTAGCCATAGTATTATTCAATAGTTTACATTTTGGATTTTTGACAACATTTTTTTAAGAATGTATATTGCTAAATTCTTAGAAAAATGTTGTCAAAGCGCTGAGATGATCACTTTGATCTAATTAAATATCCTGGAGTAGATACCAGTCAATATAATATTGATACAATAATTGTTTCAGTGCAATTTGAAGTCTCCCAATTCCATATTACAAGATTTTCAATATGTTTTAGATTACTAAAGATGATTATGTTGTGAAGCATGCAGAGAGCTTGCGATGTGGAAAGTTAATCATGCTTTCCAACAAGAAACTTCGGCCAGTGATAACCAACATACTGTATCAAGTCGATAAGGAAGTAATCAAGTAAAGGAGGATGACGAAGAATAAATTGATACAAAATAAATTAAACTTGTTTGATTGGTTGACCTTTCCTTTACCTTAACAACTAGGTAGGCAGATTATTAATCCTATTAGTTAGATTCATCTTACTAAAAGGAATCTGTTCAAGTCTATGCATTGTTATTAGATATTAATAATAACAATGCAGACTTGTAGAGATAAATATTAGGCTGTGCCTTTGTTCGTTTGTTTTTGCTCAATTTGGTGGGGGCACTGGGGTGCCCCCAGATTATTATTTACATATTCCTACCTTTTACAATATTCACAAGTCAAGGTCAAGGCATGCTGAAATAACTAAGAGAGGGTAATACTTATGCGTACCCTTACTCTTTAGCCCTAGCCCTAGCCCTTTAACTTCCTTGAAATTGAATAATATGTACTATTTTACTTAACGTTAGAAGTGACATAAAAATATAACCTCCAAAAGTTCAACACTGAATATCTATTAATCTCCGCCTTCTCTAACAAAAATCTTGCAAAAGCTAGCTCAGAAAATGACGCTGATTAAAATAAGGTATTTTTCATATAAAGACGTAGACATTTAATTTCAAATAAAACAATGTATGGGAAGCTGCCATTGTTCTTTCAATTTCAATTTTTAATGTTCCCACTGCTGGCACACAGACCTCCTCCCTGTGAGAGGAAGTCCACACGCGGGCCCAGTGCGGGTTGGTACATTGTCACATGTCTTTGATTTTTTGGTTCTAGGACATGCTAGTTTCGTCACGATGTTTCCACCGTTTTGAGAGCAGTGGTGATAAAATCATCTGCACAAAGTAAAGCCCCTGTCTGGGTTCAAACCTACGATCTACAACTCATCACCACTGCTCACCACTGCTCACCACTCTCTCACTCACTTCTATTCATAAGTCATACTAATACGTCAAGAAAATAATAGACTCGTTCTTGTTTTGGTTCCTCGTTCTAAACTCACCCTTACAATACTACTTCTACCTTCGATCAATAATAGTACTAGATTAAGGATCAGGAACAAAACTAAGTCGCTCAAGTGGCCATGTTTGCACACACGTAAACATCTACATTTCTTAGAAAAAAGTTGAATAATATTAACAACTTCAGTTTATTATAATAAACCTTAATGTTTATACATAAAGTTTAATTACCATTGCAAAATATATTTATTTAAGTCCTTTCATCGGAGAAAGGTTATTAAAGCAATAAATTTAAAATGTCGCTCGAAAATAAAAAGTCATCAGTACAAAAATATTAATCTAAAAAACTTTTTCCAAAAAAAAAACAACCGACTTCCAAAAAACCACTACAAAGTGAAAAATAACTTTAATTTCGGAAGTCGGTGTCTTTGGAGCTGTATTTGAATTTTTTGTCACCGCCTTCCGAAATTAAAGTTATTTTTCACTTTGTAGTGGTTTTTTGGAAGTCGGTTGTTTTTTTTTTGGAAAAAGTTTTTATTTTTCACTTTTTAGTGGTTCACATGTGCTTACCCCTTCACAGCATACCGGCGTGATGTTATGTTATGAACTGGTGTAAGCAATAGACAGACATGAGATTTCAGCAATCCCAGTCCATTTGCTATCATTTATTGAGGAGTTCCGTTGCCTATCTTCAAAGTTCTTCATCAGATCTTCACCAAATTGAAATGAGACCACTACGAGAAAGTATTCTTCCAAAAAATACCTAAATCGCTTCGTGTGCCTATAAAATTTGAAGAGTTCTCTCTATTTCTCCAGGATCCCATCATCAGATCCTGACTTGATGATCATGGGACCACCTGGGAAGTATACCCTTTCAAACAAAAAAAACAAAATCCAAATCGGTCCAGCCATCTTCGAGTAATCGGGGAACATACATAAAAAAAAATAAAAAAAAAAAAGGTTCCGACGAATTGATAACCTCCTCCTTTTTGAAGTCGGTTAAAAATGAAACTTATGTTCAAAGAAATTAGGTTAAAAACATTTTATTTACAATTTCGTGCTTATTCTATTGTGGAACTAGACGTAGTTCTTGGTATTACATTTCAATGCTCAGAACACAGTAAGTATTGAAAGACGTAGAGTTGCAGATTTTTTTTTTTTTTACGTTCGTTTTGTATGGTGGCAAATATTTTTGACCGATTCAAAAAGTAGTAGATACTATTATACATTGCCGCTGTTATAACAAATAGGTATTCAAAAATAAAAAAAAGTAAAGGGAATCAAGAAACGTGTTTTCGGCGTATTCTTTATAAAAAAGTATTTAAAATAGTAGTGTAATGTTTAATTACCTTTAAACAGATTAAGCTTGTTATAAAGCTGTATTTTAGAAGTAATTTTTATTTGAGCAGTAACTTTTTTACAAATCGTCGGCCTAATTCGTTAACCTGCTAAGTTAATTTTGACATAGTTTACAAGACAAAGAAAAATCTGAATAATATCTCTATTAAATTAGCAATCAAAATTCTGAAAATCCCGTTGGTTTCCATAATTTTGCTTGATATTTTAACAATATATGTAGCAGCATAACTTATACACATTTTATAAAATTTGGAAAAACAATTATTTAGCAGTTTGTCGAAAAATGGACTTAGCAGGTTAACGAATTAGGCCGACGAAATATAATGTAATCTTACATCAATTAATTTTTCCATAACGAGTTTAATTAAGCATATTTCATAGCTGTGTTCGTTTCCCCCAGAAAACACATTCTTTTCAATATATATGCGTTTAAAACATTTACACATACAGTATGGAAACCACATATATGCAATAAATGAAACCACAAGTAAAACTAGTCCACAGAAGTATAGAAAAAATAAGTATTAAATGAAAAACTGTAAATTAAAAAAGTGAAATTTTCAAACAAAATAAATATCAAAATGAAATAACTAAAAGTAAACACTCTGTTTACACAACGCGCAACGTACCTTTTTACATTGTCGTTTAGGTGTACCGATTTTACATTTTAGGCAAATAAGCAGAATACGTAACAGTGTCGTGATAGTTTGCAGTGCGTGGCAACTTCGCTTTTCAATGTTAAAGGATTCAAGTTCATTGAATCATTGACCTAGTGATCGCAATTCTACAGTGTTTAAATTTGATTAAAATTAGAACTCTACTTTTTGACCTAATTACTAGACCGATTTTTTTTTGTGTATCATCAGAAAAGTTGATAAAAATTATGTGGTTTCATTTATTGCATATATGCGGTTTCCATACTGTATAAAGTTTTTATCATACTTTTTTTGCATTGATTTGCCACCACACCCATCACCTCTCATCACCCATCACCAGTCAAAATGAATCTAACATATACTCCAATTTTTACAAGGGTTGTTATATTTCTTCTCCTCTTTCTTTCGCGACAATAGATACCCATTCTGCACAGCGAAATGGGTCACTAGGAAATCTACAAATAAAAATAACACTATAAAATGTCAACACTACTCCATGCATTCCCTGTTGAAGAACAGTCCTTGTTTAATACAATAGTTGGTGCGTCGTAGCAAACATTGGCCAAACAATTATAATATTAGCTAATTGAATTATATTTACAATTTAATTCTGTTTTTATTTTATGAAAAATACTTAATGATTTAAAATTACCGTTAAAAAGATATTCCTTCTAAAACCTTGGTGTTACTTACGGTGGTTATTTACAGTTTTTGAACGCGCACTGCGGCATTTTGACGTCTTAATGTTGGCTATGGTTGGACCATACTAATTTGAAATAAGACCACAAAAGTATTTGTGGTCTTATTTTTCGGGCCGTTTTTGAAGCGCCTATCGGGAATCTAGTACTATTATTGATCGAAGACTTCTACCTACATAATATGTACCTACATAATATGTACCTACATAATATGTACCGACATAATATGTACCTACATAATATTAGGTCTTTACCTATGAAATTGCCGTTTTGCAGTACTGGCCATTTCAAATCAAAATAATTTTTGTTTGGGTAAGAATTCTAATTTCAAATTAATTTTATTTTAAAAACATGGATTTTTTTTTCCAAAAGTAGTCATTTGTTTATTGATTAGTGTTACATTTTCATCGCATTTCAATCTTTTTCGTCATCATGGATACGTTAAAAATTCGAGTAATTATGGAATATGAGTACCGTCGTGGCAGCAACGCGGCACAAGCGGCACGCAACATCAACGACGTTTACGGAGCTAACACTACAAACCAACGCACCACCTTTTATTGGTTTGCTCGCTTCCGTTCTGGAAATTTCGACCTGAAAAATGAACCTCGCGGTCGTCCGAAGACTTTGGTCGACAATGACGAATTAAAGGCGATTGTGGAAGCTGATGATACACAATCTACGGCTGAATTAGCAGCAGCTTTCGACGTTAGCGTCAAAACAATATTGGTCCATTTGCGTCAAATTGGCAAGGTAAAAAAGCTTGACAAATGGGTGCCCCACGAACTCAATGATCGTCAGCGCGAAGTACGCGTCGAGACGTGCCTTGCACTGCTCAACAGACACACAAATGAAGGAATTTTGAACCGCATTGTTACCTGCGATGAAAAATGGATTCTGTTTGATAACCGCAAGCGCTCAGCAAGTTGGTTGGATCCTGGTTCAGCACCTAAACAATGCCCTAAACGAAAACTTACCCCTAGAAAAGTGATGGTCACTGTTTGGTGGTCTAGCGCCGGTGTGATTCATCACAGCTTCTTACCAAACGGGGTGAGCATTACTGCAGATGTGTACTGTGAAGAACTGAACACAATGATGGAGAAGCTGGCACATCTCCAACCAGCATTGGTCAATCGCTCGTCTCCGCTGCTCCTGCACGACAACGCGCGACCTCATACTGCACAGCAGACGGTCTCCAAGTTGCAAGAACTGGGGTTGGAAGCTCTCCGTCATCCGCCCTACTCACCAGACCTTGCGCCTACAGACTACTACTTTTTCCAGAATTTGGATAACTTCTTGGCGGGAAAAAAATTCAATACCCGAGAGGCAGTACAAAATGCCTTTGAAGAATTTGTTGCCTCCCGTCCAGCTGATTTCTTTAAGAAGGGCATCAATAAACTGCCACTGCGATGGCAAAGATGCATTGATTGCATGGGTGATTACTTCGATTAATACAAATAAAAAATACATGAAAAAAAATCGTTTAAATTTTTTCATACAAAACGGCAATTTCATAGGTAAAGATCTATTATGTACCTACATAATATGTACCTACATAATATGTACCTACATAATATGTACCTACATAATATGTACCTACGTAATATGTACCTACATAATATGTACCTACATAATATGTACCTTCATAATATGTACCTACATAATATGTACCTACATAATATGTACCTACATAATATGTACCTACATAATATGTACCTACATAATATGTACCTACATAATATGTACCTACATAATATGTACCTACATAATATGTACCTACGTAATATGTACCTACATAATATGTACCTACATAATATGTACCTACATAATATGTACCTACATAATAATAGGTCTTTACCTATGAAATTGCCGTTTTGTATGAAAAAATTTAAACGAATTTTTTTCATGTATTTTTTATTTGTATTAATCGAAGTAATCACCCATGCAATCAATGCATCTTTGCCATCGCAGTGGCAGTTTATTGATGCCCTTCTTAAAGAAATCAGCTGGACGGGAGGCAACAAATTCTTCAAAGGCATTTTGTACTGCCTCTCGGGTATTGAATTTTTTTCCCGCCAAGAAGTTATCCAAATTCTGGAAAAAGTAGTAGTCTGTAGGCGCAAGGTCTGGTGAGTAGGGCGGATGACGGAGAGCTTCCAACCCCAGTTCTTGCAACTTGGAGACCGTCTGCTGTGCAGTATGAGGTCGCGCGTTGTCGTGCAGGAGCAGCGGAGACGAGCGATTGACCAATGCTGGTTGGAGATGTGCCAGCTTCTCCATCATTGTGTTCAGTTCTTCACAGTACACATCTGCAGTAATGCTCACCCCGTTTGGTAAGAAGCTGTGATGAATCACACCGGCGCTAGACCACCAAACAGTGACCATCACTTTTCTAGGGGTAAGTTTTCGTTTAGGGCATTGTTTAGGTGCTGAACCAGGATCCAACCAACTTGCTGAGCGCTTGCGGTTATCAAACAGAATCCATTTTTCATCGCAGGTAACAATGCGGTTCAAAATTCCTTCATTTGTGTGTCTGTTGAGCAGTGCAAGGCACGTCTCGACGCGTACTTCGCGCTGACGATCATTGAGTTCGTGGGGCACCCATTTGTCAAGCTTTTTTACCTTGCCAATTTGACGCAAATGGACCAATATTGTTTTGACGCTAACGTCGAAAGCTGCTGCTAATTCAGCCGTAGATTGTGTATCATCAGCTTCCACAATCGCCTTTAATTCGTCATTGTCGACCAAAGTCTTCGGACGACCGCGAGGTTCATTTTTCAGGTCGAAATTTCCAGAACGGAAGCGAGCAAACCAATAACAGGTGGTGCGTTGGTTTGTAGTGTTAGCTCCGTAAACGTCGTTGATGTTGCGTGCCGCTTGTGCCGCGTTGCTGCCACGACGGTACTCATATTCCATAATTACTCGAATTTTTAACGTATCCATGATGACGAAAAAGATTGAAATGCGATGAAAATGTAACACTAATCAATAAACAAATGACTACTTTTGGAAAAAAAAATCCATGTTTTTAAAATAAAATTAACTTGAAATTAGAATTCTTACCCAAACAAAAATTATTTTGATTTGAAATGGCCAGTACTGCAAAACGGCAATTTCATAGGTAAAGACCTAATATGTACCTATACAAATAAACATTTTATCATCATGATTCATTTAAATTCCAGTACTGTGGCCTGGTAGCCCTAACCTCAACACCCCTCAACTGCAACGCACGTCTCCGGGACCTGTTGTCCAGGCCGCTGAACGAAAGACTGGAACTTCTCCTGCCTGTTGGGAGACCACACGAGGATGCCACGGTACCAGCCCTGCAGCGGAAGAGTTTGGGAGAGATCATGGTTAAGATCTGAAAGGCTGATTTGTGATAATTTGTACATATTTAGAAAAGTTTTTGGGTGGGTTATTGAAGTTTTAATGGAGTAATTCCACTTTGCCCCACCAAGCCCGCCACCCTGGTGTGGCAAAGTGGACTGCCTAAAATTTTGCAGTGGAATATGCCCCACTATTCTGATTTGATGGGGCGGATAACACTAGCATAAACACTTTGTGGATTCTGCCCCACTAGGGTTGGCAGCTCAGGATTTACGAGACATTCACCGCCTCATCTAACCCAAATGATTCACCAAAAATAGAGGGGATATGGCGCTCGGCGGCCGCTGCCGCGGCACCGCTCGCTTCGCTCGCTCGCCGTCGCGCGTTAAGGGTCACTGTTCCAACCTAACCTAACCCAAATGATTCAAAAATACATGTTAACCTTCATACACAAATCCTGAGCTGCCAACCCTAGTGGGGCAGAATCCACAAAGTGTTTATGCTAGTGTTATCCGCCCCATCAAATCAGAATAGTGGGGCATATTCCACTGCAAAATTTTAGGCAGTCCACTTTGCCACACCAGGGTGGCGGGCTTGGTGGGGCAAAGTGGAATTACCCTTTTAATGGATATACGAGTTCCCAGGTTTGAAAATAGTACTCGTAATTTACTATGTAAATTGTTATTATCTTTTTGCTTGATTGATCTTATTGCCTACGTCCAGTTACATGTTTATAGCCTTTTATGATTGATGTTGATCGATCTAGCTAAGATTGTTTCAATCTAGGTGGATTGAAGAAGATTTTGAGTTGTTTCAAAAACATTAAAAAAACTAAATAATTCAGTAGTAGATCTTTGCATATTGGATACAAGTTTCCTTCTCTTGATGAAAATGTAAATAAAATAATTATCTGATTATCCTAAGATTGTTTACAAAACCAAGATAACTAAAAAAAAATTTCCTGAACCCCAATTTTACCTCAAATAAAGACTTAAGTACTATTGCAATACGTTCGGTTATTTTTATTTTTTTCCATACAAAGACATTCTTCCAAGTTACAAAAATAAAATTCTATTAAAATATTCTCCTGACCGAATTTTGGTTACCTGCTATGGGAAATATTATGGTGTATCTAAGCCGTGTACGTACGTACGAACATGAACATAGTGAACACAAACATCAAACATGAACATTTGGTTTGTATGTACTTATGGACGGCATATTCGAACACGAACCCGAACATAGTTCGAATCGAGTTAGCGCACAACAGTCGTGAACTCAATCTTAACAGCCATGGCGGCGCCGTTGAAAGTAGTCGATTTTGAAGTAGCGGAAAGTTTTTTGGTGTTTGCAGTGATTCACGAGATATTGTTTAAAGCGGATCCTAGATGGTGAGAAACAGTTTTGTACAAAAAACGGAATCAAAATACATTACTTTTAGACTTGAAATCACAAGAAAAAACTTTTTCCAAAAAAAAAAAACAACCGACTTCCAAAAAAACACTACAAAGTGAAAAATAACTTTAATTTCGGAAGTCGGTGTCTTTGGAGCTATATTTGAATTTTTTGTCACCGCCTTCCGAAATTAAAGTTATTTTTCACTTTGTAGTGTTTTTTTGGAAGTCGGTTGTTTTTTTTTTGGAAAAAGTTTTTATTTTTCGCTTTTTAGTGGTGCACATGTGCTTACCCCTTCACAGCATACCGGCGTGATGTTATGTTATGAACTGGTGTAAGCAATAGACAGAGATGCGATTTCAGCAATCCCAGTCCATTTGCTATCATTTATTGAGGAGTTCCGTTGCCTATCTCCAAAGTTCTTCATCAAATCTTCACCAAATTGAAATGAGACCACTACGAGAAAGTATTCTTCCAAAAAATACCTAAATCGCTTTGTGTGCCTATAAAATTTGAAGAGTTCTCTCTATTTGTCCAGGATCCCATCATCAGATCCTGACTTGATGATCATGGGACCACCTGGGAAGTATACCCTTTCAAACAAAAAAAACAAAATCTAAATCGGTCCAGCCATCTTCGAGTAATCGGGGAACATACATAAAAAAAAGAAAAAAAAAAACAATAAAAAAAAAGGTTCCGACGAATTGATAACCTCCTCCTTTTTGAAGTCGGTTAATAAAAAATAAAAAATCTTTTATTTCAGACCCATAACGTCCATTTGGTTAGTATACAAACGACTTAGAAACTAGTGTTAGTACTTACATTTACTGGAGAAAAAACAAAATAAAAACTATATTTATTATTACGCCACAGTTGAATGTAGGTACCTGCTAAAAATGTCAAGTACAGATTTTGAATATCTATTAAACATAGTTGGACCAAGAGTTGTAAAAAAAAATACGATAATGAGAGGATCTATATCTGTACAAAATCGTTTGGCAGTTACATTGCGTTTTCTGAGCAGTGGTGATTCGTATACCAGTTTGCAATATTTATTTAAAATATCGAAACAATCACTCAGTTGTTCCGGAGCTATGTGAAGCACTAGTTGAAGAATTGAAAAGCAACATAAAGGTAATCAAACATTTATTTCTATCGCTTACGGTACTTTAAACGATAATCTTATTGTGGAAACAAATCATCGAAAGAATCATTAGTATCAGTATCACTGTTGATATTTTGAATAGTCTGTACACTATCGTCGTTGGAACCTTTTGGAGAATAATTTGAACTACCAACTTGTGCCGACGCTTCAGTCTGTACTTTATTGGATTTTGTTCCTCAGTAGCGTTCCCCGAGTTATATCCATAACCACGGTCATAATTATTATTATAATATTCGTAATACCCACTGTCCGCTTTAAGAAATAAATCGTTATTGAAGCATATTTTGGGTATTTTTCTAACTTTGTTGCGATAAAATTGCAAAAATTTTGTACTTCAGAGTTACCAACTTGCCTCCTGCATATTTTTTGAGATGATTTTTTAAATACACCCAAAGCTTGTTTTATTAAACCTAGACGTGGAGATTCCTTCTTGGTTCGTTTAGCAGATGTTTCGCCTTGTTCAGACAATTCTGTTTCTTGCGATTCCTCACTGTTGGTCTCGTTTTCCTGTAAAATATTAATGAGCATAGTTTTTTGCAGTTCCCATCAACTCAAAGCAAGTGGCTGATAATATCGGAAGAATTTGAACAGTCATTGAATTTTCCCCATTGTATTGGATCACTGGATGGGAAACATGTCTTGGAATCGCCTATTTATTCAGGATCAGATTTTTATAACTATAAAGAAACGTATAGTATCGTGTTAATGGCCGTCGTAGATGCAAGTAAACGATTTATATTTGTTGATGTGGGATGTCAAGGAAGAATATCAGATGCAGGAGTATTCAGAGACTGCAAAATAAACTCTATGATGGAAGAAGGTACTTTGAATTTACCTCCACCGACACCATTGCCAAGCAGAAGAGTCAATTTGCCGTATTTATTTGTAGGCGACAAAGCCTTTCCGTTAAAAGAAAATTTCATGACGCCATACGTTGGTTTACATCTCAGGGGTTCACAAAAAAGAATTTACAACTATCGTTTAAGCCGGGCTCGTATTACTTTCAAGCATACATTTGGTATTATGGCATCTGTTATTAGAGTATTGAAGAAACCAATGCTCTTGCAGCCACACAAAGCGCAAATAGTTTTGATGGCCATTGCACATTTGCATAATTTTTTGAGAGAAAAATCTGAATTGTATCATACATCGCGCCCGAACGAGACAGAAGAGTATACTCGTTCCTGGTTGCCACTCACCCTATGGCAGCAAGAAATACCACAGCACCCAAATTAATAAGAAATGAACTTTCCGATTACTTCACAAAAGAAGGCAAATTTCAGTGGCAAAATGAATACTGTTAATTTTACTTACAACATCTGTTTGCAGGGCGCCGTATTTCGTCGATTTTGTGGTTTATCACGATCCATCAAAAAAGACATTGCTTCATAAGCAAATCATTTGCTTTTGTAAATTTCTGATGCTCCTATAAAATAGAGAAAGAAGTTGTGTATTAATTACTAGTAATAATAACATTTTAACATAGCTACCTACATTATTTTATTCTATATATATATATACATATAATAAATCTGTAGACGAACAGTTTCTGTACATTCAAAATAATTCGAAAAAAAATAGTTGGGCTGGTAAAGGATAATCAACATATGCCATTTTAATCCTTTTCGAAATTTTTGTCGAGTTGTTGAGTTCCTTAAGCAGCGCGGTGTGTTGTGTGTCATTCTTATTCCAGAGATTTATAGCCTTTAGACGCGCCACCGCCATCGTTGCTTCCTGTTGTATGAACAGGGGGTGCGGCGGTAGCCCCAGCATGGCTTCGATCGCTGCAGTCGGAGTAGTCCTCATGCAGCCCGTGGTCACTATGCAGGCTAGTCTTTGCATGCGCTGTAGTTTATTGGTGACTGTAGCTAGCTTGGTGCGGGGCCACCAGACCACGGCCCCGTATGTGATCATGGGGTGGATCACTGCGGTGATGATGATGATGGGACTCCCTTTTCCGCACATAGACTCCCATTCGGTCCGTTGTGCGTGGAAAGTGTGTGGATCACTGCGGTGTACAGCCATAGTATAATTTTGGGTGATAGACCCCACTTCTTACCTATCATTCTCCTGCACTGCCAGAAGGTGATGCAGACCCTGTTCAGTTTGTTGACTAGATGACTGCTCCAGTATAGCTTATTGTTCAAGGTAACCCCGAGATACTTGACTTCGCTGGCCAACTGAAGTTCTGTATTGAAAAGTTTCGGTAGGCGAAAAGGGCCTAATGCTCGTTTTTGGGTGAACATGACTAGTTCAGTTTTGGTGGGGTTCACTGATAGTTCGAATTCCCTGCACCATCTCTCTACGATACGTAGTGCTTGCTGAGTGAGGTTACAGATCGTTCCCGTTACCTTCCCCGAAACAAGGATTGCGAGGTCGTCCGCATAACCTATTGTAAAGTAATGGCTGGCGTTGAGTTTGGTGATAAGGTCATTTATCACCAGATTCCATAGAAGAGGGGACAGCACCCCTCCCTGGGGACAGCCTCTGGCTATCATGGCCAGCTGCTACTCATCCTCAAGGCGAACCATTCGTTTGCTAAGCATGTTAGTAATCCAGTCCATTACTACCTGTTCTACCTCATGTCAGGAGAGGGCGCTACCGATGCTGGAGAAGTTGGTTTTATCTCGAAGGCTCCTTCGACGTCTATGAAAGTGCCCAGGCAGGTGCCTTTTTGGTGTATCGCTTCTTCTATCTGGGTGACCACTTGATGAAGAGCAGATTCGGTCGACATACCTGAGCTGTATGCGTGTTGGTTACCGTGTAGCGGTATAGTCTTGAGCGGGCCGTATCTCAGCTCCCTATCACATAGCCTTTCCAATGTTTTCAATAGAAAAGAGGTTTGGCTGATTGATTTGTTTAGGCAAAACAAAAACAACTTTCACATACATTTTATTACAAAAAGTCTGAACACAAACATTACACCGAATTTAACTGGCACAGGCCTGACCGGGCACGGTTGGCGGTTTAGCAGCAGCAGCGGCGGCGTTTGGGTTTGCAACATTTGCGACGTTTGCGACGGCAGCTGCGCTTGCGCCGGCGGCGGCTACAGCTGCGGCGGCGTTTGCGACAACAGCTACGCCGACGCTTTTTGGGACACTGAAGATAGATAAGATAATAATTTATTTTCCCAAACATGAGTACAAGGCATACAACACAAATTGTCAGATGCAAGAGATGTTAATAGTAAAAATCACGTTTGTTAAAGCAAACGTGATTTTTACTAGGCAACAATGGCATGCAAATATTAATACGATGATAAAATTTATTTTATCACTCTAAGTCAAACTATTAAAAAAATTAATAATAATAAAAGAACATTAAAAAAAGAATGATTAAAAATAATAAATAGGTGAAACAATCATAATCTCTCATTTAGAAACTCATTCAAGTTATAGTAAGCTTTATCTGCTAGAAAATTAATAACTTTCTTTTTAAATTGTACATCAGTTAACTGACTCCAGCTTTTAGTTAGTTTATTATAATTTTTACTGACAATCCTTTATGGTTACAATTGTGATATTTGCAGGTAAAAGTGGTAAAAAAAACTCGGCGTACAATGCTTTTCTACAACGCTTTAGGTCGAAATTATGTCGCCTGATTATCGGCAGGTATGTCGTCATAACCCTTGTGCGGTGCTTCTAGAGTAAACGATGGTGTCACAAAGTGTGCAGTGTCCAGTGACAGCGCACGGTGTAGGATCCTGTGCTACAAGAATCTTTTGGTGCCTGAATGACATTGACATGGGAGCGTTAACATTTGTGAAATTGTCACAGGAATTTTACTTAGTGGCAAAAGATGGCGACATTAGTTCGGATTTTGGTCACGCGCCAAAAGAACCACTAGGACCCCATAAGTTATGTCAGCACCAGTGCACGTTTACGTTCATCTTGCATTTTTGTCTGACGCATGCATGCAACGCCATAGCGCATGCAAATGGTTCTTTTTATTTTATTTGTGCAATCTTTGTGCTTGTGGTTCTACAGTACTTCATAATATGTACGATAACCTTCGACAAATTCCAATGTTTAAGCTCCATTTTGTCATGTAAAACCCCTCGGAATATTGCACGTAAAACATCCGGTGAAGGGATCAGCTTGCGCTACGGGCAGGCGCTGTCATTGAACTAGTTTTAGCGCATGCCTTTGCATGCGTCAGACGAAAACGCATGATGAACATGAAAGCGCACTGGTGCTGACATAACTTATGGGGTCCTAGTAAAGTTGTACACAAATGTTCGGGTCGGCATGATTCTAGTATGATTCGGCACAAGCTGGGCGGGATAATCGAATTTACAACTAAATTATTTTGACGCCCGGCTGTGCCGAATCCCGACCGACTCGTGCAAGCCACATGCTCAGTGACATACACAGTGCATGTCACTGAGCATGTGGCTTGCACGATAGTCCATAGTCTAGTAGTACATTCAGGGTATATTTACACAAGAGCGGCGGCGCCGCGGACGACCGCACTTCTTGCGGCGCCGGGGGCAGCACCGGTCCTCGGGATCCTCGCCCGTGCCGGAGCGAGACAGCGAGTTGGTGCGGTGCTTGTCGCCCCCGCGTCTGCTGGGGATGAAAACATACGTCATAAAACACAACGACCTTACGCCAGATGACCTATGCCCGGTTCACTCGAGAGCAAATTTTAAGTTCTGTTTCTTTCCAAGTTCACACGACACCGACAAAATTATGTAGGAATGAACGTTCATCTGCTCCTCTCATTTTATTTCTCGGTCATTAGGTAGGCGAGAGTACCGATTTCCAACATCTTGGATCGGTTCACTATAGTCCGCGCGGAACTAGTTGCCCGCGCCTTACGTATGTGAGCAGTGGGACGGAGGGGCGGGGGCGCTTGCTGTTATTACTCAGTACGGCGCCGTACTTCGCGACGGCAACACGCGTCAAAAGTTTCGGCTAGTTTAGATAAAACGCACATGAGATTGCAATAGCAAGATGAGTCCGCCGGTAAATAGACAAGTAAAAAAAAATATTCAAAGGGCATACGTTTTTTCCAAAACGGAAAGCCGATTTTGATAGTTTTTAATATAAAACTGATGCAAATATACATAAATTTGTAGCAGAAGCAATAGGGATATCAAAACTTAGTGTAAGGAGAGTGATTGCTGAAAGTAAAACTTCCTTGCAAAATACGGGGGAAGCAAAATGTAGGTCTCCTCGCAGACCAAAAGAAATAAAAAGGAAAATACAACTTGATGATTTCGATTTGGGAGTGATAAGGAGAAAAATAACTCAGTTTTATACGGTTGCTATTTATTGCAGTATTGGAATCAATTATAAATCAATTAGAGTGGAAAAAGTACGGCTTGTATATCAAAGGAGAATACCTGAGTCATTTAAGGTTCGCAGATGACTTGGTACTGCTATCTGAAACCGGTGGCAACTTAGAGCATATGATAGTCATTACACGAAGCTAGCAGACAAGTCGGATTAGAAATAAACTTGACAAAAACAAACACCATGACAAACAGTTATAAAAGAACCATCTCACTAGAAGACAAACCATTACGGTACGTGGAACAATATATCTACTTGGGAAAGCAGATAACATTGGACAGCAATAGCAACGAACTAGAGGTGGAGCGCAGAGCAAGAATTACGTGAAATAAGTTCTGGAGTTACAGAGAAGTAATGAAAAGTAACATGCCAACAGAAGTGAAAAAGAAAATGATAGACACTTGCATTTTACCATGTCTTACATATGCTTGCCAGACGTGGAAATTTATGAACAACATCAAGAATAAAATAATTACGTGCCAGAGGGGAATGGAACGTAGCATGCTCAATATAAGAAAAATCCGTCATACAAAGATAAGAAGCATAACAAAAACAGTAGACGCGCTCAAATATGCCCAAAGATTGAAATTCAAGTGGGCTGGCCACGTAGCACGACTTAAAGATAAGAGATGGACATCTAAAGTAACTACATGGGACGGTCCACAGGGCAAGCGGCGCGTCGGTAGACCGTACACGCGCTGGGAGGACGACATTAGAAAAGTCGCTGGACAGCACTGGATTTATGTCGCCAGAGACAGAGATAAATGGAAATCTTTGGAGGAGGCTTTCACCTGAGAGGGGTCCATGCATATCAAAATGAAAATAACAATTTGAATATCCTAAAAATAATAATAATTTACCTATAGTATGATATATTTGATTATTCCATTTTTTTTATTAGATAGGTACATATAACTGATTTTTTTTTTCTTTTAAGCTATTATCTGTAATATTTCAAGAGAAGATAACAATAATCAAGCATGTGATTTGAATTCAATATTGTAAATTATTTTGTAAATGAATAAAAGGCTTTTTTATTTTTTTTATACGATTGAGAAGAAGTCTTCGAAAACTAAATGCTGTACAAAGAAGATAAAATTTTACATCGCGGACTAACTTAAGAGAACTTTAGCACAAACTGGTATATTCATAAAAAAAATGTAAATCGAAGAGATCCATTTTAATAGAGAGAGAGCAAACATTGTTGAATGGCGAGTGAAATACTTGAGGGTCATAAGAAAATACAGAGCCGATAACCAAAATATATTATTTTTGGACGAAACCTACGAGTACGTCAACCAAAGTCACATTGGTCAAAAATGTTGGCAATCTTCGTTTAATGACAGTTCACGATGGTAGTCGGAACGGGTTAGTCGACGATGCTTTGCTGGTTTTTAAATCAGATTCGAAAACGGGGGATTATCACAGTGATATGAACTGAATGGTGATATGATATGAACTGGTTGCGAAATCATAACGGGCCATTTTCTCCCACAATGATCAAACGAATTAATACGACTCAATCAGAAAAAATATACACGATTGATGAACTTGAAGGTCATACTGTTCTAAGGCTAACTCCATACCATCCAGACCTCAACCCAATCGAGCTTGTGTGGGCAAATATTAATTTCCTGGCCAGAGATCACATTAATGCAACATTGGACGAAAAAATTTCAAACAAGGTTATTTCCTGAATTCTCTGCCGAAAAATGGCAGAATTGTGATGACCATGCACAATTTTTTTTACAAGAATACCGGAATCATGATATTAGATTTGATGCTGTGATGGACGAAATCATTATAAACTTACAATATGATTCAGACTCAAATTCAGAAAGTCTAGAATCAAGTGATTTAGAGAATATGTCAGGATAATTTCATATAATTTGTTTTTGGTTTATTTTAAATTACTAAATAATGGTGCCGATTCTGTTGGCACAAAATTCTCTAAACTAAACTAAAAATCACCAAAATTTAGTTTATTCCTGTCAAACGACGATTTCCCATTCTGAAATTGACTAAAGTGACACAACTTAACTATAATTTAGTTTGACAGCACTAAGATTGCACTGAATTATTAATTAAGTGAAGATGGTAATTTTGCTATTCTGAGTTTGTCGTTTTTCACCAAAAATTTTGACTATATTAATTTTTCTAACTAAATCTGAATATTTTTAATCGCGATTAAAAAAGTGTGGAATAAAACTAGTGGTCATGAACTAAAATTCACACCAACACTTCGACTTCAGGTGCAAAAACAGTATTGAATCTTTTTTTTATTTTCGTTTGCTTATATCTCGAAAATGGTGTGTCCTATCGCAAAAATGATGATAAATTTGACCCCCTTTAATAAACGCATAAGTCCCATAATCTCAACATGTAGGTAATATTATTTTTTTTTCATACAAAAAGTGAAAAATTCTATAAAAAAAACGTCGAGGCTGGCCCCTGCGCACGCTTCATTCAGCTCTTAAAAAAATCATTGCGTAGGGCACACAAGTGGCACGACAACCGTAGAGAAGCGTTTTGTCGACGGAAGACTAGACAAAAATTACGTTTCCGTGTAGACAGCTGTCAGTTAATCACCGAGAAAAGACAAGCGATTTCTATTCTACAGTAGAGTAGAAATAGAAAGCGTCATGCTAAGCCTGCAGGAGTCGCGATTGTCAAATTCGATTTTAGTTGTGTCAAAAATTATTTTTTAGTTTAGAGATTATTTTTTGCAGAATAGCTTTAAGATTCTCATAGCCAAAAGTAAGGAATTTTAGTGATAGTTTAGTTAGTTTAGTTCGGTGTACAACAGAATCGGCACCAATGACAATAAAAACTTCTAAATTGTTAATGCCCGTTTTCACCGACATCCCCTATAGGTACTACTACCTACGTATGGGATCTTTAGCTTAAGCCAAACTAGCCCCTAAATTAAATTTCGTTCACCATAATTTTTACCACCTAACTAGGGGATACATATCTATCTGACGTTTTGTCCTCCATAATAGTGACTGATTCGTCTATGAACTTATCGATACTTTGTAACAAGACAGCTTTTTATAAAATTCTCTCACTTATATGGATACAGATATTTATAAATCGTGTTTTGATAGCAATAATAAATATTATTTCATTCAAGTTTTGAATGAATTTCATGTTTCTTACTTATTTACTCTGTGTATATGTTACCGGCCAAACCCGATTTCAGGCCAAACAAGTTTGTCCTAGGCCAAACTGGTTTATTAAGCCGGGGCACGCCGATTAAATGGGTTAGGTTAGGTTAGGTTAGAACTGTGACCAAAAGCGCGCGAGCCGAGCGAGTGACGCGAGCGGCGCCGCGGCAGCGGCCGGCGAGCGTTACTTCCAAAGGCTGTTAACGAAATGGCTAATTAAGCTAGAAACCAGTTTGGCCTAAGAACAAACTATACTCCATTTACAATAGCATTAGACAGAAGTAAAAAAAGGTTATTTTTAATGTACACTTCGTAACAAAATTACATTAAACGTGTTGCAGTTACGATGAATGCCAAAAAAATTAAAGTGTCAATGCTAAAAACCTAAAAGAAGCAGGAGTCAACAACACCGAGTAACTAAATTAGCTGATGACGACGAAGTTTTACCAAAGTATTGTGGGTCGTAAGTTGTTATCTATCTATACATATAATAAAATTGTAGAAAAGTGGTGTCTGTACAATCGAAATATATAAAAAAAAAGTAGCAGGGGTTGTTATTATATCGATGCTGAACCCGAGATTGTAATTAAATTTTTTTTTGTCTGTTTGTCTGTTTGTCTGTGTGTTTGTGCACACTAATATCAGAAACGGCTTATTCGATTTAGATGCGGTTTTCACTAATATATTGTAGTAAGCTTCACTTAACATTTAGTGTTTATTTCATGTCAATCGGTTCATAAATAAAAAAGTTATGTCAATTTAAAGAATCACGGCGAACATTTGTTAATCATTCATCCCCGATGGCCATACGTCAAATATCGTATACAGAGAAGCATTACTGTAAAGTAAATTTTTTGCTACCCAAACGACGGTATATTATTATGTAATTCAAAATATGCTGCCCAAAAAGTCACTATTCCACGCGGACGAAGTCGCGGGCACAGCTAGTATAAAATAAAGTATGGTAAAAAAAAAATCCTTAAAATCTTAATCAGATTTAAATCATCATGTGATTGTTTGTTTCATCCAAACGAAAGTTGGAAAGTTTAAAACTCACATCAAATGTGTCCTTATCAAAAAAGCATATTATAAGATATTAAAAGACTATGTTGAAGACAGAGAAGTTTGGCATTTATTCCTTCTGCACATGGGGCTTCCCTGGTACCTCATTAACAGCCAAACTATGTGAAAGTCTATTAATTAACTGCTCCCAAATTAAAAAAAAATATTTTTTAGAATGTCTGACATATCTTCGTCATTATTTGACAATATACATCAATTTTAATTGCGACTATTTATTATAGTGATTGTCATAGAAATCATGTCACTTGGTTCAAATAGGTTCATTTCATATTGGTAGATTCTTTTACATATTGTGAATGAGAGAACGTTGTAGGCCTTACAGACTAGATTTGTAGACGATTTTCTATATATTCTGTATTTTCATTCTTCTAAGTACCTGGTACTTATTGACAGGCCTGCACTGTCCTCCCATAGCTAATAACATTGTAATTTGAAAACATTATAAAAGCCAATTATTAAAAAAAAAGTAACCGTGGAGTTTCTTACCGGCTCTTCTCCATAGGAAGTGACAAATTGGAACCGTGCACCTAGCTTCTGTTTCTGTTTCATAAGTGCCCATGCAGGTTTATGTGAAATAAAATATTTTGATTTTTGATTCATTCGTTTTGTTGTAAGTTTGTAATGTGTGATGAAGATTTTATTGTAAATAGAACATTATTTAAAATGAAAATTACTTTTACTTCATTTTAGTACTGTCTTAAATGTACCTAAAAAAGTTAGAACTTAACTTTGAAATAAAATGTTTTGCACTCCTGCTTCTACGAGCCTCTTTTTTCTAAAGCTATAGTAAATGGGGTATAGTTTGGCCTGAAATCGGGTTTGGTCGGTAACATATACATTACGAAACGTCGCGTGTTATCTGTGGTCTTATTTATATTTGATAGTTATTCCTTTTGTGACGTCGTGACGTGAGATTTGTTTGATTGTTTGCATTTCCAAAGAGTTTATTAATTAAGGTTACTCTAGTGGACATTTTTTCCATACAAAGTTTGGGAGTATATTACTACACTGTTTGACAATGTACATCAAAAATTAAACACGGTATAGTTTTGTCTCATTATTAATATTGTCAGTGTAGAAATAGAATACTAAAACAAAAAGCCATTAAAAACTTATGAGCCACCAAAAATTAGTTTTTCTTTCTAATTTAATCTAATGTTGAGCGTGTTTAAGTAATAAAAGAAGTGTTAAAACCTTCAAAACCAAGTCAGTACTGACAAAGCTCAAATATCGAAAAGTTCAATAAACTTTATTGGTTTGCATTGGGGTGTTGCATAAAACTCGATCTTCCGAAGCACTTTTACAAAAAATTTACGCGCCTGTTTTACTATAAGTGATCCTGCATCTCACTCAATAACGTTATGCGTGTAGACTAGCGTCTAACTGCTCATCACTGATACCTTTGTCGGACACCATACCTGATGAGACAGCGTGCTTTTTAGCCAGGCTCTCCAGTGAGTTCGGGCCTGCGACTAGATTTCCCTTAACTAGTTGAGATTGTTTGTTTGATAATGAAGTGAATTTGCGTTGTATGGTAATTTTTACCAATTTTACGTTACCAGCAAATTTTTATTTTATGGGCTATCTACATAAAAAAACTTTAAGTACTCACCTATTATCAGGAAATTCTAAGTTATGTTCAATCTTTTCCAATAAATACAACACTGAAGATTTATATAATCCATATCTCCGAAAAAAATCAGTTTCATAAAAAAAATCAAAGTAGTTAGGTCGTCTCCGATATATTTTTGGTGTACGGCTGTTATTTACGTCGATTATAGTAGATACAGTTTCAAAATTTTCAACAAATTCTAATGTAGCACTATCCATGTTCGTTGCTTGAGAGATCACATACGTATGTGCCGGGTTTATGGCCCAAATTTCGGCCACCTAAATTTAAAGGAGCTTTTAGCGTTTAACTGACCCCTTACTGTTGGTGAAACAGAAACCACCTTTTAACAGCCCCCTAACCATTCTAAAACTTAGGGGATGTCGGTGAAAACGGGCATAAGTGTTTTTTAATTATTCACCTCTATTGTTCACTTACATGGCAATTCATTCATTGCATGGTACATCTGTCTTCTATTTTATTAAGTGCGATATCTAGAGATTAGTCATTACTGTCTTAGGCGCGGGCAACTAGTTCCGCGCGGACTATAATGAATATTTTTTCTCTTTTTGCATTCAATTTCTTCTGGTTCGAGTGGATGTTAGCTTAATCGACATAGATAGGGCGAGGCTATGACGCAGCATGATCACTTCACAATTTCCAGACGACATACTTCGCTGAACGACTAGCAGGTGTTTAGTTACGAGACCAGCCAAAGCCAGCATAGAGTTGGCTTTGGTCGATGTCATAATTTCACATGTACTTTAAATATACTGGGTAATCCCATCGACGAGCAAACTGTTACCATTGACTCAGCACATGATAATCTCTTAGCCACTCCCAGCGTACAAGTATTACGTCTTGCTTATTTTTAAAACGACGGAAGTCCACCGTTTAGAATCATATACCTACTGAACTTATGGTCTCGGCTTACACTCTGCGAAAAAATACGAGTAGACTGTCAAGTAGTTACCTTCTGCTCAAGCGATCTTCTTCATTAGCAGGGTGTTCTCTGGAAAAAGAAGTTGGATCAATTCCAAATGTCAGAGATCTGCAAATATTGACTTGCCTGTACGCACAGAAGGTGGAAATTGTCTCAGATGTGGTGGAATTTAGAATAGCAAGTTTCACATTTCAACACATCTAAGCAATTCTATCCACCGAATACTCAAGCAGCTGATCAATATAACAGTGAAGTGTCATGCTGTGTCGGGCGCTTCTGTATTACGTGTGGCGCATCCGTTAAACTGCCTCCCTTAATAATGAAAAATATACTGACTGATTCTCCGCGGTCTTGTCCTTGATGTCACCATCGTTTTTCTTCCTGGTTGCGGAGTTTGGTGTCTTATCATGGTGACCACCGGAGTGGCGACGCGCGGCTGCTGCTCGGCGACGCCTGTTACAATTGTAATAGCAAAGTTTAGGCAAAGCAACAAAGTGTCCACAAAGCACTGGCAGGAGAATATTTTTAAATATCTTTTTTTTTTTGTAGGCTTATAATAAATTGTAATTGTGAATGGTATTTTGTTGTATGTCTAATGTTCTTTGTGCTCGACTTAATGTTATTTAAGTAGGTAAGTATTTATTAAACAGACTTTAAAAAAAGGACGAGGTTCTCAATTCGACTGTATTTTTTTTAAATGTTTTGTTACCTCAGAACTTTCGACTGGGTGAACTGATTTTGATGATTTTTATTTTATTTGAAAGCTGGTGCTTCCCGGTTTCATTTAAATTTCATAAAGATCTGATGATGCATTTCGGAGACAGACAACTGAACTCTTCAAAAAATTACAGCAAATCAACTGCGATTGCTGCTATCGCATAAATATGCATTGTTTTGACCTCAAGAATGATGAAATTTCTAATTGGTGTGGGGTAGGTATTAAGTATAGCTAGAAAGTCATTTTTTTTATAAGTTTTTTATTTTAATATTACTAAGAGGGTCAGTATGTATGACTATACTAACTACAGTACATTAGCGGTTAAAGTTTCTGTATTGAGTCCAATAAATAGCTTTCACTCATACCAGTGCAGTGGCCGTCTCTTTACACACTATCTATGGGCCCAAGTGTTAGAGGTAGGTAAAACCGCGGAGAGTATTGTTGGATCACTTTGCACCCTTATGCCTAAACAAAAAGGGTGGAAAGTGGTCAACCGCCGCTGTCCGCAGTAGTAGGTACATACCAAGCTTGACACTCTTACAAGTGGAAGAGCTATTTTATTCCAATCCTAGATAGGTACAGACCACTAAAACTCACTTCTGTTGGAAATCGACGTAGGTCTTCAATCTAGCGGTGTATCGCGGCGCCTCGGTCTCGCTGCGCTTGCGCATGAACACCACCACGTCATCGTTAATCTTCTTCTTTTTCTCGTCTTCGGGCTCCATGGGGCCACGTGACATCCAGTTCAGTGGTCACCTGTCGAGACAAACATCAGGGGGCTTATATAACAGAACTGACAAAGCCATATTTCTCGAACAAATAAAAACTAATATATTTTTTGGTCTTTGATTGACGTACGCGCACACAAATGTGTGCGCGTACGGGCGGCGTAACCAAGACCGAAAAGCCGATTCTGTTAGAGACGGATAAAAAATGCTCTTATCAATAAAAGAAGTTGTTTTTGTAAGTTTGGAAGCCTTAAAAAATACAAAATTTTACACATTTTCTCTACAGCACCTGTAGAGAAAATGTAATAATTTTAATAAAGCACAAAAACTGTCAAAAAATTAGGTTAGTGGGTCGTCTTAGGGGAGGTTGCCAGACGATTCTTAGAAGCAATGTTGGTTACAAAGAAGAGATCCGTTTGACCTACAATAAGTACCTACCGAAAGTTATTTTAGGCATTTTAATGCGGTCCAGAAAACTTTCAAATACATACCCTTATGTCGCTCGCCGCCAGAACATTATTGTCAGAACGTTAAATAAAAATTTTGACTAAAGATTAAACCAAAATACAAATAATTCTCAAAAATTAAAAAATATGTGTTGACATGACAGAAAATTTCTTTCTTTGAGCACTATGTTCTTTTTATAAAAAACTGTCCAGACTTTTGAAAAATAACAATCGTACCAGTTTTTTTTTGACATATTTTATGATTATGAACTTCTTTTTTAGTATTTCTACCTTCATGGAAGCAATAAGGAAGGAAATTAATATAACCGATATAACCTTATCAGTGAGTTATTTATTCTGGTTCTCTGGGACTAGGAATATTTGCTGCGTATATAATATACGTTCTACGAGTTTCAGTAGTCTCTCCAGTTCTGGAGCCATAGCGCTAAATGGCGCGGTTCTCCCGGTCTGCTGCGGCTTTTGGTATCTTAGTTTACTCGTGCAAAGCAATGGTAAAGTAGATCCGACTATAAAGCACACAATTAACACTGGATAGATGAAATGGCGGCAGGTCACGGGAACAATCTGCGACTCCCGTATTCCCATTACACTTACAAGAAAGCGCCCGGGTGACCCGCGAAATTCTTACGTTTTTTTGGAATTTGTAGGTCAGTGCCGGGATGTACATATTATATTGATTAAAATATGATCCGCGACCGCAACAAACGTTGCTTTACATAATAATATCTAATAACTTCAATCATCAATACGGGTTGTATTAAAGTTCATTTAATCCCATTGAAAAACGTAAGATAATTTGATGTTCGCGGGATACTTTAGCGCATCTTCCTTATGGAGAAGATTTATAAAACCAGGGTAAGACCTGCAGCTGTCCTGTATGGATCAGAATGGTGGGCCACAAAAGAGATGTATGAAAGGCATTGCATGCAGGTAAAATGAGGATGATAAGATAAATAAATAGAATAATAAAGGATTAAGTATATAAGAGGACGTTTGAAAGTCGCACCGGTGACTGAAAAGTTGTGTGAAAATTGGTTGTGATGGTATGGGCCTGTGTTCATCGTTTATTATGTTATGTGATGCGGGGAATGAGGAAAATGTCGTGAAGAAAGTTTTGGGTATGAGTGTGGTTCTAAGAGTACGAGAAGACCAAAGAAACGATGAATGGACTGTGGGAAAGATGTAGTGTGTAGATAGCAAAAACTCCTAACCAAGCATTCTAGGGAATAACATAATTGATAACGTTGTATAACTTAAGTAGGTATATAATCTGTTCGTAATACTAAGATAAAAGCTGTTTTATTTATTTTTTAAATTTTCACGTTTACATATTTAACCAAAAAATGTACTTGAAATGTAAGGCATTTAAAAATCAGCGGCTAAATCGCGTACAAGACAAGAAAACGAGATTTTTAGTCGCTTTTTCATAAATGGGTTAATGGGCTTGCGGCTCGGAAGCAGCGTGTTAGCATTAAGAATGTATTATTACAACAAAATTACATTTTACATAACAATTAAACCTTAACACGTCGCGATAAAGAACATTTTTCTACGCCTACAATGTAAGGAATGTTAAAGTTAAAAATACGTGCTCGGAAACTTTCGTGTGTTTCCGCCAGCGATCGATAAAGCTCGGCAGTGCGCGGCCGCCCGCCCGCCGTACGTGCGCATACGTGTTGGGCGGCGCTAATGATCAATTAAATATTAACAGTTTTTAATTATATTAATAATTTATTATATTACCAAACAATGAAGTAGTACTTAATTTTGTTATTTAAATCTTAAAAGTAATAAAGTATGTATACAGCTTTAAAATAGTGTATCTGAAGTGTGTAAGTGAAATTGTGTAGTGATATGAACGCAAAATATAAAGTGTAATGTGATAATCCTATTTATGCCCAAATAATTGAAGACATATTATTAAAACAATGTTTCAATAGAAATCATGATTGTATCAAAATGCATTCCGTTATAAGTTGTCGTGCCGCGCCACCGGACGATGCACGTGTTTTTATTTTCATTTATAAATAGTCCAGACACAAACCGACACTCTGTGGCTGCACCATGACGTCACTCAAAGAAAGCAGTGACGTCACCGACATCAGTCACGCAGAAGATGAGAAGAATAGCAAACTTGAACGAAAAGAGCCAAAAGACTTGGCCGAGCTACCGCCGAGTGGCACATCTCTACACAAGAGACGACGGGGAGAGCCCCCTGTTACTCTCACCGTCAAGTCTCCCCAAACTCTTTCTGATGCTGAAGGTTCCTCCCCTTGCACGGCAGGCCCGTCCCCCCCTGAGGAGTACTGGTCCCTCAATGATGGAGAACTAACAGATCCCGGATCAATATGTGAATCCATGCTACAAAGACTACGAGACCAGAATGATGCCATTTCCAAGCGAGGAAAAGCAGCGGCTCAAAACACGAAAGACACGGTCGAGGCTCTGGATCAGTTGGAGAAATTACTGGAACTGTTAGACCAGTTTGTGACCTTAAAAGAACATAACACACGTCTTTTGAAAAGGTTAAAAGACGTTAATCATTTGAAGAGACTCCACAGTGCCCATAAGAGGATAGACAATGAAAATGAGAGATTGAAATCGGAAACTAAAGAGTTGGAACAGATAAACGAGGCTTTGGACGCGGAGTTCGAGTGTGAATATGGACAAATACTCTTTGATTCCGTGATGATGGGCAACCGAGGTATGAAGAGGTCAGGGTCAAAGTGGAAAGGTCATGCGAGATTCGGAGGGTCACTGCTAAGGAAACAAAGGTCGAGGTCTGCGGGAGGGGATGACAGTGATGCGGCCCCTGGCACTCCTTTGAGAAGAAGATCTGAGGGCATTTTCATGAAAGAAGTTGAGAAGTCGAAAGTTTCGAAGTGGACAAGAGTTAAAGCTGCATTTAGGTAAATATTTATAATATTCCAAATTGACAGTTATTTTATATTATCCAGTAGATCTAAGCAGAGATGACGATGATTTATTAAGACGATGAGCAGCGACAGTCTAATGCAATGCTTTCACATGTTCGATTTATAATTGTTCCCCATCTTCAGCTTGGGCTAGTGTATATCCCGAAGGACTAGGTGGAGCATACGATAGAGGTCTGCCCGGCTTTTGCGGAGCAACGCCGTGTTCTCGTGGAGGCGATCGGCTACGGCGATCTCTCGCGTCCGGCCCTGGTCCAGGCCATGGTACGGAGCGAGAGTACATGGGAAGCCATCACCTTCTTCTGCGAAGCAGTAACGCTCGCGAAGATGGAGGCAGCGCACGTGAGGGAGAGGCAATCGATGTGCCCTCACGGCCCTAGTCGCAGCTGGAGACGCCCCGAGCGTCGGGAATCCCAGGGCGATTCCCGGCAACAGTTGGCGCGGGCTTGCGAACGGCGACTAATGGGTAGCTCACCGTCTGGTAAGGATCAAGGCCGGGTTGACGGCGCGTTGTGTTCCACGCGCGCCTCAAAGAGATGTCAGCATCAACTGGTGGGGTCCGCATGGGCCGATGCCTGCCAGGGGTACGGGTTGTTCGAAAGCGATACTGTGGCCCTTGGCACACAAGCAACTGAAAGAACACGGGTGGGTTTTAGTCATTAAAAGTCTGACACGCCCTCCCGCTCCGCCCAGTGCGGGAGAAGTTATTTGATGATTACCCATCATCACAAAAAAAGGCTAGTGTATACACCTATGCAATTTCAAATTTGCAAGTCTTACATAATAATATTATACATAGTAGCGACCCGCCTCTGCTTCGCACGGGTTTATAAACATACTTAAGACATTTTAATATTAATGAATTATACACGCTTAAACTTTCCGGATTCAATTCTCAAAGTACCTATTGGTGGAAACCGCATCAAATTCTGTTGCGGAGCTTTGGAAAAACAACGCGATCACATAGACAGACACAAAAAGCGACTTTAATTTAAAATATGCACAGATTTAAATTGTATTAAAGCAGTTTCTAGACAATCACGACTTGTTTCCTCGAAGGGTTAGGCAGAGCTGTACCTTACAGTACACCCACATTTCAGTTCAGTTATGTTTACGTCCCATATAAGAAGAGGCAAGCCTATTGCCATCAACCGGGCACAAATTCTGACTGCGGACTGCTACTGAGAAATTTCAGATTATAACACCCATTAACACTTTGCCCGAGCCAGGACCTCATGCTGAACAGTGCCGCTTGCGACCGATAGACCAACGAGGAAGTCAACCGTACTTAAGTCTCTAAAGAATTTTATCTATTCATTTTGTCGGAATGTATTATCGAGTTAAACCGCCCGTAATTTATCTGTAGCGGCAATGTCCAGTGTTTGGTATAGTATAATATAGTTGATGGCAGAATGTTCACTTTACAGTTTCTGTTTTCACTAATATGATTAAAATTTGGGAGATAAGTGAATCAATGGAAAGGTGGAATCATCACAGCCTAGCACAATCCCCACGGCTGTAAAATAAGCCTTAGTTCCACGTTGCGCCACAATCCTCGGTTCTCGGCTTTCTGCATCCAGTCCGCTTTTTTAAGGTCGTTGTTCTACCTAACTAAGGGGCATCCAATGCTATGCTAGCTAATTTATTAAATCTCAAGGACTTGTCCTTGAGACATGAAACATCAGAGCGCCTACGCACGCGTTACCATGGCCGATTTGGAAATCTCCAACTAGACTTCGAACCTAAGTTGGCCGGAGTGCAAAGAAAATCCTCCACCGTTGGGGATTTACGGACGGCTCAGATAACCTATGCGGCACCTCCTCACAGACAATGGCTCACCTTCCATCCAGCGCCGCATGGCCCTGTCACCTGTGGATTTGCTGATATTATGACTGCGTCAGTGAGCGGAGTTCGCGCAAGGGAATTTTAGGGCAAAGATGTTTGAAGTTTTTGCCATCGTTCAGCTAAGCAGAAAAAGGAATTGTCAAAATGCTTGATACGGGAATTCATAATTGGAGCAGTTGCGTAGGTAGTGTACATTAATCTAAGTCATTGACCATTAATTTGTTTATGATTAATGGAGATTGATTTTTTGAAAGAATGAGTGAACGTGATAAATGATGCGGATTTATCTGAAGCGGAAAATTATCAAATTAGCTATGTGGCGGAAATATGTAATTTATCTAAGATCAATGTAGACACTTTTAGTGTGGGTTAATAGCTGGTGGAGCTAGTGTTATAGAAAAGAAAATTAAACTTCAAAAATTGAATACCTACTTCAATTCCTATGCAGTTAGAGGTGAAGGTGAAGTTAAATTCCTGATGCATCAAACCAATAACACGTTTCCTGATCTGAGAATTGAACCCATTAGGACCGTCTCCATTAGAAGAGCAGTGGTGCCAGGGTGGTAACGGTTGCCACTTACGAGCTACAGGTCGTAGGTTCGATCCCGGACAGGCGTTTTACTTTGTGTAAGTAAATTATTTCATCACCACTGTTCTCGAAACGGTGAAGAAAAACAACGTGAGGAAACCTGCATGTCTTAAACCAATAATTTTAAGACGTGTAACATCTACCCACCCGCACTTTGTCCGCTTGGTGGATTTACGGCTCACTCTCTCTCAACGAGAGGAGGCCTGTGTCCCAGCAGTGGGAACATTATAAGCTGAGTATGTAGGACCCTTGCTTCTCTTAATTCTTATGTTAGCTGTTAAGTGAACGGCTAACCAAGAAAACAAAATCCAATCAAAGGGCTACTTGCTACATTACCTAATCACCACGACACGGGAATAATATAAAACAGATTCGTGATAATAATTTTGCTGTTGGGTTACATCATGAAAATCAGCCTACAATGTTCCCACTGTTGCGGCACAGGCCTGCTCTCGCCGAAAGGGAGTGGAGTTGGTAGATGTTGCTTCAAATGTTTGATTCTACAACGTTTCCGCTCGATGTTTTCCTTCACCATTTTGAGAGCAATGGTGTTGAAATAATCCACAAAAAGATAAGCATCTCTTTGGGTTCGTATTCATCGTTCATCTGCCCACCTTTATACCCTATTTATTTGAGGTTGGTGCAGCATTTCGTCTTCTTCCATACATTTCATAAGCCTTAATGTTCGATGTCACGTCCTTTTTCGCAGGTACAATTGTCTTCTTTCACACAATCCTTCCATCATTGCTTTAACCTACCTCAGTGTCACTTTCATCGTTGACTAGAAAGAATACAATTTATTTACGAATTTTAAAATTTGTTTGTATGTAGGCGGGAATCTCCAGAACGGCTTAACCGATTTTGGTGATATTTGGTATTGGGATACTTTGAACCTTAGGGAAGGACATAGGCTTATAACGACATTCTTGCGAAGCTGCGGGTGGAAGCTAGTTTATTATAAAACGATTGATCATATACCTACAGACTAGCGGTCGCCCAGTGGTCGAAATCCGACCATGATTCGTTTAAAACTTAACGTATTTCTAATGCATTATTGTATAAAATATTAGCTTTCTGCACTCTTTCTCCATATAAACTTTAGCTGTGCCAAATTACATACTCCTCCGTCCGTGTAATTTTCTTTTCGTAAAAAAGGGCACAAAGTTTTTGCTTCACGCAGGTAATAATATTATATATATATATTGATTATTTTATAGACCAATAAAAAGCCTCTTAAAATATCTATGCTATAATATAAAGTACTATAGGTACAATTACTTAAACATTCACTTTATTGTTTTGCACTAATAATTTTATGTGCAGAGTGAGGTGTGAACAGGTTTATAGCTTTGGTAATCATTTGTTTAGAATAAATAGTTTTATTTCGTTACGAGTCATTCTACTGCATTTGAAGATAGTAAAAATATTATTTGGTACAAACTGAAAAAGGTGCACGCAATGGAATTTTGACGGAAGTGCAATAAATTTTGAAGTGCATTGTAATAAAGGCAATTTTTCTTGAAAATTTGACTTTTAAATAATGTCAGCAAGATCATCTACTTAATAAAAATCTTTAATCCATTTATGAGCAAACATATGCAGGCCAAATAGTTGGTGGCTTCTATCTGAAACTATTCAATTAAAGGTACCAGACCACTCAGAAAGTATTGCGAAAAAAAGTTTTTGTGTATGAGAGACTGGCCAGTTATAATCTATTTTGAAAATATGATTATGTGTGAATAAAAATAGGTACAAGTATTTAAAATTTTTAAAGAATATTATAAGTTAGATGATTATATCGTAGATAAAAATGCTTGGCTTAATGCTGGTCCGGCTCCACAGCCACCTTGGCTTACTATTTAAAATTTTCAAATTTGGAAGAGATGCTTCCCTTTTTTATGCTTTCTGACATTACGACCATTTCTGTTCCTATTATTTTTATTTTCTCACATTACGAATAAGTTTTTATTTTTACTGAATAAATTATTATTTATTAAAATTTCAAAAGATATTAAATATTTTTCTTTCTTTTTGGAAATCAAATTTGATTAATTTCTCAAATACATTGCAAACTATAGTTTTGTATAATTTAGAAGCATTTTGTTTAAACTTTGTAAATGTGAGTACCATGCATCCGTATAATAATTATGTTGTTTTGATGTACGTTGACTTGAAAAAGCGTGGCAGTTGAGAGTATGTCATGCTCACTTAAATGTCTCGCTGATGGTGGCGCGTGTTTTGGATCATTCGGTTCCCTACAAAATGGTTGAGCTGGATGGTTGGCTGATCCACGCGTCAAGTTCGTGAACGGGCGCCGTCGGTTGGGACTGGTCATCTCCTAACTTTCATGGCTTATTTTAAATCTTATATTTAGAATTGTTTTTTTTTTTTACATTGTTCTCACATATAGAAGCAACAAGAATAATGTTCCCAAGATTTTATAATACTAACATGATTAAAAAGAGTGTCCTTGGAGTTTCTTGCCCGTTCTTCTCCATAGAGATCTACGTTTTGGAATTGGCAACTAGCTTCAACTTTCCAACTGGTCGACTTTTCGACAGTTCAAAAGTGCCTGTAAATGATTTAATTGAAATAAATGCTTTGAGTTTGAGTTTTGAGTTTGAGTTTAACGTCACTTAAATTGGATTACGTTTCGTTATCCATGATCTTTTAAGAGTACAAATGATACAAATAAAGCTTTATTATTCTTCACTTAATTAATAATATTTTTGCTTCATAATGCAGTACATGGCGGTAGCAACTATTTAAAAAAGAACAAAACTTTCAAACTTACAATATTTATACTGGAAACCTTTCAAACTTACAATATTTATACTGGAAACAATATTTATACTGGAAACCATTCAAATCCGCTGTCACTTTGTCGGAACGTAAACCGGAACAACCTAGGAGAAGAAATTCGTACACTATCTGTGGTAAAATGTCGATTTTAATATGTAAAAAGTTGAATTTCTGAAACTTTCAGATTTTATTTCTCAAAAACTAGGCGTTTGAACAGTGTGAAATTTTGCGAAAGTGTTTTAATTACAGACATGTATATGTTACCGGCCAAACTCGATTTCAGGCCAAACTAGTTTGTCCTAGGCCAAACTGGTTTATTAAGCCGGGGCACGCCGATTAAATGGGTTAGGTTAGAACTGTGACCAAAAGCGCGCGAGCCGAGCGAGCGAAGCGAGCGGCGCCGCGGTAGCGGCCGGCGAGCGTTACTTCCAAAGGCTATTAACGAAATGGCTAATTAAGCTAGAAACCAGTTTGGCCTAGGACAAACTAGTTTGGCCTGAAATCGTGTTTGGCCGGTAACATATACACTATAAAATCGTGAAGCTACGCACGAGCAGGTGGCAAACAGCAATGGAGCCCAATCTCATGCCATATCACAGCCCTAATTTTCTCGAGCGAAATTACATAATAAGCCACATATTTTTTAAGAAGTACCTGTGTCAAATTTCCAAGCTATAGTGAAGATTCTGATGAAATCAAAAGTAGGTAATATTGCAATACATATTTCCATTTCTATTTGTATGCAGACCTAGACTCAGATAGGTAACCTAACTTATATAAACAATGCGTTGTATTTTGCAGATTCTATAGAAAGTTTGGCAAGTCTGGAGTTCTGGGGTACCTACATTGATAGCACACTGTTGCTATAGTTCCTCCAACAATCCGTGAAGAGCAATCTGCACCATACGACACGTGGTCAACTGGTCACATCATATTTTATCACTTTATGTTGTAGCTTATTAACTATTATTCTTATTCAATAAATAAAGTGTGCAACGGTTTAAGAAATTAAAAACCACATAATGTAACAAAGATTTTTATTTGGTACTATAAGTATAACAATTTCAACGTCTGATAAGTAGATACTTAGTATATTATGATCTAAAACAGAGAGTTCGCTCCACCTCTCATCTTAATACATGTCCAAGATAAATATACTGTTCGGGATTGGGGTGAGTTTAAGATAAACTAAGATTAAGGATTATCAAGATAGCTATATTTCAGTGATACAAATGGGATAACGATTAAAACTAATGAGGTAAAATGAGATGAGATTGAGCCGCGCCCGATATGCTTTCCGAGAGCGTACTGACTATTTTTAGTATATGTAATACTTAAATACTGCACACTCAACATTACATGTGCACAACAGCCAACAGTAGGAATGTCTGCCACCAAATAATTGCAACAGTATCCAGCAAGAGCAGCTCTTGAGTCAGAAATTGATGTCCTAGGTACCTACCTAGGACATCAATACGGGTACCTACCCGTTTGTAGTGCAGATCTACATGGAATGTTAATTGTACTTCATAATGACTTGTTATTTTATTTTGATTACCGAAATGTATAGTATTGTGTTAGTTAATAATTCGTAATAATATTAGTTCAGTTAATGTGTTATTTATGTTAATTAATTTTCATTAACTCAAAAGCAAACCAACATTGTGCATTGCAGTGCCCTGACAGGGTTCATGTACAAAAACCGACAGTATTGTAAAATGTGTGATGTGCATGAGAACAAATAAATAAACAAAAAAATAAATATTCCTGTATCCAGATGTCCATAATGAATCAACAGTTTCCATTCTTTCTTGCATACGCACAATCCTCAAACTGCATCTAGATGGTTTGACTGAAACAAGCAAAAAATCCATGCGTTTCACAAGTTACCGCAAATCTGCAGCAGTCTTGAACAATATTTTCACACATTGTGTTGAAATATTACTGAACAGTTAACAAAACATTATTTTGGAGTAAATTAAAAGCTGTACCATCTTGAAGATTCCATATTCATTAATTTATTACAATCCTTCAAGTACACCACAGACCATGGGGCTTACTCTTGAAACTAATTTTAATTCCAATCTAAAGCCAATACAATTCACCAAGAAGAGTGGAACCGGCGAGAGATGTCGTGCGGTGTCCCACAGGGATCGGTCCTGGGGCGGCATCTGTGGGGCATCGGGTACGACAGGGTGCTGCGCGCCAACCTCCCTAGCCGCGTCAGCGTAGTTCATTACGTAGACGACACGCTAGTCCTGGCGCAAGCGAGGTCGTACCAGGCGGCGGCCGACTTACTGACACACGGGATTGCGACAATCGTGGATAGGATCCGGCAACTGGGACTCGAGGTGGCCTTGCACAAGTCTGAGGCCATGAGTTTTCTTGGTCCTCGGAATGCGCCACCGACGGGTTCCTAGATAACGGCAGGAGGGGTTCACATCGGCGTCGAGTCGACGATGAAGTACCTGGGACTCGTCCTCGACAGCCGGTGGAACTTCGCGGAACACTTCCGACGTTTGGCTCCCAGACTGAAGCGGGCCGGGACTACCTTGAAGCAGCTCCTGCCCAATCTAGGGGGGCCAAACGCCTCCTGCCGGAGGCTCTACGCGGGGGTCGTGCAGTCCATGGTCCTATACAGGGCGCCGCCGGTGAGGGCGCCTACATTGAGGATTGACCACCACTTGATTTTAATTTATAAATTGGAGAACTTCTATGCCATCTTTTTTATTAAAAGATAGTGTAGGGCAAGGCAATGATCCTACCGCATGCAGCCAAAGTTATGGTTAATTTTATGATTTCAATTATTTTCTTACGCCCAAATGAATTTATTACATTACAATTACTCAATTAAATAACTATTTACATGATATTTATTTATTAGCTGCGTTATTTGAAGGATAAAGCATTTTAATTCCCTATTACCGGTTTTTCGTAATGTGTCGAACAACACTATTGCGGTCCGTAACGTAGCTAACTTCACGTGTAATAAAATAATCGCGGGGTAATCCCAATTTCAATCCAATGTTGACACTATTGTTTTCATGAGTACCGAATCACTTGACTGCAAATTTGACCGCGCCAGGACTAGCGTGTCGTCTGCGTAACGAACTACGCTGACGCCGCTAGGGAGGTTGGTGCGCAGCACCCAGTCGTACCCGATGTCCCACAGATACGGCCCCAGGACCGATCCCTGTGGGACACCGCACGACATCTCTCGCCGGTTCCACTCTTCTCGGTGAATTGTATTGGCTTTAGATTGGAATTAAAATTAGTTTCAAGAGTAAGCCCCCTGGTCTGTGGTGTACTTGAACGATTATAATGAATTAATGTGTACGAGACCGATTATCAGTAGGTACATTTGCGCGCTAGTATTGAGTGTGAAATGAGACACGTTGTTTGATAATACTTTAGTCTTTAATTGAATCACCTATTCACAGGTTAATTAGTACAATTAGTTACTTAGTAAGGTACACGATTTACTATCCTATCTATCACTGATTAAAATACTAGAACTTTAGATTTACTATTACAATCTGTATTACATTATGCACATCACACACGTTATCTTATTAAGAGCGGGGGACAGGAACCAAACTGACTTTTTCTATCCCGTACGGAAGTATTTATACAGTCTAGCGACGTGTGGGGTACGGGGGCAGTGGTCAAGACTAACCGCCAATGAGGGTGCAGTCGTATGCGCAATTACCTTATATGGTCGCGTTTTTCAATTTCGCTTCGAGATGTGATGACCAATTACAAGACACTTGCGCTGACATGACACACCCCCAACCTTTTCTTAGAAATTCTAGGTATCTACTAGAAATGAGTTACGTTTTTGTTATGACATCCTGATAATTTGTTCTGTCCTGAACATTCTCCCGCCGTGAACCATCGTGGATGGTTCAGTTATTTAGTTTATTACAGGATGTCTTAACATTCACAATCGTAAGACTATAAACTATTAAATAACAGTGACATACACAAAGTTAAATCACAAAGACAAAGGCATGTTTACGTAAATTATTACAATCACTAGAAATAAAATACCATAAGGGAAGAACTAAAGACGATGTCAGGCCCACCATTATATTTAAGAAACGTCTTGAGGTACTAGTTTAACCAGCCTTTTGACAGGTCGTCTTAAAACTTCCCCCTTAGTCTTAATATCTACGGCACGCACAATGTTATCTCTCCCGGGGAACGTCCTAATGACCAATCCCATGGGCCACGAGTTCCGCGGAAGGTTGCTATCCGCAACGAGTACAACGTCCCCGGTGAGTATTGGAGTACCACGTCCGTGGGGCTCCCGCCGATGCTGCAGGTCAGGCAGGTATTCCTTCACCCATCTTGCCCAGAACTGGTCGGCCAGTCGCTGCGAGGCGCGCCATTGCGCTCGTCCGATGAGGTCCTGGTCATTGAAGTCACCAGGTGGCGGGTTCGATGCCGGGCCGTGCAGCAGGAAATGATTTGGAGTAAGCGCCTCCGGATCATTTGGATCCACGGAGACATGAGTGAGTGGTCTGTTGTTCACGGTGAACTCTACCTCAGTTAGCAGAGTCGCCAACGTTTCTTCGTTGGGGTGGCGCTCCCGTAGTATGCTGAGGAGAGCAGTCTTCACGCTCCTCACTAGTCTCTCCCACGCACCACCCATGAAAGGTGCGCTGGGAGGAATGAAGCGCCAGGAGATGCGCTGTCGGCTTGCCTCTTGTTGCGTTGACGCATTGATGGACGCTCGGAGCTCGCGGTCCGCGCCGTGCAGGTTGGTCCCGTTGTCTGACCATACTTGAGTCGGGGGGCCCCGGCGCGCGATGAAGCGACGCAAGGCCATCACGGCAGATTCCGTCGATAGGCTCGCAGCGACCTCGAGATGTACTGCTCGTGTAGTTAGACATGTGAACAGCGCCACGTAGCGCTTGTGTACGGCGCGTCCCACGGCGACGTAGAGAGGCCCGAAGTAGTCGAGGCCCACGTATGTGAAAGGGCGCTCGTGATGGGCGAGGCGACAGGGCGGCAGGTCGCCCGTCCGCGGCTCGGGCGGCACGCTGCGGCGCGCTCGGCAGTACAGGCAGCGTGACACGATGGTTCGTGTGACGGGGCGTAGGCGTGTCACCCAGTAGCGAGTGCGGCACTCGTTGAAAGTTGCCTCGACGCCGGAGTGGTGCAGTCGCCTGTGGACTGCCTCGATGAGTAGTCGGGTGATGTGGTGATTCCCATCGAGAATGGCAGGACTCGATTGATGACCTGAAATGCATTGTGCCGCGCTTACGCGCGACGTTAGTTTGAGTAAATTGTTGGAATCGATATAAACTGATAATGCCCGTAGTCGGCCAGTTTTTAAGTTAGTGTCACTGAGTTCACCACTGAAACTTTGTCTTTGTATAACCTTTATTAACAATACTTCTGCTTTATTCAATTGTTCGGCAGTTAATTGTATTAATTTAGTGACACTTTGCACTTTGAGTTTAGCACTCACTGAAAGTTTTGCACTACACTTTTTACTATTCCACGCTGGATCGGATTCCCTATTTTTAATAGTAAATTTATAGTTCACCTGGTCTGTTTTGTTTACCATACACTTGAAAAGTTCTGCTGCTTGGATGACTCGGGCGGTCGCTCGCAGTAGGCGTTCCCACCGGGAGAAGCGTGTGTGGTCGGGGACCGCCGCGGTCGGGTCCGCGCCCGACTCGGTGATGTGGTGCACACGCTCCTCACCGGTGAGCTCGTGGGCTGCCGGCTGCTCTGCAGGCCATGTGTCAGGGTGGCCTCGTAGGAAGTCAGGCCCCCGGAACCACCGATGATCGGAGTCCAGCTCGCGCGGCACGTCGCGCGTAGCGTCGTCGGCGACATTAAGTGCAGTGGGCACCCACCGCCAGTCGTTGAGCTTAGTGTGCTCCTCGACGGCGGCGATGCGATGTGCTACGAACGGGCGATATGAGCGCGCCCCGTTACGCAACCAGGTGAGGACAGTGGTACTGTCTGTCCAGTACGTGATGTGATGCGGCTTGTAGTCGTGCTCGGCCACAATCGCAGCACCCAGGCGACTGCCCAGAACTGCCGCTTGCAGCTCGAGTCGCGGGATTGAGGTGAGCTTTAGTGGCGCGACCTTTGTCTTCGCAGCCACCAGCGCCAGTGTAGCTTGGCCGTCCTCGTTCGCCGCGCGCCAATAGGCGACAGCAGCGTAGGCCGATTGGCTCGCATCCACGAACACATGTAACTCAAAGGGTGTATCTTTAGAATAAGCAATGTACCAACGAGGGATTTTAACAGTCTTTAACCTCTGTAGGTGTGTAGTCCACTCGCCCCACTGTTGGGCGAGATCAGCGTCTATGTCGGCGTCCCAGTCGGTGCCGCGGCGCCAAACTTCTTGTAGTAGTACCTTCGCCCTGTTAGTAACAGGAGAGACGAAGCCTAGAGGGTCGAACAGCGACATCATTATGCGCAGTACCTCTCGTTTCGTTGGCCTGGGTTTTCCGAGAAGTGTGGGTGGAAGCCTTGATAGATCTAGATTGAAACCTATGTCATCCTGAGTTGGTCTCCACTCTAGTCCTAAGACGCGCTCGGTGGCTGCGTCTATGTTGAGGCCGAGGTTGTTGTTTGCTGCACCCGGATCTAACGCGCCCAGAACCTCCTTGCTGCTTGACGCCCATTGTCGCAGTTCATAATTAGCTTCCCTGTGTATGCGATCTATGTCCTTAGACACACGCACTGCTTCCTCGGGGGTGTCGAAACTGTCTAACAGGTTGTCTACATAGTGATTTTTAATAATAGATTGACAGGCTCTAGTATGGGAGTGTTCGTACCTGCGAGCGTTGACGTCTTTTACATAGATCGCGGTTGACGGCGAACATGTAGCGCCGAATATCAGTGACGTCATTCTCCATTTGTCAGGTGGTCTGTCGTCACGCCTGTCTCCTCGCCATAGGTAGCGGAGCGCGTCGCGATCTTCGGGACGAATCTTCACTCTCATAAACATTTCTTTGATGTCTGCCGACACGGCGACACGTCGTTGACGGAAGCGCATTAGTACCCCGGGTAGAGACTGCAACATGTCAGGACCTTTGAGTAGGTAGTCATTCAGTGACTTACCTTTAGTAGTCGCGGCAGCGTCGTGGACAATTCGCAGCTTGTCCGGTTTTAGTGGGTTAACTACGGCGAAGTGTGGTAGGTACCACGTGCGTCCAGTAGTAGAAGTAGGCGGAGCCGGTTCGGCGTAGCCATTATCGATGAGTGCTTGCATTTGTTTGCAATATTTTTCTTTCAGGGAACTGTCCCTGTCTAGTTTACGTTCGACACTGAGTAGTCGGCGTAAAGTATTTTCGTAATTATTTGGCATCTCGACGGTATCGCTTTTCCATAGTAGCGGCACTTCATATACTTTACCTCGGACCGTCGTACATTCCTCTAGAAGCGTGATCGCTCGCTGATCGGGATCGTTAGTAGGCAGTTTAGGCGTGATCAAGAGGGATTCCAGCATGAAATGATCACGTAGCTGCTGATCCATGCTCTGTTGCTCGGACTCCTCGTGTGTGTTGACATAGTTGACACGATCCGGACGCGGCAGCGACCGACTGTGTGTTCCATGTAGTACCCAACCCAATGTCGTTAATGACGCGACCGGTTGATCGCGGCGGCCGCGCCTTACCTTAGTAGACACGAGGAGGTGCCAGTTGTCTTGGCCGATCAGTATTTTCGGCGACGCCCGCTCGAACTTGAAGTACTCCGCCAGATCTTGCAAATGTTTGCAGTCGGCGACGTCCTGTCGCGTGATTGCTTGAGCGGATAGTCGTAGATCGGCTATAGTTCGAGCGTTAATAACGTGTTTATGTTTAGACTGCCCTTGTATGCTAACGCGTACTTTACATGAGTCTGGTGACGCCTTTGTGTCTCCGATCGCTTCTATTTGAAGTGGTACCCGAGGTCCCTGTAGGCCCGCTCTGTCGGCGATATCGGCGTCAATGAGTGTGACGGTCGACCCGTCGTCTAGGAGCGCGTGTGTTTGCACCGCTCCCGCCGGTCCGGATATCACTACAGGAATAATTTTTAAGTATGACTTACATGCCTGTTGAATCCACGTCGATGCCACGGTTTCCTTTGCAGGTTCATCAGTTTCAGTGTTAGTTTTAGTTTCTACACTCACCGGCTCTCTATGTAATAGTGAGTGGTGCATTCGTTCGCAACCACCCACGCCGCACTTTTTACGATTACACTTATGCGCCTTGTTACGCAAACGTAAACACGTAAAACATAGTCCACGCTCCCGCGCTATGTTCCAACGTTCCTCAGCTACGGCTGCATTAAATTGCTCACACTTAGATATGTTGTGACCCTCTATTAAACATATGGGGCATGTACTCACGTTCTTACGACTCTGCGATTCCGCCACGTTGTACGCTCGCGAGCGAGTGGGCGGAGGTTTGTTCGGCGACGTCCGCTGTATTGTTGTGTCGGGCGCTGTAGTCTCCGGCGGCGCATATGGGCCGCAGCGCTCCGATTCCCTGCTTAGGAACCGGGACAATTTCACTAAGTCCGGTTCCTCATATGGTTGCTCGGCGGCGAAGTCGTACCACCGGTAACGTAGAGTAGGTGTGAGTTTTTCAATTGTTAGCTTTGTCGCCTCCGGGTTATACAAGTAATGTACCCGACGTAATGCTTGTAGTGTGGCGACGATGTTGGATACACGGCTACTAAATATACAAATATCCCTAGCATTATCATTAAGTCGCGGGAGTGCGCGTAATCGTTCCAGTTCCGATAACGCAATACAATCTGACCGACCAAATCTCATCTCTAATGATTTTATAATTTCAAATGGGGCCGGGCAGTAAGCTAGTAGGCTTTCGACGGCCTCCTTGGCGCGTCCAAACAGACTCTTCCTGAGTCGTGCTATGTTTTCACAGTCAGTATATGACGGCGCTGACTCGTCGTACGCCGCCTTAAACATAAGCCACTCTTGGTGTGCCCCGCCGAACCGGGGCAGGTCTAATTGATATCGATAGTGTACTGACGATGACGTACCTGTACGTGCGGCGATAGTGATCGCGGCGGCGAGCTCCGAGATATCTATTGAGTTCGTCTTCGGAGCGGCACTTGGTTCTACCTTAACCTCATGTTTACCCGCCTGTGTGCGGGGCTCGTAGGGCGCGGGTGCGCTAGTGTTGTGTGGTTGCGACCACACAGTCGAGTATAGCGGCGCGGTAGCGCGAGCGTGACTCGTTAATGGATAAGCCCATTCAGCTGTTGTCGGCGGCGCGGCTGTCGCCATCCGACCTTGATTACGGGGCTCGTAGAGCGTGGTAATAACCGGTGGCGGCGGTGCGTCGACTCGGTTTGCATTTGAGTGTACAGTACTTACTGCGGCGGTCTGCACTGTTGTAGCGACAAGTGGTAGACCCACGTGCTGCGAAGGTCTCGTTGGCTCCTGCATCGTTGTTAGTGATTCCGACGTTGGCGGGGCGGTCGCGAGCGGAGGAGGGAAAACACATTCAGCTGTGTCATCGCGCGCGAGTGGCTGGTTAGTTTCCAACCATAACCCAACTCTTCTGTCCGTTTCTGATATAACGGTGACCTCGTCCTCGACTTCGTCTTCATCTTCATCAGATTCCGCTTCTAACGTCGCGATGCGGGCGGTAGCGAGCTCAACCTTTAGCTCGATAAGCGCCTCGCGAGCACGTGCTAACCTGAGTTTCTTCACGGACGCCTTAGTTCGTGAAGAGCGAGAAGGTTCCTGTCTCTTCTCCAATGATTTATCCAAAGTTCTGGTAAATTCGATACTTGATGTGGTGGTAGATTCTGCGCGAGCGGCGGGCTCGTTAGCGCGGGCGGCGGCGGCGACCGGTTCGTTATCAGCCGCGGCGAGGGCCGCGTGCGCGCGTGCACGTCCCGATGTTGATCGTGTTACCGGCATTGTTATTATCACGACCCTACACGCACTTCACACTCACAATAATATCCGTTTCGAAGGACCATAAATGTACGAGACCGATTATCAGTAGGTACATTTGCGCGCTAGTATTGAGTGTGAAATGAGACACGTTGTTTGATAATACTTTAGTCTTTAATTGAATCACCTATTCACAGGTTAATTAGTACAATTAGTTACTTAGTAAGGTACACGATTTACTATCCTATCTATCACTGATTAAAATACTAGAACTTTAGATTTACTATTACAATCTGTATTACATTATGCACATCACACACGTTATCTTATTAAGAGCGGGGGACAGGAACCAAACTGACTTTTTCTATCCCGTACGGAAGTATTTATACAGTCTAGCGACGTGTGGGGTACGGGGGCAGTGGTCAAGACTAACCGCCAATGAGGGTGCAGTCGTATGCGCAATTACCTTATATGGTCGCGTTTTTCAATTTCGCTTCGAGATGTGATGACCAATTACAAGACACTTGCGCTGACATGACACACCCCCAACCTTTTCTTAGAAATTCTAGGTATCTACTAGAAATGAGTTACGTTTTTGTTATGACATCCTGATAATTTGTTCTGTCCTGAACAAATGAATATGGAATCTTCAAGATGGTACAGCATTAAATTTACTCCAAAACAATGTTGTGTTAACTGTTCAGTAATATTTCAACACAATGTGCGAAAATGTTGTTCAAGACTGCGATAAAATGAACACCCAGTATTAAACAAAACATTCCCTGGAACTTATTTATAACTGTTTATAAATGCGATCCTGGGAAAAAATAACCCATGTATTAATCCAGGTTATAAACTATCTGTGTGCCAAATTTTATCCAAATCTGTTCAGCCGTTTTTGCGTGCTTGTGTAACAAACATTCAAACATCTAAATATCCAAAAATAAAACTTTCACATATTTAATATTAGTAGGATTTTATAAACGAACAATGATTTAATGTAGGGTCAACATATATTTACCTTTTGTTGTAGCCTGGCTCCTAATTGCGTAACACACTATTGGTCAGATTTAGTGATGTGCCGGATCTTAACTTTCTTACGCAATCGGTTTCGGTGCGCGTGACCTTGAAAAGATACTTGACGCCACTTGATGCTTTGCGTGACAGAACAAGTTTCAACTTGCGTTGCGCGGGTCTTTCTTTTGTTTTGTTTTTAGTATGGGGGTGCGGGACTGCTGCGGGTGCGGGTTGTTTGAAAGAGATACCGTGGCCCCTGGCACATAGGCAACTGAAAGAACACGGGTGGGTTTTAGTCAGTAAAATTCTGACACGCCCTCCCGCTCCGGAGCGGGAGAAGTTATTTGATGATTTCCCAACCAAAAAAAAAAAACACTGGGCAGCATTGATAACGGTGTTGTTTGTTGTACGAGTTAAAAAATGTCTACAAAGAAGTTGAGTAGTGCAATTGGGAATTATTAATAAGATAAAAGATCTATAAAAGACGTCAAAAATGTAACGGATAGGGATACGGATCTTTTTTCTCCCGCGGATATCTGCGAATACGGATACGGATATCCAGAACATCACTACACAGAATCTGATTAATTTTGAATGTTATTGCTAAATTAATGTTAGTGAACTGGCAAACTGTTAGTGAACTGTCAAAATGAAAGTCATTCCTACTGTTAGTGTGTTACGCAACTACCCTGCATTACTTATTCAATAGAATTTTCTTAAATAAGTTGATACAGTTGGCAATTTCGCTAGATCTTCTTGAGTAGTACATTAAAACCTTGCAAACAAGCTATCATACAGCGCCACCATTATATAAGCTCTTGAATAACCCAAGCTTTTGTCGACAGATGGGAAAAAGCCACATGGCCCCAATCCGCCATGGGAGGTGCGGCCAGCGCCGTGGCAGCGGGTGCCATGGTGGGGGCCGTGGCTTTAGCTGGCTCCTCTCCATCATCAGCGACTCTTGCCAACCCTGAGCCTCGTGACTCTGCTAGTTTGACTCCTGGCAGCGCGTTATCCCTGACACCTAACTCTTCGTGTGAAGAGCTGAGGGCAGATTCCGGTAAGTTTTATGAACTAGTTTTTAGGGTTCGAACGGAACCAAGCCTCCGCTGTCCTTCAGTCTGTCTGTCAGCGGGCTGTATCTCATGAACCGTAATAGGTAGACAGTTGAAATTTTCACAGACTGTGTACATCTGTTGCGGCTATTACAACAAAATATAACAAAAATAAAATAATGTTAAATACTGGCAAAAAAAACTAATTTCTTGAATGGCGACTATATAATAAATTAGTTTTTTTTTAAATAAAATATAACATCACTCCATGTTTCCCTGAATGGCAGGACAGGTGTACCTATAGCACAGCCACATCTCGCCAGTTATGTTTAAAACAGTCAGTCAGTTCAGTTCTGTAGTGTTAAATATTACGGTGGTACGTAAACCTCCGACACGCACTTGGCCGGTTTTTAAAGTACCCATTATGAGATTTTAGTACCTATGTATTGTTAGATATCTACTTGGCCATTTTACCATCGTTTATATTTTGAGTCTTCCACAGCCGATCACAGTCTTATAATTAGACTCTAATATGTCATTGTTGTTAACATCATAAGAGAACTAGCAAATTGCATAAAACGTAACAAAATTTGAATTTCGCGGGCAAACCTGGTGCTTTCACCTTAAGGCGGTTCCCGAGCAAAAAACCTTGAGCATTCGTTCCCTCTTTGCCGCACCTCACCTCTACAATACTTCGTAAACTTTATTGGCGCCATCTGGCGAACAACTTATGAATGCACGTAAAAATCATATTTATACACAAATATACCCTCTCATCCACATACACACACACACACACACACATACACGCGCACATACACTTATGCTCACTCTGAGACACAAACATACACACAAACACTCGCAAACTCATCAAAGGCTTCTTTTAACCGTTTTTAGTTTATTTTACTTTTTTTCTGTTATCACCATATTCTTTTTATTTTTGTTAATCTTTTTGCATAAGATTCTGTAATATCTCCTACTGGGAGAGGGCACTGGCTCTTGTAACACAGGTATATCACCTAGCACATGAGTCAGGGACTTCACACTATTTTTGTAACCACTTTCTTGTGTAATAAAGATTATTATTATTATTTCCTTTATACAATTATATACACATATAAATTATATTTTTAAATATTAGTATAAAAATATAAAAACATTTAAAAATATAAAAAATAGTAGCCCACCGGTATCGGGAACAAGGTCCAAGCTACCGGCGGTCAGGGCTCCAGAGAGAGGAACCTCCTAACAATGCGAGCCGTGTCCAGGAGTACCGCTTTCTGAATCAAGCCCTTGACCCAGCTGCCCAACGAGAGCCTCCTCAGATGTTGGTCGAGGCTCTTGGCTATCAAGCCATTGGCTGTAACAACTATCGGTACAATGATCGCTGAGTCCACATCCCACATGTCGACAACCTCGCGAGCCAAGTCAATATACTTTATTTGTTTATCTTTCTCGGCTTTCACGAGGTTCCCGTCATGCGGGACCGTTATATCAACGATCATTGCACGCCGTTCTAGTCGATCCACCACCACTATATCAGGTTTATTGGCAACAATGGTCCTGTCAGTGATGATGGATCGATCCCAGTACAGTGTGACATGTCCATTTTCGAGAACTGGGTCGGGCACATACCTGTAGTACGGCACTTCTGATTCCACAAGGCTATATTTTAGAGCAAGTTGCTGGTGGATAATCCTGGCTACTAGGTTGTGTCTATGCAAGTACTCCTCGTTAGCTAGACGAGAACACCCGGAGATAATGTGTCTGATTGATTCTCCTGGACGGTGGCATGCCCGACAGATGTCAACCGTGCCATCTTTCACAATAAATCTCCGGTAATTGTTCGTCATCATAACTTCGTCCATAATTGCACAGACAAAACCTTCGGTTTCCCCAAATAGGTCACCGAAACGTAGCCAGGCTACGGACGCTAGAAGGTCTACATCGGGTCCATGTAGAGCCCGGAAAAAGCGTCCGTGAAGCTCCTTACTCTGCCATACCTACATGCGATCTTTAGTGTCAAGTACTACAGGTTTGCGCCAGTTCTCTTTACCCAAGGAGAGCGGGGTGAGGCCCTTGTCCACCGCAACCACATCTCGATGCATCCCCACGTCGGTTTCTAGGAAATAATCCCTGAGACTGCATATCTCACGATTGTGGAGAGTCTTAGCATTTAAAAAGCCTCGACCTCCACATTTTCGCGGGATATACAGTCTCATTACCGATGACCGTGGGTGATGCATTCGATATGCAGTCAGCAGCGTACGGACCCTCCTATCCATGGCGTCGAGTTCGGTCTGAGTCCATTTGAGTATGCCGAAAGAGTACATCAAGACCGGCATGACCCAACCGTTGAAGGCACGCACCTTGTTTCCGCCTGATAAAAGACTATTAAATACTTTTTTCAGGCGGCCAAAGAAGCGTTCCCTCAACGATTGTTTCATGTCAGTAACATTGATGCCCAAAGCTTCCGACATACCCAAATACTTATAGGTTTCGGCTGCGGAGAGGGCTCGAAGGTTTATGGAATCCGAGAGTTGGGTTCCCACGGATTCCATAATCTCCCCTCGCTTTACATGCATGACCGCACATTTGTCCACACCAAAATCCATCCTGATGGCGCTACTGAAGGTTTCAGTTACTTTCAGTAGCTCCATCAGTTGCAAATTGTTGGGGGCAAAGAGTTTTAGGTCATCCATGTAGAGGAGGTGAGATATAACCTGACCACCTCTCCTCAGTCGATAGCCTATACCTGAATCCTCCAGCAGTGTGCTTAGAGGATTCAGGGCTAGGCAGAACCAAAGCGGACTCAAACTGTCGCCCTGAAATATGCCTCGCTCAATCCTTATCGGCTTGCTATTCCTCTGGATATTTCGACATCCTGGATATCGAAGGACTGTCCTCCATTGCCCCATACATGACATCAGGAAGGCGCGCAGAGTTGTATCTACTTTATACAACTCCAACACCCTCATGAGCCATGTATGTGGCACCGAGTCATAGGCCTTCTTGTAATCTATCCAACATGTCGAAAGATCCTTTCGGAAACGACGAACCTGTTGGCTAATGGCCATATCAATGAGGAGCAGCTCCTTAGTACCGCGGGACCCGTTCCGACATCCATTTTGAGAGACAGACATGATGGAATTACTGTCTATATGATTGTAAATCTTAGCTCTCAAAATGGATGTAAGAACTTTATAGACCGTCGGTAAACACGTGATCGGCCTATAATTTTTGGGTTCCGCGGTACTACCTGATTTATGGAGCAGGTGGGTTACTCCTGTCGTGAGAAACTGGGGTAGCGAACTAGACTCTAAAGCAACCTGGTACTGAGCCGCCAAGCGAGCGTGCGATCTTTGAAACCATTTAATCCAAAAGTTGTGCAGCCCGTCCGGCCCTGGAGATTTCCAGTTGGGCAACGGACGGACTGCACGAGCTACATCTTGGGGGCAGATGGTAATAGCCCCCATTTCTGGTATTGGATCGCAGGCTCGCTCGACTTCCCGAACCCAATCACCTTCGGTGTGACTGACAGGCACCGACCAGATACTACGCCATTATTATTATTAATTATTATTATTTCCTTTATTCAATTAAATATACATATAAATTATATTTTTAAATATTAGTATACAAATATAAAAACATTTAAAAATATAAAAAATAGTAGCCCACCGGTATCGGGAACAAAGTCCAAGCTACCGGCGGTCAGGGCTACAGAGAGAGGAACCTCCTAACAATGCGAGCCGTGTCCAGGAGTACCGCTTTCTGAATCAAGCCTTTGACCCAGCTGCCCAACGAGAGCCTCCTCAGATGTTGGTCGAGGCTCTTGGCTATCAAGCCATTGGCTGTAACAACTATCGGTACAATGATCGCTGAGTCCACATCCCACATGTCGACAACCTCGTGAGCCAAGTCAAGATACTTGATTTGTTTATCTTTCTCGGCTTTCACGAGGTTCCCGTCATGCGGGACCGTTATATCAACGATCATTGCTCGCCGCTCTAGTCGATCCACCACCACTATATCAGGTTTATTGGCGACAATAGTCCTGTCAGTGATGATGGATCGATCCCAGTACAGTGTGACATGTCCATTTTCGAGAACTGGGTCGGGCACATACCTGTAGTACGGCACTTCTGATTCCACAAGATTGTATTTCAGAGCAAGTTGCTGGTGGATAATCCTGGCTACTAGGTTATGTCTATGCAAGTATTCTTCGTTAGCTAGACGAGAACACCCGGAGATTATGTGTCTGATTGATTCTCCCGGACGGTGACATGCCCGACATATGTCAACCGTGCCATCTTTCACAATAAATCTCCGGTAATTGTTCGTCATCATAACTTCGTCCATAATTGCACAGACAAAACCTTCGGTTTCCCCAAATAGGTCACCGAAACGTAGCCAGGCTACGGACGCTAGAAGGTCTACATCGGGTCCATGTAGGGCCTGGAAAAAGCGTCCGTGAAGCTCCTTACTCTGCCATACCTCCATGCGATCTTTAGTGTCAAGCACTACAGGCTTGCGCCAGTTCTCTTTACCTAAGGAGAGCGGGGTGAGGCCCTTGTCCACCGCAACCACATCTCGATGCATCCCCACGTTGGTTTCTAGGAAATAATCCCTGAGACTGCATATCTCGCGATTGTGGAGAGTCTTAGCATTTAAAAAGCCTCGACCTCCACATTTTCGCGGGATATACAGTCTCATTACCGATGACCGTGGGTGATGCATGCGATATGCAGTCAGCAGCGTACGGACCCTCCTATCTATGGCGTCGAGTTCGGTCTGAGTCCATTTGAGTATGCCGAAAGAGTACATCAAGACCGGCATGACCCAACCGTTGAAGGCACGCACCTTGTTTCCGCCTGATAAAAGACTATTAAATACTTTTTTCAGGCGGCCAAAGAAGCGTTCCTTCAACGATTGTTTCATGTCAGTAACATTGATGCCCAAAGCTTCCGACATACCCAAATACTTATAGGTTTCGGCTGCGGAGAGGGCTCGAAGTTTTATGGAATCCGAGAGTTGGGTTCCCACGGATTCCACAATCTCCCCTCGCTTTACATGCATGACCGCACATTTGTCCACACCAAAATCCATCCTAATGGCGCTACTGAAAGTTTCAGTTACTTTCAGTAGCTCCATCAGTTGCAAATTGTTGGGGGCAAAGAGTTTTAGGTCATCCATGTATAGGAGGTGAGATATAACCTGACCACCTCTCCTCAGTCGATAGCCTATACCTGAATCCTCCAGCAGTGTGCTTAGAGGATTCAGGGCTAGGCAGAACCAAAGCGGACTCAAACTGTCGCCCTGAAATATGCCTCGCTCGATCCTTATCGGTTCGCTATTCCTCTGGATATTTCGACATCCTGGATATCGAAGGACCGTCCTCCATTGCCCCATACATGACATCAGGAAGGTGCGCAGAGTTGTATCTACTTTATACAATTCCAGCACCTTCATGAGCCATGTATGTGGCACCGAGTCATAGGCCTTCTTGTAGTCTATCCAACATGTCGAAAGATCCTTTCTGGAACGACGAACCTGTTGGCTAATGGCCATATCAATGAGGAGCAGCTCCTTAGTACCGCGGGATCCGTTCCGACACCCATTTTGAGAGACAGACATGATGGAATTGGCGTCTACATGGTTGTAAATTTTAGCTCTCAAAATGGATGTAAGAACCTTATAGACCGTCGGCAAACACGTGATCGGCCTATAATTTTTGGGTTCCGCGGTACTACCAGATTTATGGAGCAGGTGGGTAACTCCTGTCGTTAGGAACTGGGGTAGCGAACCAGACTCCAAAGCAGTCTGGTACTGGGCCGCCAAGCGAGCGTGTGATCCAATGAACCATTTGATCCAGAAGTTGTGCAGCCCGTCCGGCCCTGGAGATTTCCAGTTTGGCAGCGGACGGACTGCACGAGCTACATCTTGGGGGCAGATGGTAATAGCCCCCATTTCTGGTATTGGATCGCAGGCTCGCTCGACTTCTCGAGTCCAATCACCTTCGGTGTGACTGACAGGCACCGACCAGATATTGCGCCAAAAAGAGCACATGGCATCATCATCCGGTAGGCGCGTATCAGCCACACCTTGATCCGGTTGCTCCCAAGCCCTATAAACCCACCTTTCATCACTCTGGAAGGTGCGGTTCTGAGTGTATCGGTCTACTCGCCGCTTATACCTACGGATACGGTTTGCCCATGCATACACTTTCTGCTTCAGGAAGTCTATGCGCTCTGCGACACGGGACATATAATCCTGAGGGCTGGTATCAGTCCCTAAGAATGCCCGCCTCACAAAGCGCATCACTCTAGGGCGAGTGTTGCCCTCCCTGAAGCAGATTAGTTTGCCGATGAGGGCTCTGGCCCCACCAATACGACGTTCAATTCTGCACTGCCAAGCTGGTATGGCTGGTTTAGGTCGTGTAGCTCTAGAGTCATTAGCGAATTTTACGTGAGCTACACGACATGCCGCTACAGCCGCACAGTACAGAATTGAATGAGTATCGGTGAGGTCTTCGCAGTCATCAAAATAGTTTGACAACAGCGAATCCAGAGCCGCCACCAGCGCCCTATTTTTGTTATGCATGGGCAAACGAGGTAAGCGTGGCCTAAGTTCGGGCGACATGAACCGGTATTCCCGAATCGCACCCTCCAAAGCACTCCTCAATTCCTCATTGCACTGGGTACTTACGTTAGTAACCCTATCATCAGTCCCCTCGTCAGTTTGATCTGTATTTAACTGTGGTGGTATTTGTGATTCCACCACATTCTGTAACGGGGGAGCGATGACATGGCTACTCTGCATTTCATTGCGTAGGCGATCAAGTACTGTGTCATCCAACATATGGTTACGCTGGATGACCCGCACCTGATCCGATAGTCGTTGTTTATTAATAGGTCTTTACCTATGAAATTGCCGTTTTGTATGAAAAAATTTAAACGAATTTTTTTCATGTATTTTTTATTTGTATTAATCGAAGTAATCACCCATGCAATCAATGCATCTTTGCCATCGCAGTGGCAGTTTATTGATGCCCTTCTTAAAGAAATCAGCTGGACGGGAGGCAACAAATTCTTCAAAGGCATTTTGTACTGCCTCTCGGGTATTGAATTTTTTTCCCGCCAAGAAGTTATCCAAATTCTGGAAAAAGTAGTAGTCTGTAGGCGCAAGGTCTGGTGAGTAGGGTGGATGACGGAGAGCTTCCAACCCCAGTTCTTGCAACTTGGAGACCGTCTGCTGTGCAGTATGAGGTCGCGCGTTGTCGTGCAGGAGCAGCGGAGACGAGCGATTGACCAATGCTGGTTGGAGATGTGCCAGCTTCTCCATCATTGTGTTCAGTTCTTCACAGTACACATCTGCAGTAATGCTCACCCCGTTTGGTAAGAAGCTGTGATGAATCACACCGGCGCTAGACCACCAAACAGTGACCATCACTTTTCTAGGGGTAAGTTTTCGTTTAGGGCATTGTTTAGGTGCTGAACCAGGATCCAACCAACTTGCTGAGCGCTTGCGGTTATCAAACAGAATCCATTTTTCATCGCAGGTAACAATGCGGTTCAAAATTCCTTCATTTGTGTGTCTGTTGAGCAGTGCAAGGCACGTCTCGACGCGTACTTCGCGCTGACGATCATTGAGTTCGTGGGGCACCCATTTGTCAAGCTTTTTTACCTTGCCAATTTGACGCAAATGGACCAATATTGTTTTGACGCTAACGTCGAAAGCTGCTGCTAATTCAGCCGTAGATTGTGTATCATCAGCTTCCACAATCGCCTTTAATTCGTCATTGTCGACCAAAGTCTTCGGACGACCGCGAGGTTCATTTTTCAGGTCGAAATTTCCAGAACGGAAGCGAGCAAACCAATAACAGGTGGTGCGTTGGTTTGTAGTGTTAGCTCCGTAAACGTCGTTGATGTTGCGTGCCGCTTGTGCCGCGTTGCTGCCACGACGGTACTCATATTCCATAATTACTCGAATTTTTAACGTATCCATGATGACGAAAAAGATTGAAATGCGATGAAAATGTAACACTAATCAATAAACAAATGACTACCTTTGGAAAAAAAAATCCATGTTTTTAAAATAAAATTAATTTGAAATTAGAATTCTTACCCAAACAAAAATTATTTTGATTTGAAATGGCCAGTACTGCAAAACGGCAATTTCATAGGTAAAGACCTAATATTATTATTATTTACTTCACAGAATCTTAGAATTCACAAACAAGGCATTCAATAAAATTTAACAAAATAACTTTTGGACGAAAGAAACGTTGTAACTGTCTAAACGGAAACGTGATTTTTATTTGTTTTTATTTTTTAAATAAAAGAAATTGTTACCTAAATGTTAAGTTGTTGAAGTTTGTGGGGTTTAATAAAGGGGGTCGAAATTTTCATGTCGTTTCAGATCGTTTTTGTGATAGGACTCACCATTTTCGAGATATAAGCAAAAGAAAAAAAAAAGATACAGTACTGTTTTTGCACCCTCAGGCTTAGCATGACGCTTCCTATTTCTACTCTACCGTAGAATAGAAATCGCTTGTCTACCTTTCTCGGTTAAAAACTGTCAACTGTTTACACGGAAACGTAATTTTTGTCTACTATTCCGTCGACAAAACGGTTCTCTACGGTTCTTGTGCTAAGCCTGCAGAAGTCGAGGTGTGGTGTGAATTTTAGTTCTTGACTAATTTTATTCCACACCTTTTTAATCGCGATTAAAAATATTCTGATTTTCGTAGTAAATAACACAAAAACACTATAATCAAAACAAATGTCAATAACAAACTTATCATACTTATATTATTTCCTATTGATAATGTGACGTGGCGAGCAAGTGCACTTGCAGCCAGCCGACGCGGTGACAAACGACACGGGTTCCACCCTCTAGGCCTTACGGCAGACTGAATCTCGATACCCCGCGCATGAATACAGTGGTAAATACAGCCAGATGTTAAAATAAAATCGTTATAAAATCAAAATTTGGAGTTTTGTAAAAAAACCTACTTGCATATTGTTCATGATTAAATTGCCTATCTACTAGTGTCAGTAACATAACGAAAATAATGCTTACTTCACGAGGAGATGCATGTTATAAATCATTGTTATTCATTTCTTAGGTATCGTTGTAAGGCGATTTGTTAAACAAAAACTACTTAAAAAAAACGTAATCATCCAGGAATCAAGATTATGTAGGATTTTAATGTATTTTTTTAGTTGTTATTTCATTTAATTAACGAGTAGATAGCTCCAAAAAACTGCCCAAAACACGGCTGGTGCGAAGTTTTGGTAGGTCACGCGCCTTAAACATTGACAGCAAGCCCCCTTTCTATTAGGTTCAAACCATCAAGCCAGTTTTTGAATTATAGTTATAGAAATGCAGTGCTACAAACAAAACTGACAACTTAGGCCGGTGGTAAGTTGTCATTTTTGTATTTAGAACTTTACTAAAATCGAGATAAAGTTGGAAATACAAAACCTGGCGCAGAGCTTAAGGCTAGAACTAAAGTTAGATCGCGTTTTGTACTAAAAAGATTAGAGAAGTATTGGCTGATGTAACAACTTTGTTTACGAACACTTACTTAGTTTGTTAGAGGAGATTATTTCAGTCGGTTTTCTTTTAGAGATTGTTTTCCCAGCTGCAACGTTGAGATTGGTCCATCTTCTCTCCTTTGTTCAATTTTATTGCACGTTCTTAAAACTCAACTTAACAAATAAAGTTCTGATTTACAACTTACTTAACTAACGCTCTTGCGCATAAAAAATGAAGTGTTCTGAATCGTAAATGTAAAAGTTAAACAAACCATGCAATACATAAACCGGTGAGTATTCATGTTATATTTTTATATTTTCGGATATTGTTTATGATTCGTGAGAGTTTTAGAGAAACATTCAATGTATCAGATGTTTAGTTTAGAATATCGGTTATTTGCGGGTATTCTGATAGCAAAAAGGCTACAGTTAAAACTCTACTAGGAATTTAATAATCGAAAGAAATCACCTCGCTCTCCTCTCCATAACAATTTATTTCCATAACTTTACTATGTCACCACCATTTATTTGGCGCCCAACTACCAACGCAACGGTTAAAAAGCAGATACAGCTTCTTGAAATCGATAGCGTCCGCACCAAGTAACCCGGTCGACGCCCGTCGCAAACTCTGGCAGGATGCCTTTCCCCCACCTACTCACTATCTACCATTAAACGAGCATCTTACTGCAGGGTGTAACCACCTAGAGACGCCCTGTACCATCTCTGAACCCAAGTGGGAAGGTGTAAGTCCAACCTCGTAATGGGGCTACCTCGACAGAACGACAGCAGGGTATGGATGTGAAGCTGTATCACAAACTATGCTCCACTTCCTATCTTGCCCTCTGTGCCACAAAACATGCAGCCAAGGTGACCTCTGCACTGCCACCGACCGCGCCGTGGGAGTAGCGTAGTTTGGGAGCAACAAAAGTGTATAACTATCGTGCCAGCGCGCAGCGACAAGATGAAGAAGAAGACACCCTTATATGAACGTACCATTCATGAGTTTAAATCAATTTCAAGAGATTACCTAAGCAGAAGAATTAGTATTTGCTAAATATATTTTCATCACGTTCATCCTTCTATAATACTCTTATAAAATTATTCATGTGAAATTTTATATAAGTATTTGTTATTCAATCTCGCCGAAAGGATGAACGGATTTGGATGAAATTGACACACAGACAGTTTATACCCTGGATTAACAAATAGGATAGTTTTTATTCTGGTAGTGGGTCCCATATACCATCGCGGGCAAAGCCGCGTGAAAATCCTAGTGTATAATAAAGCTAAGTTTTGTTCAGCGAGCGCGTTATATTTGGACAAACAAGTAATAGTATTTACTTGATTTAAATAGACGACTTCCAAAAGACGAAGAATAGGTACGGTCTATGATGTTTTCACGGTTTCTTATATCCTCTGTAAAACAGGCATGAATACCATTCCCTCCTAAAGTGTTTCCTCATTTTCTTTTCCAAATGTTTAAATGTTACAAACATATAATTCATATTTTGCAAAATGTCTTTCTCTGAAAATTAGATCTGTGCAAACAAAACTGTTGAAGGCGAGTCTTTAACATGCATCTTAGTTTCGTATCATTTTATAATTTTCCGCAACTTGTGTCACAACAACGCCCAATGTATGTTTGTGTGCAATCATCATTGTAATAATGATGATTGCACAGTGTTCAAAAGCTTGATCGAGGCCCTGTAAAGGCTGACGCAGATATGGGCGGGCCCCACAGCATTACATCAATCATACTTTATACCTTTCATATTGTATGAATTACATTTTAATGCGTTTAAAGCTAAAGTAAAATCCAACCTTTGTTCTAAGGCATACTATTTTATCAACGACTACTTAAACGATAAGAATTATTGGTCGCTGTGATAACTCAAGACAACGTTTGTGTTCTTTGACCAGAATTAGCTTACCTACTGACAGGTCATATATGAGTTCCTTCATATCATTGTTTATTTTATTTGACTGTATAAACCGTTTTTTTTATTATTTATTAATGATTTTTTTTTCATTTATTGTTGAATGTTAATTTCGACTATTAATTACCTATTATTGTATAGAATCAAGTTCTTCCAACTTAACAGACAGCTGTGCTGCTGAGGATTTGTTTTGCCACTTCTTCTTCCCAGCTAAAGCACTAGGAAGTGGCGAAAGGTGGGCGTTTTTTGGGGACTGTCTTATGTAATTTGACGTTCAAAAAGTGCTGACTTTTGATTCTGATTTTGATTTTGATTTTGACTATACGATCGTCGAATCCGACTCAGCTGGGCAGTGTTCGGAAAGCTACGCAATATCTTCTCGTCCCTCATACCGCAGTATTTCAAGATAAAAGTCTTTGACTAGTGGGTGTTACCTGTGATGACCACTGAAACAGTCGGTCAAAATGAGCCTCATAAGAAAGCTGAAAGTTACCCAAAGAGCAATGGAGAGGGCTATACTTGTAGAAAGCAGAAATGAAGAAATCCAAGGTAACCGAAATAGGCCAAAGAATTGGCAAAGTTAAGTGCCAGTGGGCAGCGTACATTGCTCACAGAACAGAAGGCCGATGGGGCAAAAAAGGTCCTGGAGTGGCGACCGCATATGTACCGGAAAACGCAGCGTTGGAAAACTCCCCATAAGGTGGACCGATGACCTGGTGAAGGCCGCAGGAATCCGCTGGATGCGTGAAGCACAGAAAAAGTCGAAGTGGCGGTGCTTGAGGGAGGCCTGTGTCTAGCAGTGGACGATTTTCGGCTGAAATGATGTTGATGATGATCGCACACACACAGGTGGGCTTCATCACGCTTTTTTGTGTGGATGCGTGCTGCGGCACGATGCGGCTGCTGTACGCGCTCAACAGCATGGGAGCTAGCTGTTTTAATTAGTAGCTAAAACAAAACAACAAAAGACATTTTGTGAAACAGATTTTTACGACACTGGGCGAAACTCTCAGTGGAGCGAGGCGTTGTGGCCTCAGAAAAGCATACTCCGTAGCCTTATTCACGCCGTGGTAGGTACCTATACGTTTTAAACACAGAACCGTAAAAGTAAAACATTTTGGCACAAAACCGTAAACTATAACACGCGTGTATATTCTGTAAATGGATGACCTTATTCTGTCAACGTGAGTCACTCCATACTCGACGTCGGAACGTTCGCACGATGTTCGCGAGAGTTTCTTTGATCGGGGTAGCGTAAACCATCGCGGGAAGCGATGAGAAATATGCCTTGGAGAGATTTTATCTTGTGAATGATAAAGTAGCTGTTAGATTCGGGTTTGCTTGGTATTAAAGATTCTACGTTTTGCCTGTCTATAAAGCGTGATAATTTACAAAAGACATTATAATACAATTGCATTGGAAAAAGGCATAAAGTAAAATAATTGGACCAAAACTGGGATATTAAGGTACAAATCAGCATGAATTAATAAAAACTCGTCGAGGGAATAACATAACCTGTACTGTAGCCAGTTAAATATTACGAAGAAATGCATAAAATGCTTACGGCAGTCTCCTGAAAGTTTTTCAGATAACTTCAAGGATAGGTTTTTGAAAATCTGGCTTAGTTTTGTTCGTGAACACAACCAACACATTGTTCCGTTTCAGAGCACTAATGAATTTCATCTTCTTCCATGACAAACGTGTAGGAATAAACTGGAATTTAAAAATGATGTATGACGCTAAGCTCCTAAGACAAATAGGTATTGTCCACGAAAGTTCCCCGAAACCCACCGAAAACGAAAAGCCGCAAAAATTAAAATCAAACTCATCGTACAAAATATCAGTTATAATGTCGCGTGACAGATAGAGCAAGGTCTCAATTAACAAACCACTTCTAGAAACTAAATTTTGGCACAAACTTTATCTAAACATTTGATAAATTGCACGAAAGAACGCAGACTTTTCCATTCCCCGAAAAATCAATTCATCTGATTCATCAGACAAAGTTTCCTGGATTTCCCAGAAAGTTTCCACAATAACCGGTCGATCTGTTCCAGGTACGCGCAAGAATGTGCGGGACGACGGTGACAACACATTTCTGCAAGCTCCGACGCAGGTCAGAATCAACATTGTATAATAAATTCCACAGTACAACTTACACTACAGCAGACCCTCTAACTTGCCCTTTATAATGTTAGGAAGTTATGTATTTTGGTCACCGATAGTAAATAGTGATAATTATTTCTATATATCTAGGACACTCGTTTTTAAATAATAACATCCAGTCGAGTCGATCTTCATGGTTACGCACCGCTTGCTGAGGTCGGTCCATGGATGGGTGATCATCCATTACATACGAGGACTGCTTCGTGCCTCGGAAAGCATGCGAACCGTTGGTTCCGGCTGTCATTTGTAGATCGTTGACAGTCGTTATGGGTAGTAAGAAGCCTGAAAGTCTGATAACCAGTCTTACCAAGAGGTATCGTGTTTCCCACATAGATAGTCGCTACACTTAAACACTGGTGTTCAGTTTCATCCGGTTAGACTGGATACCGACAACAATATACTTAGACTAGGCAGCTGATGATGATATATCTAGATCAGATCATGATGTAAAAAGCAGATCAGACAGTCCCATTGCAATTACATCATAACAAGCAATTTCTGATTTAAAAGAAATAAGCATCGACTTCATTATTTGGTAGGGAAATTGTCGATTAGGAATTCAATGTTAAAAGGTCCGCAAACAGAAACTGAATTATGCTTTAAAACATTATTGTATAGATAATGGGGTATAGGTGTAAATATTTACACCCTGGGGGAAAGCCAATGCATTGGTAAATATTTCCGAGAAAGAAACACAAACAACATTGCTATTAATTTTGTATGACGAACCTTTTACCAAGATTATTTCCAAACAGGAAAATAACATGATTGAAAAATATTTTTTGAGTGTTGCAAATTATTTTGGGCAAGAACTTTTTGTAGTAATGGACTGACAAACAATTGTTACTTTTGTCACAATATCAAGATTCCTATCAAGTTTTGTTTGTAGTTGACATTCTGTCATACCTACACAGTGGTATTCCTTGAAATAGTTATTGAAAATAGACCCATTCACCGCGATTCCGTCTGTTAAACGACTGGCAAAATTATTTATAACGATTATTTGTGCTATAGTTGAACCATGCGTAGGTTGCGCACACACATAACTGATTAAATGGAAAACTAAACTATCGATTTTTTACTTTAGATTTTTTTATTGTTTTTATTGCATTATTTAAATGGCAAGTCATGAAACAACAGCCATCATCACCGTCATGAACAATCTGTTGAGGAAATCCAATCTAGTCAGCACCAAAATGATTTGTTTGAAGCTACTCTCGGACACAGTAATAACTTATTTGACGTTCCAATCGGCAACCATTCTCTTAGAATTTAGAACTTTATTATTTTTACTAAGGTAAGTAGGAATTGCCTTTCTATTATGAATTTTCTTGGTTTTGAATCGAATTCAGAACGTTTTATTTAGAACACAAACAAATAACGGTACTTTTAAGCCCAAACATATTAGAACTAAAGTTGTTTATAGATTTCTAGCCACAACAAACCACGTTTTGACGAAAAAAAATAAACAATATTCTAAAAATGACTACGATAAGATTGACAACCGATGGCTGAGCGATCAACATTCGTCAAACGTGCCAACTACAGCGGGTTCGATTTCTACACGGATAATATTTGTGTGGCCTACATAGTTGCTTAGGATCTGGTTGTTTGGGCATGTTTAATTTTGGGCTATAAACACACGGACGAAGGAGAAATCGATGTTGTAAAATAATTTTTTTTTGCCTTAGGTTTAGTTGATGCATGTTTTAATAGTTTTGTGAATAGTTTCTACCTAAGTCGATGTTAAATTCCCTCCACAATCATCTGCCTAAACGTTTACACACGAATCATATCAATTACGTATATAATACTTAGAAATATAAAAGCGGAACCCTAACTTCTAAAAGTACATAATCTCTTTTATCAAAATACGAAGTATTTTTATATGCCTCTTACCTCCTCACAATATATGCCTCTTACCTCCTCACAATATTATCATCATGATCCTTTTCTTCTGATTCCAATTTATTTGGGGCGTGTGTAATACGTCTTCTTCCATTTATTTGGGGCGTGTGCAACATGTCCTCTTCCATTTATTTGGGGCGTGTGCAACATGTCCTCTTCCATTTATGTGGGGCGTGTGAAACACGTCTTCTTCCATTTATTTGGGGCGTGTGCAACATGTCCTCTTCCATTTATTTGGGGCGTGTGCAACATGTCCTCTTCCATTTATGTGGGGCGTGTGCAACACGTCTTCTTCCATTTATTTGGGGCGTGTGCAACATGTCCTCTTCCATTTATTTGAGGTGTGTGCAACATGTCCTCTTCCATTTATGTGGGGCGTGTGCAACACGTCTTCTTCCATTTATTTAGGGCGTGTGAAACATGTCCTCTTCCATTTATTTGAGGTGTGTGCAACATGTCCTCTTCCATTTATATGGGGCGTGTGCAACACGTCTTCTTCCATTTATTTGGGGCGTGTGCAACATGTCCTCTTCCATTTATTTGAGGTGTGTGCAACATGTCTTCTTCCATTTATTTGGGGCGTATGCAACACGTCTTCTTCCATTTATTTGGGGCGTGTGCAACATGTCCTCTTCCATTTATTTGGGGCGTGTACAACATGTCCTCTGTCATTTATTTCGGGCATGTGCAACATCTCTTCTTCCATTTATTTGGGGCGTATGCAACACGTCTTCTTCCATTTATTTGGGGCGTGTGCAACATGTCCTCTTCCATTTATTTGGGGCGTGTACAACATGTCCTCTGTCATTTATTTCGGGCATGTGCAACATCTCTTCTTCCATTTATTTGGGGCGTACGCAACATGTCCTCTTCCATTTATTTGAGGTGTGTGCAACATGTCCTCTTCCATTTATGTGGGGCGTGTGCAACACGTCTTCTTCCATTTATTTGGGGCGTGTGCAACATGTCCTCTTCCATTTATTTGAGGTGTGTGCAACATGTCTTCTTCCATTTATTTGGGGCGTGTGCAACACGTCTTCTTCCATTTATTTGGGGCGAGTGCAACATGTCCTCTTCCATTTATTTGGGGCGTGTGCAACATGTCCTCTTCCATTTATTTGGGGCGTGTGCAACATGTCCTCTTCCATTTATTTGCGGCGTGTGCAACATTTCCTCTTCCATTTATTTGGGGCATGTGCAACATCTCTTCTTCCATTTATTTGGGGCGTACGCAACATGTCCTCTTCCATTTATTTGGGGCGTGTGCAACATGTCTTCTTCCATTTATTTGGGGCGTGTGCAACATGTCTTCTTGCATTTATTTGGGGCATGTGCAACATGTCTTCTTTCATTTATTTGGGGCATGTGCAACATGTCTTCTTCCATTTATTTGGGGCATGTGCAACATGTCTTCTTCCATTTATTTGGGGCGTGTGCAACATTTCTTCTTCCATTCTTCCCTATTAGTCGTCATCTCACTAGTCATCCCCTTTCACAATAATAATAATAAAACATTTAAAATTGGCTTCGGCTCCTCGTACGCCTTCAAAATGTCCAGGACCCCAGAATCAGAAGATAATTACATCGAAGAAATTTAAATAATAATATATATGTAAATAATTCACCCAATCTCTCCACCTAGGACGACAGCTCCACCTCACCTTCACCAAACAAGCTCCACAAGAGTCCATGGGGCAAAATGAGAGACATCATCCAGACCCACAGAGAGTCTGTCAAGAAGAAGACCACCACCAGCAGAGGGTCCAAGAGTTCTCCCGACGTGGTGCCGAAGAGACGGAGGTCACTCAGTGATGGAGGGGACAGCGATGCTCCACCGGCGCTGACCCTGACGATACCTTCGTCTGAAGAACTTGGTGAGTTTCGATTGTGATTCTTGAGCCTCGTTTTAATGGTAGCCAAAGTGCGAACGCTGCCGGAAAGATATTCATGGTAAGTTTTCACCTTACAGTACTACTCCTTTTGCCTCATTGACGTTCATACATCGTGTCATACACGCACGCCGCACCGGTTGCGACTACTAATGGTAGTAAAATGCATAGGGAACGCCAGGCAATTCAAACATAAATGCATTCAATGCTTGAAAAACCGAGTCATACCTGTCCGCTATCACATCATACTCACAATACCTTTACTTCAGTGTTTCCCAACAATACGGCTACATGGCTTTGGGTGAAACCGCACCCTATTACTTGTGCATTTGGCGATCTTATGACTGCGTCAGCGAGCGGAGTTGGCGCAGCCGAATTTTGGGCCAAAGATGTTTGAATTTATTTGCCATCGACACGCTAAGAAGAAGAAGCACCGAAAGTGAACAAATATAAAGTCTAACAGAATCTATATCCGGTATTGGCTATATGTGAGGTGTAGGAGTTGTCTTGAAGGTTACACGGAATATATTGAGCATAGGGAAACTGTAAACAATTGAACATCCTTATTGTTAAAACAGACTTTAGCGCCAAATAATGAAATGTTATTGATGTTAGCCGTTCGACATTAACGAGTCAAATAACGCTAAACATTTACGATTTAGGTTAAAAATATACTCCTCTTTAGTTTATTTAATTTAGTAGCTGATCAGGCTATTTTATAAGGTTTGTCGAATTTCTAGTGTCTACATTATGATACACTCATTCCTCAGTCATTTTGCCGCTTCTTTCTTAACATGTCGATGACATTCTAAATCGATTCGGCTACTTGTTCAGTGCCATCACTAGAGTCCAGTCTGCCTCTGTTTTGCATCACTGTTATAGTCACTCAGTCAATCTCATCAGTGATGTTTATTCTTGTTGAAATAAGGTTGTTGTTGGGTTGCTTTCGGAGATAAAATGTAGGGCAGGTAGGAAAGGACTTTAGAATGAGAACCGAAATCGTTTTGCCTTTTGAGGTTATGCTAGACATACCTATTCATACTATTTTTTGTACGTATATGTACTTACAGACACATACAAAATTAAAATATCCACGTAGCTCTACATGTTCCAGTCACTGTTTTAGTTTTTGTTGTAAACAGAGCTTATATTTGTGCCAATACAAAGTGTATCACGACTTTGTATCTGTTTATAGCACGTGCAGCAATCAAAACAATTTTGATTACATTGAAATCAGTTTGCGTCAGTCCCTCATAAATCATTTACCATAACTGCTGATGGACCATCTCTAAATCTCGTATTTTACAAAATTCTGGCAAAATAAAACCATCTATTTCCTCTTTAGTATTGGTGCCATATATTTAACAATCCAGAATCTGGGCTTCTTCAACTAATATCACTAGACCTGCAAGATCCTCCTCTAAATAAAAAAAGTCTCATTTCTATTGCTAGGTATTTAATAATCCAGAGGGAAGCCTATTAGAATCCCACTGCAGTACAAAGGCCTCTTCTTATATAGAGAAGGCATGAGCATTGATCACCACGATTGCTCAAAGCAGATGGCGGTTTCAGACATATATCACCTAACTAAGCGTGATCAAAAGCCACGCTTAGACACAAAAACTCAAGCCTTGGCTTAAAAACAACTAAGACTTGGTACGGCTGACAGCACATCTGGGAACTTGACAAGTGTTCTCTCTTCCAGAATCTGAACCCTCCCACCCTGTTCTTCGCAAGCAGCGATCCCTGGAGCTTGGCGCCAGACTCCCCCAGCACCGCCCCCCTCGAGCCTCCAAGTGGACCAAGGTCAAGAGAGCCTTTCTGACGTCAGCGTCTGCCTCAGTCCCGTCCAGCCCTAACAGGCATTCTGCGTTCTTCACCGATGCAGGTTAGTGCCTACTTTTCCATCTTCATTAACCAGACCCGTAGTACTCCTTACACGGACAGCATCTTCTCATATTGTGCCAGAGCCTTGCGATTCTTCTTATGAGTACCTATAAAATACATGTGTTATCCCACGTTTTTGCGAAAAAACTTTTGCAGAAATGCAACAAAATATTTGGTTTTAGATGTTGTGTGTATGTATAGTAATAGCAGCAGCTTAGAAAATAGCTTGGATTCAGACCAAATTTAACTTACAGGGCTAAAGAGAAGATGACCTAAGTCCCTAATACTCACAAGTGCCCATAACTCCATAGATTTGGAAGACCAGCTCATTCCCCGACCATCACAATTTACGGTAGTACGGGAACAATATTATTGCTATTCACTCTTTTTATTGCCACAACTATAGCCAAATCCCAATTGTCGTCAGTAAGTCGGTTACACTTTATTTATGCAATCATATGGCAATATTATTGTTTATTGAGATGAGTTATGAAAAAGTTTGCAATTGAATTGAATTTATGTTTCATTTGTAAGTCCCATTCGGAAATAAACTGAATTTATTGCAAACATTTTAGCGCATCTAAATCATTTCTAAGCTCATGCTTTATGTTTAAGAAAAAGGAACATTTTGTGCTGGCGGAGGTCTTATATAGGTGTTAATTTATTTTATTTCGTGTATGTTGTCTTCAGATCATATCAGTTCATAGTTTATTTTACTGTCAGGATGCTAGCAGGGTACTGAACAGGCTGAAATGTAAGAAACGAAAAATACAGGAAAACGCTGAAACCCAAGGTGGACTTAAACGTCAAATCTGAAAACATGCTGTTAAAAATAAAATAAGAACATTATTTTTATTTTATACTCATGGGAGTGATCAGGGTAAGCTACGCTTGCCGTGGTTTGTCCGCAGATGGGTGATTGTCTTTCCATACCAAGACCTCTCAGTGCCTCAGGTCCCGGTTGTCATTTGTGGATCTTTGACAGTTGTTACGGGTCGTGTGAAGCCCGAAAATCTAACAACCTGTCTTACGAAGGGGTATCGTATTACCCAATAACTGGTTTGGCGAGGTCAAATAGATGATCGCTCCATGTGAAATACGGGTATTCAGCTTCATCTGGTTAGACTGGAATCTGACCCAAACCTAGTTGTGAAAAGGCCAGGTAGATGATGACTTCTGGGAGTGATCATTATTTAAATCAGCATATCGAGAGACACAAAAAGCCAAAACGCCCATTCAGAAAACATTAAAACTATGGCACACAGTTCCAAATACCGCACAATACGTAACTACCGGCGTATTAGTAAGTTATTTTAGTAATATTACTCATACATTAGCAGATCTGTCGATATTACTGCTTGCCGATCACGTCACAACCGTCCATGACACATATTTGTTTCACACGATTGAGTTTTTGCTGCAAATTATACGGGAATTTTGGCAATGAGCAGCATTTGAGAGGAGTAACTGGTCATTAAGGGCTATATTAATAGTTCACGTGGATGTGACTTTATGTTTGTCAAGAGTGAGTGGGTTTTTTTTTTGGGTGTTAAATCATCGAGACCTTTGGGGGTTCTTTTACCAAGGGGTAACACGATAGCCCTTGCTTAAAGACCCCCTCCAGAAGGTCTTCAGAAAATAAAATTTCCCTATTTCCGAAAAAAAATTGAGGAAAGGGGAATTTAATTTTATGAAAACTAGGTTGTGGAGATCAGATAGGCAGTCGCTCCATGGCGAAAACTGGTATTCAGTTGCATCTGGTAAGACTGGAAGCAGGGGTCAGCTTCCAGTCTTACCAATAGAGAAAAGGCTGGCTAGGCAGATGATGTTGGAAGACCTCTAACCAGTTATCGACCAACAATCATTTTGTGTGATGCGAGTTTCACACGTCTTTTCAAATTAACGCCTCGGTTGTTTACGCAAAATACCTTCTATAAACAAAATAAATGTTTTGTAAATATCTCCTACGAATTTCAACGCAAGCCATAACCTTATAAACGGAAGTTCGTTTTATATAATCCCAAATGTTCCCAGGAAATGATTAGCTAAACATTTTCTTTCATCGCAAGCCAACAAGGAAATCTTCGTATTTACATAAGGAAATTGTACCTACATTATGTGAATATGTAGGTACCTACATTAAAACATGTATAAGACATTAAATATTATGTATACCTAACATAAATGTTTTCATTCACAAGCTTTAGGGAAATACATGATAAGTTTTTGACCAACAACACTGTAAGCCGACCCCAATATATTTGGGAAAGGCTAGGCAGAATGATATATACAGGATAGGTTTTGATCCAGTGCGCAAACTGTAACTATGACTTCAGCATATCATTCTAGAACCCCCAGCGTAGTTATGGAACAGCTGATTTTTTTTGCTCTGACGAAAAATTTCTGCGCTGGGGGGTCTAGAATGATATGCTGAAGTCATAGTTACAGTTTGCGCACTGGATCAAAACCTATCCTGTATATATCATTCTGCCTAGCCTTTCCCAAATATATTGGGGTCGGCTTACAGTGTAATCGGATGCAGCAAAATATTAGTATTTTGCATAGAGCGACTACCTATCTGACCACCACCACCCAGTTACTGGGTAATACCATACACTTTGGTAAAACTGGTCGTCACACATTCGGGCTTTTGGCGACCTGTAACAACTGTCAAAAATCCACGTGCCTCGGAAAACCTGCGTGTCTTGGTATGTAAAGATGGGCACCCATGCACGGGCCAGCCGCGACAAGCGTAGCTTAACCTGAACAATCGACCCGCGTGGCTGTTATTACAACAAAAACCCTCAATGCCTCGAAAAGTACGTTTAGCCACTGGTCCCGGCTGTCATTCGTGGATCTTGTAACAGTCGTTACGAGTCGTCAGAAGCCCGAAAGTCTGTAACCAGTCTTTCCAAGGGGTATCGTAGTACCCAGTAACTGTGTCGTAGAGGTCAGAGTCGCTCCATGTAAAATACTGGTATCTACTCGGCTGCATCTGGTTAGACTGGAAGCCGACCCCATCATAGTTGGGAAAAGGCTGGCAGATGATGAAGACGCGGGCGAAGCTGCGAGCAAGAGGCTGGCAGATGATGAAGACGCGGGCGAAGCTGCGAGCAAGAGGCTGGCAGATGATGAAGACGCGGGCGAAGCTGCGAGCAAGAGGCTGGCAGATGATGAAGACGCGGGCGAAGCTGCGAGCAAGAGGCTGGCAGATGATGAAGACGCGGGCGAAGCTGCGAGCAAGAGGCTGGCAGATGATGAAGACGCGGGCGAAGCTGCGAGCAAGAGGCTGGCAGATGATGAAGACGCGGGCGAAGCTGCGAGCAAGAGGCTGGCAGATGATGAAGACGCGGGCGAAGCTGCGAGCAAGAGGCTGGCAGATGATGAAGACGCGGGCGAAGCTGCGAGCAAGAGGCTGGCAGATGATGAAGACGCGGGCGAAGCTGCGAGCAAGAGGCTGGCAGATGATGAAGACGCGGGCGAAGCTGCGAGCAAGAGGCTGGCAGATGATGAAGACGCGGGCGAAGCTGCGAGCAAGAGGCTGGCAGATGATGAAGACGCGGGCGAAGCTGCGAGCAAGAGGCTGGCAGATGATGAAGACGCGGGCGAAGCTGCGAGCAAGAGGCTGGCAGATGATGAAGACGCGGGCGAAGCTGCGAGCAAGAGGCTGGCAGATGATGAAGACGCGGGCGAAGCTGCGAGCAAGAGGCTGGCAGATGATGAAGACGCGGGCGAAGCTGCGAGCAAGAGGCTGGCAGATGATGAAGACGCGGGCGAAGCTGCGAGCAAGAGGCTGGCAGATGATGAAGACGCGGGCGAAGCTGCGAGCAAGAGGCTGACAGATGATGAAGACGCGGGCGAAGCTGCGAGCAAGAGGCGCAACTTACATAATGTGGGTCGTTTATCTACGATAGCAATAAATGCATAGACAACCACGATGATGACTCTATAAGCGCCTCTCTAAATCTTAACTTATAGTTGACATTTACGAGTTTTACAGAAAGATGAAAACTGTTCTTAATATATTTTACAACTATTTCAGGAAGTCTATCTCTCTAATATCAGAGAAACGGAAATGATAATAAATAATTATGGTTTCAAGGTAGGTAGTTAAATAGTTAATAGTCCGGTTTTAATGGAAGACTGAATTTAATTACGTAGGTTGTACATTGGTTTGCATCTACAAAGCAATGTCCTAATATGTAACAGTAACTTTGTCTACCACAGCTGATATTTTATGCAATACTGAAATCGTTACAAGCGAGTTTGAAACTATTTAAATGATTTTGTCCATCATTTCCCACACAGAACAGAGGAAAGAGAACAGAAGGGCCATGTCGCTACTTCGGGTTAAAGGTTTTAGGCTAAAATTACTTAATACTGCAGCTTTGTTCCGTTTTTTACGCTCTATCGATCTGTATTTTTAAAGTTTGAATATTCCCAAAAAAATGCTTTTTCTTCCCAGTATTTTTTATCACTTCGTGTAAAACAAAAGTGACTTATAGGACATTATGTAATAACTTTAAATGAACATTGCAGTATCACCATAGTGTAATAGAAATATTGGTTGTAAATGCAATATTTATTATGAATTGACTTTTACAACCCTTTTACTTAGTAATTTAAATGTAGCTATGTTATGTCTATTATATTTTCAAGTTATGTAATATAAACAGCAACCCGCTGATAGACACGTACGAACAGCGAAGGCTTTGTTGGTACCATTTGGGTACAGAACACTATAAAACTGCGTTTCTTCTTGAAAGAGCTACGCCTCTTACGTCACCAAAAAAGCATAAAGCGCACGAAGATATAGCGTCTTTGCATTTACTCAATTACAAATCTATAACAACCGTTTCATTCAGAAATATAACAGACATGACACCACTGATATTTCATCCCGTGACAGCAATTTCATAAGCAAACGTAACCACTCCGGTTTTTAAGTACACCACCCACAAAACATACAGACGTAATCGAAACACTCCAACATACGTTCACGCATTAACACTTGGAAACAAGCCAGAAAGACCGATAATTAAAAAGACACAGGGCATTCACCTTAACTACCGAAAAACAATTATAGCAAATAATTACGACACATAAGATATGATCAAAGAAAGTTACGTTTATGAAAAGTCGTTTCCGAGATTAAACGTAATTATATGACATAGTTTTATTTGAAATTCATATAAAATTACGTAAGGAAACTGAAGGAATTGATTTAATTTTACAGATTACATAAATATCGTCTGACTAGTGCGTGGGTCTGTCAATCTGAAAGATGAAATACTGATGGTCGGATAGGATCCGACCATTGCATACCATTCCTTACCTAAACTGAGTCAAGTAAAAAAAATGTGACAATCGGAGTTACTGGTGCAACTCTTCCATGAAATACTCGATTCCAGTCTGCCTCCTGCACCTACTTATGATATTGAACTAGCTTCGTTTCGAAGGAAAAATCTTTACTCCAAACCTAAAAAGAATTGTGAATTTCTTCATACATAACAAAGTCGTAAAAACCGAGATTACATCACAAAGAATCACTGCAACCAATCGCAATACGTGCATCCAGCTTCATCCGCAGTCGGGTAAACAAAAAGTGTAATGCGAACAGCCAATGTTATCTTAGCGTTTCCATCGTAAACACTTGGATTTCGTAAGTAGACTATTTTTAATGTTTGGATATCGTCTGCATCGCAGATTTAGGTTAGAGATTAAAATTTTATCCGCCGACAAATTTGATTTTGCCCATGCCAGTATTGGTTTTAGTAAAAATAAAGCCAACTTGGTCATAAACTGGAGCAACATCATAGATGTGACGTAGCACCACTTAAATAGGATAAGTTAATAAAAGAAAACTTCTTGAAGTTACTTAACTATTTTTCATCCAAAAACCTCCAGATTTGGCAAAAACGGCTAAACTAACGTATGTGTCTTATGTGTAACAATGAGCAATATTTGATGAAAACTAAAAATAATAATACAGTCTGGAAAAGTAAAATATATTCTGTGCGTTACCTGGCAAAATGTTGTGCTTTAGAGAGGTGAGACTGTAACAAATAATTAGTGTATGATATCATGAGGAGCAATTTGTTTACTATTAGCAAAATTTGTTTGAATTGCAGGTTTAAAGTTTTTTGAGAAAAACCGATTAGGCTGGAGTACCGGTTTCAAACGTTACCTTGGCAAAATCATTTTCAAAAATTAAGGTCTCTTATGGGTATTTTTTTCTGACTTCTGCGTTGAGCCGTTTTCGAGATCTGGGAAATCCCAAAACGTTACTGCAGCAAAATCTTAAATAAGTGAAGACCCATAGCACACACAAATTTTGCTATTTACAAACATTTACTACGCAATAAAAGCTTTTATGTATTTGTTTCTGGGCTGAAACTAATATTTGAAAACGATTTTGCTAGGGTAACGTTCCAAACTATTACTCCAGCAAAATCTGTTTTTCTCAATTAACTTTATAACTACAATTTAAACAAATTCTATTAGTAAACAAATTGCTCCTCATGATACACTTATCATTTGATATAGTCTCACCTCTCTAAAGCACAGCATTTTGCCAGGGTAAGGCACACAAATATATCAAGTTCTTTGCCTAGAATAAAAGTATCACGACAAACTTAAAAAAAGTTCATTATTATAATTTACACCATTATCTTTACTAACTAAAAACTCATACTCAATTTATACTATTATACTTTATTAATCAGCCTTAACCTTTTTAACAATTTCATTGGCATCAACTGCTGTTAAATCCTGCTGTAACTTAGCAAGTTTATTCTTAAAAGTGGAATCAATATCCTGCACCTTATTATCAGTCAACATCCTTCTGATTAAGTCTTTCATATGCTTTGCATCTCCTTCTTTCTCGAGTGTCTCTGATTTCCCTTTCTCTGTTGTCTCTGGTTTTACTGAAGTATTTCCTTTCTTATCTTTCTGCTTTCTGGCTATATCAAGAACTGTTGCATTGTTCTCTTTGATATAATCTTTTATATCTTGCATGAAAGTATTGTTGTTATATACACAGACTCTGACGTCTTCAACCAGGCTGAAGGCTTCATCTTCAATGTTTTTAATGACTTCTATGAGGCAAGCTTCGTGCATAGCTCCATGAGCCATGAGTTTAGTAAGGCTGACTACTCCATCGATTAACTTTGAAGTCACGTCCATCATTGCAGATTTTATTAATGGTGACTGGAATAAAAAAAAAATATTGAAAAACGCCGAGAATCACTTCTGTTCTCTTGTAAATTGTGACGTTCCAAAGTACCGCTTAAAGGCATAAATGATTTGACTTTGTTCCAAATCGTATTAATTTGTCTTAAGGGCCCAATCTTACTAAGATAACAGCGTCGACGCAACCATTGTCGCACTGCCAAAAAATATATGGTTGGTTGCGCAACCGATGGTGATATACCCACTATATAGCTGTGTATATAATATTTTACTGGCAGCACGACCATAGTTGCGCCATCATAATATACTATTGGGATATAAGCTTAAGGGCCCTATTTCACTAGGACACCAGTGGCGGCGCAACCATAGTCGCGCTGTCAAAAATGTATGGTTGGTCGCGCAACCGATCGAACGCTTGGTGAGAAACCCACCATAAAGCTGTGTATATTTTGCTGGCAGCGCCACCATGGTTGTGCCACCATGGAGGAGTTCCTTGCCCATTCTTCTCCATACGAAACTACATTTTGGAAGGGGCGACTAGAATCAATTACATTATAATGTAAGTGTTGACGTTCAAAAGTGCCTTTTAAGTGCCTATTTGAAATAAATGCTTTGACTTTGACTTTCACTTTGACATGGTGTCCTAGTGAATTATGGCCATACGAGGAAACCCTAAGAAAGTCGCTATAGGAGGCCTCGACAGATGATAAAGATTTAAGAACAATATGTGACATATTGTTACCTACATTTAAACCAACTAATAATTGCTATGTAAGCAAAATATCTACTGTCTACACTGATTTTATTCTTATAGTAACTTTATACAGCAATTATTGCTAAGAGAAAAAGCCCAGCATTTTGCGTGCGTTTTGCATTTTACACGTGCAAATTCTACCCAAACATGCTTCCGACTTCCGACCGACCGAATTCCGACTTAACCACACAACCACCTGCCAGGGGTGCGGGTTGTTCGAAAGAGATACCGCGGCCCCTGGCACACAGGCAACTGAGGGAACACGGGTGGGTTTTAGTCAGTAAAAGTCTGACACGCCCTCCCGCTCCACCCAGAGCGGGAGAAGTTATTTGATGATTTCCCACCCAAAAAAAAAAAAAAAAAAAAAAAAAAAAAAAAAAAAAAAAAAAAAAAAAAAAAACCACACAACCACAAAACAACCTAAACATTCTAGTCTTTGGTCGATATTGAACTACCAAAACACCACACGACTGTTCCACTCCTACAGATTCCACGAAATCCTACCTCGGACACTTAAAATTTCTACAATATATATTTCTCACAAAAATGTTTCAAATAAAACTATAAAATTATATCAGAATTCAGGCACTGAAAGCTTCATAGCTGAAATATTCTCGTAATACATTCTACCGTCGCGTTTTACTGAATATTATTTGCTCTGCGACCGGAAATGAATCATTTTCCGTGAAGTTTACGAATTTTTTGCAGTTCCTACCCGAATAAGCGTTATGGTAATTGATATGGCAATATCCGTTTCCTGGTTGTGTTTATGAACTATTAAAAGGTGGGTTGAATGTACTGATTTTCGACTCATGATTTCAAAAAACGTCATTTTATAACTTAATTACTCGACGTACAGGAGTTGAAAGATAAACTATAGTAAAACTATGACCAAGAAAAATTGGACAATCAAAATCAAAATCAAAAGTCATTTATTCAAACTAGGCTGAGAGTCAGCTCTTTTTGAACGTCAAAATAAAATTACATAAGACAGTCCCCCCAAAAACGCCCGCCCTTCACCACTTCCTAGTGCTTTAGCTGGGAAGAAGAAGTAGCGGAACAAACTCCCCAGCAGCACAGCTGTCTGTTAAGTTAGAAGAACTTGATTCTATACAATAATAGGTAATAAAAAAAAAACATAAAATTTGCCATATGTCAGCTAGCACACGCCAATATACCATCAACAACAACATACAATCAACAATATACAATCACACTCTTATGTCATCTGAATCTCATCAGTGTGGATGTGTCTTCAATAATAATACAATTACCCTTTGAAGGTTGCCAAAAGAATTATATCAAGATGATAGTGCCAAACTGCTAAATAAAGATGCCAATTTATTTTTCTTTTTTATTAAGATTCTGACTTGTCAGTAATCTTTAACTTATTTGCATAACATCTTAGACTGTGATCAGTCTAAAAACTAGGTATGGTAGGTATTAACATTAAATAACCGTGTGATACTTAAATCAAAACCTATCAAAACATCTGCAGAATAATTATTATAAAATCATTTCTAACATTGCGACGATGGAGAGATTGCAAGTGTGCAGCATGGTTTGTTTCATCTGACTTTTTAGGCACGAAAATATTTTTCATAGCCAGTCTCATGTTTCCATGTAATAAATACATGCACACTGCTCCCGATTAAAGGAAGATAAATCATCTACATACTTTGTGATTTTTCCGGCTTTTCACAATGTTGAAGCATGTTTCGCCAAGAATTTATAGGTAAATCACCACCATCAAAGTCAGAGAATAGATGCTGCGCGCTTGCCCCTATTACCCATCAAAATCAGGTCAAGGTCCAACATCGTCCTAAGCCCACATTAAACACTCATTATTGCTGCTCCTAAACCGCCATAGCACGCATCATTGAAACCCCACACTTCGTCTAAAACTCATTAAACCACCCACCTTGGAGATGACGCACTTTATGACCTTCTTCAGAGTATCGTGGTCGTGCCCACAGACCTTCAGAAGACCGTAAACCTCGTTCTTTTGCTCGTATATCTGGAAATTTAATTTAGTGTTATGCACCTGAAATTTCCTTTGATGTTAAATGGAATTAACGTAGGCTATTGATCTGTATTCGTAGTAATGAATTCGTTTGGGTTTTTCGCGATTGATGGCTGGTAAATACTAATAGAATGTTTTTTTTTTTATCGGATCATTTTCCTGCTTATGATTATGTTCCACTTTTTGTTTATGAAAGATGACGGTGTCTCGAGAATGATTAGAGAAGAGTGCCAGATTTTTGTCGGATGGTCCACAGCCTGTCTGCTCGATAATTTTTGCCGGATGGTCCACAGCCTGTCTGCTCGATAATTTAGAATCCCTTTTTGCAGCTATTTCTATAGCTTCGTACAAGACTAGCATATCGCCTAAAAGCTATCAACAGCCGCCAACTCCTGACGCCAGAGAACTAGCAAACAACACCGCTGATGTTATTCCTAAATTCCCAGAAATACTATCCAGATTCCAGTTCAAACTATTTGCGTGAAACACTGGGCGCTCGTGAACACCATCTATCAATGTTGTTTATGAATGAAGATGAAATATTTTGTTTGCAATAAAGGCAATTCTTGCTACGTAAATGCTAGCTTTTACAAAAAAATAAACAAAGGAAATACCACATTCTTGGCCGTGTGAGCTGAATTTTCCAAAATCATTTCGATTTGCAGATAATTGGATATAAGCCAGTTGGATTCCAGACAGGACGGCTGAATTGATTTTGATGTTCTAGCACGGCGCTGATAGAATGTTAGGTGTTATGTTTTATTTTGATTTCTAAAGTCTGGATGTCTTTCATGTTTTAATCATCACAGAATATGATGCAGTTGATTGATTTAAGATGAAGAAGAAGAAATCACACAGTTGGTTAAAGCTTTTGTTCCGTGAAAAATTTGATCATGGCACATACGAGTAGTTTGCCAATGACAGTTAAGTCATCAGTCATAGCGTCTAAACCTAAACGGTCGTATTACAAAACAAGGTTTTTCTTTAGCTTTAAACACTTCAAAATATCGAGCCTGATTTTGAAATAAGAACCTAAAAGAAATCGTAATACAGTATAGCATTTCGGTTAAGTTCTTAAAAAGGATGGATCTTTAGAGATCCGTCTTATTACAAAACGAGATCTGACAACTTAGCACTGGACTAAGTAGTCCAATGCTAAGTTGTCCTTTTTTTATTAAGAACTTAACCAAATCGAAATAAAATTGGAAATGCAAAAACTGGCTCAGAGCTTTAGGCTAGAACTAAAGTTAGATCTCGTTTTGTAATAAGACGGATCTCTAAAGATTCATCCATTTTAAATATAAATCGTCTAGCCTGTTGTCATTAGAAACCCATACACACACAACACTGATAAAGTCTTTGCTGGTGTGAAATCATCCGGGCGACCAGTTTAGTTAGGTGTACCTCAAGGCTCAATACTAGGTCCATTCTTATTCTTAGTGTATATTAATGACTTACCATTCTATTTAAAGGATATCTGTAACGTTGTACTGTTTGCTGATGATACCTCTCTTATCTTTAAAGTAGACAGGAACAGACAAGATTTTGACGACGTAAACAGTGCACTCTCAATGGTTACGGATTGGTTTACTGTAAATAACCTAGTTTTCAATGCCAAGAAAACGAAATGTATCAAGTTCGCCTTACCGAATGTTAGGAATCTAGGACCCAACATCGTCTTAGATAATTGACAGCACGGTTGGCGCAGTGGTTAAGCGATTGACTGCTGCGCTGCGTGTCGCGGGTTCGATCCCCGCACGGAACAAATATTTGTATGACCTACAAGTAGTTGTTCCGGGTCTGGCTGTTTGTGTATGTGAGTTTAAATGTTTGTAAACGCACCCACAATACAGGAGAAATTCCTAGTGTGGGGCAACGTTTTTAAAAAAAATAAAATAAAATAAATAAATAATGAGGTGCTTGAAACTGTACACTCTGCAGTTTTTCTAGGCTTAACAGTAGATGCCAAACTTCAGTGGGGATTACATATATCAAGCCTAGCGGGAAGGCTCAGTTCGGCCGCCTACGCCGTCAGAAAAGTAAGACAATACACTGACGTTGATACAGCTTGGTTAGTTTATTTTAGTTATTTTCATTGCGTTATGTCCTACGGCATTCTGCTGTGGGGCAAAGCCGCTGACATTCAAAATATTTTTGTTCTTCAAAAACGAGCTGTTCGAGCAATTTACCAACAAGGTTCTAGAGTTTCTCTGAGAGATTTTTAAAAGATGTTGGGATTCTCACGGTGGCATCGCAATTTATCTTCGCTAACATCTTATATATTAGGCAAAATATACACTTGTACAATAAAAACAGTGATATTCATAATATTAATACTAGAAATAAGGACAAACTACGTGTTCCCTTTCACCGACTACATAAGGTTCATAACTCATTTGTTGGTCTGGGTATAACCTTCTATAACAAGCTACCCTCTTCCTTGCTAGATTTGCATTTTAGTGCGTTTAAAGCTAAAATAAAATCCACCCTTTGTTCAAAGGCATACTATTCTATCAACGACTACTTAAATGATAAGAATTGTTGGTCGCTGTGATTAACTCAAGACAATGTTTGTGTTCTTTAACCAGAATTAGCTTACCCACTGACAAGTTATATCATTATGTTATTTCATATAATTGCTTTTTTTTTATCTGACTGTCTAATTCAGTTTTTCTTTATTTTTTCATTTATTGTTGACTTAATCTACTCATTACAATGTTTTTTTTTTATGAGTAGTATTGCAATATGTAGTTAGCTAGCGACCTCGACAATTCATGATTATTCTTGCCAGTGCAACCGGCAGCAAGTTCGTCATGCTCCCTTAGATGTCACTGCTTGCGGTAGCGTCGGGGGTCGGGTTGCCTCCTTCCCTCAAATATGGCGAGGGGGGTAATGGCTGATTTTTGCGTTACGCTCGTGAACGGGTGCTGCTCGTGGTGACTGGTCGTTTTGCTGACCATGGTTTTGTTATTGTTAATTGTATTAAGTTGTTATTAATTTTAGTCCAGAGGTCCTAGTTTAACTTTAGTTACTTTAAGTTATAGCTATATTTGCATAATGCAGAATTGCATATGTAAGCGGGCATGCCCTTTATGCCTGAAGGCTATTATTTTAATTTTTTATTATTTTTAGTTTTCAATTTTAGACGGTATATTGACGTGTGCTAGCTGACATTACGGCAAATATAATGTATTTTTTGTGTTTCGTGATTTTAATTACCTATTATTGTATTGAATCAAGTTTTTCTAACTTAACCGACAGCTGTGCTGCTGGGGAGTTTGTTGCGCTACTTCTTCTTCCCAGCTAAAGCACTAGGAAGTGGTGAAGGGCGGGCGTTTTGGGGGGACTGTCTTATGTAATTTTATTTTGACGTTCAAAACGAGCTGACTCTCAGCCTAGTTTGAATAAATTACTTTTGATTTGATTTGCTATCTTGTGGGTTTTATAAACCATTCACGACTTTCTTGTTCAACAACAACAATGCTATCCAAACGAAAGCAGACTTAAGGGGACAACGAAGGATGAATTGTCCATACAAACGTAATAATTATCGTAAATCATTTACAATTTGAGCATATTTCTACCATAATATTATGGTGTTCATCGGATTCAGACAGTATTAATCTAGGCTTGTAGGGGTTTTTTTTCCAAAATATCTACCTATAATGAAGTTTAAGCGAATTGCATTTCGCACATTTTTACTGCGTAAATGACATTTTTTACTAGTCTTTACTAACATTTCATTTCTAGCATTTCTACTAGCATTTACTAACAATTCCCCTAAATAAGTCAACAAAAAAAAGCAAATGATGAACATACATAATTAATTACGAATAAATAAAAATTCCTACGAGTACTATGCTCACACACACACACGGCTTCTTTTGTCAAACAGAGATAGCAATATTCCGACGTAATTTTGTCTTCGCTTCGAATCGTAGTTGCGACCTTGACTCGTCGGATTATTAAGTAATATTACAGTCTCACCGGCTTGATCCCCTGCCGGATCATGTCCTTAAGAGCTAGAACGCTGTGCACCGCCTGCGCAGGATCGTGGCCAATCAGCGCGTAGCCACACACCACCATCTGATGGAGAGCCTTTTCTGCTAACCCTGAGGTTTCATTCTGTTTCTGTTGTACGCAGACTTCCAGCTAGTTGGGGGATGAGGAAACAATTTAGCAATTTTAATATACTTCATAAGGAGTTTTTGTTGTTTGCGTCAATATTTTGCTCTAGAATTTATCAATTTTCCAAATTCGTCTAAATGTTTCAAATATTTTAAAGTAATTATGAGACACACCCAAGCCGTATATCATTAAACGGCTCACCAGATTAAGGGCATCGGCAAAATCGACCAAATTATTTAACTACGTGACCGTCTTTTGATTTAATTATCAGAATTTATAACCGAATGTCATTTTATTATCGACTAATTCAAGGCAAACAGTATGTATTTTTTAGCCTCCCACCTCTTTTTCTCCATGACTCTTGATGACGTCCATCATTTCCTGGAGCTCACCCAGTCTGTCCTGGATGTGCAGCGTCCCATTCTTGAGTAATAGCTTGATCTTCATCAGCACCATATCCACGGATCTGGCCATCATTTCACCATTTATTTAATCGAATGAATATTTAACTGCTTATCTAAACTAGGTACCTGTTTAAGAATAGTCTGAGTCTTTGTGTAATTCGGGCAGAGCTAGAGATAAGACCCTGGAGAAAATGGCAGCATAGGGTGGTGGAACACTGCTGTGCACTCCAAACGTGTTGGAGAAAACTACTTGACTTTCTCCGGGGCGTGCCAACACAAGAAATATGTTCCACAGATAATTTAGAACCACCTTTCGATGAGATATTTTTCTATTACCTAGCACACAGTGGCCCAGGGTTTTAAAGCCAGTGGAATTTCCGATCAATGGCCACCTGAAAGTTCTTTTATTTCATACCGCCGAAAGCTAGTGAAATACCCTGGCCTAGTCTATTCGACTATTTAAATGACAAGAATAGCTGGTCGCTGTGATTAACTCAAGACAATGTTTGTGTTCTTTCTCCAGAATTAGCGTAACTAGTGACAGGTTATATGGGTTCATATTTTTTTTTATTGACGAGTATTTTATTTTTATTTTATTCTCGTAATGTTTATATTACTCTATGTACGTATAGAATCAAGTCTATCCGACTAAACAGACAGCTGTGCTGCTGGGGAGTTTGTTCCGCTACTTCTTCTTCCCAGCTAAAGCACTAGGAAGTGCATGGTGACGGGTGGGCGGTTTTGGGGGGACTGTCTTATGTATTTTGACGTTCGAAAAGTGCTGATTCTCAGCCTAATTTGAATAAATGACTCTTGATTTTGATTTTGACTTCATACCATGCTTAGACCGACTTACTTCTGGAGATCAACCTGGAACTTCCTCTCGAGGCTCTGCAGCAGGTCCTCGCTCAACTTCTGCGTGATTTCGTCTTCTATGACCTTGTCCACTTCTTCTTTACCGATTTCTTTTGTTGCTGTTAACTTTTTGAAATGTTTTTTTATCAACGTACAAGCTGTTTTAGTACTTAGAATATTGCCATTATTGAAATATTTCTGAGACGTACCTATTCTTGTGGTCAAAATAGTTAATCTGTATAGCAACTTGCCATGTCAAAATAGCCTTAAAGCAAACTAGATAAAACTGTTCTAGCAATGAAGGATCGACCTCAAAACATAAAGTTTTTTTTTTTAAGGATGTGTGTGTGTAAACAAATGGCAAAACAAGAAACTTTCCTCTCCTATAAAGTATCAAAAATGAAACTTACCACAAATACGGAAAAGCAAATATAAATGAAACCCATCAGATCCCTCATAGTGAAATCGCCGATCAGTCTACAAAATAATGAATCCAGAAATAGTCCGAACACATATAAATGTTATATTCGAATTTAACACCTACAGTTTACGATGAAAAATCGTAAAAACTTTATTGATAATCGATATCGATATCGTGTGAATAGGCTATTTTTTATAAGTAAATCTACATTGGATGCATTTGTTTTACAATTTCTATTTGGAAGACGTACCTACTTCAAATATTTCATTTGCACGCATGACTTGGAAATGGCACGAGGTACAATGTGTTTTGATTCGTAAAGAGGTATTCGCAAACTCAAAAACTAATTTAAACTAGTGGTCGCCCATTGGTCGAAATTCAACCATAATTCATTTAATTCTGAGTAGAGCTGCACGATTACTAATAAATGCGTGCGTGTGTGCGTACTGGACAGTGGACAGGCCCATGCGTGCGTGTGTGCGTACTGGACAGTGGACAGTGTGTGGGTACTGGACAGTGGACAGGCCCACTCAATCAGTGTGGTTCTTTACTAATAAATGCGTGCGTGTGTGCGTACTGGACAGTGGACAGGCCCACTCAATCAGTGTGGTTCTTTCCGTGTCCACACGGTCTTTACATGATTCAACCAAGATTATGTCTGGTCCTTTGAGTTGGTTTCGGCCTTTCTTCTCAGGGTAGTCAGATAAGAAATGCCGCCCGCATCTAGTTTTAAAAACATTATTGACGTGTAAAATATTATTGACGTGTACAGAAATAAAATTATTTATCATTTATCGTGTTTTATAGTCATAGAAAAAGATATCAACAAATTACAAAAAAATAAACAAATTCGAATGGCCACGCGGTTCTTGCATCAAGTCACGGCTTGTATCTACAGGGCTTGTGTTTAGAACATCGGCTGCGTACGTCTATATCCTGAAAATAATTAAAATATAGCTGATTTCTATAATAATATTCAGGGTAGCAGGGACATCGACGCGACAATTGTAACCATGAATTCAGCACATGATTCTAAACACCCTAGCGTACAAACATCAGCGGTTATCAAAATAAAAAATCTGCTGTTGCATAGAAAAGTGGAATACCTTCGCGGTCAAAATATATGGTAGAGATTTTTTTTTAATAACCGACGATTAATTGAATACAAAATATATGGCAGATGTTTTTATGAACGACGATTATTTGAATAATATGAAGTAGTCTGAAAGTGGCACCAGTAACTGAAAAGATCTGTAGAAATCGGTTGTCATGGTATGCATGTCATTGTGATACGGAGGAATGAGGAAAGTGTAGTGAGAAAAGTTTTGAGTAGAGGGAGACCTAATTAACGATGGATAGACTGTGAGAATTATGATTTGTTTAGAAAGAGGGTGACTACATTGACTACCGAGATAACGATTAAAAGAGAAGCCTGAAAGAAAAGCCATGTTGCAACGAGCGCAAATAAAAGGCATGTTGCACCGAGCGCAAATAAAAGGCATGTTGCACCGAGCGCAAATAAAAGGCATGTTGCACCGAGCGCAAATAAAAGGCATGTTGCACCGAGCGCATATAAAAGGCATGTTGCACCGAGCGCAATTAAAAGGCATGTTGCACCGAGCGGAAATAAAAGCCATGTTGCACCGAGCGGAAATAAAAGCCATGTTGCAACGAGCGCAAATAAAAGGCATGTTGCACCGAGCGCAAATAAAAGGCATGTTGCACCGAGCGCAAATAAAAGGCATGTTGCACCGAGCGCATATAAAAGGCATGTTGCACCGAGCGCAAATAAAAGGCATGTTGCACCGAGCGCAAATAAAAGGCATGTTGCACCGAGCGCAAATAAATTGAGAAAAGGGCAAGAGAATCGATGAACCGACGAATAATTTCTACGCTAGGCTGCTTGGAACCATGTGCTGAATTCATGGCATCAGGTTGTGCGTCAATGTCCTTGCCACCCTGTATAACATCACATCACACTTGTAATCCCCGAAGAAGTCGACTGGGGTGTGTACTGTGTAGCACATTTTTAGTGTACACATAGCCAAATTTCGTCAGTTATGTCCAAGTAATTATATACCTCTACCATATTGTTTTCTAATCGAATCGTGAATAAATAAGTAATTCGATCTATGATGAAGCCGCTCTGGGGATGTACTACCACCGTACCTATGTATTTCTTCTGCCAAGCAGCAATTATGTGTATCTATTGGATGGGTAGGTAGACTTCCTGATGTAACGACTGGCACATGAGACATTTCAGTCTTGTCTATGGGAAGGCAACTCATTCGCATGCCTCTGGTTTAGCAGCTATCCTAAAAGGCGGTGACCACTTACCATCAGGCGGTAGTCAGGTTGTTTGCCATTGAATACAAAACTAATGGTTTTCGTATTTGCCTGAATAACTTACATCACAAGTAACGGAACGACACAAGTCTTGGTTGTCCAACGAACCCAACAACCGATAGAACTGTGAACAACATTTTAGTTTTATTTAGAGGAGAAAAAAAAGGGACGACTCACAAAAGTGTAAAAAAATATAGTTAATTCTGCGATTTTATTCAAATGTGGCTTTTCTAGAGTGAGCATGCGTGTAACCTGAATTGGTCCAGTATTTTCAGTCTTTAGTGAACGTGTGTGGTCTACGGTGGTAAAGCCTTTACGGAATCCGGCTTGTTGGGGGGGGGGGGGCAGGATGTCATCAAACCTGCGTGCGAGACGGATCGTGAGGACTCAAACAGCTTGTTGCCATGGCTTAGATGGGCCTATAATTCTTAAACAAGGCATTTTCGCCCTTCTTAAAGAAGAGTACCACCACACCTCTGACCTATGTATATGGCGTTTTACCTTCGAGTATGACGGAATCGAAGAGTTTCTGGAGGGCCTTAAGAACGGGGTTTCCACCGGCCAACAGGCGCTCGGCCTTAATTCCGTCATCACTCGGCGGCACTTTTTTGTTTTAAGCTGCTTCAGAGCCATCCTGATCTCGTACAAGCTGCCGTCCGGGGTGTCTTCAGGATAGTATCGGGTCAACCTTGCTCTTGTGTCGTTTGCCAGATTCGTAACAGAATTTAGCCATGATGTCCATATAACCTTTCGATCTCTCTCAACAGCTCGAGTTTGCCGGTTACGATTCTCCCATCATGGGTCTTCAGTGTCACAAGCTGGACATATCCAAAAGACATATTTCTGGCAAAAACTTAGATCCGCTCTATGGCGTCCTTAATGCAGTCCGTATTAAAGCGAGAAGGTTGCTTTTCAAGGACTTAGAGATCCATCTATTGAGCTGCTAGTACTTGAGCGCATCGTTTGAAGACTGCAGTATCATCTCGCGCCTCTCTTCCATGACCTATAATGTGGGATCAGAGAGCTTCTTGTTGTCTATTTGTATGATGGGTCTTGAAGGTCTGAGACCCGGCCGTATGGGGACGTTTCACGAACCTATCGGTATAATCGTCTACGGAGCTCCCTAGGCACTCGAAATTATTCTGTCGTTCGAGCTGTAACCTAACAGTTTTTATTTGGATCGGTGCTGGACAGAGCGTAGACTTCATCTGTCGAGATCTTTCATATTCTTATTATACATATACTCTTACTATACATATGATATTTATTCTATTTCACTGCTGGCACACAGGCCTCCTCTCTTTGAGAGGGAGTGGCCCGTGAACCTCCACGCGGGCACAGTGCGGGTTGGTTAAGCTTAATATTACTTTAAAAATGATTTAGATTCCTAAAGTTAGTAGCAACTTGAAGATTTAAATGAATACAAAAATAAAAGCAGTTGAAGTAAAAAATAATTTCGCGAGCTACATGGATCCCCCTTACACCGATAGAACAACAAACAACGTGTACGTATCTACATCGCTCGTCAACATTTGGTGGGCATACAGTAGGCATACAGTAGGGATACGGAAAACAATCAAGATAATTCTGTAATAATAATCATTTTTTGGGGGTTGAATTTGAGAAGACATAAATACCTGCAATTTGCCTTCGTACAGCGAGTTCAATACCAAAGTTACCATTTCACCATAAGACTCTGCGAGTGCATGTCCTATGCTGAAAAGAATTATATTTCGTCATCAACATCGACATATAGATATGCAGAACATTCTGAGATTCCATCTGTAGAGGCTTGTTTCGTGTAAAATAGGTGCAAACATTGATCTTTGGCTATGCTCAATCACGCTTGATTTCAGAACGTTGTGGTTATATTTTTTTTTACATTTTGTAGGATGTCGGTACGTATATCTTCAACCTACAAAATGGGCTTTTAAAGTTCAAGAATAATTAGAGCAGTTAAAGTCACAGTAGTACAAGCCAGTACTTATAGCCAGGTTTTAAAAGAATGTAGGCCTCCAAGACTATAATTTAATCTGTTAAGACAATACTCTCGCTGAATACAACATAATCTTAAAGCGAGGGTATCCTAAGACTGCGGTGGCCGTCAGATAGCGTCCGCATTTTACCGTCGAATAAGGTCACTGAAACGTTATGAATGAGAACAAGTTTTTTGACACCGTATCATGAAACCCCGGTGCCATCATTTGTATGAAGACCGGTACTGTGGCCGTTATATAGCGGTGGTTACCGTGTGGCGATGGCCGATAAGTGGCACTTACCGGTTTCGGAAGAAACCCAAACTTTAGTCTTATTTAGTAAATTCTAATACTTACTGTATCATCAATTTGTAAAAGTCACACAGACAGCACATGGCCGAAGTATTGTCGTCCCAATTTGACACCAGCCTTGATTTACGAGTACAATCCTGCCCACAGTGCGTGAATCTTCCTAGAGGTACGTACTGAAATAATGAGATGCCTACTGTACCAATACAGATGAATGGGCTTCCCTAACTCAGTCTTGATAAAGCTACATATTATCCATCTGACGAGCTTATACACAACTTGACAGGATTCCAAACTCCAGATCTGTACTTAATAAACCTATCACTATAATATAATCTTTTTTTTTCATTCATTCGCTTACAGACAATGCACAGCCTAATCCGCAAAAAACATAAGTGACCAGAAACAGGAAATTTTGCGCAAAAGATCCTTATACACCGAGAAATTTGAATGGTTATTTTCCCGCAGCGAAATAGTTTTGTCTTGGTAATACAATCGTTTTATAAACAAATAAAATATTTAAAACAAAAAATGGCAGATTAACAATTGTGAAAAATCACCACGTGCGAGAGTTTATTTTGCTTTGAACATTTATGGATCGCTGTTTCCTTTGTCGGCGGCGCATGCGATTCGAGTAGTACCTACAAGTAACTTCTAATGTTACTATTGATTCTCACGTTTTCGAATTTATGAATATTCTTTTGATAAAAATAAAAAACAACATCTTATTTTTTTTACCTTTACTCTATGCTTCGAAAGTACTTTTTATGGCAAGTTGTTCTGCCTCACACTCATTGTTGTTAAAAAAAGTTTTTTCTGAACTAAACATACATCAACGCTGTGCGCTCTTTTGCGTGGATGACATATAATTATATTTTCCCCCAACTTGTTCTTAATATGTTTATTTATTTATTTATTTATTTTTAGTTTAAATAGAACGGCCGAAGCCAATTACACTATTTAAACATATTAATTTATTTATTTATTTATTTAAATAACATGGGAGACTTACAGCTAAAGCAAACAGATCGAGGACAGTATATTAGACAGAAAGCCAATTACAGGTCTCCACTTATAAAATACAGATTAAGAAAAAAATAATTCTAAGGACATTCACACTAGTCTACTACCGGATAATTACTATGATGCTCGCTCTGAATAACAACTATCATAACATTAATAACATAACAAAAACTACTACAAGAAAAAGTTACGGCTTAAGCACTTCCTGGCTGACGACACACTGGTTAGGAACAGATCTATATCGTACTGTTTACAATGCCTGTTAAAACTTCTGCTTGCACGCACAACGCACGAATTCTGCCTATAGTTGGTTGAAGCAAATGGCACGCGCAAAGGTGGATTGTATCGTTTACACTTCCACATTAATGTACACATTACAAGCTGTTTAACACAGTCATGCATTCTTCTCACAAAAAATCAAAAATTCTGACAGCATCATCTTCCATTCATCCGCAAACATATCAAGATTTGTATTCGAGTTCAGGAGAGCGTTAATGGCGGTTAATGTCCGAGGAATAGGTGACTTGGAGTGTGCAACAGTACGGCAAGTTGGAACAGCCAGTAAGCGGTGCTTCCTGCCACGACAGTAATTGTCTGGGACAAATAGATTGCAGATTGCGTTATGTAGATCAGGAACATCAATAATTCCCCTAAGAATTTTAAATATTACAGTCATCTGATCGCGCGATCGTCTAACTTCTAGAGAATTGAAACCTATGCAACCCAAGAGGAATTTAGTGGGATACAAGAAAGGATAGAACCCATATACAAGTGATTGTAGAGGTATCTAAGGAATGCTTTTTGAACTTTTTCTAAAGCTAACGCATACTGCTTCTCAAAAGGATTCCATACGCATGCACTAGACTCAAGCTTACTACGGACCAATGCCCCAAAAACAAGCTTGATAACGTGGGGGTATTTATTATGTGCTTTCGTTTTTACTCTATGAGCGTCACGTTCAGTGCAACATTTTTTATTTTATTTTTATTATCAACTCACCAATATAATTGTAGAAACACCAAGGAACAATAGCAATTTGGCTGTGCACTCCACTGGACATACATGTTCTGAAAATATTATATATATTATATTGATAACAAGACAAGTATTTGCCACGGGTTCGCCCGCATGGAGGTCGGGAACTAACCCATAGGAACGTTCTACCAGGACCAGGCCAGGCCCAGGCCTAGCCAGGTTATGATCTATCCGTGTGCCAAATTTCACCTAAATCCTTTCAGCTATTATAAGCATGGTAGCTTTTCGTCTACTGTTAGCTTCCATAATCATTTCAGACCGGTATCTGGGTGATACCGGTCTGAAATGATTATGGAAGCTGCTGAATATTATAGGCCTCTTTTCCTACTCATATCATACTCAATATTGATAATTTCCACAATGTAAACATTAATGGTAGGTTTACAAAGGTCTTCCATAGTGCAAAGAGTGCACGACAAGAGGTGGGGCATACTTCGCGGTGTGACTCCACAGTCGCACTGCATCTCATTGGAGTATCTCCACCTGACCAAGTTGTACCGGCAGCGGCCCACCTGGCTTCTTAGCTAATTAAGAGATTTCCAGGTGAGCCATGGCAATTGGTGACTCGCTGGAAGTCATTCTGCAGGCTCAACATAGTCAGCCGGAGGGGGGTGTTTGAGAAGCCATAGTTATAAACGTGCGGCACTAGAGCTACCGATAATAGTCGTCTTAAGACGAGACCAACGATAACGCTGTCGAAGTGCCAGGACTCTGGTCGAGGCTTGTTTAAAACCAACAATTGGAATCATCGACACGACGAAGAGAAGAGAAGGTTTACAAATACATGACATTGATATATTGTGAACCTGTACTTCTTTATACTTCCTGATTCCGTGCATTTCTCATCCATGTATTTCCCGCGACTTTGAAGTCAAGGACCCAACCTCCGTAACCAAACCTTGGCCATCATTTGCTGCTTCAATCAACTTTAACACCAAAAGCTTTTACCTCCAAATAACATTGAATTTCTTATCATGCCCGGAAAAGGGCACGAAGGATAATGTACACTCATCGCCTTCGACCAGGACTTAGCGTTAAAATAAAATTTAGCTTTCATAGCTTATTTTCAGCATGTTTGTTTTCATACATCCCTTTTATAATAACCACAATAATTTAATCCAAATCAAATAGAAGAGACAAACGCTGCAAACACTAAATTTTTTAAGTCGACATAATGTCAATTCTGTCAGGCTTGTCACGTTCATGTATTTTTTATTGATTTGAACTCTTGGTGCTTGCAAGGAGGTTATGTAGCAAACACTGAACAGGACCGACATTGTAAAAGAATGCGTTGTTCAGACCACGCTTTCAGACCTTAGGTTCTCCGCTCCTCACCGCTCTTCTCCGCTCTACTGGACAGGCAGCCGTAGAGGGCGCTATCCGGAACCGAAACTAGCTTAGCCTCTTTCACCACCCCTTCATAACTGCCAGTTAAATTTCACCACCCCTTCATAACTGCCAGTTAAATTATCTAGTAAAATTTAAGTAAAAATTTTATATTTATCACGTAAATATCCGAGCAGAAGGCGCAGAGATATAGTGGCACGCTCCACAGGGATTTGAACTATCTTTGCTAGACGTCATTATGCTACACAATCCACCTACATTTATAATAAGCTAAACCGTAAATTAGATATAAATCTCCTTTTGTTACACGACTGTATAAAAAGAATAACTGAATGGTTGAGATTCCTAACGTACGATGAAACAGAAAATATTCTGACCTTGATAAGGTAAGGTAAAAAAAAAACAAAAAACATACACACTAACACATCCACATATACACACACATACACCGAGAGCTGCCAAACTAATATTTTATTATTATTTTGTTTTTATTAACCCCCGACGCAAAAACGACGGGGTGTATAAGTTTGACGTGTCTGTGTGTGTGTTAATTAGTTGGGAGTGTTTTTAGACATGTTTCATCAAAATCGGTTCAGCCGTTTGGAAATTATCAGCTCTTTTCTGGTTGATGAAGGGATCTGAGTATCTTCCACGGGTCTGATCAAGTCGTTTGGTATCCTATTACTTCAATGATATTAGACGAACAAAGTAACTTTGAACTGATGCTGGAGCATCACCTAGAATTTCCAGGATACTCAAGTTACTCCAACAAACAGCAGAAGTATCGTTTTTGGGTTCATTGAAAAGGTCTCAATGAATAGGTTATAGATAAATGGTGATCAAAACGAGGAATGAGGACAAATTAGTAACAAACTTCACTGTGGGAAACATACGCAACGCTGCGCAAATTTAAGCGAGACATTAAGTTTAAAAAGCAGGAAATAAAAGTTAAATTTAAAAAACCCCCGACCCAAACAAAAACTCTAAAAAGTAAAAAAATAACATTTGTTGGCCTTTTAAGTTGTAGGTAATATTTTGTTCAAGGCATTGTCAAGTCGGGGGACGGCTAATGAAAATGCTAGGCCTCCTTTGTTTGGCGTTTTCATTGACCATCCCCCGACTTGACAATGCCTTGAACAAAATATTCCCAACTTAAAAGGCCAATAAATGTTATTTTTGTTTTATTATTTTGAATTTTCTTTTAAACCGTCTAAAACATTGTTAAGCTACCACTTATAGGAAGAGCGAGACAGCTCCGACACAAGTACTTCTGTAACTTATGACACAATGTTTACGATGAAATAAATATTTTTATATGTTTTGTATACCCGGGAGCTAAGCACCGTCCGTTATAATGGTGCGAAAACAGTTGGTCTGTTTTGCCTGCAATTCTGCTCTCGTCCAATTTGAAAAGGAAGGCCATCACGCCGTGTTGAAAGTGTAACGTGGATTAATTTTTCGTAAGCAATTAGGTACATACTAATATAGTAGGTAGATACGTTAAAAAAAGACATCAAGCCAGTGAAATATTTTATTGTTTATTATCTTTATTTCTTTTCTTTTTAGCGACTGGACACCCTCTAACACAAGTTAAACCTTTTTCAATACATTTTGAACAATTTCTTCTTGCGTCCAACTTTTCTTCTGGCTCATCTTCTCTAGATCTCGCGCTGGTACTGCTACAGGAAGATAACTTAGACCTAAGAGGAGCCAGCAGCACCTCGGGCTCTATGTTGAGGGCTATTTCAGCTATCTTGCCTACTAAATCGTAACCGTATTTCGTGACGTCGGAGACAGCTTGCGTCACGCTTGCACATTCAGTCACTGAAGTACTTTCACAAATAGTAGCTTTCTTTTTCGGAATTTGTTTCTCATCAACGTCCACATCAGGAACAAGTGTAAACTCTTCAACTGATTCGCTGTATATTGAAGGTCCATCAGTGACGGAAAGCTGTAATGAAAGTAACTTGAATCATTTTATGCTGATTGTGATTATCAAAAGTACCTTAAAAATATTATCTATATACTAATAATAAAGCTGAAGAGATTTGATTTGCGCGCAGAAGCTAGTTTTCAATAAGTATGTTGATAATCCCTTAAATTAATTACAGTGCCTCTCCCATTATTTGATTCTTCTTCTATACAAGCTTTACAACCACCACCATCAGCCTGTTAATTAATTATAGTAAGGTGGTCTAGTGTTAGTGTATCGGATAAATCCATCCAAAGATACTGGTAGGTACCGTTCCCATGTAGCGTTAAGATCCCCTCAGCCTTCAAAGTAAAAGTGATACGTTCCATCGTAAAGGTCATCCGTCGCTTACCAATAAGCAAGATCAGGGGCTTTTTTGCGGTGGCAACACTGCACTGTCGTGAAAAAACGACCTCGTAGTCAAACTAATGTAGTTTTTTTTTTTGTTTTATATGTATCTATTGTTTATTTTAGAATCTAACTAAAAGTGTCTCACACAGTGGTTGTGCCGTATTTTTGTCGTAATATTCATATTACTTGATATTTCGTAGCGGCTGTCAATGTTTGAAACTTAGGATTGCGGATTTGAATTTATCAAACCAGGACAAAAGTTTACAAGGTACCTACAGTCGTTTCACATGAATTTGTTGGCGCCTGGTCGACAGGGAGGCGACTGGGCAACTGTTTTATGATAACATGTTATTTCTGGTTTCGGTATAGATCAATTTTATTCAAACAGCCGGTGTACTGAGCAATACTTATTGTAACTGCACGCGCGGCTTTGAATACTGGTGTACACCGAGCTTTAGAAGCGCGTCGTTTCGACCTATTTGTATGAAGACGTAATATTGCTTACTTTATACTGTGATCTAGGTTCACATGGTCCAATCAAAATAATCTGACAATAGAAACAAACAAATACGTACACAATTACCTGTGCATGTCTTCGCCCGCAGTGGCCACTCTCATACCAGTCGTGGAACTGCAACAAATAATCTAAACTAAACACTTACAACACACGTATACATAGGACTTTAATATAACTGCCGAAATGTGGGTGTTACCATACACCTCTGCCCGACAAGCCAATTCACAATGGTAAGAATAACTGAATTATTATACAAAAGTCCGTTAAGCCGTTGGTACCGGCTGTCATTCATAGATCTTTGACAGTCGATACGCAGTAGCGGGTTTAGGCTTAGGCCCGTGAGGCCCGGGCCTAGGGCGGCTCCGTTTTTCCATTTGGCTTGAGAACTGTAATAAAGCATAAAATATTGTACAGCGGAAACTGAACGTTATACATTTAAACATAAGGACCAGTTTCCGCTGTACATTATTTTAGGTATTTTTATTTTTAGCCTTAAAGTTATTTATCCGAAATCACATGAATTGGAAACTACATGTAGAACATTATTTTATACACACACACACTTATAATGTATGTGTATATACTGTTACGAAAGAAAAAGGGCGCCATATCGTCTTGGTCCTAGGGCGCCATCAAACCTAAATCCGCTACTGTCGATACGGGTAGTCAGAAGTCTGACAACCAGTCTTACCAAAGGGTATCGTGTTACCCAGTAGCTGGTTTGTGGGGGTCAGACAGCCAGTTGCTTGTAAAATACTGGTATTCAGCTGAGTCCACCCCAACATAATTGGAAAAAGGCTAGACAGATTGAGCACGAGGCATTTAGTTATTCCCGCAGATCTTTAAAGAAGACCAGCTCCTGCCCGAGCTAACACAAACAATGAAACAGGAGATAACCAATCGCTACAAAACACAAATCTCTAACGAACGCTGAATATCTTTGATTTAGTTTCTCAAACGCTTCAGTTGGATCTATTCCAAAAAACGTTAGTTTTCTAGTGCCGTGTTAAATAAAACAAAGGACTGTGGTGACACATCGGTAACGGCCATCTTACGAGTTGTAGGTCGGGGATGCGAACCCAGGAAGGCGCTTTGTGTTCGCTCCCAAAACAGTAAAGAAAAACATTGTGAGGACACTAGCATGTCCTAGAACCAAAACTTCGAAGACACGTGACAACTACCAATCGCACTGGGCCCGCGTGGTGGATTACGGTCCCAGTTCTGCTTACAGAGACTAGGCTTGCATCCCAACAATGGGAACGTAGCGTAACGATCACTCACCCTGTCCGCGTAGTAGGAGAGGTGACTTGATATTGTGTTCGACGTACTATTGTACACTCGCGCAACTGGTCTGCGAAAGACAAAAACAAATTGGTCTTTCATTATTGTCATATTATTTTCCTCCAACTACTTACATTATTAGCTAATGACTCTCTTCACATCATTCGTTAAGTATTCTATTCCTATGAGTTGTGTTTACATCTTGTAGTGATCACTTCGTCAACAAAAAAAATATAGTTATTTTTATACCAAAAATTTGTGAAATGGCGCCTCTTTACAAAGAATTTCTGATCGTAAGTCCGGTGATTTCTTATTTTCTTATTCACCAAGATGATTTAGCTACACATAGATTTTCGATCTTTATAAATACACAATATAATCCATACATCGAACACTCACTTTTCGTGTCTGTCTGTGTGATCGAATGGTTCTTATAAATTACGCGCGGAATTTAATGCGGTTTACAGAATTTTTTAGAAATTTAATTTTGGAAGGTTAATGCGTATACTACGATCATCGAAATTGAAATCTCGATGTTCTGTCAAGTCGTAAAGGCGGTGTGAAGAAAAGACGGGTCGCTAGTCTCTAATATAGATCTAGATTTTCAGTTGATTTGACTTCTATATTAGACTGCAAAAGCAAGACGCGCAGATGTATCATTAACCAACTGACTTATCAAAATTAAAGTAATTAATAGTATGAACAGTTGACATCACATACACGCCGTAGGTCTGGATCGCTGCGCAGAAGCAGACATCGCAAGTACACCTCATAGTCTCCATCCTAGATCCTTCGCTGTGCACGCTGTCTACGTTGGTTAGGCAGCCTCGTCCACAGTCGCCGATCCATACCTGCCAAATAGCCAATGGCTGTATTGCAAATCTGAGAAATCTCAAGTCTTCTAGAGAAGGGACATGAGAATGCTCAACATATTTATTGCATTCTATGATGCGAACTTAGGTGGTAGAATTACAAATACATGCTCATTGTGCGTACTCTGTTGGGCGAAAGAGCGCTTTAATATATATTTTTTAACTTTTTTAACTTAACTTTGCCATATAAAAACTCATTAATCGATATCATTGTAGCATTTACAAAATGGAAATTGGTTTAGTTTATTTTTTTAAGTATTTATCAAAGAGAACGTCAAAATACGTAGAACGTGTAGAATACGTGGTGCGTTTCTTAGTAAGATTTTTGTAACAAAATGGTTCACTAAAAAGACAACATAGAGGCAGAGAATAAGGCTATACCGTCTCTCGTTCCTTATTTTACCCAAACTTATACCCATTTCTATACAATAGGACACCACAGTAGGGTAGCGTTTTACTGACTTACTGGGTTGTGGAGGTCAGATAGGCAGTCGCTCCATGCAAAATACTGGTACACAGCTGCAACCGGTTAAACTGGAAGCCGACCCTGACACTGTCGGGAGGCTGGACAGATGATGAAATGATGATAACATCTATTTCAAAACTCGGAAACTCTTTCTCTCTCTGTCTTGCTACTTTCCGAAACTCATCATCAGCTGAATACCAGTATTTTACATGAAGCGACTGCCTATCTGACCTTCACAACCCAGTAACTGTGTAATACGATACCCCTTGGTAAGACTGGTTGTCAGACTTTCGGGCTTCTGACAACCCGTAACGGCTGTCAAAGATCCACGAATAGCAGCCGGGACCAACGGCTTAACGTGCTTTCCGGTTCATGGAGAGGTCTTTCCGGTATGGAGAAGTGGACTTTCAAGACTCATCAATCCGCTAAAATTCATAAACCATTATTACTTACTGAGTTGAATATTAACCATATTATTATTGCAAAGATAAGGTAGCTGAAAAGCATTTGTGTGGTTCCGGGTTCCACCTGAAACAAAATGGTTTATCAAGAAAGAAACAAGATGTTTAGTCCAGTTCTTTAATTTGTATTTGAGAGTGTAATATAATGCTACATTACTTCTTATCATACATTACGATGTTACTAATAAGATCCACCAGATTCACCTGATACGTTTTACCTCTTACTTCTCAGTAAATACACTATTCTAATCTTGAACAAAAATACTATACTGCACTTCGAACATAATTTTTAAGAGAATTTTATAAATTTTTCGGTGAACTCAAAAGGAGTAGCATCAAATCATCACAAAACCTGTGTGCCTGTATGCCCAGATGTATAAACGTTAACGAGTCAAATGGAGTATGTAAAGATCGTAGTTGGTATCGTTCTGTAGTTGTATTGTAGTACTGAAGAAGGTGAAAGTTTATAAGTAGATATGTATAAAACCTGCAGCTTACATGATCTAGTTTCTTAAACCAGATTTGTTACCATTGTTTTATTTTATTTCGTAAAGTATTTATGGTGGCATTATTTCATTGTTCTATGGACACAATATTTATTCGTAACAACGCGTTAGCGTGACAATTTTGACGACTACAGACAAGGAAAAAGATTTTTACATGTCATACTGGTTGAGACCACCATTGACGTTCTTTTAAATTACCATAAAGAGTTAATAAACCTTTTTAACACTTGAATCTTAAAAAGGTTTCCGAGTTATAAGCCCAATTTGTGCCTGATGTTTTAAACACTAGGCATAGGATTTGGCCTAGTCTAGATCTAAAACGAATCCAAAAGAGTTTAACATTAAATTAGGAGTAAAGAAGACTCTATTACTGTCTGACTATTCTAGAAACAGAGGGGCTTAGCAGCGGATGTGAGGCGGGTGGTGTGCGTGAAGAAATAGCGCGGGACTACGCTGCACTACAGTCGCGGCTGAGGAGAGAGTTCTCCGATAGGCGAGGGAAGTTGCATGCGGGTGAGTTGGACGCTTCATAGCTGCCATATAAAATATCACAAAAGCAATCAGAATAAAAAAACGAATTAGATTTTTTCACCGTTCTACAAATAAATAAACTTACATAAATTTAAAAAAAAAGTTTGAGAAAGTAGAATATTAATCAGAACATTTATTTTATAAAGGAGTGACGAAACAAAAGCCGTTATTGACCAGTTGTTTTTTTTTCTTCTTTTTTTTAAACAATAGCGCATTACATCCCACTTAGTTGGCTATGTTACTACATAACCAACACAAGGACAGCAAAATGGGAAGTATTTGAGGTACGATTAAATAATGCCATTTTAATTCAGTAAGATACAGTATTCGGCTAATCGGGGGTCTGGTTGCCCGCTTCCCTCAAATACAGGAGTTGGGGGTAAAAATGGTTAAAACTGGTAAGGGTTGGGTCCCCGATTATAACGCTACCATTCTTATTAAATGGTAACGCATATTTTTCGAGAAAATTATAAAATAGTTGCTAACCTCAAATCAGCTAAAACCGAAAACGGAACGTTAAAATGGGTGATTGACAACCAAATGTGACACAATATATTGTCTGTGGTGGAAAATATCGTGCAAAATCGCAGACAGAGAATAGCATTCTCTGTCTACATGCAAAAACGTAGACAGAGATAGCATTCTCTGTCTACGTGCAAAATAGTTAAAACTGAACGTAAAAATAATAGTTTAAAAAACTAAAAAACACGCTTTAAAAACCAAACTAAAAAAGGAGAAAATAATTTAATTCAATTAAAAAGCGTGGGGTGCTTTTTGAGGTATTTTTATATCAATTAATTTTTTTTTAAATTTGGTTTTTAAAGCGTGTTTTTTTAGTTTTTTAAACTATTATTTATTTTCAATTTTTTAGTTCTGCTAACTACAAAAACGTGTTTTTTTTCTCATTTTTTTTTTAAATGTTTGAATTGTCATCGGTCCTCGACAAGTTTACAAAGTTTCAATGAAATCTGACCGTTTAAAGTAGGTCAAAATCGCACTCAAAGGAGTCGGTTACATACAAACAAACAAACAAACATACAAGTGAAGCTAATATAAAGCATGTAAAAAGACGCCCATTTGTGTAAAATGTCATCTGATTTCGATCATTCCGTTTCTCTTCGAGTTTTAAAAATTCTGCTTAGTTGAAAGTTAGTGTACTTCCACTGATCATAAGTGTGTATAAAAAGCACTTACAACTGTTACTAAGTAGACTTAGGATGCAAGAGCGAGCGAAGCGAGCACAGGACTTGGGAGAACCCGACTCGGATAGGTTAGGTTAGAAGGGGATGGCGGGGACACCCCGACTCGGATAGATTAGGTTAGAAGGGGATGGCGGGGTCTACTGAGCGAGCGGAGCGAGCGAACTCAGACCCCGCCATCCCTTTCGTGGCTATTTTTTTTAGACTATTGAGATATCCGACTACGCCTTTTAAGTGTTTTGAGGTGAGGTTACAAAAAATCATTTTTCTCGGAAACGGTGAGTTACCTTTTCATGGGAGTGGTGGCAGGGAGGAAGGGGGGCACCACCCTCCCTCTCCCCCCCACTCGCACTCCCCTCCGCCTTCCAAACGATACTAAATTTTAACCGTTTTCAATGTTTTGTTGGTATATTGGCGTGTGCTAGCTGACATATGGCAAATTTAATCATTTTTTTGTGTTTCGTAATGTTAATTACTTACCTACTATTGTATAGAATCAAGTTCTTCTAACTTAACAGACCGCTGTGCTGCTGAGGAGTTTGTTACGCCAATTCTTCTTCCCAGCTAAGCACTTGTAAGTGGTGAAGGGCGGGCGTTTTTCGGGTATAGTCTTATGTAATTTTGACGTTCAAAAAGTGCTGCCTCTCAGCCTAGTTTGAATAAATGACTTTTTTTATTATTATTTTAGTCAGATTTTTCACAGCAATAGAAAAATTAAATTACCTTAAATGTAGCGCTTTGGAACTTAATTTTTTCAGCAACTCGCCCAGTGGCAACAGAGGAGCAGCTATCGGCAGACTTCCGCAAGAAACTTGCAGAGTGGCAACTCAAGAAAGGTGTCAAGCAACCACTGCCAGTGCCGGCAAGGCAGGATCTTAGCGAAGACTTCCTTAGGAGATGGGGTAACACTACACAGCATAATCAGCATATAACGTTCCCACTGCTGGGGCACATTCATTACTGTTTGTTCTCTGTGAGAAAGTCTGTGATCCACCACGCGGGCCTAGTGCGGGTTGATGGATGTCATATGCCTGCAAATTTTCGTTTCTAGGACATAACGATTTCCTCACAATGTTTTTCTTCATCGTTTTGAGAGCAGAACGGTGACGATGCTCGACAGGAAGACGATACTTATGAAATATATAAAAGATAATTAGAAAATAAAAGAATATTATTTATGGTTGTAGTTTACAAAACAAGCTGATCAAAATTTAAAAATGTCTGTAACATCTAGGATATAAAGTAAAAGAAAACTAAAGTAAACAAGAACTATAAGTACTATTTTAGTGTGAAAGATAGATAATAATTTAGGATCTACGTAAACAGAATTGCCAGTCACCATTGATAGATGAGCAACAGTAAAACAAAAATGTATTGAAAACGAAGTATTATTGTTACTTAGTCTTAAAAACTTTTCAACAAAACTTTGTTACAGACGAATGGAAACGCATGAAAGAGACGAATTCAGTCCCAGCTTGGGAAGAAGAGGCGAAACCTGATGAAGTTCTTGTTCAAACTTCAACTGGACTCTTCAAGTTCCAAGGTATGTGTTTGCAGTCAGAGGTTTGTTATTTAAATAATGGTGTTCGTACCTTAAATTTTATTTTTTTACTCGTTATTTCACACAAGCACATGTGGTGTTAGTATGGATGTTCTTTGCTAAACATTATCCTAAACAGTATCCATTGCAGTCTCATAAAATCGCCCAATGTTGCTTGTACCTACATATGAAGCGTCGTGGGGCCCTGGTGACTTGTACCACAGGCGTTGCTTGCAATGCCTATTTCAGGCACCAGTCTCTCATAAATGTAAACTTGTCCACAGCTAGTTTTAAGCTTTACTACTTTACATTTGTGAAGAGAAAATAAATATACTTTAATATTATTTATTACTAGCTATTGCCCGCGACTTCATACGCGTGGACTTTAAAATCAAGTAGATAATCATTTTTTTTGATAATATATAGCCTATTTTTTAAGTAAGACCTCTCGGAATACGTCGTTGAAAACTGCATTCAATTCCATGCAGTGGTTTTTGCGTGATGCGGTAACAAACATACAGACAGACAAAAATTCTAAAAACCGTTGTTTTGGCTTCTGTTGCTCTAATAAAGACCCCCCCATACTATTTTTTCTTCAATATCTTTAATGTACAGACATCGACCTGTTACAATTTTATTATATGTATAGATTATTGCATCAATCGCCGTTACTTTATTCTAGGAATTTCCCGATCCTTCACTCGTAAGCTCCACGAGTGGGAGAAATCCCGTGGCATCGCCCCTGAATACTCCACATCAGCTCTCCTCCGCGCAGCAAGAGCTCGGAACAGCAAGGTGCCCCAAGCTCCTCTCACTAGGACCCAGTCTGATGGTAGTGTGGCTCCGTCAGCAGCTGGATCTAGCAGTAGACTCCATGCTTCAAGTCTCAGTGTCAATGATGCTGATGATTTCGATTCGGAGTACGATAGAGAAGAACATTCTGTGAGTAGGAGTCGGAAATAATAATGAATCAGAAAATTCCAAGTTTTTTTTAAATTCATCCCTAGACTTCATGTGTATCAAAGAGTCACTAAGACTGTTCAACATTGATTTATACTTAATTAGTGACCCCTTGCTATTCATGGGTGCAATTTATGTGATGGCGACATGTCAAAACTGCGGCATTTCTGTGTGTTATCTAAGTTAAATATTAATGGATTATTCACATAAACCTTTCGGAATAAATTCTCAATATGATGGTGACAATCGCATTAAAATCCGTTGCGTAGATTAAAAAAGAAACATAGTCACACAGACACACGGAAAGTGACTTTAATTTATGCGTAATAAGATTAAGTGATTAAAACTTTGTACGAGACTAATTTATCCTACCAATAGAAAAGCCATCTCACTCACGTCTTTGCATCCACAGCTCGACGGCATTGATGACTGTGATGGTCCTCAGTCCCGCGGGGCTGTTCTTGTAGAGGTTGAGGCTGAAGAGGTCTGCACAGCAGCTCCCCTAATGGCCGTATCCCCTCGCCACACTCCTCAGAAGCCAGTGTACACATATGGACAAGCTGAAGCCAGGCTGCTATGTGAAACTAGGTCGGCAGTCACAGGGACAGCGGTGTTACAGCCTAATGGGGCTGGTAAGCTGAATAATTTTTATTTTTCTTTAACATAAATGCTCTTAAAACGATAAAAACTAAATTAAACAATTTCCACAGTTGTGCTTTCAGATGCTCGGAGCGTGAAATCAAAGGAATCATCCGGAGCACGGCCGAAGATTCGTGAACAGGTAACACACATATTCTTCATACTCTAAGAAATTCAAGCTAAATCCTTCATAAGTAAATAACATTACAGGATAAACACACAGAAAAGAGCAGAAGAAAGATCATGAGGCAACCAAGCATAGAAGAAGACGCCATGTTCATCAGAAAAACAATAGAAGAAATAGAAAGAGGAAGTTCTAGACGTTTTAGAGATAGAGAAGCTACTGATAACGAGACTCGCCATAAGAGTCCAGAAAGAAAGCTTCCAACCATACCACAAAGAGAAGAAAGAGATTACTGCCCAATGATTAATAAACAGAGTGATAAAGAAAGAAACGTTGATAAAGATAGGGATAGTTTTGAAGAATCAAAAGATGATGCTAAAAAGAAGGATGTGGAGAAAACGAATGGTAAAAAGAAATCGAAGTCTAGAGCCAGATTAGAAAGAGAGCAGTCGAAGCCTTCTGAGAGTGATACAGAACTTGAAGTAGATACTGTCACAGTGGAGATACCGAGGAGACGAAAAAGACCGCGACGAGCATCTGAAAAACCGAGAACTCCGCCGACGTCACTGCATTCAGATTCAGAAGGGGAAGTAAGTAAAGAATACAATAAATAACAAACAAGTAAGTACGTCCAAACAATCAATCTGCTTTAACTTTTCCCAACTACGTTGGGGTTGGCTTTCAGTCTCACCAGATGCAGCTGAGTACAATATTTAACATAGAGCGACTGCCTATCTGAACTCCAAAAAACGGTAATTTATTGGTTGACGTATTTACTTGTTTGTTATGTTGCGAGTTTACAACCCTGTCAATTGTACTTAATCGGTTGAAAGACACTGAACGAGACACAATATTACATCTGGGGGCGTATAGTGCCTCGCAATGTGTTCATCAGCATGAGCAAAAGAGCACTGGAAGTGGTCGGCGGTTATAAGTCTAGTAGTCATCATCTGCCTAGCCTTTTCTTAACTATTTTTAACCGAGTAGCTGAGTAGCACGATACCCCTTGGTAAGTAGCACGATACCCCTTGGTAAGACTGGCTGTCGGACTTTCAGGATTCTAACGCCCCGTAACGATTGTTGTAAAACGATTATAATTCTAAGTAGTATAAAAGTTGAAGATAAATTCAAGAATCACAATTAAATCATTATAGGAGGGCCCCACAATCATTAGCTACTTAACATACATTTTAATTCATCATTTTCAGATCTTCGTTCTCAAGCTAAAGGCACCAGAGCAACGCGACCACTCACCAGAAGTTGTAGTCAAAACTACCCGCAAAATATTCTCTCCAGTAGTTCGTAGTGGTGAGTCAGTACCCAGAGCAGTCATACCAGTCAACGTTGAAGATCTTGCTGAAGTTAGACCCTCAGATCACAGCCACCGAAACGAAGGGAAAAAGAAAGAGGCTAAATCTGAAAAGGGAAAACAGGAGAAGAATACTCGGTCTAAAAGTTCTGGTGATCTTCAAGAGGCTGAGGAGTTGAAGAAGAGAACCAGGCCTCCACTGCCTTCTTCGCCTTCATCGCAGAGGAAGCCACAACTACCTAAGGAGACTGCACCGTCTATCCGGATTATGATTCAGCGATATAATAAGAAGATTAATGAAGAAGGTAAGAGACTATCCTCACTATCTCTAAAATATTACCAGTTTTTACTTAACCTGTTGCAGAATATGGACAGATAAAGCATTTATTTACATTGTTCTATTAAGGGTTCAGTACCCAAAGGTTCTAGGCTCCGCTGTCCATCCGTCCATCCTTCTGTAAGTCTGCTACACCATACTCATGAACCGTAATAGGTAGACACTTTCACTGAGTGTGTACCACTATGACACAACAATAATAATAGTAATAGTTTATTTCTGAGTTTAAGGTACTATCGGCCAAACTTCTGCATGCTCACCTCTAAGGCGATAATCTCATAGCACGGCTCACGACTCGATCGCACAATGCACGAGTTTTGACCAATAGGATGCACAAAGCGTATTTTAGTGGTGTTCGTATTAGTATAATCATGTATAGAATGTGTGACACTCACACTAGGAGAGTACTATGCTCACTTGTTTCTGCTAAGAGACGAGTTTTTAATGGGCACGGCCAGCGCGGCGCGGCGGCGGCGTGAGCTCTTTGTTATTGAATTGAATTGTTTTTTTATTATGGACAAGAATTAATTTTAGTACTCATATCTTCTGTTTGTTTGGTTTAGAAAATGTATTATTGATATTGCAGTATTTACAAAAATAATTTGTAATAACTAATAAACTACAATTTATATGTATTAATCCACTTTAATATTTTCCTCTCTCTATCGGGTCTATAGATATAGGTTATTTATGAACACTTTCACTGCCTCTCCAATTTTCACCATATCCTATGTGATGCCGCATGCCGCAGCAACCGCACCATATTCCCTTCACAATAAGATGAGACATTGAAACGAACCGTTTTATTACAGTCCGTTCCACCGATTTTGACTTCTATTCCGTAGGCTTATGGATGGCATTAAAGGCAAAAAAGTGGTTACAATACCAACTGTTTACTGCAGCTGCCATTTGTCATGCCACCAACACAGTGGTGCCGATTCTGTTGTCACAAAATTCTCTAAACTAAACTAAAAATCACCAAAATTTAGTTTATTCCTGTCAAACGACGATTTCCTATTCTGAAATTCACTAAAATGACACAACTTAACTATATTTTAGTTTGACAGCACTAAGATTGTACTGAATTATAAATTTAGTGAAGATGGTAATTTTGCTATTCTGAGTTTGCCGTTTTTCACCAAAAATTTTGACTATATTAGTTTTTCTAACTAAATCTGACTATTTTTAATCGCGATTAAAAAAGTGTGGAATAAAACTAGTGGTCATGAACTAAAATTCACACCAACATTTCGACTTCAGTTGCAAAAACACTTTTTTTTTTCTTTTCTTTTGCTTATATCTCGAAAACGGTGTGTCCTATCGCAAAAATGATGATAATTTCGACCCCCTTTAATAAACCCGTAAGCCCCATAATCTCAACATGTATGTAATATTTTTTTTATTTTCCAAACAAAAAGTGAAAAATTCCATATAAAAAACGTCGAGGCTGCCCCCTGCGCACGCTTCATTCAACTCTTAAAAAAATCATTGCGTGGGGCACACAAGTACCACGTTGCGAAGCCAAAAGAAAAAAAAATACCACCTGCAGGCTTGGCACGAAAACCGTAGAGAAGCGTTTTGTCGACGGAAGACTAGACAAAAATTACGTTTCCGTGTAGACAGTTGTCAGTTTTCACCGAGAAATGTAGACAAGCGATTTCTATCTATTCTACAGTAGAGTAGAAATAGAAAGCGTCATGCTAAGCCTGCAGGAGTCACGATTGTCAAATTCGATTTTAGTTGTGTCAAAATAATTTTTAAGTTTAGAGATTTTATTTTGCAGAATAGCTTTAAGATTCTCATTGCCAAAAGTAAGGAATTTTAGTGATAGTTTAGTTAGTTTAGTTCGGTGTACAACAGAATCGACACCAATAGCATTCAAAATCTATTGAACGGACATTTATGGTTTGTTTACCTTTTATCTCACGGCTCCCTGAATACGTTAGGTATAGGTGCGTTGACCGGCACTGCATGAAGGTATCAAATGTTTATATTGAAATTTTTTGTGTTTAATCGACTTTATTAAAAGTAAATAACTATCTAAATTTCTATGTGTTTGTTTATACTTGGGCAATTTGGGAATACTTGAAAATTACAGTAATATTTGAACCAATACTCTGCGCAGTTCATACAATGTTATCAGAGCTTTTTGTTTGTAGCTAACGCAAGGCCGCAAGCCGCACAACTCTTGCAACTGAAATAAAAATAAGTTCATTATCTAAGACCCATTGTTATTTAGTGGGAATGTCTGGAAATTCGGTTAAACAATAGAGGACGGCTTAATACAAGGGCCATACGTTTTTTTATTACCTTAGGATTATCTCAAATGTTTTGCAGTTGTTCCTTGTATTTGGTTTAATACTTTTAACAGTAGGTAATTGTAATATTACCTTTTATTCATTAAAATAATACAGGGTGAAATTGAATTCATGGGCATCCTTTTAAGGGGTCATTGTACTCATCATTATGAACAACTTCAACTATGAGACCATACCTGAAATCGCGAAAAAAAAATCAGCTGTTCCCTACATTTATGTTTGCATAACTCGACAAAATGTAGGGAACAGCAATTTTTTTTTCTCGATTTCATTTGTTCCCATTGTCAAAGTTGTTCATAATGACTAGTACAATGACCCCTTAAGAGGATACCCATGAATTAAATTTCAGCCTGTATAACGAACAAGGTATCGTTGCAATTAAAATGCCCAGGCATGCCGTGCAGGATGAGCACTTTAAGACTGGATTATAATCAAACCAACACTTTACTCTTTTATAATTCATGCTCTAGTCAAAGTTTGACAATTCATGATTTTAAGCGAAATCAACGCTACAGGCGCGTTACCGGCATTGCATGTTAAGTTTTTTTTTGACAAATCTAACAATGATTCAGTTCCTATGCCACTTTAAAATTCAGAAGCTTATCAAGTAATTAAACTAAACTATAATTTGTGCCTTGGCAGCAGTGAGAGTGAAAGGATTGAAATAAAATGTTGGGTACTAGTGAAATATATATTTTTAGTTTGTGTTCATTTAACATTATGCAGGATTAAAGATTTATTTAGGTTGATATTTAAATCTTATCTGTATAATAAAAGATGTATAGTAAGTGCTTTTTGTATGAAACTATCGGCTGTAATCTCAGTGTGAAAAAATAAACAGTTAGTTAAAATCTACTTGAGAACAATTTTAAGGATTTGCTGTTGTAGAAAAAAAAAAACAATATAAGTAACTTAATTTATTTTTAATAGACTTTTTCAAAACATTAAAGATTCATCCAGAAATTAACATATTATAACAAAAAATTACACAGAAATTATCATCAAAATGCAAAATATTATAAGTGAAAAGATTCTTACTCATAATATCATTTATAAACTGTATTTATCTACACTTATATCGTAAAGTTCAAAATATGAAATCAACACAACAATGACAAACAGACAACACAACAACAACAGGCAAAAAGCCTGTCAGTAAATAAGATTAGGAGAATATTGCTCGTGCAGTTCTAATGAAATTGAAAAGTTTTAAGATTAGTAAAATTTAAGAATCTTAATAATTTTTATAATTTGCAATAATTACATTACACTACAGACTAGGTTTATCAAGCAAATGAGATCAATTATTTATGAGGTGGACGGATATGATGACACTACTGAATATGTAAAATAACAAACTAACGAGATCGGGGCTTACGACAACATTGATTGTAAATAAAACAACAAATCCACCAATAAAGGCAACATGACACTAAATTGACATCAATAATTTTACAAGAAGACTTCAAAATCGTTGGCAATATTTTAAACTATGATTACGGTCTACAGTCTACCCTGTGACATTAATCAACGAAGCAATATAATACAAATTGGAATAATAAAAATAAACCTAATAAAAATAGCTATACAGGGTTATTTGCAAGCCGCCGGAGTCGCGGGTTGTTCGAAAGAGATACCATGGCCCTGGCACAGGCAACTGAAGGAACACGGGTGGGTTTTAGTCAGTAAAAGTATGACACGACCTTCCGCTCCGCCCAGAGCGGGAGAAGTCATTTGATGATAAAACACTAATAAGCTCGTAGGACTATAATACTAACATCATAAATAACAACTTTTGTTGTATGACTTTTAATAATTCATAAAAAAAAAAATTCATAATACAATTAAAAATATTTATTTTGATCGCTCTAAATTTGAACAACTCTACGCGGTACCAAAATATGTAAGTAGTTAAATAAACAAACAGTGCGTTGCGAATGCAGGGTCGCAGCGGTACTTACTACAAAATACAGATCTAAAAAGTGTTATTACAAATATTACAACAAAAACTTGAAAGTTTACTTTTGGTATTCTAAAAAGTCATAGATCAAAAGTGGTTGTACTAATATAGTCCTACCAGGTGTTAGAAAAATAACCCTGTATAATGTAATTATACAGTATGTTAATTAACGAAAGGCGTTCCCGTTAACCCGCAATAGTATAGCGTCCACATGCTACCAAAATATGACCATTCGAAAATTCACGAAAAAAAATCTGCTGTTCATTACATTTATGTTCGCATACCTAGCTTAACAAAATGTAGGGAGCAGCTGATTTTTTTTCGCGAATTTTAAAATGGTAATATTAATTGTAGCATGTTTGGACTATTGCGGGTTAACGGGAACGCCTTTCGTTAATTAACATAGTGCATGTTAAAAATTATATTAACTTAATATTTCGTCGCTGCTCCTCCCGCATCTATCACAGCATCGCAACGGCTACGCATGGACCTAGCCAGGACTTCGCACAAATTCGAACCTCTGAATGTGTCCCAAACTTGTTCGCAATGTGTGACAAGTGCTTCCTTCGTTCTTTCTGCTCTACTATCCCATCTCTGGACCATTAAACCCCACAAATTTTCAATGGGGTTTAAGTCTGGCGATCGGGAGGGCCATGGCACTGTTTTAATTTGTGGTTGCCCTCGCAACCACTCTTGAACAACCCGCGCACGGTGTATCGGGCAATTGTCCTGGAAAAAATAAAATTCTGGCACGTCCAGTTGTGGATACACCGTGCGCACTGTGGGTACCATGATGGTTTGTAGCACCTCTAAATACGTTTGGCCGTTTGCCCTCCCTGGTATAAAAGCGAGCTCGCCTGGTCCAGCAGCACTCATCCAGCCCCACATGTTCACTACAATTCTTCCCGATTCTGCATTTGGGTTCACATTTCGAGGTTCGTATCTTGTGTTATCTACACGCCATAAATTCCGACGACCTTGTTGGCTAGACCTAAAGCACTTTTCATCAGAAAATATGGCGTAAGAGAAATCGAAGTCCCTGTAGTCACGAGCGAATCGCACGCGAGCAGCTTTCTGCTCCTGCGTCAAAATAATTTTTTTTGCGGGACGTCTGTGATGGACTCCAGCTTGATGCAACTCGTTTCTAATAGTTTGCATCGAAACTTCGTATTCTTGTGCGAAACTGCGAGTGGGTGTGAACGGGTTCTCTTCATACGTGGCTATCATATTATTTAACTCGTTTTCGTTTATAGCCCGGGGTCGAGGTGCACGAACGCGTTCTGTAATTTCTCCTTCTTCATATCTTCGCACCCAGCGGCGCACCGTTGTTCTCTAACGAAAAAAAAAAAAAAAAAAACAATCAGCATCGATTTTTTACATAATATAGGAACTAAGTATAATAATACGAGTACACTACAAAAGTCTTATTCAAAGGGCACAACTAGTACACTATAAATAAAAATTATAAGTATTGAAATACTTAAGGTGTGCATTTTGGTTGACTTCATGATAAATAAACTCTTAACTTTTCTATAACTAATTTAAGTAGTTATAACATTCATAACTATATTTTAAAATACAAGTTGTAAATACAATAACTGAAAATCTCTTAAGGGGTCATTACTCATCATTATAAACAACTTTTACTATGAGAACCAAACCTGAAATCGCGATAAAAAAGCAGCTGGTCCATACATTTTGACGAGTTACGCGAACATAAATGTAGGGAACAGCTGTTTTTTTTTTCGCGATTTCAGGTTTGGTCCCGTAGTAAAAGTTGTTCATAATGATTAGTACAATGACCCCTTAAGAGGTTTTCAGATATTGCAATTTACACCTCGTATACCTATGAGTAAGAAAAATGCCATAGCGTAAATTCCAACATTGTATGAAACTGTCCCAAGCAAATTTGTGCTTTATCTCTACTATTTAAAAGTGTTTATCCCGTGCGGGCTGGCAACGTGGCATTTCTAAAGGTTTTTCGTGGTTAAATACCAACGATCTAGTGCTTGGCCGAAAAAATAGTAAGTACTTGCTATTTTATCGGCCAGCCAAGCACTAAATCGTTAGTATTTAAAACTATGTGTGCAATGTTTTTTAAGTTTTTTTGGTAAGTATTTACGAGCACTACTAACAAAAATTTACATTATTGTCAATTACTTTCCATCTGCAGTATTATGATAAAATAAATGTTAAAAATAATTATAAAAAACAATTATCTTGTGCTTGGGCGAAAAAAAATTGTAGTTTGAAATATAATGATCAAGCCTCTAGAAATGCGACGAATGCGCTCTGGTTTTTCTAATTAAAATGCGGCAACGACGCTGTGAGATAAGGCACCATTGTTTAGGTTGTTTTGGTTTAGGATTTATTATCGGGTCATAAAAGGCTCCAACAACGTCTTTGAAAGCAAAAATAAATAAAAAGAACAATCTTATTTGAATGCATTACTATAAGTAGGTAATATCTTATGAGAATTTAAAAAGATACCATCTGAAAGTTATAATAATGTTATTATTTTTATATATAAATCTGCCTAGCCTTTTCCCAACTATGTTGGGGCCGGCTTCCAGTCTAACCGGATGCAGCTGAATACCAATATTTTTCATGGAATTTGTTTTTAAATTGCAATATAAGGAAAAATGCAAACTATGAAATAATAATATTACTATCACTTTATTTATTTCTATATCTCTCCCTCTATCTGAATACAAAAACATAACTTACTTGCATGTTCAACTCCACTGCTATTTGGGATATATTTAACCCTTGTCTATGCAAAACAATAATTTGATTCCTTTCTTCCTGAATCAGGTTTCGGGTCGTCATGGTTGCACCACGTTAGTCACAGCCCACACACAATACACACACAGTCCAGGATACAAGCTAGGGTCAAGAAGAGGCTTTCGATCACAGTCCGGTATACAAGCAGAGGTCACAGTTAGGCAGGCAATCAGTCCGATAGAAATAAACAGGTCGTAAAATGAAATGGCGATAGGAATTTAAGGGAAGCGTCAAAAATTAGCGAGAGCAAATTGGCACTGCCGCGCTCTAGCTAATGTTTGTTATTTTATGTTACTCGCTCATTACTCACACAAATGCATATTGTCTCTAATTGGGGGAAACTAGGAAGGGGTGTGGTTTGTCACTAGCTGCGCTCTCGCAGGAATATTTTCTTAAGTGAGCATGCTTAACTTGGGCCGATAGTACATTATGATCTTAACCTTTTTCGGATCTGATTTCACACATAATCTTGTATTTTAGTGCTCTATCTACCTGTGTAATATTATTATTTAAATAAGTTAGCTATTTAAGGGCCTAAGTCCCGTTTGGTAGCGTAACACGGTCATTTTATGAACCGTACTGCTCATTAACGGCTTGTCTTGAAGATTTGAAAAATATATGATTTTGCTATAGATTTATAAAGATCATTTTGCCGAGGGTACTTTTTTTGTATGGTTAATACCATAGAGTATTAAACCGTAAAAAAAAAATCCAACACGCAATATTTTGGGTTCTATTCCATACTCCCACTAAACGGCTTCGTTATTTGGAAAAAAAATACACTGAAAAATAGATAGTTAGAGATACCACAGAATCACTAGAGCACAATTGTAAATTAATCAACATTTGCCAAGGAATATCCCCATTTTGAGATAAAGGCTCAGAGGTGCCCTGCGCGGGCGCAGGCGCGGCGGCAGTCATGCTTTAACATTCAGACGGGAGATAAGGATACTATGGGCCTTAAGAAAATAGACGTCCCTTACACCAACGTATTTTGTTAGTAATGTCCCTTACTGACCAAGTATCTTGTAGTCCCGTCCCTTACATTAAATTGACCTCTACGTTGGATCCAATCTATTAATAAAAAAATATTGTAAAGGACTTGTTGAAGATATGTATGAAAAAAAATATAGCGTAAAGAGATTGTTGACAGAAAATGAGGTACACACTTTTGACGTACGGATTTCTTAAATTTGGAAATCGTTATAAAAATCCTGAGATTTGCAAATGTATTAGAACCGTGGGTGTGTTTTTTTTTGGTGTGTGGCTTATAAGCAATGTTTGTACATTGTAATAGCCAATTTCTATTAGTTGGAATAAAACAATTTTCACTTCATTTAATATGTTTATATATCAGACAGACTGTTTGATTCGTCAAGAGTCTCATTCATATTCCACTATTATTGGAGTCAGATTTTGTCCGCGTACGACGGAACGTAAAGTTGTCCAGGAAATTCATGTTAACAAGTTTTGTGAGGTAGACTATCTTATAATGTTATAATACATTATCGTCGCCGATGTTTGTATTGATCTTCAAGATAATGCTTAAGATGTAACTGGAACGCGCAGATAAATGCTTAGGATAACGTTAAGCACAGTGTTTTGAAATGGAGCGCGCTCTTTTTTTGGGTATGAGGGTGGGTGGTTACTTTTTTGAAAATTAAGCTATCACTTTTTAGATTTTGAGTTATTATTGTATTGCATAAAGCAAGTCCTTTAGAAAATCACTGAGACACGCCCTTATCAATGTATTTAAGTATTACTGAGAAACCATTACGCTTTGCAAACGATAACACTGCACTATTAGATATCTATAATGTTATTTTTTTAGTTATATTTATGAATAACTTCCCATTGAAATTTAATTTTAATATTTTAGCAAAAACTGGCAAGAAATCGAACTGTTTACTTTACGATCACAGCGCCCTCTGAATATAATAAGAAAAACATCCATACAAGAAACATATTCTTAATTACTTGCCAATTTTTTTAAAACATGCAGTGTTAAATATTGTACGGCGATATGGCTCCCCTCTTTTTTTAAGGGTAGGAAATCATCAAATAACTTCTCCCGATCTGGGCGGAGAGGGAGTGTCAGACTTTTACTGACTAAAACCCACCCGTGTTCCTTCAGTTGCCTGTGTGCCAGGAGCCACGGTATCTCTTCCAAACAACCCGCACCCCTGGCAGGCATCGGCCCTAACGGCCCTCTTCAGTTGGTGCTGACATCTCTTGGAGGCGCGCGTGGAACACAACGCGCCGTCGACCCGGCCTTGGCCCTTACCGGACGGTGAGCTACCCATTACTCGCCGTCCGCAAGCCCGCGCCTACGGTGGCCGGGAATCGGCCTGGGATTCCCGACGCCCAATGCGTCTCCTGCGGCGACTAGCGTCGTGCGCCGCCTCCCTCTTCGCGAGCATTACTGCTTCGCAGCAGGAGGTGACGGCTTCCCATGCAAAAACGCGAGAGATCGCTGCCGCCGATCGCCTCCATGACGGTGGTGCTCCGCCCAAGCCGGGTGGACCTCCACCGTATGCTCCACCGTGTCCTCCGGGTGATCTACACAGTGGTAACACCCGGGCGTTTCCTCCCGCCTTATCCAAAACAGGAACCTCCCGAAACAACCGTGTCCGGTGAGGACCTGCGTCAGGTGGAAGGTGACGACGCTGTGGCGCCTCTCAATCCACTCCTCAAAGAGGAGACTTACCGCCGCAATTGTGGCATGCCCAGCATTGGGTTACGATAATCGCACTCTCCATGTCGCCATGAGATCCCGCCGGAGCTCTGTCTGCTGTGTCGCGATTTCTTGCGGCAGCGGAGTCACGCCCCGGTGTTTTTCCTCCTCGCGCCACTCCCATGTGCGAGAACTTTTGCCTCCATATCCCATTGCGGCAATCCAGCAACGAGCCCCGCCACCTCATCGGAGACCGTACGGTATCTCCGGATCGGCCGGATGACCATGACCCTATGGGACGCGTTCCACCGGCGGGCTATATGGCACCCTTACTTGGCTTCCTTTTTCAGCTTATTATAAATCTTTAATAACGACGGCGACGTGACAAAGGGGATGATGACGTTTTTTATATTCTTAACTCCAATTTTTGTTCTAATATAAAGTGAAAATTGTTCAGATGTAAACGTTTTAAAATAACTGCTAGACAAAGACTGCACTATCGCAGAAGTGACGTCATGACTATGTAAGTTCAAACTAACTCCATACATTAATTATTGTCCGTATCACGCGACAGAGACGGTAATAAAAAAGCTTAGGAGGGACATATTGACGGTTAGAAATAAAGAAGATATAACATGCTAATGTTACGAGCTTGGGGTTCGTGACAATTAAAAACTGCCAATATAAATTACCGAAAATGACACTTTAATTAAACACACAAATTACAAAACACAATTTCACTACTGATCACTCTAAATCGCACTTGAAGATCGCTTACGATGTTCTCGCCTGTATCGCTTTTTCAATACTGCCGGGTTCGAATCGGGTAATCGCAGCGACCCCGTAAGGGGGCGCAGCAGGCGGTATCGGGGCATCGCCCCCTGACCGCGGATGCAGCACTGCGACCCGTAAAAACGGGCCTATCATTTGGTTTGCCTTTCACTGGGCATACGGCAATTCCTGTGCTGCTGCTCCTCACTCCCTCGGTGATGGCGTCCCAGGCGGCAGTCGTCATCCCAGCAGGTAACCACCACGCAACGGGGGATCCGGGCCCCACCCCAGTTCGACCCCTACGGTCGGTCTTCTGCGTGTTGGGCGGTCCCGCTTGGGGTCCTGAAGTCGACCGCCAGCCCGGTGACGCCTCGAGCAGCAGCCGTCATCTCCAAGTGAAGCCGGCCCAGCTCGGGCCAGCCTCGGTGTCGCGTCCGTTTAGGGTGGCCTCAGTCGCGGGCGGCGACGCGGGGCGGTGTGGCACGCGCGGCGAAGCGGTAGCGCAACAGAGCGCACAGGGGGGCGCGCAAAAGGCGCGGGGCGGTGCGTGCGCGGGCCACGCGGTACCTGTACGCACCGCGCGGTGATCGCGCAGCTGTCTGGTCCGGTCTGTGCAGGGGCTACGGTAGCGGCAGCATCAGCGTGACAGGGCGCGCGAGCTCCGAAGCATGCGGGAGGAGCGGAGGGGGGGCGCACGGATGGGCCACCTCCCGTCCGTCCGGTCTTCTTAGGTGGGGGGGGGGGCTTCGTAAACGAAGCGCCTAGGACAATCAGGTAAAGCTGCTATTCGTGGACTCGGCGCTCCCGGCGGTCAAGTCACCGCCGGGTGAGACCCCCATCCCTCAATGGGGGAGACCCAGCGGATGACGACCAGCGACAGGGGGTGCCGTGCGTGGCGGTGCCGGCGGGCGCAGCGACAGGGGGCTGCGACACGCGGGGTGGCGCCACATACACGAACACTAGAAAGCAGCTCCGGTCTTCTGGATTCCTAGGTGTGTCGAAGCTGACCCAGCTCGGGTCAGCTTCGGCTGTCTTGCCATCGCCCGCGGGCGCACGGGCAGCGCGAGGGGGCGCAGGCGCCATGCGGGGCGCGGGCGGCGCGGGGGGCGCGGCGTCGGTGTGTGCGCGGGCGGCATGCGGAGCGGGATCGGCGCATCGCACGGGCGGCGCGGGTGTATCTGGGCAGCGCAACGGTGCGCGCATCGGCGCAGCGGAGCGCACGGTAGCGACGGGGACGCGACAAGCGGCGCTGCGGCGCGCGCTTGCGGTGCAGGAACGCCTAGGGGCGAATGGGCACCGCGTGCCGGTTCGACGGCGGCGTCGACGCAACGCGCGCAGGCGCCAATGACGACGGCGGGCCGGCGGCAGTCGCAGCCGGCTCGGCGTTCCCCATCTCTTCGTTGACGACGTCTTCATCCCACTTGACGGGACAGGACGTCTTCTCTTCCTCCTCTCTTCCAGAGGGCGTAAAATCAGGGGGGGTGGAACGGGCGACGTGCCGCCGATGCTCAGCAGCACCGTCGCCCGGCGCAGCGTCAGGTCCTTTTCAGGCCCGGCACCGCAGCCCTAGGGACGCGCATGCCGGGAGCGGCTTCAGCGGGGGTAAGGCCTCCGCGACCACGGGCGGCGAGTAGGTGCTCGCCGCGCATCTTCCGGTGCCCCTGCGCTCACACGGCCTGCTATGCAACCCGTGCAAGCACAGGGGGAGCACAACTTGGTGGTCCGCGCGGAAGTTCCACTAACTGGCGCGGTACAGATCGCGACCAGCTGTGGTAGGCCACAAGCCGATCCAACTGCCGGGTTTTGATCCTTTCCAGTCTTTTATAGGGCCCTAGGAACATTCGAGAAACGAAGCGTCTAGAATGTTCGAGTACATACCGGCCCCGACTGAACAGATGTTGATAATTCTAGAAGATTTTGGTATCGAAATTTCAAGAAAGATCCGGACTCAATTAATTCTGCTACTCGATACTAAATGGCGCTAGTGGTAACTTATTACTTTACCTTTAGCGCGTAACACTAATAAATTGTCTTTGTTTCTCCTGCCATCAAAATGTAACACGCTTTTATTTCAATAATTGAGATTAAATTATTTTTTACTTTTTAGTTCGTTTTATTAACAAGTACTTAATAATAAAAGCATGTTTAAAAAAAAAACGTTTTTTTTTTCCTACTGCCTCTAACATCGACCGCTAGTGTTGTGAGAAGCAAAGATGCACAAAAGGAAATATCGAATTATATTTTTTTTTTTAATACAACGCTGTTTATTGGTAAGCGCATCACTTGAGAACGGCTGGAACGATTCGGCTATTTGAAAAAAATATCGTTATCGCCCGAATTCGGATATTTATGGACAAAATATAGCATTTTTCCAGGGAATTTTTTTTTTTGGGAAAAACAGAACGTCCTTTTTCTATGAGGGTTTTTGATGAATTATTGTAATTTCGACAGGACAACGTCAGGTCACGTCAAGGCCAGCTAGTTTATTATTATTACTATCATTTCATCATTATCTTCAGCCTGCAGCAGTTTACTGTTAGACATGGGCTTGTCCAATTGCCTTGTCAACCGTAGACTATGAACGTACAAACTATTTCCATTGAAATAATTATAGTAAAATTATTGCAGGTCAAACGTCTGGAGCCAGCAGTGGAGCATCTTCACCAGCTTGGCGATCACCGTCCACTGAACGACGAAGACCTCCCGATATGCCTGTTGGTGTTAACATCAGGTAACTACAGCTTCTTACCTACTTTGCCTTTCTATGCAAAAGTGACGCAAAGTAGCAGACGCAGATGCATTTTGCAGAAGTAAAAAACCTTTGCAGTGATTATGAACAGCACTATAATGACATAATATGAACAGCACTATAATGACCTAATATGAACAGCACTATAATGACCTAATATGAACAGCACTATAATGATTATGAACAGCACTATAATGACCTAATATGAACAGCACTATAATGACCTAATATCCAAATTCAACTGTAAGTCTAAAGTGCATAACTGGCTTCAATCTCTCGATTATGAAGCCACAGAGTGACTATTGGAAGTCGTTTCATAATAAATTTTTAGATTACTCATCATATCAAAAGACCAGTTTTGATTATCAAACACACCCACACACCCTATACACCCACATCCACACACTCTTCACACCCACACCCATACACCACCCTACCTTGCTATCTAATTAATAATACCTTGTTTTTTATTTTATTTTTTGTTCTACTAAATTGTTTTTGTCTTCATTCCCAAAATTATCATACTATTAGTAGATGTTTGTATTACTATGGCTCGTCCGGATAGTAAGGAGGCCTGGAGACCTGTAACACAGGTATTCCTAGTACAGGCTCCAGTCTCCACAACATCAATGTATTTTTGGAATCACTATTATGTTTTGTACTGATTTTTCATTATGTGGTGGAGAAAATAAAAGTTTTTTTTTATTATTATTTCCTTTATCCCATTAAATACACATATAAATTACATTTTTAAATATTAGTATACAAATATAAAAACATTTAAAAATATAAAAAATAGTAGCCCACCGGTATCGGGAACAAGGTCCAAGCGGTCAGGGCTCCAGAGAGAGGAACCTCCTAACAATGCGAGCCGTGTCCAGGAATACCGCTTTCTGGATCAAGCCCTTGACCCAGCTGCTCAACGAGAGCCTCTTCATACATTAGTCGAGGCTCTTGGCTATCAAGCCATTGGCTGTAACGACTATCGGTACAATGATCGCTGAGTCCACATCCCACATGTCGACAACCTCGTGAGCCAAGTCAAGATACTTGATTTGTTTATCTTTCTCGGCTTTCACGAGGTTCCCGTCATGCGGGACCGTTATATCAACGATCATTGCACGCCGCTCTAGTCGATCCACCACCACTATATACTATACTTAGAACTGGGTCAGGCACATACCTGTAGTACGGCACTTCTGATTCCACAAGGCTGTATTTCAGAGCAAGTTGCTGGTGGATAATCCTGGCTACTAGGTTGTATCTATGCAAGTACTCCTCGTTAGCTAGACGAGAACACCCGTAGATAATGTGTCTGATTGATTCACCCGGACGGTGGCATGCCCGACAGATGTCCACCGTGCCATCTTTCACAATAAATCTCCGGTAATTACTTGTCATCATAACTTCGTCCATAATTGCACAAACAAAACCTTCGGTTTCCCCAAAGAGGTCACCGAAACGCAGCCAGGCTACGGACACTAGTAGGTCTACATCGGGTCCATGTAGGGCCCGGAAAAAGTTATTATTAATATTGCGCCAATTTCAGAACATAGACTAAAATAATAAAAATAGAAATTGGAAGTCGGTTCGGATTTTTATTTTCCACTTTTTAGTTGTGGTAAATTTAATCATTATCATCACCGGCCTAAAGAAGTGCACTCGGACATAAGACTCTCAATGCTCATGTGATTTAACTTACAAAATCTCAGATCTCCTTTCTCTTTTTCAGAAACAACCCATTCCTCGAAAGGGAAGTCCAAAAATCAGCAAGTGCCTGCCAGCTGTCAAGACGTGATGCCAACTCAGCGGAAAAGCGCCTTACACCGGCACCTGCAACCGGACTTGACGGTGTTCTGAAGTCCCACAGCGCAAACGCCTTACACCCTGAAAAGTCAACGGCTGAAGTTTCCATCCAGAAGAAAATAGAGGACAGTCAAGAAACTATAATGCCAACAGCCAGCACAGACACTATAGTGCCAGATTTGACTAAGAACCTTCCACAATCTTCTTCGAAAACTGAATCACTTCCAGCTCTGAGACATGTCTCAGATGTCACAGTGCCTACTTTCAGCAGTTTCATGTCTGGACAACCTGGATTATTCGGGAGGTCAATATCAACCATGGAGACACCGACAGCTTACGTGGATCAGGAAGTCGCGTCGGCAACGTTGTCAGAGAGGGCTGCGAAGCTTCGCGATGCGAGGGAGAGGTTCTTGTCTTCGACGGTACCTATGAGGAGGGAGGGTACCAGTTCTGCTAGTGATTTGAGGCCTGGAGACAGGTGTGTTATTCTTCTATAATTTACGATAGAAACTCGTTACTTCCTCATGTGTTTAAGTACTAAAATATGGTTGATAACATTTACCTACTCAATAGTAGTTAGTGTTATTGTATATGTATTTTATAAATTGGAATAAATAGCCAGAGCAATACACTACATTCCTGTAAATATACATAAAGGCACGCTACTAATCCGATTTGATATTCTAAGCTATCTTCTTATCTTTCAATTTATTTACTCGATTCAAACCTGAATAATTTTCTCATGATTCCAGATCAAGTAGAATAAGTTGCGAAAGTGACGTAGCAGAGTCTCAAGGGTCCAGCACACAGGAGGCTGCAGCGTTGGGCAGGAGTGCGTCCACAGGCATGGTCAACGTGGACAGAGAGGCTTGGCAGAGGGTGGCGGAAGGTTAGCAATTTACTATTATGTTCGTAGTACGTTAATAGACGAACAAGGGAACTTCGTTACATCTGAAGGCTGCTACACACTTCTTCGAATTACACAGCCCAGCGGCAAATATTGATAGATAATAATATGTAAATTCGGTCAAAAAGACGCCTAATTTAACCCGAATTATGCCAAGCCGACTCGAATATGGTTCTGCAAGCATAGATGCTGAACGGAGCATGCCGATTTGCCCAAATCGAAAGTAAGCCAAATATGTGTAGTAAATTCTTCTGGTAGGCTTAGGTGTTAAACAAATACCTACTGCTGAGTCGAATGTGTCGACCAGAAAAAGCGTGCACAAAGCATCTGAATTAATAAAAAATAATGTGTGCGTTACCCCAGCCAGATGTTGTCGAAAATGGTAATTTCAATCTCATAGATAGGTAATTAGTTTTGCGGCTTCTGTAATTGTTGCGCACATTTTTAAATTTGTTGCGCTTATAGTTTTTTAATTATTTCACAAAAACAATTCCTGCTGGGGTAACGTTATCCCAGCCAGACCTTTTTCTTTCTAATGGGAATATTTAAATAAATACTAGCTATAAAATTAGTTGTCTAGATGAAGTAAATGTTGTGCCTTATTTTGTATTTGTTCTTTCATCGGTTGCGAAGTTATTCGAGATTTTGCTGGGGTAACGTTTTTGGTTTTGCTAGATCTTTGAAACGGTTAAGCGGATTCTTATCATATTTTGTACATGACTTCTTAGGAATTAGTTTAAATTTGTTCTGCAATAAAAAAACCAAAATAATGCATAGTTTAAAGGATATTTCACTAAATAGAAAAACACTTCAATTGGTTCCAGCACTCTCAATAAGAGGTCTAAAGACTTACTTTAAACGTTATTTTAAAGCTTGTAAATGCCTTCAAATGTATGTGAAGTTTCATTAGTATCCTGTAAGTATTTAACAAGTTATGATGATATTCAGTTCTTCACGAGCACGGTCTTGATGCGCGCGGTGTTATTTGGCCACTGGATTGGATATATGAACTGAATGTTATGTCAATAATTAGTTGTTCAGTTCAGTTGTATATCAGTAAAATTTCAGCGTAGTACATTGGATAATTAATGAGATAATACGATTAAAGTCATTAGGAAGTGAAAGACCGAGGTAACCCGACCAAGTTTAGGTGGTTACGAAAAAGCGAAATCGCAGAACATTATGGTACATTCTAAAATATGTAGGATAGTGTTACAAATTTAGTACAGACATGTACACAAGTTTAAAATAAAAACTACATGTTTATTAAAGAATTTTTATTAACAGGTAAAATAATCATTTCAACTGAACTTTTAAAGTATTAATAAACTTATACTTAAAAACAATCACAGATTCAAATTACAGATAGTAATTTTGCTATTTTGAAATTTTCTATTACTTTTTATTAAAATTATAGATTTCAGTATACACAGTACACAGTTACAGTTTTTATTTAAATATACACATATTGGAATGTGTAATGATCACAGACAATAAATTATATATAATGACTTTTTTCAGTTAACTCTAAACTTACGTATGTCTACTAATACCTACTTATATCAATTAAAATCACAGATCAAAGGTAATATTAAATGATATCAAAATGTAGTAAAATGCTCACAGCTAGTCCTACTGATTTGTTGTCTCATTTCAAATATCATATTTTCCCGCGTCCCACCGAACGACATGTTATATCGGTGATTTTTGATAAGTATGTGCAACTGGAAGATAATAATAATGTTTTCATAGTACAGATATTATTATGTATTTTACAGTGTACGCGTCTGTACCGAAATTGTAAGGTGTATTATACTAAACATTTCAAAAGATAGCATAATGTTCTGCGATTTCGCTTTTTCGTAACCACCTAAACTTGGTCGGATTACCTCGGTCATTCACTTCCTAATGACTTTAATCGTATTATCTCATTAATTATCCAATGTACTACGCTGAAATTTTACTGATATACAACTGAACTAAACAACTAATAATTGACATAACATTCAGTTCATATATCCAATCCAGTGGCCAAATAACACCGCGCGCATCAAGACCGTGCTCGTGAAGAACTGAATATCATCATAACTTGTTAAATCCTTACAGGATACTAATGAAACTTCACATACATTTGAAGGCATTAACAAGCTTTAAAATAACGTTTAAAGTAAGTCTTTAGACCTCTTATTGAGAGTGCTGGAACCAATTGAAGTGTTTTTCTATTTAATGAAATATCCTTTAAACTATGCATTATTTTGGTTTTTTTATTGCAGAACAAATTTAAACTAATTCTTAAGAAGTCATGTACAAAATATGATAAGAATCCGCTTAACCATTTCAAAGATCTAGCAAAACCAAAAACGTTACCTACCCCAGCAAAATCTCGAATAACTTCGCAACCGATGAAAGAACAAATACAAAATAAGGCACAACATTTACTTCATCTAGACAACTAATTTTATAGCTAGTATTTATTTAAATATTCCCATTAGAAAGAAAAAGGTCTGGCTGGGATAACGTTACCCCAGCAGGAATTGTTTTTGTGAAATAATTAAAAAACTATAAGCGCAAATTTAAAAATGTGCGCAACAATTACAGAAGCCGCAAAACTAATTATCTATGAGATTCAAATTACCATTTTCGACAACATCTGGCTGGGGTAACGCACACCTGCAGGACCAATAAAACAGTGTTATCTATCATTAAAATGACACTATTCCCCAACTTACGTTTCTTTAAACACTTTCTCCCTTTTTTATTTTTAGAATAGACTACATTTATTTCCCAGATAACACTAGACTAGGAATTCTATCCTATACATAATATAAGTATGTTTGTACCACCAGGATCTCGTCGTGAGGGGCGAACCCGGTCCCGCTTCAGCCTAGCTCGACTGGCGGCCAAGCTGCGTCGACGCGACGATGGTGGTGCGGTATCCCGCCTCTGTCGCCAGAGTCTGCTCGTTCAGCTCATCAATAAACACTAAATATACTTAATTTAATAATACTGTACGCATTGTATACGGTGTTTTATTATTTGGAACCAGTGGAAGACCTTTTATAGGCTGTGTTATTTACAGCCTCTTAATCAACTCATCAAAAAATATTTATTTTGGTCCTTCCAGTCAGATATACCATGTTTATTTTGGTCCTTTCAGTCGGATACGATGTTTATTTTGGTCGTTCCAGTATGATACCATGTTTATTTTGGTCCTTAGAGTCGGATACCATGTTTATTTTGGTCCTTCCTTTCGGATACCATGTTTATTTTGGTGCTTCCAGTCGAATACAATGTTTATTTTGGTCCTTACAGTCGGATTTCTATAACCAGACTCAAACAGGAACCTTGGAATTATCAGGGAGTCGGTAAGACTGTACCTAAACTGATGTAAGATACATGGGTCAGACAAGAGGTTTTAATGACGGAAATATACCAAATGAAACAATGAAAACCATACTTTATTTTCAAATTTAATATCGTTTCGTACAATACCGTGTTAACAGTCCGACGTCCGCATTCAATAGTTCGGTAACAATAATTACCATATCAAAAGGTGGATGCTCGAACTAATAGCATTTATTATAAAAAACACTACATTTCAGTTATTTATTAGTAATAATAAGACTCAAAAGAACACTTATAAACAATATTAATGGGTAATTTGGTTGAGGTAGATTCAGTTATATTTTTTAATAACTAACTTTTTTTGTTTTGTGGGTACATGATTTAGGCAACAATCGCGAGTGTATTTTTTCGTTTCTTTATTATCTTTAGTCTGTCAAAAATACTTTTATTTCTAAGGCGTATGTGCTTTTTGTATGACCCAAAATATTTTATTTTTTTCTTTACTTTCGTATGTAGGTAGAGGACTCTATAATTATTATTAATCTTAAAACCAAATACAGACCAAAAAATTATAATAATTTTATCATGTCCCCACAATAATTATATTTTGAATAATTCCTTATTTTACAGATTTTTAAACGAAAATTTGGGATATTTTAATACACGCAAAAAGAATTTAGAATTACTATAAACTAGATTTATTATAAAACCAAAAAAAAGGAAAATTATATTTTTTACTAACCCAAAAATAAATCGAAAAATATTCTAAGTTAAGATTATAGGACATTAAACTATCCCAATTTCTCGGTATATACAAAATATATGACTTAAAAGCACGGATTGTGGCTATCATCAATAGGTACTTATATCGAAATTGAGCCACCACAATGGTCTTAATTTTTTTAAACTTGTATAATATTAATATACAACAACACCTTAAATTATCTCCTGTAGAAATGCTATTGGTGCTTTGCAACGAACTTAGTAAAATGTTATTAATATGAAGATATAAATGCCTTGACTTGCCAACGAAATGCATTATTGTTTAATTTCTACTACAACAAAGAAAAGCAAACATACTGCTAAAAAAACGAATTGTAGATTTAATCAACAAAAAGTTAATTTAAAATAACTATTGTACATTTATAATGTGTAAAATAGAAGACTGCAATAAAATATTAAGTGTAATTTTTTTCTGTTGCTGTTGGCAAGACATTATAGCATTCACCAGTGCTTCTCGCACCAAAAACGCTATAAAAACCAGAAGCGAGAAGTTGGTGAGACATTATATCGAGGCAGACAGTCGTCATAAAATGTGGCAATTATAATCAAAAAGTCTAGGCCAATATTATTTGAGAAATGATAGCAAAAATCCTGACAAAAATTACTACAGAGGTTGGTCCCCTGATTCTTAACATCAAAATAGTAGAAAAATTTAAGAAGAAGAAAATACTAGTTTCTAAATATGCCCCTTAAGTTTTTTTAATCGTCGCAAAGGTAACCAATAACATGTAATCTGCCAGAACGGGAACAAAATAAAATCAAGCAAAACTCACAATAAAACTTAAACCAACTCGTGTTAGATCTCGAACTATGTTAAAAAGTTATATATTTTTTTATTTTGGACGCGTTTCACTAAGTACATGCTCATCAACGTCACACTATACCGAGTCTTAGTACTATTTTTTTGTGTTTTGATTTCGTCGTTTTACAATCAAAACATTTAATTTATAAAAAATAGAAACAACTTTAGTGATCCATTTTTATCCCAGTTGTGTGTGTGTGTGTGTATGTGTGTGTATTGTGTGGGTGTATGTGTATGTATTGTGTGTGTGTGTATGAGTGTGTATTGTGAGTGTATGTGAATTTTTGTCTAAAATGTAATATAATGTGTGAAGACACAATTTATGATGTTTTGATCGAAAACGTACGAAACGTTTGAACAGTTTTCTTTAACCAACATATTTATATATACGTATATACAACAAATATAACTATTCTATTGCTTTACAATTTCAGGTGTATCACGATATTATTTATATGTGAATCTGTAACATTTACTTCCAGTGTAACTTGTATATGCCTCTGTACAAAAAGTGCTATTTCAGCAACATTTTATGAACAGACGCCTTACACAGAGTAATAACTACCTATAGAATCGAAAAAATCTTAGTGTGTTTTAACAACATGGCTAATTAATAACATATTATTGCTTATTAGTGAGTTCTATTATTAATATTTTGTAACAAATTGGTCAGCTAGATAATTGTAGATCGCAAAGTCACTTAATAAGTAAATGTAACGTTACGTTTGTGTATAGTTAAAATAAAATAATAATTATACAAAAAAAAAACAAGAAAACTGTACAACATAAAATCTGTTTGGTAAGTATGAAACTATTGCAGTCAATATGGAATGTGCGTTAGTAGAAATAATGTATCTATTGTTATAAATATAGTGGAATGGTATACCCGCTTTGATCTTGTAAAAAAAAACATATGAAAATGAATAGTGAATATAGTGAAAATGAGAAACAGAATCAGACTGGGGATGGCAAGTACCTTTTTTTTAATCTGAATTTTTACTTCATATTTATTTTAAACACCGGAACATCCAGAAACAGGCAAAAATATTTCAACAAAAAATATGAAGATAAAACTGGTTAATTATTATTATAGTATCCACAATTTTTTTAATGTTTACGCGGTTACACTTAAAACCATCCCCATTTTACAGTTTATAATGAATATATTGCGAAATGAGATTCAAAATTATCATCAGAGGCACAACATCAGGCTTTTAAATTTTATTTTATTTTCACTCCCAAGGACGGACAAGCCAATGTTAAAAACGTTAAATAAATGTATAGAAACAACAATAAAATCAATATCAGCATATGGGAACAACTATTGTAGTAAATCTTAATTCTAATTTATTAATTTGCTTGGTCCATTTTTTGGTAAATAATATTATTAAATTTTATAACAATATTTAGATATTATTTTATGTTTTTGCGGAATGTACCTTCAAAGTTCTATTTATAAACAACTACTTAATAAAATGAAGACACCTATATGGAAAAGTTTTTAACACGGTGGTACCTTGGTAGGTAATTGTTTTTTTTACCAAAGGAATAGACCAAACAAACGAATTATACAACGTATTTTATAAATGCATGCACTACAGTTTTATAAATAAGTTACAAAAAACATTGTACATCATTCAGGTATCTGTTATTGCGTCGACGTTTAAATTGTTTTGGTTTCACAATACAATAATGATTAATAATAGAAAAATAATAATAAATCCAACAGTTTTCAGTAATACAGATAAAGTGGTTAAATTATTCCATAACACAACCACGAGTGAACTTGAAACTCCGTAATAATTGAATTAAAAAAAAACATTAAAATTGTTAACTAGACGTAATCCTATGGTAGAAATTAATAATTCTTACTTTACAACTACGGTACTTTTTGAACATTGAAATTTAACCTATTTTCTTTTAAGTTATGTAAAATCAAATGCGATATAGTTATATTATTTTCATTTAAGAGTAGCAAATACTATTTGTCATAATTTTAATCTATAATTCTTAAAAATGCAACGCTTAGTTCATTACAAAAATTGTAATCCTACATAAAATTTATTTCTTTCCGAAACAGTAACTATTTCTCTTCTCAAATTATCTTAAATTTTAAGAAAAATATGTTTGGTGTTATAGTTATAGAAGTCGTTAATATATTACTTTATATTATAGAAAACATAGAAATCGTTATTTTTATTATTTTAAATAGTCACCGAAGCATTTGTATTTCAAATGTAATATTATTCTCAAAGTTTTATATAACTTACATTTAAAACTGAAATAGGAAGGCGATTTCATCATGAATTTATACATTTTAGGCTGTAAATGAGAGACTGCTGTAATTTAAAACATAAATAAATCATCAATGGTGATCCGCAAAAAAGACAACAGCGAAATTCTGACACGCAACGCAGCAATACTGGGATGAAATATAAATAATAAACATAGATGTGTAATGTTAATTTTAAAATGAACCAACGCACTACGTCGGGCCATAGAGGATACGCTGAACAAAATAATAAAGTAATGCACTAAATTTTTGTTAAAACTAAGGAAAAAAACAGCGCTTGTTTTTGCAACTAGTCAGAATCGAAGCGTAGACCCTGTGACAAAACCTAGCGTCAAAGATAAAATTCTAGATTTTTAAAGATCTAACACTACCCCTAAGTCTAGCTTACTTAGTGTAATTGAATTTTTTCAGGTACATCGTCGGCGTTTTTTCCTTTTAAATTTAATTTTAAACTGAGTTTATATTTTATATTATTTACAATGGCGGCCGGGTGCTACAAAAAGTCAAAAAATATATACAATTAGATGCAGAAATGTCGTAACTTTAATAATTATAAAGGGAAAATTGTATACAGCAGAGACTTTTAGTGATTTTATTATTGTAATTTTTTGACTTTTACTCCACGGCCGCCAAACCTTACAATATCATAAATTGTACCTAGGTGCTTTTTAACTCAAGATATAAAAAGGTACATGTATTATATGTACCCGCAGATAGGTATCTGATTTTAGTATTATAAAACATAATAAAATCAATCATGATTTTTTGTACAAATAGAAACCAAAAATGCGATACTAAGGGTCGGCCGTAACAAGTTAGTTTCTAGTAACTTCTGGTGTTGGTCAATACTATTATTATTATAAAACATAAAATTGAAGAGAACATCAGTTTTATTGCAAGTTCTGTTATTTATTGGAAATAATAAAAAAGCGGAATCATTAATATTTTAAAACTGTAACGGTAGTAGGAAAAATCAAACAATATAAAATAAAATATTTTTTCAATCTTTGTTAATAGAAAACAAACAGTATATAACAATATCATATATTAAAAATAATATCGACCAAAACACCAGTACTATAAAATACACCAACTATAAAAAAACTGGGAAAATAAAGAAAAAAATCAATCAGTGAAAAATACTTACTGTCCTAATAATAAATAAATAAAAAACACCACTAAAACTATCCAGTAAGTGCCATTTAACCACTTCGATGGGTTAATGTAGAAAACTTAATCGATTCAACATTTAAAATTTTCCAATAACATCTAAAGTAAGTTTAAAACGAATAAAATGAGGTAGATATAAATTGTGATATGGAATAATGGTCAACACACATTATTTTTGTAATGTTGGCTGCGCTAAAATATATTTAGCTTACGTCACGACAGATTTGGGCACGTCAGTCTTATATAATTTAATATTGAACAACAGAAAAAAATATTTCACTCGATTTTTGCGGGCATTCAGTTTAAGATAAAAATTTATAATTCTGTCTGGATGGATGCGTATTACTGACAAAGATTCACGGAGCATTATTCTTCAGTGCTAAAACTATTAAGGTATGCGAGATAATATTAATTATTTTTGCATTTAATTATTTATACTGTATGATTAAAAACTACTGTGTAAGGAATGTGCCAACTGGGTGGGTTAGGGAAATCTATTGTCAAGTAATGTCATCCAATTATTATTGAACAGAATAGTCAGCGTGCCTAAAATAATTATAATAATCATGCTAAGGTAACTGCACTGAGAACTGCATGGCTAGCTGGCACTAACCGGCCCTTACGTCATGCGGGGGGGGGGGGGGGGTCTATAGATTGTCGCCAGATTTTTCCTCTGCTTTTCGTGGGAAGAATTTTTTCGAAAGTTTTATTTTTAATATTGAATGGGGTAGGTATAACTTAAATGACCAGATCTTTTATAGCGTAGGTAGACGTAAGCTAAACATGTCCTAGCTTAAAAAAGAGGGAAAATGTGCAATAACGTTTTAGTAACTTTTATAACGATAACGCGTGATTTTATAAACTATTTTCATTTTATAATAGTCATAGTTCGTTGTAATAATTTATTACTTTTATCATAATATATATTTTATATTTTACAATTAGGTACTTTTAAATCTATCTACTTGATTTCTTAGGTTTTAAGTATCTAGAAATTTGTGGATTAAAACATTTAAAACTGCATTAAATAAATTATAACAGTAATATATAAAAAACCTGTGTGTTTGTATTCATGATTATTATTGTGATGTGTGTAAAATATATATATTCAAAAAAACTGGAATGTAAATTGTGAAGATTACTAGCATCTGAGGCTTTGTCTATATGATCTGTGGGAAAAATAATCAGGAAAAAATAAATATAGTAATTTACCTCTTTTCAACATCGATAAAATACTTTTTTATGTTATTTACACGCGAATTGCCATGAGTGTTTGGAATTATTTTGGTCTATATTTTGTACGATTATGTTGCACTAACGGTGAAAACTATTTTGTATGACTTATGAATCAGTGTGTACTTCACAGAGGCACTGTTTATATATTACATAACACAACTACACCGCGCGGCGGGAGGTATGCGCCGGCGCAATATATTTGCAGTTACGTGCTTACGCGCCATTCCTACTTTATTGTCGGGCGCATATAATCTCAGGCCGTAGACGAACAACGCTATATACAAGTGCATGTTGCCATAAAAACGGCAATAAAAACGTTATATATACATAATAACAACTATAGGGGGTGATCCTTCACTACGGCGAAGTTATGAACAGATTAGGCGAGAATAACTCCACGTGCTATAGAACAACAGTTATTTTCGACCTGAATCCATTTTTAACACTTAAATTATTTACCCGTACTATTGTTTACCAAAAAAATATCAGCCTTACAATCATTAAAAATAAATTCTAACGTTAGGAACGAGCCACGGTAAGCTATCCTCGCACTTAACCCGTATCGATCGGACTATTTTAAGCCTCATTATTATCTATTAAAAAACTTTAAGTATTACCCTTCCTTATTTATATTCGTATATCCATTTTACTGTGTCTAACGAGCAACTAGTAAAAAAAAGATGTCTGTACACAATCTCAATCCTTGACTTAAAAATAGCAACACCATTCGAATTGACGCGAGAGAGTGGTACCGTGCGGTACCAGGTCTCAGGGGCCGCCTACCCCAATGTAGTTCTTGGATACCGAAAGGGAAGGGCTCCTCAACCGTTAGGTTGGAGGGTGGGCAGAATTTGGCTGTTGTCTAATTGGAAGTCGGTGCTTCGAGTGAGTTCTGAGTTCATGTTATCGTCAGGGAGTTTATTGTAGGAGTTGTTAGCGCTAAGGTCTCTTGAAGACCTGGACAAGTCGTACTCTGGTCTCCTGGAGGTGTCCAGGAGGTTGAAGGTAGTGGAGGCAGACGTGTCCGGGTCCAGGACCGTGTCCAGCGTGCTGTCGGGCCCGTCGTAGCGCGCCACGTCGAATGCGGCCTCGTAGCGCCGGCCTTTGCGCATGCGGCCGTTTGGTGTCTTTGTTTGCTGGTGGTCAAAAATATATGATATATTATTCATCCTACCTCTGCTAGATGATACAAATTATATTACAGTCTTTATTGACACCAGGTCGAAATTTTTTGACGGTAGGTAATTTAAAATGTGGTCATTTACAGCCTCATCATGATCATCATTTCAGCGCAAAGACGTCCGCTGCAGGACATAGGCTTCCCCCAAGCTCCGGCACTTCGGCCGGTTTTGTGCTTCTCGCATCCAGCGGATTCCTGCGACCTTCACAAGGTCATCGGTCTACCTTTTGGGATGTCTTCCAACTCTACGTCTTCTGGTACGCGGTTGCTACTCCAGAACCTTTCGGCCTCATCGGCCATCTGTTCTATGAAAAATGTGCTCTGCCCACTGCCACTTAATTTTGGTAATTCTCAGTCTATTTTGAATTAATTTAATAAGTAAATAATTCCATAAACTGATAACAAATCTGTACTCACGTTGGGGTTTTCAGTGATATGAACATGACCGTTGAGAAGCGGCTCCCCCGCGTCCTTCGACCCACCGCCATTGGCCAGCCGGTTACCGATATTCTGCAGACATGACAAAGCATTATAAACCCTAATTGCTATGGGTTTTTCTTTTTTGGGTGGGAAATCATCAAATAACTTCTCCCGCTCTGTGTGGCGCGTGGAACACAACGCGCCGTCGACTCGGGCTTGGTCCTTACCGGACAGCGAGCTACCCATTACTCGCCGTCCGCAAGCCCGCGCCTACGGTGGCCGGGAATCAGCCTGGGATTCCCGACGCCCAGGGCTTCTCCCGCGGCGACTACGGCCGTGAGGGCGCATATACTGCCTCTCCCTCACGTGCGCCGCCTCCCTCTTCGCGAGCATTACTGCTTCGCAGAAGGAGGTGACGGCTAACCATTCACTCTCGCTCCGTACCATGGCCTGCACCAGGGCCGGACGCGACGGACGGACGTGGGTTAGAACTCATATTAGCAATTTAAACATCTGCAACATACCTCGGTACATACCGTCATCTCTGCTCCTTCCTCTTCATTACCTTCGTTTGAAGATAGGTTTCGTCGACGAGATCTGAAAAACATGAGGATTTTGTTACTGATTTAAGGCGAACTAACCACACATGAGAGACGGCGTATCTCTGACGTCAATGCCAAAACGGAGAAAGGATCGATGCATTCTTAGTAAGGACTTTTGTAGCATTATCATAATCAGCCCGTAATGTTCCCACTGCTGGGACAGACGCCTTCTCCCTGCCAGTGGGACTGGGCTGTACCTAATCCACTACACGGGCCCAGTGCGGGTTGCTAGAAGTCACATGTCTTCGATTTTTTGGCTCTAGGACATGCCGGTTTCCTCACGATATTTTCCTTCACCGATTTGAGAACAGTGGTGATGTAAACGTTTGCACGAAGTCCCAGTTAAAAAAATTACACTAGTAGTAACTCGTAAGTCGCGCCCGTTACCATTGGGCCACCACAGCTATAAAGCATATTTATATTTTAACTGGACGATCACAGAACACACAACTACACAGTAATGGCAAAGAATAGCAAAGGCTAAGTTATTATGTTGATCGAGAAGACAAATCAAAATATTTATAAATCGAGATAGGTACCCATAATTAGTGACATACCTGACGGGAGACTGGGCCCTCTTCCTCCTGCGCCACACGCACACGCCAGCGCACAACACGCTGCACAGTATCAACGCGCCCACGCCAAGGCCGATACCTGTACAATTAATACGTAACATAGTGTCACGTGTATACAAGGTGTAAAAGAATAAATACAAGACCTGAAAGTAGTTTATTTCTAATTATCTACTTCCAGGCTTCTATGGTCAGGTCTTGGTATGCAAAGATGGACACCCATCCGCGAACCAACCACGGCAAGCGTAGCTTAACCTGATTGGACAGTCCGTGCGACTGTTATTACTCACCCACTAGGCCGAAGCACTGAATAATGGTAAAGAAAAAAACACCATTTATTGGGAGTGGGCCAGTAAGACAAAAACTAAATATTAGATGGAATAATGGTGGATTTATTTACTCAGATAGAAAGAGGACTGATCAGGAGGTCTCGGTGGAACCGTAAGCACTTGGCTGCGAGGATTGGGGCCCGGTGCCGCCACCATCACGTAGGTGTACTGCTCAGCTTCTAGGTCAGATATCTGAAACAATACCAGAAGCGTTATAAAGAACTCGTCTTTTGGCAGGACATGAACCTAGGAGTAACTTGGGTGTACTAGGTATAAAGAACTCGTCTTTTGGCAGGACATGAACCTAGGAGTAACTTGGGTGTACTAGGTATAAAGAACTCGTCTTTTGGCAGGACATGAACCTAGGAGTAACTTGGGTGTACTAGGTATAAGTACACCTCTGCCTGACCCTTCGGGGAATATAGGCGTGGTGTTATGTTATCATTAGGTAACCAAGCCCTGGTGAACCAATAGCCTCAGCCTAGGCTTCATTAACTGGCTAGAGATAATTTTATATTGATACAGAGCTTCTTAATAAAAGTTTATCCTCGGTATTTGAAAGCCTAAGCAAGTCACTTAGCAGAAAAAGCCGCTGAAAAATCTGTTGATTTAAATTGCTACAGCTCATCTCAATAGTTAGTTTATTACAAAATATTTTCCCACATCATTCTCCTCCCTTTTATCAAACTTTTGTGATCGGCGCAACATGTATTTTTCATCCATCCAGTTATATGGCTGGATGGCCTTTTCTAGAAAAGGGGTGAATGTCAAAGTCACCCCTGTTTTTATATGGCTAGTTAACAAAAAAAAACACATATTTAATCGGAAGAGGCTTTAAACAACCTCATCGATCCTAAATTCGAGATAGTAGGTATCTTTTAATTTATTTGGTGGAATTATGGCCAGGATAAGCCATAAAAACAAAACCAACCGCGTAATACAAGCTTAAAGTTTCTTCAGTAGATAAGGCCCGACTTTCACTGATACTAAGTTGGAATCACAGAACTTCGTACGGAAAATTTGGTTATCTTTGCGCGCAAGCGTTTTTTGAAATAATGAATGATGGATCGGTAGGAGGTGGGAATTCTTAAAGGTCGCCACTGTTTCATAGAATTCGCCATTGATACGATTTTTTTTGCAAGACATAATTTCGCACATGGTCCTATTCTATAAACTTACAAGGACAGTATTGGTGGTGACGTTGATGGTGGGCCACAAGTCGAGGGACTGGGTGAGGTTCTGCGAGTAGCGCACGACGCGCGGCCCGTCGCCCCGCCACGTCACCTGCACGCCGGAGCTGGTGAACCAGTACTGCAGCTCTTTGGCTTCTGGAACAAGGAGTTAACAAGTTCAACGCATAGAAGATAAGTCTTGTACATCACGCAACAGGTGTAAGCCTCGATATAAAGCTTGTCTTTTTACATCTAGACTCCGGTAACTTGAACATGCAACAAGTAAGCCCAACTATGATTACCTTTAAATCACGTGTTTATGATTTATTTAAGTGATTTTTGTTGAAAATTTTATTTAAGGGTTTATCCGCTATTCCAAAACTCCCGGTCTATTCTGAAAAATATCAACGTGTAAAGGTAGGTGAAGTGAGCTTCAAGTAAGCTGTCACTCTTGCAGGTTGCGTAACACATTATCAATCAGAATCTGGGGGTCTACTCCCTAAGTACGAAGTCCGAAGTTACGAGCGTTTCCTACTCCGTATTACTTACGGTTTCGGTTTCTGATCAAATAATGAATGACAACACTATTTGACAATTGTCTCTAGGCCGTGTTTTTACCCTTCCGAAAAATTTAATTTGACGCTCGTATCTTCGTTGACGGACTTAGAAAGTAGACCCCCTGAATCGTTTTGAAAGATATTGCTAATCCATAATGTTAGAAAAATATGTCTGCTCAACAACGTAGGTATCTAAATAACGAATGAATAAACGATCGATGAATAACGATACTAATGAATTAAAGATGTTGAACTGTCAAAATGAAAGCCATTCTTATTGTTAGCGTGTTACAAAATGTCCCCGCTGATGCTAGAGATTGACACTAATGACAGTTCACTTCAAACTCTCTTCACCTTAGTATTGTTAGCGTGTTACAAAATGTCACCGCTGATGCTAGGGATTGACATTAATGACAGTTCACTTCAAGCTCTCTTCACCTTAGTATTGTTAGCGTGTTACAAAATGATCCCGCTGATGCTAGGGATTGACACTAATGACAGTTCACTTCAAGCTCTCTTCACCTTAGTATTGACGGTGAGATTTTTACAGAATAGATCAAAAACCTACACCACCGGCAGCACTAAACCTACACCTCTGAGCAGTTTAATGTCAGTGCTAAGGAATCGATCAAAACCAACGACGAAATAAAATTCTTTATGAACGTAGGTATGTGTTGCGACGCCGATTTAGACGTAAGTACGGGGTCTTCAATCCCCCGGGATAATTATAAATCATAGAAAGCGCCTCCCCGAGCGACGTATCTGCAGAGCCACTATATGTCCGGCGCACTCTGGGTAATCAGCGTGTCTCCACCCTGGTTGGTAAATACTTCCACCACGACGGCAATTCATAGTTCATTTACAAACCGGCTGTGTGCGTAGTCTTGACTAACATCGGTTCTCGCTAGCATAAGCATATTAAAAAGCTTTTAATGTTCCCACTGTTGGGAACACGCCTACTCTCGGTGAGAGGGGCTGGCTGTAATCCACCACAGGGGCCAATGCGGATTGGTAGATGTGCCGGTTCCGAATGCCTCACGATGTTTTCCTTCACCATTTTAAATGCCTATCTGAGTTCGAACCAACACCCTACGCCACCACTTGACTGCTCCTGGCTCTCACTGTACAAATCTGGAATTCCTTCTGATATCCACCGCAAAACTCACTGCGACATACTTTGTGTCCAAAAGACCCATTTAGATAAAACCCAAAGCTGGCAATACAACCCTGAACTTACGCTTATCACCGAGATCTGTCGGGATCTGCCCGGCGTAAACATACTATCCATCAAGTGCTCAAACCTATAGCTAAAAAGAAGACAGGTAACTCACCAGGCACTTGGATTGGTATGGTTAGTATAGGGCTGTGGCCGATGGGCTCGTACCCCGTCACGATGACAAACAACTCCTTCGTCAGGTCCAATCCAGTTAACTGAAACAAAACATGATTAGCTGATACGTATCTAGCTAATATCCATTTATTTTAACCTGATGTAGTTATAGGACTCATAATGTGTGTTTGGGCTGGGGGGGGTCTCTTCAAGAGTAACCCAGTTTATGATAATTAGGCTAGGATTCGTATACTGGGTGACACAAGAACTTGACTGGAACATGAGGTGAATAGAAATAACAACTTCAACTTTAGTGAAGTATCTACAAAATAAATTTTAGAATGATACAATCTGAAAATGAATCAAAAAGATTCGCAGTTAAGACGGAACTATAAAAACATAGATAAAGGGTTTAAAATTCCAAAGCAATACTTCACTTACCAACACAGTATTCCCCACAGTATCAACACAAGCCCATTGGGGGATGGGCAGCTTTAATTCGTTGCTGTAGTGGATGGTATACTTGTCAGGAACACTATTCCAGGATACGCGGAGACTGGTCACGTTAACCAGCTTATATCTCAGGTCTTTGAAGCGTTGAGGACCTGGAGAGGGAAACGTAGGATAGGATGTAGAATTGTTATAATAAATATGGCTTAAAATAAAAACCTCGCCTCGAAATTAAACATTTCTTAAGTTTTTTGCTATTTTCAAGTCATTCTTAGTATGTTGATAAACATATGATTTGCTACCGTAACACGTCTGTATTTACAGAATTACTGTATTGTACTCGTATTTGATCGGTTTTTAAGAAATTAAACATTATCGGCATCATTACAAAACAAGGTTTATCTTTAGGTATGGTTTAAACCATTGAGCCTGTTTTTTAAATAAGTAACCTAACATATCGAAATACAGATGCTTTCACAAAACTAACAACTTAGTCCGGTGTTTAGATGTAATTTTATGCAATAAAAACTTTAGCCTAATAGAAATAAAGTTGGAAATGCAAAAACTGGCTCAAGAGCTTTAGGCTAGATCTAAATTTAGATCGCGTATTATAATAACACACATTCTGTTTAAGACATCACCTACCCTCAGACGGTGTACTAATATGGATGGGAGCGGAGAACTCTCCAACAGCCATCCTGGCTGGCACTCGAGCCTGCACCCGCACCTCGTACTCTGTGCTCGGGGACAGCTTCTCTATGCGCGCTGACTTGCTGTGGCTGCGCGGAGAAGAAAAAGAATGAGCCGAAATGTACGAATGAATCCCGACGCACGAAATCCGTATTTTCGCCAAAATTTTCGAGCGTTTCGTACTCCGTATCACTTATGTACTTGTACAGGTTGTAACAGTAACCCTATTGCTATCCTTAAGCACTAAAGATAACAGCTAGTATAGAATCACTATACATAGTTTCAGCTCAAAATAAAATACTCTAAGAATTTGTACCAAATTTTCGGTTTCATATGTTTCTTAAATTCAAATCATAATAAACGTGTCACCGCACTATGTAAGTCAATAACTTTCCACGTTACTTGCCAATATCTCGATAAATCTCTTCCGAATGATGTGTTTATTTCAATTTGAAAAGTTCGGTTTCTGGTATCAATATATAAAAAATTCTCATAACTTCCGAACATGTAGAGATAGGATTAAAAAACCCTTCCAATATTGTTTGACATCATCCAAAGAAGCCGTGTCCTTGGTATGTATACCCTTTCCGTTACACGTTGCATACAGGGTGACTTTTAGTATGACGTATTCTTTCTAGGAAATAATAACGTGACCTGTTTGCAACAATTAAAGACCCCACCTCCTACGCGACCATTTATAGGATTCGAGAAAATCCATTTTTAGGTATTTTTGAAAATTTCCCAGAAATTGTCACTAAATATGACTTTTCTCTAAACTCTGAAATGTAATAGCCTTTTTTTTTTTTTTTTTGGGTGGGAAATCATCAAATAACTTCTCCCGCTCTTCGTGTCAGACTTTTACTGACTAAAACCCACCCGTGTTCCCTCAGTTGCCTGTGTGCCAGGGGCCGCGGTATCTCTTTCGAACAACCCGCACCCCTGGCAGGCATCGGTCCTTGCGGACCCCACCTATTGGTGCTGACATCTCTTTGAGGCGCGCGTGGAACACGACGCGCCGTCGACCCGGGCTTGGTCCTTACCGGACAGCGAGCTACCCATTACTCGCCGTCCGCAAGCCCGCGCCTACGGTGGCCGGGAATCAGCCTGGGATTCCCGACGCCCAGGGCTTCTCCCGCGGCGACTACGGCCGTGAGGGCGCATATACTGCCTCTCCCTCACGTGCGCCGCCTCCCTCTTTGCGAGCATTACTGCATCGCAGAAGGAGGTGACGGCTAACCATTCACTCTCGCTCCGTACCATGGCCTGCACCAGGGCCGGACGCGAGAGAGCGCCGCCGCCGATCACCTCCACGAGGACACGGCGGTGCTCCGCCCAAGCCGGGCAGACCGCCACCGTATGCTCCACCGTGTCCTCAGGGCGATCTTCGCAATGGAAGCACCCGGGCGTTTCCTCCCGCCTTATACGAAACAGGAACCTCCCGAAATAACCGTGTCCGGTGAGGACCTGCGTCAGGCGGAAGGTGAGGACGCCATGCCGCCTCTCAAGCCACTCCTCAAAGAGGGGACTTACCGCCGCTATCGTGGCGTGCCCAGCACTGGGTTGCGACAATCGCGCTCTCCATGTCGCCATGAGATCCCGCCGGAGCTCTGTCCGCTGCACCTCGATTTCTCGCGGCAGCGGAGTAACGCCCCGGCGTTTGGCCTCCTCGCGCCACTCCCAGATATGCGCGAGGACCTTTGCCTCCAGATCCCATGGCGGTAAGCCGGCAAGGAGGCCCGCCGCCTCACCTGAGATCGTGCGGTATCCCCGGATCATCCTGATCGCCATGACCCTATGGGACGCCTTTAGCTTTCGCGCTGGTTGGCGCCTCAATGTAGGCGCCCACACCGGCGCCCCGTATAGGGCCATGGACCGCACGACCCCCGCGTAGAGCCTCCGGCAGGAGGCGTTTGGCCCCCCTAGATTGGGCAAGAGCCGCTTCAAAGCAGCCCCGGCCCGCTCCAGTCTGGGAGCCAAACGTCGGAAGTGTTCCACGAAGTTCCACCGGCTGTCGAGGACGAGTCCCAGGTACTTCATCGTCGACTCGACGCCGATGTGAACCCCTCCCGCCGTTATCTGGGAACCCGCCGGTGGCGCATTCCGAGGACCATGAAAACACATGGCCTCGGACTTGTGCAAGGCCACCTCGAGTCCCAGTTGCCGGATCCTATCGACGATTGTCGCAACCCCGTCTGCCGCTAAGTCGGCCGCCGCCTGGTACGACCTCCTTTGCGCCAGGACCAGCGTGTCGTCAGCGTAGCAGACTACGCTGACGCCGCTAGGGAGGTCGGCGCGCAGCACCCAGTCGTATCCGATGTCCCACAGATGCGGCCCCAGAACCAATCCCTGTGGGACACCGCACGACATCTCTCGCCGGTTCCACTCTCCTTGGTGACCGGGGTAGATGACGGCCCTGTCCGTCAAATAGGCCTCGACCACACGACAGAGGTAGGTCGGCATCCGGTGATACCGGAGTGCCTCCCTTATGCAACTCCAGGGCAGGGTGTTGAAGGCATTGGCGATGTCTAGAGACACCGCCAAGACGACCCCACCCCGGGCCACAGCATCCCCCGTCGTGAGGGCTCGCACGCGCATGATGGCGTCCACCGTGGAGCGCCCCCTGCGGAAACCGAACTGGCTCTCCGCCAAATCCGGCCCCACCCGCACCAGCCGCCCGACGAGGCGGTCTGCAATTACTCTTTCAAAGAGCTTGCCCACCTCGTCGAGCAGCACGATGGGCCGGTAAGCGGACGGAGAGTCCGCGGGGCGCCCCGGAAATCTAATAGCCTGTATTGCTATTTTATTGGTAACCCAATTCCTTGACAAACCTTTTGATTTATCTGAATATACTAAAACATTCTTAGAAGTTATTAACCATTTTCAAAAATCATCTACTTACATTAACTGTGACACTAGTTATCACAAAATTGTTTATTGCATTAAGCGTAGATATTATGGGAAAGACATCTTCATTATTCTATCTGAACATTATTGACATACCTTTCAAGACACTCCTCGTTCCCGTCCACCTTCCTGGTGCACACCATGTAGGAGTAGGCCTCGAGCGCTACATCGGCCTCCTCGCACCGCCAGCGCACAGTGAACTCGCGCGGGGCCACGTCGGTCACCTCCACGTCCTCGGGCACTGCAGTCACCTCTCTGATAAACGAATGATGAGGAATATGTATTTATACGATCTTAATGTTGGTAATAGCCTCAAATAGCCTACCTGGGTTTTAACACGGCTTGAGCTACTCGGATAGTTCATAATACTGAGTTCAAGAATTCGCGTAAAAATGCATGACAATTTATCGGCTCGTTGATGCCCGCGAGTTGGATAGTGATGCATGGCTGAGTAGAGCAGTTTCATAAAAAATAGAAACTTTATTTTCGTAATAAAGGTTTTAAGGCCTCGAGTCACCAGGCTTTTAAAATGTTGTAGAGTGGCAAACAGGCAAGTGGTCACCGCCGATTACAGTCCGTTGCCATTTCAGAGATATTAGCGCGGGGAGGAATGGAAGAGTGGATTGTAATTTAGGCAATGGTTGAATGCCGTGTTTATTACAAATGATTTAATTGTCTAATGAATATATCGTCCATCGTGGTGCAGAGTCCATGGAAGCGAGTGGTCGTCGGACCAAGCCATATAGCCACCGCGCCACACACCAGCGTGCCGATGATGATGCGTTGGTCATCCCACCTGCACGTGAAGACAATTGTTGTGTTGGTTTCGATGCCAACAAGAGACAAAGATGAAATGTATCTTTCCACCATACTCTTTATAGCGGATCTCACGATATTGTTTAGCGGCAAAATTAAATATAGGTAGGTAGGGACAAGCTCTCAGAAATAACTCTTCAACAACTTTAGTTAATTTTTGATTCTCTAAAAATTGTTGGACCTTGACTATACGTTTACGAAGACATTTATAGATAAAATTTATAACTATAAAATAGAAGATCATCTGTTTGGGGACAACAGAACCTCACCCGCCGTCGGGCGCGGGGATGGCGATGCTGGTGGACGTCCATGGCACCAGCGTCAGGTTCTGCTGCAGCCAGGGGAGCAGCTTTGAGCCTAGGACTCGGACTTGCAGCGGGTCTTGTGATGAAACTGGGGAAAAAATAATATTTTTATATTATACGGCATATTATACATAGACAACAAACATGAAGGAAGAAAGGAATAGAAAGGACAACGAACAGTAAGTTACGCAACGTTAATCGATAATGGATTTTACGATGTTTCCATGTGTGTGAGTAGCCTCACTAGTAAAGGAATGGAGTACTGCATTAGGCAGGAAGACACTGATGCCGCTCTTTCTCGTTTGATCGTTTTGTGAAATGAGACTACACTTTTCGAACTTGTGGCACATTCTTAACAGAGTCGCGCACGCTCAAACACATAAATAATTCGATGGATATTACTAGTAGCAGTGATATTCAAGAACTAGATGAAGATTAAAATAAGATATCGTACCTTTTACAGTATGGTTGGTGACTTTCCCGTCAAGTGTGACGTTGTGCTCATCAGTGCTGTTCTCTGCTTTGAACTGTAGGATCCACTGCTGCACTCCAGGATTTTGGTCTGCAAACTGTCTCCAGGATACCCAGATGTCGTCCCCTTGGCGAGCCAGTTTTATTGGAACTGGAAAGAATCAAAGTGACCATGAGTATATGCAAGATAACATAACTACAGCAAAAATATTTCTTGGAATTAGGAGATAACAATGAAGCGATCCCGACTTCGTCATTGGTACTTCAGACTTAATGTCGTGGAAGTCTTAGAAGATACGCTTTCACATGGGTATATAATACAGAAAAATATACCTCCTCACTTCTATGTATTGGTGAAATGTAAAGTGAAATTAAACACGGCAGAATAGTGATAGTTCTGCTTACCTCCCTGTCCTTGACACGTGACGCTCTCCGACATGTCGCTGGCAATATTTCTGTTCGTCGTGGATGACTTGATGTAGGCTCGAACCTGTAGGCATGTGAACAAAGTTATTTTCTACAGTATGAGTATATTTTCTGGCTACCAGTAATGTAAACAGCAGACTGAAGAAAGTTTCTACAAGGTAATATACTAAACTTTCGGTGACAAGAAGTACATTTTTAACAGTCTAGGGCGACTGACGTTACCATGCAGTTTCTCTCTATTTCTGAACGTCCAACTTTGAGCTTTTTTTTATTAGCCTGTTTTGTGTCCCACTGCTGGGGCTAAGGCCTCCCCTTTTTCCTTCCAAAGCTCCCTGTCTAGTGCGATCCCTGGCCGTATTAGCCCAGTAAACCGTATCAGATTGCACTTTTACTTTGTGTACATTATTTCGTAACCACTCTTCTCAAAACGGTGATGTAAGACAACGTGTGGAAACCGGCATGCCCGAGAACCAAAAAAATCGAAGTCATGTGACTTTTTTTTACAATGTAGCCGCACTGGATTACGGCCCACAAGAGGCCTGTGTCGCTGCAGTGAGGACATTGTAGACAACAGCAGTACCCGACAGTAGACTACACTAGCTTCAATAGGGAGCAGTTTGTACTAACCTGGAAACCGTATGGCGTAAGTGGTTCCGCAACAGGGATGACATCCTCAATGCCAATAACTGGCTGACCAGGTAATGATGTGCCACCTGAGAAAAAAAGTTGAGATTAATATGGTCTCACGTAGGGATGACATATCAAACAACAAACACTAAGACGTGATTCACTTGGCACCTAAATGTTCGCCAAATACACAAAAATGGTCTCTACCAGTTTGGTGCCTGTACGCGATTGAGAATGTCGTAATGTTATGTGCTCCAAATAGCTGTCCTAATCTTAAGCCAATCGGAAAATCTCGTAGGAAACTTGTAACAAAATAATGCTGTGCTGTGTTTTGTTCCATATTTTTGAACCTACCTTTAAGATAAACAATTGCGTAGTAGCGTATTAGCACGACACAGGGTATCGGTGATAATAATAATGCCACTGACCTGGCGTAGTAATCTGCACAGTGTAGGCCATGACAGTCGCGTTGACCTTGGGCCAGCGCACGGCCACCGCGCGCGCGCCGGCCGGCCAGCAGCGCACGCCGGCCGGCGCCGCCGCGCCCGCGCCCGGCACGGTCAGTGCGGCCCACGACGAGGCCCGCCACGCGCCGCTCTGTGCGACGCACTGGTATACTCCTGGGGACAGAAGGTTTAAGGTTTTGGAGACCCGGAATTTCATGGCCTTGTTTTTAAATAACGAGAATGCAGATAAAATGCAGAAACGGAACAGTTATCAATGCGGCAAAGTATTTTTCGTTCATTGAAAATGTCATGCCCAATTTTCCCGGACATAAGAATTAGTTAAAAGTTAGTTCCAGCTATTTATGAAAATACAACATCATCAGCCTCTGCCTCGTCTTTCCCCAGCCAAGTTGGAGTCGGCTTGTAGTCTATTTATGAATATTTTCATAAATAGACTGGGAGCCTGGACATTGGACTTTATTCCATTTTCTAGTGTGTCTCACCTGCATCCTCAGATGTAACGCTTCGGATGAGAAGCTCCATTCGTTTTCCGTCAACTGATGGTAACACCACAATCTACAACAACAAAACATATCAATAACTGAGTGCACATAATATTTTTAAAGGAAACTAAAGCAAGTAAGATAGTTTTTCTTATTTGAGACTTGTAAAATCGGACAATTGAGGCAAAAACTGGGATCAGTAAATAAATAAATTTTATTTACATAAAACAGTGATACATTTACATATTGAAGCCCTGACTCCTGAGCTAGGTTGTTACCTGTGTTACAGGAATCAGTATACTACCTATGCATCATCGTCATCTCATCATCTGCCTTTACCCAACGATGTTGGGGTAGGCTTCCAGTCTCACCGGATGCAACTGAATACCAGTAATTTACAAGAAGCGATTGCCTCATCTGACCTCTACAACCCACTTATACTGGGTAATGCGATACCCCTTGGTAGGCTGGTTGTCTGTCAAAGATCCACTGACAGAATGACCCCCCTTTCTCCTTCGATTTGCTGATGATATAGTTATCATGGCTGAGACCATGGAGAACCTCAGTACAATGCTCAATGACCTCAGTAGAGCTTCCGAAAGAGTGGGTCTTAAAATGAACATGGACAAGACAAAGGTCATGTCCAATGCCCATGTAACACCCACTCTCATAACGATCGGAGGCGCTACTCTCGAAGTTGTAGACGAGTACGTCTACCTAGCATAAACTGTCCAGTTAGGTAGGTCCAACTTCGAGAAAGAGATCAATCATCGAATCCGACTCGGTTGGGCAACGTTCGGGAAGCTACGCTTTATCTTCTCGTCCCAAATACCAGCCACCAGCCAGCTTTGACCAGTGCGTGTTGCCAGTGATGACCTATGGCACTGATACGTGGTAGCTCATAGTGGCTCTTATCAGAAGGCTAAAAGTCACCCAAAGGGCAATGGAGAGGGCTATGCTCGGAGTTTCCTTGCGTGATCGAATCAGGAATGAAGAAATCTGCAGGAGAACCAAGGCAACCGACATAGCCCGAAGAATTGCCAAACTTAAGTGACAGTGGACAGGGCACATTGCATGCAGAACAGATGGCCGATGGGGCCGAAAGGTTCTGGACTGGCGACCGCGTACCGGAAGACGTAGAGTTGGAAGGCCTCCCACAAGATGGACCGATGACCTTGTGAAGGCCGGAGGAATCCGCTGGATGCGAGAAGCACAGAACCGGTCGAAGTGGAGGAGCTTGGGGTAGGCCTATGTCCAGCAGTGGACGTCTTTCGGCTGAAATGATGATGATGAAGTACGCAAGATGAATAATAATTAGTATAGTGCACAAGTGTGAGCGCGCAGACACAGATGCACTCCATCTTCCCTCGAAAATCCCAAAAACACTTTGCCCGACCTTAAAATTGAACCTAGGACCTCTCAGCAGTCGTGGTTGTGACCACTAGACCAAGGAGGCAGTCACATCTAACAAAGAACTACTATAAATAAGCTGATGAAGATAACTCACCCGCCCAGCCAACACCAGCGGCTTCCCATCCTTGTACCAGGTCACGTTGGGGGCTGGTCTTCCCACAGCCGTACAGTTGAACCGCACCGTGCTTGCTCTGAACGTCTGCTTCGACGTCGGAGGCACTGTAATCTTCACTGGTTCCGTGATCGATACGTTGAATGTCTGGAGACGAAGAATAAGAAATATGTGAGAAACTTCATTAGTTTATGCTATACATTCTATCACAGGGTTAAGGAGGCCCTTGATTATCACTATAGCTGGTAAAGTATTCACTTGTAAAAAATAAACCATGCCATTATTTTTATTTATCATTTTAACCAGCGCGCAAAGTGTAACCATGAATTCAGCATGTGATTCTAAACCCCATAGCACATACATTTTGACTGCGTAAGTATTGATTACAGTTTTGTATGTTTTTTTTTTTGATAACCGACTTAAAATTTATTTCTACGCTAGGATGTCTAGGGCCTAGAATCATAATGGTGAATTCATGGTTATAGTTTGCGCATTGGTTATTTTTTTTTCCTGTAGGTAGGTATAGATGTATCTACAAAGCCACAAGGAAATTTAGGAGCTTGGCCAAAGTTGAAACTAAAGCCGCCATTTTATTTTTCATTACATTTTACAAAACCATATTTGGCAAAGACAAATGTTTACCGACAGCGCGCCCTGTCATGGCATTGTAGCACAGTACATAATAGGGAGTATTACCTACGCAAACCTAAGGCAGCAGATGGCGCCACTTACACACGGAAGAACTGTCTAAGTAGCGCTAGTGCAACAGGGCCCTCTAGCGGGAGCAATCAGTAATAAGGTTCCCTGTTATTGTATGCCTGATATAAATATAAATCTAACCTACATGCATTTGATAATGCTTACCCCTACGTGTGAAAGCATTGAAAGCTTTCAAAAAGTTTATAAACCAGGGCTCCTATAAAAACTTTCAAGTGATGATTTTAGAGCATGAAACTCTGGAGAAGCATTGCGAAGAAGGCCCTCTCTGCAAAAGTCCAAGAACAAAATTTTCGAGTATGTTCATGAACACTACTTTCAAATCGAATCTAACGCATCCGCCTCGACCTGGACTCGAGCCAGCCCGTGCCGCTGAACTTGTAGCTGTAAATTCGTTCCAAATTTATTCGATCCTGCTGCCCGCCTCCAACGACGACCTAAGCCGAGGTCCGTAACCCACAGGAGGTGCCCATAGCGCGTAGTCGCTTGGTTTCAAAGTTTTTTTAGCCCTGGCTGGAGGCCTTATCTTATTGAGGCCACATACAGGTAAGCACGGTTAAGCAGCCGAAATCGTCCTGAGTTGACCTGCAGCGTGCGAGATGCCATACAAAAAACAAAAAGATTCTAAACGCACTTCACATCGTTATCTAGGCGCGCGGAGCTCCGTGAAAATACCTGTCTGTGTTGTTAAATTCTGTAAAAAGCATTCAAATACGTCAAATTTAGATAAAGACGAAATAACCTTCCTTAAAAGTTAGATAGGTCCATACCTACCTACCTTTTAAGGAAGGTTATTTCTATTCTACATCATCCTGTATAATCATGTTTTGTATTATAATTCAAAATGCTAACCTCATATACATTTTGATTTTTTATTCGATTCAACCATGATACAATATATTATGTAGAAGAACAAAGAATAATTCGAGTATTTTTCCTCACATTTCTTTTGTGACGTCACCGAGTCTCGCTACAACTCGTTTTTATGTACGTAAAGTTTATCTTTGTTTTTCGTTCGCATTACTAAATTATTCATACAATCAGCGAAATCGACATGCACTTGACATACGATTGTCTTTTAGTAGGTAAACATTATAAAATGGTTGGGGTTTGGTTTGAAACCAAAATTGACACGTCAATCACTCGTTTAGACGAATTTGTCTCTATTTTACTATAACATTTGTTTAAAATTAAGTTATGAACATTTAAAAAAAACTTTTTATTTTTTTTATTTTGCAAAGCATTTAGTCAATTTTGTAATTGAAATTATTATAAAATTTGATTAACTTTTATTTAATTGTAAGCATAGTTATATTTTTTTTAAATACAATTTAACTATTTTATGCATCCGTTGTTTTATTTCATGGAATTAAGGAAAATTCCGAATGTACTTAATAAAAACGAGAACTTCTCTTTCCGGGGGAGCAGGTTTTGTTTTATTTATGGTAGCTACCGCGTCCTTCGCCAAACGTGACAAAGTTTTTGGTTCAGAATATTGCGCATGCCTTCTCCAGTCTTATATTCTCTAAGGTGATACGAAGATATGTGAAACTGCTGCCAACATTACCAGATTTTTATTTTAATCACGACATAACATTCTTTTAAACCTTCCCTCACCTTCTTTTTGGATAATCATTGTATAAGCTTTATTTATTCTACACGTGTCGAGATATAAGGAAGACTAAACGATTTAATTATGTATGCTACTACTTTTTACTAAACGACAAAACACGAACGAGCTATTAGAGTATTTTCGGAAATTAAGTTTACACGTGTTAGAACGTTTTCTATCAATCGAATACTTTACTTTTCTTCCCACTCATTTATTTTATTTGCAAGGAAAGGGGAACTTTAGGTATATTTATTTAGTAACTATGCCAGATGTATGAACGAAAATGAAGCAAAAGGAGTGTGTAAGGATGGAAGCGATTGTCTTCTATATACATTTTCATTTTATGACATGACATACTGTAGGAAGTATTATACTATTTTAATTATTATTAATTTGAAGACTATGTAGGTCATCGATTTTTGTTTTTTTTTCTCAGTTTTAATCATGGTCTGGCAGTTTAAGTAATGTATGCGGCCGACCCTAATGTCCTTTCTTTGGTATTGTTCGTCGTATCCTTGAGCCCCTTAAGTTCAGAGTAGCACTACACGTTTATTGAAAAATGCGTGCGTGTGAACAGGTCCACTCAATCTGTGGTTCTTTCCTAAAAATACCATTTCGTACACCAATCTAAATGGTCTTCACATATGATCTGACCAAAGTTATTTCCGGACTTTAAATGAGTCTGTGACCTCTGAGTTTGTTTCGGTATTTCTTCTCAAAGTAGTAAAACAGGAAACGCCGATCTCATCTAGTTTAAAAATATGATTGACGTGTAAAAGTGTTTGTGCAATCCTACTTACAGAAATAAAGTCATTTATAATATCATGCCTACAGCCATGGGAAGGAGGCGTGACTTTTTGTATGGGCTACCTACCACAATGGGAGCAGGTCTTTCTTTTGACTGAAACCTACATAATATAGGCAAACCAATCTATTGTTTTAACAAAAAAACAATTTCCCCATCACGAAGAGAATCAAATATTATATGAAATACAATAATCAAATACGCCTCCGGTTAACATTTAGTTAAATAAGGCAATATGTATTCAATTCTTAACACAAATGGCTGCCAGGCATACAAGGATGTTCGCAGAAGACACCACATTATATGCTCTCCTATGTATAGCGAAAAGCAATTACATATATAGATAACTTTACCACTTTACCTTATTTGAATTGAATATTGTTTGATAAGGTTTCTCGTTTGCGTTTTGTACAGTGCGTACACAGTGACAAAGATGCTAGATACAGTTCGAGAAGCGTCTAAAGTATTTTTAACCTACGAAAAAAAAGGAGTTTTCTCAACTAAACGCGTATTTACGCATCGCATTACGTTTTACTGAACAGTCCGATAAAAAAAAAAACTTTTTTATTTAAAGGGTTGTTGGTCCCATTTAAAATTGAGAAACATCCCATAAGCGTCGAAAAAAACATCCCAAAAAAAAAAATACAACAAATTAAACCGACGAAAACAGAAACAGACCAGCAATAAAAATACCTTTTATCTAACTAAGCTCCTGAATTCGTGTAAATTACTAATTTTGAGTTGGCACCAATTAAAATAATGGCAGCTTCATTAATCGGCAGCGTTGTTTTTTTATTAAACAGCTGTTTCCTACATTTGTGCAATACCTACACGGTCAAACAGTATGGAACAGCTCATTTTTTGTTTAATAACCGAAAAATATCAACGCTGGGGAGTTCAGAATCATGCACTAAATGCAATAGCAACAGATTGTGCGTCGATGTCCTGCCAGCCTGTATATTTTTCGCGAATAAAGTAAGAAAAGCGTTGCCAACGTGTGCACACCCTTACTTTCATGTCCTTAATATATCTACCGCAGGCAAGTACTTGTACACAGTACACTGACAACAATAGTTTCATGTTACATTTCAAACTTTAGAAATAAGTTACACTGTTCATTATCCTTATCTGTACCTACATCAAAATTATGCCTCATATTGTACTATGTGGAAAATACAAAAGGATTCAAGAATAATCAGCGTTTTGAAATCTAAAATACCCGGTGGCAGGTATACACTTTGTTTGCTTCTAATTAGCGGCAGCAATCTAAACTCCTAACAATACAAAATGTGATGATAATAAATACATTTTAATGGACAATACTTGTGTTTTTTTAGGGAACATTTATAGAACAGAAAAATATATATTTTTGTTCTATAAATGTAGTAGTAACATGTTTCATGTACAAAGGTATATTAAACATGTTTTTACCATCTGAACTTTATGCTTTAACAAGGCATTTTGATGTCATGCTATCAAAGCCATAAAAAGTAAATTAAAAAACTAAAACCCGACTACTGACAAAAACGCTCTAAAAATATGTAACATCATTTGAAATTGTTATGTGCAAACTTTTCAATATTTATCGTCTATTAAATAAACAACTAACACGACTATTTTATTCAATATTCCTATAAGATGTTCACAGGATTACCGTGGTTATAAATATGACAGTTTACCTTATAGCTTATGATCGCTTACGACTGTTATGCTGTATTGTTTTGTTACAACCACGGCGTATTAAATGTGACCTAAGTATATAGCCTATAACTAGCGGACAATCAATACGCTTCCAAAGATACCTCATTTGTCCAACTATGATAAGAAGTTTAGAAGTTATGAGGGAACAGATGAACACAATACATACATACACACTCATAACCCTCCTTTTTGCTTCCTTTTTGCTCCTTTTTGCTATAGTCGGATAGAAAAAAAGTGGAGCAGAAGAAAACTTTAGTAATTATGAGGAAACCCACTTTACTTCCTTCCCTATATTGCCGCTGTCGACAGCTATACGCTGAAGATGATGACTCACCTTAACCAGGTCGCTATTCCCCTCAACAGAGCAGGTATAGACTCCCTCTTGCTCCAGGTCTACTCGGCGAAGAATGAGGACTTCATCTGTTGCTTCCAACTCGCTGGTCCTCTGTCCAGGTTGGGAGAACTCCCATATTAACTGCAAAGAAGAATTGGATAAGTATATTATTTTTAGTAAAGATCTATTTCCGACTATATACATATACATAACTCGCGCTTTCTTTCCTATTGGGGTAGACAGAAGCTACCGCCCTTACGTTAACTTACTGTCGGTCTTCAGATAGTAACTACAAACTATGTGGTTGACTGTGGCTGTCTAACCTCAAATTTCTAAATCTGGGGCTAAATTATGAAATCTTCATTCTATATCAGTCCAAAGTTAGAGAGAAGTACCAAAAGAATACCAACTTGGGCATTTCTATTTATAACTGAACACCCATTTTTTTTATTTTCCTAGAAGCACTTTGCACTACTATCGTACTGAAATCTCCAGATTTATTTTATGATACTAATCTCAGCTCACCTTAGGCCTAGGCCATCCCGTGATAGGACATGGCAGCACCACGGTGCCATCCATCGGAACAGCTATGTCCCTCTCATGTCGGACCGGCATGATGGCAGGGTCCAGATCCGCAGGAACCTCCTCCACTTGCAGCCTACCTCCATGACTGATTCGCGTTCTGTTTGCGTGGGAGTTTGTTGCTTTGCATCTGGTAAGGATAGGAAAAAATGGTACTATTATTTCAAAGAAAACAAGTAGACGGCTACAAATATAGAACATCTATTATAATATAATAAAGATGAACTTACGTAGATTTAAGTTTAGTCATGTAAGCTCAAAATATTATCATGTGTCCGATGTAGGAGCAGTCTCACAGTAATTAAATAAGAAACCTATAAATAAATACAACATGTAAACAAGGGCGCGGCCACCTTATCCGCAGTAATACTCATTTAAAAAAAATAGGTCACCAAGTTTTGTTGATCGGTCGTCTTCTTTAGCACTCATTGTATAAAAGTCGGTTAATAAAAATCGGAGCGAAATAAGCAAAAAGCAGTTCATTTTCAAAACTTCATCGTTCGTCACCTGCCTGCCTGTTCCCAGCTATGGTGGAGTTGGCTTCCAGTCTAATTGGATGCAACTGAATATCTGTATTTTACATGGAGCGACTGCCTATCTGACCTCCACAGCCCAGTTACTGGGAAATACGATACCCCCTTGGTAAGACTGGTTGTTAGACTTTCGGGCTTCTGGCGACCCGTAACAACTGTCAAAGATCCAAGAATGACAGCCGGGACCAACGGCTTAAGGCCCTGGTAACTTTAGATATTGTCGTTATGAGCGATAATAGTTCTTATTGCAATCCGATACGGGTTAAAATCTGTTGTAATAAATTTGAATAATAAATGAACAAGCGTTGTCGTAAAAATGCAAATAAAATCGTATAAAATTAGATATTAACTATTTAATAATAAATAATCCATCACTGGATGCAGTTTGGCATTTGGAATTTTATGGTATATTTTTAATTATAATTATAATTGTTATTGAAGGTATAAACTGGTTTTAAAGATAATTTAGAGGTGACTTTGATGATTTTTTTGATGCATTAAAGTATGTTTAATTATGTTTTGAGTTCCATCACTTTATGCAAAAAAGACTTAAAAATATCATATACTTTTTTGCTACCAAAATTATTTACGGTTAAAGAGATACACTTGTTTAAAAAATCACCTGTTTGAGCATTTTCAAGAAATCACCGCCTTAACGTGCTTTCAAAACTTCATCATTAAAGAAAATTAATGTCTTGGCGTAGCAAAATCGTAGCAAGCGCTACGCCGTAGCTCGATTCGTAGCGTAGCAAGACGCAAATTTTGTAGCGTATAAAATTATGCGCCGGGTGAGAACACCCGGCGCATAATTTCGCCTTTAGAAAAAGGCATATGAATATGGAATTAATATAAGTCCTCTTCCTGGGCTATGCTTTTTGCCGATAGTATTTGAGAAACAATTGTTTTTTTTTCTATCCATAATAGTGAAACATTAACAAAAAAGTACCTACCTGTATAATCCTGCATCTTCTATTGTCACGTCCGTTATAAGTAGCTGATGTTTCAGCAAATGATATCTGAAACAATGAATGGGTATCAATATAAGGTTTACGTCTTACGTCATTTTTTTCTAGGTAGGTGTCGATTTCTGAGTCACAAGATACAAGCGACCGCGACGCTTAGTTTGTGGCGCAGCAAACATGTCACATATTGTATTGTTACTTTTGGATGAATAAGTGTTATTTTTTATTATTTTGACTTGAACCCACATTTAGAGCAAGCATATCAGCCTATAATATTTCCACTGAGAGAGAGAAAGAGGGAGTGGGCCGTAATCCGCCACGCGGGCCCACTGCAGGTTGGTAGATGTGTCACAATATATCTTTTAATTCATATTTAAAATATTAGAAACTTTTATATTTTTTAATTCATAATTTTCTTATTCCCGTGGGAAACATTTTTACCGATAAAACACACATAAGACCACGCCTGTATTCTCCCAAGGATTGGGCAGAGCTGTAACTACTGCCAGGGGTGCGGGATGTTCGAAAGAGATACCGCGGCCCCTGGCACACAGGCAACTGAAGGAACACGGGTGAGTTTTAGTCAATAAAAGTCTGACACGACCTCCCGCTCCGCCCAGAGCGGGAGAAATAATTTGATAATTTCCCACCAAAAAAATAAAAAAATATTTGAAACCCTAAAAAAAAACCTAGTACACCCACATTTCACTAGTTATGTTTAAGTCCCAGTAAAGAGAAGTAAACTGTTTCATTTAAACTTTAACAGTTGCTTAAGTTACTTTTATGAAATGATTATTACTTTGCGTTACAGTTGAACACTCGAGTATGGATCATGTTTTAACTAGCGTCTGTAATTTACCATACTGTAGTCAAGTGATTGTTGTAGTCACATTCAAGTCGATGCTTTAAAGGAGAATGTTTCTCTTGTTCATTTCTTTAAATAGTGTTGATTGATGAACACGTTCCTTTTATAATCAATCAATAAAAACCACTTGTGAAACGTCAGAAGCTAAGGTTTCAATTGTCATTTCCTATGGAAAAGAGTCGGAAAGAAACTCCACGGTTGCTCTTTTAAAAATAATTGGCTTTAAAAATATTTTTAAGTGACAGTATAAATAGGTATGGGAAGACAGTGTAGTCCTGTCAACAAGAACTATGTTCTAAAAAAATAAAAAATAATCAATAAATCGAAGCGTCCTTCTATGTGTATACCTTTTATTCTCAGGTAGAGGTTCTCCATCCCTCTGCCAGGAGAGGGCGGCGGCCGGCCCCGAGCTGATGTCACAGTTCAGGACAAACGGCTGGCCGCGCCATGCCGTCGCGTTCTCGGGGTGCACCGAGAACTGCTTATCTAAGTCTGGAAAGAAAAGAATATTTCGGTTAAAATCTGGATCTTAAGGACCATCTTACAGGACAGCGGAGTCCGACTCTACGCACTTTTCCGTAAAGCGTCTAACAGACGCTGTCCACGACATTCTTCGGTTTGCGCGTCGTGCTTAATTTTTAACCACTCAGTAAGAGACTATACAAACGTTTGATCGTGCACTACGCAGACAATGTAGGTAGGCAATACATACTAGAGTTTAGTACTAGAGTTTTTATTTCACAAAGATTGAGGAACTCGTCCAGTACTTGAAAGTGAAGATCAACTGGACTCTGAGGGTCGAAAGGTAGGAATCGCGCCACGACATCAACTTTAAGTCATTCGTGGTACGAGTTCCAACCCAGCATCTACCGACCTGCTTGAAAGAGAACTTTTGGCCGAAAGGTGTCGTATATTGACGTTTCCGAGGACGGTTACGCGACAACTCACAGCGATACACGACGCCGACCACTTCACGTGTATAGTTTATAGTTTTAATAAGTTTCTTATTATGTTTTAGTTTCTTATTATTGTTTAAGATAATTTTGTGTATTTTATCTATGGGCCTTATTTGCCTGATAATAAAATGACTATTATTTTGTTTTTAAAATTTATTTTCTCAGGTTCCTAGAACATGATACCTGTCGCGGATACCACTATTGGGACTATGGTTACTCTGTTCATTTTCCAAACTCTGGTAATTTCTTCTTATAGTTCTGTATATTTCCTGATTTTTTCAGTGATAGTTTTCTGAATATTATTGGTGTTAGGGACAGCCATATATATTATGTATTGTGTTTTTTTTCTTTATCAACGAGTGTTATATCGGGCCTGTTGTTATATATTGTATGATCTGTAATTATGGTACGGTCATAAGACAATTTGTAAGATTGGTTTTCTAAGACAGCCCTAGATGAGTATTAATAGTATGGTGTGTATGAATCCTGCATGAGATTGTGTTTTTTTGCGAGTTTTTGGTGTATAATATTAACTAGTTGATTGTGTCTATGAGTGTAATCGTTTTAAATGAGATTATTAAAGCCCTGTTTGGATTTCTTCTCGTCTAGATTTCTTATCTACTGAAGAAAGCCTCCTATCCCACAATTATCCCAAATGGGAGAAAGGGCAGAGAGTGTGAGTGAGAGCGTAGGAGAGAAAGAATAGGCAAGTGTAATATATAACAAGGCCCAAATTCAATCTCCCGGCTGCTACTAATAATTTTCTAGTATACTAAGAAAAATTTAATGTTAAGCTTCTACGGTCTTATTACAAAACAAGGTTTTTCTTGACACTAGAAAAACTGTTTTTGAAATAACACCCTAACAAAAATCTAAATACCTACAGTTCCCTTTACAAAACTATTAAATTATTCCGGTCTTAAGTTGTCAATTATGTACAAAAAACTTTACTAAAGTCGGCTTAAAGTTCGATATACACAAACTGTCTCGAAGGTAAGGCTCGGGTTAAAGTTAGATCTTGTTTTGTAATAAGACGGCTATTCACTAAAACCACACGGTAGCTGTTCTCGGTACACTATAGAAGGCTTCTAGGCTCCAGGGAAACCGCGAAATGGATTCTATAATCCTCACAATACACTGTTGTTCTTAGTAAATATTCGTGAGGAAAAGTGGTCTAAATAAAGTTTAATGATTAAACGTTGAAACGTTAATTTAGGATTGTCCCACGCCCTCCTTTTATGCACTGGCTGAAAGTTTGTGGCTCAATTATTGCTTACAAATCATTATACGATCAGTATTAACTCGATTGTTTGTTTTAAGACATAATACGGCCAAAGTTACAAAACTCCTTGAAGTTTTAAGTGACTCCAACAAGTTATGAAAGATAATCTACGAGTAACTTAATATTATGTCCGACTTTTGGGCAGTCAGCCATCGCCCAATCAAGCACAATCACTCTGTAATGTTCCCACTGCTGGGCCACAGGCCTCCTCTCTATGAGGGCACCACACGGGCGCAGTGTGTGTTTCTGGATGTCACAATTTCGTAGTATTTTTGGCTCTAGAACATGCCAGTTTCCTAATGATGTTTTCTTTCACCGTTTCTAGAGCAGTAATGATGAAATAAATTACACAAAGTCAAAAATATGCCTCCACGTATATTGGGGCCGGTTTATATTTGTACATGGCACCTGGCAGGACGCTATTCTCTATTTCGTGCCGACACGAGATAATACGAAGAATTGAAAGAACTAAAGCCTTGAAATAAAAATTATTACAAAACACACTAGACTTACCTGTTATGATGACAAATATTGTTATTATTCATCTTTATTTATTCTGACTACAACGATATCTAGTGTTAGTAACAAAATAGCTTAGCCTATGTTAGTACTTCATAACTAAAACAGATGGGGTCCTATTTGTAAGCGCCCCCACTAGCTGGCTGTCTGCCCGGGCGGCTATCGATTGAAGGATGGTGTTAGAAGATGACACCCCAACTCGTGCGCAATTAGTAACAGATAGAAATACAATACTTTGCGAAAAATTTAGCTTCTAACATCATTATCATCAACAGCCTTTAGCAGTTTACCGCTGGACAGATGCAGGGCTCTCCAATCGCATGACATTCATCTTAATCCTCGGCAACTCTCATTAAGCTATTATCAGCATAGATCGTCGAGCCACTTAATTCGAGAGTGTCCTACCTTAAAAACACGTCGACCCCAACGGTCATTGGTTCTACGGCTAATATGGCCGGCCCATTTCCACATCAGCTTCACACAATCGGTGGCAATGGCCCATAACACTTCAGAAAACATTCTAGGAGCTAGAATGCCTAAAAATGGTTATGTTCCATATCATAAACATTGATGTTGGGGCCTCATACCATTTCAGTTTGGAACATGGCTGCAATGATACTGAAATGTTATCACCAGGAAGATTTTAAGGGCAATATCCAAAATTGGTAGGCTTGTTAGGAGTTTTTTATCCATATTCATAAGGAAATGTGATGTGAAAATGATATAAGCGTAATATATAAACATAAGAACTAACCTACATAATTATTGTAACATCAATCTCTAAGTAACATTAACGAAATAAAACAGAAAAATTACAAAAATTTCTGTAATTTTTCTGTTTTTTCGTTTCTTGTCGTTTTTTGGTCAATAGACCAATGCTTGCTTGCAAATGCAAGCAGACCAATGTTTTTTTTTTAAATTATACTGGTCAAAGAAAAAGTTAGTTATTGTTTATGAAGAGTAGCGGTGGTCCAGTAGCATCGGCCCCGACTTTTAATTTGTGTAATTAATCTCATCACCACTGCTCTTAAAACGGTGAAGAAATACATCAGGAAACCAGTATGTTCTGGAACCCAAAATTTAAGGCAGGTAACATCCACCAACACACACTGGGCCTGCGTGGTGGATTATAGTCCACTCTGTCTCACAGAGTGGAGGCGTGTGATTGTTCACGAAACGTGTCTGTCAAAGCGTACGTTAATTAAGTACTCAAATAAAAGACCCATTTCTAAAGTGTTATACTTTAGAAATGGGTCCTTATATTTGAGTACTTGAACCACTGAATACTAGCTCTATTATCTTTTTAAGGTTTCATATTTTGACACCACAATGAGTCGTCATTATTACCAATAACGACCAGTACCTCTTAGGAACCGGCCATTATAAATCAGTGCCGATACACAACAGTAAATCATTGTCTGCGCATCCCGTCAGACGTCAGCGCGAGTATCAGTCCCTATCCATCGGTTTGATTGATTGAGGAGGCAACTCGCGTGTCATGGCGAGTTATGTGGCACATACATAGATTGATAACGATTTTCTAGGTTAAGGGGATGAGGGATGAAAGAACTCTGTTGCTGAAAGCGTTTTTTTTTTTTTAAATTATGATGCTACATAAAGTGTCTCTCTCAAATTACTTAGTATGATGATTTTCCTTATAGTATGATAGCCCACGACCAGAATTATGTCGCATCATTTTACGGCCTAAACCGTATGAAATTTTTAGTCAAAATCGTCACAGTTTTATGGGGTAAATTTCTGTTATGTCAATAAAAGTTGGTAAATAGTTTTATCACAATATATCAGATATTAAATGAGGGACTTATAGCTAAGTAATATTAGCCGCACGGGTCGATCGATCAGGTTAAGCTAAGCTTGCCGCGGTTGGACCGTGGATGGGCGACCATCTTTACATACCAAGACCCCTCCGTGCCTCGGAAAGCACGTTAAGCCGTTGGTCCTGACTGTCATTTGTGGATCTTTGACAATCGTTACGGGTCGTCAGAAGCCCGAAAAGTCTGACAACCAGTCTTACCAAGGAGTACCGTATTACCCAGTAACTGGGTTGTGGAGGTCAGATAGGCAGTCGCTCCACGTAAAATAGTGGAAATCAGCTGCATCCGGTTAGACTGGAAGCCAACCCCAACGTAGTTGGGAAAAGGCAGGCAGATGATGATGGTCTGGTATTAAAAATGTACAAAAGGCAGGCAGATGATGATGGTCTGGTATTAAAAATGTACAAAAGGCAGGCAGATGATGATGGTCTGGTATTAAAAATGTACAAAAGGCAGGCAGATGATGATGGTCTGGTATTAAAAATGTAGAAAAGGCAGGCAGATGATGATGGTCTGGTATTAAAAATGTACAAAAGGCAGGCAGATGATGATGGTCTGGTATTAAAAATGTACAAAAGGCAGGCAGATGATGATGGTCTGGTATTAAAAATGTACAAAAGGCAGGCAGATGATGATGGTCTGGTATTAAAAATGTACAAAAGGCAGGCAGATGATGATGGTCTGGTATTAAAAATGTACAAAAGGCAGGCAGATGATGATGGTCTGGTATTAAAAATGTACAAAAGGCAGGCAGATGATGATGGTCTGGTATTAAAAATGTACAAAAGGCAGGCAGATGATGATGGTCTGGTATTAAAAATGTACAAAAGGCAGGCAGATGATGATGGTCTGGTATTAAAAATGTACAAAAGGCAGGCAGATGATGATGGTCTGGTATTAAAAATGTACAAAAGGCAGGCAGATGATGATGGTCTGGTATTAAAAATGTACAAAAGGCAGGCAGATGATGATGGTCTGGTATTAAAAATGTACAAAAGGCAGGCAGATGATGATGGTCTGGTATTAAAAATGTACAAAAGGCAGGCAGATGATGATGGTCTGGTATTAAAAATGTACAAAAGGCAGGCAGATGATGATGGTCTGGTATTAAAAATGTACAAAAGGCAGGCAGATGATGATGGTCTGGTATTAAAAATGTACAAAAGGCAGGCAGATGATGATGGTCTGGTATTAAAAATGTAGAAAAGGCAGGCAGATGATGATGGTCTGGTATTAAAAATGTACAAAAGGCAGGCAGATGATGATGGTCTGGTATTAAAAATGTACAAAAGGCAGGCAGATGATGATGGTCTGGTATTAAAAATGTACAAAAGGCAGGCAGATGATGATGGTCTGGTATTAAAAATGTACAAAAGGCAGGCAGATGATGATGGTCTGGTATTAAAAATGTACAAAAGGCAGGCAGATGATGATGGTCTGGTATTAAAAATGTACAAAAGGCAGGCAGATGATGATGGTCTGGTATTAAAAATGTACAAAAGGCAGGCAGATGATGATGGTCTGGTATTAAAAATGTACAAAAGGCAGGCAGATGATGATGGTCTGGTATTAAAAATGTACAAAAGGCAGGCAGATGATGATGGTCTGGTATTAAAAATGTACAAAAGGTTTTAAATTTTATTACGGATAAGTTTGTTTTCAGACATTTTGCGCATTTTATGTGGGCTGAGCGGATTATCACAAATGTCAAAAAAATCCCGATCAGTAGGTATCTTTTCAGAAATTAGGATTTTTACATTCAGAATTACTAAATCAATCCATTTTACACGGTTTTGGTCGAAAAACGATAAAGCAATTTTGGTTATGGGCAAAATAAGGTATTACCTATAAGCCCACGAAATGTGTGCGATTTGTACGAAAAACAGGGAAAGGCATAAGTCACTTTCCATGTGATTCGCCAAAGTGGTTTTCAACAGTTTATGTTCTGTGAGCATTCCTAGAAATCTGTAAAGGTCCACAATGATCCACAGGTTCCACAATTACACCATTACCTAAGCTAGCATGAAATACCTAGCAAAAACATAGCAGTGACTTAAAAGCAACAAAAATAAAAACCATTTAGAGTAATCTTAAGTGGAAGTCGATCCCTTCCACCCCAGCAGGCTTAGCACGAGAACCGTAGAGAAGCGTTTTGTCGACGGAAAAGTAGACAAAAATGACGTTTCCGTGTAGACAGTTGACAGTTTTGTTCCGAGAAATGTAGACAAGCGATTTCTATTCTACGGTAGAGTAGAAATAGAAAACGTCATTCTAAGCTTGCAGCAGATCGTTTTCGTAATAAATCTCAACGTGAAAACTTAAGTGAAACGATTTTCAAGTGAGCTGTCACTAGTGTCAAGCTGTCCTCCGGCTGTTATCAAGCAACCACTGAGTGCCCTTGTGTTGCCAGCTCAGCACCCCACCATTTGTACTCCTGACTAACTTAACCGGAATTGGGCCCTACTTGCTCTCAAACCGATAACAATCATCCCGCCCCAGATACGTTGAAAAACATCGTTTATTCCTGAAAAAACTTATAACATTTATTACGTCCTTTTCCGTGTTTGCTGAACAAAGTATATGGAATAAGGTCAATACCCCCTCCGGCCGTACGTTCCTCGAGGGATCTATAAATTATTCACAGCTAAATATTATCTTAGTGTCCGGGTACTATTATAATATCTAGGGTACGTTGCTTACGGGGTATCTTGGCAGTAGTACCCGGCCTTTCATTATTGACTTATGTGTTTCTAAAGTCGTCTGCTTATATTTTTAAGACGTCATCATTAGCTTTATTTCCATCTTTATTGGGTCCGGCTGCCATTTGATTTACTTCAGAATTTGTTTATTTTCAGAATGTAGTTTCACGTAGTAAGACGTTAATCATTTTATTATTATCTATGTTGTGTATAATGAACTACAACAAAATGGTGTGCAATTGTAATTCAAACATTTTTAACTAAATACAACCAATTTTAAGCTCTGCCTCGTAGGTGTAGTGCTCGCAACGCTACTGTTGACCATGAGGTCCAGGGTTCAATTCTCAGGTCGGACAAAGCGTTATTGGGTTTTTCTATTTGGAATCTGTCAGTAGCAACCTCGAATTTGGATTTCTGCTCGGTTGATGGCAATAGGCTCGCGCCCTATTACATTACACTTAAACATAACTGGCGAAATATGGGTGTACTATATAGGTGGGTCCACCTCTGCCCAACCCCGAAGGGGAACCAAGGCCAAAAACAGGGAAAGACATTAGATCACTTTCCATATCTTTTGCCAAAGTGTTTGAACAGCTTATGATCTGTGAGCATTCCTGTAAATAAGCTGTTATGTTATGATCAAGATCAAAAGAGCCTGGACAAGTGGCGATAGTAAGGTACGGCGCGTTTTTACCAGCCTCACAGCAGGGGGCCGATTCTACTAATTTGCAACGTTACACGTTAAATTGTGTTTCCACAACAGTTCGATTTCGATCGCCGTTCGATAGTTACATAAAAAGTCATTCTACTATTTTATAAGCAAAATGGAAACTAAACTTAAAACGAATTGCAACTGAACTGTAGCGGGAACACAGCGGGTAACCCGCGTTACCAACATGCCAAAATAATATGTTTTATTAATACCACAAAGAAAAAAGTTGAATCTAAAAATGTTACTAAACACGAATATGTGGCACTAAAACTATTTTCTATAATTAAAATACATAATGATCATAATTTTATCATTAACTTTGTCCTATAGTAAACGTCACGCTCATGTTCGATTTTGTTAGTAGAATAGGTTTTGACATTGTTTCAATCGATCGTTGGCGTAACTAAAACGTAACCGCAGCTGTGTCGCAGCTGGACCGTTGTTAATTTTAGTAGAATGCGAAAACGCTTAAAAGTGGTGATTCGGTTGCGGTTCTATTGCGTTTTTTTAACAAATTTGTTAGTAGAATCGGCCCCCTGAGCCTGCTAATTGGCTGAACTAATCACCACGACAGCTATTCTTGTAATAACTTATGTGGCAAAAAGGCCGCAACGGGAAATAAAAATTAAACACAATTTTTTTTTACATTACTTACTATAATTATTATATTTACAAAGTCAAAGTCAAAGCATTTATTTCAAATAGGCACTTAAAAGGCACTTTTGAACGTCAACATTTACATTCAAATAGAATTTATTCTAGTCGCCCTTTCCAAAATGTAGTTTCGTATGGAGAAGAATCGGCAAGAAACTCCACCGTTACTCTTTTAAAATGTTTTAAGTACAATATTTAACATAGTACATTCATTACATGATTATATGTGAAAACGATGCACCCAGAATAAAATTACCATACCAAAATAGGTAAAAACAATCAAATTGAAGCAACAGAGATAAATTAATTCTATGATAGACACAGGGTGCCCACACATTTATAAACATTATGTGTGAGTTAAAGTAATCACTGAGTGTAAATCATTTTGAGGCACAAACTACTCTTACATGAACTACCCGGTTGGTTTCGTGGTCGCAAGCACGACTGCGGAGCGTAGGGTCCTGGATTCAATTCTCAGGTCACTCAAAGTATTATTTAGTTTTTCCATTAGGAATTTATAAGTAACAGCCCGAAGTTTGAAAGTTGGCGGTGTGATACCCGCGCCTCGGAGAGCGGTCCTCCGCCTGTTCTCTGCGGCCGTGTCGGACTGCGTGCCGCCCCATCAGACTACACGAGTAAACGAAGAGAGAGACCGTACCTGTGTGCACACACTTGGGCACTATAATATCTCAGGCTAGTCTGTTTCGGGTCGACGACGCATTGTGTTCCACGCGCACCTCAAAGAGATGTCAGCACCAACTGGTGGGGTCCGCAAGGGCCGATGCCTGTCAGGGGTGCGGGTTGTTCGAAAGAGATACCGTGGCCCCTGGCACACAAGCAACTGGGGGAACACGGGTGGGTTTTAGTCAGTAAAAGTCTGACACGCCCTCCTGCTCCACCCAGAGCGGGAGAAGTTATTTGATGATTTCCCACCCAAAAAAAAGGCTAGTCTGTTTAGATTGGCCGCCATGTACAAAATACGGTCTGGAGGACTATTATTACTTTTATATTCGACCAATTCATATTATTTTGTTATCCGGGTCAATGACCAAAGCTGTTTTGATCAAAATAAAATGAATTGCTTATAGTTAGAATACCTATAGGCATTTCAGATAGCTAACAGGTCAAAAGGTCTTATATTTTGTGGTGTTTGTGCAATTCCAGGCACAAACATGTTTTGGAAAACAACTTGATGTTTTAACAATAACTTATAAGTAAGAGAAGACTAATACGAGTAGAGCACGTATTCTGATAATGATATGTTTTGATTATACATTTTATCAGTGTATATACAACTGGCTTGCTGATACCCGGCGCCAAACTTACTAATTATATTGTGACTAATTAGCATAAATATTTTCGTTTTTGTTTTCAGTCAATCGAAAATTTAGGTAAGTTCGAAAACTAAAACCAGACTACTGAAAAATCACGCCCTGAAAAGTATATGTATAACAAGAGAATGTTCTCATCTGAGCGCCGTGCTCGTGCGCCACTTTGCCCTATTACAATGTATTGTTTTGCTAGGGTCGGTGGTTATTTTTTTAGTTCTTGACCTTCTCCTGTAGGCGCCATATTTCCAGTTTATGTGACGTCATATAGCCTATAACCAGAGAACGTTTAAGACGCTTTTAACTATACCTCATTAGTCAAATAATTATAAATAATTATTTGATAATGAGGAATATGAATACCATTGGATTATAAATTATAAATAACTAAGAAGTTATGAACATACATACATACCGGTCAAAATCATAACCCTCCTTTTTGGTCTGCCGTAGTAGGGTAAAAAGGTGCTGTTTGAGCTCCAAGAATATAAAGACTACCTACCTCAATGTTATTATTGTCATTTATAGCAGAGGAAGTATGCCAAATAGATAATAAGGGGCGCAAAAATCAAGACTCCGCGGGCTACAGAGAAATTCGAAGTAAAAATCCCTATAACGTTTCGCCTAACTTGGGAAAGGGAACAAAACCCAGGGCCTCATGCTCACTAGCACTACAAACGACTAGTTTTGAAAAAACTTCCACCATTTCGTTTTTCAAGGAATCCAAGTAATTGACCTGATGACGTGGATTCCGACTCAAAGGGGCGCAGAATTCATTTCAGCGATTTTAAGGGAACAGCTGCGGGAGTGAGACATCAAAGGTGTTGGAGCATTTGACAATCAATTTTGTAAACATACTGGTTGGCGGTTGATGCGGGCGCTTTGAAGAAACGTCATAAAAAATGCTCGCTTTTTATCTTGAGATAATCGTATCAATATCGTTGTTTCAATAATGGCAATCAATCGGATGCAGCATGGTAAATAATTATGTAATACGTATGGTAAATCCACATCCTGGGTTCATCAAGGTGGAAGCGCCAGGGTAATCCATGAAATTCAAATTTTCTTACGTTTTTTGCTATTTGCAAGTCAGTGTCTAGGTTATAAATATGTAAAGCCATATTTGTTTCGTTCGCGAATCATATTTTAATCAGCATACAACCTGACACTGACCTGCAAACCATTGAATTCCGCGGGTCACCTTAAAAAAAAGCTACCTTTTAATTTTCTTTAAAACCAGTTTATCCCTTCAATAACAATTATCGCTCATAACGACAATACGACGAGTACATTTAAAATTACCAGGGCTTTAAGGATCAACTTAGCATATGAACCAAGAAAAGGTGTGTGTTTTGTGAACGATTATATGACTACTCCATAGGTTGAGGTTGTTAAATAAAGATAAACAAATCCTAAAAAGGTTTTTTTTTATAGTTGACATTTTCCTGTTTAAATACGGCGTAACAAAATCATATTTATTTTCGATTTATACAATATTTTCCTCTTTTATTAATAAATACTAAACTTTATCATTTATTCTTAAACTACTCTTCCTAGATGTAACAACTTAAGCACGATTTTTTTGTTAGATTAATTACTATAATATAATATTTTGTAATAGCTGCCTATTGTAAAGAGCCTAAAATGACTGGTTCCCTACACCTTTTATAAAAAAGTACAACGAATTTACTAAATTGAAAAGTACAACTGTGTGTGATGTACAGAGATCGGATATTCGAAAGCATATTTACCAAAAGATAATTTTTTGCTATGAAAATATGGAAGCGGCTTTATAAATTATTTGTAATATTTATTAAAAACCCCGGGATTCGTAATTGCATAACTATTCAAATGTGTATTAATTTAAAATTAATGTAGTATGGCCACTGAATTGCCAGGTATTACGCTTAGTCGGTTAACCAGACTGACAGCGCTCTCAAAAATCGACATTTACGATTTCGTGAGTGCGTTTCGATTTTGTTAAATTGTGTTATTATAGCGAGGAAAATAACTGATGATACAACGAGATTCTGATTCAGATTCCGAATAGAGCCTATTATTATATGAATATAAATAATATGATCTTAACATTTGAAATAAAAGGTTTCGCATCTATGAGTCACGTGGTTTTTTTGTTTACCTTTATTTAACTACCTAAACCTATGGAGTATAGAAAGGACGTGACTACTGAGGTGACTCTTATAGATGTATGGAAGAAAAAACATGCTATGCTGACCCTAAATATTGGGACAAGGCAAGAGAACGATCATAACTTTTTACGATATTATTGGGCTACACATGAAAACTTAAAGCCATTCATTGTATGCTTTCTAGGTATCACTTTGACGCAGTGTTACTTTCTAATAAAAAAACTTTTTAATAGATTTTTTTAAAGAAAACGTTTACCAAACTACCTCACTACCTCGTAGGTCTAGTTGGTCTAGTGGTCGCAAGCGGTACTGCTGAGTATGAGGTCCCAGATTCGATTTCCAGGTCGGGTAAAGTGTTACTGGCTTTATCTGGATTGTCTCAGTAGCAGCCCGGAATCTGGATTTGTGCCCGATTGATGACAATAGGCTCGCCCCCTAATATGACATGCAACTCGAAATTACTGTCGAAATCTGGGTGTACAATAGGTAAAACTCTGCCCTTCCCTTCGTGGAACAAGTCGTGATGTTGTGTTATGATGTAAATAAAACTAAAACACTGTAATCGCTGTTCTTTGCTTTAGTCTCCCGTATATTCTTCACGTTTATAAATTAAAGTTGAATGTAAGTTAGATCAAAGCTTCGCTTGCTAGTCGTGATTGACTGAAGCCGACGTTTAACTTAATTTGTAAACTCAAAGACTTCTGGGAAGAGATATGATGTACTGTTGCTACCCTTGAGAATATCTTGTTATTAATTTACTGTTTTGCAAGTATTTTACGTAGCTACGATGTATACAATTAGATTGCTCGTAGAGAGTTGATATTATAGTAACGATTTTTGTAGTGCTTACTTGATGGGGAGTAACGCTAAACTGCCAATTCTTCCTAAAATTCATAAGGTTAATTCTCATCCTAGTTACAAGTACTGACAGTAGGATTTTTAATGAAAAAAAAGGTTACTGAATCTAGCATGGTTATAAGCTATAAAAACCTATCAACTTGGATTACGGCCACTCCTCCTAACCGAGATGAGGATAGTGCCCCAGCAGTGGGAATATATTAGGCTGATTATGTACTCTGAGCACAAATCGCTGTTACCAAACCTGTCGAAAAACCGTCTTACTTTAAATTTTCAATTACAATCTTTCTCTTATAACTCACGCCAATACCTATTACAAGAAATAACCAATTGCAATCCCGCTCCAAACTCCAATACGGCTTATTAGTGCTAGCTGACATTTGGCAAATAATTTAATTTTATGTTTTGTGTTTAGTACTTACCTATTATTGTACAGAATCAGACAGCTGTGCTGCTGGGGAGTTTATTGCGCCACTTCTTCTTCCCAGCTAAAGCACTAGGAAGTGGTGAAGGGTGGGCGTTTTGGGGGGACTGTCTTATGCAATGTTGATGTTCAAAAAGTGCTGACTCTCAGCGTAGTTTAAATAAATGACTTTAGATTTTGATTAGTCGATTCGCACAAATTTACTCGCCCGAATCGTGCGATTCGTCACTATTAATTAATGTAATATTTTCTACAGGCGACTCGCACGAAGTTAATTTATTTGTAAGCGAATAGACAATTCCAGAATAAAACGATAAGGAAAATGTACACTAACTTTGTTACATAAAATACAAAACGTGCCAATTGACTAATACTTACGTATTTCTGGAATTGTCGATTCGCCCACAAGTAAATTAACTTCGTGCGAGTCGCCTATACAAAAGATTTAAAAGTGACGGTTCTGCTGATCGAGGTGAGTTTATTTAAAAGTGACGGTTCTCCTGATCGAGGTGAGTTTATTTAAAAGTGACGGTTCTCCTGATCGAGGTGAGTTTATTTAAAAGTGACGGTTCTCCTGATCGAGGTGAGTTTATTTAAAAGTGACGGTTCTCCTGATCGAGGCGAGTTTATTCGTGCGAATCCACTTATAAGCAACAAGATCTAAACGCCAACCAAGAAATACGAGTACTTAACAGTTTATGATCCGCATAACTTACAAGCTTAAAGGAAAATGCTTCAATACACACCCAACTACAATACACAATGACAGATGGCGAGACTTGACTGTAATAAATTCTAGGCTGAATACCTAGCTTATAACTTAGGACAATAACGGGCGTGTCCGGGTTAAGACTAGCCTGTGTCCCGGTGGGTATGGAAGAGATTTCTCTGATGGATGGGCTGTAATTTGTACCTGGGGACTGATAAGATCTGAGAGATTGGCAAACATGTTTGTTGACTGCTCTGGAAAAACAAGCTTTTTTCATAGGAATTACTTACCATGTAATAGAGAGATCGATAGTAATTAGATCTCCAAATGTCATTTATAAAGGTGCGGTCACCAAAACAGGTGAGGCTACACTAAAACATCTCCGGGTTCTTACTAAACTTCAACTATTCCGACGACCCAGGTTTGTTATCTCTTTTGGCAGTCACCACAAGAAAAATATGGAAAAGAGCTAAAAATGCATTTAACGTAGTTTTAATACAAATAAGAGGCCATGACCAACCCCAGCTTCTGAAAAGTAATTCTCCTGCAACAAAAAAAATAATTTTGACCAAGCAATCTCAAAAGCCCTTTAATATACCTATTTGATTTTATTGCTGAATTAGTGAATATAGGAAGGAAGGAGGAAAATTTAAACAACTTTCGATTGTATTCACATACAAAAAATACGAGTGCAAAATAACAAAGATGTAGGTTGGTACATGCTAAATATATCTTCGTAGGCACATCCCACTCTTGACTTTCTGAGGACGTAATTTCTTATTTCATCTCTTATTTTACATTAATGTTATTGACAACGGAAATAGCAAATGTTTCAAAATGATCCCACGCACTTTCTAGAAGATCTTTTTATTAGTATTTAATTTATTATGAGTATCAGAGAGGGTTGAATAAAGTTTTATTTGCATAGCCCCACTTTAGCTAGTCAAGTAATTGCTTTTGTATAATTGTGTCATACCATCATCTGCATTGCCTTATTATGGTCGGTCGGCTTCCAGTCTAACCTAATACCAGTATTTTACACGGAGGAACTGCCCAACAGACCTCCGCAACCCAGTTACTGGGTAACACGATATTCCTTTGTAAAGCTTGGGTTTTCTAGGAATTAACATAATATGTCTTATTAGAAAAGCCATCATGAAAATCTGTCACTTTCACCAGTATTTGACATTAAGCTGTCAAAATCTCTGTATTAGGACTGCCGTAATTGTGTGACCGTTCACTGCTTTCTTAGGAAACCAAAGCGTAAGACTGGTTGTCAGACTTTGGTGCTTCTGACTACTCATAGCTTCTGTCAAAGATCTACGAATGACAGCCGGGACCCACGGCATAGCATGTACATGTCCCGACATTAACGCACACCACCAGATAGCGAAAATAGAATATTGTGTAATAAATAATAAATAAATACACTGAATTTTGACAACTATGTATAAAACATTGTTTATTTATTAGATATACTTATTGTGGGTGAAAATTGTGGTCACTTTACAAAACTACGCGCACACACAGTGTCCCACACGTGAAGCGTAGTACTACTCGTAGGTAAATCGTCCATTTTCGTTTGCTTTGACTGTACGCACGGCTACACATAAAGCTATACATCTCCAGTTTACGCTGATCTCGCACTGTAGGGAAATCCTATACAATGCGAGATCAGCTTATACTGGAAATGTATAGCTTGATGTGTAGCCGTACGTACAACTGAAGTTTGACTGTGATTTACGTAGTTTTTATTATTTTCGGGGAAAAAATACTTATTTTAAAAATTACAGAAATCGATTCAGTAAACAATTTTAAACAAACTACTTTTATAATGAGCATTAACTCAGTTTCAAATCGTATATATTTTCATAAGTATCTGCCCGATTAGTTTTAGTCATCAATATGTTACAATAAGTTAGTCCTAAGTAATGTATGTTTTCCAAGTAAGTATTAAGCATTTTTAATCTATATAGTTTAGTTTATTTTGTACATCTTCCTCTTTATGCATGCATAGTTTACCTATAGGTGATTGTTACACTACTATATTAATTTATCTTTCATGTCATATCTAGCGTAATACAAATGTAAACAATTGTTGGTAAACGTCTACCTAATAAATAAATCATATAAATATAAGAGTCATAGCAATTCTAATAAAAATAAACTTAGTGTAACGGTTGGTACCAGACACGTCTACAAAAGATTACTAGAATACACATATCTCTCAAATCTCATCAACACACTAACTACCCAATATTTTCTACTCCGTACACAGAATACCCAAAAACAAAAGGCATCTAAAATACCATATCAGAGTGGTATTGTTACAGAAGTAGATGTGATTACAGCGGTGTAATTAAACGCAGGGATGTAATCGGGTCGTGTGTTCAGGTTTTTCGGCGACATCTGTCGGTTCTCTGGGGAATTAGGGTACCTGATAGGGTCGGTGACAGGTTTGGAGTTTTAAATTGTGTGAATTAATTGACGTGTTGAAAGCGTTGTGTAAAGTAGGACTTTTTAAATAAACCGATGTGTTTTTTCGCCAAATAATGTTTTTGTTGGGTGTAGTGGACGGCAGGAGCGCGTTCAGTACCCGCAGTCATCCTGGGACTATCTCCCAATATTGCTGACGTGCGTTTTCATACTATCTCAGTCAAGGGACTTCGCTGGTGACATACTTCACCACGCACCAGAGAAATGCGTATTTGGAGTAGGTACAATCCACAACGATCTCGGGGACACACGGGGAACGAACTGAATTCTATCTTGAGTCTTATCCGCAGATACCGGTTTATATCTTCTTGTTGCCTCTTCGATGGCGACTGTGTTACGATTGACGACGTGCCGACAAATGGTGCGCCCTTTGTACGGGCCTACATTACCTTACAGAAGTCCGTGTTCGCATTTTGAATTAAAATTATCAAAATATTTACACAGAAATCACATTTTCTAGTTGCATAATTTTACGACAATCCTTTAAAAAATATTCTGTACAATATCTTGCCAACTTACTTAGTCTTAATAGATTCGAGTATGAAAACTAAGGACAAAACTAAACTAGATAAAACAAATTAGAAACAGATAAACATCAAATCAAACAAAATCTCTTTAAATTATAATTTGCGACTTAGTAAAATTTTGCTACTCCTCGATACGATGTAGTGGGAGCGCGCGCGTAGCAGTCCGCCCACTACTTGAGCCCTAGAGCGTAGATAGGGTCTCGTCGCCGACATTGGTTTTAAAGGTGCATTTTGAGGAGCTCATGGCTACATAATAACAGCCGTAAGGATAGATCGATAGTTACCGCTGAGCTAGCTTGAAGAGGTCAGTCCATGACAGGGTGAACATCCGTTACATACCGAGAACACTCAGCGTCTCATAAAGCACGTCCAGGCAGTTGCATTTTCTGTTATTCCATGATAATTTTCTGTTATTGCATGATAATTTTCTGTTATTGCATGATAATTTTCTGTTACTGCATGATAATTTTCTGTTATTGCATGATAATTTTCTGTTATTGCATGATAATTCAGACTCGAAACATCTGTCAGAGGTCAAGGAAATATGTATTTATTCTGAGTGGGATTCAAATTTGTCAAAAGCACACTGCATAAACAATGCTCCACAATTTAAGGAGAGCACCATAGTCCAGCATTGCCCAATGTTATGAGAGCGTCTATCATCTAACACAATATCATACCTATCATGCTCTCATTCACCGCCGGGCAGACAAACTTCTTAAAAATAAGGTCTATAATTTTGCTAGACTTGAAGATTGAGAGCACTCTAGGGACAAGACTTACGTCTGTAATGATTTTCTTAAAATAATATTTAAGTATAGACTTATTTTCACAAGCGACAGATGGCGCTAGTGGTCCCAGGAACTTTATACATCCGTTTTAAGCATTAATGTTTAGAATATCGGTAATAATGTATATTTATTTTGTATAATTATTAAATCATATTGTTTAAATTTAACAGGTTAAAGTATTCACATTTAATCATAAGCCCTAATGTATTTTAGTTAGTCAAATGATTGTATGTAATGTCTACTCTGCTCTGATTGGTCGAATAGCCGGCCGAGAATTGACTTCCGTTTAAAGTGGGGAAACATTTAGTGGGGTGACCGATTTGCTAAACGAGTCAGTCGATTTGGAGGCATGAAGCCGTAAGCATATCTGACGAATCTGTGCTACTTTTGTTATGTTTATAAAATATGAATTAAATGGTAAGTGATTGTTATTTACCTGATCACTGTAGAAAAGTGAATAAACATGATTCATACTGGATTGAGGTGTATGATTCTTAATATCTCAGAAGCGGGATCAAGATCCGTAAGTACGCCTACATAGTATGTTTGACCAACCTAAAATTATTATTTACTCCGTTAATGTAAAAATCCATTATTCGTACAAGTGATTTTGTTTACTTTTTAATATTCAAGGAAATTATATAATCAAGTTGTACTACCTAGGTACTTAAGTCTTCCATCATAATTTTAAATTGCACGGCAGGACCGTTGTCATTTATTCGAAGTATCATTGACTGGTTTAATTTTCCATTTTACCACATTGGGAATAGTATTGTTCATCATATGATTTTAAATCTTAATTAAAAGTATCATCGACTGGTTGAATTTTCTTTTCTACCATGTTGGAAATAGTAATATGCAGGATATGTTTTTAGATCTGAACTCGAAGTTTCATTGACTGGTTTAATTTTCTATTGTACCACGTAAGGAAAAGTAATATGCATCATACGATTTTAAATATTAACGGCTGTTGAAATTTTCAACTTAACTGAAATTGTACCGGTTTGTACAACGAGGTTGCAAACACTGGGTAATTGAACTCGTTTTGCTTGACTTTTTAGTTGTATATAGACGATACAATGATGGATCATGCATGGGTACCAGGACTATGGAATCCAATGAAATTTAAGGTCAGTGGGTCGTCTTAGGGGTAATGGTGTATTGGTTTCTCTGGTATGCCACACGATGAGTGTGCGGTTTTTAAAAGGGGGTGAAATTTATCAGTAATTTGGCTCTAGGATGCACCGTTTTCGAGATAATTAGCTAATGCCTTTTTTTTTCTGGTGGCGAGTTTCAGATTTTGGATGGAGAAAATGAAACCCATCGTTGCAGGGATACAGGAGTATCCCGCAGGAGTATCCGCAGAGGACTGCGTGATCGCTCACGCTTGAAGTTAAAGCCATGTGTGCTAAGGATAAAGCACAAGTGTGCTTTAAAAAGTTTTTATTTGGCCAAGTGAGCTAATGATAATGATAATGATGATGATAATGATGATGATAATGATAATGATGATGATAATGATAATGACTTGGGCCAGGTGTGCCCAGGGCCATGTGTGCCCAGGGCCAGGTGTGCCCAGGGCCAAGTGTGCCCGACACGAACAAAGCTATCCTCAAGAACGTAAGTAAAGTATGAATTTATCGATGAAGTATTATCTATTTATTAATGAGTTATTTTGAATTGGAAATTTTGTAAATGTACAAAAATTCATGAAGACATTATAAAATGAGCTTAAAGCATATAGTATGCTCTGAATTGGATTATTATTACTAAAATTACTCATGTGACAGGTTACTAAGTTTTATAAATATTCTAATCAATGTTTTATTATTATCGTGAGGATCCATGGAACCTGATGGTGCAAAAACACCAGAAGTGCGCTAGTCGCGATGGGCGATCGATGAAAATGCAAACGGGCAGTCCCTGTGTCAAACAAGGCAGACACAAAGACGGGACGTGCAAGAAAGCGATCTAGAAGGAAGCAAGCGCACGAGGTCTACATCGACCTCTTCTTCTTCCAGCAGGACAACTGATACTACAAGTACACCACCGCGATGCAAGAACTATGAAATAACTCCAAGTTGGTCAAGGAGAAAGGTATTGAATATTTCGAATGTTTGTCAAGAAGGAACCCATAAAAGGTCTCGTAACTTAAACAATAATCATTCAAACAATGTTATACTGGAGTTAGACCCTTTCAGTAAAAGTTAAAGTATTGAAAATTGGCTTAGAAAGTTGAATTAATGTACTTTATGAACGATATGAATATAATATGCAAATGTGACGAGAAGCAGACCATATATATTGCTCAAATAGTAGTTTTTACTTGGACTTTGTGATAAGCTAAACTTATAAAGGCGTTTCCAATTATTATTATTATTTATTACTTATTTATTAAAATCTCCCTTACAACTATCATTACAGGAGTATACCTAATGCAATAGCGCGGTCTTAAAGTTAATTTACTTACAATTGTATGAAAAACGAAGAAGAAAAATGGAATGAATAATTGATTGAATTGATTGGAATTGAGGAAGATCATGGTCAGTTTCTGGAAGAAATGTTAGCCTGTACAAGTCGCAGTAATGAAAAGTTATCTAAATATTATATTTTTGTTTTTACGACAATTTATGCTTATACATAGGTGAATAGAATAATATAGAATAATTCTTTATTTCCATAGAAAGTAGGAACATGTTACATATTTTCAGTTTAAAATGGTCCTTATACCAACTACCTTAACTAGGGCATGCAAACAGTTAAATTTAATGGATTTTGTATAAGTCGAGAGTACAGAAACCTCAATATTGATTTATTGGTTGATTCACCAGGAAAATGTAAGCGTATCTCATTGTGCAAATAATTAAATTTAAAATCAATATTAAATGAAGCGACTAGAATAACTGGAACCACAGCCTCATTCATAGACAATGTATTTACCTAGATTGCAAAATAAAAGACTCGTCCTTAATTAGTGACATCAGGTCTGACCATACTGGTCAGCTTGTATCGTTTGACTTGGATAAAAGTTACACGTAGATAAAACCATTAAATCTCTGAATAAAAATAAATTGAAAATGTTTAATAATAGTGTTCTTAGCAATCTTTCAACGACAAGTTTTGATTCACAATAGATTTTTTTTTTCTACAGTATGCAATAAGTATGTCCAAAAAAAAAAAAAGAAGTTACAATGAACACTAAACCAAAATTTAGCGAATGGGCTACTGGTATTATAAAAAGCAGAAATATCTTATATTATATGTATTTTGTGTCGTTGACTTCTGATCAAGCTTTTCATAATTATGTAAGCAACTATGTTAATATATTCCAAAGGTTCGGGGTTAAGCTAAATCGAAATTAATAAGTAACAAAATTAGTATTCTAAAAATAAAATAAAGCCTATGTGGCAGGTAATTAACAAAGAAACTGGAAGCATAAAACAGCGAGGTCAGAATGAGTTCTCCCTAAAAATTGATAATGAAACCATTTCAGATAGGTTAAAAGTTGACGGGACTCTAAAAAGTTTGTTTACCAATGTCCCATTAGAGGTTGCGAAATCTCTCCCCTTTTAAAAGCGTTTGACTGCGTTGGCAGCAATGCACTGATCTGTAAATTACAACGCAAGAGAAATCGTGGACTAGCTGCTGATCTTGTACTCTATCTATCAAACAGGCAGCCAAAAAGTGGAAGTTAACGAGGCGAACTCCTCGGGGTGTTTGGTTAGGATGGACGAGCCTTATGGTTCAATTCTTGATCCTTTCTTATTTCTAGTTTACATTAATGACCTTCCATACTTTGACCATTGTAAGTTTCAGCTGTCTTATTTGGCTACTTGAACTTTAATCATTACTTTCAAGGATTAAAATTATGAACAAGTATATAAAGTAAAAAGGGAAAAACTCACTGGGCATCAAAGAATTCGTCCGCATCGCTGTCAGTGGGAAAAGTGCCCAAAAGGCTGGCAGCGTTGTCACGTTGGATGGCAATGCTGATTCTTTGAGCTATACTTGATTACTAACTTCTCAGATATAATTTTATTCGCAAATGACACTTCTCTTAAAAAAATAAAAGATTGAAAGATACGGATGTCGTTCATGTCAACGATAGTCGATGTTCTTTTGAAATGGGTTGCAGCTAATAATCTTGTACTTAATGCGAATAAAACTAGTTGACTTAAGTTCTCATTACCAAATGTGCCGAAGCGGTTCTAAATTTAAAACTTGATGGCAAGAAACTAGATGCTATTTTGGAAACTGTATTTCTGGGAATAACTTAGGATTCAATACTGCAATGGGGTGCTCACATTAGAGTTCTTTCAAATAGATTAAATTCAGCTGCTTTTGCAGTGAGCAAAATAAGGCAGTTGTCTAAAGTGGCCACAGCTAGGATCCGAAGTCGTTAACAGAGCTTGGCGATGGAAGGTTCGAAACTCACATCATACGTGCCTTGTCAAAGGGGCATATCTATATATATAAAAATGAATCCCTATTTCCCTTGGTCACGGCATCACACGTGAACGGCTGGCCCAATTTTGCTAATTCTTTTATTGCTGTTTGTTATTGTCAGGAGAAGGTTTTTATGAAAGAAAAAATAAAGAAAGTTGCGAATTCAATATTCATAAATAAAAAAGATGCGCGTAACATTAGAAAATTTAACAAAACATATTCATAGTTAAGACAGGACAACGTCTGTCGGGTCAACTAGTTATAATATAAAATGCGGCATTGGAGACGGGGAAGTTTGGCATTGATTCCTTGTACACATGTCGCTTCCCTGGTAACTCATTGACAGCATTTATATGTGAATGTTTATTACGAGTAAGTGCTCCCAAATTGCAGTGTTGATTTTTAAACTTTTTATTTCTTTACAATGTGAGACATATTTCGTCATTAATTAAGATTTTGCACCTACAATTCTCATTTATACGCTTTATTAGTGGTTTTCATGGAAATCATGTTAATTGGTTTAATTAGGTTTTTATACTTTAATTGTTTAGATTTTTTTAAATATTGTGAATGCGAGAACGTTGTAGGCCTTGCAGACTGTACATTTTGTAGAACATTTTCTATTCTTAATTTTCATTCCTCTTAATAAGTACCTGGTGCTATTGACAGGCCTGCACTGTTCTCCAATGCCTATCATCGCTGTAATTTGAAAGCATTGTAACAGCCAAATAATTTTAAAAAGAGAAATCCAATATTTTGATTTGTTTTGGTCATATTAGTGGTAAAAGAGCCAAAGATTGTATACCCACGGTATTTATGATAAATCAATTAGAAATGGAGCCCAAGCCTTAAATTATACTGAACCGGAAGACTTGTCACGTTTTGTCTGTAAAACTTTTTGTACACTTAGAAAGCGCCATGAGCTTGCCTGAACATCAAATTATTAGTAGCTCATTGTCTTGTGATAAATGACGAAAACCATGCTCTGGAATCGAATCAGATATCAATGATTAGCCGAATGTAATGATGTGTCGTATGTAAGGCTCATTTTAATTTAACTATTATTAGATTTGTAAAATCGTGCGTCAGGAGACATTGCACGATGTCGGATGGCCGAATGTAATGATTTTCTTAAAATAATATTTAAGTATAGACTTATTTTCACAAGCGACAGATGGCGCTAATGGTCCCAGGAACTTTATACATCCGTTTTAAGCATTAATGTTTAGAATATCGGTAATAATGTATATTTATTTTGTATAATTATTAAATCATATTGTTTAAATTTAACAGGTTAAAGTATTCACATTTAATCATAAGCCCTAATGTATTTTAGTTAGTCAAATGATTGTATGTAATGTCTACTCTGCTCTGATTGGTCGAATAGCCGGCCGAGAATTGACTTCCGTTTAAAGTGGGGAAACATTTAGTGGGGTGACCGATTTGCTAAACGAGTCAGTCGATTTGGAGGCATGAAGCCGTAAGCATATCTGACGAATCTGTGCTACTTTTGTTATGTTTATAAAATATGAATTAAATGGTAAGTGATTGTTATTTACCTGATCACTGTAGAAAAGTGAATAAACATGATTCATACTGGATTGAGGTGTATGATTCTTAATACGTCTAACACTAGTTTCTAAAATTATTGACTGTAAAATCATCACTATTTTCTTTTAAGAAATATTTCTGTTATCGAATTATAGTAGTCAAACAGCAGACTTACTGCTTGATCGCTTCTCAGAAACCGACCCGAGAAGACAACCCAATCAGAATGCCCCGGAACTTCTAGTTTCAGTTTCAAATTCTGCTGAGTATAATAACTCAAAGCAAATACTATTCTCTAATGAGAACATCCAAACAATAGTTCTAGATATCTAGATTATTCCGTCTAGCCCTCGCTAATAGGGTGTTCAAATAATTTCGTTTTCTAGTTAGGGACTTCTCACAGTTATACATGTAGAACAAAATTTTGATTTATTGTAATACTAGCTTTAGACCGCAACTGCGCCCGTGTGGTCAACTATACGATAAAACATACCGCATGGCACTCGGCAATAGTGTAGCTGCCAGTGAAAGAAATTCCGAAATCACATCAGTAGGTAGTTCCAGAGATTACCTCCTACAACCAAACTAACAAACTTTACCTCGTTATAATATTAGTGTAGACTGTATGTACCTTACGGCACGGAAATATGGTTCAGTGTTTGGGGACAATGAGTTGTTGTATTATTTATAGGTACAGGATAAAATATAAACCAGTGCGCAAACTGTTACCTGATTTCAGCATATAATTCTAGGCCCCTACCCTAGCATAGATATTTTTCGTAGTTATAAAAAAACCTTTTTAACTTAAAGGTTTATAAAGTATCAATTAAAAAGCTAAATTATGTTATGGAAATTGGCTTCTACAATCACAAGAATAAACAGTCATTGGTCCAAATCTTCTTTAATATTACCAATTTGACAGACAGTTGTTACTCATGGGCAAAAGTTATATGTATGTAATGATTTTCTTAAAATAATATTTAAGTATAGACTTATTTTCACAAGCGACAGATGGCGCTAGTGGTCCCAGGAACTTTATACATCCGTTTTAAGCATTAATGTTTAGAATATCGGTAATAATGTATATTTATTTTGTATAATTATTAAATCATATTGTTTACATTTAACAGGTTAAAGTATTCACATTTAATCATAAGCCCTAATGTATTTTAGTTAGTCAAATGATTGTATGTAATGTCTACTCTGCTCTGATTGGTCGAATAGCCGGCCGAGAATTGACTTCCGTTTAAAGTGGGGAAACATTTAGTGGGGTGACCGATTTGCTAAACGAGTCAGTCGATTTGGAGGCATGAAGCCGTAAGCATATCTGACGAATCTGTGCTACTTTTGTTATGTTTATAAAATACTAATTAAATGGTAAGTGATTGTTATTTACCTGATCACTGTAGAAAAGTGAATAAACATGATTCATATTGGATTGAGGTATATGATTTATAATATCTCAGAAGCGGGATCAAGATCCGTAAGTACGCCTACACAGTATGTTTGACCAACCTAAAATTATTATTTACTCCGTTAATGTAAAAATCCATTATTCGTACAAGTGATTTTGTTTACTTTTTAATATTCAAGGAAATTATATAATCAAGTTGTACTACCTAGGTACTTAAGTCTTCCATCATAATTTTAAATTGCACGGCAGGACCGTTGTCATTTATTCGAAGTATCATTGACTGGTTTAAAGTAATATATGCATCATACGATTTTAAATCTTAACGGCTGTTGAAATTTTCAACCTAACTGAAATCGTACCGGTTTGTACAACGAGGTTGCAAACACTGGGTAATTGAACTCGTTTTGCTTGACTTTTTAGTTGTATATAGACGATACAATGATGGATCATGGATGGGTACCAGGACTATGGAATCCAATGAAATTTAAGATCAGTGGGTCGTCTTAGGGGTAATGGTGTATTGGTTTCTCTGGTATGCCACACGATGAGTGTGCGGTTTTTAAAAGGGGGTGAAATTTATCAGTAATTTTGCTCTAGGATGCACCGTTTTCGAGATAATTAGCTAATGCTTTTTTTTTCTGGTGGCGAGTTTCAGTTTATGGATGGAGAAAATGAAACCCATCGGAGCAGGGATACAGGAGTAGCCCGCAGGAGTATCCGCAGAGGACTGCGTGATCGCTCACGCTTGAAGTTAAAGCCATGTGTGCTAAGGATAAAGCACAAGTGTGCTTTAAGAAGTTTTTATTTGGCCAAGTGAGCTAATGATAATGATGATGATAATGATAATGATGATGATAATGATAATGATGATGATAATGATGATGATGATGATAATGATAATGATTTGGGCTATGTGTGCCCAGGGCCAGGTGTGCCCAGGGCCAAGTGTGCCCGACACGAACAAAGCTATCCTCAAGAACGTAAGTAAAGTATGAATTTATCGATCAAGTATTACCTATTTATTAATGAGTTATTTTGAATTGGAAATTTTGTAAATGTACAAAAATTCATGAAGACATTATGAAGTGAGCTTAAAGCATATAGTATGCTCTGAATTGGATTATTATTACTAAAATTACTCATGTGACAGGTTACTAAGTTTTATAAATATTCTAATCAATGTTTTATTATTATCGTGAGGATCCATGGAACTTGATGGTGCAAAAACACCAGAAGTGCGCTAGTCGCGATGGGCGATCGATGAAAATGCAAACGGGCAGTCCCTGTGTCAAACAAGGCAGACACAAAGACGGGACGTACAAGAAAGCAATCTAGAAGGAAGCAAGCGCACGAGGTCTACATCGACCTCTTCTCCTTCCAGCAGGACAACTGATACTACAAGTACACCACCGCGATGCAAGAAATATGAAATAACTCCATGTTGGTCAAGGAGAAAGGTATTGAATATTTCGAATGTTTGTCAAGAAGGAACCCATAAAAGGTCTCGTAACTTAAACAATAATCATTCAAACAATGTTATACTGGAGTTAGACCCTTTCAGTAAAAGTTAAAGTATTGAAAATTGTCTTAGAAAGTTGAATTAATGTACTTTATGAACGATATGAATATAATATGCAAATGTGACGAGAAGCAGACCATATATATTGCTCAAATAGTAGTTTTTACTTGGACTTTGTGATAAGCTAAACTTATATAGGCGTTTCCAATTATTATTATTATTTATTACTTATTTATTAAAATCTCCCTTACAACTATCATTACAGGAGTATACCTAATGCGATAGCGCGGTCTTAAAGTTAATTTACTTACAATTGTATGAAAAACGAAGAAGAAAAATGGAATGAATAATTGATTGAATTGATTGGAATTGAGGAAGATCATGGTCAGTTTCTGGAAGAAATGTTAGCCTGTACAAGTCGCAGTAATGAAAAGTTATCTAAATATTATATTTTTGTTTTTACGACAATTTATGCTTATACATAGGTGAATAGAATAATTCTTTATTTCCAAAGAAAGTAGGAACATGTTACATATTTTCAGTTTAAAATGGTCCTTATACTAACTACCTTAACTAGGGCATGCAAACAGTTAAATTTAATGGATTTTGTATAAGTCGAGAGTACAGAAACCTCAATATTGATTTATTGGTTGATTCACCAGGAAAATGTAAGCGTATCTCATTGTGCCAATAATTAAATTTAAAATCAATATTAAATGAAGCGACTAGAATAACTGGAACCACAGCCTCATTCATAGACAATGTATTTACCTAGATTGCAAAATAAAAGACTCGTCCTTAATTAGTGACATCAGGTCTGACCATACTGGTCAGCTTGTATCGTTTGACTTAGATAAAAGTTACACGTAGATAAAACCATTAAATCTCTGAATAAAAATAAATTGAAAATGTTTAATAATAGTGTTCTTAGCAATCTTTCAACGCCAAGTTTTGATTCACAATAGATTTTTTTTTCTACAGTATGCAATAAGTATGTCCAAAAAAAAAAAGGAAGTTACAATGAACACTAAACCAAAATTTAGCGAATGGGCTACTGGTATTATAAAAAGCAGAAATATCTTATATTATATGTATTTTGTGTCGTTGACTTCTGATCAAGCTTTTCATAATTATGTAAGCAACTATGTTAATATATTCCAAAGGTTCGGGCTTAAGCTAAATTGAAATTAATAAGTAACAAAATTAGTATTCTAAAAATAAAATAAAGCCTATGTGGCAGGTAATTAACAAAGAAACTGGAAGCATAAAACAGCGAGGTCAGAATGAGTTCTCCCTAAAAATTGATAATGAAACCATTTCAGATAGGTTAAAAGTTGACGGGACTCTAAAAAGTTTGTTTACCAATGTCCCATTAGAGGTTGCGAAATCTCTCCACTCTTAAAAGCGTTTGACTGCGTTGGCAGCAATGCACTGATCTGTAAATTACAACGCAAGAGAAATCGTGGACTAGCTGCTGATCTTGTACTCTATCTATCAAACAGGCAGCGAAAAAGTGGACGTTAACAAGGCGAACACCTCGGGGTGTTTAGTTAGGATGGACGAGCCTTATGGTTCAATTCTTGATCCTTTCTTATTTCTAGTTTACATTAATGACCTTCCATACTTTGACCATTTTAAGTTTCAGCTGTCTTATTTGGCTACTTGAAATTTAATCATTACTTTCAAGGATTAAAATTATGAACAAGTATATAAAGTAAAAAGGGAAAAACTCACTGGGCATCAAAGAATTCGTCCGCATCGCTGTCAGTGGGAAAAGTGCCCAAAAGGCTGGCAGCGTTGTCACGTTGGATGGAAATGCTGATTCTTTGAGCTATACTTGATCACTAACTTCTCAGATATAATTTTATTCGCAAATGACACTTCTCTTAAAAAAATAAAAGATAGAAAGATACGGATGTCTTTCATGTCAACGATAGTCGATGTTCTTTTGAAATGGGTTGCAGCTAATAATCTTGTACTTAATGCGAATAAAACTGTGCAGCGGTGTAATGGGTGGTGGTTGCTGATAGGTGCTGGTAGCGTTGGTGCCGAGGAAAATAAATGAAAAGGCGGACCGATTCTTTTTCACATGTGTATTGGACCAGTGTCACAGTTGGAAGGGAAGTGTTGCCACAGATCACATATTAATTTACCTGTTAATTTTGGTGTTGCAATCTAATTACTTAAAATACCCAACAAAAACTAGTTGACTTAAGTTCTCATTACCAAAGGTGCCGGAAGCGGTTCTAAATTTAAAACTTGATGGCAAGAAACTAGATGCTATTTCGGAAGCTGTATTTCTGGGAATAACTTAGGATTCAATACTGCAATGGGGTGCTCACATTAGAGTTCTTCCAAATAGATTAAATTCAGCTGCTTTTGCAGTGAGCAAAATAAGGCAGTTGTCTAAAGTGGCCACAGCTAGGATCCGAAGTCGTTAACAGAGCTTGGCGATGGAAGGTTCGAAACTCACATCATACGTGCCTTGTCAAAGGGGCATATCTATATATATAAAAATGAATCCCTATTTCGAACGGCTAGACCAATTTTGCTAATTCTTTTATTGTTGTTTGTTATTGTCAGGAGAAGGTTTTTATGAAAGAAAAAAATAAAGAAAGTTGCGAATTCAATATTCATAAATAAAAAAGATGCGCGCAACATTAGAAAATTTAACAAAACATATTCATAGTTAAGACAGGACAACGTCTGTCGGGTCAACTAGTTATAATATAAAATGCGGCATTGGAGACGGGGAAGTTTGGCATTGGTTCCTTGTACACATGTCGCTTCCCTGGTAACTCATTGACAGCATTTATATGTGAATGTTTAATACGAGTAAGTGCTCCCAAATTGCAGTGTTGATTTTTAAACTTTTTATTTCTTTACAATGTGAGACATATTCCGTCATTAATTAAGATTTTGCACCTACAATTCTCATTTATACGCTTTATTAGTGGTTTTCATGGAAATCATGTTAATTGGTTTAATTAGGTTTTTATACTTTAATTGTTTAGATTCTTTTAAATATTGTGAATGCAGGAGCGTTGTAGGCCTTGCAGACTGTACATTTTGTAGAACATTTTCTATTCTTAATTTTCATTTCTCTTAATAAGTACCTGGTGCTATTGACAGGCCTGCACTGTTCTCCAGTGCCTATCATCGCTGTAATTTGAAAGCATTGTAACAGCCAAATAATTTTAAAAAGAGAAATCCAATATTTTGATTTGTTTTGGTCATATTAGTGGTAAAAGAGCCAAAGATTGTATACCCACGGTATTTATGATAAATCAATTAGAAATGGAGCCCAAGCCTTAAATTATACTGAACCGGAAGACTTATCACGTTTTGTCTGTAAAACTTTTTGTACACTTAGAAAGCGCCATGAGCTTGCCTGAACATCAAATTATTAGTAGCTCATTGTCTTGTGATAAATGACGAAAACCATGCTCTGGAATCGAATCAGATATCAATGATTAGCCGAATGTAATGATGTGTCGTATGTAAGGCTCATTTTAATTTAACTATTATTAGATTTGTAAAATCGTGCGTCAGGAGACATTGCACGATGTCGGATGGCCGAATGTAATGATTTTCTTAAAATAATATTTAAGTATAGACTTATTTTCACAAGCGACAGATGGCGCTAGTGGTCCCAGGAACTTTATACATCCGTTTTAAGCATTAATGTTTAGAATATCGGTAATAATGTATATTTATTTTGTATAATTATTAAATCATATTGTTTACATTTAACAGGTTAAAGTATTCACATTTAATCATAAGCCCTAATGTATTTTAGTTAGTCAAATGATTGTATGTAATGTCTACTCTGCTCTGATTGGTCGAATAGCCGGCCGAGAATTGACTTCCGTTTAAAGTGGGGAAACATTTAGTGGGGTGACCGATTTGCTAAACGAGTCAGTCGATTTGGAGGCATGAAGCCGTAAGCATATCTGACGAATCTGTGCTACTTTTGTTATGTTTATAAAATACTAATTAAATGGTAAGTGATTGTTATTTACCTGATCACTGTAGAAAAGTGAATAAACATGATTCATATTGGATTGAGGTATATGATTTATAATATGTAGCACCACAAGATCGATTACTTCGTGAACTATAATATCTTCCGCAACAATACTCCTACAACTGCCGCTTCTAATAAACACGACTAGCAGTTCTGCTCACCTAAATAAATAACTAAGTTAGCGTGAACCAGTCAAAACAGCCCCTAACAATAATGAACTCTGACAGATTATTCATGAAGAGAACCGTTCGGTTGGGGATAACTTAATAACTAGAGAAGTTTATTGTTACTGAGATTTGTTAGCAAATCTACGTTGACAATCATTATGATTATTTATGAACTTAAACTAGCTGTTGACCCGGAGACAGAGGTTACTGAATAAATCTAGTTTTAGCCTGTATTAAAATCAAGTCAAAACTCGATAACATTTGAATTTGGTAGGAGAATGACGGCGATATTACGAATATATTTTACTTAGCTATTTATTTCTATTCATCACGATTATATTTTTATTTTTACTGTCACCGGTTTCTGAATTATGAATATGAAGTTGAGAACTTGTTAAGCTCTACTTTAGCATTACTTAAGGTGATCCCATGAAAGTCCCTTAAAAAAAATAAAAAATAAGTTTGTTGCATGGAAATATGTACAAATATGGCTTTCCATAATTAAAATCATCAATACGTTAAGTTCAATTAATCCCATTGAATAACTATTTAATTAAAAAATAATTTAATGAGATTACTTAAACTTAGAGGGTTGTAATGAATGGCTGTAATTTTTATATTTATGTGTGTGTGTGTTTGTGTGTTACACACGTGTTGCGGTCGCAAATCATATTTGACCAGCAAACTAAAATAGAACCTTCCAACTCCGCGCGCGACCCTGGCGCATCCACCTTCAGTAAAGCTAAAATAGAGTTTAGCACGTTTTCAACTTGTAATTCTGAATTCAGAAGCCTCATCACCTGCCAAGAAACCTCCAAACTACCCAATAGTTTAGTAGCTAAAATGACGCCTGCCTAATTAGTTTTCAGCAGAGAACTACTAAAAATATTGGTATTTTGAAGTATCATTCCCGAAGCCTGAAACCATAGTACAGCTATACAAGGTACATTTAATGGACTGTAGATTGTAGGGTACACAGCCTGAAGATAAATAACAAGGTAAATAACACAATTGCCTACCCGTGCGAGCTAAGTAAATGTTTGTAGATAATAGCGACCTCCTCGATGTAGGCAGAGTACACACTTACTTGTTTTTAGAACAGCGTGTAATGTATCGAGTTTGTTGTGTAACGGGGTTAATGATGCCGGAGATTGCTGATATAGGATTAGAATTTCTAATCTGCCTGTAGGGTGTGATGTGATAAGAACGATGATGAATTTAATTTACATGCCGGCGACGTCGTGAAAAGATGCCCTCCTATAAATAAATACCACCCGTCTGTCCACTAGTCCAATGCTTACTCAAGGATGCACATCCGGTAGGCTCGCAATCCTTTCCTATCCTAAGGGCACGTCTACCTGACCATTACCGCGCCCCCCGGTCTACTTCTTGATATGCAATGGCCTCTGTAACACCATGTAGCATGAGGCTCCAGGGGCTAGTGCGAATCTTGGGGTTCATTCAATTAATCGAGTCTGGTCAAGCCACGCTGGAATCGGTGCATTACATTACATTCATACATTACATTACATTGTTACATTGGAACAAAATATACAGGCTGGTATGAAAAATTTACAGATGGCTAAATCAGTACATGCTTTTGAACCTGAAAAAAATTCAAAGCAGAAATCGAACAGAGATGAGCTGACGCGAGCGATATTACTTATGAAAAGCTCTGAATAAATTGTTCATTTAATTTATCTATTTATTGTATTTATTTACGAAACACTTAACCTTTAGCACCGCAGGCGCACCGTCAAGACTACCAAAGCTGTATGAGCCCCTGGTTACCTTACTCAAGACCGCTTAGCCATAAAATCAAAAGTCATTTATTATAACTAGGCTGAGAGTCAGCACTTTTTGAACGTCAACATTACATAAGACAGTCCCTCAAAACGCCCACCCTTCACCACATCCTAGTGCTTTAGCTGGGAAGAAGAAGTGGTGCAACAAACTGTCCAGCAGCACAGCTGTCTGTTTAGTTAGTTAGTAGAACTTAATTCTGTACAATAGTAAGTAATTAAAATTACAAAACACAAAACATCAAATTAAATTATTTGCCATATGTCAGCACACTCCAATATACCAACAAAAACATTGAAAACAAAAAGCCGAAAGAAATAACAAAAACGTAAACAGAATATATAATACCTAAATAAAACTCTCCAGGCATAAAAGGTGTGCCCGCTTGCGTATGCAATACTGCATTATGTTCATATAGCTGTAACTTGAAGTCACAAATAAACTAGTACAGCACTCGTGTATCAAGCGATCAATGAGTTATTTTTAAAAAGTAGTATAAAAGCAAGCAACTTACAAACATACGTTTTTCGCCATGTTTTTTTTGTAACCGACTTCTTTGGACTTGATTTTGTCCCACTTCAAACGGTCAGATTTCATTTAAACTTTGTAGACTTATCGAGTACCGATGACAATACAATAATTTTATCAATTTGTTCCATAATGTTTAAAAAAATTAAAAAACACGCTTTTGTAGCAGAACTAAAAAATTGAAAATAAATAATAGATAAAAAAATCTAAAAAACACGCTTTAAAAACCAAACTAAAAAAGCAGAAAATAATTTAAAAAAGCGTGGGGTGCTTGATATTAATTGATTGTAAAAATACCTCAAAAAGCACCCACGTTTTTTCGAAATTGTAAACTCCACGGTTACTCTTTTATAAATAATTGGCTTTTACATTGGTTTCAAATTACAATGTTAGAAGGTATCGTAGGAGATATTATAGTCTTAATATTCTAATGTAAATGAATTATTGTATTGTTATGAGAACATAGTTATCACAAATAAAAAAAGCTCAGTACCACAGCAGGAGGCTCACTTCCGTATTCACAGTACTATAGACAATCAAATAGTGGTACTCACAAGCAAACTTTAAGTGGACTGGGTACCCGAGCACCAGGCCTGCATGGTGCCGCACGGTGCACTGGTACACGCCCTCGGAACTGCCATCCTTCTTCCTCGACACTTCGAGGGTACCGTTGCTTAGTACCCTGGAACAAAACAACATGGTTACATCATGACATAATAATTTATTTATCTTCTTGCTGAGGTTTTCTTATAGTACAGAATGGATTTAGTTGAGTGCTGCCTAAAATAATTGTGACATCAGGACAACCCTGGTTCTTCACCACTTTTGTAGTTAACATTTTACATCAGGACGTTCGGCGTTCTATTTAAGTGGAGGACCCTGGGTGCCAGCTTCCGCCAAGACTGTTGCTTAGCTCCAACGAACAGTGGTATTTCGGCAATCATTTATATCAGAATTACTTTATATCAGAACTTAAATTCGGGTTCCCCTTGACTCCTCGCCATCACATCACTCGGAGAACATCCACTCACAGACATAATCCTTCTCCAAGCATCGCTCCGACAGCCGTCCCTACGCTGCCTGCGGCGAGGTCGACGCTTTGCTCATCATTATTTCAGGCAAAGGTCGGACGGAACGTCCTCTGCTGGACATAGGTCTCTCCCAAGCGTCGCGTCGCCACATTATCGTTTTGCGTACAGCTGCTTTAATGGCAGTTCTTTCCCTAACTCACCGTTTAACCTCCTCATCTCCTTTCCTCCAGGTGTAGGGCTTCGGTCGCGGCTTGTCGTCGGCGTCCAGCGGTGGCGGGGGGCGCCGGGCCGGGATCCGGTCTGCATCCGGCACCGCACACGGCACGGACGCGCGCGGTGACGACAACCACGTTATCGGGACATCTGGTGAAGAAGAGGCGGTTGAGAAGGTGGATCTGGGGTTGTTAGACATTTTTAGGGTCTTGCTATCAACTTTAACTTTCGTACAGAAAGCATACCTACTTACTAAGTAAATATATCTAAATAAGGTAAGCCACAAAATTTGTTAAGGTTATCTTTTAACAAAAAAATAATCTTACTACTAACTTATCAAAAAATATTATCTCAATGTGGGTATAATTATATTATAATCTTACGTGCTTATATTTGAAAAACAGTGGGAATTTTACTGATTCATTTTAACCAAAACAGCTGAAATAACAGTGATTTACCTAAAATTATACAACAATAACGTTTTTACGTCGAGACTGTATTGTCTTATCATAACAGTCTAGATAGGTACATACGTAACAAAAATTAAAACAAATCACGCCACCGATATCATAGCGTTTTTGTAATACCTAACAGTAAGTAGAATATTAAAAATTACATGCGTATAATAAAGAAAAACAAACCTTTGATCGATGTTTTGAATTCTTTCCACTCGACGAACTTAAACAAAGTATGATAATGTTATAACTTACCGAGATGTGAACAAACGCAGAACGATCATTTGGTGAATGTCAACTTAGGAGTGAAGGATGAAATTGAATATTAACCGTTTCTTACCATCGATGATCATCCACAGGGCGGTAGAGATTGCCTAGATAACCTTCAATGAGCCAAGTGTAGAATGCATAGATAAAACTGATGCTTTGTACAGTATACAGGGTGGCAAGGACATAAACGTACAAACTGTAACCATGTATTAAGCACATCATTCTGAATGTTTCATAGAAAAATGCAATACCTACGCGGTAAACATGTATGAAACAGCATTTTTTTTTTATAAACGACTACCAGCGCTCCGCGCTTTCACCTGCGTAGTTCCCGTTCGGAATACAGGGATAAATATAGCCTATGTCACTCTGGGATAGTGTAGCTTCCCAACAGTGAAAGACTTTTTCAAATCGGTTCAAGAGTTTCGGAGCCTATTCAATGCAAACAAACAAACAATCAAATCTTTCCTCTTTATAATATTAAGTATATACTAAAAATTTCAACGTAGGGGCTTCAGAATGATGTAGGTACTGAATCAGTGGTAACGGGTTACGCGTCGTATGTCCTTGCCACACCGTAGATACAGTAAAGACTATAATACTCTTAGCTCTTTTACGACATTTACAGTAAAAAAAACGGTTCCTTGTAAAGTTTAGGTACAAGAAAATGAGTTCAGTGACAAATAAATACAATAAATCTACCCGAGCTCACCTAAAATATGATTAATATAGTTTTTTGAACCCATTTTCACAGTCAGATTTCCAATTTTCCATCAAAACATTCTAAATTAATTCCAGGAACTTTATTATTAAGAAAATTTGTAAAACAGACGCTCGGCCGATATTAAACAAGCCAATTAGGCTTTCGTTTTTGGTGAAAACTAAAATAACAACATTTACTGTAACTGAATATATTAATGGTAAAACTAATAGTAAAGGGTAGACCACACAAACAGAGGAAATTGTCCGAGAATTCGTTGGTAACTGTATCCAAGTTTATAGTACCTAAACGGTTTGAAATTGAGCAAAAATTGTTTGATAAGGCTAATTTTACATTAATCCTATAGACACAATATTACAGTTGTTTTTCTATCATTTCTTAGTAGCTGCCCGGGGTAGTCTGGATTTGGGCCCGGTGGATGGCAATAGGCGAAATCTGGGTGTACATGCTCAGGTACACCTCTGCCTCACCCTTCGGGTAATTACAGGGGTGATGTTATGTTATATGTAGGTATTACAATGGAATCAATCATGATAAAAGCCAATAAAAATATAATTATTCATTTGAAGAATAATAGGTAGATATTCTTTTCTGATGAGGATGGGAAATCATCAAATAACTTCTCCTACTCTGGGCGGAGCGGAAGAGCGTGTCAGACTTTTACTGACTAAAACCCACCTGTGTTCCTTCAGTTACCTGTGTGCCAGGGGCCACGGTTTCTCTTTCGAAATACCCGTGGGGGTTGTACTTTGTTTACGTACCATTTTCGTCGACTACAACAACACTTCGATACAAAACAATAGAAAGAAAATCCTTAATCAAAAAGGTTTCCATTATGTTACATTACAATAGAAATAATTAAAAGAATACAGTTAATTGGGAGAATAATAGGTATTCTTTTCTGATCCTGGTTGTATTATGTTCAAGTACATACCTACCATTTTCTTCGACTACAACAAAAAACAATAGAAAGAAAATCCTTAATCAAAAAGGTTTCCAGAAAAGTTTATCAATGTAACATGAATTTAACCCAAATTCTGTCAAAAAGTACGCGTTACCGTTACCGTAATGAGTTTTGGTCCTAAAGGAAATTGGGCATTTAGCCTCTGGGCTTCGTAAAGAGCTTGCTTAAATTCTTTCTACCCACACAATGTTTGAATACAACCTTTGGACTACTTGACAATTCATTTATTTTTATAACAAGTGGAAGAATTACGTTAGAAAATTAATGGTCTTCAATTTGGGAAGTTTAGAAAGGAGCGCAGTTAAAGGTTTAATGGAAAAACGTACTTTTGTGAATAATCGTAGAGATGTAAAAGAGATCCAGGTTACAAAAATAATGTCAACTAAGATGGAGAAGAAGAAAAAACAATTGGACAAAATATCTCAATGATTGCAAGAATAGACAAACAGGTAATTAAATTACTTTTTAATAAAGGCAAATGAATAAAAAATATCGATTGTGTTGGATTCGATGAAATTGTAGTTGTATGCTACTCTACAACTTAATAAAATTTTATTTAGTATTTTAGTATTTGAGAAATTAATAAAATTTTATTTCCAAAAAGAAAGAAAAATATTTAATATCTTTTAAAATTTAAATAATAATAATAAAATAATAAAAATGTTTATTTGCACCTTAAAAAATAACATAGAGAAACAGGTTCAAATAAAAATAGGCCGAAAGGTAGTTACAATATTTTATATAGAGTTGCTACTAATACCTAAGCTAAGATAACTTAATATCTTGTAATATAGGTATCAGCACCCACCCTCATTTGCATTCACATATTATTAAAATACATTGGAGCCAGAAAGCTTAATATTATACTTATCGTTTTATAATTAAAATTAAAATTCCCGTTATAAATTTTGACAAGAAAATGGAGCATTCTAGGTACAAAAATAGTAGGTAAATGATTTTTTTTTTTTTAATATTTTTTTTTTATAATTTTAAAGACTACAAAAATTAAAAAATTACCATGCAAGAGGAAATAAAAATAAGAAAAAACAAACAAATTGCGGTAAGTACTTAATACTAATAAGGCATTATTTAAGAGCAAAAAAGGAATTATTGTGATTGTGTGTTGTGTGTGTGTGTGTGTGTGTGTGTGTGTGTGTGTGTGGGTGGGTGTGTGTGTGTGTGGGTAAGGGTAAAGATGAGTGCGGGGTGTGTATGTGTGTGGAGTTTGTCAATGAGTGTGTGTGGCGTTAACAGTACAACATACTTGATACTCGCGGAGTATTTATGCAGGGACATGAAACAGTTTTTCAGTTTCGTCATATGTAAGTGATAAAAGCCAGCTGATCACTTTCTGTTTACACTCTCTCTTTGTCATGGAGAAAATTTCATTTTTTTTGTTGGCTATGTTATACAGTCTTTAATAAATAATAATACTTGATTCAGTAAAAACAAAAACTTATTCGTAATGTCAGAAAATAAAATAATTGGAACAGAAATGTTCACAATGTCAGAAAACATAAAAACGGGAAGCATCTCTTCCAAATATGAAAATTTTAAATAGTAAGCCCAGGTGCCTGTGGAGTCGGACCAGCATTAAGCCAAGCATTTTTATCAACAATATAATCATCTAACTTATAATATGCTTGTCTACATAGTGTGCGTTTAATACATAATTTAAATTTCTTTTCATTTAGTTCAAGAATGGCTGGTATTTTATTATAACATTTTACACAGAACCCCATAAAAGAAGTGTGTTACATTTACTTGTTTTACAATAAAAGAAAGTTCCAACATGAAATCCGGTGAGGACACCGTAACATACTAATAATTTTAACCTAATAACAATGAACATAATTTTTGTATAGTCTGTAATTATTCATGTACGAGTATCTACAAAGACACACCGACACTAACATAATACGAGTATATGATGAAGATCATGATCATCTTCCTGCCCCTGCCCCATGGTACTTGGGTGTAACGCAGCACGTTTTTCTACCATTCTCCCCTATCAGCCGTCACACTATCGTTCACTCCCTTCTCTTTCACATCATTCCTCACACAATCCATCCATCTTTTCTTTGGCCTGCTTTCTCTATCCATCAACATTTATAATCAAAACTAGGCAATCTAAATCTAAGAGTTCAAGGAACTGACTCTTCATTCTCACAGACTGTAAGTAGCATTCCAGAACGCCTTCAGCAATATATAGCATTTCTCGAAACACAGAGAAATTACAATAAACTCGTGTTTTGTAATCTACACGACATCTTCAGGTGTTATGTATTCAGTGGGAGGAGAGTTCAAAGGAACTGCTCGTTGAGTGCGTGGGTCTATGTTGGTATCAAGTTCGCTTGTAAAGGAATGTTCTTAGCTCTTTCTGGGTCGATAATGTCATTTTAATTCATTATTGTTATTAGAGAAACATTACATATCTGCATATTTTTTATTCTTATTAACAGGGTTTAGTTGGGAAATGACGGGATTCCCATTGTATTAAGTGTAGTCAAATTCAAAAACTTCAACAGAATTTTGTATTTGCTTATTTAAGTTTATTTATTTCGATATACATATTTTTATTTGTTCATATTTCCATCTATTTTATAATAACTTGCGCTCTTTCTTTTTTATATTGATTCTACTAAGCCTCATGCTTCCGTCTTTAAATATTGAGATACAAATTCTGTTTCACGCTGAATATAATGTCGCGAAGTTAAATCTCATTAAACCAATTAAAGAAGTTTAGCGTCTACATAAGGCTGTTACAAATACTTCCAAAGCGAATACCTATTCTAGGTACCTTAATAAAATTCTAGATTCAGAATATTAGGAAATATTCTCAGAATCAGGCTTCTTAGGTCAAGACCTAAGAACTTCATTCTGAGAATGTTTGAGACCTAAATTACCTACTAAGATTTTACTGCGAGTTTTGGCTTGTGTATTTGAAAGATTTTAAGTAATTTAATTTCCTTCTTGGGGCTGAAATACGAAGAACTGTAATTAATTTTTCAGGTAATACTGTTATAATCTACGATTTAATTACATTTAATAAATCAGATGAAAATTAATTTCCTCGTGGAATTAACAGGAACATGCAATTAAAAATTGTGGTCCTCATGACTAACACAATAATGGGTGTATGTATAAATAACATAACAATATACCACGACCACCTTCAAATGAATTGGACCTTGGTAAGTTAGATATATGGAGTTACAAAATACACTGAATCGCCTCAAGAAAAGATACCGCAGTGTTTCACGGGGACACTTCCGTGTCCCCATGCCATTATGATTACTATGATCGTTAATTTACAGTTACCATTTCAGCTGAGTGTGTCTCCAATGATACTATACCATAATGTAATACTGTTAGATATAGCATACCTACTAGTAACTAGTTTCGCCTTTTAGAAAGTTGGGAACTAAGTAGTACACCATTATTCGCTTTGAGCCATTGCCCGATGTCCATTTACTTAATTCGACAAAATCCCATTCACACGATAAACCAAAACAAACATAAACCTATCAATTAAAAAAAAAAACTCCGAATACCTTTCTCAACAAAGCAATTTATTACCAATTACGTCACGTATCGTGTCAATTTGTAGATAAAATTCAGCGGCCATTTCTGGCGCCATTTATTATTAATATTGTAGTTTCAAAATACGCCACCCGGTGGCGCTGTGCGCTACCACTGCGCAGGTCAAGGTTATCTAGCGCTATCTTTGTCACACACCCTTGTTTTGAGCTGTACCTCGCTCGCACGCACGCGGTCCACGTGATGAGTACGTCCGTATTTTGTTTTGGGTGTTGCTATTTTTATTTTTTTGCTTAGATTGTGGGAAAATTTTTGTTTTTTTTCTGTTAATTACCTTTACGTAAAGGTGAAATGGCTGAAATTGATATAGCGTCGTTTTATCATAGAATATTAGTACCAACGGTAACCTACCATTGCATGTGTACCGTTAAAGATAACCGTTAAAACATTAATTACCCGTGTCTAATTACTTTAACTTATTAGGGGCTATTCAGTATTACGTAAGCACTAGAGGGGGGCAGGGGGTCTTTACTTTGCTTATTTTTGATGACATGGGGATGGGGGTTCTGGATGGTGATTATCAGCAGAATTTATTTTTGAACTATTGGATTTTATACAAAATTTAGTGGATTTTGGTTTGAACACCAGGGAAAACGATGACAATATTCCAAAACCACACGAAAGTGAGCAGACACGTTTTGTGTCTGCTACCAATGTTTACCTGAGCATGGGTAGGGGGGGTGGTAAGAGCTTTGCTTATTTTTGCTGACGAGGGGGAGGGGGCGTTAATAATTGCATAAAAATCTCCTTACCTAATACTTGAATGGCCCCTTATCAGAAATTCAGAATCTGTACCAATAAATAAGTTGATTGATGACAACCTATTACGTCGTTAATTAATTTATGTTTGATCGATCATATTATAATTATTGTCAATTAATCATGACTAATAGCAGAATGTCAGATATCAATAATAGAATTTTGTTGACTTTTTCTTTATTAGTTATTAATTTAGAAGTAATATTTTTCGCATTATCAGTGTTAAACTGTTAATTAAGTTAAGAATGTTGTTGAAATTGGTCATTGATTGTTATTATCAAATAAACAATACTTTAAGTTTCATTTTTTTATAAACAAACTGTTCTCTGAAGAACGAAAGTAAAATTAAAGTTATTTTATTTTAGATTTTACTTTCGTTACAATTATGTTATCAATATAGATATTGATAACATAATTATTGTACCTACGCTTATCATGGCCAAGGTCTAACTTTATCATAAAACATTTGTGGACTTTTGAAACCCTGGCCTGGTATACCCCACAATTACGCACTAATGCCCCTCTGATTACATCACTGCTCCATTCCGGACTTTATTTACAGCGCATCAAGTTTCATTATCGTTTGATAGCCTTGTTTGACGCACACATATTTACCGAACTGCGCGTATTTTTTTCGGCTAGCTAAATTTCGTCCTTGGTTGTTGGACGTTAAAGTTGTTTATCGCTTGTGTGGTTTATTGTTTATATGTGTATGTTACTCCAAATTTTTATGGCGTGTAGTAAAGAGTTTTTTTTTTCGTAACTACGTCTGTAGTATTGAGTGAATGCGGAAGAGTAATGCTTTTACTATGGCATTGATGTATCTACATTAGTGTTCTGCTGAAAACGATCACAGTACTTATTATTCTATTTTTTTGTCTAGTTTGTGTATATTTCGAGGTTGTTCCACGAATAAGATTGTTATAGGTTAGGAATTAATTCTTATGGCTGTACCTAAGAGTCGTCACTTGGATTAGGGTTGGGAGGGAACTCCGAATTACCTAGCTACTTAGTTCATACCCAAGTAGGTAATATTTGCCGACTAGGGTGTCTTTTGAAGGAAGATTTTCAGTCAGTTTTATGTTTCTTATTGTCCTCGACAAAAACCTATTAAAAGTTGGTCTGATGAAAAGTCAGATTGATTGAAAGGGGGTGAATAATACCGAGATGAGGGCTGAAGGCAATTCTTCTGAGATTATTTGTATGTTAGATTACTTTCGTAATTTTTTTTTATTTTTTTTATTTCTAGTACTTTTGATTCGCTTTGTGATCTTTGTATGTCAAATATGTAGCAGAAGATAATGATCGTTTAAACACGTAAAAGTAGGTAATTATTACTGAAATATGAAAATGAAAGAAGCTAGTTTAACACAATGTTCCCCACAGGAGGTTTAACATGAAAACGCAATAAAGAATAGCTAAAGGTTCTTTCATGGCTCCCAACAGGCTTCCTCTATTATGCACGAGAGAAATATGTGTCAAACTAAAAATACATTATTCTAAGTAAGAGGTATCGTGTTACCCAGTAACTGGGTTGCGGAGGTCCGAAAGGCAGTTGCTCCAATATAGAATACTGGTATTCAGCTGCATCCGTAAGACTGGAAGCCGACCCCAACTTAGTTGGGAAAAGGCTGGCAGGTTGGTGTGGCAGCGGTTGTCGCTCTTAGGGTGGCAGGTTGGTGTGGCAGCGGTTGTCGCTCTTAGGGTGGCAGGTTGGTGTGGCAGCGGTTGTCGCTCTTAGGGTGGCAGCTAAAAGGCTGGCAGGTTGGTGTGGCAGCGGTTGTCGCTCTTAGGGTGGCAGCTAAAAGGCTGGCAGGTTGGTGTGGCAGCGGTTGTCGCTCTTAGGGTGGCAGCTAAAAGGCTGGCAGGTTGGTGTGGCAGCGGTTGTCGCTCTTAGGGTGGCAGCTAAAAGGCTGGCAGGTTGGTGTGGCAGCGGTTGTCGCTCTTAGGGTGGCAGCTAAAAGGCTGGCAGGTTGGTGTGGCAGCGGTTGTCGCTCTTAGGGTGGCAGGTTGGTGTGGCAGCGGTTGTCGCTCTTAGGGTGGCAGGTTGGTGTGGCAGCGGTTGTCGCTCTTAGGGTGGCAGCTAAAAGGCTGGCAGGTTGGTGTGGCAGCGGTTGTCGCTCTTAGGGTGGCAGCTAAAAGGCTGGCAGGTTGGTGTGGCAGCGGTTGTCGCTCTTAGGGTGGCAGCTAAAATTGGTATCTTAAAACCACTAAGAAAATCAATATTGTCTTTAGTGTTGGAAAGCACGAAAAATAACTAACGATAAAGGAAAGTAGAAAAACACGAACCAATAACAGCATAACATAACACCACGCCAGTCATCCCCGAAGGGTTGGGCAGAGGTGTGCCTATTACACCCACATATCGCCAGTTAAAACAGCCACATCAGCTACCATTTCGCCAGAAACAGTAGTAGTCAAAAAGTATCAGACAGATCCACTCAAAGGCATAAAGTACCATGGCTCCTACACTAGGCCTTTGTTTAAGGAGTTAAAACAAGAAAGAACTGTCGCACACCAAAGTCTCGCTGATATATTCAGCATCAGAACCTGGAGTGAAACAGACGCAAAAAAGTTTAAAACACACTTCTTTTATCTATACTTACTAATATTATCAAGAGCTAAAAGTTTCCGTAACACACTAGCAATCACTATCTGAATCAATTTGAAGATTGCTCATCCGTTGCTAAACAACGCAATGAATGTTGTTGAACTGTCAAAATGATAGTCATTCCTACTGTTTGTGATTTTGGAAGTACCCCATAGATTCCGAAAGAAAATAACTTTAACTAATGGGAAGCCTCACTATTGCCGAGTGTCAAAATAATATGATCTATTTTAATGTTAAAACAAGTAGCACGCGGTGGAAGGCGTGGGCAGAAGGTAGTTGTATGACACAATGCCAGCATAAGGCGTAAGGCTATAATTTGAGGAAAATGTACAGCCAACAAAAAAAGTATTTCACTGAATGAAAATAATATCACAGAAAGATTTCTTCCAAATTTACGCTTAGATCGCAACAATAGAATTATATAGATGATAAAAATGCTGTTTATCTGAAATCTTGGTTTTATTTAGTAAACTATTGTATTGTAGTGACTAAATCACAATAGTCAACTAAAGAGATGATGGGCTTGTTAGTTTCTTTGTTATGAAAAATGAGGGTAGACAGAAATAGTAGTTATCTCAAGATTTTTTATTGTCTAGTCTGTAACTTTGTACAGTCCACAGTTTTATAAATCATGTTCTTTGCATTCGGCCAGAAAAAAAGGAAAGAAACTACATAGCGTCCGTTTTTTTTTCTTTTCACGGCTCATAAAATGACGAATGGACATTGCCTTGCCACGTACATACATCTTTAATAACTATTGATCCGAGCCAATCACCTGCTTTATCAAAAACCCTCGGTATTTATTTCCTAGCATTTGCCTCCCAAATTATGACCAACTCCATGAAGTATATAGTAGGCCTAATTAATGGGGCATTGCCAAAATTATCACGATTAGCATTATCCCGTTTAATGAACTGATTACTGAGGTAGTCTGTCCCCAGTAATTCATTCAACAGGAATAAAAAAAAAATTGAGATTGGGAAATCATCGAATAACTTCTCCCGCTCTGGGTGGAGCAGGAGGGCGTGTCAGACTTTTACAGACTAAAACCCACCGGTATTCCTTCAGTTGCCTGTGTGCCAGGGGCCACGGTATCTCTTTCGAACAACACGCACCCCCAGGCATCGGTCCTTGCGGACCCCACCAGTTGGTGCTGACATCTCTTTGAGGCGCGCGTGGAAAACCACGCGCCGTCGACCCGAGCTTGGTCCTTACCGGACAGCGAGCTACCCATTACTCGCCGTCCGCAAGCCCGCGCCTACGGTGGCCGGGTATCAGCCTAGGATTCCCGACGCCCAGGGCGTCTCCTGCGGCGACTAGGGCGGTGAGGGCGCATATACTGCCTCTCCCTCATGTGCGCCGCCTCCCGCTTCGCGAGCATTACTGCTTCGCATAAGGGGGTGCCGGCTACCTATGCACTCTAGCTCCGTACCATGACCTGGACCAGGACCGCCGCCGCCGATCGCCTCCACGAGGACACGACGGTGCTCCGCCCAAGCCGGGCAGACTTCCACCGTATTCTCCACCGTGTCCTCAGGGCGACCTACGCAGTGGAAACACCCGGGCGTTTCCTCCCGCCTTATACGAAACAGGAACCTCCCGAAACAATCGTGTCCGGTGAGTACCTGCGTCAGGCGGCAGGTGAGGACGCCGTGGCGCCTCTCAATCCACCGGCATACCGTTACAGTACGTTAAGGCGTTGGTCCCGGCTGTCATCCGCGGGTCTTTGACAGTCATTACGGGTTGTCAGAAAGTCCGAAAGTCTGGCAAACAGTCTTATCTAGAGATATCGTGTTACCCAATAACTGGGTAGTGGACGTCAGATAGGCAGTCGCTCCATGTAAAATGGCTGCATCCGGTCGACCTCAACATAGTTGGGAAAATGAGGCTAGGCAGATGATAAATTCCATTGAAATATATTAGATAGGAATAGGAAACCCACAAAACATTTTGTTACCATAGATTCAAATTCCTACGATCAAAATTCTAAGCCAGAAATTCCTCACAAAAAATATCCTTTTCAACCACTATCCTCGCACATTCACATCACGGACGTGCGTTATTGTAACTTCCCGGCATCGGACGTGCTCACAACTCACCGACATAATGCCGTGTCCACACGTGCACAGCACTTACACAACTTACCCACGATCAAAATTACAAGCCCCTATATTGTCATCAACTAATCAAAGTTCTACAGGATAAAAAGAACAAAGTTAGTCTTTTGGGCTAGATTGTCATATTCGAGTCACGGTTGCTGAAGATCGCAAGTTTCGAAGACGTGTTTAGAAGTTTACCAACATGCTGAGTACTGAGCTACTGTGCTACTAGCTCAATAAGTTACTAAAATACAATGTTTTTGTTTGACATGAGAAAGAAAGAATAGTAGTTGAAACAATCTATCACTCCGACTTCACTGATCAAATTGTGTCGAGCGTAAAAGTATCAGGAGATATCGAGTCTACACAGATTGTTGCTTTATTGAACATCAGCTGAACGAAACAAGTGATATTTATTATAGCTTTTGGTTTTACTCCTGTGGAATACCGAAGAATACTTCGGAAAAGATATGGTATATGTGATAGGAGGCAAAATGTGATTGGAAAATTGCTTACCAAGTATACAAAAGGCACACCATAACAGTAGATACATTGCAGATCAACATGATATTTGTAAAGCACGTAACATATTGCTTCTGTCTAAAACCAATTTCATTATCAGTCACAGCAGCTCTCATAGCACATTTTTAAAGCACTACACCCACTTCAAAGTTTAAACTGACCATAATAATAATAATTTTTCACTTCTTCTTCTTAGCGTATCGATGCAATGGCAAAAGGTTCAAACTTAATTGGCCCAAAATTCACTTTTCCAATTCCTATATAATTTTAAATCATATAAAAAATCACGTCGCAATAAAATTATGATCACATGTTTCACTTTCAATAAAACACACATACGCTGTCCCACCTATGGTTACTTCACCCTGTCATCTAACTCGCGCAACCATCTTAATTCACTGCCCTTACACTTCTCGCGTCTGAACCGGCCGTACTTGGCTGCGATAGGCTACACAGTAAGGCGGCAAGTCGCCGGGGTTGGTCAAACTCGGTCAAGGTCCGTAGCGGCTTATTCGGGGGACAATTGCGTTAAGCACTCTGATAAAATTCCGCCATTTCCTAAAACGTAACGGTTGGGGATAAATAAATTAGGCCTATCTGTGACCTTGTGGGGTTAGTAGGACTAGATATTAGGTATGTTTCTAGTGTGAGACGTGGGACCGAGGAAGGATTTTTAGTGTGAATGTGGCTTGAAGGAGTTTATTTCGCGCAGTGGACGTCTTTCGGCAGAAAATAATGATGATGATGTGTTTCGTGTCCTGCACCCTATACATAAATCATTCAAAATCTGAATAATTTTGAAAGATATAATTAATCCATTGCTCCGTATGTTAATAAAGATCTGCTCTAGAAACGTAAATACCGCAATGAATTTTGTTGAACTGTCATGAAACTCATTCCTGCCATTAGTGTGTTACGCAACCACCCCGCTACAGTCCTATGCACTTTATATTTTGACAATTCAACATATTCATTGCGTTGATCAAGCTGTAGAGATGCCAGATTTTAGATTGGTGAATAGAAATGAAAATTTCTGAAAGATTTGAAATAAACATCACATTAAACATTATCGTATTGCTAAAATGAAGTAATTTTGTTAAAACACAATAGGGTTGCCTGCTTCAAAACTTCATATCTCTCGAAATTTTATTTGACGTTTTAAACGGGATAGTATACTACAATTTCACAGAAGAAAAGAAGGCATTTATTTTTAAATAGCTCAAGTAACCACTACTTGAGAAATTAATAATAAAACCTTCTTTTAAATACTAACAGTTTCCTGAATTTCCCGTTTGAATAAAAAAATTACTAAGCATTTTCTTCTTTAAAAAAATAATAATCTTGCTCTAAGTTAGTTCATAAAATGACTGCCAAATTGAGGCCCAAAAAAATCCCACTGAATTTCCTATACTAATTCTGATTAATTAAACAATAGGGTGTTGCCATGGCACCCCATAGGCCATGTGAGACAGAGACAGCAACACCGTTAGATAAACGAATGGGGTGCGTCTCTTCTCTGCCCTTAACCTTTCAGATGAGATGAAGGGTGTTGTTGTTATGCCCAGTACGATTCAAACATCTGGGATAAACATACAAAAACTTTTTATAAAATTGTGTCTGGACTGTTTGAAAATTACTTGAAAGACAACATGACCATGCATCCTTAATTTGACATTATATTAAACTTTATCTATTGCACTGACATACTCGTGTGAATCAGTTTCACATCAATCAAATAATTTGTGATGTAATTTGTAATCAAGTAATTTGACAGAGCTCCGGCGGGATCTCATGGCGACATGGAGAGCGCGATTGTCGCAACCCAGTGCTGGGCACGCCACGATTGCGGCGGTGAGTCCCCTCTTTGAGGAGTGGCTTGAGAGACGCCACGGCGTCCTCACCTTCCGCCTGACGCAGGTCCTCACTGGACACGATTGTTTCGGGAGGTTCCTGTTTCGTATAAGGCGGGAGGAAACGTCCGGGTGTTTCCACTGCGAAGATCGCCCTGAGGACACGGTGAAGCATACGGTGGAGGTCTGCCTGGCTTGGGCGGAGCACCACCGTGTCCTCGTGGAGGCGATCGCCGGCGGCGATCTCTCGTGTCCGGCCTTGGTCCAGGCCATGGTACGGAGCGAGAGTGCATGGTTAGCCGTCATCTCCTTCTGCGAAGCAGTAATACTCGCGAAGAGGGAGGTGGCGCACGTGAGGGAGAGGCAGTATATGCGCCCTCACGGCCGTAGTCGCCGCGGGAGACGCCCTGGGCGTCGGGAATCCCAGGGTGATTCCCGGCAACCGTAGGCGCGGGCTTGCGGACGGCGAGTAATGGGTAGCTCGCTCTCCGGTAAGGACCAACTTTGGGTCGCCGGCGCGTTGTGTTCCACGCACGCCTCAAAGAGATGTCAGCACCAACTGGTGGGGTCCGCAAGGGCCGATGCCTGCCAGGGGTGCGGGTTTTTCGACAGAGATACCGCGGCCCCTGGCACACAGGCAACTGAGGGAACACGGGTGGGTTTTAGTCAGTAAAAGTCTGACACGCCTTCCTGCACTACCCAGAGCGGGAGAAGTTATTTGATGATATCCCACCCAAAAACAAAAAAAAAACAAATAATGTGTTTCTTAAAAATCCTATTTCATGAACACTTATTTATTGTTGCTATCTTTATTTTTTATTTAATTAAAATAAAATTGTGTAAGATAAAACAAAATATTGGGTGCAGAATGATTCTATTCACATTATATACGCCGCCTTGGGTACTTGAACAGTAACCATCTAATATCCACACTGTGTAACACTAACAACATTCTTTCCACAGCCCAATTCGATAGTTGTGCTGTGGAAAGACAAACGATTTTGATGATAGAAAACGAAATCCATCATGAATTCATGATCCTATCAATTCAAGACCTCCAACGAAGCCCTTAACACCTAGTCTGTACAACAAAGCACTAATTGTAATTAAAACAACACTATCCTAACATTCTCTTTTACGGTATTAATTCTATTTACCAGTTTAACCCTTTACGTTGTGTTCAAAGCTGTAACACGTAAAGTTTGTAACAAATTGTTGGACATTTTATTTAGTTTCGTTTTCGAAGGCAGGAAAGGTCTACTCGCCTGCTGGAATTAGAGATATACATAAATGGCAAAAGACTTCCCATACCTTTCTTTTTATTGTTGTAACTATGGATTGGAATTCTAGAACCACAATGTTAAAATCATTCATCATCATCAAATCAAATTGTGTCATAACTAATCCAATGATAATCTTTTTGGGAAATAATTTGTTGAAATTAGACTGGGATCCAAAACATTTTGAGCTTCTTCTAAAATGCCTACTTTCTCTACTTCCTTTTTTTTGTTTGGGAAAAGGACGAAGGGTTGTTCCCAGCTGTCCACGAGTCTATTGTTCTCGAAAATTGAAAATTTATACTTAATTACCAACGGCATTTTAAAATATAAAATATTTTCTTTCCCTACTGGTCCATGACAATGTTTGGTACAGTTAACAATAAAAGCTTGGCTAAGGGATGATTTGTTGGATTTGTCACCGCCCCGAATAGCAGAATAATGATTAAACATGGAAACAATCACAAAAGAAATATATTGAGCATACTTCATTTTCTCATACATTTTGTGTCAGCTTTTTAAACGTTTTATGCCTCCGAAGTACCAGGTTATCATAACTCGGTAGGAGCATACCTAACATAGTGGTATCAGCTAGAAAACGCTTTACGCCGTCGAAGTACCAGGTTCTTATAACTCGGAAGGAGCACACCTAACATAACTGTGTTAGCTAGTATTTATTTATTTAAACTTCTCGCACACAAAAAAGGCACAACGGCGGACTTAATGCCTTAGGCATTCTCTACCAGTCAACCAAAAGTGGTGAAGAGATTAGATGGCAGGTGCTTTGATTGAAAGGAACAATGACAAAAAACAAAAAAAATACAAGAAAAATTCTGATCGATTGTCTTTCTTACAAGAAATTGTTTTTACTGGCTGTACTTTACATAAATCTCGTGGACCCGTTGGGAATTCATTTAGAAGCATTTAAAACCTTAGTATATTTTTTTCATGGACCCGGTGGGAAAAGAAGAACAAAAGAATCGTGGACCGCTGGGAACAACCCAGGACGAGCCGGCATCACCAGCAGGCAAAAAAAATTTACTAACTGTGCATTAAGATATTATTACCTACAGCTAGTTGCAGTCCTTAGTGAGAACAAAGCTGACCCCAACGATAAAGTTCCCGTTATCATAGTGGAAATGGATTAACCACCAAGTCAACCCTTTTGGTGAATTGGCGCAAAAAACTCATATAAAAAGTCATGAACTCATGACCTATCCAACTCAATTCAATTGTTATCTCCCGATATTGCACCAAATAAACACAATACCATACTACCCTCCCATTTGCCTGAAATACTGACCCAACCCTCTCACGCCGCAAAAAAGACGAAGCGCAAATTCATGTCATAATACATTCTCCAACCAATGCAAGTTGCAGACCTAACAAGCTAACTCGTTCAATAAATTCTTCGACTAGCCGGTCCCGGGGTGAGGGAGACAAAAGATCTGTGGATGGTGGAGTAAGGAGTACAGCAACACTGACCTACATCAATAAGTGGACATTTCGCACAGCGCAGCGGAAGGAATGCTGCAGGCTGTGAACGTGAGCGTTAGTTGTGTGTTTGTGTGTGTATCTTTGGTATTTTGTGTGTATTTGGTCATAGGTTTGCACTAGGCTTACTGCGGAGTTATTTAGAATAACTTGTAATTGAAATAGAAGCAATGTTTTTGCTTAAACTTATCGCAAACAGCAAATTTGTCTTAGGTGATTATGGCAATTTCTGTGTAGGAGATAATTTATCTTGGTTGTGTTATCTAACTTTCTACCATTAAAAAGTAATTCCTAGTTCAGTGGTAGATGTTTTTGTTTAGCTGATAGTGATAACAATGCTTCGTCTTTTTATATGACGTAAAGTAAATAATTTATTTGCATATTATTAGAATGGCAAAAACATGTTTACTTAGGATAAAACTTAGCATGCAAAAATTAAGGGTTTTGTAAAATGTTACAGGGCATTAACATTGTTTATCCATGATTTTTTTAAAGTATAGTAAGCAATTAGTAGCCAAAATAAGGCCTTACACATTCAATCAGATAGGTGAATGGCGTAGCATCCGTGTCACAATTTTACTTAAATGGCCATTTATTTAAAACTGTTACTTTAACAGATTCTTGTGGTTTTCATTTAACCTTTAACACAGGGCGATTAATTTAAACTGAATATCAGTAAAAATACTTCACGAAAATACAATTCTTAAGCCATAAATATAAATTATTTAATGACGAAAAAGTTATCATATTTAATACCTTAAAGATTTATTACCTATTATTAACTTTGGCCGTAACGTCCAACTCTTCCGGGCATTAACCGGTCAATCTAGCTAATGCTGGCACTTGAAGCGGGCTTATAAAATTACATTTTTTTATAGTCTGGCAATAAAATGGAGCGGTGTTCTTTTGTTACGCATAAAAATATAAAATAATACTTGTACCTGTAGGGTTGACCACATTTCCAAACATTGGATAAAACTTTCATCCATAGGTATAATAAATCAGCTTAAGGTATAATCTTCAAAACTTTCTTTAGTATTAAACATGTAAAAACGTAATATGAACCAAAAGCCAACTTTTGGGTCATCCATCTATCAACATATTGTCCTTTTGCCGGGTTTAGGTTAGTTTAGGTATAAAAGTACTTTGTCAGGAGGACACGGCGTGGCACACGCTGGCAGAGTGTGCTGCTTGGGAGGAGCCGCGCCGTGTCCTCATCTCAGGAGTAGGCAGCGACCTATCGCTGCCGGCCGTTGGCGACTCGATGGTCTATATAGATTAATATACAACTACAACTCATCTGATGCGTAAAACAAATAAAGCATGACTTCTGCTTGATTAAAAAAAAAATATGTTCTCATCACAGCGAACTTCTGGTTCAGACAAATCCTCATCTCATTATTATTAATTTAATTATATGAGTTTTTATACGAATACAAACGGTAAATAAGCTGAAGACTTTTTATAAATAGTCTTCGACTGCGATGACCCTACACGTAGGGAATGGCTGTATTCTTATGGGCCTGGCCTTCACCAAGAGATTTTTTATGATATTTATCAGATATAAATAATTGATTGGCCGCAGTATCCATTGAGTGCATAAATACACCAGTTTTAATGTTGCTTTATTACTTAAATTGATGTTTTTGTGGTTAAGAAGATTGTTTTGAAAACCTTTGTGTCATTTACTTCAATTCTTAAGTTCACAGTTTTTTAGTTCCTATCAACTTGCTCTTGCCCGCGACTTCAGCTGCGATCCAGGATGAAAAGTATAGCCAAGTAAGCATATGTCCTTCTCCAGGTCCGGGGCTACCTATCTGTCAAATTTCAACCAAACTAAAAATAGAATGGAAAACAGACCTAATATCAGAAGAGAAGTCGTAAATGCCTGCGGTCAACACCAAGAAACTGCTAAGAACTTATCATTATTTTTTTCTTGAATAATAAAAATAGAGACGTAGGCATGTAGTTTTCTAAGTGCCATTGGTCATAGGTGAGTATTTGAGCTAGGGTGAGACTAAAAAAACATCCATAGGTGCGTATTTGAGCTAGGGTGAGACTAAAAAAACATCCATAGGAATAAATAAAATCGACAAATCTCATCAAGAGCACAGTCATCTCATAATTATCCTATAATTTTTCGACAGGTGGGACACAGGCCTCCTCTCTGTAAGACGAATGGGCGTTAATCCACCACTCAGGCGCAGTGCGGTTTGATAGATGTCACACGTCATGTCTTCGAATTTTAGGTTCTAGACATTTCCGGTTTCCTCACGATGTTTTCCTTCACTGTTTTGAGAGCAGTAGAGAAGAAATGACAGCACAGTATACCATCGACCAACGTTCATGAATTTTACCACCTTTTTTCACCAAAGGCTCTTTAACCATCCCAAAAAATAATTATAATCATACTATTAACATTCAAACCACACAATACCTACTTCAATTTAAATGGTGCACACTTTAAAAATCAGTGCTGCATATCATGACGTCACTAAGTGCAATGATCTTAACAAGACTGCGCCGGAGTGCCACTTTGTCATACTTTTTACTAACGGGTAACACTTTAAATGCTCCTGTTTACCCACAGAGTAATAAATACAGTGGAATAATATGCAGTTGGCACGATTACGTCATTTGTAGCCAGATACAAATGACGTAATCGTGCCAACTGCATATTATTCCAGGAGGATAGAAGCTGAGATTCATATGTTTAATTTATGATTTAAGTAGGAGTTAGGAGTGAAAATTACAAATACTTTGTTCAGCAAACACGGAAAAAGACGTTATAAATATTACAATTATGTTTTTTAGGAATAAACGTTTTTGAGCGTACCTATCTGGGGCGGGATGATTGTTGAAATCTTGGATATTTGAAAATGTTTTATAAACTTGGAATTATTGCAAACTAAGACTGAAGCTACTACAATGACAACTAATATGAATGAAGGCTTTAAAAGACCAAGTAATCGTGTAGAAGGCAACTTTATGAAAGAAATTGCTGTAATAACATGAATGAATTGTAAAAATGAATCATGTGAATGTGTGAACAGTATAAATACGTAATAATCATTCACATAATATCGTAATTGTCATTATCAACAATATGTTAAAAATATTTCCGATACATATTATTTAATGTGCAAAGCAAACATCGACACTAAAATTAAATAAGTTGCATCGCAGAACTAACCCACAGAATGACGTAATCGTGCAGTGCAATGATCTTGATCAATGTGCGCAGGAGTGGTCAACTTTTTGCTCAGCTTTAATTTGACGTAACTATGTAGCTGAAGTATATTTTCATCGTTGTATTACATTGAGTATTTTAAGTGGGTTCAGTGGTGTAGATTTGTTTTTTTTTTACTGGGAGTCAGTCTGAATTGTCAGGACTATCGGAAGGGTAATTCAGGTATTTTTATTATTTCTTTGTCTCAATCTGTCAAATATACCTCTAATTTGCATACATTTTGACAAGCTTTTGACATTGGTTGTCGAATAGATTTTTAACGTGTTTAATTACAGGAATTGGCTTCATTGTGGTGGGTGGTTTAAGGCAAACGGTAACGTATTACCATCGTGGCTTGCACCCATATCTAGTATGAGTCCTACCTAAGTGTCCAGATTGCGTCTATGGCCGAGGCAGAATCTTAGGGGTCTTAGGGACATTCTTCATTTACGGGCACCTTTCAAACAAAAGCACAGCAATCATGCTGGCAGCAAAAGTGAATTTTGTATGATGCAGGGGCATAAGATAAATTTTACTACACGCGTGTGATCAAATTCAAAAGTGAATTTTGTATGATGCAGGGGCATAAGATAAATTTTACTACACGCGTGTGATCAAATTCAAAAGTGAATTTTGTATGATGCAGGGGCATAAGATAAATTTTACTACACGCGTGTGATCAAATTCAAAATCAAAAACCAAATCATTTATTTTAAATTGGCACATGGATTGTCCAAAATAAGCAAAGTCGCCCCTCCCAAAACGTATTTTCGTATGAAGAAGAATGAGAAACAAACTCCAGTTACTCCTTTAAAATGTTAGACAATATTTTGTATGCTTTCTCTTGTACTAGATGGCAGTCCTTTCGCGGAAGATCTCTTTCTGAAATAGATAACAATTGTGTCCCACTCAAGAACTACGCAGAAAACAAAGTAGATATTCAACCGAGCCAATCAAATATTTAATAGTCAGTTATTCAATATGCTCAAATAAACTAAATGGATCTAAACAAGTTGCATCGTTTAACTGACTGCTGGCTGCACTCGATGACGTAAACTGTGCGCGCGTGCAGTGCATTGATCTTGATGGAAATGCGACATTTTTTGTTGTTTGTTGCGGTCTTACGCAAGCAAAAAGTTTATTTTGGAGCTGTGTAGGTTTTTAGTAGAGGAGTTTTATGTTTTGTTTAAATGTGAGATTAATTAGAACATGGGCAAGCAATCTATAATTAATTGTCTTAGCAAAATGGTGAGCAAGGCTCCTCACTATGTATACCTACTTACTAACTACTTACCATTTTGTATATTAAAAGTTCATAAGCTAAGTTTCTGATTCTATTTCAACCTTGAACAACAGACCACCAAATCTCTTCCATCTTCCTTCATGATTCCTTTTTACAAAACTCTACAATTCTAAGAAAAGCTAAAACATTGTTAAAATATGGCATCAGCACCACATAATATGGCATCAGCACCACATAATATGGCATCAGCACCACATAATATGGCATCAGCACCACATAATATGGCATCAGCACCACATAATATGGCATCAGCACCACATAATATGGCATCAGCACCACATAATCACATTCAGGCTATAATGTTCCCACTGCTGGGCCTCAGGCCTCCTCTCTGTGAGATATCTAGGCTGTAATCTACCACGCGGACCCAGTTGCGGGTTGGTAGATGTCTCATGTTCCCGAATTTTCGGTTCTATGATATGCCGGTTTCCTCACGATGTTTACCTTCAACGTTTTGAGAGCAGCGGTGATGAAATTATTTACACAAAATAACATCTGACTGGGTTCGAACCTACAACTCGCAAGTCGGGGCCATTACCACTGAGCCACCACTGCTCATCGCTCTGCGCACCGTTGAGAACCTCTTTATTCCAAAACCTCTCTCAATTCCCATCAAAAACAAAATCAATCTCCTAATCCCCAATCTTCAAAGGCGTAAGTAAAAATAATTAATACAAAACAACTCCAAATGTGCGCCGACATCCTACATCGGTACATCCATCGCGAATTCTGCCCACAATCCAAACATGCATATTTCATCGCACAGGAAGACATTACAGGATGCCGTGACGTCAGTCCACCCCCGAGCTGTGACGTCATGAGTCCATGAATTATTGATAAGGTACATGAGGAAGATGATGTATATTAACGTAGAGGAGTAATGGATGAAAAGTTATAAGTCATTGGCCATTGTGTTCTTGCCTAGCATCTTGATTTAGGGGGAATGGGCGGGGTTGTGGGACGCTGCTTGCTGGCCGTGGCACTGGATAAGTTTAAATGATCTGGGATAAGCCCAGGTTCCCACGGACGTAATAAAATTGCGGCGTGAATTTTTCGCGCACTGCTCCGCGGAAAGAATTGAAAGTCGAACATGTGTTTTTTCTACGCGCCGAGCCTCACTCGCGCTGCACTCTGTTGCATTCTGTACGCTCGCTTCATCCATGAGAATTGAAAATCCACTGCTCAAAGAACATCGACTAAGTTTGTTTGATTGTTCCGCTTCCACGCTAACGGCAGAACGGATTTTGGTGCAGTTTAGCACACAGATAGACCATGACCTGGGTAAGGACATAGGCATACTTTTCATTCTGGATCTAGACGAAGTTGCAGGTTACAGCTAAGTAGTACTTTAATAGAAAATAAATTTTATGGTAAGATAAATAAAATGAAATTCTCAGTAGCTACCCGGAATTTAGATTTATGGCCGGGTGATGTAAAAAGGCTCGCCCCTTATGTATTTATTACGTGGAGCTTAAACAACTGGCGATATGTGGGTGTGCTATAGGTACATCTCTACCTATCCCTTCAGGAAATACAGCCGTGATGTTATGTGTCATGAAATGGTACAGTAGGCCGCATGTCGGTGGTACAGTCTGACCTTCAGCTGACCTAGCTTAGTATAGTTTCAATAGAATTTGAGGCCACCTTATACCTACTAGTTTTGTCACTAACTTACCAACCACTGAATGGACAGGTCCTCTCAATCTGTGTGGATTTTACCTCGTGGTTTAATTTAACCTGCCCTAACCTAACCCACACGATCAGTCGTGTATATGAATGAATACTATTATCCTAAGTAATCTTATGGGGATTATTAATCATCTTCTTGAACGGATCAATAACCACTCATAAATACAGGAGTTATCCCTTCTTTGTATTAGTTGTTTAACATTACATAAACAAGATTCTTGCCTTTAATAAATTATTTCCTTTGCCCCAGTGTGTAAATATTTTTCTGAGAATTTATCATCACATCTCTACAAGAAGTTTTGCGCGGCATATAAGAATATAGTCTAGGAGACAAGCTGTCAATAGTTTACGTTATGCTCTGTTTGATTGGCAAAGTGTGGTCGAGGTAGTCATGGCCTTATAGGAATATTAGCATAAAATATGGCTGGTCAATCAACTGACATTTTTCATAATTAAATTTGTAATTCCTAAAAATATGTAGGCAACAGCGTAGTAAACAGTAACAAAACCCTAATGTTCACATTCAATGATTTATTCGACACGCGACGGTTAAATTTGTATAAAATGTTCAAAATTTGATTACAAAATATAGTCGGTCCCTTAATTTGTGTTTCACAAATAAGGCCTCGGATTTAACAAAACAATTTTGTTACATTCATCTCCTTTTCGATCAAGTTATAAATTCTTGACATCATTAGGACTATATGCATTAATTTTTCTTACTCAAAATACAATTTTTCATAGTCATAGTAGAATATTTAAATATTTTCTAGAATAATATTTTATCTAAACACAAAATTACGCAGTATCTAAATTTTATCATTCAGTAGGTAGAATAAACGCTAAAAATACACAAACAAAAATAACATAGTACTTTGAAAACAAACTAGCGTCCAAATACCAATTAATAATATTCCGGGCCGAGAGCGATCGTGAACCATCGGTTTTTACGGACGCAGACGGACAAACACAGGTTGTGTAACGGCACACGATGATCGCGAAAACAACTGTCGCGGTCTGCGCAGACGCATGTATTAGGTGGCGTGAACGTCCTCGCACAAGGCTGTCTGATACTGATGCAATTCAATCAGATTCTAGATACGTATATCTCATACATAATCTGAGACCTTTGAAAATGTTTATTTTTTATACATATTTGTATGATTCGTCTATTTCAAACAGCATAATTAATCGATTTCTAACTAAGTTTAGCATCCGCGTCTGGTTATGATTTTTTAAGATGATATTTAACCAGTGTCCATTAATTATTTCACCGGAAGATCATTTTAGTCTACTGTTTTCGTTTAAAACGTTTGATAACAGCCAGACACAAAAGATAAAAAACTTGATCTAGCTAGAAAGCGATATTATTCTCGGCATACACTTTCTCTGTCTAGGCTATAACAGGACATACATAAATTATACACTTCGCCACTGACACACCGGTCGTAAATAGTCCATATAGGAGCATACATGCCAAATAAGACTAAAATAACAAAGGAAATGCATTGTCTTTCTGAGAACTAGAGCTACCCCCGGCGCGGGCAGTGGCTCGGAATACAAACGTACGGACATTTTCTTTAAAAAGAGGAACTGTTGTAGACTTCCGGAATGAACAATAGTGGTGGACGAGACCTGAATTACAATAATCTTCATCTATTTTCGTCAGCAGCTACAATGTAAAGTGACTTAATGAGTTCCGATTATACTTGCGATACCGTATATAGATTTTATCGGCTGCCATTTAGGAATATTCATTCCGATTTAATTACTTTGGAACAGTAAACTGCAGTCATTTCAATGACTATTTTGCGTGTTGACATTTGGACCTCTAAAACTATGTTGACTTTTTCTTTTGCTTAGATACTTTCAAACTTTTAAAACCTTTAAAACTTGAATTGCCAATGAACTTTATTTACTTAAAGTGCTATTACGTCGCAGCTTTAGCAATAACGATGAAACAAGATATACGATTCAAAATAACGGGCACCATTCTGTCTGCTGCGACAACAAAAACATGTTTCACATCTAATTTTCATACCTTCCACTGCTATGTTTCGACAGCGAGTTTCAGTAATAAAACCTGACCTATGTAATTTTTTAACCTCCAGCTTAGCGGAAATTACTAGTCGTAGCATTTCACTTGGTGTTTTTTAGTTGTTGTCGAGCTCTTGGCCTATATTATTGAGTAAGTAGGGCGGAAAAAACGCCGCTATCATATATCAGAGATAATTTGTGTTGCTGTGTATTGCCGGGGATGGTATGCAAATGGGGTGAATGTAGGGCGGGGGTGGAGCAGGGGGCGAGGGGTAGCGGATAGGATGTACTTATAATTTGTTTTTGGGGAGAGTTTGTCGGTATTTGATGCTAAGGTCAGGTCGATTCGGAGATGTTGGTGTTACGAAATTAAGGTTAAGAAGGATATAAGAGAATTATGTTTTCAATTTAACTTTTTCATGGAACAGTGTTCTGCTGAATCAGTAGGTAAGTATACAATTCAAAGAATTAATTGTTAATCAACTAGTTTGTGCCAGCGGCTTCGATGGCGTGAAGGTACAAATGTATCCCACGGGAACATACTACCGGGATAAAAAGTATCCTTTGTGTTAATCCAGGTTATAAACTACCTGTGTGCCAAAGTTTGTACAAATCCGTTCCACTTTTTTTTGCGTGATTCAGACCACATATAAACTTTCACGTATAGAAGATTAGGAGGATTATTATAATTAATCATTAGAAGAAACTTAGATACTAGAATAATATTAATAAGTTGAGTAAAGTAAGTAGATTGATTTAGGTTCATACAGTAACCGATTGTATATTACCATTCTGTGACCCTGTTCCTTGATCTTCAAGAAAAACCCTTTATGAAATATTTCAGCAGAGCCTGCTATCACTAAGACCACACCCCTTATGACGTCATAGTCCAAACAAAAATCAAATAATACGAAATGAAGCACATTCCACCAGAATATAATAAAAAAGGAGTCAGCCAGTATACTGCAGATGACAAACAGCAGCTCAATTATTAACAAGGTGTTTGTAATAAAATTCGTGGATCTTTGATAGTCTGACCAAGGGATATCGTATTACCCAGTTACGGAGTTGAGGAGGATAGATAGGCAGTCACTCTATGTAAAATACTGTAGCTCTATTCTGTAAAAATCTCACCATGATAACTTAGGTGAAATGAGCTAAGTCAGCTGTCATTAGTGTCAATCCCTAGCCAATCACCAGCTATAATGATAGCTCACTTCAAGGTCACTTCACGTAACTTCTCACGGTGAGATTATAACAGAATATGTCGGCAGGTACTCAGCTGCATCCAGTTAGGTTGGAAGCCAAGCCCAACATAGATTTAAAAAAAATTGTACCGAATATATATTTCCTACATTTAGTAAAGCTTGCATCTTAATAAGAAAAATACGTAATAAAAACATTCACACACAAATACATTTCACAAAGAAACATCAAATACACAAAATAGGCTCAGAAATGCAAATGACATACAATTACATTCACCACGCACCAGCTATGGCAAAAAAAATGTGATGTACGAAGGTGCTGAATTGTATAACAAACTACCAAATAACATCAAAAATGCAAAAACTATGTCAATATTTAAGAAACACTTAACATTACATACGTTTAATAAAAATAAAACGAGCGCACCTTAGTAGGTACATTGCATAGGTACCACATCCAATTGCGCGCGTTCCGTGTATGTTTACATTTTAGCTGTGTTCAATATATTAGCGACTACCCTCTACTTTTTGACTATTTCTGAATGTTGTATTTTTTTACTTTCTCCTTACCAAAACTGTACGTTACATCAATAATGTTTTTAAATTTTGTAAATATTTCTCATGTAAGTGAAATTTCTTAAATTTCTTTCTTATGGGAAATAAAGATATCTTTAGCCCGAAAATTGTTATTTTGACATTACAAACAGACACTTCAGTTTTATTTTATTGTATGTCTGTAGATGGCCGCACTACCTACACAGTGGTACTATTGTACCTGCGCCGTTTACGGACATTTAGCAAAGGGTTGCGTCTAACACGAGTGATTTGCATTTACGAGTTCCAACGACCCTCGGGTGAGATAGTCTTCCGGTGTTGGCTGAGGTGAGGTGAGGTAAGTGCCTAAATTTATAATGGCCAGTAGAACTTTGGGTCTTGTTGGTTTTAAGTTCAACTTGAGGAAATTTCGTGTTGGTCTTTTTTTACGGGAATTCTCGAATCAAATTCAAAACAAGTTCCTACAGAAAGACTTTCTTCTGTGTTTTGGGGTCACACAGGGTTAGTGAATCGAATTTACTTATAATATATCAAGGGGTTACTTGTAAAGGTGACTTTTTACCCGAATATTGTCAGTTTCCTTGGGAAGTCTTACATGTCGTAACTTGTTTAAGATTATTAAAATGAGGCAAGGTTACAAATAATGGCTCTACACAAGGTTACAAAAAGGTGAAATAATACTTGAAGGGGTGAAAGAAACTGTGAATGTGAATAACTTTAATATCTAATAGGAGCAATTTGCGAAAAAAATCTTACACACTGCCAACTAATAAAATTTTAAGAACATCAGTTTTCTTAAATCCATGTATACCTACAGATAAATAAAATTGGAGTGTCTCTTTGTAATATTAAAATAACCGCTTCTTACTAAATGTATATGGATGTACATATATGATACACGGTACATATACCAAAATATTTTTTTTACAATTTTTTGTCTGTCTGTCTGTTTGTTCCGGCTAATCTCTGAAACGGCTGGACCGATTTTGACGGGACTTTCACTGGCAGATAGCTGATGTAATAAGGAGTAACGTAGGCTACTTTTATTTTAGATATTTTATTTATTTTTATTAATATATATACTTTTTGTTAAATTCCACGCAGACGAAGTCGCAGGCACAGCTAGTCAACCATAAATATTATCACAATTAAAAAAAACTAGCCTCCAATCATACCCGATAACTAACAGCAACGCAATGAAATCGAATCAACTCACTTCAAAAATAAAACTACCAGTGGCAAAAAACTGCATTGACACAAAAAATTTAAAAAACCAAGAGCTGGTAACACAGTTTCGTGAGGCCGGAAGTGCCTCCCTCCCTTCTCCATTTTGCAGTGTTTCCTCCCTGAATATTTCATGAATCCTCTAACGGACCGTGTTTATTGTTAAATAAATCGTTTATAAGGGTTATTCAACGGTGTAACTCAACAATAAATGGGTGCAGAAGGCGAGTTTAGTATAAATATTAGTAGATAAGGTTTTGAGGAAACATTTTTAAATCGTTCGTTGTCTTTCGTTGTTCATAGAATTGTTCGTTGTTTCCTAAAAAAAATCGAAATCAAATTGTCGCTGTTCTGTCCCAGAGTATTTTGTTCCAGATTTAAAAGTCTATCTAGAGATGCCAAGCAACTTCTTTGCCAATTTCGTTATTTCGTAGTATTTTAAATACATGAACAACAAACAAACACAAGTACCCAGATAGATCTTAGAACATTATGTGTAAGTTGATAGTACCTACACCACCAGTTACAATACAATTAAAAAAGCAAAAATTTACATATATTTACGAGTGTTAAGGAGAATTAGGTACTACGATATAGACACAAAAACAGACATTAATTAATGTTAGTAAGGACTGCTAAAACACAAAACACAAAAGTGCACTAGCAGACACCTATAGATAAACCGAAAATGTTGATTTATCAAGTCTAAGCCCAGTCTGTTTAACAAATTAATAGCACAACCTGCACCTTGTAAATAAAGTACTGCACGGCAATAAATCAGTGAGTCAGAAACTAAATCGTTCAGCTTTAACTAAAGGTGTGTAACACACACACAGAAATCTTAATATCAGGATTTCTGAGTGTGTAACTGCGCAGTAAGCGCGTGCCAGCTACGACTGCAGTGCTTTTAACTGATCGGGTTTATTTATCTATGCAGTATAGACGCAGGAAGAGGTCTTGCTGAATAAAGTTGGTCAAACATCTACGGACTAACCGCGGCAAGCGTAGCTCAATCTGGCCGATCGACCCATGCGGCTGTTTTTACATAGCCACAAGCCCGTCATATAACAGACATGAGGATGATAATGTTTGCAGGAACTTTGGAAAACAATAAAACACACGTATTGTCTAAATAAACCTGTAAAGCGACCCTGTGTCGTGGTTGTTGTAAACAGTGCTCAAAAATTCATTAAAGTTATATTTAGCTTAACACGGGTAAATGTTGACGAGGGATGTAGGTAATCAAAAGTGTAAGTATCAACTTGTGAAGCTGTTCTTCATTACAAGTGAGTAACTGTAATTAATTACAGCAAATTTATGATGCTTTTAAATAAATAATTAATGTTACCGTTATGCAATGCCAAAGATAGGCCTATAGGCTAGGCAATCCATTCTTTAAAGCCACGTAGGTATCCTAGGATTTCATCAGAGAATAATGCAATCTTTTATTCCGTGCTGGAAACGAACCCAGTTCTTGGTCTAGATTTCAATAGTCATCCTTATCAATATCACTCTGTTCTTTTAATACTTCTAAGATGAAACTTAATCTAGAAAAATCTAGGTACATTCCTGAAAAATACTGAACAAAAAAAAACACCAGACTAAAACACAATGCAAAAAAAACGTTATAACTTTTCTCGCATTGTTATTCTTTAAAAGCTCGCCATCATGAATGCACCGTCATCTCCGCTTCCAACCACAACGGAGGAGTAATTTGTGGGGGGACGAACCACCCACTCCTCCTGCCTCCCCCCTCCTTAGGGAAGAGGGGGAACGTATCATGTCAAATTGTACCAACATGGTATTTGATAAATGTGTAGTAGGAACGCAGGGTAGGTATTGTTTACATTATTTATGTGGCTAAGATGAAAGATATATATTTGGCTATTTGTCGTTCAGTGTAAGTAACTACTTTGCTGCCAGGAAGTTTAATTTCAGAGACAAACTCGTCCTTGTGGCTGGGATGATTATTCCTCACACATTAAAAACTCTTTCCTACTTTGGACATTATTGAATCGTATTGGAAATTGTTTAAAAGTAAGGCTAGGCTTACGTTGTGACTACGGATCAGACATTACATTAAAACCGGAAAACCAGGAGTGAAAGCATAATAGAAAGCCTCAAGTCCAGCAGAAGAGTTCACTTAACGGAATTGCCAAGGATTGGGACTAGCCAGCTGTTCAAACTTTAATATATTCAGTGTCACTGTATAGGAAACGCTTATCCCATACTTACTCTACTTTCAGCTAAGGCGCTAAAAGTTTAAAAGGCAATTCTACAATGATAAAAATTTATTTATCCCTAGGTCTACGGGGACTTAAGAGAACCTTAACATTACTTTACATTTAAAAAAATACCAAAAAAAACTTTCTCTCCGAAAACGATCACGGAACCTTGCCCCGTACAACCCTTACACATCCCAATTGACATTTAACTACGGTAGTTGTAAAAACTTGAAGTTTATCAGTTCGCATGGCTTGCGTGTTAGCAGGCCGTGTGGCGAGTGGGGGACAATTAGAGTGGGTTCGATGCCCGGCCCACCCCCGGTGCACCGTTCCTACATGGCCGTTAACCAATATTTATGATCCAGTATTTGCGAAATGAGGTGGTATGTGGCTAATTTTATGTACTTACTTAGGTACCAATTATATTATGCCGTAAAAGCTTTTTTGGCACACTAGACAAATAATAGTTAAATGTAGAACAAGGTAGGTGTATTTGCAGAAGGAAAAAATAGACGAAAATTTAAAGGCTTTGCAAGTCAAAATAATGCCAAAAAACTCATTATTTTCCGTTTCGTAGTCATCACCATCATCATTTCGCCAAAGGCATCCACTGGTTGGATATAGCCCTCCCCCAAGTATCGCCACCTTGACCGGTTGTACGCTTTTCGTATCCAGCGGATTCCTGCAGCCTAGTGATTGACCATGGAAAAGCGTAATTTCCAGTTTTTTTTTTTATAGAGAAGAGTTAAGCTGATTTAAACTAAGGCCTAAGAGAAACACTCCTTTCTCCGATGGATCTTTTCATCAAGAGGAATTAACTTTCAAACAATTTTACGCTATTGCAAAAATCTCCTAAAGAAATAACAACTCTATTAATAAAGCGTATGTAAAACAGCTCATGCATACATTACAGGTAACTAACTTCTTCACAATGCCTAGCTTCCAAGCGTTGAAGCAGATCGGCGCTTTTGTTCATATAATTAAAAGTCATTAGCTACTAGCTCACCCCTTTGAGGCGAAGGCATGAAGCTTCGTTACAAAGGATTATGTCTGTCAGATCAAAGATTTTTTAGCTAAGACTACATGAGTGAATCTTTACCGAAGGACTTGTTAGTTACTTCAATCAACAAGACAAGGCTTTTGTTAAAGGCTCAAAGAATATGCAAGAAATATTAAAATCTTTACAGAATTTGCTAGTTTTGGCTAAGACCACAAAATATAAGTCCACAACACAGTAAAATCCTACTTACAAGGCCCACATTTTCCTAAATGAATGTTCTTTTAAACCTTTCCGGCCACTAGAAGACCTAGACAAGACACACCCCTTCAGAAGGTTCAAGGTGCAGGATTTATCGGACTCTTGCTTATAAAAACCAATCAATCGGCCTAACTGGGGTCGGCTTCCAGTCTTACCGGATACAGTTAGATATCAGTATTCTACATGGAACTACTGCATATCTGGCCTCCACAACTCAGTTACTGGGTGACACGTTACCCCTTGGTAAGACTAGTTGTCAGACTTTCGGGCTTCTGACTAAAGACTGTCTGCCTTAACCAACGGCTTAACGTGCTTTTCACATACGGAGGGGTCTCGATTTGTAATGGATGGACACCCATCCACAAACCAACCGTGGAAACCGTAGCTTAACCTTCTATTGACCCGTGCGACTGTTATTATTTAGCCACGATTCCCTTTTACGCTGACTAAATACCATGCTTAGTAAGTAATAATATATGGATAGGAATCTACCAAAACAACACGGAGAATTCATTAAAATATTTATTATAGTCCAAGCCAGTTTTCTGGCACATCCTTAACTGCCAATTATAATATCACTCACCTCGCCACTATTAAATTCTCACCTCAAATGTAACAACAACTGATGCCCTTCAAATGATGGACAGGTACACAGAACCTCGATATCCAAAGAGTCTTGTCAAGCCGACACGAGGCATCTTGCGGTGAAGCGACAGCGGGCACAATTTCATGCGCGATTTAACCGCGTCTCCACGATTTCATAATACATAGTTCAATAAAGGCGTGGTTACAGGGCTAGCGGGAAGCTGAATTTTGGTGAAACATTTATTTCTACTTAACTTTCGTATTGTCTTTACTTTGACTTTCGTTATCAGAAAGAAGTGAAAGATAACGAAGGTGAGTGGAAGCAAGAGATGTGTTGATATGGGCTGAAAGGTGGTTAGGTTATTTTAATATAATAATCTGTTTGGGTTTTTTCACATTTATATTGTAACTTTTATGGTGTATATGATAAAGACTAAAGAGTATTATTTCTTAAAAAAAGTTATTGGATTCTAGATTTTACATGGCTTCGTCAAGTCGATAAATCTACAGTCAGGAAATAAAAGCTTCGCTTTTATAAAAAAAAAACCGTTGATTTTGTTTGAATCTGAAACACTATAAACTAAGTTTAAGAATGTTTAAAAAAATCTACGTCAGAATAGTTCATAGCAGACCTATTAGTGGGACGTTATAATAATTTTGCTCAATAACCTATAATTGTGATATTATCGACTGATAGGTGTTCATGGATAGCAACCATTTCCCTTTCTTCTAATCATGGGTAACAGAAAACATTAATTTTCGTGTTGAAGTATTGTATAAAATTAAGGTTACTACCTTAATTTTATACAAACATCCAATCTCTATGTTATTAAAAACTTTCGGAATAGAAAATAAAAACAACACACTGACTGGAACCCTTAAAGGCCTCAAACTATTGATCGAGAGCAATCAGTTGGCAAGAACCGTATCTATAGCGCCACAAGGTATATAATCGCGTGGCCAAAATTCGAACTAACGCCGCCATTTTGTTTTTTGGGTACATTTCAAGTGACATTTCATAAAACAATTGCACAAATGTTTACCACCGGCGTCCTGTCAACATCATTCGAGTGCCAACAGGGGGCCGATTCTACTAATTTGCAACGTTACACGTTAAATTGTGTTTCCACAACAGTTCGATTTCGATCGCCGTTCGATAGTTACATAAAAAGTCATTCTACTATTTTATAAGCAAAATGGAAACTAAACTTAAAACGAATTGCAACTGAACTGTAGCGGGAACACAGCGGGTAACCCGCGTTACCAACATGCCAAAATAATATGTTTTATTAATACCACAAAGAAAAAAGTTGAATCTAAAAATGTTACTAAACACGAATATGTGGCACTAAAAGTATTTTCTATAATTAAAAGACATAATGATCATAATTTTATCATTAAATTTGTCCTATAGTAAACGTCACGCTCATGTTCGATTTTTTTAGTAGAATAGGTTTTGACATTGTTTCAATCGATCGTTGGCGTAACTAAAACGTAACCACAGCTGTGTCGCAGCTGGACCGTTGTTCATTTTAGTAGAATGCGAAAACGCTTAAAAGTGGTGATTCGGTTGCGGTTCTATTGCGTTTTTTTAACAAATTTGTTAGTAGAATCGGCCCCCAGATCCTTATAGCAGTGTACTCACAGCGTCAGTATGTGCTAACCCCTCAAGTTTTAGAATGTTACACTGCTACAACATTGAATTCGTTACGGATAATCTACAGAATACTTCAAAAAGAGTTAACTGTTTCGACTTGGATTCGAACCATCGCATCACCGAACGTCGTCATACTCATACCGGCAGTTTGACGAACTAGCCAGCGAGCCCATATGAAATGCGATTAAATTGTTATCCATTATCATCCGAGTCACTTTATCTCTGATCAATCGGTATGCACTAATTTAACTTACGTTTTCTTAATAAAATAATTCCCAACCCTCAAGTTATAACTACAACGTTTGATATATACGTTCACTTAAAACTAACGTCTAATAACGTCTGTATGCAGATTGCAGAGACGACATAACAGATCACGTGACATTTCATTAGTTTATGTCAATCTAAAATATTTGTAGCGCTTCCTATTTTATCGTTTGCGTTATAAGGATGTCACTGGTCTAGAGATCCGTTTGTGTCAGTTAGCAAAATTTGCAAAATATGTATAATATTCAAATTGTAAAATCTTTGTAGTAAAATAAGATCAAAGTTTTGTTAAATAATAGCAATAATAAATATTATGAAATAATTATAAAAGTATTTTTTTTTCTTGATTTTATTTGAATCCTTTATAAATATTACTAAAACAAAATAAAAATGCATGACAAAAGCGCTTTTCGTGCCCAGGATTCGAATCTCCAATCTTATGCACGGCAAGCGGTCATGTATCCTCCGGTCTAATTAGAAATGAAATAACTACTCATAAATGTCAACCATATTCACTAAACCTATGCAGTAATTATAAAATGTTTTTTCAAAATACAAAAAGTACCTAACTTGGGCTTAGCACGGATTTGAACGCACATGTCTTTTGTAGGGGTAACCAATTAGTGAAGCTGTATATACCTATTAAGGTGGAATCGCCAACCTTGCCGTGCGAATTCTTATGTTTTTTTGCAATTTGCAGGTGTAAGCCTACATACAATGCGACGCTTTAGTTTTTTGGCTTCACTCTTGGTGTTCCGCGCGGTCCATCTATCTGCCTTTGTTTTATAATCTGAGGTGTAAGCTTAGAGGGTTGTATTGATGATGATATTATGATGATGATGATTATAATTATAAACACATACGTATTACAGTCGTAAACCATATTTTATTTAACATAAGTACAGCCTGCAAATTGCAAAAAAATGTAAGACAATTTTAAATTCACGGGCTACCCTGGCGCTTGCCCCTTAACGATGTTTGGTGGCCAATGTGGCCATTGTGCGAAGGAAAACTAGAGAGGCCCCAATTTCATGGACGATTGGCCTGCAGCGGGGTTCAATAACATTTCAATGCCGGTAGCATCTGCGAGGTATGGCCGCAGTGAAAGCGACACGAGTAACCGATAAACAAAAAATAGTCGATATTTTTTGGCGACTTTTTTGCGCATTTTTTTTTCTTTTTTAAGAGTTGAAACTTAGTAATTTAGGTTTAGATATTATAACTGAATCATACTATTTTGGCTAAGTACCTACTCCAGCAGAGTTTTGGAGGAGAATTCCAAAGGTCAGGATTTTCTAGATGATTTACTTTCCACGTCTTAGATAAATGTCGTAGAGTAGAACATGCCTAGTTGTGTGGTTGCAGAATTAAATTAATTTTTATTTTATACGTAGTAAATGACAAATGTACAAAAATGCAATTGAAAAACTAAGATATCTTTAGTATTATCTCCCAATTACAGAAATATCATTGTAAAGAGCAAACTTAATCGTGGCTATAAATCTTTCAGAAGCCAGCAGGTGCTGAACATCTGCCTGTCCAGCGACCGTTGACCGACTGTGGCGGAAAAGTAGGGGGTTATGCGGTGTTGGGCAGTTAATCAGTTTAATGGCGATACTATAGATGTATCAATAAAGAATGTGTTCAATAAAGTTCATTTTTTTATTCTCGCGGAAGTCAATAGACCTGAGCTGCTCACAAACAAACAAGATCTGACTTTCTGAGAACGATACCACTTAAAAATAAATACATCCTACCAAAATTTATGTGTTCGGTATGAGGGTTGCAGAATATTTAGTACCTTTTTTTTAAATAAACTTCCAGACGACTTGCTAGTTCGAAAAGTTATAAGCATAAATCAAAATATTTCCTTGCACAACATTTCTCCTAATTTAGGAATGGATCGGAATTTGAATTATGCATGATGTAAATAAGTGTTATAAAAATAAGTAAAAATATGTAAGTGTGTTAAATATGTACTAATTGTAAATTTATAATTTGTAATGTAGTTAATATTGCTTGTTGTTAATTTTTCTTTGTTTCAATATTGTCTTATATTTAATTTAATATTGTTTTTCAAACTCTCGTGTAGGTACAATTGTTTATTTTTTTTATTGAAATGAGTGGCTCGCCATCACACAAATAAACCCTGAGAGGTTTTAGTTGTGTGGCTTAAATCACGTATGTTATACTTTAAGAGATTTGGAAAAAAATAAAAATAATCATGTACTATATAAATACCGTTCGGGTTTTTAAGCGATTGGAAAACGATACTGGCCTATTGGGTTGGGGTATGCTCTACTTTATACCCTAAAGATGAGCGAAAAACTCTTGCCACAAGGTAGCTGGTAAGGTAAGGAAATGCATAGCCTTCTTTTCCTCTCCCTGCCCCTCCTGCTAAACCACCTTCTCATCCAGGATTTCAACGAGGCTAATAACAGAGCTGTCTTGGGAGCTTCTTACTGGTCAGAAAAAAAAATGAGTAATAGATAACGAGTCGACGCTATAACATTATTTTCATACTTCCTTCCCTCCTAGAATCAACAACTTTTTTAATCTTAACGTGTTCTAGCCTCATGAAGTCATGACCCCGGCTATAAAGGGATAGCCACCAATTTAGATAATCACAGTAGAAAACAATCTCGAAAATCTTTCCGAAAATGAACTATACCCATTCCTTTAAATAACTCCCACTCATCCCTGAAAATATCCTCAGCTTACAAAGATAATCTCTAAACGTTAATCGTCCTTTCAACATGATCGGATAACTTAGCTCAACATGAAGTTCAACAGATGTGGGTAACTTTGTAAAGAAGTTTGAATTGCTTTCACTTTTTACAATAAAGATAATTTTGAAAGAAATCGTAAAGGTTACCTTTTAGGGTTGTCAACGGGACCTATTGCCAAGGGTCTGCTGTACGGCCGTCCGTCTGTCAGGGATGTACCTTTTGAACCGTAATAGGTAGACATTAGAAACTTTCACAGAGTGTGTATACAAGAAAAGTGTTTTTTTTTACTAAAGTTTTTTCTATACGTAGTGTTAAATATTTTACACTAGGTAGTTCTTTTTTGGGGTGATTTCAATTCAAAGGACTCAAAATATATTTATCTATTATGCTTTCAACAATTTTTTTTTTACAAATTTGTACAAATTGGTTAGTAGAGATTCAAAAATAAAAATCTCCAAAACGGAGTCTACAGGTTCCGACCGAAATCGTTTCATAAATGCGTTCAGCAAACAAATTAGAATTAAATGAAAATGATATTTCATAACAATAAAAAAAACATGAGTCACATTCAGACAGTTTTCATAAAACTTTTCAATTTTGCTCCCCGTTGACTTTACAAGAATATTTATCTTAAAAAAGTTATTTTATTGTTAGTTTGTTACACAATCCATATAGGTACTAGTATTCCCATCACTTAAGATTTACAAATACTGGCCTACTCGACAAAACTGCTTCATAAACGGAAGTCAAGTCTCGGGTCAAAGCTACTCGATGTCGAACGACCATAGTGTCCCATCACGCCACGTTAGTAGGTATCAGTAACACAATACTATCTGTGACGTCACACTCTCGCGAGAGCTGCCTCCTTTGATATTGTATCTGTAAAATATTACCGTCGGGTGCTTGGGCCACCCATTGAGAGAAGAACGGGAATGGTAGGTGCGTACTTGAAGTTGAATGAGATATGGATATATGTTGGGTATTTTAGTAATCACGATTGCAACTCCAACATCAAAATGTAAATTTAAATGTGATCTGTGGCAACACTTCCCTTCCAACTGTGACACTGGTCCAATACACACGTGAAGTTAAATAGTCCGCCTTTTCATTTGTTTCCTCGGCACCATGGCTACCAGCACCCATCAGCTACCACCACCTATTACACCGCTGCACAGGATACTAGGAATGGGATTTCACTCACGCCATCTTGAGGCGGATTAGCTGAACCTTTAAGCTGAATTGATTTGCCAGTGACTTCGCCCGCATAGAGGTCGGAAATTATGGTACGGGAACGTACGTCCAGGATAAGATCCAGTTATGAACTACCTGTGTGCCTTTCATCCAAATACAATGGGCCGTTTTTGCGTGATTTAGTAATAAAGATAAGTAAAATAAAATAGGAAATAATCTGTAGGTACCTATTTATTTCTGCACTTAACCTTTGACATTTGATAAGCCAGGTGAAATAAAATAAGTAATTGCATATTGTTATTTCACTTAAATATGGTTTTAATTTCATTATCTTAAAATATTTACATAATTATTAAACGTTTTCTAAGACTTTCAGCATAAATACTGCCAGCGTATACATTTGGTAAAAAATTAAAGTCAATTATGTTAAAATAGGTACTTAATTGAATTAACTCGAATTTGAATTTTAGTGTCAGTTATCTAAGTTGTTCATTTATTTTAAATTGACTGAAAATGCCTTAAATGAAGGGCAGAATATTATATTATAGCGAAAAACAGTAAAAAAATAAAAAAAATATATAAAATATAGGTAGGAGTCAGACAGAAAAATGTAGAACTTAAATCTTACATTTTTTGTGGAAAGGATATCCGCTGTCTAGACTTAGTTTTAGATTATTTAAAGGGCTATCAACTAACTGTATCGAAAAGGCGATGTTCTACAATTTCCACCCGAATCGCTTTAGTGTGGCAAAAGCGGCCATTGCCCGTTCGCTAATATCTCTCCGTAGGAACACAAACAGTAAACTATGTATGGTTTTTTGTACTTAGAACATATTGATCTTCAACACGGAAAAAAGTTCAGCACGTTAACGGTAACGGACTTAACTACAGTTTTTTAAATAAAATAAGCTAGTAAACGTAGGTAGGTCAGTGACCGATATTACCACGCTAAAGCGATTCGGGTATACTCAAACTGACTACCTATGCAGAAAAATATACGAGAAAATAAATTTCTTCAAGATCACATTAATTTTAAAAGCTGTTAGCTTAACTCAAAGATCACTCATACCATAATCAAACTTTCTTTTTATGGAATTCCTTCTATAGTGCCTTCTCCGGCCAATCACTCGGGAACTAGTCCAAATCAAACTTAGTATTTGAAATTAACAAAGACACTAACAAACCACCTTTAATCAACCGCAAATACCTAACACACAACTCTCTAACCAGCCCAACTTTACCCAACCCACTGATAACTGATAAGCCAACTTTCTATGCCCACCCTCTATCAGGCTTAAATACTACACGCTGTATCCGCTACAGTACATACCAATGCAGGTAGTGGCCAACATTCCTAAGCAAAGGCTCTCCCACGATCACCCCCTCCCCTGCACCGCAACACCCCACCCGTCCCCCCTCTCCGGAAATGCCAGCGCCCGCGCACGGAGCATGCAAAGCCTAGCGTAGGGTGAATGCACTCGAAGCTGACCATTCGATTTAGGGATCAGAAATTATTCAAAAATGTTTATTAAGCTGCTATTTTTATTTTTATTCTTGTTTGAAATTTTAAACTGGTTTCTAGTTTTAGATATAAAGGATGTGTATTGTGTAGATAACGTTGCGTCTGTTGGCGTGTGTAGGTACACTGGAATAGTTTTGGTTTTTGAACACACTTGTGTGTTTCTCCTTTTTGCTAATTATTTGGAGCGTGTTTGTCTAGACTAATAGAGTAACAGTAGTCTATTTCTTACGTCTATTAATAGTAGGTATATTCTCTAGGCGAATTTGCAAAATTAACAAGTGCGGGCTGTAAATAAAATCCGTACTTTACTACGTTTTCCCACTAAATAAAATAAGATAATAAGTTGGGAAAACTTATGACTACCCATTCAAAACTAAACTAAGTTTTCCTTATTATAAAAAAAAACCCTAATAAAATGTTAATAAAACAATAAAATCGCTTTAGTATGGGAGTTCGCACGAAAAGGTCACCTTCGTCGTGTCACGCCCCATCAGTTCACATGGGGTTATAAGCCGTACCATAAAAACAAACATATGGGAGTGGTGATGCTAATTTCTTCGTTTTCACAGAAAAGGGATGTTTTTTATAACTGTATAAGAGTTTAAAAGATTAGGGAGTCGTTTTAAAAGTGGGCTCTTTTTGTTGACTAAACGGTGTAAGTTTCTTTGATGCAAAGTAGAACGAGGAGATTTTTCGTAGTTAGTTAACATAAGGGGTTTCCCTTATGTTTACTAACTACGAAAAATCTACGGTTCTTTCAAGTTTAGTAATTTACTTACTAAGCACTTGCAATTTATATAAATCGGCGATGGGTATTATTTTTTAGTTATGAAGCATACTCAAAAAAAAAGTAACGTATTATCACAAAACACAACCAACCGGACATTCTTCATTCTTCACACAAAATATCTCAAATTATACACGGCCATACAAAAGATTAGGTAAATTACGCACGGACGTGCAAATCTCTTATTATTATTACATCTGGCAATAAAACTTTATAACAAAATTATCATTCCTTTGTTTCATCTATCGTTCATCACGTTCATTAAATCGTTCGATTAGTTCATTCACATCGGTTATGGTTCGCGCGCATTTACTATAGCAGTTAGCGCTTAGATTCACTAGGTTGATTTTTGAAAAGGTTTTTTTTGTTTATGATGACTTTAGTTGTGAAAATTCGTGGAATCAAATTATAAATGAAGCTGTAGTTCTAACGTCATGAATAAAACTAGAAATTTTAACTTTTAAATCCGTTAAAAGAGTGTTAACATGACGTATATCCTAGAATCTTTCCCTAGAAGATTCTAAAGTTACTTAGTTTTCAATCAATTATGACTGAATTGTGTTAAGCGAAAGCCAGGTGGTCTTGATTAACAATCTGTCATAACTTCTACAATATACACATTATACACCTAATACATAACCGCTGTTATGTCACTAAATGGCACTTACTAACATGATTTATTGTACAAATTGGTTCACAACTTCACATGCCTGAATACCTATGACTATGAATAATACTGGTCTTCTAAAACCATATATGTATTACAGTTGCCGATTACCAAGCTAAAACCGAGGATTCCGGCGACTGGGACCGCAATTAACACGAACCGCGGTCCCATTCGCCGGATCCATTTTAGTTTTAATTTTTCTTCCGATGACCGGGGCCACCCGTGAATGAATAAAAACCGTCTTTTGTTCAAGCCAAAAACAGTACAGTAAAACGAAAAAATGGTTTAATTAATAATAAAAAAACTACAACTGTATAGTAAAATGATTATATTATTTTTTATAAGATTACTGCTATGTTTGGTAAGCTCATACCAAGTTATGACAACCTGGTATTTCGAATGCATAAAGTGTTTTCTAGCTAACGCACCTACCTATGTTAGGTGAGGTCCTTCCTACCGAGTTATGACCCCCTGGTACTTTGAAGGCATAAAGCGTTGTCTAGCTGTCACACAAAATGTATGAGCAAATGAATTATCCTCTTTTTTGCCCGTGAAATGAGTTTAGTTTTATTTTATTTTCTTGAGTTATAAATGATGTAACTAACCCGACTTTGCTTTATTTATATAGATATAGGTAGATAAATGATGTTTTCGAATCAAAGAGTTCTATTCTTTAATTATTACTTTAAACACTTTTTCGTTTGACTGTACTATTTTTGGCTTCAACCATAGATTTTGTTATTTAATTACGGGTGGTCCCAGTCGCCGGGAGAAAATATTAAAATTATATGGATCCGGCGACTGGGACCGCGGTTAGAGTAAATTGCGGTCCTAATCGCCGAAATCCTCCTAAAAGCTACCTATATTCACTACTAGCTTCTGCCCGTGACTTTTCAGCGTAAAATTTCTTATTTTAACATAAAATATTATCATTATTTTAGTTTTTTAGACTCTCGGCAATACTGTAACTTTCCATTACTGAAAGAATTTTCGGAAACGGATCAATAGTTCCAAAGAATACCGTCACAAATTGTACCTCTTTATAATATTATTAGTAGATAGATTAATACATATAATCCGATATTCCATATTATAACTATAAAATCTTCACTCAAAATACGAAGAAAAACCAATTAAACTCTAAAATGTCGTGAAAATTCTACTAGCTTGCCAACCATTATAGTTTCAAGGAGATTAAGAGCTTAATCTAGTTATCACGCAGCAAAAACAGCTCTTTATTGAGCGTTAAACTTTAATATAAAAAGCTGGTAAAAAGAGTTTTGTAAACCACAGGGTGATTCATTGAAGCGAAAGGAAATGCATCAAACTGATGACGCACTCAGCAGGCTAAACGATCGGCCATTCAAAGGCTACGGACATATTTTTTTCTTCTTTTAAAACCATTATTGAGTCATGACCGGAAATTATCTGATTCCAAGATACAGTCGACTGTACATCATGTTTTTCTATTATCGACTGCTGTAGGTATAAAGGCCTCTCGAAATACTGCTAAATGTGAAGATGGATTTAAATAATAATGTACGTAAATAATAATTAAGTGGGAGCGTGCACTTGTAACTAACTCTTCGGAACAGATGTGATCATAATTATGTTACGGTACTATAAAAATATAAAAATGATGTCTGTTGGATCTAGAGAACAGCCGATTTGACTATCTTTTGTTTCTTATTAGTTCGAATTAGTTTTAAAAAAAATCTAAATTAGAAAAAACTGAACGTCCTTATTCTGTGGGATTTTTGTATGAATTAAGTATTGAAATCTGGACAGGATAACGTCTGCCCGGTCAGCTGGCATGTAATAATTATTTGATATGCAAATAGTGGCGTCTCAATTTGTGTAATGGGTAACTCATATAATATTTGGTTTTACATGTACTACCTACTAATTGTGCCTCTTTATTATTACTAAACAGTAACGTGGTTTTTAAAGAACGTGTGTTATTTTAAAACATGTTAATTTTGAATCTTTTGTTATAGTTTTAAGAAATCTATTGACTAATTCTCAACGCATTTGAACTCTTCTACAAAGTACGTACCTATTATGTGTTAAAATATTCTACAGCCAATTGATAGCTGCAATATTTTATTTTTCTATTCAATACAGTAATAGATTCCAGAGTCAGTCAATCATGCTTCAACAAAGGCATTCCTACTTTTTGTGTAAAATTGACAGGCCGATATTTGGAGCGTTCACCCTGTAGGCGACAGGGAATATATTGAAATTAATTTCGTAGTTTAGACTAGCTCATGCTTATTGTAAGTAATTACTTTGTTACTATAACATACCTAAATAAACAAGTTTTTTTTCTCCAGCTACATTATAGACCTCCATTGAGTATCTTGATGATTTTAATTTTAGTAAAAAAAAAACAATTGCACTTGATTCGATTGTCAAAGGAATTCACTTTTTTTTTAAATTGGCTTTTGCCCGTAGCGTCGCCCGCGTGTATGGCAAAAGTTCCACGGGAACATACTACCTGAAAAAAGGAGTCTACGTATTAATCCAGCTTATAAACGATCTGTGTGCCAAGTTTCATCCAAATCCTTTGAATCGTTTTTGCGTGATCGAGTAATAAACATCCAACCTTTCTCATTTATAATCATATAATATTAGGATTGATTACTGTAATGTATAATTAAAATCAATATTCTTGCTCGTCGGAAATCCTGGTGGTCTCGCGCTTAATACTCGTTTTCTATAGAAAAAATCTCCACTTAATGTATTACTAAAACCCACCTCGAAGGCAGAGGAAATGTAAAACATATATTATTTGTGATGCCTACATAAGTGCTGCTAGTAATATCCGATACTAGCTGTTTGTGCATGCAGAGCCCACACAGGAAGTGCTAATGCTGGATTATGAGTGTTATGTGTGTTTTTAAATGGATATTTATCTGTAAGTATACATACATAATATGTATGCATATAGTTGAAATTGCGGGTTTTCTAAAGGAAAACAACATAGGACACTATTGATACTTTTTATTATTATTATTTTTTTCGAAAAATAATACTTTGAAATACTCCACGCGATATCATAAATTAAAGTCGCTATTTGTGTATCTCTGTGTGACCGGCTGACCGCGATGTTCTTCTAAATTCCGCAACGGATTGATGCGGGTTTCACCATCATTTAGAGAACTTATTCCGGAAGGTTTATGTGTATAAAAAAAATAATATTATACTGAAATTTACTAAAGAAATCTCGAAGTTTTGAAGTAGCAGCGGGTCGCTAGTTCGGTTATACATTTTATTCAAGTTTTTTCAAGGTGTTACAAAGGTTTCTATAACATTATCAAGTAGAACAGATGCTTTATTTTTAAATATTTTTTACGTTGGCTTAGTTCAGAATATAATAAAACAGAGAAATAAAAAAAACCAGCCAGAAAAAAAAAACAGCCAGCAACTTGTCTCGAATAAATAAACTTGTGATTTATTTATTACTTAACCACAACAAATGATTTATTTAATACTTCACCACTAATTACAGAGAAGGAAATAAATTGGTCAAAATTAGATCAATTATTTAATTACTAAAATCAAGTTAAATATTGTTATTTCCTGCTCTATGTTCATTAGTACGATAGAGTTCTTTGTATATTCCTATTATAAGTAATTAAGAAAAATAATTGCGATCAAATAGTTATAAAGCGAAGCCATTCCTGTTGGAATTAACTTCTGAATTAATTTCAATATTTTCCTTGTCAACCATTAGGGTGAACACACCGAACATCCGCTTAACTACAAGTTTTAGTTCAACAAAACGTTGGAATATCATTGTTGCAAGATGATCCAAGATGACTCCAGGGTGTATTAAAGCTGTTTTATCCTTACTAATATTATAAACGCGAAAGTTTGTAAGTATGGATGGATGGATGGATGGATGTTTGTTACTCTTTCACGCAAAAACGGCTGAACGGATTTGGATGAAATTTGGCACAAAGATAGATTATAACCTAGATTAACACATAGGATACTTTTTATCCCGGTAGTACGTTCCCGCGGGTTAATTTCCGTCCTCCACGCGGGCGAAGCCGCGGGCGGAAGCTAGTAATACATATTTCTGTATTGGCAAGAAAAAGATTATGATTCAATAATTAATCGCCAAGGAATAATGTAGCACATAATCCTTTTTAGAAAAGTTACGAATAATGAGATTTACATATGAATCAGTAATAATAGACTTAAAATTAATATTTTGATGTTAAAAATAATCAAACAAGTTTCATGGCGTCAGCTTAGTAAAAAGAATCGAGACATAAATACGACTCCAATATTGCAGGCTGTGGCGCCACATAATTTATTTTCAATAAAAGAACAAAATAATTACAATGGATTCTCTTTCCGTCTGCAATAATAGGTTAGCTTTGGACATTAAATCATAACTTTGTATTGACATACGATTTGAACAGGTGTGAAATTGTTTTTCCTTGTTCGGATTATAGGAAATTTACAATTGGTCAACAAGAGTCGATTGTTCATTGGTAAGACCATTAAAATCATGATATAAAAAACGTTGAACAATTTAAAAAGAACCTACTAGCTTACATTCCTTTGACGTCCTTATAATCCTAAAACTATCATTGAATTAACTAAACATACATTATGCAAAAAAAACAATACCTGAAAACAGTCGAGAATGCCACATTCTGCGCATACTTTTATAACGACAAAAATACCCTTCCTTATGCAAATATGCAGTTAAACCCGGAGATACACTATTTAACAAAGTCCTTTCGAAGGCTATATACACAGTATTAAATACTCGTTACATTATTATATGTCCCCCTTGCACCTGGTGTCGGGGTGAATGCACTAAGAATGACTAAGCTGAAGGCTGGAGTGCGCCGGTTATGAAATACTGTCTATGCACCGCTATGCATAAAATATAACGTGGTATGGTTGGGGTTGCCATGGTAACGGGGGTTTTTCAGGAAAATTGGCGGTAATTTATTAAAGTCAAATTTTATTGGGTAATTAAATGTGTTGTTTATTAGGATCTCGGGACTTTTATGTAAATTATTATGGCAGAGCTAAAAGGAAGGTAATATGTTTAGTAATAAGTATAACTTTATTTGCCGTTAATGTTTGATGTCATTAATACCAATACTTAATGTCAAACTAAGCAAGCATTGGCAAGCTGCCAACTCCAGCTTAATATCAAACTGCCCATTACTTGTGTTGACATAATTCTCACGTCAAAATCCAACAGTTGGACAAGTATTATATACGAGTAGGTACTTCACATTAATAAAGTAATCTCGAATGTAAGAGATAAAACGTAAGACCAAGAATACAAATCCTCAACAAAAACCTTACAATTCCAATGTCAAATTCTAATCGAATAAAAAGAAAAAAAAAACTTTGCCAAAACGACCGTTACTAAACGCGATGGAATGCAAAACGAGAGAGAAAACACTTCGTTCAATTTTCAGTCATTCTCAAGCGTGCGAATGCCAGTATAATTAGAAAATAAAAAAGGTCTTACACGGTTTATCTAGAAACCGTATCTTTATATAAAACGAATGAGGCATCAGGCATCAAGGATCAAAATTCTAACACGCCATTCTGCCATACAAGACGAAAAAACTCTATGATTTCGAAAATATGTTCAAAACTGGAATTATCTCTTGAGGAAACACTGATACATCAATCGTCAAAATGGTGGCTTTAATGGACGAATCAGACACGGCTACGATAGCCCCGATAACTTTAGATCGACTGTGTAATAGACTACATTAAACGTAAGTAAACCTCCGTTAAATTAACAGGAAAACTAACCAGCGATTAGCAAAGAACCATGAAATAAAACATCAGTCTGAGCGTGAGAAGCACTCTCAGATTTGAAGGAATTAGACTGAAACGGTGACTTAAAAATAAGTTTAGTGATGCACTAAATAGAGGGACTGAACTATGTACTTCAAAAGTGCGTTCTTTTGATCAATTATCTTAGTAACTATAGTTAATATTTTATTGATATTTTTAGAAAGTAGAAAAACATTAAGTACTGTAAGTAGAATGTCATAGATTAATGAACCACGGGAAAAAAACCTGTTTTGAAATACAAAAAAGTCTCAAAGGAAATTTTTAGAAACACTTTACACAGCCTTTCCTCTACAGAAATAGTATTAAAAAAAACGTTTAAAATAATAATATCAAAAAACAATTCGCACAACCGACAACAGTCGCCTCCACCTCACGGTATGCGCTAGGAGTCACGAGCGCCGAGTTTATCGCCAACAAATACCTTCGCAGTGACAGGTAACGGGCCAGGAACCGAACCCGGGCCCTAACAGTGGCCTGGCCGTTTACTACGTATAATTCTGCAGATAACTTTGTACCAGATTGGAATGTCGGTATCATTGTGGTTATAAAATGTTTGGTTTATCTTACGGTTTGTGTTCGATTTCTAAGTAGGAGTTGGCTAATATGTGGTGGGTGTGCTCGATAATGTGAATCATTATCATTAAACAGGCTGGCAGGACATCGACGCGCAAACTGTAACCATGAATGCAGCACATGATTCTACATTCTAGACACTCTCCAGTAAAAAAAAATATATGAAACCGCGATTTTTTTTTTTAATAACCGACGTAAAATTTGAACTCAGTTGTGTTCAGAATCATGAACTGAATTCTGAATCCTTGGGAAAAGGTTGTGTGTTGATGTCCCTGCCATCCTGTATCATTTTATGATGTTTCGTCACAAATAACCGTTTTGTGACGTACTTTAGTTTACTAAACCACTAAACTTGGTTCAATTAAAAGATGATTTTATTTTCTGTAAGTACCTATTGTAACTTGGGAAAATAGTGAAAAATCCCATAATTGTACTTAAATTAAATGACGCTCGATTTTGCAAAAAAAATTGACGCAATTATTCACCCAACAATACTTTAAGGTCGTCACACTTTGACCCACATGGTGGTAACACCGTGGTAGACAGTCATTAGACCCATCTGTCACCACCACAATACCGTCTGGTGCATCACCAAAAACTAGCGACCAATGACCCTCACTTTCACTACATCTGACAATGGCTGAAGAGGTCAGCTCGTCTGGTTAGCACCGTCATTTGTTAAACCATAAAGAATGATTGCAAAGAATGATTGTGTGGGGGATGAAGACAAAAGAATGTCTAGGATTTGTATTGTTTTTGAGGCTAGATCCTAGTTTTGAATGTAATGAAGACCTCATTAATTTACGTGTTATTACTTGAAAAATAATAAAGCAATGTTTATGTTAACGAGCACCACGCTCATGGCTAAATCGTGGCTAAATAATAACAGCCGCACGGGTCAATCGAAAGTTAAGCTACGGTTCGTGGATGGGTGACCATCCATTACATAAGACCCCTCCATGCCTCGAAAAGCACGATAAGCTGTTTTTCCCGGTTGTCATTTGACAGCCAGAAGTACGTACGTAGTTACGGGTAGTCAGAAGCCCGAAAGTCTGACAAGCAGTCTTACCAAGGAGTATCGTATTACTGGCTTGTGGTGGTCAGATAGATAGTCGCTCCATATAAAATACTGGCACTTTGCTACATCCGGTTAGACTGAATGATGATTGTGTCGACCCATTAAGACTTTCCAAAGTATTCACGTAATAAATGACAGTAGGTATCTTTTGCTTTAGATTTGACAGAGGAAATCCAGTAAGCAAAGATTAAATCTCGGTAAAAATAGCTAAAAGATAAAAACAATGCTTAGATCGCCCTTTCTGAGCTTTAACTATCACTAAAGAAACCATACCCAACAAAACTTATTTATTACACTACACTACAACTCTTGGTTATAAACTAACATTTATATCCACTATAAAAAGCACAGTGAACAAACTCAAGCGAATCATCTCGGAACAATAAATTTTATTTGCGACGAAGTAATATAATAAAAATCATAAAACTTTTATATACAGACCATTATACTAGAATAAACAGTAAAACAGTTGTTATGATCTTTGAGCCGTGCTGGACATCATAACTTAGGGGTGACCGGCGGCAGCGGTGCAAAGAGTTTGATTCGTTCATTTGTATGCAAATATCTAGAAAACGCCCAACTACAAGGTGGAGCGACGATCTTCGCAGGGTGGCTGGTAGCAGCAGCTGGTAAGAGTAACCGAGAATCGAGCAGAATGGCGTGGCCTATGGCCAGCAGTGGACTTCTGTAGGATTATAATGATAATGAAAAGCCCAAGGTGGATATATTGCAATCGCAGCAATCGCCACCCTAATTGCGTAACATACTGTCAATCACAATCTGAACGTTTTAAGGGATGTTACTATATAGTCCACTGATTCATATACAGTCTGAAAAATGAGTCTGCTCAGCAACGTACCGTAAGTAACGAAATGACTGTTGTTGAACTGTCAAAATGAAAACCATTGCTACTGTTAGTGTTATGTAGTTGCCCCGCAGATTAATAATTTCATACGTTTCCCATGCTGATATTGATGGTTTCATAGTTATTTTTGAAATCCAGTTTTAAATTTAAACAGACAACCCTCAACACATCAAGGCTCTGTTAAATTGAGTGAGAAATTGCTATTTCTAGACGATAAAATTAATTTTGACGCTGCCTAAATGATTATAAAATTATTTTGTAACCTCAGTTGCACAAGAAATACATGTTTTTTAAGCCATCCCTGCAAACATGATGGACCACCATATCTATGGAAATGACAATCTTTACCGTCTGGTAGTCGTCTACTCTCGTCTGATAGTAATCTATTTCTTATTATATCTGATGCGGACACAGCTATATAGAAGTACCATTGACATGTAAATGTTGTGACATAAAGACTTGTACAATACATGTAGAACACACACATAAATACACTACCCGCCACACAAACACACATACTACAGGTATATCGTTATACCGTAAAAAATCTGAACTAAAATTACTAATAAGATAGTCACAGCTAAACTATAGACAGAGCAGCTAACTTTTTCAACGATAGTAAAAATATGCTTTTATTGGCCTTATTGTAGTCCCACGTAGGTAAGAGATACCGTGGCTCCTGGCACACAGCAACTGAAGGAACACGGGTGGGTTTTAGTCAGTAAAAGTCTGACACGAAGAGCGGGAGAAGTTATTTGATGATTTCCCACCTAAAAAATAAAGTAGGTACCTCTACTTAGCATAGTTTCAAAATCGAATGCCAAGTTAGAACCTAGTTGAACACCTAAAACCCTGATGTATAACATAGCAACACCCTCGTAATTAAAAATTTCAAAATAAAATCTAAATACGGCGGTTGCCTGTTTAGATTTTCACGAAATTGATATTTAAATTTTCCTGTTAACTGTATTCACATAAAAATAAAAATTAACATCAAAGCCATGTTATTCGTTGTATTTTTAATATCTGGTATATTGCCAAAGGGTTTCCGGAACCTAAATATTCCTAACACAGAAAGCTGGCTGTTTATTTTGGCCCTATCTCGGAAATTGTCCGTTGTCAAGTAAAAAGGGTTGTAATAAGAGAACCCGCCCTGTCACCCTGTAGTGTCTACACAACCTTTTAAGTATTTAGCCAAACCGTTGTTTACACGCTTTAAATTACGTAATTTTTGTACTTACCTAGCTACCTCGTCCGGTACATACTCAAGATACCAGTACTTAACTCGACTCAAAACGGGTGGCATGTAAATCAAGCTTTTACGACATCGTGTGAAGCAGCCCTTGTCTTAATAAGCACTTCACTAAAAAGCCCTGTGCATGGAAATTGTACGAATCTGAAAAAGTGACTCATGAAATTGAATATCAAATGACGTTAACTCTACCTGTATGGGGTTGCCATATAACTTCCCCCTTTTTAGAACAGGCATGAAATTCGTTTAGTCAGCCTTTTGCGAAACAGGATAAGAGGAAATCCTTTCACAATATTTGACTGAAAAACTAGGATCGTAAAGGTAAACTGAAAACTTTTTCTATTCATTCTAGAGGACATGACTTTGTCCTGTTTGTCTACTGATTCTTAGTCAGTAAGACATAACGGTATTACTAAGGGTAGGTATCGTATTACCCAGTTACCGTATTATGGAGGTCAGATAGGCGCTCCGTGTAATATAAACACTGGTATTCAGCTGCATCCGGTTAGACTGGAAGCCAACCCCAATATACTGGGAAAAAGAGTACGCAGATGATGAGGAGGACCACGACCGTATAGCAGTAAATACCTGATAAAATTAATAGTATAAATTGACCTATTTTCAAACCAGTAGTTAGACCTACCAATCACCTATTCCCATAACAATCACACTTACAGCCAAATACTTCAGCTCTTGACAGTTCAATATAAAATAATCGTACCAAAAAACAATGAGAAAAAAAGAAAACCATAAACCTGTCAATTGGTAAGAAAGTACGTTTGATAGAAACACGATATTTCCCTGAGGAGCCGCGAGTCGCGACGCTGGCAGCACTGACAACCGAGCCTGATTGCGAGAATTACAACGTACTTTTCTTTTTATTCTTTACAGAGGAAAATATTACTTGATCGATAGCTGTCACGTTTGTTTACATTGCTCGGCGGTTTTTTGTCGTTATTTATTTAAAATGGGTGCTTGTGGTACAAAAACACAAAATGAGTAAGGTTACTTAGGTAAGTAAGTAATTATTTCATGTTTAAGCCCAAGAGAGGCACAAAAGTATTTTTTTTAAGTTAAGTAAACCTTGCTGCCATGTTCGCAGAAGCGCGCACACAGGATTTCTTCGCTGTGATGCGCACGCGCTGCGCTTCTTTATTGAGTCGGATGCGGATCACCTCTAACGTTCTCCTGAAGACCTTATCTGAACGGTGGGATTCACCAATGCTGCAGGTGTGGATGGGGTGGCACTCTCTTCGCAACAGGAGATGAGTGGTTCTCCATTCATGCCCGTTTAGTTTAATATTTTGCGTACTAACATTAGTTTTTAAGACTGTAATACTAACAAAATGGAACCTGATTTCCGAATTAAACGATTATTATTATTATTAAAACATTCAATAAGATTTATTTCTCGTTCTTTCATTTATTCACTCTATCTTAATTATCATTGATTTCATATTTCTACTCAAGCTACTCAAGAAAACCGCATTATTTTACCTACATTCCGCTGCATTACCATAATCCCAAGACTTTAATAGTAACAGCCTGATTATAGTATAGATACATTTTTGAAATGCATCACCGGCGCACGGGGTGAATGAACTTTTGACGTTTGCTGCAATATGGCGGACGCGGGAAACCCGAGAGCACTTATTTAAATTGCCTCTTGACTATTTTTTAGTGGTTTGCGGTTTTAATAATTTTGTTTTATTTAATGTTGTTACGAGAGTTGTTTTTTAATGATTTTGTAGCTTAATTGCAATGTAATGTAGATCAATGAGTTTACGTACGTATGAGTTACAAATTGTGCAGAAAAAAATATCAACTGGACGTGTTTTAAATATATTAGGTAGAGGTACCTATTAACTACGACGAAAACATTTTAATGGTAAGTAAGTACTTAAGTTGATTTAGAATGTTTGAAATCAAAGTTATCCTTATGACACACACCTACCTAGTAAATACAAATTAAATAAATTATGCTTCCAGGTGAGCTAGATTCCATTAGTAAAGATTTCGTTCAACAATCCACAGTTACGACGAGAGACCAAATCTTATGTTTTCCGCATTTAGTTGAAGACTGCAGGATCATTGCATATAATCGTAATACGTTACCTAATTTAAAACCCGGCTTTGTGCCAGTTCACTGCCTCTAAGTTTCCGGTATTCTTTTATCGTCAATCCGACGCACTAAGGTCATTAGAATATAACCTAACTTAACACATTTCCGTAAAGTGCAAATAGCTTAGCTGAAACAACACGAGGTATCAAAACATTATTGTACTATAAAGACAAGTCTACACGCAGATAATTGTCGTAGGTTAGTGATTGCAAATGGCGCCCCTCCCGCCCACGCTCGCTCCAAATAGCGCCAGTGTTTTCCTAAGAATTATACCTATTTGCAGCAGACTTCTCTGATGATGGTATTTAGGGTAGAACTTCAAGTTGTTATGTTCTTGTCCTTTAGGTGATTGTGTTTAGACTTTTTAGCATAAGGATGTCGTTTCTTGCTTACCTAGATGGAATATTCTTAGGCTTGAATGTGATTAGCCAAATCAGAGATAAGCCTGGATTTGGGCGCAAGAGTTTCTATCTGCCGTTGAAATTAATTTAGCTACCTACCTTGTCAATTGGTCGGAATGATTCTAGGAAAAAATCAATGGAACCAAGCACCCATTGAATGGTTGACAAAATATGGTAAACAATACTCACACAATGATGAGAGCCGTGGTTCTCATTTCATAATTTATAGGAAACAGTAGTTCCGATCTAAACTTGAATTAATGAAACCCTTGAAAACTTTTCTTTACAAAATATCTAAGAAGAAATTGACTGATTATTAATAACATCTGCCGATTATCTATATTTACTAGTGATGTGCCGACTAGTCGGTAAAGCCGACTAGTCAATGATCGGCTTGGCCGATTTTTCGGCCATTTTGCAGCCGATTAGTCGGCTAGTTGGCCAAAGTCATAGTCGGCCCATTTCTAATATTTACCAATAGTACTAAAAATAACAAAATAGTTATTTAAGTGAATAAGCGACATTCCTGATATTAACTCAAGTACCTCTCAATATAGATACGACAAAAATCTATGGTACTCAAAAAATATCAGCGTCCGCGTCGTATTAAATTAGATTTATTTCATCAATAAAGATGTAAGCGAGTAGATTATATAATAATTTGGGGGGAAGTGGGAGGGAGGAACATTATCGCGAATTCGCTTGCCTTGAATTGAATTACCTTTAAATAAAACTGCGTGACTTGCTTCCATCCGGATAGTACTCGAAATCGAAAGTAGAAGGTGTAAGAAAATTTGATTGTTGGATTATTTTTTAGATATCGTGACGTAAAAACAATAACAGGTGAGAATAAAGACTTCGTACGTTTTTTTTTCGACGCGTCGTAGTAGGACTGCCTACATTATCTACTTGTTTACTCTAACCCAGTTCATCACATTACGGGATCTCAATTAGGTACTATTCGTTTTTGTATGTATATCGCAAGGATCAGAAAAAAAACTCCTTATTGGAACTAGGTTAAAAATAAAGATCATGTTCAGAAAAATCGTTAATCATCAAACATGAGACTGTTTAACCACCAAAATCCAATTCATCAAATTGAAAGTCCGCCCTGCCAACTGGGACTGATCCCTGTAAAAACTTCAGGATACCCACCCTAGGTATATAAAAACTTGAGTGGCAACGTAAGAGCGGTCCATTCAGCCTCCCCGACCTATCTTTATGTACTTAATGAAAGAAGTACAGTAAGCCAACTCTATGTTCAATGCAAGAAAAAAAAAACAAGTTGGCGATTTAGAAAATGTTCAGCGCACCGCTTTTGATTGCAAGATTGCCTAGCAAAACATCCCACAGCCTACGATCATCGAAAAGATTAAGTTTTTGCCTGCTTTTTGTGTACTAATGTTGTAACTGTCATGAAAGGATGTACACGACGAAGACTTCGTTCTTTGGTTACAAAGTCAGCCAGAAAATACAAAATTGAATTCAACAAACAGCAACTGCTAATGCATGGAACGATGAACAAAAGTTTATCTCTCATACCTACTGAATACCAATTGATTGCGTACCATACTTACAATAAATAAGTAAGGGTTGGAACAAAAACAGTTATTTTTAAAAAAATTATAAAACAAGCAGTTCAAATGGTTTTAAACAAGTGTTTTTTTTTTTCGTTTAGAACATTACTTCAAATTAATTCGACCTATAATGTTTAATTTCTAGACTAGATCTTTTCAAATTCGCCATAGTAAATTAAATATTTACAAAAAAACTATCAATGGATGAACATTTATTTGATGTTGCGTATCTCTAATCAATACTGAACGCTTTACATTCACCTTGTATGTTCTATCTAATGTTGATTTTTAAATTGAACGACATAGGGACTTTCCTAGCGGGACTATACCGGCGCGCCGCGCCGGTCGGTATAGTCCCGCTATTTATACTCCTTAATATTAATTTATTTTCATTTTATATCCATTCATTCGACATGAAAAGTAGCTTTAAAGCTTGTTTTTTATTATTGTTTTATACAATGCTTAAAACTTGTTTTAATCTGTTTTTCAACGTGTGATAAAAAACACGGTTTAAATTCAAACTGTTTTAAACATGTGTTTTATTTAAAACAACTTGATTTCCTTTTGACAGTTTAACAACATTCGTTGCGTTGTTACCGTTGTCGAGTAACATTTTGTTCAAAATGAACAAAACGCTCCGGATTGTGATTGTAAGTGTGTTACGGAATTGGGGTGCCAATTCTGTTGATGTTCATGCGAAATGATATGACCTTGCTGGGAAAGCAAGGTCATTCCATTTCGCCTAAATTCTTGTGAATGCAGGTCACACTAAAATTGACCTTCTGAGCCAATTCTGCGCTAATAAGGTTACCTGCTAAGGGCTATAACAATTGGGTATCAATAGGCATCGTATTGTGAGAGAGTTTTACAGTTATTGTTTCAGCCTTACATCGACCCTTTTTTTTTTTTTTTTTTGGGTGGGAAATCATCAAATAACTTCTCCCGCTCTGGGTGGAGCGGGAGGGCGTGTCAGACTTTTACTGACTAAAACCCACCCGTGTTCCCTCAGTTGCCTGTGTGCCAGGGGCCGCGGTATCTCTTTCGAACAACCCGCACCCCTGGCAGGCATCGGTCCTTGCGAACCCCACCTATTGGTGCTGACATCTCTTTGAGGCGCGCGTGGAACACAACGCGCCGTCGACCCGGGCTTGGTCCTTACCGGACAGCGAGCTACCCATTACTCGCCGTCCGCAAGCCCGCGCCTACGGTGGCCGGGAATCAGCCTGGGATTCCCGACGCCCAGGGCTTCTCCCGCGGCGACTACGGCCGTGAGGGCGCATATACTGCCTCTCCCTCACGTGCGCCGCCTCCCTCTTTGCGAGCATTACTGCTTCGCAGAAGGAGGTGACGGCTAACCATTCACTCTCGCTCCGTACCATGGCCTGCACCAGGGCCGGACGCGAGAGATCGCCGCCGCCGATCGCCTCCACGAGGACACGGCGGTGCTCCGCCCAAGCCGGGCAGACCGCCACCGTATGCTCCACCGTGTCCTCAGGGCGATCTTCGCAATGGAAGCACCCGGGCGTTTCCTCCCGCCTTATACGAAACAGGAACCTCCCGAAACAACCGTGTCCGGTGAGGACCTGCGTCAGGCGGAAGGTGAGGACGCCATGCCGCCTCTCAAGCCATACATCGACCCTTATCCTTACAACTTTGATGGAGACAAATTGGCTGAAATTAATAGAGCTGTGTCCAGAGCGAATTTCCCGGAAAACTCTGAAAATTGTACCGGGATTTTGTGTTTTGTGTCTTGTGCCTAGTATTTGACAATTGAAGAGTGCTCTGCTGCGGCTGCGACATTTATATGGCATAGGTCAACATATTTTTCATAAAGCTTTTTTATTTTTGATTTTAAACGGGTTTAACTGATAGAAATATAAACATTTTACATATTATTACGATTGTGCGGTTATTACCTTCACAATAAGAAATAAATATATTCGTGACAAATTCCTCTCATCTTTCCTTACCTAATTATATAATCCTAACCTCTTCAGACTTCAGAAGCCTTTGACTTAAAGATGAAAATGAGGTGAACACAGTCTGTTTTTCTTGAATTACACTAAGCACGTGTAACAGTAACTTCTGGTAGGTACTTAGTCTTACATGTGCTATTGTAGCGTGGTATTCAAGCACGTGTAGTTACTGAAATTAATTATTCAACGTTTATTACTAGGCGAGTGTGTGAGAAATTATTTTGTGTTGCTTCTCTTCTGTACGTCTTGTCTTGAAATTATTTTAATCTATATTACGAAAGGTAACGTAGGTAGGTAGGAAATATAAATAGGTCTGAAATAAAGTACCTTTTTAAACGACTCCTAGATTGTACCTATGTAAAACAACAGCCTACGAATATGAAACACAGAGCTCGGCAGAGAGTTGTGCGACTTATAAAAAGATCAAGTTTTTGCCCTATTGCAGTATTTATACTGAAAATCGTGAGCATCACTTAATAATTTCCATCTGATGCCAATATGCCTTAAATATACTCAGTAAAGTTCATCCACCAACGCCATTTCAAAGCCTCACAGCCTGTACAATCCAGACAACCTCACTCAACCTATTGACACGAAATCTATCGAAAAAATATAAAAAAGAAACACACCCGGTCATTAACCAATGTGCGTCATTTTACACGACACGAAAGCTTTCTTCCGAATAACCCTCATATTTTGAATGGCGCATAACATTCATACTCGCTCTCCAAGACTACACCTAGAGGGTTAATGAGGTGTCAAACGGTATGTTTGGATCGTTCCGACACCTTTTGAAGGCTTGGAGTGAGGTTTTTGAGTTAATGTAGTATGTAGAAGGGTTATGGGTTAGTCTAATGCGTTAAATGTATTGCTTCTGGTTTGTTTCTTATTCTTAGTAACATATTTATCGAAGATATACGGGCTAATGTTAAGTTACAGTGAGTTAATGGTTCATTAACTTTTATTGACGTCTGAGAGTGTGGGATAAAACTATTCCTGCCAGTTTTTGGAAGCCTGGCCAAGTCCTTAATCAGTAAATTTACTGGTATATGTCTTCTTAGCTGCTGTGATTGACCAAAGTAATATTTAGACATATAATTCATATGACTTTAAGAAATCAAAATTGAATATATTTTATTTCACACTATTTTTGTCACTTCGCCCGCGTCGAGGGCGAAGATTATCCCCCGGGAACTTACTACCGGGATGAAAAGTATCCTATGAATTAATCCAGGTTATGATCTATCGGAGTGCAAAATTTCATCCAAATCCATTCAGCCGTTTTTGCGTGATGGAGTAACAAACATCCTAACATACAAACTTTCACATTTATAATATTAGTAGGATAAACCTACATGGGCACTCATGAACGTCAGAAGCTAGGTACACGATTTGTCGTTTCCTATCTAAGTAGAAGAACCGGAAAGAAACTTTACGGTAACTCGTTTTAAAATTATTAGTATATCTTTCAGTTCAAATCTAAGTCACAATGTCAAAAATACATCCCCAAACAATGAGACATCAACAACGGGGCTTCACGTTACTTAAGCGACATTGTCGCATGTCACCATCACATCACGGGCGGATCGATGCCCGGTGTATCACCCGCCGAGGGGCGGCATTTAAATACCGAGGACAGGGTTCAAGGGTAGTGTCGATTGATTCACGTATGATCGATTGACTTGTTGTTTCCGTGTTTGGTGAAGAAAAATTGGAAAGAAGGTTGATGAGGATTTTCTATTCTGATAAATGATAAATTATTTTATTTCTGTAAGTAGGTTGGTACAAACACTTTTAGACGTCGATGATATTTTTAAAGTAGATGAGGTCGGCATTTTCTTTCTGATTACTCTGTGAAGAAAAGCCGAAACAAAGTTAGTTTCTTTTAAAGTCTAGACATAATCTTGGATAGATCATGTGAAAACCAATAAGATCATGGTCTCTTGAGGAAATAACCACAGAGATTGAATGGACCTTATTCTATCTAATTAAATAATGCCTTTGGTTAATGCTGACTAAGAATGTTTTTAATTGTGATCATTATTTCCACTTGATACTTGTAGTAATTCATAAATTTAACTACCGCGAAAATATTGTTTTCAAAAACAGTTTAACAAGAATTTCCTATCGTTATTTAGCTTGAAGGTCAGATTGAGATTCTTATCGTTTTCAAATTTTCCGAAATCGAAGAGTCCAAACCGTTGGCCTTTTCGATGTGTTATTTTATGTGTTTGAAGAATGAAGAAGTTGGAGGGAACGAGGGGCGTGGTCAAGAAAGCTGCAACAGGAGTGCGGATAGTAAGCGACAATTGCAGCCGCCGCGGCGCGGCGGCGAGGGGCCACGCTGTGTTTTGGATTGACAGCCGACGGTGACAGAGTCTCTCTACCTTAGTATTGCGGTTTCTCGATGCCAAGTGATTAGCTAATTAATTGCTCATTTATTCTATCAGTTTGTCAGGTATTCCTATATTCAGTTTTGTTTAGGTAGGTACAGTTGATTAGTGATTCCTTTTTTATAAAACCTGCTTCTGATAGATAATAAATGTATTTATTCCTGTAGGCACCATCCATAATACTATAACAGTAACTATACCTACTATCTAACTAGACAAACACGTAAGCTGCCTATACCGACCATCTGTACCCAAAAACCCCAATCTTCCTGGGAGACTATTAAAAATCGGCAACGCAGCGGTTTACGAAGCCAATCCGGGAAGGGACGGCTATAACCCAACTACCCGTAGTACCCGACTACCCGGGTAACCCGCGGCATATGCTAATGTATCTAGGGCAAGTTGACCCCACATGTGGCGTACTACGCACTTGGGAAGCTAGAGTAACAGGGTGATTTCGTATTGACCTATTTCTGGTATAGCTTTTGTTTTGTTGGCATTTTTTCTCATGGGAGTCAGAAAAAATAATGTACATAGTGTAATATCTTACATAAGACTTCCTGCCACTTTATAATACTACAAGGTTGCTTTTCCTGAAAGGTATTCCTAAAATATAATATCTTGCTATGTTAGTAGGTATTGGTAAATTAAGTTGTAACTTCCCGGATTTCCGTATACTCGCGTTCTTCTATCCTCATAGGAAGAAAGATATTTTAAACAATCCTACACGTCTCTACTCTACAATCGCCAATCTAGTGCCCTTTCGAGGTAAAGCTTATTATTTTATGGTAATGTCTTTGTCTGTAGTATTTGCTATTTTAGGCCCATTTAAGCACTCTACTAAAGAGCGGGGCAGTCTATCTAGTTATTTGCTAGTCAATGAAAATAAAGAATTTAAATGTCACGTTTGTTTTGAACAAATGTCATTACAGTCATTCATTATACATAATATTAATATAATTGAAAAGTAAACCGCTGCGGAGCGTAACAATGGGCCTTGAAACAGTACTTAGTGGGCCTCAATGCGCTGACGCAGCTAAACTCACTACCTTGTGAGTAGTGACGTAGCCATGTGGCGAGAAAAAAATTGGCAAAAATAAATATAGGTACTATGATATGTTTGAGTGTCTGCCTGTGGGAATTACCGTAAAAGAAGCGTGTTACAGGGTTATCGCGAAACATAGTTAAGTAAATAAGGTGATTCCAAAATCTATGCTAGGTAGGAAAATTAAGAAATGTATTTCTCAAAAGAACATACATGGTTCACTTAAATATGAGAAACTTAACAAAATATCCTGGTCGTTCGATCTATCAAGTTCATACAGCGGCAGCGGTTTATAGTGATTTATTGTTGGTTTGCTAAATACAACTTTAACCTCTTTAAAAAAATGTTCAATGATTTAGAATCTCTGATCTCTTTCGATAATTTACTATAAAGCTGCACTCCCTCAACCTGGATAGTTCTTCTTCCGCACAAGGTCCTGACTGAAGGCAGTTCTATACTTTCCCTGTTCCTAGTGTTGTAGTGGCGAGTTTTGTGCTTGAAACTGATTTGTGAGTGTATTTTGTTTGTTACAATTTTTTTTATTAGTGTGCATGTGTGATATAATAAGTATAAAGTTTTTGCAGGTTAAATAGTTTAGTTTTAGCGTAAATTTATTTCGTAATTAAATAGAACTTTGATTGCTTTGTTTTGTGTTAAGTACTTGTAGGTCATGAAGATGTGTAATTGCGGCCTGTCCCCAAACTTGAACAATGATTATGACGGTAAATCATTTCTCTGTCTTCTTTAACAGTATTCTGTCGTTTATCCTGTGTCCTATTTTCCTTTTTAGATAGCGTTGTAAAAGTAAATGTTTTTGTTTTAATTTACCAACAAACTGCGTCACATCTCAGCTGCCTACATCGTAGGAACCAAACGCTCTATTTTCTAACAATGTTGTTGTTTACTGTTCGTCCCAGCGCCCTATTTGAAGCCAGGATAGAACTGGTTCTGCTGACCCCATTATTTATTGACCGTGAACCTCTAAATAAGAGAAAAGAAACCGTGTCAACGAAATTAACTAAGAATTAGAACAACGAACGCACGCACTATTACCACAAGTATATTATATACAGAAGGCCCAGAGGCATGCGTCTTCCTACTATACTACTAATATTATGAATGTGAAAGTTTGAATGTTTAGATTTTTGGATATTTGTTATTCAATCACGCAAAACTGCTGAAAGGATTTGGATGACATTTGGAACACAGATAGTTTATAACCTGGATGGAACACATATAGGTTACTTTTTATCCCGGTAGTACATTTCCGACCACCACTGAAGCTGCTGGAAAAAGCTAGTACATATTTCAAATTAATCTGGTTTCTCGTGTCCATCTGTATGAGCGTGTTGTTCTTCTAAACTCCGCGTCAAATTTGATGCGGTTTTCAACATCAAAGAATTGATTCCGGAAGGTTTAGGTACGTAATAAGAGCATTTATTATACTTAGATATAATAATTAAATCTCGTAATTCTGTCAAGTCGTAAAACCGTATAAATCGGGAGGGGAGGGGGGGTGGCTAGTTAGAAACGGAACTCGTCTGTTCATATCTTCTAAATCGTAAGAATGGTTTCCCATACCCCGCTGGCAAAAAATCGAGTTTTTGTGTTAAAACACGCTTTATTATGCACCTGTATTTTAATGGGTGCCAAGTGCTAGATCATCTCTTCCAATTAAAGTAATTTATCTATTAGTTTGTAAAACATATACTTGAATTTCGCCCAAGAGATTTCGATTGAACTTGATAAGCAGCATAATAATTTGCATAATTATATTTATTCCCCCATAAGCTAAGGTTCAATCTTTCATTGACTTCAAAGGCCCTAGTGTGAGTTTCCTTTAATCATCGGCGGCACTTCACCAATTCAGGGCCTGGGAGCCCGGCCGTTACAACTATTCCTATTTGTGTTGGTTTCTGGATCAATTTAAGCGTTAATGCTCTGGTTTTATTTCCATGTTTATTTCATTTGTAACGAGTTGATTTTCTGCAAATACAACAACGCGAACAGTGTTCGGGGCCTCACACACTCGCAGTGATGGCGGTGGGCCTCAATGATGTCAGACATTGTCGTAGATCTAATAGAATCCGTAACTACACTGGTACCTACTTATTACGTTCTGTTTACAACGTAAGCCAGCAAATTCAAAGTGAAGTGAAGTCAACAAATTACTACCCGAGACATCAGATTTTTTTTAATTCAGGTAAAAAATTATAGTCTATCTGGGCATATTATTCACGCGATATAAGTTTACAACAACCACTCTGAAGTTAAAACCGAATCATCAAAACAAAACTTGCCGAATACATAACCTGTTTCACTTTTTGCTAAAAAAAAAAACAACCGTCTTCCAGAAAAAAACACTACAAAGTGAAAAATTACTTTAATTTCGGAAATCGGTGACTTTGGATGTATTTTATTTCATTTTCATGTCACCAGTCTACGACTTCCGAAATTAAAGTTATTTTTCACTTTGTAGTGTTTTTTTGGAAGTCGGTGGTGTTTTATTTTTCACTTTTTAGTTATAGTACCTACCCCAAACCAATTCGAAATGTCATCATCCTTGAGGTAAAAACAATGCATATTTATGCGATAGCAGCAATCGCGGTTGATTTGCTGAAATTTTTTGAAGAGTTCCGTTGTCTGTCTCCGAAACGCATCATCAGATTTACATGAAATTTAAATGGGACTACACAGGAAGCACCAGCTTTCAAATAAAAAGAATCGTCAAAATCGGTTCACCCAGTCGAAAGTTCTGAGCCAATAAACATTTTTTTTTAAATACAGTCAAAACCTCCTCCTTTTTTTAAGTCGGTAAAAACAATACCTAGCATGAAAACATAGAAATAGATAGAATGAAACGATACATAAAACAATATTTCGCTGTAAAATATCAAAAAAACGATCATAATCTCAGGCACTAAAGTCAAAGCAGAGTAAATTGGTACAAGTTTGAAACATAATTTTACTACACACTACGATTGAAGGTGGGCCTCTCGGCTGCGCGAGCGCCGATGTGACGTAGAACATCGTAATAGCGCCGTTTATTCGTTTCGCGAAATCGCGACGTAATCTGTGCTTTTATCGTACCAACTGAAAAAAATGCATGCCTTAACTACTATTCTTTGAGGTTTTTCAAAGAAAGAACTTTCAGTTAAGGAGCCAGTCTAATCTGTCAGGATATTAGAATTAGGAGCTAATATGAAATAAATAAAGGTGTACCTAATGAGTATTCTATCTATCAATAATGGTGTCCCCTTGTTTCGCAGACGGAAATTTCATAGAATTTCGTTTTTCAGAAAATGTTTTATATAATATTTGGACCTTGTATTTTTATTTCGAATATTAGACGATTTACTTGAATGAATCATATTTCACAGAAATACGATTCAATGAATTTTTAATCACATTTTTTTGCTTAACAAACTTATCAAACAGTAGAATTATTTTTTAACGAATATTGTTTGTTCGGTATGAGAAAAAATGTATGTGAAACGAAATTCTATAATAAAACAACGTACAACCATCAATAATACTAAGCTACACCGGGAGTTAAATATTTTAATCAAACCTGGTTCCCACACTGTCTGCCTACCTACGTTTGCATCAAGTTTTAATTACACGCGATCCACCATCGTCTGCCTTAAGTCGCCTCTCATCAAACTATTAAAAGCAACAAGGCTAACAACCTACCCATTCACAGCCACAACACAGTATTCATCAACACATCCTAGTGGCTTACCTACTCTAATATTTGTATGCGAAAAAATATCGTACGTTAAACAGTGGGCCTCAATCGCATGCGCACGTGACGTAGACGATCGTAATAGCACTTTTATAGGTGCCACAGAGTAGACATTTACAGTATGTCCACTTTTTAATTATGTGACGAATACTGCATTATGGTTCAGGACGTGCTAATAGCTACTGTAATATATGGACTTTGAAATTCTCAAAAGGCAATAAATTATACATGTTTACTAACAAAAACCTCGACTAATTACACAAAAACCCTAGGCCACATAAAACCTGGAAAATCACTCCATAAAAAACGTATTTTCTTATTGAATGAGGAGGACTTTCCTACCTAAATTCATCACAAAATTCACCTACTGGACAAACTTAAGAATTCTAAATATGGTTAAAATACAGTATTATATGTTTGTCAATCAAGATGTTTAGTTGCCAACTGGACCCTATTTCTAAGTACGCTGTACGTCTGTTCTTTCGCCTGTCCAAAGGCTGTTTCTTTTGAACGTAACGAGTTGCAATAACAACCAATCATAAAATAAAAGAAAAAGGGAGTCTCCGTATAAGAAACGTTATCCGTATGGCAGCCGCTTTCTTTAAGAGCAGAGCTTCTGCGGTATATATTTTTAGTACAAATAGCGACACGTACCTCGCGATAATTGACTGCCAAATGTTGTCGTTTCTACGTATTTTTGTATCGTTTATTTAATGTATTAGTTGGCGAATTAGTTAAGCTTAGACAGATCGTAGACTAATATTATGGCGGACATGCCGGTATTTTTTACGCTGTGGCTGGTTTTTTGAGAAAATAGCTAGTCTTTAAATTAGAATAGAATAATCGTGATTAAATACACCACGTGGATTAAATACACCACGTGGATTTAAGATATAAATGTGGAAATCTCTTAGTTTGAATGTGTGTCTTTAAACTTTACTCGTATACACAGACGCGACGCGACTCTAGTAGAACAATGTCTATGAAATTTTACGGAAATTGTTCTACAAGAGATGCGTCGAGCTGTCGTATCGCGTCTGTCTGCGGGAGCTTTAGTCCGAGTATTCATGGAATATTTGGATCGAAACCATCCATCCACCCGCAAAAGGTTGCTTCCTAACAATTCAATTTACGACGTTCACACAAAAACACTTAGCTTTAGCCCTAGTTCTAGGGCAAGTATTCCAGCCTTCAAACTTCAAACATTCCGAAGATCTGGATGAAACTAGCACAAAAAACAGTCTCCTCTAGCCACTCGTGCGGAGAGGGGCTCCAACTAAAGGGGGCTGCGGTCAGAGCCCCCGAGTCTGATGAGAAAAGGGTGCTTGATCTATTGTTTAAATTTTTCCATGGGTAGTGGTTCTGGAGACAGTTTTTTTTTTTCTAGTTTCCATTGACAGAAGAGACAACATTGATCTGTGTTAATTGTTCATTTCAGAACTTACAAAAGGAGAGACTATTCAAAGTAGGTACCCCCCCCCCCCCCGCACATCCCTCCAGTAATCCTACTTTGTATGTTTGGATGTTTGTTACTCCATCATGCAAAAACGGCTGAATAGATTTGGTTGAAATTAGGCACACAGATACCTAGTTTATAACCTAAATACTACTTTTAATTCTGGTAAAACGCGTCCCCGTGGGATAATTTCCGACAACAACGAGGGTGAATCCGCGAGCAAGAACTAGTTCTTAATACCGCCTACAATAATTGACACCTCATTCAATTAACCTAACCCCATACGACTTACAGATACCTATGTATAAAATAAACAAAAAGCTAAAATGTAGTCAAACAAAAACGCCAAAAAACGTGGTTACATCAAAATTTTACGAATTCAAATGATCGAGTTTCATACCAGTACGTCAGTCAAGGTTCCTCCATACCTGTGTGTATTGTATCGATGTCGTTTGGGACGATAAAATGTTTCTATCGATCGGAATTTACTCGAAGCGTGTATTGCTAACTATGTAGTTTAAATTTTATTGAATATTCTGAGTTTAAGGGTTTCTAGCTTATTTTAGCGTAGCATAAGCAGCTTATGGCGTTCACACTGCTTGGACGCTGACCTTCCTTCGAGAGGGACTGGGCAATAAACTAGAGGTTGGTAGATGTCACATGTCTTCGATTTTTTGGTTTTAGGACATGCCGGTTTCTACTTGTCTCTGGTATTGCAGAGGAGTAATTGCGTAACGCACTAACAGTAGGAATGGTTTTAATTTTGATAGTTCAACAACATTTATTACATTATTTACGAAGCAATGGATTAGCAACATCCTTCAAAATGATTCAGATTCTAATTGATAGTGTGTTACGCAATTAGGGTGCAGGATGGTACACACTGCTACACATCAAGCTATACATTTAGGGTGCAGGATGGTACACACGGCTACACATCAAGCTATACATTTAGGGTGCAGGATGGTACACACGGCTACACATCAAGCTATACATTTAGGGTGCAGGATGGTACACACGGCTACACATCAAGCTATACATTTAGGGTGCATGACGATACACACGGCTACACATCAAGCTATACATTTTGGGTGCAGGATGGTACACACGGCTACACATCAAGCTATACATTTTGGGTGCAGGATGGTACACACGGCTACACATCAAGCTATACATTTCCAGTTTACGCTGATCTTGCACTGTACGGAAATCCTATACTAGATCCGCTTACATATGCGAGATCAGCTTATACTGGAAATGTATAGCTTGATGTGTAGCCGTGTGTACTACTGATTGGTGGTTGATTTGTTTTCCTAACGCGCCACTTTTTAGCAGAGTAGTGGACGACGGGCCTAACTATTAAAAATTATAAAATACATGGGACAGTAAATCTAAATGAAAAAAAACTTTCTATTTTCTGTTTCGACTGGTCAACGATGTAGTAGGATAGGTTATAATGTCTGGAGTGACTTACTTTGATCTGATGCCAAGACGTTGAGGGAAACGTAAGAGGCAGTCTACACAAGAAATTAGGTCTGACAGGTTGTTTAAAAAAAAACTCAAATTATCATGTTCTTTTAAATTTTTGTCTAGCCGTATTGCGTAAGTAGGTACGTGTGTCGTTAAGAAAGATTGTTCTTTTATTTTATTTTCTATCACGTTTTTGAAATTATAATAATTTTCAAAATTGGCAAAAAACAGATGTTCTCAAAAGAATTTTAACTTGATAACTAGATCATCGATACCTACTTAAACTGCAACTTGACTAACCAGATTTAAAAAAAAAAAACAGTTAAAGTAAACCCACTAGTGAATTAATGATTCATTAACTTTAGTTGACGTCTGTGATTGTGACGGTTATTTAAGTTAAAATAATGTAAACCAGTAGGCATAAAAATCTAATTCTTTCTGTTATCGTAAAATAATAAAAGCAAAAGTACAACAGAGTAGGTATTTTTAAGTAGTCAAGAAAATTAATTGTTTAGCAAATTGTCTGTCAACTTACATACTTTTAATTAATATGTCCGTAATTATTTCCCTTACATTCAAATCACAATTCTCATTTTTGTATGAAATACAGTTAATACAGTGTTGCCTGTGGCTACCTTAATAAATTAAGACCACCAGCCAGGGCTTAAAAACTTAAAATTTAACCTACTGCACGGTATTGGCATCCCCGGTGGGCTACGGACCTCGGCTTAGGGCGTCGCTGAAAGAGGCAGCAAGGGACGGGCTAGTTCGGGAGCCTTTAACTGAGTAGTCGCAGAGCGGATAAAAACTAGTCTGTCAACTACCTGTGCTTAGCTTTTAATTCACGCCTCCTAACAAACGTACTGCACGCCTCTGAATACTTAAATACAACCATTACTATTGTTTTCTATTATTAATAATTATTACTCTTTGTACAATTCGCAAACAAAGAGGCAAAATATGCTGATACCTGCCCGAGGCGGAAAATCGGCTGTCGTGGAAAAAAAAAAAAGATTTGTCTAACTTGAGACTAAACTAAGCACGACTGTGATATTTGATTAGGCAGATTCAACTTAATTAATGAAACATTTCATGCACATTAGGATATTGACTAAGAAGATTTAACATCTTATAGACAAGCGTATACAATGATGGGTGTTCTGAAGCGATGTTCACTAGGTGGCAGCACTGAGACGTCAGGTCTGGGCACCTTTCAAAACTGTCAAAGCGCCTACGGACTGAATGGTGAACGAAAGAATGAAACGAATGACATCAAATATTTTAAGCTCATTGTCGAACTGGAAGACCTCTTGTCAAAAAGGCGCCAACTGGTGGCTTGAATTTTCATGAATACCCACCTTATTGCCGCCATCACACCCACAACTCCATGCACCAAAAACTAAGCAATCCATCAAAATCTTAACCTATCAATCATCAACATCTACATTTTGCCAACTATGTATGTTGAGGTCGGCTTCTAGTCTAACCGGATGCTGCTGAATACCAGTATTTTATATGGACCGACTGCCTGCCTATCTGACCTCCACAGACCACATCCCTGGTACTGGCTACACCTTGGTAAGACTGGTTTTCAGACTTCCGGGCTTCTGACGACCCGAAGCGACTGTCAAAGATCTACGAGTGACAGCCGAGACCAACAGCTTAATTTAAAGATGGTCACCCATCCACTGACCAAACGCGGCAAGCGTAGCTTAACCTGATCGATCGACCCGTACGGCTGTTATTACTTAGCCACAATAATGACCTATCAATCTACTTAGAAAAGTAACTACCAACTCCACTGTTTACTGAATATATCAGAAATTAATTGATGTAGCGTTCCGTTTTCCACGTTGAGGCCACTTCGGCCTTCTAAAAAGTAAACACGCGAATTATAAAAACATAAATAGAAAACATTACAATTATCAAACCAGGCAGTGGCGCGAATTGCCCTACACCCTTTAGTGCCTCGTCACCCGACCAAATAAAGAAAACCTATAATACGACCATAGAGTATTTATAAATCGCTTTTCAATTCTGCCGGGTTGTCGGACAAGGCCGATCGGTGTAATACTGTGCGTAAAACAGCAGAAAAAAGTATTACTTCATTAACGAGCAAACGCGCGACGTTTGGGAGCCAAAGATTATGATTTAGGTGCGACACTTGATTTTGATCGTGGTTGATAGAATGTTATACCTATTTTATTTTGTGTAGGTAAAGTGTAGCTGCACCTACGTCATGTTATATGCATCCATTCATCATGCGCGCGCGCCGGTGGCTGGTGTAATACTGTCGACCCAGGCCCGGCGCAAGCTTTTATATGTGAGCCATAATGCGAACATTTTCGTCTTACCTCAACAGTGGTGACCCCGACGTGATTACAAAGCTACAATGACATCCAACGTAGATTTGAAGAAAGACGAGCAAGAAGTGTCCGGTGTGTCAGCTACTCTTCGCATTCCACCGATCTGGCGCGACAGACTGCGGTTATGGTTCGCGCAGTTCGAAGCCATCGTTTCTCCACACAAGAAGGGAGACAAGGCAATGTACGAGCTCGTCATTGGCCAGCTGGAACGCCAGGATATCGACGAAATAGCCGACATAATCCTCCGACCACCAGAAACCGACAAATACGAAACGTTGAAGAAACGATTACTGCAGGTTTACGAAGAATCCGAACAAAGACAAGTCCAGCGATTGTTGTCTGAAATGGAACTAGGTGATATGAAGCCGTCACAATTATTGCGGCGCATGAAAAACCTCGCTGGTGACAACATATCTGACTCGGCGCTACGTATCATGTGGACGAACCACCTACCACAGTCAGTCCGCGCTGTCCTCGCAGTCAGCGACAACATCGCGAAGAAGTCAGACATCGACGATCTCGCGCAAATGGCTGATAAGATCCTGGAACATTCACATCCACAAACTATCGCTGCTGTCTCCACCTGTACAAGCCAAGCGACAACTCACGAGATGACCATTACAGAGAAACTTACTGAGAAGATTGACTTACTAACTCGTGAGATCGCCGAACTGAAAACGAATCAATCATCGTATCGGCACAGACGACCATTTCGAAGATATCGTTCCAGGTCACGAACACCATCTAGACCCCGCTCCAACCGCAGTGATTCATCGTTTCGAAATGATAGGACCTGTTACTATCATCGAAAGTTCGGAAAACAAGCTCAACGGTGCACACGTCCTTGCAATTTTGAAGACCCAAAGACGACCTCGGAAAACTAAAACCTGCGTTGGCTGAGGCGGCAACCGGCGCGAGAACACTTTCACACCGCCTATTTATCACCGACAGGAACTCACGCCTGTCGTTCCTAATTGACACCGGCGCCAACATCTCTGTCATTCCGAAGAAAGCCGGTATGAAGGCTACACCTACAAGTTTTTGCCTATATGCGGCCAACAATACTTCTATTTCCACATACGGTGAGAAGACACTCGAATTGGACCTCAAACTACGAAGACCATATCGCTGGAAGTTTGTTATCGCAGCAGTCAGCAAACCAATCATCGGCGCTGATTTTCTGAGGCACCATCGCTTATTAGTCGACATCGCTGGCGAACGACTCATCGATAAAGTCACGAACTTATTCGTAAGGGCACCAATGTCATACTCCAACGAGCCAACGGTACGAAGCATAGACATGGCACATCCGTACCACCAGCTTTTAGCAGAATTCCCCAACATCGCTCGACCATCATCAATGAAAGAAACACCAAAGCATCGGGTCGAACATCACATCGAAACCACCGGTCCGCCATTGTATTGCAAGACTCGACCATTAGCACCGCACCTCTATCCGGCTGTGAAGAAAGAATTCGAAACCATGATGCAACAGGGTCTGTGCCGACCAAGCAAGAGCCCGTGGTCAAGCCCACTACATGTAGTTCCCAAGAAAAATGGTGACATACGTGTATGTGGAGACTATAGAAGATTGAACGCGGTTACGAAACCCGACCGCTACCCAGTTCCACGTCTTAAAGATTTTACATATCTTCTCAACGGCAAAAAGATCTTCACCACATTAGACCTCTGTCGTGCATATCAACAACTGCCCGTGTATGGACCCGATATTGAGAAGACAGCAATAACAACACCGTTCGGGTTATATGAATTTCCTCGCATGTGTCCCGGACTTATGAACGCTGGACAAACATTTCAGCGGTTCATCCATCAAGTGCTCAGCGGATGCGACAACACTTTTCAATTTATCGATGACGTCATCGTTGCTTCTGAAAACAAGGACAAACATTATGATGATCTACGTGCTGTCCTACAAAGATTAGACGATTACGGGATTACCATAAACCCGTCGAAGTGCGTCTTTGGCAAGCAAACTGTCAAGTTCCTCGGCTATGATGTATCAGAAGAAGGAATCAAACCACCACTAGAAAAAGTCAAAGCTATCACCGACTACCCCAAGCCTGAAAACATTCAAGAATTACGACGTTTCCTTGGGATATTGAACTTTTATCGTGACAGTTTACCCAACGCTGCAGGTATTCAAGCACCACTGAATGCATTCCTGCACAACTCGAAAAAACGAGACAAAACCAAGATCAACTGGACAAAACAAGCTGAAGAAGCCTTTGAAGCGTGCAAAGTGGGCATACAGAACGCCACTATGCTTGCTCATCCATCACCGTCTACGAAAAACGCATTATCTCTAATGTGCGACGCATCGAACACCTGCGCTGGCGCTGTTATACAACAACGGGTCAACAACAATTGGATTCCTCTCGGCTACTTCTCAAAGAAGTTTTCTGATACGCAGCAGCGATACAGCACATTTGATAGAGAGTTGTTGGCAATCTATATGGCTGTGAAATATTTCCGCAACATATTCGAAGGACGTGAACTCATAATCTACACCGATCATAAACCGCTCACATACGCCATTCACAAACCACCGTCAGCTAGCGACACGCAGCGGCGAACACGGCAACTACTGTTTATCAGCGAGTTCACAACAGATATTCGGCATATTAGCGGAACAGATAACGTAGTGGCGGATGCCCTTTCGCGAGTTGAGACAATCGACGTACCAACTCCAATCGACTACGTACAGCTAGCTACAGCGCAAGAGCGAGACGACACGATACCAACACTTATCAAACAAACCAACATTCAACTAAAGAAAATCACGGTTCCCGGAACAATCAAGCCAATATACTGCGAAACATCGACAGGAAGCTTACGACCGTATTTGCCAAATGACTATCGTTGCATCGCTTTCAAGGCCGTGCACAACTCTAGTCATCCCGGCATAAGAACGACGCGGAAAATGATTCAAGATCGGTATTTCTGGCCATCAATGAACGTCGACATTGGCAACTGGGCAAGACAATGTACAGCGTGTCAACAATCAAAAGTACAACGTCACACGCGCAGCGACATCGAAACGTTCCCGATCAGCGAAAGATTCCAACATATACATATAGACATCGTTGGTCCGCTACCTACGTCAGCACACGGACACCGGTACCTGCTAACAATCATCGACCGCGCCACACGCTGGCCCGAAGCTATCCCAATGCAAGACATGACGTCAGAAACTATAGCAAATAACGTCTATGAAACATGGATATGCCGTTTCGGTTGTCCAACCACAATCACGACAGATCAAGGACGACAGTTTGAGAGTCAGCTGTTTCACGAACTCGCAAAACTATTGGGCGCTGAGAAAACCCGTACTACTGCCTACCACCCGCAGAGTAATGGAATCGTCGAACGTTGGCATCGATCACTAAAAGCGGCACTCATGTCAAGACTCGCGGACAACAACAAGTGGCTGAATGAACTACCTACAGTGCTCATGGGACTTCGTGCTGTAGCCCGGACCGATACCCATACAAGCCCGGCTCAACTAACATACGGACAAGCACTACGTCTACCCGGCGACTTCATATCACCATCTACGAGCAACACAAGAATGAGTCACGACTGTGCGGAACAATTACATCGAATTATCACTCAACTTACGCCATCGTATGTGCCGCATAGCAACAAGCGCAGTATGTTCGTGCATAAAGATCTGCAAACATGCAACTCAGTGTTTCTACGAATAGACACCATCCGCAAGTCACTGCAACGACCGTACGAAGGGCCTTACCTTGTCTTGGAAAGAAACGACAAGTACTTCAAGATACAGATGCCCGGCAGAACTGCAAACGTCTCCATTGACCGCCTTAAACCTGCGTACACAATCAACACAGACAGCGAACATCGCACCGCGAACATAACTTCAAGCTCAACATCATCTTCGACTACAGACCCTAAGACATCAGTGAATGATGAGCGGAGAACCAGATCCGGAAGGCTCGTGAAGATGCCCGTACGCTTCGCTTGAGGGGGAGTCCTGTAGCTGCACCTACGTCATGTTATATGCATCCATTCATCATGCGCGCGCGCCGGTGGCTGGTGTAATACTGTCGACCCAGGCCCGGCGCAAGCTTTTATATGTGAGCCATAATGCGAACATTTTCGTCTTACCTCAACAAAAGGTTTTAAGCGTTTTTGGTGAAGACTGATTAAACAGCTTGCCATTTTTGTTAAAGAGGCCATGGAGGTAAGAGTGACGCATCGTTGGCGCCAATAAAGATAGAATTATGTAAATTTTAAAAAGCCTACTTTTATAGACCATAAAAGCAGCAGAACTGGCTTGATGATAAAGGGGTTTAAAAAAATACTCGTAACGTGCAAATTATAGTTTCTATCGACCGTAAAATTCTCACCTTTCACCTAGACTAATTTAATATCTACGCCTCTTAAGATGTTTTTTTTAATATGTACATAAAAGTTACCTTTCCATTTTGTTTTCCTTCTTCATCAAATTATTCAAAACGTGCCATTAAAATTTATTTTTAATATCAGTAGGTATTACCACAGAACGATTTATTACGTTAATTTACTAAATAACAACATGACCTTTTGCTATTTTAATAATAAAAAAGTAATTTGTCCTATTAACTGCAATTTTTGTTTACGTGAAGAAGGAAAATAAATTGTTAAACAAATCTTTACATACGAAATATCTTTGAGGCTTCTGAAAAATCGAAACAAAGTATTTTTCAAGACTAATCAAATAATCCCAAGAGTTCCGTAATCTGGCGGGCCATGCGGGCACGGCTGTGCTCCCGCCAACATGAGCCAAGCGGAGCGCAAGGGCACTACCTACCTTTTCTCGAAGCGCCTCGTCGTTTTTTTGAGCCCTTATAATTTGGGTTTGGATTTGGATTATACCAGATAAACAAAATTCTCGGGATATGTTGTCAATAGCGGACTTATTAAACACAGGGCAGAGTTAGAAGCTTGGCTCTACTTGAGATCTGATAACTTTTTGACAGTGCGAGTCATATACTCGTATGGTCTCGTATGGTAATGTTTTTGGTGGGTATTATTTACTAGCATTCTTTTATCTTCCCACAAGCATCTGTCAGTGCCCAATTACCTATACCCTATAGGCAATTAATATTTTTCGCGACTTGACAGCTTTCTTGGTGTACCTCACGGCAAATAGAAAACAATTTTTCTTACATAGCTAAGTACTTACTTGTAGGTACCTCATCATCATCATCATTTCAGCCGAAACACGTCCACTGCTGGACATAGGCCTCCCCCAAGCTCCTCCACTTCGACCGGTCTTGTCCTTCCCACATCCAGCGGATTCCCGTGGTCTTCACAAGGTAATCGGTCCACCTTGTGGAAGGCCTTCCCAATCTACGTCTACCGGTACGCGGTCGCCACTCCAGAACCTTTCGGCCCCATCGGCCATCTGTTCTGCGAGCAATGTGCCCTGCCCACTGCCACTTAAGTTTGGCAATTCTTCGGGCTATGTCGGTTGCCTTGGTTCTCCTGCGGATCTCTTTATTCCTGATTCTATCACGTAGGGAAACTCCAAGCATAGCCCCCTCCATTGCCCTTTGGGTGACTTTAAGCCTTCTGATAAAGCCCATTGTGAGCAACCGTAGGTACTTACCTCAACCTAAATTTATTTTCTAGGTAACAACACAAATAGGTATGTACCTAACTACCTTAACTATAGTCCAAAATCGTTGGTTATTCATTAGTTGATTACAGTCGGTATTATCACTGGCGCCTCACATTTGCATATTATTGTAATCTGTGGCCGGGTTCAATAGTCGGGGCGCGTGGCGGGCGCCCAAACTCCGACCTGCGCCCGCGCAACTCTGCGGAAACATCGTGTTATTTACACGGATTTATGGAAACTGACTGAGTAGGTATCGATTAGAGATTTTTGTTACGGATATATGATAATTGTTTATCTATGAGTGCCAAATAGGTAACTTGATTGCTGGATGGATAGGTTAATTGATAGATTTTTCATAATATAATCTTAATATAATAAATACTACGTCGGCCGGATATACGTCGAATTACAAGTAACCCTGTATAGTACACCCACACACACCAGTTATTATCATATAGGTGTAGGCACACTCCGATATTCAACTGTCCCTACAATTTAATACGTATGCGAGTTGTCTGTAGGTACGCGTTTCCCCGCAATTCACGCGGGTAAAACTGTATACTACGTTTTTAACCGACTTCAAAAAGAAGCAGGTTATCATTTCGACATGTCAATTGTTTTTTTTATGTATGTTCGGGCATCCGTCATATTTAGACGGATTTGCAAAATTCTGTTCGAAAGGGGTTTATTCTGAAATGGTCCCATTAAAATTTTATATAGATCTGATGAAGCGTTTCGGAGACAGACAACGGAACTCTTCAATAAATGACAGCAAATCAACCGCGATTGCCGCTATCGCAAAAATATGCATTGTTTTGACCCCAAGGATGACGAAATTTCGAATTGGTGTGGGTTAGGTACTATAACTAAAAAGTGAAAAATAAAAACGTTTTCCAAAAAAAAAAAACAACCGAATTCCGGAAAAACACTACAAAGTGAAAAATTACTTTAATTTCGGAAGGCGGTGACAAAAAATTTAAATACATATCCAAAGTCACCGACTTCCGAAATAATAGTAATTTTTCACTTTGTAGTGTTTTTCCGGAAGTCGGTTGTTTTCTTTTAATAAGTTTTTTTACTAACACGAGAACAAGGTTAGATACAGTTCTGTTACTCCAAATCGGAAATAGCACAGCATAATTAAACAAGATTACCTACCCTTCGACAACTCTAGTTAGTATAGTTGGTATTATGTAACACGAACCCTACGGTTGAAAATTCTATATTTAAACCAGAGGACAAGACAGCCTGCAACCATTCATTTTCACAAAATGTAGGTCACTTTCCTATTTATACTTATGTCGAAAGTCGAAATACAAGACCAAAGGAATGAGTACATAAACGTATCTAATTTAAGCGTCGTTGATAAACATTTTATTATTTACAGAGAAAATGGTTTGAAGTTTGACATAAAGTTAATTGATGACGAAATATATGTACAGACGCCGCACCTCAAGCTTTCCCAAACTGTCAAATTTTCCCAATTGAACATTTTTGTAATAAAGTTGAAAAACTATCAAAGAAATTTGGCTGATTGGGGTAGCTTGATGTGCTGGCGTCAGTCCGTACATATTTCAACCCTATATTGGAATGTGTTGACTGTCAACTGTCCCTGTTACTGCCAGGTTCCCGCGTTCTGATCATGATCATTCAAGATCTTGCCTAAAGAATGCTACGACAGTAGCAGAGACAAAAAACCACTCACTTTTTGTCAAAAGACACGTTTGCAAAGAAATAAGACCCTAATTTGTTAGGAGAATTATGTGAGCTTTATATCCTTAGCACATGAGAGAACGTAGCTAAGTGCAATAAGCAATCAACTTCCCATCTTTACCATCCTAATTCGTAAGCAAGATGAAGTAAAGCAAAATATTACATCAACACAAAATATCTAAGCATCTCTTCTGAAAACTCTCAGCGAAACATTCTGGTTTCCTTATGTTCTTCAAAAGCTAAGTGTTGATACACACAGTTCAGATGATGGCTGAATTATCCAGTGTTTAGCGGAAAATACCTAGTGCTGAAATAAGCTAAACTGAAGTCTGGATTTTTATCTAGAACGGCGTTTATACAATGTACCTAATGAATAGCAGTGTGGATGGATGAAAACCTTCCCTGTTAGCTCAATGTTTTTAAATTTTTGCTGCAATACTAATTATGTGCAAACTTATTTTTAGGAATGTTTTCCTATGCATAGTAAACATCTTTTGAATGGCGTTAGACTTTTGATATAGGAAAATATTGATGTTTTAAGCCAAAATAAGTTTGCAAAAGGCATGAATAAAGATTAGGTGCTGACATGTTTCAGCTACCATGCTTAGAACTGAAAAAGCTCATCAGTAAGTTTTTAAGAACACAGGCTGTAGGAATAAAAGCCGTCGGCTACAGCTTCATAAAATGTGGTTTTATTTGACATTCCAGGAAACCTTAACACCAAATATAAAAATAGGTTATTAAGCAGATTGTAAACGGCAAGGCGTTAGTGTTTCCGATCTTGGCGGATAAATTGACCAATTAAGTATAAATTCGCCATTACTTATCCATAAATATAAAAAAACCACACTCCAACATTGAAAAGTTCAAAAATAACCATAATTTAACAAACACTCTCCATTGAAACTTCACGAACACATACATATATGGTCATGTAATAACATTATATCATCGTAATGTAATGTATAATATAACGCGAACTTATACAATAACAGTACTTCCGAATTCGCGCGATATTAGACAAGTTCGCGACGCCATCTTTGTTTTTGTATCGTTCTATATTTGAGCGTAACGGCCATTCTCCTTAGTTTTCGTGGACACATGTTGCGGTATAATTAGAGTATCAGGAAGTAATAGATTGATGTTGGATAAACTGGCCACAGGTCGTCCTGAGGAAAATACTTTTAGTTTCGATTGTACGCAGTTTTCGCCTTTATTGGCAGTTACTCGGGTCTAAATTAGAACCAGCACCATTATTGCTAATACATTTCTTCATATGTTTGACTGACAACGTAAATAACGCAATGAATGTTGTTGAACTGTCTCAATGATATTCAAACTGTTAGTGCGTGTCTTGGTGATGGGTTTTGGAAGCTGTCTATATTATATTGTAGTTACCGGAACAATTAATCTGAATTTGAATACAAAAAGACCTTACCATAAATACATAATAACTTACAGTACTTCGGTCGCTTGGTACCTTCTTTCATTACTCCGTGGTTGGTACGTATTTTCTTTCTTCTTATTTCTTTATCTAAAACTAACATTAAGACATGACGTGTAGTAGTTACAACGTTAACACGATCTAAATTGATAGCGAGTGTTCGGGCTTGATCTACCACAACTAATACTTTGGGAGCGTTCACGATGACTGACGCAATTGCAGTGGTAAACAAAACATTCTGTATAATTCGAGGCTAATTTCGATAGCAGGCATCGTGAAGACTTTGTACTTACATAATGCATCTTGATCAACATGAGAAATAGACTCGAGTTATTTTGGGGTGCATTGAAATAGCATCCCGGGTAGTTACCCTCGCTACCCTACCGGCTCCGTGCTGATGCCAATAATTTGAGTATGGCTTGAGTTACATATATGTACCTCTTATTATATTATAATTATTTGTTTACCTACTTGTGTAACTTATTATTAGCCATACCTATTCGTGTTATTAACAAATGCATGCGTGTTATAATACAGTTGTTATTTTTCAAAAAATTATAAAATAAAATGATATGAAAAACAAAAGATGCAATGTGACGCATGAATATTAAATTTATGAAACTTATCAAGATGTCTAAGTCCCGTATTACAGAACATCACTGAATACTCAAGCATTACTTAAAACTAGTTTCAACCAATCAAATGGCTCTAAACTAGTTTTAAGTAATGCTTGAGTCTTGAGTGAGGTTCTGTAATACGGGCCTAGGTCCTCTTAAAAAGCTTTTTCTGATTGCCGTGATTTGTAAACTTTGTTCTATTTTTGCTTTTGAAACTTCCCGCCGGACATAAGGTTAGTTTTAGAGCAGTACCTACGAAGCTTTTTTATTCCATTAAATGTTTTGTTTTCTTCCTGACTTTCCCACAAGTTGATTTTAGTAAAAGATTCCTTCCTCTAACATAGTTACTTTTTATCAAAGCTAGGCCCAAACTCTCCACAAGAAGAACATTAGTGCTCTCTAACTGTCCCTAGAGACAGAGAGACTATCTGAGCGATCACACCTTAACGACTTCGCTCACAAACTTTAGCTCTTCACTTTTTATTGCTCTTGTAAACGTCAAATAAACAGAGTTTTTCTTGAGTTAGGTGTATCATTTCTTTGACGATAGGGTAGGATTTTATACTTAATGAGATTTTTTCTGTAGACAGTCTGACAAACAGTCTTACCAAGGAGTACCGTGTTACCCAGTAACTGGGTTGTGCAGGATAGATAGGTAGTCGCTCCATGTAAATTACTGGAACATAGTTGGGAAAAGGCTAGGCTGATGGATTAAAAAATATGTCATCAAAATGTGTGAGTGATCGATCAAAGCTCGCTTGTGCCATAATGCTAAACATTGGACTCCGTGACATTATTATAGCATTGTGTCTTTTGTCATTTCTGTGGAACTTGAGCCGCTTTTGCATTGAAATCAGTTCAGCCTAGCGACCGCAGCTAATTAGGTAGGTTGAAAGAGTCTTTTAATTATCAATAAAGGTATTCCTTTCTTTTAACGGAATGACAAACAAACAGATGTCCTTCTTTTGAAAACATAAAACAAGTAAAACTCATCCTTTATCCTCCCAAATAACTTTTTCAGGTAAATTAGATACCTGCCATAAAAATAGTATTAAAATGGAATAAAGACCAACTGAATGCGCAAATAGGTCCAAAGCAGATAGAGGGTTAATCCTTTACTGAATGGAGGTTGTAAAGTTAGGGTTAACCCACCTGCCGAACTAGCGATATGGTGATTATAAACTTCTATTTTATAAGTAGTCTAGATTTAAGCACTATTTAATTTTATGGCTAAATAAGGGCAGATGATATGAAAATAAGCATGAATTGACGTAAAAGTATTTGGAAACATAGAAGCTATAGACCTCGCAATTGGTTTATCACTTTCGATAACAATTCCCATAAATTACTAGGTCTTTTAAAACAAAACTAAAAAAATCCTATTAAACATTATGACCTCTATATGCCGTTGAAGATTTGTAGATTCTATCTAATTATTGTACTATTTCGACTTATTATATTATTTTTGTAATTGACTTAATTTTGTAAAATCAATGTTGTTTGTTTTAGATTTATAATTCTAACGTTGTTTTTTTTTTAATTTATTTAAGTTTGTGTAAATTCAGTTACAATTTGTGTTTGTGGTTGTTAATTTATAAATTACTCAATGAAACTTCCCTAAAAGGGCTCTCTTACCGGGAGCATACGTCTGGAATGTAGTTCAGATGTGAGCAATGTGAGCATTATATCAGTGAGTGAGAATAACCGGTTATCCGGCTCAAAATTTAATCTTGGACTCTTACATTACAGGCCAATTCTCCCGGTGAGCGCCTTTAGCTGTTAAGGAAAATATTTAAAAGACAAATAGATCTTGGCGTTTTATGACGTGCCAGTGACATTAAGGTGGTGAAGCAATTACGACGGTGACTATACGTTATTAAAAAGGGGAAGGTTTAACAGCACAAGCTAAAAGTGTTTTGTATTCAAAATAACAAAAAGAAAGTTAAGAAAGCACTTTTCTTCAATTATATATGAGACGAAGGTTTTCCCTTCCGTGGGTGTTTTAGAAAAGTTTTCTCAGCCGTTACGTATGCAAGGATTATAAAATAGTTTTGGATATTTATAAGAACTCATAAGTAACTTTTTCTTTTGGAACTCAAATAACGCTTGATTCGTAGAAAAACATTCGAACTTTTCTCCATTCCTGTCATAGAAAAGTTCGATAACTTCAAAACGAAAAGCAGTTTTCCTAAAGCAACTAAAGCAAGCCATAATTTTCTTATTAACTTGTCAAACCAAACGCCCTTGCGCCCATGAGTTCAAAATAATCTATAGTTCAAAGGTATTTGAACCTACGACCTACCCACTGTCGCTTCGACCGAGGACCCGCAATCATACCTAGCTATAATCTTAGGTACCTACACTTAGATTTTAAATTCAACTTGGATTATAAAATCTTGTCATGGCAAATAATTTTATTTTATGTTTTGTGTTTAGTAATGTTAATTACTAACCTACCTATTATGTAGAATCAAGTTCTTCTAACTTAACAGGCAGCTGTGCTGCTGGGGAGTTCGTTGCGCCACTTCTTCCCAGCTAAAGCACTAGGAAGTGTTGAAGGGCGGGCGTTTTGGGGGGACTGTCTTATATAATTTTGACGTTCAAAAAGTGCTGACTCTCAGCCTAGTTTGAATAAATGACTTTTGATTTTGTTTTTGTCAAGATTTACCTATACGATTTATATCAAGTTCAAGTCATTCAAGTTTAATCTTTAGCTGCTGGTATGTCCGCAATTTTTCTGCATGTACTAAGCACTTAATTATTTGAATGAATGAATCCAATGCACCGACCCCAGCATGGTTTGAACTGACTCGATTAATCGAATGAACCCCAAGGTGATGCTACAGGGACCATTGCATACCAAGGAGTAGGCCGGGGGGCGCTTTAATAGCAGGGAAGATGTGCCCTTAGGAAAGGAAAGGATTGCGAGCCGTTCTGGTTATGCATCCTAGACTAGGCATTGGACTAGTGGCGAGACAGGTGATATTTATCTATAGGTTGTAACGACATCGCCGCCGTGTTGATTCAGGCCGAGCTTCACCGGTGCATCTTTTGCCTGGGTTGAACTGTTTTCTCGGTTCTTTTCTATGTCGTTGCTCCGCTGTGTTAAACGTAGCTGTTTTCATTGTCGTTGTCTGCTACAACTATCCTGGATGAAAGTAGCCTATGTTGGTGATAAGTGTGTAACGATCGGTTCACTAATTTAGGCCTGAAACGTAAAAGGCTTACGTAAGAGTTACTTTTGGATCTGAAATCCGCGGTGTAGATATATCGTTCTACCGTCTTAAATCACATGAAACTGGTCACATAGACGGCGTTTAAGCCGGTAGAATTTGCCCACACGTTCAGGAAATCTGAACGAAAACAGGCGTCATAATGTTTATTTCTTTTTATTAACAAAAAAGAAAATCTTTCGCCTATTTTACGAGCGAGGTACAATAGTCTCCACCTTTTGCGTACGGGCCATGAAAGGTAATGAGGGATTACATGAAGCAGGAAGGCACATGTCGACAATCATGTAATAGGATGTGTTAGAATGCGATGGTACTTGTCAAATAGATTTATTTTGCTTGAATTCTTTATTTTTTGCGTGTGAGTCATTTCTTTTGATAGCAGCCATTACTACAAATTACAAAATCACAAATGCTCTACTGACAAATGGTGGAAGCCGAATGATATCGACCCGGGCAGGGTATTAGCAGGCGCTTTACTTTGCGTAAATTATGTCATCACCTACACTGCTCTCAAAACGGAACACATCGTGAGGAAATCGGCATGTCCTACAACCAAAACTTCGAAGACATTTGACATCTAACTACCCGCACGGGGCCCACGTGGTGGATTACAGCCCACTTGCTGCAGTGGGAACATTATATACTGGTTATGTAAATGGACTACTCACCTGTCACTCCCTGGCGATGAGCAGTCGATCAGCTATCGGTGGCCCAAAACTATAGCAGTCTCTTTGAAAATGAGAGATAGTAGTGCTTTAAGTAAATGAGTAAGATAATCGTTAGATAGTGCCCATATCGCCGTACTGGACCAGTGGATAGATGAAAGTGACAGTCGAGCCAGACCGAAACGCCATACTATATGAACTGTTTCAGGGACTTTGAGGCTTCCTACATTCAATACCGTCTGTAGCAAGAATCCAACTGATAACCGCAGTACCCAGTCAAACGATACATTACTTAAGAAGTAATTTTACGTTCCCGAATAAATTCCGTTCCATACTCCGAGGAATATATATGAGAGACTTCAAACAACCCGCAGGCAGAAGGCGATTACTAATCCTATTGAATGGCACTTAAGGATTCACTTTGGTTCCTAGGTATCTGAGGAATGTTTCCAAGACCTCTTAGGATTCGTTTCATGTTTGTTATATATTATATTTTTTGGATTAAAACTACGGGGAATTGAGTGTAACTTTTATGTATTATTGAATAACTCACTAGGTTTATGAACAAATGGAAGGTAATGTAGACAAAAATGTCATAGTTGGTAGCACTCTGTTGCGGAAAAGTACATTGTATCAATATTTTTAGTGTCCATTTTTTAAACCGGTTTTGGCAATTAATAACTCGTGGCTAAATAACAACCGCACGAAGTGACCGACGGCTAAGCTACACTTGCCGCGGTCGGTTGGTCGATGGGTGACTATTCATTCGAGACCAATTTCGGAAAGCAAGATAAGCCGTTGGTCCCGACTGTCACACATAGACCTTTAACAGTTGTTACTGGTAGACAGAAGCCCAAGTCAGACAACAAGTCTTACTAAAGGGTATCGTGTAAGCCTTACTGGCTTGTGGGTTGTGGAAGTCAGATAGACAGTCGCTCCATATAAAATACTGATATTCCTTTGCATCCAGTTAGACTGGAAGCCGGCTCCAATATAGTTGGAAAAAGGCCGGACAGACTGATTGACTGCCTATCTGACCTGCAGTTACTGGCTAAAACGCAGTAAAACTGCAGATTATTATCTATGTATAATATGAGTGAAAATATTGTTGTAAATGCAACTTTAATTGTGAGTTTTCGTTTCATAACAGCTTTGGTGTCCCAGAAGGTACTGTTTTAGGACCACTTAATTTCTTGCTTCATCTTCATTCACCCTAACATAGTTATAGAAAGAAAGAAAATCGTACCTTCAAGATAAGGTTGAGTTGCAAAACAAATTAGATGTATAAATTAAAATTGTAACGACAAGCAACAACGAACAGTAACTAATCTAGTGTTGTTCTCCCTAACCTACGACAGTTAATTTACTTTTTGTAGGTAACTCAATAAAATAAAATAAAAAATACATTAAGTAATAGGTAATAAAAGGTACAAAAAACCAAAAATCTTCGTTCCCACGCGTCTCGAGGACAACAACTCTGTCTCAATTTAATGGACACTCATCTTTATTTCGCGGTATTTTTATACCTACTTTTCATTAATATTTTTTATTGATCCTACCGCTGGCGGTGGGTACTGATGACAACTTGGTGGTTATGTGTCAATACATTTCTCACGTTATCAAGAATAACTTTCTGATTTTCCTATGAATCAGTTTTGAGTTATGAAAGATTATCATATTATTTCAAGATTAGGTGAAACGAAAAACCTTAATTAAAGATCCCCCAAACCACCCAAGCCAACATTGAATTAGTTAATAATCTAAAGAATACTTCAAAAAGCGTTCATTGTTTCGACATGGAATCGAACCTTCGCATCACCGACCGTCGTCATACTCATACGCCTTTGACGCACTAGCCAGCGAGCCCATATGAAATGTGATGAAATTGTTATACACTATCGTCCGAGTCACTGTATTTTTAGGTCTCTGTCTAATCGATAGACTATGTTATTTGAGGGTATCCATTAATTTAACTTACTTACGTTTTCTTAATAAAATAAATCCCTACCCTCATGTTATATGATCTACAACGTTTGCTGTGTATGCAGAGACGACATGACAGATCACGTGACATTTATTTATTTTTTTGGGTGGGAAAACATCAAATAACTTCTCACGCTCTGGGTGGAGCAGGAGGGCGTGTCAGACTTTTCCTGACTAAAACCCACTTGTGTTCCCTCAGTTGCCTGTGTGCCAGGGGCCGCGGTATCTCTTTCGACCGTCGACCCGGGCTTGGTCCTTACCGGACAGCGAGCTACCCATTACTCACCGTCCGCAAACCCACGCCTACGGTGGCCGGGAATCAGCCTGGGATTCCCGACGGCCAGGGCGTCTCCCGTGGCGGCTACGGCCGTGAGGGCGCATATACTGCCTCTCCATCACGTGCGCCGCCTCCCTCTTCGCGAGCATTACTGCTTCGCAGGAGGTGACGGCTGTCCATGCGCTCTCGCTCCGTACCATGGCCTGCACCAGGGACGGACGCGAGAGATCGCCGCCGCCGATCGCCTCCACGAGGACACGGCGGTGCTCCGCCCAAGCTGGGTAGACCTCCACCGTAGGCTCCACCGTGTCCTCAGGGCGATCTTCGCAATGGAAACACCCGGGCGTTTCCTCTCGCCTTATCCGAAACAGGAACCTCCCGAAACAACCGTGTCCGGTGAGGACCTGCGTCAGGCGAAAGGTGAGGACGCGGTGCCGCCTCTCAAGTCACTCCTCAAAGAGGGGAGCGCTTTTTATTCTATCGTTTGCGTTATAAGGATGTCACATGTCTAGGGATCCGTTTGTGTCAGTTGGCAAAATATGTATAATTTATCTGTAAATTATCAAATCAAATTATAAAATACAAATCTTTGTAGTAATTTAAGATCAAAGTTTTGTTAAATAATAGCAATAATGAATATTATGAAATGATTATCAAAGTATTTAATTAATCTTGTTTTGTAAATTCTTTATTTAGAAATATTACTAAAACTAAATAGAAAAAAAAAATATTTAAAAAAAAAATGCATGACAAAAAGCACATTTCGTGCCTAGGATTTGATCCTCCCAATCTTATGAACGGCAAGCGGTTTCAAACCTCTGGTCTAATTAGACGTTGAATAACCTTCCGTAAGTGTTAAGCATATTCAATAAAACAATACAGTAATTATAATAAAATGTTTTTACAAAATACAAAAAGTAACTTAGGCCTAGCACGGATTTGAACGCACATGTCTTTTGGAGGGGTAACCACTTAATGGAGCTGTGTGTCATGTTGTTATTTGACAGATATATTAAAAATATTTCACCCAAACAATACGCCAGTACTTTTTTATAGAATCCTGTTTCGCGTCATTAAAATCTGACATACATATCGGAAAAAACCTCTGTTTTAAAAACTACAAGATGACAACAAACTTAAAGAAAAAAAACAATTTTTAGAATAACATTAGTATGTCGTTAGCGTAGTCACACCAACGAGTAACATTCTCACAAGTTACATGATTGTGTATTAAAAAAATAGCATTTCCACAACTGAACCGGAACAAAGCCGTAGACTGGCCAAACACGATTCTCCCCCCAAACTCGAACGAAACCAGTCCAGCTGTCTACTTCTTAGTGATAAGCACATCCGAAAAAAAATATCGACATTTATTATTTTATTGACTAAAATATTCAGACGTTCAAAACAGTTGTAGAATGTAAGTATATCATATTCGTTACTGTGGCTTTTCCACTTTTTTGTAATAATCATTAAATATAGCAGGATATGGTAAACCATAACTGGAGTCATGACTAGTCATGAGTCAAACATTTATTATTTTATGCGACGCTAAACGGACGTCGCGCGTCGTCTCACTCGTTTATAAATATTTTTAAAAACAATCAATCCATTGTTATGATTGTGAGTTGATTTTTTACTAAAGTTTTATTGGCTGCGTTTTGATTTGAAGCTCATAAACGCTCGGGACTTACAAGAACAATGATTTTAATATTTTATCGTCGAGGAAATCTGAGTACGTATAACTCCGGAACGGCAATATTATAAAGTGCTTCGAAAATACCCAACACTATGAAAAATTAAGAATTTTTGATTGACAGAATACCTCTTTTAATAACACGTCAAGAGAAAACACAAAACCAAATTATCACGTGAATTTAAATGGTGATGATGTGATCAAGATTTTATTAGCCGACATTTTATTACAGTTGTTTCCAATCGTTATGTGAAGAAGAGAAACGTTTCAATTTTATTGTCATTCCGAGATCTTGTCCACGGTAGTAACTTTTGGGATAGGCTCAGCTATACCATGATAGGTAGTAATATATTAATACTAACCTATTATAGTTCCACTGCAGGGAAAAGGCGTTTTCTTAAACAGAGAAGGCACGAGCATTAATCGCCACGCTTGCTCAAGACGGGTTGGCGACTAACCACCGTTGTTTCTATAACATGTAGTTCTAAACAAAAAGTATCATATAATTGTTCGTTGTAATCAAATCATAGTTGGTTCGTTACTGAATGAGCATGGGAACATTCTCTACAAACGTTTCATTCATAAACCGTAACAACAATTGAAAACCTGTCTACAAAAAGTATTAAAAAAACAATTAATGTTAACATTTTTCCATTCATAAGCTTTTAAACTTAATGACAGGAAATGATAACTGAGCTGTTTTATTCAATCAAGATGATTAATTATGCGTAATTTAACCAAAATTATTATGTAATTAAAAACAGTAAAGTCCTTGATGTTGAACGTAAAGAGGAATGATATTTTTAATTGGCACATGTTACGCATAAAACCATATTCATAGTACGTACCCCCGTACGATTCCCTTTTAATTACGGATTCTCTGAAAAGAAACCTATCATAATTATTACTATCTATGTACCGATAACCTATGCCTAAATGATAAATACATATAATTAGGTAAGTATGTATAATTAGCAAAAAAAAGTTGGTAGAGCCAACTGAAAAGGACAAAACCGAAAATCTGTCAAAGATGTAACCTGGTAACGAAAATACCTAACAGAAAGAAAACCTTCCTATTTTAAACAAAAATTATAATGGAGGAGTCATCACGACAAGCGGCACCTGTCTCGTTGGGCATCAACAACCGCCGTGTTTTAGTTTTTCCATGTTTTCCGCAATAACATGACATTTCTTTAAAACATCGCCTCCACAAGGAAACATGAATCCAAAAACATACACGAGTTTGATATCTCATCGCATTCAAAAATACGAACCAGAAATTCAATTAGTTCGTATAAAATTTTATTACACACATTCTGAGTTATGAATTGATACGTAAAAACGACGCTCGAAATGTTATCGTGAAACTTTGATTATCATCCGAAAACAACTCATGAATTATATGAATTATGTTAAATATCAATGTGTAAGTACCTATACAAACGAGAAAAAAAAACTTTAATTTACGATTAATGAGTTCCTTGGCTTTTAAGTTATATACACGTTCAAAAAGGATGTTTCAGAACGGCTAAAGGCCTCTTTTGGAGGAATATTAGTTAACAGCACTGGTTGTCTGCATAATGACTAATATAAGTCTTTTACGTATAACGAATATTAAACGATAAGAAATGTTTGTCAATTAACATAATCTATTTAAATAAGGTTTAAATAATATTTATTACGATTTTTTAATCTTTTCACAGATATTCAGATGCATTTCATTGCAGCCCTGGCGATTATCGATATATTTTCAAAATCATTAAGCCCATCCCTAAGGGCTAGGGTTCTCAAAGCGGTGTTTAATGGAAGTGTGCCGGAGACGATGTCCTTCACTACAAAGCATTAGAGCACACAAGTATATTTGTTTTTTGTATGTGTTATATTAAAATTATGAAGTTTTTATATAATCATCATTCCCCTCATGAATATTGCTCTTAAAGAGCCGTAAAACAGACCTTTAATAATGGAAGTGTTCATTGCATAATAAAAGTGTACCTTGTGAATAACTTTATTTTTTTCCTAAGAAGTTCATAACAATAATCGGGTTGCCTTTGTTTGTTTTTCCTGCTACGGTTCTTGGTAAAAGAAAACGGTCCCGGTAAATAGAGAAAAATAGGAAATAATTTATTCAAAAGTAACTTTGAATAAAAGGCTTTTGTCCAAAGATTGCTTGCAGGGTGAGACGGTGTTGGTGGCTTCTGCCGTTCTGCGTCCATTTAGGTAATGCAAAACACGAATGAATAGGTATATTAAATGATATTTATTTGCCACAGCATGGGTCCCTGAAAACGTCTTACGGTATCGCGGAAGACCGAGGCGTAGATGGTGGGACGTACGTGACGTTTACATGAGGGATTGGTCCATACTGGCCCAGGATCGAATTGAGTGGGAAAAGGAAAGGGAAGCCTTTGCCCTGTCGCGGTACACACGGCTAGACATCAAGCTATATCCAGTATATATGTTTCCAGTATAAGCTGATCTCGCATTGTATAGGATTTCTGTAAAGTGCGAGATCGGCGTACACTGGAAATGTATAACTTGATGTGTGTACAATACGGTGCCTTAATTCACTATGACCCTTAACGATTCCTTACTCGTAACCACCATAATCACACATGAATTCTGCTGATATCGTAATAATAAAATCAACAAATTGCCTTTGAACATACAGAATTTGAAATTTCGATTCCTTACCGTTACATTGTTTTCTAAAAAACACGATATTGACGTAGTTTGAACGTAGTAAGATTCCGCGGGGAATCATTATAACCATACAGAATATGGTATTTTCCAAGTTATTAAAAAATATTCTAATTTGAAGATTGGAACGAAATATGTAATAGAAAAATAAAAGTAAATTGATTTAAATCCATTTTCTCAATTAAAAACGATTTAAATCAAATTTATTTTTCTTTGATGAATATACCGCCAAAACGCTCCTTAGGATGACTTTTTATCACGTGACCACACGTGACGTCAACTTTGTGTTAACTAATATAGTTAGTAAGTAAACAAGTGAATGTCGAGTTTATAATTAACAAGATTTTTAATGGATAGAAAGTGATACTCATGGTGTGCGGTGCCTCTGTGCACAAATACTTCTAAAACTGCGCCAAACTAAGTATTTGTACCGGTGCCGTTTACACAAAGCTGACGCCACGATGTCACATGACAAAAAAGTCATCGTAAGGAGCGTTTTGCCGGTAAATTCAAAACAACAAAAAACAAATTTGATTTTAGTCGTTTTTAATTGAGAAAATGCATACAGAAAAAAATATTTTTATTTTTCTGTTAAATATATCGACCCAATCTTCAAATGAAAATAGTTTTTATCCAATTGGAAAATACCCTATTGGGGCCCATGCTGATTACTATTACTATGACTGCCTCGTGGGTCAACGGTCGCAAGTGTCGGCCAAAGTATTATTGGGTTTTTCCTCTTAGCAGCAGCCAGGAGTGTGCATCTGTGTCGGATGGCAATAGGCTCGCCCTTATTACATGGAACTAAGATATAACTAGCAAAATGTGGGTGTACCTCTGCCTAACCCTTCGGGGAGAACATAAATGATCTTGTTTATAACTTAACTTTATCTTTTGTCACAACACTACGTCTCATACTTTTATTAAATCCTATCCAGATGAATCCTACACCTACCTACAGTCTAAAAATGTTCTCACGGTATGTTTCGTCTAAATATAAATATTCTAAATGTTCTCACGGTATGTTTCGTCTAAATATAAATATTCTAAATGTTCTCACGGTATGTTCCGTCTAAATATAAATATTCTAAATGTTCTCACGGTATGTTTCGTCTAAATATAAATATTCTAAATGTTCTCACGGTATGTTTCGTCTAAATATAAATATTCTAAATGCCTTACAAATAATAACAGGTCTACTTTAAAGGGTCACCAACATTGTCAGATATGTCCCCTCGCCAGCCGACAATGAACGTAAGGTAAGGTCAGATCTTTCACTATAAATAGAGGGCTGGTATAACTGAATTCTTAATACCTGTGACTTGGCGTTACTAAGGAGATATGGAAGCAAATATAATAAAGTTTCACCTGTTTCCGTACTATAGAAATACCCATGTCTAGTTGATAATAGAGAAAAGTGAAGGTCAACTATCCAGTTGTGAGATGACCTTCCTTATCTACAAATAGCAGAATTCACCTGAGCCCAGCAAGTGGAGTTATGTCATTTTCTTCAAAATCTTTAGTTATTGAAATCCATGACAGACATGCTTAAAAAAAATATTTTGTGGAAAATGACAGTACCAAACATAATACGTTAGTAGTTGTGTGGTAGGTTGTCCACTGGAGCTGCGTTATAAATTCACAAAATCATTATCTGCAGCCTTTTCCCAACTACATATGTCGGGGTCTGCTTCCAGTCTAACCGGATGCAGCTGAGTACCAGTATTTTACATAGAGCGATTGCTCTTCTGACCTCTACAATACTGTTACCGGGTAACACAATACCCCTTGGTAAGACTGGTTGTCAGGAGCCCGATGCTTCTGATTACCCATAACGACTGTCAACGATCCACGAATGCCAGCCGGAACCTGCTTAGCGTGCTTTCCGAGGAACAGACAGGTTTTGGTATGTAAAGGTGGTCTCCCATCCACGGAACACCCGCGGCAAGCGTAGTTTAACCTGATCGATCGACCCGTGTGGCTATTTTTACGTGTGTGAAAATAACCCTGTGAAATGCCTTAAAAATTGAGTAACGTTGCTTATACCCCGTATAATCACAAAGTCATTGATATCGACACCCACAAGCTACACGGATTGACGAACATGGTAACTGATTGACAGTTAGGGACCATACATCATCTTGAACAAGCATATTTTTCTCATTATTTACACAATAAGGATTTTAAGGACTTAAACCTAACCCTATAGGGATCCGAAGGTAAAATACATAAGCGATCAGTTAGCCCTCGGGCTTCCAGCTTGATTTACACAATCCCTCCCTATGTTATATATTTATGTGGTACCTACAGAATAGATTAGGAGACAAAGACAAATTTTACACTATTCCTTATTAATTGCTGTTTGACTAATTGCAGTTGAATTATTCCAAAATAGGGTTATTTTAGACCAACACCCCACTTTTAAACACAATCAGAAGAATTTCGACAAAAGATACTAATCCATTGTTTCATACTTTTGAAAAATTTGTCATTTCTACAGTGTAAATAATGCAATGCAATGAATGTTGTCAAATTGACAAAATGAAAGACATTGTAATTGTTACGTTGTTACGCAACTGCCCCACTGATAAACAGACCGCATTATAATATTATTGTTACTTTAGAAGCCTACCTACTGTTAATTATGTTGTTGTATCCCTCGAACGAAATAATATTATCTTAAATAGAAACAGAAAACACGGCTTCCTTATTTCATATGAAAAAAAAACAACAGATAAAAGTTAGATCTACATTAAAACTTTTTTTGTGAAAGGGTTAAAAAAGTAAAAATAACCTCAAAAAGGTTGTACCAGCATTTCGTACATAGAATATGTATTGCTATTCTAATTAATGTTCTGTCTTCCTCTTATTTGTCTGTATTTGTACCGTTATTTCTTAGTAAAATACGGCTTTTCTTTGTGAAGGCCACAATAGGATGTCACCGTTTTGCTTGGTATTTACTTATATTTTACTTTTGTACATATGAGTTCAAGTGTAGTGGTTTGGATTATAAATAATAAAAGTCGGCCTTGATGGTATTGCCAGTCGGAAATATCACAGCCACATTTTCTGTTGACCGATAATGGTAAATCCAAGATGTACAATGTACGAGTAGTTTCACAATATCTACCATAACATTATTGTGGTTGATGTTGATGTCAATTTGATTATGTCAAGAAAACTTAAGTCAAAATGACCCCACTTCAGATAATAGGTAGAGATAAGGTGAAGAAAATAACGTTATATTTATGTTAAATCTTGAAAATTGTTACTCTTGATTGCAAAAACGTCACTAAAAAATCTCTAAATTAGTGCTATCTTCAAACTTTATTTTGCATACAATCTTGATGGCAGAGATCACTACATAACAAGTTTTATCTTATCGTAGGTACTTAGTTTAAGTGGTTTATTTCACATGGCTGTATTTATGTAGTAAATTCCTTCAATTATGTATTTTTATCACGTATTTTTTAGTTCATAGTAGTGACGCGACGTATGCTGTTACATTTCAATAACATTGTTACCGTTACTGTGTGTCTTTGTCTGTACCGCTCGAGAGATGTGAACTACTATGTCATAGTCCAGCCGTTCTATCCTGTAAAAAACGACACTGAAAACATAAGTGAAGTGTCATTCCACCTGATGCTATTGACAGTTCACATCAAGCTCGCTTCACCTAAGTTTTTTAGGAAATGATTTTAAGAGAATAGATCAGCTGAATGCGAGCTACCTCTCTGCATAATTTCAACAAAATCTGTTCATAATTTCAGCCGTAACGACATAACAAAAAATCATACTAACTCACTTTTGCATCAAGAATAAGCTGCCTCGCCTGTTCTCAACTGCGTTGCGGTCGGTTTTACACGGAGCGACTGCCTATCTAACCTCCAAAACCCAGTTACTGGGTAACACGATACTTACTAAGACTGGTTGTCAGACTTTAGGGCTTCTGTCGACCCATTACGACTATCCGAGATCCACGAATGACAGCCAGGACCAACGGCTTAACGTGGTTTACGAGGCACGGAGGGGTCTTGGTATGTAAAGGTGGTCACCCATGTACAGGCCAACCGCGGCAAGCGTACCTAGCTTAATCTGATCGATCGACTCATACGGCCCCTTTTGCATTAAGAATATTGGAGGGTAAAAATTGTCCAATAAAATGTCTTGTACGTAAATATTAACAAGTTAGAGAGTAGGGTCTTCCCCAAAGGGACGCTTTAAGCAAATACCTACCACAGTTATTATTAAAGAGCCGCCGTTAAAGGTTTCGGGTCAAAAAGATATCCGGAAGTGGTACGTGCCTTGAAAGATAATTTAAGACTTTTTGGCAGATTGATCCTCCGCCTAAAAGGAGCAAAGGAATTTGGTTATTGCATTATTTAATGCTCCGGGATCCGGCCTGTTCACATGTGCACCGTTACAATAGAAAATCAATTGTGTCTCATTAGCCGATCTAACAGCGTTTCCTTGGAATTTTGTAATGGTATTATTTCAATAGCGTGTACTATAAGGAGGCGTTCATTAATTACGCGAGGCGTATAGGGGGGGGAGGGGGTCGAGTCGAATCTCACCCAATCTCACGTGGAGGAGAGAGGGGTCTTGGCAAATATCACGTAATTTATATTTTTTCCGCAAAGAAACAATGTAAAATTGCGAGAAAACTGGGTTAAATTAAGTACAACATGTTTATCCGTCAATATGGCTAAATCCTACAAAGTAATATTTATTGCGGTTATGCGAACGCCACAAAGTAGCACAGCAGCTCCTCGATTGTTAAACCGCCACCAGCCAGACGAGCCAGCCAAACGCAACGCATAAATCCAAAGCAAAAAAGCACAAATTAACGTTTTTACACTCCAAATACGCATTTTGAAATATCTCACGTGAGATTATGGGGGGGAGGGTCGAGCCAAATCTCACATCTCAACAGAGCGGGGGTGGGGGTCGAAAAATCGCCAAAATTGCCTCACGTAATTAATGGACGGCCCCTAAAGTGTATTATTCAATAAGTAATTAATAAAAGTAAAAACCATATTGCCTGGAAAAGCTCACAGATTGCTTTAAGGAAAATATTGCTAAACTCTTTAACACAATGCTTATTTATTTATTCATTTACACATAATAGGTGGGGCTTGTAGCTAAGTTACAATAGCCGCACGGGTAGATTTATCAGGTTAAACTACGCTCGCCGCGGTTGGTCCTTGGATGGGTGACCACCTTTACATACCAAGACCCCTTTGTGCCTCGGAAAGCACGTTAAGCCGTTGATCCCGGCTGTTATTCGTGGATTTTTGACAGTTGTTACGAGTCGCCACAAGCCCGAAAGTCTGCCAACCAGTCTTACCAAGGGCTAAAGGGTATCGTATTACCCAGTAACAGGATTATGAAGGTCAAATAAGCAGTCGCTCCATGTAAATACTGGTATTCAGCTGCTACCGGTTAGACTGGAAGCCAACCCCAACAACGTTGAAAAAAAGCTATGCAGATAATGATGAGCCGCCCAACTATATTAACAGACAGGGATGTGTGGTCATCATTGTATCCATGAACAAAAATATCGATATGTTGCAATAAATAATTGATTAAGGTATCATCAAGGGCAATGCGACCATCAGACACATCGATTTCCATGTATTAGCCGTCACTTCATGTAAAATACTGGTATTCAGCTGCATCCGGCTAGGCTGGAAGCCGACCCAACGTAGTTGGGAAAAGGATGGACAGGTGATGATGAGGAACAGTTTATGTTCCCTTATCTACCTTATTCCTAATTATCGGGGTTAATAGTATTGTAACACGTGTAAATTTTAAAGTTGCCCAGTTGGAAAACTTAGAAAATGTTCGAAAAAAAGCGTGACCGCACACAAGAATGTGTCACAGAAAATGAAAGTTTATTTGTATGATGTTATGTACCTAGTTATTTATGTATGTCACTGTAACATTGTTATCGACGCACAAGTGACCCACTGCCGGACTCCGGTCCGCTTCAATTGCATTCATTTCCTCTTCAAATTCGCACAAGTGAAATGTTTTCAATAGTGTGCTGTTTATTGGATAGTGTAGGAAATGCAATAAAAACATTAGGTAAAACCGAAATAAAATGCACACGACAGAAATGAATTTACAAATGAGTAAACAAATAAGACTATACAGATGTACAAAATAAATATAAATAGCTCTGTGTGACGTCATAATTGTGGACAATACGCCTATTGAGCTAGCGTCACGCGTCATAGACTTTATAAGAAGGCTATGATCTGTTGTGGGTTCGAAGCGGGCTATAAATATTTAATCAGGTATAGAATTCTGAAAAACAAAAACAAAAATCCAGCACCTACTTACTAGCTTTAGCTTAGACCCATTTTTAAGGCAGGTGGGAAAGTTTCCGTGTTCATTTTTTTTTTTCAAACCTTATGAGGCATAGAAAAAGCTATCAAAGCAAATCCGAGCAAAACTAGGAAGTCGTAAAACGGAGGAGTTGTATAAAATGTGTGCGTAATCCCAGCGGAAAAATTTCGAATTTCAGTTTAGCAGATATTTAGTGTATGACATCGTGTAATTGTGTATGGTAAATAAAAATTTATGCATCCAACCATTGGGGAGCTCTTCAAAAAAACTGTTTCCGCTGGAACTACGTCATCCTACCGGCACTTTTTTCCCTATGGACGTACGCACGGCTACACATCAAGCTATTGCCTTATATGTTTTATTAATTTTTCCATAAAATTTCCTAAAATCGGGTGTCATACAATATAGTGATCCAGACGTAGTAAATTATGCCATTGCTCATTAATTACAAAGTGCACATCAATGAAACTTGGCAAGACATTGTAGACCCTTACCAGATACAAATAAATGTTATAAGTTAGGCTCTAGACTTCCTATTTTAATAGCTACGTGTGAAAAAAATACAACTCTTCACTAAACTGTTTTAGATGATTTTCATCAAATAGCCAAACGTCAGCGCAGCGGAAACTTGATTATCTCCGCAGTTTAATGACACACAAATTACATTTAAACATACACATTTACCTCTCGTTAAGTCGTTACACACTAATTATTGAATGTATTTTTTTTCTTGTACGTCCATAGGAAAAAAAAAGTGCCGCTAGGATGACGTAGTTCCAGTGGAAACAGTTTTTGTTGAATAGCTCCCCAATAGTTGGATGCACAATTTTTTATTTACCATACACAGTTACACGACGTCATACACTAAATATCTGCTAAACTAAAACTAAGAAATTCGACATTTTTCCGCTGGGACTACGCACACGTACCTATACAATGACGTTTTCTACGTTAATCCTAACAATGACCTTACAAAACTTAAAAATGAGCAACCACGCTCTCTATCTAAGTAATCTAATCTTGGATAACTAGAGAAAAATGTTCCTGCTATAGTAACAAATATCTCAATTCAAACAAAAGAACACAAACAAAACACTGTCAATTCCTAATTACATCTTCCACAAACATAATACACATCCACTATATCTAGATCTCTCATAGAGTCACTGGTTGCGGAGGCCAACACCAACATCTCGTGTTTTTATAACTAGTTCCATATCTCCCCGCATCTCAAGATAAAATAGACAAACAGCAAACTTCCGAATTCTGACATTCGGAAAATACACATCGTCTCGACTTGTTTGCAAATATTAATTAGACTTCAACGTTTTGGCTTCATCATACGATGAGTTTTTCTCGACATTTTTTTTGGCAACTACCGAGACGCTGTGGAACCAGTGTTTGGGAGCAGCTTGTTTCTAAATGGTCGTAACAATTCTATTTCTACTTTAAATACATAACATAACATCACGCCAGTATTCCCCGATGGGATAGGCAGAAGTAGCTATTCCTATAGTAGTGTAGTATAGTGTAGTGTGTGTGTGTAGTGTGTGTAGTGGTGTGTAGTGTAGTGTGTAGTGTAGTTCCTGTAGTAGTGTTCCTTTATTACACCAGTTACGACTTCAGTGCCATGTAATATGATGCGACCCTATTGCCATCAACCGGGCACGAATCTAGACTCCGAGCTGCTACTCAGAAATTACAGATGGAAAGACTCAATAACACTTTACCCGCACCAAGAATCGAACCCATGACCTCACGCTCAGCAGTAGCGCTGGCCACCACTACACCAACGCTGATATCAATTTTTGTCCAGAATCCAAGTATGGGAGAATTAAGACATTTCAAGATCTCCAATGCGATTTCTTGTAAAGATTCATCAACAAAAACTCAAGCCTGGTAAGCTTTGCTCCAAGATCTTCGTTTGTAACAATCCCATCAGTCTACAGAATCCCTTTGAGTCTTAAATGCCCTTTAATTTAAATTTAAGGCTTATATTAAATACTCGTACAAGGTCTTTATAAAACTCGGGTTTTGTTCTCAGACTTCCTTTGTCTATGAAAAAGGTATCGTCTAACATGAGGTTCCGTCTCGCTATTCCAAGGACACGAGCTAATCATGTTATGACGCATTTATTTGCGTTTTAACGTATTATTTTAGCAAACTAATTAGCAGATCTGGTATTGGTATACTGCGCAGTTTTTCAATCGAATTCTAATTAATTGTGTCCAATCTCTCAAGTTTTTCCTCGAAGAGATTTCCCTTCCGTTTTGTAGAAATTATTAAAAAAAACATTATCAACGACGGACTCGTGTTACGATAAAAGAATGAGCAGGATTCTGATACTTTAATTGAATTTCTATCCAACTCCACGCGCTTACCGTTAGCAAAGGTTTTATTAAGTTGTCAAGTGCGCATAATCTCCCAAGCTACAAGGACCACCCAAAACATAGCCTAACTCCACGACCCACATGGGAACTACATCACGCTATACGCGAGCAAGGCTCAGCAGCACCACATTTGGTCAATACAGACGCGTGGACAGGCGGTGTGTATGAAGGATCGTGGTAGTATGCGCCCGCGTCGGGGCCCCTGACCTTGCTCGGCGCACGCGGTGCCCCCTCTACCCCGCACGGCCGCCGCGCCCCTCGCTACACGCCACTTTGATTTCCACAAAGTTTATGTAATCAAAGTAGTAATGTTAGAAAAATCATTGTAATCTGTAAGTAGTAGAAGTTTTGTCACGTCGCGCAGCTTCTTTAGTTTTTGAGATGGACAAAAATAGCGCACGTCTTGCATCTTAAGGACTTCAGTGTTTTGTATTGTAGAAGTTTCTTAAAAGTACTTACCAATCCTAAGATAATAGGCTTTCAAACATCATGCTTGCATGCATTCTTCGGCAAGTTTTCTAATTGCTGCCTGTTAAGAATTCTATCTTGAAATTGGCTAAGGCTTTCTGTTCAAAAGTTGCCAAATTAAACTGCGTAGGTAGTTTGTGAGTTAGCTCGTAACCGCCGCCCTATCGCCTTTGTACAGCAGTTACCTTTTCTTTCTTTATCTTTTAAGAGTTAGGTAGGCTGAAAGACAGCTGATACAACCTGTGTTTAACTTATAATCCTAGATTTAGCTCGCAAGTTAAATTACAGTCCATGGTTTTCACATGATTTGCTTATCTCCATGACTTTCAAATTCTGTCAAAGGACAATTACTTTTTTTCGCTTTTGCCTGTCCCTAAATCATTTAGTGAAAGTAACTTATTATTTAGGTATACACTTATTTATACAGTTATAATTTGCTAAGTTTCAACACCAACTTATTTTACCATTTTTTGTTTACAAATTTCATTCATGTTGAACTATGTTGGCACCTAGGTGTAGGTATTACCAGGTATAATAATGATAAATGGCATCAATTTGTTTTCTAAACACCCCCCGCGTTCAACTTACACTTTCACATACGCACATTCCTAAAGATTTTTTGTTACGTCAAGTTTTGCGAGAATAATATTATTGCCAAATTCATTTATAGAATAGGTAGATAACATTTCTTAAAGCAGGAAGTAGCGGCTGGGAGTTGTAGGACCGATGACAGATGAAACAGACTAGTTCTTGAGTGGAGAACTGGAGACCTCGAACCAGCTAACGCAGCGTGGGATGCACACCTTAACAACATGACTGAGGTCGTCTGAGGTAGTCTAAGTTCATTAAACAGGACACGTGTAATGACGTAATTTAGAAGAGGCCTTTGGCCTATATTCATGCTGTACAACCACCAAGGTTGATTGCATTGGACAGATTGATTTATGTTTCTTCAATTATTGGCCCAAAGTCTGACCATTTAATATTTTCTGACGTATTTCCGATGTAATCCAAGTTGCTACTTATCGTGATGGCGGGAAGTTGGCACGTTGCCCATCTTATTCAAATCAGCACGCTTACAACATAAGTTTTGGAGGAAATAGTAATAAAATGTGCTTGTTATGTGCCTTTTTATTGAAACGCTTGGATAATGCAAAAATTGTATGTGGTTTTGCGGCACTTGTCTTATTTAGCAATAACTTTTAAATTTATAGCTCATGCTTCTCATAGTATCGTAGCTTTTATCAAACATCAAACTATTTTTACCTACCAACAAGATTAAAGTTCTGTGTGATATCTTAAAGTTGGTGTTTATCAACGTTTCGGTAGAGAAGTTATGAAATCTAGTTACTTTTCCAATTCCAGACTAGTATGCAAATTATAACCTGTTTTTGATATTTAGTAAAACACATGTTTTCCAAACATAATCTTTTGAAGAATTAGTATTCTTAGGAAACAACTGAAAAGTATTTTTAGTTCTTAGTCTTATGTTTGCCTTCAGTTGTTCTAATAATATTATTTTATGGTAAGTAATATATTTATGTCTACGACACATTATTTTGGGTTCTGCGAGTGTCTACAATGGTAGATCAACGAGAGAGAGTAAGTCAAACGAAAAATTAAAATCATAACTTCTTTCTATGAAAAAGACAAAAGGTAACAGATTGGCATAATAACGCCTGAGACTCAGGTAAAGTTATACGAGTATGTTACCTTTCGATGAAGGAGATGGACTAATAATTGAAGGTTCCCATCTGCAATTAGTCTATTATCTCTATCCTCCATTATCTGCCGAAGAGATCTGGTGCATATAGTCTGATGAAAAGCAGAGTAATATTGTCCAATAAGTAGCAATGGTGTGTTAGTCACCGAACAGTGCGTCATGATTCTCAAGACAACCCCAAGAGGCCCTGTAAAAACATCTTCGAAACTTCCTTGTTGCAATCCTTGGTATTACAGACGATAATTTTATTTATACTATGCGAAAATCTTCGCCACAAATGTTATTAAAGCTAGAAGCGATGGAATCAGGGTCAATATCTACTTTATCATCGTCTTCAATCTCAGGCCTGCTAAGCTTAGCAATTATCTCTGCAAGAGCTTCGAACGTCTCAGCGTTAAAACATCAGGGCAGCCCAAAATTTTCTCTAAAGCCCCGTTCGAAGCTCACAACCTTGGTTCACAATTTTTTGCTATTGTAAAAACAGTGCGAGGCCTCTGGTTGCGATCAACGATTCAACGTACAACATTAAAGATTAATCGCTTTATAATTGTACACGTTTTAATACTTGCCATGCGTTGATTTTCTGTGTTTTAGCAAATAGGCCTTTTAGTTTTTGTGTAACTGTTAAGTGGTTTTGTTATTGTTTCGACATGCTTGTGTTTGGGATTGTTATGTTATTATAATTATCGCCCTTTGTCTTTGAGGCTTTTACATTTAAAGATATTTTTGAATTTCTAGGGTCTTCTCTGCAAGAACCGTTTATGGCACTGTAAGATATTTTAATATCAGAAAAACTTACTTCTTTCATATTTTTGCAGTATTTTTATCTTGACTTATAGCGATGGGTAATTCAAATGTATTCAAGCTTTTTTTTTTTTTTTTGGGTGGGCAATCATCAAATAACTTCTCCCGCTCTGGGTGGAGCGGGAGGGCGTGTCAGACTTTTACTGACTAAAACCCACCCGTGTTCCCTCAGTTGCCTGTGTGCCAGGGGCCGCGGCATCTCTTTCGAACAACCCGCACCCCTGGCAGGCATCGGCCCTTGCGGACCCCCCCCCCCCATTTGGTGCTGACATCTCTTTGAGGCGCGCGTGGAACACAACGCGCCGTCGACCCGGGCTTGGTCCTTACCGGACAGCGAGCTACCCATTACTCGCCGTCCGCAAGCCCGCGCCTACGGTGGCCGGGAATCAGCCTGGGATTCCCGACGCCCAGGGCGTCTCCCGCGGCGACTACGGCCGTGAGGGCGCATATACTGCCTCTCCCTCACGTGCGCCGCCTCCCTCTTCGCGAGCATTACTGCTTCGCAGAAAGAGGTGACGGCTAACCATTCACTCTCGCTCCGTACCATGGCCTGCACCAGGGTCGGACGCGAGAGATCGCCGCCGCCAATCGCCTCCACGAGGACACGGCGGTGCTCCGCCCAAGCTGGGCAGACCGCCACCGTATGCTCCACCGTGTCCTCAGGGCGATCTTCGCAATGGAAACACCCGGGCGTTTCCTCCCGCCTTATGCGAAACAGGAACCTCCCGAAACAACCGTGTCCGGTGAGGACCTGCGTCAGGCGGAAGGTGAGGACGCCATGCCGTCTCTCAAGCCACTCCTCAAAGAGGGGACTTACCGCCGCTATCGTGGCGTGCCCAAATGTATTCAAGCTTAGTTGCCTCTTGGCTCTTCCCTATCCTTAACCCAATACGAAAGCAAATTATTTCCGAGACGAAAAGAACAATTGATTACACAATAATACATTTACAAAATATCAGCTATAACCGAAAGTTCTGAAGTCCATAATATAATTTCACCAGCTAAAAACATCAAAGCTGCTAATAATAGCTGCCTCTGTAGGGCAAATCGATATGACATCAGCTCAATTCAAAATTGTTCGTAGAAAAAGGCTATTTACCTAATGTTTTGTCATTTTCTTATTAAGGACTATATTCAGTTGCTCGCTGTGAGATTTTATGAGTCACCAGTGTATTGGACGATGAAATATTTGCTAGTTTATTGTTGTATGCTCTCAAATAAATCACATTTAATGGTTTTATAAAATATGATGTGCTTTATTTGCAAATATTTTTTAAGGAATGCTTCTTTTCAACGTGTATTCTTCTATTCTTCTAGTACCGTAAGATATTGTCAAAGATCGGCACTTTGCAGGAGATCATCAAGGATGAAAATATTATCCAAGCCTTTTTTGGATCTCATGGATTCAAATGGGCTTATCTTTTCTATATTGAAAGGGATTTAAGTTGATTTCAATCATGTACCCACAAATAGACAGATAGACAGTTGAGTAGAGCCTTAGCTAAATATAGACCTCACCTACATACCGCAACTAGATAATCCCAGTATAAATCGAACGAATCCGTCCGATTATCTTCGTACAAATATACACAGCACCTAATACCTACTCAAGCGACTAGACACAAATTGGTGTATCACATAATAAACAGATATTTACGCAATTATCCTGACCTTGTGCCTAACCCGGTTCAGTGTTGTTGTCTGAACAGCTGACTCAGTACAAAACAATTTGCAGTGATTTGTGGGAGTCTGAATTGGGTTTAGGCACTCTGCGACTAATATTTTTCAATGTGGTCCAAGTCTTTTAATGCAGGCAATCTTCTGTGAGTCAGTTTAGCTAACCAATCTTTAATATGACTGCAAAGGTGGGGTAAAGAATACTGACGCCAAATTTCAACATTTATGTAAGAAACTTATGCGTTGGCTTTAAGGACTAAGTAAGATTCTTTTGCAGTTTTCCGTCGTAGTTTACTTTCGTAAGTGACGATTACCGTTAGTACAGTAAAGTTGCTCAAACATAAATACTACGAAAGTCAGATGCTAAGTTAAGAGTAAGTTATCTTTTTTGCTTTGTCATTCACTCATTGTCTCGAGCGTTATCTCCAAAAACCCACGCTGAAGTTACTTAGTTCCAAACTCATTGAAACTATAAGTTTAATGAATACTTAGAAATCCATTCATGAATCAAATAAAAATATTAAAAGATCCAATCTCTTTGTGACAAACCCATTAAATTCAAAGTGGATTACTCGTAATAACAGTTTAAGTAGCGACCAATCACAGTGTCGCAGAGGTGACCACTTAAGATGTTATTTGACATAATATTCAATAAATATTAATGAAAATCAATGCTGGAGAGAAAACAATGATACCACACACGTTATTGCTTGTTCATCCATATTTATTGGCGTTTAAGATAAATGAGAATGTTTGGTTAAAGGTCGTTATGTTTTGCAGCTTATAAGTTGATGCAATTACATATTCATATAAGTAGTTATAAGCAGTGGAAGTAGCGAAGCGGCACAGCATAACGGATGAAAGCTGCTAGGGTAGACTGGATGCGGAAGGTAGAGAAGCAGATGTTCTAAGGTTCCGGTTGAACTTGGAGAAGCCTGTAAACAACTTGAATCTCAAGACTGAGTAGTTGATTAGATGGATGATAAATAATGTATTAGACCTTAATACCATAGGAGTAGGGGGGAGTACAGCTTAAAAAATAGACCTACTGCTGAAATAATTACAGTCCTCAGCCAAAAATAGACGCTATCCGTGAAACGTAGGAGGCTATTAATTAACCTTATATTGGTCGGTTAGTAGTTAATATTAAAACATCCCGCTAACATCATCGAGGTAGGCTTTGTTTCTAGTATCCCTCCATTGATAAAAGTCTTATCTATAGAATGTGTTCCTAGTTCAATAACACCTCTTGTGTTCCTTCACTATCTATATTCTCTTTATCATTATTAACTGCAATATCTAGTTCAATATAGCCATCCTTGACACCCAGTCAATAGACCACACTATCAGAAGCCATTGATAGTCTAATACGACCCACAGTGTTCTATTGTCAACTACAAGTGAAGCTTTGTCAGACTAGACTTATTGATAGACGGAAAGATAATACTTATCACACAATAGTGATCTGTAGGATATCTTTAGACAACGTTATTGGAGATAACAGTATTGGAAATGTCAGGCATTGTTGGTTTCAGTACTTTCAATGTCGGTTCCTAATTGCCATCTGATACTTTCTTTGCTATTTCGATAACCTGTAATATGAATTTTATGCCAAAAGCGTGAGAAGTCGGAAAATTGTCAGTTTGCTGATGACGGTATTGTAATTTGAACTTGAATTAATTAAAGGCCGGATATCCATCAAAAGGATATCCCATTTGATAGATGTGTTTTTATCATCCCAAAAACCAAGAAATCTAGAGGCACGAACACAAAATGTTTGATACAATACAATTAATAATACTACTTAAGGTGTAAAAGTTAGATAAAAATAAGTTATCCAGTTAACAAAATGATTCTCACAGCTTATAATAAGACACTTACACGAATGTTTCAAACGAAAATTTCGTACTTAAAAACAAAACATTTAATTTAACTACTTGATATACCTATAGCGAATTAAACTTCTTGAACCCTTTCAGTAACTACCTATAAATGAAGACTAGAATTGTTTTCTTGATCTTCTACTAAAGTCCCAGTTGGACGCCATTAAAGAGTTAAGAGATTAGCTCATAGGATTATTATGTGTCTGTTTTCTCTTGATAATTAAATTGAAGTCTAACGTTCGAACTCAAAGGAAACTTGTAGTATGAACGGAACAGAAACGTGGGTAGTTATGCAGTTTAAATATTAATTAGCTTTAGGAGTCAAAGAGCAAACATGTTGTTAACTTCCGTTCATGTGATTAGATTTTTTGGGTAAGAAAATCTTAACGTAGTAATTTCCGATCTCATAATTAGTCGTTAATTATCCTCCGACATAATTTGCGCGCCTAATTTTATCAACTTCGTTAGCCAGCTTTCAAGTCGTATCTAACAAAAAATATTTCAGTTTAAAAGACGTTTTTAACTTAATAATGTTTCAAAAAACAAATCGCTGTAAATTTCTTGCCAAGTTCCTAACGAAATATCTTACTAAGCTCTTAATTTAGTTCTAAACAAACTTGTGCCGGAAGGCGAGACTGTTGGAAATCAAGATGGAGTTCTAAAACTTTATTTACTAACTAGGGTAAAATACCCAATAGTCAGCCTTTTAGTGAGGAATTAAATTTAGTTTATTAATATTTTAAACATGAAACACTATGCATAAAAACAACCACTCTTTTGTGCTAAGTTATTTATTGAATTTACTGAAAAAATTAACAAAATATTATACTTTTGTTAGAATTATAGAAAAAAGTAACAAATAATCCTATTATGGCACTTTTCCCAGTGCTCAGCCTCATTTATCCACAAGTCAGCCATGGCTTACCCTAAAGTCAGCCCCTCACTAACTTTGCATATTTGGCATATAAATTTCTTATTATATATATTGTCATACATATCCCCAGCGAATTCAGTGCATTTTAAATGGTACCATGCAGGGCAATTATCACATCCAATATTTTTTAGGTCGTTGATTTCGGTATCGCTAGTCATTTCCTCTTCACAATTATTACATCTTATTCTGTTTATAGTACATGTCCTTTTGTTCTTTTTCTTTTTACTTTTGTTAGAATTCAACAGCATTTCCGCTTTCCTTTTTTGTATTTCTTCTTTCTTTTTTTGTTTCTCTTCTTCTTTCTTTGCCTTAATTTCAAGTCTTTTAAGTTTCTTACTTATTATTTCGTTCTTTTTCTGTTCCTTCATCTCTTCTTTTTGTCTTTCAAATTGTCTCCACTCTTTGGAAGAAATAGCTCCTATTCTATTGATTGATTTTATCTTATTTTTTGATCTAGTTACAGCAGGCAAGGTTAAATACTTATTTAAAATGGGCGACACATCTCCCGCTTTCACAATCACATCGGACAATATTTTTATTTTGCTTTTTATATTTTTGTTACTGTCATGTAGTACAGATTCCATATTTTTTGTCTCGTCTTGTTCAGTCTTATATTTGATTGGATCAAGGTTACAATCTGTCCTTATGCCTTTCACATTATCCATTATATAATTATTATTTTCTGGGAGCAATGCGTCTCTTGTATTTTCCATTTCATAGTAAGTATGTATTTCTTGTCCAACATCTTCATTTTCTTTATCAATTATACCATGATTAGTACTTATTCCTAGTTTAATGTCTTTCTTTTCGGTATTTTTTTCAGAAATTGTTTTCGGTGTCTGATTAGTGGGCCATTCTTTAACGCAGTCGCCGTTTTGATCATTTGCAACAAATATTGGTGTTTGATCTTGAATTTCACCATTTTGGTGAATCACTGCAATGTCGGTTATGATTTCGAATTCGTTCGAGAATACCTCTTCTTCTGTAAAGGTATTTAAATTATTTTCCAATGTGTAATCGCCTATAATTGGCAAACTTATGTCAATAATTTCATTTGTTCCTGATGCTATTTTTGATTGGTTTTTATCAATACCACAGGCAGAAATGTTATCAATTTTGGAATCTATAGTTGAGTTTTTTGTTGAATTTAAACTTTCAGTTCCGGTCATATTAATTGCCGAACTCAAAACATTGATAACAGTCGTTGTGTCTACTCCAGCATTTTCTAGCTCGTTACTTAGATGATTAATACACTTGATGGCGGTATTCAAATGCCTGTTCTTAATTTTGGTACCTGGAGATTTCGAATTCCTGGTAGCGGTATGATGTTTCTCAAGATTATTCTGCACACATTTTGAGTAGTCCAAAGCGTTTGGATTGCATGGGTATAATCCACATTTGCGAAAACCGTTGATGATTGTTCTAGACAAATTTTCTTTCTCTAAGACCTTTTTAAGTAATGGACAAAATGTTGCCTTGGTCAAAACACTATTGACATTTTGAGGTTGAGTTGCCCATTCGTACACGGTATTTTTCCATTCTACCTTGAGAGGTTTAAATACACTAACATCAGCAGGCTGAATCAAATGTGTTGCATTTGGTGGAAGTGCATAAAGGATAATACCGTTTTCGTGACAATATTCGCTGAGACGCATTGTTAAGTGGCTCTTGTGACCATCAACAAAAATGAGAACAGGTTTTTTTATTTTTTCTTCTTTCACCCATTCGTTCAGACCGTTAACAATATAATCGTAAAAAATTTCTGATTTCATCCAACCTGTTTCTGACTTTCCCAATAACCATCTATCAGGCATACTGTTTATAACATCTTTTGGTGGTCTTACGTACGGAAAAACTACACAAGGAGGTAAAATTTTCCCGGAAGCCGATATAAATATAAGGACAGTAACAGCTTCTTTTTCCTTGCCTTTTACAATTTGGTAAACATTTTTGTATCCTCTTGGTGCAATGACTTTTCCAGTCTTGGGGCATATATAAAAACTAGTTTCATCACCGTTAAATATTCGGTTAGGGTCGGTCAAAATATTACTTGCATTTATGTCTTCTAAATGCTTCATAAGTTCAGCAAACCACTTTCGAATACCTTCTTCAGTTACAGCGGCTCGACCCTTAGATATATTTTCAGGTGTCCTCTCGCTTAACTCGGGATTTCGTCTCAGAAATGATTGGTACCATTTCTTCCCTGGTCTATTATTTACAAATGGGTTTGGTCTTTTATCTTCTGATATAATATTATGGACGGTATTGAGGAGATCATCACGTTTTAATGGGAATCCACATTTCGCTAATGCTATACACCAGTCTTTCAGTGTAGTTTCTTCAGTTTTGGTCAGCACTGAATCCGGTCCCATTTTACGGGGCAAATCTGGAACCCTTAAATGTAGTCGATCCTGTAACGTCCCTCGCGGAACCTTAAAAACTCGACTGGCTTCTCTAATTTTCATTCCTTTTCTAATCGCGGCCATAGCCTCTATCAATTGTTCTTCTTTATATTGGTGGATTGGTCTCTTGGACATGATGGAAATCTAAAACAAGTGATTTTCAATCTAAAATAACTGTGCAATTGAACTCTGATTAAAAAGGCTTTAAGGTGCTTTTTTTCTTTTCTTTTTAGTGCAACAGGACTGACGGCTGGTTACTGGATCCGTAGACCCATTGGTCGGCCACTAACATGCAAATACATTTGTACGCGGCTGACTACTGGTAAAATACAATTTTCGTGTTAGAAAAGTTAAGCCCAAAGTAATGAGCAAATTGAAATGAATTCGCTCCGTTAATTTTAGCTAAATCTAAGAAATTCCCAAGAAAACTAGTAGTCAGCCACTTATGGCTGAGCACTGGATCTGCAATCAAAATTCGCAACCCAGTAGTCGGCCACCTAAATAACAACATATTAAACAAATAAAATGCATGTAATAGTTGATTTTATAGCAAAATGAACATTTTATCGTAACACAATATAATCATCCACCGCAAATAACAATATAAACACAAATACTTACCGAAAACTTGGACGGGTTTCCTAAAGAAAAAAAACAGTAACAATGGCGCGTCGCGTCATGTCAGTGACGGCGGTGCAAATGAAAGAGCATAGCTCGTCTACTTGATAGAATATTGGTTCGTATGTGTGCGTATTAGCCAATCAAGAGACAAGGATTCATTCAAACGATATTTTAGTGGTGTACATAAATTTCAACACTATTTGTAAAGAAATAAAGTCTGTAAAGGCTGAGTACTGGTGCACGGCTGACTATTGGACATTTTACCCTATCTGTAATTATCTCCATAGCTTCGGCTACAAATTGACTTTACAGCAGTTAAGACCAAGTGGATTGACCATAAGGTCAATGAATTGTCCTCTGACATTGTCCAAAGGGCAAGATTTAATTAAATGAAGGCTTAAAACGTGGGAAAGGATATTAAGCCTTGACTATGAAGACTTGGAATATAGAACAAATGAAACCGTAAATGAATTTGAAGACATCGAAAAAGATGAAGCAAAGGAAAAAGAACTACATACATGTTTCCAAGTACGGTACTTTAACGCTAGGTTTTAATGGAAGGCATACAAGTTCGTATACAGTCCATGGCATGTGGTTACTAGTTAAAGTTACGACTGCTTTATACCTCCCCATGGGAGTCGTAAGAACAACTAAGTGATTAAAGCAGGGGGATGGTTGGAATGATAAGATAATTAAGAAACTCTTCTAAGTTACTTTGGGAATATACTGTTGGAATAAAGTTGCTTCATTTCGAATGGCACTATTCCAATGGAGTCAAGCTAAAAGAGGAAAGGTTTCTCAAAAGATACGTTTGGAAACTGTACAATATTCATCAATCGAAAAACATGGAGTAGCTAAAACAACGGTCCAGTATTCATTTGCATATATTCCCGGTTAAGGATGGTTATGAAAACAATGTACCTTATTAAGGGCATTGACGTCAGCCTGCTCAACAGGAAATTATACGTTTGGACATCACGACAAGCTACAAGAATGTTTATAGAGTCGTTAAGAATCATCACGGCTAGATAGGTGTAATAAACAGAGAATAAGATGCAGATTATGTGAAGGAAGCAGGAGGAAAAGAGACAAAAACAACAGAAACTTAGACTAAAACAAAAGGACGGAATTATCAAGGTGCACATAACTTATTCATGTATAAGTGTTGCTGACCCAGTGACTGAGAAACGGACACCAATAGAACTGTCCTTGAGTTCGAAGTGAGAAACTTATAAAGCAACGTGATTCCTTCGCGAATTTCAATAAGTGGCCACGCAGCAATAAGTATTAAGTTACTATTTACTATTGGTTTTTGGTAAACATAACACCAAACTTCTTGGAAACTCTCAAGAGCAATAAAAGTGAATGGGATTCTAAAGTAAGACATCGCTTTGAGAGGTTGTAAAGGAATAAATAATGCCTAAACCGTACACATTCGAGTAACAGTAAACTCGGACGATATAAGCTAAAACAAGTATGATATCGTGAGAAAACAAGTTATATCGATTACCTTGGTTTGCCTATTTATCGGTGGCCACATCTCGAGATCTACATCTAGACTTACTTGACGGACCAAAAACATGTAGGTAAGAGTAGGCTGTAAGTTAGGCCGGTGTTTGACCCGCCGTAGGCGACGCAAACAAGCCGAGCGCATGCGCCAGCCGCGCCGTAAACAGCGGCTCGCTCCCGGCCGAAAACACGTGGACGCTACAACAACCATCACAATCGACACAGATAAATAACAAACCGTCGGCGGCCGCCGCGATCACACCCAGCACCAACACTCGTAGTAATGTGACCGCCATAAAAACACAAGCATTTGCACAACACTCGGAATTTTTCGATTAGCGGGCTGCGTGGACACGTACGGCGCAGCCCGCTGCCTCCGGCGCACTGACGCTCCGCTCCGCTCGCCCGCGGCACCGCACCCCTCCCCGCGCACCCCCGCCAGAACCTTGTCCATTCAACGCATTTTCTGTCATAAGCAAATCGATAATGGCATTATACTTCCGCTTTGAAGCACGCGCGCTGCATCTAAACTATGTCACGAGGTACATCGGCGGGCGTGCGCACGGCGCGGTGTACTGCACGCCTACCCGACACGCGTTGGATACGCGGCTAACGTCAGTGGTCTCTGAAAGCGTCGCTGTAAAGTTTTCGAAGTTTAAAATGTTGTTTTGGGAGTTTTATTCGCAAGTTTTGGCCTGACATGTTTGATATACTATTTTTGTTAACGCTAGGTTTAGTCGTTATTTTAGTATGTAACAGTGTCATGGCGAGTATTATAATGTGCGTTGTAATGTAAGCGATACGGCCGAGGAAGGAGGATTGCGTCGACAACATTATAAGTTAGGTTAGGTTAGTTACAGTTTGTGCATTATGACATCATCTTCGGATCAATGCCATCAGTGCACGCTGGGTTTACGTTGCGTCATTGAAAATAAATAATTTATTATTAGAATATTATGTACCTACTGAAACATTTAAATAGGTAAGAAGGCTCGGGAATGTTGCGTTGCAGCTTTCAAGAGGATAATGTCAGGTAGGTACATAGGGATATACATTGGGATGTAGGTTAAGGTAAATACTTAGATATTTATATAGTTCTAGGTCATTATGTGTGCAGTACTTAATTAATGTGTTTAAAATACATTTACATTAAAAATACATTTTCTAAGTTCAAGCAGTTTCAACGAAAATACTTTCAAATGTTAAAAACAAAACTTACTGTCCTTGAATTAGGAAATGCCAACCGATAGTCCCCGGAAAAACCGAAGGTCACGTCAATTACTGAATGAGGGAGGGGGAGCCTAATTCTGGGACAACCCCTTTAACAGAAGGGTTGACTAGCCCTGTGGCTCTGTTGGACTAGCTAGCTATCAATTCCAGCTGATTATAATAATGGGTTAACCCCAATTTATTGACAAGTGCCGATACAGACCGCGACGAAGTCAGCATATCCTTAAAAATAAAGGTTCACCGTCATCGTGGTATCGGAAATAATAGAATATCCAGAGAAATTATGATACCTCAGGTTAGATAATTTGATTACACTAAAGCTATTTAGAACTGTCATTTTGGGTATTTAATGTTATTATTTCAGGGAAACAAGATTTGGTGAGCATTTATCCATTTTGGTAGGCAAAAATCTTAGTATTTCTATCGGAAGTACCTACCTATAGATTATTTTTCGTAGAATTATAATTTGAATAAGCTCATGTTTGTTTGTTAAATACAACATTTTTTGTCGGTTCATTTTAAATTCATTTTTCGGTACTTAATTTTAACACGGCTTAGTTAGTATTACAGTCAACCACAGATCGCTGGAAGTTAATTTGTTTTTCGGAAGCTTTATTTTTTTTAAGAGTTTGTTTGTTTGAACCTTTGAACGCGCTTGTCTCTGGAACTATCATTTAGATTTGAAATTTTATTTTCGCATGTGGTTGCCCAATTCTTCAGGAAAGCTAGTTCTTCAAGCTAGGAGTCTTAGGAGCCAAGCAAAAAGAAATTAGGAAGAAACAACGTTGAGTGAAAACGAAGTAGGTACCTAATAGCGCGGGTGCCGACCTTTTCAGGGACCGCTGTCAATAATCATTGTGCGACGTTCTAATCGATAAAATTATTATTACTATTATTCACCTGATGCAAGGAAATGATACTGTAGGCAACAAAATTCAAACTTAATTAACCAACTTTTTCCTTGACGAAAATAGCCCATACCTTGAGAATATTATTAGCCATATGTACCATAAATGCGAGTCAGCAAGGTGTTACTTGCTACTGCACCCTAATTGCGTAACAAACAATCAATTACAATCTGAATAACTTTGAATATGGGCTGCTTCAGTTCGATAAATGTGTCTGCTCAACAACGTAAATAACGGAATGAGTGTTGTAGAACTGTGAAAATGAAATTCCATTCCTACTGTTAGTGTACCTATGCGATAAAAGTAGGTAGGTGGCCATACCTCAAACGCTGTTTTGAGTTGAAGCCTACTTAAATATTAATTAACTAAAATGCTAGGACATTTTTGGTTGTCAGCCGCGTCCTTAGCAAACAGGAACAAAACAACAATGACAATTTAAATGACATGACATAACATTTTGACGTCCATCTGGCGATGACGATGCTCGGGGACCTATGACCAGCAGTGGTTAGACATTGGCAGAATAGTCGACATCGGCTTTGCTTGCCATATAAAAAAATAGAATAGAATAGACCAGCAGTGGACGTCTTCCTGCTAAAATGATGATGATGTATTACCGGCTGCCAATTGAGATGATTTAACAATATTTTTTAGATTGTCGTGAACGATCAGATTCAAATTTAATATAAAATAGTTTCTGAAAAATTAAGAACGTCCTACTTACCTATTATTAACGATGTTGGTTAAAAATTATGTTAAATGGTATTTACCAATAATATAATATAAGTTTATTAGTACCTACATACAAACAACAAAACATTGGGTATGTCGGAATAGGTACAGACATCAGAAGTAAAACTCAGATATGGCAATACACAAATTTATTTCAGTTTGAACACTTAGTTAACTTAATCTAGAAAATATAGAGAATTCATTATAAATTATTAATTATTATCTAGTAATGGCGGTGAGGACGGTCACATAGGGCAGTACTGACTGTCAGAGACAGTGGTCCATGCTCCCACCGTAATAAGGATAGTACTACTTGTCAGAGACAGCGTTCCACATCCAATAGCTGGGCAGTACCGACTGTCGAGAGACAGTGGTCCGTGCACCAAGACGCATCCGTTAGAAATGCGTGCCGACGTAGTCGTCGCAGCGACCCCGTAAGGGGGCGCGGCAGGCGGTATCGGGGCATCGCCCCCTGACCGCGGATGCTATGCAGTGGCCCGTAAAGACGGGCCAATCGTTGGGACTGCCTACCACGGGGCATCCGGCTTCCGAAGCTGCTGCTCCTCACTCGCTTGGTGCAGGCGTCGTCCCAGGCGGCAGTCGTCATCCCAGCGGGTGACCGTCAACGCAACGGGGGACCCGGGCACTACTCCAGTTCGACCCCTGCGGTCGGTCTCCCGCTCTGGGCGGTCCCGCTTGGGGTCCTGAAGCCGACCGCCAGCCCGGTGACGCCTCGAGCAGCAGCTGTGGTCAATCCTTTTTGAAGCGGCCCAGTTCGGGCCAGCTTCTGTGTCCTTCCGGGGGGAGGGTGGCTTCAGTCGCGGGCGGCGACGCGGGGCGGTGTGGCACGCGCGGCGAGGCGGCAGCGCGACAGAGCGCACCGGGGGCGCGCCAAAGGCGCGGGGCTGCGCGTGCGCGGGCCGCGCGATGCGAGTACGCACCGCGCGGCGACCGCACAGGCTCTTGGTCCGGGTGTGCAGGGGCTTCGGAACGGCCGGCGCGGCAGGGCGCGCACAGCTCCGAAGCTTGCGGGGGGAGCGGAGGGGGGGCGCATGATGCGCCACCTCCCGTCCGTCCGGTCTTCTCAAGTGGAGGGGGGGCTTCGTTGCAAAGCGCCCCAGGTCAGTCAGGTGGGGGGGCTGCTGCTCGTGGACTCGGCACCCCCGGCGGTCAAGTCACCGCCGGGTGAGACCCCCATCCCTCAATAGGGGAGGCCCAGCGGATGACGACCAGCGACAGGGGGTGCCGTGCGTGGCGGCGCCGGCGGGCGCGGCGATAGGGGCCGCGGCACGCGGGGCGGCGCCACATACACGAACAGCAGCAGGCAGTTCCGGGTGTGTCGGGCTGACCCGTACGGGTCAGCTTCGGCCGTCTTGCTAGCGCCCGCGGCGCACGGGCAGCGCGAGGGAGCGCAGGCGTCATGCGGGGCGCGGGCGGCGCGGGGTGCGCAGCATCGGTGGGTGCGCGGGCGGCGTGCGGTGCGTGATCGGCGCATCGCACGGGCGGCGCGGGTTCGTCCGGGCAGCGCAACGGTGCGCGCATCGGCGCAGCGGAGCGCACGGTAACGACGGGGACGCGACGGGCGGCGCTGCGGCGCGCGCTTGCGGTGCCGGAACGCCTCGGGGCGGACGGGCACCGCGTGCCGGCTCGACGGCGGCGTCGACGCAACGCGCGCAGGCGCCAATGACGACGGCGGGCCGGCAGTCGCAGCTGGCTCGGCGCTCCCCATCTCTTCCTTCTTCTCCCCTCTTCAAGGGGGGGGCGTCACTTCCGGGAGGGTGGGCCGGGCGACGCGCCGCCGATTGCTCAGCAGCACCGTCGCCCGGCACGGCGTCCGATCCTTTTCACGCCCGGCATCGCAGCCCTAGGGGGGCGCGCATGCTGGGGCGGCTTCAGCGGGGGTAAGGCCTCCGCGACCACGGGTGGCGAGTGTGTGCTCGCCGGGCAGCTTCCGGTGCCCCCCCTGCGCTCACACGGCCTGCTATGCAACCCGTGCAAGCACAGAGGGAGCACAAAGTGGTGGTCCGCGCAGAAGTTCCACTAGCTGGTGCGGTACAGAGCGCGACCAGCTAGTGGTAGCCACAAGCCGATCCAAATGCGTGCCGACTGAACAGCGCAGCCGCTTATAAAGGCGTTCACTTGTGGGGGGGAAACGTCACAATAATTTAATCGATTGTACTACGAGTCTTTTAAGCCAAATGACAGATAAAGTGAATGATTTGTCTATGATGCGTCCGGTGCACGTTCCACTAGCGCCATGTATTCGCCGCCTCTCGCAGCTGTTAAACTATATGGCTGCCGTCACGGCCATTCTGATAAATCACTCGTCCTCGAGTGCATTCATTCATCTAAAAATAACAAAAGAAAAGACTTTTATTAATTCACATCATCTTCATCGTTGTATATCGAAATAGCAAATATCACTGGTCTAGGTATTTCTTTACAACAGAAAACCCCTACAGTTACGAACAGTCTGGTCTAAATCGTCACCCACTAAAGCAGGTGAGATTCCTGCAGCACCTCACAGATCACTAAAGTTCAAACATTCTGGTCTGAATCGTCACCCACTAAAGCAGGTGAGATTCCTGCAGTACCTCACAGATCACTAAAGTTCAAACATTCTGGTCTGGATCGTCACCCACTAAAGCAGGTGAGATCCCTGCAGCGCATCACAGATCAACACCCACAACAGCAGGAGTGATTTTAATATTTTATTTGCAAAGATGATCATCTTCCACAAAAGTAGAAGAGACCACATACTTACTAATTAATCATTCCAAAGATTCTATTATAGCTTCGCAATTATTTACACTTAAGGTGCGAGAGCTTACAGAAAGTGTTTCCTCTGAATCATCTGCAGTCAATGTACGAGAGCTTACAGAAAGAGTTTCTTCTGAATCATCTGCAGTTAATGTACGAGAACTTACAGAAAGTGTTTCCTCTGACTCTGAGGACATATTATTATTTACAGGTACAAAAGACATACTGAACTCATCATCTGCCGTTACGGTCCCTTCATCATTATCATCACTATCATTTTCGCAAATTTCCAAGTAACCTTCTTGCCCTTTAGGTACTTCCCTTAAATTTTCATGAGCAAATTTACAAATCCTGTTAGAACCGTTGATATGTTTAAGCTCATAGCGGTCATTTTCTAATACAGTGACTATTTTATAAGGCCCCTTAAATTTATTATCTAGCTTCGTTTGATGTCTTGCTTCGCATTTTACAAAAACAAATTCACCTACTGCAAAAGGTTTAATCCGGGCTTTTCCCTTATTAAACCGTATAGTGTCAGCGTTAGCTACTCTTTGAATAGCTTCTGATGCAGATGAACGAGCCGTTTCAACATTAATTATAGGTGGTTCAGAAGAACTAGGAGTTATTTTAGCTAGATTAAGTGAGGAACCTTGAATGCCAAACATCAGTTCCATAGGCGTAAAACCTGTGGTCCTGGAACGTGTACTGTTAAGAGCAAGCTGGATCTCTCCTAGTTCATCCTTCCAAGCATTATTAGAATTACATTCTATAACAGTAAGAATATTCTTTAAAGTTCGCATGACCCTCTCAACCTGCCCGTTAGCTCTACTAGAACCGGTTGCTATTAAATGGAGCTCTATTCTATTATCATTACAAAAGTTTTTAAACTCATTGCAGTCATAACAACGTCCTCTATCTGCGATAATGCGCTTTGGGGCACCAAATAGGTTTACAGCATTCTTAATTGCTCTTACAGCGTATGAAGAGCTTAAGGCCGGAGTATATTCAAGCAGTACAAACTTTGTAAAGGCGTCTATTAAAACTGAGCAATATTCTTTTCTATCACTTTTTCCCGAAAGTTTTCCAGTTAAATCTAAATGAACTGTGTGCCAAGGTACTGGGTGTTTAGGAATTGAATGCAGCTGCATTTGCTGTGCACCTGAAGGGCCTTTAGAAGTTTTACATACTACACAGCAATTAATAAACTTTTTCACAAATTTAGCCATATCGGAAAACCAATAAAATTCGTAAAGTTTGTCTAAAGTCTTTTCAAAACCTAAATGTTTTATCTCATTATGAACATGGTTAATTAGGGACCAAACCAAAGAACGTGGTACAATCGGTAGCCAACTAGAAACTCCTCTACGTTCTATCTTCCTATACAATATTCCTTGTCTTAAATCATACGTACGCGATATCTCTTCAGGTAATTGATTATTACGGAATTTTGATATTATTTCTGAAAGTTCTGAATCGCGTTCTTGTTCTACAATTAACCAACCTTTATCTAATTCAAGAAAATTTACTTTACGGGGCTCAGAATAATTTGTGTTTGACAAATTGCGAGACAAGAAATCTGCATGAGCCATCTTTCGACCTTCTTTGTACACGATATCAAACTCGTAAGCCTGCAATATAGCCCACCAACGGTGAACCCTTGGAGTCAAATCACGTTTTGAGTGAGAAGCTTTAAGGGAGTTACAATCGGTAAATACAGTGAATTTTCGTCCATGCAAATAATGACGAAAATGTTCGATTGCTTTTACTACCGCAAGGGTCTCTAACTCGTAAGAGTGATATCGTGTCTCTGCATCTATGGTCTTCCTACTATAATACGCTACTACATGAGGGATATCATTATGTTTTTGGATAAGAATTGCACCATATCCTTCACTACTTGCATCGGTATAAAGTTCAATGGGCAAGGAAGGGTCAAAAACCTTTAAAACTGGTTCGGACGTTAAAATGTGGATAATTTTTTTGTGTATTTGGTTATGCTCTGGGGTCCACTTAATATTGCCTTTTCCTTTTGTTAGGGGATACAAAGGGCGAATTATTTGGGAAAAATTACGAATAAACTGTCTAAAATACGTTGCTAGCCCTATGAGCTGTCTAACCTGAGTGACAGTTTTTGGAGGTGGGACATTAATTAAGGCTTGTATTTTCTTTGGATTTGGTCTAATTTCCCCAGCTGAAACTATATACCCAAGGTACTCAGTTTGGACTTTCAGAAATGAACACTTCTTTAAATTAAATGAGAACCCAGCACTGGACAGCGTTTTGAGTAATTTGTCTAAGCGGTAAAGCCCCTCATCAATATCAGTTGAAATTGAAAGGACATCATCCATGAAAACTAGAATCTTTTCATCATTCATAGGCTTTAAAGCAGTATTAATTGCTTTTTGAAAAATGGAAGGGGCATTGCGTAATCCAAAGGGCATAGCCAAATATTCAAACTGCCCTTTTGGGGTAACGAATGCTGTTTTTTCTATGGAACTTTCGTGTACAGGCAGTTGGTGAAACCCAGAGGCCATATCAATACTACTAAAATAATGAGCACCATTAAGTTTATCAATTTGTTCGCTAATTAAAGGTAAAGGATAATGATTCGGTTGAGTATTACTATTTAATTCCCGATAGTCAACACACATGCGTGAAGAACCGTCCTTTTTCTCTACAAGAATGATGGGGCTTGCAAATGGGGATGAACTTTCCCTAATAATATTTGCCGTCAACAATTGCTCAATTTTTTCATCAACTATCTTAGATTCTTGAGGAGATAACCTATATGGTCTCCTATGTACTACTTTATGAGGATCAACTAAATCGATTTTCAACTGTCCCGTTTTAATCCTAGTTGTGGGAAAATTTTCAATAAAATTATCTGCATATTTCGTTAATATGTTAAAAAGTTTTACTCTATCAGGTCCTGTTAAGTCAGTATTAATTGATTCAATGTCAAAAATAGGTTTGGTTTTGGTACACATATTAGACTCTATGCACCGCTTGAATGTTAAACCGCTCTCTGAAATTTCAACAAGAATATCGCGCTCAAGTATATCTCTACCTAATAAAATAGCGTCGCGCAGACAATCATCCGGAACTACATGAAGAGTGACGCTAATTTCGACGTTCTGGATTTCTATATTACAAACGATTTGCTCTGTGCTACTAATGATACTTTTTCCAATACCAGTCATGTTGATAACGTCATGCGATCTTTTTCCAATAATAAGGTGTGAATAGCTTTTCCTAATTAAACTACACTCGGAACCGGAATCAAAAATAAAGGGAAATGTCATACTATTACAATTCATAATACCTCGAACAATCTTCGAACACACGTTGACTTCTTTGCTACCAGTAGCGACTTGTTCCTTCTTCGTATTGTCAACCCTCGTTGGGCAGGTGGAGACGACGTGGCCTGGCTCCCCGCAGGCGTAGCATGTGACTTGTGGCTTCTGGTTGACACGTTTGTCCGCAACAATAGAGGCATTACGTGGTTTGTTTCTTTCACGGCAATCAGCCGCACGATGCCCAGTCTTGCCACATATGTTGCAGTTGCCACGAAAGCCAAACGTAGCACGAGGGCGTTTGATATCAGAATCGTTTGACTCAGGAAATTCCGACTTTCTTTTCAAGGATATGCCTCGTAGTACTCGAAACAGCTGGGATTTGTCATTTACCACAGTGGAGTTTAGTTCACGACGTATTTGAACATCACATTGAGACAATATGGAAATGGCAAAGCCTGTCACAACCTTTTCAGATAATCTTGCGTCCGGGATGTTTTCAATCAATTGCCAAAGACGTAAACACGCCTGAGCGGGGGTCTCATTAGAACTAAGTTGAAATTTGAGGATAGTGTCAAAGTGATCCTGAATAAGCATAGGGCGAGAGAACTGAGCTTTCAAAGTCTCCTGTATATCTTCCCATTCATATTGGCTGGGAGGTATCTTGGTCAGTAATGTAGCTGCGCGGCCTCGAAGACAATGGGTCAGCGTCATGATTAAATCGACACCTTTTAAACTTTTGCTCTTAATTATAGTGTCTGACAGCCGACACCAGCCCTCTATGTCTGAATTGGGGTCATCAGGATCAAAAGGTACTAACGATATGAAAGGTTGTGGTGGTGCATTGGACCGGGGTAGCAGAGCATCTGTTAATTTTGATAGAAATGCTTCTAAACTATTTGAGGGTAGCGGAATATTTTCCTGCATATTTTGTGATGAAGTGCCAGAGGTGGGCGGACAATCCGATCCCACTTCTGATGTCGGAATAGGTACAGACATCAGAAGTAAAACTCAGATATGGCAATACACAAATTTATTTCAGTTTGAACACTTAGTTAACTTAATCTAGAAAATATAGAGAATTCATTATAAATTATTAATTATTATCTAGTAATGGCGGTGAGGACGGTCACATAGGGCAGTACTGACTGTCAGAGACAGTGGTCCATGCTCCCACCGTAATAAGGATAGTACTACTTGTCAGAGACAGCGTTCCACATCCAATAGCTGGGCAGTACTGACTGTCGAGAGACAGTGGTCCGTGCACCAAGACGCATCCGTTAGAAATGCGTGCCGACTGAACAGCGCAGCCGCTTATAAAGGCGTTCACTTGTGGGGGGGAAACGTCACAATAATTTACTCGATTGTACTACGAGTCTTTTAAGCCAAATGACAGATAAAGTGAATGATTTGTCTATGATGCGTCCGGTGCACGTTCCACTAGCGCCATGTATTCGCCGCCTCTCACAGCTGTTAAACTATATGGCTGCCGTCAGGTACATAGCGTATTATGAAAACAATGGGTTGTACTACCAAGTTTAAAAATATTGTCAGCTTTCCGGGCTCTTAAACTAGGTACGCAGACCTATCTTAGGAGTCGGAGATTTTGCGGCTACAATTTATAATAATACAATACAACCGTAACTTTTCAGTTGGTTTACAGTGGTTGTTAACACAGCAAATGGAGTGAGTGATTGCAGTTGTGTAATGTGTATTTAGGAGTGTGTATATGAGTGTAGGTTGTGTGTACTGAGGTATTTACATGTACAATACAATATGATTTATTTCTTACCACATATTACAGATAAAGTGATTAAATAGTCTACAGACACAATCTTATACTTAATTAATTTGTGGAAGACTGGTACCTAAACTAAGTTTTATACAAAACCTGTATGTCAGGTCACCAGGCCCCCCGCCCAAAATTTTACATTAATATGTTGTACTGCAGACGATCTGATTCGCATACCTATAATATTCAATTAAAAATCTCATACATTAAGTATAGTTATACTTATAATATTGCAATATTACTCGTAAAACTTGAATTACAAAAAAAAAGTAGTAAAATAAGGTAATTTATGAAGGATACACGCAAGGGAGGATGTATGTGAATATTTGTGTGTGGGCGGGTCATTGTGTGTGCGTTCAAAGGGAACATTATGTTATGATATGGTTTTTGAAAAGGTCTTTAATTTGGGTATAATCTAAAGTGATAAGCCAGTCAGTTATTTTTATTTTAAAAGTTGTTTTGTTTAGGCTATGAATTGAGAGTAAATATTTCAGTTTGCTGTATAGAAATGGGCACAGAAAAGAAAAGAAATTTCGGGCAAATTGGGTTTTTACTGATTTAGGTTGACATACATTCCTTCTTTTGCTTCTCATGTCAGAATTCTGGTGGGTATTTATAAAAGGAATAAGAGTTCGTTGTTTCAAAGCAACATGGAGAATAAAAATCTTCTTAATTGAGAGGACTTTAGAGGACTTATAAATTTCTACAGTGGAATGACGGAAAGGAAGGAATAGTGCAACTTTGAGGACTGCCCTTTGAGCCCTTTCAAGTGCTAAAAGGTTAGCTTTAAACATTCCACCCCATGAAGTGATGCAATAAGTTAGGAGCGATTGGCACAAAACACAATAAACAGATAGTAGTTGCTTGTAGTTAAGGATAGACCGAAGATTTTTAACCACAAAGATAAATTTCCGTATTCTGCTAGTGAGACAATTTGTATGTACGGCAAAGTTTAATGTAGAATCTAAGGTGACTCCCAAGTACTAATACTAATTTGGAATAAGAATAATCACTGTTATGAGGGGATGAACAGGTGGGAGCGATAATGGAAAAAGGTTGAAGAGATGTCTGTGGAGTGTTCCTAAAGATGAACAGGTGGGAGCGATAATGGAAAAAGGTTGAAGAGATGTCTGTGGAGTGTTCCTAAAGATGAACAGGTGGGAGCGATAATGGAAAAAGGTTGAAGAGATGTCTGTGGAGTGTTCCTAAAGGCTATATACTTGGTTTTATCGGAATTTAGTTACCTAATTAAGTTAGTTTTCAGCCAACCATTAACAGCATTAAACCCGAATTGAGTGTAGTTTTATACGTCTTCCCACTGAAAAGAACCACAGTGTCATCCGCAAATGTAATAATACGTCCATTTTGAAGAGAGAGTTTGCAGATGTCGTTAATATACACCAGAAGTAATGTGGGCTCAAGGATGCTTCCCTGAGACTCCAAAAGCTACGGGAAGAGTGTCACAAAAGTGGTTATCAATTTTAACAAATTGCGTGCGGTTAGTTAGGTAATATTTGAAGAGTGACAACTGATTGCCACCTATGCCGAGGTTTTCAAGCTTACGTAGCAAGAACCGATACTGTATCAAAGGCTTTAGCTAGGTCTAAAAAGGTGCCTAAGGACTTATTTTTATCATCCATCTTAGAAACAATAAAGTTTGTCAGCTCGTGTACCGCCATGGCCGTCGATTTCCATGCACGAAAACTGAACTGAAACTGGGACTGAACTCTATGTGAAGTGTGAGTGTTTAATAAGCTTTATTTCCAGGTAGATTTGATAAAGTTAATATTCTATAGCCAATATATTATCTGTTTCACCATAAGTTAAGGATAAGAGCTATTTTATTAATTTATTCCATGTACTTAGGTTATATCTATATATCGGAATAATTTATTTTATTATTCATGCGTAAACTTTGAGTCAACAATGTCAACCGTGGCGTCTTAGAAGCAGCTTTTTATCTAATCACTAGATTCTAATGGAAGGTTAGAGTGTCTCCGCAGGACTGAACGACGGACATATACTTGCCTTACTGTGAGAACTACGGCCTCAGAATATAACAGATCAGTAACGTAGTCTCTAGGTGTAAAAAGCATCACTTTAAGAACCACCTGTTGTGCACGTTCTGCAGGGACCATTGCGGTTTTATAAGTACCGCCCCACACTGGGATGCAGCACATAATGATAGATGGACAAAGGCTGAGGAACACAAAAGTCAGAGTTTCAGAATTGGCGGAGGGCCGGAGTTCTTTAAAAATATTATTAGTCTTCTGATTCTAGTGCAGAGAGCCTCTTATATACGCGTGCCAGTTAAGTTTGTATTGGGAGAGTGGGATGGGTTGCGGAGGTCAGATAGGCAGTCGCTCCATTTAAAATAATGGTATTCAGCTGAATCCGACTCCAACATAGATGGGAAAAGGCTAGGCTTTTTGGATTACAGGTAGGCCTACCTACAATCCAATTTTAGTTCAGTAGGTTTACGTGTAAAAAAATATTTGGAAGATTACTATATTTATGCTTTTTTTTCTTCCTGGTAACCGTCTTCAGCACATGAAGACTCCCGAGATCCAGTCCGGGGTCCAACTCATCCCGCCATCTCCGTCTGGACCTGCCACAATAGTGCTTCATTCTCCTGCCCTTATCCCGATTTATTTGGGGTCGGCACAGTGACTTTTTCTTCCACCCCCTATCTAAAAATATCATCATTCAAACAGTCCATCCATCGTTTCTTTGGGCTCCCCCCTACTCTTATAGCCAAAAATATTCATACTACTTCAAACATTCCTCACATTTTCTTCATTCCTCCGTATCACGCTGCATATGCATACAGCTGAGATGAGAATGTTAAGTATGGGGCATCCTCATCCCTTTTGGGGTCCAAAATTCTGAATGCGGGTTTCACAGATGCCGCGATAGCAGTAAATAGCATGATGTTGCGGTCACGAGGTGCAAGTAGCTGTTCCCACTGCAGTAGGTAGATACCTACCTACGTAGTCAGATGACTACGGCCAGCTCGCACTGTGTAAGCATAGCTTTCTGGTCGCTTTCAAATATCTAGGCCACTGGGTTTCCGGAAACTTGAAAGACATTCTAGATATTGAGCGTGAGCGCAGGGCGTAGGCTGTCCGCTGCAATATGTGGCTCGCAGATTTGCAAAATGCACAAATGAAGTAAAGACTTCACTGTTTACAGGGTAGATACTGCCAGTTATTTTATACATGCAGTCTGTGGGCCAACTACACGGGGCATACACCGCTTTTCGCGTCCAATACAATGTGTTGATGGGGATGCCGTGCTACTGCAGTGCTTCCGACATAAACGCAGAGGCAGGATTGGTATTCACACCGTCCTGTACAAGCGAGGCACTTCCATCATGCGAAGGGTACGCGCCAGCTCCAACAGCATTCTGAACACTATACCAGATAGGTGGGACAGCCCACCTATCTGGCTGTCCACCAGACTCGTTGATTGGGCCTTTGGATACGCCTACATGCCACTGTGTCGTAATTTAAATACATATTTAAAAGCGAAAGGTCACTCGTTCATTCACTCACGATCAATCACGGAATCTCAAAAACTACTGGACCTACGAAGATGAAATTTGGCACATACGTAGATATGAGTAGGAGACGTCAGCTAAGAAATAATTTTAAGAAACTTCTCCGTCAAGAGGTGAAATAGGTGGGGAAAGTTTGTATGAAATGTTTTTGTCCTTGGGCCAGAGAAGCCTGTTCCAGATAATTTTCAACATTGATGCGGGCGGAGCCGCGGGCAGCAGCTAGATGTAAGCACTAAGGCTGATTTCTAAATCGTTTGTATATTATACTAACCAAATGGACGTTAATGGGTCTGAAATTAAAGATTTTTTATTTAAACTAGGTTCTGTGGGATTGTTGTGGTCTAGCTAGACTAATGTAATGAAACTAAGGAATTATTACTTTTAGGCCCACTTGCACCACGAATCACTAAACGCTAAACATAATTAAACATTCTGTTTTTGTTTGTGTCAATCGTTTTGATGACGAGAGAAACAGAATAATGTAGTTAGTATATTTAGCGCTAATACAGGCGCCAGGTCGCCAACCAGATTCCTGTTTCGCATAAGGTGGCAGGAAACGCACGGGTGTTTCCACTGCGAAGATCGCCCGGAGGACACGGTGGAGCATACGGTGGAGGTCTTCCCGGCTTGGGCGGAGCACCACTGTGTCCACGTGGAGGCGATCTCCCGCGTCCAGCCCTAGTCCAGGCCATGGTACGGAGCGAGAGTGCATGGGTAGCCATCATCTTCTTCTGCGAAGAGGGAGGCGGCGCACGTGAGGAAGAGGCAGTGTATGCGCCCTCACGGCCCTAGCCGCCGCAGGAGACGCCCTGGACGTTGGGAATCCCAGGCTGATTCCCGGCCACCGTAGGCGCGGGCTTGCGAACGGCAAGTAATGGGTAGCTCGCTGTCCGGTAAGGACCAAGCCCGGGTCGACGGCGCGTTGTGCTCCACGCGCGCCTCAAAGAGATATCAGCACCAACTGGTGAGGCCCGCAAGGGCTGATGTCTGCCAGGGGTGCGAGTTGTTCGAAAGAGATACCGTGGCCCCTGGCACATAGGCAACTGAAGGAACACGGGTGGGTTTTAGTCAGTAAAATTCTGACACGCCCTTCCGCTCCACTCAGAGCGGGAGAAGTTGTTTGATGATTACCCAGCCTCAAAAAAAAAAAACTGTCAAAGATCCACGCATGACAACCGAGTCCAACGGCTTAGCATGCTTTCCGAGGCACGGAGGGGGTTCGTTATGTAAAGATGGTGGCACCCATCCACGGTATCATTTTATACGTTTTGGGAAGTGTTTCTTGCGATTTCTGACTATAATAGTAGAGTTTTTATCCTTATAAGAAACAGGATAGATTGCCATAAACATTTTTAATTTTTTGTGAAAATTTCCCATTTTCTTGCTGTGAATGCAGATCAAAATGTTTCAAAAAGTTAAGAAATCTTGTATAACTGTTTTCTGTAGGGACAACGATCATGGTTGCCTTAATACTCTATGGCCACATAATACCAGGTAAATTCTTGAGCTATCTCAAAAATTTACCCTGTATGATGTATATGTCGTTATTGGCTTGGTGGTTAAACTTTTTGCAATTTGCGGTAAACTATAGACTAATTGCAATATTAGCCCCAACAGCATGCTGGCCGGGCTCGCGGAAAGGCTCGATGGTGCTATAGTGACTCATTGTTCTAAGCGACCCGTAGCACGCGTAGATTGAAACATGTAATTGTAATTTATTATGCTCATTTTATTGAAATTGTATTTTTAAATGTATCAAATAATGTGGATGGAATTGTAATTGTATAATCAATGTGACTGTGTGTTTTTGTCTTATTGTTATGTTCGTGCCCTATTATTATGAGTCTTATGTTACTTGAAATAAATGATTTATTTATTTTCATATTATTAATATTCCTCATCCCGCCTCCATGGCAAAAAGGAAAAAGCAAAAAGTTGGCAGTATCATTACCTACAATGGTAATGTTTTCTCATTGTGCGTTATTTGTTTTTAGTAAAATCTTTAATTTATGTATTATATTTATTTGTGCTTATATCTATATATAGTTAGGTATATATGTACTATATTTTTAGTTAAAGTTAGGTTTATGCGTTTATGATAAAAATATTCCTCAAATTGATTGAACCTAGGTACTGTTTGTCTTTGCATCACCCAAAGTTTGACTGGTAGAAAATGCCAACGGCATTGAGTCCGCCTCATATTTGTTTACTTAAAGTGTTAAATAAATAAATACATTTATAGCCTACAGACTGACAAGACTTATAGGGAATGTCTATGCATTTGAACAAAATCTATCAAAAGGCTTAGCACGAGCACCGGTGTGTCGACGGAAGAAAAGAAAAACTTATACCTACCTTGCGTTTAGAATTAGATAGTACGACGGCAGCAAAGTGGAAAAATTAATTTGCACTTTTTACGAAATTCACTCTTTTACATAATAATATGCAAAACGACTCAGAATTCCTAGTTTTGCATCAGATTATTTTTCTGTTTGATTCTCAATTTTTACTGATATTAGGTACTTAAGTCACGTATTTACAAATAACTACAACAATTTTTCTCAGTATCAAAGTACCGTATTTTGGAACGAAAAATATTAGATACAATTATATTGGCCTTAACCATTTCCTTGGTAGTGCCTTGTTTAACTAAATTATGTAAAATAGGAGAAGATAGCTTTGTTTTTTATTAATTATCACAGTTAAGCGTTCAAAACGAATCATGACTTTGTTAATAACCGTATATACCTAGGTACTCTGTGGCCGTCGAGCAAAAAGTTTGTTGTGAGTGTGATTTTGACAGTTTGGGAAGAAAACTTTCTACTGAAATAGTCTACATATACGAGTATAAGGACCTAGACAAAGACCGTTAGTAACGAAAGACAAATTGACAGATTGTAGAGGGGTTTCTACGGTGCGATGTCAAAAATGGATAAACGAAATGTCACTTTGTATAGAAAGAGCTGTCTCTATTCTTCGTAGAAATAGAAAGAGTCTTGCTAAGCCTGCAGGTAGTTTTTGCGTGATGCTGGAGAACCTATAATATCTACATTCAGACAAATCCAGCCAGACCTGGCAAGTATTACAAAGAAAAAATGTAGGTACTTATAATACTGGTTTGAGTTCGCTACGATTTTATGCAATTATTATGTTTACATAAGCTGATACGTATATCTAGGTATACCTAACCTACTGTATTTTCTTTAAATAAAATAATATGTAGGTAACATAATGCTGCAAATTCATGATACCTAGGTACACATTTCTTTTTATAGATCGTCTCAGAATACGTAATTCTTTAAGTTATGTGCCTATACTTACGCTTTTTACTTTACGCTTTGACTTTGACAAGCACTTGAAGATAAGCTTATCATGAACTCATTGTTTATTTACCTATCCATTTTTATTTAACCGGGATACTTAACTATTAGTTGTTTCCGTTGGTATGCGGTATTTACTACCTGCCCACCGATAAGTAGGTACCTTCCTATTATGTTGATGCCATCATCTTCTAGTCGTCGTTTAGTGGTAAACAGGATAAACTAGCCTATGGTGTACTCTCGTAGGTACACTGACAAGTAGGTACCTATATATTCATAATTATAATGATTTCATAAGCTAAGGCAAGGATAGAACTGATGGCAGGGCTAGATTGATCAGGTAAGGCATTAAAATTAGCTTTTGGGGGCACAAGGGTAACTGCGTAACACAAACAGTAGGAATGCAAGCTACAATCTCATGCACGAGGTTGTGGTTTCGAAACCGAGCAAGTTTCAATGTTACTTAAGTTACTTTTTCAAACTCACAATTATCATCGCCTACCTACTTTCTTAGTTTATCTTGGATACGCGGTAAGGAAAAAAGGTGGGGAAAGCAGGACTTAAAAATCGCCAACCTGCCTTGAGCAAACGTCGTGATCAATGCTCAGGCTGTCTCTGTGTGACATGAGGCCTATTGCTAATCTGAGCAAACGTCATGAGCAATGCTCAGGCTTTCTCTGTGTGACATGAGGCCTATTGCTGATCTGAGCAAACGTCGTGATCAATACTCAGGCTGTCTCTGTGACATGAGGCCTATTGCTAATCTGAGCAAACGTCATGAGCAATGCTCAGGCTTTCTCTGTGTGACATGAGGCCTATTGCTGATCTGAGCAAACGTCGTGATCAATACTCAGGCTGTCTCTGTGACATGAGGCCTATTGCTAATCTGAGCAAACGTCATGAGCAATGCTCAGGCTTTCTCTGTGTGACATGAGGCCTATTGCTGATCTGAGCAAACGTCGTGATCAATACTCAGGCTGTCTCTGTGACATGAGGCCTATTGCTAATCTGAGCAAACGTCATGAGCAATGCTCAGGCTTTCTCTGTGTGACATGAGGCCTATTGCTGATCTGAGCAAACGTCGTGATCAATACTCAGGCTGTCTCTGTGACATGAGGCCTATTGCTAATCTGAGCAAACGTCATGAGCAATGCTCAGGCTTTCTCTGTGTGACATGAGGCCTATTGCTGATCTGAGCAAACGTCGTGATCAATACTCAGGCTGTCTCTGTGACATGAGGCCTATTGCTAATCTGAGCAAACGTCATGAGCAATGCTCAGGCTTTCTCTGTGTGACATGAGGCCTATTGCTGATCTGAGCAAACGTCGTGATCAATACTCAGGCTGTCTCTGTGACATGAGGCCTATTGCTAATCTGAGCAAACGTCATGAGCAATGCTCAGGCTTTCTCTGTGTGACATGAGGCCTATTGCTGATCTGAGCAAACGTCGTGATCAATACTCAGGCTGTCTCTGTGACATGAGGCCTATTGCTAATCTGAGCAAACGTCGTGATCAATGCTCAGGCTGCCTCTGTATCCCCCACCATAAAAAAAGGTTGTAGGCTGCTTAACTGGACTTGCCTGTGGCAATTAATAAATTAAGGCCTCCAGCCAGGGCTTAAAAGTAAGCAACTACACGCTAAGGGCACCACCTGTGGGATACGGAGCTTATCGCGGAAGTCACTTTTGTTCCCGTAATCTCCGGTGCAAGTGTGAGACGGAACACCGGGGTGGTTTTAGTCAGTAAGAGTCTGACAGACCCCTCCGCCCTCCCCAGGGCGGAGGACATCGATGAGGATTTCCCCCCGTTATCAAAAAAAAAAAGGGCGTCGTTGGAAGAGGGTAGCAAGGAACGGGCTGGATTGGAATGAAACAGGCTAGTTACCGGAATAGAATATCAGGAAACATAATAAAACACAAAACTGGAGAAATACAATTTTATTGACAAACTCAGTTATAGCTATGACATAAAGGTACAGGGTAATTCTTCAGACTATTGTTAACATTCCTTAAACACATATTACCTATATTAGACTATTTTTGTTTTAATTATAATAGAAATGGAACCTAAAATAGACTATTGACACTGCGACTTTTAACGAATGTAGAAACAAGAAAGTCCTTTTAAGCCAGATGTGTAAACTATCGCTTAGTGATGACTGATATTTTAAGATAAGACAGCCTAGGTCAGTCATACCAGCCAGGACTCTAATTGCGTAACACATTATTAATCTGAATGATTTCGAAGGTTTTGGCTAATCCATTCCTCCATATGTTTGAAAAATTTGTCTGCTCAACAACGTCAATAACGCAATGAATGTTGTTGAATTGTTAAAATGAAAGCCATTCTTACTGTTAGTGTGTTACGCAATTACCCCTCAGGTATGATGAATTATATTAAAAGGAGGCTCTACGGAAGTTTTCAGTATCGAATTACAAGCAAAAAACATAAAATATTATTTTGTCTACAGAGATGACGACTAAAGAAAAACATATGTTGCGCCGACCGCAAGTAAACTGGTATAAGGGAGGAGAGTGATGTTGATATATGCAACGTGTAACGGAAAGGGTATATACATACCAAGGGCACGGCTTCTTTGGATTATATCAAACGATATTGGAAGGGTTTTTTAATCCTATCTCTACATGTTCGGAAGTTATGAGGATTTTGGATACATTGATACCAGAGACTGAACTTTACAAATTGAAATAAAAACATCACTCGGAAGAGATTTATTGTGATATTGGCAAGTAACGTGGAAATTTATTGACGTACGTAGTGCGGTGACACGTTTGTTATTATTTGAATTTAAGAAACATGAAACCGAAAATTTGTTATCAATTCTTAGAGTATTTTATTTAGAGCTGAAACTATGTATAATGATTCTATTACAGCTGCTATCTTTAGTGCTTAAGTAGCAATAGGGTTTCTGTTACACTATTTCTAATATATGATGTGGTACACAGCTAGCGTCAAAAATCTGGGCGAACACTTCTTTTAATAAAAAATACTTGAAGAAACAAACATATTTGGTCAATAATAAAAGTTTTTATAACAGCACACGCTTATGTCATACAAAATAATTTGAAACAACTCTTATTTAATCGTTGTAAATATTTACCTACTTAATTAGACAAAATAAAAATAGGTTCTAAAACACGCCAATTACTTATTTTACAGATAATTTTATTATAATTTTTGCCAAGTATGAAGCACAAGTGTACTGATGGCAAAGAAAACCCCAAGTAAGCTTGAGCAAGTCACAAATACAATGCAAAATTATGTATTTTATTATTTCATTGTCAAAATAAATGCATCTCGATCTAGTCAGGCACATTAGGACTGATTTTTCAAAGTTATACGGTCCGATTGAAAAATCGGCTCTTCTTACATTATACATTTGAAAAGCACAACACATGTATTTATATCAACGCGATTCAGGTACAGTATTTTTATCTCACGAAGAGACGCGTGCTTTACTTGTAGTAACCAAGTGTACAAATACATGTGCGGAAGACGGTGTTCACATTCACAGCGTATTGATATACTTGGTAACTACTAGTTAAGCGCACGTCGCGTCGTGAGATAAAAAACCGTAGACAAGTAAGGTAGATAAACAACTTCGTGGCACAATACACTAACAATACGCGGCCTTTATGAAGATAAATTACCGTTTTAGAAAAACTTCGGCTTTGTAGAGCGTCGTCTCTGTCATAGGTACATGTGACAGTTTCTGTCTAAAACTCACTCGGTCTTATTACAAAACAAGGTTGTTCTTTAGACATGCTGTAAACCATCGAGTCTGTTTTTGAAACAAGAACCCAACAGGAATCGAAATACAGTTCCTTTTACAAACCCGACAATTTAGTTCGGTCTTAGGAGGTCAATTTTGTTATAAGAACTTTACTAAAGTTGGCATTAAGTTCCAAATACAAAAACTGGCTCGAAGGTTTAGGCTCGGGCTAGTTACATCATGTTTTGTAATATGGCGGTTTCTACTTAAAGGTCACGTACTTTACAAGTTGTTAATAAAATTACAAATAAGACAATTATATTCTAGTTTCCATCACATATAAGATGATACTGTTATTTTTAAATAATATTATAAGTCACACGGTTTAAGCTTTCATATACAGTAAAAGCATCAATTCCCCTTATATTCTCAAGGGCAAAAATCACAGACCGTTCTTTGCTAAATAAAGTTAGCGTTACATACGAATATGAACCTTATTTTGGTACTCAAGCCTATAAGGTCCGTATTCGTAAGAAGCCCGAAAGTCTGACAACCATTCTTACCAAGGGGTATCGTAATACCCAGTAACAGCGCTGCGAAGGTCAGACAGGCAGTCGCTCCATGTATAATACTGGTACTCAGTTGCATCCAGTTAGACTGGAAGCCGACCCCAACATAATTGGGAAAAGTCTAGCAAGACGACGATGATGATGATAAGGTTCGTATTCGTATAAAATGCTAACTTAGTATAGTAAAATGCGACCTCTGAATATTGGACTACCTAAACTGGTGCTGTTGCTCTACCGTCGCACTAAACTTGACAGATAATGCAGTATTTCCGTTTTTCAAAAATCCTTTAGAAACTTTCAGTACTTGTGTAGGTCTCTGGTAATAACAAAAGAAGACAACGCGTATTTGTCTTCTTCATTTCATCTTACTCATAGCTTACTACATCTTTGTATTTAATTCTTGCACAAGTATTTTTGTAAGTATACTCGTGCAAGTTTTAACCACAAAAGTTCAGAAAAGCGTGTCTGAAAACTTAAATATACGTAACACAATGTAGAAATATTGAAGACCTTTGGGTAATATGAAGTGTTTATGCCATAATTTTCCCAGTGCGAGAGTGAGACAGAGCTATACAAGACACATAGCGACATCTCTTTTCTAAATTGTGATGGCATTAAAAATTTCTTAATACCCTTGTCTGTTAAAATCATAGAACACCTTGAAGAAGCACTTGATTTAACAAAAATACTTGCTCCAAAAAAATTAATGACTAAATGAATGAATTATAATTTTCATAATAGAACCTATTGTATCGTTCAGTACGGCGACGACGAGGAGCGCCTGCGCGGGCGGCGCGGGCGGCGCGGGCTGCGCGTGCGCCGGCGCCGCGCCCTGCGGGACCAACTATTAGGGAAGTGTACTACGTAGCAAAAAAAAACTACTAAAAGTTAACGTTCTTATTCATAAAAAGTTATCGAACATCTAAACGGTTGCTGAAATCTGGTTTTCAAAGATGTTCGATAACTTTTTATGACTAAGACCGTAAGAGTATTGCTGTTCCTAATGATTTATAATTCTTTAAAGCAATATTTGTTACGGTCGCAAATCATATTTTAATCAACATACAACCTGACACTGACCTACAAATAGCTAAAAGCGTAAGGAAATTTCAATTTCGCTACATTAGCCCTCCCCTCAATATGGAGATGCTATCAACGACTGACCTGGAGCTACTGCGCCTCCTGCGGTCTCTGTCTGAAGACCGGCGCTGTCTCTTCCCGTGTTCAGAGTCGGAACTATCCGAGGCAGACGAACCCCGCTTCTTTTTAGCTTGAACTAGAGAAAATGCAATATCTTTATTAGGCAACTAACCTAAACTGCTGATATATGATAATAGATTTTTAATATGGAACGAAAGAGTCAGGATGAAAACAGAAACTATGTAGGTATAATTAATACACTCGAGTTTAGAGAGGAAAGAACTATGAGCTAGATTTATGAGAAAGACAAGTTTTTTTTTTTCACACAAATGTATTATTGGTAAGTGTCAATGTACTGATAAGGGCCAGATACTGCGTGGAAATAATACGAGTAAAATCAAAAGAAATGGCTATATTTAAAGCAATTAGAGGTAGAGCAGTGGTGGCCCAGAAGAGACGGCCGCGACTCTCTTGTAGGTCGTAGGTTCAAACCCAGACACTTGCTTAACTTTGTGTAAATGAATTCATCACTACTGCTCTCATAACGGTGAAGGAGGAATGTGACAACTACCAACCCGCTCTGGACCCGCGTAGTGGTTTACGGCCCACTAACTCTCACAGAGCAGATGTAAAGCAAATAAATTTTTCACTCACCGGCTTTATTCTCCCTGTCCCGTTGCCTGGACTTGATGAGACGAACTATTTCCATCAGTTCTTTGCGTGCGTCGTTCCTCTCCTCTTCGGTCTAAATTAAGATAAAAAATAACGTCATAATTGCATAACATCACACTTGTACTGGCCAAAAGGATACGCGGAGATGTATAGAGATACATCTACGCCGAGATGTATCTCTATCCTTTTGGCCAGTACAAGTGTGATGTTATGCTATTACGTCAGTACTCTTACTGACATAATAAATTAACAGAGTCATAATGTGACTGTGGGTTGGCGTGTTTAGTCATAAATGGGTACAATATAACAAAGACCGGTTGTAAATAAATGACTGCAGCAAGTTCAAATAAACGGTGTGAATTCCTTGGGCTTAAAAGTCAAAATGGGTGTACCGCAGGGCTCAATATTGGGTCCGTTCCTCTTTTTAGTATATATAAATGATTTACTTCATTTACTTAAAAACCGACTACAAATGGTGTTATTTGCTGATGACACATCACTGATTTTTAAAGTTAAGAGACATGCACAGGAGCTTGACGATGTAAATAACGCTATAGTTAAGGTCCATAATTGGTTTACTGTAAATAATTTGGTATTAAATGGAAAGAAAACTAAATGCATAAAATTCACGTTACCGAATGTTAGAAGTAGTGAATGTCACGTTGTATTGAATAAGGAGATACTAGAATTCGTCGAACAGACGGTTTTCCTGGGAATCACGCTTGACTCAAGGCTACAGTGGGGTCCTCACTTAACATCACTTGCAGGACGGCTAAGTTCTGCCGCTTACGCTGTTTGGAAGATCCGTCAATTAACAGACGTGGATACCGCGAGACTGGTCTATTTTAGTTACTTTCATAGCATCATGTCTTACGGTATTTTGCTATGGGGACGTGCTGCGGATATTGAGTCGATCTTCATTCTGCAAAAGAGGGCTGTCAGGGCCATCTACAACCTACGCAGACGCGAATCTCTTAGGGAACTGTTCAAAACAATTAACATCATGACGGTACCTTGTCAATATATCTTTGAAAACATTATGTACGTTCGTAAAAATCTACATCTGTTTAGTAAGAAGTGACAGGCACAATTTTAATACTAGAAATAGGAACAAATTAGATCAACCACATTTCAGATTGTCTAAAGTACACACTTCTTTTATGGGGTACTGTGTAAAATGTTATAATAAAATACCAGCCGATATTCTTGAACTAAATGAAAAGAAATTTAAATTATGCATTAAACGCACACTATGTAGACAAGCATATTATAAGTTAGATGATTACATTGTTGATAAAAATGCTTGGCTTAATGCTGGTCCGACTCCACAGGCACCTGGGCTTGCTATTTAAAATTTTCATATTTGGAAGAGATGCTTCCCTTTTTTGTTTTCTGACATTATGAACATTTCTGTTCCTATTATTTTTATTTTCTGACATTACGAATAAGTTTTTATTTTGACTGAATTAAGTATTATATAAAAAAAATTCAAAAGATATTAAATATTTTTCTTTCTTTTTGGAAATCAAATTTGATTAATTTCTCAAATACATTGCAAACTATATTTTTGTATAATTTAGAAGCATTTTGTTTAAACTTTGTAAATATGAGTACCATGCATCCGTATAATAATTATATTGTTTTGATGTACGTTGACTTGAAAAAGCGTGGCAGTTGAGAGTATGTCATGCTGACTTAAATGTCTCGCTGATGGTGGCGCGTGTGTTGGATCATTCGGTTCCCTACAAAATGGTTGAGCTGGATGGTGCTGATCCACGCGTCAAGTTCGTGAACGGGCGCCGTCGGTTGAGACTGGTCACCTCCTAACTTCCATGGCTAATTTTAAATTTTATATTTAGAATTGTTTTTTTTTTACATTGTCTCACATATAGAAGCAACAAGAATAATGTTCCCAAGTTTTTGTAATACATAACATGATTAAAAAGAGTGTCCATGGAGTTTCTTGCCCGTTCTTCTCCATAGAGATCTACGTTTTGGAATGGGCAACTAGCTTCAACTTTCCAACTGGTCGACTTTTTGACAATTCAAAAGTGCCTGTAAATGGTTTAATTGAAATAAATGCTTTGAGTTTGAGTTTGAGTTTGAATGTTACTTCGTTTACATGGATAACGGCACAAATACTTACACCATCCTTCTTCTTGTCATCCCCCTGGGGGGTCCGCTCGCCACTCTTCTCTCTTGTCTCGGCCGCAGAAGGCTTGCGGTCACGGGACATAGATCTGTGAGAAGGTATTAAAAGACCAAATTATAAATGAACAAAAAAAAATAACAAAACTTGATGTAAAATGAACAGGTGTTCTGTGACAGATTTTTTTTTAGTCAATTAGTCCTAAGCTTGTCATTAGTTTCAAAATGTAAGTTGTTTTAACTTTTATTAACTTTGCGTTCTAACTAACGTTTCCCCTCTTATGCTTTTATTTAGTCTGTGTTGAGGTCGGCTTCCAGATTAACCGAGGGCAGCTAAATACCAGTGTTTTACATGGACCGACTGGTTATCTGACCTCCACAACCCAGCTACTGGGTAATATACCTCTTGGTAAGACTGATTGTTAGTCTTTCGGGCTTCTGACGACCCGTAACGATTATCAAAAATCCAGAAATGACCAACCGGGGCTTAACATGCTTTCCGAGCTACGGAAAGGTCTTGGTATGTCAAGATGGTGACCCATCCACGGACTAACCGCGGCAAGCGTACCTTAACCTGATCGAACAAGCGGCTATAGTTACTTGTCAGAAGCCCCTTTCATTTAGCAACGTATTTCAGGTTCTCAAACTTAACACAATAATACATTACCTCTCTTTAGCCGGCGACGGCGTACGCGACCGCCTCTTCTTCCTGTCCTTATCATCATCCCTAGCCTTACTCCTATCATTATCTCGACTCTTATCACTCCTACTGAGATCCTTACTCTTGTCTCGACGTTCAGACCTCTCCCTCCTCCGATCGTTCCTTCTATAATCAGAATATTTACGATCTCTATCATCTCTCTGATCCAAAGGTTTGCGATCTCTATCATCACGACCATTCCTCTGTTCAGAATTTTTACGATCTCTATCGTCTCTTTCATTCCTATGTTCAGAATGTTTACGATCTCTGTCGTCTCTTTCATTCCTATGTTCAGAATGTTTACGATCGCGGTCGTCCCTTTCATTCCTATGTTCAGAATGTTTTCGAACTCGCACATCTTTCTCAGTCCTTTGTTCAGATTGCTTGCGGTCTCTGTCGTCTTTATCATTCCTCTGATCAGAATACTTGCGAACTCTGTCTTCTTTATCATTTCTGTGGTCTGACATTTCGGACAGTTTGCGGATTCTTTCTTGTTTATCATTTTTGTTTTCTGAAAGTTTTCGAGTCCTCTCGTCTTTTTCATTCCTTACTTCTAATGGTCTGCGACCTCTGTCTTCTTTTTCATTCCTCTGCTCTGGTTGTTTATGATCCCTATCTTCTTTCTCGTTTCTGAATCGGTCACGTCTGTCATCTTTTTCTTTGACCTTATCCTTTTCACCTAAGCGAGCTTTAATCCCTTCGCGGCGGTCAATTGGACGAGCTTCTGCGTCTTTCCTAGAGAAATAAAGGTGTTTAGTATTGTTATTTTATAGGTAATAAAAATGTACCTAACCCAATTTAGCTGGTGCGGGTTGTTCGAAAGATATACCGCGGCCCCTGGCATACAGGCAACTGAGGGAACAGGTGGGTTTTAGTCCGTAAAAGTCTGACACGCCCTCCTGCTCCACCCAGAGCGGGAGAAGTTATTTGACGATTTCCCACCCAAAAGAAATCTTGCATTATTTTTTTATTTTTGTACTTTTCTCGGTACTATTCAAAAAAAGAATTTCTGATGACAGAAGAAATGACAAATAAATGTAAATTGACAAAAAATGAATGACACTCTGCCACTGCCTACCTTTGTGGATCCTTCTTAAAAGTACTCCTCAACAGACTAAACGGATCATAATCATTCTTAGACTTCTCCTCGTGCTGTCCTTTGGCCAGGCCTTCAGACACATTAGCTATGGCGGAGGATAACTTGGGCTGGGCGTATCCCACTGTTGAGGATAAGCCATCACGGCGGCCTCTGTTGTCCCGAGCGTCACGGTTGTCGCGACCATCGCGGCCTTCACGGGCATCGCGGTCGCGGCCAAAAGGTGCTGCGTCTCTGTGGGGGTGAAGATAATATTTAAGGCTAAATCAGTTTAAAGTATAAACTTAATACATTTTGTGAACAAAAGTAAGGATTTATTTTGCATATTTTCATTCCGGCGCCGTAAGGCAAGTGATCACCGGGTGGTAGTTTGGCTTCGTGTGAGCCCGTAACTACCCCAGAACCCAGGTTTAAATATATTATCATCTCCTACCCTTCATCATCATCTGCGTAGCCTTTTCCCTACTATGTTGGGGTCGGCTTCCAGTCTAACCGGATGCAGCTGAATACCAGTATTTTACATGGAGCGACTGCCTGTCTGACCTCCACAACCTAGTTACCGGGTAATACGATACCCCTTGGTAAGACTGGTAGTCAGATTTTCGGGCTTCTGATGACCCTTAACCCAATTTATTTGTGGTCGGTGCAACATGTTTTTTTTCTTCCATTTTGCTCCACTAGTCATCATCTCTGAAGTCACCCGTTTTCTAGCCATTCATTTATCTCATAGTCAGTTTCTTTGGTCTCCCCCTACTCTTGTAGCCATCGACCTGCATGCTCAAAACTTTCCACACGACATTTTCTTCACTTCTCTGCATCAGTTACCGGGGCCACTTTCAAACTTCCAAACACGTGAATAAATTAAGTACGTACTGAGATAAGATGGTAGTTCCATTTAGTTTTAAATAATTTTGTTTACGTTACTATTGCTATTTTGGTCGTGTTATACAAGAATTAAGCTACTATAAAGTAAATGCTAAGAGCTGCTGCCAAACTACCAACCTGTGCTGATCATGCTTAGGGTTGACCCCTAAAGCTAGCGCCAACATGTCAGCCCTGTTCTCAGGGGTAGCCCTGCGGATGTCACGGCGTCTGTCGAGCTTCTCAGCCGGCTTGCGTCTGTGGGTCGCCTCGTCTAGAGAAAATATCATGATTTGAATTTTATTTCGAGAGTCGAATTCGCCGTAAACAACATTAATTTATTGTACTAAAAAACATGCATTTATGACATAATAAATAATAAATAAAAAACTGATAACAGCAAATCAATATTTTAATATGCTCTGAAAAAAAATCGCGAGTTTTTATAAACCAACACCTAAATAATAAACAGAAAAAAGAATAATAAAAAATATATATGAATAAATAAATAATTATGTAAGTACTTAATACTTTATTAGTAAAAAAATATCGATATAAAATTAAACAGGCTAAATTATGTCGACTCCACGCCACAGGACTCTGGCATAACTGATATTAACAATTTTTTATGGAAAATTGGAGATGTTCATTCTGGCGCTAGTCGCGTGTCTGATCATGTGTCGCGCGCAATTGCGTGGAGTTCGCCTCAGTGTGGTCAGAGCTTAAGGTGGAAGCGCCAGGGTAACCGCGAAATTCAAGTTTTCTTACGCTTTTTGCAATCATGATTCGCGGCCGTAACACGTGTGTATTTGCAGAATAATTAACATAAAAATCAACAATAGTGAGAATGACTATTTCTTGAAAAAGTCTTTCAATGTAGATTAGGGTTGTGTTGACCAATTTAATTAATATAATTGCAACAAACGTAAGTCATTTTAAATGTCGCGGGCTACCATAGTGCATCTCCCTTAAACTCCAAGTTTCCTACATAAAACAAAATAAAGAAAATATAATTTTATAAATAGAAACCCTACAACTTTCTTGGACTACATTATCATCAGTTCATTTTTGATTCGTGCCAGAAAAACGAAATACATCAACAATATTTTACGAAACATTTACCATCATGTTCGATGTCCTCTTCGAAGTCCAACGCATTGTAATCAATCTTCTCGTGACGACTACGGTCTGAAAATTACATTTATATTATGTTTTGTTTAGTACTATTTAGTTATACGGCACAAATCGTAAAAAAAAAATGTGGATATATTGAATATTTAATGTGTTTGGTATAGTCGACTCCGTAAATGCTTTATCATCCAAGGATCAATGTCACTTCCACGTCATAAAACGACCAGAATAGTTTTTCACAACTATTCGATACGTTTCCGTACCGAATCGAACATCAATCAATGTTATAGTAAGTAATACTTAACACTTTAACAAATCCAAAACCCGAAAATTTTGTCAGTTTAAATCAAATACACGGCCGCTTTTTTCCCGACTGATAGCTGTTTACTGTCGGGGACACATTAGGTTATCGAAATAATAATATGTAATTTTCGATACGATAGCCTGTCGAATGGTTGTGGTATGGTTGGTTGTGGTTGTTTCTGTTTATTTGTCAATGTGATAGTTAGAAAGTTTCAATATTAGTCAAGTCTTCTAGGAACTGTTGCCAAAAGTGGTAAATCTATTACGATACCTATAAACATTAAATTATTCAATACATCTACAATAGGTGAAACAATGAGGTATATGAAGCATTTCAAGTTTTCGCTGGGGATGGCAACGTACTTGCTATGTCTATGGTATAGCTGATGTTTATAAACATCGGCGACTACTTACCATTATTTCGGCCGTTTACTTGTGGGCAATAACATAAAAAATTGCGTATCAATGTTTCTGCATGATTACTGATAAATGAGTGCACTGACTGGACAGGTCCACTCAACTGTGTGTTTATTCCTCAAAAGACCATTTCAGACACCAATCTACATTGTATTCACATGATCTGACCAAGATTATGTCTGGACTTTGTTCTTTCTTTGTTTGTTTCGGCCTGTCTTCTCAGAGTAGTAAGATAGGAAACGCCGATCTCATCTAGTTTTTAAAATATGATTGACGAGTAAAACTGTTTGTACAAACCTACTTACAGAAATAATATCATTTAAGAAAGAAAGAAAGAAAGAAAAAACGTTTATTTGCGGTAAACATGACGCAAAAAGATAAGGAACACAAAAAAATATAAGAAAAGGTTGAGGGAAACATGCGTCACATCCACGCAAAACGGCTATCACTCAGCATTATGCTGCGACCCTATGCAAGACAGAGCCCCAGCGCTGGTTTTCAGGGATAGCCGGCTTTGACGTAATGACGTCACCCGGTGCATTAAACAATAATTATGAAACTACTGGTACAGCGAACTAATAGAAAAATTATATAAATTTTATGTTAATGTGATAGAATAAGGAATATAAAAAGAAAATGGAAATAGACATACATGCTACGAGAATATCATCCTCAATAAACATCAACAAAAGCATCATCACATTCTCATCATCATCATTCATTTCATTCATTCATTTTCTCATTTCTCATTCTCATTTCTACAAAAGCTACATATATCATGGTGTTCTGAATATTTTTTTTGCTAAAAGTGATATGTGGTGCAAATGAGCCAAATTTTTTAAAGTTTTAAGCTAACATCTAAATCTTATTTTACTTTTCTAGGACACAATTCGAAAATATTAAGATACAACTATTTGTGAAAGGGCCACTAAATAAGACACCCGTAGATAAATACTCTCCCTATACTAACCGAGAGTAGAATCACATTCGCCCTCCTCCTTCTCCTGTGGTGGATCAACCGGAGTGCCTTCGCCATCACCTACAAAACGTGGCCAATCCAAGGATTTAAGTATAAGTTTATTTGAATTCGGAATCTCAAATAATTATCAATCTTTTGGAACAGTAAAATCAATGTCATACATGACTAAGTTCAAATTCCAGTGCAACTGATATTTTTTTATTAACTTTCAATTGCACATTTTCACTCAAAAATCAACATAGACTACATAAAGCTTAAGTTGATCATTCACTTAGGATAATGGGTGAGATTAGTCATTCAAGTTTTAATGTAGTTGAACATAACGATAGTTTTAAGTATTTATTTATTTGAGTAGTAATGTCAATTATAAACATGATTTTTTAATCATCAACAACTCACGGCTCTGCTGTCTTTCTAGTTCTTCTTTCTTCTTAGTAGACTCATGTTGTTCCTTCTCAGATCTTTCTTGTTCGGCGCGCTGTAAATTGATTATAAGTTAAAACACCAATTATGAGAAAAAGTCGTTTAAACCCACGTTCACAAAGCAACTTACAGTCTCATAGCCTTAAAATAAGATTGAATTTTCTCTGGCTTAATTGGCGGTAGGTATGACAAAATACATAATTAAAAAAATACCCATTTAAAAGTTACTGACTTGCGTTAATCTGTTACACTTTGTATTAAGCTAGTTACACGATAAACTCTGCTTGCGCGATTCAGGATTTTGCGTGACGTCAGTCTGATTCGCATGTAGCGTTGTAGATGCCGCTACAGTACGATGGAATATAATAAAGTTAAAAGGTTCTCACCTCAAATTCAGACAGTTTGATGATACGCCGCTGCGCTTGTCGCCAGTGAGGCGGCGTCACTGAGCGGGAGCGAGAGCGTGAGCGAGATGGTGTGCGGTAGCGCTGTAAACAATCAGTATTAAAAGCCTACCTATCTAAATCCCTTTTTTTTTTCAAGTAATGTAAATGTAAAAGTAATATCATCAATAGCGAATATAGTAAGAACTCCATCGTTTAAATAAATTATCACTATATCTTTTTCGTTCTAACTTGGGAGAATATCAACTCCTATGTCGGAATTTCTGAGTAACTTTTGACTTTGATACACATGTAATCAGTAATTGTAGGCCAGAACTAGTGTGTAAACCCCACTAAAGAAGGTTGAAACCAACGTTATCTTTGATCATCATAAGAGCCTACTTCTTTCAACTGTTCCCAACTATGTTGGCCATCATTCTCACCGTATGCAGCTGAATACCAGTATTTTACATGGAGCAACTGCCTATCTGATCGCGTTAATAGGTAACACGATACCTCTTAACCAACATTTTCTTTGCTGATAAAATAATATTTATTTATTTAAATTACAGTATGTAAGTAGTAGTGGCCTAGTTTTACTGATACTGAGTTAGTTGGAATCAGAGAACTTTGTCCGGAAGATTTGCATTTTTTCAGTAATACTTAGAAACACGTAAAAAATCATAGTACTTTGAAACAATGCATAGTGGATCGATGGAAGCTGGGATTTTGGTAAAATAATGGGAATCGGCTTGTATTGACCCGTCGCCACTGATAAGTAGTAAGAATAATAAAATTACTTACGAATACACCTCTGCCTTTTATGACCCTGCCACTTCGAGTATAAGATGTTCGATGTTCCCCCCTCTCACGATACCTCATCCTAAGTGATACAAACATTATACACAAGCCGTCTTATCACAAAACGAGTTCTAACTTTAGTCCACACCCAAACCTTCGTGCTTGTTTTTGTATTATAAACTTTATTCAGACAACGGCAAAGTTCTTATACAAAATTGACAACTTAGACCCGTGTTTACCCGTGTTTAACTTTGACCCGTGTTAGTTTTTGTAATTAGAACTTTAATTTATCGGAATAGAGTTCGAAATTCAAAAATGGCACGATGGTTTAAACCTGGAACTAATGATAAAGCTTGTTTTGTAATAAGGCCGGCGATATTTAAGTAATTACAGCTAGAAATGCAAAAATTACACAGGACAGCAAAAAAAAAGAATACGGTCGGACATTACCGAAAGAATAGGTCAGCAAGTATAAAAACATGTTTAAATATTCCCTCTTTCAAAAAAACCTTTTAAATGCAAGAAACCCAGAAAGTAAGTAATTACTAAAATATACAAAAAAAAATGTATACACAACTTACATCAAAAATCTACTGAAACTGTGAATAAAAATAAAATTTACTTTTAATTTATACTATTCCGTAAGGTTTTTAAAATATTTATAGAACTGATAAATAGTGATGATCATTTAAAACAACCATACAGCAAAATTTTCATTTGTATTGCTAGGGAATTTTCTTTCACTCAACACAGAAAACTGACTGTGAATAGATTAAATACGTGATTTTATGAGTGAGTCTGACGGTTTTGAGTATTTTGTATATGGCCTCTGCAAATGTCCTACGGGTCTGGTAGAGTCGTGTGACGGGTTGTTGAGCTCCTAGAATAGGGTTGAGCTACACGATGACTAATAAATGCCTGTACTTCTAATTGGAAACTAAATAGAAGGATCTTTCTATTACATGATCAAGTTGTTTTATTTAGTTGTAGGCATTCGTACCCCATGCCTCTAGTGTTTCAACCCATTCACGCTTTTCGTTTCACCAACCTGTACCAGGCATAATGTCGAAGCCTTGTGCAGTCTCTCTCAATATTTCATCTATGGCGATAAATGAACCCCACACATATCTTTTGTTATATGTCCCGTCGAGCTTGAGTCGAATCTCTTCTCTCCTAAAAACAAACCCTCATCTTTCAATACATTACCTCTCCCGATCCCTTCTAGGTTCCCCCCTATCGTCCTGTTCCCGGCCGCCCCTCATTAGGAACCTGTTGGTAGGCACATCGGGTATCTCCGAAGGGTCTATCTTAGAGGTAGATACGAGGGGATGAGAAGGTGCCTCGGGAGCTTCTTCCTCATCAGCTGATGGGCCGGAGTGGTGCCTGCGGATTAATATTGATTGAGGGTATGGTCCGTTTCAAAAATGTAAAAAAACCCTGTTCTGGTAAGTTCTTACGCAATCACTCACTAAAGGGAATTAGTAACACACACAAATTATTGTTTGAACATTTTTTAACAGTAATTGAAAAATAATCGACGAAGAAAATATTGCCCAATAAAGATTGATGATATTAACAACTTTTTGATTTAACTACCTACCTACCCTACCCTATATACCCGATACCCCACATGACACTGTTTAACTACTACTAGTTGAGTAATAAATAATGTGGTCCCGCCATACTTGTACGCACATAATTGTACCACGAACGCTGACACTGCATGTTCTTGCACTACTTTGGCTAAAGCTGACCATTTGAAATATCTAGGTGTCACTATTGACTCGAATCTAAATTTCCGTAAACATATCGATTTACTTTGTACTAGAGTGCGCAAATTAATATATGTTTTTAAGAACTTACGGAACCTAGCCGACTATAAATTAATTAAAGAGGTTTATTTAGCTTTGTGTCAATCCATTCTTAGCTATTGCATAACTTCCTGGGGTGGTGCAGCAAAAACCATTTTACTTCCTCTAGAGCGTGCTCAAAGAGCAATTCTGAAGGTTGCTACCTTTCGCCCTTTTAGATTTCCTACGCACCAGCTCTACATTGCATGTAATGTACTAACAGTTCGGCAATTATTCATTCGAAGCATAGTACTACACCAGCACACTGCACTTCCTTTTAACCCAGTACCTTCCGACAAGAGAAGGAAGGATTTAGTTTGCATAAAACCTCAAACTAGACATGCGTTTGCTAATCGATTTTATGTGTTTTTAGGTCCTTTTCTGTATAATAGACTTAACAAATTAACGAACATCTATATTTTAAGCTATAAAAAATGTAGTACTAAGTTATCAGAATACCTAGCGTTGCTCAGTTACACAGACACAGAAAAACTTCTAGAAATTATGTCATGACGATAATTTATTCCCTCGTAAGTATTTACTTTTGTATTATTTACATTGGCTTAGTTGTAGGTATTAATGTTTAATTACCAATATGCTTTATCTCATAGTTGTTAATCGATTATTTTTATATCAATTTAATTTTTAATGTTAATGTCCCAAATTAATTGAAATGTAAAGTGATGGCCCGAAACACAGGTTTGAATGAACCTAGATCGGGTGGGTCGCTATCTATCATTCTAATTCCGAAACATTACCACTTGCACTTTTAGTAAAAATATTTTAGAAATAGTTTATTTTTAGGCACTATAATTGTATGGGAAATTTACTACTGTTAGCTAAATGTACTCTTTTTGTATACGTTTTTTTTTATTAAATAAATTAAATTAAATTAAAAATTAAATTATGACGTTTTTATGACGTTTATACTAACGTACATAGAATTTTCTGGAAAAAAGCGCCATGCTTTGTAATACCATAGTGGCCAGTGTACGAACTAAAATAACTAACAGCTAGTTCAGTTACATTGTCATAATTCCTTTCACCGCTTGATGGATTTACAAAAAATGGGCGGGGTACGGTCCTCCTCTCACCCACCTGCAGGCGACGCTACTTTCTAAAGAGATTTTGCTTTGCGGTATCTCCACTTCTTTCATTAGTCCGTGGTTATATGCTATTCAACACCACGCTACGACCCTTAGGAGCTAAGCTAAAATAAAAAGTCGGAAAGTTATAGCGCAGGCGGGCGATAAGTTGCGATGCAACGGTTCGGGGGCCAAAATTTCACCCGGACGAAATGCCAGTTACTCCATAAAAGTTGGTTGGAAAGCAATTTTAGGCTAATACAGAGATTAACGCTTATACCTTTTGACAGTTTTAATATACATAAAAATTATCATATTCAACACCAAATTGTAGATCAACCTCCGGGGACTACATTTGGTGATGTAGAAAATAAAAAATATAAATATAAATCTAAGCAATCATTGTCCTATATAAACATACCTCTTCTTCTTCTTCTCCTTCTTGTCTTTCTTTTTCTTCTTATCTTTCTTCTCAGAATTGTCAGATTCCGCATCACTTGCTTCTTTCTCTTCCTTTTCTTGCTTACGTTTCTTTGCTGTTGAAGAATAAGACAAAGACTATACAGGCTAGTTTTCACACGCAGAAAAATACCTTATGATTATTTTATTGTAAAATGGGCGCGAAAACAAAATGTAAATTATTTTACATCACGTCTTGTTTTCCCGAAAGGTTACGCAGAGGTGCACCAATAGTACACCTACATTTCGCCACTTAAGAAATAATAGCGTAAAATTAAAACCACGTGACATTGGGAGTAAAAAATAATCATTTTGCATTACCAATAGACAGACGAAACGAACGGTCTTAAAAAAAAAATCTCTAACAGGATTGATTGGATACAAGGGACATTGCCAATCGGTTTCTCAAAATTCGGTCAACAGCCTGTTATCTTCACTTTCAGAGGCTGACCTCACCTGATCCTGTCCTTTGGCAGACTTTAGATGGGCTGTCGCTGATGTTATGACCTTTGCTATGGTTGATGTCATGTGGTCACACCAGTACGGGTACTCACCGGTGAGCCGCACCAGCTGGCCGCAGTTGGTGACGCTGACGTCCTGCAGCGGGCGCGCGTTGCGGTCCACGGGCAGCGCCTCCAGCTGACGCACCAGCGTCGCGCCGCCGATTACGTGGCCGAACACTACGTGCACACTGCGGGCAAACAAAACTGTTACAGGCACACAGCTACCAAGAATCATACTAAAGATATGGTTGGGCTATTAAACGTCAGTAACAAAGCAATAGCTACTGTTACCCACATCACTAGCGCACTCCGCCGTAAGTCTAGCGAGTGCGAGCGAGACAGATAGACAAAAGAGTTACGGCCCAACACACCTATTGAAACTTGGGTACTCCAGGCGCAAGTCGTATCTTTAATTTAGGACTAGTCTAATATTTTTATAAGGCATTTTTTTTTGGGTCCATTGGAGGGAGAACAGTCGTCATACATAATAATGTTTCTCAAGATTGTTTCTTTTGATACTGTATGTCAATTAGTTTCAAATGAGTACCTACTACCTACATATACCAAAAACATAATAGTGACTTGGGCCTTGATTAGGCCGATTAGGCCGATTCGGCATAATTTAGAACGGCCGGGCTGTAAAATCGAATGTGTTTAGCATCCTTAGTGCGGTCATCGCGGACGAGCCTCTGAGAGAGTAAAAGCAAGGCCATCAAGTTAACCTACAGTTAATCTATACTTACATACTATAAAATGAATCAATACTCACTTGTCGAGATGCGGCGCCGGCTGTGTGGTTCTACAACACACAGAACACAACAACAATGATAGCGGGCGAGCTGCGCACGCGCCGGCCGCCGACAGCGACCTCTACACAACGCATACACAACACATTTCATAACAATATGGCCACACGGTAACATAGGTGTTCCTTTGGGAGAAAAACATTGTGTATTAGTTGCTTGTCGAGTTGGTTAGTTTGATAAATAAATCAGACTACAGAGTACAAACAGGTTGTTACTGAGAAATTTATTATGCAAAAAAATACAATAACACTGCCTGATCTGGGAATCGGACCCGGTAACCACTAGACTAGGCATATTGAGGCAGTTTGCAGAATAAAGGGGCATATACGTCTGACTGAAGTATGATAAATCTTCTTCATGTGAAAAGTAGATGGCGTAGCAGCATGCACAGTTGCAAGCTGCACTGCTGCTGGACTAGGAGGACTGGATTTATAGGCACCAATGGATGTGTAAGTCAACTGTAGACAACCACCAGAAATGGCCAGCAGACCACATGCATAACTTTCTTCTACATCGGCTGTCTGAAGATTTTTGCCAACACATTATTAGTTTGAATATGGATGGAATTATTGATATTACTGCAAGCATAAGTTTATGCATTGATGCCTAATCTAGGGTTTAGAAATACATTATCTATTTTAATTATGTTTACACAAGACCAGTTTCTTAATATGTATAGCATTATTATATTTAGATTTTTCATACAGAAAAACAAAGTAAATTGAAATGTGTAAAATAACTCAATACAAGTTAGTCTTTTTCACATTATTATTTTCAAATCAAGACAAAAACACCATGTGTAATTGTGCATTTACACATAATAATTGCCATGGTTGAGCTATTTTACATTTTGCTTGTGTAAATAAGTATTTTGTGTCTCATTGTCATTAACTATGAAGGTCAGACATTTGCATTCAAAATATTTTAAAATTAGTAAATGTAATAACATTTTTACATAATAAAATAAATTAAATGATGCTCAGGTTTTAGAGAAATATAATTCTAATAAGTTGGTATAACTGGAAACATTGGACGTAATTATATTATTACGACCAATGTTTCCAGTCATATGACCGTCGGACCGTGCACGGATCTGTCCTCTAATCACACACCAGTCATAATGAACGTCAACTCTTCAATAGTTCTGGTCGAACCTGCTGAAAGAATATAAATAATAAGACCACAAACTGGGAATGCCAGTACAGAATATCAGAGGATATCAACCTTGAAACTAGACTCAACACTACTAAAAATATAGAAAACTTCAACTTCGCTATTTACGAGGCTGCCACGGTCTCTACAAAGGCGCGATTGTAGTCGACCCCAGTAATGATGATGATGGGATCATGGCATGGAAATTCAAGGATACTTAGCAAGTACCCAACAGATTTGTCTGCCACTTAAATTCACCACTGCAGACCCACCGTACCCCTGGCCATACCCCTGGTGGTACGGTGGGTATTTTAAAGTTAAACGATACCACTGTATGAAGTGACCTTAGTGCTGTGCTGTATGAGTTATGTCGCATATTATGTTAATGACTCATTCATTAGTTAGGTACTTAGGTAATGCATAATTCCTTAAGTATTGATGCGGCAATATTGCATATTAAGTACTACGCTTTTCGAACTCTTTAAATAAACCGTACATATTAACTTTTTCAAAACGTTCGTGACAGTTACAGATTTTTTGTTGAAGAATAATTATGATACTAATACAAATTAAATTAAATTGTTGGTGTTGAAAATAGTATCTATAACGGACGATACTGAAATAGATTTCATCCAAATAAATGGCGGAAACGCCCTTCTTTTTGGCAAATACCGTTATCATCGCCACAAAACATATACAAATGGCTCTATTTTGTGGCGGTGTTCATCTTACAGTAAAAGTAAATTTTGTGGCACTGTGACGATTGGAAAGGTAGTTTTTGATTAAATTTTCTTATTTGTTTCTTTGTCATTTGTTTAATTTTTTTTAAAGTAAATTTATTTTAGTTTCATCTGATGAACCTATTGAACAAATATACGAGAGGAAAAAGAGAGATTTCAAAGACATGGGGATGAATTTTGCAATTGGGAAATATCCTCGGTATGAAGGCGTGAAGCACTTTCTTCAGAACGCTAGGAACAAATCTGCACAAGTTTCTAAAACTGTATCCCACGATTTGAGTGAAATAGAAGTTCCAGTCCAGTATCATAATTTCGTTTTAGCGGATTATTACTGTTACGACTCAGACAAGAGAAATCGTATTATAGTTTTTTGCTCGAAAAAATCGCGACCAGTAATTCCAAATAGTGTGAAATATTTGGTGACTGTACTTTTTATAGTTGCCCAAAACCATTTTCACAATTATATCAAATTTTATAGGCACACTTGAAGCGATTTGGAAGATTACTTTCTTGGTGTGGTCCCATTTCAATTTGGTGAAGATCTGATGAAGAACTTCGGAGATAGGCAACGGAACTCCTCAATAAATTACAGTAGATGAATGCGTCTTAAACCAATATGTTTCTAAGTATTTAATAAATTATTCCATTTGTACCATGCCATCAGATTCAGATTTCACATACTCAAAGCCATGTTGAATCTCGCAGTCAGGAAGAAGTGGCAAACCACTCGCCAGGGCAACTATTCTTCGTCTTGGTTTATTTTTCGTACATGCAAAAGACTTCCCTTTCTTCCACCTGGTGGTATCGTTTAACTTTAAAAGACCCACCGTACCACCAGGGGTACGGCCAGGGGTACGGTGGGTCTGCAGTGAAATTCACGAGCCTTAGATAAATAATTGTAGAAATAAAACAGTTAAAGGAAGGGAAATCCCCAGGATGCGATCTTATCGATAGCACACTTCTGAAAAAGCTGCCAATATATAATATACTAGTATTCAGCTGCATCCGGTTAGACTGGAAGCCGACCCCAGCATAGTTGGGAAAAGGCAGGCAGATGATGATGAAGCAATGTTTTGGTACGCTACCAATTTTGATATTTGTATTGACAAATTCAGACAACTCGTTAACATTTATTATGATTGTAATTGTATTAGTATCTCTATCTACAGCATTTTGTGAAAAAAAGTAATTTAGGTAAAGTATTTTAGGTATTCATTTATAGTTCAGTTCTAAAAGTTTTCGCGTATTGCATTGCTATACTCGTGATAACTTCGAAATTAAACGTCCGATTCGAATCAATTACAGAGTATTTTACTGCTACATAAATACCACTGATGAGAAATCTATTTATTTGAATAAGAATAAATACTACGATACGAATGTGACCAACTTTTGTTTCTACCGGTGATCTAGTTAAATTTTAGAACACAAAAGCCAGTATTGTGACTTAACTATGATAGTTAGATAAAGGTCCTCGCGGACTTTTTGTAGGTAATAATGAGTACTTTCATGTAGTATACATTTTTTATGTATTCACAGATGACACAGCCTTACTTGCAACACACGCAGATCCAGCTACTGCATCTGAATATCTACAGATCCACACTAAAAAACTCGAGGAATGGCTTAAAGTTTGGAGAACACGCATGTAACCTATTCACTCAGAACAGAAACCACTGGTGGACAGGTATCTCACCTGTCCACCAGTGGTTTTGAACATTGAAGAGATTCCTCAAAATGACAACGCCAAATACCTAGGTATGCACCTGGACAGACGAAAACACATGGACTAAAAGAAACCAGCTGGACGCAATGCTAAGAAATATGTACTGGTTAATAGGGCGGCATTTGCAAATGAGCACACAAAGCAAGCTAACTGTCTACAAAGCAATCCTCAAACCAATATGGACCTACGGTATCCACCTCTGGGATATGGCCTGCCAAAGTAATATTGATATATTGGAAAGGTATCAATCAAAAATGCTTAGAGTTATCTTTAACGTACCCCAATAAGTAACAAAATAATATATCAAGACTTGAAAACACCCACAGCCAAACAAGAGATTAGCCCAATACAGCGGCAAATACCAAAAGAGACTCTCAGAACATCAAAACGGACTTGCTCTAAAACTAAGTGGTGATGGCGGCCCTCAATTCAAAAGATTAAGGAGACATAGTGTCCCTATTCTTCTGGACAGATTCAGCCAATTAGAAGGATAAACTTAACTGCGAAGTTATCATCAGGCTACAGAACCAAAAAATACCTCAGAGATAATCGGACAAAGAAGCTGCTTATTGTTGTTGATGACAGATTGCTACAAAGTAGAAAATCAAAAATAAGTTGGTATAACTTTGTTTTGTCCTTTGAAGTAAATAATAATTAAGTTCTTAAGTTTTATTGGAATGACAAGACAAATTAACTCAAAAAGTTGTGACTCTGATAGTCATTATTACCCTCTTACCCATGTCCTCAATAACTTACATAAAGAACTGTGAACCATTTGTGTCTTTGCCCCTGTTTGCCATAGACAACAAATAAGGCCGGTCATGTTTCAACTCAAAGATCTCATCTGAAAAGCAGGAAAACAAGTTATTTATTCATCCATATTGAATTATTTAATAACAATAAATAATTTCTAGATTAGTACAAGCACACTCTTGTATACACAAGGCATACTGTATTACTTGTGTGTAATCTGAAGTGATGGAAGAAATTACCTTCAAAGGTGCCACCGTAGATAGACTCGCCTCCAGTGCCATTAGCATTAGTGAAGTCTCCTCCTTGAATCATGAAGTCTTTTACCACTCGGTGGAACACCATGCCCTGCCAGAGAAAAAATATTATTAGCTAGCTTATGCCCATGGCTTTGCCCACGTGGAGGTCACAAGTTATCACACGGGAACTTACTATCATAGGATAAAAAGTATCATATGTGTTAAACCAGGTTATAAACTGTCTGTTTGCTATATTTGATCTAAAACCGTTCAGCCATGTTTGAGTGGTTGAGTAACAACACATACAAACTCGCAAATTTATAATATTAGTAGCAGTAGCAGGAAAATAAAAATAATAGTGGAAAAGGTTGCTGAAATAATAATTATCCATTTGAAAACTTGAATGATAGACCCTTAGATATATAATCAACCATAATATACTTCTGCACTGATATCTATGGTTCTATGGCTACAATGATCTGAGTTATGCATTGCTTCATCATCATCATCATCATTTCAGCCGAAAGACGTCCACTGCTGGACATAGGCCTCGCCCAAGCTCCGCCACTTCGACCGGTTCTGTGCTTCCCGCATCCAGCGGACTCCTGCGGCCCTCACAAGGTCATCGGTCCACCTTGTGGGAGGCCTTCCAACTTTACGTCTTATTGATGTTATGCATTGCTTGCATAACATCAATTTATTTGAATCCACCTGTGAAGAAGAGGTTCACATTTAATAGTCAAATGCGTATCTACACTACAAAGGATGTATTATTTCGTACAGAAACCTACTTTTGAGGCAGTGCCTGTGCTAAACCCTATTAAAGCATATTTTACCATGTTTACATTCAATGTGGCTTAAATGGAACATACTGACACAGCGCTTAAGCCTGTTAATATATAATAAACCGTACTGTTTGGTGGTAACATTCAACAAGGTATAAGGTAACGCTATCGGAACTCGTAAGAAACGAAGCCTCTACGGAGCCCCGGAGAGTAAACCATCTTCGCCTAACCTTATACGTCAACGGTTTCTCCGTAACTTTCCCGATGCCCATGTCTCCGGCACATAATGCTCGAAAATTCTCGGCAGTCTTCGGTGCAACATCATTGAACAGCTCAAAGACCAATCGGCCAGAAGGCAAGCCCCCTATAGATATGTCCATGAACACGCGAGACCGAATCGCTTTTTCGTCACCGTCCACCGTCATTTTAACACTTTTAATCACTCGTACACGAAATGAAAACCACAAGTTTTAATAAAACGTTAATTCCTGAAAAGAGAACACGTTAAAACACAAACGGTAACGTAACGCTGGCAATTTCGTTATTTCCCCGAAACAATCATCGGCGATCGGCGACAGAATAGAATAAAAAAGCTGTCAAATGGAGGATGGTGTTGCCACTTGCTGACCTAAATTAATTTTTATTCATACGTGTTTTGAGTAATATCGCATTCAATCTATTCATAATTTTATATAGACCAGGGCTGAAGCCTTTGAAAATGGTAAAAAGTGAAAAAAAATATAGTAGGATGAAACCCATTGGAAAAGGAAGAGAATGTAACAAAAATGAAACAAAAAACTACAAGTCCCATTAAAAAAAGTTAAATGGCAAAGTTGTACGTAGGTAATAAAAAATCTACAACTTTTGTATTTACACTTTTTTCACATAACCTCAAAATTAATGTGAAAAATTCTAGTTTCTGGTTTTTTGCCTTTAAAAAAAAATCACGAAATTTGGTGAAAACTTACCTTTTTACATCTTTTATTACACACACTGTAACTTTTTTGGTTTAAATTTTTTTTATTTTTCACCTAATTTTATCGAAAAAGCACCCTAATTTTCAATCGAAAATTCTTCCGTCAAAATATGTTTTTTTTTAAGGTGGAAGCGTCAGGGTAGCCCGTGAAATTCAAATTTTGTTACGTTTTTTGCAATTTGCAGGTCAGTATCAGGTTGTATGGTGATCTAAATATGATTCGCGATCGTATCAAATAAGGCTTTTCAGAATCATAATCATTAGAATCAGCAATACGACTCCATAAGTTAGAATTGCCCTCAAATGTCATAATTTCATGAAATAGTCATTCTTTAGAGTAATATGAACTTATTAAGATGTATTGCTGATTCTAATGATTATGATTCTGTAAAGCCATATTTGATACGGTCGCGAATCATATTTAGATCACCATACAACCTGACAGTGACCTGGAAATTGCAAAAAACGTAACAAAATTTGAATTTCGCGGGCTACCTTGGCGCTTCCACCTTAAGTCGGTGGGCTTTTTGTTCTTTGAAATCTCTACATTCTGATGGTGTAAAAAAAACACATTACTACGTTAAATTTTCTCAGAAAATGCAAAAAAACGTAAAAATACTCGAATCCGAAATATTTTTTTGATGATTATGTACAATTTTGAGCTATTTATTAAAATTTACACTTTAATTACTTGACAAACGTAAGATTCCATGTTACATTGCTATACAAAAAAATTGCTAACAACCAAATGGGTTAGTAAAGTTAATATTAATGAGACATCTACAATATTTTGTTAAAGTTGTAGAATATATGCGTAGATGCCTCTATATTGCTATTTTAAGATAACTTTTAAACCTGAATGACCTACGGAAAATTTTAGGCCATCAAAAAAGCCATTTTTTTTTGCATTTGAGAAAATTTACCAAAATAATGTATATTTTTTTTACACCATCAGCAAGTAGACAATGTAGACATTTCAATGAACAAAAAGCCCACCGACATTTTTTTTAAACAGATATTTTGACGGGAGAGTTTTCGATTGAAAATTAGAGTGCTTTTTCGATATTAAGTCAAAATAAGAAAAAAAATACAGTGTGTTTAGGACATAAAAAAGGAAGTTTTCACCAAATTTCGTAAAAAAATATATTGTAAAAGATAAAAATAAAAAACCAAAAACTTGGTTATTAGAATTTTTCACATTAATTTCGAGGTTATGTGAAAAAGTGTAAAGACAAAAGTTGTAGATCTTTTTATTACCTACCTACAACTTTGCCATTTAACTTTTATCAATAGACTTGTAGTTTTGCTGGAATCCGAGATAAACCGTTTTTTACCCTTAAAAACTCACCTCCATCCACTTCCCGACCACAGATCGCCCGTAAATTATTTTTCCTTTCATTTTTATTATAAGTATTCTCTTTCTTTTCCAATGGGTCCTACTATACATCATCATCCTACTATATTTTTTTTTGGTTTCAAAAATTATCGACCCTGGTCTAATAGGCGTACTCATGAAAAATAATACGATTAACTAAAAAAAATAGCATTTCGAAGCAGGGCAGTGATTCATCTTAGGTAGCTGTAGATTCTTTTGCCTCTATTTACTTTCTGGAAACAATTTCGGGCCCTTGAACAATGGGGCAATTATTTTTAGCACACCTATCCCATGGCCAACTAGGAAGCCAGACTTGACTTGAGTTGACTTGACTAGACCCTTTATTCTGCAAACTGCGCAAATTTTGCAAACCCATGTCACTGGACATGAAAATTTTTTTAAAAAAAAACAAGAAAAATTCAGGAATTCAAAACAAAAGTATACGTTCTCACGCTCTATTCTCTCTCTACGGTTTTCACGCAAAGACAGTTACGTAGTGGCTGAAGTCAATAACTAAATGAGATTACACCTTCCTAAATGCGTTTCTAATTAGGCTTCTAAATGATTCAGTCAGTCAGAAACCATTCTTGCTTCTGAATTTAGGATGCTAGCTTGCTAATTGCGATTATACTTGACTAAATTCAGTAACGACTGAATTAGGATTACTAAATTCAGCCAAATCTAAGAAGCGCTTTACTACTACCTATAACGTTACTACGGAAAGTGGCAACCCCACCCGTCATAAAAGATATTAATGGCCGACTAGCGGGTGATCGACGCTTGTCGCGAAAATTTCAATTTTCGGTTTTACGAAGTATCGTACTTTTCTCTTTGATACTCTTTGGTACCGTCTAGTCTATCGAGATAGAGGATAATTTTGTGTGGTGGCTTGTGTTAAATCGCAATAATGTTGGGTTCTGGGGATAGTAGCTACATCATAAAGTTGCGCGGCTTGCCTTTCACCACCACCGTGGACGACGTCCTCGATTTTCTCAGGGGCGTCAACGTTTTTAACGGCAAAGAAGGTAAGCAGAGCTATGAATTACTGTTGGAATTAATTTACTATTTGGACAGTTCTTTGGCATGTCATCTCAAGATGGCAGCTTTGGATTGTTCCAATTTTTGATGGTCTCTCGCCTTTGTGCCCTTTGCCAAAATATGCCGTTTATCATACTGGATGAGTATTAAATACAATTCTTTATCAAGACAGTTCGGCTGTCGGCCTGAGTTCCGCTTATCGTACCAACCATAATGTACCAACGCGAAACTGGAAAAACAATAAATTCACTGACTATATAAAGTATGTATGACTGTTATTTTGAAAGTATTCCAGCCGGTTTCTAGTAGTCAGGCATGCGATACGTGCCGTTTATAAAATTGCTTGTTCCATATTTACATTCATTGAATGCCGGGGTCGCGCGGTCATTTCAACCCACGCCTATTTATGCAATGTACCTACTACACAGACATGTCTAAAATTATTATCCTCTCATAATGGCTCATTGTAGTAGCCTGTGATGTTGTTGATACCTATAAATCACTAGTTTACCACTTGGTATGAGTACACTACCCTGTATTGGTAATATCCTGTACCTAATGTCCAGGATTACAAAAATTATTATCAAACATGACTAACTTTCTTAATAAAAAATCATTAATAACTATTATTTGTTAAGAGATCAGTAACTATAACTAAACCAAACTGTACCAACCAAAAAGTTAAGTGGATAGTGTCGAGACAGTTTTAATAATCAATTAAATCAACAAGATAGTAAAAAAAATCATTTGCGTATTCGCTAATCCTATAAACTGAATTTGGCAAAACAAGTACCTACCTACCTAGTACCGGTATACACTTATGTACTTAATACCTGATGTTGCCCATTATTTTTTTTGTCACATTTTGTGTCCCTATCTTTTATTAGAGATTATAAGTAAAACCAAGAGAGCCCAGTCCATCTATTGTCAATGCAAGCATGATTGAAAAGTCTTTTTCATCCAATGCAATGCAAGCAAGTGAGAACGGGAAAACATACCAAAATACACAAAACTAGTTCCAGTTCCAAAAACACCTTCATAATTTTATGGAAAAAATGTTTGTTGTATACAATCTCCATTACATACCTATGTCAGGTTTATATAAAGATGTTTTCTTTACGTTTTCATATGAGTACATTTGCACAATAAGCTGCTTTTTGGACTAGTTTACTGAATTTGTTTCTCAAAATAGTCTTTTTATTTAAATAGAAACCTAGAAATATACCACAAGATACTTGTGTGTACAAAATATCTGCAGGAAAATTTATAGTAACACCATAATCACGACAAGCATTTCTATGCTCTCATAGAAATGCTTGTCGTGATTATGGTGTTATTATAAATTTGCCGCTCTTAAAGGTTCTAATAAGAAGCCCTGGTTTCAGGAGTGCACTTGACTGAAGTACGTCCGGGACGGCCATCAGGTGAATGCTTTGTGGAAGTGGAAAGCCAGCAGGATGTGGAAGACGCTCTCAAGAGAGACAAGGACAACATGGGGAAGAGGTACATTGAAAGTAAGTTCTAGACATGCAATTTAAAAACATATATTGGTTTATGAGAGGGTTCCTGTCTATCGATACACAACAATTTTAAAAAAAATTATATGCATATTCTTATGCCAATATGGACATATATGGCATCCAGCATATCAAAATTATACAAACTTTCCAATATAAGGTACCTAGGAGTATTGTTATTGCAACCTAGTATATAAGAAATGATGACCTCCATTGTGACCTAAAAATGGAATCCGTCACCAACATAATCCAAAAAATGTACATGAACACCAACATGTGAACATCGAGGCAATTCAGCTCTTAGACCAAACAAAAATAGACTAAAATGAACAAACCTTGAGTTAGTGTAGAAATTGTAGTGACAATGAAATGCATTATAACATGATCAAAGTGTTTAATATATCAGACTAAGAAAATACAATGATTAATAAAAAATAATTAGTTAAATTAAAATTGCTTGAGTCATTAAGGCTAGATTGCCGTAGGCAAAATATGCGCTTTGACGTGGACTTGCGGACACCAGCCCGTATTACCTATTACCTAGGCTAGATTGTAATCAATTATGTATTAAGAACTGAAAAGACAAAATAATGACAGTTAAAGAAATTTATTCTTATAAAAGAAATACAAATTCAAATACGAAACATAAATGCGAGACTGTGAGGGTGCAGTCACGATTTGTAATAAGGGTACACACCACAAAATGCGATACATAACGGGTTGGAATAAGCATCTGAAGGATGCATACGGACAGGCTCGGCTTGATTTTAAAACCTGGACACTATTTGGTAGGCCCAAAAGTGGTACTTTGTGGTACTTAAAAATTTTGAAGCAGAAGGGTATTTGAAAACAAATTAAAAATGGGGCCAAAATAAAATTGATCAAATTAAAACGGACCTCCTTTGCGTGTCATCTTTTTTTTTTTTTTTACATCTTGCGATCGGCTTGACATGCCCTTAGCAGATTTGTTGCAGGAGTATTGACAGAAGAGCACTGTTCCTCCATTGAGGAAGCTGTCTCTTATTAAAAAGGTTTTATTTTTATTTTAGATGTCAAGGTCCCATATATGTTGTTGTTTGAGCCTCCTTACATTTATTGGTTCACATAGCGCTGTTGCTAGGTTATTAGTATGAGCTTTAATACGGTCTTTGTAAGCTTTTGCTCTGTGTTCGATTTCCTCCTTAACTGTTTTCGTTTCTGTGTACTCGTGCAATTCACTGGTTGTGATAGAAAGCGGTGCATTTGTTACCATTTTGAGTGCTTTATTCTGGAACCGTAAAATCTCAAGGTTTGAAATTTTTGCTGATCCCCATAGCTCAATGCCATAAGTCCAAATGAGCTTGATTATGGTTTTATAAATAAGTATCTTATTTTCCATCGTGACGTGCGATTTTCTACCTAGTAGCCAGTTTAGATTTCGGAGTCGTAATTTAACTCGTCGCGTTTTTTTTAAATATGCGTTTTCCATGTTTGCCTCCTATCAAGATGCATGCCTAGGTATTTTTCTGAATCTTGTTGGGGTAGAACCTCGTTTCCAAGTTGCCCTTTCTCAAAGTAAAAGTGACATGCACTGATTTGTTGGAATTGGCTTTGATGCGCCACTTTTCCATCCATGTTGATTTTGCTCAGGTGACTGTAGACCCAGGGACGCTACACATGGAATTTTATGATTGCAAAGGGCAGCGGTGTCATCAGCGAATGTGGCGGACAGAATATTATCCGTTGTGGGTATATCTGCAGTGTATATAAGATACAGCGTAGGGCCCAAAATGGAACCCTGCGGTACCCCGGCTTTTATGTCTTGAAAGGCTGAGTAGGTGTCATTGATTTTAACTCTAAATATTCTGCCTTCCAAGTACGACTTTAAGAGCAGGTAAAAGTTATGTGGAAGGTGGTTCTTTATTTTAAAAAGCAGGCCCAAGTGGCATACCTTATCGAAAGCTTGTTGGCGAGTCATCATGACGCAAATAATTTTGGTAGTTTTGGAAAGCCACGAACACCCTGAATCCCAGGTCGAGTCTGACCGTGAGTGGTGAGGGGGTGCGGTGATATGCCTATTAGGTTTAGGGCCGGGGAAGTGGCTACTGTCATACATAACTTAAAGAGAGGCAAGTCGCCTGGTCATGGCAGCCTCAGTATTGAGCATCTGCGATATGCAGGTAAGCACTTACCGCGAGTGCTGGCACTGTTTTTTAGTTTGTGCTTGAGTCACTCGTATCTTCCAGCTGACTTACTTAAAACTATTGTTGTGCCTATAGTCCAGAAGAAAACTGGAGATGCGAGTGACAAGAGCAACTACAGGCCTATTTCCTTGGCAACCATCATTGCAAAGGTGCTGGACAGTCTGATTGATCGGCAGCTGGATAAGCACTTAACACTCCACGACGCCTAATTTGGGTTTAAGCCGTATTTATCCACGGAAACAGCGATCCTCTGTCTCAAGCTGATTGTTCAGTACTATGCAAGTAGGAAAACACCTGTATATGCTTGTTCTCTGGACCTCTCCAGGGCTTTCGACCTTGTGTCTTACGACTGCCTATAGGAGAAACCATCAAATGTTAAGAACTTTCCAAGGGATCTCATTACCATGCTAAAGTATTGGTATAACAAACAATACAGCTATGTGAAGTGGGCGGGGTGTCTTGTCGGATGCATACAGGGTGAAATGCGGGGTGAGGCAGGGGAGACTCAGCTCGCCCAAGCTTTTCAACCTGTATGTAAACGAGCTGATCTGTGGGCTCAGTAATGCCAATATCGGCTGCTCCATTGACGGAAAATGCGTCAATAACATCAGCTACGCGGATGATAATTATGGTATTGCTGAGCCCATCGATCAGTGCACTTAGGAAGCTTCTCTGTATCTGTGAGGATTATGCGGTGGCTCACGGCTTCAGGTACAACGCGACGATGAGTGAAATTCTGGTTTTTAAAGAGGGTAACAAATGTTACGACACTGTCCCACCAGTCTCCCTGGGGGGCGCTCAGCTTTCCAGGGTGACGAAGTTCAAGTACCTGAGGCATTGTGTCACCGATGGTCTGTCCGACGATGTGGACGTGGAGAGGGCACGCAGAGCATTGGCAGTTCGATGTAACGTGCTGGCTCATAGGTTTGCATGTTGTAAAAGTGACACTCTTTAGAGCTTATTGCAAATCTATGTACACGTGCGCCCTATGGGTCGGCTATACAAAAAGCTCGTACAATGCTCTGCGAGTCAAATATAATAACGCCTTCAGAGTTATGTTGGGGCTACCGCGCTTTTGCAGCGCATCGGGGATGTCCGCGGAGTACGGCGTGCCGGATTTTTATGGACTTATGCGGACACGAATAGCATCCCTGATGCGGCGAGTGCGCGATAGCTTCAACAGTTTGGTGGCTATCGTTGCCAGCAAAATGGACAGTCCAATGACGTGGCACTGGATAACCACTCATCGTGCATTTTCTTATGTGGAATAAAGTGTTCTTTGCTTTTTAAATATGAATTTTCTATGGTTGAAATAAATTTTATTATTATATTATTATATATAGATTTAAACAATATTATGTGCTATTAAACATAGCGTAAAATAAAATGTTGCTTCACATACAATTACCCACTTACTAAAATATATATTCAAAGTCAAAGTCAAAGCATTTATTTCAAATAGGCACTTAAAAGGCACTTTTGAACGTCAACATTTACATTAAAATAGAATTGATTCTAGTCGCCCCTTCCAAAATGTAGTTTCGTATGGAGAAGAATGGGCAAGAAACTCCACCGTTACTCTTTTAAAATGTTTCAAGTACAATATTTACATTCATTATATGATTATGTGTGAAAACGATGCACCCAGAATAAAATTACCATACCAAAATGGGTAAAAAGAATCAAATTGAAGCAATACAGATAAATTAATTCTGTGATAGATACATGGTGTTCACACATTTACAAACATTGTAAAAGTAAGTATAGGTATGATTTTCCTACAATATTAACAAGTAATGAGTCAGTGTGTGAGTTAAAATAATTACTGAGTGTAAATCAATGTCATAAATATAATTAATTATATGTACAATTCAATTAGCAACCAGTTTGATTTTGTCTAGACTCTAGATTGTCCTATGGAGCAGGACCAGCATGTTTCCAAGCATTCTTATCTTGGATATAATCCTCTAATTTGTAATACGCTAGTTTACAAAGTTTACTTTTAATGTGAGCTTTAAATTTCCTTTCATTTAATTGCAATATATCACAAGGTATTTTGTTGTAACATTTAACACAGTACCCCATAAAAGATGTATGTACTTTAGCTAATCTGAAAAATGGTTGATCTATTTTGTCTTTGTTTCTAGTATTAAAATTATGTCTATCACTTATTTTATTAAAAAGATGTAGATTTTTTCTTACATACTTACATAATATTTTCATAAATGAATTGGCAAGGTACCGTCATAATATTAATCCTTTTAAATACTTTTAAACAGTTCCCTGAGGGATTCGCGGCGACGTAGATTATAAATGGCTCTGACAGCTCTCTTTTGCAAAATAAAGATGGATTCAATGTCAGTGTCCCGACCCCACAGTAAAATGCCATACGACATAATGCTGTGGAAGTAGCTAAAATAGACCAATCGCGCGGTTTCTACATCTGTAACTGTCTGATCTTTCTAACAGCATAAGCGGCCGAGCTTAGCCGCCCCGCAAGAGATGTTATATGAGCTCCCCATTGTAATTTCTCGTCTAGCGTGATTATTAGTTAACAACTCATATTGACAATAAATTGAAACAAACAATCAGATTCTAAAGGTTAGCATTCCATTACCAAAATTGTATTGAGGAAAAAATTAAAACATTAATTAAAAGCACTGGTTTCATCATTATAATTTTTCCTTGTTTCAGTATGTGTTGATTATTTACGTGAGTTCTGCTTTCATGGATTTTTTGCTATAGCTCTTTGTTAGGTAGTATTATAATTATATAGAAGTTAGAAATATTCAGAGTCCACTCTAACAAAAATAACTCTCTTTGTTACAGTCTTCTCCACTGACCGAACGGATATGGAGTGGGCCATGAGTGCAATGCGTCAATCCGAGAATGGTGGTGGTTTTGATAGCCCGATACCCAATGTATCTGATGACATGGGTATTGTCAAGCTACGTGGCCTGCCATTTGGCTGCAACAAGGAAGAAGTCGTCCAATTCTTTGACGGTAAGAATGATGGAAATAAGTTATTTTATTACAAGTACTCTTTATGGGGATGTTAGGCATTTTTGGTGGCTGTGCTGTGGGTAAAGTTAGTATTTGACAAATAAAAAAAACAATTACTTATGAAGGAATGCCATAAATTTGTTTTTATTTTGAAATCACATTGATGCAAAAGTAACATACTCAAGTAAAATAGGCATGCAAATTGTAAAAATAAATAAAAAATGGCCAACTGAATAAACCAATATGGTACCACATGTTATAAAAAAGTTACACAGTATCTGACCACTTTTACCCTTGATGTCAGTAATTACCCCCAGCTGGCTACCATTACCCCAAGGCATATAACCTGATCTTTATTTGCACGTCGGATGGGGCAGGGCTGACGATCGCCACGGATGGGGTCCACTTGCTCTCCGACGTCACGGGGCGGGCCTCGGGCGAGGCGTTCGTACACTTCGTAGACAAGGAGAGTGCACAAGAGGCTCTCAACAGGGACAGGGAGAAAATAGGACACAGGTGGGGGGCAAAGTTATTTACAATGTGCCCGCGGTTTGAGATGGTGCTGTGGTGGGAATCTAGGGTTAAATAAGGCGTTATGTGAATACTGCATTGTCAGTTACGCATGGCTTCGTACCTTTGATATATATTTTTTCAGTACCTATTCTAAAATTTTGCTTTGGTGGGATTGCATTTGTAGTACAAGTTTATATTTATGACTTGAATTAGATTTTATTGATGGATTTCAATTGTTGAAAACAAATAAATATATATTTGGTTCCATAGTATAGTGTTATATCACTTTTTGTGAATAGCAATTTTATTACCATTTGTGAGGAATTGGGTAAACTCAAGGGTAAAAATTCACAGTATGGTAATTATAGCCAAGAGCCCTATTTGCCCACCACAGCAAAACAAACCATTAAGGCAATATTATATTTGGTGTAGTGGGTTAAGTTTGGGACCTCCTATGTTATTGGTCTACTTCTATGGTTTTATTTTTTATATGGTGAAAAAACAAAATAGAATTTGCTGACATTTTAATGGAATATGAAAACGGTAAAAATCATAATGGCCAGTAACAGAATGGTGGGTGTAATAATTAAATTTATGGGATTCAATATTTGTATACTTACTTAAAAATTGAAGAAAATGTATAAAAATAAACAAAGATTTTTAATTTTCACTTTCTTAATGTTACCTTTGTGTCGCACTTTTATGTTTAAGTTACATCATAGCAGTGAACGTCATAAAAAATAACTGACGAATAACTGCTCTTCATATGGGCTTGAACAGTTTTTGTTTGTTTTTTATTTTATTTTATTTCTACCGCAATGGCTTAAACATAAAACTGTTTTACTGGGTTGGTTTGACGTTAGATACGGCATTGAATATAATTCCGTATCTTCACGACTAATCCTCAAAAGGTGGCATTCAGGAGTGATACTAGTGATTGGTTGTTGAGTTGTCAAAGGTTGGGAGAGCGCGGGGCGGGAAGCGGGGTGCGGGGAGAAGAGACGAAGCGGGCAAGATGGACTGCGGGATCGACATAATAATATTCTTACGTATAAACGTGGTATTTGTTAGTATAAGGGTTTTCAGGTTATATGGAAATAGTTTACGCATATTATACTTACAAGTGTTTTTATTTTACCTTTTACAGTGGTTAAACTTTCAAGAAAGGTGTAAATATTTAAGTGAAAATTGATAATGGTAGTATTTTTAGAAATTAGTAGATGATTGTACTTAATTATAAAAACAAAAATGTAGATTTTTTTTCTTATAATTATGTTGTAAGTAGGTAATGATAAACAAATACGAAAAAAAAAAGTTAAAGCAACAAATGATGAAAAACTGGGCATGGCCTGGATGGAACAAAACTTCAGTTCAGAAAAAAAATACTTCTCAATAGATAAAGAGATCCTCTTTGTAAATGATAATGGAATAAAACAGCATACAGATTTTTTTTTATAGCCCATTAGGAAATATTCTATCGACAGCTTTTACCTAGACCTACATTCGCAAATTGTCCAACTTTGATAAGATTAAATATCGCTAGTTTAGTTCCCTAAATAGTTTTTCCTAATATAAAATTAATATGGATTGATGGAATGGATTCCTGATAAAAATAAATCCACTTTGTTGTTCACCAATAAAAAAAAAGAAATTAATTTGTCTGGTAATGTTGAATAAAAAACACGACATTTTGTCGTATGTAAAAGTAAGAAATAGAAATGGAAGATAAAGAAATAACAATTTGTAAACAGTGCAACACTTAGCTTTAGAAACTACATAAAACAAACGTAAAAATTGTATTTACAGAGCAAAAAGTCGTAAAAAACAGACTAGCGTGTAAAAATATTTTTATCTTTATAGCTTTCTAACACCCAAACCCCTAACTGACCAACGTGACATAAAGTTAAGGCGTTAAATTGGCACATTGAGTTTTAAAAAGGGACTTCCAGGAAGGCATGCGTAAGAGATGTCGCTTTGCAAAGCTTAACTTTTTCTGTAAGGTTGGTACCCGACTGCGATCGATAGCCTCGAAATATACTCAAGGGCATCCATTTCATAATGTATCTAAATGATGTCAATCGACCACGGTTTGGTTGCAACTAGTGTCCGACAGCGATTGGATTTTCAGCCGAAAAGGAAAATGATTTAGACTTTCAAAAATATTAATATTTCTACTGTACACAAAAATCTTTTTTTTTTATACACCTAGGGTGAAAAAGAACAAATAGTGTTCTTTTTTATATTTCTGAACGGGCCTGCTCTTGGCTTCTGGGCTTTTAAAAGAAATAAAACACGATAATTCCGTTAGAGGATACAAAAAAATCGTGTATTTCTTGTTGTTGATTGATCGTTATAAAAATTACTTTTTGCTTCGCTTCTGTTGGTTTATGGTTGAAAACGAAAATATGGCGGGATCATGATTTTTTTGGCCGAAAACGAAGCTTCGGTCGGCTACTAGTTTCAACCTAACTCGATGTACCATATTAACGTCCGCTTACTGTACAGTGTACACAACAATGCTCAAGACCTCCAAATACCCTACCCCTTCATAGCCTCGTTATAACGCCTCTTCTCCCCCAACAGGTACATAGAAGTGTTCCTGAGCTCGGCTGACGAGGTGCGAGCATACACCGCTCGCATCGAGAGCGGGTTCCGATCCTCGCGGGGGTACAGGCCGACCCCCTATGACAGAAACGATCGCTTCTCCGGCAGATTCGGCGGACGAGGTCGGGGTTCTTTTGGTAGGGGTGAGTTCGCTGGCGGTGGGGTGGCTTTAAATTGCTAGGTTGTTGAAGAATGGAGGGTTTAAAGGGGGTGCATTAAGGTAATTGCGAAATTCAAATTTTCTTATGTAATTTGCCATTTGCAGAGCAGTACTTATCAGGTTGAATATTGATGAAAATAAGATAGGCGACTATGACAAATGTGTTGTTACAGAATTATAATCATTAATACAACTCCCTAAATTAGAATTGGCGTCAAATATCTTGATTTTTCGAAATTGAATTTAGAGGAGTTGTATTGACGATCTTAATTAGGTATTACAATTCTGAGATTCTGAATTTGATCAGCATACAACATGATACTGACCTACAAATTGCAAAACAGATAGGTGAGATAATTTGAATTTCTCTGGTTACCCTGACCCTATTGCCTTCAGCTTACTGCTGCTTTGGACTTTACTCGCCCTACTACTTCCATGCTTTATAAAAATCATATTGCAATCAACCCAGTAACTGTGTTGTGGAGGTCAGATAGGCAGTCGCTCTATGTAAAATACTGATATTCAGCTGCGTCCAGTTAGACTGGAAGACGATCCCAACATGGTTGGGAACAGGATGGACAGGTGATGATGATATCATTGCTTTTTGAAGTTATTGATGGAATGTCCGTGCATGAAAATTTACATAACTTTAAATATAGATAAATAGTTTAAAACAAAAATAATCCTTAACAATAATTATCATACACAAATTTAAAATATCTGGAGCAGCCTGTAGCAATTTTAAAACATTCCACCACCACTTTTGTTCTAACGATGGGCGGTCAGATTGGTCACCGATGGTCGACGTCTCGCGTTATGTAGATATTATTTATTTTATACCCGAAGTAATTTTATTTTTCGTTTGTTTGTAGGCTAACTACCTACTGATTTTAAGTAATATTATGTAGCCGATGACCTTGGTGCACGGTAAAACTCTAATGAGTTTATGTTGGCACCAAACTAAAGTAAAATAATGTATGTGTACTATTAAATAAATAAATAAATAATGAATATTAGCTATGCATTCAAAAATGAAGTCGTGCATGTATAACTCAGTTTGGAGTATAGTACTTACAGTATTTGGAGTATTGCTCTTAACTATTTTGTTATTGAATGGTGATAAGGTGGCGGCGCGGGCTACGGCGGAGGGCGCGGCGTGTTCCGGCGCGGCGGCGGGCTGCACTGCGTGCACATGCGCGGCCTGCCCTTCAAGGCTTCGCCGCAGGACATCGCATACGTGAGTCTCTTATGGAACTCTAGCGGGCTGCACTGCGTGCACATGCGCGGCCTGCCCTTCAAGGCTTCGCCGCAGGACATCGCATACGTGAGTCTCTTATGGAACTCTAGCGGGCTGCACTGCGTGCACATGCGCGGCCTGCCCTTCAAGGCTTCGCCGCAGGACATCGCATACGTGAGTCTCTTATGGAACTCTAGCGGGCTGCACTGCGTGCACATGCGCGGCCTGCCCTTCAAGGCTTCGCCGCAGGACATCGCATACGTGAGTCTCTTATGGAACTCTAGCGGGCTGCACTGCGTGCACATGCGCGGCCTGCCCTTCAAGGCTTCGCCGCAGGACATCGCATACGTGAGTCTCTTATGGAACTCTAGCGGGCTGCACTGCGTGCACATGCGCGGCCTGCCCTTCAAGGCTTCGCCGCAGGACATCGCATACGTGAGTCTCTTATGGAACTCTAGCGGGCTGCACTGCGTGCACATGCGCGGCCTGCCCTTCAAGGCTTCGCCGCAGGACATCGCATACGTGAGTCTCTTATGGAACTCTAGCGGGCTGCACTGCGTGCACATGCGCGGCCTGCCCTTCAAGGCTTCGCCGCAGGACATCGCATACGTGAGTCTCTTATGGAACTCTAGCGGGCTGCACTGCGTGCACATGCGCGGCCTGCCCTTCAAGGCTTCGCCGCAGGACATCGCATACGTGAGTCTCTTATGGAACTCTAGCGGGCTGCACTGCGTGCACATGCGCGGCCTGCCCTTCAAGGCTTCGCCGCAGGACATCGCATACGTGAGTCTCTTATGGAACTCTAGCGGGCTGCACTGCGTGCACATGCGCGGCCTGCCCTTCAAGGCTTCGCCGCAGGACATCGCATACGTGAGTCTCTTATGGAACTCTAGCGGGCTGCACTGCGTGCACATGCGCGGCCTGCCCTTCAAGGCTTCGCCGCAGGACATCGCATACGTGAGTCTCTTATGGAACTCTAGCGGGCTGCACTGCGTGCACATGCGCGGCCTGCCCTTCAAGGCTTCGCCGCAGGACATCGCATACGTGAGTCTCTTATGGAACTCTAGCGGGCTGCACTGCGTGCACATGCGCGGCCTGCCCTTCAAGGCTTCGCCGCAGGACATCGCATACGTGAGTCTCTTATGGAACTCTAGCGGGCTGCACTGCGTGCACATGCGCGGCCTGCCCTTCAAGGCTTCGCCGCAGGACATCGCATACGTGAGTCTCTTATGGAACTCTAGCGGGCTGCACTGCGTGCACATGCGCGGCCTGCCCTTCAAGGCTTCGCCGCAGGACATCGCATACGTGAGTCTCTTATGGAACTCTAGCGGGCTGCACTGCGTGCACATGCGCGGCCTGCCCTTCAAGGCTTCGCCGCAGGACATCGCATACGTGAGTCTCTTATGGAACTCTAGCGGGCTGCACTGCGTGCACATGCGCGGCCTGCCCTTCAAGGCTTCGCCGCAGGACATCGCATACGTGAGTCTCTTATGGAACTCTAGCGGGCTGCACTGCGTGCACATGCGCGGCCTGCCCTTCAAGGCTTCGCCGCAGGACATCGCATACGTGAGTCTCTTATGGAACTCTAGCGGGCTGCACTGCGTGCACATGCGCGGCCTGCCCTTCAAGGCTTCGCCGCAGGACATCGCATACGTGAGTCTCTTATGGAACTCTAGCGGGCTGCACTGCGTGCACATGCGCGGCCTGCCCTTCAAGGCTTCGCCGCAGGACATCGCATACGTGAGTCTCTTATGGAACTCTAGCGGGCTGCACTGCGTGCACATGCGCGGCCTGCCCTTCAAGGCTTCGCCGCAGGACATCGCATACGTGAGTCTCTTATGGAACTCTAGCGGGCTGCACTGCGTGCACATGCGCGGCCTGCCCTTCAAGGCTTCGCCGCAGGACATCGCATACGTGAGTCTCTTATGGAACTCTAGCGGGCTGCACTGCGTGCACATGCGCGGCCTGCCCTTCAAGGCTTCGCCGCAGGACATCGCATACGTGAGTCTCTTATGGAACTCTAGCGGGCTGCACTGCGTGCACATGCGCGGCCTGCCCTTCAAGGCTTCGCCGCAGGACATCGCATACGTGAGTCTCTTATGGAACTCTAGCGGGCTGCACTGCGTGCACATGCGCGGCCTGCCCTTCAAGGCTTCGCCGCAGGACATCGCATACGTGAGTCTCTTATGGAACTCTAGCGGGCTGCACTGCGTGCACATGCGCGGCCTGCCCTTCAAGGCTTCGCCGCAGGACATCGCATACGTGAGTCTCTTATGGAACTCTAGCGGGCTGCACTGCGTGCACATGCGCGGCCTGCCCTTCAAGGCTTCGCCGCAGGACATCGCATACGTGAGTCTCTTATGGAACTCTAGCGGGCTGCACTGCGTGCACATGCGCGGCCTGCCCTTCAAGGCTTCGCCGCAGGACATCGCATACGTGAGTCTCTTATGGAACTCTAGCGGGCTGCACTGCGTGCACATGCGCGGCCTGCCCTTCAAGGCTTCGCCGCAGGACATCGCATACGTGAGTCTCTTATGGAACTCTAGCGGGCTGCACTGCGTGCACATGCGCGGCCTGCCCTTCAAGGCTTCGCCGCAGGACATCGCATACGTGAGTCTCTTATGGAACTCTAGCGGGCTGCACTGCGTGCACATGCGCGGCCTGCCCTTCAAGGCTTCGCCGCAGGACATCGCATACGTGAGTCTCTTATGGAACTCTAGCGGGCTGCACTGCGTGCACATGCGCGGCCTGCCCTTCAAGGCTTCGCCGCAGGACATCGCATACGTGAGTCTCTTATGGAACTCTAGCGGGCTGCACTGCGTGCACATGCGCGGCCTGCCCTTCAAGGCTTCGCCGCAGGACATCGCATACGTGAGTCTCTTATGGAACTCTAGCGGGCGAGCCCGCGCGAAGCTCGGAAATTATGCCTCGAGAACGTACTACTAGGATGAAAAGTATCTTAAAGTTAATCCAGGTTTGCTGCAGCTTTACCTCGTGTACGGGCAGTCTGTCTGTACACTTAGATTTAGTATGTAGATTGTTGATGGGTACAAATCACACGGGATGTTTACAGGAAATAAAACACTGTTTTGTGTCCGTTATAGATTCCACCGATTTAGTAGGAAAAACATTATAATAAGTAGGTGCTTTGTGATGGGCGCGATAGCTTATTCAGCGAATTTAAACAAGTACTCGGTGTATAAGCAAATGCTTACTAAGGTAAATACTAAAACAATACATTTCATGTGGCGATGCTTCGTACACCTCGTTTATGTTCATACATCTGGTTACACACGAACACCAGAACGCATATTTGAACTAATGAGTAACAAACATAGTAATTATAATATTGTTACTGAAATAACTAGTTGATAATATAATTCATACGTTGCATTGCAGTTCTTCAAGCCGATCCGTCCCATGAACATCAACATCTTGTACGACAACAGCGGCAGGCCGTCCGGTGAAGCTGACGTCGAGTTTGAATGTCATGAAGACGCCATGAGGGTGAGTTTACATCCATATAAGTAGACAAACTAGCTTTTAGATCTACTAAAGGATAAAGAAAAAAAATAAGGAAATTATTTTTATTCAAAACGGTGAAGGAAAACATCGTGACAAAATCGGCATGTTTTAAAACCAAAAATTGAAAGGCATGTGACATCTACCAACCCGCACTTGCGCTGCGTGGTAGATTAAGGCCCACTCCCTTTCACCGAGAGTGTCCCAGCAGTGGCAACATAATATGCTGATTGTGTGCACAAAATCAGGGAAATAAGAGCCACATCCGTGCAAGTCGTACACTACAAGCAACGGGACGCAGGAAACGGAGCCATATGCCCCACGCGGGAACGCACTCTTATTTAATTTGTATGTAGACATCACGTGTGTGCCACACCTTGTACGGTGTGCAGTAAGCACAGCCCCAGCACACCGACATCTGTAACTAGAAATATAACGTTACATAGCATGCACTCTGACTTAGACATGTTGCCGTCTCTATCTTGTACTTGTAGTTTGGCAGTTGTGTGACTGACAGAAATAACGCGCAGACAAAGTACGTAATAAGTAACGTTTATAGATCGCTGTCCGTATTTTTTGCCATGTGATAACTTTTCAACTAAAAAAAAAACAGTTTCATAAACCTTCGGGTCATCTCGAGGTCCACCTATTCTGTTCATTCATTATATTGCTCTTCACGCCTTAGGCAATGAGACGGGACAAGAACAACATGGACCACCGCTACATCGAGCTGTTCCTCAACTCCTCGCCCGCAGGTGCTGGTAGCGGCGGTGGTGGTGGTGGTGGCTTCAAACCCAACCGGAGCTTCAGGAATAGTTACTGAACTCACTCTAATGCGGTAGGACGGTAGCTGGCGAAATGCTGATCAACACTATAGTGAAATAGTTAGTCAACCACTCCTGACAAAGAAGAAATGTGTAAATTGCCCAGAAATACACGTCAAAATAAAAACCCCTTTTTTAAAGTCGTCTAGAAATAGTTTTGTCATACTTGAGTATGAGATAAAAATAAATAATTAGTGCCAAAATAATTTTCCGTTCTATACTTTAATTAAATACCATTTTGGACCACCATATAATTCGATTATGGACAGCAATTTTTAATACTTACCTATTTTAAAGTTTGTTTTACACGCTAATCAACCAGAATCTAAAAAGAAATGTATCAGCATTTTGCCAGTTACTCTACTATCACTTTGATTTTTGATTATATCTTGAATGTCATTTCGCAAGTACATTTATTGTTAGAATAAAAACCGCTTTGTATACAAACACCTGTATATTGTTGTTTTTATATTAAGGTAAAACCGCTTTGTATACAAACACCTGTATATTGTCGTTTTTATATAAGGTGGCAGTTTCCGGAAAGCCCGCGAAATTCAAACTTTCTTATTTTTTTTTTGCAATTGGCATGTCACTATTTCATGAAAAATTCGTTCAATCGCATTAAATGAAGGTAGAAGGTTGTATTAATGATGCCAACGATTATAATATGTAAAGCCATATTTGGTACGGTCGCCAATCATATTTTAATCGACATACAATTTTGCACTGACTTGCAAGTTGCGAAAAACGTAAGAGAGTTTGAATTTCGCTGGCTACCCTGGACTTTTCACCTTAATGTAAAGAACAGCTTATGAATGCAATTTTCGAGTCATGTGCCCATGTGTATATTGAGTACAAATGTCAAAAACACTAATAAATTGTATATTTAAGGCTGATGCACATTTGGTCAATTATATTCTAAAGGCTGACGCACACCTGGGCCGGCTGCGCCGCATTGTAATAACTCCTCCTACATCATTTACATATATTCGACGGCACGGTTGGCGCAGTGGTTGAGCGATTGACTGCTGCGCTGCGTGTCGCGGGTTCGATCCCCGCACGGAACAAATATTTGTATGACCTACCAGTAGTTGTTCCGGGTCTGGCTGTTTGTGTATGTGAGTTTAAATGTTTGTAAACGCACCCACAATACAGGAGAAATTCCTAGAGTGGGGCAGTTTTCTAAATAAACAAATTGTATGAACTCTGTCCTTTTTTGTATTGGAATGCGTTACGCTGCGGCCGGGCAGTGATGTGAGTTTACCTTTAAACGGCATTTGGAAGTAATTTATGGTCAGACAGAGCTACCGGTAGCGCTAAAAACATAACCCTGTCTTTGTTGTCGCGCAGTCGGTTAAAAAGAGAACAAACAGCACTGTCAGACCGACTGTCATTCATCATCATTAATTAATTATCTTTTTCAAATTGATAAAATGCCTTCATTTACATAAAATATCCTTAATATTACGCTCTTTTAAATATCACCTATTATTTTAAAACATTACTTACTAAGAAGCGTTTAATAATGATTTCGACTATTCATGTTTTGTTTTGTTGCGTAAATTACTCATTTTATATATTACGCTCGTCACAATTTTATTACATTACCATGTTTGAGATATTTACTTAATTTTTCGACAAAAATACTTTACACCTTATTGGTGACGATTATTACGAAAGACAATTGAATAAATGTCGCTTTTTTTTTTTCAGAATGGATATTAGTAGTTTGCAAATGTTTCTTTTGTGAGTTTTTCCTACAAACGAATAGTATTTTATCCGTCAAACATGATCCCTGCCAAATAAGGACTAAATCCTTGAATACCGACTGACTCAATAACTTGCTGCAATAAGTAACTGTATTATTTTGTACTTAATTTAAATATATTTTCTTATACGAAATATAGCATCTACAACGAAATATATAAACTTGGAGAAACTCACAGAAGACTTAAAAATTAAGGCTGAGTAGATTGACGATTAATCGGTTCACTTATATTAGAGGATTCCAAGATGAAAACTACTTGCAATAACTTTTACCGAATAATCGTCATAAGCTTTGTTGCCTTAAAACAACATCTATGTACTGAGTACCTATAAACCAGCAAGAAACTGCAATGTAGAAAGCAATGCAAAACGTATTTCATTAAGATTTTGTAATTGCATAAGTACATAGATGTTGTATTTACATAATAATTAAATTATAAATAGTTAACTTTAAAACCTTTATATAAATGTGCGTTAGAGTGAATTGGGTCCAAAGTTATTTTTGTACCATTTAAATGTTTTAGTTTTGTCTGTAAATCTTTTACCTATACGAAAATGCTTTATTATTTTCCCGCACAAATGTTAAGAGAATTATTGGCACTGCGGCAATATTTTTAAAGTTATAAGTACACAATGTTCGGTAGATAACGTACTAGGGCTCCCGCAGACAGGCGCGACATAATTCTGGTAGAACAAATTCTACGAATAAAAAAATAAGTTTTTATACTAGTGTCCCGTCGCGCCTGTTTACGGGAATCTTTAGACGGATGCACTAAAGTCGCGGTAAAGTATTTTTTTTTAGGATTATACTTGCAATTATGACGTTTAAAGAAGTCCTCAAGTACGTTATCTGCCTGACAATAATCCCCTATATTCATAAACGTTGCTTAAGTTAAGTAATGTTTAGCGACTATTTAACCTTACATTTTTGACGTTTAAGCGTCTCTTAACTTTAAGCAACGTTTATAAATAAACCCCAACGTTATTAAACGTTATATAAAAAGAAAATGGTTGTTATAGCATTCTATATTAAATGTGTCAAAGCAATACATAAAAGTTTATTGAAATATGTATTTATTATTACGTAGATCTGAATATTCTCAATTAAGTGCAATGTTTTAAATTAAAGTCTGGTGTACACTTGCGCTAAATTGTGTTGCTCTTGCGCAGACAGCAACGAACAAGACTACAATCTCGTTGCAATTTATTATTAAATAATAATGTGGTTTTGTCGAGGCAAGACTAGTGCCCGGACTCCACCAAAGCGGAGAGGAGAGGAGCTGCTTAACAGGGTGTATAAACAGAAACTGTGGAGATGCGTACTAGCTAGAGCAGAGCAGAGCAGAGATGCGTACTAGCAAGAGCAGAGCAGAGATGCGTACTAGCTAGAGCAGAGCAGAGCAGAGATGCGTACTAGCAAGAGCAGAGCAGAGATGCGTACTAGCTAGAGCAGAGCAGAGCAGAGATGCGTACTAGCAAGAGCAGAGCAGAGATGCGTACTAGCTAGAGCAAAGTAGAAATGCGTACTAGCTAGAGCAGAGCAGAGATGCGTACTAGCTAGAGCAAAACAGAGATGCGTACTAGCTAGAGCAGAGCAGAGATGTGTACTAGCTAGAGCAGAGCAGAGATGCGTACTAGCTTAGAGCAGAGCAGAGATGCGTACTAGCTAGAGCAAAGTAGAAATGCGTACTAGCTAGAGCAAAGTAGAAATGCGTAATAGCTAGAGCAGATATGCGTACTAGCTAGAGCAGAGCAGAGATGCGTACTAGCTAGAGCAGAGCAGAGATGCGTACTAGCTAGAGCAGAGCAGAGATGCGTACTAGCTAGAGCAGAGGTGCGTACTAGCTAGAGCAGAGCAGAGATGCGTACTAGTTAGAGCAGAGCGGAGATGCGTACTGGCTAAAGCAGAGCAGAAATACGTACTGGCTAGAGACATCTCTCCTCTCTACTCAACTGTACCCTCTGAACCTTAGCGGAGACGAGCTGTGTAAATAACGAACTCCTATTGGTTGTTTCCAACACATCTCTCCTCTCGTCTCCGCTTTGGTGGAGTCCAGGCCTAACGCAAGTGTGGACCAAACCAATTCATCCGTCGCAGTGTCTGCATACCGAAAGGAATTTGTTTTATTTTTGTGGAACAGAAAGTAAAGGAGAATGAATTTGTTTAGCGATAAACTAGATAAGTAATTTTTACTTTTAATAAATTAAACAGATGTATTTATGTGTTTTAGTGTCTGAACCTTATCTTGAGACGATTTATGAATCGTCCTCCCATAGGTTTTACTCATTCAAAATCTAGCTTCCTCAATCCAATATCTATAGATTTGACGGTTTGTCTTGTATAAGCTGCCCAGTGTAGAGATAAAGTGGGCGGAATCGAGCTTGCGACTTCGAGACGCCCTTGAACCCCCCCCCCCCTCACCTCAGTTGCGCTTCTGGCGCTGTGCTGTCAGGTTGTGGAAGTAGCGAGTCGGTGCCACAAAAATACCTCCAAAGTAAGTTTTGACCGTTTCTTTCAAATAAGTTTGATTTTATTATGATAGGGTCTGAGTCGCGGGTCAGGTATCAGTAAGTTAATACCTATATATATTCATCTTTCTATTTCGACGTTCGAAACTATCTTTCTAACGGTTTTTTTTTTAAGTTATAGGCATTTGTTTGACATATACGGTAAAATTAAAAAAAAAATTGGATGAAAGTAATATAACAACTTGTTACTTTCAGCCCGATTATGATCTTGAATAGCAGGTCAAATGAAAAGTAGGTACAATGCCTAGAATGTCAGCTGGTTTTGGTTCGAGTACTTGTATTGAAAGCTGAGCAAGCGAAGGATTTTAGGATTGAACCATGAGCGAAGCGAGTGGTTCAAATATAGAATCCCGAACGTAGCGAGGGTTTCAAAGGTACGAGACGCACGAACCTTTGCTGCCGAGCGAAACACACAATTTTTCACCTCACTACAGCGAGGAAAATATTACTTAGGTGTAAGAAAAATTGCCTAAATAATATATTTAATTAATGTAGTTAAATGTGTAGTAAGATAGCATTGCATTGTAGTCTTCGATAACGTTAGAATGTCTCCATACATTAAACAAATTGTATGCTTTTATGTACTTTTCGAGTGATTTTTCCGGAAGTTGACTCAATTCGGCATTATGTACCTACCGCTTGCACTACTCTGTAGGTGTTAAATTTATAGGGAAAGTGAATTGAATAGAGACGAAAAAAAATTAAAGTTTTTTTTTCATGCAGTAGGTAGGTATTCGTCTTGCTGGCAAATACGATTATTCTAAAAATGGGGTTGGCGCGCCGAAATTAGGTACTTATCTAAGTATTAATGCATATTTAGTGGACTGGCGGTACAGAAAATGATTGAATAGAAAGGTTCGAATTTCAAAAACTCTTTCCGCGCTAGCGGATAAAATGCACTTTTGCATGCTGATTTCGAATGAAAAATAGAATCTTTCCGAGGTTGTGAGGTGAAATAGTTATTTGTTATGCAAGGCTGCAAAGTTGTTTTTTGGCGCGAGTACCTACTTTTATTAAAAGCTGAGCAAGCGAAGGATTCTAGCTAATATACTTAGAATCCTGATCGTAGCGAGGCTTTCAAAGGTACGAGATGCAGAATAACTTTGCTGCCGAGCGAAACACAATTTTTCACCTCACTGCAGCGAGGAAAATACAGGTGCAAGAAAAACAGCTTATATAATAAATATATTAAATGAGTGTAGTTCCGATAGCATTGCATTGTAGTTTTCGAAAACGTTTTCATGCCTTTAGAATGTCTCCATGCCTTAGCATAATAACGCTTATCTAAGCTCCATGCATTGAATAAAATGTACGCTATATAAAGTACCTACTTAGGTACTTTTCGCGCGATTTTTCCGGATTTTTTTTTAAATTCGGCATTATGTACAGACACCAGCACTGCAAGTCAAGCTATCCCAAACTATCAAATTTTTCCAATTGAACATGAACCTTAAATTGTAATAAAGTTGAAAATATAACAAAGAAATATGACAGATTGGGTTGGGGTAGCTTGATGTGCTGGCGTCTGTACCGCTTGCACTAGGTAACTCTGCAGATGTTAAATTTATATCTTCTTCGCTGCTGGACTCGCTCAAATTTTATGATTTCCTACGATTTTATCAAAAAATTAACCAAATATAACGAAAGCGAATTGAAAAGAGACGAAGTTGTTTTTTTTTTCATTCTGCATGAGAGCGTCCTGCTGGCCAGTGCGATTATTCTAAAAATGGGGTTGGGGCACTGACATGAAATGAGTAATAATGTCGTTTCTGTGGACTGGCGGTGTTTAAACTGGATTTATTGTAAAAAAATAAATTATAATTTATTGCTCTCACACCCGTAGCTATAAAGATTATCCCTTTTACAAATGTAAAATACTATGGGACAGCAACTAAAATATTAGGCATGAAATCAATTGTTAATAAACAATTGAACACTGACTAATCATAATTAAAAAGAAATACAAAGAATAATCAGCAAGTCTAATAGGAGGACGCACTGAGCGACCTGATCTCGTAGTCTGCATAACTTCAGAGGTACCACTAGCTTCAGATTGAGTGGAGATAGGTGGTCCAGAATAACAGGGCTGATCATCATTTATTCTATTATTCAGGACAACCCTTTGTGAATTGTCCTTACTTTTAGATACTTACATACATAATCATTGGTTTTTCAATAAACACTAAGCATCAAAATAAATGTCTTTCATTTCTCCTAACTTCATTCGCCTTCTCCGTTTTAACTACAAATGCAGCCCAGCTAAAGCACTAGGAAGTGGTGAAGGGTGGGCGTTTTGGGGGGACTGTCTTATGTAATTTTGACGTTCAAAAAGAGCTGACTCTCAGCCTAGTTTGAATGAATGACTTTTGATTTTAATTTTGAATGACCTAGGCCCTTCCTTTCTAACTATCTTCCCCTGCACCCATATTTAATTTGTTTGATTTTGCATTTTAATATTCTCTCCTCTTATAAATGACTTTTTGCCAACGGTAGACTTCATAATTTAACTTAGACTTTTGTTTCAATTGTAGCATTTTTCATAAGCCAGTTTAGGTACAACAGGTTTTAAGCTTTTTTCAGAACATGGTAAGGTAGTGCGCAATTTTCTGGCCATTAAAAGCTCTGAAGAACTGTAATCTAATCCAGCTACAGGTGTGGCCCTGTAGTTCAACATAGCAACATTAAAATCAGTGTTACTTTCTCTGCACTTCCTCATCAACTGCATTTAAAAATATAGCTATTTTCCTCGCCTCGTCCGCCGTTGTTAAGCCTACTGCATCCAGATACATTTCAAATAACTGTCTATACTTCTTGAAGTTGGCTTGCTCCCCGGATAATATCAAATTTTTTGGGGGTTTGATTCCCCCATTTTAATTGACACTTTATTTTCTTCGTCTGGCATTTATGTATTTATCTTGCACTAAGCTATCCTTCCTACATTGAACTTCTTTATAATGTTTATTTTATTAAATACATACGCTTTTTTCACCTGACACCATGTTCAAACAGGATTTATTGTTAAATAAAACAAGCAAGTACCATCCATGATGAATATATTTAATGACGTTTCTTATAGGTATTGCCCTCACACACCCGTAGTAATGAAAGAATATCCAAACAGGCGGTATAGAAAATTATTGAATAGAAAGGTTCGAATTTCAAAAACTCTTTCCACGCTAGCGGGTAAAATGCACTTTTGCACGCAGATTTCGAATGACAAACAGAATCTTTCCGAGCCTTCAAGGTGAAAAAATAATTGTTTGCCTGATTGAGAGCCATAGAAATATATTGTTGAGATCTCATTTTTAAATAATGCTGATTATTTTAAAAGAACGATAAGTTTCCCAGAAACGTTTTCCCATCGAAAAAATTATAGAATGGACTACATCTAACAATCTAAAGTTAAATTTCGATAAAACTAATGTACCTAATGATATTTCGCAATAGGGTTGCACAGTTTAGTGACATTAACATCAAATACTTAAATAAAAAAGTCTCTCACGTAGACACTACAAAGTTTTTGGGTTTAAATATTGATTGCAGTTTAAATTGGAAAACACACATTGAGAATCTGTGCTTAAAAATAAATCAACAATTGTACGCCTTACATATGCTTTCCAAAATGGCCGATATATCGACAGTTCTGTCTGCATACCATGGTTATGTGGGATCCATTATAAGGTATGGAATAATGTTTTGGGGACATTCTGTACATAAGGATGATGCTTTTAAGGCTCAGAAGAGATGTGTCCGTTCAATTTGTAAACTTAAACAAGCAGATAGTTGCAAAGAATATTTTAAAAATCTCAAACTACTGACACTTCCATGCTTATACATTTATGAAATTATTAATTTTGTAAGATCTAACAATACTTTCTTTGAAAAATATAAAAGTAAACGACACAACAGTAAAATTTGTTGTCCTAATAATAAAACAACTCTTTTAAATAATAGTATATTTTGCATGGCTCCCCGTGTATACAACCATCTACCTATATATTTAATGGAGGCGTCAACGCCTAATATTTTCAAGAAAAAATTAAAAAGCTTTTTGATAAATAAAGCATATTACAGTGTATCTGAATATTTGCAGGATAAAGTATAAGATTTCTTTTTAAACAAGTGTTTTGATCTCATTATTATTATTTGGTTTCGTTTTATTTTTTTGTGTTTTTATTCTATGTACATAATTTGCATGCCTAAAGGTAAAATATGGTGTTACTAATAATGTGATATACAACTATTACATGCATGTAAAACATCTGCATATTGTTTACCCATATTTGCAAATAAATGATTTTGAATTTGAATTTGAATTTAAATATATTTTTTGTGATAATAATGTAAAACCTGTATGAGTCAAAGTCAAAGTTATTTATTTGCAGTAAATGCGGTACAAAAGATGGTTGGTACATTAATTGGTAGTGCGATGACACATTTCGCCATAAGTTGGCACAAAAATATTAAAGTAAGATGCTAGTGCTAGCATGATAAGCAAATCTCTACACAAATGTAGGTACACAATATTATTAATTAATTAATTAATATAGTGTGAGTGGAGAAGGCTGATTATAAATAAGTACCTATGTTCATTATTAAAATAACTTTTGAATTTGTTCACAATGATACAACCATCAACCATCCCTACCGCTTGGGTTGGTTTTAACAGTGTAAGGGGATGGTGAAATTTCACTTTTTTTGTTTGGTAGTTTTCCTCAAAATCTGTAAAATCTGATGCATTTAAGCTGGTGTCAAAAGATAGCTAGAGAGTCCAGCACCCTAATTACGTAACTCACGATTAATCATAATTTGTTTCGTTTTGAAACAGATGGCTAAACCATTGCTTCATATGTTCGAAAAATGTGTCTTCTCAGCAACGTAAATAACGCAATGAATATTGTTGAACTGTCAAAATGAAACCGATTATGATTCATCGCGTGTTACGCAATTAGGGTGCTGACCATTCTATCGTGTGTAGGTAATGATTAGAATTTTGATATTCAAAAAGTTCTGTGAGATATAACGAGAAATTTGCACATTGTTACGTTCATCCCTGGTCTCCCCTAGGTACATATTATCTGAAGATTTAACGGAAGTTAACGTTAATCGTAGAAGTCGAAGAAAAATTAAAACAAAATCCTCCTAGCGAGATCGAAGTCATCATCATCTGCCTCATCTGCCCAGCATTTTCCCAACTATTTTTGGGTTCGGCTTCCAGTGAAACCGGATGCAGCTGAATACCAGTATTTTACGTGGAGTGACTGCGTATATGGCTGACCTCCACAGTTACTAAGTAACACGATATCTTGCCCTCGGTAACGCTGGTTGTAAGACTTTCGGGCTTCTGACGACCCGAAACCACTGCCAAAGATCCACGAATGACAGCTGGGACCAACAGCTTTATATGCTTTCCGAGGTACGGAGGAGGGGTCTGTGTATGTAAAGATGGACGGATCGATCGCGGCAAGCATAGCGATTGATCTGCGCGGCTGTTAATTACGTACCTACTTCTCGAGCCCTTCCTCTACAAGTGGAAGTAATTTATCAAAAAAAATTAGTAGGTACTTACAAATATAAAATGTTAACCCTAACCGTACTTGACCTACCCACCCACCAACTTATGTAGCAAAGTCCCAACGCAACAACCCTTAAAAACGACCAAAAAGTTTAGAAACACCACATGGGGACCAAACTTAAAAATACATTGCAGTTTCGTCCCAAATTACCTACTTGAAAAACAAGAAACTAAACTACTACCTACCTGCCTAACTTTTACGTAAATACAGACTATGTTGTCCAACAAAACGCTACCACAATCAAATTGTTTGAAGACAAGTAAAAAAGAATGGAGACGTTCACCTTTCCATCGTCGTGTAGAATCAGGCGACTATAAAAATAAGCTGGGCAAATAAATCATGAGCAATCATTAGTGGGGCTCTTGGGAGACCGCGCCTTGGTGACGAGCGGAGCGGGCGCGGGGCAGGTAGCGAGTTGGAGAACATACAGGACATTGACAGTAGGTAAAAAGAAAGTGTTCGGTAACTAATCACTAACTAACTGCAACAGCAATAAGTTGGCCGGTGGGTGCTCTCCAGCTTTGCCTATTGGCTTACCAGTCTGTTTTATTAGTTTGCAACTTGCAACTCATCCTCTAAAGTAAGAAATGTGATCTACTTTAAGGTGGATGCGTTAAGATAGCCCACGAAGTTCATTTTTGCCGTATGTTCAACATACAGCCTGACACTGACATGCAAATTGCAAAAAAAACGTAAGAAAATTTGAATTTCGCGGGCTATGCTGGCGCTTCCCCCTTAAGTTAATGGTGGCCTGTAGTACCCACCTACTTACTAGGTTCCTATTTCTAAAACTAATAATATCTACAGTTTTCTAACTCTCCAATATTATGCGTCTATTCAACTTATCACAGGTCTACACGACTGGACATAAGACTTCGCCAAATTTCGGACCTGCTACCTCGCTCGACGAAAATGTTCGAAAATGCAAATTAAAAACATAAATCTAAACTGCACCATAACAAATGAAGATTCCCGAAAAACGTTCCCGAAATTCCCGCTACCTCTCATCTCCGTCACAGCATCTCAACATTCGCGTGGACCGCGGGGCGCCGGCGGCGGCGGCGGCGGCCCGGCGCGGCATGGCGGCACCGGCGCGCACAAATAAGTAGGCGCCACGCACTGTTGTTAGTTGCTTTGCTAGTGTTGTTCCTGCAACTCGGACAGGGCATGAGGGCATCTCGCTACTCGCTACCATTCTGTTCAATATCGTTACATGAATTTGTAGCGAAATGTTCTGTACTCTGCTTGTGGTAACCACTAGTTGGATGATTAGAACCTGACTAAACCGGGCATTCTATTACAGCTTCTGTCATAGCTCAAAAATTATAAGATAGTTTATTCATTGAATACATTAAAGTTGCAGCGGTACGTAAACTGTAGTAGGTCGTAGTTTTCTTCACATTCAGCACTCAACCCGAGAAGTTTAAATTTTCTTAAGTTTTTATGCAATTTGCAGGACTTTACATTGAACAAAATTTAGATCCGCGACCGTAACCGTTACCTAAAATCTGTGAATGTATTTTTCATAAAATATTCATTCAACGGGATCCAATGAATTTATAGGGTTGTATGATGATAAAATTGGGGAGCATGACAGGAGCCTCCCCGAGCGACGACGTGCCTCCGACCTTCTGTTACGTCTGCCGCACCCTGGGCAATCGACATCTGTCGATTAGCTTATCCTTTCACCACGATGGCAAATATAAAATATCATTACAATTCTGTAAATAGGTGCATCTACGTGTTGAGGTGTCCGCAGACAGGCGCGACGTCGACGTGATATGTCACAAGTCTTCGACTACTGTCTACCCTGATTGGAGTATTGTTACCTTTGGTTTCACGATTCTACCAGATGTCCTACTGTCTGGTGTCTAAAATGTCGTGTTAGCTGATGAAGCAAAACATCGTGAGGAAAAAACAGGCATGTGAGATTTGCCAACCCACACTGGGCCCACGTCCGCGTGGTGGATTACGGCCCATTCCCTCTCACAGAGAGGAGGCCTGGGTCCCAGTAGTGGGTACATTTTCGTCAGCTTGTGTTTGTACGATGTACGTTATGTAAGGAGGGTCCAGCAGACGACGTCTTTTGGTCGAAATGTCCCTATTGATACCTACTTATTCTTAGCACATCAGCTTCCCATTTCAAAGTTCATCTCGAGTTCCTTCCTACAAATAGAATCTGACAATTCTAAGGACTTTAGGTACCTATTGCTCAAATCAGTGCAGTGTAAGTTAGGTACCTACCACGGTCCAGTCACCATCACCTTTTGTGCAGATGTAGGCACTATAAAACAACGATAACTTAGGTAGGTACTAATTAGCGAATTATCTTAATTTGTTTTTTTTCAAAATAAACATAATAAAAATATTATTGCAAAAGATTTGATTGACCCTAAGCAACCGCGCCGCCAGCCGTTGAAAACAAAACAAATAAAGGAGATAATTACGACCGGACCCAACCTGCTACCTTGTTCTCAGTAATGCATAATTTAAATACCGCATGAATGACTCTGACTGTGAAGAATATTAAGATTATTAAGAATTAAGATGAAGTTGGCTAAAACGAATAACATACCTAACACAACTAATTTGTTAGAACAAATACTCAGCTACTAACCGGAATGAGTTTTGACTTTTTTTATTCAGTTTGTTCCTAATCCTAGATATTTTATTGCAAACTCTTATTCTCTACTGGCTCTATCAGCACCCTAATTGCGTAACACAATATCAATCATATTTTTGAAAGATATTCCTAATCCATTGCTGCATATGTTCGAAAAATTTGGCTACTTAGCAACGTAAATAACGCTATGACTGTGGTTGAACTGTGAAAATGAAATTAGTGTGTTACACAATTAGGGTCGCTGTATTTAATAATAATTATCTTATTTCACGGCTACCGTAAATAAGTAGGAACCTCTTCTCACAGACTCATCTCAGTCAGAGAACGGTTTTCATTCATCAGATCACACTTATCACACTTGCTGCGTTTGATCATGATTCTATTTAGGCCATTTGCTCTACTTGTACACTTTAACCACTCTCTGCCAAGAACTAATTAAGTCAACGCTAAGATTTCTTCTTGGGTGCACTGAGCCACTAGCCTCAGTCGTGGTCAGTACCACCAACAACCAATTAACATTAAAACACCCTATAGTTAGCGCCTTTGCCGTGCCCCGGAAAGCACGTAGTTAAGCTGTTGGTCTCGGCTGTCAATCGTGGATCTTTGGCAGTCGTTACGGGTTGCCAGAGCACGGAAGTCTGACAACCAGTCTTACCAGGGGTTACCTACCGTAATAACCAGTAACTGGGTTGTGGAGGTCAGATAGGCAATCGTTCCATTTAATGCTGGCATTCAGTTGCTCCCGGTTAGACTGGAAGGCGACCCCTACATAGTTGGGAAAGGCTAGGCAGATGATGATTGAGTTAGCGCCCTTGCGAGGTTAGTTAGTTACACTGACAGCAAAAATTACTTACTTTTGCATGTTGTAGAACCAACATTAGGTACCTATCTATCACTTAGTAATTTTGCCACGTGCAGTCGTAAGCTATTGAGTTTAAAGTTAACAATAACTGCTGTGATGCATTGTTACTGCCATCGGCGTCACCTAGTCACTACCCTCCCTTTACGAGCTAAACTCGAGCAGAATCGTAAGCAGCTAACGCTATTTACGTAGGTGCATTGTGAACTACTATTTACTGCCCGCTAGGTGTCCACTGCTGAACCTGACCTTTTGCAAAGACTAGCTTTATTTTACCCATGGCTTCGCTCGCGTGGAATGGCTTTTATTTTGACAGTTCAACGACATTCTTTGCATTATTTTTGTTCGATTTATTTCGAAAATATGAAACAATGGATTAGCAATAACGTGTAATGCAAAGGGTGCAGGTGGCAGTTAGTTGCCTATTTAAAATAAACATAACTCAAAATATTGGAGCGATAAAAAATTAAAACAGAAACCATAATCCAACCATATTATTTCACATAAGCCTACTTGAGAAGAAAGAAAAACCAAAGATACGCTTTGAAAAATAATTGGCTTTTACAATATTTTCCGATTACTGTGCGGGATGAAAGCGTACGCCTGTCAACAAGTAGCACAGGTACTTATCGAAATAGAAAATGGTCCACTAATTGAATCATCAGTGACTCTACAAAAGATCAAGAAATTAAGAAAAACAAAAATGTATGAATACTCAAACTAACAGAGATAACAATGTGCAGAGCAAATTGCACAATTTGTGCTAACTGGCGACAGCGCAGCTGCAGCGGTTGAACTATACCCTACGCTGGTTACGACTTTGATCCCTACACGGATCAAACAGTCCGGGTGTTACTGTAATAACTTGGCTAAAATTTGCGTTTTTTTAAATATTTTCTGATAAGAAGGACTGATGAATGGACAATGTTAAATATGATGCTAGAAAGGGGGTCCTACCGAACTGATCTCAAATAAGTTGGGACTGTTTAAGGAATCATGATGGATTATGATGAAGGAAACAAGTAACAATTAGATACAATTTAGATACGTTACGTCAAATAATTTATGATAGTGACTTTCATCCCTTACTATGCAATTCTAAATAACAAAAGTCTTTTATTTGTCTCTGAAAGAATTGCAGATCGAGATAGAACCTCATAAAAATAATTTGTGACTCACATACATAAATCTGATGTCCAGTAAAGCGTTTTCTATTCTGTTATACTTTAGTTTAAAATAATTAGATTTGGCACGCGTGACTGAGATTCTCTGTTTTAGTGAATGCATGTGATAGATTATTCCAATCTTTTCTTTAATTGGACACAAAGAAACGACCCTATAATAGTTGTAACCTTATTTACATGTGAAAAACAACATTACATTAGCTTCTTATAAGTACCAATACGAAATACGCTTATAACATAAGTTTAAAATAAGTTCTTTTATTGTTGTTTTGTATAATATCATATTTAACTGTTTAACGTGATTTGTTTACTAATTATGCCATTGTAAGACTAAGTATGTAAGTGAACTAATTAATTTCAACATGTTTACTTTATTTCTTCATAATTTTACGTTAAAATGTGGGTATTAACAATTCTGTATTAAAATCATGCGATGTGACGTCACTTGTTTACCACCGGTTATAAAAGCCGCCGCTCCGCCGTATTCGGCCTTATCGACCACAGCTGCTGCTCGAGGCGTCACCGGGCTGGCGGTCGGCTTCAGGACCCCAAGCGGGACCGCCCAGAGCGGGAGACCGACCGCAGGGGTCGAACTGGGGTGGTGCCCGGGTCCCCCGTTGCGTTGACGGTCACCCGCTGGGATGACGACTGCCGCCTGGGACGACGCCTACACCAAGCGAGTGAGGAGCAGCAGCTTCGGAAGCTGTAAGCCCAGTGGAGGCTGACAAAATGATTGGCCCGTTTTAACGGGCCACTGTATAGCTGCCGCGGTCAGGGGGCGATGCCCCGATACCGCCTGCCGCGCCCCCTTACGGGGTCGCTGCGACGACTACGATTCGGCCTTTCCCTCCGGAGCAGTCACACCGAACGGACCTAAGTTAAGTAATCCTATCTTGTCAGGTTAATTTTTGTGTGTAGGTACTTTTAGGAAATATATTTTTCTAGTATATTTTCTTTTGTTTTGTTGTATGATTTATGTGTATAATTCAACTAATGTAATATACAATACAAGTATATAATATTTCTATTTCTATAAAATAAATCCATTATCTGAATTTTAAATAAATATATTCTTTGCCTCCTTTTTATGTCTATTATTTTTAGCTTTTCTAAATATATTACCCTAACATCAGAAGTGGGATAAGAGCTTTTTCGAAAATTATTTCAGATGGATCCTGCTGTGTTGGAGAGTCTCCTGAAAGCCATCCGTGATGCTGTAGCTGGTAATCGTAGTGAAGATGACGTCGTGTTACCGCCGTTTGATCCGGAAAAGAACGACAATGGTGCGGAAGGCTGGTGCAACAACATCGACACCGTAGCCAAGGACCGTGGATGGAGCGGCATCACTACTGTCGGCAAAGCAGGTAAAGCCCTTAAGGGCTCTGCTCTTTTATGGTTTGAGACCTGGGACCCGGATGAGGGTAGAACATGGGATACCTTTAAGACGAGTATCAAAGATTTGTACCCCGAGAAAAAGAACCTGTCGGAAAAACTTTCAAAAGCTGTACTTTATGCGTCTGACGTAGCAGAAACCTATTGTGAATATGCTAGGGAAAAGCTAAGGTTATTACGTAATACTAAAGTAGCATTTTCTGAGGGACAGCTGGTCGAGCTTGTTTGTGGAGGTATATCAGATATTAATATTAGAATGGCATCGTTTAACAGTCGTGTTAACAGTACATCGGAACTAATTTCTCTTTTTACAACCTATACTAAAAACCCTAGAAAACGCCCATCCGAAACGAGTAACGTACCTCATTCTCCAACTACTAAGCGTCTTAAGCCCGAGAATCCACACTCTTCTAAGCCACCCACTTGTTTTCTGTGTAATAAAACTGGTCATGTTAGGTCTCAGTGCTTCAAAAATAAAAACCAAGATACCCCAAATTCCGAAACGCCTAAGATTCAATGTTCTTACTGTAAAAAGTTTGGTCATGATGAGTCAATTTGTTTTTTTAAGCAAAGAGATACGACAAAAAGTAGTAACTCTAATAACGTCAATTGTTCCACAAATGGTAACTTATCGCTTACTGATGTACAAATTTGTGAAAGACCCATTAAAGCCCTAATAGATTCTGGTGCTAGTTGCAGTATATTGAAAGAATCCATTGCAAATAGTTTTGGTCGTAATTTAGAATCCTGTTCGACATCATTAAAAGGAATAGGAGATGGAATGATTCTGATATCCTCAAAAATTAGTTTACCTGTCAGATTTAGTAACGACAATTTAGAAATCGAATTCTGTGTAGCTAATGATTCGGATTGCCATTATGATTGTTTAATAGGTAGAAATGCGGTTCAAAATCCAAACATAGCTATTGTTTTAGATTCTAGTGGTTGTAGATTAGAACGAACCAACTATACAGAACCAGTTAATACTATAAGTACTCCTAACGCGATAGATAACCATACTCAGCAGTTAATGGAGTTAACAAATCATCTTGATTTAAGCCTACAACATAAAATAAGAAATATTTTTGATAAATCACCATATGATAGCCACGGGTACTCCTAGAAGCAACGGCCAAGTTGAAAAATATGTTGGTACCATAAAAATATGTTAACCACTACAGTTAACGATTCTTCAGAATGGCCAAGCGTTTTGTGGAAAATAAAACAGTCTCTGAATACTACGATACAAAAAACAACAGGTTTTGCCCCAACAAGGTTGTTAATTGTTTGCAACGGAAATATACATCCAATTCAGGCTCGCCTAGACGAATTACAGGATATTGATTCCATTCGGGACATTGATGCTGAGGCTGATAGGGACTTAGCTCAGAAAAATATAAAAAACGATTTGATAGTACTCGTAGAAATAATATGGTTTTCAATATAGGTGATAGTCTATGTAAATCAAAACCACAGAAGGCATGACAAATTAAGCCCTAAATTTAAAGGCCCTTACGAAATAATTGATATTTTAGAGCATGATAGAATTTCTCTGAAGGGTCTTAACACATTAAGGAATCTTGCTGTGGCAAAGGAAAAATTAAGGCTTTGGCCGGGGAATGGGTTGAACAAATTTCTTCTTTTGAGGAGTCCCTATAGCTCCAGCATCATAAACCATGATAGATTATTGTTTCTTTTGTTATTATGTTACCACTTTTTTTTTGTTTTTGCTACAAGATCATTGTTTATGTTATTACATTTTTTTGTTGTTGTTTAATTATGTTGTTATTTTAATGATTGTTGTCTAATTAACACTGGTTGATTTTAATCATTAAGTGATTTAAGCTAAAATAGTACAGTTTTTATATTACTGCTGGTCGGCCACTGCCCTGATACCAGTCTGAAATTCATTCGCAGCAGGTGATAGGACTGGTATGTCAAGGCCAGAGGCTATTATATGAATTGCTGGTCAGTCACTGCCCTGATATTAGTTTGAAATTCATGTGCAGCAAATGATAGAACTAATATGCCAAGGCCAGAGACTTCTTTAATTAATTAATTGGGTACTTCGAGAGCGAGGTACAGGTCAGTCTGGCCGTGATAGATTATTCCAATCTTTTCTTTAATTGGACACAAAGAAACGACCCTATAATAGTTGTAACCTTATTTACATGTGAAAAACAACATTACATTAGCTTCTTATAAGTACCAATACGAAATACGCTTATAACATAAGTTTAAAATAAGTTCTTTTATTGTTGTTTTGTATAATATCATATTTAACTGTTTAACGTGATTTGTTTACTAATTATGCCATTGTAAGACTAAGTATGTAAGTGAACTAATTAATTTCAACATGTTTACTTTATTTCTTCATAATTTTACGTTAAAATGTGGGTATTAACAATTCTGTATTAAAATCATGCGATGTGACGTCACTTGTTTACCACCGGTTATAAAAGCCGCCGCTCCGCCGTATTCGGCCTTTCCCTCCGGAGCAGTCACACCGAACGGACCTAAGTTAAGTAATCCTATCTTGTCAGGTTAATTTTTGTGTGTAGGTACTTTTAGGAAATATATTTTTCTAGTATATTTTCTTTTGTTTTGTTGTATGATTTATGTGTATAATTCAACTAATGTAATATACAATACAAGTATATAATATTTCTATTTCTATAAAATAAATCCATTATCTGAATTTTAAATAAATATATTCTTTGCCTCCTTTTTATGTCTATTATTTTTAGCTTTTCTAAATATATTACCCTAACACATGCGTTGTAAAGTTAGGCTATAAAACTTGTTATTAAAGGGTGTAAAAACTTTAGCAAATAAGGGTGGAGGAGTTAAAATATCGACCTACTCACCTAATATAATCTTAAACTCTTCTTGATTCTTCTTCTTAGAAGTAATTAAAATTAAACTTAAATAAAACTTTGCGTTTAACGTTGGTCATACTGAAGATGGTTGCAGTTATTATCGAATAACTCAAACTTATCGAAGTGTGAGAGAACTGAAAGTCTTGGTTTTTTAAACCATTAACCACCATCCATTTATGATCAGAGATACAGAAGAAGACCGTAGACAAGGTAGACGTATGCACGTGATCAAGACATATGTACGTACTTCATAAATTGTTGTCTCCGAGCGAATAAGACAAGCACAAGCAATGCAAGTGGATGAGTAGTTGTGGTGGTAGGTACGGACCCAGTGAGGCGCTTTACTTTGGGTATATTATTTCATCACGACTGCTCTCAAAACGGTGTAAGAAAACATCGTGAGGAAACCGGCATGTTCTAGAACCAAAAATTCGAAGATATGTGACATCAACCAACCCGCACTGGGCCCGCGTGGTGAACTACGGCCTACTCCTTCTCACAGAGAGGAGGCCTGTGTCCCAGCGTTGGGCTGGTTATAAAGCAACACAAAGCATGGTGGAATCGAGTAGAGGGTTCAGTTTCCACCATATAGCAATTGAGCCACAGTTCAATTCTTAATCATGTTGTAAACACCGCAGTGTCATCGATTTGCTAATCACAAAGTCATAGATAACATAAGTACTTAAATTTTAAATTGAACACAACTACCATGTGTTTTTTTCAGTCATTGTCCGTATCAACTGCGCCCATACATTAGGACTACTTACAGTTTTATGGTGGTGTTAAGTGATGACTGATGGGCAGTGACCTTGGCACGGCGGCGGCGGCGGCACGTGACCAGGCGCGGCGCGGTGGCGACGCGATGGCATGCCAGGATGCACCCACGTGGGCAGACGGATAAAGGGATACTTTGTAGGGTATCATTGTATTATTTGCGCTAAAAATGAAGCAGAAAAAGAACAAACACAAAAAAGAACAAGTTGGGGGAAAATATTCACATCCACGCAAAACGGCCATCGCTCAGCATAATGCTACGACCCTATACGAAACAGAGCTACAGAGTATTTGACTGGATACCTTTGCATTCATTTATGTGATCGATCTAGTTCTGTAAAGTTGCCATTATGATTGATTACTAAGAGGATCCTATCACAAACTAATCCAAAGGGCGTTGAAGTAAGGCCAACTCTCGAGTCTCGACATTATTACATTATCAGTGATTGCGTATGCGCAGGCAGTCTTAATAAACATGTCTAAGGAAGGAACACATGCAAATGACCCGTCAGTCCGGGGTGTAACACTGCTGGGCGGAATGCGGACGCGGTGTCGTGCCAAACGTTCTGTTGCGACTATATGGTGATAGTGGTGACACTCCACGACCGGCCAGGGTGTTGTAGGTCTTTTGTATTTAGTGCTATATTGGCTAATGCCAATGGTGAATCTTTATTAATTTTAAGAATCAAGACATTTTCCAAGAAAAGAAAACTCAGCTGGGAAAAAAATGAAGACAAGTTTCCGTTTCAATTAATCATCATCATCACCTTTCAATTACCTTCTTCAATTTATCTTTATTAGTTTTTCATGACCTTCGATCAAATCTTACTTGATCGAAAACATTTAACAACAGGTTGTGCGACGACTTTAACAACCTTTGAGTTTGATCCTCCTGAAGTGACCAGAGCACCTATGAGCTATCTCTCAATAGAGATAGCTCATAGGTGCTATGGTCTGAGTACCTCTACCAACCTATATTTAAATACCTATATATTTATTATAAAAAGATTTAAAAATTAAAATATTTGCTTTCCTCAATTGTATCTTTTAAATCCAACGCTAGATACTGAAATTCTTTTCAACCCAAACCGTCACTATAACTTCCTCCAAATGTTCCACCCCTGTCATCTTCTGTCACACATGCTCTCGATGGCTAATGTACCAAAATAATCAATATTAGGTGAGTGTAGTTGTTTATATATTATACGGCGTGCGATCGTAGCGTCGCGATGGCGCCGCCGCCGGCGCCGGCTGCGTAGTAGCGCGGCGGCGCTTTGTCGTGTGGCCAGGAAACCGTCGCAAAATGAACGGCCAACCACGGTGGCAACTCGACACTGATAGCATCTGTATTACGAAGCGGTAAGGGTGATTTTCGCAGTTCAAATGTTACAACTGACATACGGTAATGCACTGATGACTGGACTACCGGATGTAGCGCGATTTCTGGGTACAGATCATGAAGTAACTGCTTCGGGGAATTCAATTAAGGGGTTCGTGGTTGGTGACGATTGGTGGGAAAATTTAATGGTATTTTACAGAAAACTTTGTTCCTGGAGTGGACTTGGGTGTGACTGTGTGTCAGATTTAATTTTCACTGTCCCTGGGGAACTAAACTCGAGTTTAAAAGCTCTACAATCTATTCAATACCTTTTCAAGTAGGCACCTAATAGTTAAGTTTATGCAAAGCTGTGCAGTGTCATAGAACCTTTCAACCTTATCACTACGGTATGGTAAGTTAAAAAAGGAGAAATTAAATGAAAGAAAACAGACTTGCATAAAATGTATCAATCAATCTACTATGTTAGGGTCGGCTTCCAGACTAACCGGATGCCGCTGGATATCAGTATTTTTACATGGAGCGACTGCCTATCTGAGCTCTACAACCCAGGTACTACTGTACTAGGTTAAATGATACCCCTTGGTAAGATAAGACTGGTTGTCTGACTTTCTGGCTTCTGCCTACCCGTAATGACTCTCAAAGATATACAAACAACAGCCGCGGCCAACGGCTTAAAGTTCTTTCCGAGACACGGAGGAGTCTCGGTATGGTATGGATGGTCACCCATCCACGATCCGTAAAAAGAATATAAGAAAAATTACACACACTTCACATATCCGCTCATTTCATGGCCTCCGCATCGCTGTCCAACAGTTTTTGAATGTTTGTATTGCATTGTGACACTATTATATAAATTAGGAAGGGGGGGGGGATTTATTGATCCTTTGACGTGCCGCCAGGGGGATGGAAGTCATCCCCTAAGGACATCCGCTGAGCACACTCGACTAGAACGAATGTCATCGCTAAAAATAGAAATGACTTGATTTGCTTACTGTCCGATCGGCGATTTCTTTTTGATCTAGTCGTATCGTAATGTATGATAGATGTAATGTATTCTGCGGTATCAGTTTAATTGTATAACAAGACAGTTAAGTTATTGTTTAACAGCCATCACGAACTTTGAACTAAGCATACTGGAATTGTGTAATAACTTTGTTAAGTTACTGTCTGACAAACAACTTTGAACTTAGGCCGAGGCCTATTGAAAACTGGGTTAAACTATCTTGAAGTCAGAAAAATACTACCTTAACTCACAAAGCTGTGAAACTTAGGTACCTAAAGCAAAGTTGCACTTTCGGCAAAGTTAACTTTATTAGGATCTACCTGTCCTCATACACCTGTCGCTATGTCTTACAGCAAGATGCACCTTATCTTTTTACTGAAAAACTTAAGTAAGTATTCATCAAAGGAATCGAATCCAGGACGTCACAGCAGCCACCACAACGCTTATGACGCTGTAAATATATGTGTTAAGTTGTGTATGACTATGATCCTCCTGCGTTTATCCCAATTTATTTGTGATCATTAGCACTACTGTACGCGTTTTTCTTACAACCATCTTTATCAGTCGATCCTTATTTTAGTTAGTCACCCTCTATAGTAGGGTGGCTAGGTAATAACAGCCGCACGGGTCGATCGACTAGGTTAAGCTTTGCTTGCCGCGGTTGGTCCGTGGATGGGTGACCATCTTTACATACCGAGGCCCCACCGTGCCTCGAAAAGCACGGTCCCGACCGTCATTCGTGGATCTTTGACAGTGGTGACAGGGTCATGAGAAGCCCGAAAGTCAGTAAACCAGACTTACGCAAGGGGTACCGTATTACCCAGTAGCTGGATTGTGGACGTCAGATAAGCAGTCGCTCCATGTACAATACTGGTATTCAGCTGCGTCCGGTTAGACTGGGATCCGACCGCAGCATAGTTAGGAAAAGGTTAGCCAGATGAGCCAGATGATGACTCCCTTTCTATTAAAATCAACTAGGTAATGACTAAATTGCATAATGTTTTGTTATTTTATTTAAAAATCTTGATTTCTCAATGACTGCAAGGCTATAAGCAGTAGTAGACAAGTTTTAACTTATTGACTGAGAATTTAGTTTTCACCCGTTTTCGCATAGTTCGCCGAGCAGTCAGATAGATTTTCTTTTATTTGTAACCTACCGACGATATTTATCTTTCTATTGAAGTGCCTTCTGTCTGCTGCTAATAATGGTGCAATAAAAAGTTTTGTCATTTTAAGTGTATACGTAGTAAATGCTTAGGAAAAGCGGAAATAATCAATTTGAAAACCTTAGTCTTAAAAACTGCAGAAACTTTCAGGTTTTTCCTTTGAGCAGAAAAAACGAATCCAGTAAAATGTCCCATATTATAGCAGTTTTGCGACATGCTTAATAGATAATGGTAATCACGGCTCCGTTCCGTGTGGTGTCGGACGTAAAGGAAGAGCACCATCCCATTTCTTCCCGTGGGTGAAGTAGAAGGCGATTAAGGACATATTCTCGTCATTATTTGACATTATCAATCACTGTAATTTTAAAACATTGTTAAAGCCAATTATTTTTAAAAGACTAACCGTGGAGTTTCTTGTTGGCTCTTCTCCATAGGAAGTGACAAATTGGAACCGTGCACCTAGCGTCTGACGTTTCATAAGTGCCCATGCAGGTTTATGTGAAATAAAATATTTTGATATTGAAGGGACTTACTAGAGAATGGGGAGCAGAGTTCTCTATGCATTTTACCCACCATACTGCGATTGCCAACCCGCCTGCCTAGCGTGGCGATTTTGGCAAAACCCCCTTTTGGAGGAGGCTTCTGTCCAGCAGTGGACGTCTTTCGGTTGAAATGATGATGATGAATCACAACCAAATACACATGCGTGCCGTGCAAAAATGCGTGCCTGACTGAGGATAATTATGTCTCATGACTGCATGAGCAGTAATTCATGTACAAATATTTCATCCAGAATGCCTTCAGCTTTTTTTTGTTTTCCTGCACTCGGTGTCACAGGATTTGGTGGCAGTGATATTTTCTAGACGAAAGATAATCAACACTATTATGTCAGCTCTACATAAAAGTTGTGATTAAAAAAAAAACATTATGTAGGTAACGTGTAGGTAATCCTGCCTGCTGACATCAATACTAATTTATTTCTATGTTTTTTTTTAGTCTGTAAAGTCATTGATAGTTGAATAATTTATTTGTATAGATATTTACACTATTTAAAAACGAAACTTTCTCTATTTATGTTACTCTATTCACCTAACAAACAATGAGAACAGAAGTGTTAGAAATGGGCCATAAACTGGCCATTATGTACACACATTATTCACCTAACTTGTCCACAATGTCCATAAGAGAAGTAAATAAATAGTCCCCTTTCCTTTCAGTCGTTGGCATCACTCAGAATCACTAGTGCGTTGAAGGCTCCGTTAGGAGTATATGTGTTCTGTGGTTGAAGGCTCCGTTAGGAGTATATGTGTTCTGTGGTTGAAGGCTCCGTTAGGAGTATATGTGTTCTGTGGTTGAAGGCTCCGTTAGGAGTATATGTGTTCTGTGGTTGAAGGCGTCTTTCTTTTACTAAGTTCGAATTTTCCTTATAAGAAATCAATGTTACGAGTTTAAATATCTAGGTATTGAAAATATCCATGTAGTCCATGAGGACACCCCGTAAATAATTTTGAAAGCAAAAAAATATATGATATGTTCAAGTTTTTTTTTGCATAGAGTGATGGAACTCAAAATATAATTAAACATACTTTAATGCATCAAAAAAATCAACAAAGTCACCTCTTCTTTCTTATCTTTAAAACCAGTTTATTCATTCAATAGCAATTATAATTAAAAATATACCATAAAATTCCTACTGCCAAACTGCATCCAGTGATGGATTATTTATTATTAAATAGTTAATATCTAATTTTATACGATTTTATTTGCATTTTTACGACAATGCTTGCTCATTTATTATTCGAATTTATTACAATAGATTTTAACCCGTATCTGATTGCAATAACAACTATTATCGCTCATAACGACAATATTTAAAGTTACCAGGGCCAACTTACCTCACCTTTATGTGACGTAATTAAAGTCTTCTAACTAACAATTTCACACATTAGAAGTCAATTGAATTCTAAAGTAAGTTAGTTATTAGCAATATGATAATCGTACCAACTCTGTCCTGAAAATTAAGCATGAATATTTTCATACTTTTTTTCTAAACTAAATAAGATATTTTCTTATAGGTAGGTATATGCTGTTACCTGGCCCCAATAGCAGTTGTAGCAAAACAAACTAATGTAAATACTTTATTTAAGGTGGATGGATGATTGCTCTCAATGCCATTTTGTCGCTAGATGGCGCAACATCCACAATTTGGAACATTTTCAATTTTTACGCCTAACTTAGAAATCTTTAGTAGATAACTTTATTGTACGCTGAACCTAGGGCATTAACTTGATTTTTTTAGATAGTCACTGTGCTTGTTAACTGGTCTCATACAAAGATTACAACATAATAAAGATTTAGCCGCTTGACTTTACTCTTTACACACACTTGCAACGTAAATAGTAGTAACTTTCGACACCACTAGATGTCGTTTTATTCAAACAGTTGAAAATTAAAATGTCCGAAAGACTAAAAATAATTTATAACACTTGATATTATGTTCCAATCTATTTCTTATTAGTATAATTATTGGTCTAAGCATACTTTTGTTTCTAGACTCGATACCTTTCAACTTAGCAAATTATTCATATAAATTATTTTAGGTAATATAGGTATACTGTACCTATAAGTAATAAGTATAAGTAAGTAATAAGTATAAGTATAAATAAAAGACTATTTATTCCATTGTAAAGCTTTTTATTGTACCTTACTATAAATTAATAATATTTATTTAGTAAAAAGGGGTTAATATTTTCATAAAAATAATCGTTTTATTTACTCTCACTACATTTACTTAGATAGTTTCCGTTTGGATTCAAACCATCGAGTCATACCACCATACAAAGATAACATACTTTTTTAAATATTTTGATATTTACAATTATGATTTTGAATTTAGTATTAGAAAGAATTATGTATGTAGATTACAATATAAATAACATCATACGTAAGTATTTATAACAGCACATGTAAGTATCTTACACAACAACACACAAGTGGTTGCTAGCTAACCATAACATTTATTTATGTTTCAAGAATACCTACTTATTATACAATTTAGAACTTCAATAAATATTCTTTTACAATTGAATTGTTAGGCTGGTACCTAAATACATGAGTGAAACTTATCTACACAGAAAAATCTTATGAACTAACAAAATAACACAAACTATACAACGCTACGTGCAAAAATAGCTTATTAATTATTCTATAATGTTCCCACTGCTGAGACTCAGGCCTCCTCTGAACTGTGGTGATGAAATAATTTACACAAAGCAAAGTAGTGCCGGCTTGGATTCGAACCATCGACTCGTACCACCATACAAAGATACTTATAAATATTATAATAAAATATCTTCTTTTCTACGTGCTACTTTTTGCAGTCGCCGCCGCCGCCGCCGCCGCGCCGTATCAGTCTTCTGCTTGTCACTTTTTACTTCCATTTATATAATTTCCGTGCGATCTGAATCAAATGCTGGAAGACGCAGTTTTCGCTGCAACAAATGAATTTACAGTTTTGTTAGACTATTCTTACTGAACCCACACCTCAGAGACCTGCGGAATAAGTTAGGAAATGAGTAAGACTTATATTTTTATACCTTTTAATTCCTTGATGTCTAGACATTTAGCATTTTTCTCAACTCTTCTCAATATAATTTCCGGCACTACACATGTTTTAAAAAATGTTACCAACTTCGGCATCATAGCGTTGATAAATTCCTCATCCCGGTTAACTTCTATGACAGTCAATGGTTGGGTGACAGATATAAAGCAAATGAAGTAACATTTATTCATTTTGGTAATTCGCAATTGACCCTGGACCTAGAATCAAAATAATAATAGCTGTTAAAAAGAAACAATCCAAGAAATACATTATTTTTATAAATACATACCAAGAAATAATGATATTTGTTACTTACTTGATAATAATAATTATGCTTTTTGTTCATAACTAAAACATCATTTTCCAAATGAATAGGAAAATTTCTATTTTCTGATGCTCCTCTAATATTTTGAGATTTCCTTTCCAAGGAGGGAAAACATTTTATTTCTACAATAGTATTTTCTGCTTCTATAATACCTGTAAAAAAGAAAAGTTTTTAGGCCTACGCTACTGAACCAAATTTAAAAAATTCTTTCACTCTAAAGAGCTATATCACTCTTCTAGCTCACTAGCTCTTCTATAGCTCAGTGATTCAGACGCCGACTGTTAGTTCATTTGACTCACGGTGCACGCGTGTCGTTGAAAACGTCTCGGCCCGCTCAGTAGCCATTGTCAATAGCTCTTTGGAAGTTTGGAGTTAAGTTAAATAAGCTTTTCAGTTTGTTTATATAATTTTATGACTTTACGTAAATAATACGCAAAAAAATAAACAATGCAATGCCAAAGTATTTTCTACTTTAAAGCTATGGTCATAAAGATAGATTTACAGTGATTTATGTCGTATGATAGTCTACAATGACGTATTGTATCGAAGAGGTATTGTTGGAAGAACGAACTATGCGATCCGAAATATTCCGAAGCGAACCGAATGAGCCGTTCGGCTGCTGACTTCGGTCGGTCATCGGTGTCTCGCTGAAGTACTGAGAGTCTAAGAGCTAACTGAGCTAGTGAGCTACTTAGCGAACGAGTGAGTGAGCGAGAGCGACGTCCATCAAAAAGAGCTAGCTCTTTTCTATCACTCGCTCACGAGCTACCCATGTCTAGTAGACAGGGCAATCGTGCGGGGCGAGACGGGGAAAGGGTAAATATCCCGTTTTAAGTTCTAATGATACTGGTGTTTATTGTTTCGTGTGGATTTCATGACAAAGTCTCTTCCGAGCCCCTTTTCTTTAATAAAAAAAACCTCGTAGTAAAGTTTAGTTGCTAAATTGGTGTCCAGATTCTTAAATATTATACCAAAATGTTAAATTTTGCGTTGAAGTTATAGTAATACCACATTTGTTTACCATTTATTTTATTGAAATTTCAATGCGTACTATTTTTATTTTTGAATTCTTAGCAAAGTACGATCTTTTAATATGTATGGTACGATCTTCTAAAAAATAAAGTTGGCAACCCTGCTTGACGCACTTTGTGTGTGCTAATAATACTAGTAAAATAAGCAATTATGAAAAATCAAAGTGGTTTGTTTGTGTATTCACTAATCTTGCTGATTTCACATGAATTAAATATGATTCAATCAATAGATGTACGTAGTACCTACGTTTCACCATTGTGTAGGTAGCTTCGCTGATCGCCTGATTTAGTTTTAACTTACATATACATCAAATTCTATTCTCTGATTTTATTCAACGCAAACCAATGGATTAGTACCTAAGCGTATCAGAAAATGTGTTATCAGTACCTACTTACATACATTAAAAAGATTTTTAAATCTGGAAAGTCTAGGAATGTTTAAGTGTGTACTAGTAACTACTTACTACATATTTAAACTAGATAATACAATAATTACATTAGTATTGTATCTGTGTGAACCAAGGGCAGATCGCAGAGATTTTTTTTTCACTTTATGTAAAGCATTCTTTCTCATTGCATAATAAAAAACATTTTATCAATCATAAAATGTTAACTCCGCGGGCAAACCCGCGCGCCCGGCGCTAACTTGCTAGAAACACAATATTCTGGAAACGATTCGCCAGTTGTCAAGACTCAAGACAATCACGCATGGACGGAATGGCAACAGCGCGGGCACAGACGCGGGATGCGCGCGCTGCTTCATGAATGGCAACGTCGCATCCGCGCGTCACTCGATGGTAACCTTGGCGCTTTTTCGAATTATCGAACAGCGCCATCTAATATAAATGTTTACCAATCGTAAACTCGTAACACAACAGCAACCAACTTTCTCGGTGGTTCTATAAATTTCTGTCAGATGGCGCGATTCAAGTCACTCACACATGTAAAGATTTTTCGTTTTTTATTCGGTCTAATTCTCCTAGAAATACTGTTTTTTTTATAAAATTTGGGCCATATGCGGACATAATACACTATAAAGTTTCATTATAGTTGCTTTTATTCTGCAGAAACTGTTTATTTACGGAGATTTCTACATCTGAAAAATGTATGGCGAAGTCCTTCTAGGCATTCACCTTAAGTAAGTACATCAAATCATATAATCAACCTACCTACTTATTAGATATCAATGGCAGCACATTACCGATCCAAATTATTTTTATTGTCAAGAATCATATGAATGTGTCAAGATGGCGCCTGAATTTGGCGCCAAAAAGTAGCGTCGGTGCGGCGCGTCGTCGCGGGCACAAGACGTAAACAATTCAGCCACTGCTAATAATTCTGTTATGTTTTACTATTGATTAATTATTTTTATGTAAAGCTAGCAAGTACTATTCGATATTTAAACAATAAGTAGTGAAAATTTTGTGGAAAACTAGGCTAGAACTTACCTAAAACTTGAGAGGAGGCCTGTGACATTTAGTGCAAATAAATGTATTTGCTTTCTTTCTTCTTTGCCATGTTCAGCGATAAATTTCAGTATAATTGATGGTGTGTCTTCTATTAAAATCATGTTTGTAATTAATCAAACTTTTATAGGCGAGCACCTACAAACATAATAAATACTTCCCCCGTATCAACTCGATTTTCTCTGTCTGAAAACATTTCACACACCTATTAACCGCTTACCAGCAGATATATTGGTGTACTAACCTATAATGATTGATGGCATCGCATCGCAGCTAGGCGTTACAGCGCTCTCATTAGCAAGTCGGATCATGAAACGAATTCAGGACAGAGCAGTAATACTGAAACTTACACGTTTCTATATATTTTGAACGAATAAGTTATAATTGTTCCGTGTGGTGCCGGACGTAAAGAATAGCACCATCCCATTTCTTCCCGTGGGTATCGTGGGACTAAGAGACTTACTATAGAATGGGCAGCAGCGTTCTCTATTTATTTTACCATCATACTGCGATCGCCAACCCGCCTACCAAGCGTGGTGATTATGGCAAATCCCCCAATTGGGGGAGGTCTATGTCCAGCAGTGGACGTTTTTCAGCTGAAATTATGATGACGAAGTTATAATTTTGATACGATATTGGAACTCGCACAGGAAGATAAGGACAAGGATTTCAGGTTTGATGAATTTTCTGTTTTACAATGAATGATGGAAAGTACAGCCTCTTTCAGGGATTTTTTATGATACCACATTGACTCCTGCGAGCGCTCCTTACCTCTTCAGATTGGTGAAGCATGAAATTAAACACACGTCAAACCAATTCTTTGTGTTACATTTCAAATTACATTTTACCAATCTATACCCAGCATCAAGTTGAGAGTAGGGTGGCTCAATGTAAACGGCCGCGAGTTTCCAAGTTGTACGTGGTTAGGTTCGAACCCAAACAGCGCTTCATTTTGTATAAATTATTGCATCACCACTTCTCGCAAAACGGTGAAGAAAAAAATTGTGGGGAAACCGGCATACCCTAGAACCAAAAATTCGAAGACATGTGACATCTCCCACCCGCACTGGGCCCGCGTGGTGGAATATGGACAGAGGAGGCCTGTAACCCAGCAGTGGGAACATTGTAGGCTGGTTATGATGACCTAACATCAAGGCTAGCCAGGAATCATGTTGTTCAATATCTTTTACATTAGCTATTTACTTATGTTTTAAATTTTACTTTAATTGAAAGCTACTGCAATCGTTGACAATTGCTAGCTAGTGTGACAGTTTCTGTTTCTATTAAGACTATACTTACAACACAATCCTACCTTCTTAGTTGCAATGATCTATTAGTTGTTTCAGCAATAATTCTTTTGATCTAGTGAGCCCTCTATGATCTTAGCTATGGTTAGACTCAACTATTGAAAGATTAATAAGATTAAATATCATCATTGATCTGTACTGGTCATTGAAATCTTTATAGTCTACCGACAGGTTAATAATGCTGATCTGTACATAGGTGCCAATAGTCACATAATATACGGCATATATACCAGTATTTGGATTTAGAAGAGTGTCTATGAAGTTTTTTCCTGTGTTTCGCCATAGAAATCTACTTATTCGCTTTGGATTGGCCAACTAGCTTCATCTTTCTGACTGACCGAGTCCTTGACTATTCAAAAGTGCCTGTAATTGGCTTAATTGAAATAAATGCTATGAGTTTGAGTTTCAATAGCCTAGGTTGTACATAGGTAACCTACTTATCTTTAGAAATACTCAGCCAGGCTGAAATCTGCTGAAACGTATTCAGTTACATAGTTGGAGTTTCAGCCGATTGATTCTCAAACCGTGACTGTTTCAAACCGAGCCGTAAATCAAACTAACTGAATATCGATGAAATGTTTTGAATAAATCATAACAGCGCCACCGTTTATCATAAGATATGTTTAATTATATTAATGTGTATCTAATATTTTATATTTATGTGCGTTTTGGTTGTGCAGAATAAATGATTGTTCTTTCTCTTCCTTTTCTTTCTTTTGAAGGAACGCGGCTAAAGTTTATATTTTCTTCGTAATTGAATTTTGGCGCGTGTCTTCCTTTTAATGTACTCTAGATAATCTCGGCTGTGTCTGTTTTAATGAATAGTGCATACTTTGTCTTACTACTGTATCCTAACTGTATAAAAGTATCCTAGATCCCAGTCTCTACATGGTGCCAAATGTAGATGAAGTTTGCTGTCAAACTAGACTTAATTCCCATGCAATTATTTAGCCCGATCTACAATTGACATTATTTTTAGTTAGTACATAGTAGACATTAGACAGTATCTCAAAATAAATATACCTCTGTACGTATATTCATTTGGAGATAGAAGTTAGTAAAAGTACCTACATAAAACGTAATACCGTCCTTGTTGTAGCGCAGTCGACTAAACAAGAGTTGTTGACAATACTTACGACATGAGCATGAGTACTTGATCAAGGTTTTCATTAAAGTTGTCCATAGAGTTTTATCACTTTTTTCTATGTTGTTTATGATTTAAAGGTACCCTACTCTACCTTGGATGCATTCAAACATTTGTCTAGGTCCAGGTTGCAAATTGCACACTTGCAAATGTTTTTTCAAGAATTTATTTTCAAGCTTAGATAATTTTTTAACTATTTATTATTATTTCAAATTAAACATAAGCCCATTGAAATAGTATTAACCGAATGTTAATAAACTGTTTCCCGTGTTAAAGTAAACTTTATACTTAATAGAGAAGTTCTCTGATTCTAATTGTTGCCTAAAATAGTAATAGGTATTTTGTTTATTTTATATGGTTAGGTTAGTCACACCCCTTGTGTGACTGCCGAGATGACGAGTAATGGAGAAGTGAGGAAAAAAGGGCATGTTGCGGCGACCACAAGTAAACTGGGATTAGGGGGGAGAACGATGATGATGATGATGAGTAATATTTTAAAGATAAAAATAAAGATAATCTTATTTGTCAAAACATGTTTTATTTCCTCTAATCTAGTATTTTGGAAGTCATTCATCGCTATGTATTCAAAATCATGTCTTGGAAGTCCCTCAAGCCTAATAGCTCCATAATCACTTGTCGAAACGTTACACAACTCCTTAACTCAATTCATTTGTTTCATTACTTGTTACCTGTCCAACAATAAAGCACAAGTACAACGGGCACATACAAAATAGTTTGTATCATAAAAACAGTGTAGTTTGGCCGTCGTGCGCGACAGCCAGACGCCCGCCATCGGACCGGAGTCGCCAGCTCCTTGGTGAATCATTCATTACTTCCTTTTCAGAGGACTTTTTAAAGTCAGAATGTACTTATGGATATGAAGAAGCATCTCTCAGATCTGATTCCTGAAGGGTTGGGCAGAGTTAGGAGCTCTGTGGTTTTTAAAAATGCTTTGACACACTGATCGCGTGGATGACCCAGCTACGGTTGATTGTCGAACCTAGGACTTCGGGATTGTTTCTTACGTTTGTGTACAGAATAGGGTATTTTCCAATTTTTCAAAAACTATTTTAATTTGAAGATTAGGACAGCTTTGTGTAAACTAATGTAGTTGTAAGCAAGTGAATGTTGAGTTTATAATTAACAAGATTTTCAATGGATAGAAAGTGGTCTGCTGTGCCTCTGTGCACAAATATTTCTAAAAGTGCGCCACGCAAAGTATTTGTACCGGTGCCGTTTACACAAAGCTGACGTCACGTGTGGTCACGTGATAAAAAGTCATCGTAAGAAGCGTTTTGGCGGTAAATTCAAAACAACGAAAAATAAATTTGATTTGAATCGTTTATAATTGAGAAAAGGGATATAAATGAATTTATTTTTATTTTTCTGTTACTTATTTCGTCCCAATCGTCAAATTAAAATAGTTTTTAATAAATTGGAAAATACCCTATTGAAGTATTGCTGTTTTCTATCATTATATACGATTTCAATAAAGACTGGTGTGTTTTTTATTATACCCACGTTTGTTCTGTTTTTTGTGATAAGAAATTGACAGAAAGGACTGTGCATTCTGCCAGTGCAGTGCCAACTACTACCATACCTAATATTGTGGATGAGTACGACACCCTAATTGCGTAACACGCGATTAATCGTAATCGGTTTCATTTTGACAGTTCAACAATATTCATTGTGTTATTTACGTTATTGAGCAGACACATTTTTCGAACATAAGAAGCAATGGTTTAGCCATTTGTTTCAGAACGAAACAAATTATGATGAATCATGAGTTACGCAATTAGGGTGCAGGTCGGAATTTTCACAAACCTTAACTATGCGATAACGAAATAAATAGGTATTAAGATAAATTTAAAGTGCAATCAATTATTGTGGGTCTCGTGAATTGTTAGGTCAAATTCACATATTTTCCAAATCTCACTCTACTACAAAGCCAAAAATCGATTGTAAAACAATGACAACCTTCTTCGTATAAACTATGTACCTATATAATTAGCTCCTACTTACCATAATAAGCGCTTCCCTGGCCATCAGCAGCGACATCCAGTCGCCGATGCTAATCAGGAAATAAAAGAATAACAAATACTGCATATTTGTTACTTCTTTCCTTGTCATTTTGGATCGTAAATTCTACTGCTGACCATGGAACTTACTGTACGAAGGACAAATGCGAAGGTGAGATTAAGGGAAGTGGGTTTGGTTCTCACTTCGCGTGTTTATTTGGATGGCCAGCAGATTGTGCGGTGTGGTTGTTAAATGTTGTGGGGGGCATTTGTGTCATAATACCTCCGGTCAGGATACCTCGTCCATCCAAAATTTATTAGGATCACTTTTTGGGAAGTTTCTGGTTGTAGTAGAAGAACTACTTATTTGTAAAATAATTGGTAATCGAATCCGTGCTTCCAGAGATTAACTTTTACAAACATATACTAAATGGATGGCTGACCATCTTTACATACCTACCAAGACCCCTCCTTGCTTCGGAAAGCATGCTAAGCCCTGGGTCCCGGTTATCACTCGTGGATCTTTGACAGTCAAAGTCTTTGTCAGTCTGATCGTTACAGGTCGTCAGAAATCCGAAATTTGACAACCACTCTTACCGGCATCGTGCATCCGGTGCATCATGTACCTAGTAGCTGGGTTGTAGAGGTCAGATAGGCGCAGTCGCTCCATGTAAAATATTGGTATTCAGGTCATAGAGCTTCTCAGCCTGAGTAGAAATAACCTTAGAATAATCATAGGAACAATTACGGGCCATAACCCCCTTAACAAAGATCTTCATAATATAGGCGCCACAGACAGCCCGCTTTGCAGAGGCTGCCTTAATGCCGAGGAATCAGCCGCCCACATCATCCTGGAATGCGAGGCCGTGGCTTCTCAACGTGAAGAAATCCTCAGAATAGTGAGGTCGCTCCGCTAAGCCTGTGAAGCTCCCAGGAAGCTTCTGTGCTTTTGGGCGGAGCTAGGCTGGCTTTGTTAGCCAGAATCCCCACGCACAACGGACCGAATGGGAGTCTACGTGCGGAAAAGGGAGTCCCATCATCATCATCATCATCATCTGGTATTCAGGTGCATTCGGTTAGACTGGAACCCAACCCCTAACGTAGTTGGGAAGATGATGGCTCAAACAAAAAACAATACTTCTTTATAATATTAGTTTTCCCAAACAAAGTAGACAATGTTGCGTGTTTGTAACCTAGTTTTGTCCGCAAAAGCTAGGTGCATACGCTTGCAATGCTTTCTGCAATGGGGTTATGGTTTACTTTGTAAAACTATGAGGTTCGTGGCCTGCACTTCGCCGATTAATTACTATAATAACGCTCCGTAGAACATAGAATTCGCTCATAACAAATATCTATGCACCAAATTCATATTGTTTTTCCCAATTACATGTATTATAACAATGGATGGAACTGCATCAATATAACGAGGCGTCGGCACGTCGCGGCTTCTAGCCAAAGGTGACCGGTCGCTGTTTGTGATCTTTTTGCTTCACGCTGCTTCCAACGGTGGTGGGCAGGGCTCCAGGCAACTTTATGAAACTTCTATGTTCTTTATGCGAATCTATGTTAATTAGGTACCTACCTCAATAAAAATATAATAAGTAAGAAAGAAAGAAAATACGTGTATTTGCGGTAAACATGACGCAGAGAAAGAGCACAAACACAAAAAAGAACAAGTTTGGGACTTATATTTTGCAGCAGCATTTTTCGCTTGACCGTTTCATATAAAAGCCACCGGGTACTGGGTAGCACAGATTCAGTATTATATATTTTAGGGGCCAATTATAAATACCTATTTTTAAAATCCTAGCTAAGTAAATGTAGCTTTAACTACCAAATTCTGACATTAACTATGATATTATTTCCTTTATTCACTAAACATAAATTTTTGAATATAAAAAAATATATTATTATCATACGATGACCAAAACAGACAATTTCGAACCTCAATAATTTCCTTGTCCATTTTTCCTGAGTGTAAACCATTCGGGTTTCCAGTAATCGTCTCCCAGACCATGAAGGTATACATACCAGTTTTACTATTCATAATCTTTAAAAACTCCTTATCTCCAACCCCATCTTCCCCGTATCCCTATGATGTAAACACCATGATGTTTACACCGCACCACGTGTTACATCTGCGTAACATGGCGGCGAGAGGACGCGACGCTGCGCCGCGACACAGCGACACCGGGACATGCGACTGTGTGTCGCCGGACGACTGTCTTGGAGGTATCCAGTGGTAGGTAAACTGTTTTAGAAGGCTCTTGTAGCAAGTGCAAGTTCTCGCAGCCAGCGTGCAGCGTACGCGTGTATAACCAAAATACCAATTCTCGTAATTTACGTTCATAATCTAATCGCAATGTCATCACGTTTCTGCCTAGGTAGTGTAGGTACCACCATGAGAAAAAGGCGAGAATTGATGTCATATTTATATTTATTTAGTCATTGTATTTTTGGGGATGTTGGTGAAAGATATTCTACCTGTGTCCTCTTAAGTTGCTGGAGGTGAGCGGAAGTGAAACTCCAACTTGTTGATAGTATGATTGCATATTGTCACACACGTCTTAAAGTTTAGAAATAGATAGGTAAACACGTTAACACAATTATAAAACGAATTAAACTAGTTGGGATAGAATAAACTAATGACTTAAATCTAGTGTCCCGTGACGGTTGACAACTAACGCTAAGGGTAGCGTCCCGGATCGTAGCTTATGCCTTGACAAACTATAACACACAAACTTATACAACTAAACATAGTACCTACAGGGACGCCACGTAATAGCGTTTTGTTTTGGGTGGGAAATCATCAAATAACTTCTCCCGCTCTGGGTGGAGCAGGAGGGCGTGTCAGAATTTTACTGACTAAAACCCACCCGTGTTCCTTCAGTTGCGTACACAAATGCACAATACGTGACGCCACCTATTTATGTCATATATTTATTTAGTCATTGTATTTTTAAGTAAAATCTTTGGGCTTAGAAGTCGTGTCACTGGAATGTTTCACTAACAAACGCCATCGCCAAAGAACTTAACTTTCCGCTGAATTAGGTCAGTCATATAGATTTAAACCGCTTTATGCAACATTTTCGATCAATACCTATCACTCGCTTTAAGCTCCCAAGCTGTAACATACTTGATAGTATTAATTTCTCTCTATATAATCAGTCAACCTCCATTTTCTGACAGGTTGTGGTCCAACAGTTTCAAAACAAACTACAGGAGCGGAGTGGAGCGAGCGACCGGGAACATGGCAAGTGGTAGTAGGTCATCGGAGCGATGTGGTCAACAACGCTGACCCTTTAAGCGGAACTACTTTATCTAGATTCTTGTAGATTGTTTTTAAACTAACCGTCTTTGTAGCTGTCTTTTTTTAATTTATGAGTAATTTAGAACGGACATTTAACTAACTACCTTCATATAATTCAGAAAAGAACAGATGGTCGATGGGGCCGAAAGATTTTGAAGTGGCAACCGCTTGCCGAAAGGCGTAGCGTTGGAAGGCATCCCACAAGGTGATCCGATGACCTTGTGAAGGCCGCAGTAATCCTCTGGATGTGAGAAGAGCGAAACTGGTCCAAGCATCGCCACTGCGACCAGTTTCGCTCACTGCTGGGCATAAGCCTATGTCTAACAGTGGGCACATAATTGTGTCTAGATATAATTAACTTTTAGAACTTTGCTTACCAGCTGCCTCTTCTTATAGATACGGTGAAGCTGATTGAGCAAGCTTGCCCCACTATCTGAAGTAAGAAATTAAATGAAATTTTTATTTCTGTAAATAGATCTTCTAAGATACTGTTACAGGTTTTTTTTTACTAGATTGCACCAGCATTTCTCAGCTCCCTGCGAAGAAATGCCGAAAGAAACTCGTTTCTATCAACTTCCTACTAACCCCCAAGAGCCCTCATGCATCTAATTACCAACCAATACTGCCGGCCCCTCAAGACATAAAAGCGTGAAGATAAACAGCCCGGTCCCGCGCGGCGGCGCGGCGAGGCGGCAACGAGACGCGTCGGCGCGGCGCGACGCTCCGACGTCGACCCGACGTCGCCCGACCGATGGGATGACCTATGGGGCAGCACGAGATAAGAATTCGTGGGCAAAGTGCACTGAGATGTTGTCGTGATTTTGTAATTATTGTGGAGTATTATGGCATATCTTTTCACCTACTGGGCCCAACTCATCTAACATAGTAAAATATTTTTACTTTTGCCATCGACTCGAAAAGCAAGAATGGCATAATATTTGAGATATTATAATTTCAACATAAATGATGCAGGCAAAACGGTGAAGGAAAACATCGTGAGGAAACTGGTATGTCCTAGAACCGAAATTTCGATGACATGTTACGTCTACCAACCAGCACGGGCCCGCGTGGTGGATTACGGCCCACTCCTCTCACGGAGAAGCATGTGCCCCAGCAGTGGGAACGGTATAGGCGGAGTATGTATAAATGATAAAATTATAAATGATTTTATTTCTGTAAGTAGGTTTGTACAAACACTTTTACACGTCAATCAATTTTTTTTAAACTAGATGAGGTCGGCGTTTCCTATCTGATTACTCTGAGAAGAAAGGCCGAAACAAACTCAGAGGTCACAGTCTCTTTTATAGTCCAGACATAATCTTGGTCAGATCATGTGAAGACCATGTGGATTGGTGTCTGAAATGGTCTTTTGAGGAAAGAACCACACAGACTGAGTGGACCTGTCCAATCAGTCCACGCATTTATCAGTAATCATGCAGCTCAACTCAGAACTTGAGGAGCTCAAAGATTTGACGAACAATACCAAAGAAAGGACATTTGGGTAGGCCGCATAAATTAGTTAAACTGCCAGATTAACATTAAAACTAACTAAGAAAGATATGCATAAATAAAATTATGCAAACAATATTTTGATTTTAAAGAGTGTCCGTGGAGTTTCTTGTCCGTTCTTCATGGGAACATACTACACTTTGAAATGGGCCACTAGCTCCATCTTTGGGACTGACCGACTCCTTGACAACTTCAAAGTGCCTGTGATTGGTTTAATTGAAATTAATGCTTTGAGTTTATGCTGTGAACTGGATAGGAACGTTTTTGAACAAAATGGGCAAGTTCTCTGCTAGGTCTGGTGAATCTTTTTCAGTGAACATGAATTTGCACACTACATAAAAATATATCAAAGTTAACTTGTAGCTGATGACACACAAACTTTGAATTAGCATGTTTACCATTTCCTGATATTTCATATTTTACGACTCTACAAGGAGGTAAGCTGACCTTTTCAGCCAATTTTTACGCAACTATGTTGATAAGAACAAATACAATATTCCAAGTTCTTAAACTCCTTGAAAATCTCCGGTGAGAACTAATTGACACAGTATGCGGTTAACGGATTGCTAGGAGTTGAAGATGTACCGGATATCTGCAAAAAAGGGCCATCCATTAATTTCTACATATCTTAAAATTCAAATCCTTGTAAAGATGAAAATCTTAGGTGGAGTCAGCTTGAAGTTATCTGTCATTCAACCTACCCTGTGGTCCCACCTGACCCAGGGTCTCGGGATTGACAGCTCACTATAGGTCGACAGGTACAGTATATCGATACGTTTTCGTAACATAAGGCCCAGATGAAAACCAGCGCCAGACTTCTATGTGTAAATTGTGTAACTAAGCTAGGTCAATTAAATATATTTTCTTTCATTTTCACAGGTCTCTCCCAAATCCACCGCCACCTACTATCTCTGCTTACTTCTAAAGCTTACGCATCCCCCATGGATGCCAGGATCGGCCGCGTGTGGCGGCTCGGCGGCGCGGCGCGTCGGCATGGCGCGCGGCGCGGTGCCGACTGTGTGCCGCCGCCGCGCCGGTCACCTATGCCGAGGGTTGCCAGATAACATCACAAGCCACCTACTGAGTTCGCGGGAGGTACTTGCGTGTATTTAAAAATAAACGTTGTCATTAGCTTGAGGACCTTCGGTTTCGGGGATTTTGGCAGTCAGTTTTTGAGAAAACTAGTTATCTGTGGTTTTTGACAGGCCAGGAAATTTACTTTTTTCTTGCATGGAGAAAAAATATTTGCTGCACATTACCACAGCCAGATACCATTGTTTCGTTTAGCAACCTTACAGAGTGTTAGCAGAATAATTAAGACTGCCAGGAACTGAACAGCCTATGGCAATAAGTTTCCCTCTGTACATTTGTGTGCTTAAAGTGTTAAATAAATTATTAATGATCATACTGAAGATTTGCCGGATACCTGTAATTAAATGAGCAATCCACATAATAATATCTTAGAATTGAAAGTCTTCACAAAATGCAAAAGTTGGTGCAGTTATGTGTGATAGAGTCACCCCAGATTTCTCTCTTCTAGAGTCCAAAACTTCATGTCAGCGACGATCTATGGATGCTTCATACAGATTAATTCTCAGCAAGTTCTATCAGATAAATATATATTAGAATCATTTTAATCGCCTGGCTTTGAAATAACCCCAAGTAGACTGTTGTCATAAAGGGATCCAAGCTACAGATCTGTCAAAAATATTACGTCAAAGGACATTTCCCATGGTAAAATATTAAGTTCTTTTGTATAAATATCTCAATACGAATTCATGTTCGAGCTGGCAACACTAAGATGGCTGCCAATCTACAGTTCGTTACTTTATTATTCGTTATCCAAGATGATGCTATAGCTACAGGACGCATTCGACCGTGAAACTGACAAATTAGTCTGTTGTTGGCTTTTTATATTAATATTAGGCGTCTCTTAGTGCTAAGAGAACGTTATTTACTACATCACATTCTACTTATGCTTAGTAGGTTTAGTTCATGTTTATATAGGTCCTATGATGAATTAATTTGAATTAACGAAATGAACTACCTACATGAAAATTAAGAATGTGTTTGTTGTTTTGATATTATTGAGGAAAAAGTCGTGAAGAAAGACATTTTCAGCATAAATGTGGATGACTAAGAGTGAAAAAGTGAAGGAAGACCAAAGAAATGATGGATGGACGTGTGGAAGATGATACGACTAGAAAGTGCATGACTACTGTGATGATGACTAACGTGAATGGAACAAGACGACATTCTGCACGGACCCCAAATAAATTGTGATGAAGTGATGTTATTTTGATATTAGGATTGACATCAAATGGGAAGGGGAGTTAAATGTTTCTAAAGTTGTACTACAGTGGCATTATGCCAGAGCCTATCACTATTTACTAGTTCAACAGCGACCCTCCCCTTTGTAACCTTTGGGGTGATATGAAAATAGGACTGGTTTGCTTTGATTGTCAGAGTAAAAGTTCAAGTCATTGTTGCACTAGAAGCAAACTTTCTAGTGCAACAGTGAACATTGAAGATCAAAGTCGGTACTATTGTAATATTATAATGAATGAAGTAGACCAGGACGACGTCTCTAAAATTCTAGGAGACTAAAAGCCTTATATATTCTTTTCATTCTTCTCATTAGTTAACATTAGTTTATATGTATAGTACCTACTTGTCTCAGGGATTGAATATGGCCTCATGGCTATGAACATCTTCATCGATATCTAAAAGAAAAAAACACTACAAAGTAAAAAATAACTTTAATTTCCGAAATCGGTGACTTTGGATATGTATTTTAATTTTTTGTCACCGCCTTCCGAAATTAAAGTTATTTTTCACTTTGTAGTGTTTTTATCCGGAAGTCGGTTGTTTTTGATTTTGGAAAAAGGTTTTGTTTTTCACTTTTTAGCTATAGTACCCCACACCAATTCGAAATTTCATCATCTTTGGGGTCAAAACAATGCATATTTATGCGATAGCGGGTCATCATCAGATCTATATGAAATTTAAATAGGGCCATTTATGGAATAAACCCCTTGCGAACAAAAAATAATTTTGCAAATCCGTCTTTATATGACGGAGTTATGCCCAAACATCCTACTAGAGTTGTACCTTTCTTAATCAGCTCAGCGTCATGAGACGATGATGACCATACGCAAATGTCTCAATAGCTTTAGAAAATATATGAGAAACATTGTTAATACCTATAACATTTGAGGGTTGCCCTCGATTTCCCTGGAATTCCATCATCAGATCAGACTTGGTGCCAATGGGACCACTTCAGAAATATACTCTTTCAAATAAAAAAAGAATTTTGAGAATCGGTCCACAAATGGGAGAGAAATCGGTGAACATACATTTAAAAAAATACATACAGTCGAACATAGAACCTCCTACTTTTTTGAAGTCGGTTAAAAATGCACGTTAGCAGGCTACCGATGATTTGCAACCTGTCGCAAAATTACCAAGACGTGGTATAGAGCAGTCATTGGCTTAGTGAAATCTAAATACTACAGATATGTATCTCGAAGCCATAAAACTTATTTAGTAGCAAATAGATGGCACATAATAGGAATACCTACTAAACAAGTACCCTACCTCAATTGAATAGTAGGTATAAGATTGAAGCATGGAGAGAAGAACTTGCAATACGAACATTATTCGAATTTGAACGGTACTCTACCACCCCCTAATCACGAAAAGCCTGAACCTAAACTTGACAAAAATAAATACTCTGAAGTTTTTCTTATTTTCCCTGGTACGGGAAATTGACATGTACAAGCCATTCCCCGGTAAAAGTGGTTCCCGGCGCTGCCTACGTGCTTACTCACTCAAATCGCGGGGGTTTACAATCCCATTCAGTTTCATTCACTAGTCCCGTTCGTGATGCATAAATAGCGCGATTTTCCGTGTTTTCGCGCCATTCCCGCGCCGATCGGCAGCCATGACACGCGTAGCCATATTGGAAACCATACGAATTTGTTCACGACAATACCTAGAAGTTTTAATGTAATTAATAATTATATTTTTAATATTACAATAATTGTTATATTTGGATTAGTGGTAATTTTATGTGCACGATAAGGATGATTTTAATAAGGATATATGAGATTTTATGAGGTGAGTTTTACTGAAAATTATCGTAGAGGAAAAACTTTTTTTTATGTTGGCTTTACCTAATGATTTGAATTATGCTTTGTTTACTTGAAAGGTAAGTTAGCTATTATTTCAAGTTTCAAATTATTTTACTGCGTCCTTTAATAAACTTTTATGATTAAAAGTTTTCGGAACAAATAAAAACTTACTGAAACATTTTTGTATTTTTTATTCCCGAGTTCTGCTGGGTGTATTATTTTTATGCTTTTATAATATCACACAATTATGTATTTTTTATATTAAAAACCTACTTCCTAAGGTAGGTAAGTACCAGTAGTAGTAGTTACCCTAAAACTACTGGGTTATTTAAATGAAAAATATTTTAATATTATTCTATACGAGCTTTTATTTATTTTGATCTACTGCTTATCCTTGTCGCGTTGATATTAATTTTAAAACAGCTTGTTTAATAAAAGATGGCGCCGGCCACTATTTAAAATGCAATGTTGATATAAATCTCTTAGCATATGCTAATATTTCCTTTATGTTAGTTTTGGCGCCTTCCCATTGGCAAATTAAAATAATCTCAGGCGTAATTTTGAATATCTTGTTTTTGGTAATAGATGTAAACAAGTTTATTTCAATGTAATGCTCAGAAGTAAATATGTTTATTTTATTACACTGGTGGCGCCAAGAACATTGTTAAAAGTTATTTATTTGATAGTTTCTGCATGTTTAGCAAGACAACACAATGCAATACTTGTCGCTAATAGACTTTACTGTTTGCCATTGTTTTTGAATTTCTATGTGTTTAGAAACCGACCATTATTTAGGTAGGAGTACCTACAACTATTTATACAAAGAGAATTCACCGTTGCCAACTAGTGCACGTACAGTATCGATTTCATATAAAAATTCACTCATCATCATCTAGTTTAAAAAGCAGTTCACTGCTGGACATATGTAGGTTTCTTCAATTGCAAACCATTGAGCTCGATCTTTGACTAATCACATACAAATAGGAACATCGTTAACCCAAAATTCACAAATAAATGAATCATTCCTGATTACCATGTTTTTTATGAGCCCATCCTATTTGTAGTGGTTTCTTCTCGTTCATTTAAAATTCAACCATTTTCTATTAGACAAACATGTTTTAACATTAATCAAACATCAAACTAATACCCCTTCAAAGCATGATTTCCAATTATCTCTCGTCTCTTACCACATTTCGTCATCCGTGACCGGCTGTCTGACTTCTGACGTTAGATCCCCAGGTCAGAACCAGAACATCGTAAGTGCCCGTTACCAGTTCCGTGTTAGTAGGTACTGATACGCAATAACACGTTGACATTTAAAATACAAGTATATAATATACATTTTTAAACATATATATGTTGAAGCTCTTGAGGTCTACTAACAAAGATTCGGGCAATCACAGACGTAGTTTGAAAGGATGAATGGCAGATGTGTAATTTATATGTGCAACAGCCGGACATAATCATTAGGTAATGGAATAGCTCATTTCATGACTATAGTTAACAAATTCTAGTCACGAAAAGAGCCTATAGAAGTCATGTCCTAAATCGAAGCAGGACAAAAGTTACAGCTAGCAAAACTCTATGTAATTGTATTTAAAATATGTTTTAAAAGGCTTCTTTATATTCTGTCTAAGATTTTATTTTTCTCTAATGCTAGGGCAATTATAATAGATACATAACTAACTCTTATCAAAGAAAAACAAAAGAAAGACACCGAAGAGATTACAAATAATTGAGAAAAAACAAACAGATAGAAACTCCATTCAAGCATGTCTGATCATAAAATACATGACAACTTTTTGTGTAACATGCGATCATCACAATATTTACAAAGAGGTATGATTTTATAGGTAAGTTTCATTGCCATCGTAAATACATGTTTGCAAATATAACAAAACACACTTTTCACTTAATACAATTGTTATAGTTTAGATGCTATTAAAATTGCTCCGTATATAACATCCACTTTTTTTTAAGTTTTCAAATTTTCTATACCTATATGGTTTGATGCTAGAATACTCTGAAAGCATTGTAAAGGAGATGAAAGATCAACACATGATGATTTACAATCTACCAATGATGCAGTCGATTAATGACTGAAGGAATATGGGGTTAAAAAACTCAATGGACATTATACTATCAGGTTCTCATTATTAGATAGAGAGGAACGTCTGGAAAAGCTGGATATTGTGCGCCCCAACGTTGGTAATACCTGCAATCTTGCGGAACCAAACAAGGGTATCTAATCTTTTAGAAACTTGACCTAGTTTTATTCGCATTGTATAATGTTTTACTAGGACTCAGATTAGTCCTCAAACTTACAACTACCCTCCTGCCGCTAGATAACTTCTTTTTTCTGTCCCTGGACATAGAGAGATAGCGCCATCTATCAGAAGCTGTAGACATAACTTGCAAGACATAGTTTCAAGTTTCGAAGCATTCACTTTGTGTTTTCTTTAACGCTCTTGAACACATTAAAAGATGAATGAATGCAATTTAACATCACCTTTGTCATAGTAAGGAAAACAGAAAACGTGGTAGGTAGCCAGAATAGTACAAATATCGAAGTCAACAACATGATATAAATCCTTACATTATTTCATTGCTTTTTCTAAATTGTAGCTGAAATATTTTGGCTACTTCCACATTTGTAACAAAGCTCAATGCATTTTTGATAGAGGCTTATTAAACTCTTAGCAGTCGAATGCGATAGGCTGCTGTCATTGCTCTACCCAGTAAGCCTGTTTATTTGCAATTCATTTAAAATACAAAAATATACTATTTACTCTAGTGGTTGTGGTCTGCTAGTAACAAAGATCTTTATAGCTTTCCCTTGGCCCTTGTTTGAGGCCACCAAGGAAAATTGCAAAATTGAACAGTTATGCAGTTTTTCTGACAAAATATGGTTATCATATGAACTATACTAAAGTACTTGCTGAAGTTCTTTAGAGACTACGACTACATTTCTAGACTTAGAATGTTTCTTAAAAAATGGTTTTTCATTTGCTAAATTAAACATAATGCTCGTAATCTCTACATTGAGCAAGCAAGCTGATTGCAAAGTTGCTCAGCTGCCCATTTATCTGAATTATGTCCATCTGTTAGCCGAGCTTCGCCAGCCAGGTGAAATTGACGTGTAGGAGACGGAACAAGGTATACGCTCCTCATTTACATACATGCGTCGATCATTGGCCGAGTTCACCGCCTGCAGGTGAGGTTGACATTCTAGGAAGTTAAATGTTAGGCGCCATACTCTTTTGATCTTTATCTGCTTCTCTCGTAGTTGCCCCAGCAGCGTGAAGGTGAGCGGTGCCGCGGCACGCTGCTAGTTATCTTGTACGTTTATTTTGTTGATGTGTCTTTTAGCTCTGCGCATTCCGAACCATGAGCGGACATAGATTAGGTAAATGGTGTTGATGGTGAAATTTCGTTACATATAGTAATTTCTTTGAATAAGTTTGGAATTGAACGAAATGTCCCTCTCTGAATCTTCCATAGCTCATCATTAAATAAAATTTAAAAAATCTGACTTAATGATCCGAATTTAATTTGGAGGTCCTAAGTGAGTACCTTGTGGTAATCCTGACTTAGAATACACGAGAAGTGGCAGAGATTCTTCGGGGGATTCATGTTATTTCTTGTTTAATTGATATTTTTAGCTCAAAACTGATGCAAGAACCCCATAGGACACTAAGTTTTCTTATATAGACTATATTATGATCATGAGTTTTGTGGTTGACCTTGTCAAACGCTTTTAAAAAGTCAAGAAGTGTTGACGGTTTTCAAATTGAATGGTCTAAAACACTTTTTCGTCTACTGAGATCCGATAATCTTTCTTGAATTATATCCAATTCAGTTTGTATGTCCCATTACCAGCCTCACAGATGGTCAATCTCACTCTGTACAAACTTTACATTCCGCGTCGCATCTATACGGTCGGCTAGGCGCTCATCTGTGTTCGGTGGCGCCGCACGCACACAAGCGCGCGCACCTGACGCCGCCGGTGGCGCCAGCCGCGCGCCTCCGCCCCCGCACCCCTCTCACCCGCGCCTGATAGACGTTGGCAACCGGCTGCCCAGTTTGTGGGAGATTAAAGTTTGTGGAGAGGAAATTAGGGAGATTTTTGATGAGTGTTTTGGAGTCGAGTACTATAGATGAGTGGATGTTTTTAAATGTTTTCAGGTTAATTATGTCCTTCTATGATTCATTTTGTTATAATAATATGTTAATATTCTTAGTTTATCTTTTAGTTGGTGCCTTTATCTAGTTTAAGTATACCTAAATGTTATTGATTTTGATATTTTTTGATTAAATCATGACAATATTATTTCTTTGTGTGCGACTACTGCGATTAGATACGAAATTATTATAATATTGTAATTAAGTATACAACTTGCAAGTATATTATATTTCACAATAGCACTTAGAAACTAATAAACGTTAAAGAAATGAGAGTAAAGATAAAGTTAAAGGTAGAGATATAGGAAGAGTTAAAGGGGAAGTTGAGTTTAAAGTTAAAGTTAGAGTTCAGGATACAGTTATAGATAAAAGTCACGGTAGAGTTAAATATAGTGTCAAAGTTAGAATGCAAAAAGTGTAATGCCAAAATGCCAAGTATGTACAGAACTAAGATGGAACGTATGTCCAGCAGTAGAACCTGTGGAACGGTATGGACTAGAGTTGCTTGACATTTAGGAAACAACGTCCGATATAATCCAGTGTTCCAAATAAGCATAAAAACGATTGTTTTTTGTTAAATTAAACAAACAGAGTACTAGATTCAGGGTAAATTGTATTCAGGTGTTGCACCCCAGGCCGCGTCACTGCACTAGCCGGCGGAACGTTGTGTCCGTCAGTCGAGTGCCCGCACGCGGCGAGCGATGTCGTGCCGCCTGCGTGAGTGTGTCGCGTGGCGCGAACGGCCGCGCGACTTGTGACCCCGTCGTCGGCATGTGATGTTCCGGAGACGCGCGCTGCGGCGGCGGCTGGTGGCGGCCGGCGCGCCTTCCTTGCCCGACGACCAGCTGCGGCGGCTCGCGAGGGCGTTGGACGCGGGCGCCGCCGGCGCAGAGTGCGTGCCGGCCGGTCACGCCGCCTCACAACTCCGGCTCGCAGTCACCCGCGCCTTCAGGTTCCCCGACCTAAGAGACTCCAGCGAACTCCGCCGCCTGCCCCTCTGCGCTGACCAGCAGTGCTGCAACCCGTACCACTGGAGTCGCCTCTGCAAGCCTGGTATGTGTGACGTGATCAGGACGTTGACCCGCGCAACAAGTGCATCAAGTAAACATCGATGTCGTACGAATCTCGGACTCAGTGTTCTTATGCCGTGCGTTTTGAACGTGTTCGCTCGTACAGTTTATGTGAATGGATGATCAAACGAATGAATGGTAGCCGCCGATTGTGATTTGAATCAAGAACGTCGCTGGGGACTGAGGACGAGTTTTTGGACGTTTTCGGCCGTCGAAACGTTTCTAATTCGACCTAACCTCTTCTAACCTAACATAACCTAGATAGTCTTGCGTTAATTTTCATTGAAGTGCCTTTACTTACTCGATAAGTGTTCTGAAACATGTTACAACATTCATGGATGTGACTCCTGGTTCCTGGAGCTTGTAGTTTTCTTAATATTCATGTGCTCCATACTTACGTAGATTCGTTCACGCGGGTTGCACCTATTTATCAGTGCGATTCCTTATCACTTTATTATCGCTACTGTTTGTTTCTGTATCTATAGTTACGTTGCCAATGACGTCAGGCTACTCCGGTCACATATTCCACCGGCAATTGACACAAGTGCGATATTAAAACCATCCCTACATTAGATTGTTAGTGTAAACATTAGACTTCGGCGATCTATTTATAGCTGTGACATCAGCAGTAGTTTCTTGGATTTGTTGTATGAAATTTCAAAGGTCAACACTTTCCTTCGACTTTAAAGCATTTAGCAGACGTCCTCTGTCATTAATTATTAATGACTTCACTGTTTGGATTGGTATTTTCTATTGATTGACCAAAGGTGTTTGCTCTTTCAAAGTTGAGCCAAAAAGTAAAAGTGCTCCAACAATTATATTCGCTAGTGATCGAGATTCCCTCCGGCGTAAGTTGCGTAGTCAGGGTGTGTAAAAAGTGGCTCGCCTAATCTGCCGTGGCGAGGGTCACCCGTTCGCGATAACTAGACAAGGTCGAGTCGCCGGCGCCGGCATGCCGCGACGCTCGGCGCGCGCAGCCCGTTAACTTTTTAATTCGTCAGGCAATGGCGCTACCACCGTCAGCCTTTGTTAGGTAAATAGCTACATTCCGCAGCCCGGTGCTTCCTGAGGTCGTAAAAATGACCCGTACATGATATCATCGCAGATACTTAGGCGTGATCATTTTTCGGCTCGTTTCTACACTGAGAATGACAATCACTTCTGTGATGTCACTTTAGTTGTAATTTATGCAAATTTTCTTTTACCTAATCGCGACTTAATTTAGATGTGAACAAAACTTGTTTCTGGCACTTCTCTTATCTTTTATAATTATGTGTGTTTTTTCTTTCTTTTGGTTAAGATCAATTTGATCTCAATTTGTCTTGTTCTCTTTAGAATTCAACATAAATGTTATATGCAATTTAATTCATAATCGGATAAATTAGCTAAAGGTTCTTTAACATCTGTACTTGCTGTCTGTTTGTCAATCTCAGCGGTGAAGTGTCTTGAAAGAGTGACTAAGATTGACAAACAATCAAAAATCAATTGTCTTCAAATAAGTTAATTATTCAACACAATACTTAGCACTATTCATTTCATTACCAATTCCCAGAACACTAGAAATACTCATCATTTCCATATTCCATACTCACATTTCTCACCCACCAATATTCCCAAAAACGTCCAAATAAAAATACACCATAACGGGCAAGTGAAGTAACAGAGATTCACCCATGATTCCAAACTAATGAGTGACCATGACATCGACTCACGCGTAAGTCGCGTCGCCTACTTAAGATCGACGCCCACTTCATACTTCTCACTAGTTGTGGGTGTGCTGACAATGCCTGTTAGCATATTAATTGAGAAGAAAGCCAAGTAAAAATATGAATATTTATGTTTCCTTATGAGGAAAGGACTGGCTAGTGGTTGGTAACTTGTATGACCCTATTGGTATGGCTTTGATGACTTTGATAGTGTAGGATGTCCTGTGACTCGAAAATTATTCAATGGGTTTTCTTCCTCTCAATTCCTCTACTAGGTTTTTATTCTGGACTTCTGCTGCTTGGATGTGTTTTTGAAGATGTTTTTCTGTTGTGCCATGTTCCGAAAGCTCTGGACTACTTTAACTACTCTGTGAAACTGTTAATGTATGCAATTTTCTTTTGAGACAGATCAGCAAAAATATAATTTTCTAGAAAATCTTTTAGTATCATCAAAACCTAAAGTTACACCAAAAACATGATTAATGCGATATCAGAGCGTCTAGTCCTTTTGCCGTTCACTTTCGCGACGGAATCGCCTTAAATGGATATCAAATTGGTAAAATCAGTTTTGCACAAGCATTACAAGTTGCGTAATTTGCTAAATTATTTCATTGCACAGGCTTGCCATCGCACCATGTCGTATCCTTGATTTCTAGATCACTTATATACCCAGAAATATACCTATATTCAATGCAAGAAAACCTTGAAGCAAACCATTGTGCTGCTGCCCAAGTCTTGGGGGAAGCTAATGATATATTTTGGATCTTGATGTTACTGCTACTGTTTCCTATTTCACTAACATCCGCGAAATTGTTGTTGTTTGAAATCTTTCGGTTGTATTCCTTATTTCGTCTGTTTTCATTTCATGTTGAACTAGTGAAGAAATAGTCTTCAGAACATTCGTAACGCCACCTGGCTCCATTAAGTCGTTCTCGCAGACGGCACGAATGCAGGTGAACTTTTTTCCGTCATATGTCGCGCCGAATTCGCGACGCCATGCGCCACTGTTTTTGTCAACTTTCCCGTCTTGTTCCCACACCGCGTTTACTAAATATAGTCGTCATTATTCGTCGCACATTTGATTTGTGTGCACATTGCCAACCGATGCAACAATCGATAGTTCCTGCTTGTGTTTTGATCTAGTTCTAATTTGATTCTACTGCTAATTAACACTCTTTGGTCCACGCAAACACTTGATTAACATTCTCTAAGCAATTTTGCTCTGAATATCATTTATAAACTCCAGAAATATGGGTAATGATATCGTGTTTTACGATCTCGCGGATCGTAATACAGCTCATCGTAAATTTAATCATCGATATGTTTATTGTCGTACACCTGCTCAGTTTGATTCATCACTTTTTGTTTTGTCCGTCGAGACGTGTTCTTTTTTTGGACGAACAAGATGAACAGGAAATCCTTGTCCAGTCTAGATTGCTAGCATCAAATTTATTCACGCAGATCAATCGCACAGCAAGTTTGGGGCGCGTGGTCGCCAATCATCGGCAATCAAGCCGCGCGGGCCTCTATTTGTTAATGTTTTTATGCGAGTCGGCACTTTTCGAACGCCTGCTGGTGGGAGGCTCTTATCTTATCGAGCGCAGGCGTCGACGCGACGCCGCCGCCGCCGCCGTCGACTCACAGGATCAAAGATTGCCACGAACTCGCGGCCACTTCGGCACGTTCGCGTTCGCCGTGACTATCCACCGGTCTGTCATCTTATACCCATTACGGAAATCAGTCACCCACATCCGGCAATTAAACCCACATCCACGACGGAGAAACATTAACGAAGAATTCTAACTACCATTTACAAGTAATTTGGTGCCCACACGCCATTTCACCGGGCCATTACAAGTGGGGTCCAAAATTTAATGATGTCGTCTAGATAGCAGTATGAGAATCCATCTGTTGATGTTAGCGACGCGTCGGAGGCGGCGGCATGGCCGATATTTATTTAGCCATAATTGCTTGTCGGCTGACTGGCGCCGGCGCCGTGTCGCGCCGCGCAGGCGGGGGCCGACGGCGGGAGGGGGAGGGGGGGGGGCGGGGCGCGCCTGCGCCGGCGCAGGTACGCCCGCCGCACTGCGTAAGCTCAACTCGATTTTCGTGATCGGTTTTTTTTTTCGTTTTATTGTAGTCTGGTCATGTTTTTGGGTTGCTTTGTTGAATTTGTGAATGGTTCTCTTATTATGCCCGCTCGAGAATAGGCTTGCATTCAAAGAAGTCGTTCACAGCTAACGTTTTTGAGGCTGTTCATCGATGCTTGTTTATTCGGTAGTAGTAATAATTCAACGACGCTTTTAGTAGAGAAGCGAGTGGCGATCACGTTTAATATTTTTCAGATAAACGATCGACCACCGATAATAATCTCAGGCGACTTTACTTTCAGATTTTATATTATCGAGTTAAGTAAGTACGTGGTCGCAGACTGTGACACAAAATAACCCATTGACTGGCGGCACCTGTGACAGAACCGGTCGCTCCCGGCGGCGGCTCTTGCGAAACTGGAAAAATTGTCGTCTTTTATTACCTACACGTACCGGAGCGAGCGACGGCGGCGACGTGTTGTCGATCGCTCATTTCACTGCTTGTTAGGAGGTCTTTTGACCAATTCACAAGTTTCAGTGTTAATTCTCCTCGGCTACTTTATGTTTCACATTCTTTAATAATAATGTTTAACGTCTCACATAATTAATTGGATGCTTTGAAGACATGTCATAATTATTTTGGCAAATTGATATTCTGAATAAATTATAAGCTTGCAAGCGCAGTTTAGGAAGAAATGTTGCCATTTGGACGTCGCAGTCACGTTGCTTGCAACGTGCCGTTACTTGAAAATTTATCGGTCCTTCAAAGACTTCATTTGATCCATGAATCAGTTCCTGAGCAGGCGAAGACTAGATACCTAGACGATCATTTTAAAACTGTTGGTGATAGCCACTTGAGTCACACTAATATTTTTTTTCGTAATGTTATAAGTATTTCGTCGGCACGGCAGGTTATCGCTTAGGAGAGGCCTTTTCGGGGATTAGATGAACCGTTACCAATTGAGTATAATATATTGAAATCAAATTATTCTTAAATAATGCTTATTAAGTGTCCATATTTTTTGTCCAAACACCTGTTTGATTTTCCGATTCTACTTTGAATTGTGATTTGGAATGAAGTCATTAATATACGTTTTGGTTTTCCAGTGTGCTCCTCAGTTATAGGCAAACAAAGTGTACCTAGCTGAAGTATTTGAAGAAACATGAGCATCCCATGAAGCTGATGATTATGAAACAGCACGAACCTTGGAAGTTCTCTCACGTTACCATTTCAATGAATGCTTAACTATACGTTTTATGTTTCACTAATGAGCGTTAATTATATCATCAGAAGTGCCGGTGCTTTAATATGTAAACCAACTTAGATGATGGCTATAGCTTCGATGACTATAATTGGGTATAATTTGTTTTTGGACCAATCAGAGCCCTTTGAACTTTTAAGTTTCCTATCAAAATTTTATATTCTTTTAAGTGTCATGTTTATTATGTTTGTTTTGGTTGACAAGTCATATCGATCTCTAATTGGAACTAGTTCTAGTGAAATATTTTGAGATTGTTTATGAGATTCTCAAGTGATCTAATAAGGTGACATAAAAATTTTCAAATTTTGTATCAGCCTTGCCTTGTTAGATATTAATAATTTCTTATTTATGGATGCAAACATCATCATTGTTAATTTTAACATTTTGTTCGTTTAAATGAAGTCTTAATTGTGGTTAATTCCCAACTTTTCAAATTCTGGTTTCATCATTGACGTCAATGGTATCTAGATTTATAGCTACATATTAGAATGTACTGTTTCATTTCTTACATTTTACCAAGTTATTGTAGATTTCTTTATTCTGTTTTGGTACCTTAATTATTAAGCTTTGCACGTGCTAATTTCACAATTGGCTGTACCTGCATTTAATTTTATCGATCAATCAACGCCTGACTATTTGCATCATATAAATTCACCTCGTATTGTTTGTACGTCATTGCCTTCCGGTACTGCCTAGCGCCGACAAGCAAGGTTTACGAAGACATCTTACGTCAATCGACTACAACGCCATTTACTTTGAATTTTCTTAACTAGTTATTAGTTAATTATTTTCAAAAACTCCTGTTAATAACAATGCTTGATATGTTTTATTGTTTTTCAATTAGAGAATTTGAATTTTAAAACCACTGTCCTTGTTTAGTAGTCAAATGTGAATTTTTTACGCTGCTAAGTTATTTTATAGGACTAAATCAAATAATATACAAAACATTATAATAATGATCCGACAGACAATAACAATTGGACAAGGCTAGTCGCCTAAAAGATCTTGATGCATAAAGCTCTCCCAATCTTAACGTGTCAGATCTAAAAGTTTTATCCAAGGTCCTATAAGCATAGATTGCGATAACCAGAAAAACCTTAGTGAATAAGCAATGGTATCTAGGGTTTATCCTAGCGATAGCGTCCGCGTGGGAGCTGCCGACGTGCGGCCGCCGGGCGCCGTCGGAGGCGCCATCCGACTTGTTATAATTCGGGCGGGCTATTTTCGTCGATTCACACGCGCGCGCGCCACGTTCCGTGCGTATAACCGACTTTTTTTTTGAATTTTAGACATTTGTTGCTAGGTTAGGACCCTAAATTCCTTGGCACTGTCTTCGCAAAATCAATCTTAGTTAGTCCTTTGTTCATCACAAAACTCCTGTTTTATTTTTAGCATGTTCCTAATCACCAAGCTTCCTGTCGAAAATGTTGATGTTGATTCTCTAATTGGTTTACTACGTCTTTGACAAATTTTTCATGTTAACTTGTTCCATTTGGCAATGATTTGCATGCTGGTGATCATCGTTTGTTCTGTATATGTAAGTTCGTCGTTGATAGTTTTTGCGTAATAGTTCTCTAAATCTTCAGTGTTATGAAAATTCTTAGTAGAGTTGGAGTATACAATGATGTGTCCCGGGAATGTTCACGCGCGTGGCTTCGTCCTTGAGACGGCTACGTGATGGTCGCCGTGACGCGTTTCCACAGTTTTCTGGCAGATTTATGGTGTATTAAAGTGGATTTATTGATTGTTTATTGTTTTCGATTTAGATTTCTCAAGTAATAGACTGAGATTTGTAGTTCAGGCCTGTTTATCAATGTAAACAATGTTTATTTTTCTATGATAGACTTACATGAAAATATTTATGAAGGATGGATAAAAATCGAGGTGGAACTGAATGCGTGTTGCATCTCAATGCGATAGGCACTTATTTCTGACATAATTCGGGTTACGACGTTGTAGAGCTGAAACAAAACTAGTTAAGTGTGATGGTATGTTTGAAGTTTAAAACAGAATTTAAAAGTTTGTAAGAGAAAAACAAATAGATGTAATTATTTTAGCAATGACATGCGGTGGTGAGCCAAACGGTACGTCAGTGGTACGACGACCGACGTCATTTGATACGCAATGTGATGTAGAAAATATTCAGTCAACAATATGGGCGTACTCTCTGCTCAGGGGACATTGTCACACACCTTTCTACCGTCCACATGTTGGCAAAGTGTACTACTTTTTATTCGTTTAAAATGACAGCTCAGATTTTAAATAGGGGATTAGGTACTGCTTCCTACTTCGCATTAATTATTACAACATATTGGAGTTTTGACTGGAGAAAATTTCTGGGTAATGAATGCTTGTCATTTCAAAATCTTTATTTTCTAATCGATCTTTTTCTGGTTCGGGAATCTTCAAAAGATCATTGCAATATGAATTGAAAGAGCACGATTGCTCTTTCGTTTTCCTGTTCTTATCAATAACATTTTCTGTGAATTTGCAATCAGCACAATGCCCCTCTAGCAGCTAGTTTCTTTATAAAGATACAAGTGATTACGAAGAACTTCATCGAGACTTCTCACGACTGAGATAAATATTACAATATTTGTTAAACGCAGGAAATGTTCATTTAGCATATAAACGTGTGATGGTATAACTGGTGTAACTTCAATATTTAGGCCATCCATGTGACTATGAGATAGTGTGACATTGGCGAATCGTATTAGAAAAATGCATTTGTCTAAAGGTAAGATTAGACAAGATGAAAGCTGAACTACTTTCAAAGTTAATTCTTAAACTATTTGGATTAGGAAAAGAATCAATTGATAGATGGACGACATTTAACTGACATAATAAATCTGAAATAGAATATTATTAGAAATGAAAATAATAGTTTTTTTTTTATTAGCATTGGTGCAATATTTATTGTTGAATTGCGTACAGTCATTAAAATAGGAAAGGGACCATATATCAAGAGATCTATTCATTGGACGCTAAATATAATATATTCTAATGTTAAGGAAGTCACAATACCAGAAAGTTATCCTCCTAAAACAAATGTAGAAATATCTTGAATTCCACAATACAACAAAGTCAATAATTTTCTAAACATAACTATGAATCAGTGCATATTTACAATTTGGTGGAGCGGTGCGCCGGCGGCGGCGGCGCGGCAGTGGCGGGCGCCGCGTTGGCAGCCCATCTACGCTACTCGATTGTACAACACTTATAAATCGTTCCACTCTATTTCTATACCCGTTTCTGATTTATTTGGTTGCACAGTTTTTGCTTTTATGGAAGCTTTGATTAATATGAAATATTTGTGCATTGAAATTGTCTCTACAACATTGTCTAATTTATTCTCGATTACTTCACTTGCGAGTTTAGTTAATGATAATTTCCTTAGCGTAACAGGACCAAATACTGTTGCAGAAATGTTAGATTACCTAGATCGATTTTATGACTAGACTAAAGTGTAGAAATAAACATCACTTCACATTGCTGTCCAACCAACATAAAGTTGTAACCCATTGCAATAAACCAAGAAAACAGGCTTATCAATAACTGTACCATTTAATAGGCTAACTGTCCTGCACTGATCAAAGCAATTGAATAAATTTTTTGATATTTATTATCGCCGCCATACTGGTTGCAGAATATACTATGAATAGAGCAAGAGACGCCGACGGAGCCGGCTAGGCTGACCGGTTCGCCAGTTACATAGTAATCGAAGGACAAACTGACGACCTACGGTATTTATTGCTATAGATTGAATGTTTAGATTAATTACACATGCCTTCATACGCACCTACCGTAATACTTATCTACCTCATCAGACGGCATTCCATTATGCGTTCATCAAAATTAAACTCTATCTGAATTCGTACAGGATCCATTCTTCATTGACGGATCCCTTCAATAATTGAAACACGATATACCACCACGTTACATTTAAATCTAAACCCTCGTCTCTCGACATTCGATACAAATCAATTTGCACTCGCTGCAAGTTTAAGCTTCGAAGCAAACGAACTAATGATTTCTAATTAAAGCTGTTAGGAAACTGCACTCTAAATCGGTACCGACAAAGTCTTTTTTCCATTAATAATGTATGGTGCTTATGACGTAACAGTTGTAAAAGTAATTTCAGTCACGCCACTCTCTATATATTTACATGTGATAGTTTGTTGTTGCAAAAAGGTGAGATATCGCTGGCGTCGGTGATTTAAATATCAGTTTTATCGCCACAGATTAGAGTTTGTTTTGGCTGTTCGTCGGAGGCAAGGTTGTTCGCGCGCACACTTGTATGGACATAAAGTTCAACAACGATATTATTTATATCTGCTAGATGCTACGCTAGGCGTTTAGGGTCATTTACTCTTGCATCGCTTACTCTTTTTTTCAGCTGCAATGTGTCGGGAGTGCGGCGAAAACATGTGACTCACACTATCATATCCATAACACTGAAAACCAGAGTCTTTAATCTTATTTGAGATGCTGGCGACAAACATTAGAATCTATGTAGCTGTCAACAAAATCGTACCGTTTTGATATAGTAAAATGAATTTAAACGCACTTAACGATTGTACCACGTAATAAAACGCTAATAAAACTTTTACATGATTTATGTGGCATCTTCCAAAATTCCAAGTTTTATCATCCATTCGATATGCAGGTGCATGCACTGACGATTGTTTTGGAATTTCTTGTGCAAACGCCGTTAAACACTTCTGGGAACGGTGCGCATACTATATATACATCATAAAATCATATTGAAATCAGTAATAATGGTCGTATAATTTGTATTCAAAATGTCCAGCGGCATCGATTCAGTTGAAAAACAATGTTGACACGTCCACCGCCGCTTGGCGCCGAATTGTAAATGACAATTGCACAATTCACATTCGGAATTCGAAACTACTAATGGCGTTCGAAATTCTAAATGACCAACAGCGCGTGCCTGTTCAGTCGTAAATGGAATAGATCGCGCTCCGGATTTAAACGACATTATTTAACGTTACTTTGGTGTTTGTATTCTTTTCCTGGTTGTTTCTCGAAGCCTACTTATTGAAACTGCTGAATTATTATTCAGTCGTTATGATCCCTCACAAAACTGGCTGCGGCATCGTAATTTCAAGTCGAAAACCATTTTGATTGTAGAAAATTACATAAATTCGTCACAAAAGACAGCGGTGTTTGATACAAAAGGGCGCATAAAACTGTCGTTATGAGGTCAAAATATAGGTTAGTCATTATTTAGCCGGTGATCAAGGTTCGATTCCACGGTTGGACATAATTGCGGTCTGGGATCGTTTTTACCTGATCCGGTTACGTGTTGTTTGTTTTAAGATGGATTTCTTTTATTTTTTGGCCGAGACGGGTAACGCGGGTGATTAGTGGCGATTGAAAAAAGTTTTATGCGATTTTTTGCATTCCTCTTTTAATTTTTCCGTTGAATCAACTTGGGAACCTGATATGTGAGTTAATCAGGTAACTTTAATGGTGATTCGTGTCAGTTTTCATTGACATTTAAGAAATAGAGGAGTTCAAATAAGACTTCTTACGATTACATTGCTAATTATGCCAAGCATGCAATCTTTTGGAACAGACAATTTGATGAAGAATCTAGAAGCCTTAAAGACTGATTTTAGTGTAAATTCAATTAAATCTTGTCCAATTACCTAATTTTTACTTTGACTGAATGTGATTATTATGCATATTTTCTCTTTCTTTACAGAAACTCCTCCTCCACCTTACAGTCGTTACGCAATGGAAGACCTCAAACCTAAAGGTAAGAATTATGTATAATTTTAATAAATTAAAATGTAATCTGCTACTTCATATCTTCACACCTTTACACACTAAATATTATGGGTTAAAGTATGAAATTGTCGATTTGTACTGAAAAATTGAAACTATTTTTTTTCTAAGATTTTACATATTTATTGAATCAAACGATCAAACAAATCTTCATTACCTATACATTGCTGCCATCTAAACGGAAGTTCATTTATGCCTTTACGATAAAACTCTGAGGATCTAGATTCTACAACCTGTGTGAATGCATTTTGTACTGCCTCCTGGGAAGAAAATTTTTATCACGTAGAAAATAGTCCAAATTACGAAACAAATGGCAGTCCGTTGGAGCAAGGTCTGGCGAGTACGGAGGATGACGTATAGTTTCTAACTGCAGCTCCTGTAGAGTTACAAAGGTTTCTCGTGCAGTGTGAGGTCTTGCGTTATCATGCAGAAATAATGGTGAAGATCGATTCACGAGTCGGGGCTGTTTCACTGCCAGTTTCACCATCATTGTTCGAAGTTCGGCACAGTAAACATCTGCTGTTATTGCCTGACCAGACCTGAGAAAGCTATAGTGAATAACACCATGAAGAGACCACCAAACAGTTACCATTACCTTTTTATTGGTAAGCTTTGCTTTAGGGCACTGTTGCGGCGTTTGACCTGGGGTCAGCCATTGCATTTTTCGTCACATGTCACAATTAGATCCAATATTCCTTCATTTCTCTACCGATTCAACAAGGCAACATAAGTCTCAACACGCATTTCTTTCTGCAGATCAGTAAAATCATGAGGCACTCATTTTTCATATTTTTTTATCTTATTGATTTGATGCAAATGAGTCAATATTGTAGGTAGGGTAACTTTAAACCATGCCGCTAATTCCTGGGTAGTTTGACTCGGATCGGCTTCTACTATGTCCTTCAATTCAGCGTTATTCACCTGTGTGGGCGGTCTACCACGTGGTTCGTTCTACAAGTCGAAGAGTCCATTACGAAAGCGTTTAAACCAAAAACGCCCAGTGCGTTCATTAGCAGCACCTTCTCCAAATGCAACGTTGGTATTGCGAGCCGTTTCTGCTGCGTTAGTTCCGCGTCTGAACTCGTATTCAAAAATAACTCGGATTTTCGAAGTATCCATCTTTACGTCTAAGCTGAATAAAAAAAACAATTGAATGTCGAAAATCGAATGTTGCACATTTTTTAAAAGAAGAACCTCATAGGAATCACGTGAAAAAAGTTTCACACGAAAATCTCACACCATGAAGATTTTATGTCAATTCGAAGTGTCTATTACTATACAACGGCAATTTTATACTTGAACCCCTATTTTAAATAAAGTAGATTTTAAAATCAATTTCGTTTTAAGGAGTGCCTCAGGGCACTCTCGGGCCCTTAACTAATTTATGATTGACATTTTCAATCTGTTCTTTCTCATATTATTACAAGTTCCATTAGTGCAAAAATAATTCCATCAATATAATTTCCCATAATCATTAAGGCAATCAAAACCCTTACTTTGATTGCCATAATAATTATGTACAGATTTACAAGTGCCTGATTTATTAGGTCTCAACATTGAATGACAAATTAATCTGTGTGATGGAAATGTGGATTCTAAGTTGGGATACAAACAAATTTAATATTGACAATTAATGATTTTTTAAATCTTATTCATTTTCTTAAAGATAATCAGCACCCTAATTTCGTAACACGCGATTAATCATGATCGTTTAATTTTGACAGTTCAACAATATTCATTGCGTTATTTACGTTGTTGAGCAGACAAATTTTTCGAACATATAAAGCAATGGTTTAGCCATCTGTTTCAAAACAAAACAAATTATGGTGAATCGTGAGTTATGCAATTAGGGTGCTGATTAGGTTTGTCGTAAAATAAAATACATAAACCAAATAGGGTATTTTCCAATTTATTAAAAACTATTTTAATTTGAAGATTGGGAGATTGTAACAGAAAAATTAAAATTAATTGATTTAAGTATATCCATTTTTTCAATTAAAAACGAATTAAATCAAATTTATTTATTGTTGTTTTGAATATACCGCCAAAACGCTCCTTCCAAAGACTTTTTATCACGTGATCACACGTGACGTCAACTTTGTGTAAACTAAGGTAGTTGTAAACAAGTACATTTCGAGTTTATTAACAAGATTTTGAATGGATAGAAACTGGTATTACTGGTGTGTGGTGCCTCTGTGCACAAATACTTCTAAAACTGCGCCACACAAAGTATTTACCGGTGCCGTTTACACAAAGCTGACGTCACGTGTGGTCACGTGATCAAAACTCATCGTAAGGAGCGTTTTGGTGGTAAATTCAAAAAATCGAAAATAAATTTGATTTAAATCGTTTTTAATTGAGAAAATGCATATGCTTAAATCAATTTTTATTTATATTTCTGTTACATATTTAGTCCCAATCTTCAAATTAAATTAGTTTTTTCCAATTTATTAAAATTGGAAAATGTATTATGGGGAAATATTCAACTATAGATTCCCATTTGATTCGCCAGTTCGGGTTATTCACACTTTCTGATCAAGTTTACATCGGTGATGTAGGTATGATAGATAGTAAAGCATAATAGGAATTACAATTATGCTTTATTACGTTAACATTTTAATCCAGTCTCCTAACAGAAATACCGTGCCGGGCGTTATAAAATCATAGATCATAGGTGGTCACTGACAAAAGTCGGTAGATCGTGGAATCCGACCGCATCGGCCGCGCAGCTTCCTGGAAATTAGGGATGCATAAGAGCTGTACCTGCTCTAAATTTTTGACGTTATCGAATTCTTTTGATGCATTGGATCTTCTTTATTAGGAGCACAAACGTAATTTAAATCTCACTTTAAATTCCTGAGGTGGTCGAGAACGTAGTTATATTTAAACATAAATCTTATAAAGAACAAAAAATATGCTACTAAGCAAAAAAATAAAACAGCCATCTTATCATTATTCTTATTCATTTTTTATCAAAGTCAAACAGCCAGAAAAAACTTCAATAAATATTATAAGATTGAGGGCTTTATCAGGCACCAGATAATAATTCGGTAAAACTTCATTCAAAGCCGAATATCAGAGAAAAAATCAACGCTTCATTCACTGTAGCCAATTAACTGTATCTTTGTTACAAAAACTCACATGTTTACGTAATTTCTGTCATACAAACAGATAATGGAGCGATAACCACGAAGTTCGCAAACACACTTATCGCCTCTAATTAAATACTATAATTAATAGGCACGGGGTCCGCAACGGTCGTGCGCCTGCGCTTCTAAGATAGTGCTCTATGATTTCGGTGATTGTTTTGAACTAGTGTATTGTTAATTGCTTGTTATTAATTACTGTGGAATGACGTTATTACTTACCTCGTAGTGATAATTGTTTTTTTGAACCATTTTTGCTTGCAATCCAATTTTATCATAAATACTTCACATTATTATGCTAATAGAAAAAAAAATCACTAACACAAATTCCAAAATATTCCTTGTCTTTAAAAAATCTTAATATAGTTCCCAAGTGCACATCACTATCGACTCCCGCGCATCCCCACCGACTCAGCCTGCGCGCATTCCAGCGCCATCTTTAAACTACATTATTAATGCTTGCGTCGCTCAACAAACGGACTTTGGAGTTTTTTCCACGTCCCTTTGAAGGCACCACGCGGTGCTCGGCTATTTGTTTATAATAAAGACCCCAGCGATGATGTTACCGCATTATTTTTGGTAATAGGGATTTGGGCTTGAATAATGAAGGAGGCACGTGCTTTAGAACCTCGATTGGTCATTGAATTATGATTAGAAACGATTAGAGTTTTTTTTGGGATGATGACGAGATAGTTCGTTTTGGATTTGCGACCTCTATGTATTGTTTCTTCTCAAGGATTATACAAGCAAGAATTTGGGGTCAATTTTCTGAACAGTTTCCGTGAAGTGCATACTTTACGTGTAAGGAACATTCTATGCAGTAATTTTGTAACCAAAGCCCAAGTTGCTATCGCACCCAAAAGCTGTGTCTTGTAATAGAGTAAGAAGCATTGAATTATATCTGAAACTTCGCAAAAGTACACGCTTTTTTTAAGTCATTTTGGCAAAACCGGTAGAGATAACTGAAACCTCCATAAATGACATTCCCCAACATTCCCACACATTTTTCATAACGTTAATTGTAGGCGTAACCCTTTTAGCACTGTCATCCCGGAAATCCCTGCACAATCAACGCATGCAAGCATAGGGGTGCGAAATTCACTCTTTATCGCCGGGATTCCCTCAAAACGTTCATCATAGGATTTCCCATGATTGCCGGCTTAACCCTCGTTTTTCATTGCTTTCGGCGCCTGTCACGCCATAATCCCTTGCGGTGTGTCGGCTTGCATTTTCAGGGTTAAGATTCGTTTTGCTAATAGTGACCTGTTAGGGATTACGATATAATTATTATGTGGGGAGCGAATTTTACGGGATTTTCTGCAGTTTTTGAATTTGTATCTTTATTTCTGAGAGTCGATGTGTCATGTGTGCGACCTGTTACTACCTACGCAATATGATCTTTGACCTAACCGTTTCTTTGCATGTACCATGGTTGCTGTACTTAATCCATAGATGGATAACCAAACTACTGCGTAGGTTCACCTACGAAAATCTTACAAATTGATGGTGGTTATCTACACTAGAGAGCGATGGCTTGGGAACACAATGCGTTGGAGAAATGTATTTTTGTTGTGGTCATTTTGGATCATATATACAGAAGATATTTTATGAAACGGAGAGACAAATGGCCCAGTACATAGAGATCATAATATGTAATTTTCTTAAACCTAGATACTTTTTCAGTGTAAGGTAGATGTAGATGGGCCGACCTTAGAATCCAAGCATTTCCACTAAATGCATCGTAAACAGATCAGGAGGTGCTTTGTTTAAAATTCAGGTTTCCCACGCGTTTGATGACTAATCTTTTCTTAAGAAAGGGAAGATGTTGGTCGAGTAGCGGAATCCTCACCACACTACATTTTAAGACAAAGATTACAACAGCTCTTGCATACATTAGCTATATCAGACCACTTACGGTTCGGACCTTGATATCCTGTTTTTGAATGGGACCTCTACCCATCCTTTTTCCAGATAGGACTGACATTGACATTCCGGTCGGACCCATTACCGTACTTCCCCGAATCCATTCATACCTTAAAATCATCTGGCTTGACTTCACTTGATTTTGAACCTTGCTCCTTATGTTTTAAGTCAATTTTAGGGTGGTGCCGAAAATTTTACGTGCCCAAAAATTAGGCTCCTCAATTTTGGACTTTGTTTTTGGAGTCTAAAGTGTGTTTTTGGTTGACGGAGTAGTTATTTTCGGTAGGTTTAATGATGATTCTGTCGTTGTGTGCGTGCAGTGATAAAGAGTGTGTCCATTAACGTTATCGTGGCGGTATCGTTGCGTTTATCGAGGCGCCGCACAGTGGGCTGAAACGGGCCGGTAAAGGACTTAGCATTTTTTAAAAAAAAGTTTCTTTTTCTGAAATTTTAAATATTGTGTTGGATTTATCTATCGATTATAAGTAATTATTTCTATGAGGGTCGTTCAGATAACTTAGTATTTTCGGAGTTATAAATATCCAAAGTAATTTTTGTATGAAGCAAAAGAAAAAAATGTGAAAATCTCGAAATTCTCAAATTTTCTCAAAGAATTGACTCTACGTATGCATAGTACGTATATTTGTCCTATTTTAGCGCCTATTCTCGGGTTGCGATTTTCTGCGATTTGGTCGCAATTTCAAATTTTGTTCTCTATTCCACACCACCATAGAGGTTAAGAACTAGGTGCGTTTTTTTTTTTATGTAGTGGTCTCCCCTTTAGGCCTCATCCACTAAGGACTAATAAAATAAATAAGTAAAAATCACAATCACTACTGGCTACTGCACTGTTTTAATTTAATCACTGTCAAGGGTATCCACATTAACGAATGCAAAATGTCTGTTTGCATTTTTTGTTTGTAATTGGCTTGATTAGAAGCACCGTCAAATCCCCACTTACTGATTAGTGTAAATTCTTTACAACCACTATCTATGACGAGTGACGTCATTATTCTTGTTGTCGTTATATCCAATAGGGCTTGTAACTTTATTTTAGCTGAGGTTTTTTTCACTGTAATAGCATCTTTTGGTGGATAGCATTTCTGTTTCGCATGTTGCACTTGATAATAAGATGGAAATATATTACTACTGTCTTTTTCGTTAACACTTTTTCTTAAAGTATTGTATTGCCACTTGGTCAGCTTAAGTGATAAAAATAACCCTAAAGCCTCATTCGGAGAAAACACAGGTTTTTTTTCTTTAACAGATATGCACTTTTTACCTTGTTTTACATCTTGGGGATTCTTTAGTAAATGTTCTAGTATTTTAGCAACCTCCTCATTCCCATCCGCTTTCAACTGCTCAAAATATGCATATTTTATTTCGTCCGAAGATAAATGAAAGTTTTCTGCACGCCTTTTTTTCTGTTTAGGCGCTAATTCATAAAAAGGTTTTCTTGGGCTTTGTTCGGTGGAGACACCGACAGAAACTTTTGATGGTGATACATACTGAGTTGATGTACTCGGTGCTGGTTGATCTTCATTACTGCCTATTAAACACTTAATAAAGTCTGGCCATATTATGTTTTCTTGTAACCATTCACTATTTTTAGTTCTGAATATATTTTCTTTACGATAAGCGTTTTCCCATCTTCTATTTAAATTATAACAAAATTTTGATCATCACTTAATTCGACTAAAAATTTAGGCCTTATCTCACTACACAAACTGTCATTATTTTTAATACTGCCACTGTTTTTTTAAAATAACGAAAAGATCAAGGTTTGTCACTAAATTTTCAAACATTTTCACAAATACAAAATAACAAATAAGTAAGTAATGAATGTGTGGGGGTAGTGCGTCTATTATGGTGGGTAATAGAACACTGAAGTACGTTTGAATGCAACCGAACATTCCGTAGATACCCTATCGTTGCACCAATCACGTTACGACACGTCATAACTTGTTGTTGCGCTCGCGCACTCTTATCCCTTGATTCCCGGAAATAAGTCTCAAAACAAATTACGTCATACCTACCTATGGTGGTGGAAAATGTCGAACATTGTTTTTTTTTTAAAGAACTAAGTAGGTATTCAGGTTTTCAGGCCGTTTAGTATACCTACATTATTTTCAATTTCAATTTAATTGGAATAAATTGCTTAACTAAAATAACATGACTCTTCATACAAATTTGATATGGCTATATCTCCGAAAGTACTCGTTAAATTAAAAAAAGTCAAAGAGTAAAAACGTTTTAAATTTATGCCTAGATACCAAAAAAATACATTTGATCTCTTAAGACCCAACCTTGTAATCCCAGCCCACTGTGCGCCGGCGCCGCTCGGGTGACACAAATATACTGCTAGTATTTGTCTTTTTCTTATATGTATGCAGTTAGTTTGTGTGTGTGCTTTCAGTCTCTTGCGTTCTGAGGAGAGCAAAAGGTCAAGTAATTTAAACACATTAATTTCGATTAGGTTTTTTTGTCTGCATGGAAAATCACATTTACTTATAACCTCGAATCTGAATTGTTTTGAATTTCATATCGACCAGATCTTATCGTGTTATATAATTTATTAATTTGTCATATCTTCAAATATTCCTTGCGTAAACATTTGTGCTTTTCGTGTTCAGTTGTATGAGAAAACAGCTTTAATAGTGTTTTCTAATTGATTAAAAACTATTTTAAATTGAAGATTGGGACGAAATATTTAACATAATTTTTTAAATTATTTATTTATATTAATTTTCTCAATTAAAAACGATTAAAATCAAATTTATTTTTCGTTGTTTTGAATTTACTGCCAAAACGCTCCTTACGGTGACTACTTTATGACGTGACCACTCGTGACGTCAGCTTACTACCCTATTTTTGACTGTGATTATATTAATTTAATTTAATTATTATTTGAAGACATAACATACTTATAAATGTTATTTAAATATCTCATTTGAAAATAAATACCTAGTAACTTTAAATGTGCATCTATGTGATTCTTTGTAACACGCTCCTTTTATTTTTTGTAATCCACTTTGGCTATGAATACCTCATTATTACCTCTAGTCGTTATTACATCAGCAGGCTTAGCATGACGTTTTCTATTTCTACGAAGAATAGACAGTGCTTTTTCAATACAAAGTGACATTTCGTTTCTCCATTTTTGACATCGCACAGTAGATATCCTTCTACAATCTGTCATTTTGTCTTTCGTTTCTAACGATCTTTGTCTAGGTCCTTATAAATGTAGACTTTTTCTGAAGAATATTTCTTCCCAAACTGTCAAAATCACACTGACAACAAACTTTCTACTCGACGGCCATAAAGTATACGATTATCTACATAACCATGATTCGTTTAGAACGCATAACTGTGATAATTAATAGAAAAACATAGCTATCTTCTCTTCTCCTATTGTACATCATTTAGTTAATAGTCATATTTATTCTTCCGTCGACAAATCGGTGCTCGTGCTAAGCCTGCAGCTAGAATATAATCAGCATCTTTCCTTACATTTTCATTCTGGTTTATCAATCACAGGCGAGGTGCCTTTTCCTATCTTGGAGTCGGTTTCCAGTCTAACCGGATACAGCTGAATACCAATATTTTACAAGTAATCTCCACAACCCAGTTACTGGGTAACACGATACACCTTAATTGGTAAGACTGGTTGTATAGCCTTTTTGGGCTTCTGACGACCCGTAATGGCTGCCAAAGATCTACCAAAGCATCCGGAACCAAAGGTTTAATGTGCTGTCCTAGGACCGGTGTGGTCTCGATCTCGAATGGATGGTCATCCATCCAGGGACCGACCTCGGCAAGCATAGTTTATTTTCGATCGACTCGTGCGGTTGTTATTATTTAGCCTTGACTTCACTAGCCCCTCCTCTTGTTTTTGGTTTATCCTAACCTAGAATTTTTTCTCACCACATATCAAATTCTGAAACAGTACGTAGTGTACGTACCTACATGGATTTACTTCCCAACTACATGAATCATTCTTCACAATTTAACTTAAGAGCCTTTTCTCCAACGGACGGTAATAGCCTGATGGGTTGACAGCATGTGTGATACGTGCTTCAAGCTAAGTGCGTCTGTGACGTTATTGTTCATAAAAATAGTGTGATAATGACAATCAGCTGGTAATAGATGCAAGTGCCTATCGTTAACACCCCCTTCACTATTATTATCTTCGATGATGAGCTGATTGTGGATAGAAATGGAAACGTCATTCTTTTTGGATAGAATGTGGTTTGGAGGACGTATCTGAGATACGACCAAGAGGATGATTTAGTCCAGCGGGGTAGCTGCGTAACACACTAACAGTACGAATGGTGTTCATTTTGACACTTCAACAAAATTCATTGCGTTATTTACGTTGTTGAACAGACAAAAACGACCGTCGAACAGATGAAGCAAATTCAAATTTTGATTTATAGTGTGTAACGGAAGTAGGGTGTCAGCACGCTACATAGGATTGTATAGCATATATAGCATAGGATTATCAATCATTTACTGTGTATGCAGTGTTCAGACACTGCCTGTAAATTATTGATAATCCTATGCGACTTTTCGATTAGACCCTAAAATATGTTGTCTTAACTGGAATAAACTTTCTTCTCAGCCCTTGACTGAGCGTGGGCTCCAATCCAATAAATTGACCAATTAGCAAAGTAGTGTCGGTAAATAACAAATGGAGAATAAACATGGAACCAAACAGAGCCAGGTGAAAGAGCTAGTTGTAAATCTATGGCTGATTTAAGGGATCGTATTTCTTCTACCTACGATCGATTACTCTTCATTCAACTTTTTACTTTTGTCCCTTTAAATAACGTCGATTTTACTTTTGTCCCTTTAAATAACGTCGATTTTACTTTGAACCGGTGCTCTATCAGTGTTCCATGTTATCTTCCAGAGAGTGGTATTTTTAAGTGATTTGGGGTTTTTTAACGGTTGTACAGAGTGTGTGCTGAGCTTATAATGTGGTAGATATGTGTTTAAAAATACTCATAATTGACCGTAGGTAGAGCTAATCATATCAATGGATGGAATATGGATTAAAATTAAAAGGTCCCAAACAATAATGTATTCTTTTCCAAAAAAAAATCGACTTCCAACTGTTTCACCCAAAAACAAACTGATCTCATTATTCTCACACTCATAATCCCAATTAAATAATATTTTCACAAGCAAGTTTTGAGTACAAAGTCCAGAGATACAGTGCAGCATCACTGCACCATCTCACATAGGTACTTGTATGTTTGTATCATCTGAACCGAGCTCGGGAACCGTGCAGCGTCGGCTTGTAAACAAGCCGTATAAAACGCTCGCGTTTCTGTGTCATGCGCATGGGCATCTTAGACGTAACGATACGGGACCGAGCCGGGATCGACTTGGGATGGAGGGAGACGAGTGTGGGTCCTGAGAGAATTAAAAGGATTGGTCAAATGCAAGCTATTCATGTACTGTGTCAGTTCTAGTAGTTAGTCACATTTCCTTTAGTTTAGAGCCTTCGATTGCTGATAGAACCTGGATGAAGGCCCATTCATTCCCAAGATTTTTTTTGTGTAATTTGTATGATTCTAACATAATTAGGATGTAGCAGAATGATTCTAGAACTTTAAAAAAAGAAAAAACCTTATCATCTAGGTAGATATATCCAGCATCTTTGGACCACAACATAACATCACGCCTTGTTTCTCCGAAGGGTTGGGGCCGAACTCTACTTCTAATTTCTGAACCCATTTAATACTAAAAAGCATACGTTCAAAAGTTCCCTATAATTCACCAGCATTTCCTACAGATCTCCCCACCAGTCGCCACCAGTCGCCACCATGTCGTACGCACTAAAGCAGCTCAAAGCGGTGTCATTGAGCTTTCAACTATTCGGCGGGAAGCTTGCCTATCAAGCCGCATACTTGACGAATTCCTTCGTCTTTTTCTTAAGAACAGATTACTTACAATGTTTAGAAGATATTTCTACTGTTTAGTGGGGTAGTTAGCGTTTATGAAGACTATGGTAAGAAGAATTCTATTTAGTTTTATTTTGGAGAAGTTTTCTGATTGACAGCGCTACATTGGAGGGTGAAAACACGACAGGATCATGCTGGAAATACTTAGATAAAAATATTTTATTCCAGTGTCAAAGGTAGCTAGTACTGAAGTCTACTCAGCCTATTGTCATGTAGTATATTGTCTAGTGTTGCACATGGACTACACTGTCATGCAACTTCCAGGGTTACGGTCGATCGATCGCAAAAAAGTTATCATCATCCATAATAGTTGTAGGAACGAAATTTCACTAAAAAGCCTCAAAGACTCTTGAAAAGCTTTACACAACATAATGTTGATGGGTTGACTTTGCATTATAGATGCATAGTTGAATCTTCAAGGTAGAGTTGAACAAATTTATGCTTTACTCGTTGGGAGACCTATTTTCAGCAGTGGAACTTTACTAAAGGCTAAAATTATGCTTATGTAAGTCTACAAGTTAGATATTACAAAAACAAATCTATACGAAAGGCGCATCTCACATTGATAGTTACTTTCAATTCAAATAACTCTGCTCACCCCACACCACATAGCAACACCGACTCACACGAGGACCTAACACAATAAGTACTAATATTAAATATTGTAGTTAAGGAACGCGCGATTTGTTGTAAACTTCCATTACACGTGGCTTCTTTATAGACAAACATAGTGCCGCGGACGCGACCATTATATTAAATATCTATGGTATAGTTGCTAAGCGAGAATATTATAATAATTAAGAGACATTAGTAACACATCGATAAGACTTGTCCATGCTGTTCTTTTGTGTAGTGTGAACTAGCTTCGGGTTTTTAGCCTAGACACAGGCTAGAACACGATGATCTTGGGTGCTGCTTTCATTTCCATCGTCTCATTTCATTTGGGTCCGACTAGGACAATTTACTATAAGTATTTATAAAAGCGTATAATGTTTTACCCGAAGCAAAGGAAATAATCAAATTCCAATTTTGTGCCTCAAGGCACTATACTGGGTTCAACTTCAATATTGCTTCACTAGTATCTTTGGATTCTACTAAGACGTCGCGTTGGGCAAGCTTGTAAAAAAAGCATGAGAAAATCTGCCATTCAGGTGGTCGGTTGCTATAAAGGAAAATTTATCGTAAAACAGTAACTCTTCAGAGATCAGCTTGGTAGATCAGATACAAGGGTAAGTTACAGACAGACAAAAAGTTATATTCATATCTTCAGAAACACAGAAAAGGATTACATTTCATTTAATAGGATATCTTTCTCGACGAGTCTGGCCTGAGCAAAGAATAAAGATGGCCAGAAGTCCCACACCTAAGAAAAATAAACTTAGCTTATTGAATTTACGTACAATGCAAGTAGCTTCAGACTTTAATGCATGAAGTCTATAAGGCTTTGCATCAGCCGGTTGTTTCTAAGAATTAAATCAAGTACACAATCTTTTAGAAGAGCGTAATGGCTAAAGCTCTATATTATATATAGGGTATGTAAAAAGGAACAGTCGAAAAATTATAGATGAAAATTAGGTTCATACTTGTTTTAAATGGCAAGGTATCTTATACTTTAAATGTACCTTCTACACTTAATTCTTTAGTGAGTGATATACATAAAAATGTATAATTATACATGGCTGGTATACGACCTTGATTTGATCGGCAATATGCTAATGTATGCTATCTTACGCACAACGACCACGCTACATACACAGCTTTATTTACATATACCTTTACATTATTTATATACTTGACCAAATTGAAGATTATATTTCATGGTTTGAACTTGTGGATGGTTGTTGCTACCTAGGTATTTTTTCCGAATTATATTAATAGCAAAAGTGGCCCCTCAAGCATCTAGAATTTGGTAAATATTGAGTTTTCTAGTCACAATTTTTCTCATGGCCTAGCTCTGTAACTTGACTGCGACGATATGGTTCGAGGACACTCTTTTTAGCGCGTAGCTCAATGTTTAGTTCGCATTGAACCATAAAGAAACATGCCTTTGCAATTCCAACGGTCTGATTAGGGCAAAAATACTAAATTGACCTTCCTAACGCCAAACCTGCCAAGAGATTCGCCCTTAACGCCTGTCGGAAGCAAATATTATCACCATTGCAAACCATTTACATTGTTTCCGCATATTACACGATGGCGCCAACACCTACCCTTGAGACCTGCTCACCTCCCGACCAATAGCGTGACGGTACAGACTCAAATAAAATCCATAATTGTAATAACTATTTATAATTCTGTACGAGACATGAGATAAGCAGGAGGCGCCATAGCTCTATAGCGGACTATTATTTAAATAAGTGCCGCTTTATAAATATAGTATGCACAAATAATTTATGGCGCGCCTTATTAAAAGTGCAGGGTATAATGTGGTGAATATTTGATTAATTAATAAAGTTGTGACTGGATCTACAGTAACTGCTAACTAACTACTGCTTAGTACTAACACGCCTAGACGGCTTAACTAACCACCAACTGAAATCAGTTGGGTATATGGGGATAATATTAGTCAAATCAAATAGACCAATTTTCTTCCGTCCTTGGTCCCGAGATCGGGTCTACTCACTTTTCACGTTATTTTGTCTTGGGTTGGCGGCTCTGGCAATTGGGCTTTCTTGAGGTCTCTTTTTATATTTGACCACCAGGTCATTGGCGGGCGGCCACTTTCTCTCTTTTGTTCTGGCAGATTTAGTGCAATTTGTACCACATGATCTTTTTTTTTAATCTTAATTTAAGGAGTTTGGTCAACAAGACTTGTCGCTCCGTAAGGCTTTCTTATAATATAAATAATACAGCATTTTATAAATATATTCTTTCGATCTTCATTTCGTTTTTTAATGTGTCCATACCATCTTAGGCGGTTGAATACAATACTAAATAAAAAGTAGAAAAAGCTAAAGGTGGAAAGTCACCAAGGAAACAAATAGAGTAACCGGAAACACATTCGAACGAAGCAAGTTCATAAAAAGGCTTGTTTAAACTACTGCAACAGTATCTGCGATCCTTCCAAGGACCCGAAAAACCAAATTGAATTGTCACTCACACTTAAAACATGATATCTACATGTATGTAATAAATTACAATACATAGGTGTGCCTGTCTATGTATTCGTGCAATCTGTGATGTCACTCCAAAACCTGTCAGAAAGATCGGCATCATTTTTTTAATAGCTTAGAAGCTTGTCCGTACATGTTCTCTTGTTGATTTGAAAAGTTGTCATAATTAAACGTTTTTTTAAGGATAATGATGGGAGAATATTAACCAATTGTAACATGAAACTATATTAGCTAACAAGTAACTTATTCCAAATTAGAATCATCTACATACTTACCCATTTATATCACCGCACAAAAACAATTGCATGAAATCAAATAAAATGTTGTCTTTTGGAAATTAGATAAATAAGACCTCTGCAAAAAGACGACCTCAAAGCAGCTACCTTTTCCCATAGTCAAAACAATAAAACCAAATCATCCTAGTTTTCCAGTCTCTTGCCAAAATCTTCTACTACCACCTCTTCCAGCCTACCTTTCTTGAGTGGCATAATATTGATATCATGGTGTCTCTTGTCCCCAGAGCATGGCGAGAGTACAGAGGATGCCAGGAGGACTGACCACGAGCGGCTTGTCTCCGGCTCCCTGGCTACTGACGGAGAAGGTATATCTTAATTTTACCACTTGTAATAGAGGTCGCGGTTAGAACCTGGATTTGGCTGGCACAGGAGCATGAGATTGATGATTGGCACAAGAAAGAAGAGGCTTACAGAGTGGGTGAAGTCGGGCTATGGATGAAGACGAACAATAGTGATAAAACTGGCCAGAAGTTGAATGTTAGACTCCGTCTATTAAAACTGCAAAACCTTGTTTAAGTTCACCGAGAGATTGCCATGTGCCCTGGCCCCCGCAAAACATTACGTTATGAATGCCACCCTGAGACAAGGTTTACCCATCTTGTTTGTCCACAACTTTAAACTAATGCTAAGACATGGATTCCTGAAGAAAGAGAGATAGAAGTCTTTTTAACAAGAATGTAGAATTCCAGTAGTTTGGTAACAGTCTAGAAAAATGAAGCGAAAGTTCTAGTACACTACGCCACATATGACTAACATGTAACTCTACTTACTGTGATGGCGTAAACGGTGGTTCCCCGAAACCCATTTACTAAAAGAACCACTAAACAAAATCCCACATTCTCCTGTATGTACATCCACCTACCACGCAAACACCACCAGTTAGCTAAGTGGTGTCCCAAACCCATGTCTGATGGCGGTAACCTTGACGATCGATTGCGCCCGCCACGACGGCGCCACCCCATACCACGGCGCCACTACACTCGCCGTGGGATCGAACCGTGATGGTATTGTCTTGGATATATGGTGGAATTTCGATGGGTTTCGTAATACACTTTGTTTTTGCAATGTTGGAAAGGAATTTGAACTTGTTTTTTGGCTGTTCTTGAAATACAGTGGCTTTATTTTGATAGGAATCAAAACACTAAACTACATCCTCGTGGGATATATTTTCTTGTGGGATAGGTTGTATGATTTTCAAGAATTTCTTTACCGATTCATGATTGCCGAAATTGGCGCATAAATTTCTTGATCATCTGAAGTGTAATGAAATGTGTGCATGGCTTGTGACTAAGCTACGCTTGTCGCGGTTGGTCCGTGGATGGGTGACCATGTTTACATACCCCTCCGTGCCTCGGAAACCACAGTAAACCGTGGCTGTCATTCGTGGACCTTTGACAGTCGTTGCGGGTAGTCCGAAGCCCGTATGTCTGACAACCAGTCTTACCAAAGAGTATCTTATTACCCCGTAAATAGATTGTGAAGGTCAAATAGGCAGTCGCTCCATGTAAATACTGGTATTCAGCTGTTTCCGGTTAGACTGAAAACCGACCACAACAACGTTGGAAAAAAGCTATGCAGATAATGATGAGCCGCCCAACTATATTAACAGACAGGGATGTGTGGTCATCATTGTATCCATGAACAAAATATCGATTTGTTGCAATAAATAAATGATTAAGGTATTATCAAGGGCAATGCGACCATCAGACACATCGATTTCTATGTATTAATAGACAGTTTAAAAAAAATTGTAGAAGCGTAGGAATTGTGAAGCTACTGCTATCCAAAACTTCTATTACCAAGCTTACATTATTGGAATAATTGTGAAGCTACTGCTATCCAAAACTTCTTCTATTACCAAGCTTACATTATTGGAATAATTGCTAGCGTGGGTTCTTCTTTGCATTATTTTGTTTTTGGCGTTCTTCTAATCACCCTTATTTATAAGTCTTCTACAATTTGCCTGTTATTTCATCATAATACTTTCATCGGTTGAATATTACAGCAACATCTATTTCGAAAACGACAATGACTTCATAGGATCGGATGCAAAAATCAACACTTCCAGTTTTACAATTATTTGTCAAATTTTGGCATTCGTCTATAGTTTTAAAACAATAGGTTTCTATCAGCACTGGCGTCATGCTTCTGGTTCAACTGAACTGTCCGGATATATCGGTGGTCGTCATCTGGCATCGAACGGTAACGGGGAGCCAAGATTTGGAAATGTGATGTCAGGGAACTGAAATGTATAGAACTATCTGGATGGTTGTATCAGTTAGGTCTAGCCGAATTGATAGTTAAGCGAATGATTTTACTTGGGAAATTATTGGAAGAGTTGTTTTATTACATGTATCTTTGCGGTTAGAGGTCATGCAGGGGGTTTTTCTAGATTTGAATTTGTAAGTTCTTCCTAGAGGCACTGATAATCTATTTCTGAACATACTGAGTGGGCTTGTTAAATTACTCGGTATCCTTAAGATGGATAAATTACAAGTTTATTAATATTCAATTGCATTTTATTTAAATGTCTCTCTATGGTTTGATGGTTTTCGTTCCTCATAAAAAAGAGTCTGAAATATTAATTACACTTAAACCTATTACTTGTACATTTCCTCCTATTAACCCCATCTTCTCCTCTTTTCAGAACGCCAGAGCTGGGATTCAGAGTGGTGTCGGCTAGCGTATTGGGAGCTGACCCAGCGTGTTGGTCGTCAGTTCGGTGTCCGAGTGAGGGCAGTGGACGTGTTTGGAGGTGGCGGTGGGGCTTGTGGGTCTGGCAGACATGGCCTGTGTCTGGATGCCTTGGACCAGAAGGGGGATGCACCACAGGTTGAACAGGTTGGTTTCAACACTTTTATTGTTCTTTTGACTACTCTTACGAAGTTTTTGTAGTAGGTAATAGAGATAATATTTGGCAGGATACAAATACGTTAAATAATGATCTTAATTTAAACTGTAGGTGAAACGAATAAACACACATTTTAAAGACTGGATGACTCTTGTTTCTTGACCTAAAGTTGAATATTATCTTGTACTCAGGGTATTGAAGAAGCTGCTTTCACCAAGCCTTCACAATATTGAAACCTCGTGAATGTGTACCTATAAGTCAGATTGTAATTAGTAATTAAAACCAAAAGTCTTGGCGATTACAATGGCAGTAGATAGCTACATTGATTGAGAGTAGGAAGGCGACGCGATAACCTGCGATAACCTCTGTGCGAACACTGAATCTTTGTTGGACTTAACGCGATATTATAAGTGATTTTGAACGATTTTAGCAAAGAAGAAGGCAGAGTTTGAAGTATAGTAATAATCAATAAACACGATTGAAAAACATTTATCTTTCTTCTGAAGTAGAGAATTATTTGTAAAAGCTAGATGATAAGTCAAATTTTATCTTTTTGGCCGGAAAATAGGCGAGGCGTGATAAATTGATAATATATATTAAATTATGCACACGAAGACGATAATTACTATAGTAACAGATGTCACCTTCTTGTCTGATTAGCAAAGAGTCTTCACCTTTCTTTTGACTTTTTATCTATAAGATTAGATTAAGAAAAAATAAAAAACAACGGATAACTAGAAAGTTGACAACGATACACTGACGTGGAATAACAATCACCCTTTACATTTTGAATACAAAACTGATAATATTTTTTTCTTTAATTCCAGGTGCGAAAAACAAGAGCAAAGATCGGCCTAGGCGTCACCCTGTCCCTAGAATCGGATGGGGTGTGGCTTTACAACCGGAGTCAGGAGCCTGTCTTTGTCAGCTCCCCTGCCTTAGACGCTGCAGCTGCCAAGGCCCTCCTTGTTTGGAGGGTGGCTCCAGGCCACTGTCTCTGCATCTTCGACCCCTCTTGCCCTCCTCCTGCAGTTTCACTGCCCCATATCGGACCTGTAGATCCCAGGTCGGTGAGGATCTCGTTCGCAAAGGGCTGGGGTCCTAAGTACTCAAGGCGGGATGTGACGGCGTGCCCCTGTTGGCTGGAGGTCCTACTGGCCCCCCCAAGCTGACGCAAATAGAGTGATGTGGATTTTGTGTGGCTATTTGATATTGGGATGTTTCGGAGGTCTGTTTGGTGGTTGAATGGCCGGGTATTGTCAGGATTTTACAGTTGACTGTGCAATGTTGACAATGCTTAGGTGAAGATAGATTGAAGGCCATTTTACTCATGTTCAAACTGATTTTGTTATACAACAGCTTAACAAATGAACCAAATTAATTTTCTGTCTCCCCCAAAACAAATAGTCACATAAACATTATGAACTAAAAACAGTGCAAAACGGACCAAAAAGTGAAGTGAACATTTTCTAATGAACTCAGTGAAGTTTTGTTTATTGGACATTATTACTTGTACACTCATTGCCATGGAAAAATGATTGTCTAGAAATATAATTAACAAAAGCAATAGGGGATCTGCTCATTCCCTATAAAAAGTGGAGCATAAATATACATACTTATGAAGTAGCTAACACATAGAATAAATAATAGTTTTTTCTAGCTGACCAGTTTTTCGGGGCTTTGAGTGTATGCTGTGCTTTGCACATAGGTATGTAGAACTCAGAACTGGGTGATTTTTTTACATCTAGTTGGGTATGATGGTACATTTTTTTTTGTTATCATTATGGATTTGTTACTTAAATTATTACCCATTATGCCGTTATTAACTTCTTAGAGACTTATTATACTAGGCTAGTCTACTTGATACTTGGCTTGATACTTTTACACCATATTGAGTATAAAAGTATCACACGGCAAAATGCGTACTTTTTTAAACAGTCATTTTTGACAATTACCATAATAATGTAAATATGCAGGTGGTTAATGTGCGTAATATTTAAAGGGGCCTTGTTTCTTGGAATGACCGGTGTTTGTTGGTTATTCAACAATTTTGGTACAATCGAAAAATCTGGGGAAATCGTAAGATATAATTCCATTATTCTTTCGTTTTATCATTCTATCTCCATTTATTGGATCATTTTATCTATTAACGTCATTAAAATCATTACTCCTTTTTCAAAGTGCCATTTTAGCTACTCTCTTAGATTGGAGCTAGCCAATTTAGTTGTGGAGTACCTACTTCTACTTACCCCTAGATTTTCCAATTGTAGTATGACTGGTTTTGAGGCCTTAACATGTGGTGTATAGTCAACTATACAAGTTTTCTAAAATTGTACATATTGTATAAACTCGGCTTTAAGACATGCGAGACTGTATATATAATGTTACATATATGTACTATAAATATTTGTAATTAATTATTTATAATTATGAAATATGCCTTACCTTAGCAAGTAAATTATATAAGAGTTAGTATATAATTTCAACCATTTTTTTACAAAAAAATATACATTATTGAAATATTATTTGACACAATATTTTGTATTGGAGAATTCGTTTAAAAGTGAAGAAGGCTGTGTGAAAAGCATTTTTATTGACTTCAAATGGAAAAAAAATCAAAGGTCAATTTTGAGAGAATTTTAGTTATCTTGCTTTTATAACGAAGAGTGTTGAAAAACTCACTCAATTTACCTTTCAAGAATAAGTTAAGAACAAATCAAATAGTTAATAAATACAGATTATTTAAGTTCTCTCAAAAAAGATTTCAATTTATCTCAGTTTTTGTGAGTTAAGGGAGCAACATGGAATCGCTTAGAGTTTTAAACAATTTTAAGTTTAAAATAAAGATCTGCCGATATAATACTTTTGTAAAAGTGCAATCTTATTGAATTAAATAGTTTTAATAACAGATAAAAATGTGCCTTGCGTTATAATGAAATAATAATATAATTAATGGGTTATCCTGAGTCGTGTGTAAGTAACAGTCAATTTCACTGGCCTATAAGAATTCTATACATTTATATACATAATATGATTTTTATTGTGAAGCCTGCTGCCTTCTATAGCGTAACGTAGAGTTTGTAGAAAAGAGTGACACATTTCATAATTGTGTCCGTTATACAATTTAAAAACAGAAAAATTGTGAAATCGAGATCATCTTACAAGCATTTTTTTTTACATACTCACATACCAGATAGTTTAAATAGCCCTATATTACGCTCTAGTAGTCAGCAAGCAAAAAATCCTCGAATTTAAGTGTATAATCGCTTAGACAAAGTGATTGGACAATAAGAAGTAAAATCTAGTCTACGTAGCAACTGTGCTTTGTCGTTGAGTTGTCGCCGTGAGTCGGGCCAGTTCGGACGATAACGGACGTTAAAATGTTTGTCTATTAGGTTTTTGAGTACAATGTGGGCAGCAAATAATATTTATTTACTCAGATTTTTATTTATTTTCTCGATTGTAAGTGAAGTCCATCTTTGAAAAAGTACTTAATAAAAGTAACCTTTATAAAATCAGGACATATATAATATTGTGCTACCATTTGAAATATGGATGCATTCACATCGTAAAAAGCCACTTTATGCTCAAAATTCTGTAGAAAATTTAGAAAAACATGTACTACATAATGCGAATGGCAGCTTGTTCACAGTAAAATGTATTTTAAGCAGTCACAAAAGCATAATTATGAGTTATTTATTAATGTTTTGGGTAAAAGCTGTTTAGTCATTGCATTAGACTGATGTAGCGCCTTAAACAAAATATGTTTTGACGTATTTTTAATTAGTTCGACTCTAATCAAAATTTTTTTTTTCTGTGCATTTTAATTTTAATCAAAAATAAGTTTTTATACTTACATAAAAAAAAAATGAACGTTTCTTTGTTGCGTGCATTCTGTTTAAGTTATTTTTTTGTAACCAGTTTTTTAAATCATTTATTTATTTCCGTAAATACCTAATTAAAAATATGTCAAAAGCTAAAATAATATAAAATTTAATCATGTAGATAGTAATTGTTCTCCCTGATTCGCCGGTAAATTGTTGTGAGTTTGACTGAGAAGATGGATGAGATTAGGTTAGGATAAATTATAAATAAAAGAGAAATATTTTTAAAACTTTCGCCGTTTCATTTGATTCTTGAATTACATCAATTTATTTACACAAAGACCAACTAACAGGACAATACGGAAAAGTGAAGTAATTTATGGAAAATAACGAATAGTTGAGGAACTACAAATAAAAAAAACACAAGTCTTATTGCACAAAACACACAAATACAAGAATAACAAAAATATTTACAATCATTCGTGGTTTTTTATTAACTAGGAATTACTCTAATTTCTTGAGAGTAGTATTTGGTAAGAGGAAACAGGCCATTCCGCACACTGAAACAAAATAAGGTTAACGAAATTAAAAACAGCGCCATCTACTAAAAATTAAGGTTACTGCTACGTCCAGCTGAAAGAACAAGCATTCCTATGGTCGGTTGGACTTGAACTGACTGATTCGATTAACTCTAGGTAGAGGGCGTTAGGTGATGTTTTTATACCACGCTTTATGTAACGTTTTTCTTGACTTATTTCTTTTCCTGACAGTACAATAAACAATGAATAGACATAATCCAAACTAAAATTATTATTATATATTTTATTTTATATATGATGGATTGTATGATTTCAAGCTAAAACGACTGAACCGATTTTGATGAAATTTGGTACATGGATAGAGCAGGACCTGGGTTAGGACAAATACTACTACTTTTAATCATACAATTTTTATCCCGATATGCCTACGGGGTCGAGATTTATGCGTTTAGTCTTGAATAATGAGCTTACCTGCTAAAACGAATCCTATAGTAATAAAAGGCGGAAAGCATCCGTAGTTTATGAGTGCGGGGAATATGACGGTGCCCGTGATGGTACCCAGACGACCGCTCATGAGGAATGTAGCCATTGCCATTACTCTGAAAAAAATATATAATAATTATTGATCTACTCCTTGATTGATATGCATTTTGCAATGGTCTCTGTAACACCATGACCCATGAGGCTTCAAGGGCTAGTGAAAATCTTGGGCGTTCATTCGATTAATCGTGTCTGGTCCCCAGCGTGGTTTGAGCAGACTGGATTATGTGCATTTCGTTCATTGATTCATTCATTACGTCATAATGAATACCTACTAGCGAAGTTCTTGATTTTTCTAGGAGGTAAAACAGCTAAGTTAGAGATCTTGGCCGGGAAAAACTTTGCTAGCAAAGACACCTAATCCTTATAAATTTGTGACCAACAACAAGTGACAAGCTACTTTTATCCAGATCAATTTGGATTTAGATACCGATGGTCCGTCCGGAATCGCAAACGCCAAACATAATTCACAAAAACTGATAACCAGAAAAAGCACTGTCCTCTTACCTGAGCGAAGTAGGAAATAACTCAACGGTGATGCTAGACAGTGAAGCACCACAAAGCGAGGTGAAGGCAAGTGCAGTGGTTACCATGGCTACGACGCCGACTGCACTTGTGCCCAAGAATGGAAGCAGAACTATCAGGAACGCACTGGTGACGCCGCAGAACCCTGATACCAGACGCTTGCCACATCTGGAAGAAAAAAATTTAAAGTGCTGAGATCTGTGAAGATGGTGCCTACTCCATGTTTTAGTAAAGCTTTTTCATTGAGGTTGTTTTGCCAAAGAAGATATTCTTATATTAAGATATCTTTATAATTGTTATTCGCAAGTATGAATAAGTATCACCATATCGATCGGTACTGTGCTTCTCGTCTTTATGTTGACAATTTAGATTTTAGACATAATATCTACTACCTAAAATATAACCTAAATAATAACCTTATTACGCTAATCCAAACCCATGGATAAATCTAGACCGTAGTTTTACTAATGCGCTATGATATCAAAATCCGTTCTAAAATACAATAAATTTTGATATCTTACTTATTAACCAGCGCTCCTCCAATCCCATACGTCAGCACCGACCCAGCTCCAACGAATGCACTCTGAAGATACGTCAGCATATCAGCCACGATGGGGACACACACGTCATCCACAGCCACAGGTGTGGTGGAGGGAGCGATGGCAGAGCACAGGCCCTTGGCATCGTTGCTGATCATAGCTGCCAGTTGAGGGTACCAGAGACGAATGGTGTTGGAACTAGAAGTAAAGTTGAATTAGATTCATTATTGGTCCACGTACACTCCCACCTATTCTCTATGGGGGCAGAAACTACAAATCACCACCTACTACGATCCCTACTTACTCCTTTTGCTTCGTTTAGTTGTTCTTTGTTAGATCAAGTATGAGCGTAAAAAAAATTCGATGTAGGACGGCGAGTAATGGGTAGCTCGCTGTCCGGTAAAGACCAAACCCGGGTCGATGGCGGGTTCTGTTCCATGCGCGTCTCAAAGAGATGTCAGCACCAACTGGTGGGGTCCGCAAGGGCCGATGCCTGCCAGGGATGCGGGTTCTCGAAAATCTATTCTCATCATGAAGAAATGCAGAAGTTTTGTAATGCTAGGATTAATTGGTATAAATGGTGCAATGGTTATTCTTAATTAACTGATAATTAAAATAAAGAGCTGGATGCCACTTCAACTGTTCCCAGCAATATCTGCTTCTAAACCGCTTGGATCCACGCAGAATCATACAGGCAAGAAAATTGACCCACATAATAATAACGACTAACGTACATATGTTCAGGAAATTCTGCTAATAACAGCTCCAAACTATTGACAAACTAGTAACATGACAATGTGGAATGTCGGACACTTGTTTTTAATTGACTGGCCCGTGAATTCAAGAGCTAATTTAAAGATGACACTGAAGTTGGACCATCTGTCAGATGTTCAGACTTATAATAATGGCTGATATCGATTTGACAATGGCATACGAGCTTTTACATTTAGAAACCTTACACGAAAAATGAAGATTATTTTAATCAACAGCTTCGCCAATTACTTTATAACGTTGCCACATAATTATCTATATATTTGACATTCATTTGGACCCTGACTATCCCTTTCATATTTTTCTTGTAATGTGTCACCACATCAAGAATGTGATAACATCTAGGATAAAAATGAGGGAATCACCACTATTTTCTTTTGTGTATAAACGGAAACCTACCCGAACATGCAGCCCATGTGGATGGTGCACATGAGGAACAGCCACTTGGCGTGCGGAGGTCTGAACAGCGGTGACAGCTGAGCGAAGCCCCCCCTCAGTGCTGCGATGCCTTTGCCTTGCTGCTCGTGCTTTTCTTCTACTAGGACCTTCACCTGAAATTCATGATTACAAAAGCTTTTAGTATTTTGAAACTTTTATCAAAAATTCTTCGTTGAATGATTTGTAGATTAGATGGAACACCTGACTAGATAGAACGAGGATACAAGAATATGCTGTAACTGTAGAAAAGTATCCATTGTCTTTAAGCGCTGCTTGATACAAAGAATAGCTGCACATTTCTGCTAATTATATATTTTTGAGAGAAAACGCATAGATAACATGTATTTGAAAACTTACTGGATAATCCTCAGCGGGTTTCCCAGTATTCATAGTGTAGATAATCTTGAAGACGGCCATGGCTTCCTCATTCCGTCCCCTTGACATGAGGAACTTAGGGCTCTCCGGTAGACAGAGGAATGACACTCCGGTGAGGAGTGGCATCAGCGCCGTGGCGAAGAGGAACAGGTTCCAGGAATGGATTACTGGAAATTTTAAATGTGAGTTTTAAAATGCTAACTAAGTGTCAATGGTGTTGCACATGCATGAGTATGCATAAATATCTGACAATTATGATTTCAGCTCACGCTATATCACATTGCCATGCCACTGCTATCTATTTAAAGTATGAAATAAAATAGATGTTCCTCACCAATATTATCTCCAAATATATGGAACTCCCAGTCCTTGGTCAGGATAGCCCAGGCCAGCAGCGGCAGGGTGGTGTTAGCGAACGTATAGAACAGGCTAGTCAGCAGGATGACTCGCGCCCTCAGCTCGGTGCGGTGAAGCTCTGCTATGTAGGAGATCAGGACTGCAAAGGGACCGTTGAAACTGGGAGAATGGAAGAAACTGAAGTAAATGCTTTGAACTATAGGTATTTATTTAATTACAAATATGGATTAAGATTTCTCCAACATCAGTCTATAGCTGAGCCCGCGGCTGGTTATAGGTCTCGACAATAGAGTCCAGATAATATGTAACATTGCAATTAGGGGAAGACACTAGCTCCTGTAATACAGTGTACACTAGCGCAGGAGCTAGGGAATTCATAAAAATGTTTGTATAATTTATGCCAATAAAGATTTTTATTTATTATTATTTATAGATATACGGTAAATTAACAACAGGATTGCCGGATTATATGGAAATAAAAAATAACTGGTGAAATGTGAATGCACACAGATCTACCTACCCCTTCGTTGAACGCAGGCAATGATGTTATGTTGTATGTAAACATGTAAAAAAAGCCAGTTTCACAATTTCTTATGTTCCTTGATTTATTTCTCTATTTGAAAAACTGTGTCCTGTGTGTGAGATAACTTGTAACTACACTCTTACATAAACATAACATCACGCCATGTTTTCCCGAAGTTTGGGCAAAGATGTACGTAACTATAGTGCACCGACATTTGATCGATTATGTTTTAAGTCCCATGTAATAGGTGGCGAGCCTATTACCATCAACCGGGCACGAATCCACACTCCAGGCTGCTACTGAGAAGTTCCAGATATAAACTATATTCATCAGACAATAATCTTGATTGTCAGTAGGTATAAACATAAACAGCTGTAAAGACCTGGCCCCCATAGACGTAGGCGTCCCTATAAAAGCAGGCTAATTTCCGCGAACGATAATCAGAAACCCATAAACAGATAAGGTTGTTTACAGACTGATTAGTCGACAGTGATTAGTAATTATGTGTACTATTAATCAAACAAGTGCACATGCCAAACACTTGTTAGCTAATCAAAGAGTAAACAGTACTTATTGATCGAGTGACCTTGTGACGTGGCAGGGAAACGAGCAGGAGGGCGGGGTCCTATCTAACACTAGGGTTTTAGAAAAGGTGACAAAAGGGACACGACAAATGTCAATTGCCTTCAAAGCGTTCTACAGCGACTTTTATAAGGATTGACAAAGCTGTTCGGTAGCTCATGTCAATCCAATACATTTCTGACTTTTCCATTACAGTTATCGCTGATAGAATATTACTTTGTCTAGGCCCTTAGGGTATTTTGATGATAGAACAGTAGCATACAATCGCAAGTGCAATGGAAATAGAGAAAAGGCCTACGCAATTGTAATACATTTTTCAGAAATGTATAATAGGCTTTATTGGGCTGGTTTAATGTATAATTGACTTTGCAAATAATCTAGATATGTATCTTTCTGTTTCCAACACTTAGTTCTAGGTAATTGTGGGGTTTATTTTTCTAATAGTTTTCCTTCACTTCTCTCTATTAACGAAATAAAGTATATTTAGATGGATAACCCAAAAAAATGGAACCTGTCCCTGCTTCGCACGGATGGCAATATATTAAAACGTCGAGATTTTTCTGTTTTATCTAAGACCAGCTTTTGCTAGCGCCTTCACCCGCGTGGGTTTGAAAACTATCCTAAGGGAACCTACAACCGGGATACAAATAATTATCTTATGTGTAAATCCAGGTTTTAATCCATCTGTGTGCCTATACAAATCCGTTCAGCCGTTTTTGCGTGATTGAGTAACAAACTTCCAAACATTTAAATCTAACCAAACAAGCTTTCACATTTATGATATTAGTAGGATAGATATCACACTCACCTTCAATAATAAGTTTCTCTAAATTATGGTGAAAACCATAAGAAAATAAAAATAGGTGAAAACTGCACATCAAAATCCAATGTGTAGTTCAGAAGAACTAAGTGGTCACACAGATAGTTACAACGAGCGACTGTTTATGCTCGTACTATTGTATAGAAGATATTTATAGAATTAAATTGTTTCGTAATTTTATACCAAAGGATTGTAATCCGTCTCCGAGCTCAGTTGTTACCTGGACAAAACCTAGATACTTGCTTGCCACTTACATCCAACTGTTCGTGGCATATACTTGGCACAATAGGCACAATAAAATCTGTTTCTAATATACATTTATTAGTTAGTACTCTCATAAAAGTCTGTGCCATCAGTTTAAGCACTACCCATTGACGTCAGCAAAGGTAGAAATCGATTTATGTGGTCATATATCTTTCTTCATACAATAAGCAATATTATATTCTCAATAAATTACAAGCCATATAGTTGCTGATGAAATACACAAGTTAATGTTTGTTATAGTATCTGATTGACTGACAACACGTGCTAACCGTAAGACAGCGATTTCAGCCCATTTTTCTATTTGTCTCCTTAAAGTAAGTTCTATCATGCCACTAAACAGGACTTTCACTGATTTGCAATTACTCTGAGAAGAAAGGCCGAAACAAATTCTGAGGTCACAGTCTCTTTTAAAGTCCAGACATAATCTTGGCCAGATCATGTGAGGACCATGTAGATTGGTGTCTGAAGTGGTCTTTTGAGAAAACAACCACACAAATTGAGTGAACCTGTCCAGTCAGTGCATATCAATATTCGATATCAAACAAGTGCATGGCATCAAAACAGAATGGTGGTGTAAGAAAGTTGTATACATCCGACTTGGCCACTCTGTATATTTATACATTTATTTTTCAGGAATACTCACAGGAACCCACTGGCGAATCTCATGACTAGCAGCATGGCGAAGTTCTGGCTCATGGCTGCCGACATCTCCACCAAGCCAGAGCAGAAGAACCCCCACACCATTATCTGTCTCCGTCCCAGGGTGTCCGACAGGAAACCCCACAGCATCGCTGAGGAGATCATGCCTAGAAGAGGATAGGATGCAAAGTTACATTTAATTAACAACTATAAATAGCCGTATTCATTCTTGATTTATACCGTTCCGTACTGGTTTAGTTCATAACATTTGTATACGGGCGGCGTCAGTCTCGGTTATTTTATTGAGGAAAAGTTTTCAATGAAATTATTGGGTATTAGTCGGGAAAATAGGCGTGGTATTATGTTATGTATTATGTAAACTTATGGTGGGTGCCTAAAGAGGTCGAGGTATTTAGCTTTGTTTTCTTAACAATGAATATTCAACTGAAATACAGGAATATTACCAGTAGGAAGATGCAGCCTAGAACTTTCTCGGGTAAACTTATTCACAAAGAGGTTTAATAGAGCGAAAACTAACTTGACAACAACAAAAAAAAAAAACGAAACCAAAATATTCAGAACACCAATTTCTGAAAAATTGCTACGAGGTTGCTACGAGCTACGACAAGCTACGACGTAGCAACACGACCCATGACGTAGCTGCTACGTCACCGCTACGTCGTAGCATAACCATGTTATTCAGTACCTACATTTAATTCAAGGAATGCATATAAGTATGACCCGATTTAGTTGCCATATTTCTCTTGGATTGACAAATAAATTAACTTCTACTGGCTCTCTGCCATTATAGTGGAGAGTGCGTAATGCATACGAACAAAACATGTTATTTAAGTATTTCAGCTTTGTTTTTTATAGCAATTCTGTGTATCTTTTGGCTATCATTGTGCAAGAATGTGTGAGTCATATAGAAAAAAACAGGTTAGGTATAATTGGTAAACAAGAGAAGTAATCTGTTTTTGATAAAATAGTTTTTACGGTATTACGTGTCACGTTTACCTATGCCGTTTAATTTAGAAATTCGATTTAGTGAAACCATTCTAAATGGTCAATTAGTTTTATCAGTAATATGATCTATATAAGTAGTATGATCTACGACTTAACTGAACTAACTTTCTAGATTCACAGATAGATATGAAACTGCGAACAATACACTGATATTCGAAATAACTTGATTTTTTAGATATTAATGAAAAGTATAACATTTTTAGCCAAAGATCCGTCTTTAAGGGGCGTATGGATCGTTAGGCTTATGGATTAGATTTCTACGTGTTTTAAATTTCACAACCACTTTCATACAAAAATATCAAACAATACATTTCCGACAAACCGACCAAACAACACATTTCCCCTAACACTGTGTCCACAATCGTATCACGAAAATAGTGTCAAATTAGCAATACATACAAGAAATTAATCATAAAGTAATTTTACATAACAGCCGTCGTCATTAATTAAATATTTGAGTGGAAACTGCACAGCTTCACATTGTTTGCTTAACTCTGTGATAGGGCTCTGAGCAGGTGATGTTGGTACATATTTATCATCAGTACATAATGTCTAGGAATTGAAATGTTTGTTTGTTGCGAGTTGTTGTCGCAATAAACTATAGGTTTAGAATAGATCACCTGACGGTGAGGTTAATTTGAAAAGGTTTTTCGGAATTTGGTTCTTATGTTCATCTGTCAAGATTTTTTTAAAATCTGGGATTTATTTTTACTATTAGCGGATGAATTGAGGTAAACATTAGCGGGAAGAGCGTGACTCCAGCGAGCCATCTACTCCGTATTCGTGCTTGCGTCCACGCAGGTGTGATAGGACTACATTATGTATTTGCTTTTAAGTATTTTTGTGTAAGCTATTGATCTGAAAACAGCCAGATCGTTGGGGTGCCTTTCCAGTCTATCCTGTAACAATTTTGTGTTGTTCTTGGTCAGTTCAGATGGAATCTTCTTCATTGTCTCTTAGAATTTGCGAAGTCGATAAAAGTAATACATTTTTGGCAATTAAAAATGACCAAGTTTGTAATAAAAATATATTTTCGAAGCTGGAAAACGTGAACGATTACCGCAAGTAGATTAATCATCAAATTAATTGATGTGTCTGATGGAAAATAACTTAGTTATTATTCTCGTTAGGAAATGAAAAGCGTCTCGGAAGTTATAATTATAAACTGTTCTCCTCGTGCGCCCGCGCAAACAAAATCTGGCCAAAAGTATAGTATGTTATGACATTAGCCACGCACGCCACATCGCCACATCACACAACGTTTGTTTAAAAAACAATAAACATAGACTATGTTTATCAAGCGGTGATAGCGAAAAAAAGCATGCAGAAGGCAGACTAGAAATACTACAAATGTGAATTAGTTGGTGTTACGTGACTATGTTTATCTTATGTGTCCAGAAACAAATGAATAAACGAGAATTTGCTGCTTTTTGTGACGTAGCATCTACTTTTGTAGATGCTACGTCACAAAAAGCTGGCATTAGAATTTGTTTCTCAGTTTCAAAACCCATTAACTAAGGGTTTTTGATAATATCCACAATCTCAAATGCAATAAGTCCAATAATTAGTCATTCCTGGAGGTGATTTTTTTTTATTTCATTTCCAAATAAATTAGGTTTTACCAGTCTATTGTTACATATGGGCTAAAAGTTCTGAAAACTGCTTTATTTCATTTGTATTTCAAATTATTATTTGCTATGGAATCATGGTGCCATGTATATGCTAGTCGCTATCTGAGATTGACAAGAGTGATCCTACTGCACATATTTATTTGTTGCAAATCATACTATCTTGTATGTGAAAGATTTATGGGAACATGTTATTGATAAATTTCTTTATTTTAGTGGAAAACAAAATATTTGCCAAAAGAATTTAAGGATTTTTTAATAAATACTTAAACAGGTGATGTCTTGTCTATTCAGTTCGTTACTGTTTATCAGTGTTGTTGGTCATGAAAGGTCCTTTTAAAGACATATGTGGCACATGTAAGAATGTTCGTTTTAATAAATCGTCATATGAAGTGGATTGAATTGAAAAAGCTTGCATTATTCCAATAAATCCTTGCTCAACTAGCCTTGGTTGTTGTGTCATCTTTAATTGCCAGGCAATGTTCTACATGGTCCGCTAAATGACAGGTCTATTAGTTCTGAATAATATGTTGTTTGATTCACCAGTTTTGTTATTGATTTCAATTGAAGAAATAAATAGGCAATGAAAGGGAAAATGGTCATCATCACCATTTTTTTCGTTTGCCACCGGACTTATGAATACTTCTGCCATCTTGTTGTCGTAATCACATGGGAACCTCCTGTGTATTTAAATGTAGGTCATTACTGTGATAAGATTAGATTTATGAGTCGTGATTACCATTCTTCAACGTAGTGACACACCTCCGGATGTTTTGTGATGGCCCAAAAACCATATTAGAGTAACCTATAATGAAGATATAGAGAACCAAATCGTTTACGCTACGATATGCATTTCCATTGTACGTACTTTTGCTGCTACCACCAAAAACCATCCCTCAAGCATCAGCTTACCTCTTTGTTTTTGCTATTACGTTTTTTATTAACAATAAGAAAACTATGTTACGCCAAAGGTTAGCTGATCCCGGAAAAAATCTACTTTCGACTATTTTGGCATGCCTTTTATAGGTCCCTTGAATGAGTAACAAAACTTAATTCTTCATCTGAAAAATATCAGCATTCTACATTTAGACTTACCTCCATAAGTCATGGCTGTGATAGTCCCCATATCCAACAAGCTCAGCCCCATATCACACTGGGCCCTTGTGAAGATATAACTGATGGAGCTAGTAACGGAGACAGCGCTCCAGAAGGCTGGGATGGTGCATAGCATCAGGGCTATGTTGAACCTGCCGTAGCCTGTCGCTGCTATTGCTTCCTCGAAGTCTGAGGGCTCGGGTTCTGAAAGGATGATGAAATGGTTTTAACCAAACTGAGATTGTAAAATTTTAAGTAACCTTTTGACAAGAAGGATTTTGCTAGGATCATGTCTTAGTACAGTGGAGTACTTAAGTCAGTTCTTGCTCAGGCTGTTTTGGCCATAGGAAGTAGGTAATAGCTTCTGCTACTCTTATATCAGACGTTCATGGGCCCATGTGTGTGAAGTTTCTTGCCCGTTCTTCTCCATAAAGATCTACGATTTGGAATGGGCAACTAGCTTCTACTTTCCAACTGATTGACTTTTTGACTCTTCAAAAGTGCCTGTAAATGGTTTAATTGAAATAAATGCTTTCAGTTTGAGTTTTGAGTTTGTGGCAGATGAAGTTTTAATCATCCTCTTATCAAAATCTCGCCTATTACGACACCAATATATTTTTTTTATTGGGATGCTTTCATTTGCCAAATTCAACTCAAACACTTGAAAAACCCATATGCAGAATTCAGTACAAAACAAAGCAAAAACAAAATTACTCGCTTAAATATGCCAAATATATGACGATCAAAACAAAATCGTCTCGAACCGGTCTGGTTATAACCCGAACGCTTGGAACTCTGCCAGTACCCCTGGTCTCTTCGTCCTAATAAATGTCACTCACTTCAGGTTTATTACTGCTGGCTAATTTTAATATATTATGACACTATTTATGTGGCAGTTTCAGGTACTGAAGGTCTTTGAAAATGAGTTTCCAATTGATGAAGGATGAGCGATGCGTATCAGAATAAAGCCCTGAAAATGGTTTGTTCTGAATTGACTGCAGAATCTATTTCAGTAACGCTAAGGTCTTGTAATTTACTGTAGAGTCTATAGTCACAAGTCCGGCTTATTGCGAAGAAATGCTGAACAACGACCCCGAATAGCAAAAATCTGATCTGAGAATCTAGATTCTCAGATCAGATTTTTGAAAGTTAGCTTTGGTGAGTGCCTGGGCCTAACTTTTCCTGATTTAATTATGTCTGTAAATTTGGTTTTTCTAAAAGTTAATGTAGGGATCACTGATAAATACGAACAATATACATTGCATTAATTGTGCATTCAAAACACTGCTAATTTTGTACATATCCAATAAAACTAACCAAATATTGGCTGAAAACACGGAATTATCAGGCTGACGTCACCACTCCCAAAATAAAAGAAGACGTACCTTGAGCCAACTTCTCCAAATTAGTGGAAGATAATCCTGTGACCTTGAAGAGATGATCATGAGGAATCTCTTCAGCAGCCCTCGTCATCTCCGCTTCACTCTTCGCCGTCACCATTTTGAAGTATTTTTAAAAATAATTTTAAATGATAACTGCCTTAATATACCGTATGTCTAATTGTCGGTAGATATTTAGACTATGACTGTGCCAAAAGACCATTCTTGGAGGAGTGAGGTAACATTACAATGATAGTGTTATATATTATGTTTCCGAGAGTTTGCAAAGGATTTGTGCCGTGTGTTTAACAAATATAGTAGCGGGTATATCTCGTTATGCTAACAGTGTCTTAGTTAATATGTATGTTTGGCGATAAAACTAGGCTTTATCTCTGACTTTGACTGTTTAAAATTGGTTTATAGATTGTAGTTTGGTAGCCCTTGGATTGTGAAGGGATTATTGCTATTTTCGATGGCGGATTTAAAGGCGTATTAAGAGCAGCCAATACACGAGACTGACTTATCATAAGCAAAGGACGATCCTATTATAAGGTCACTACTAAAAATATATTCAATCACGAGCCGTATGAACCATGGGATTACCCATTGGGAAAACAATCGATCTTCCATAAAAATATCATGTTCTTAAATATCAATTATTAAACTGCTCTGGGCAATGAATAAAGTTAATCTCAGTCGTGATCTTTTGACCAGACCATTCTGAAAGTACATAACATAACGCCTTGTTTCCCCGAAGGTTTGGGCAGAGGTGTTTCTATACTACATCCACATTTCATCAGTTATGTTTAAGTCCCATGGAATAGGTTACGAGCCTATTGCCATCAACTGCCATCACTAACACTTTGCCCGACCTGGGAATCGAGCCCATGCTCCGCAGTAGCGCTTACGACCACTACACCTACGAGGCAGTCTGATCCCCTACTCATCTACAAAATGGCAGCAGCCTTACATTTGATGACTCCGATAATTGTTGACATCTTGTGATGTGTAAATATTACTGACTGATAGAAATACCTAATCATTTTCATTATTTAATATCGTGTCAAAGTGATGAAATAATCCTAATGAAATCAATTTGCGTGGAGAGGGTTCCGTCTCCATTTTATATGTTATAATAATACTTAGTTATTTTTTGTTTTGGATACCAAATTAACTAATGACTAGCTGCCAAGGTAGCAAAAAAAAACTCTCAAAGAAAACTAAAAAAAAATGGAGCAATTATGCAAAAAGGTAATAGCAAATATGGTGTACCTAAAGTAACTACATCGTCCTGTGTATAAAGCTATTTAATTATAATTTTTCGAATGCTTAAAATTGTAAGTATAAATTAAACGGACCCCTATGTTTCTTTATTATTTGAGGATTTCAACACGAAAAATTATCGTGCCATAACAACATGAAAGTTTCATCATTTATCTTTGCAGAAGCGACTTTGTAGTCAGGGTCGTGGGCTCGATTCCCGCGTCATGACATAAATATGTGAGGTTGTGCCTCCAGATACAAATATGTGTGACAAGTCTGGATGTTTCTGGGTGATTTGTAACTGTAAACAGTTTAATTTCAGGGGCAGCATGAGCTTATATTCGGAATAATTCCTGAAGAAAATATGGAAGTGGAAGCCTAAAAGTAGGTAGTTTGTAAGGCCACTAACAGTGGACTTCTAATTTTACATAAACAGCTGCCGCAAAGGAGCATTGTGTCATATTTAAATTTACAACTAACGTAGAAACGGTGTGCATACCGGTGGTATACAGGGTGACATACATCGACGCGCAATCTGTTATCATGGATTCTTTGGTACCTACATGATATTTAAAAAAAAAAATGCTTTTTAATACATTTTGACGGCGTAGATGTTTCACAGAAAAGTGCAGTATTTTCTCTGAAACAGCAGATTTCTACGCTATAGGGTCAATAATCACGTGCGGAATTCATGGTTAAAATTTGCGCGCCGATGTCCCTCCCTACCACCCTGTAGACGGACGTGTTGTTAATATTAGTTCAAATGAATAATACAAAGCTTTGATCAGTATGTTTGAAAATATTCAAAAACTTTTAAAATTGTGTGCAAATTAGCCAAAGCGCTTAATATTAGCAATAAAATAAAATCAGCTGATGATAAAATAAAAATGACCTGGCAAATAATAAATAATGAAACAGGTAGAATAAGACAGCGTAATACTGAATTTAATTTAGATACTGCAAACGGTTCTATCAACTCAGATGTAGAAATCGCTCAGGAATTTGAAAACTTTTTCGCTAATATTCCTGTTAAAACTACTGAAGCTTTAAATTCCTCACCCGCGCGTTCTGCTGCCTTACTCAGAAAGAATGTAAGGGCATGCTCTTTGGAGTTTAGGTTTCAGCATACCAACCCCCGAGCTGTTTTAAAAGCTTTTAAAGATCTTAAAATTAAATCAACAGAATATCTTTGGGGAATGTCTGTAAAAGTTTGTAGAGCTATTATCGAAACCATTGCGCCCTATTTAGCTTTCATATTTAACACCAGTGTAGACCAAGGAGTCTTCCCGGATCCCATAAAACACAGTAAAGTAGTACCGTTGTTCCAATCCGGTGATAGTAAAGAACCCAAAAATTATAGGCCTGTTTCAATTTTGCCAGTTCTCAGCAAAGTGCTTGAAAAGTTGATTCTCAATCAAATGTTACGTCACTTTAATAAAAATGCCATCTTTCATGAACAGCAGTACGGTTTCACCAAAGGGCGTTGTACCACTGACGCTGGTATCACCCTAATAAAGAACATTTTTAACGCTAGGGAAGAAGCAAAAGATGCCATTGAAATCTTTTGCGACCTCTCCAAGGCGTTCAATTGCGTATACCATGAGACACTTCTGCTGAAACTGGAGCACTATGGGATTAGAAATACAGCTCTTAATTTACTAAGATCGTACCTGAAAGACAGAAAGATTAAAGTTAAAGTAAATGGCATAAATTAACTTTATTATCCTCTCATCATCACAAACACACTTAATACAGACTGGTATCTGTTTTAGTTTAAACCAGTAAAATGTCCCACAACTTCCCTAAGATGTTTAGAGAAATAAAGTTTGTTTTTGCCTCACCTTGGCGGTGGCCTCTCTACTTTCTTTCTAGTTCTCTCTATCTAACGCTAGCACTTTTCGAGTCTAGTCTTATTCGAAGAGGTCAAACACACCTCTTCAGTTCGTTTTTTTTAATTCCTGAATAGGCCTGCTCTTGACCTCCATCACGCCTGATGGAAAGCGATGGATGAGGCTTATTATGGGACGAGCATGCCCGGAAAATACCAGTTTACTCTTGCTTTGAAGGAAGACGGGTTAAATGTGGTAGGTGATACAGATGGTGGCAGAGACTTCCACACTTTGGTTGTGCGCATAATGAATGTGGAGGAGAAGCACTGAGTACGATTGGTTGGGGTATCAACCAAGTGCGGATGGTACCCCGCAGTACGTCTGGTCGTCCGTTAGTAAAAAGGCGATGGTGGGATAGGTAAGGTCATCAGAATCAGATCTTTAAGGATGTCCCGAGATATGCACATAAATATATAGATTAGCCCGCAAAAATTGTAGACATGTCTAATGCCTTTAAACGAGCAATTCTTGTATATTTATATATATATAATCTGAATCTCGGAAATGGTGGCAACGATTTTCATGAAATTTAGTATGCAAGGGGTTTCGGGGGCGATAAATCGATCTAGCTAGGTATCATTTTTAGAAAACGTCAAACCAAAAAAAAACCGAGCAATGCTCGGTAATACCAGACAATAATATCAGTAACGGGCGATCACCTCCTTCCATGCATCACACAGATAAGTACATTACTACACAATATCCACGTGCTGCGCATACGCACCACAAAAACAATTACGTTACATGCAGATAACGGACAATGACCGCATATTTTAACACTTTACAATGTCACTGTAATACATTGTAAGGAGTTAAGTGAATGAGGTTCTGGGGGAGCCATTTGTAATGTCATTCAGAGTATCATCATCTTCATTTGCAGCTACTGTCCTGTCCTCTGTCTTTTGTCTCTCCAATGTCTTTCGGTGGCAGAAGATAATTTTTATCCCGCTATATATATTTAAACAAATATAAGGGTGTTAACTCTTTTAATTGTTTTCAACAAGTCATGTAAAAGACTCGGCAAAAACATATCGTGAATAAAACATTTAGGTAATGTTATTGTTTCAGACATGTTTCGCCAAGTTTTGTTCATCTTTTTGACAAGTTTTCTTAATGTTTTAGATATAACTAGTTTTTAACCGACTTCAAAAAAAGAGGAGGTTCTATGTTCGACTGTATGTTTTTTTTTAAATGTTTGTTCAACTATTTCTGCTCCATTTGTGGACCGGTTCTCAAAATTATTTTTTTATTCCAAAGAGTTATACTTCTGAGGTGGTCCCATTGGCACCAAGTCTGATCTGATGATGGAATCCCAGGGAAATCGAGGGCAACCCTCAAATGTATTGTGGTATTAACATTGTTTTACATATATTTCTAAAGCTGTTGAGATATTAGCGTATGGTCATCATCATCTCATGACGCTGAGCTGATGAAGGAAGGCACAAACTTTACCTTCTTTTTTATGTATGCCCGGGCATAACTCCGTCATAATTATATAGACGGATTTGCAAAATTATTTTTTTGTTTGCAAGGGGTTTATACCGAAATGGTCCCATTTAAATTTCATACAGATCTGATGATGTGTTTCGCAGACAGACAACGGAACTCTTATTAAAATGAAAGCAAATAAATATGCATTGTTTTGACCCAAAAAGATGATGAAATCTCGAATTGGTGTGGGGTAGCTACTATAACTAAAAAGTGAAAAATAAAAACCATTTCCAAAAAAAAACCGACTTCCGGAAAAACACTACAAAGTAAAAAATAACTTTAATTTCGGAAGGCGGTGACAAAAAAAAATACATATCCAAAATCTCCGACTCCCGAAATTAAAGTTATTTTTCACTTTGTAGTGTTTTTTTTTTAAGAACTTGTTTTAGGTGTCTCACTCAAAATGCAAAATATATGTTTAATAGCTACATTCGTGTAAATTACCGATAGCAAAGATTGAAGGAGTGTTCTCTGCACACCTAGGTATAGATGCTGGAGGTCAGAAATAAACTAAATTTAAACTAGCATGGTGAGTGTTGCAATATGGCGCCAAACAGTTCATGTCATAGTTACATATATTGGAAACCAGAGCGTATTGGGATTACAAAACAAGCAACGTATCGTTACAGCTGTTTATTTGAAATCAGAATGCCTCTAAAATTCACTGACATCTCCTTTTAAATCTTTTTACATCTACAAACGTCAAATAGGTGGCGTGCTAAGCAACTTCCGGAAATAAAATATAATATTATTTTAATCAAGTTTGCAACCGACTTCCGTTCATTAACCAGAGACGGCATTTTTAGCACCGGAAGTCAGTTGCAAAGATTCTTAACTAATTAAATAAAAAAAATTACAATATAATATGCACCTAATCAACAAGATTTAGTTATTAAAACCAAAAGCTAACACATATTGAAATGCCAAGCTTTTACTAGGGTAAATAAAAATACAACGTTCCCAAGTAATCTATTATTAGACCGAATGCAAACGATATTGAACGGAACTGCCATGAAACAGTGAAACCTTAATGATAGGGGTTGGAGTCTCCTTGGACGTCGCCCTTCAATAAACACATCGCTGTGACAACCTTTAGACTCGCGGTTAAAGTCCATTCGTACGGTTAGCGAAAAAGTTTATACTTAGTAAACAATTTATTTACGCCAATTATTTATTGCTTATTGCTAAGCTTTTTTGAGCTCATTGGGTAATTCTTAATTCGGTAAAACGTGGGTTGCAGATGATAATATCATAGTAATCATCAATTTATGGTTATGATCATAGAGTTTAGATACCTACTATGTATTTAATTATATGAATTAACATAATTTGATAAACACAAAGCAAAGCTATTATTAAGTACAGGTATATAAAAAAGAAAATAATCATAATGCATCAAAAAATAAGTCCGCATCGTTGTCAACGGGAAGAGTGCCCAAAAGGCTGGCAGCATTGCCACGTTGTATGGCAATGCTGATTCTTTGGCCGAAATATAGGCCAGCCCTTTGGTCACGTGAAGAGTCAACCAACCGCTTGGAAATATCTCGGAAAAGTAAGTGGGCACTCGGACCCCATGGCCCTAGAGTTTCAACCCCAAACGGCTCGAATATATAGGTTCCAGTAAGATTGGAATATTTGCGCCGTTTGAGGTTTTCCGCACCTGCAGCAGCCGCCCCAGCACAATTCGCCGTACTAGAAAGATGGGATGGCGCAAGGGTGTCGACACATGTTGCATCCCACACCAAAGGCCGACCTAACTTCCAAGGCATTATGGACATTCCGTCTGGTCTCTTCCCATCGTCGCGTGCCAAGCCATAGGGTTCTAAAACAGCTGGCACCCCGGCGGTGACAAGAGCACGACGGATGATGTCATTGATGCTGGCGTGCCGTGCTATTCGGCCTGCGCTCCTACTGCAGGATAAACCATGGTGTCCGAGGCGGTCAACAACTTCACCGCATTGGCAGCGATGCAGAGCCACGCAAGGAGCGCCAAGACGCAGGCAAGTAGCGAGCCGGAAGGTCGAGTCACTCAGCATGGTGCCTATGTTGGGTGACGGTAGTGCCTGCAGCCAGAGGCCCGACTCCCACTCACCCACAGCCAGAAGGCGAGCAAGCTCAGCAGTATTGGTGGACGTATTAATTAGTTTATTCCGTACCAACCTGCAGAGCGGCTCATCCCACTGTCTCTGGGAAGATGGGTTCACGGGCAGATCTGTATCCGGGCAAGCCATTTTCCAGGCATTCACCGCATCGGTCAAGCACGGCACTTCAGAGTCAACCAGGCAAGGGGCTAAAATTTTCCCAGCCAACTTTTCGGTGCTGTGGATAGAGGACAGGAAAGCCGGTAAGCTGATACTAGTAATTTTACGGACGCCGAGGCCTCCAAACCGGATGGGTAGTGTGGCTTGAAGCCACGCTCGGTCGTCCAAAGCCACATTTAAAATGGATGATAATGAGCTGCGAATAATTTGGTCAATTTTGTCCAAGAGCTGTGGATACTTCCATAAAGGGGAAGAACGTAGAAAATATATAAAATTTGGGCCAAAACAACAGTATGTAATCAGGGTGAATGCCGAGTGTAAATTTATTTTAGAGAGTCTTTCCGAAATATCGTTGAAATTTTTAATTTTATCGTCGATGAATTGAGAAAAACTGTCTTCCAAAATTGGGGAACCTAGGAGGTGCAGTGAACTTTTTTCTAGAATTTTGATATGTGGGGCTATTTCATTAAATTTTTCTAAGGTCAATTGTCTGTCGGTGACGTCAGAGAGATAAATTTCACATTTTGATGGGTTAAGGTCCAGGCCAATGGATTTAAATTGTTGTTTAAGGAGTTGTAGGTCTTTCAAAACGGTGTCTACATCACCTCCTAGCGTTCCATCATCTAGATACCAAACGTTAAATTTTGAATTTAGTTTCTGGATAATGGGATGAATAGCTAAGCTGAAAATGACAGGCCCGAGAGGGTCACCCTGTTGGCATCCTACTGCAGATTCTAAAACATTGTCCTTGTATAATAATTTGGAAGGGTACCTGTAACATTGCCATATAAAACCATAAATTTCGGGTAGTTCTTTTTTGACTTCAGCCAACAAAGTGTCCCTGTTCACAGAGTTAAAGGCGTTTTTAACGTCAACCTTGAGGATGACCTCACCTTTGTGACAGTTTAAAAAGGTAGAAAGTGCATGTACGGCAGCCTCACAGCCCCCTCTCGAGCCAAAACCTAACTGCAGGGGCTGAAACTGAGTTGTAAGTTTTTCGCTGTACAACTTACAACATATTTTGGCTGCCGTACGTCTGTATGTGCACCCAACGGCGATGGGACGAATGCCACCATCCTTCTTTCGGAGGGCACAAAGGTTGGCACCGTATAGGACATCGATGACGGCATCGTTCACACCGCCGGTGAGCATGAGGTTGATCAGGGCCGTAAGCTCCTTCAAAAGCGACTCACCAGCTTCCCCGGCGCCTGAACTCAAAAGATCCTTTAAATGTTGTGGAGTCAGGCCGTCGAGGCCGCCAGCGGAACCACTTCTGAAGGAGTTCACGGCTGCAATCAACTGGGTGGCCGAAACGTTCAAGAAGGTTGAATTTAGGTCTGGAGGGTCGGGGAAGGTGAGACCATCCGCAGGCGCCGGATGTTTGCTCTCCAGAGCTGTTAGTGTTTCTGGTGAGTAAGGCGCCACCACATCGCTGCTGAACAGTATCCTGGCCGCTCCCCTGATGTCACCTTCACTTAATTTGGATTCCACGTGTGAACATATGCCTTTATGAGACAGGTTATTGAATGCAGGTAATTTGGGATCTAAAATAAGGGCCGAATTATTGCAATTATCTTTGATTTGGTTTGTTAAAGTTCTTTTAGTTGTCGAATCTTTTTGAACGTGCAGAATCCTATAAGGGAAGGTGAGTAGTTGCTCCCAGGCACTTAGTGAGTTCTCTTGGGTCGCTAGACGGATACATTGTGCTAAACTTAATGCAACAGACCGTCTCGCGCCACGGGGAACTCTCTTTAAGACCGGGGTCGAATTTTTGAATTTGGCTAACGTTTTCCACAAATTTTGGCCTGAAGTTGTTAATGTTGGGCTCAGAGATGTTGGGTATGTGGCTGGGGGGTACAAAGGTACACTATGAGGTTTGTGAGCCTTGCCATAGTGTATCCGTAGCCCCCGTTCGCCTTTGAAGAAGCGTGGCTGGGAGCAATGGGGACATCTCACCTGCACAGCGAGCGATGTGGTAGGTTGACTAGCACTATTTCCGGCATCGCTACAGCCGGCATTTAACATAAATTAAATAATAAAAAGACTTACCTAAAAGAAAAACAATTTACACTAAACAAAATACACTTAAATAAGACTATTTACACAGATTTAAAATGTCAAATAAAACGAATATAGAAAAAATTGTCTGACACACATGACACTTTAGACGAAGGGCGTGGCCTTGACGGCTAGCGCAGACGTGTGGCCTAGGGTACTGCAGCGCCGCGGCGTCGCGCGTCCAGGTCGCCAGCACCTTTTTTTCTTTCTTCGTCAAATTTTCTGTATTAGGTTCCAATTACCATATTATGATTCGGACGCCCAGGAACAAACTGGCGCAGACTTACAGCTAAAGCCCGCGCGTCCCGAGATTTATTACTGATTCATAACGTTGCATTCAAAAATTGTTTAAAAATATTATTTTACATATTATTCCTGGTTCTTATAAAACTTGCTATATTCAATCGTTTCTGCAGAGATCTTATATTATCTCGTATATGTTAACAATAATTATGATTTTATAATTTTATTTTATAATTAATATTTTATTTCATTGAATGTGTAACCATGGCAATCAATCCAATACCTACTTGATTACATTAATGACAAATAAAAACAACAACATTATTTTTATTATTAAATAATTCGAATTCAATATGCAATAAGTGAGTATAGACAAGAGCATGGATTTGTGACATAACATCGATCCACTCTAATGTGACACCCTTTCACGAGCAAACAATAAGCACGACGCTCGATGCTGTGTTACAAACTAGATGGTGCCAACAAACGAGCAAATGTGTAACATTTCATCGAGCGAGAAAAACGCATCAGGTACTACCAGCAGATCCGACACTTAACGAACAGTAAACGCCAAACAGAAAGTAATGTTACAGGCTGTAACATTCACCTGTAACATACAGTGAAAAAATCTCAAAACACTCTTCGTGTGCATTACTTCTAACAATGTGTCGAGCATTCGCAGAACGTTACAAGGAAATGCCTTTTAAAATTGAAGTTTTGCTTGCACTGTACATAAGAACGTTATATTACATAGATATGCCCAAGGAAATGCTCTAATGTAATTTACCTTAAACTTTAAATGCTTATTAAGAGTTTCAGGTAAGTTAAAACCAAAGAAGAGGTTTGCGTGCTCTGACTACGCTTTTCTCCCTTCTCAACTCTACTACTCCTCCTTCTTATCTTGTGTCTCATTTCCAATGTCTATGTTCTTCTCACACTAAGAATTTGCGTTCTTCTAACAATCGTCTTCTACTCGGTCCTTCTCATACTTTTGACTGTCCATTCTTCCTTTTATATTCAGTCCATTCTTCTTTGGAATGCGCTTCCTCTCGAAATCAGGACGGCCACCAGTCGGTATGAATTTAAGTGGAAATTGCAGAGGTATTTTCTGAACAAATAGCGTAGTCATCTCAACACCTCTGTCCCTTGAATTTGTATATATATATTTATGTATGTATGTATGCATGTATGTGTATTATTAGTTAATAACCTATTTATGTAATATTATTTATAATTCATTATGATATATCTTATGGTTTTTTTCATCATTGTTCCTGTCATCCAAAGCACCAATCTCTTCACCACCCTTGGTTGACTAGCAGAGAATGCCTAAGGCATTAAGTCCACTTTTGTACCTTTTTTGTGTGCGAGAAGTTTAAATAAATAAATAGATAAATTTGAAAGATTTAGATATAAAGCTGGAAAAAGACTAGTACCGAACTAAGGCTTCTTATGTTATTAATTAGAATCAGAAAAAGTCTAAAATAACATGTCGGTATAAGACAATTTGAAAATTTTAAAGGCTTTTTAATCTTCTTACCGATAACTGGAACTAGATAAAAACACCAGCCTCGAGCTAACGCAATACACATGTTCAGACCTTTGAAATCAAAGTTTTTATTATTTAGACGATCCTACTGTTGAGCAAAAACCTCCCCTAAATCCTTCCAGGTATCTTTTACCAGAATTGAAATTAAAGTTGTGTGTTGTGTCTACTTCAGCATTGTTGGTTCCACATTGCATGATATTGCTAATATTAAAACATCTGATTTATTTTTATTATTATTGTTTCCTACGAGAATCAATAACGTAGGTACCATACATGTTCCTGGCTTCTTGCTTTGTGTTCCTAGACAACATTATTTCAGTATCTTATGCTACTTAGTTTAAAAACTAAAAGCACTTGTATTGCATTATCAACTTTTGTAAATTGTAATTGATAATCGATAGATTATTTTACAGATGTTAAATATGCCGACCGTACAACAAATCAGTATAGATATTTGTGACAGAGAAGCCGAACAAAGTTGATTGTTAGTTCCACGCGAGGCGCACATGCTGACGCTACCACACACATGTTTGAACAATAATGTATACCTACTTGCAACACATTCCTGCTTCATTCCCGCTTGTTATTCCTTTAAACTTGCATGTATACAATATTGTCGCCTACTTAGTATTTTAGATTTTATTTTTTTATTTCCTTTTATGGCCGACGGTTTTTTCCACGAAACTTTTGGGGTCATTGACCCCAAAACACTATCGACTAAAAGTGTTATTACATTCTGAAATTGTAATCTCGAAGGCTGTAAGATGTAACAAGTTGCTAAGAAAATGTTAACAGGCGCCTCAAACTGTTATCAATTATCAAAAAAACTGTTATTAGTGGGATCATTCCTGTTGAGAGCAATGGCCCAGTAGTACCGACCACAACTTACGAGTTGTAGGTCGTAGGTTCAAACCCAGGCATGTGCTTTACTTTGCGTAAATTATCACATCACTACTGCGCGTGGTGGATTATGGCTCACTGCCTCTCACAGAGGAGGCCTGTGTCCCAGCGGTGGGAAGATTATAGACTGATTAATTATGCAATTCCTGTTAATGTGAGCTAATAAAGACCAGTAACAAACAGGACTTATAAGCCCATATTTTTAAACCCTCAATAAAATACTTAAGTATAAGAAGGGCCGCCTAACTCTTGTTTAATCAATTTATTAAACCGAAGTGCTCACAGCAATCCATAACTATTTATACTTTTGGAAGTGACGTCTGCATGCTAAAGACATTCACTAATAACTTAACCATGGTGTTATGGCCATGTCTACACAATGGGTTATTATTAACCAACTTCAAAAAGGGAGGTTATAATTATGTTCGTGTGTATGTATTTTTTAAATATTATGTTCATCGATATATTCGTCAATTAAAGACCGAATGTGGAAATTCTTTTTTAATTTGATAGAGAAAGTTTGCGTGGTAATCCCATATTTTTATTAGGTAACTTTGCTTGGGAAGATTTTGAGTTAGCCTCGATAGTACGTATTTAATTCAGGCTGACCTGATTCTATTTAAAATTATAAAGGGCAAAAGTATTTTTTTTTTTCGGAAAATTATGAGACACTTAACGAAGCTAGTTATGTATAGTTTGGAAATATTATTATGGTGGGTATCAAAAAACGATTTAATAACAAACTTAGCTCAAAGCCTACATAGCGACAAGTTTTTGCTGTTTTAAGCCACAAAAACACGAATTATAAGTTACCAATAGGGTATTTTACTTAGATATGAGAAAAATCTATAAATATATTATTGAGATAGCTTAGGCAGAAAGCAGTCGGAAATTGTTAGTTTTGGTTGATGCAACACAATAAATTTTAAATTTCAATTTAGATTTCAGTTTTTTTTTTTCTGTTTTTGAACACCATGAAATAGTAGCCGCCATGTTATTATGTCATACCGCTGTTTAAACTAATCAACTGAACGACTTTTTACTTTAATTATTTTCGTAACCAAAGATGAAATAATATCTTACATTCAGGAACAGCAAACCAATAGAATATTGACACATTTTTAAAATTATAAACAAATATCATACAAAATATCAGCGCATTTGCTTATACAGCAAACTGACGCCAGAGCAATATGGCATCCACTGCGTCCAGCGTTTTCGTCAAATTACGCGCGAGATATGAAAATGTAAAATTTTAATGCATTTTTATGGCACTATTATTCATTTTGTTATTTATGTACACACAGTAAAATACATAGGAGATACGACATAATCAAACAATTGAGTACAAAGGTACTGCCTATTTTTTTTTAGGGTGGTATGGTGTTTTTTTAGTGGTTTATTTTAGAATCTAATTAAGACACTTATCAAAAATGGGTTTATGGGTATTAGTCGACTGGAGATCAATTCAATCTGGACAAATCGTGTTCCAGATTTCCCATCGGAAAAATTACGAACTTGCATAGGGAAAATGTTGCATAAATAAATCCTTTCTTTGGAATCATGTTAACACTTTTTGTACCCTTTGTTGGAATCATGTTATCTGTGGTTGTCTCAACTATACTTTCCTCTTATGCAAACAATCTTATATTAGACCAGCGCGGCAGCGGTTTAGGCTGTGTGTTCAATTCAATTTATTTATTCAGTAACAATTGAGACAATGAGCGCTGTCTCACGGTGGTTGAATTTAAGATTTCTATTAAGTAGCTTATTATTTTTATTCAAGTAGATAGTATTTTTTAAAATAAGTGACATTTACCTTTTGTAACGTTAAGTAGGAACGTATTGTTTCATAATTTTTACCGGAAAACGTCCACTATTGGACATATGTGTCCCCTAAGAGCCCACTTCGACCGTTTCTGTGTTTCTCCCATTCAGTGGATTCCAGCGGCCTTCAACAGGTCATCGGTCCACCTTGTGGGAGGCCTTCCAACACCACGTCTTCCAGTACGCCTTACGGCCCCAGCGGCTACCTGTTCTGCGAGCAATGTGCTCTGCCCACTGCCATTTAAGTTTGTCAATTCTTTTGGCAATGTCGGTTACCTCGGTTCTCCTACGGATCTCTTCATTTCTGATTCGATCACGTAGGGAAACTCCAAACATAACCTTCTCCATAGCCCTTTAGGTAACTTTTAATGAAGCCCACTATAAGCGACCATGTTTTAGTGCCATATATCATCACTGGCTACACGCACTGGTCAAAGACTTACGTCTTGAGACACTGCGGTATGTGAGATAAAAAGTTACTTCCTGTATAGCATAATCAACCTATAATGTTCCCATTGCTGGGACACAGGCCCCCTCTCTTTCCGAGGGAGTGGGCTGTTATCCAGCACGCGGGCCCAGTGCGGATAGGTAAGATGTAACATGTCTTCGAATTTTTGGTTCTAGGGTTTTTAGTTTCCTCACGTTGTTTTCCTTCACTTCCTGTTTAACATTATCATGAATCAAAAATCATGATTGTACAAAAATACTCACCACTGAGTATTGTGCAAAGTAGATGAGTAAACATAGTAAGTGTGTTCATCCGCCTTCATGTTCTTGTAAATGGTCAACAAACAAACAGACACTATGTTTAGAGCGGAAGAATTACTGATTGTATTCAAATTCACCTATTTGTGATCATAATGGTGTAATTCCACTGAATGTGTGGTGTCATAAGGTACAAGATGACAATTAGTTAAAGCAAGAATTTAGGTTACTAGTTTTGTTCAGCTTTGACCAGCTATGTATCTGATCTCCAAGAATACTTTTTTTAGATAGATACATTATTATATCATATTAAAAAACTTTGCCCCTCAGTAGGATAGTGGAGTCTCTGATGATGATGATCCAAATAACAACAATTTATTTGCTTCACAAAACCGATTCGCCACTTTCACGGTGTTATCGGTGGCAGCACAGAGATCACTTCAGGTTCACAAAAGGTAGCGATGGAGAATAGTTTGTGACACAGTTCCACATCCACTTCCGCCTGCCGTTCCGTCGAGGTAGCCCCACTTTACGAGGTTCGTCTTACACCTTCCCATTTGCGTTCTGAGACGGTCCATGGGCTTCCAATTGGACCACAGAAGGTTAAATGAGTTAAATGTAAAGGTGAAAGCGAATATTGCTGATAATTAAGAAAACCAACAGGTCACTGCATTACAGAAACTATTCTAGACTTGCTGTCATTATTGACCTTATTTCTAACTAATAAACCTAGACCCAGTTAGAAAGATATTCTGGGAAGGTCGCTGATGGTGGTCGTAAAGATCTGTGGCGGTGGATGGTATCGCAGTCCCTCAAACGAACTGGATAAACAGAGGCTCGGTGGATGTCAGAGGGCGGGGTGACCAGGAGTGGTACTAAATAACCACTGATTTCATAGAATTCAGGGGAAAAATAACTTTGAACGGATGGTCAAATCAAGAGTGAACAGACATCTTCTGGGCACGCTCGTTCCATCATAGACCCATACATCAAGCGTAATCGAAGACAACTCAGCAGGCCCATTTAGCAATTAAAGAAATGGCTGGATTTAAATAGGTTGAGGCAAAAATCAATCATTACTTTTAAACTGTTGTCCGCGTTGCTTTTACGTAGCATCACCGCAATCGTCAAACTCTAAATTGAAAGTCAGTTATTCAAACTAGGCTGAGGGTTAGCACTTCTTGAACGTCAAAATTAGATAAGGCAGTTCCCCATAACGCCCACCCTTCACCTCCTCCTAGTACTTAGTTTAACAGTAAGTTCATAACTTATGTAGAGAGAGAATAAATGTTTTATATTATTTTATTTTAAACTCTCCAGCAGTAAATATCATCGGTCGTCAATGGGTCATAAGTGAATTTGGGATGCATTTGTCCACCAATCATCTCATTTGAAGATGAAGTCATATCATAGTCGCATTTTGTAAATCAAAGCAAATCATGATTCTTCTCGCTTTTAATATATTATAATTATCATTTTGTATTTCACTTTAGTTTTATCTTAAAGCTCTGCGCCATTTTTTTTTATTTCGATTTGGGTAAAGTTTTTAATACGAAAATTACAACTTAGCACCGGTGCTAAGTTGTAATTTTTGTATTAAAAACTCTGATAACTTGAGTCCGGACCTAACTTGTCAGTTTTGTTATCAAAAATTAAATATCGTTGTCTAATAGGTCCCTATTTCATAAACAGGCTCAATGGTTTAAACCATGCCTAAAGAAAAACCTTGTTTTGTAATAAGACCGCTAGAGATTATTTTGTTAACCAATTTTTCTCCCTATTATTTATCCTACCCAGATATGAAGGGTAAATGCTTCATGTAGCAACACCAGGGGGTGGTGAGGTCAGATGACATAGCTACGACTATTGACTCTAGTCTTTCCTACCCCCTCACCCCCCAACACCAGGCACCAGTCGAGTGGCCTTGGCTTTGGTCGTGGTATACCGATATGGAACACTATATCAAGGTTTATGGGATCAGAGATAGCGGTTATAGTTATCATGATTTGATAGTTGGGGAAATTAATTAGATTAGATTTTTTTTCCATAATGTAACGCAATTAAAGGCGTGTCGTGATGGGCCAGTAGTTAATGTTTCGCCTCTCATACTCGAGGTTCAAATCCAAGCAAGTACAATGTGATATTTACCATTCAACTGTACTTTCTCAGCTGTATATCTTGGTAATAAAAAATGAAGTGTCTGTTTGTAATGCAAATTTAACAGCTTTTTATCAAATTCATATGAAAGTATATTTACAGTACTTAGAAAACCAAAATATTTTTTTAGATTTTGGTCTGTCTGTTTGTTCCGGCCAATCTCCGAAACGGCTGGACTGATTTTGAAGAGACATTCACTGGCTGATAGCTAATGTTATAAGGAGTAACAAAGCATACAAGTTTTTGTCCTGATAGGTACGTTCCCGTGGGATAATTTCCGGCACCCCCGCGGGGTGCGCCGCTGTAGTTAATATGAGTCTGAAATCGCCAACCCGTCTTGGGCAAGCATAGTGATCAATGCTCGTGCTTTCTCTGGGCTTGAATTCACTATGACCACTTAACGATTCCTTACTCGTAACCACGTCATTCACATACAAAATCTGCTAATATCGTATTAATAATATCGACTAATTGTCTTGGAACGTACAGAATATGACATTTCGATTCCTTACCGTTACATTGGTGTCTAAAAAACACGATATTGACGTAGTTTGAACGTAGTAAGATTCCGTGGGGAATCATTATAACCATACAGAATTGGGGCCCTCTATGAGAAGAGGCCTCCTTTGCCCTGCAGTGGGACAATATACCAATACCAATTTTATAGGCTAACACCGAGAGTAGCGGTTTGTTTCTTTTTATAGGTCTTTCAATTTGTGCTGGTTTTTAATAGGGAACAGTGTTGTCAACAGAAGGAGCATTCGGGCTGAAACTAAGGAGGTAAATGAATAGGTAAGTATACTTAAAGCAACAAGTTGAGAAGGTCAACTAAGAGTAATAGGTTAAGTATTTACTTACTACGTTACGAGTTGGCAAGCTGCCAGCGTTTCAGAGTTCAAAGCTCTTTCTACAGTTGATGTTGTGGTTGCAACAGGTGAACATGAAGAAGGGAAATCTATGTGTATATATGTGTAGCTTCATCTTCTTTTAAGCTACGAAGACCTTTGGAGAAGTGTTAATTTGTTAGGTACTAGCGTTTTCTCCATACAAACTGCAACACTTTTCCACTGGTTTCTAAGATCAAGTTTCATAAAATCCGATCGTCATAATAGTCCTCCAGACCGAATTTTGGACATGGCGGTCAATCAAAGTGGAGACTGTCCATCTACGCGGGAGATATTATAGTGCACAAGTATGTGCGCAGACACAGGTCCGATGGGACGGCAATCCGACACGACCAGAGAGATCAGGCGTAGCACCCGTCGGCTCAACGAGCTTTCCGAGGCACAGGTTATCACACCGCCAACTTCCAAACTCCGGGCTGTTACTGAGTAATACCTAATGGAAAAGCCTAATAAAACTTTGCTCGACCTGGGAATCGCACCCAGGACCACACACTCAGCAGTCGCGCTTACAACCTCGAGACCAACCGGGGCAGTTCCGATCATAGTGCAGCTATTATAGAACGCACCCTATAATTCGTTCTACGATTTAAAGTGTATGATGACTGTTTCCATTTTCTTCATGGCAATTAGTACCAATGTCGATAATTCTGCCAATCTCAATAGCACCATGAAAACACTTGCGTTTTAAAGATAAATTAAAATCCAAGAAATAAATTATTTTTAATTGTTTCCTCGAAGAGATGGGCAGAGGTGAACTTATTTTACACCAACATTTCGCCAGTAATGTCCCAAGTCATAGGTAGATACAATATTTAACAATCGATTTACCTACTGGTAAGAAGAACTCACCTACACTAAGTTTTTGAAGCTTGATTTGGCTTCCAGGAACGGCTTTCATTACAATGTTTTAGGAACAGAAAAAGTAAATTAGTAAAAAAAAAGACCAAGGTAGGTTTATTCTATGACTAGATCCCTGATTTTTTTCAAGATCACGATAAATTTGAATAAATAACATAATTTAAATTAAATTCTTACCTTCTTACTGATAAGCACAGAATACAGTTATTCCAAGTTTAAACCTTTGAAAATGTATAGTTATTCCTTTGTATTTTCTGGTATAACTTTATTGCAATCAACCGGACCAAAATCCAGACTCCGAGCCGCTACTGAGAAATTCCGGATATAAAACCTAGTAACGCTTTGCCCAACCTGGCAACCCAAGAACTCATGCTCGGCAGCCGTAGCGCTTGCGACCACTAGGCCAATGAAGCAGTCCAAAGAAGAAAGAATTTATGTTAGGAATTTTTGACGGGTAAAATTTATACTATGTGATGTCATCAGTCAGTCAGTCAGGCAATTATTAAGACAATATATATTCATTTTCTCATAACTACAAGGAGAGTAGGTATACTGGAAATATTTTAGCAAAGGCAGTTTATTATCAGCTGATTGCTAAATAGGTGAAAGTCGCATAATAATTAGTGAGCGGTCGTCTTGTTTGTGGAACACGTGTAACGTCTATAGAAAGTGTGGAAATTAAGGATAGTCACTTTTATAGTGAGAGCAGTGGTGGCCCAGTGGTGCAGACTGCGACACACGAGCTGTAGGTCGTGGGTTTGAACCAGCCGCTTTACTTTGTGTATATAATTTCATCGCCACTGCTCTCAAAATGGTGAAGGAAAACATCGTAAGGAAACCGGCGGCAAGGAATGTCCTAGAACCAAAAATTCGAAAAATGTCACTTCCACCAACCCGCACGGGGCGCGCGAGGTGGATCACGGCCACTCCTTCTAACGGAGAGGGCAAGGGCATCAATATCAATTGGTTTTAATTTTTACTAGCGTGATTTTGGAAAAAAAATAGGTAGATACAATATTTAACAATCGATTTACTTACTGGTAAGAAAAACTCACCTTCACTAAGTTTTTGAAGCTTGATTTGGCTTCAAGGAACGGCTTTCATTACAATGTTTTAGGAACAGAAAAAGTAAATTAGTTAAAAAAAAAGACCAAGGTAGGTTTATTCTATGATTAGATCCCTGATTTTTTTCAGGATCACGATAAATTAGAATATCTAACTTAATTTAAATTAAATTCTTACCTTCTTACTAATAAGCACAGAATAAAGTTATTCCAAGTTTAAACCTATGACAATGTATGGTTATTTCTTTGTTATTCCTAGTAAAACTTTATTCCGTGTTTATTAGTAAGAGGGTTAAAAAGGAATAAGAAACATAAAATATTAAATTCAAAATCAAAACAAATTCAAAACTTCAAAAGTGGCGATAAAAGCGCAACAAATTCAGGAGTTTACCACCGAGTCGACTGTGAACTTGACTCAGTCGCGCTGTCTTTCAGCACGTTCATCACGGCACGGTTTGTTCAGTGTTCAGTGGACAGTACCGCCCTGAACGCAGAAGAGTACAGTCGCACGCAAACAAATGCCGCCGAACTACCGCACGCGAGTCAAATTAAAAATCCAGTACTAAAAAACTCAAATATCCCTCAAACAAATGGGATAAATTCAAAACTGGTGATTATTATAAAGAGTGGTGATCAATACAAACTATAAGTGGTGGAGTCGGTGTTTTTTTCGATAAACGATTTTTGTTTCGTGTGATATTAGTTATAGGAACTTTTTCTTAGTGTTAGTGGATAGTTTTAATTATGGAGGAGCACGGAGGTAAGTTTCCATTAATTTTAGTTTTTTTTTTCATTTAAATTTAAGCCTTCGCTAAGATACAGAAATTTCTTTAAGAGCTGAGCAGTAGCCAGCAAAACTACGATTTTTTTCCGAATACGATGCCTAATTTTCCGCCTAGAAAATTTTCCGTTGAGTAATTTTTTCCCAAAAAATATTATGAAATTATTCGCAGATGTTTATTCCACACTCGGTCCTCCTGAAATATATTTTAATTTTAGATTGATCAGGCCAAACGTCTTGACAATGGCTGCAGAAGTCTGACGTCATAGATTAGTAAATTGATTAAGGAGTCCAAGGGACGCTCCCTTGCCAATCTTTTAGTGTAATAGCCTTTTGTCTTAATAGTTATAAAGGTCAACATTTACAGTATTACTATACTATGTTTAAACTTGCAGCTTGCTTTATTTACCAGTTGTTTTAATTAAAAATAAACTTTAGAAAACATTTATTTTAATTAATTATTATTGATTGTAGGTGTAAGTGTATTTTGAGGTTAATCTCCTAAATAACTGAAAAGTTTCGAAGCTTTTTGGAATTTAAAAATATAAATTACATTCTAGAATGTTCTAATGTATTTTGTTTTGTTCTCGAAGACGCTTGCGAGCCAATATTATAGTGTCCAGTTCTGGATATTTTCATAATAGAGTTATTTCTATACTTGCAAAATGTAAGAGAAATACAGACTTATTGTTTTTATAATACTCTTATTATGTAACTAAAGTACTAATGAACACAATAATTAATTAAAATGCGACAGTTATTATCGTAGCCTTATAATCAATACGATGTATTATTTTTAAATTTCTTCATTATTATTTTGTTCTCTCATTGTTTCTTGTTTATTTTTCGCGCGCTCTGTTTTTTTCCTGGTGGGGTGGGCAGGCATCCAAGTAATATTAACCTTTGGCACGTTAGCATTAGTAGACTGATCATTCGTAGTAATTTTATTCGTTTCTGATAGATGATAATGTTAGATTACATATGTACATATTATGTATATTTGGCCCATGGCGTATCCAGGTAAAGAAACCAACCCCACTATCCGTGAGTATGGTGAAAAATGTTCTGGGTTATATGTGCAAAAGGTAGATAATTAACGAAGACTAGCTTTAGCCCGCTAATCAGCCTAAAATGTGCCCACTGCTGGGACACAGGCCTCCTCTCGGTGATAGGGAGTGGGCTGTAAGCCACCACGCGGGCCCAGTGCGGGTTAGTAGATGTCACATGTCTACAAATTTTTGGTTCTTGGACACGCCGGTTTCCTCAAGATGTTTTCCTTCACCGTTTTGAGAGCAGTGGTGATGATATGATTTACACATGTCGGAAATTATCTCACGGGAACGTATCTACTAGCGGATAAAAGGTGTCCTATGTCATAACTCAGGTAATGGTTTACATGTGTGCCGAATTAAATTGTAAATCTGTTCTGTTGTGTTCTGTTCTGTGTCAAGAAACGGTAACAGACAAGCATAGCTTTCGCGTTTGTAATATTAGTATGGATTAGTATTGGTTACAATAAGAAAAAGAAAAGAGAGTTTCACCTCTGAATATTATTTAAAGTGATATTGGGAAGCCTATGACTGACTCATAGCGGATTAGCAAATTCGCAAAAGTTTATTAGTTTAGTGTCAGCCGATACCCATATCGCTTAAATCAAAGCAGAAAAAAATACGAGAGGTGTTGTGGAACACCCAGATGGAACGAAGGCCTGTCACTTTTGTTTACCTAGGTACCTGTAATTAGTGTCGTGACTGTCAAAATATTACACGCTTTGTCGGTCTAGCTCTCATGCTCCGATTGCCCAGACTATATAGTACGATAACTTTGAATATGTTTGATAAAAACTATGACTGAGAAAGTAGTTACTACAACAAAGGACGTAGTTTTTATACTAAACTGTACGTGTTATTGTAGTAGCAAGGGAGAGAATCTGCAGGATGTTACAACCTATAATGAAAGCTAGAGATAAGGCAACATTAAATGAATCGTACATTGCAAACAAAAGGATTCAATTTTTTAAATTAAATAAATTATTATTAATTACTTTGAGGATCTGCGTGTCTTGAAATAGAGAAAGAAATAATGTTTTGGTCAGACGTGGTGCATTCATCCATACTTGTGAGAAGTTTTTAAGGTTAACTAGGTACCAAATTTGACGTATTGCAGCAGTGGTGGTGCTTGTTTCTTGACAAGGAATCTTCTCCTTGTCATCCAACATTCGACGTCTGATGCAGTTAGCTCCACTCGTAACTAGGTCTCTTATAATCTCATTAAAAAAAAGAGACAGTCTAGTGAACTCTACGTCCTTAGATCTTTACATCGTCTCTTAGCGTCGTTAGTTTTAAATTGCCATTTTACCCACATTTATTTCATTTTCATACATAAGTTGGTACAGTCGAGAAAGTATTTTTTTATACAAACCCTAACTTGCAACTACTTTTAAACAATTTTGGGAGTATGTTGTGTACCTTTTTTCAAACAATATTTTCCTTTGATACGCAAAGAAGATGAATCTTTTTGCATGAACTGTACTATATTGGCCGATACATTTATATATTTTTCTCATACTAACACCTAATTAATAGAATAAAGAATATCTGTTATAGATGAAAAACCACTTTTCTATCTGTATTTCCCTGATGTAAATTAATTTATTAATTAATTTGCTACTGTAAAATGAAAACTTATGGCATGTCCGTTCGTTATAAGTGGGTATACTATAATTTATATTCCTATGTTAAAATTATTATTCTTGTATTTTGTGTTCTATAAAAATAAATTCAAACTAGAAACAAAATAAAATACTATTTTCTGAAATTGCAAATAATGTACATGCTAGGTTTTTTTTTTTTTTTTTAACTTATCTGCAACTGCTTGTGACAAAGTTATGGGGAAGAGTTCGTGGCTGGGCAGAAGTTTTCCCCGTAGCTTCCACTGTTTAGTGTGTTTTGCCTCCTCCTTCTCATCTGCCGTAAACACATCTAAGTCATCACACTAGAGTTTCCTAGACCTCATTCGCCCATGACGCCCTCCTTCTGGCATCCATTGCTTGACGACTCTGGCCCATTTGTCCCGATGCATCCTAATTACACATACACGGCCCGCCCATGCCCACTTATTGCTCACATCGGCGATTCCTGTTTTAAAGCGTAACGTTAGGTAAATGTTAAGAAATGATTATCGAATGAGTGTGTTAAACGAATACAAATATAAAACGCTAAGGTTAACAGACATCAAAATTGACATTGACATTGAAATTCATGAATGTTATTGAAATTGAAGATTGAGTGACAAAGACAGATAAATCTTTCGGATTTTTATTTATAGGTCTTCTAAAACAAGAGTATATTCCGCAAATAAGCAGTAAAAGTAGAATGAAATTAATGAAAACAGCACATTAGGAGAATAGACAAATAACATCCTAACGAAAATATTAACATTAAAAAAATATAAAAGTTCTCACACACTATATTGTCTACATTTCTATTTCATTCTCTTTTCGCTGGTCTTTTAAAAGGAATTACGAAAAAATAAGTAGTACCTTTATACTCAATCTTATCTGTCGCATCTGTAGACTGTACGTACGTATCTATTTTACTGTGTGTACATAAATAATAAAATAAAATTGTAATCTTCTTATGCATTATGATTGGTATGAATCACATAAATGAAATAGTTAAACATGTAACCATTATTTATAATATTTTGTAACATAAATCAAAGAAAGTTTTTGTTTGTCTTCTATTTCTTAGCTTGAAAACAGCTTATCACTTTGACACGAGACTTTCGTCACCGCAGAGCTCACAATATCCGTTTGCAGTTGACAGTTCAGTCATCGATCCCTTTCGTCCGGACACATTCAGTAAAAGCATGTTGTATTTGTGTAGGTACCAAGATTATTTTTCCATTATGTCAAAGAAGTATTTGATTATTCGATTCAGCAACTAATAATTGTAACTAAAATCCTGGCTGCGGCTTGCACTAAAAAGGAAAGAGAAATAAATTAATAAAACAATAATTATTTTATTGCAGTCGTATAAATATATTATTGAAATTGCATATTAATGTTACCCGGAAACAGTGGTTCCCGAGAGTAGTCCTAGCTGCAATGAAATATTGTTTTCTCCATTGATAAATCTATCAATCAAGTGTCAACATAATCATGACGTTTTCAGTGCAAACAGAAGCAGGTTATTGTTGTACTTTAAACTGGCTTTTGTCAGCGGCTTCGCCCGCGTGGTCGTCGAAAATTATCCCACGGGTACGTATTAAGGGGATAAAAAGTACCTATCGTATGTGTTAATCCAGGTTATAATCTATCTGTGTATGCAATTGTATCCAAAATAGTTCAGCCGTTGTTGTATGATTAAGTAACAAACATCCGAATAGCTAAATATCCAAACATACAAACTTTCACATAGGTTAGTAGGAAGTAGGATAGCAGAATGAGGTACCAGTGTTAAATGTATTTTTTCGGGTTCCGTACCTCAAAACGGAACCTTTATAGGATCACTTCGTTGTCCGTCCGTCCGTTAGGCTGTCTAAATTAATGAACGCTCCATGGTAAAGTACTTGGATGTAAGAACCTAAACGAATCATTATTCAAAAACGTTTGTGATGAAAGATCCCTTAGAACAAATGAAAGATTAGTAACAATAAAAAACAACCGACTTCCAAAAAAACACTACAAAGTGAAAAATAACTTTAATTTCGGAAGTCGGTGTCTTTGGAGCTGTATTTGAATTTTTTGTCACCGCCTTCCGAAATTAAAGTTATTTTTCACTTTGTAGTGTTTTTTTGGAAGTCGGTTGTTTTTTTTTTGAAAAAGTTTTTATTTTTCACTTTTTAGTGGTTCGCATGTGCTTACCCCTTCACAGCATACCGGCGTGATGTTATGTTATGAACTGGTGTAAGCAATAGACAGAGATGAGATTTCAGCAATCTCAGTCCATTTGCTATCATTTATTGAGGAGTTCCGTTGCCTATCTCCGAAGTTCTTCATCAAATCTTCACCAAATTGAAATGAGACCACTACGAGAAAGTACTCTTCCAAAAAATACCTAAATCGCTTTGTGTGCCTATAAAATTTGAAGAGTTCTCTCTATTTCTCCAGGATCCCATCATCAGATCCTGACTTGATGATCATGGGACCACCTGGGATGTATACCCTTTCAAATAAAAAAAAACAAAATCCAAATCGGTCCAGCCATCTTCGAGTAATCGGGGAACATAAATAAAAAAAAATAAAAAAAAAAGGTTCCGACGAATTGATAACCTCCTCCTTTTTGAAGTCGGTTAAAAATACCCACAAATCAATCAATCACTACTAAAATCGAGACAAACCAGCGCATACGCAAGTCTTTATTGTTTCATAGTGACGTCACACCATGAAAGATTGATACTCTTAATAAACATATAAACACTTCTCGTCGAAAGGGTTACCTACCTGATCCGAGTGCCAACATACACAAACAAATTGTGAATCGGAAATACATATTAGTAAGTAGATCATACAAATATTTATACTAAAACAGGAAATGATCCTGCGCACGTGGGAATGTGCCTTTTGTGGTTGTGATATTCAACCTTGCAATTTGATTAGACGTAAGAAATTGTGATAATGCTGAAATCATTCGGTGCAAAATGTGAATGGTTGTCAGAGAAAATGATTTAATAATAACGGGCGTCGGCACTGAGGCACATCTAAGAAACGCTGGCGTGAAGGTTGGGACTCGTTCCTACCCGATTGGATGGACTCTTGGACCAGCAACACAAACTCACACAATATAATGAAAAGCGGAAAATAAGCGAAGACTTTTGCACAGCAGTTGAACAACTTAATTTAACTGAAAAAAAGAAAAACAACGCTTAGATCTACGAGTAAATAGGTAGGTCTGTTTTGTAGTCTGAGTTTTTTATCTTCGTTATGAGTCTGTTCTCGTCGTCACAGTTTCTTAAATCCTGTTTTGATTTGGGATCTCAGTTTATTTTGTGGTCCCCTTCTTTCATTCTTTTTTTACCGGTTCACCTTGGCGCATTCCTCCATTCCTGAAAGCGAGATTTTAAGACTTTCAAAATATGAATTACTATTTCCAATTATGCTCACGTAAACGTTTCGGGATTGCTTCAGTATTTTCGAATTCAAACGGAGGTCTTTTCATGTGCTGATGACCCAAAAACTCGCATAAACCTACAAAACTATGTTATTATTTCTTCCACATGTTCCTACATTTTCTTCCAACAGGTACAAAAGCATAATATCATCCAAATAAATAAACACGTGTGACCCCTCCTCGTTAGTCGTTAGTTATAAATAGATAGCACACTGTCATGGCCGCCGCACCGCTTTCTTTACTGAACCGTCCTGTTAATTGATTGTTTTCACGCTGTTGTGAGAATTGGGATAAAAATATAACGTAATTATATCAACAGGTTGGTCATGTCATAGAACATGTTGTAACTGGCTCGAGCAAGTGGAGAAAATTAAATTGTGTGTTTAAAGTATCCGATTCGGATATTCGTTTTTAAAGGGTGTGGTGCCTGGTAGCAGCTGCATGAGATTTGCCGAGAATCTTGCTGAATGGCGTGCAATTGGTGGGGCCTATGCCCAGCGTTGGACTGCTGTAGGCTGATGATGAAGTAATGGTGTAAGGAAGGGTTTCTTGTGAAATAGTTGTTCTGAGGATGTATTTATATCGTCTAGAAACTATTACAAATGTGTAGTTAGATGGCACACGAGACTGTTCTTTAAGGACATCTACGCGTGTACAGAATATAATAGAATTTTATTTGCTCAGAATGTAGGTATTTACAATAAGGTGGTTACAATAATATTAAAGGATCCTTGTACATTCTAACATTCTACCATTTTGACATGAAAACATTGATGCAGTTCATCATCAAACATACAAACTAAATTTTACCAATACACAACACAACGATTTTTTGACGAATACACAACTAAAATTTGTCAGCTAGAAAATCCGATACAGAGTAGTAACATTTATTTAATAGAACTACAGTTAGTTTCTTTTTAAAAGTTGTTACTAGCTCCTCTTTTATGAAATTAGAAAATGTGGTTAAAAATAGCCGGTGCCATACAAAAAACGCTTTTCTTCAACAAAGCAGACCTATATCTACCTATGCGTAACAAGTTTTGGTATTGAGATCGCAAAGTTACATCTCGGTATCTGCTTTCCGATAGAGTTATAAATAGATATCGATTATATTTAACAAAAAGAGCAATTTTTAAAATCTAAAGGCACAGAAATGTCAACAAATGATGATTTTTTTAAATTGGAACACAGTTGTCAGTCTAACCAAAGTCTAACCAAGTTAGGTCAAACCAAACATTGCTCGTAGGCAGCGTTTTTGGGCCTTCAAAATACTCTCTCCTTCGGTACAATTGCCCCAATAGTACCAAACCTTAAAATGGAAACGACAAGACAATGATAAGCTTGTAATACTGTTTTGATATGAACTTTTTTTTAAAGATGACAAAGTGCGTATGCATTGCGCTAAGTTTTTGACAGATTACTTCTGCCTGTGCCTTCCATGCCTTCCATTCCTTACAGTCCGAGAAAATTAAATTCCATGACTTTGAAATACCCCAACAATGGGTTTGATTAATTAAATAATAAAACAGATTACAAACATCTGTAATAATCAGTAAGTTAGTTTGGCCGCGGCCGCCGAGCGGTCGCGCGACTTCGAAAACAAACCAAGTTTTTTATGTGTGCCTCCGTCAGTGTCGCAGTTTGTAATATTGGATAGTAATATAAAACGGGAGAGCAAAAGTGAAATAAGTGCGCTTCAGCCTTCGGTGGAGACACAATGCTGGAGGGCGAGTGACTCCTGGCGGCTGGTAACCGGTGAGATTGTTTCAAATATTCCAGGGATTTGTTTGCTGAAGCTGCGTGTGACCGTCCTTGCTTTGCCGCGCGCCCAACCAACGTTAGATAGGTATCTCAGGCGATCGTTGTGGGCCAGTGTGCTAACACGGGCTAATGGGGCGGGATAAAGAAAGTAATTTAGGCTATTATTCTAGCACGAAACACGGTATCCCAATCAAAGATTTGATTATTGTGGCATTGTAGGACTGCAGGTACCGGAATTTGAGTCGGCAAGGCCCGCGTGTGCTGAAGTGTACAAAAAAAAAGGAACCCTTAACTCTTAAGCTCGAATCGCACGGTTTTGTTCTACAGATCAACAAAAAAGAAACAAAAAAAAGGGACGAGTGAGCCCCTTAATTTGCACATGTCTGTGTTGCCATACAAACAGAAATGTTCACAGTTATATTTACAAGCCGAAAGCCCGCCAAATAAAATAATTATTTAATGGGCTTAACATTTGATCAGGAAATGATCGTCAAGACCTCGCCGCGTATGTCTTGGAACATCGACATGATGATAGAATTCGCCTAACACTTCTAAATAATGTACCTACATGATTTTCTCCCCAACAGCATTCTTTTCCAGGAACAAAGGATAGCTAAATAAATAACCGCACAATTTATCCGTCCAAGTACTATCTCGTAAATGTGCATGTGCACAGAAGCGCACGGGGGTATTCACCTATTGGCGAACCAGTACCCGCCAACAGCCACATCCTAAGTACAACGTTAAAACACCACAACATACCAAACCTTTAGGTAACCGGTACAACACACGAGAGCCATGAGAGCAAGAAAAGCCCACGAAACCCCAGCCTCTAACGTACTGCCCCCAATAAGTTAACTCATTAACACCGTGTGAAAAACAAGAATCAACACTACTCACACCGATATCAGACGTATTCGTGAATCAAACTGGATACACAACACTTAGAAATCCGACCTCTCCCAAGCAAGCACACTTGCCCAGACCTGTGCATTGTAACTTGAAACGTTCACGGCGCCTCGACACCAGCCAAAGAAAGAAAATCAAGTAGACGCTGTACCTTCACGTGGCGGCATTCATATAGCCAACCTACAAGAAACAGGGATGAACTCAGGAAGGAACATACATCTCCACACACTACGAATGGCACCCCTCAAGAAAAGCGGGTAACCCACACCGGGGTCGTGCAATTCTATTAAGAAAGTAAAGCAAAATTGAACTAGTTAACAGTAAAAGGATACCGACGCGATGTCAGATACCTCGAGGTAGGCATGGGAAAAGACCTGTGACCTGAGAAAAGAACCTCAACGGAATAAGTATACCAACAGTGGACGAAATCAAATACCTAGGCACATACATGACATCCGTACTAAGCAGAAAAAGCACAATTAGAAAACGATGCCAACAGGCCACGAGAAACGCTAAATCATTACTACCATTCATACTAAACTCAAAGATGGACTGGAAGTTAGCTAGACTTTTGTTTCGAATGGTTATCGTAACTGGTATGATATATGGCTTAAAAGTATAAACCCTCACCAAGGCGAACAGATCAAGACCCAGAAGATATGAACGAGTTACCATGAGAGACTTGATTAACCTCGCCAGGAATAAACCAAGAAGTAAGAAAATGCACCAGATCTTGAAGAAAAACCCGTAACAAAACGAAAAAGAACCACAGGAAGTGCTACTTAGCACACGTTTTCAGACCGGATAAACCACACCTAATGCCTGCAGCAATGCAGCATTAGGCTAAATCTAAGAAGGTCGGACGACTTAAATACTTAATCGAAACTTCGACTCGTGAGGCAGTCCGGTGCCGATACCACTGGCCATCACTGCTTCAATGGCTTTGTGAATGCTTTATTCATTTTTGTTTTATAGGATCAACAAATAGCTACGTTGTACAATAAGTAACCTAAGTAATAATGTTGCCCACAGCATCACAGAACCAACCCATACTGCCATAGAAAAGCTTCCTTTGAGCTGAGGGAATTTCAGTACTCATAGACTCATCTAAATACTGCATGACAGTCTTTTGAACTAGAAACCTTCTTTATAGTACGATGAATAGAGCTAGGAGGTTATAATGGATTGTTTTCATACTGTTACGGAAATGAGAATAAAAATAGCCTGTATCAGCCGGTTATCGTCTGGTAAAGGTGCCAACAGACGGCCCAGTTTCACAGCCGTTCTGTTGGCGATTCATTTGTTGATTGATTCAAGCGGTGATGTTCTTTGAACCCGACCTTTAGATCACGGAGTTCTTGTCTTGAGAAATTGATGGGAGACATCTTGATTTATTAGTGTCAGTTTTTAGATTGTTGTAGAATTGATAGTGAGTAAAATTCTAATTTAGATCCTAATCTAGCAAAGAGGACGGTCCTTTTCTGCAGCAGTTACTTTTATCTTCTCAATTTCATGCTAATGTTATAAACGCGAAAGTAACTCTGTCTATCTATATAACTGACGGCGCCGGCTAAATGGCAGAACAAAATTCGATGAATTATTGGACACAGGTAGACCATGACCGGGTGTGCACATATAATACTTTGAATTAGGGAAGTACGATCCCATGCAGACGAAGCCGCGGGAAAATGCCAGTACATAATATACCACAGTTTAATTATCTCACGCAGTGGTTGGCACCTGATTGCTAGCTCGATGTATGGCTAGACTGTAGACTATACTTTCTTAATCGTTGTTTACGTAGTCATTTGTGTGAATGCATTATTTTACGCAATATATACAATTTTATCTATTATTTTGCTATCTCTTTTATTCTAGGAAGTTATAAGAGTAGATAAGATGATGAAAGTAATAAAACAGTGACGTCAACAAAGGGCTGGTGCAATGACTTGTGATGCTAAAAACTTAAAAAAAAAACAACTGACTTCCGAAAAAACGCTATTAAGTGAAAAATAACTTAAATTTCGGAAGTCGGTGTCTTTGGATATGTATTTAAATTTTTTGTCACCGCCATACGAAATTAAAGTTATTTTTCACTTTGTAGGGTCGGTATTTTTTTTTAGTTTTTGCCTTTTTATAGTTATAGTACCTACCCCACACATCCTTGGGGTATTCTCAAAGTCAATCAAATCAAAACAATTCATATTTATGCGATAGCAGCTATCGCGGTCGATTTGCTGTAATTTTTTGAAGAGTTCCGTTGTCTGTCTCCGAAACTCATCATCAGACCTATATGAAATTTAAATGGGACCATTTCGGAATAAACACCGTTCGAACAAAAAAAAAAGAATTTTTCAATTCCGTCTATATGTATATGACTGAGTTATGCCCGAACATACATATATTTAAAAAAAAAAAACGGAATTGATAACCTCCTCCTTTTTTAAGTCGGTTAAAAATATACCTATATAGTTATATCGATAACGTAAAATACTGGTATTGAGCTGCATGACTGGAAGTCGACTCCAAGAATGGTTGGACTGCTGCAATACAGTTGCAGTCAGTGTAGTAATTGTACCGACAATAATCAATATAAAACATGCGCCTGAACATGATAAAGATGAATGCCCAAAAGTGCAGATTAAGATGAAATAAAAACACACTTGTCTACTGACCTCATGACTCAATTATAACATAGTACCTACCTACCAATAACCGTGTCATTAAACCGTATGTCTATCTGAAAGTGCCCCGAACGTCGACACCGAACAAATAAACAAATAGGTAATGTTTATGTAACCCCTCGCTAAATATTATAAACAAAAAGTTGATTCACCGGTTGACACAATGGAAAGATCGGGCGGTAAAATATTGGTATAGAGGCAACCTGAGTGATGTAATGAATACTACAATGTGCCCAAATAGCCCAATAAGCCTTTTTTATCCAGCTAAATTGCCCCTTTTAGCAGTAAAACAATCCAACTATAAAACTATTTTTCTTCTTCTAACTGTTTTACGGTTTGAAAGGTATGGGTGGGTACTAGTATAATTACAGGCGTAATAGAGAGGACCTTTGTTTTGTCCATCCATCCATTGCATCTTTGAAATGGAGTAAATATCTATGGACAGTGGATATATTATGGATTAAAAAGTTAACTTTTCGACGATTGTCAGACTTCTTTCAAGTTTTAGTTTTTACTGGTAACGATTGTGCTTTGTTTTCGTTTGACGTCTAAAACCTATGGAACCACGATTGGGACACCATTGAGAAATAATTCAGAGGCACAAATCCAGATTCCGGGATGCTGGTGAGAAATTCCTGATGAAAAAACATTGCCCACTGCTCAGCAGTAGCCACTAGACCAACGACCCAGGATCATTTGGGATATTGGGAAGTAAAACGATAACAGTGCGTTGATGACGGCAATATCAAGGTGATTGGCACAGTACGCAGACCTGCCACTTATCAGTTAATAACGTGGCCACTCGACCGCCTCACGATACGAGCTGATATCTATCTAAATACTGGAATTATGCAGACAGAACTAGGCTTTAATTTTTTCTCACCATATCAGTCTATATTTGGACGTAATATAACATAGCACGTGTTTCCTCTAAAGGCGTGGGCAGAAGTGCAGGGCAGAGGTTAAAAAGATTACTCTCCTCTAAGCACGTAATTTCGGCCGAAGTCACGGGTGTTTCCGACTCCGTGTCGCCTTGGAGATAAGATTAGTTCGGGGCCGGAACTAAGAATGAATGATAACACAATTTGGTACTCCTTGTTGTCCTTACTCCCGATGTGTTTTGGCCTCCTAAAAAGTTAGTTAATCGAGACTAGAGTTCATTCCGAAGTCTAGAACTACTTTCGGACTAGCCATAACACTAGACGATCCGGAGATAGAACCCAACATCTTACTTTTAGATAGCTCTGGCGACCACCAGATCAACGATGCAATCAATAGAATTGTTTTCAAGAGTGCTTATTTTAAACCCAAGTTTCGAGTTAAAATATGCAAAAAATACTAAATCAAAATTGTTTTTCGCAATTCTTCTTCTAAATCATCTTAAGGTGGAACCGCCAGGGTACCCCGCGAAGAGCAAATTCTCTTTTTTAATCTACATATTAAGAATACTTGAAGCAAAATCTTTGCACCCCTTTTTACGAAAGTTACGCGGACGGTGGAGTATGAATTTGGCACATTAAAGTTTTCACCTTCAATGATTGTACATATATTAGTGGTTGAGCATTGCCTGTCAATCATTTACTCACGGAAGTGTTCATAGTCATTACGCAATATAACCTGCATCATAAGTTTTTGCTGCAGTTTCTGGCTAAACAAAGTGGAAAGATTTCTTAATTGTTTCTTTGTTTTCTTCAATGCTATTCATTCTGCCTATTGTGTTAATGTGTATGAGACCCTCTCACAGCATGGAGGCCTATGTCCCAGCAGTGGGTATGTAGTAGGCTGTATATGCTTATGCTACTGCTAATGTGTTCTGATGACACTATTGTCCTAGGACAGGGATCATTTAGATAAAGGAGGTCTTAATTGATGTACTACAATGCTCGAGATTGATATTGATTGACCAAATGTCCAGTTTTACTTCTATAGAAACTCTGTTACAGTTATTTCTTAAATGACCTGACAACTGGTGTCAACCTTTGTTTTATTAATATCCTATGTCTTACGCAACTCTATAACAACATTGCACTTTTCCCGTCAGTTAATTGACCTATCAGCAATATTATCACTTCCCATAACAGGCAGACAACACCAATTTATTCTGACAACATTTAATCATTACCAGATATCACCAATCATCATCTGTTTATCAATCAATCAAACATAAAAGCAATTCGCGCACACACAATCTTGTTGGAACCACTTCGAACCGGGCGAATCTGGATTTCACCGGTTCCGGCTGGATTTTTTGTGGTCCTTGGTGCTGAAAGAAGGGATGTAGTGCAGTCTAGATAGATTACAATTAAAGTTGATTGGTGTTAATATGTTTGTCACAGGATTAATTTAAGATTAAACGGATGCCGCCCAGGATAAATATTTGACTTTGTGGTGCAAACATTTGTCAATTAACTGGTTTGTTTTTAATTTGTTTCACGAGAATTTTATGGCGGGATGATTTGCTACTTGAAGCTGCGCCTTGTTAGTGAAGTCGGGATTAATGATAACATTGATAACGTTGTTTTGCGTCACGTATGTAATCCTTGCAGGTTTAGGAGTTGGTTCATACCAATTGCAATTAATATAACAGATGAAAATATTGGTAGGTAATAATCAATATTTTGGGTCAATAGTTTACCTTATACTTAGTCTTAAATATGTTATCTGTCATTCGTGGATCTTTGACAGTCGTTACGTTAGAAGCCGAAAAGCGACAACCAGCTTTACCAAACCAGCTTTACTGGATATTGTATTACTAAGTAACTGGGCTGTGGAGGTCAGACAAGCATTCGCACCATGTAAAATCCTGGTATTCAGCTGCATCTGGTTAGACTGGAAGCCGACCCCGACATAGTTGAGAAAAGGCTAGGCAGATAATGATGAATTTTGATTTTACCTTATTTTGGATAAGGGAGTTTTGTTTAAGTATTTCTGTAGTTGTTCACTGTGTATATAATATGTATCTCAAAAAGCCCATAACTATAGGTAACGGAACGGCACCCCAGGATAAACCATGACACACGAGTAGTCTCAGGCGAAATACAACCAGTATTAAAATTCGTACGGGTGTCAGTAACATTTGAGACACGTGTGTGATAGTCACAGCTTCGATTACAGGCTCACTGATAAGATGTGTGTTAAGAATGGCATTGTTTCTTGTTACTTATTAGTAGGTAGTAGCAGTGAGCAGTAAGCCATGCTGGATATAACAAAGCAAGCAAGCAGCTCTGTCTGTGATTGTTTTGTTTTCGGGGACGATTTATCCCGTATCTAATTACATAAATAAACTAACGCTTTCTTCCCGTGGGGGTATGTTACCTCAGATGGCAAAAGAATCGAGGCAAAAGGAGTATGTAAGGATCGTAGTAGGTGTTCTACGATCCTCACAGACCTACTCCTTTGCCTCGATTACATACAAACAAAGGTTGTTTAATACACTATCAGCTTTCATTTCGGCAGTTTAATAATTTAATTTTGTAAGTCGCCCTTCATTAATTCTCTCAACATAACCAAATAAATTAAGCATACTCTTTTCTGTTTCCATCACTACGTCTACTTTCAACCCGCAGCGTTGCCTTACCCATCAGTCCTCAGCCTCTCGTTCATGGTCACACCACACATGCTTCGCAAGGAATAGATTTCCACAGCATTTATTCTACTTGGATGCTGCTTTTGCCACATTCACTTATATGGCGGAGCTTTTTCCAGAAAATCCTTTCCGTTAACAGTAACAATGCGAACCATACAAACAGCTTAGGAAGGCAAACTTACTTTAACAACTTACATTTTCAAAAGTAAATAATATCTGGGCTGAGCTCCGAATAGGCTACCATACAAAATAAATCAAATGCTACATTTGATGTAACCAAGCCCCAGATCAGCAGATAGTGGATCTAGCTATTCAGAATCAGAATACTTAATACAGTTTTCTATCTGTGATTTTCTTGTTATCTAAGAAGTATGTAGGTAAGTGGCTAGGTAGTATATTTCTCCAACAACGTCGCTCGTTGAAGTTTTCGGTTTAATTTATTACAGAAGTAACTAGTACCAATTGTGTAACAATAAAATTGCAAATAATCGTAAAATATTGTTTTCTAATTATAATATTTCCTTTCTTGAGTTTTATTATGCTCTTATCTTTATTTTTCATAGCAACTACCGTACCTTACGTAACGATATACCTACGTTTAATAATAGATTGGTACAGTAGGCAGCACGACAGTGGTAAGAAAACCAGTATAATCTGGCCTCGACCACATTATTTTTAGTATATGCGAAACCTGAATATAGTTTGTTCAGAATAAGTACATGAATCGATTCCAATAATTTTTACACCATGTTATTTTTTTTCCATAAATGCTATGCAAGTGTGATGGAAAATGTTATCACCAGTTAATTACAATACATCGCCGTACGGTTAGGTACCTACTGCCTAATTACTATCAATGAACACAATACGACGCTGGCGGGTGGCCCCGGGGGTCGCGCACGTGGTGATCATATTTATGTAGACAACTAGGTAACATAACAAGCTTATAACTTTGTGATTTTTCATTAAATAATTTTGTAATTTTGTGCATAGATTTTTTACATAAAAAGACTAGACACACTTTCGGGTTTCGCATATATCTACTAAAATTAGGGTTGTATATTGAAAATAACTTTTTAATAAAAACAAAACAACCACCTTGCAAAAAAAAAATATGGGACCACTCCCTACCCTATACAATAAAATAATAGTTAAAAAAACTAAAAAACACGCTTTAAAAACCAAACTAAAAAAAGTAGAAAATAATTTAATTCTATTATAAAGCGTGAGGTGCTTTTTGAGGTATGTTTAAAATCAATTAATTTCAAGCACCCCTCGCTTTTTAATAGAATTACTTTATTTTCATTTTTTTTAGTTTTGCAAACTACAAAAGCGAGATATTTCAGTTTTTTTTTGACATTATTGAATTGTCATCGGTCTTTGAAAGGTATGCAAAATTTCGTCCGAAAAAAAATTTCAGGCGAATTGAAAACTGAGAACCTCCTCCTTTTTAATCTGTTAAAACTCATCTATTGAAACTCGGTACTACGCGTATATTCCCAGTCGCCCCCGCGAGGATTGCCACCGGAGGCAAATGGGAATAAAAATTCCCAGTCGCCACCGGCGGTGACTGGGAAGTCATTGCCCCCACTTCAGTTTCGCTATACATTGCTTTGTTTCTTGTGTGTAAATAGTCAAGTAACTGCCACAAACTTGGAAGTAGCGCTCGCCGGCCGCTGCCGCGGCACCGCTCGCTACGCTCGCTCGGCACGCGCGCGTTTAGTCACAATTCTAACCTAACCTAACCTATTACCTACCTGATGATACAGGTAATAGGTTTTCTATTTAGTAATAGCGCAAGGATGAGATTACTTCGACAGGACTCTTCGCTGACAGGGCTCATCAAGTAGGTAATAGGTTAGGTTAGGTTAGAATTGTGACTAAACGCGCGCGTGCCGAGCGAGCGTAGCGAGCGGTGCCGCGGCAGCGGCCGGCGAGCGCTACTTCCAAGTTTGTGGCAGTTACTTGACTATTTACACAGAAGAAACAAAGCAAGCATAACGAAACTGAAGTGGGGGCAATGACTTCCAAGTCACCGCCGGTGGCGACTGGGAATTTTTGTTTCCATTTGCCTCCGGTGGCAATCCCCGTGGGGGCGACTGGGAATATACGGTACTACGCGCTACGCTAGGCTAGCCAAGGACAAAGTGCTATTTAGACTACTAGCTTTTGCCTGTGGCTCCGCCCGCGTGGATGTTGGTTGTCGCCTATGTACTTCACCATATCTCAGGCTATAATCTCTGCCAAATTTCATGACGATCGGTTCAGCGGTTTAGGCGTGAAAGCGTGACAGACCGAATTGCTTTCGCATTTATAATACTAGCTTTTGCCCGCGGTTCTGCCCACGTCGATGTAGGTTATCGCGTAAAACAGTAGCCTATGTCCTTCTCCATAACCCAGGCTATATCTCTGCCAAATTTCATGATGATCGGTTCAGCGGTTTAGGCGTGATAGCGTAACAGACAGACAGAGAGACAGAGTTACTTTCGCATTTATAATATTAGTAGAGATATAGGTATAGTAGGTATATCTAAAAAAGTATACCTGAGTATATTTTATTATTCCGTAAGCCAACCCTTATTTGGATATACTTTTCCAACGAAAACTCTCCCTTAGTATGCCTGAGGCAAGCGACAGGGCCTTGACAAAAGAAATTAAATCGTGACCAAAAATGCCCACTGTACCGTTACTCATTATCAAAGATTATTAATAGGTAATAGATGGGCTTGTGGCTATGTAATAAAAACTGCAAGGGTCGATCGATCAGGTTAAGCTACGCTTGCCGCGGTTGGTCCGTGGATGGGTGACCATCTTTACATTCCAAGACCCCTCCGTGCCTCGGAAAGCACGTTAAGGCGTTGGTCCCGGCTGTCATTTGTGGATCTTTAACAGTCGTTACGGGTCGTCTGAAGCCCGAAAGTCTGACAACCAGTCTTACTAAGGGGTATCGTATTACCCAATAATAGGGTTGTGGAGGTCACATACGCAGTCACTCCATGTAAAATACTAGTATTCAGCTGCATCCGGTTAGACTGGAAGCTGACTCCAACATGTTGGGAATGGGCACGCCACGATAGCGGCGGTAAGTCCCCTCTTTGAGGAGTGGCTTGAGAGGCGACATGGCGTCCTCACCTTCCGCCTGACGCAGGTCCTCACCGGACACGGTTGTTTCGGGAGGTTCCTGTTTCGTATAAGGCGGGAGGAAACGCCCGGGTGTTTCCACTGCGAAGATCGCCCTGAGGACACGGTGGACCATACGGTGGCGGTCTGCCCGGCTTTGGCGGAGCACCGCCGTGTCCTCGTGGAGGCGATCGGCGGTGGCGATCTCTCGCGTCCGGCCCTGGTGCAGGCCATGGTACGGAGCGAGAGTGAATGGTTAGCCGTCACCTCCTTCTGCGAAGCAGTAATGCTCGCGAAGAGGGAGGCGGCGCACGTGAGGGAGAGGCAGTATATGCGCCCTCACGGCCGTAGTCGCCGCGGGAGACGCCCTCGGCGTCGGGAATCCCAGGCTGATTCCCGGCCATCGTAGGCGCGGGCTTGCGGACGGCGAGTAATGGGTAGCTCGCTGTCCGGTAAGGACCAAGCCCGGGTCGACGGCGCGTTGTGTTCCACGCGCGCCTCAAAGAGATGTCAGCGCCAAATGGGGGGGTCCGCAAGGGCCGATGCCTGCCAGGGGTGCGGGTTGTTCGAAAGAGATACCGCGGCCCCTGGCACACAGGCAACTGAGGGAACACGGGTGGGTTTTAGTCAGTAAAAGTCTGACACGCCCTCCCGCTCCACCCAGAGCGGGAGAAGTTATTTGACGATTTCCCACCCAAAAAAAAAACATGTTGGGAAAAGGCCCTACATCTGCCTGATCTGCCTAGATGATGAGATAACTAATAATAATGATCAGTACTAAAATTAAGTCACATTTTGGCAGACGTAGTTGGTAATGACACCATGTATTGTAATTAGCTCATATCACACACACTCCTCTTGCGCATCTTGATATTGATTCTAACTAATATTATAAATGCGAAAGTAAATTTGTTTGTTTGTTACACTTTCACGCTAAAACGGCTGAACGGATTTGGATGAAAATTTTGCACAAAGATAGACCATGACTTGGGTAAGGATATAGGCTACTTTTCATCCTGGATCGCAAACGTAGTCGTAAGCAAGAGTTAGTATTACGTAATTATTTATTTGCATATTTGCCCTAGGTAGACCCTACGATGTGGATTGGACTCGGCAAGACGTTAGCATTGCACATAACTTTCGTCTTGTCCAAATTCATGCTGAAGCCAACCCGCCGAGAAGCTCCGTTTAGGGTGTGCAGCGTCTGATCTAACTGATCCAGTGTCTCTGCCATTTTGACGATGTCATCGGCAATGCGAAGGTGTGAGATGTATTTGCCGTTAATATTGAGGGTATCAATGTCCAGCTCAGTCCAACGTTTTAAAGACGTCCTCCACTGTATCGGTGAACAGTTTCGGGGATATAACATAAACGGATAAAAGCTTGTAGCTTGCCTAGAATCAAGAAGTTTTTAGTTAGTTAGTTCATTGAACTCAGTGACGCATCTCATGCAGCCCTCAACCTAGACTGATTGTAATTAATAAAGTCCGCGTTTCAGAATAGTACTTACCGTTTGACGTCAGTCCTACGGGTTGTGGTGACAAACAACCTAATTATAGGCGAAAGGTTGCAGGTTCTAGAATGTTCCGACAAAGACCAGGTGTAACCACACCATAACCATGCATGAGGTAGGATTTTGCATAGTATTGGGATAAGGGATAAACGGTCTTACAAGTTATTTATAATTAGGTAGGGGGGGGGGGGGGGTTTATTAAATAAGTAGCTACGTAGGTTGATACTTTCTTTCCAGGGCTATTGACTTTTAACCGATAGTTATCGGGTGTTAAACAAAAACATTGAAACCATTAATGAAATAATACGTAAACATATTACTAATAAACTGAATATCACTTTTGTTTCACAATATTAAGCAATTAAATACATACCTAAGTATTTGTGACTTGAGTGACTTCTAAAGTTCTTTATACCTTCACAATATGGCTACTTGTTATTTTTCTTCTACAGATTAGTAGATTTGAAAAACGGTGAATTGCACTAAAACAAACAAACTACGATCGCCAATAAATAAATGTCAAGCTACTACGAGTATATTTCAATTATAAGAGAATTCTCTCATTTAATGTGTCGTATGTCCATCGCATGGTTCTGCACCCTAATTAATCACACTATGAATCAAAACTGAATAAATTTTTGTAGGATATTGATAATATTATAAAATTGATTCAGTTTTGATTCATTGCTTCATAATTATGTTCGAAAAACGTTACTTGGTCAACAACGTAAACGCAATGAATGTTTGCTAATCCATTGCTTCATATGTTCGAAAAAATTGTTTGCTCAACAGCATAAATAACACAATGAATGTTGTTGAACTGTCAAAATGGAAGCCATTCCTACTGGGGTCTTAGTCTGCTATTTTTATAAATTCGTCATTCCAACACGATCCCATTGTCATTCATTTGTCATTTTGCTAAAAGTTCGTAATCTGCTAAATTCATAATGGTCGATCATTGGCCAGTCAATGGTCTCGTAATAGAATTGTGTCATAATGGTATTTTCGTATTGCCATTATTATAAAACTCGTTAGTAGAACTAAATGTTTTTCGAAAAACTACTACTAAATTTGAACATTTATTCATGCCAGATTTCATTTATATATATTTTTACATATTATTTATTAGTGTTATAAGCAATCTAAAGTAGTAGGAAGTTCGTAAATTAAGTCAGTCATTCATTTGTCATGATGTATGAGATTACCAATAAATGCCATTTCTTTCAATGGAGTGTCAGTGGCTGACCGTTGGAAAGTCATAATGTTGCCATTTTATTAGTAGATTACCAAACTTGTCAAAATCAACAATTATGAAATCAATGATAGACCATTCTGACACTATTGTATTATCAGACTTGAGGCCCTGGTAGTGTGTTACGTAATTATTCTTCTGGTGAACACCATAACATGGTGTGAGAATTGAACGAACGTACAGTTGATTGAATGCTATACATGACTGATATGTAGGCGTCAGTTCTTAGAGGATGTTGTGATGACTTGGTTTATTAAGCGGTGGAAGGACACTGGACGTGACACAATATGAGTTTTATTACGCGCTTAGTGTGCTCAAGTATTAAAATAAGAGCTGTAAAGGTGATTATCAAGTTCGGTGGTGAATCAGCTTTGTATCTTTCAATCTATCTGCCTAGTCTTTTCATCTTTCAATCTATCTGCCTAGTCTTTTCATCTTTCAATCTATCTGCCTAGTCTTTTCATCTTTCAATCTATCTGCCTAGTCTTTTCATCTTTCAATCTATCTGCCTAGTCTTTTCCCAGCTATGTCAGAGTCGACTTCTAGTCTCACCGGATGCACCTGAACACCAGTATTTTACATGAAGTGACTGCTCACTACATCTGACCTCTATAACGCAGTTCTTGGGTAACATGGATAACCTTTAGTATAGAGGTATGAGGAACAGGGTGTAAAGTTCGCTCATACTCTATTGGTAAAGGGAGGATCCTCCGACCAGACGGGTGTTGTGTCTGGTGGGCTACTGCCCGACGGTTGATATCGGGATGTTGTATCTATGTCAGTTTCGTGGTAAACTCTGACTGCGCGATGTAGGATTTCTGTGACGTCCAGACGCGTAGTTCGCATGTGATATTGTAGATGGCGCCACATCACTTTTTGTGTTTCAAGATATTTGTTGCGACCCGTAACGATTGTCTAAGATCTCCGAAATACAGCCGGGACCCGCGATTTCCGAAGCATGGACGGGTCTTGGTGTGTAAAGATGGTCACCCATCCACGGGCGAACCTCGGCAGGATCAACCCAGGCGGCTGTTAATTTACAACAATTGGTTAAATTAAACACTCTTTGTATACGTCTCCCAGTTCGACGTGAACACAATTAATGCACTTTTAAAAGAAGTCTTCTACCGTCGAGAAAAAACGGAGATTTAAATATAAACAACTTTCAGAGTTTCTTGAACTCTCACGAATTGAACGAAATCGGAAAGTTTACCGAACAGAAGTGGGCTATTTTAGATTTACAGGCGATTGGCTAGAAGTCTGTCACCACTTGTTGAAATATTTTGTGGAAAACTAACAATTCTAATAAAATTTCGATAGTCCGAATTAGGTTTATTTTACCAAATTAAAAAAAGGAGGAGGTTCTCAATTCGACTGTATATTTAAATATATATATTTTTATGTTTGTTGGCTCATAACTTTCGACTGGGTGTACCGATTTTGATGATTCTTATTTGAAAGCTGGTGATTTCCTTGTGAACCACAAGGAAATCACCAGCTTACAAATAAGCTTTCATTTTAATTTCATACTGATGATGCGTTTCGGAGACAGACAACGGAACTCTTCAAAAAATTACAGCAAATCAACCGCGATTGCTGCTATCGCATAGATATGCATTATTTTTATCCCAAGCATGATGACAAATTTCGAATGGGTGTGGGGTAGGTACTATAACTAAAAAGCGAAAAATTAAAACTTAAAAAAAAACAACCGACTCCCGGAAAAAAGCACTACAAAGTGAAAAATAACTTCCGGGAGTCGGTTGTTTTTTGTTTTTTTTTAAAATTTTTCTTAGTAAACTTGTGTGAAAGAATATTCCCATTATCCTTAAGATATAGAAATGCTTGACAGACGACAAATAAAACACAATATTATTATTTTGCATGACGTTGAATTTTAGTACAGTCTTCTTTTTTAAAAGAAGGTAGGTACGAGTATTAGTCGTACAGTACAAACGAGCCTTAGATTCTGAGAGAGTTAAATAATATTTCCAACTTGAAAACTACAATATTCCTTAACCGTAGCACAGCGAGAGCTAGTATCGGTGTGATGTGTTGACAATCAGCTGTTGGCACAAAGTCTCATGTATTTATACTTTGTTGGCAGAGAGCAAGGAGCGAGTGCAGAGGGCGCCCTTCGAGACGGCGCTGCATCACGCCGGTGAGTGACCAAAACAATAATTTACTAGAACATAACTTAACATCACGTCTTGTTTCCTCGAACGATTGGGTGGAGGAGTACACCCACATTCATAAGACCCTGTAATAGGCGTGAGCACATAGGTGAGCACATATCGAGACTCTGGGCTGCTACTGAGAAATTCCAGATTGAAAATCCTAATAACACTTTGCCTGACCTGGGAATTAAACCCAGGACTTTATGTTGAGCATTAGCGCTTGCGTCCAACGAGACAGTCCAAGCAGAGCAAAGCCGTGGCCAGTCATATGTATTAACTATACACTGAGAAACTTGAATGGTTATTTTCATGCAGCGAAATGGTTTTGTCTTGGTAAACCAATCGTTTTATAAACAAACAAAATTAGTAGTTCCTACGAGTTACCTTTAGTGTTACTATTGATTCTCACGTTTTCGAGTTGATGTTTTTTTTTTAATTATTCTAAAACAAAAATATCTTTATTTTTTACTTTTACTCTATGCTTCAAAAGTACTCCTTAAGGCAAGTTGTTCTGCCGCGGGAAAACATACATTTAAATTTCTCGGTGTATAATAAATACCATTATTTTTATATGTTCTGCTAATGATGCAACTGTTAGTGGGTGTACGTATATTGTGTACTTTCAAGATTCCTGAAATTTTCTTTCAAAATGTGTGAAATAATTTTGACTGGATTTACTTCATCACTGATCTTGCCAATATTGAAGACAATGTTTGTTACCTTTAATGCTCTAATAAAGGGAAGAATATGATATGACGACTTACAAAGATGTTGGTGAAGAGGACATGCAGTGCCGACTCCTAATGAAATGACGGTTATTACTGGGTGAATATATTATAATGTGTGTAATGAACACACCTTTTCCTAGATAAATATTTCTGTTTTTAAATTCTTGTGCACATACAAACCTGGTATTTAATCAACTATTTATTAAAGTAGGTACTCAACATCATATCAATAAAGACTTCTTGACATCTTTTGATTTCGACGCCCAAAGAGAACTGACTTGGAAAACTAGGCGATGCTCCAAACATCATATTTTCATTCCGTTTCGACCAAAACCAGCACTTTTACAGTACCTAACTGTCATTCGTGTTACTTTTACGTGTAAACGGCTTTACACTGAAACAAAATCATTTCAGGTAAATTATGTACTTTAAATTTTATAATTAATATTTAAAATCACTACAAATCTTATTAATATTTGGAAAACATGATATTTTACCTGCGTGTCTGGTAATTCAACATACCATGAATTCGTTGACCGCTTTCGTCTAGCCTCTATCCTCAACTTAGTCGCCATAGGCTTTCTCACTCAATTTCCTTTTTATTATATATCTGTTCACATAATATTTGTATCTAATTTTTTTTATCTTTCACATACTTAATCATAATCATTTGTCACAGAAAATTATGTGACTAGGGGAAATAGAAAAAGCTTGGATATTAGTTCCCGGTCCAGACACACAACGCCGAGCGCTAGACGAAGGATCGATTGAACCCATTAGCGTCGGGTTTTCCCTGCCTACACAGTGGGGGGCTAGCTTTTAAGTGGTATAAGCCGTAACTATTTTAAAAGCAACATAGAATTGAAAAGATACATACAAATACTGGAAAAGTAACTAATGTAATTTTGCAGGCGACTTCAGAATCAATTGATATCTACGCTAGCTTTTTATGCAGGCCAAAATCTATTGAAATACAGGTTGGTATCCCGACATCAACGTGCAAATGATAAAAATACACTCGAGAGCAATGAATTAGGGTCACATAGAGATACTTGAAAGTCTCGGAAACTTAGAATGCCAGCTCAATGACATAAATTGTGTTAAATAGACAATCAAATGTTCCTTATACGAAAGTAATAAAATGTATGTGTCACTTTGTATAATATTCATAAAAAAATACATAAACCAAAAAAATAACCAATCTCATCTTATATCAAAAATAGAATAGGAACTTTTTTTTCTACCACTCTTGTACTGAAACTCAAGAAAATTTTAGTGATAGAGAAAATAGTTGCTTTTATATTTTCGATATAAGATGAGATTGGTAATTTTTTGGTCTATGTATTTTTTAATGAATATTATACAAAGTTACACAGTTTTTGCTTCACCTACTAAAATATAGATTCCTGCCAATACCAATACCTACCACGTCGATCAAGGCGGGGCAGACGTGGGACTGCCGTCATATTGATAAACAATGTCTAATAAAACTACAATGTCTCGCGAATTCGTCTTTTGTTTATGTCTGCGATATCTTCGGCCTTTGAGGCTGACCTGTCTGGCTGCGCATTAATAACTGTTTGATTTGTGTTTCATGGTTTATGAAAACGATTACTTATTGATGAAAAGATTTTCTGCTTTATAATTAAATTGATTTATGGATACAGTTACCAATGGTTACATTCGGTTAAGTTATGTAATTTGGTCCTGTTACTGTCTGATTCCTTAACTGTCCTCTCCATCATTAGTTCACCTGGTCTGGGAGGGTCCTACCTTACGTTTACCGATTCGTCGTCCAACTGCAAGGCAAACGCTTCTTTCGTACAAAGAACTCTATCTACATAAAACTAAGACAAATTACCACAATTAATAGCTTTAAGTACCTGCTGCTGAAGCGATTCCACTTCGGATTCAGAAGTGAGTTTTATAAATCATTATGTTTACAAAAACGTGGCCTAAAAGTAATGCCACGTTATTATCATAAATTTGTATGAAAATGTAGGAAAAACACCGTTTATTTCAACATAATATAGGCCGAATTGTCTCTACTTAATAAAAACATCACCGTTCGAATCGAATATGTTAAAAACTATATTTTTTTTACTGTAACATAAATTATTTTCATTTCCCAATGATACTTTCAGCGCATTTCTCATTTCGATTTATATCGGGAGCTGATGGGGTTCATTGACCTGCACCCACGCACGTGACATTATTGCGCGGGACTCCTGCGCATACACAAAATTACAAAAGGAACCTTGGAAGTAATGATTTGGCATTTTTACCTTAATGAGTAAAATGTTTTTTTGGACTTATTTTTAAACTAAAGATGCGTTCCAATCACTCTACGACCGCTCTAATTTACGTACTGTGTTTCATTTGTTCTGTTAAATGGGGCACTTTCGTATTTTTGTAGACCATTATTTGTGTAGAATCTTAGTTTGTAATACGGGATCCTCAATCTTTTCACAATAGTTTAGGTAAATTAAGTACCGTAAACTGTGGCATCTTTACTATCCAAGAGCAACTTTACCAATGAGAACTGAATTAAAATATATCTCGATTACTAAATTTTCTTTACATAGTAGATTATTTTACTTCTGTATCGCTTCGATATTAAATGGTGGCAACAGATTTTTAGTTATCGAGAGATATATTTAAGTGTACAGTACTCATGGGTAAAGTTGCAATGGAAAGTAAAGATGCCAGTAATTACGAAACGTAAAGTGTGTGTCGAGGAATTAGCACGGTGAACAGATTTTTCCGTGAAAACATATTTTCCCAAGCAGGCAAATAATAGCAGGTTCCTATTTTATTTTATTTAATGTTTTTCATGTGCTATCGGTTTTAAATCTGTAATTAGATTCAATGAAATTAAGGTGAAAGCACTAGGCTACCCTGTAAAACAAATATCAACACACAACATTGCACTTACCTGCAAATTGCAAAAAAAGTAAAAATATTTTAATTTCGTGAGCTTCCCTGAAACTTCCACAAAATTTTACATCATTTTTCCAACTTTCCTCAAGCTCCAATTTATGCATTTCGCCAGGCGTTCTGTTTGTATGTCTGTGTCTAATTTGGTCGCTCGCCTCCGTAATTAACCTTGTTTCGATTGTGGCGGCAGTGTCACGGTTTGTGGGTGAGCAGACTTACAGGTAAACAGAGGTGGGTATTTTGAGGGTAGGTGACGAATGTCAATACTTTGCGGCTAAATGAAAACATGGTGGGGACTTAGACTTATAATTATGAATCTTAAATAGTGGCGCATGCGTGGTGGCTCGTTGCTTCTCGATATGAGAAGCATCGTTTGCTTTTCAGAGGGAAAAATTCTATAGTATCAATATGACTATGTCTTTAACTTAACCGATAAAAACACATATTTTTATGAAAAACATTTAAGAGGGGACGGGGCCTGCAAGGAATTTGAAAAGTAGGTATTTGAAAAATAGGATTTGAAGAAACTATTGATAAGGACAGCTGCAACTCAGACCGAAATTAACACAAATTTTTTGACGAGATCGACGTTTCGTATTCCCCTTTTTTCTCCTCGAAAACTGATCGATTCCATTATTTTTTACATTAACATTTTAAGAAAAAGTTTAGGTTCCTATAATTTTTTTTATGTCAAAAACTTTTCTAATTTGTCTGGTAGTCCTCTAATCACGGCGGTAAAAATAGGGCATTTTTTGTAATTTTTAGAGGGTCATATTTTCTATACTAATTAGTTGCTGAAAAAAGAAAATGACAGGGACGTGTTTACAGTAGACCTTGATTTTATGAATAAAAAAATATTGCTCTAGAGGCATTATTCAGGAAGCAAAAGGGGAATACATTTGTATGGAAAATCACACGCCCTGTTCCCTCTTAATAGAGGCTTGTGGCTAAGTAATAACAGCTGCATGGGTCGATCGATTGCGTTAATATACGATTGCCGCTGTTGGTCCGTGGATGGGTGACCATCTTTACATACCAAGACTCCTCCTTGCCTCGGAAAAGCCGTTGGTCCCGGCTGTCATTCGTGGATAACAGGTTCGTTCAGGTTCGGGTTCGTTGGTTTAACAGTCGTTACGGAGCGTCAGAAGTCCGAAAGTTTGACAACCGGTCTTACCGAGGGGTTTCGGGGGTCAGATAGGCAGTCACTGCATGTAAAATGCTGGTATTCAGCTGCATCCGGTTAGATTGGAAGCCGACCTCAACTTGGTTGGGAAAAGGCTGGGCAGACGATGATTTAGAGGAAACAAGATTAAAATGATTGTCCTTATTATCGATCTCAGCTACACTATAGGATATCTTATTCAATATTATGTAATGGCAACGAAATGCATCCTGTTAGCTGCCTGAGGTTGCAAAGCTTTTGTGTGATAACACAACCTGTAAAAAAAATTAAGAATCAACAAACCGTTTAGTTTTATAATTACAGTAGACTCGTGTTTCCAACAGAGCGACACACATATAAACATTCATTTCGCGCGTTTTACGTGCGTACGATTGTTATGTGCGCTATATAAAGAATTCGGTTAAGACCGAACCGTGCGTAATGAGATCATTCTGTCAGTGTAAAGTTTTGTAATCTTTAATAAGGACTTGGTTTTTGGGAATAGATAGTACATATAAATTTTAACGGGGGATCCCCTGAACTCCTCAAATAATAATTATGCTGAAGACTGCTTCTGGGGGTTTTATTAAGCTTTAAAAACTCTGGCTTCTCTTATAAGTATTTAAATAATAATTGTAATTTTATTTATTTATTTTACACTTTAAAACAACATCATCTCACAAACATCAGTTTACCCTGGCTGTACGATGTAAAGAAAATACTTAGAAAGTTTTTTATAAAGATATTTCGAAAAATAAAGAGTGTTCTCGTCCTGTGTAGCTTAGGTAAAATTAACATATCACCTAAATTAAATGAACACAAGAAAGCCTGCAGATGCTGTAAAATTCTCTATTTAATTACTTAATTATTAACATCTGCCTAGCTTTTTCCCAACAATCTTCAGGTCGACTTCCAGTCTAACCGGATACAGCTGATAACCAGTATTTTACATGGAGCAACAGCCTATCTGACCTCCACAACCCAGTTACTGAGTAAACAATACCCCTTGGTAAGACTGGTTATCAGACTTTCGGGCTTCTGACGACCCGTAACGACTGCTAAAGATCCACGAATGACACCCAGGATGAAAGCTTAACGTGCTTTCCGAGGCACTGGCGCCTGAAAATGATTTTCGCAACACAGCTAGTGAAATACTTGTAGAAATAGAGTGCGCTAATCGCGGACCGTAAGTCACACATAACAGTTATACATAATTACGGGTTTTCATGATCAACTGTCTTTAACTATGCCGAGAAACATTCCGGTTCTAACTTTTAGATTTTTAAATCCAACCTCGACAAATAAAATTCCCCAGTTATCCGCATTTAACAGTACATAAATCTAAGTTATAAACGTTGATACTACGCAGCTTACAACCGCTACTGTCAATCATTCAGCAACTGTTTATATTTCTTTGTTATTCTCATTGTAAATCTTTTTAACCGTTCTGTTGTGGCCGCCATATTGTTCTGAGTTAAACCGAGAATGGATCTGTGGCGTAATTGATTGGCTGTTAGTAACCATTACAATATGTGATGCCATGGTTAGGGAAAACGGTGCGTGTGATTTTTTTCTAATTAAAAACATAGCTATATTGAAAACTATGAGAAAACAGCTGAGAAGCTGATGGTCAAATATTTTCAAAAGCTCTTAAAACTCATTGTGTATGACCAGACATGTAATACGTTTACTAAGCAAAAGGCGAATGTAAGGATCGTGGAAGTTGTCGTTCTGTAGTGTGCCTACCCTTATGGGAAGGAAGGAGGCCCGACTTCATGTATGGATGTTAAATCATTATCTGTTCCCCTTTTTATGTATTACAGTTGGGCGAAACCGGTTACGATCTTTTAAAATAACTTCGTGTTGTCCTGGCATACGGATATCATTACATTTTACGAAAAAAATCAGTTTATTGCATAATATACACTTTTCCAACTCTCGACATCTCGGTACAGCTTACTAATTTCATAATTTTATAATTCGTTCAAAATACACACATGGAAATCTAAAACAGCACAATATCTTTAAAACATGTCCCTTTACACAAACATAAATTCCACACGGTCGTGTAGGGTTCGATCCGGCCGGCAGGGATGGGATTTTCCACCCGTGCTTGTGTGGCGATTGTGAAACCCCTTGCGTGACAGCTCGCTGCTATGGCGGAATCTATGGATACGAATGTAAGGGTTGTTACTGGGGTCGATTTGATACTGGGCGGCTCGGTTACAGACTAGTGATCATTTATAATTTTGAAATAGTTCAATGTTTATGTCTACTTTTAGTTAAGCTTGTGGCTCAGAAATAACAGCCGCACGGGTCGATCGATCAGGTTAAGCTACGCTTACCGCGGTTGGTCCATGGATGGGTGATCTTTATATAATCAATCATTATCAAGACCCCTTGGTGCCTCAGAAAACGCGTTAAGCCGTTATTCCCGGCTGTAATTCACAGATCCTTGGCAGTCGTTACGGGTTGTCAGAAGTCCAAAAGTATGACAACCAGCCTTCAAGGGTTGTCGTATTACCCAGTAACTGGGTTGTGGAGGTCAGATAGACGGTCGCTTAATTAAAGTAAAATACTGGTATTAAGCTGCATCCGGTTAGACTGGAAGCTGACCCCAACATAGGTGGGAAACGGCTAGGCAGAGAATGTACCTACCTAGTCACTATAACTGCCTCCATGATAATAATGTGATATATATTATGGTACAATAAACAACCATAGAAGTAATGATGAATAATGTTATTATTTCATTGTGTTCTTTCAAAGTTTGATTTGGACATCTGCGGCATCGGTGAAGGAAAACTTTGTGGGGAAATCGCCAACACACTTTGAGTATGCGTGGTGATTAATGCTCATGCCTTCTTATACAGACAGGTCTTTGCACTGCAGTGGGAAAATAACGGACTGGTATTATTAAATAATCCTTATTATTAAAACATAACCCTGTTACAAAATATATTGATAAACAACTCAAGTGTCTCATACCAACCTCGCATCAGATGTCAGGTAGAACCTTCTCCTCAAGGTCCCAACCTTCAATCATCTACCATCATTAGCTAGAGGTGGTCATAACAAGCGTCATTACATTAGCCGTAAGCTTTTAGTTAACTAGGGGTGGGACACGGTGACGTCATCAAGGTTGTGGGGCAAGGCCGAGGCTATTAATGTAGCGCTGATAAATATAGATGGTGGGTGTCTTTTTATGGGGTGGTTTATAAGGTCAGGTTGGAGGCTGTTGTGCGGTGTTGTTAAGCTACATCTAGTCACACTAGAAGCAAGAAGACAAGATGACAAAATTTCATTTGTTGTTTTTTTTTGTACCAGAATTTCTAAATACAGGCTAGAATAAGAATGAATAAAAAAAAAAAGAATAATAGAAGAAATTACACTCGATAGCTTTCCATAACATCTCCGCTATACTGTTATTTCAATTCTGGTAAAGTTTTGTTTGAAAACGTTGTATTCAAATTCTTTGACTTCAAGATTTTATAGCATGTTGCGTGTAAACGTACACACAAACAAGTAATTGTTGCTTTCATTAGCAGATTTTTATTGCATGTAGCAATTGACTTAAAAATTGCGACACTCTGTTATTGTAAAATTCCTTAAATCCAAAATACCGTGCGTGTATCACTTACTTAAATGCGCAAATCCCAAAACTCTGTACATACTCTGTGGTAGTCAGGCTGAATGTTCGCAATTCAGAATGGCCGTGAAACGTCACCGAAAATAAGTTTTGCCGCCAAAACAAACGCTGTCATGGCGATCAAAGTGGGACTTTTATTTGAACGTTTCGTTTGAAGATCTTTTGGTAAGTCTCGAGTTTTTATTGTTTATTACTATGACGTAGATAAGTGTTATGTTTTAGTAGGTACCTACATAGGTTTTTTTATACGTAACGTAAGGAGTAACGTTTAAATAGTTCAATAAATTGTCTCTTTTAGGGTTCTGTACCCAGAGGCAAAATTACTAAGGCTATACCGTCAGTCCGTCAGTTTGTCTGTTTATCTGTCTGTAACAGGGTGGTATCTTAATAACCGTAAATGACCGTATTAGTAAAGTAATTGAAAATTTTACAGAATGCGTGTTAATAAGGCCTCTATAGTAGCAAATAAAATAATAATGTTCTGAAGCCTTGATTTACTTGAACTAATTTCACGAAAATGAAACATGAATGAACACTGAAAACGTTTAGGTACCTAATAAAAGCGTGTCAAAAATTAGGGTAACATGCGTGACGTGTGTAGATAACTGCCTACCTACTTACGTGAAAGTTGCCCTCATTTGGTAGGTAGTCTTGTAATGTTGGCCTGACTGAGGTCGTGCCGTTTATTAGATAGCATGGTCAGTCTATAATGTTCCCAATTTTGGGTCACAGGCCTCATGCGAGGGAGGGGGCCGTATTCCACCGAGCGGGCCCAGTGCGGGTTGGTAGAGATCACATGTCTTCGAATTTTGGTTCTAAGACTAGCCTGTTTCCTCACGATGTGTTCCTTCACTGTTTTGAGTGCAATGGTGTGGCCTGTCAGGGTTCGAATATACGACCTACAACTCGTAAGTTGCGGCCGTTACCACTAGGTTACCATTGCTCTCAGTAGGCCACGACTACTCTCAAACTCTGCACCCAACTATTAGATAGGATATTTCCTATTTCCCTATCCTATTTGAGCCTATTCCCTATACTTGCTAAGTATGTAACATAACCAATGTGCCAGAACTTTCACTGAAACGTGCATCCCTATCGAGAAACTTTATTGTGCACACTGTGGTAAGTGAAGGAGTACACCTACTCAATACCTAATGTTGCCCTTTATTTATATGTAATGTATTGTGTGTATCTTTTGTTGATGATCTTAAATAAATACCTGTTAGTAGGAATATAATAAATATAATATACCTACATAATACGTATATGTAATGACGAAAATTGCCATTAACGGGCACTACTAACATTATTAAATACCTAATTATAAATAACATGAATAAATTAAGCTAATTACTAACTGCTGAAGTGGCTGGCCATGTTTCTCGAAGGACCTATGGCCGGTGGAGCAGACGAGCCCTGGAGTGGAGACTGCATATCGGCAAGCGTAGTGAGAGGCACCCTCCAGCTAGATGAACCGATGGATAGACTGGATGCGGAAGGAGGTGGACACCCTGGGACAGGCCTATGTCCAGCAGTGGACTGCGATAAGCTGAGTTGATGAATTACTATTTATGAATGCGTCTCAAACCTTAAAAATACCTTCTCAAAATTACCTTCTATTAAAATGTTCTATCCTGGGTCTTTCAATCAATCATTCAACCCTATGACCCACCAAACGCTGTATAATGTCCTTTCTAGTAGACTAAGATGGCTCATGATGGCTCAGTCCACTGTACAACACTGCCACCAGTGCCCTCTTGATAGCTCATAAAATGATTGATGTAGTAATATTTCTAACATCAACCATTATGTATAAGGGCAATTAGACACACCCATAATACAGTTTATAGGTACCTTCCCTATAAAGATTGGGTATCGCGTGATAGGATATTCTAAATAATGATTGGGGTGGAGAGGCCAATCGGCCCCTTAATCATTGATGAGGTACGAATGGTAAATCGAAAGTGTCATAGAAGTCATCGGAGAGGGAAGAGTCAGAGGTCATTAAAGTTTTGTTTGGCAAAATTCATTACTGAGTAGTGGGTTTAAATATTATATAGTATTGAGAGCAGTGGTGGCGCAGTGGTAGCGGCCGTGACTTACGAGTTGTAGGTCGTAGCTTCTAACCCAAAAGGCGCTTTACTTTGTGTAAATTATTAAACAATGAAGGAAAACATCGTGAGGAAAACGGCATGTCCTAGAACCAAAAATTCGAAGACATGTGACATCTACCAACCCACACTGGGCCCGCGTGTTAGATTACGGCCCACACTCTCTCTCAGAGAGGAGGTCTTTGTCCCAGCAGTGGGAACAGTATAGAGTGATTGTGTGGGTTTAAATATCTATGCCTTAAAATAAACAAATGTAACCGTGTTTTATAGAGTGCTGGTGGTCCAGTGGTAACGGCCGGTAAGGGACGGTGTACTCTGTTCACATTCCCAACAATTCTAGCGACCAACCTTAGAAAGAGAGATCATCAACCTCTATTACTTAATTCGCAATTTATACCAACACACGAGAGTGTCGACATAAAAATAGATTACAGTAGGTACCAAAGTATGCATCGATGGCTTTACTGTCTGACCGATATCAGATAATTTTTAGTATCGACAATACAGTCGCTGATAACAGACGTACGATAGCCGGAGCTTTAGTGCTTACGTACGAAAGTATAGCTTCCTGGATGTTTTGGGCTAGATTTTTATTTGCGTCAATGTTATTATAGTAAATGTCAGCCTTTTGTCTGGTTATATCAAACTTTTAAGCTCATCATAATAACAATGTAATGTTCCCATTGCTGGGCAACAGGCCTCCGCTCTGTGAGAGGGAGTGGGCGCTGTAATCCACCACGCGGGCCCAGTGCGGGTTGGTAGATGCCACATGTTTTAGAATATTTGGTTCTAGGACATGCCAGTTTTCTCGTGATGTTTTAAAATTACTTCACCACTACTGCTCTCAAAACTGTTTTGAGAGCAGTAGTGATGAAATAATTTACACAATGTACAGTGCATGCTTGGGTTCGAACCCACGACGTACCGTCGCGTTGTCACCACTGAGCTACCACTGCTCCACTTATAACTACTAAATACAAACATCATAATGAGATAAAATTATTTGTTTGTAAAAGGAAATCTGAAATTCCGAAACGATTACAAAAATCATTCACTAATAGAAAGCGACAATATTGCCGAATGCCACACGATTTGTTTTATGGTATATAGTTCACTTCCACAGCGACGGAAGCCACGGGCAGAAGCTTCTTGAATTATATTTTAAGCTACGAGGTGTAAATCAAGAGAACTATTAATTAGGTACTTATAGAACCTAAGCCTTTGATAGTCGTTACGGGTCGTCAGAAGCCCGAAAGTCTGACAGACAGCTAGTGTTACCAAGGGGTTACCTAGTAACTGGGTTGTGGAGGTCAGGCAGTCAGTCGCTCCATGTAAAATACTGGAATATAGCTACATCCAGTTAGACTGAAAGTCGACCTCAAAATAGTTAGGAAAAGGCTGGGCTGGTTTATTGACATATTGAAACTTAAAAAAAACAGTTACCTACGGTATGCTTGAGAATTGCTTCATTTATAGTCCAGAAACGAGAACGTGGTTGGGTTACAAAACCATCAAATTGGTAATCGTACCTATTTGCTCAAACACCAAAACAAATAAACATTCATGAATGTCCTCAGATGACCACTATTCCATTCAGTAATGTTGCATAGTCAGTACCCCAGAAACGAACTGCCGTGTTTGGTAATTTGTTTGGAAAACATGTGAACAAGTATCTACTACTAGGTTACGAAATCTAACCCAATACATATTTAGTTTATACCCATGATAGAACATGGTCAGATCAATAATGAAAAATAACATGTTTTCATAGAATCAAGTTCTTCTAACTTAACAGACAGCTGTGCTGCTGGGGAGTTTATTGCGCCACTTCTTCTTCCCAGCTAAAGCACTAGGAAGTGATGAAGGGCGGACGTTTTGGAGAACTGTCTTCTTACGTAATTCTTAGCCTAGTTTGAATAAATGATTGTTTTTTTGTTGTACGTGTAAATAATAACTTTAAAACAACTCTTTAAAACAAAAAAGCCTCCAGGAATAAAGGGTATAAATGACGGCACTATCACATTAGAGAATGAAACCTGTAATTATTAGTTATAACTTTATAGGAGAGTTAAATAAATCAATTAGGAAGTGTCAGATCGATGATGTAACGTTATCTTTGAGACATCATATTAATACCTAGCTACCTATCTTCTAGCCTCTTAATTAACGTGTTATCAAAAGCTCAAACTATCACACAGTGTTTTAAAGGCCGCCCATCCAGAAGAATTAGTAAGCACGAACTTTAAACTGAAACGTTTCCCTCCATACGGAAAGTTCCGAGAGTGTCGACCAGACAATTTCCATTTACGACGTACGACTGACTACGGAACTGCAGTTATAGCTATAAATATGATTGTCAAGTAGTTTACTGGTTGTTTATGTAAAGTGCACATACACATTAATTAAAAGAATACAACAAACATAACACGTGCTCCTGTAATTCTTGAAGGGTTAAATAGTGATGTATGACTGATGTGTGATGTGTAGTGGTGGATGACTTCGGGCTACTTCTGAGAAATGTTGGTGTACTATAAATTATAGTACACCAACATTTCTCAGAAGTAGCCCGAAGTCCTGGATTTGTACCCGGGAATAGGCTTGCCGAAAATGTGGTGTATTTACAACTATTATACTAAAATTTAAAAAATAAGATATAAATGCAGAAGTGACTCTGTCTGCCTGTCAGTCCGTTACCCTTTCGCGCTTAAACCACTGAAGCAATGGTTATGAATTTGGACGGACCTGGAGATAGGCTACATTTCAATCTAGATATTTCTTTAAAAAAATACAAAATTCACGCAGACGACGTCGCGGCAAATAGTTTATCTGAAACGAAGTTGACACTAGGTCGGTAAAGCTAAATCAACTACCTATATCAATAATTTTCCCTTTCTTTAGCCAAATAAATAGATCTCTCAATTATTTCATTAAGTTGTGAAACATTTTGGAAACAATTTTTAGAAGAAATTGTTTCGTTTTGTAAATATGTTGGTTCAATGTGCTACACCTGTCACTAGTGCCCGGGCACACGGGCTGCAGATGAAAGTTAGCCTATGGATTTGTGATGATTTGTTTATTATTATTTTACTCTTATTGAACTAGGAGAGGAAAATCCAGGTATTTTTAGTAGTAAACACGATGATTAATGACTGCTAAACCTAAGAAAGGTAGTTTAGCATACATGGATAGGAAGACCAATAATATACATAGATTGTACAGTCAGCATTAAAAGGTGAAAAGATGCTAACATCGACAAGAATTCAAATAATTGTCTACAACCTTTGTTTCTTATGATTGTATCAACGTGTAGCCACAAAATAGGTATATTAGACATAAATAGGTCGGTATTAAATTAGGTACTAAGTTGTAGCTACATATTGATACAGTATTATAGAACATAAATTGTAGACCTCCACCTTATTGCCTAACATACGATCAATCACAATCTGAATAATTTTGAAGGATATTGCTAACCCATCACTTCAGTTGTTCAAAAAGTTGTGTCTGGTCAACAACGTAAATAACGCATTTAATATTGTGGAACAGTCAAAATGAAAGCCATTTCAATTACCCCATATGAATAGAATTCTGGTCAATGTTCTTCACTATTAGTGATGTAACAATTACCTACGTAATATAATTTAAAAAAGTGTTCATGAAATTTGCTTACCGCTTTCTTCCATAGTACGCTTTGAAATACACAAGTGGCTGCATCTCTCTGACCGGCCCGACGCCTTTAAAAAAATGTTTATGAATTTATTAAAATAAATGCTTTGACTTAGTACACCTTTTTAAGTCTGACTGTACATTGATACTATGAGTGAAGTAATATAATAGTAATAGAAGTAATTACCACATTTAAAGATGACGACAAAAATAGACTGAAGTTTGAGACACAAAACTGTGAGTTTCTACGATGTCTATTACGCTCACACATTATTATTATTTTTGAGACAAAAGAATAACATTTTGGACGTGATTGTTAACAGAAACATAGCTCTGAAAATTCTTTAAAGTTCGCTCGTTGCCAACGTTCTATGGAAATGGAATAAGATAAATAAACTCATTGAATTATTTCCTCAAGCCATTTTTCTTAATGTTTCCTTGAAGTGACGTTGACTTATTCGAGCACTCATAGATATTTTATTATGTTAATTGAAAATTTTCATATTTTCAGACACTTTGCAGACAATGTTATTAGTGTCTTAATAATAAAGACTTCCGTTAGTTTTGCATCATAATTCGAAGAATTGGGTAAAATCGAAGCAAAGAAAATACAACGTCGTTTATATAGATATTATAAAATGCAACGAATTTCTCTACTATATTGGGGTTGGCACGCAGTCTAACTAGATGTCGCTGAATGACAGTTTTTACAAGGAGTGACTGCCTATCTGACCGTACTTGGTAAGACTGGTTGTCAGACTTTTGGGCTTGTGACTACCGGTAACGACAGTTAAAGATCTACGAATGACTGGCGGGAGCATGTAAGCTATCCGAGACACGGATGAGTCTCGATATTTATGTAATGGATGTTTACCCATCTACGGACCTTCGCGACGGCGGCAAGCGCAACTTAACCTTACCAAGGTATTCGAATATTAGGAGGCTATACATATATTCATGAAACATATCTCTCAACAGCTTTTAATTGCATCGCATACTTCAGCGATAAAAATGACTACTTTTTAAAATTTAATTGCATCCGTACGTGTGGTCTCTGAATCACTCTAAAAATAAAACAAATCTGTTTTTCGCAAGTATGCGTACTAGTTAGTGCTTGTAAACAGAAGTCAGGCGTGGCAAACATTTGGACGTTTAGGATTATTGGCCCCGGATTCTACGAGGATAATATACGATATGTAAAAATATTGACATAACTTTTTATCTTTACATTTCAGTGACTATCAAGAGGGCCTAGACAAGTGGCAATCGCTTTCAAAGTATTTCGTATTTCTACAATGACTTAAAACAAGATTTTCATTAAGTTTTCGGTAGCTTATGCCAATCCAATACATTTTTCACCTATGGATCACTGTTATCGCTGATAGAGAGAGAGCTATTGTATAGGCCCTACCTCATCATGGTTTAATTTATTCCGCTTTCATCCGTAGGACACCGATTATAGAATTCAGTGTCATGAAGAATCTATCAGATGTTATAAAACCTATTTATTTTAACTTAAATCAATGTAGGTGCAGACCAAAATGAAACTAGAAAATAGTTTTAACTTTGTTAATTTATATTATATTTTTATATTTACATCATATTATTTAGATAAAGTTCATACAAAATAAATATAAAGCTGCATTCTGCATTGCAGACAGCATGCTACTTTATTAAAATTTCAACATTATTTTTTTGATAGCTCTACAGAACCTCGCCAAGATTAGAAAAAACAAAGTGCAAATGTGGGTCGAATCATCAAAATAAATAAGTCTCCTTTAAAATTTCCACATGAAAGCAAAAATGTTTAATACCCCTGACCTATTCAAAGACATTGACGAAAAACAATGAAATTGTCTGCCAAATACATTATAATAAAAGTTTAGACAATTTTTCGTTTTATTACACTAGATTTACGCGAATTATACGGACCAAACTTCAACAGTAATAGACAATTTACTTTGTTTGCAAAGAATTTATACGTGCGTCCGCAAATCAAGGCGGGCATAAATAAATAATGTAATGTAATGGACATTCGGAACCGCTGAAATGTTTCAGTTGCCATCACATTGGGTAAATAAAACGTCTAATGGGGTAAAAGGTTGTTGTACCCATCGATAGAAGTTGAGTTTAAAATCTATCAACACCGAATTACGCAGTTTATATTTGCTTGAATGTTTGTATGTATGTTGATTTTGTGTCTTATCCTTTATTTTGACGATTGCAGGTCTCTGTTTTGATTCAAGTTCTTTCTGCGCAAGATTGGGGTTCAATCGTTCAATCCTAAATGGAAGATTAAATTGTTTTGGAGTTAGGTATTTCTGTCCTTGAATAAATTATCTATTAAAATCTGCCGAATGAATGATTAGGTCTTATTATGGAATTATTGTTACTGTGGTGTTTTGATCAGAGGAATATGCTATCTGATATTGCAACAATTTTCCAGCCAAATGTTGGCCAAATTTTGGCGTTACTTGCAAGTGGGCTGATATCTAAGTGCAGTACACACATAATCACCATATAATGTTTGCACAGCTAGGCCACCGGACCTATTTGTAAAGGGATCCTATAATCACAAAATCCACCACGCAGGCGCAGTACGGGTTGGAAAATATCTTCGAAGATTTGGTTTTAGGACATGCTGGTTTACTCACAAAGTTTTTCCAAAGGTGATGAATGTGATGGTGATGAAATGAAATTAGAAACACAAAGTATGTAAGTATGCCTGGGTTCAAACTCACGACCGACTCATAAGGCGGGGTCGACACCACTGGGTCACCACTGCTCTAAATGCAGTATGTCTACCAATTTTGATAGAAGAACGTTTTTCAAGGCCTTGAAAACTGCAGAAGTGTCTGCATATCTCAAACATCTCTACGTACCCAGTTAAAACCAGCTAACACAAACAAGTAAATACGTCCAGATGGCGCGCATTGTCATTTGTATACGATCATAAACTCACTTTATGACTTTGTTGATTTTAACGACTCCGTTAACTGTCCTATGGAGAGCTCTATTTATTTGTGAATTAATGGACTTTACTTTATTACTTTATCATGAATTTATATCCTTCATATTTGCTGACAGAATCTGAGATGTTAAGATAATTAAGATCTCTTTCATACTACACAAAAACACACAAAAAGGAAGGCTATTAGTAGGTAGGTAGGTTGGTAGGTATTGTGATACAAGTGTGTAATGATCAATGCACATGCGTTTTAACACACTTGCGAGGAAAAAAACAGACTTGTACAGAGCGCGCCACGTAAGTTGAACCATAATGGCGGATATTATTTCAACATACCTGGCGCTATTTGTAATTTATTTCTAACTTTCAGTACACTGTTAGATCAATGACTATGCTAGAAGTTGACATCATTCCTTTTCCGTGCGAAGCAACGAGTGCACGCGAACGTACCTTCGGTTGTTTGTTCTGGTGTTGGTTCAACTTACGTGTCGCGATCTATATTGTTAGTTGCTCTTCTTCCCTATATGAAGTCGATATTTTTGATAATACATAACCATACAAAGAAAACGTTTACAAATAATATGTATTTGCTGATTTTGTTTCTTCCGCACGTGGGCGCTGCGCCGCGCTAGCGACGCGTACGCAGGTGTAAATAAAGGCACTGGGAAAACCCCTAAACAGCCTATATAAAAAAACCTTTGCGGAGATTGAAAAACGTAAAGTAAAGAAAATTAATGTGGTAATGTAAAAAAAATACGAGTGGATAAGAAGCCGAATTATGAACCTAAATGCGAGTAATTGTGTTGAAAATTGAATTTCTAGGTTTGGTAGACTCTTCGGTGCAGTGGCAAAGCGACTGTTTTAGAGTCAGTATGTCGGTTTCCATGTGATGAATATATGAGGGTGTTAGAGTAACGTACAGTAAAAACGTACCAAACGAGTGAAAACAATCACTGACACAATCAGCTTTTAGCATGTAAGCAATTTTGTATTCGAGAATATAAACTGCTCTTCAATTTACCAAATAGTCAATTTTAGTATTAAATACCAGTAGAGCAACATCCAATCCCAAAGTAATTTATTATTGTCTATGCATCATTCAAAACTCCAATGTCAAAAATCCAGACACAAAACATTTCTCTTGCTGATAAAAATAATACATAATCTAGTACCTAATGATCTTCATTATTTACTTTTTATATAACGTTTTGGTCTCATTCTCCATCATTACAGTTGACAGTGTGCCAAAAGCCCGATATCTATCAGATACGACCTAGTCTTGGTCATTTTAACGTACCTACTCGGCTATTTCCGTACATTGTCGGGAATCAAGAAGTATAGCGGATGAGCGAATAAATTTATTTTTTCAGTGTTTATGTCTCCGAGATTATTTTTTTAAGTCTAGACAAATGTCGTTGTTTATGTAGAATGTGAAAATGTTTGGGTAATGTTAATTGCTAATATGACGTATTTTGTGGGTCAACGCTCGCGCTAGCGATCGCTATTTTTTTTATACATACAAAATACTACATAACATCACGCCTGGATTCTCCGATGGGTTAGGCAGAGGTGCACCTTATAGTGCACCCACATTTCGCTAGTTATGTTTGAAGTTCCATATCACAGAGGGCGACCTTATTGCCATAAACCGCGCACAAATCCAGACTCCGGGCTGCTACTGAGAAATTGTAGATAAACCCAATAACACTTTGCCCGACCTGGGAATTGAACCCAGGACCTCATGCTCAGCTGTAGCGCTTGCGACCACTACACTAACGAGGCAGTTGTTAATAGACAAATCCTACATCGACCTGTCTGATGGAAATGGTGACGCCACCTGCAACTTCAAGAATTAGATGATGCATTGCTTATTAGGGGCCATCCATAAATTACGTCACACGTTGAGGGGGTGGGAGGGGCTCAACGAAATGTGACATTGTGTGACAAGGGTCAGGGGGATCAAAACTTTTGTGACGTCACATGTTAAGTGTTCTTCTTCTTCGTCGTTCCTTCAATGCTGATCGCGACCGCATACGACGCGTCTCCAAGTTATGCGGTCATCTGGACCGCTCGTTAGATGTTGCTTCCAGCAGCCTTCTTGATCGCGATCGACCATCTTGCCGGTACTCTACCTTGAGCGCGTTTCCCTTCCACTCGGCCCAGTATCTTAAGCCTTTCCAGACCATGCTTAGGTGAACGTATAATATGTCCGAAAAAGCTGAGGGCACGCTCCTGGCATATTATAGGTAGCTGGGTGATGCTGAGTTCCTCTAGTATGAATTCATTTGTTCTCATGGCGGTCCATAGTATACGAAGTAGCCTCCGCCAACACCACATCTCGAAATCGATCTTACTGCTTCCACGGCTTTTAATAAACCACGTTTTCGCGCCATATAAAAAGATGGAATAAACTAGAGCACGGATAAGTCGTATTTTGGTATTCCGACGGATGCCGCGGTTCTTTGAAATTTTCCCTATAATATGGTCATTACACTTTTGGCCTTACTAGTACGATGACGGATTTTCTCAAACTCTCATTCGTAATTAAAGAGCCAAGATCCACGAAATCGCTGACTTTAGCCGTCGAGTAGATTTGAGCTCGGCCGAAGTCGCGGAAAGAAGCTGGTGCAACATAAATGAACGACAACACGAATGACAGACCATCTTTGCCTAAGGACCAACAAAAGAGATCCATAATTTCCTATTTACATGTCAGCAAATTACTTAATACTATATATTGTAATCGTTGAAAATCTGTTAGTAGTGCCTTAACAAAGTATTTGTAAAATATGTAAATATTAGTTGAGAATAGTCGTAACGACTCGTACTAAGATACGTGACCGCGTCAATATGACTTTTTGTCTTTTGTTTTAAACTTAGGTTTTAAAGCAGCATTGTTTGAACAATATCCAAAAGATTATGCATGCTGTGCTTTAACTTAGTCATAGCTGCAAAATATCAGATTTACATAGGTACTTCGATTTTCAAGGTCTCCTAAAAATAGTCTACAGCTGTCATTTTTCCTAGTTTTAAGCGGTTTTTTTGGACAGTCTCGGCGGTTCACCTTAATTGAGTCTAGACGTCGTTGGCATGATTAAGATATCAATCTGAGCAGCCTTTTGGTTGGGGTCAGCTTCCAGTCTAACCGAATGCATCTGAAAACTAATATTTTACATGGAGCGATCTCCTCCACAACCCAGTAACTGGGTAATACTATACCCCTTGCCTTGGTAAGACTAATTGTCAGACTTTTTGGGCTTCCGACGACTGTCAAAGATGTATGCATAACAGCCGGGACCAACGGTTTTCGTGCTTTCTGAGGCACGGCAGAGTCTCGATATGTTATGGATGGTAACCCGTCCACGAGCCAGCCGCAGCATGCGCAGTTTAACCTTCGATCAATCCGTACGACTGTTATTATTTAGTCACACGCTCCTCATGCATGATTAAAATAAGAGCAAATAATTAATCTTAAATATTCTAAAAGTCTTAGCGATTCCAATAAATTCAAATGTTGGAGCCTAGTTATACTGCTGTAGGTCGGTACTGCTGTGATGTGCTTTCATAAAATGGAAATTCTCAGTAACATCCCAATGTAAAAAAGTATGGTTTAGCTTTGACATAGATCAGATATCAGATATCAGTGATCAATGGCAGTCATGTGACTACCTACACTTAACTCCTCAGGAATGTCAATACCACCACGCTCAATATTACGATGTAAATAATAATTAGATCATCCACCAGCTTCACACTCATCAGCACTTGGCATTGAACAGTGCCAGCGAACTCGTGCTCGTATAACTAGACGAAAGGTTAGAGGCCACGTGACATCAGTAGGAACTAGGAGTGAGATATCAGTACGGAAACTTGTGCCAAGAATTTACTTTAGAAGCTGACAGTTAGTTAGGCGTGTTCCAGTACGAGAAAGAAAAACGGTAAAAATCACACGCACAGGAAATGCAAGCAACAAATTAAGAAAAAGAATAACAAGTAAAAATACAATAAAAAGAACATTTAAGACTTCTAAAGACAACTAAGACGAAAACTAAGCAAATAGAGAAAAAAACAAAAAAAAGAGGAAGTGCTGTGCGACGACTAAAAGGCTTCTTAGCAAAATGTCTCGATATTAGAAAAAAAAATACCGCAGCGCTGGTCCGTTGGAAGTGTAATTGACTTTCAGCTTCTAAAGTTACAGACTTTCCCAGGTTAGTTGAGACATCTCCGTAACTGGCAAACGTTTTTAGCGGCATCTACAATACCCCATACGAACTACGCATCTAACTGACGTCACGCAAAATTCTGCATCGCTCAAGCAAAGTATATCGCGCAACTAGCATTCTTACAACGTCCCGACATCAACCGTCGGGCAGTTGTCCACCAGACACAACACCTGTCTAGTCAGAGGATCTTCCCTTTTCAATAGAGGATGAGTGAACTTTACACCCTGTTCCACATACCTCTAAAAGTTGAAGGCTTTGTCACATCGATTAGCGGTATCTTTAGAGTGATAAATATGGTTTGTTTAAATATAGTCTAATTTTCCCTTAAATTCTTTACCCATGTAAGAAAGTTAAGAAATCCCGGGACAAATGAGTAGTCGAGTAGCCAGTGTTTACACCTCGGAGAGCTGGTATTAGGATTGAGTTATTAATACGGGAACTTGTGCCAAGAATTTACTGTAGAATCTGGCAATTCAGAATTGGACGTGTTAGTGGCCATGGCTAAGATAACGGGATTCTTCTCACGCCTTGCGATTCTTCTTACGTTCAAAGGCTCAATCATTTTAAAATGTGTTCACTTGAACTGCGAGAAGAGGTGATGGACCAAATCCTTCTCTATAAATTCGTAAACGGTTAACTAAATGTTCCCAATCTTTTGGCAGAATTAAGTATAGCTATACCTCCACAGAAAGCTATTAGATCTGGTTGCGAAACCATTACCTTTGCCACAACTGCAACAACAACATTAACCTTGGCAGCACCGCATCTATGAACCGTCTAATGAGAAACAACAATAAAATCGCTACACGGACGAATTGCATCTTTAATTATTTTTTCTCTTTACGTTATTGGTTTAGTTAAAAAAAGAATAGATTTCCTGTAACCAGCAAAAAGATTACCTATTTTTCAGATTTTCGGAGTGATAATGTGAATTTTCCCTTAAATTTTGTACAAAAATGTAAATCTATAAAATCTCGGGACATGATAAGGAGGGTGTGAAGAAGGTGTTTCCTACCTCGGAAGTTCTGAAGATTCACTCCCGAAGACTGTAGTCAGAGTCGCACATTTGTTAGTTAGCATCGGTAGAAGCCCGACATTGTTTTAGCCCACACAGAGTCTATCCATGAAAAACAGGAAATAAATGAACATAGGTAGTATTGTTTTAACCAAGAACCGGCGAGCGTTGATACCAGTCAGGACTCAATATTACTATTGTCAGGCCTTCAATATCATCATCAGTCTGGAACCAAACATCCTCAGTCACCACTATAACTCCAATAAACATTACAAAACAAAAAACCATTCATGAGAATTATTTTTACAGCTCATGTTTACGCCTCAAAATAGCGGAGAAGGGCTATGTCCAAAGTGCACAGTCCCTTGTGACATCGAGATGACATTAATAGAACTCTGACGTAGATACAACTATTTATTTACCTACTATTCCGTTCTGCGGTCCAATGACAATTCAGCGGTTGTAACCCCGAAAATTCCGCTTTGGGGTCGTCACGAGAACTATTTTGGGTTTCCTGAAAGACGTTATTTATAATTATGAATATTATAAATATGAAAGTCTGTATGTTTAAATGTTTCTTACTCAATCACGCAAAAACTACTAACGGATTGCAAACCACACAGATAGTTTGTAACTTGTATTAACAATAGTAGCATACTTTTTGGCACTATAGTACGTTCCCGTGGGATAATTTCCGACGTCCACGCGGGCGAAGCCGGTGGCAAAAGCTAGTACTTAACTAACAGTATAATAAACCAATAGATACCTAGATTGACTGACGACCTTAAAATGGTGACTGGGACTGACTGGATCCAGATGCGGGGCAACTGGGGAGTGGCATATATCCAGCAGTGGACAATAATAGGCTGAGTTAATTGATTTATTTATCACTAGCTGTGCCCGCGACTTCGTCCGCGTGGAATAGTGACTTTTTGGGCAGCATATTTTGAATTACATAATAATATACCGTCGTTTGGGTAGCAAAAAATTTACTTTACAGTAATGCTTCTCTGTATACGATATTTGACGTATGGCCATCGGGGATGAAAGCATACAGGCTCCTAGGATTGCTAACCCGTGACAGAGCCACATACAACTGACCGTGCGAGAAACAGCTGATACTCAGATCTACACCCACAACTTTCAGCGTCTGACCTTGGGCTTTATTAATTGTCATCGCAAAACATAGGCTGACTGGAAACTGGACTCGTTTAAAACTAAATGGAAAATTGTTTGGAATGAGAGGAATCCGAGGAATGAAAACACTTTCACCTTTTCCACACCCTGTTAAAATCTCTGCTTCTATCAGATTTCGTTGTAAATTGGTCACTTTTAACCTGGTGCCATTGCAAAGTTTTGGGGGGCTTAAATTTCTAAGAAGCATTATGGGTACGCCTACTTTTAATTTTATTTAATGTGCTGGTAGTCCAGGAGCATTGAGGGATTCTAAAAATTCTACTGGGTAGCTTGTAGATTCTCCTTCTTCCATGACTCTGTTAATGGAGATATACTCAACATAATCCCCCAGAACATAGCTCAAAATTTCAGCGTTATATAACTGATAGAATACTTTAACAAATGTTCGCCGTGATTCTTTAAATTGACATAACTTTTTTTATTTATGAACCGATTGACATGAAATAAACACTAAATGTTAAGTGAAACTTACTACAATATATTAGTGAAAACCGCATCTAAATCGAATAAGCCGTTTCTGATATTAGCGTGCACAAACACACAGACAAACAGACAAACCGACAAACAGACAAAAAAAAAATTAATTACAATCTCGGGTTCGGCATCGATATAATAACAACCCCTGCTACTTTTTTTTTATATATTTCGATTGTACAGACACAACTTTTCTACAATTTATTATATGTATAGATTTTATTATATGTATAGAAGATAGATAATGCAAAGTCCATTTTAACATAATATAACAGACAGAAGAAAAAAGTCTCGCCATTCACCACTTCCTAAGTTTTAGATGAAGACCAGTAGACCACAATCAACGTGAGATAGAGCGATATTTTTCTAATCTCGTCTTCAACGTTTTATCTATACTCAAGTACGAGTATTTACGTGTTTTTCCTTTTAACTGCAAATTACTTTTCACTGTTACTAACTATTGACTGTCCCACACTTATTTCATTCACTCACAATACCTATTTGTTTAGATAACTACGTAAATAGTTGTCTATCAGCAATTTAATTTACAAATAGATCGCAGTTAACCGTAAAATTGACACGTCTATTTCTATCCACAGTTTATGAAAACACAGTATATTATTGTAACAGTTTTCAGAGTGAGTCAACTGTTATTGAGGGACATTTTTTACACTGTGACCTTGGTAGGCTGGTAACGTATCGTTTACGTACTTCTATGTTTTGATAGGTATTTTGTACGTACTTGAAAGTGAAAGTAGGTAGGTACCTGTATGTTTTACATACATAGACGTTATGGAGTGTTCAAGGCTACAATTGTTTTCAACGATAACGCATTGCTATACAGGTTATATTTTTTAGTTCACATTACTTACTGCTTTCTCTTCATTCAGAATATTAGCCATTGATGTGTCTTCGTTATCAATATGCCCTGACTGCTGACCATGTAGAAGATGGAAGGAAGTTTAGCCTTCTGGCATCACTATTCAGCGAAGCAGCTTTTTCATGCCCATCCTTCCATCTCAATGGTTGCCAGTTCTTTGAGCTATGAAGTCTGGCCATTGTAGCTTTAACTTGCTCTTCTTCTCTTATGTGCTCTTCTTTTTTCTGCTTTCTTTCTTCTTCTTCTTCCTCTTCCGAAATTTCTCGTCTTGATTTTCAACATAGAGAAAATACTCCCACATTGCCTCGTGAAGTCAGTACAAGTAAACTAGGTGCCTTTTTAATATCTGTATATATCAATAAAATGCGTAGGCACCCATAGCTCAGCGGTAACGTCCCGCCCTCTCGTCGCCTGGCAGATTAATTGGATTCGGTTTCGTCGGACACAAATCTAATTTGTGACCGTGCTTAGCTAGCCTACTTACTGGCTTAGTGAACTAACTGTTTATGTAAGAGATTTTCGTTAGTGAATTAGTTGATAATTGCTTTGTCATCTATATCTGGACTTTAAAATACAAAACTTAAGCATCATAATGCTGGTTAATAAATTAATGATACAAGCATCTGTCTGTATTTGGAGACTGCTAAACACACGTATAACACTGAATGTCATCGCGAATTAAGACTGAGAGAATAGCGTTAATTAAACTAATAATGTTTGAAAAACAATCGTTCTTCCAAGTGATCCCTATCGATACTGTATGTTATAGTTTTTTACACTTGTCCATGCATATGGCGAAATAAAGGAATAAACAGTTGAGCTTCACGATTACTGACAAATACGTGCACGGATTGGACAGGCCCACTAAAATCTATGTGGTTTATTCCTCAAAGGACCATTTCAGACACTTATCTATATGGTCCTCACCATGATCTAACTGAAGTTATTTTTGGACTTTAAAAGAGATGGTGATCACAGAGTTTGTTTCGGTGTTTCTTCTCAGAACATTCAAATAGAAAAGACCGATTACATATAGTTTTCAAAATATGATTGACGTGTGAAAGTGTTTGTACAAACCAACTTACAGAAATAACATAATTTATCACTAACAAAAATGCACCCTCTTTTTATAGATGTTTGAAATCTTCGCTTTACAAACAGTGCCTCTATAACGCACAAATAAGTATGTCGATCAATAATGTACATCAGTGTGTAAATGTACTGCACCCGTGTCTATTGAAACCTATTAGTTCAAGTGATCTCAATATCGATTCAATTCACAGCTAATGTCTAGAATCGATTTTAAAAAGACGGTGACAGATATGTATGGCTGCTTTGTCCTTGATTTGTGACTTTTTATGCAGATGCTATAAATAAACAGATTGCTGCAATTGTGATTAGGTTAAAACGAGACTAGAAATATGGCTAGCCGTTTTTTTCCCGACCACGTTTTTTTGCCTACCACGTTTGTCGGCTGCTTTCGTTTTCCACGTCGTTTTTAGCCATAGAAACACAGTTTTATCTAAATTAGTATATTTCTGCCAGGGGTGCGGGTTGTTCGAAAGAGATACCGCGGCCCCTGGCACACAGGCAACTGAGGGAACACGGGTGGGTTTTAGTCAGTAAAAGTCTGACCCGCCCTCCTGCTCCACCCAGAGCGGGAGAAGTTATTTGATGATTTCCCACCCAAAAAAATAAAAAAAATGTATATTTGAAGCTGTCATTAAGTACATTATCTGAACTGACATCCTTGAAGAATGTCTTGATATTGAGGTTCCATTTTCATCTTTCAGATTATGACTGAGATTGTCTCTCGTCGCCGCGTCGATGGCAGATATTCGATCAATCCATTTGCATTGTCAGCTGACACGAGAGGCAATTTTTTTTTTACGTTTCTTAAGTGCCCATGTAGGTTTACGTGCATTCAAATATTGTAAACTGTGAATCTGCTGCAGTATTTTCTAATTTTATTTCCATTCCATTGTTCTCGTACTCCAATAAGTTTTTCTTCCTCATTCCAGGTTACGGCTGCTTCCAATGGCTGCTGCTCATGTCCTGCGGTGCAATCTACGCGGTGTGCGCGCTTAGTACCACCACTCTCAGCTTCGTGCTGCCGGCTGCGGAGTACGACTTCCACCTGACGTCCAGTGATAAGGGCAGGCTCACTGCCACGCCGCTTATTGGTGAGTAAAGGAGTTATACCTATTAAAAATGTATTTGTTGAGTTGCCAAAAATCTTTAGATAATCTCCGACTATTATTCAGCAAGTAAATTACCTTCTCGACGCCCATATTTCATTATGCTAAGAGGGAGAGGCAGTAGTGGCCTTTGTGTAAATTATTTCATCACCACTGCTCTCAAAACGGTGAAGGAAAACATCGTGAGGAAACCTAGAACCAAAAATTTTAAGACGTATGACATCTAGCAACCCGCACTGGGCCCGCGTGGTGGATTACGGCCCACACCCTCTTACTGAGAGGAGGCCTGTGTCCCAGCAGTGGGAACATTATACGCTAATTATGAAGAGGGATATATTGTGTTACACGAAAGAATTGAATAAGAAATGAGTACGTAAGAGGAAGTCTGAAAATGGCACCAGTAACTGCGAAGTTGTGTGGAAATTGGTATGTGGTTGTGATACGGAGGTATGAGAAAAATGTCGTAAGGAAAGCTTTGAGTATGAATGTCGATGGCTATTGGAGTAGGGGAAGACCACTGAAATGAAGGGGGTGACTACCGAGATGACGACTGTGAGAAGTTTGAAAGAAAATTACATGTTGTGCCAACCACAAATAAATTGGGCTAACCAAACCTAGTGAAAGATTCTTTTAAAATAATGTATATTTTATGGGCATATAAAATCCGTGCCTGTTAGCGGTAGAGCGGCCTACTTGACCAAATGTCCTCTAATATATTCTAAAGTTTCGATCGCACTAGTTCTTGGACCTGTCTTAGGCCAGAAAGTTTAATATTACGACAAAGTAGCCAAAGCAAGTCCTCCTACTATGTATTATAATGTGTAAATACTATATAGTTAAGATTTCTCCAAGACTTTCAGTGATCTTTTTAATACTTTTTTCAGGTATGTGTGTAGGATCCTACTTCTGGGGTAACCTGGCTGACGCGAGAGGACGCAAGAAAGCCATCATTGGTGCATTGCTGTTAGACGCACTGGCAGCCTTCCTGTCCAGTGTTGTGCAGTCATTCCCGGCGTTCTTAGCCTGCAGGTATATAGAAATTATCTGCTGTTTTACCTCTAAAGTCTGGTTAAGGAGGATAATATGTTTATTTTAGACGCTATTGTGATTTTTAAAATACATTATAATTTATAACTCTGCGGCTAGAAGGACCATTTTTTTTTAAACCGGGGTATTTAATCATAAAAACTGAATAGAAACTGCTATATTTCATTAAAGACATGGAAGAAATACATCTTCAATATTTTTGAAAAGCGGAGTTTGTCCCCATTGTCTCAACCCTACTTAGCGAATAGCTCACCAACATGCATTTAATATATTCATATTTTATGCCTTTGGACCTGTGGGGAAAACAATAAATGGTGAAAAACGGGAGAACGTTCAACAAGTCTACTTGGTAGTCATTTAACCAGTTCCTTCAGTACATTTAGCAATTATAAAAAAGGGCCGGAGAGACAGCAATTAGAGGCCCACGAAATAGACAGTCACTTTGTACTTTATTTGTATCGATCTTGGCGTAACTATTCGTTGTAGACTTATGCCTCTTGCAGGTTCTTCTCTGGCTTTGGCATAATCGGGGCCACGGGGCTCATCTTCCCCTACTTTGGAGACTTCCTGTCGTTCAGGCACCGGGATGTCATGCTGTGCCGGCTTGAGGTGTTCTGGACATTTGGCACCATTCTGCTGCCAGGTAAGAGAGCTTATTCATTTTTGCAGAGGATGGTATTATTTTTGGAGAAGTCTTGAAGACTGCCCTTTTTAATAAATTTTCAAATTCATGTTGAAGGGGTCCGATACTTTTTCCTCAAGGAAAGACCTTAGCAGTCAAGATTACCCGCAATTTCATGACAACTTTTTACTACCCGACTGTGGCGTAGCTCAAAATCAGGGCAATGTTTTTTGACATGTAGAAAAATGTGTTTGATTTTCACTACTATGACGTCAATTAAAAATTTAATGATAACAGAAGGGAAATAAGATACACACTCTTAAGTAACGCACCAATAATAGCCAAAATTGATGATCGCGCATATCGTACGAGCGAGAATTTGAATGTCAGCGCCGCGGCTAAGGTCAACAGGAATAATATCAGCTCTGGCACGGGAATGATGCCATCGGCTGCCAATTGTGATGGCAACCGATTACATACCAGAGAAGTGTTTGTGGACGCGACTGCATCAATGTAAACAGATTTAGGAAATAAAAATAAAGAATATTTCATGAGAAACTAGATAAAAGTGACATTATAATGAAACTAAATAAAGAAGAAGGATATCAGGCAATGCATGAAATGCTGCAAATGAATTTAAATTAATACATTTGTAATGGTAATTGTCATACCTCTCTATGTAAAAATGGATTATGTGCAATCATAATACTCAAAATAACATCTTTAAGCTGATATAAACTGTTATCTGCAGCTATTATCATGTCATCGTTCGAATTAAAGCTTCTCAAAGTCCTAGAAAGCTGAGAGCTGTAAGGCCAAGGCCCAACTCCACTCGGCCTAACTCTCTAACCTTAAATATTTGTCAAAATGTATGGATTCCATTGAACTATTGCATGATACAATATTAAAGGCCAGACCCCATAGGTGTGTCTGTGCAGCGGCCACGGAACGGCCAAGCGTAGATATTGACCAATTGAGGTTTGCAGAGTTAGGGTTTGTAGAGTTATCTACATTATATCTAATATTTTTTACCAGTGAAAGCGTTATGTAAATCTTGGAAACCTACTTAACATGAAATGTGTTGGCAGGATTACTTAAACCAATCGGTTCTATTAATTACCACTTTAGTTATTTCCTCTAATTCCCAGGTATCGCATTCCTCATCATACCTGACCCCCGGTTTAACCTGACGACTGCTGGCGCCGGTTTCCAGTACACTTCCTGGCGTGTATTCGTGGCAGCTTGCGGGATCCCCAGCCTGTTGGTGGTGCTGCTTCTCATCCCGTTCCCCGAGAGCCCCAGATACCTGCTGTATGCGAACAAGGCTGAGCAGGCGCTGCAGGTCCTGCAGAGGATATTTGTTGTTAATACTAAACTTAGTGAGAAGGACTTTCCGGTGAGTTTGTAATTTTCTTATTGGATGAGGATACTGACGATTTTGAAGACCGTGACTGTCCTATTGTTTTAGCAAATTTCCTAGACTCTAGAGCCTCGAAATTCGGTTACCTAGTTTGATATTCAAAGCTAAAAAAAATGTACAAAGATGAATCTTGACATGACTACAATAAATCACTGACACATCATTTTTTGACTTGCTGATCATGTCTTGACATGCTTGAAAACTTAGGACATTGGTTCCTTTGAATGTCTGTTTGGAGTAAGACTTTTACAAAACTATCTATTTCCAGGTAGAGTCAATGATAAGTGCCTATGAAGGCGAGGAGGAAGAGGTGGTTTCAGCAGACAACAATGGTAATGAGACCAAGGCGCATCTGACCTGGGCACAAAGGTGGGACGCCTTCTGGGTCAGGAAGAAGATGCTGGTTATGCCGCCTTACATCGGGTTGTTGGTGCTCTGCTGTTTCGTCGATTTTGGACTTATGTTCAGGTAATTTTATTTCACTTCTTGTGTATCTAGTAGTGCTTTGCTAAAGACAAAGTATTCTGAACTCCCCTGTATTCTTGCCACAAAATTTATGAAATGCTTTGAGCGCGTTTTGTCACGTAAGATCAAGTTCGCAATCGGTAAAATTCATGAATATCGCAATCCGTCAAAATAGCAAAGCGTCAAAATAGCAAACCGTCAAAATTGCAAATTATTATGTATACCACCTGTTACAAATAGTCAAGATTTACAAATAGCCAAGTAACTGCCACTAACTTGGAAGTAGCGCTCTCACGGGGCGCTCCGGCGCCGCTCACTTCGCTCGCTCGGCTCGCGCGCGCTTGGTCGCAATTCTAACCTAACCTAACCTATTCGGCCGGCAAGCTTATACCAGCTGTTACAAATAGTTATGTAAATACCACTAACTTGTAAGTAGCGCTCGCCGGCCGCTGCCGCGGCACCGCTAGCTACGCTCGCTCGACTCGCGCGCGGGTGGTTGCAATTCTAACCGAACCTAACCTATTCGGTCGGTAAGCAGTATGGTGCAGTTCACAATTTATCGTCAGTTTATAATATCGCAAGATAGATTATAATCTAACGGTATTTACAATTTTACGGTAGCATAAGTAGGATGCATCTAAGTTTAACCGGCTGCACATAGTTGTAGCCGGCTAAAACTAGGTGTAGCCGCACTTCGGCTATTAGCAGAAGTTAAATATTCGACCGATTGCGATCTTGACTGTTTGCTAATTTGACCGTTCGCGATATGGACCAATCGCTATTTTGACCGAGTACGATTTTGACGGTTTTTCAGTCACTTGACCGATTGCGAATTTGACCATACGCGACGAAACCTTTTGAGCGTACCTGTCTATATTTTATTAATGTGGCTAGTAATGGTTCTGAATGTAATTCACGACTTTGAATTCCTCTGTAATTTCAGAACAGGTCTCGAGTGAGAGTTATAATATTCATGAGTATTTTCACAGCCTGAAAGTTGATATACTCGTATAATGATTTACAAAAAGCTGATTTATTTATCTAATCTTATTTAAACACTGTTCTAAATAAGAAACTATATCATCTGTAATACATATAAACAGGGCATCCGTTTATAAGGTTTCTATATTGACAATGTATCTTCTTACAGTTACTACACACTGATGATGTGGTTCCCGGACCTGTTCGAGAGGTTCAGCCAGTTCTCGTCGCTGTACCCTGATGTGTCTGCGGGTGTGTGTGAGGTGTCGTTTGCACTTGCCAACGATACTGCTATCGAGGCTGTGAGCATTACATCAAACTTTCTTATCCAAACTATCCAGAGAAACGAGATTGTATATTCTGTATCTTTATCTACACATATTATAAATTAACCTCGCTTTTAGTGTTAACAATAAATACAATGAATGATGGGGTTTTCAAAATAATTTCGTTTTTTCCTCGGAAGGTATATGTATATTAAGAATTAAAATATAATAAAGAAAATTCCAATGTTTCGTGGAGTCAAACCGTGCAAAGCTAGGGCGGGTCGCTAGTCTTGCAAAATAAAAGCAATATAACATCACTATAATGCAATGCAGTGTCCAATGCAATTGCGATATAATTATGTTATCAGAGCATTGCTTGATCTTTGCGGTCAAAGTTTTACAATTTGTGGCGTTTTTTATCGGTATTGTCGGACGTGAGTCCTTCAGGCAAACATACACAATTCCATCTAATGTTGAGGCTCCTTTGACTATTGCTCATTACATCTACGATCAGCGCAAGAGGTTAAATACCCGGGGTCGTCGGATATAGTTGGAGTTTTTTAAGCAACCGATGGATATATGCGAATAAAATTTAATCTAAATAATATAAAACAAACAGTTGCACAAAGTCTAATAGCACGTAGTCTTTAAAACATGTGTTTAAACTCCTGTCTTCCTTATCCAGGCCAAGTTGCAGACCTTGGATGACAAAGTGTATATCCACACGCTGGTGGTAGCTTTAAGTTGTGTCCCCACGGCGCTGTGGGTGGGGCTCACCATCAATATTGTGGGCAAGAAGCTCATGTTAGGTAAGTGACTGTTGAAAGCCGATAATAATAAGAATGGGATACTTAAGGTTTCTCTTCTCTATGTTGTTTCCAAAGAGATTATATACGAGTATAGCTGTGTTCGGTCGATGAGGCGATGCCTAGGGGAGACTTAAGTCTAGCAGTGTACGTCTTTTGACAAAAATGATGATGAATATCATAATAGCTGTGATAATTAAATGAAATGTTTATTTATGTCTGTAGATCTTTTATTACACTTTTACATGTCAAAATTTTGTTGATAATTATTTAACACTAGATGGAACCGGCATTTCTTAGCTAACTGATCCCTGAGAAGAAATACCGAAACAAACTCAGAAGTCATGGTCTCTTTCAAAAACCAAACATTTTATTTTATAGGATGTCATTCTAACAATGCCGGGCCATGTCTGGAAGGGCCTGAAGGTTCAACTATGATTAGCTTATTATTATATTAGTGGCCCTTTCAGTCTTCTAGATAGCTCGATTATTAAACAGTATCGATCGATAGATCCTAAGTTAAGCAATTGTGACTAACCACTTCCCATTTTCCCCTCTTCGATGCGAACGGCCTCAATATTAGGCCCTACCCTGTTTCTTATTTATATCAATAACTTATGCAAAATGTCTCTAACGAACTGTTCAATTTATACTTACGCTGATGATACGGCCTTGCTTCTTCACGGTATTGACTGGCCTGAAACAGTCAAATACGCGGAACTTGCTCTAAACTCAGTGATGAAATGGCTATCCAATAACATATTAACCTTAAATCTTAATAAAACAGTATACCTACCATTCTCCTTACTATCCAACAATCTTCCTCCGAAGGATTCAATGGTGCTTAGAGCTCATACTTGCTCACTCGATCTATCCTCCATACAATGCGACTGTCCACAACTCACAAGGTGTGAGTCTGTTAAGTATCTCGGAGTTTATGTAGACAGTTCTTTGAGCTGGAAACCTCACCTTAGCAATCTCATATCGCGAGTCCGCAAGTGTATATTTATTTTTAAAAAGCTAAGGCACTCCGCGGACTACCGTACAATTAAAACTGTTTATTATGCACTCTGTCAAAGCATAATAAACTATTGCATCACAGTGTGGGGTGGGACTACCAAGACAACTCTCCTTCCTCTGGAACGGGCACAGAGAGCTGTCCTCAAAGTCATGACCTCGAAGCCGTTTAGATATCCCACCTCGGCTCTTTACACCGAATGCCGGGTCCTCACTGTGAGACAGCTCTTTGTTCTCAGCACTATTCTGCGCAAACATCGCTCTCTGGTTTACAACCCGAATGCTGCTAAAAAACGTAGATTCTACGATGTATGCTCAACTGGTGGATGTAGAACGGCCTTTGCTCAGCGTCATTATGATGTTCTGTCTGGCCATTTATACAACAAAATAAATAAACTGTTAACCATTGCTCCCATGTGCCTGAATGGTTGTAAGACCCAGGTCACAGAGTGGCTATTGACAATCAATTATGATAAGACTGAAGATTTATTACGTATTTCAATCGCTTAGCCTAACGCAGTTAATAAGGTCATATATTCTTAATTATTTATATACATACTATAGACTAACATAAACACAAGTTCTCACCATATTTATTTTTATTTTTTTCCTCTCAATTACATACATATGTTCTTCAATAGGCCAAATCACAGTTGGATTTATTAGTAAATAGTTATTTTGATAATAATATATTGTGCTCGGCTTACAACTATTGATACATGTTCAATTATAGGCGAGGACGCTGGCACCCTAAACACAAGTTAAATCTTACATTGGGTGCCAGAGTTCATCGAAAACACTCTTTCCCCTAGTTGTAACGCTGCATAGTGTTTATTATATAAGTGTTTTTCTTTTGTACACCTGAAGGTAATAAAATATCTTTTTTTTTTTTTTTTTTTTTTTTAACGGAAGATGGCATAGGTACCTACTGCTGATGTGCTGTACCTCTATATAAATTATAAACTATCTTATAGAAATTGTTAGCGCTATTGTATATTTGTCTCAACCTAATTAAACTCTTCTTTCTAGTAATGATGTTGATCAGTTCCGGGCTAGCGGCTCTAGGTCTGAACCTGGTGCGCTCCTCGCTGGAGAACCTCATCCTGTCGTGTGTGTTTGAAGCCATCGTCAGTTGCACGGAAGCGGTGCTGTTCTGTGTCATCTGCGAGATCTTTCCTACTAAAGTCGCGTGAGTATCACTTTATTATTATCGTCTATGATCACTTTAAAATACTATTTTAGACAAAATTGATAGGAGAACATAGAAACCAAAAGAATACAGGATCTACGCGACTGAGCTTGTTTTGTAAACTTTTTGTGCTACTTTCTTTAATTGTTAAAGGTGGACCAATATCTTCTTGAAACATGTCAGTCCTCTATCATCCACTTGTTGACATTTGCTTCCTTAAAACTATTATTTTGAATAGGAGATTCAAAAGAGATGATTAGAATAACTGATTTACAAAACTGTAAAAAAGCTTTAAACAATCACATTTTTGCCTTCTACGTCACTTGCGTCGATGTGGTGTCAGACTAAAAGAATAACACCACCCTACTTCGTCCCGTGGATGTCGTAAGCGGCGACTAAGGGACTACTAGAGAATGGGCAGCAGCTTTCTCTATAAATCTTTAAAACCATACTGCTATCGCCAACCCGCCTGCCAGGCATGGCCATTATAGTAAAAGCCCCCTTTCGGCTGAAATGATGATGATGACGACGTCATTAGCTTCAAAAGGGTATGACAGATTCTCTTCTGGGAATAACAAATAAAGTAACGTTTGTATATTACCTCACGCGGTGGTGAGAGTTAAGTCACCCGACGTAGCTGGTATCGACAGCCCAGCCCAGCCCTCATGCACTCACTGCACTACGTGACTAACGTCACAAGTAGTCTAAAGAAGTCTTAATTTAATTGTGTGACATCGCCAGTTAGTTCTATATAGATAAGAACGTCTGTAATACATAGAATGCTAAGAATCCATCAGGTGTCCCCATTACTTGATTAATTGGCTTTGTTAATAATTTACAAGCACATGCATGACCATTGACGTACGAACTGAATCAATTATAGAAATGTACATCATACTGATGACATGCAATGCCAGGTTTGTTAGTAGGTTTGTTTATTTTTGTCTGGTGGGTGTGTACTGTTTTGGACTTCGAACTTATTCTGCTGTCTCTATAAAGTATATAAAATATGTATGTACTTTAAAGTACGTCACTGACGCGTCATTCTGGATGTCGCCATTTACATAGTATTTTCAAAAGTTTCTTTAGTATGGTCAAGTTTTCACATGCCGACTGTTAACCATTTAGTCTAATTGTTCATCGTCAAAGTTAAGGTCCTTGCTCCCCACTGGTTTTGTTAAAAGTATGTGTATTAAGAATCTTGCTACTCTGTATATGTTTTTTAAATTACATGATTCTGTATCTTCTAAGGATATACAATTGTACATACATAACTTCGCCTTCTTCCCATGGGAATAAGTAGCAATTATAGAACGCCAGCTGCTACGATCCTTCCACCTGGTCATACACGCGCGCAAGTTGCAAGTACTAGATACACGCCTTTCATTTATCCTTTCAACTCCATCAAAACATATCTACGCTTTTCAATTTGTGTCAGTACATCTTCTTGTAAGCCGCAACGTTGCCTTATCACAACATTCCTCAGTGCATCATTCATAGTCACATAGGTATGCTTCGTATTTCTACAGAATTTATTCTACTTGACTATATCATTGGTCTAGAAGTTGCAAACGCTACTGTTGAGCAATTATGTCTTGTTCGATATCGGTTTTTCTAGCTGGAATTTCTCAGTAGCATCCCGGAGTCTGGATTTGTGACCGGCTCGCCCCATGTTACATGGAATTTAACATAACTGGCAAAATATAGGTTTTCTATAGGTACACTTCTGCCTCTTCAGAGAAACAAGCCATGATATTATTATTATTCCACTTCATCTTCTATAGAATTTATGACTAAAATTGTTTATTTTTCCAGCGCTACGGCTATGGCGGTGACAGTGATGTGTGGCAGGATAGGAGCCATCGTTGGCAACGTGATATTTGGCGCCCTGGTGGATGAGTACTGCGTGGTGCCTATCTACATGTTCGGGACGCTGCTAATAAGTAAGTGTTCATGTATCTCTTTGGTTCTTTGTTTGATCGTAGTGATGTTTCTGGTCCTTTGGTATCTCTGCATTCTAACTGCGCAACACACTATTAATCAGGATCTGAATAATTTTGAAGGTTATTGCTAATCCATTCTTCAATATGTTCGAAAAAAATGTCTACTTAGCAACGTAAACAACCCCAAAAATGTTGTGGAACTGTCAAAATGAAAGCGATTCCTTCTAATAGTGCATTACGCAACTATCCCTCTGTTTGTAGATACACAAGTAGAATATAAAGCAATAGTAGCCGGATTTTCAAAGCTTTCAAAAGACCTGTAGGCCTGTTTTACCGTTTTCTATTGTGTTCTTTGAGTGAATTCACAAGGAATGCATGTAGATGTTAGTGAGATTAAGATTACATAGGCGCTTTGGTCGCATTGCGTAAATTCTGTAAAGGAAAATTTTAGTGGACAAAAATATATATCTATAAATTAGTGTTCGCCGCAATGAGTAATATTTACTTGGCAGTTAATTTTATATAGATTCTATTACATTTTTAAATATAAATGGATACTGGAAGCTCAGTGGCCATAGTAAATAATACGTGGCCACCTACTAGGCCCAACTAACCTAAAAATTACCAGAAGCTCGAAAAGAAGAAGAGCACAAAGCGATGATTTGAACATTAGATGTATCCAATAACAAGTACAGATCTTCATATATTACACGTACCATTATTCATTTCTCCTACAGCTTAGTACCATAACTATATTAGATGTTTCTTTACTGTGACTGCCTGGTTGGTCTAGTGGTCGCAAGCACAACTGCTGAGCATGAGGTCCTTGGTTCGATTTCCAGGTCGGGCAAAGTGTTATTTATCTATTCAATGGCATTAAGCTAGACCCTTTTTACAGCGGACTTAAACAGACCTAGGGAAATGTGAGTTTACATAGGTACAAATCTGCCTAACTCTTTGGGGAATACAAACGTGATGTTTTGTTATGTGCTAACTGTATCTGCTGTCTGTGTTCCAGCGAGCGGGTTGCTGTGCATCATTCTGCCGAAGAGCACGCGCCCCGAGCGGCCGACCACGTGAGGCGCCGTACTATACTGTTATATTTTTATATCTATTAAATAATTGTATCCACAACAAACCTCTGGAATTTAATTTAAAACTTCTACACCAGTCATAAAATCCATCTTTTCTTGTAGATCTTTCTTCGAAAATTGGTATAATTATTTACCGAGTATCTGGTAGTTACTAGCGAACCGGCTCGGCTTCGCACAGGTGTACAGTCAATGATAAAGAGGTCCTATAAAAATAAAGAATGTCTCCCCGCGGCGTGGACGTCAAAAGGGCCGACCGCCTATTTGGGCTAAGATACTCGATTATAATAACATACCTGTTACGGGCAATTTTGATCTTCACGTATCTAACGTCGAAAAATATTTATTTGGTAAAGGATTAGTACTGTATTGTTTTAAAATTGCTTCGTAAATAACCTATCATTTTTAGTAATTAGATAGACATAGGTACCATTGCTGATTTTTCCTTTAACCTTACCTTTTTAAGATATACGTACAGTTCTGTAGTATAGTTAAGCACGCAAAGCATTGTGCTTATAGCTGCATGCAACGGTATACGGATCGTGGGAGTAAAGTTAGTACATTTAAAACTTATTTTCGTAAGAAAAACTTAATTATGTTTGAACGTTGACTTTCAATTTAGCCGTAACCTAGGAATGGCCATTATGTACAGAAAAAAGGATCATAACAATGACAAGAACCAGAAACTCTGGACGTTGTTATGGATATTTTTCATCTATTATTATTCGCTTACAAGCAATGCTTACAATTTACCATTTGTTTTTCTTTCCCTGGGATAATATTTGTATTTTGTATTGTTCTCACCTTAGTGGCAATTGTTTTAATAGGAGTGAATAAACATCTTTAAACCGAACTACAAAACAATTCGTTAAAATGTATTTGAATTATAAATATTATGATTGATTACATTGGGACAATCAATTATAAACTCTACTGTAAAAGATATAGGGAAAAATCAAGGATGACACCTTAATTACTAGTTAAAATGTTACCTAACTCCATCATCATTATTATGTCAGTAGTAATCAGGGGGCCACAGATAGACAAATGGACGACGGTATACATAAAAATGAAAAGCTATTCGATGGGTTATTTTTAAATGTTGTCAAATAACCTTTCCCGCTCTGGTTGGAGCGGGAGGGCGTGTCAGACTTTTACTGACTAAAACCCACCCGTGTTCCTTCAGTTGCCTGAGTGCCAGGGGCCACGGTATATCTTTCGAACAACCCGCACCCCTGGCAGGCATCGGTCCTTGTGGACCCCACCAGTTGGTGCTGACATCTCTTTGAGGTGCGCGTGGAGCACAACGTGCCGTCGACCCGGGCTTGGTCTTTACCGGACCCATTACTCGCCGTCCGCAAGCCCGTGCCTACGGTGACGAGGAATCGGCTTGGGAATCCCGACGCTCAGGGCGTCTCCTGCTGCGACTAGGGCCGTGAGGGCGCATAGATTGCCTCTCCCTTACTGCTCCACGAGGACACGGTAGTGCTCAGGTGAGGCAGGGCAGACCTCCACCGAATGCTCCACCGTGTCCTCAGGCGATCTACGCAGTAGTAGCACCCGGGAGCTGTTCGATGGTAAGCTCATCAGTTTAGAACGGCTGGACCGATTTGGACATTTTTGCTTTAAAATGTTCGTAATAGTTCGGTAACAGTTTGTCGGAAATTCGTCTCATTTTCATTAAATATCGAAATTCCTCCCACCTGTTAAGTTTCGCTACATAATTATAATTTTTTCCTAGATAAGCAAACGTATTTAGGTACGAATACAATCTAGAGATCCAAGGTTTAGAATAAAAAAATAATTCGTTATAAAGACCCTTACGTAAACTGCATGGGGGTCTCCCCATGCAGTTATAATTAATATTTTTTAAATTCTAAACCTAAAAAAAATGGTACGAAACCAACCTTTTTACCTATATTATAACTAATAAGAATGAACAGGCTAGATATTCCAGTTATCCAGGTCTCTTTGTATCCTGTTATGTCTATTTATATGACCTAAGCTTAAGCTTGAGGCAGCTGTCCCACCGGCCGCCCTGACTAGGAAGCGACTAGTTATCACAGATTTTCTCGCTCAAGGTACAAAATCTTGTGAATCCCGTGTAAGTAAAAGATAAACATATATTAAATAGTTCTCCCTCGCACACTCTCTGAGATCATGTCAGTATGTCTGGAGTATTGTGAGTGAGATTGACTGTAGTTAATTTATTGTTTGTGTCTTTAACTAATTTAATTGACTTTGGCTGTTTTAATGATCCCGCAGACAGGCTGAGGCGATACTAGCAGAATAACTTTTATGAAAACTTCGTGTAATTTGTTCTACCAGAATCGCGTCGCGTAGTGCCTGTTCTTATTTTAATTTATAAATAAATATTGCTGATGGTTCACAAAGCAGGCGAATGGTTCAACTCGTTTGTCGCAGCAACAGGGGCTATCAAAGAGAAAACTCGCTCAGGGTCGTTCGCTTGGTACATACTCATACCAGCGAGTGATCGCTCGTCTCGTGCAAGCTCTACTCGCTTCTCGCTAATCGCCGGCGGTGGGACCGATGCCCAAGCCCGCATCTCAAACCCGTTTTGCGTGACCGCCTAGATGCACGCAGGTACTTTCTTCTAGGCATTTTTCTAATGCTTTGTGTATGTAGTGCTATTTTTAAAGTACTTAGTATTAGAGAAAAATGGTGACTGAGTTTTGTAGCAGGTGTTTCCCTGGTTATAATACTGAAGTTCGAAGTTAAAGTGGCAACTACGAAGAATAAGATTTTCAGACGTAAGTTACTAACTTCTGTTCGTGACTTAATTTGCGTGAAATTTCTTGTTTTAACATAAAATATATCCTAAGACACTCCACAATACTGTGGCTTCCTTTATTTTTTTATAGCCTACGTTGTCCCACTCCAGGGCAGAAGCCTTCGTCCCTCCTTCCATCATTCGCGAGCCTGCGCATCCTCCTTCCAATTTAGACGGAACCTTTCCACCTCGTCCCGCTAGTCCGAGTAATGCAAGCTTCTCATTAGTGAAAGAATTTTCGGAATCGGATCAGAAGATTACCTCCCTACATATAAACTCACAAATTCTACCTCCATATAATACTGGTATAGAAGAATAATGATCGATGTGGCTGGATTTGGTACCCGGTATAAGCAGGTAATTTGGTACCCGGTATAAGCAGGTATTTTGGTACCCGGTATAAGCAGGTAATTTGGTACCCGGTATAAGCAGGTATTTTGGTACCCAGTATAAGCAGGTAATTTGGTACCCGGTATAAGCAGGTAATTTGGTACCCGGTATAAGCAGGTAATTTGGTACCCGGTATAAGCAGGTAATTTGGTACCCGGTATAAGCAGGTAATTTGGTACCCGGTATAAGCAGGTATTTTGGTACCCGGTATAAGCAGGTAATTTGGTACCCGGTATAAGCAGGTATTTTGGTACCCGGTATAAGCAGGTAATTTGGTACCCTAATATAAGCAGGTAATTTGGTACCCGGTATAAGCAGGTAATTTGGTACCCGGTATAAGCAGGTAATTTGGTACCCGGTATAAGCAGGTAATTTGGTACCCGGTATGAGCAGGTATTTTGGTACCCGGTATAAGCAGGTAATTTGGTACCCGGTATAAGCAGGTAATTTGGTACCCGGTATAAGCAGGTATTTTGGTACCCGGTATAAGCAGGTAATTTGGTACCCGGTATAAGCAGGTAATTTGGTACCCGGTATAAGCAGGTAATTTGGTACCCGGTATAAGCAGGTAATTTGGTACCCGGTATAAGCAGGTAATTTGGTACCCGGTATAAGCAGGTAATTTGGTACCCGGTATAAGCAGATAATTTGGTACCCGGTATAAGCAGGTATTTTGGTACCCGGTATAAGCAGGTAATTTGTTTCCCACGTATGTTTGAACTCTTGAGTAATGAACAGGATTTCTAGAAATGATAAGGTCAAGGCTAAATTATCTTTATCCATATATACAAGTTAAGCCTTAATAATTATTAACTATAGTTCAAGTTATCTTTTTTTTTTGGGTGGGAAATCATCAAATAACTTCTCGGGCGTGTCAGACTTTTACTGACTGGGGACCACGGTATCTGTTTCGAACAACCCGCACCCTTGGCAGGCGTCGGCCCTTTCGGACCTCACCAGTGGAGTGACTGTTGACCTCCACAGTTACACAGCCAGTAATTGGGTAATACGATACCCCTTGTTACACAATCCGCTGTGCAGGACCTGCATGGAGGATGACGAGACAGCAACGCACGTGCTGTTAAACTGCCCGGTGGTCGCCACTTACAGGGCTAAATACTTCGCTAATCCAGGTACTCTACGTGAGATTGTCAGCAACACCAAGGCGTGGCTGGCCTTTCTCGAGGAGCTGGGGTGGATCGAATGACCGATTCTCCCGCCCGTACGCAAAATACGCGCTTTGACGTGGAGCTGCGGTGGTTGTCAGACTATTGGGCTTCTGACGACGCGTAACGAAAGTCAAAGATCCACGAATGACAGCTACTACTATCCACATATACTTACTTATTCTCTTCCCCAAAATCATACACACACTAGCTTTTGCAAGCGGCTTCGCCCGCGCGTAGGTCTAAAATTACCGAACGGAACGTACAATCGAGATAAAAAGTATCCTATGTGTAAATCTAAGTTATAAACTACACAGCTCAACAAAAAAACATTTTTTTTTTGTTGCCCTGGATATCTCTGCAGATTTATATATTTCAAGTACCCAGTTTGCGAATACATTCATAAAAAATATTTCATTGACTCTACTTTTTTTTTAAATTTGGTTTATCATAAATTTAAAACACTAAACAGTTTCCAAGTCGGCTGTTTAGAACACGGGTTATTAAAAATTTGTCTTCGGCGCATGTTTTCGCGCATACATGCGCAAAAATCAAATTTCGTGTCACCCCACATCCTTTCCCGCGTTTTTCGCTGTTATTTTGACAACATCGGAGGACGCACGGTGCGCATTTAGTAGGTAAGTTTGTAATGTGATAACTCAATACTTTGTTTTATTTCTTGAATTTTGATTCTAATATATACGTATTGTCCGTAGAAATATGAGTTCATCGCGAAGAAAATGCAAGTATAATCCTGATGTGTTTTGCTATATTTGTGGTGTTTATATAACTACAAAACAAGTACGGAATATCACAGATTTTGTCAAGGAAGTTTATGCCGCTTACTTCGGACTATACATTGAAAAACAAGATAAATCATGGGTTCCTCATAAGGTTTGTAAATCCTGTGTTGAGTCTTTACGTTTATGGAAGAAACGAGAACGCCACGGGTTAGATTTTGGCATCCCTATGATCTGGATGGAGCCTAAAAATCATTTCGATGATTGCTACTTCTGCGTCGTAGACGTTAAAGGTTTCAATCGAAAAAAAACGTGGATATATCCAGATTTACAGTCTACAAGGTGTCCAGTCTTGCACAGTGAAGACCTTCCTCGACCTATTTATACTACAAAAATTGTTAACATGCCTTCAGAAACCATGATGTTACCAAACTCCCAGCATTCAGTACAATCTACAAGTGGAAGTGAATATGATGGTGGAACATCAGCACCACAGTTGTTTTCTCAAAATGAACTAAGCGATTTAATACGAGATTTAAGTTTATCAAAACAAGCATCGGAACTGTTAGCTTCCAGATTAAAAGAAAAGAATTTATTGGCACCAAATGTAATAATTACAGCATACAGGAAAAGGGAAAGTGAAATATTACCATTTTTTTGTGAAAATGAACAACTTGTCTACTGTAATAATATCGCGGAGTTACTTCAAAACATAGGTTTAAGTGAATACAAATCTACTGATTGACGACTTTTTATTGATAGCTGCAAAAGGAGTTTAAAATGCGTTTTGTTGCACAATGGAAATCAATTTGCATCAATCCCTATTGCCCATTCAACGAAACTTAATGAAGAATATCAGAATATCAAATTGGTTTTGCAAAAAATTAATTACTCTGACCATCAATGGCCGGTTTGTGTAGATTTGAAGATGGTGAACTTTTTACTTGGTCAGCAAAGTGGATACACCAAATACCCTTGCTTTATTTGTTTATGGGACAGCAGAGCAAAGCAAGTTCACTGGGAACAAAATGTTTGGCCTTTGAGAGAATCCTTAACTGTTGGTAAAGCCAATGTAATAAATGAGCCACTGTTAAGTAGAGAAAAAATCATACTCCCGCCACTACACATCAAGTTAGGTATGATGAAACAGTTTGTCAAAGCGTTGGACAAGGAAGGAGAAGGTTTTAAATATATTTGTAAAACATTTCCTAAGCTGAGTATGGAAAAGTTAAAAGCTGGAACATTCGACGGGCCTCAAATTCGAACATTGATAAAAGACGAAAATTTCACAAAAGTTATGACTGATGCTGAACGTGAAGCATGGAGAGGTTTTGTGTTGGTAGTAAAAAACTTTTTAGGTAACTATAAAGCACCAAATTATATAGAAATTGTGCAACAGATGTTGGAAAGCTTCAAGAATTTAGGTGCAAATATGAGCATAAAGCTACACTTTCTCCACAGTCACCTGGATAGATTTCCCGACAATCTGGGAGATTACAGTGAAGAACAGGGAGAACGCTTCCACCAAGACCTAAAAGTGATGGAAGAAAGGTATCAGGGTAGATGGGATCGTCACATGATGGCAGATTACTGCTGGTCCTTGAAAAGAGATTGTCCCCAAATTACCTATAGACGAAAAGCTTATAAAAGGCGTTTCTTTGAAGTATAACAAAAGTTGTAAAGATATTTCTCTCTTTTTATTTCTATGTACATTAATTAAAACTTAAACAAAAAAATAGTGAAACTTTGGTAATAAATAAATGATATTAAAAAAAATATTCATCCTGTGTTTTATAGTCTAATAAAAAAATAAGATAAAAAAAAAACTAGAGCCAATATTCTAAAATCATTCATAGTTTTATAAATTGTATGCATAAAATTATTCGAAACCACTTTCACATCAAGGGCAACAAAACCATTGTTGACCAGTGCTATTTGTTTGCGAAATTTCATTCAAATCTGTTCAGACGTTTTAGCGTGATTGAGTAACAAACGTTCAAACATCTAAATATCCAAACATACAACACACATTTATAATATTATTAATGATAATCATTAGGTATAATTGATGCACTTACCATCACAGTAAGTTATTGTAAAGATTTTCCTTATTTTCTGTCTCGACTTAAATTATATCAACTCTGTAAATACCTATTTTATTTTCCTGTTCTTTAAAAATAATGGTATATGGTTTTTCTCAGTTTGGTTGCCAACCAGGTAAGGCTTAAGATAAACTGGCTAAAATGTCACATTATTATCTCAAAATATGCCCTGAATGCTTTTTTAAACTAAAAACTTAAATATTAATCTAATGTTAATCGGACATTGGGTAAAAAAGGTTAAATACTGCTGAAAATATGAGGTCTTTTGCTGAAGATGAGTTTATTTAAAGTTAAAAAAAAAATCTTTTGATTACCAAATGAATCTTAGTGCTATTTATAACCTAATGCCATTTGATTGGCACACGCATCCTAGCTATTTCCCTAATAAGGACCAGTATCATCTGCCTGCCTTTTCTCAACTATGTTGGGGTTGGCTTCCAGTCTAAACAGATGCAGCTGATTTCCAGTATTTTACATGAAGCAACTATCTACACAACCCAGTTACTGGGTAATACGATTCCCTTATTAATTCTGATTGTATTTAGGGCTTCTGACTACCCTTAACAACCTTCAAAGATCTACAAATGACAGTCGAGACCAACGCCAATAATGTCCATCGCCCAACCTTTCAAGATAGAATTTCTGTCTATCTCTCAATCTCAGAAAAAAATCTTCAATAAGGAAAAAAATCAAAGAAGAATGTATGTTTAGTAAGAAAACCCATCCTTAAATAAGTACCATCCTTAAGTAAGTACTTGTATAAGTTATATGATCCATGTTATAAATACAGTGATGGACGACATACACCGTTTGATTCATACTCAATACTGTCAATAAGCAACATACCCGTTTGCTGCTGAACTAAATGTGTTGATTTTTAATAATTTTTGTGATTAAAATTTAAATAAGTTAATTCTAACAAAATATTGTGACGATAAAATTGTTGGTTTTGATTGTAATTTTATAGTTATAAATACCTTTAGTGATACGTACTCAGCCTATAACGTTCCCACTGCTGGGACACAGGCCTCCTCTACGTGAGAGGGAGTGGTAAGTATGTTGTGTGTGCTAGGAGTGATAATATAGTGAAAAGTAAAAAAGAAAAAAAATATTATTATTAAATTAAACTATTTTTTTATTTAAAATTTCGTACTTAACACCCTAACAGCTATGCGCCAATGCGATGTTACTACTATAAACAAAAGTTTCAAAAGTAATTTTATAAGTAAAATTACTTTTGAAACAAAATTAACATGAAAACAACACAACATTAAATACTTTCAATGCACTTCAGTGCTACTTCTGTGAACCTCTTCAGGCTGCACTGAAATATATCAACTTCCATAGAAATAATATTGACCAATCTTATGGCTTGTGACAAGGGGGCAAACTTGTTCATCAATCTCATCAATCTCTGAGGATAGGACAGGATATTTTAGGAAAACCAAAAATGTATCTTTAAGTCAAGAAACACGAGTCTTGCGGTATGTATTGGTTTTAAATATTTCTAGTTTTATTTACCTACCTCTTTACATTGTCAAATAAAATAACTTAACTGGTTTCATTACAGACACCGGGACAGGTGAAAGTAAATAAAAGCTTGTAAAAATAGGAAAAGCTGGTCAAGCCCGAGTTGGGCGGATTTACAGATTCCGTACAACGACGCAGGCTTAGTCGTATGGTTCCATAAAAAAACAACCCTTAATATATTAAATTTATAGTATGTATGTTACGGTAAATGTGATTAATTGTTTTTTTTTTTTTAATTATCCATCATTATTTGGTACCTCATGTTTTGGTAAATGTAATTAAAATTCATCACTATTAGTGTCTTGTCTGTAAAAGTAACAAAATAAACCAAGACTCGAAGTTATTTGTCCAGTAGGTATTTATTTATAATACTTACCACAGTATATTATTCTTTGGTTTTGCTTAAATCAAACAAGAACAGATAAAATTATAATTATACATAATCATAGACTCCGTAAAATCAAAATCTTGATTTTACGGAGTCTATATCTTAAACATATATGTTTTTTTACTTCCTTGTTCAATAGGTATTTATTGATAATACCTATCACAATAGGTACTTATATGTAATGAACTAAAGTACAAAATAAACTAAAAGAAAATTAAACTGAAACAATCATAAAATCAACATTAAAATCCTAATAACAACTATTATTATTTGTTTTTGCTCGAAAAACTTTTGCTTTACTTAGAATTGCAAAGAATGCGCATTTTCTGCATTTACAACGGTTGGAGTTACACTTTCCCGTACAATTTGCAGTGTTGGAAGACTTGTCCTCCCTGCGTCCTTGCCGGCACATTCTCGCAAACTGCCAGTTGTATTAGGAACCTCGTCTACAGAAACAAACTTATCATTGTAAACGGTAAACTCATATCGTGAATACAGTTCGTTTAAATCGCCATAGTTTGTGTATAAGTTATTATCAGTAACAAACATAATCACATCGATTATAATTATGTTTAGGCTTAGGTACTGCCTTGGCTCGATCTACTTCTCATACCCGTAACCTAAATATAGAATACAAGTGCTTCATATCCAAGAGTATTACGACTTATTGTTATATATACAGTAACTCAAAACATTGTCATTGAATTGTGATTCAAGTTCAATCAAATAACCACTGGTAAGACAATACAAATGATTGGTTGTGGTTTCAATCAATAATAAAATACTACTTAAAATGTTAAGAAACGATCGTCAAATCAGTTGTTGTGGAGTTTGGGATCGGGAGACTTGATGGTACGTTTGTATTAAACCCCAACGGAAACGGAGGGGTGTTATAAGTTTAATGTGTGTATCTGTCTTTTTTTGTTTTGTTTTATTTAGGTCTACCATACTCTAGTCAAAGTCAACGATACTATAAAACATGGGACTTGGCAATAGTGTAGCTTTATATTAGAAAAACAATTTTTGAAATTAGATTACAGTTTCTGAGATAAAACCTAAATCAAAACTAACAAACTTTACCTCTTAATAATATCACTAGTTTTTGCCCACAGCTTTGCCCTCATAGAGGTCAGAAATTATTGAGGCGTACTTCCGGGACAAAAAGTATCCTATGTTAGAAATTCCTTCCATAATTACTACTATTACTGTCGATTTAAAAAAAGAAGTGTTCTGTGGTTGTCTTTAAAAACTGGCTCTGCGCGTATATTTTTTGTAGTAAAAATACTAACTTTCTTCCTCTTTTTTTGATTACTTTAGTAGGTAGCTATGGGTGGGTTGCTCTCTTTCTATCGTTTAACATATCTTGAATATGAAACGATCGTAACCAATGATCTCAATTCTCACTGCAGCAATACAATATTCTAAGTAAGTAGTAAAAATATACTAAGGACTCTAAGATTGATGAGAGATAGATAAGATAGAAAATCCTCCGTTATTACTAAATCTTATTTGGCAAAAAATAAGTAATGATTACCTCCATAGGTACTTATCACAGTTATTTTAAGATTTAGATTAACTTAACATAATCACTCTAAATACTTTAATTACTGGAATTAAATTGGTTTCCACAGTATTAGAAGACAATTGAGTTTTAGGGTTCCGTATCAAAAGCAACGGTGTCAATTTTCCGAGAATCAAATCCAAAGTTTCTAAACGATTAAACAATGTTTTTTTGTGTATAGTACCTCTACGTAATCAGTTTTATATATTTTTTTTGTTTTCATGTAGAGTTGTAGATTGTCTTTTCATCAAAATAGTTGCAGAGTCAGTAAATAGTAAATCCTAAGTTATTGCCTAGTTAGTGTAGTGGTCACAAGCACTACTGCTGTGCATGAGTTCCTGGGTTCTGTTCCCAGGTCGGGCTGCATTTTATTGGGTTTCTCTATCTACAATTTCTCGGTGCCAGCCCGGAGTTTAGATTTCAGCCCGATTCATAGTAATAGACTAGCCCCCTATTACATGGGACTTAAATATGGTTGGGGAAATGTGGGTGTACAATAGGCATATCTCTGCAAAACCCTTAGGGGAAACAAGACGTGAAATTATGTCTAAGTTAGTGTAATCAATACTCAAATGTCAGTTATTTAAGACGGAACCTTCATTGCACAATTCCGCTCACTTTTAATCGAATTATATTTTTTAGGCGTAGTGAACGCAGCCGGTTGTCTGATCACTAACGCATTTCAGTGATAAAGTAACTTTAAGTAGTTGTTGTTTATACTTACTGTACCCATCTCCATCTAGGTAACCAGTATTAAAACCTTTTCCTCCGTTAAGTTTCACCAAAGCTGGGAAGTTATGAAGTGGCTGTTTTTAATTCAGTATTCAGACCTCTACATCTCAATATGTGCGCTTTTTAGAAACCTGTAATTCTAGGATTCTTTAACCTATTGCAGAAAACAATTGTAGTGAACGGTCACACAATGGTACACAGTGGCACATACATTGTGAACGTCGCAGGAGTCGGGGCCAAAACTGAGAAATATTCGTACAATGGCGCTCCTGATGTGAAGGATCCCACCTGTTGTGCTGGTGCTACTGATGACAAAACATATGATTACGAAGAGGCAATAAACTTAACAGGTGAGAGCTATTTTATTAACCGACTTCAAAAAGGAGGTAGTTCTATGTTCGACTGTATGTTTTTTTTTTAATGTATGTTCACCGAATTGTCCCCCATTTGTAGACCGATTCTCAAAATTCTTTTTTTAATCGAAAGAGTATACTCCTGAGGTGGTCCCATAGGCACCAAGTCAGAATCTGATGATGGAATCCCAGGGAAATCGAGGGCAACCCTCAAATGTTATAGGTATTAACAATGTTTTTCATATATTTTCAAAGCTATTGAGACATTTGCGAATGGTCATCATCATCTCATGACACTGAGCTGATGAAGGAAGGTACAACTCTTTAACGGTTAGGAGTGGTAGGATGTTCGGGCATAACTCCGTCGGATTTGCAAAATTCTTTTTTTGTTCGAAGGGGGCTTATTCCGAAATGGTCTCATTTGATCTGATGATGCGTTTCGGAGACAGATTACGGAATGTTTCGTAAAGGAACCAAGGAAGCAATACACCAAGTAGCCAGTTACATTGAAAAATCTCGCGATCAAAATCTTCCCCCCGCTTCTAGATCGCCTCACTTTGGTAGGCGTTGATTCGTTTTGAAACACCCAAACCGTCGACTGGCGCTTCGTTTCTGGATCGTATTGATAAACCCAAAACTCATCACCTGTAATGATGTCGTAAACATGCCCAGACGAGCCTGCTTCAAATTTGTTTATCATATCACGGCACCATTCCACCCGGGCCTGCTTCTGAGCATCGGTGAGGTTGTGCGGCACCCAGCGTGAAACTATCCTCGTTACGCGAAGATGCACGTGTAGAATTTCGTGAAGGCTTTCCGATCCAACCAGCAGTATATGCTGAATCTCTTGATACGTAACTCGCCTATTGTCATGGATTAAATTTTTCACTGCTAGCACGTTTTCTTCCGTAACAGCCGTCAAAGGGCGACCACTTCTTTCTTCATCCCCCAAAGCTAGTCGACCGCGCTTGAATTCATTACACCAAAGATACACTGTTGCCTTAGAAGAGCCTTCATCCATGAATGCCATTTGAAGTCTATCGTACGATTCGTCCGGTTTCAATCGCACTTGAAATCGTAGAGAATCATAGCGCGAAAATGTTCCCGGCACAGATCCATTTTTTTATGAGACACGTTAAGCTCGCAAACAATGTGGAGGGAAATTTTGAAAATGGAACGTACCTATTTTTACTTACAAATAATCATATTTTCAAAATAGATTGTAACTGGCCAGTCTCTCATACATAAAAACTTTTTTTCGCAATACTTTCTGAGTGGCCTGGTATAAATTAGTTAATTTAGGTATTAAGCGTAGATGTTAAGCTTTGCTTGTTTTCCTATGACGGTGCTGTTATTTGTAACGTTTATTGGATACAAGTAGGATATAGGCCCCAGCTGACTGACCTCGTTGGTCTAGTGATCACAAGCCCGGCTGCTGAGCAAGCGAGCTCCTGGGTTTCTAGCCTTGTTAGGGCAAAGTGTTCTTGGGTTATTTTGTCAGAAGGAATCTAGATTTGTGCCCAGCTGATGGCAATAGGCTCGCTCCCAATTACGTTGTGAGAATTAATCATTACTGGCAACATGTGCATCTGCCTAATCCTTCGGGAAAAATAGGCGTGATATTTATAGGTTGAAATTGCGCTCATTAGCCAATTATCATACAAATTATGCTAAATTTAGAAACGTTATTAAAATTGTCGGCTACCTTCACTTCCGATGCCAACCTCAACGGTAACCTTCACCTTGCCAGGTAATGGCTGCTACAACTGTGGTCTCCTCGCTGTCCTCAGTCTCGGCCTACTGGGGATGGGTATCGACATCTTCGGCTTCTCGGTCGTTGTTACCGGCAGCGCCTGCGACTTCCAGCTGGAGCACTGGCAGAGGAGCGTCATGCTGTCTATGCCCTTTATTGGTAAGTGGTCCTAGAAGCTACATAATTCGTAGACTGTGAATATTAAAAGATAACCCCTACAGCTTTGGAAATCTACGTATGTAATGTTTTTCTCCAAAAGGAACGTTTTTTATAACTAAACCTTATCGCTTGCTAAGATAATCGCGATCATATATATTTTTTCTTAAATTTTCTTAGCCATAATTTCGTAAATCGTTTTATAGCGCCTGACGAATGGGATTTGAGGTTTACTAAAACCTTAGGTAGGTTAGCTCAAAGGGACAGGTCAGCTCAAAGCTGCAATAGATCATTTGTCAAAAGGCCCTTCTAGACATGGTCCTGAAATGTTATACTCACATAACATCCAAATAATATAATGTTTGGACTTTAAAAGAGACCATAACCTCTGAGTTTGTTTCAGCATTTCTTCTCAGGGATCAGTCAACAAGGAAATGTCGGCCATAATGTATATTGACCTACAAAATATTGACGTATAAAAATATCCTAAATGATCTACTTACATAAATAAACATTTCATTTCTTTTTAATTACATAATTGGTTTTAAATCTAATTTCAAGATTGGGTTAATGTTATTTCGGTAAACTAATCCCAGAATTTTTTATTTTTATTTATTTATTTATTAAAATCTCCCTTACATCTATCATTCCAGGTGTATACCCAATGCGATAGCGCGGTCTTAAACACGAGTTTTGGCAGCACAATTAATTGTTGGTATAATGTTTCCAGGACCAATCTTAATGTCAATGGTGTGGGGCTACATCTCAGACACGCAAGGCAGGCGGAAGGTCATGCTCATAGCTCTGTGGGGAAGCTTCCTATCCTCCTTCGTCAGCGCCTTCTCTGCCAACTGGATCATGCTGGCCGTGCTCAAGGTGTTCAGTTCAAGCATGTGAGTGTTCTAGAACTTTGTGTTACAATAAATTATTATATTATTTTTAGTTACATCAGATCTCCCTTCTATTCTCTCTCTACGCGACGCAATGTGTGTATGTCACTGCATATCAGCCGAAAGACGTCCACTGCTGGACATAAGCCTTTTGCCATAATCGCCACGCTTAGCAGGCGGGTTGGCGATCACAGTATAGTGGTCAAATGCATAGAGAACGCTGCTGCCTATTCTCTAGTAAGTCCCTTAGTCGCCTCCTACGACAACCACGGGAAGAAATGGGTATGTTACTGAACTCCTAAACGGCTGGATCGATTTTTGATGATGTTTTTGGGTGGATTTGATGGTTTAGATTCATAATTGGGTAGGCGGCGCTGCGATCGACTTCTAGGAAATAGGACAAAGTCTGTACGGTCAGCTAGTCATTTATTCTATTACAATGCTTGGAACTGGGCTGGCTACGTCTGTCGTATACCCTGCTGTGTCGTATAGCTGTGGACCAAAATAACCAAAACATGGAGCCCTGACACAGCCAAAAGGCATCGTGGCAAACCCCGTAGAATATGGCGGTACGAGCTGGAGAAAACAGACGACCAGTGGTCCACATTAGCACTGGATCGAACGAACTGGAAATCATGGGGAGGGAGTCGTTTGCCCAGCAGAGGGATGATGCAGGCTCACAGTAACAATAACTAAATTGCTTATCCATCACTAAAAGTCTTAAATATTTTCTAATTCAGTTACTCCAGAAGAAAGGAATGGTAGAACATCTTGTGATTGACAGTTTCTACTTTAGAATTAGCAGCGTCAGATAGATACTATAATGGTATAGCAATAACAATTGTATTGTTTGTGTGAAAAGGTGCAGCGCGGTCCAATCAGGCGCTTACGCGCTTCTCAACGAGTCGTGCGCGAGCGGAGTGCGTGGTGGCTACATGTTGATCATGACCAGCGCGCTGATGCTATTTGTTTTATCGTATGTCGGTAAGCTGTTTGTTTCATTTTTTAGGATTCCTATTCATGGCCATGTGGTTAAAGTTTCTAATACTGTTGGGAATTAGTTCCTCAAACCACAGAAACCGGAAAGTCTAGATATGGAGACAGTGCGTTCTCTTAAAGTTCTCTTTTGGATATGTTTTATTTGTTTGGCATTTTACACTGTAGGTACTCTTTCTATAACAAATTGCACATCATGCATTCAAAATCTACCAGACTTAGAACAACAATCTGACATTGTATTTCGTATCTAAGAAACTATACTTTACAATGTATAAGAAACTTTCAGATTACTGTTGTTTTTTTTCCACAGTACCAGCCTACTTCATTCTCCAGTTAAACTTCGCTTATAACCTGGGTCTCCTCATCTTCACACCCTGGAGACTACTGACTCTTCTCATGGCTGCCCCATTGGGTATCAGTGCATTCTTGCTTAATTTCTACTATGAGAGCCCCAAGTTCCTAGTTAACGCTGGTCGTGAGGACCTGGCTTTGGAGTATCTAGCCAAGATCTGGACCAGGAATGGAGGGAAAAATGAGTATCCGGTATGTATTCAAGGATGTATGAAGCTTTTGAAATGGGAATCAGTGTCACTTTTCATGTTTGTGGGACCGTATGGTTTTTTTAAACTTTGCAACAGATTTTGAAGCGTTTTTCACCACCATTTAGTGGAGCACTTACTTCAGAAGGTTTAAGTATAAATTACATTAGTATTTAACTTAGATACTTGTCCCTGCCACCCTGGGGACATCGACGCGTAAACTGAAACCAAGAATTCAGCACCTGATTATTGACACCATAGCGTAGAAATGTCTCTGTCGATTATAAAAAAGACTGTTAAAAAAGACGAAAGAAAAATGAAAAGTGAACAGTGGAAGAAAAGTGATTGCATTTTTCTGTGGAACAATCCTTATTTTTTTGTTCTTTCTAAACCCCCTCCGTTTAACTTTTTTGCATGTTAATATTGAATTACATGCAAAAAAAAACCCAGAGGGCGGGGTGTAGAATCACGTGTTCAATCTATGGTAACAGGTTGTACATCGATAATAGGATGCAACCAGTATAATAAAGAAATCTCGATGTAAAACCGTGCAAAGCGGGGGCGGGTCGCTAGTAACTTTTAATATAAACTCAATATTTAATTTCCAGGTACGTAAGGTAGTATTAAATGAAGACAGAAGTTCTAAAAACCAAGACGACCACATATTGAAATCTCTGTGGCTGCAGACAATACCACTGTTCAAGCCGCCGCTTATCTGGCCGACCTTGCAGCTGTTCTACCTGACTACCGTCATTTATTCCATGTAAGTGGATTAATAAGTAGGTACCAAGTAGTTAACTCTATACTTTCAACAGGCTGGTTTGAAAAATGTTTCAATGGAACATGTCGTACTCGAATCTTTCGCAAAAGCCACACCGTGTTTTGAAGAGATTTGAAGTAATATTTAATGGAGTAATCACATTTGTAATAAGTATGTATTATAATACAAAGTCAAAGACTTTGTATTTTCTAAGGACGATTGGCATTCAGGTTATAAGGGAGAATGGGGAAATCGGAAATCAATATTAGATATCAAAAGATCAGGATGCAGTTTACCGTTTTCCTCAAAATGTTACCCTGTTCATTCATGATTCATTCAACATAGTTCTTGGTTTTCCCCAGCAACAACAGTCTAGTGATGTGGATGCCGTACATCATAGAAGCTTTCACTGCTGGAACCAACTCACCTACTGGTGATGGCTCCAGGAGTTTGTGCAGCATCCTCAAATCTACTGTGAATGTTTCGGACTCTACTGATACTGTAAGTAACCCTATATGGATTGCATGAGTAAAGACGTAGCAAAACAAGGAAGATTTTTTTTAGTAGTACCTACTTCAGTTGTGCTCAACCGCCCAAACGGCGGCGGCGAGGTGATTCCGTAAAACACAGCCAGGAGGAGTGGCTTTTAGTTTTAAAGTTCAACAACATTAATTTCGTTATTTACGTTGCTGAGCAGACTCATTTTTCGAACCGAATTAGTAGCAATGAATTAGCAATACCCTTCAAAATTATTCAGATTGTGACTGCTAATGCATTACGCGATTAGGGTGCTGGTGTTAATAATCATATAAAACTATAAAACGCCTAGTAGGTAGGTATCTGTTGTTTATTTGTTTCCCATGAATAAATTGCCAACTCTTTTTGTCTCTCGGCTGGTAAAACGCTACTGTCAATGAATACGAGTACATATTCCTTTGTTTTTAGCTTAGCAAAGGCCTCACAAAATTAATGTAGAAAGAGATATTGTAATCTTAAACAAAATAAAAAGTTATTTATTCAAATTAGGCTGAGAATCAGCACTTTTTGAACGTCAAAATTACATAAGATAGACTCCCAAAACGCTCGCCCTTCACCACTTCCTAATGCTTTAGCTGAAAAGAAGAAGTGGCGCAACAAGCTCTCCAGTAGCACAGCTGTCTGTTTAGTTAGATAAACTTGATTCTATACAATACTTAACAACAATAATTGAGTAAGATTTTTTCTTCCAGGCTACCTGTTCATCATCAATCCAGTCCCATACCTTACTCTCAGGCATCACCCACGGCTTGGTCTTCGCTGGAATCACCCTGGTGGTATCAAAACTTGCATCCAGGAAGAAACTGTTGATGGTGATGTTCCTCCTAATACCGGCCCTGTCCAGTTTAGGGGCGATCTTCAACCAGAATAACCTGGCGAGCCTGATTCTGTTTGTGGGTATGACGATGACGAACCTCTGTATGGGAGTGCTGTTTTCTTACTATGTGGAGTTATACCCTACGTCTTACAGGTAAGAAAGCACAGTTATAGGTATTTAATGTTTTCTGTAAGTCATAGTTTCATTTTGAAGCCGTTAAAACCTGTAATAAACATGTATTTTAACCATGAAGATAAATATTGAGAAGAAATATTAATTAATCAGTTAAAAATGGTGGTTGTTGATGATGGTTTACGCGGTTCAAAAGTAGTGATCAAATTATAAATAATCCTTCCGAATCATGTGAAGGCGCAACCTCACTGCGAGTAGGCTATAGGATAAAAAATATTATACGACTGAACCTTTGAACCTCATAGTCATAGCTAGTGACTTGGACCTGTGTTCTTCTCCGAGTTCACAAAGAATTCATTGTTTGTAATATGTTATAAAATTTAAGTTTAATGAAAATAGTGATAAGTTTGTAGCGGCACTACAGAAAAATACTTCGCTAGAAATATCTTGAAACACAAAAACTGATGTGGCACCATCTACAATGCCAAATGCGAACTACGCAAGACTGGACGTCACAGAAATCCTACATCGCGCAGTCAGAGTTTACCCAAAGACTCACATACATATAACATCCCGACATCAACCGTCAGGCAGTTGCCCACCAGACACAACACCCGTCTGGTCGCAGGATTCCCCCCCTTTTCAATAGGGTATGAGTGAACTTTACACCCTGTTATATTACATACCTCTATAAGTTAATATAAGAATTTAGATGTACACTATCTCATTAGGTACAACACTTTAATGATAGATGTAAGTTGGAAAATTAATTAATGAATACTAATTAAGTATGTGGTACTCCTTCCAGTGTTATGGCAGCATGTCTTGGAGTAATGGTGGCGCGGATCAGTGGGCTGGCTGGAGTCAACTTACTGGGCAGCTTCGTGATGACACACTGCAGTATGACCTTCTACGTCTTTACCGCTTATCTGATGAGTAAGTGGATCTCCCAAGTGAAATTGAGAGACAAAATAATCGAACCCAATTCAATCTGGGTTTGATTATTTTAAGTGATATAGACCTCGTTGAAGCCAGAAGAAAGGAAATAAAAACAATGACTCTTGTTGAGCAGCTGGATCAAAGACTTGATTCAGGAATCAGTACTTCTGGACACGGCTCGCATTGTTAGGAGATCCTCTCTCGGGACCCTGTTCCCATTAACGACGGACTACAATTTTTTTATAAATTTTGAATGTGTTCTATACTCAAATATCTATACATATAATAAAATTGTAACAGGCCGATGTCTGTACATTAAAGATATTGAAGAAAAAATAGTACGGGGGTCTTTATTAGAGCAACAGAAGCCAAAACAACGGTTTTTAGAATTTTTGTCTATCTGTATGTTTGTTACCGCATCACGCAAAAACCACTGCATGGAATTGAATGCAGTTTTCAACGATGTATTCCGAGAGGTCTAACTTAAAAAATAGGCTATATATTATCAAAAAAAATGATTATCTACTTGATTCTAAAGTCCACGCGTATGAAGTCGCGGGCAAAAGCTAGTTTCAAAATATAATTAATGTCTGATTTTTAATTAGCTAGAAAGAAATGACAGCTGCGGTCGACCGCTTTTTGTCAACATGACAGTCATGCCATAATAGCGGCTGTAATTTTGCTCCGGCTTATTAAAAATCAGAGATACAATGATGATGAGATAATGATAATTATATGAAGTCATTTTCTGCTAGATTTCTGTGTGAAATCTAAGGATGTATGAAACAAAGAATTTCGCATGATGGCTGGTACCATTAAGAGCGTGCAACTGGAGAGGCGTATCCTATGATTAGCAGTGGGGATTGTTGTAACAAGCTGCAGCAAATAATGACCTCATATTCTTAGATGAGTTAATTGTTTGCTGCAGCTTGTTACCTTTCAGCTGCAGCAGGTATACCTAACCTGAACCTAAACCATTGATTTATTACACCATCTTCTGCTCACAGGTGGAGTCGGGGTGGCGATGTTCTTGCCTCCAGATATAAAAGCCAAAGAAGTTTAAGATCTCGATAATACACATTTAATTAATTTGATGTGATGGATGTAAAAATAACGAAGGACAAAGCTATTGGCAGTATTACCTGAGTGCTCCCAAATGCAGCAGACACGTGCACAAAATTCCTAATGCTGCTGAAAAAATACTCATAGCTAAGTGGAGGGCTGGCAACTTTTAGATAGCCATCGACCCGAAGAGCTAGAAGAAGCAGTGGTCTTTACCAAGTAGATAATTAGGATCCGATCACACATACTACAACCACACCACAATGATAACACGAGGACGAGCGTTAATTTGTATAAAAATGAAAAAATATTCACTTGGACCACATTTGACAGTCAAAATCAACCGTATGGGGGATACCGACCACGTCAAGGCCACGTCACAACGCAACCACCATGCAACACAACAGAACCAAAAAACACTAGCCACAACGAAACCACATCGCAACTACTAGCGACAACGCAACGAAAGAGGAAGAGAGCAAGCAAGAAGTTGCAGCGACACTATTCACACGAAACCACGACTTTCCCACATTTTTCGCTGCGATGTGGTGTGATTGTGGTACGTGTGAATGGGCCCTTTGAATTCATTACAAAACTGGTCGGCTGATTCTGGAAATTGACTGAGCTTCGTAAACAACCACCAATCTGGAGAATTAGTATTTTATGTAATCATAAGTTAAAGATAGCTTGATAAGTAAAAAAATAACCGATTCTTGATATAGCGTGGTATCTTTTTGTAACTATAGATTACCCACTAAAGCAGGGAATTGCTAAAATCCTCCTTTATCACTTTCGTACATTTTCTAAAAACCAACGCACACCACAGGCGCACCGCACCGCAACTTCTGGGTGTAGAAAAGAAAGAAAAATATATTTATTTGTCACAGAAACACGTATTGTCGTGAATCCTACTATCCTACTAATATTATAAACGTGAAAGTTTGTATGTATGGATGTTTGTTACTTAATCACGCAAAAACAGCTGAACGGATTTGGATGAAATTCGGCACACAGTTACACATAGAACCTGGATTAACACTTAAGATAGGTACTTTTTATCCCGGTAGTATGTTCCCGTGGGATAATTTTCTACCTCCACGCGGGCGAAGCCGCTGGAAAAATTTAGTAAATAAATAAAACCTTTGAAAGACGTGGAATTAAGTAAAGGAAATTGAATAGAAACGTGAATCAGCTTGAACCGCGGCAGGTACGTTGCTAACTCAGAGATAACGAAACATATCTCAAGTGCCTGTAACCCGACAGCAAGACTTGGAGGCACAAATAAGTATGGTGGGAGTACTGCCACAGATGCTCCTTCTTCACAAAAAGTTCTATTACTAATGATACCTTCTACATCTATAATCACATTTGCACCTGCCAGGGGTGCGGGTTGTTCGAAAGGGATACCGCGGCCCCTGGCACACAGGCAACTGAGGGAACACGGGTGGGTTTTAGTCAGTAAAAGTCTGACACGCCCTCCCGCTCCACCCAGAGCGGGAGAAGTTATTTGATGATTTCCCACCCAAAAAAAAAACACATTTGCATAATATAACTGCATTTGTTTGGGTGCCAGTTGCAGGATTTTTTTTTTGTTGAGGTTGGGAATCATCAAATATCTTCTCCCGCTCTGGGTGGAGCAGGAGGGCGTGTCAGACTTTTACTGACTAAAACCCACCCGTATTCCCTCAGTTGCCTGTGCGCCAGGGGCCACGGTACATCTTTCGAACAACCCGCACCCCTGGCAGGAGGAAATAATATTTGCATCAATTATCATAACTACTTGCTCAACTGCTATTGAAGATAAAGTTAGTGCGATACTAAAATAATACTAATATTGATATTTACTGAGACAACATTCAAGAATTAATAGGACAGTATGTGCCCCGTCTCTCTCATAAATTTGATGCACAAACACTCTGAAATAAAGGATAAATAAAATATAACTACTAAAATAAAATTATCGGGTGAGGCGACTAAGGGGCTAGTTTAAGGGGTTAGGCAGAAGTGATTTCGGTGGACTATTAATACGATGTTGGCGCTGGCATCCAAGAAGACTGCCTTATAGAAATTTCATGAAAACGAAGTCTTGGGGTACAGCTCAAAAGATTTTAAATCGATACGTAAAGATTTTATGTTACACTACGTAGAAGAACCAAGGTGTACACCGACATAGCCCGAAGAATAGACCAAACTTGGCAGTAGGCAGGGCACGTTATTTGCAGAACAGATGGCCGATAGGGTCGAAAGGTCTGGAGTGGTGACCAGCAGACATAGCGTTTGAAGGTCTGTTGTCAATATGGACCGATGACCTGGTGAAGGCCGCAAGAATCCGTTGGATACGAAAAGCATAAAACCGTCCGACCTGGAGGTGCTTAGAGGAGGTATGTGTCGAGCAGAAATAGCTGAAATGATGCTCATAGCGAAATACATGCCTTTGAAAAAACGACGTAAAAGTTTAACTGGTTTTATCATTTATCAATACCACTACGCAAATGAACGTAGGAAAAAGAAAGTAGGTACACTGAGATAGGACGCCTATGGCATTTAATCAACGTCAATGTCAGTACTGAATTACTTTGTCTATTAATAGTTTTTGTCAATTTTAGATAACTATTTAGTACAGAAATAATGGAAAGGAAAATGACTTCTTACTACCTATGAATTAGCACAAGCAAGGCCTGTGGGTTGGGCAAGGCTCATTTAGGTAGTGGCCAGTAAAAATTGACGTTTAACGCAAATCTGAACATATTTTTTTTTGCTGTTAGTGTTTTTTTGACCCATTACTGATTTATTATAATAACGACAGTTATACTTATTTGAAAGGCTTGTGGATAATAATAACAGTCGCATGGATCGATCGATCTGGTTAAGCTACGCTTGCCGCGGTTGGTCCGTTGACGGGTAACCATCTAGAGGTCTAATTCTAGATAGTGACCCTCCAACGGACCAACAGCGATATTGTGGCTGGCACTAGGGGTTGCTGTCGGTAAACATTTGTACCATTATTTTGTACAATGTCACTGAAAGCTATTTAAAAACAAAACGGCGGTGTTAGTTCTGATTTTGTAGTGATATACTCACAGACAGGCACACGGGCACATTGCTCGCAATACAGATGGCATGGAAAGGTTCTGGAGTGGCGACCGTGTACCAGAAGACGTAGTGTTGGAAGGCCTCCCACAAGGTGGACCGATTTACTGGTGAAGGCCGCAACAATCCCTTGAATATGGGAAGCAAAAAACCGGGCGGCAAAAGTGGCGGTGCTTGGGGGATCTCAAGCACCGCCACTTCGCCGCCCGGTTTTTCAGTAGTGGACGTTTTTCGGTAGAAATGATGATGAATGACAAATAAAACTGATCACCACGCTCACCCTCTTCGTGCTGGCGATAATTTTCAGCACGTGCCAGCTAACATTCTGCCAGGTCGCGCACCAGAAACTGCATGGTTCGTTCACCTCTAACCATGACCGTACGAATACTAGGTCAACTAGGCTTGAACATTAAGTACGAAGGTAATCTCTTATATTTACTTAAGTATGATATTTTATTTACATATATTTTGTCTTGGATGCGCCGTGACTTTGGGCGTAGTTATCTCGTCCTACATATTGTCATTTGTATTCGAGGATTCTAAAGGGTTTAATAATTAAGACGTGACTACTTTTAGTATGGGAAAAACTCACTATTTTGTATGCGTATGAATTACAATAAAATATAACTATTATAGATATGTGAGCACAAAGTAGGGCATGGACATACAAAAATAAAATAAATAATAATTTATGATTAGGGTCTTCTCTTAAACATTACATGTTGTTTTAATGTAAGTATTACGAAACAAATAAAATGTTCTGAAAAATGCAGATAAGGGGACGATTATAAACTAAAGACACGACCATGAAAGTATAGTTTATGTTACTGACGCTACGAGTTTCAACTCGACGAGACGTTATGTTGACAATAAAATTTACGTAATGCAATTTATTAATTCATCGCTGCTCTTAAAACAATAAAAAATATTGGGAGAAAACTTATACGGCATTTCCAAAACCATAAACTCGCAGGCATGTATATTGTATCACCCACCAACTCGCACTGGCGCCCGCGTGGTTAATCCACGAAAATCCACTTTTTCTCACAGAAACAAAGTGTCCCAACAGTGAGCGCATTATAGACTGTTTATTTTACGTACAATTATTCTAATTTTAACTCTTTATCAGTTGTTGTAATAGCAATAATGTAATTTGGTTTAAATCGTTTTTAGTTTATATTTTATTTATCTTTTATAAATATTTTGTGAATGTGAGACTAGATTTGTAGACCATTTTACATTACATTAAGTCCCTGGTATTTGTTGTCATGCCTAAACTGTCCTCCTATACCTATTAACAATGTAATTCGAAAAAATTGTAAAAGGCAATGTTTTTTTAAAGAGTAACCGTGGAAGTTCTTTCCGGCTCTTCTCCATAGGCAAGACAAATTGGAACCGTGCACTTAGTCGCACGCTTCTGATGTTTCATAAGTGTCCATGCAATAGTGTGAAATAAAATATTTTGATTCGATATGCTTCTTGTTTCTCCCACAAGATGGACCGATGACCTGGAGAAGACCGCGAATTCCACAGGATGCGATAAGCATGGCACTGGTCGAAGTGGCGGAGCTTGGGGGAGGCCTATGTCCAGCAGTGGACGTCTTTCGCCTGAAATGATAATGCTTCTTGTAATCGAAACGTCGCTCGTAGGTCAGTGAGCAATATTTGTAAGCAAATCCATCGCTTCCCTTGAGCACAACTTTGCCTGTTTAAGTATCAATTTAATAATAAGCATTGTGTTCTGGTAGAATTAGCTCAGCTCAATAGCTCTACCATGAGTTTGCGCAGGCAAAATTCTTCGTATTTATAAAAAAAAAATCTAACTTCTCCATATATGTAATCTATGAAATATTGTACAGCGTCCCACAGAAATAGTTAAAATTCGTACCATGAGCACTATAAATTTAGATAGGTAAGATACCTAACGTAATAAATGTTCGATAGTCACTAACATTTTCCAGCTGTCTCCATCCAAACGTTATCCATGTTAGTACCCGCTGAATTTGAAAAAAAAAAACGACGTGAACGACCTGAATGTCAAGTCAAAATCAGAATTAATTGTGGATACCAATTGGAAAATATAAGTGACAGAAATTTTATTAAGTAATTCATGTGTAAAACCGCAGCGAACCACATAACCACAACAAAATCACAAATAGATTTAACTTAAAAGACATTCGACATCGTCAGTGACTTATTAAAAGGAATAAAAATTCAAAAACCACGAAATACCATAATTAAGTAGTAACTAAACGCCAACCCTTCTATTTAGTCGGATTAAATTTCGTGAATGTGACTTTCATAATTTTTAGCGATATCACTACATATTGAGTATATGAGCCGTTCTCTGTCCTCATTACTGAGAAAGAAACAAACAAAACTTAGCAGTGAAGTTAGCTAGGTGACACGATCTAGCGAGCTTACCTTAGCACCACCTGCGTTAGACGACGACACCAAAGTTGTGGAAAGGCTAGGAATATGTTGTTCTAAAGTGTCCACACCAGCGTCGATTATTGGCGCGTATACCGAGGTACCTAGTTTGTGATGAATTTGAAATAGCTCGTGGCACAGTTGTAGAGAAGGTACGTCTCTAGCCCGTCAGCAGAGGTAGCATAGGTGATGTCCAGAATAACGATAAAAAAAGAATTTAATCACGCAGTGATAATTCCACCCTTCCAGGAAGATACGAAGGAAATTAACCTATTATTAGAAGGCACAGTTTTATTACTGTTACACATACCAAGGGAATAAAGAATAATTTGACTTTTTTCACTTCTTTTAAAGTATTATTTCTCAGTTTCATTTAGACACTTTTGGGGAGGTTGTTTGTCGAGCAGCGACCCTTAAGGTGAACCTAGTCCACATTTTTTGCATACAAACTTCGGGAGTGTTTACTCCACTGTCTGACATGGCACATCCCAAGTAAAATATGATAACGTTTTGTCTCATTATTAATATTGTTTGTACGGAAACAGAATACTAAAATAAAAACCCATTAAGAAGTTAGGAGCCAACAAGGATTCGTATTTTTTGGTAATTTTACTTAACTTTGGGCGTGTGTAAGTAATAAAGGAAGTGTAAAATCTCCAAAACTAAGTCGGTACCGACAAAGTTCAATTATCGAAAAGTTCAATAAACTTTATTGGTCATTGATTTATGCATTGGCTTTTTCATAAAACCCGATCTTCCAAAGGACTTTTCTTAAAAAATTAAGAAAAGTAAAGAACTAAAAAATCTATAAATGATCCTGCATCTCATTCAATAACGTCTGTGCGTGTAGACTAGCGTCTAACTGCTCATCACTGATACTATCTCTGCCGGACACGAGACAGCGTGCTTTTTAGCCAGGCCCACAAGTGAGTTCGAGCCCGCGACTCAGTTCCCCTTAATAGTTGGGATGATCTTCAGCACACGTTTATGGACTGATTTGTTTATAATGACTAATACTACATGAAAGGCAATCAAAAAACACCTGTTATATTTATTTTTATTATTCATACAACAAAAACAAATGCTGTTCATTAATTCAGTCACACGTACGCTCGCATTATGATGAGTATATGTTAACACTTGATAGCCGATCAATACCAAACTAGTTATGTTGTCGCAGAAGACTTGTTTTGCGTGACAACTGGCTTTTACGGGTTCACGTGTAGGTATATCATCAGTTACATATTGAGTAGGTTTAGCATAGTAAGTATGGTAATATTAGGCTTTGGGTAGGAGATAAGCGTCTACACTGGAAACTATTTATTAACTATACAATATATTTAAAAATGCTCGATTTTGTCATCAATATTGTGTATCACACTCAAACTTAACCCTTTAACGGGCAGTACGAAATACGTAATTTTTTTTTGTACGTAGAGGTCCTCTACATACCATTTTTGAACAATTGCAGCCAATTGCTATTCACTTTTATGGTGGGTGGCAATATGCTTGCCTATGCCTGCTATTAAATTATGTATAGATTAATAATATCTATATTTGAAATCGATTACGCGCCAGATCCAAAATACTGCTGTGGCAAATATTTTGCCAACGCTCGCGATCGAGTTAAAACATACTGGTACTGGCACGCGTCAGTTAGAAAGACGAAGCTACTTACCCATTCCAAAACGTAGTAGGTTCCTATGGAGAAGAACCGGTAAGAAACTGTCTCTATGACATCTTATAACGGTACTCATAACAAATAAACTATTTGTTTTTCTCTGAATGCTAGTATGTTCCGACTAATCTCTGAAACGGCTGAACTGATTTTTACAGGACTTTCACTGGCAGATAGCTGATGTTATAAGGAGTATGGTTTAAACTACAGAGCTGGATGGTGCTGATCCACGCGTCATGTTCATGAACAGGCGGCGTCGGTCGAGACTGTTCATCTGCTACCTTCATGGCATATTTTAAATGTTATACCTATTTAGAATGGTTTCTTCAATTTTTTTTGCATTGTTTTCACAAAGGAATAGAAGCAATAATAATAATGTAGGTGCCCAGGATTTTTTTATATCTTGATTTAAAAGAGTGTCCTTGGAGTTTCTTGCCCGATCTGCTCCATAGAGATCTACGTTTTGGAATGCCTCAACTTTCTGACTAACTGTTCGACTTTTTGACAATTTAAAAGTCCTTGTAAATTATATAATTGATTATACACTTTTTTCTTGAGTAATAAAGGCTTTTAGTCGCAGTTATATTTTCCGGTGGGATAATTTTCGACATCCACCCGCGTGGATCTTAGTTAGTAAGCTAATTGACAAAATAAAAAGAAAACCAGGTCTTAAAAACAGATAATAAATAGAGTAGATAGTAGATATTAAAGAGTACCCACTGTTATCTTAATGTTCAAGTTCACATAGGTGAATCATGAGTTTGGGCGCGGTCATTCGCTCATGACCTACGATACAGAACTATATCTTTCCGACATCTGCGACCGATAAGACTACAAACAAACAGTACTCGCTGTAATTGTATAATTTTACTTTTATGGTTTAACATTATTTAATATAAGGTATGTAATTAGGTATATGCATCATATTTTGCCTTGCCATTCTTCAACTCTATTGAAGTACATAAACTGTACGTCAAAAAAAGTAATCTAATTTTCTTTCAAATATTTTAAATTTCTACACCTACAAATGAGATTTTAAACAACAAAATATGACTAAGGTAAGGTACTGTATTAATAATTTATTGATTTAAAATCTCATTTTATTAACTTACATTAAAGCTTTGGATAGTGTAATGAAGTTAATAAAATAACATTAATAATAACATAGTAATGATGTCTTAGCAAAACAAACGACAATTAAGAATATAATCGTGAAAAAAAAAGTAAAAAGAAAGAAAAAAAGAAAGAAACGAAAGAAAAGAAAGAAAGAAAAAAGAAAGAAAGAAATTTAAATTTAAAGAAATAAATTTAAAGAAAAAAAAAATTAAATAAATTTAAAGAAACGAAGAAAGTCAAAGTAAAGGCTGAACAAGCAAGCGCGACAACTTTTTACGAAAACTTCATGGAAATTGTTCTACCAGAATCGCATCACAACGTCGTCATGTCGCGCCTGTATGCTAGAGCCTTAACTGCGACTTTGTAAACTGCCACGTAATTTTTGTGGAAGATACGATCCTATTGTGATTATAAATTAAAAAAAATTACAACTAGGCAGAGCGTCAGCACTTTTTTATTATACATTTATTACATAAGACAATCCTTCAGAAAAGCCCGCCCTTCACCACATCCAAGTGTTTTCGCTGCGAAGAAGAAGTGGGGCAAAAAACTCCCCAGCAAACAGCTCTGTTCACTTTTTTAGTACAGTTATTAAATTTTCAGAATTTAGAAACAACTGCCATCGTTTCTATATTCTCTCGGAAGCTTAGAGGCTTCAATGGCCATTCACCTAAAGGCCGAATTTCATATTTAAAAAATTTACGAACGACAATATGCCTACAATAATATAAAACCTTAGCTAAATAATAAGTACCTGGCATGGTATAGTTAAACGGTTGCGGAGAGAAAAACTAAATAAATAATATTTTTCTCTACTATCGCCAGTCAATCTTACAACACAGTGCGTGCGAGTCGTTTCCCAAAATGTGTTGCCAATTTCAAATTTAGAATGCGTGAATAATTATTTTAGAGTTCTAAATATTAAAAATAAAATAAAATAGGTTACATAATATTTGTGATTAATTATTTTTTTCTCAATCTTGAATCTGCGGTTTATGTTTCGTCAGTGAAGTATATTATTTTTTTATAGAAAATGGTTTTAGATTAATATTAGGTTATCAAATTTACAGGTAACTATTACTTTTATTTTTCTTATTTAGACGTTCATTTTAGGTTTAAGTAATGTGAAAATAAAAACTTCGATAAATATTATGTTAAAAGTAATTTTAACTTTATTTTTATAATTCCACAATTCTGAATGTATATTAAAGTGTCCATCAGGTAATACACCCGTTTACAAGCATAGCCTGCGAAGTTAAAGAGGACGGTAGGGATATTCTTAAAAATTGTAAGAAAATGTCTCATAATATGGACTTCGGATATGTCTGTATTTTTACGTAATAACTTAATTCATTTCGTAATTACTGAATCTATAAGTAACATTATTGAGATCAATCGTATAAAACAGTATGATTTAATGGGTTATTAATTGATAACGAATTTAAAATTTAATTAACTAATTATTGCTCTACAGAAAAGGACTTGTTGTTAGGTATGTCCTAGAATAAAGATTTAACTTGACATAAGAACTTAGGTAGGCTGGTGGATTCTTAATTGATTGTCGTTTACATCAGTGTATTCTTATTTGATGATTATGATGAGTATTTACATTGATTTATTTATTTGAATTATCTATTTGATTTAATGGGTGTCCCCTTGTTTCGCAGACAGAAATGTCATAGAATTTCGTTTCCAGAAAATGTTTCATATAATATTTGGTCCTTGTATTTTTATTTCGAATATTATTGTTTCAAAGACTATTAACTGAATTAAACATATTTTACAGAAACACAATTCAATTAACTTTTAATCACATTTTTTTATTTAACAAACTTATCAAACAGTAGATTTTTTTTAACGAATATTTTTTGTTTGGTGTTGTTTGTATTTTTCCATGATATTTTATTTCAACGACAATCTATAAAAAATATTGTCTTAAAAAGTCAATATGTTGTGCTACAAAAGTTAGTGACAGCAACGAATCGCTGCAAAACCGACTCCACGTAGTCTTGTTTCCTGCCAGGGGTGCGGGTTGTTCGAAAGAGATACCGCGGCCCCTGGCACAGCACACAGGCAACTGAGGGAACACGGGTGGGTTTTAGTCAGTAAAAGTCTGACACGCCCTCCCGCTCCACCCAGAGCGGGAGAAGTTATTTGATGATTTCCCACCCAAAAAAAAGAAAAAAAAGAAAAAAAAAAAAAACGTAGTCTTGTTTGACCTACCCCTAGAGTGTAATTTAAATCCGCGTAGGCGCGGACGGGCGAGGCAACCCGCGATTTGAGGAGCAGGTGGTGAGCGTGAATACCATCTACGATGATATGCTCGCGCGGGACTGCCGGAGCATCGCAGGGCCGGAGCCGTGACAGAAACCATGCCTGCTGCATGTTGCATGCTCGCTTGCATACTGCATGCTTGCTTGTATGCTGCATGCTTGCTTGCACCCTGCATGTTGCATGCTTGCCTGCATGCTGCATGCTCACTTGCAGCATGCAAGCAGTAGGTTTGGTTAGAACTGAGACCCTTAACAGAAATGACCAACAAAAATAATAAGAATAAAATAATAAACATAAAAAAATTATAAAATGTTATTCTTGATAATAAGTTTTTTGTTATATAAACAATTTAAGGACAGTGAATATTTGATTTGTTACTCTATGATATGATTGTTCTAACATTAAACTTTATGTGAAACAAGAATCAATGATTTAAAAATCTTCAAAGTAAGTATTCTGCGTAATGATTATTCTATGAAACGAAAATATGAGAAAAAAATTATGTGAAACGAAATTCTATAATGCTAGCTATAAAACAACGTACAACCGATGTAATGCTATACTTTGTCATTTTATTTTATCTACATGATAATTATAATTTAATTTAAAAAATATTTACCTTCTCCAAATACGATTAAGTTTAAACAACATTATTTTTAGTTTTATATAATATACGAAACCTGAATATACTTTGATCAGAATAAGTAACTGAATCAATTCCAGTAATTTTTACACCATGTTATATTTTTTCCTAAAAAGTTTTGCTAGTGTGATGGATAATATTATCACCAGTTAAATTACAATACAATCGCCGTACGGTTAGGTACCTACTGCCTAATTATTATCAATAAGCACAATACGACGCTGGACGCGCGGGCGGCGCGGGGTCCGCGTGGTGACCATGTTTATGTAGACAACCAGGTAACATAACAAGCTATAATAACTGTGTAATTTTTCATGATACAGTCTTGAAATTTTGTAAGGAGATTCTTTACATAAAAATACAAGACACAATATGTTTCGGGTTTCGCATATACTAAAACTGGGGTTGTACAAAACCTATTTGCGTATTAAGTTGCTAAAGTATTATTTTGTAGTGTGAACGATGTTAGCGAACCTAAATAAAAGATAGAAAATCGAATGAGTAGTACGTGTGTACCTAATGTAGACACTTATGAGTTGTAGTAGTACGTGTGTACCTAATGTAGACACTTATGAGTTGTAGTAGTACGTGTGTACCTAATGTAGACACTTATGAGTTGTAGTAGTACGTGTGTACCTAATGTAGACACTTATGAGTTGTAGTAGTACGTGTGTACCTAATGTAGACACTTATGAGTTGTAGTAGTACGTGTGTAACTAATGTAGACACTTATGAGTTGTAGTAGTACGTGTGTACCTAATGTAGACACTTATGAGTTGTAGTAGTACGTGTGTACCTAATGTAGACACTTATGAGTTGTAGGTCATAGGTTCAAACCCAGACAGGTGCTTTACTTAATGCCAATTATTTCATCACCACTACTCTCAAAATGGTGATGTAAAACATCGTGAGGAATCTACCAACCCGCCCTGGGCTCGCGTGGTGGATTACGGCCCACTCCCTCTCACCAAAAGGAGGTCTGTGTCCCAGCAGTGGGAACATCATATGCTCATTATTCTTATACTTTGTGTGCCTACTTATTGATTTTTCACAATTATTTTCAATAAAATAACTAATTCATAGGGTATGATATCAGCATGGACTAGTAGGTACTTAGCTGTTTTTAAAGTTCTCTAGAATTTTCCTTTATTGCCAATTAAAACATTCTATTATATTTATAGAAAACAAGAATATCTCATTCTGTGGTCATTAATACTGGTTAATCGTGTTTTTTTTTCTTCTAAATAATAATTTATAATGTCAGTGTGATAAATACCTAATTTATTTATAAAATATTCTTCGTAATTGAAGCTGGTAGAGCTAGTTTAAGTATAGAGCTATCTGAAACGTTACATTTTTGTGGAATTTCCAAGTAAAAGGTGTTGGTATATCAGACACATACCTACTAGTTCTGAAAATGCTTTATTTTTACAGATTTCTTAGATTACATTTGTTAACGTCTTTTCTAAGACTGTATGATAATATTTATCCAATTTAATTCTGCAATAAATAATTGTTAACCAAATCATAATGATGATGAATAATAATGTCAATAATTGTTGTTATTTTTAATAAATATGTATTTATTATTACGAAGCCTTATTAGATGATAAATATTAAGGGATTTATTTATTAACGTTGCTTAAAGTTAAGTAACGATTAGCTATAGTTTAACCATACATTCTTGACGTTTATACGTCTTTTAAATACATTCATCAACTCATGTCTGCTTCCAATGGGGTAGGCAGAAACTATAGTACGCCAGCTGCTAACATCACCAATAATGTCACTATATATCTATTCCCACCTTGTGAAGGTCGCGGGGCTAGATGTGGGAAGCACAAGACCGGTCGAAGTGGAGGAGTCTGGGGGAGGCCTATGTCCAGCTGTGAACGTCTTTCGACTGAAATGATGATGCTAATGATGTCTATTTCGCTGAATCCGGTTAGACTGCAAGCTAACCCCAATTTTGTTGGGGAAAGTAGGCAGATTGATTGAGTCAAACCAAAAGAAAAAAATACCAACAAACAAATAATCAAATAAAACAAAATGATAAATTTAATGTCTTCCTACTAAATAACGGCTTTTTACTAAATTCAGATGGAAATATACATATATTATACGCCAGGTAACAAAAACTGTTTTTTTTTTATTTTGTCTGTCTGTTTGTTCCGGTTAATCTCCGAAACGGCTGGACCGATTTAGACGGGACTTCCAGTGGTAGATAGCTCAGCAGATTTTAGAAAAAAAAAGGATTAGCAAAGACACTAAAACTTTTTTCCGACATCCACGCAACCGAAGTCGGGGGCACAGCTAGTTAGTAATAAACGCAAGAACAGGCAATGAGAAATAATGAGCAGTCATAATACTACACGAATATGTAAACAAATCCACACCAGTTCAAGTCTGTTATTATTTAAACAAACGGTATTATAATACCGTTAGCTAGACGTTGCGTTCAAAATATTCAACAAACCCGAGATCTATTCATCTAAGTATTGAAATAATATCTACGACTTGAGCTACGTCTGAGTTATATGGATTGAGGCTGGTTCCTTTTAAAACAGTGGCCCTAGTGTGAGTTTCATTTAACCATCTCGATCAAACGCATCGAGCGCGTTTGGTCCTCCGATTGGCCCTGGATTGGTGACGGACCAATCAGTGCGCCAAACGCACTCGATACGTTTGATCGAGATGGTTAAATGAAACTCACACTAAGGCCTCAGAGCAGCACAAAAAACATTGTGGGTAAACCTAGAACATTGGTGAAATAGGCACAGCCAGGCACCAGTGTACAGTCTCGGTAGCGCCGTCCATCCTCAGGCACCCACCGTGTGGAAACCACTGGAATATACTTTATCTAAGTAAAAATATGTAACTTAGTCAATACTTTCTTTTTACTTTATAAACACCAAACTAACTCTTTCTGTCAGCGACCTTTTCACGCTTTAACGGCCGGAATCCGCGGATTTCGATGAAATTTGGCACATAAGTAGACTATAACTTGGGTTAAGACATAGCTAGGACTCTTTTATTTGTCAAAACCATTGTTTATTCGTTTTGTGGGGTTACTAGAATCGTAGCAGGTGTCGTTCTGTAGTTAAGAAGGCGTTAGTTTATTTAAATAATATCCTCATAAATCAAGGTAATGTGGCCAGCCTAGCGTTGTTTACGTTTTATTTTGCTTTTGTAAGTTTATGTGTGTGTACTTGTTTATTTATTTATAAGTATAAAATTATGTATTAGGTACCTATGTTAAAACTGTTTTGTACTCTTCGTCACTTTTCCCTAAAGGTTCATTAGAAAGCCAGCGTCAGACAGCATCAGTCTGTCTGGCATTAATGCTGAAATGAACCTTTTTGGCGCAGCCGTGAGGCACACACTGTTGTAGTTATTTATTTATTGTACACTTTTTTTTAATTTGTTATTGTATTTTGTATTTTACGGACTGTGACCAAATAAACGGTATTCTTTCTTTCTTTCTTTCTTTCTTTAACCTACAATATACCTATGCGTCAGTATAAAAGTTGAAATCTCATCAACCTTTCGTATTGAATTTTTTAACCTTTTTTCGAATAAAATTAAAAGAAGGAAATACAAACACTTGATATTAACATAAGCTAGTAAGAAACTTGTGGCTTACTTCTACTTATATTACTTCTAAATCAACCGAAGATGGTGTTATTTGCAGATGACACATCATTGATATTTAAAATAGACCGACGTTCACAAAATCTTGACGACGTTAATAACTCTATTCTTCAGGTCCAAGATTGGTTTACGGTAAATAATTTGGTACTAAATGGCACAAAAACCAAATGCATTAGATTTAAATTACCAAATGTTAGAAGTAGCGAATGTGACATCATATTGAATGGAGAAAAACTGGAATTTGTTAATCAAACGGTGTTCCTGGGAATCACGCTAGACGAGAAATTACAATGGGGAGCTCATATAACATCTCTTGCGGGGCGGCTAAGCTCGGCCGCTTATGCTGTTAGAAAGATCAGACAGTTAACAGATGTAGAAACCGCGCGATTGGTCTATTTTAGCTACTTCCACAGCATTATGTCGTATGGCATTTTACTGTGGGGTCGGGCCGCTGACATTGAATCCATCTTTATTTTGCAAAAGAGAGCTGTCAGAGCCATTTATAATCTACGTCGCCGCGAATCCCTCAGGGAACTGTTTAAAAGGATTAATATTATGACGGTACCTTGCCAATTCATTTATGAAAATATTATGTATGTAAGAAAAAATCTACATCTTTTTAATAAAATAAGTGATAGACATAATTTTAATACTAGAAACAAAGACAAAATAGATCAACCATTTTTCAGATTAGCTAAAGTACATACATCTTTTATGGGGTACTGTGTTAAATGTTACAACAAAATACCTTGTGATATATTGCAGTTAAATGAAAGGAAATTTAAAGCTCACATTAAAAGTAAACTTTGTAAACTAGCGTATTACAAATTAGAGGATTATATCCAAGATAAGAATGCTTGGAAACATGCTGGTCCTGCTCCATAGGACAATCTAGAGTCTAGACAAAATCAAACTGGTTGCTAATTGAATTGTACATATAATTAATTATATTTATGACATTGATTTACACTCAGTAATTATTTTAACTCACACACTGACTCATTACTTGTTAATATTGTAGGAAAATCATACCTATACTTACTTTTACAATGTTTGTAAATGTGTGAACACCATGTATCTATCACAGAATTAATTTATCTGTATTGTTTCAATTTGATTCTTTTTACCCATTTTGGTATGGTAATTTTATTCTGGGTGCATCGTTTTCACACATAATCATATAATGAATGTAAATATTGTACTTGAAACATTTTAAAAGAGTAACGGTGGAGTTTCTTGCTCATTCTTCTCCATACGAAACTACATTTTGGAAGGGGCGACTAGAATCAATTCTATTTTAATGTAAATGTTGACGTTCAAAAGTGCCTTTTAAGTGCCTATTTGAAATAAATGCTTTGACTTTGACTTTGACTTATCCTATTTCTTATCAATTTAAATTCTAGATAAACTTATAAGCTGTCCATTGTTTCAGGGTACAACTCAGAGAGAAAATGACGACGAAAACGAGTATCAAGCAGAATGGGCAAGGAGATAGTATTAAAAATATAAATAATAGCGTTTTAAACATAAATAGTAGTAGTCATGAAGATAGAATATACACTTATGCTGAAGCCATCAATTTAGCTGGTAAGTAGCTTTATTAATTAACTAGCTTTTGCCAGCTGCTTCGCCCGCGTGGAGCTCGGTTAATTATCCCACGGGACCGCACTACGAGACGGACGAGATAAAAGTAACCCTATAAGTTAATCCAGGTTATAAACTATATGTGTGTCAAATTTCAACCAAATCCGTTCAGCCGTTTTTGTGTGATTGAGTAACAAACATCTAGACATACAAAATTTCATATTTAAAATATTAGTAGGATCACAAAAAAGAAAAACCTCTTTATTCTGATCTCACAAATTAATTATTATCCAGCTTCTCAAGCTATGACAAAAATCTAGCCAGCCAGCCTTTGTATAATGAAGCTGGGCCCAGATTACGTTGGATGTTAAAAGGCAAAACCCTCGTCGTGATCCTCCACCCTTTCCTCTCCTAGAAGTCGGTGCACCATACGGTGTTTAAATAAAAAGTCATTTATTCAAACTAGGCTTAGAGTCAGCTCTTTTTAAACGTCAAAATTGCTTACGGCAGAAAAAAACCCCAAAACGCCCACTTCACCACTTCCTAGTTTTAGTTATGACTTCGACCTTTAATAAAAGGCTTCGGCGTAATTCTGTTTCAGGTAATGGCAGCTATAGCATAGGTCTCCTGGTAACACTGAGCGTGTGCACCCTCGCGATGGGCGTGGACATGTTCGGGTTCTCAGTGATCGTTAGTGGGTGTACCTGTGACTTCGGGCTGGACATCAGTCAGACCAGTATACTACTGTCTATGCCTTTTGTTGGTGAGTACAAAGATGAATGATTAATGTGTCTTGGTCATAGATATAAGAAAGAAGTTGGTTGTTTTTTTTTTATATATTTCTATGGTCTTGGTCTTCTTCTTTTAGGTTCTCAATTCGGTTGTCTATATGTGTGTTCCCTCAGAACTCCGTCATTTGTAAACCGATTTGAAAAATTCTTCATATAAACTTTGTCAATATTGTAGTAGTTGGTGCTATAGTTTGTGATATTTATTATAGAAATATGTATGTTTATATTCTCATATTATGTTTGTATATTTAAATTAGAGTTTAATTTGTAATTTCATGTTTTCTCTTCTACTGTTATTACACGCGTTGTCTACATCTCTGTTATCTTCTCTCCTATCCTGTAGAAATAAGCATTACTGTGTTTAGTAGTATTTTTCAGTACATTTCTTCTTGTCTGTTCATATATATGTGCATAAATAGTTAAATAAATTATCTTTTTTATTTAGCTTCATTGTTGATATGGACGAATCAATATACAAAAGAATCCAACCTTCAATACACAAATCAATTGCCACTAGGTGCTCAATTGGCGTAACAGCTGATAATGTCTGTATATGAATCACATTCAGACGTCCAATCATACCCTTTACAGCATTAATGTCATAGCACACTCTAAGTACTAAAGACTACTATTTGTATAATAAGAACGATCAATGTCTTAGGTAGTTGTATAAAAAATCTGAAAAACTGTATTCGTATTTTCATTCGTCATTCTTGAGTAACAATTTATTAATTGCAAAGTCTGTTACCGGACGATTGAAGCATATCAAAAGCAGCTGTTAAAAAGAATAAAACTAAAAAGAAAACATTTTCATGCTATTAAATTGTTTTCTCGCCAGTTTATTTAAAATACATATTCGTACAGCAATGGTTTAATTCACTCTGTTGTTTTTTCATCATTCTCTATGACTCTGCGTCACAATATAAATGAGTTCAGAGAGGCTTCTACAACTTTTTTTCGAGGTCATTTTCTCGTGCCATCAAAATCAAAATATTTTATTTCACATAAACCTACTTGGGCACCTATGAAACGTCAGAAGCTAGATGCACGTGTCCAATTGGTCGTTTCCTATGGAGAAGAGACGGCAAGAAATACTACGGTTACTCTTTTATAAATAATTGATTTTTACTATGTTTTCAAATTACAGTGATAATAGTTATGGGACGATGTAGCCTGTCAACAGGTACTTAATAAAATAGAAAATGGTCTATAAATTTACAGTTTGCAACGTTCTCACATGCACAGTACCTATATATAAAATAATGTACATAAATAAATAAAAATAAACTATTTTAAAAATAAACCCTAACCTACCTAACCCTTTACGGAATATAGGCGTTATGTTAAGTTATATTACTTCTATACAAAAACACCTCCTACCTACCTACATAACCAGAGATTTGAACAAATCTTATTTCTACAATTCCAGGTCCTATAGTGATGGCCTATCCCTGGGGTTACATCTCCGACACACAGGGCCGGAGAAGGAGCCTCCTCATTGCCATGTGGGTCAGCTTTGTGGTGGCCACCATCGGCGCCTTCAGCCCCAACTGGGTGGTGATGGCAACCCTCAAGTTTATTAGTACTAGTCTGTAAGTATCTCTAAGCTATCAGGGCACGTTAAGCGAGGTCAATGATGCAGAGCAGTGGTGGCCCCCCTATGCTACGGGCCCCGACTTACGTGTGAGTTGTGAGGTTGTGAGTTTGAACTCAGGCAGCACTTTGTTATCACCACTACTTTAGAAACAGTGAAGGAAAACATCGTCAGGAAACCGGCATGTCCCAGAACAAAAAGATCGAAGACAAGTGTTTGAAAACCTCTACCTCCCCACACTGGGCCCATGTAGTTGATTGTGGTCCTCTCCCTCTCACAAAGAGCCTGTGTCACAGCTGCAGTACTCATTCCAATAGACAAGAAGACAGTTTATCAATCGATTAGAACCGAAGGATCATACACCTTGTTGAAAAGATCGTATCCTCATCTAATAAATAAAACGTATTAACAGTTGCAGCTGCGCGCAGTCAGCTTCGTACACACTCCTGGGAGAATCGTGCGCAGAGAGAGTGAGAGACTCCTACATGTTGATCATGACCAGCGTGTTGGACTTCAGCTTGGCGGCATATGTTGGTAAGATATCAGCCATTTGTTACTTCAACTGTCTATACTATCGCCATAGTATCAACTACTGAAAATGAGGCTTTACCACGCAGTTTAAAAAAGATTAATCGTAGCTTGTTTGACTATTAACTAACTCGTTAGGCGTGCAACACACATGTTCAGGGTTCGGCATGATTAGACACAGCTAGGCGGCAAAATTTATGTAGATAGATAAGCCTTTATTTTATTTTTTTCAATGGCAATTTTACATACGATCTGTTTAAAAAAATATATACTTATTCCAGTCGTAGCCTACTTCATCCTGAATCTGGACTTCACCTACGACTTGGGTGTGATCACGTTTACCCCCTGGCGTCTCCTGGCCCTTGCCCTGGCTCTTCCCCTGGGGTTCGGCGCCTTCGGTACGCAGTTCTTCTACGAGAGCCCCAAGTTTCTGGTCAATGCCCAACGGGATGATGAGGCTATTGAAAATCTAAGGAAAATTTGGAAAAGGAACCATGGCAAGGGAGAAAAGTACCCCGTAAGTATCTTGTGAGACCTTTTTCAAAGAGCGGCAGTACTACAGGTACGCTTCTGCCTAATCCTTCAGGAATCCCAGTATTTTCCAAGCGCTTTCAAGTGCTCTGATGGCCGATTTGTACGAAATGCATTAATGCAATTAATAAATGAATATATTAAGTACAATTTGATTTATATAGTCTTCACACTCTTTGAAACCAATGAAGATTAATACATATAAAATAAATATAAAAATTGTTGAAAATAATCCTGAGCTTTTCTTGAATTACGTAGTAAAAATAAAAAAATCATTATGGAGTCCTTAAACCATCCTTCCTTTCTTTGTCGTTCAGGTGAAGCGGGTTATCTTGAACGAGGAAGGCAATGAGCGCCGCAAGGAAGCCTCCCTGCTACAGTCTCTGTGGGAACAGATCGTGCCGCTATTCAAGCCTCCATTGCTCTGGAAGAGTATCATGCTTTACTTCTTCACTGCTGTCATTTTTAGCACGTGCGTATAAAAAAAGAAGAAATAAAGAACGAAAAAAACCACGTACTTGCTTCTATCTGCGACTTCCGTTACTTTTATGAATAAATATCGTGTGGCACTCGGCAATAGTGTAACTAATAAAATAAAAAAATAGTATCGAGTCAGTAATTCCAGAGATCACCTTTAACAAAAATAATCAAACAATCAATTTTAACTCTTTTTTATATTAAAGTTTAAATAACCTATACTCCATTTGAAATAAGATTAGACATTTAACTAAAACTTTTTTACAGTCCGATCAACCGCTTTGACGTCTATTGCGTTGGTGGCATGACAAATGGCAGCTGCAGTAAACAGTTGGTATTGAAACTACTTTTTTGCTTTTAATGCCATCCTTATGCCTACGGTATAGAAGTCAGAATAGGTTGAACGGGCTGTAAAAAAGGTTTATATAAATGTCTAATCTTATTTCAAATGGAGTATAACTGCCGATATCAGAGTGATGAGCCTCAAGAGTATACACAGACTATTATCAAAATTGCAACTTGAGGCTACCACTGCTGATGGGATTATCTAATCCTTGGATTACCTATATTCGTTTAGGTCGTTTCAGCAGGGTGAAGTGATTTTCAAATTACTTACCTAAGTCAGCCTTTACAACCGTCAAACCCTATTGAACAAAGCTTTATCATTTTCTTCTCTTTTGTAACAGAAACAACAGCTTCTTCATCTGGTTCCCCTACCTGGCTGAGAAGTTTTCTGCTGGCCTCAACGCCATGGAAGCTGATGATGAGACGGGACTCTGCAAGATGATCGTGGGAAACACTAATATTACTGCAGAAGACGTAAGGGTTCTTGGTCGTTTCACCATAATTTATTTGTGAGTTTATGTTTAACAGTAGCTGGCTGACGATGAGCTTGGATTGTTCTACCTAAGTTGTAACTAACATCACAGACTTCAGAGGTTTAATCATTAGTATGTAGAATATAATTTAAGAAACGGTATACATGGCTATGCACCCATGCTTTCATGACCCTTATCCAATTATTTAAACAAAAACGACACCCAAAAGTTCTTGCAAGAAAACCTAGAGCAAAAACTGATGAAATTAGTATTTTGATTGCCAGAAAACAACAAAAATAATTACAAGTAATAAAATGCAATGTGAAGACAAAGTCTTCCATTTTGGAAATGTGACTTTGATTCTATCAAAATAGCAAAATCAAATCTGAAAATACCACAGTTACTAGTGCCGTGCAGTAAGTACTAATTTTAAAAGAAAATAAGAATATCCACTGAAGAAACAGGTGATTATTTCACAAATAATTTCTGACCAAGAAGGTCACGAAACTTGTCCGTATGGATTAAGGAGCCATGTCTCATATTTAAACACTACCAATATTTGATAGTAAATTACCCAATTTTGTAGGCAAGATCCTGAATTTTAATTACGCTAAATATTTAGTAGATTTTTTTACTAATGATTCGAAATAACATATTCGTATTTATTTTTCTTCTTTCCTATACAATTTCAGGATTCTATTACTGAAATTATGAATCTTTTGCATATTATGTTAATAATAATAAAATTAAAACAAAATTACTACTAAATTATACAAAAAAAAAATGTTTTTATTGCTTAATTAGTTTCCGAGGAAGAACGCGGGAAAATTTATGGATTTTTCAGATAAATCAAAGCATTGTGACTATCTCAAATTCAGCCCTACAAAACCCATTTTTTTGTACAGATTATGCATAAACACTTTTCGTGTTCTAAGATGGCTTTTCAATCCAGACGTTTGAATTAAGGAGCCACCTTAAACGTCCTGTTACTTCTAAAGGGTTTTACTACAAATTCCAGAACCGGGCCTACAAAATCCGGTAATTTACTACTAAATATTGGTATTACCCGCGTTTCACCACTAGACCATCTTTTTATGTAGATTTTTGTTCCAGTTAGAATGCAAATCCACAATGGAGCTCAGTCTAGTCTGGGCCAGCTTGGCTCAAGGCGTCTCCTTCGTGATCATCATGCTGGTCATCACCAAGCTGGCGCACAGGAAGAAGGCATTGATGATCGTCATCATGACCTTCTCTGCCCTCTCTGCCATTGGAGCTGTCCTCATCAAGGATAACTTGATCAGCTTCATCATGTTCTTCGGACTCCTGACGAATGAGTTGTGTATAGGAATCATTTATACGTACTTCGTTGATATGTATCCCACGTCTTATCGGTGAGTGGTGGCTCTTCTTAGTCAAGCTAGTCTGGCTAGCTTAGCTATTCACAACTATTCGATACGCTTCCGTACCGAATCGAACATCAATCAATGTTATCGTAGGAGTCCTATAAACGCTGTTCACAAAACCAAAACCCGAAAAAATTGTGACGACCGTTATTCTTCCGACAGCTGTTTGCTGTCCCCCGACAGCTAAGGCTAATCATATTATCGAAATGTGTCATTTTCGATACGATATCCTGTCGAATGGTTGTGAATACATATGCTGATAAGGTAACAGTGTATAGGGTTTTGGTTAAAACTACATTCAGACGCCTTTATAACGGATAGACCTTCAAAAGTTACAGAATTGCTGGAATTATTTTATTCACCACCTCTTTCAACGCCTGGCAAAGTGTAATAGCAAAGCAAGATTGATGTGATATGATTCTTTAATGTGAGTGAGTTAAGATTTCTTGACTCTTCTCTGTTAGTTATAGAATCTCTGAAAATAATTATAGGCAGTAGGTATTTGACATAATCATGCGCACATATACATATCATCACGCCTTGTTTCCCCAGTTATGTTTAAAACCTATGTTATAGGGGGCGAGCCTATTGCCATCAACCGGGCATAAATGCAGACTCCGGACTGCTACTGAGAAGTTCCAGACGGAAAAAACCAATAATACTTTGTCAGACCTGAGAATCGAACCTAAAACCACATACTCAGTATGAGGTCCTCTTCCACTCGTTCAACGAGGCAGTCCATTATTTCTGTTCATGACTGTGTTCTGTATCTCTTGTGCGATTCGACCAAAAACATAGCTATAATATTTTTATAAGGACAATAGATTTGCCTGTGAGCAACATATTGCTCTAACTTTTTCAAGCAACACAGAATACGTTGTGACTGTATTCCTTGTCCAGGGGTATGGCGGCATGTATAGGTGTGATGGTGGCCCGGCTCAGTGCTCTAGGCGGGGTCAACGTCCTGGGCGCCTTCATCATGTCACACTGTACCTCCGTGTTCTACGTGTGCGGGGCTCTGATGTTAGGTGAGTGTGGTGTTTTGATTAACTAAAAGAATACCTTATCATATTATCTTGGTATAAATGTAATACAACATGGAAATCCACTTTTTAATCTTCGTGCTGAAAGAAAGCCATGATGTTTGGCGACTGATATGTTTACCAAACAATCCATGCCTTTCCAACGGTTGTTTGGGCGGGTTTGTGGCTAATTCTCTTTTGTATGTTTGTAAACCTACCCTTTAAAGCATGTCATAACTTTAACTTAAGGCGGTGATTTCTTGAAAACGGTCAAAAAGGTGGTTTTTTAAACCAGTGTATCTCTTTAACCGTAAATAATTTTGAAAGCAAAAAAATATATGGTATTTTCAAGTCTTTTTTGCATAGAGTGATGGAACTCAAAATATAATGAAACATACTTTCATGCATCAAAAAATCATCAAAGTGACCTCTTTAATTATCTTTAAAACCAGTTTATCCCTTCAATAACAATTATAATTATTATAATTAAAAATATACCATAAAATTCCAAGTGCCAAACTACATCCAGTGATCGATTATTTATTATTAAATAGTTAACATCTAATTTTATACGATTTTATTTGCATTTTTACGACAATGCTTGCTCATTTATTATTCGAATTTATTACAACAGATTTTAACCCGTATCAGATTGCACTAAGAACTATTATCGCTCGTAACGACAATATTTAAAGTTACCAGGGCCTTAAGTATCTCATCGTTGTCTATCTCGCTTCTGTATCAAATTCCCTGTAAATTGAGAGGTCTGGCTCATGTAATACAGGAACTCCTAGTACAAGAGCCAGAACTACACTGATAATTGTATCTTGAAAATATATAAATAAATCATCCCGAAAGTCTGGCGGTCAGTCTTACCAAGGGTTATCTATCGTACTTATCGTATTACCCAGTAACTGAGTTCTGGAGGACAGATAGGCAGTCGCTCCATGTAAAATACTGGTATTCTGCATCTGGGTCGGCTGGCTGAAACCCTAGGCAGATGACCAATTAAAACAATATGAAAAAAAAAAACAAATTCAATTTTTTTTTTTTTTACGCGGATCTATTGAATCTGTTACTACAGACAAGTACCCTGACAAAAACTTCAGAACATACCTCTCGAGTTATGGTAACATATATAAGCACATATATCTGTATTATCCTCAAATGCCACCAGTGTCCACTTCACTCATAGGGTCAAGGTACTTATAACTAATTATTATTATCCTTTATTTTCAGTGGCTGCAGCGTGTTCATGCCTTTTACCGCCAGATGTACGAAAAAAATAATTACATGGATGTATAGAAATAAGGTCTTCGTTATTTGTACGTTTTTAAAAATAAACACAATACCAAAACCATTGTTTCTTTCATATTCATATTCAAATAAAGGCATAGAAAATTCACAAATGATTCATTTAAAAAGCAGGTGTTAATGAACTAGGGATATACCAATACGCATGTCGGCCGATTCGATACCGACGCCGATACGGACGGTTAAGACAACTGATTACTTATTAAAAAACCAAAATAATTATTAACGAAACAAAATGCTGGGATTATCCGAGCAGGAATCATGCCTCGTCTGCACTTGACTTAAGTTCCTCAACGCGCATTTACTTAGGTTTTTTAACCTGAGTCGATACGGATCAATTTATCGGAAAAATCAAAATATCGCCGATATTGTCGGCATCGGGTGCCACCTTAAAATGAACGTAGGTAGCCTACAGGTAAGTTTATTCAGATCTATTTTTAGCCGTATATTTTCCAGGAAACATTGTTTGACAAGTCTAAACACGTTTGTGAAATACATAACTGTTAAATAAAACATTACATTTGTTAGTCACAGCCTTTTAAAAACTACAATGCAAATTATGCGTAACGAGCCAAATTCTAAGTAATATTTTAAGAAATAGACAAATTACCATATTTTCAATGAAGGTTTTTATTCTCAAAATATTTCGTGACTCATTGTACTGAATGAATAACGCTGTTATTCTGATGTTATTATAATTCAGTCCAGTGGCCATGGAGGTCTGGGGGTATAGGTATAACCAAGCCAGGTGGTGAATTTAAATCAAAATCATACGAAGTCATTTATTCAAACTAGGCTGAGAGCCAGATCTTTTTGAAAGTCAAAATAACATAAGACAAGTCCCCCCAAAAAGCCCACACTCCACTGTTGATTGTCAATCGGTGTTTGCGAAAACGCCTTGAAACCATAACATTATTATAATCCGTAGTCCATGAAGACGCTAACGAAGGGAGATCTACCGACTTCTCTGAAAAGAAATCCTGCCCATCTTAACCTACGGTGCTCAGACCTGGTCGCTCACCGAGTCGCAATAGTTCCGCCTTGAGGTTTTCCAAAGATCAATGAATCGCAGCATTTTAGGCGTTAAACGAACCGACATAATACGAAACACCACGCTGCGCTCCAAAACGGGAATCCTAGACGTAGGCAAAAAGGCTGCCAGGCTAAAATAGGACTGGGCGGGTCACGCCAGCCGCATGCACAGTGACCGCTGGGCAGTAGTCTCCACACAGTGGGTGCCTGAGAATGGACGGCGCCGCCGAGGCCGGCCCAAGAAAAGGTATCGAGACGACCCTGACGCCTATTGCAAGGGTTGGATCGATGTGGCTCTGGAAAACTATGCCCAAAGGGATTCGGGCGAGGCCTTTGCTCAGCAGTGGGACAGTGTAGGCTAATCTTAAAAAAATCATAGGCTAAAAACCTGAGTTAGAAAACGGAAAATTTTGTTGCGGCTCTAAGAACAAGGGATTTTTTTGTATTAGGTAAAGTCACAGGCGTTATTACCTTACACTTTCCTACGCAAGATTCAAAAGCGATTTCTCCTCAAGTATTGATAGAAATTTTAAAGTGCTGTGTGTGTGTGAGTGCCGCCTATGATTCAGGTTTATCCTAGTACAGGCATCTAACGTTATAATACCTTTGTAGATTTATGTCTAAGAATTTGTGTTAATATTTCTCAAAAAAAAAAAAAACTCCTTTTGTTTTATAATATTATCGAACCTTTTTATTGAATAGGTATTTGTTTTTGGATGTCAGATATCATCCCGGGGCACGTACTACCTACTGGGAAAAAAGTATTCTATGTGGTGATCCAGGTTATCGTCTGTGTGCCAAATTTCATCCAAATCCGTTCGGCCGTTTTTACGTGATTGAGTAATAAACATCCAAACATACAAAATTTCACATTTACAATATAAAGTAGTATTCTATTTGGTATTTTTACCCGTTATTTCACTAGAAAGACGCTTTTGAATTTTACTGATATAATTTGACTGTACTTAATTAAACATCCGGTTGTGCACTATCACAGGATTTCTTGCAAAAGGGAAGCAACCTAGGTATACTGTGGTAGACATTCTACGGATTGCATATACAACAAATGAAAAATCAAATAAAAACACTCAATCATATAATTTTATCGAATTGGAACGATTCGCCTCCTTATATGAGGGATGGGACTGTTATATCTTGCTCGAACTACTAACATCATTATGTCTACTTATCACTAGACACACCAACTTTCATTTGTCTGAACACAGCGTGGTTTATAACTAGAGAACTGATACTTTTGGTTGGAATCAACCAGTGAAGCTCAACAGTATTAAAATATATTTATATTTACTACAGCCAAATTTAGTCTTCAAAGAAAATAAGCCCTTATGTTGTACCTCTGTAGGCCGCATTTACCCGAGTAGAGGACAAGGTAGGGAAAAGTCTTCTGGAAATGCTATGAAGCAATCTTACACATCCTTGAATCTATAATGTGTACCTGTAAAAAATCATCTTACAAATAATAGATAAAAAATATGGTCATACTATTTAGGCACTCATTTATCAGTATTTAACATCTGTATAATGAATCCTCTTTTCAATAAAATGATAGTACATAAACATTCACACTGTATAAATAAACAAATACAACAAAATTGCAACATTATTGTAAAAAAGAACACGGTATCGTAACGCTAAGATAAGCTGACCTTCCAGGCGATACCTAGTTCAGCAGAGCTCACAGTCGAACGGTTGGTGCTGTGGCAGAAACACATTTTCTTTAAAGTATTGAATAAACAATATCGAAAAAACATCCCATTGTTACGGCCGTAAAAGGCCACAGAATTGTGTTAAAGTGATTATTATAAAAAACTTGACTAAATTGTGTCTAATGAACTGAGTTCGTTTAAAAAAAAATGTTAAGTAACGATAGTGTTTTTAAAGTGTTTCGTGAAATATGATTGAGACATAAACAGCAAGGCATAATAAATAAACCAACATGTTAACAAGAAGATGATAAAAATAGCTAAACTTACTTATAGAATAAGCTAAAAAGGACAATACAGTAAATAAAGTAAGATATAACATAAGAATTAAAGTCAATAAAAAATGGCGCCTTCAAGAAATAGTTACAACATCAGTAAAAGAAAAGACGATATAGAAATGACTCCACAAAAACCTAGTAAATTACAATATAGTTATGAAGAGGCTTTGGAAATTACCGGTAAGTAATTACAAAGAAACATTGTCACTAAAGTACATTTACAGTATAATTTATACTGAAAGCCTGCTCAATGAAATCCACGTACATTTTATGAAAATACTATAAATACCGGCTAACAGCCTGAACATTGACACACTAGCTTCTTCTCGTACAGAAAAAAAATGGTCATAACTTACATGATTGATCTAAGCTGGTTGAAATAAGGATATATTTGAAATTCTGTATCTTGGGAGGATATTAGAACAATTTTTAAAACTTCCTATGCATAACATTGCTGAATAAACCTTTTTTTTATCTACTTCATAGGCGATTGATGATGATGATGATGATTCCGAAGTCAATACAGAAGGTTCAAGTCATTTGTGTATCACAAAACACTTGACCGAGGAAAAAGGGTTATCGGTACAGTAACCGACTGTTTTGTTTCTTATCAAAGCGTGTTTATCAAAATGAATGTTCACTCCATATAATTAGTTAGTAGATGTAATTGGCTTAGCCGCTATCCTACCTGAAGTTGTAAGTTAATCCGATCCCTAGTGGATTAATCTGACTGGGACAAGTCAGGTATGTTTAATAGATATCATCATAATCATTCACTCATCCTCCGTAGAAATCAACAACACCCGTTTGGTTGGAGGATCCCCCGACCAGACGGGTGTTGTGTCTGGTGGGCAACTGCCCGACGATTGATTTCGGGGCGTTGAATTTATGCTAGTTGCGCAGTAAACTCTGTTTGTGCAATGCAGGATTTTGGGTGACGTCAGTGAGTTGCTTTTGCACATGCTTCCCTGGGCAGTACGAGTCTCTCTCTGAGTCTTTATGTTCAATATCGCTCTTAATTTACGTCGACCTTTTTACTGTACACGGTACAGATGCAAGAATTCTGTTTTTAACAGTGCATTGCTCAAGGAAAGTGAGCAGACCAACATAAAATGAAAAAACTGGTTCCAGAAAAGGCAAAATATAACAAAAAGTATGTTACCTGCACGTATTAACATATTTGAAAGGTTAAAATTTTAGTACACTTTAGCGCATTTTAAAGGAAACTGACATTCACCTAGAGTATGGGCAGAAGAGTATGCCTCCGTATCGTCTTCTTTGCTGTTAGTTCGTGTTCTGTGTTATGCTCATGGCTTTCCTTTATGATCATCCATTGCAAAGCCCTTACTTCGTAAAGTACCTATCATCGAATGATGCGACAACCATAGACCTACGTCCGAAGAATCCTTCTCTAAATCTTTAAGACAGGTAGTACACGAGCACCTTACGTATACATTCATAAGATTGCTCTCAATAGCAAATCTAGATACCGATAAATCCAGATCAATCAAAATGATGAGCAGTATCCACTTCAATTGATAACAGACAGACAGATAGACGCAGAGGCCAGACGGCTCGCGCACTTAGATAAAGGAGTGTGTAACTTAATAAGTAACATAAAGATAATATTCTATATATTATCTTCTGTAAGTCAACCAGCGTTTTAGTATACAGTTCAAAAGTTAATAGATCGTAATAGTTTCTTACATTCAACAATGTATATAATATACTAAGGTGGTAAATTAAAATTATATGTGATCATTATGGAAACTGTCGGGCACAGCACTATCGTAGGAGAGAGAAAGCTTTAAAAACTTAGCTTATCAGTCTTCTGAACTATAATTATTAATAACTAACTACTAATAACTATAACCTACTGTGTTTTTAACATTCCTACACTACCGATCTTCAGTGGTGAAGCTGATTGAAATTTGACTTCAGTCAAAAAGTGATCTAAAACAAATTGTCCACACTATACACTAACAAAATTGTTTGAAAGAAGTTGCCATTAGCTGCATGTATACCAAATAGCTCTTGCGGCTGTACCTACTTAAATTATTTGAACTAAGGGAAAACTGTACGGACTGTTTGAACTATAAGGATAAGCAGTACTGACCGCGACCTTTCTGTTGTTTATAGTTACAGACCTTGAACACCATAGTAGTTTTAAAAATTGCAATATCGTCGGCATCCCCCATATTTATAAACGTTACTTAAAGTTAAGTAATGATTAGCGTCTTCATTACTTAACTTTAAGTAACGTTTATAAATATGGGGATGCCGACGATATTGCAATTTTTAAAATTGCCCTAAGGTCTAAATCACTTTAAAAACACACTTTAAAAACCAAACTAAAAAAGGAGAAAATAAATTAATTCAATTAAAAAGCGTGGGGTGCTTATAAATTGATTATAAAAATACCTCAAAAAGCACCCCACGCTTTTTAATTGAATTAATTTATTTTCTCCTTTTTTAGTTTGGTTTTTAAAGCGTGTTTTTTAGTTTTTTAAACTATTATTTAATTTTTTGTGACTACGACGTTGGTCCTACGGTGAAATTTGTTCATCTTGATAGTCGGTACCAAACCCCTAAATATGACCATACGCTTTTGATACACGCTGTAGATCGGCCAGGGCCGTATATCCACGTAGCAGGTGTAGCAAATGTTGCATGCCTCGCGCATTGGGGAGGCCCGCATTGCCTTGGACGTTCAAAAAACGAGTAATGTTACTGTTTTGTTTTAATTCTAAAATCAAACTCAAAGCATTTATTTCAAATAAACCAATTACAGGCACTTTTGAATTGTCAAGGTCGGTGAGGTAGAAAGATGAAGCTAGTTGCCCATTCCAAAGCGTAGGTACCTATGGAGAAGAACGGGCAAGAAACTCCATGGACACTCTTTTAAAATCATGATATTATTACAAACAGTTGGTTACATCATTATGTTGAAATTATCAATGTGAGAACGATGTAAAAAGACGTGCACATTAAAAGCGTCCGTAATTAAAACAAAAATAAAATAACAATTTAGAAATTAAAATAAGCCGTGGGAGCTAAGAGATGACCAGTCCCTACTGGCGGCGCCCGTTCACGAACATGACGTATGGATCAGCACCATTCAGCTCAACCATTTTGAAGGGAACTTAATGATCCAACACACACGCCACCACCAGCGAGACATAATAAACTTTAGAACCCGAAAACAAACCAAGTTTTATCAAGGGAGGCCTTGATATAATTTGCTAAAGGCCCCGCTGACTACAGCCAAAGGACCACCACCACCAACCCCTCCACCACCACCATGTGAGTAGTGAAATACCTGCTGTATGTTTATACCTTAGATACCTGCTGTATGTTTATACCTTAGATACCTGTGCTGTAGATACCTTATAGTAAATAAATAAATAAATAACGGGGCTGATATTTCACTTTGTAGTTTAATTTTGGTTTTCAGTCAGTTGTATTTTAAAAGTTTATATTTAATATTGTCAGATGCCTGTATTGGTTTTTATTTTAACTACAGTAGCGACTACTTCATTTATAAATATTTATGCGTAAATTGCCAAAGTCAGCAGCTGCCGTGAATTTTAATAAGAATTATGTAAGTAAATCTGTGTCATTTGTGTATATCGCCGCAGATGGTGATATAAGGATAGAAAGACGAAGAATGTAACACTCCTTCACGGTCATGTGTGGATGTGGAAATTAAGGGCAGAAGTACCCCTGACCTACGATTCTTGGGTAATTATCATCAGATATTTGATTGATTTTAGTTAAACTAACCTTATCTACCCGGACGTAGCTGAATACCAGTATGTTACATGAACCGACTGCCTATTTGACCTGGATGCCAGAACTGGTTTGTGGACAACCCAGTAACTGGGTAATACGATACCCCTCGCGACTACCTATTGGGGACACGATAATATTTGGTAAGACTAGCTGTCAGATTTTCGGGCTTCTGACGACCCGTCACGACTGTCAAAGATCTAACGAATGACAGCCGGGACCAATGGCTTAACGGGCCTCCTTAAGCACGGAGGGGTTTTGGTATGTAAAGATGGTCACCCGTCCACGGACGAACCGCAGCAAGCGTAGCTTAACCTGATCGATCAACCCTGTTATAACTTAGCCTCTAGCGTCTATCACATATAAACCTGGCACTATTGCAAACATGGGTATAAACCTGGTATATATCAATGTTTTTCAAACTCTTTAATAAAGTAACTAACTTATTTGCATTAAAGACCTTTTGAAGACAACATTTTACTTTGTAAACTTGTCGAGGACCGATGACAATTCAATAATAAAAAAAAAACGAGAAAAAAAAAAAAACACGTTTTTGTAGTTAACTATTATTTATTTAAACTACTATTTATTTTCTATTTTTTAGTTCTGTTAACTACAAAAACGTGATTTTTTTTCTCAATTTTTTTTTTTAAATTATTGAATTGTCATCGGTCCTCGACAAGTTTACAAAGTTTCAATGAAATCTGACCATTTAAAGTGGGTCAAAATCGCGCTCCAAGGAGTCGGTTACATACAAACATACAAACAAACATACAAGTGAAGCTAATATAAAGCGTGTAAAAATAATCAGGTCCCATACAGAACTGCGACTCCTAATTGACAAAAAATAATGTAAATAATTACCACACCTTTCTGTTAAGTTGTTGTTGTAGGTATAATTAAATGGTGTTTTTTTTATTCGAACTATGTCTAAAATGAGATAAAGTTTTGTAACGCAATAAAAACTAGACCCATTCTGAGGAATCTACATGGGTGAGTTTTTTTTCTTATAAAGTGAGCAGGATATAACATCCAGTTCCTCTAATTTATTTCAAGGACATGAACACATATTTAGTATAGTTTCAAGGTCGTTCTAAAATTCTGATCAGTTTTCCGCTTCCTTGAGCAGAATAGGAATAAAAGAAAATGCCATTTTAGCAGAGCGGCTATTAGTAGGTAGTTGATACAACAATAATTCTACTATATCCTTACTATTATATTATAAACGCGAAAGTTTGTAAGTATGGATGGATGGATGGATGTTTGTTACTCTTTCACGCAAAAACGGCTGAACGGATTTGGATGAAATTTCGAACACAGATAGATTATAACCTAGATTAACACATAGGATACTTTTTATCTCGGTAATACGTTCCCGTAGGATAAATTACGACATCCACGCGGGCGAAGCCGCTGGCAAAAGCTAGTAGATAAAGCAAGATTTGTATCACATTTTGAACACAGCTTAATGAACGTGAACTCTGAATGAACACAGTTGAATTGAACAGTAAGTTGACCACGACGGACGTAATAGAATCGAGGCGGGATTTTTTCGCGCACTGGATTTTCAACTCTCGGTGTTGAACCGAGCGTTGGGAATCCAACAGAGTGCAGCGCGAGTGAGTCTCAGCGCGTCGTCGATATAACATAGTGTGCGCTTTTCAACACACAGTGCGCGAGAAAACCCCGCCGCGGTTTTATTACGTCTGTAGGAACGTGGGCTAAACGTCATTTCATTCACAAAAATAAATATCTACTTGCACACTTTGAACACTTTGAAACTTTGAAAAGAAGTGATTTAGTACGAAAGTAGCGGAACAAAATGAAAAAATCCTACTAATATTATAAATGTAATTGTATGTAATGTAGTTTATATGTTTAGATATTTCGATATTTGGATGTTTGTTACGTAATTACGCATCAACGGCTGAACTCATTTAGATGAAATTTGACACAAAGATAGATTATAACCTGGATTAACACATGGGGTAGTTGTTATCCCGGTAGTAAATTCCTGTGGTATAATTTCCGAACCCACGCGGGCGAAGCCGGTGACAAAAGCTAGTATTTAATATACCAAAGGACTGTAGGAAGAAGGCTCAACACAATATCTATCTCCTCGGTATTGTTTTTGAAAGGCTTGACCACAAATCTTACAAAAAATTCAAGTCACATTAGACTACGTGTTTTGTATGAGAAATGCATAAGAATATCGTGTTTGGTTGATAAGGAAAACCATCACGATAAAATATAACCTACTTACCTATATGTTTAGGGAAACTACCTGCACAAGTGGTAACATCATGTGAATAAACCTGTTTACAATAAAACAATACAAATAAAAGCAACTTGTCCGTCACACCTCTACAACACAATGTACGATATCCCGCACTTGAAAATAATGAATTGCAGCGACTGTTTAATTTCAAATTCAGACAAGCTTAGAGATGTATTGTGTACATTTAGGGCTCTTTACAACCTTCTAGCAGATACTGGAGTCACCACGTTTTGAATAACAAGATCTTATACCCTGTATGTTAAGATACGGCACTAAGCATGTCCGATGAAATATCTATCATCAAAATTATCATAAGTGGTGACCAACGCGCACTGGGCCCGTGTGGTGGATTATCTCACTGTGATTAGACCACTCCCTCTCACAGGGTGGAGGCCTGTGTCTCAGCAGTGGAAACATTGTAGGCTGGATGTCACATACATATCTTCGAATTTGGTTCTAGGACATGCCGGTTTCCTCAAGATGTTATCCTTCACTGTTTTGAGAGCAGTGGTGATGAAATGTAACACGCAAAGTGCCTGCCTGGGTTCGAACACACGACCTACAACTCATAAGTCAGTATCGATACCACTGGGCTACCACTGCTCTCCGATAAATAATAGTAGATGGAATGAAAAATAAGCTACCTTTTTCCCCAGATGGGCAAATGGGCAAGTAATCCACAGAAAAAAATAAAAATAACACCCAAAAGAAGTCACGAAAGTGACTTTTTCTCATCGCTGTCGTCATCAATTGGGAAAACATAGGTTTAAAGAAACTTTATTCTCAATAAAGACATACTTAAGTCACTCACTTGAGAATAATACCAGAACATATAAAAATGAATTACACAAAGCTCGTCATCTAATGTTTCGTCAGTTATAAAATGCCTTCAGTTCTCCAGAAGTGATTGATTCGCGATTATATACTGATTAAGTTCAGTTCGAAAACTTGGAAAATGTTAACATTGATAGCAAATTAAAACTTACCTCTATCTGAGTGCATTTAAACAGGTAGTTTTAATGAAGAAAAAAATGTAGCACTTAGTTAATGAAGGACTTTGTCGGGTCTATTTACCTTCTTTTTTTTTCCTTATCAACCTTCCTATGCTTACCCATTTGGTCTGTGAGACCAGCGAAATACTCTTTCGTGATTTATTATTTTTGCATAGATGCTGATATCTTGTATTTACTGTAGGCCGCGTTTATTCTAGGATGTGCATTACTGTTCTCAGTACATTTCAGTTTAAATTATGAGACTTCTGTCTTAAATATGTTGTATACTTAATGTTCCTCAATATCTGGATGACCATGGTATATTTTTTTTCGTTTTCTGAAAATGAAACCTAGCTAGATCGATTTATCGCCCCCGAAACCCCCTGCATACTAAATTTCATGAACATCGTTGGAGCCGTTTCCGAGATTCAGATTATATATATAATATAAATACATACAAGAATTGCTCGTTTAAAGGTATTATATTAGGATCACTTTTAGATTTATAAAGGTTTCTGTTGAAGAAAACATACATTTTTGCTAATATTTTGTAAACTCATCCGAAAATCTTACTATTTTGAGATACTGAAATAAAAGAGACTGTTATTCAGTACATGAGTGGTTTATCATCACTATCACTTTCACTACATAACTACATATTATAAAATTAAGACCTCCGCCGCGTCTGTCTGTCTGTTCGCGATAAACTCAAAAACTACGAAACGGATTTTCACCAATAGACTGATTGATTCATGAGGAAGGTTTAAGTGTATAATTTGTTAAATTTTCGTGTAAATTGGTTAACGTGGGCGATGCCGCTGGCAAAAGCTAGATATCAATAAATTAGTTTCATCTTGCTCACGATATTCCATAGTTTTTGAAAACAGGATTTTAACTTTTTTTTTACTGACTGAATTCTGGTCTGAACTTTTGGTCTATAAGACCTTGTACGAGTATTGATATCAAGAAATTCAGCGCGAGTGTAGGAAGGTTTTTTTTTTTTGGGTGGGAAATCATCAAATAACTTCTCCCGCTCTGGGTGCAGCGGGAGGGCGTGTCAGACTTTTACTGACTAAAACCCACCCGTGTTCCTTCAGTTGCCTGTGTGCCAGGGGCCGCGGTATCTCTTTCGAACAACCCGCACTCCTGGCAGGCATCGGCCCCTGCGGACCCCACCATTTGGTGCGGACATCTCTTTGAGGCGCGCGTGGAACACAACGCGCCGTCGACCCGGGCTTGGTCCTTACCGGACAGCGAGCTACCCATTACTCGCCGTCCGCAAGCCCGCACCTACGGTGGCCGGGAATCAACCTGGGATTCCCGACGCCCAGGGCGTCTCCCGCGGCGACTACGGCCGTGATGGCGCATATACTGCCTCTCCCTCACGTGCGCCGCCTCCCTCTTCGCGAGCATTACTGCTTCGCAGAAGGAGGTGACGGCTAACCATTCACTCTTGCTCCGTACCATGGCCTGCACCAGGGCCGGACGCGAGAGATCGCCGCCGCCGATCGCCTCCACGAGGATACGGCGGTGCTCCGCCCAAGCCGGGCAGACCGCCACCGTATGCTTCACCGTGTCTTCAGGGCGATCTTCGCAATGGAAACACCCGGGCGTTTCCTCCCGCCTTATGCGAAACAGGAACCTCCCGAAACAACCGTGTCCGGTGAGGACCTGCGTCAGGCGGAAGGTGAGGATGCCATGCCGCCTGCATCTGTTATTAGCAACGTCGTCTTGTTCATCAGTATTACAATTAGTTTCAAGTTAATAGTTTAAATAATTAGTAACACTTGTTATTACTTTGTTGTTTACTAGCAAACAATGGTTTTTATGCTACTTTGTAGCTTCCTTATTATTTTATGGGTCGATTGCGCAACTGGCTTCAGTTGGCTTCGGATTGAATGTTTTATTTTGCTTAAAATTCATAATTCTGTGGCTAGATTGTTCTTACACTGCCTCGACCGCTGAACGCAGAATTGTAGTTTTGATTCCCTGACAGTAAAAAATGTCTTTGGGTTTTACATTTGGAAAATCTTAGTAAGTAACAATTTGGAGTCTGAATTTTTATCCGGTATAATGGCTATGAGCTGGACTCCTTTAATAAAGATTGGTCCTTGTCAGCTTTGGACAGAGAGAGGTGGAAAGAGAGTAGGGAGGACTTTGCCCAGCAGTGGACGTTAGGAGCAAAAAAAAATGGCTATGGTCTCATAACATAACGAAAAGTAGGTGTAGTAATACCCACCTTGCCTGCCATTGCCGGAAATACAAACGTAATGTAAAGAAGAAAGCTTTGTGAAATATAATACAATAATATTTAAAATTATGGTGAATGTGAGGACTATGTGGATCATTTTTTTCTCAGTTAGATTTAATGATAATCTGACAGTTTGAGTACTTTATGCGGTCTACCCTAAAAGTCCGTTCTTTGGTATTGTTCATTGAGTAGTTGAGCTCTTTAAGTTCTGAGTTGAGCTACACGAATACTGACAGAAGCATGCACTGACTAGACGGTCCACTCAAATCTGTATGGTTCTTTCCTCAAAAGACCTTCTCAGACATTAACCTCCATTGGGTCTAATATGACCTGACCACAATTCTGGACTTCAAAATAGATTTTAACTATTGACTTTGTTTTGGTCTTTCTTCTCAGAGCAGTCAGATAGGAAACATTGAACTCTTCTAGTTTTAATTGACGTGTAAAAGTGTTTTTTGAACGATTTTACAGAAATAAATATCATTTATCATTAAAAAAAAAACACATAATCTAATCTAATCATAGAAAGAATTTTGCTACGACCTTAGCCCGAGGAGGTTGATAGAAACAATGCCATACCCACTTTAAGACGACGTGATATTCTCGTATCGTCCATGTGATCTAAAGAGGTTATCATTATTTCAAAGATTATCTCAAAACAAAAGCCCAAAATATTACGGAAGGTATCACGATATTTTCAAATGATCTCTGACGTGAATCCAACTCACTAGAAAATTGAGTGAGTGATCTCATGATACCCTTAGTACACACTACTCAAAGCACTGCTGGATTTTATTTGGGCCATGATTTGTGAAATGTGCCCTCAAAATTCTAACAGATCAATTCTATGAGACTCATATCGAACACATTCCATCAATACTTATTGAAGGCTTACAACATTTGATGTAAGCCCTAAGTGACCTACGCGGTCAAATGTATGGAACAGTTTTTTTTTTTGCTAATAACCGACGAAGAATTCCATCACATGGTGGCTTTAGAATCATGTACTAAATCTATGGTTGTGTGTCGATGGCCCTGGCTCCTTGCCACCCTTTAGGTATAATATAATGATATGAGGGGAAATGTAATTTTCCTCAATTTGCATGAAATTTCTCAATATTCTGCATGTGTTTAAAATTTATTATAATCTTCCAAGCCCCTTGAATAACTCATATTTATTTAAACCTTTCATCTCTCTTTGCTTGTGCCAGAAGTACTCCACCATCTAACCAGCCCTCACTCCAGGTCATGGCAAGTACAACTACGGTCTGCTGCTGACATGCTTCGTGCTCATCATCGCGATGGGCATCGATATCTTCGGCCTGGGCATCATCGTGACCGCCTCCACCTGTGACCTGGACCTGACCCTCAGCCAGATTGGGATACTGTCGTCTATGTCTTTTGCTGGTAGGTTATCAAAGAGCTTATTGTGATAAGGAGATGGAGTGACATTAGGCACACGGCTTTGTATAACATTTTAAATATTTGTCTCACGTTTTCAGCAATTGATTGACTATTTTATTAAAAAAAAAAACTCATTTCCTGGTCATTGTAAAAAAACGCAAGAAAATTTTAATTTCGCGGGATATCCTGGCGCTTCTACCTTAAGGGACAAATCAGTTGCACTAAACATATATTATGAAAGAGAAAGAAGAATGATATTAAGTACAATTTGTAAGCGCCGCGAAAACCTGCAATAGCAAAATCGACAACTTGCAGCTTGCGGCAGTCTAGTTTGCACAACGTTCAAACATTTTTAAGTTAATACCTAGCTAAATAGCTTTATGCACCTTAGTGTCAGTTTTATTATCTACACGCCCATAATACGTAACACACTAATAATAACAATCTGATGAGTTTTGAAGGATATTGTTGCTTTATTGATAATTTTGTCTGCTTAACAACGTAAATAACGCAATAAATGTTGTTGAAATGAAACTAACTGTTACTGTGATACGCAATTACCCCGCTGAATGACTGAATGAGCCACAGCCTACAACTACAAACCATATTTATCTCGTATTCTCGTCTGCATATAGTCGTTTCTTAGATTTACAAAGTTAAATAAATAGCAGTATAAAACCGTCTTGGTCTCTTCTTTCCAGGTATTATAGTAATGTCCTACCCATGGGGTTACCTGTCCGACACCAGGGGCAGGAGGCTGGTCCTCATGTGGGCCATGTGTGGTAGCTTCATCAGCTCAGCCATCAGCAGCCTGTCTCCATCATGGCAGGTGCTTGCTGCTCTGAGATTTATCAGCTCGGCACTGTAAGTATCAAAGCATAGAATTTAAAGTTGTATTTATATTTGGAACAGAAATACTTGCGTGATATTTTCATCCTAGTAACATATCTATAAGTCGGTCTGTCAATCCCGCGTTTATCCGTCAGTTCACAATGAAAAGTAGGGAAAAAAGTACGGAACTGCTTGATCTTTTAAATTATTTGTGTACTAAGGCTTTTCTGCTTTAATAATATCTCAGCGTTATCACGCCATTAAAACTAGAGATAATAGATTTGAATATTTTAAAATCTTGTCTCTTCTTAGTTTTAATCCTAGCAGATTCTAGACTATACTTACATAGCTCTCTATTCTTGAAAAGGTAACTCAAATAGGTAACGGTGACTCTTTTCTAGTCGTTTCTACAAAAAAACAGTTCCTAGGTATATATTTAGGTACTGTTTTTGTAAAAAAAAACTATCTGTTATCTGATAACAGACATCTGATATCACACTCATTCCTCATCTCTCATTCCAGGTCGAGTGCAGCCGAGTCAGCCACTTACGCGCTGATCGGGGAGTGCTGCGGCACGAAGGTCCGCGCGAAGTACATGCTGCTCATCACCAGTGCGCTTATGATCACACCTACATTGTATTATAGTAAGTATGGAGCTTAAACTAGTGACCTCGTGACCAAAAAAAATATGATGAATTCCATTATGACAGCAACAAGCTCTGTTACATTTAAAAACTTTAAAAAAGTTTTGATGTCGACTGTGTCAATATGGTCTCGTAAAAACTGATTTATGAAATTATTGACGGCGATGACTAACGGCTATAATGCCTATTCACGAACTGAATTTGCCAATCTGTCTGCCAAATGCGTGTGTATTTTATTTACTGCACAACTAATATTTAATGTTTGCAATATAACATATCTACGGCATGAAAGTTCCATATTATGCTAATCATTTTTTTCTCTACGTTTTCTCAGTAACCGCCTACCTCATAATGAAGCTTGACTTCACAATCTACCTCCTGGGTATTATCTACCGACCCTGGCGACTGCTGACACTCATCATGGCGTTGCCCTTGGGGCTGGCGGCACTGATGCTGTGGTTTTTCAGCGAGAGCCCAAAGTTCCTTGCCAACGTGGGCAGGAGTGAAGAAGCGGTGAAGGTTCTGAAGAGGATGTATGTAGCTAACGGACATGATGGGGAGGAGTTTCCTGTGAGTATGGGTTATAGGAGCTATTGCGTTTTGCTTTATGTTGTGTAAGCTGAAGAAATATCATAGCAACTTGCTGCAACGTTTCCCGAGTTTGCTAAGTTAGAAATAATAGGTACGTACATTTTATGGCACATTTCAAATTACATAGTATTGCATAGTACCTATCAACCACTCTATCCGTACTTCAACTAAACCTTTACGTATGTACTTGATTTTATTAAAGTTTAATAAAAAAACACCAAAAAAAATCCGTGTAGTTTCATCACGATTGTTTAGTATGATTATTGTTCATTGTGACATTCGTTCAATCCATATATTATTCTTCTTCCAGGTGAAACAGATCTATCTAGAAGACGGCAACAAGGAAGAAGTGGGAGTGTTCTCCCTCCACTCTCTCTGGACACAGATAGCTCCTCTGTTTAAGCCGCCTCTTTTGGGAAAGACTGCGCTGTTGTACTACCTCACTTTCGTCACTTATATCGCGTGAGTTTATCTCTCCATTTATCTTTTTTGTATAAGTAATCATAATAATAATTTTATATACTTTAGAACATACAACAAATTAAAATACTTATGTTAATTTCTCTTAAACCAATTATAATTAAATTAAACCAATTTCTCTTAAACCAAATATAATTAAATTAAACACAATACACGACTTAACTCTTGATGATATTCTGTGGTAGTCAGGCAAATACCGTAGCCATTTCCCAACTATGTTGGGGTCAGCTTCCAGTCTAAACGGATGCAGCTTAATACCGGTACTTTACATGAAGCGAGTGTCTATCTGACCTCCAAAACCCAGTTACTGGAAAACAGGATACCCATTGTTAAGACTAGTTGTCAGACTTTCAGGCTTTTGACTACCGGTAACGACTGTCAAACTTCTAAGGATGACAGTTGGGACCCGAGCCACGAAGTCGACAGGAATAAGAGTTCCTGCTACGGCGATGTGCTACGAATGCTACGGGATCGTAGCCGATACACGATCCGCTACGCCAGATACTGTCGTAGCTAATACCAATCCGCTGCTTTTAGGGTTTTGATTTGAAACTTTTTTCTTTCTTTTTACCCGCTTTAAATTAGCTTCACTTGTATGTTTGTTTGTATGTTTGTAACCGACTCCTTAGGGCGCGATTTTGACCCACTTTAAACGGTCAGATCTCATTTAAACTTTGTAAACTTATCGAGGACCGATGACAATTCAATAATTTAAAAAAAAAATTGAGACAAATTTAAAAAAGTAAAGGAAGAAAAATCACGCTTTTGTAGTTAGCAGAACTAAAAAATAGAAAATAAATAATACGCTTTCTAATTGAATTAAATTATTTTCTACTTTTTTAGTTTGGCTTTCAAAGCGTGTTTTTTAGTTTTTTAAACTATTATTTTTTAGACTATAATTTTAGACTTCCATGACGAATACTTTAAAAATGATCCCCTGCATCCGACAATGGTTTAATTAACTATCATATTTTATTAACCGTAGATAAAAACCATTGCGCTTACTGGATTAAAATAACAAGAATATCTGCTGCGTGTTAAAGGTAAAGTCAAGTTTGTGCCTAAACCTTCGGGGAATACAGGCGTGATGTTATTTAATATTTAAAGTAACCTTTTAGTTAGTAGTGCACTAGCATAAGATGTAAAATAAGTAACTTCTGTACTTAATGTCACTACCTTTTCCTCTTCAAACAGTAACAATAGCTTCGCCATCATCCTGCCGACGATCTTCAACATCTTCTTCACGTCGTACGCCACCAGTTCTGCCGACGCCTCCTTCTGCGACCTGTTCCACCTCAGCAACACCACCGCTGTGGAAGTCAAGCAGGTAAAAAGTTGTACTAGCAGTAGGTGTATATGTGCCTACCATGAGCAATGCACTACGTTGAACAAACGAAATTTACCGTGTTGTTATTTTATGAATCATAATGATAAATTGCAAGACACAAGCTATAAAAGCATTCCATGCCTCAAGATTAGTTGTACGTAAGACTAGTTTCTGGCTGCGACTTCGTCCGCATAAAATTTCTTGTTTTAATATATGTATATAAAATTCACAAATACTTTCACTCACTGATTAGTCATCAAATCTCAAAAACTACTGGACCTATGAAGATGAAATTTGGCACAGTGGAGTAGGAGACGTCAGTTAAGAAAGGATTTAAGGATACTCCCCGTAAAGCGGTGATGAAGCGGTGGAAGTTTGTACGAAATTTTAGTTTTAACGATTATAAATAACAGGCTAACCATTCACCTCTTGATACAGGAATCATCAGAATGCAAGAACAGCATAGAAGACAACACCATCTGGGCGGGATGTGCTCATGGGTTATCGTTCTTCCTTCTCAACGCGCTGATCTCGCAGTGTGCCGGCAGGAGAAAGGTAAGCCATACTAATTAGAAAGGTAAGCCATACTAATTAGAAAGGTAAGCCATACTAATTAGAAAGGTAACCCATACTAATTAGAAAGGTAAGCCATACTAATTAGAAAGGTAAGCCATACTAATTAGAAAGGTAAGCCATACTAATTAGAAAGGTAAGCCATACTAATTAGAAAGGTAAGCCATACTAATTAGAAAGGTAACCCATACTAATTAGAAAGGTAAGCCATACTAATTAGAAAGGTAAGCCATACTAATTAGACCCTGAATCCTCCAGTAAGCAGGAAATTACTATATACCTCTTAAGGCAGGGGGCCCGGCACGCACGCGCGTGGTAAACGTAACGTAAATGTGAAAGATTTAAAATTTGTAAATACTCGTTTTGCAAATAACATTTACTTAGTTTTAAGACTTTTTCATATCTATGGGTGCAATTAACTGTGTTTGTTGCAATTTTCTAAATAAAATGCCCAAATAATAACAGTCGCAGGGTCGATCGAAGGTTAAGCTACGCTTGCCGCGGTCGTTTCGTGGATGGGTCCATAACATATCGAGACTACTTCGTGCGTCAGAAAGCACGCCTGCTTTTTGTTTATATTTGGCGATCGTTACGGGTAGTAGAAAGTCAGAATCCCGAAAGTATGACAACTAGTTTTACCAAGGGCCAGACTACTAATCATTTATGATTTAAAAAAAAAAAAAAATATGCGTAATAAAAAAGTTAAAAAAATATAATTCACTAAGACGCATGACGTAGTTTGAAACACCCTGTTATGGAGATGGAATTAATGATGGAATGTAATGGTAGGTAGATATATCTTCTACCGTTTGATACGTAAACATTATTAACAGGGAGGTTGTTTCATAATTCTAAAGTATTATTTATTTTTCTTTGTGCCTATTATAATTAATTAATTTTAACAATGTTTTAATTGCGCCTCGAGGTATTCTACAATATGTAACAAAAACCATGTTGTTCCTTCTACCCACGTTTTCAGACTCGGTATATCTACATACGTAATAAAGCAAGTAATTTATAAAAACGGTTCAACAAAAATAATTAAAATAAATATTTTATTATGATTATTTGTAATGTTTAACTGATTTTGATTAGATCAAAGAAAGCCACCGAGCTCGTAGGCTATTGTGCGAAATATGGATACTTGTAAAATCAGATACCTAGTGTAAACATTTTTTTGAATGTGACGATTTTATAGTTATTTGATGTTGAACTATCGACTAGCCAATGCTTATTTTTTTTAAATTATAACTTCATCAATGATGTGCTTGTAGGTAAGTTTATACGTCCATAAAAGGAACAACAGGGTTTTTGTTACATATTGTATATCGGATACATTGAGTGGACCACCTTTGTAAGACGACTAAAATGTCACGGTGTATACATGTACGCGCAACTTTCTTATTATTTTCTTGCACAAGAACCTCCTGACAATAACAAACACAACAAAATAAGAATTAGCAAAATTGGTCCAGCCGTTCACGTGTGATGCCGTGACCAAGGAAAATAGGGATTCATTTTTATAAAAATGTAATAAAGAAGATAGATAGATGAATTAAAGTGGCAGATTGTCTCAACTAGATGGCGTAAACAGCGTTATTGACTAACGTAAATCAAATCTTGAAGTAAATTAAGTTCAAATTAAAATGATTATGCAATCTAGTCTAACAGCATGCGAGGGGCTAGATCTACTGACCCCATATTCGTATGTTATCTTGAAGCAAGTTTACAACTCATTTAGGCTTAGGTAATAACGGCCATCAAATTGCATAGTAGGCACCTACTATGAAGCAATTTAAATAATAACTATGCAACATTCTAAATCCTAAAAAGGAGATTTGGAGCCTGCTCTACGTTACGGGTCAAATAATACACATACCTCTATTTTAATGCCACATTTTTTTAAAACTTTATTTAGTTATATGCTAAGGCATAGATGGACTTTGCTATTTGGCATTCTCTACGAGCCAACCTTTGGATTCATCAAATTCAAAACCCGCTACGGAATTACTTCTCATATGCAGGTCAACTAGTTTTGGACTATTCGGCCTAGCCACGGCTTGCTTTTGATCTAGTCATGTCTAGATTCGGGCTAGTCCAACTAGTCGTGACTAGATTCGGGCTAGTTTTGGAGTAGTCACGACTAGTTTTAGACTTTTTTCAGACTATCTCCGACTAGTTTTGTGCTAGTTTTGGACTAGTTATGACTTGATTCCTAAGTTTCAGCTTAGAATTCAGAAGCCTACTGTAGGCGAAATACATGATCATCATCATTACCAGCCTACAGCAGTCCACCGCTGGACATAGGCCTCTCCAATCGCACGACATTCAGCTTGATTCTCGGCAACTCTCATCCTGATAAGATCGTCGTCGATCGTAAGATATCCTGCAAAGATCGTCCTAGTTTAACTTTTGTTACTTCAAGTTATAGCTATATTTATATAATGCAGAATTGCATATGTAAGCGCGCACGCACTTTATGCCTGGGGGCTTTTATTTAAACTGTAAGTTCTGTTTACGTTTTTTTTATTTATTTATTTCTACTTGAGCACCTATGGTTTGCAATGTTTTGTTGGTATACTGGCGTGTGCTAACTGACATATTATGGCAAATTTTATGTCTTTTTGTGTTTCGTAATGTCAATTACCTACTATTATATAGAATCAAGTTCTTCTAACTTAACAGACAGCTGTGCTGCTGTGGAGTTTGTTGCGCCACTTCTTCTTCCCAGCTAAAGCACTAGGAAGTGGTGGGCGTTTTGGGGGACTGTCTTATGTAATTTTGACATTCAAAAAGAGCTGACTCAGCCTAGTTTAAATAAATAACTTGATTTTGATTTTTGCTCCACCTATCCTGAGAGCGGGCGTCCTACGGATTGACGTCTTGCGGATTCGCGGTCCGAGTCTCGGAGATATATAATAGTGATTATCAATCAATTCCTATAATACTATGCTCAGAACTTATCAAACGTCCCTTCCGTCTAATTTTCCTGTGTATATATTTAAACTAGTAGTCACCCAGTGGTCGAAATTCGACCACAATTCATTTAAACCGTACTTCTTGCATATAAACTTGAACTGTGCCAAATTTCACACTCCTCCGCCCGGGTAAATTTCGTAAAAAGGGGTACAAAGTTTTTGCTTCACCTGTTAATATTGGTATAAGTACACTTGATTCTAAGATAATCACATGTTACTTTGTTCGATAACCGAAACTAATTACACGCGTCACACTTTAATTATATCAACTAGAAGTCATTACATTGTTAATCACATAAGATTATATTTTTACCAACACGCTAGCTTCTGCCCGTGACTTTTTTCGCATGGAAGTCGTAAGACACTGCAAAATACAAAAAAAATACAGCTCATGTTACTTTCTGATAAGCCGTAGCTTTTTATAGATGAAATATTTTTTTAATCCTTTAAGTATTTTTTGAGTTTATCCATTACTTACTAGCTGCGCCCCGAGGTTTCCGACTCGGTTCCGTGGTAATATCAGATCAAAAGTATGCTATATGCTAATCCAGATCATGTTCCACACATGTGCAAAATTTCATCGAAATCCGTAAATCTGCACCCTAATTGCGTAACACTCGAATAATCATAATCGGTTTCATTTTGACAGTTCAACAATATTCATTGCGTTATTTACGTTGCTGAGCAGACTCATTTTTCGAACATATGAAGCAATGGTTTAGCCATCTGTTTCAAAACGATGATTAATTGTGAGTTACGCAATTAGGGTGCTGGTTTTGCGTGAAAGCCTGACAAACAAACGTAAGAAAGAAAACAACTCTTCTCTTTTTACACGCTTTATATTAGCTTCACTTGTATGTTTGTTTGTTAGTTTGTTTGTATGTAACCGACTCCTTTGAGCGCGATTTTGACCCACGTTAAACGGTCAGATTTCATTGAAACTTTGTAAACTTGTCGAGGACCGATGACAATTCAATAATAAAAAAAAAATGAGAAAAAAAACATGTTTTTGTAGTTAGCAGAACTAAAAAATATAAAATAAATAATAGTTTAAAAAACTAAAATACACGCTTTAAAAATCAAACTAAAAAATAATAGTTTAAAAAACTAAAAAACACGCTTTAAAAACAAAACTAAAAAAGGAGAAAATAATTTAATTCAATTAAAAAGCGTGGGGTGCTTTTTGAGGTATTTGTATAATCAATAATTAATGTCAAGCACCCCACGCTTTTTAATTGAATTAAATTACTTTCTCCTTTTTTAGTTTTGTTTTTAAAGCGTGTTTTTTAGTTTTTTAAACTATTTTTTTTAACGAGTCTTTTTTATTGAGTAACAAACCCCCAAACTTTTACATTTACAATAAGTAGGATAATAGTTTATTATAAATTGTTTTTATTAGATGTTAGCACACACAACACTTTGAAGGCTATTAATTACTCTAATATTACTTGAGTTGCTTTGTTCTCACGGAAACGAGATCCTGCCGTATTGCCAAAATGATTTTGACAAAATTTTATTAAGTATCCAAACAAATTTTACCAACCATTTTTTATACCAATGCTATGTTTCGAATGATTTTCATGGTGTCATGGTAGATTGGATTTAGTACGCACATTTTCATTTGGTAAAATTTTTACTCGGCAGAATATTACCAAGGATAATGTCACTAAGGCGTTTGATCTTTAATCAAATGATCTATTACAGCAAACAATCGTTAGACAATAAACCATTAGTCAAATGATTTGTTATGAAACAGCTAGGTTAGGTTAGAACTGTGACCACACAACCAGCTAGAAACATATTTGCCGCTACAAAACGGCGGATTACATATTTTTTCACAACCCCCTCAATATGGGTATCAAATGAAAATGCTTGACTATTACTATGGAAAAAAAAACTAAATAGAATGAGAAATATTAAGTAACGAAATAAAAACTAAAAACTTGAAAATAAATTGAGTATTGTATTTTTTAAAGTTTTAATTTTAGTAATGGTTTTAATGAAAATAATGATGTAGATAATGTACTAAAACCTAAAAAATAATTCGGTAGGTCCTAAGTACCAGTCATCACATCACTTTCCTCATCCATCTAGGGCATTGATCAGACAAAATAATAAAATCATGGGGCGCGTGAAGGTTCCTCAACAATCATATCCTTTATTTCACTAAATACACATATACATTACATTTTTAAATATTAGTATAAAAAATACAGAAACATTTAAAAATATAATAAATAGTAGCCCACCGGTATCGGGAACAGGGTCCAAACTATCGGCGGTCAGGGCTCCAGAGAGAGGAACCTCCTAACAATGCGAGCCGTGTCAAGAAGTACCGCCTTCTGAATCAGGCCCTTGACCCAGCTGCCCAACGAGAGATGCCTCGCCAAAGATTCCAGTATTTGCGGATTATTCAGCATACCACGAAAAACCATAAAAAAATATTTAGCCAGTGCTAAATTGCGCCTTACCTCCAACTTGTAGTAGCCAACCATCCTTATTACAAAGAGGGTGGGATACATAACAGGATAGAATGGGTAGACGCCAAATTCCTTCATGTACAGGAACCGGGTAAATTTATTTTGCATTTTTTCCACGATTAGACAATACTTCGTTTAAAATGGATTCCAGATGATAGCACTCGTTTCCAGGTTACTTCTTACTAATGCATTATAAAGAGACTTCACAGCTGCTGCGTTAGTAGCTTCACGTGTTTTACGCATAACAAATCCAAGATTCCTGAAATCTTTCTTACACACCTGTACGATATTTATTTATTTATTGAGAAGGCACTTCAACGACGATATGTGTGCGAAACGACAGATGTTCGGAGAAAGTGACCCCAAGATCCCGCACTGACACTACCCGCGGCACCGCATGCCCGTCCATGCTATATTCGTGACGCCGGGAACCACAGCCCGCGTAAAAGACATCACCTTACACTTCGTCACATTAAATAGTAGTTTGTTCTCAGTACTCCACGCGACTACACGATCAATGTCCTGCTGCAGAAGTTCACAGTGCGACTGATTGGCAATCCGCATGAACAATTTCAGATCATCGGCAAAGAGTAAGCAACCAGCATATTTTACAACTTCAGGAAGGTCATTTACCATTATAATGGATTCCAATGGCCCTAAATGAGTACCTTGGCTTACCCCTGTAAGGGTGCAATATGTGTCAGAGTGAAGCCAGCGTATTCAACAATTTGTTTGCGATCACCCAAGTAGCTGGAAAAGAACTTTAGAAGGGCTGGAGTGGAACCAGCCCTTGCAAATTTACTTAAGCGAATGTCATAATCTACACTATCAAATGCCTCCCTGAAGTCGAAGTAAGCGACGTCCAGTTGGGCCCCTGCCTTTGAGCCCAGCACTGGGGCGGCCTGGTTCATGAAACACATTAAGTTTGAATTTGCCCGTTCGGATACCATGCTGCGCATCGTTAAGCTGAGTTTCTACTTGCGAATGGATACAAGAGCACAACGAAGACTCGAAGACCTCTGCAAATGCTGACAGAACTGCAACAGGTCTATATCCGCTGACCTCAGAAGCCGGAGCAACCTTTGGTACCGGAGTAACCCTAGTCAGCTTCCAGCCGCATACGAGCATTCTTGTAGGAACGAGTACGTTCCTACAATCCTTAACTTATGGCGGATCTGAAGCGCGCTACTCGCTGCGCAGTACCTCACCCCTCAACCCCGCTGACCCATGAATTTGTTACTGCGCAGCGACTCGCCTCGTGTTCTGAGCCGCCATTTGAATCGAGCTGTACACAATGTAGATAAATAAATATGAAACTTTTTATAAGTAAACGAACCAAATCCGGTTCATCATAATAAGGTAAGTTTCTTTAGGAACCATTAAGATTACTTATATAATTAAGAAGTCTAGTGTATATATTATGATCTCTATGCGATGCAGACAAAAACTGAATTAACACTTTAAGAGACAAAAAATAAGTTTTAAAGGTATCATCACACGATTCACACGTATTTCACGACACTTAATTTGGCGTCAAAACTTGTTGATTTAAATAATAAACAGATATAGACAAATTGCAACAATGACCAACAGGTTGCCGTTTTAAAAAAAAAAAGCTTTTGGAATATGACGATCTATAATAATTAGCGTAAGAATAATTAGCCTATAATGTGCCCACTGCTGGGACACAAGCCTCCTCTTTGCGAGGGGGAGTGGCTCGTAATCCACCACGGTGGCCCTGCGTGGAAGTAGAAGTATGTAGAAGTAACATTTCTTAGTTTTTTTGGGTTCTAGGACATGGCGGTTTCCTCACGATGTTTTCCCTTAAAGTGGAACAAGTCCACATTTTTCCCATACAAACTTCTGAAGTGTATTACTCCACTGTTCGACAATGTACATCAAAAATTAAACATGGTATGATTTTGTCTCATTATTAATGTCTGTATGGAAACAGAATACTAAATTAAAAAGCCATTAAAAAGTTAGGAGCCAACAAAGATTCGTTTTTCTTGCTAATTTAACCTAACTTTAGGCGTGTTTAAGTAATAAAAGAAGTGTAAAATCTCTAAAACCAAGTCAGTACCGACAAAGTTCAACTATCGTAAAGTTCAATAAACTTTGGTCATTGATTTACGCAGTAGTTTTTTCATAAAACCCGATCTTCCAAAGCACTTTTCTTAATTTTTTACGCGAATGTTTTACTATACTGCATCTTACTCAATAACATTTTGCGTGTAGACTAGCGTCTAACTGCTCATCACTGATACTATCTCCGTCGGACACGAAACCTGGTAAGACAGCGTGATTTTTAGCCAGGACCACCAGTGAGTTCAAGCCCGCGACCAGGTTCCCCTTAATGTTTTGAGAGTAGCGGTGATGAAATAATTTATACAAAGGAAAGCGCCTGAAATGGTTCGAACCTAATAACTACAAGTCGTAAGTCGCAGCCGTTACCACTGGGCCACCATTGCTCACCGCTGACCTATAATTACCTATTAATGAACTCAATTTACATGAGCACATACAACTGAATAGGACCTTAGTACAGAGTTAAGAATGTTCATAATCTAGATTTGAAAAATTGTAATTTCAATGTTGTAAATGTCAAAAATTATTATATGACTAGCTGATCCGGCTAACTTCGTACCGCCTCAGAATCAATAAATGTTATGTTTACCAATCAGCAAAACATCTTGGACATGATCTCCTACCAAGTTAAGACAACCTAATACTTCGAAGGCATAAAGCATTTTCTAGCTGGCACACCTCTATTTTAGGTGAGCTCCTACCGAGTTATGACAACCTGGTACTTCGAAGGCATAAAGCGTTTTCTAGCTGACATACCAATGTAAGGTGTAGGTATTCTTACTTGTATGTATGTAAAAATAAAATTGTTAATTTTCCTTGCAATCCATACTAACGTGATTCTTTAAATTGGCATAGCTTTTTTAATAATAAACCGATTGACATGAAACAAACATTAAATGTTAAGTGAAACTTACCATAATATATTATTGAAAACCAAATCTAAATCGGATAAGCCGTTTCTGAGATAAGCGCGCAAAAACGCACAGATAAACAGACAAACAGACAAAAATTCTAACAATCATTGTTTTGGGTGCTATTTTCGTCTCAATTTTTTTTTCTCATATATCTTCCATGTACAGACAGCGATCCGTTACATTTTTTAACCGACTTCAAAAAGGAGGAGGTTATCAATTCGTCGGAACCTTTTTTTTTTTTTGTTTTTTTTTTTTTTTTTTTTTTTTTTTATGTATGTTCCCCGATTACTCGAAGATGGCTGGACCGATTTGGATTTTGTTTTTTTTGTTTGAAAGGGTATACTTCCCAGGTGGTCCCATGATCATCAAGTCAGGATCTGATGATGGGATCCTGGAGAAATAGAGAGAATTCTTCAAATTTTATAGGCACACGAAGCGATTTAGCTATTTTTTGGAAGAGTACTTTCTCGTAGTGGTCTCATTTCAATTTGGTGAAGATCTGATGAAGAACTTTGGAGATAGGCAACGGAACTCCTCAATAAATGATAGCAAATGGACTGGGATTGCTGAAATCTCATGTCTGTCTATTGCTTACACCACTTCATAACATAACATCACGCCGGTATGCTGTGAAGGGGTAAGCACATGTGAACCACTAAAAAGTGAAAAATAAAAACTTTTTCCAAAAAAAAACAACCGACTTCCAAAAAAACACTACAAAGTGAAAAATAACTTTAATTTCGGAAGGCGGTGACAAAAAATTCAAATACAGCTCCAAAGACACCGACTTCCGAAATTAAAGTTATTTTTCACTTTGTAGTGTTTTTTTGGAAGTCGGTTGTTTTTTTTTGGAAAAAGTTTTTTATTATATTAAATGTGTATATAGATAATGAAGAATACGCTTTAAGGCTATACACGAGCGCTAGTTAGCAGTGCCACGAATCTATTTTTTTTGTAGGAAATCGCTTATTATATTATTGACAGTATAATTAATGCCCTTTTATGTCCCGTATATAATTAGGGTAAAACAAGATTGCTAACCGCCTTCAGAAAAAGGAGAGGTTCTCAATTAGGTTGTATTTTTTTTTGTGTTTGTTTCCTCGGTACTCCCTTATTTATAAATTAATTTGATAAATTCTATATAAAGGTTTGAAAGGGTATACAATTACCGAGTAGTCCCATGTAAAGCTATATATATAAAGGGTTTTTTTTGGATGGGGATCATCTTTACGTACCATGACCCCTCCGTGGCTCGGACAGCACGTTTAGCCGTTGTGCCCAGCGCTTATTCGTGGATCTTTGATAGTGGTTACGGATCGTCAGAAGCCCGAAAGTCTGACAACCGGTCTAACCAATAGGTACCCAGTAACTGGATGGTAGAGGTCAGATAGGCAGTGTCTCCATATTAAATACTAGTATTCAGCTGCATCCGGTTAGACTGGCAGCTGACCCGAACATAGTTGGAAAAAGGCTAGGCAGATAATGATGACAGATGATTCAGATTTATATTAAGTAGAGTTATTTATAGAAACTGTGTAAGATGTAAAAGGTTTTAATTGTATTTATTTATTGGTTTATTTGTTCTTCCGCAGCCGCTGACGATCATAATCTTGATCATAGCAGCAGCAGCCGGCGTCGGCATCGACAACACTGGTGAAGCTATATCAGGCCTGGTCCTCTTCTACATATTCCTGACCACAGCCATGGTCTTCGGAGTCATATCCTCGTACTTTGTCGATTTGTATCCGACGTCTTACAGGTAAGCTAGTATTCATTTCATTATACAGGGTAGCAAAGACATTTTATTTGGAGGTCACCATAAAAAAATAACTAAATTAAATATTAAGAACGTTCATCCTGCGCGGGCAGGCAACATCGCATTTCAAGTGGTTTTGTGGTGATTATCTTACTAAGTTTAAATCAAAGTACCATTATTTTTCAGCCAAGCACTAGATCGTTGGTTGTAAGTCTATGTTATTTTTTTACAAGTGATTTGGTATTTACTTCTAAAAATTGACAATAATTGTCTATGTGCAGTACTTGTGTGTCTGAAATGTTTTATTTAAAAGTAAATATAAAAAATAATTATAAATACCAACGATCTAGTGCTTGGCTGAAAAAATATAGTACTTTGATAGATATAATCACGAAAAAGTACTAGAAATGCGACGTTGCCAGCCCGCGCAGGATAAACCTTCTTAAGTAGGTACCTACGTTGATAAAAGAATGACAGCACGATATCTTTTTTTAATTTTACGTCCGCACATGCGAAAATGTGCCTCACTTAATTATTCAAAGGTATTCGATTACTTTTTATATGATGGTGATATTTTATAACCAGAATGCTAATCTATTTTTGTTGTTTTTACTAAGCAGCCAGTTGGCAACACCATAAACAATCCTAAATCTAATCTTGTAATTGAATATTGATGTAACCCCACTAAACAAATAAAGCAGGTGATGTCATAGGCGACAACACATATACATACATATAAACAGCCATTCTCATACACACAGCTAAAATAGTGAATAAATAAGTATCCAGAAAGCATGCTTCATAATGGTGAAATCATCAGCAATTTCAAAGCTATAAAGCGAAGATTCGTTTCCAAATCACTGAGGTTGTTCTTGCCCCGTTTGCAAACCCAAAGGGCCGATGTAATGCCAATTTGGTAAAGTGGGCATACGTGGACAAACGGCTGATGGATGCAGATATGGAACTGCATCTCACCAGATTTCCTGCCTTCTGTGCCCCAAAACCTACGTCAAAGCGACATCTACGCTGCCACCGACAACGCGGTGGATGTGGTGATGTATGATAGGGCCAGTATTACAGTGCCATCCACACGAATAAGAAGATAGCAATAAAAAATATTAAAACGATGACATTAAAAAGTAATTTTAGGGCAAAGTCAAACCTTGACCCGCTAGCTAGTAACCATGAAGCGGGTCGTTGACCTGGTGACCTTAGCACATAGTTTGATAACGTTTCTTGTTTCCAGGGGTATGATCGCCTGTCTCGGCATGATGGTGGCTCGGCTGAGTGCGTTCGCGGGCACCAACATCCTAAGCGGTGCCATGACAGACCACTGCTCAGTGGCACTGTATTCAGGAGCTGGTGTGGTACTCAGTAAGTATACTCATTGGACTTAGTATTGCCTTCATGATGCAAGGATAAGCAAGTCAGCGTGAAAAACTCGTTGATTATTCTGGGTGAGCCAGACGTATAGTGGCTCTGTAGATACGTTGTGCACCAAAAACCGAACTCGTAGCCAAATTCTGGACTGTCTCCGTTTAGATTGGCATCGACCCGCTAAGAAGTGGTAGTCCAGTGATAAAAGCCTAATCACAAGTTGTAAACTCCCTCTCGAAGAGAGGAGGCCTGTGTCCCAGCAGTGGGAAAATTATAGGGTGATTATGCTACGCTATAAGAAGGAGAAGAAGTAGACTCAGTAGGACAAAATGGACCAATGACCTGAAGGCCTAGACAAAGTGATTTTCTATCACCGATAACAATGATGGATAATTCAAAAATGTATATGATTGACATAAGCTACTGGCGAATGTCGTTGTAGAAATACGAAACTCTTTGAAAGCGATTGCCTCTCATCTAAACCCTCTGGCCCAACAATTTTATAATATCAATCATTTCCATAATACATTTAATTTCACAATAATCACCACCAATGGCAAACGGATTGGTACAAAGCAGATTACTGATAATCTGGTACTTATTTAGCTAAAACGAGGATTTTTTCGAGATATTCCTAAACGACGACTGCCTCGTTGGTCTAGTAGTCACAAGCGCTTACTGCTGAGCATGAGGTCCTAGGTTCGATTCCCAGGTCGGGCAAAGTGCTAGTGGGTTTTTCTATCAGATTTCTCAATACTTAGCAGACCGGATTCTCGATTTATGCCCGATTTTTGACAATAGGCTCGCCCCCAATTACATGGGACTTAAACATAACTGGCAACATGTGGATGTACTATAAATACACCTCTGCCTAAAGCTTCGGGGTTTACAGGCGTGATGTAATGTTATTTTATGCCTATAAATGCTTCTTGTATCGTGGTAATTGGTCTGTAGACTCAGATAGGCAGTTGCCACATGTAAAATATTGGTATTCTGCCACATCCGGTACGACAGGATTTCGAATCCAAGTTAGTTGGGAAAAAGCTAAGCAGATAATGATGTAACCTGCGCTTTACAACGGTATTCCTCGATCGCGTGGTTATATTGGGATAAAAAGTATCCTATTTCCTAAATTATATTACGGTCTATGTATGTGCCTATCATCTAAACCCTTTAGTAGTTTTAGCGTGAAGGCGTAACAAACAAACATTCATTAAATAAAATATTTTATCTTTATAATTAATTCCTTTAGAAAAATGTTTGCACAAGTAAAAAAACAACTTCTACCAGGCTACCTTGGGTACCTACGATATACGTTTTTAGTTATATTGTGAAGAGAGAGACAAAACAAATGCAATATAATAGAAGGACGGAACGAAATAAATTTGCGCCTGCCACGATTTTCTCTGCATCACTCTAAGGCGGACTTTTAGAAAATGCCTATGGCCTAGTCCTAGGCCTTAGTCCGCCTTTGTACTAGTGCATAAAGTTATAATAAAAAAATACATAAAATACTCCGTCATGAGAGAAACAACAACGTAGATTGAGAAAAACGAATCCAACAAAATCACAGTGGGATGATTCTGCTATTTAAACTATTTTCAGTAACAAGTTTTTATTCACAATTTTCAGGTGGCGCCGTGGCAGCATTTTTCTTACCTTCAGACAGTTCTATACCCTCTTGATAGCAATCATTAGTCTTCCACAAATTACTTGTACGTACTTAGTGCTAAAATATAACAAAATGAAGATAAAAAAGTGTTTTAATTTGACCACGCAACAATTTGATCAAACGCATTGTTTACATTTATAAGAAATTTAAAATAAAGATTTGATTTACTTTTCCTTTATTTCATTATATATATATAATCATGTACAAAATATTTTCAAATATTATAATATTAAAACACAAAAAAATAGTAGGCCCCAGTATCGGGTCCAAGCTACCAGCGGTCAGGGATCCAGGGGGAGGAACCTAACAATGCGAGCCGTGTCCAGAACCACTGTTTTCTGAATCAAACTTTTATCCAGCTGCCCAACGAAAGCCCCCTGAGGTCGAAGCTCTTGGCTATTAAGCCATTGGCTGTTACGACTAAGTATCGGCTCAGTTATCGCTGAGTCCACAATCTACATAATTATCGACAATCTCGCGAGCCAAGTCAAGAACTTTGATTTGTTTGAAAAAAAAAAGTTATTTTGGTTTATTATTTTGTTTTTGAACCATGCAACTTATCTATTAATTAAAATATTTTTTAAGTAATTACCACTACTCATCATTTCAAATTAAGAACACAAACTTATAATTTACCTTTTCATAATTAAAATAACTAAGATAGGTATAATATTATGTATTTAGCTAATATTATGTATGTACTTAGGTTGAACTTCTATAGTAAAGGATATACCTAAGCAAGATCAAGCATCTTATTTATTGCTTTACGCAAAACAATTGAATGATCGATAACCTTATTAGCTTAAAATGTCATTTTGGAACAACATTGTAGACAAAAGCCCGTGACACTCTACTTGCTACTAAATCGCGATATATTGCGAACGCAAAATGAACAAGAGAAATCGCACAAAAAACTATTACAAAGGGTATTTCATCAGAAACCTGCTGCGAATGGACACTTCGATGAGAGGTAACAAAAATAATAAAGAAACACTAGGTAACATAAAATTATTAATGTCCTCACTAAAAATAAAGTATCTCGGTAGTGACTTCATATAATATGAGGGATTGCAGAAACCCAACGGTTTTTCCCCGCACTCTCAGATGTTGATTAACGTAGGTAAAAGTGTAGGTATTCAACATAATTATTTTATGCACAAAATATTCCAAACAAAAAGAACTTTTTAAAACAACTAAAAAAAAACTTTTGGCATGCTCATTATTAGTGTTACCGACGGCAAAACTAATTTTGAATTTCAAATTATTTCTCGAAAGTACGATGAATAACAAAGATACGGTAGGTATGGTTGCGGTTGTAGCCGAAAACGTCCCATATCTCACCAATTATTCACTATTACGAGTATAGCAAAGTCACAAAAATCTCAAAGTCATAAAACTCTTCATCCGATCTAACTAACCTGTATTGTCCCACCAAACCTCTTCCTTCCCCGCACAATTCTGTCTGTTGCTAGTGCTGGCCATTTCTTTCGTTAGAAGTCAAGCTCGTCCTGCCGTCTTCGTCTCGGTCTGCCGTGATCTATTCGATGGGACTCACTCGGTGGTTCATTTAGCCCAATTCTCATCTGACACCGGTCCGTTTTTCGATCCACCAGGATACTACGCTGCATGGGTCGCTATCGCTAGTAAACTTCGAGCTTGGGCCTCTGTCCAGCGGAGATCCAAGTTCGAAGTGTTTGAGCACCATTTGTGAGAATACACATAGGTACTCGTATTCATAGTTCTCTGTTTGAGAAATAGTGGCAGATCTCCTTTTAAGTTCTTTTCTTATCTTTTATTCATTTTTCACACCTGGGTTACATGTATTGGGCGTGTCCACCCAATTTTTCCATAAAATCACTACACCGTTTTTTAGCGGTGTACATTATCGGTGTGTGTCATCGGGACAGACGGACAGACGCAATAACGATATTTTTTATTTTTATTAATGGTATATCCAGAACTGTCATAACTACGGCTACGAAACCTTAACAGTAACAATTAAAGACGATCACACATAGCGCACACTATGTGACATGCGATTGTGACAGTTCGGTGACGACGGCAGCAGCAACATGCTGGGGCCGAACATTTTCATATATTTTGTCAAAGTTCCGCATAATTGGCGTCGAGTTGCAGAGTCGAAATGAGAGGCTAGCGGAGTTGCAACTAGAGGCTCCATATTCTCTCATAATATGAACAACACGACCGTCTCTCTCGAATACTCAAAGAAAATGACCGTTTCCTCACGATTAGCAATGGGCGTTTAATCAACGAACTAGTTGAATCAACCGTTGATCTCCTGTCAACGTATTAATGTTAACTGTTTATGAATCAACTAGTAGAATTTGTCTACGACGTTTATGAATATAACTCGTTTAATAATCAACTAAGCTAAATTTGCAAACATACTAACGAACTGAGCAAAAAAACTTACGTTGAAAATACCATCATAGATTCCGAGCGACGGTCATGTCGTAGAATTTGAACTCTAAGTAACGTCCACAAAAGTTTATTGTTGAAATATCTCTTTTAAGAAAAGTATACCAACATAAGAATAGTAAAACGTCGCAGCGTTGAATAAAAACCGTTCAACGAGTGAACGGTTTACGTTGCAAGTCGACATTAGTTTAAAAAAAAAGAAAAAGTTTATTTTTCACTTTTAGTGGTTCACATGTGCTTACCCCTTCACAGCGTATCGGCGTCATGTTATGTTATGAACTGGTGTAAGCAATAAACATACATGAGATTTCAGCAATCCCAGTCCATTTGCTACCATTTATTGAGGAGTTCCGTTACCTATCTCCAAAGTTCTTCATCAGATCTTCACCAAATTGAAATGAGACCACTCCGTGAAAGTACTCTTCCAAAAAATACCTGAATCGCTTCGTGTGCCTTAAAATTTGAAGACTTCTCTCTATTTCTCCAGGATCCCATCATCAGATCCTCGCTTGATGATCATGGGACCACCTGGGAAATATACCCTTTCAAACAAAAAAAATAAATCCAAATCGGTCCAGCCATCTTCGAGTAATCGGGGAACATACATAAAAAAAAGAAAAAAGGTTCCGACGAATTGAGAACCTCCTCCTTTTTGAAGTCGGTTAATGATAAAAATTTACTAGTTTCTGATTTATTCCTTTGTATTCACCCAACTACCTATCTAGATGCCAAATTTTAACTTTCTATGTCATCTTGAACTGGGTTAGAGTTTTGGTCAGTCAGTGATAAAAATGTCGATTTTTGGACGTTAATATTTAAATAACCATTTGATTTGAGGTGTGTCCACCGATCCCCACCCCGCTGCTCTAAGGCCGCCGCCAATATGAGCCAAAGGACATGTTTTTTAATGGGCTTAAAATATTATTATTTTTGAACAGCTCTCATGTGTGGTTTTTATGATAGGGAAAATTATTCAGGATGGCCTTATAAAAACAAAAAAATATTAAAAGCACCATTATTTAATAAATAAATATTTTATATCCAGATATTTTTTATATCTTTATATTATTAGTAGAGATAGATAATATTTCTTAAAGCATATTATGCGCCTTAATGTTATTTAATATATTTTAAAACAATATTAGACGGGTTTAAAATAAATCCAACGAATTATCTCTATAATTTGTATGTATGGCATTGTTTCCTTTGCCTCTTAATGGAATCTATGAAAACATTATCTGTGTCAGTATCAGTAAGATTGTCAGTGTCACACTTGTCAGATGTCATGTCCCTTGTCATAATACTCTTTTATTTAATCACCATTTTTCCTTAGCCTAAGAATATTTAAGTTTATTGTATTTGTAATTTCTACTTGATATTTGTGAAAAACCACAGATGCAAACGAATTTGATACTTGATTGACGTTCACATTTCACAATGACAATAATGACATCCAACCGAAAAGTGTTGCCAAAGTCAATAATTACTGTGGGTTGCAATTGATTTTTTAAATTAGGTATAATTATTTAAAAATATAATAACTAAGGAAAGGTGCTTTAATTTTTTTTATAAAAAATACGTACAGGTTCCTTAATTTATGTACTTTCCTAAAAACATAATCTCTTCCCTGTTCATAGCAGCTTCGAATAAAAGCCCAGCCTCCATACAAAAATCAAACATGTCCTTTGACATGTTTATGTAAAATAGTTTTTGAGTTATGAGGGGGTCAAAAGTGGCTCCAAATGGTTCGTGTAATATTACACACGGTGCTGCTCGCCAGTTCTGTTGGCATGAACTTGGCATGACACGCAGCCGAAAAAAACGTAAACAGAACTTACAATTTAAATAAAAGCATCCAGGCATAAAGGGTGTTCCCGCTTACATATGCAATTCTGCATTATGTAAATATAGCTATAACTTGAAGTAACAAAAGTTAAACTAGGACCTTTGGAATATAAATTAATAAAAAGTTATCACAATTAGCAATAACAAAACCTTGGTCAGCAAGTCGACCACCACAAGCAGCACCCGTTCACGAGCAAAACGCAAAGATCAGCCACTACCCCTCTCGCCATATTTGAGGGAAGGAGGCAACCCGACCCCCGACGCTACCGCAAGCAGTGACATCTAAGGGCCTGTGCACACCACGTTTTTTAAACGCGCCGTTGACGCGCGTTTGTAACGATACAGACATGATACGCACGCGAGTCAGACGCAGCCTGTAGACCTTGGCACACCTGTATAAATTCAAACACGCGTTTGAATCGATGCAAACGCGCGTGTGTATCGATACAAACGCGCTGGCATATTGCGTTTTTAAGCAGAACCTCGTCAAAAGTAGCAAGATGGCGTCAATCGAGACAGCATTGATTGCAAGCGCTTTGTTATTTTTTTTTTTAAAGGAAGAAATAAAATTACCGACGTTTGCGGGTACACCCAGTTACAAGCGAGAGAAGATTGTGTGGACATTATACAACAACGTTTAGAAAATTAATAGGACATGAAAAAAAATCGCAAATTGCTATCGAATGTCGTATTCATCATTTCAAGAACTTCTTGCGATTCTTATACCGTAATTAACTTGCCAAAATACAGTGCTAAGATCATGTATATCAGCAAGAGAAAGAACGTTTACTTATAACAATAAGGTAAGAGAGGCATCATGTCAATTTATTCATATAGTTTTATTTTTAGCAATGCTTATAGAATTAACAAAGTTTTGGTAATATGTATAATCGATATACAAGGAGAAATTTTAATGAGAGCAAATATTTTGATGCTGTGTATGTTGAAGTTGATCTTAGATTTATAAATTAAACAAAACGGTCTGCTAATAAGCCTACTATGGGTGAGTTAAAAAATAGTTTATCGTTTGATGACCTATGTTTATTTTGGAAAGTTTCACCCATAGTGCACCGTCAAAATATAGCAAAACTAAAATGTTACCATTAGGTAAATTATCAAATCAACCATTATTGCTTAATTATTATTTTTTAAATTGGAAAAAAAATATGAATGTTTCATTCAATCGTTCTTCCTGAAGTACTTGCTTGTTTAACTGTATTTGTTTGTTGATAATATAGAACCTATATCTGAGAATGGAGTACCTGTGCCATTTACATTTGTTGGGGATGAAGGCTTAGCGTTAACTGAACATTTACAAATACCATACCCTGGAAAGTTTTTACCGCGAGAAAAGAGAATATTATCTTTTGACACGAGCAAGAAGTTTTATTGTATGTACATTTTGCTTGCTGAGTAATAAATTTAAAATATTTAATCGACCACTGAACGTAAGCGTAGACTTCAGTGTGGATATTGTTAAAGCTTGTTGTGTATTACATAATTTTATACGCAAGCGTGACGGTTATAAATTTAGTCGTACTTTGAGCATTGCTGGATTAGAAGATCGGCCTACTGGAAGAAGATTGATTTCGATTGGTAGACGATCTCAATTAAGCGAAACTGCAATCCGAAAAATATGTACTGATTATTATAATAGCGAAGAAGGTGCAATGCCATGGCAAGATTCAAATTTTTTAAATCTTATCATAGTACTAAAAATACTATATATTGTGTATTAAAAAGTGGATCCTATGTCTTACGATATATTCGCTCCTCGTTTTTTGAGTACGTTTCAATGTTAATTTTCACTTTGACCGAGACCTTCGGGACCCTGTAACTTTTATTCCTTTATTCTAAACCCTTACAAACCATATTTTTAGATTCCTTATGTCCTAACGGTTAGAACCTAACCTATCTAACAAAATAACAATAATTACCGTAACACATAAAACAAAAATGTTCTTGGCAAAAAACTGGAGGTAAACAAACTTTTTCTTACAATTAAATGTACATTTTTCGATAAAACAAAAATACGGGAATATTTACATGCTTGTTTTTGTTAGGGATATTGGTTTTACATATGTACCTTTCATGTATGTACGTTTTTCGATTTACGTAATTTTCAAAGTAAAAGTTTTGTCGATCCATACGAGTACAAGATGTTTGTTTCGTGACCTATTCTGGGCTGGGATTCGTTGCCGTCGCTATAAGATGGGATTCATCGCCGACACTGACTGCTATTAGCAATCGGTGTCCAGGGTGTGACCCTATCACATTAATTATCATTACAACTAATAATAGGACGGTATAATATTAGCTAGATTTCTAATCGGTGCAGTATTTTTGATAGGTGTCAAATAAAATAAAATCATGCTTATGAACGAATACAGCGAAGGAACAATTATATCAATGGTAAAAGCAATATTAATTGGCCTCCTATTATTTAATTACATTTTCTCAATTATTACGATATATTATGTAAAAAGGTTGCATAAATAAGCATTTCAACAGTACGATAAATCTTTTGAATAACATACCAGAAAGTTTTTTCCTCAAAATTCTCACAAAATGGACTACATATTTTTGTTCCTAGTCATTTTTCTTTAACACTTTATTTGAATAATCCGGCAATTATGAATTCCACAAAAAGGGCCGATTTAGAATTTCAGTTATAAAGTTTTCTGCGCCGAAAGGCTCCAATTTTTGTGTTCCAAAGACGTACGGTACACCAAATTGATCGATTGCAACTAGCGTAGATTCACACCTCTCTCGTTGCGGGGAAAACCCCGCCCGTAGGGAAGGCGCGCGCGCCAGCGACGCACCGGTGTCGCGCGTTTGAATCGACACAAACGCGATGCTAACGCGCGACAACAAACTGCTCTGTAGAATAAAAGCGCGCCGTCGGCGCACGTTTCTAAAACGCGCGTCAACTGCGCGTTTATAAAACGTGGTGTGCACAGGCCCTAAGGGAGCATGACAAACTTGCTGCCGGTTAAACTAGCAAGAATAATATGAATTGTCGAGGTCGCCAGCTAATTACATATTGCAAAAAAACATTGTAATAAGTAGATTAAGTCAAAAATAAATGAAAATCAACTAAACAATTATGTGAACAAATAAAATAAACAGCCAAATAAAATAAACAATTACATGAACTAATATAATTATATAACCTGTCGTAGGTAAGCTAATTCTGGTGAAAGAACACTAACATTGTCAAAGTCAAAGTAAAAGTCAAAGCATTTATTTCAAATAGGCACTTAAAAGGCACTTTTGAACGTCAACATTTACATTAAAATAGAATTAATTCTAGTCGCCCCTTCCAAAATGTAGTTTCGTATGGAGAAGAATGGGCAAGAAACTCCACCGTTACTCTTTTAAAATGTTCCAAGTACAATATTTACATTCATTACATGTTTATGTGTGAAAACGATGCACCCAGAATCAAATTAAAGCAATACAGACAAATTAATTCTGTGATAGATACATGGTGTTCACACATTTACAAACATTGTAAAAGTAAGTATAGGTACGATTTTCCTACAATATTAACAAGTAATGAGTCAGTGTGTGAGTTAAAGTAATCACTGAGTGTAAATCAATGTCATAAATATAATTAATTATACAATTCAATTAGCAACCAGTTTGATTTTGTCTAGACTCTAGATTGTCCTATGGAGCAGGACCAGCATGTTTCCAAGCATTCTTGTCTTGAGTTAATCACAGCGACCAACAATTCTTATCGTTTAGATAGTCGTTGATAGAATAGTATGGCTTTGAACAAAGGGTGGATTTTACTTTAGCTTTAAACGCATTAAAATGCAAATCTAGCAAGGAAGAGGGAAGCTTGTTATAAAAGGTTATACCAAGACCAACAAATGAGTTATGAACCTTATGAAGCTGGTGAAAGGGAACACGTAGTTTGTCCTTATTTCTAGTATTAATATTATGAATATCACTGTTTTAGTGTACAAGTGTATATTTTGCCTAATAATAGGTCTTTACCTATGAAATTGCCGTTTTGTATGAAAAAATTTAAACGAATTTTTTTCATGTATTTTTTATTTGTATTAATCGAAGTAATCACCCATGCAATCAATGCATCTTTGCCATCGCAGTGGCAGTTTATTGATGCCCTTCTTAAAGAAATCAGCTGGACGGGAGGCAACAAATTCTTCAAAGGCATTTTGTACTGCCTCTCGGGTATTGAATTTTTTTCCCGCCAAGAAGTTATCCAAATTCTGGAAAAAGTAGTAGTCTGTAGGCGCAAGGTCTGGTGAGTAGGGCGGATGACGGAGAGCTTCCAACCCCAGTTCTTGCAACTTGGAGACCGTCTGCTGTGCAGTATGAGGTCGCGCGTTGTCGTGCAGGAGCAGCGGAGACGAGCGATTGACCAATGCTAGTTGGAGATGTGCCAGCTTCTCCATCATTGTGTTCAGTTCTTCACAGTACACATCTGCAGTAAATGCTCACCCCGTTTGGTAAGAAGCTGTGATGAATCACACCGGCGCTAGACCACCAAACAGTGACCATCACTTTTCTAGGGGTAAGTTTTCGTTTAGGGCATTGTTTAGGTGCTGAACCAGAATCCAACCAACTTGCTGAGCGCTTGCGGTTATCAAACAGAATCCATTTTTCATCGCAGGTAACAATGCGGTTCAAAATTCCTTCATTTGTGTGTCTGTTGAGCAGTGCAAGGCACGTCTCGACGCGTACTTCGCGCTGACGATCATTGAGTTCGTGGGGCACCCATTTGTCAAGCTTTTTTACCTTGCCAATTTGACGCAAATGGACCAATATTGTTTTGACGCTAACGTCGAAAGCTGCTGCTAATTCAGCCGTAGATTGTGTATCATCAGCTTCCACAATCGCCTTTAATTCGTCATTGTCGACCAAAGTCTTCGGACGACCGCGAGGTTCATTTTTCAGGTCGAAATTTCCAGAACGGAAGCGAGCAAACCAATAACAGGTGGTGCGTTGGTTTGTAGTGTTAGCTCCGTAAACGTCGTTGATGTTGTGTGCCGCTTGTGCCGCGTTGCTGCCACGACGGTACTCATATTCCATAATTACTCGAATTTTTAACGTATCCATGATGACGAAAAAGATTGAAATGCGATGAAAATGTAACACTAATCAATAAACAAATGACTACTTTTGGAAAAAAAAATCCATGTTTTTAAAATAAAATTAATTTGAAATTAGAATTCTTACCCAAACAAAAATTATTTTGATTTGAAATGGCCAGTACTGCAAAACGGCAATTTCATAGGTAAAGACCTAATATATAAGATGTTGACGAAGATCAATTGCGATGCCACCGTGAGAAACACAAAATACTATTAAAAACTAGCACCTAGTTGGTAAATTGCTCGAACAGCTCGTTTTTGAAGAACAAAAATATTTTGAATGGCAGCGGGTTTGCCCCACAGCAGAATGCCGTAGGACATAACGCAACAAAAATAACTAAAATAAACTAACCGAGCTGTATCAACGTCAGTGTATTGTTTTACTTTCCTGACGGCGTAGGCGGCCGAACTGAGCCTTCCCCGTAGGCTTGATATAATGTAATCCCTACTGAAGTTTGGCATCCAGAAAAACTGCTGAATCTACAGTTTCAAGCGCTTCATTATCTACGCGGGCGAAGCTGCGGGCACCTCTAATCTTGAATATAATCATCTAATGCGTAGAGGATTATTATTTTATTATAATACAGGTACCTAGTTATTTATAATAAATAATAGAGAAGTCAAAACTTTTAAAATATTCAATGGAATATTTTGGAAAAACCGGCCCAGGTGCTAGTCGGAATCGCACACGAAGGGTTCCAAACCACAAGGAAACAAACGCCGAATAAAACACGTTTCTTGTACGGAGACCCACTTAAAAAATTACTTTGTTTTATTTTTATTATTTGTGGTTAAAGCGGCAAAAGATACAAACTGTTATTTCAACTGTCTGTCTACCTAAACTATTACGGCTCATGAGATGTAGTCCCTTACAGATCGACAAACGAATGGAAGGACGGACAGCGGGGGCTTAGTAATAGGGTCAAGTGTGCCAACCTTTTGGGCACAGAACCCTGAAAAAATAATTGCTACGACGTGTGGGAACCATTCTGATGCCGGATATACTTAAAGTTCATACAATTTTTGTCCGTTTGTCGGTTTGTCTGGATGTATGTTCTATGCTGGATGAAATATTTCTAGGCTATATATTATCATGATTTTTTGCTATGGGGGATTAGTTGTATTACGGTAAGTCCGTATTATTCACCATGACGAGAAAAAATGTTATAATATTCAGACTAGCTTTTGCCCGTGGCTTCACCTGCGTGGATGTAGGGAAGTATCCCACACGGGAACGTACTACCGTGATTAAAAGTACTCTATGTATTAATCCCGGTTAAAAACTATACGTGTGCTAAATTTCAAACAAATCCGTTCAGACGTTTTTTTACACACATACATCCAGACAAACTGACAATAATTCTTACTTTTTAACCGACTTCAAAAAGAAGGAGGTTATCCTTTCGTCGGAACCTTTTTTTTATGTATGTTCCCCGATTACTCGAAGATGGCTAGACCGATTTCGATTATTATTTTTTTGTTTGAAAGGGTATACATCCCAGGTGGTCCCATGATCTTCAAGTCAGGATCTGATGATGGGATCCTGGAGAAATTGAGATAACTCTTCAAATTTAATAGGCACACTTGAAGCCATTTGGGTATTTTTTGGAAGAGTACTTTCTCGGAGTGGTCCCATTTCAATTAAGTGAAGATCTGATGAAGAACTTCGGAAATAGGCAACGGAATTCCTCAATAAATGATAGCAAATGGACTGGGATTGCTGAAATGTCATGTCTGTCTATTGTTTACACCAGTTCATAACATAACATCACGCCGGTACGCTGTGAAGGGGTAAGCACATGTGAAGCACTAAAAACTTTTTCCAAAAAAAAACAACCGACTTCCACAAAAACACTACAAAGTGAAAAATAACTTTAATTTCGGAAGTCGGTGTCTTTGGAGCTGTATTTGAATTTTTTGTCACCGCCTTCCGAAATTAAAGTTATTTTTCACTTTGTAGTGTTTTTGTGGAAGTCGGTTGTTTTTTTTTGGAAAAAGTTTTTATTTTTCACTTTTTAGTGGTTCACATGAGCTTACCCCTTCACAGCATACCGGCGTGATGTTATGTTATGAACTGGTGTAAGCAATAGACAGACATGAGATTTCAGCAATCCCAGTCCATTTGCTATCATTTATTGAGGAGTTCCGTTGCCTATCTCCAAAGTTCTTCATCAGATCTTCACCAAATTGAAATGAGACCACTACGAGAAAGTACTCTTCCAAAAAATACCTAAATCGCTTCGTGTGCCTATAAAATTTGAAGAGTTCTCTCTATTTCTCCAGGATCCCATCATCAGATCCTGACTTGATGATCATGGGACCATCTGGAAAGTATACCCTTTCAAACAAAAAAAACAAAATCCAAATCGGTCCAGCCATCTTCGAGTAATCGGGGAACATACATAAAAAAAAAAAAAAAAAAAAAAAAAAAAAAAAAGGTCCCGACGAATTGATAACCTCCTCCTTTTTGAAGTCGGTTAAAAAGTGAAAAATAAAAACTTTTTCCAAAAAAAAATGAAATTGAAAGCATGAAATTTCAGCAATCCCAGTCCAATTGCTATCTATCATTTGTTTTGTTGTCATAACCAAAAGTCAGGTCTATTTTTTTTTACTGTTAGGATTTTAGGGGAACTCTTCAACCTATCAGCCCGATGTCAGGGGGTAAGCAGCAAGCACGCGTCTTGTCAAGTTACAGCAATATAGAAGGTGTTATATATCGGTGTAACTCTCGTCTCGGATCAGTGTGTTTGGCAGCTGTAGGTGATATAGTAGCGCGATGCTGCGCGAGTTGCGTAAGGTTGTCCGAAGACCGACGTCTAAGGTGGTTGCTCAATAGGACTGTGCGGTTATTGGTGTCTGTGTTTTTAACATAATAATATTGTTGTTTTTAAGGTAGGTCTATATTTATTTATTTACTTTCTTTATTGTATTAATAATAATGTAGTACCATTGTGCTCTTAACTAGGTGATTTCCTGGAAGAAAGGAGAGAGAGGTTACTAAAAATAATTATAACATAACATGACACTTTGTTTCCCTGAAGGGTTGGGCAGAGGTGGTACCTATGATACACCCATATTTTGCCAGTTAAAGTTAAAGTCCCACGTGATAGGGGCCTATTGCCTAGAAACTATTGCCATCAACCGGGCAGAAATCCAAACTACGGGCTGCTACTGACAAATTTCAGATAGATAAATAAGAGTTATTATTTTTAGTTACCTATGAATACAATGAGAAAGGTCCTCTTCTCTTGTTCTGTAAGCTTATTAAGGAAATGTGTCTAGGCGGTACTGACGGTAGCTGGGCATCTAGGCCTATGCCTTAATGCCCAGATGCACATCCTATAATGTGCTCTGATAACAATTGAGGCAACATAGCATTAAATAACTAATGTTTTATTAGCATTAAATCAAAGTGCTTCAAAGTTACATTTCAGAGAGGTTTAGATTTCACATTCCATCCATAATTTTTTTAAAGGGTAACAATGTTTTAAGTATACTGTAAAAATAACTTTCATAGTTACTATGTCCATTTTAATTTTCTCTTTTTACCGCGAATAATATGTTTTCGGAAACCATCGATAGTACCTACACTCAACTTAAAACTTACAAATCATTGTTGATTTGATAACACGGGAATATTATCGAAGTACTGTCAACCTACACAACAAATTGCCTAACCCGAATAATCAGTGATCGTTTGTAACATAATATTTTAGATTTTATGAAGGGGTTTGAGTAAGAAGTTTTATTGAGTTTTTAACATTAAGCAACAGGGAAAACTGTAAAACTATGGGAGAGACCTTTGTCTAACGGTGGGACAGTAAAGGTAACATAACAAAAAAACTAAAGCATAAGCAATAGACAATTTTAAAAAATGTCATCCTATTTTATGTTTTTTTTATTATTTTATATTGTGTAAGTTGCAACTATAAAAGTATTTTTACCTACGGACGTCGAGCAGATGAGATTAATACGCGAATAATTATTGGATTATTGGTGTTGTGAAAAGTGGAATGTGCGAAGTACTTAATTACCCGCAATGTGTAAGTAATGTATTCTACAGTAAAATTGTTTCATAGCGTGCACTAGTAATAATGGCTCGTCCATTAAAGTCACACGTAGCAACATTTACTATCATGAATAGATAATTAACTAGACTAGTGAATTGGGATACTGTTATGTTAGCGTATGTTGTAGGTAAGCACATAAATTAAAAAAAAAACTCGTTCTTAGTAAATTTGTCCCCAAACTAAAAAATCGGAGACATGTAGTATCCACCAACTGGCATTGGGCCCGTGTGGTGGTTTACCACCGAACTGTGTCAAAAAGGAGAAGATGTTACGCATTCGATTAGTTTTTTGTTGGGTAGAGTTTAGGCATATAATAAAAACCCAAGAAGTAATTTAATTCCTTTCCAATCATTGGGGCTCCGTGTGATGCCGGACGTAAAGAATAGCACCATCCCATTTCTTTTCGTGGGTGTCGTAAAATGCGAGTAAGGGTTTTACTAGAGAATGGGCAGCAGCGATCTCTATGCATTTTACAACCATACTGCGATCGCCAACCCGCCTGCCAAGAGTCGTGATTATGGCAAATCCCCTAAAAATTACAAGCACCAAGAAAAACCGGCCCCTAGTACCCGGCGGCCTGCCTACCCGTGGTAGCATGGACCCAGAACAATTGACATTAAAGTTAAATAAAAGAGGTTTTTCCGGTGATTATCAAAAGATTTCACGTGATTGTTTGTAACTGTCTTGTGGCAGCAGGGCCGATATAATTGAACTAGGACGCGAAGTATTCATAAAGGCTTTTTCAAACAGGCGCGAAGCATCACCTCTAAAAGTTTTTATAGATTTTGGTCTACGTGAGTCGCGTCGCTCTGTCGTGTCACGTCCGTTTGCAGGAGCCTTTAAGCAATCAAACAAATCATTTAAGCCATGTTTGAAGAAAATACCGCCGTCTAGGGAATTTCTGTTTGATTAAGTAAGTAGGTAGGCACCTTTTAGTGAATTTATTAAGAATGTTTGCGGAATTCACAAGATCTTTTATGCAATAAAACTATTTTTCTGGCCAAGAAAAGAAAAACCCTAGATCCCAGGTTTCCTATAGAGAAGAGCCGACAAAAAACTCCTCGGTAACTCTTAAAAAAATATTTGGTTGTTACAATGGTTTAAAATTACAGTGTTAATAGGTATGGGAGGACAGTATAGGTCTATGAACAGGTACCAGGTACTTAATAAAATAGAAAAAGGTCTAGAAATCTACAGTCTACAAGGCTTACAACGTTCTCGCATTCACAAAATATAAAAGTATTGAAGATAAATAAAATATAAAAAACCAATTAAAACCAAATGACATTATTCCCATGATAACCACGAATAAAGAATTGAAATTACAATTTAATTAGGAAGGTATACATATCTATAATGAGTAGATTGAGTCAACAAAGTATGTAAAAAAATAAAATTAACATCGTCATTTGAGAGCAGATAATAGGCATTTACTTACATCATCATCATGTGAGCCGAAAGACGTCCACTGCTGGACATAGGCCTCCCTCAGGCTTCTCCACTTCGACCGGTCTTGTGCTTCCTACATCCAGCGGATTCCGCGGTGGGGGGCCTTCCCACTCTACGTCTTTCGGTACGCGATCGCCACTCCAAAACGTTTCGGCCCCATCAGCCATCTGTTCTGCGAGCAATGTGCCCTGCCCACTGCCACTTAAGTTTGGCAATTCTTCCCTACATAGCATATATATAATTTACCTACATAGTTAGCCGTTAATTATGTACAACGTTCTCACATTCAGAAACTATAAAATAATCTACATAAATGAAATACTAGATAAATAAAATATAAACACCAATTTAAACCAAATTATATTATTCCCACGATAACCACTAATAAAGAGTTGAAATTATAATTTAATTAGGTATATGTATGTATAATGTCAAATAATTATAAAATTAACATCGTAATTTGGGAGCAATGAATAGGTATGTACAAAGTTAGCCGTTAATGTGGTACCAGGGAAGCCACATGTGCAGAAGGAACTATTGCGAAACTTCCATATTTAGCTTTTTTGATAAGGATACGTTTGATGTGGGTTTTTGAACTTTCCATTCGTTATAGAAGCGGATACTTTTTATTTTTCCACTGTTTTCTGAGAAATGACTTGCTAGTCTTAGTCAATCTTTTGGGTAGCGCAATTTCATTTTTATTACGTGTTAAATACACGTAATAAAAATGAAATTATGAAAATCGCATCTTATTTTGAAAAGACCTACGTTTTTGCGAACATACAAAATACCTTCTAAGAAATAAAAAGAAGGCAGAATTAGTAACTATAATAATTTCTTTAAACTTGTTTCTAAGAGACTCGCAAGGCCCTATTTCACGTTTTGCGTGGATTGCATTCTTTTGTAAAAGGAAAATTTAATCTACGTCAACTGCCGATCCCCACAGCAGAACGCCGTAAGACATAGGTATTACTGTAGAAATGAGCAAAGTACACTAACTGTGGCTATATCAATCAACTGTTATTTACTGCTTAAGCAGCTGAACTTAATCTACCTGAATGAGCTCTAATATGCCACCCCATTGCAATTTTGAACCTAAAGTAATTCCTAGAACTACATTTTCAACATTTAGTTTTCATTTCTAAAGATCAACCAAACTGTCGTTGACATGTAAGACATCCGTATCTTTTCTATCTATTTAAAACATAAGAGAAGTGCCATCAGCGAATAAAATTATATCCGATAATTGAGACAAGTAAGGAATTAATATAAACTAGAAATAAGAAACAGCCAAGAATATTGAACTTTGAAGCACGCCCATCTTAACTAGAGACCCAGAGGACGTCACCCCGATAACGTTTGCTTTTTGTTGCCTGCCTGTTAGTTAGGTAAGAACAAGATCAGCAGCTTGTCCACGAATTCCGTAGTTGTATAATTTATTGATCTGTGTATTGTGGTCAACGCAGTCAACCGCTTTTGTGAGGTCCCGGAAATTGCCAAAAGCATCTTGGGACTTCTCCCAGGATTACAAAATATGACTGATGTGTTTTACCTCCGGCGTCAGTCGTCGACCTGCCTTTCGTGAAACCAAATTGTCAACTATGTAAAATCCCATTTGAGTTAAAATGTCAATGACATCTGTTTCATAAATTTTGCCCAATTCTGGTAGCTCAGATATAGGTAATATAATGAGAGGGATCACTCAAAATTGGTACTACTTTATTATCAACAAACGTGCGTATCATGCGTACGTATGAATAATCTTTTTTGTTTTTTGCTATCAACCAAGGTGACAACTGGTTGGCCAACGTTTTTACCAGCCCTTTAGTTTTCGGAAAAAGCAAAGGAACCTTCCGTCCCATTTTAAACTTAAAAAGTTTAAACAATTGCCTGAAAATAAGCAAACGGTAAATCGAGTTCCCGATTTCATTCAGGAGAGGGATTGGACGGTCAAAATAAACCTCAGGCAAGCTTACAACCACGTAAATGTGTTACATTATTGTTCTGTTAATTATATACAGGGTGTCCGGTAATTAATGGATATCCTTGAAATGGTTCATGTAGAACTAATGGCCATTCAGAAAAAAAACATTTTTATTTGTATTTAATCTGTAAAAAAATCAAAAAATAAAACAACCGACTTCCGAAAAAACACTACAAAATGAAAAATAACTTTAATTTCAGAAGGCGGTGACAAAAAATTAAAATACATATCCAAAGACACCGACTTCCTAAATTAAAGTTATTTTTCACTTTGTGTAGTGTTTTTTCGGAAGTCGATTGTTTTTTTTTTACAGAATGATTACTAATAAAAATTGTTTTTTCTGAATGGCCATTAGTTCTACCATGAACCATTTCAAGGTTATCCATTAATTACCGGACACCCTGTATGTATTTCATCATCACCATTTCTTAATGTTTTGATTGGCTGTAAGTCTTCCAAAGGAAAAAATAAAACAATGTTTTGGCAATATTTTGGCTCAAAAATTAATTCTGAAACTCACGTGGGTACAGTCAGGTTGGAACTGTTTTTTTATATTTCTATGGGTAGGCAGTTGTAAGGACATCTTTGAAATGAGGCGATTGACCCGGTACTTTGGCTTTAAAACTTATAGAAATTGGGAAACCACGTCGTTTGCTTTATTCTAGCGATAGCTTATTTCTTACTGAATGTGGGAAAGCCAAAAGAGCTACAAGAACTATTTTGACAGAAATTGAGGCTACTCCGGGTAGTTTTCGTTCTGTAGTTGTTTCACGAAGCTGGTTGGACAACGAACCTCTTGATGAGATAATGGCACAAGAATGGAGGTCTGGGGATACTTTCAAAAAACATTACAGGAAGATAAAGGCGCCTGCACAGGGAAGCTTTTTGATTTCTCTTTAACAGCCAGTTAATTAATTACCTCTGATTAAATAGTTTTTTTTTTTTGTGATAGGGATGATCCTACTGCTGTACGTTTGAATTATGAGAATAATAAATACCTATCGATGAATAATAATAAGTTTATACAAAGCTAAGTATTATTACATGAAGATGGTTTCAAGGTTTGGCTTTGTCATGAATTATAAGGTAGGTACTATTTTTAGTCATTTATCTTAACAAATAAACTGTTATTAATTTATAGCAGTGCAATCGTCATTAAATTGGAGTTTATTTGTGTGCTTATTGTCTTTAATAATTTCTTGATGTAATTTATGTCTTTTACAGCAGATTGACGTCCTGTTCACCAGGCGATAACAAACAAAGCCTCAACCTATGTTTATATGACCACGAATAAGGCCGAAGGACTCAATAGCTGCGTTTAACCTTCAACAACACGGTTGTTGTGTCCGGAGACTCTTTCGGGGTCATAATTTTAAATACTGCCTGCTTTCATTCGGCCACAGTTAACGATTTGTCATGCTGCAGTCGCCTGGTGAACGAGGGCGGAAATACGTCATCATAGTATGGCCCAGATGGATATATGTAGTTGAGTACCTATACCTAAAGATATGACACGAAAACTGAAGATGCTAGACTCAAAGTACCTACGTTTCTATGACCCCGAATGAGTCGCCAGACACAACAAACGTTTAGTTTGAAGATAAAACACGATGCTATTACAGTGGTAAAAGAATCCTGATTTTATTGTTTATCGAACTATCCATAATTAGTTTGTTAGTTCTCGTAATTCCATACAAGCAGAACGTGATATTAAAGTTTATATTGGGCGAACACTATCGCAGTAGGTTAAGGTTAGTGAAAGTTGTAGGTATTCGTCCGATCATAAAAATAGTCATATTGTGACCTGCCTGCCCATTTTACGATACACCGTTATTTCATGATTTGACATATCAAGGGTCCATAACGATCGGTAAACGCTCAGCATTGGATGATTTGCCCAGCGAGGCCTGGGCATATCGACCCAGATACGAGTAAAAAACATAACCCTGTCTTTACTGCCTCGCTGTCAGATAATAATTCCTATTCGACCTATTCCTACTCGGGTTATTCCAGAATCCTAAAAGTACTAAATAGCCAAGTAACTACGACCAACTTGCAGGTAGAGGATGGCCACAGTTCTAACCTAACCCATTTGGCCGCGGTTCCATTAGCGGCGTGAAATGCATCTTCTTTGCGATATGGGCAGCTGGGACATTGATAAATAGGTTGTTACGTCGATCCGCCCGACTTTTCGATTAGACGCATCGTCATATAACAAGCCAAATCATGAAATGGCGGCGTACCGTGAAATGGTCAGGCAAATCACAATATGGCCATTTCTACGATCGAACCACGACATATACACCGTGCCATTTTTATCGTGTTACTTTATAAAGGAAGGCGGTTTCTTGAACTACAATAACTTACTTGGTTTATATGGACCCTGATTATTAAGTTTCACGTTTTAGATCGAAAGGCTGATTTTTCAATAATCAAAGAATAAGAACCTATGACAGTTTGACACAATTATGTTCTACACAACAGTCGTCCAACTGCAATATTTATTCCTCAGAGATAATCGAAAAATAGCCTTACATTTTTTTTTTTAGCTTATGAAAGTCATTCGTTTAGAGCCTAATGAAGTTTAACCGTTTTTTCAACTAAGACTTACTTACATCCTTATTTTTTTACATAAGTATAACTATTTGGATACACACCGATATTGTAAAACAATTTTACAGTAACAGCTCACGTGTTTCTGCTCAGTAAATTATTCATTTCACTGTCCAATTGAATTATGTTACCGACTTTTTAAATACATCATCATTTATTTTTATTTGAATATCAAAGTTGAAGGATCTTAGAATCTTAGTTTCGTTAAAAAAGAGTGTGACTCAAAACCTAAGAAACCATTATTTCGCAATAACCGGTTTTTTCGTTGAAATTTTTGATCAATAGCAATGAGATGCTAATTAATACATAGTTATTAAATAGAAAATATTAATCTTTAGTATGCGGTATACCTAAATCAGCTACATTAAGAGGATGTACTAAGGTACCCAGTGATATTCAAAGTTCAGTGTAATATTGTACGTAGATTAAAATAATGATTCGCGACCGAAACACGTGTTTATTTACATAGTCCCCCTTAGGTATTTATAAACGATGCTTAAAGTTAAGTAATGGTTAGCGTCTGTTTAAGCTTACATTTTTAACGTTTAAACATCATTAAACTTTAATCATCGTTCATTAATAAGGGGGATGTAACAAAGTCATTCAATGGGATTAAATGGACTTAGAGGGTGGTATTGATTTTGTTCGAAAGAGTTCCCGGTGCCCTGGCACAGGGAACTGTAGGAAAACGGGTGGGTTTTTAGTCAGTAAAAGTCTGACGCTCCGCCCAGAGCGGGAGAAGTAATATGATGATTTCCCACCCAAAAAAACAAAACAAAAGGTCGGTATTGATGATTATAATTATTATATTTATGTAAAGTCATATTTGTTACAGTCACGAATCATATCAACAAACCTGACACAGAGTGTAAGATTATTTGAATATTGCGCGGGGTACCTTAGCGCATCCACCTTAAATCAACTAATAAATCACTATGAACTTCCTTTATGTTATTAAGCTCATTTATACGAGAAATATATCAATACGATCGGAACTTATCTCGTTACTTTTTGCTTATGATGCTTTGAATTTTCTAGTTTGTTTAATATGTACCTATAAGTTTGTGTGCGGATCCCTTATGTATACGGCTGACCTTGCAAATGCCTTGCAATATTCAAAGTCAAAGTCAAACCGAAGTATTACCTAGATTAACACATAGGATACTTTTTATTCCGGTAAACGTTCCTGCGGGATAATTTCCGACAACCACGCGGGCGAAGCCGCGGGCAACAGCTAGTATTAAATAAATAATTAGTATTTCACGTACTGTTTACACTGACAGAGCGAACTTCTCTTTATTTACAATAATCGCATTTTCGAGGTGAAAGAGTTTGTTCGGTTTAATCAGCGGACTTGCTTGACCCCCAAACTTACATCGGTAGACTATTGTGATGCTTTATCAACTCTCCAGATTTGAATGGGGATTTTTATTTTTGCTAACAGGCCATAAATCATAAATTTATTATAATCCATTTTTTTGTGTACCTTAGTCGTAAAAGATTTATTCATTAAATAACTACTACCTCTGGCAGTCTGTCTGTCCGGTGCGATTTTCTGCAACCCTGATTGAATAGCACGCAATACAATATAATGTTTTATAATACAAATCCACTTATTATATGCCTACTAGGCACATGACTCAATAAATTATCTCAAAAAATGTACTATAATTAATTCTGCTCTTTATATCTACGGATATTATAAGCAAAAGTCGAGACCATATATTAAAATATTATTATTTCATAGAACAGAGTACATACAGGTTCTACTAAACTAGTTTGAAATGGTATGATTTTTTTGTCTTCAAGATAAAAAATAAACATTTCGAAATTCCGATTTCAAGAACAAATGATCATAAACAGACCCTAATTGCGTAACACACGATTAATCATAATCTGTTTAATTTTGTCAGTTCAACAATATTCATTGCTGGGCACGCCACGATAGCGGCGGTTAGTCCCGACTCTTTGAGGAGTGGCTTGAGAGGCGGCATGGCGTCCTTACCTTCCGCCTGACGCGGGTCCTCACCGGACACAGTTGTTTTGGGAGGTTCCTGTTTTGCATAAGGCGGGAGGAAACGCCAGGGTGTTTCCTCTGCGAAGATCGCCCTGAGGACACGGTGGAGGTCTGCCCGGCTTGGGCGGAGCACCACCGTGTCCTCGTGGAGGCGATCGGCGGCGGCGATCTCTCGCGTCCGGCCCTGGTCCAGGCCATGGTACGGAGCGAGAGTGAATGGTTAGCCGTCACCTCCATCTGCGAAGCAGTAATGTTCGTGAAGGCGGCGCACGTGAGGGAGAGGCAGTATATGCGCCCTCACGGCCGTGGCCGCCGCGGGAGACGCCCTGGGCGTCGGGAATCCCAGGCTGATTCCCGGCCACCGTAGGCGCGGGCTTGCGGACGATGAGTAATGGGTAGCCCGCTGTCCGGTAAGGACCAAGCCCGGGTCGACGGCGCGTTGTGCTCCACGCGCGCCTCAAAGATATGTCAGCACCAACTGGTGGGGTCCGCAAGAGCCGATGCCTGCCAGGGGTGCAGGTTGTTCGAAAGAGATACCGCGGCCCCTGGCATACAGGTAACTGAGGGAACGCGGGTGGGTTTTAGTCAGTAAAAGTCTGACACGCCCTCCTGCTCCACCCAGAGCGGGAGAAGTTATTTGATGATTTCCCACCCCAAAAAAAACAATATTCATTGCGTTATTAACGTTGTTGAGCAGACACAATTTACGAACATATGAGGCAATGGATTAGCAATATGTTTCAAAACGAAACGTGGGTTACGCAATTAAGGTGCTGGTTCCGTTTTGCAAAATCATAATCCTTAAATGGAAGATAATTCAACAACGGACTGAAACTTGTTCAGGGAACCTGAATTAGGACAAAAAGAATTCAATATTATAGAAACAGGAATATCTGTTAATAAATTAAAGCATTTTTAGAGAACAAAAACAAATAGAGCTAAAAAAACTATAAAATATTAATATCATGAAAAAGTCTGCCCAAGCCGAGGGCATAATCTTGTCACAAATAAGTTCTTAGCATTACAGTTAGTTTTTTGTACACTTATAAAAAGTTGATATTGTTACACATTTATATTTACCTAGTTTATGTAAAAACCAGTTTTTGTAACCTCAACTCCGATTATTCATAATCCTGAGAGCATCGTGACATAATGACGTGCTTATACCCACTTTAATTGAACCGGGACAGTTCATAGGATATAACGGTTTTATTCGTTTTTCAATTCAATGTGGATGGCATCGAAGGCTAAGGTTAATGACCTGATTGATGATCTGAGTTTAACTGAGTGCGTTGCACTGTCAAAAGGTTTTTTGAACCTTTTTAAATAGTCTCTCAGGGCAAAGTCTGTAACTTTGCCCTGAGGGACCATTTAGTTACAGAAGCGATGTTTTCATTTAGCAATATCAGCTTATAATTTTGCTACTGCTGGGACATAGGCGTCCTCTAGGAGAGAGGGAGTCGGCCGTAATCCACCACGCCTAATCCCACCATCTACCATCCCAGTGCGGGTTGTTAAATGTCAGACGTCTTCGAATGTTTGCTTCTAAGATATGACACTATTTTTTTCTTTACCGATATTTTCCTCACAATGTTTTCCATCACCATTTTGAGAGTAGTGCACCCTAATTGCGTAATGCACGATCAATCATAATCTGAATCATTTTAAAACAGATTGCTAATACATTGCTTCATATGTTCAAAACATGTGTCTGCTCAACAACGTAAATAACGCTATGAATATTGTTGAACTGTCAAAATGAAACAGATTATGGTTGATCGTGTGTTACACAATTAGGGTGCTGGTCTGGTCTGCACCTTCAACCTTTACGAACTCGTCAGTCACGGCCGTTTCCATTGAGCCACGTCCTCTACTCCATATGTTTTCATTTACCACAAGAAACCGTCTCCACGATATCATACAAGAAATTGTCTGCGACAGTTCAAAAGTAAATGCTTTCAGTTCAGTTTGTGTTCGATCATTTTTTACGAAATATTCTTTAATAATAACTTTTATTTAAAACAGTGGTGCCGATTCTGTTGTTACAAAATTCTCTAAACTAAACTAAAAATCACCAAAATTTTGTTTAGTCCTGTCAAACGACGATTTCCCATTCTGAAATTGACTAAAGTGACACAACTTAACTATATTTTAGTTTGACAGCACTAAGATTGCACTGCATTATTAATTTAGTGAAGATGGTAATTTTGCTAATCTGAGTTTGCCGTTTTTCACCAAAAAATTTGACTATATTAATTTTTCTAACTAAATCTGACTAATTTTAATCGCGATTAAAAAAGTGTGGAATAAAACTAGTGGTCATGAATTAAAATTCACACCAACACTTCGACTTCAGATGCAAAAACAGTACTGTATCTTTTTTTTTTTTCGTTTGCCTATATCTCGAAAATGGTGTGTCCTATCGCAAAAATGATGATAATTTCGACCCCCTTTAATAAACGCGAAAGCCCCATAATCTCAACATGTAGGTAATATTTTTTTTTTTCATACAATTGTGAAAAAATCATTGTGTGAGAAGCGTTTTGTCGACGGAAGACTAGACAAAAATTACGTTTCCGTGTAGACAGTTGGCAGTTTTTCACCAAGAAATTTAGACAAGCGATTTCTATTCTACAGAAGAGTAGAAATAGAAAGCGTCATGCTAAGCCTGCAAGAGTCGCGATTGTCAAATTCGATTTTAGTTATGTCAAAATTTTGTTTTAATTATGTCAAAAGTTTAGAGATTTTATTTTGCAGAATAGCTTCAAGATTCTCATAGTCAAAAGTAAGGAATTTTAGTGATAGTTTAGTTAGTTTAATTCGGTGTACAACAGAATCGGCACCAATGTCTATGGAGTTTCTTGATCGGTTTTCTCCATGGGAAGGTAGGTACAACGCTTTCAAATGGGAACTAGCTTCATCTGACCGAATCCTTGACAATTCAAAAGTGCCTGCAAATGGTTTAATGATAAGGCTAGGTGATAGGTACTCACAAAACATCTGCATTCTGACCTGAAAAATGAACAAACTTTGCAATATCGACATTTATATAATATTTGTTTATCGCCAGACAACTCCGAAAGTGGAACCGTGTCAAGGTGTGAACCTACTACGGTCAACTTAAAACAAATAAATTAACTTTTTAATAATGTACAGTTGGTCTATAGGTTTGGCCACTCACTCTCCTACTCAGAGACGTCAATCAGAAGTAAACAATTAAAATAAGAAGCACTGGCTGTATTTTGTGTTTTCGACTATTTTTTGTAATGTATTTTTGTGGTGTACCTACATTAAACTACCTAGATATATATAAAAATAAATAAAACGTTAGACAAAACGAGTATCGTAACGGTACGTTTTAAGTTAAAAGCAGGTACAATATTGAAAGACGTTGACTTATTATCATGTTACTAAAATCAATTATTCTAAAAGATAACGAGTTTATATAATACGTTTATACCGAATGTTTTTTTTCTTGATATAGATAATCTGCAAAAAATATTGAGACTATACCTGTCCATAATACATATCGAAATACATTTTTTGTCATATTTGCTGTTGAAACCATAAATGATCCCGCAGAAAGGCGCAACACGCCTTTACTTGAACAATTTACAGGAAATCTTTATCCAAAATTATTTACAAGAGTCGCATCGCGACCGTCTGCAGGGGCCTTAATTACTATAATTTACAAACGGAGAAATAAGACATTTCTATTTTGTTGACATGGGCTAAGATATACTGGCCCATTTATTTATTTATGTAAAGGCATACCATCTAAATACACAGCATCAAACCACTATCTACCTTTGTCGTTATTATAGATTTTTCATTTATTTAAAAAATTAAACAAAACACGACACTAATTAAGTCTCCGAGTACGGCTGTAAGGTGCAAAGTGAATTTTGAAAGGCAATAAAAACTTGCTTATAGAATATAATATTTTTATTGCAGACAAAGTTCATAGGGTTAGTAACAATTTTGCTTATCCTCTAGTGTTAGTACAGATACAGATTACTATTAAAACTTAAAATTCAGCGTCGAGCTGTATCCACCTTCCCAACATCAGGCAATCCCACTGATCTGCGAATACACTGAGAACACTGTTGGTGCTGCCGCGAACACGTGACACCAGGGATGCACATCTTTTTCTAATTGTTGTCTACAAACATCCCTGACGCACTATAATATCTCGGCAGCCGCAGCAGCACTCAGTGCATTATTATATTGTACGCGTAGGTCGCTGTATGCCCGCTGAGTGAAGCTGACCCACAGGCTGCACGTGTAGAAGGATTGACAGTAAGTTTTGGAAAGCGTTACTTTAACTGCCCTCGTAAGTACATCGTGCAAACCTGCGGCCCATAATGTTACAACGGACAACCAGTGACCTACATTCCCTTTCAATGTTACAGTTATCTTTAAGGTCTTCCGTGACCCAGTGGCCCAGAAACTTAAACTTGTCCACTATTCGCAGGGATTCTCCGCACAGTGCGACATGAGGAATACACAATTTGTCACGCTGCCTGCTTTGAAAACGATTAGTTCACTCTTTGTGACATTATAATTGAGCCCATGATTCACCGCATAACATTCGCATATTATTATACCGATCAGCCGCCTCAGAACTCCGATCGATGGGCTCAGCAACACCATGTCGTGAGCTTAACTTATATTATTCATGCACACCCAGTGTTATATACACACAGTGTTAAAAATCCAGTTCCTCTCCATGATCTCATGCTCGCCGCTGTCAAAAATAAGCAATATTTAGAATTTGAGTGACAGCAATTAGGTATTTCCATTATGTATGTATTTAAATAACTACCGCATTGTGGTTGATCCAAGAGAACGACATTCTTTTAATGATCAAAACTACAGCCAATTAATAAATAATATGTTAAGCACATTTAAATTATATTTTACTGTACCTTATTATTTTACGAACTACGACATAGCCAAAGTTTTGAATGAAAATGCCAGTTCGAACAGGACATACGCGCCTGCCATGTGGAAAAGGAATTAGTTTGAAAATCGAGTCCAATTTTTTTCCATACACGGGAGTATATTACTCCACTATTTGACAATGTACATCAAAAATGAAAAATGGTATGGTTTTTTCTCATTGATAATATTGTCTGTGCGGAAGCAGAATAGTAAAATAAAAAGCCATTAAAAAGCCAACAAAGATTAGTTTTTCTTGCTAATTTAACTGCAACTTCGGGCGTGTTTAATTAACAAAATAAGTATAAAATCTCCAAAACAAAGTCAGTACCAATACTAAAAACCGGTCAAGTGCGAGTCGAACTCGTGCACCGAGTGTTCCGTACCTACCCAATAGACCGCCATAATAAAAAAGATATGGGCAAATTTAGATTATCGCGAAAACTTGTAAGTACCAAAATTTACCTTAATTTTCAACTTATTTAATTTTTTGGAAGTTTTCCTTTATTTGTGCTGTAAGACCTTGCTTTTTACTAAATTTCGTGATTCTAGGTCAATGGGAACTACCTTATAGGTTTTCGACCCAAAACCTTAGGGTACTTCCGGTTGACCTAGAGTTGACAATTTTGGTTAAAAGCAAGGTCTTAAAGCACAAATAAAGGGCAATATCCGAAAAGTAAATTTTGGTACTTACAAATTTTCGCGAAAATCTAAATATGCCCATATCTTTTTATTGCATTGACTCAGGACCTTGATTTTTATACACCTAATAGGGAATATAGACTTCAGTATCTGGTATAAATTTCAACTTGCTAAGTACACCCGTTCCTGAGAAAATTGGTGGTGACACACGGACAGACAGACGGACAAGAGAATGATCTTAAAAGGGTTCCTGTTTACGCACAATAATGGAATTTCTTTAAGAAAAACTCATAGAAGACTTGAAACATGTATAATTTAGATTAATTAAGAATTTTCTTTTGCGGAGCCGAAATGATGAGTGCAAAATATTTTAGCCAACCTTCTACCTTCCAAGTAGACAATATTACAAAAAATAAATTGCTTTAGTCGCAAACACATTGTGACGATTTGCTCTCAAAATATGAGCAGGCGCGTACATAAGCTCCCCCCGTTGAAGGGTGTGGACTTCAACCGTTAAAATCTTCACCAGTAGGCAGGGGGCACAGGCGAACTAGAGATCGTCGCACGCAACCTCTTGCTGTGTTGACATCTGCGACTCGAGAGATGCCGTCTGGTCCAGGGAAAAGTCTGGCGACACGTCCGAGGCGCCAGTTGAGTGGCGGTGTGTTGTCTTCTTGTAGGATGACCAGATCTCCGATGTTTAGCTTCTTAGCGTCAGTCTTCCACTTAGTGCGTTGATGAAGTTCGGAGATATATTCCTTTTGCCAGCGCTTCCAGAAGTCTTGCCTTATTTGCTCAAGGCGAGCGTACCGGTTTCGAAAGGTGGTTTTGCCATCGTCTTGAACTGGTGTTGGCAACGCATTGAGTGGTCTGCCAATCAGGAAGTGCCCTGGGGATAAGGATAGGAAATCGTCAGGGGATGAAGACATTGGGCACAAGGGGCGACTATTTAGAACTGCCTCTACTTGTGCGAATAAAGTACCTATTTCCTCGAAGGAAAGATGGGAATTTCCCATGACTCTTTTGACATGATATTTAGCAGCCTTGATTCCAGCCTCCCAAACTCCACCGAAGTGAGGGCTGTAAGCAGGTATAAATGAAAATTTGATCCCTTCTCCTGTTGCAAACTGAGAAAGAGATTCGTTATTTAATTTTAGAAAATTGCTTAGTTCCTTAGCAGCGGCAACGAAATTTCGTCCGTTGTCAGAGCAAACCTCCGCTGGCTTGCCACGGCGGGCAACAAATCGACGAAAGGTCATTATAAAAGCTTCTTTCGTCAAGTCGCTGACAGGTTCTAAATGAACGCATTTAAAACGTAAACAAATAAATAGACATAAGTAGCATTTTACTAGTCTAGCACCACGTCCCTTGCGATTTAATATAAGAAAGGGTCCGGCGTAGTCAATTCCAACGGATTTGAATGGAAAGTCAACAGAGACACGATTTGTTGGTAAGTTACCCATTTTTGGGCATATGGTTTGCCCACGAACACGCACGCAAGTAACACATTTCTTTACAATGCCTCTAGCTAACCTTCTTCCGTTTATAGGCCACACAGATTCTCTGACCGTTGCCAGCAATAGCTGTGGTCCAGCATGTAAGTTTCGTAAGTGTTCGTACACAAAATAAAGTTTTGTTACATAATGAGAAGAATCCAACAGTATTGGATGTTTTTTATTGAATGAATAATTGGAATTATGTAATCTCCCCTCAACTCTTATTAGATTAGTTGTGGGCTCAAAGAAAGGCGATAAACATAATAACTTAGATTTAGGCAATAATGATAATTTTGATTGAATTCTTTTATATTCAAGAGGAAATGATTGTTTTTGTGCAACTCGACAAATAAAAATAAAGGAGTTATTTAATTCAGGCACTGTTAGAGGGCCAGATAAGCGATTAAGTCTATTTGACCGTTTTGAGTTGTGTAAAAAGCGTAAGACATAAGCAAATGTTCTTTTTAATTTGGAAAAATTTGAAAATATTTTGAAATCGAATGTAGATTCGGGTAAGTTAATATAGTGACTTTTTACTTCAGGTAACTCAATGTTTTGATTTTGATGCAGTTTTGGCCATTTTGATTCATCATTGTATAAGAATGAGGGGCCTTGCCACCACATTAAATTATCGCGAAGGTGATGAGCGTTCACACCTCGAGAAATTAGGTCAGCGGGATTAACGTCAGTGGGAACATGACGCCAATCCTTGCGATTAGTAAGATCTAAAATTTCAGCTATTCTATTCGCTACAAATATTTTTAATTTACTTGGGTCATTGTTTATCCAGCATAGTACGATATTAGAATCACACCAATGCGTAATTTTTGTAGGACTAAGTCTTAAGGACTCAGTAACAGATCGACATAGATTAGCTGATAACAACGCCGCGCAAAGCTCGAGGCGAGGTATGGTGGTGGGCCTTATAGGAGCAACCTTAGATTTCGAACATAATAACCTCACTGTCACCTCATGGTTTTCGTTCAGCGTTCTCATGTAGATACAAGCTCCGTAGGCAACTTGAGAGGCGTCGCTGAACGAATGAAGTTCTATGGACCTTGGTGAGTCACCAATTACTCTACGTGGAATATGAAGATCTGCAAGTAACGGTAAGCTTTTTGAAATGTCATTCCAATTTTCCTGTATGTCATTAGGTACAGGTTGATCCCAATCAATTCTCTTGATCCACAACTTTTGTATTAATATTTTCGATTGAATTATGCATGGGCTTAATAACCCAAGTGGATCAAAAATACGAAGTGATTGCGACATTATAAATCTTTTTGTAATTGTGTTATTTATGTAGTTATTTTTTACAGGAAAATTGAAAGTGTCGTCACTTGGATCCCACCCTAGACCAAGAGTACTGGAGGATTCACTTAAGGTAAGTTTCTCCCTTGTATTAATTTCTATATTATGAAATAATTTAGGTAAATTAGTTTTGTATTTTCGTAGGGGAAAACAAGCTGCATTTAGAGCAGTAGAAAGTGCCTTTTGTATGTATATAAGGTGATCTTCATCGTCTGAGCCTGTAATGACGTCGTCGACGAAGAAGTCATTTTGTATTATAGTTTTAATTGATTTGTCATCACACTCTTCTCCTACCTGCCACAGACATTTAGTGCTAAGATAGCTGGCACTTGCAGTACCGTAAGTGACAGTATCTAAACGCAAAGTTTGGATAGGATGAGACTCATCTTCTCTCCATAATATTAATTGAAGATCACAATCATTTGGATCCATAGCAATTTGTCTATACATTTTAGCTATATCGCCAGTCAAAATGTACTTGTATTGACGTGCTCTAATTAGAATGGAGAATAGAGAATTCTGTAGATTAGGCCCAACCATTAAGATGTCATTTAGAGAGTAGCCAGAAGTTGTAGGAGTTGATCCGTCAAAGACTACTCGAATCTTGGTTGACTCACTGTCCTCTTTGAATACAGCATGATGACATAAAAAGTATGAAGGATTTGGTATTGCAATAAGTGACTCTGAAAGATGTCCTAGATTTGAATATTCACGTATAAATTCTACGTAATGTGACTTTAGTGTCGGATTTTTTCTAAATCTTTTTTCGAGATTTATGAAACGTTTTTTAGCTTGATTATAAGAATCACCGAGGCAGTCAGGTGAGTCCTTTAGTGGTAGCTTCACTCTAAATCTGCCATTACTCAAACGAGTTGTGGTTTTGTGAAATTGTTTTTCACATGCTATTTCGTTGGGACTGAGGATCTTTCTTTGAGGAAGACTCTCGAGTTCCCAGAATTTAGTGAGCATTTCATCCAAGTTGTTGTTTGAAACAATTGCATGATTGCATCGAATATTTTGATTGCATTTTGGTGCATTGATAGGGCCGGCTATGAACCAACCTAATTTTGAATTTTGTAATTTAGGATTATTTGGGCCTAGGGAGCGTTGTTCGCTAACTAGTATATCCCAGAAGATATCTGCACCAATGAGTATCTCAATGGAAGCAGGTTCATTGAATTTAGGATCGGCTAATATAATATCCTTTGGTATTTTTAGATGATGTATATCGACGGAAACCTTTGGAATGTCTCCGGTAAGTTGATTGAGAACATAGCAAGACAACTTAACTTGGTAAGTGCCATGGATTGATTTTAGGTGAGTAACACAACTTTCTAATACTGTGTCACACTGATTGTTTCCTATTCCTATAACGTTTAATGCATTTAACGGATTACACATTAAACCTAATTTTCGTTGCAGAGATTTTGTGATGAAAGTAGATTGGCTGCCACTATCTAACAGCGCGCGAACTCTTTCGCCTTTGTTATTTAGAGGATTGTGAACTTCTATAATAGCCGTAGACAAAAATACATGACCATTATTTTGTTGAGAGAAAGCCACCACGGTCTCCCCTTTAATATCGGCGTTAGCGTTTGCTGTACTACAGTTAGCTGATACGCTAGGATCGTGGAGAAGAGTATTATGCTTTTGGTTGCACTGACGACACGAACCCATGGCGCACTCAGACGCAGGATGACCTTGGCGCAAGCAATTTGTACACAATTTATATTGGGATATGCATGACATTTTGTCTTGAATGGATTTTGATTTAAAAGTTGGACAATCATAAATCCTGTGATTTCCATTGCATACCACACACAGATAGACAGCTGAAGAATTATTACGAGCTTGTGAAGTGGATGCGAAGACATTGGTATTTTGGTTACGGCTTGATTTATTAGAAGAAGATTTAATGTGATTAGATTGAGACTGATTAGCCGAGGGACGTGGGTTTTGTTGTGATTTAAAATGATTGTTATTGTTGTTTATAGATTTATTCTGATTAAATGATTCTAGTACATTAGCGCGGTCAATTAAGAATTTATTAAATTGCTCCAAAGTGGGCACGTCATTCACGCAATCTATTGTATTGCGATATTCTTCCCATTTTAGTATGGTACGACTATCCAATTTAAGCAATAAAATAAATATTAACAACATGTCCCAGTGGTCAGTAGGTAGACCTAAACTCCTTAAGGCTCTTAGATTCTTAGTGACGTTGTCAGCCAAGCACCGAAGAGACCTATCTGACTCACGCGTTATTGGTTGAATGTTTATTAAAGAATCTAGGTGATGATTCATGAGAATCCTTTTGTTATCGTATCGCTCACAAACCTGTTTCCAAGCCTCTTGGTAATTAGCTGAAGATACTTCGAGGTTTGATATAATACGCGCAGCGTCACCATCCAGATAAGAAACTAAATAATGAAACTTATGTATATCTTGAATGCGCTCATTTTTATGAATCAAACTAAGAAATGTGTCCCGAAATTCGAGCCAGCGGAAGTGTGATCCATCGAACTTAGAAATTTGTATTTGAGGCAATCTAAAACCCACGTTTTGGTGATCCGAGTCCGCATTGACCTGGATAGATGGACGGCGCATGCCATCATCATCTCTATTATATTGCTGTAATTCCGTCTTTGCTATAGCTATATTTTGAACTATGTCTTGTTCAATGCGTTCTCGCTCATCAAGTTCTACTTGAATATTTGGAGCATTTAAAACTTCAATCTCTGTCTGCAAATCATCAAACCTTGTCGACAATCCTTGAAACTTATTCAATCTTAAACTCAATTCCGCAAGGTCTATATTTGATAACTCAGGTAATTTACTAATTTTATCTAAATAGTTTCTAAATTTTGTAATTTGTCCTTTAATTGAACTACGTTTTACTAGTAATTCTCTTAAAGACACCTTTGCGGAGGATATATTGCCACCCTCGTACGTCATTTTGAAATGTAGATCAAATATGAACTATAAGAAACAAATGTTTAGTACTAAGCTACAAACTTGGAATTTGAATAAATCGACAAAGCTTTAGCTGATTCGGAAAAGGAATAAAATAATGATACTCTCACGCTCCTCCCTCCGGTGGAATCTCCTGGGAAGCTGGTTTCGGCTGGCTGCAGTGCCTCACTCAGCAAACTGGCAATGATGGCTGCAGACTCAGTCGAGCGATTTGGCCCTCAGGGTCACGCCTGGAAATTTCGGCAAATCGGTTTAAATATAGGGAAAATACCGAATATATCAAGGTAGGAGTGTGATAATTAAGATTAAGATTTAGTTACCTATGAGTACGTTATTTTGCAAATGAATTTAGTGAACAAGAATATGAATTTGGAAAAAGAAACAATATAAGTTTATAGTGGACGGTACATGTAGGTACTTTTAGCTATGCACTTATTTGGCACGACTAAACCTATAAGATTAAGGAATATAGCACAAATAAAGGTTAGTAGTTGGAATACAGGTATTTTAGAAGGAATAATATAGGGAATTTGGAAATGGATTGTAATTTGGTGAGGTAGGTAGAACGGAACAAGGGAAGGCACTTAGCTTGATGATTTTGATGACTAGATGGATTTCCGGCACGATCTTTAGCTGATTCGTTGGCACGGAAGACCAGGCTGGCTGCTTGTCTTGTCGTTGCCTCCAATGTTCGCTCTTCTGGTTACTTTCGTATCGCCGAGTATGACGCAACTCGTGTACTAAGTAACCAAATTTCTTGAAAAGTCCTGTCACGGTCGCCAATTTTATTGTTTACGCACAATAATGGAATTTCTTTAAGAAAAACTCATAGAAGACTTGAAACATGTATAATTTAGATTAATTAAGAATTTTCTTTTGCGGAGCCGAAATGATGAGTGCAAAATATTTTAGCCAACCTTCTACCTTCCAAGTAGACAATATTACAAAAAATAAATTGCTTTAGTCGCAAACACATTGTGACGATTTGCTCTCAAAATATGAGCAGGCGCGTACAGTTCCTTTTTTACCTTTTCAGGTACGGAACCCTAAAAATCAATAAACTTTATTGGTAATTCATTTATGCAATGTTTTTTTCATAAAACTCGATCTTTCGAAGGACTTTTCTTAATTTTTTACGCGCTTGTTTTATTATAAATGAGCGTGCATCTCACTCAATAATGTTGTGCGTGTAGACTAGCGTCTAACTGCTCATCACTGATACTATCTCTGTCGGACACGAGTAGCCAGGAAGCAAAAACTTAACAATTTCTTAGATAAGGCTTTATATTGATTTACTTTTGTTTCAGAACTGGGGGCTGTGTTAAGTTAACACAGTGTTTAATTATTATCGAATCCGAGAAAAGAGGCACTGAAAATGGGGTACATCACCAAAGGAAGTTATGAGAGGAATAGAAGCATAAAAAGTAAGTTTAATAAAATTGATCAATAAATCATTAATTACTGCATAGCTGGATGAAGACCCAGCTATGCGGAAGCGAACCGTGGCTGGGACAGACTGGATGCGGAAGGTAGAGGTTAGAGTGTTGTGGCGCAGCCTGGGAGAGTCTTATGTCCAGCAGTGGACTGCGATAGGCTGAGTTGATTGTTGATCGACCCAGCGGTAAAGGTCACAAAAAGTTACCTTTCCTACTATTTTACTGCAGCCTTGACAAAGTTAGGGTCAGCTTGGGCTTGGAAGCTGAAAACCAGTATTTTTTTTTTTCTCACTTCGGCTGTCCAAAGAAACTTCATCCGAATCTTTGCAAACTATTGCTGCCACAACACAAAGCACTGTAACTTTTTAGTTACTTTAGTTACATATAAAGCATACATTGTCTATATAATGTGACAACAAATTTCCCCTTTTTTACCATTTTGTTACACCTAAATAAGCCGCTGATAGCCAAACTATAGGCTTTTGCCTAGTTCAGCTACAGATGTTTAATTTGTTCGTAAGAATAAAATATACTGTAAATAGATACATAGATACGTTGGGTCAGACCATTGCAAAAAACCCTTTCAAAAAAATATTTTCTTTTTCAGTAAAGTTCCTAGTAAGCTTAGTGCTAGGAGTGGCATGCCTAGCGGCTGCCATGCTGACCCTGATCGTGGACCCGATACGACTTATCGCTGTTTATGTAAGTATATACACTTCCGCTATTATAATTTTGGCATCAGCATTTCATGACCTTTATATTATGGCTCAGGAAAAATTGTGCATTCACCACGGAAAAGATTAGTATGCTAACTAATCGATGCTCCAAAAACAATCTCCATTACCATCAATTAATGTGCAAAGCAGCTAACCGTTCACTGTAGGTCGTTAGGATGCCCTTGCTCAGCAGTGGATGTTCGAAAGTTCGAAAGCTGACACATCTTTGTGTCGACGACACTACAGTCTATTTTGTTGGCACAAAAGCTGATATTTAGATGGTCTGACGATCCTGAAGCCCTTATACCACATTATATAAAGGTACATTATGTAAAGAAAAGTTAATCATTAAAACAGAAATTCGAATCGTCGTTAACGTGCTTTTAGAGGCACGCGGGTATCATTCCGCCAACTTCCAAACTCCGGGCTGTTCCTAAGAAACTCCTAATCAAGCTTGCAATCACAGCACCAATGGGGTAGTTGAGTACTCAGTCAAACTCGCTCGAGTTTGAGTTCCTGATGCTCATAAGCGACGATGGTGTAGTACCTATGTAGTCAACGATGGTACACACTTCACTTTAAGAAACGTATTCACCTCGACTTGAAGACTCCCAGGTTATAGCTGTCGGGAAACATACTCTTGCAGGGGATTCCATTCGTAACAAACATCACGTCTATAAGGCTCAAAGGGTTAAGCAGAGTTAATCGGTACTAAGTACTATTACTTACACGTACCTACCCACATTTCACCAGTTATTAAGTTATGTACCTAATGCCGGGCGAGAATTTTGCCATCAATCAGGCAAAATACAGACTCTAAATTACACTCCGTGCACGTATTACATGCTTGGTAATTCAATCTCCAGTGTGCCCGCGTGGACTACGGCACATTCGTCCATGAGGGGATGAGCAAGGAGGTGGACAGTATCCACCTCTCTGCCTACCTCTTCAACATCACCAATGCCGAGCGGTTCATCAGCGGTGAGGACAGCAAACTCAAGGTGGAAGAGGTGGGACCTTTTACTTACCAGTAAGTTGCAATACATTTAATAACTTGTTTATATCCTTTTTAAATCAGTCATTCAGACCTGGGGCTACTGGTAGCAAAAAAACATGAACTCAGGATTCCACGCTCAGCAGCCACACTTGTGACCTTTTGTTATACAAGGCAAACTTAATATAATATAATAATAATTTTCAAATATCTTGACTTTGGCACACGAGGTTGTTGACACGAGGAATGTGAGCTCGGCTGTCAAAACCTCTAAAAAGTAAAAAATAATATTTATGGGCCTTTTAAGTTGTAGATAATATTTTGATTCATGCATTGTTACGACGGGGACGGCTAATGACAATGTTATCCTTTCTTTAATAGCATACTTACACTCATTATTACTGGGCCTTGTCTGTTTGGCGTTTTCATTGACCGCCGAAATATGACCTACAACTTAAAAGGCCCATAAATATTTTATTTTGTTACTTTTAGAGGTTTTTGCTCGGTTTTCTACATTTTAAATTTGACCTTTATTTCATGTTTTGTTTTTTAAACTTAATAAAGCAATAGTAAACACGCTATGATCGACACATGTGTCGCCTAAATCTGCGTAGTTTTATAAATGTTTCCCACAGTGATGCTGGTTACTATTTAATCATCAGACCCCGATTACCATTTATCTATAACCTATTCATTGAGACCTTTTCAATGACCCCAAACACGATACTTCTGCTGTTGGTGAGGTAGTTGGGTATCCTGGAAATTCCAGGTGATGCTGCAGTATCAGTACAAGGTTACTTTGTTCGTCTAATATCATTGAAGTAATAGAATACCAAATTTCGACTCGATCAGAAGTGGGAGTGGAAGATGCTCAAATCCCTTCATCAAGCAGAAAAAAACTGATAATCTTCAAAAGGATGAACCGATTTTCTTGAATCATAGCTAAAAACACTCTCGATTAAATCACCTTTCAGACAAAATAAAAAAAAAATACTGATCAACACGAATCCAAACACGACATAATCTGCTATTATTTTTTCAAAAGTGTACTAGTGTGCTGGATATTTTGGCTGCAGCATCAGACTAAGAATTCCATAATCTTGCATAGATATATAGAATACATGGGTGTTTCAAATTTTAGGCCACACGTATGTTTGAAAGTTAAGTAAATACACACTATGCGTCTAAGAACCCTACCGCAGATAACAAAACAGACGAGGACCTTGAAACGGCTGAACCGATTTTGATGAAACATATTTAAAATCTACCGCTATAAAAACTACTTTGAAAAAAAAAACCACACGCAAATCGGTTCACCCGTTTAAGAGCTACGGTGCCACAGACAGACACACAGACAGACGCACAGCGGTCAAACTTATAAAACCCCCTTTTTAAGTCAGGGGTTAAACATTAATAAACATCATACTATTAAGTTATCTTTTTTTATCAAGTATCTTGACTAAGCGCATGAGGTTTCGACAGTGGGACGTGGACTCCGCAATCCTTGTACCGATAATCGTTACAGTAAATGGCCTAATAGCGATGAGCCTCGACCAACACCTCGGAAGACTCTCAGTGCGCGGCTGGGTCAAGGGAAAAGAATTCAGAAAGCAGTACTCTTTGACACGGCATGCATAGTCAGGAGATTCCAGTCTGTAGAGCCTTGACCACCGGCGGCTAATTAGGGTGTATGCGGCCTTGCGTTAAATTGACAGCCAAGGGTCTGTGCATTGGGCACGCCACGATAGTGGCGGTAAGTCCCCTTTTTGAGGAGTGGCTTGAGAGGCGGCATGGCTTCCTCACCTTCCGCCTGACGCAGGTCCTCACCGGACACGGTTGTTTCGGGAGGTTCCTGTTTCACATAAGGCGGAAGGAAACGCCCGGGTGTTTCCACTGCGAAGATCGCCCTGAAGATACGGTGGAGCATACGGTGGAGGTCTGCCCGGCTTGGGCGGAGCACCGCCGTATCCTCCTGGAGGCCATCGGCGGCGGCGATGCCTGCCAGGCCGCTGCTGGTCCGCAAGGGCCGATGCCTGCCAGGGGTGCGGGTTGTTCGAAAGAGATACCGCGGCCCCTGGCACACAGGCAACTGAGGGAACACGGGTGGGTTTTAGTCAGTAAAAGTCTGACACGCCCTCCTGCTCCACCCAGAACGGGAGAAGTTATGTGATGATTTCCCACTCAAAAAAAAAAATAGGGTCTGTGCACGTGCACATGATACCACGCGTTGTTAATGTATTTACCAAAAACAATATAGTATAAGTATACATAAGTACATCGACGACAAGGTGTGCTAAAATTGCCTTGTCGTGTGCATACTTACTTAGACCTCAGGGCCTATGTAAGTTTACACACGACGCGTCCAAAACCCAATAACCAAAATTAAATAAAGTAGTTACGGGCACCGAAGAATAAGTGCCTAAGATTTTAAATAAACGGGTATTGCATCTAGTACAGAACCATTCAATGTAGCTTGGCCACTAGGACCATCATTAAGCCGCTTTTAATCCATAATAAATGAACCTAGATAAAATAATTGAGGGACCAGTTGATCGATTTAGTAAAATTGGTCCAATTAGCTGTCGACAAATTGATCGAGTTACCTAAGCACTCGATAGGTACCTACATAAGTCTAGATGCCAGTAACCCAAGAAAACTAAAAGGTATCAACATACCACAGAGCTACCTTCATACATACATACATAGAATGCCCACATGACTTACATTTACCTATGTCATGTAGGTACTTACAAAATATGCGTGCACTGACTGGACAGTTCCCCTCAAATCTGTGTGGTCCATTCCTCAAAAGGCCATATCAGACACTTATCTGCATGGTCGTCACTATGATCTAACCTAGATAATTTCAAGACTTTAAAAGAGATATCTGAGCTTGTTTCAGTGTTTTTTGTCAGAGTAGTCGGAAAAGAAACACGGAACTCATCTCATAAACATATTTTGTCCCGTCAACACCAAGATCCAACTGCCATGCACGAATAATACAATGTGAGCAAAAGAAATCCCTTAAATACCCAGTCTCCCATACTCTTGAATTTGGCATTTTAATTTAATTCCAATTCTGTAACTGTATATTTTTACAATTTTATTCTGTAAATGACATTTATTCTATTTTATTGCAGCATTGTGTCTTTTTTTTAAATATATGTACACAAATAATTAGAATTAAATCAACACACCATACTATTAAAACACGTGTAAGAAAACGGTAATAAATATGTGATAATCTATTTAGACTTACCTAATTGCTCATGACTGTATTATATATAAACGATGATTTCTTTATTTATTGCACAAAGATAATAACTGCTTAAATCCTATTAGCGGTAACTTTGATTGGTCTCGATGTAAATAATTAATTGTAAATCATTATAATCACTATTTAAAAATATTAACTATATTAGTCCTATAAAAAGTGAAGTAGCATATATGTCACTTTTCAGAGTTATTTCTTCACCGAATAACATCGAAACGGAACAATTATGTAACTGTCAACCATATCAAACAGAAACTATGTGCTACAAACATCGACAGGGGAACGTTGCTGGTAAACATTTGTCAGATTGTCATGTGTCTAGACAAAATGTTGTTTTGAAAAAAAAAACACCACAAAGTGAAAAAAAAATTCGGAAGCCGTTGTCTTTGGTTTTGAAAAAAACTTTTTATTTTTAACTTTTTCGTTGTACGTACATACCCCGCACAACCTTAAATTGCTAAGTAATTAACAGTGACGAACTGGTGGTCTCATTTCTTCCCGTGGGTGTCGTAGAAGGCAACTAAGGGACTTACTAGAGAATGGGCAGCAGCGTTCTCTTTACATTTTACCACTATACTGCGATCGCCAACCTGCCTGCCAAGCGTGACGATTATGGCAAAACCCCCGTTTTGGGGGAGGCCTATGTCCAGCAGTGGACGTCTTTCGGCTGAAATGATGACGATGAACTAGTGGTCGTAAGCGCTACTGCTGAGCATGAGGTCCTGGGTTCGATCCCCAGGTCGATTAAAGTGTTATTGGGTTTTCCATCTAGAATTTCTCAGTAGCAGCCTGGAGTATGGATTTATGCCCGGTTGATGGTAGGCTCGCCCCTATTACATGGGACTTAAACATAACTGGTGAAATATGGATGTACTATAAGTACACCTATGCCCAACCCTTCGGTAAATACGGCGTAATGTTCAGTTGTGTTATTGAAGCTGTCTCAAAAACCACTAGTCAGAACTTGATCAAAATATGGGACCACTTTATTCCTCTTTTGTTTCAAACAAGAGAAGTTTTCAAATCGATTTATAAATGACGGTGTTATGAGGTAACAAATATTAAGAAATCTCCTTTCTTAGGTCGGTTAAAAACAAGATGGTGGCGTTCATTCAGATTTTGTCCACGCGATAATATAACTATGCAGCGGTGTACGCACGAAAGAAATGAATGTTCTTAAGATTTTTTTTACAATTATTTTCAGAGAGAACAGAACAAATGATGACCTGGAGATAGACAAAGCGGCTGGCGTGATGAGGTACAGTCCTCGGCACAAGGTCACCTTCCTGCCGGAGGAGTCAGTCGGCAGGCCGGAAGACATGATAATTACTATGCCGAATATTGCAATGTTGGTGAGTTTATCATAAATACTCTGGTTTTCTCTCTACCATTGGTCCATAATATACAGCGTGTATGAGAAAGTTGTGGTCATGTTTAAGAATACATAAACACCTTATAATATTTCCACTGCTGGGCCACAGGCCTCCCCCCCACAAATAAGAGGGAGTGGGCTTTAATCCACTACGCGGGCCCTTTGCGGTAGATGTCAAATGTCATCGAATTTTTGGCTCTAGGACATGCCGGTTTCCTCAAGGTTTTTTTCCTTCACCGACAGACCATCAAACTGAATAACTTTCTTCATTGGACCAATATCTTAATTGCGAAGAAAAATTCAGCCAACTCATACATTTGTGTCGAGTAGATGTTGAAGTTTTGTATGGGACATTTTATATTTTTTTCGGGTTTACTATGTTGTTCCCATGGAGAAAGTGGTTCGGGTTGGCGGTCTATACCTGTGTCTTTACCAAACCCTTAAATATGACATCACCTTCCTGATCCGTATTTCCTACAATTTCGTTTCTTATTTAAAACGAGTGAAAATAGGCAAACACGAAGGCTGCTTCATCAGGGAAATGAGATGTTTCAAACAACGAACCGGTTTATTTTCACATAATTATCTCCTTTTATTTTTCAGTCTTTTAATGGTGATAAAGCTTGTATGTTGTATCCGATACCCATATGTGATTCGCTTCGATACGCAACAATACTTGTTACAAACATTGTTTCGCATGGGGATCGATTTGTAGTTCCAGTTTTAATGACACAATGTTGAACAACACATTCTACAATGTGTCATGTGGGTTATGCGTCGCATATAGATAGCCGTACTTTTAGGGGAGCTGTTTACTTCGCTGAAAGAGTAAGAAATATTGTAACTTCTTTTCCCAGAGTATGGCCTCAGCAGTGACCAGCTATGGCTATTTCGCAAAGATGGGGTTCAACATGCTGACCGCTCAATTGGGAAGCAACGCCACTGTTCAGATGTCGGCCTATGACTACCTGTGGGGATACAAAGAGCCCCTCATCAGCCTGGGCAACACCATCCTGCCGGGGTGGATCAACTTCGATACTTTGGGGCTGTTGGATAGGGTAAGGTCCTTTTTACTCAATAAACTAAATGTAGATTGGATACTACATTCATGATACTGTCTTGCCATAAGTTATGCTAATTTATTTGCTTAAAATATAATATACATAGGTGTTATTATAGAAAAGAGATCATACACGTTTTGCTTAAAACAAAAGCATGCAAACTTAGACGAACAAACAAGTTAGAATTTAAAAGCATTAGCACAGCCGTTTTTATATTTGTTACCTTTCTAATCTATCTGAGTAATTTTTTTGTGCATACATTATTGACCTGACCTTTCCAGTCTAAATGTTCGTCAATTACTACTCCTAAAAACTTAGTTTGTGTCACTTGTGTAATTTGTGATTATGTCCATTCTATTTTATTTTTATTTTTATAAGATTGATTAAATTGTACATATATACAGATTTTGTGAGATTAATAGATAAATTATTGTTATTTAACCAATTAATTAGATTATATCTATTGTATTATTTATGTCCGCTTCATGATGAGTAATTGATTCATGTTTTTATCGGTAGTAACAATTATGGAAATATCATCAGCAAAAAGGAAGCATCTATGATTAGTCACATTTACGATGTCGTTTATGTAAAGTAGAAATAATATAGGGGGCCCAATATGCTACCCTGGGGGACGCCGCGTTTTAGACGTGTAATTAGGGTGGCGCAGGTTGGGCACGAGCCCTGGCCACGAGTCAAAGGGGGGCGCGAAAAGTCACCAATTATTAAATTTAGAAATAAAAAATATGTCAATAAACCATTGCATACATTGCAAGAAATCCGAAGACCTACTTGAATTTATTGTGTAGTATGGGGATGAAAACGTATTTCCAAATCTGCTCATTTCTATTCAAATTCTGCTTAAAATTGCAGCATTGCAAGTTGTGAGTGATTTTTTAGCAAGTTGAAATTAATATCTTCGTTTTTGAAGGCTTACAATTGGTCAAGAAAGGTTATGAGACCTAGTTTTGCTCAGTGTACACCTAGAAGATAATTTACGAAGTGGCGCAAATGTGATGCGTGCCCTAGGCGCCATTTTCTATTAGTACGCCCCTGGTGTCATGTCCCTACTTTCATCAAGTTTATTGACAATGACACTCTGTTGTCTGTCGGTTAAATTTGACGATATCCACTGAAGTGGCAGTCCTCTCATTCCGATAACCTCTAAGTTTTGTAATAATATGTCATGTGAAACTAGATCAAATGCTTTTGATAAATCAAAAAATAAACCTGTCGTCAGCTGATTGTTGTTGATATTGGTTAGTATTGATTTCAAAAGTAAAAAGATAGCTAAAGACGTGGGACTTGTGTTTCTGAAAGCTGTATTGCTCTTTTTTGACGATATAAATTTTTTCACAGTAATTTATTATTCGTTGATCCATGCAATTCTCAAATATTTTTGACAAGATGGGTATTGGTGCTATGGGGCGATAATTATTTATGTCAGCTTTATCAGCCTTTATAAATATCGGTTTAACAATAGATATTTTTAATGCGTTAGGAAACACTCCTTGTGAAAAGGACAGGTTAATTAGATAAGTCAACACTTCACTTATTTCATCGACACATGCTTTAATTATCCTGGTGTTGAGCTCATCGTAGCCTTCAGAGTTGGTATTATTACAACGATAGTATCCTGTCATCTCACCTAGTTTTCGGACATCGGTGTGAGGAACATCGAATTAGCAGTAAGGGATTCACTGCGGGAACTATTAGTTAAATTTTGTGTAGGGATAGAATTTGTATAGTGATTGTTAGAGGCGGAGGGTATTACTGCTGGTTTTGTGAGTTGTGTGTTGTAAATTTTAATGTATTCAATGTTGGGGTTTGCATTGTGTATTTCGACTTTTATAATGGTCCCTGTGGCTTTACATTTCTTGTTATTATGATTCATATACTTTATGTTAGGATTTCGTTATATGTAGTGTATCTAGTACTGTTTGTTAAATTTTTATTCTTGTGGTATTGGTATCTGAGGAAGCGCTTTTTTTTTAAACTCTGTTTAAGACTCTTACTAATCCACGTCCGTTTTATTGTTTACATTAATCTTTACCCTCACTATTGGAAAACAGAGATTGTAAAGCAGACATAACAATTCATGGAAACAAGTAAATGCTATATTTGCATCGTTTTCCATATAAATGTCTGTCCAAGATAGATTTCGTAAGCATTCTCTAAACTTATTCTCTAATCTCTTTTGTAAATATAGTATATTGCGGGTTTTGTAGTTTGTTACCTTAAAGGAAAGCTTAGCATTTGTGCTGTGTCGTGATCAGAAAGTGGTAGTACTCTTGCATACCCATTAACACTGAAATTTCTAAACATTATAAAAGCCTATTATTTTTAAAAGAGTAACCGTGGAATTTCTTGCCGGCTCTTTTCCATAGGAAATCACCAATTGGAAAAATATTGTGAGGATGTCCGAAGTTAATCTCAAGTCGCCAGAACAGAGAAGGCAAAAGAGATCTTCACTTTCCAGGCAGAATAACTGATGGATAAGTTAACTCATTTCTGAATAGTCCACAAAAGTAACTCAAACATATTGTTTTGTTTTATTCCCAGCTGTACGATGAAAAAACACCATTCAGGATAGAAGTAAGCGCCAGAGATGAGGACAAGTTCATGATCAAGTCTATCAACGGTATCGGAGGTCTTCCAAGTTGGGGATATCCTGAAACAAGGTAAATAGACTTGGCTCGCCCCCTATTACATGGGACTTAAACTTAACTGGCGACATTAATTGGATGTACCTACTCTACTAGGAAGTGGTAAAGGGCGGGCGTTTTGGGGGGACTGTCTTATGTAATTTTATTTTGACGTTCAAAAAGAGCTGACTCTCAGCCTAGTTTGAATAAATGACTTTTGATTTGATTTGATTGATTGACTGCTATTATATGAAAGCACACCTTTGCCTAGTGCGTGATGTTATGTGATTAAATAATAACGTCACTCAAAACCCTCAATGTAGTAAAAACTACACTTCAGTTCGTTTGTTCAGAGATCATAACAACCAAAGATCCCTAATTATGTCATCGTTCATTTGTATTTTGGTTGTTTTCAATTTTAAAATTTTGAATGCTCCTTTTTGTATTAATGTTTGTATTTCGTGTGCGTTTCCCTAATTAAATATTTTTCTTTCTGTCTCTCAACACCCAAAATTTTCCTTTCCCAGCTCATCCTGCAACAGCTTCAACGACACTTACGAAGGAATCGTGTACCCTCCGGAGATATCCCCCGACCGACCCCTGAAGATCTACCGCAACGTCCTTTGCCGTTTCATGGAGCTGGAATACGTGGGTCGAAGGACCATGGACTTCGGAGTCGAGGGCTTGGCTTACAAGATCACGAACAGGAGCTTCAGCCAGATACCAGAAAATGAGTGTACATGCAGTAAAGGGGTGTGCCACGAAGGGATTTCAGATTTGTCGCCTTGTTTTTATGGTGAGCAAGATAATTTGCCATCTGAGCAAGATAATATGACACCTTGCCTTTTGAGTCCTTTAGGCAGCATCGCTGTAGTATATTGTCAATTTGTTTTTGTGACCACTTAATTTTATAGTTTTTTTTTCCTGCCCCGGACATAGTTTTTCGGATTAAAATGTAAATATTTCAACAATCAAAATGCCTATATCAATTTATTGGAATAACTTGCAATTTGCGTGTTTTTTTAACGAACCCCGTTTCAGGTCTGCCTGTGGTCTTGTCTAACGCTCACTTCCTGGATACGAACCCACTGTTATACGAGCGCGTCGAGGGTATGACGCCTAATGAGGAGCAGCATGGCAGTAACTTCACCATAGAATCTGTAAGATTTAGATTAAGCTTTGTTTTCGTAGGTGTAATTTTTTAATACACACGTTTTTACTTTAATGAACACTCGTTTAACTACAAAAACAACAACGATGGGGGATGGATTTACCTACTACCGAACAATTCTCGGCAGACAGTGTTGCCCTCTCGCTTTATTATATAACATAAGTACAATAGACTTAAGATTCAGACATTAGAGTTGCAATCAATTGATTGCAACTCCAAACTCGTATTAGTAGGAAAACTGACTGAATACAATTTTGATTAAGTCCGTTTTCCTACTAACTGAACTAAAGTTAACCGAACGCACGGTTGTTAGAGAAAAAGCCTTTCTGATCTCGTAACTACCAAGGCTTAAAAAATCTACGGTTACTAAAAGAGATAAGTAACCGGATCGTCGGATATAGGTAGTTGAAGTTTTAAATTGTAAGAGCACTATGGCATTAGAAATACATCTCTTGATTTACTAAAATTTAAGAAAGTTCTCACCTCTCTATTAATAGAAAAATGTTATTATACTGTTCAAGATTTTATAAATGATCTTTTTAAATCTTTTTTTAGTCTTATTTGTTTTTTTTTAATTGTTTGTTTTATTTAGTTTTTTTAAGTATCTATTTTAATTCTTTAATTACATTATAATTAAAATTTGTATGCCTTCGCGGCAAAACATAGTGCTCAAATATGTTAACCTAATACCATTACTTAAATACCTATGTTTAACAAATAAAGATTCTTATTCTGATTCTAAGATCATACCTGAAAGATAGACAGGTTAAAGTTCAAGTAAACGGCATAAACTCATTGGGGTCTGAAATGGCAACGGGCGTTCCTCAAGGTTCAATATTGGCTCCATTCCTCCTTTTAGTTTACCTTAATGATTTACCCTATTTACTTCTAAATCAACCGAAGATGGTGTTATTTGCAGATGACACATCATTGATATTTAAAATAGACCGACGTTCACAAAATCTTGACGACGTAAATAACTCTATTCTTCAGTTCCAAGATTGGTTTACGGTAAATAATTTGGTACTAAATGGCACAAAAACCAAATGCATTACACATTTAAATTACCAAATGTTAGAAGTAGCGAATGTGATATCATATTGAATGGAGAAAAACTGGAATTTAATCATTTGGTGTTCGTAGGAATCACGCTAGACGAGAAATTACAATGGGGACCTCATATAACATCTCTTGCGGGGCGGCTAAGCTCGGCCGCTTATGCAGAAAGATCAGACAGTTAACAGATGTAGAAACCGCACGTTTGGTCTATTTTAGCTACACAGCACTATGTCATATGGCATTTTACTGTGGGGTCAGGCTGCTGACATTGAATCCATCTTTATTTTGCAAAACAGAGCTGTAAGTGCCATTTATAATCTACGTCGCCGCGAATCCCTCAGGGAACTGTTTAAAAGGATAAATATTATGACGGTACCTTGCCAATTCATTTATGAAAATATCATGTAAGTATGTACGAAAAAATCTACATCTTTTTAATAAAATAAGTGATAGACATAATTTTAAAACTAGAAACAAAGACAAAATAGATCAACCATTTTTCAGATTAGCTAAAGTACATACATTGTTTATGGGGTACTGTGTTAAATGTTATAACAAAATACCTTGTGATTTATTGCAATTAAATGAAAGGAAAACTATAACTCATATTAAAAGTAAACTTTGTAAACAAGCGTATTACAAATTAGAGGATTATATCCAAGACAAGAATGCTTGGAAACATGCTGGTCCTGCTCCATAGGACAATCTAGAGTCTAGACAAAATCAAACTGGTTGCTAGGTAATTGAATTGTATAATTAATTATATTTATGACATTGATTTACACTCAGTGACTACTTTAACTCACACACTGACCTAAAACTTGTTAATATTCTAGGACAATCGTATACTTACTTTTACAATGTTTGTAAATTAATTTTATGATATATACATGGTGCTCACATGAGCACCATGTATCTATCATAAAATTAATTTATCTGTATTGCATAAATTTGATTCTTTTTACCTATTTTGGTATAGTAATTTTATTCTGGGTGCATCGTTTTCACACATACTAATTACATACAACACACAATTTAACACACAATTAAATATTGTATTTAAAACATTTTAAAAGAGTAACGGTGGAGTTTCTTGCCCATTCTTCTCCATACGAAACTACATTTTGGAAGGGGCGACTAGAATCAATTCTATTTTAATGTTGACATTCAAAAGTGCCTTTTATGTGCCTATTTGAAATAAATGCTTTGACTTTGACTTTGAAGAAACCGATGGATGTTTTCGAATAAAATAAAATAAAATTAATAGCAAACAAACAGTTTTTTATAACGAATTAATATAATTTCATTCAAAAATATCCATTGGTTTCTTACTGAAATTGAACTATATCCGACGACCCCGGTTACATATGTTTGGTGACTACATTCAAATATTCGTCACTAATTATTTTTTCTTGTTGAATCTTGTTCAAATCTTTCGAATGTTGGAGTAATTTCTTATATTATGATTCTGTAGGTAATATTTGACTTCTTCCAGATTATCGGCATGGTGATGACGACGAAGTTCTCTGTGCAAGTGAATGTGATGGTCCGGGACGTCGGCTTCAACTCCAAGATCAGCAGGTTTTCTGATATGTTCGTGCCAGTCGGCTACTTTAAAATTGTGAGTGTCTATTTGTACGTCACCTTATTCCTCATCCGCAGTCATGTTTGCTTTTGTTTTATTTCGACAACAGTAATTAACATTAGGACCCTCAATCGCCAATAGATATACTGCCTTATTTTACAACCAAACATAAATTTGTAAAGGCAGAGAAATACGTGTTACGCAAATTGATTACCAAATTAAAACTGTAATTCTTTGACAGTTTTATGAAATGTCTATAACAAAAAATCAAAGTCAATACCTATAATAAACAATTAATTTCCCTGACCGCATGTTTAAGATCCTCATTTTAGCTTAATTTTTCGCCTTTTCCAGATACAACCAAAAATGCAAGATGATCAAATACATAACCTAAGAATGATACACATCTACACCCCCTACATCCTGCTGAGTGCCCAAGTAGTCCTGGTGGTAGCGGGTCTTCTCCTTCTGGCGCATTCAGCAAGACTTCTCTACTGCCACTGGATTTGTGCGAGAAGAAAAGACATCGGTTTTGATAGTGAGAAGATAAAAGTGAAAGAAATATTAAGCACTCAACCGCTTATGTGTAGGTAGCTTTAATCAGCGCCATCTCTTGAAGAGTTTGGAAACTCTTAGTAAAAAAATACCTTAAAAAGAGCTACACAACGTTCTTTTAGCGCCTGAATTATATTTATAGGGGGCGTTGTAGGTATTAACATTTGTAATGACATGGAATTGGTTTTCAAAACGAAGATGGTAGCGTTTATAAATACCGATTCCGATGCCAAAGGAACCTTCTAGCGTTGTACTATTGAATTAATTTGTCATTTTGTCATGTCGAAAGGGCAAATGAGGATAATGCTTCACAGTGTGATATGACATGACTCATGATATATTTACATACGTAATATTTTTTTCGATAGTGCTAGCTATCCAGCAAATAAGTAGGCATGCAGTGCTGTAAGTAAGCTGACAGAACAGTCAACCGCATTTCAATGTCACTTGTTGAATTGCTAGCTTTATCTAGTATTTAGTTGCCCGATTCTTACCTGAGAGAGACTATTACTATTTTTAATTAATATTGTTATTTACTAATGATTTAATATCGGTGATAGATATTTTAAGAGAGCATAAGTCATGATGATGTAAATATTTTCCTACATGTGCTATAAAGAAACCAATATCAAAATGGCTTCTGCTAAGGACCATTTCCAACTTAGGACCAAAACCCAAATCAAATCGGTCTTAAGCCTCGTGGATGTGTCTAAAGGTTTGGTGTCTTAAGAAAACGGTGAACGGTCACACAGTTAGGATCGATTCATACAAAAGCAGGGGTGGCTCAGTGGTAAGTGGCGCTTTACTTTTTGTAAATTATTTCAACACCACTACTCTCATAATGGTGAAGGAAAACATGGTGAGGAAGCCGACACATCCTAGAACTAAAAGTTCGAAGACGTTCAACATTTACCCACCTGTACTTGGCCGGCGTCGTAGATTACGGTCAACTCCCAACTCACCGGGAGGAGGCCTCCATCACCACCACTTTTTAAAACACCGTTGTTGGCCACCTTAATGCCAGCTAATGGTGATTCTTATGCCATATAATATTTGTAACAAAAACCCTATCATATGCTTTAGTCATGTCTAGGAACAAGGCTATGGCATATTGTTTGTAATTGATGCAGTTACATATTTGTGTATGTTTTGTTATATACCGCAAGTGTGGTCGATCTTTCTTGCCTAAAGCCAAACTGATTTATGTCCACGAGATTGATTTTTTCCAAAAACTTGCTATTTCTAGTGGCCATTGTTTTTACACGCTTTATATTAGCTTCACTTGTATGTTTGTTTGTATGTAACCGACTCATATGAGCGCGATTTTGACCCACTTTAAACGGTCAGATTTCATTGAAACTTTGTAAACTTGTCGAGGACCGATGACAATTCAATAATTTAAAAAAAATTGTAGTTAGCAGAACTAAAAAATAGAAAATAAATAATAGTTTAAAAAACTAAAAAACACGCTTTAAAAACCAAACTAAAAAAGGAGAAAATAATTTAATTCAATTAAAAAGCGTGGGGTGCTTGACATTAATTGATTATAAAAATACCTACCTCAAAAAGCACCCCACGCTTTTTAATTGAATTAAATTATTTTCTCCATTTTTAGTTTGTTTTTTAAAGCGTGTTTATTTAGTTTTTTTTTTCGATTTGTTTTGATATAAGTTGGTAGAAGAACTATTGGTCGGTAGGAACAGGGATATTGTGACTTTCCGCCTTTTTTAAATATTGGTCGTAGTTTCGCTTCTTTTAATTTATCCGGAAAGATACCTTCGTCAAACGATTTATTTATTAGTTTAGTTATAGGTGGTGCCAACTCATTAATACATTCTTTAATTAGGAAAGCTGGCATTTCGTCAACTGCGGCACTGCCCTTGTTCTTCATTTTACGTATTATATTATAAATTTCACGCTCCGTGGCGGGTTGCACGAATAGGGAATTTATTGAGGGTGTAAGGACTGGGCATGTATAGGAATTAGGGGTACGAGTTATAAATGGCTAAAATCTTACCTAAAAACAGAAAACAATATGTTGAAATAGAATACTACAGCAAAGAAGCAAAAGAAATACAAATTGTAAAATCACGGACACAGCATTTTCACCAAGTTTTAAATAAATATTTATTTATCTATCAGATACCAATCTCCAAAACAGGATACACATAAACAATAGAAATCACAATAATAAAATATTGACAATTTCATAGTGTTTTTGTACAGCGCACATATTTTGGGTGACTGACTGATGTTACGAGGCGTAATGTAACATTCGCAACGAGCATGTCACTACGTCGTGTGCTAAAATCGATGTTGGTCGCTCGCATATTTTTCCAAACTGACTGCACGAATACTCGCTTTGTAAAATGTTAGGTGCATTTTGCCCCGTGACGCTGATCAGTACCTACCCACCTTTACAGCGTGATCTTTCTTCATCGTGATAACGCCGCGGTCCCACGAGCCGTTAACTGACAGGTGGCGCCAGGTGTTACTGCGCTGCTACCTGTCGAGGCCTGTCGCAGTCCGTGCCGAGTATAGTATTCCCACTGCTGTGGTTTTATTCAGTGGTCAACATTTGATAAACAAAGCTAAAAGACACGCGCCTGTACGGGCCGAGACGGGCACTCGCTCCAGTGCTGCGCCACACCACGCCGCCGCGTCGCCTTTGAACTTACCGAATCTCCACGGGCGACGGCTAGCCACCGGAGACCTCATCAGATGTGACAGTTCCCATGGCCTGTCACCCTGGTTTGGCGCAGTCAGGCCTGTGAGAAAGTGTGCCGTGGAGACGTGGCATAACGCTTCAGCACATTCCACCAGACGCGCAGTCGATTTATGCACAGATGTTAGAAAATGAGCCTCGACCAAGCGCCTTGATTTATATTTACTCTCAAAAATCTGAGTAAGACTTCGTCACATCCTGAAGACGCAGTGACTGCATTCGAAGGAGCATGAAGGAGTGGTACACATTATTGTTTTCCGACATGCACGCGAACGAAGTCACGGGCACAGCTAGTTTATAATAAATGACCGAATTACATAAAAGATGAGGATAATGCAAATTCATTCTATAGCAAACTATGATTACTTGTTATTACACAGTTGACGAATACATGACGGATAAAACTTTATAGATGTAGGTACGAGTACATCATTCAGAACTTCCTCTTGTTAGATCCGGCTTGTTCAAAGACATACATATTGTTTAATCCAGTGACAATAAATCGAATCTATTTTATTTATTTTTTATTGTATTGTAAAATGCATAACATAATTCAATTTAATCCATAACTTGACTTGACATGATTGTAACTAGGTATAGGTATGTTTTTTGTTTTTTTTTCCTATTCCATAAATTATTTTATTCTACTGTTTCACTACCTACCTACTCGTACTACTGCAATCGAACTAACTAAAAATGACTTTATGTGTGTTAATGTAAGTATATTATTTATTACTGTTAATTGGACATCATAATGACTTCGAGAAATGTTTTATTCTTTTTACTGATTTTTTTTTTGTATTGTGTTAGTTAATAATTCGTAATAATAATATTCGTTTTGTTAATAGTTGGTAATTGTGTGATATGTTAATTAAATTAAATGTTCTTAAACTCAACAGCAAACCAACATTGCGGTGCCCTGACAGGGTGGGTTCATGTACGAAAACCGACTGTAATTTATTGTAAAATGTGTGATGCGTGAGAGCATACAAATAAATTAAATTACTGAATTTCATGAAAGCCGTTGTAATGTGACTGAACCGGTTTCCTAGCACACCAACTCTCTTTAGTCTGGAACTTCACAGCGAATAAATTACCTATTGTTTTTTTTTTTTGGGTTGGAAATCATCAAATAACTTCTCCCGCTCCGGGTGGAGCAGGAGGGCGTGTCAGACTTTTACGGACTTTTAGTCCAACCGTGTTCCCTCAGTTGCCTGTGTGCCAGGGGCCGCGGTATCTCTTTCGAACAACCCGCACTAGGTAAGGTTAAACTTTATTTTGCCGCCTAGAAAGTTAAATGCGGCAATCTGTAAATTTAAGAAAAATTGTCCTTAGCCAGGCTGATTGTACAAGATGTATTTATACATTAAGTGACAGATTAGGAAAAAATATAGATTTTTTTTTGTTTTAATTATTGTAAATATTAAATTATTCCCGTCATAATGGATTTTTATTTACTTAAATCTTTCAATAAGTACTTTTTACCTTATCATAAGGGATTTTAGTAATGGGGTTGCAAGTATAATTAATTTCATACTAGCCAACGTGATCATTCAAAAATCCAGCTGCCACTACCAGCTGCGATGGCTCTGAGCCTCTGACATAGCAGCGAGTAGTTGCGTGACACACTAACAGTAGGAATGGCTTTCAGTTTGACAGTTCAACCAGTTTCATTGCGTTTTTTAAGTTGTTGAGCAGACAAATTTTACGAACATACCTAAGTACTGGCTAAGTCGCAATATCCTTAAAACTGATTCAGATTCTGATTGATAGTGTGGTACGTAACTAGGGTGGGGTGCTGGTGTCCTAAAGCGGCGATTACCGTTGTTTAGTATTAAATGGAAAAAAAACTAGATGCATAAGATTTGCTTTACCAAATGTTAAAAGTACTGATTGTGACATAGTATTGAATAAAGAGAAACTAGAATCTGTCGATAAAACTGTTTTCCTAGGGATCACGCTCGACTCAAGGCTACAGTGGAGTCCTCATTTAACAGCTCTTGCAGGACGGCTAAGTTCAGCAGCTTATGCTGTGAGAAAAACTAATGTAGAAACCGCGAGACTAGTCTATTTCAGTTACTTTCATAGTACGATGTCGGGCTGCAGATATCGAGTCTATTTTTATTCTGCAGAAAAGAGCAATTAGAGCAATATATGGGCTCCATAGGCGGGATTCTCTAAGGGAGAGAGATGAGAATATCATGAACGTCAGGAAAAATCTAAATCTTTTCAGTAAAAGACGTGAAAAACACACCATTAGGACTGGAAATAGAGACCAATTAGTTCAACCAGGCTTCAGACTGGCTAAAGTAGACTCATCCTTCATGGGGTACTGTTTAAAATGTTACAATAAAATACCTCCCCACATACTCCAACTGAATGAAACGAAATTTTAATCTTGTATGAAACGCACACTATGCAGCCATGCTTATTATAAGTTGGGGGATTACATTGCTGACAAAAATGCATGGCTAAACGCTGCTTGTCCTGCTCCACAAGGTACCTGAAACTAAATTGAATAGCATTTGTAAACATTATAAGTGTATATAAATTCAAACTTTTTGTATTGTATAATTGCATAGCATATGTGTGAGCACTATGTTGCTACTATAAAGCTAACATTTACAGGGTACGTCTTTCATTCACTTGAAAGTGCGCTGGCAGCTGAGACTATGTCATGCTCACTCAAATGTCCCGCTGGTGGTGGCGTGTGTGTTGGATCATTAAGTTCCCTTCAAAATGGTTGAGCTGAATGGTGCTGATCCATACGTCATGTTCGTGAACGGGCGCCTCCAGTAGGGATTGGTCATCTCTTGCTCCCACGGCTTATTTTAATTTCTGCATTGTTATTTTATTTTTGTTTTAATTACGGACGTTCGTCTTTTTACACCGTTCTCACATTAACAATTTCAACGTAATGATTACATCATTACGTTAAACCAACTTTTTGTAACAATATCATGATTTTAAAAGAGTGTCCATGCAGTTTCTTGCCCGTTCTTCTCCACAGGTACCTACGCTTTGGAATGGGCAACTAGCTTCAATACTCAAAACTCAAATTTTATTTGCATTCCACAATGTGTACTTAGGTGGTAAATTAAAAAAAATATATTTGTGATCATTATGGACCCTGTCGGGCACAGCAAAAAATAGTAGCTTCATCTTTCTAAGTCACTGACCTTGACAATTCAAAAGTGCCTGTAATTGGTTTATTTGAAATAAATGCATTGAGTTTGAGTTACATAGACTGCCAGGTTGTTTGTAGGTATCAGGTTCGAAATATTTAAAAACACTTCAATTAATTTATAGATTTATATCTACAAATCCCACGGTTTGCTGGCAATACAATCATGTATTTTTTTAAATTTTGTTATATCTCCTCTGAAGCATACCTACTATCTTTTTATGTCTTTTTCAATCTCTAAATCAAAAAAGCACGTCATTTAGATTCAAATTTATAATATATTTTGTTTTATTCATAATTCAGAACTTGACTCATACCAATAAAAATATTTTAGGAAACAATAGACTAATTCTATTTAGCGATCTCTGCCAGCGCACCTCAATCAAAATCAAAATATTTCACTTCACATAAACCTGCATGGGCACTTATGAAACGTCAGAAGCTAGGTGCACGGTTCCAATTTGTCGTTTCCTATGGAGAAGAGCCGGCAAGAAACTCCACGGTTACTCTTTTAAAAATAATTGGCTTTTACAATGTTTTTAAATTACAGTGATAATAGGTATGGGAGGACAGTGCAGGCCTGTCAATAAGTACCAGGTACCTATAGGAATGAAAATACAGAATAGAAATTCCTTACTAATTCTAAACTTCAATATTCTTTCTAAAGAGTTCTCATTTGACCCATTTACCACCAAAACCTATTCTGTTTGCACTCGGCTGAACGCTGACTTTTTCAAAAGTGCATAGTGCTTATTGTACCTTATATATTGTATTCTTTTTTTATCGTGCTTGTTAGTGATCATAAGATTTCTACTACTTTTTTCTGTTTTTATCCGTGGAAACCTGTAATTGACTTAATGTTACATATTATACAATTGTTATCTTTATATTATAGCTGTTGGTTCTCCTATGAATAAATAAATAAATATTATAAACGCGAAAGTTTGTAAGTATGGATGTATGGATGGATGTTTGTTACTCTTTCACGCAAAAACGGCTGAATGGATTTGGATGTTTGGCACACAGATAGATTATAACCTAGATTAACACAAAGGATACTTTTTATCCCGGTAGTACGTTCCCGCGGGATAATTTACGACGTCCACGCGGGCGAAGCCGCGGGTGGAAGCTAGCTAGTCTCTAAGGCCTACAGCGTTCTCTCATTCACAATACGTAAAAGAATCTACCTATATAAAATTAACCTAATTGAACCAAGTGACATGATTTCCATGACAATCACTATTAATAAATAGTCGAAATTAAAATTGATGTATAATTGTCAAATAATGACGAGAATATGTCAGACATTGTAAAAAAAATTAAGAATTAAAATTAACATTGTAATTTGGGAGCAGTTAATAGACTTTCACATAGTTTTGCTGTTAATGAGGTACCAGGGAAGCCACATGTGCAAAAGGAATTAATGCCAAACTTCCCTGTCTTCAACCTAGTCTTTTATCTTATAATATGCTTTTTTGATAAGGACACGTTTGATGTGAGTTTTAAACTTTCCATCGCTAAGTTCTGTAACCGACCTTAGCAACTTGTTATAGAAGCGGATACTGTTTATTAGAAATGACTTGCTAGTTTTAGTTAATCTAAATTTTGGAATCACAATTTCATTTTTACTACGTGTATTTAGATTATGGAAATCACATCTTTTTTTGAAAAGACTTAAAGAGTTTTTGCGAACATACAAGATATTTTCTACGATATAAAGAGAAGGCAGAGTTAGTATATCAATTTCGTTGAATTTGTTTCTAAAAAACTGGCGAGGCCCCATTTTATAGATTGCGCAGATGCCCTCTTTTGTAAAATAAAAATTGAATCTTCGTCCACTGCCGATCCCCACCGCAGATCGCCATAAGACAAAATACTGTGAAAATAAGCAAAGTATACTAACCTAGCTATGGCTACATCAGTCAATTGCCTTATTTTTCTTACTGCGTAAGCAGCTGAGCTTAATCTGCTTGAAAGAGCTCTATGTGGGCACCCCATTGCAATTTTGAATCTACGTAAAGTAATTCCCAAAAATACAGTTTCCGAAATAGCATCTAGTTTCTTGCCAACAAGTTTTAAATTTAGACATACTTGGGGTACATTTGGTAACGAGAACTTAAGACATTTAGTTTTGTGCGCATTGAGTAATAGATTATTAGCAGCAAACCATTTCGATAGAATAGCTAGGGTTTCGTTGACATGTAAGACATCCGTATCTTTTCTATCTATTCTAAAAATAAGAGAAGTGTCATCAGCGAATAAAATTATATCCGAGAAGTTAGCCATCAGATAGGGAAGGTCATTAATATAAACTAGAAATAAAAAAAGGCCAAGAATTGAACCTTGAGGTACGCCTATCTTAACTAGAGACCCCGAGGATGTCGCCTCGTTAACGTTTACTTTTTGCTGCCTGTTTGATAAATAGGAAAGTACAAGATCAGCAGCTTGTCTACGAATTCCGTAGTGGTGTTTTTTTTTTTGAGGATGGGAAATTATCAAATAACTTCTCCCGCTCTGGGTGGAGCAGGAGGGCGTGTCAGACTTTTACTGACTAAAACCCACCCGTGTTCCCTCGGTGTTATTTACAGATCAGTGTATTGTGGTGAACGCAATCAAACGCTTTTAAGAGGTCACAGAAAATGCCAATCGCATCCTGGGAACTCTCCCAGGATTCCACAATGTGACTGAGTAGTTTTACTCCCGCGTCAGTCGTCGACCTACCTTTCGTGAACCCAAACTGTCGACTATGTAAAATGCCATTTGAGTTAAAATGTGATAACATCTGGTCTAGCATGATTTTTTCATAAATTTTGCTCAATGCTGGAAGCATAGATATATAGGTCTATAATTAGAGGGATCACTCTTACTACCCGATTTCAAAATTGGTACTACTTTACTATGTTTCATTAAGTCAGGAAACGTACCGCTGTCTAGACATTGATTAAATATGCCTGTTAGGACAGGGGCAATTGTGTCAATGATATTTTCAAGAACCTTAACGGAAATCCCCATAAGTCTTCAGTGTTTTTTTATGTTAAGACTTTTAAATGCTGTTTTAATTGTGGCAATAGAAATGGGTTTGAATTCAAAACTTGGAATTAACCCAAGCCAATACCTCTGAACTATATTACCTACTAAGGACATTACACGGTAATTTTTAAATGATGTAAATAAAAGCGCTGTTCGTTAATCACGTACCTAACTGTGAAACTATTATCTTTCTTAATTTCCTGGTAAGTTAACACTCTGCGGGACACTTAACGCCCCCAGACGTAACTAATACTCGTAGGTAACAATAAAACTTCTATCGTGTCTCGTTCACTGTCCTTCGACCGATGTATCTTTATTTGAGGAAACTAGTAACTACCCAAGGGTCGGCCCTTGCGCCCCTGTTTTTTATGGTACTCCGTTTGTACTTTGCCCTGAAGGCCTTGTGTCAATGGAAACCAGTAGTAGAAAAAAGTCTCACAGGTTTTGCACTCCATGGTCATTTTGACACGGATTACGGTAGAAAGACACTGGTCATTTGTTGTTTGGGGCTTTAATTTGTAGGTGTGTACGTGTAAAAGTACCAAAAAATATTATTATAATATATATTTCCGTTGCACAAACAAAACAGTTGTGTCGTCCGTTTTCCTCAAAAAAACTCTTTTGATTTGCTTAACCCAAAATTTCTGAATATAATCATTACTTTGCAGAAAAAAATACTTAATTGATGGGACTTCGTAAACTTGTTCCTTCACCTCGCATTTTCGTTTTGATAATAATCAGTCAGTTTAGTTATTATGTTTATGTGTACATAATAATAATAACTTGTTACCTGCACAACCTTTGGAATTCTAAAGATTGTGCAGGTAAGAAGTTATTGTTTTATCGACAAGTTTTTAGGGGTCCGTATCCAAAGAGTGCCAATGGGACCCTTTTGCTAAAATTACGCTGTACGTCTGTCCATATGTCACAGGGCTTTATCTTTTGTACCGTAATAGGTAGACACTTGAAATTTTCAGAGTGTATACCTACTATACTACTATGGCTGTTATAACAACAAACAATAAAAACAAAATAATGTTAAAAATTAAAGGGTTCAGCTTCCCATACAAGAAACGTGTTTTCTTATGATGACGAATATATTACCCACCAAAAACATTTCATGTAAAACAGCACTCTAATTACGTAACACGCGATTAATCATAATCGGTTTCATTTTGACAGTTACAAAATATTCATTGCATTATTTACGTTGTTGAGCAGACACATTTTTCGAACATAAGAAGCAATGGTTTAGCCATCTGTTTCAAAACGAAACAAATTATGATGAATCGTGAGTTACGCAATTAGGGTGCTGGTTGAAAATACTCCTGCAACGCTTACACTGTTAAAAAGTTATCAGATCAAATGTAGAAGCAAGCCCCTAACTTTACACCTTAGTCAAAATTTGCGGCTTGGCTGTTTCGCGTAGAGGTGTGACTAATATTAATTCGTAATAGAATAGGTGCAGGTATTATAATACAAGCCATGTATATTCATATTAGGTTATGCGAATATAGCGTAATAGGTTACCAGGTTTTAGTCAATTAATAGGGACGCGTACGAGCATAAATTGTATAACATAGTAAAACATGAAAAAAAAAATCCACAGAAGCCTTTTTATTAGTCGACCCAGATCAAACTCTTGTAGCAATTCGATACCTACTAGTGGCGCTAGTGCGACGATAGACCTAGTTGGCACCGACAATGTAACTGGGTGGAAGTACCCGGACATAAAAGACCTCGCAGTCCAGATGAACTACTCACTAGTCAAAAACAAACAAAATTAAATAGCTACTGGCTTAACGCTCCTGTTACTACTTCCAACCCATTCTCTAGCCTTCATATCACAAATTATCTTCCTGAAACGGCTCAAAAGCCCATCAGACCACTTCCATTGTACATAGACAAAATTAGCAATATTCAGCCGCTCTATGAAATGCTGAATGGCACAACCGCTGATCAGTATGAAATCAAGATCCTCCGTAGAGAACAAGTGAAAATCCAGCCAAAACCATCAGAAGCATATACTAAAATCTACAAGGAACTTCAAAGACGAGAAACTGAATTCTTACTATATTCTTACTTACAAACCCAAAGAAGAAAAGATTTCGAGTATACCTTAAAAAATATCCACCCGTCTACTGACACCAACGAAATAAAAGGGGCTATTGAAGAATTAGACCACAATGTTACAAATGTCTGGAATATAAAGGACAGAAAAACTAAAACACCTCTTCCACTCCACTACACCGATCTCAAGCATAATCTAAATAATAAAAACATTTACAACTTAAGCACCTTCTCCATTGCTGCGTTGTATTTGAACCACCAAGACCAAAGAGAAAGATTCCACAATGCTCCAACTGCTAGAGACATGGACACACGCGCAGGTTCTGTCACTGTCAGCCCAGATGCGTTAAGTGCGCTGGAGCACACGCTACCATTGTATGCGCGAGGAAAGAGCAATTTGATAATGTGCGGTGCATCCTTTGTGAAGGAAATCACCCTGCAAATTACAATGTATGTTCGGTATATAAGGAATTGCAAAAGTTAAGTATCCCCAAGTGAGACCAAAAACCCAACTCAACAAAGACACACAAGAAAAAAATTGCGGTACAGCCAAATTAGAAAGGATAACATTTTTCATTAGTTGCCCCCGGTATGACAATGCTTTGATCAAAATATTACCTGCAACTTGAGAGGCCAATAAATATTTTATTTTTACTTTTTAGAGGTTTTTGCTTGGGTCGGGGGTTTTTTAAATATTTAAATTTTCATATGGACTTATGGAACTCTAAAAAAGTTCAATATATACAGAGTAAATGCTACGATTAATTCAGTTTATTCTGAAGGGCCGATAAAACAACCGATTCAAGCAAAAAGGCTGAAGTAGGGTTTTTTGTTTGCTTTTGTTCGTGTCAGTGTTGAGTTTTGTGTGACCTTTGTTAATATGGATTCGTTATAAAATTGAGGTATTTTTTTACTATTTTTGTCTACCTTGAGTAGTCTCAAAGTCTATAGTCTATCTAGTTTCAACAAGTATGATTGCAAATGTGGAATAATATACTTATAATCTAGTTAGAAACGATTTGTGATCTCGGTCCTCAGATTTTATCGCCTTAATGTATAGTACCTATTTCATAAATTTCAAAGGAGTGTTGTTCTTTGCAGAACCATGAACCAATAATATCACCAGTTAAACAGAAAATATAGAATTAAGTGAATGTGAAGATAATATAAACGATGGTGCTACTGACTAGAAGAGATGCCATCGACAGGCGGATAGCAAGCAGAAGTAGGCATCTTCCAATTACTTTCCTTCAAACAGCTTCTTCTAGCTAATTCCCAATACGTAACGATTGTTTCTATTTTTATTTTTTGTGGGTGGGGAAATCATCAAATAACTTCTCCCGCTCTGGGTGGAGCAGGAGAGCGAGTCAGACTTTTACTGACTAAAACCCACCCGTATTCCCTTAGTTGCCTGTGTGCCAGGGCGACGGTATCTCTTTCGAACAACCCGTACCCCTGGCAGGCATCAGCCCTTGCGGACCCCACTAGTCCGGCTCACCAGGACACATGGCACGCCGTGACCACCCCAGGAACCAAGTAGCACAAGGGCCCCAGACTACTCTGGCACCCCTGGCACCCTTGGTCCCCCTGCAACGGGTCAGCGCAGTGGCCCCGCCGCCTACCACTTCTCGGCCGCAGGGGATAGGGAGAGCGGCCAACGCTATACCGACACTCCTCTTCCCCTGCTGCCCCACCGCGTCCGCCATCAAACGGTGGCGGCCCCGTCCAGGCCACGGAAGGGAAGAACGCTACTCAGAAGTACCGGCACTCCTCCTCCGCCGCAGCCTGTAACCCTCAGCCGCGATGGCTCCCATTCGACATCGCGGCCCGTCTCAGTTGCGGTACACCTCACCGCAACCTACGTTTTGGCCGCTACGTCGTCGACTTGGAGACAAAAGCCCTGACGAGCGGCCCCACCTTGGGGTTCCTCTTCGCTTCACCGTGGGAGCGGACCACGGCTACTGAACCCCCCCGCAACGACAATGCGGGAACCCACTGGGGGGGACCATTGGTTCTATTTAAGTGTCAATCTCGGTATTTAACCGACTTCAAAAAGGAGGAGGTTCTCAATTCGTCAGAACCTTTTTGTTTATGTATGTTCCCCGATTACTCGAAGATGGCTGGACCGATTTTGTTTTTTTTTTGTTTTTGAAAGGGTATACTTCCCAGGTGGTCCCATGATCATCAAGTCAGGATCTCATGATGGGATCCTGGAGAAATAGAGAGAAATCTTCAAATTTTATAGGCACACTTGAAGCGATTTGGGTATTTTTTGGAAGAGTACTTTCTCGAAATGGTCTCATTTCAATTTGGTGAAGATCTGATGAAGAACTTTGGAGATAGGTAACGGAACTCCTCAATAAATGATAGCAAATGGACTGGGATTTCTGAAATCTCATGTCTGTCTATTGCTTACACCAGTTCATAACATAACATCACGCCGATACGCTGTGAAGGGGTAAGCACATGTGAACAACTAAAAAGTGAATAATAAAAACTTTTTCCAAAAAAAACCAACCGACTTCCAAAAATCACTACAAAGTGAAAAATAACTTTAATTTCGGGAGGCGATGACAAAAAATTCAAATACAGCTCCAAAGACACCGACTTTCGAAATTAAAGTAATTTTTCACTTTGTAGTGATTTTTGGAAGTCGGTTGCTTTTTTTAAACAAATAATAAAAAGGCGACGAGTTGATGTATTTTTTAACTAGGAGGAAGAATAAAGTAGCTCCAGAAATCCCAGTCAAAACTAAATTCGCTACAAGACAATACACAAAGCAATCTTCTCACTTAGACAATTCTCCCAACAAAATTCTCACCATATACCCTATGACATACCGCGACTGCAAAAAGACACTCACTGAATGGTTGAAGAGCAAACGTTACGAAGAAATCGAGGCTATGCTACATGCAATCACATAATTCCCAAAACACATAATCTGTAGATACAAAACACCTTCCACACACCCCTACACCACACACACCGCCACCTCACACATTCTCTCTCCCACACACACACATTTAACACTGTGCGCATTCCTTATTCCTTTGTTTACAATTCATGTTTTTGGAATATTTATGTTGTTTAAAACCTTTTGCATACTTTCAAAATTATCTACTGTTTATTTTTACACATAATTATGTATAGTTAATGTAAACTGGAAGAGCGGAACCACCTAATACAAGCAAATATTTGCTTAAAGGGTGACTCCAAATTTAACAATGTAAATAAGTCGATGAAATAAACATTTTTATTATTTCATTTAATAATTTGGGTGAGTTCAGATCCAGTTTAGTAGTTGAAAACCAGCGTCAGGCACTAGTTGTCTGGCATTTATGCTGAACTGGGCCTTTTTAGCGCAGCCGTGAGGCACACCTTGACGCACTTTACACTTTTTGTTGGTTTGTTTAATTTTATATTTTTGCTGTATATTGTGTGCCTTTTTTAGTCTGTGCTAAATAAATGTATTTACTTTATTTATTTTCTTTTCTTATTTTATGGATTGTGAGCAGTTCTGGCCCAACGGTATAATGGCCGCGACTAACGAGTTGTAGGGCGTGGATTCAAACCGAGGCAGGCACATTTCACAGAAATATAGATCACATGAAATGTGCTCATCACCAAAACTGTTCAATTTCAAGTCAGTCAATATATGATAATGCAATCATAATAATTATGCTCGTGAACGTGTGCTGCTTGTGGTGACTGGTCGGCTTGCTGACCATGATTTTGTTATTGTTACTAATAATTACCCACCCGTTTATTTATTTTACGTCGATGGTCCTAGGTTATCATTTGTGGCCTTGAGTTGTAACTCGGGTCGTAACAGCCATGTGAACATAATCTAACATTGCATATATATGTAAGCTATCACGCCCTTTATACCAGGATGCTTTTATTTTGGTATCATGCTTTATTTACATTTTTATTCTTTGCACTTGTGGAGTTAAGTTTTCAATTTTATTTGTTGGTATATTGGCATGGCTAGCAGACATATGACAAATTATTTAACTAACGTTCTGTGTCTCGTAATGTTTGTTACTTTGCCTATTTATGTATAGAATCAAGTCTGTCCGACTAATCAGATCTAGCTGTGCTGATGGGGAGTTTGTTGCACCACTTCTTCTTCCCAGCTAAAGCACTAGGAAGTGGTGAACGGTGGGCGTTCTGGGGGACTGTCTTATGTATTTTGACTTTCGAAAAGTGCTGATTCTCAGCCTAATTTGAATAAATAACATTTGATTTGAAGAAGCTGATGGAATATTGTTGTTTTTCCAGGCAGACTCCTGGCCACACTGTTAACGGGTGTCGTGTTCCTATTAGTACCAATATTGATCATAATCTTGGACCCCATTCAAATGATCGTTAATTACGTGAGTATAGTCTGTGAGTACGTACGTATAATCAGAACTTCAAATATTCACTCTACATCACATATTAAGTTCTAGGTCTTAAGAGAGAGAGGGATTTGTGGCTGGAGTAATGACAGCCGTACCTGTGTATCGATCAGGTTAAACTTCACTTGCTGCGGTTGGTTCCCTGGATGGTATCTTTACATACCAAGACCCCTCCGTGCCTCGGAAAGCACGCTAAGCCGTTGGTCCCAGCTGTCATTCGTGGATCTTTGACAGTTAAATTGTTACGGGTCGTCAGAAGCCCGAAAGTCTGACAGGCAGTCTTACCAAGGTGTATCGTACTACCCAGTAACTGGATTATGGAGGTCAGATAGGCAGTCGCTCCATGTAGAATACTGGTATTCAACTGCATCCGGTCAGACTGGAAACCGACTCCAACATAGTGGGGAAAAGACTAGGCAGATTTTGAAGTTCTAGTTGTTAACAGTTGTAATTGCTTGTGCAAATGACTAGATTTCTGTTAACCTCCTCTAGTGAGCCAAATATGCATTTGTTTGTTTTATCTACATCACCAATACTCGTCAGAAGGTTCCTTTTCTTCCACCATCAGAATCACCATGCTTAGGTCAACGGATTCATAAATCCCAATCCTTTATAATTGTTATAACTCTGTTCTCTAGTTCATTCAGTTAGTCGTTGAACATGACACTGTTATTGGAGGTATGTATGTAGGTATACCTAATTTACGGCAACTTTCTTCCAGAAACTTCGCCTAGCCAAAGGCACGATACTGTACAACATCCTCCAGCATGAGATACCAGCAGCCCGCCTGTCGGTCTACGTGTTCAACATCACCAACGCCGACAGGTTCCTCTCTGGAGAAGACTATAAGCTGCAAGTAGAAGAAGTTGGACCTTTCGTCTTTCAGTAAGTTTTAATGAGTCGTAACTGAAATTGCGGTTTGTAGAGTTAATCAGAGAAAGATTAATCAGTCACGGACGTCCAAAAGCTCTTTGGGTCGACTCTGTACGGTGACTGGTAATTAGTGACCGATATTTAAACGCATGATTTTACTCATTATAACAAACAACTTTCCCAAAGAAACTATTTTTTTTATTTAACTAGCGCATGTTCCCAATCACCCCCATAGAATATTGAGTACCTACCAAGATTACTACACCATCAGTTGTAATTTAATTTAGTTACCTACAAACAAAAAAAAACCTCTTTTACCATGCATTATTCTTTCAATAAGATAGATTTAAAAAAAATCGTTTCTTTGGGAAAGTTGTTTGTTATGATGAGTACAATCATGCGTTTAAATATCGGTCACTAATTACCTGTCACCCTATATATTATCATCACGACACCTGTACGAGTGACCCATGGCAAGTACGTAGTTCGCAACCGGGAAGTACTTAAGCAAAGAGAAAAGGAAGCCTGCCTTAGTGCGTATACTTACCTAGCAAGAGGTTATTCCAGACTGAAATGATGATGACGACGTAGAATTATTCAGCTGTTTCAATCAATCAATCAACTCAGCCTATCGCAATCCACTCCTGGACTAAGGCCTCTAGGTCTCTCTCTACTTTACTGTGACATTTATGAATTACGTACTTTTCGGCGAAATGAATTCTATACTAATATTATAAATTAAAAATTAAAGATTCGCACTAATCAGATGGGGTTACGACAGCGACCACTTCTTCAAGTACCTTATGCAAACACTAATTATAGGCGTAATGCATATTTTCATAGAGCCAGTCGAAATTTGTTGTGAGGAAGGCATTGACCTTTTCTGCACCAATGCAAGTACACTCAGGAAGCTCTTGGCAAAGCCATTTTTTGTACAAGATGCACCTGCCGGCATTTGAATTGTTTCTTTTTCTTTTTGAGTGATAACTTTGTATTTATCTGTGGGGGCTTGTAATTAGCAATTTAGTTTTATATTATTGTTTTTTAGAATGTAATTAGTCAGTAAAAAAAAAAAAAAAAAAGCTGAAATGGTTGTTTTGTTAAACGCGCTTATCTCAGGAACTACTAGTTCGAATAGAAAAAAATATTTTAGCATTGAATAGCTCATTTGTCGAGAAAGGCAGCTATATAACACCACTCTAGAACCCTAAGGAGCCTAGCAAAACGAAAAGAAAGTCACGATATGAAGTACTCGCGCGGGCGACTCGACGCGACGGGGTGGGTCAGGCGAGCCAGAAATGTCACGCGGACTAAGTCTCGTGGGCAGAAGCTAGTTCAAAATATAAAAAAAGTAATGGACACCGTACAGTTGTACTCAACTCAACATTTATTTACAGAGAATATCGCTGGTATGTGGATCTAGAAGTGAGTGAGGATGGCAAGTACATGGGGATGACGCCGAGGAGCAGATCAGAGTTCATCCCAGAAGCCTCCATAGCTCACCCCAAGGATATCAACCTCACACTGCCTAATTTACCCTTTCTTGTGAGTTTTATTGGTTACTTTAAAATCAGACTGCTTTCGTGAAGAGACAATATTCGGACAAAATATGAATGCTGAAACTAAGAAACTTCCTCACCGGTATGTTTTATGTACTCAGGCATAGCATGATAACTTTTAACTAGTGTACGACACCGAGTCAAAATTTATTTTCTTTATTTTTATACCTCGCGGTGGGTTTTTTCTACAGTCTGTCATTTTGTCCATTGTTTCTTCTCACAATATTATACCAACTAAAATTAATAGAAACATGAGCTATCTGCGTAGCTCATTTTCATCCCATACTTTCATTGTTCCAGAGTGCAGTAGCTGTCCTCTCTAACTATCCGAGCTTCATCAGGTACGCTTTCAACATAATGGCAGCCCAGTTAGAAGCTAAGGCTTTCATAAACATAGATGTCCAAAGCTACTTGTGGGGCTATAAGAACCCCCTGGTCACGTTGTGCAACAGCCTCGCTCCTGGACTCGTGTATTTTGATAATTTTGGACTTCTTGACAGGGTAAGTCGATTTTGTTTGAGTTTTTATATAATAAATACAAGATATCTGATTTCAGAATCTTATCTTTCCTTATCACAAGTTACTTGGGACCAGTGATACCTCTATATTTTTTCTTTCTTTTCCTTGGTCATCTTTTACGTTATTATTCGGTCCTATGTATGATACAAAAGTTTATCTTAATAGGTAAGCTGAATAAGACTTGTACGATGTCATAAAAAAATGTCTTGCTTAATTTATTTACAGGTTTATGAAAACGAGTCCGATTATCGGATAGTGGTGGGAGCCACCAACCAGGACCGGTTCAAGATCAAGTCAGTGAAGAAGATAAGGCATATACAGATGGGGGCCATCAATCATGTTGATGAAAGGTAAATTATAAGTGACGTCGAAAACAAGTGATAATTTAAGTTTTGTTAAAAAAAAAAGTCGTTGTAGTTTTTATATCGATCGACAGGTCAACAGTGGTTTTGGTGCCAAGAAGCTGTAATATTTTTTTTTAATTTAGGGCCTTATACTGATTACATTTATAGCAAAAATATTTATATCTTACGTGTAGTTTTCTAGATTTTTACTTGAATAGAAAAATATATATTTACACCAAAATCAAACATTGATTAAATTATTATGTACATAAAAGCTTTCTTTTACGCGATTTTCGCGAATGAGGTGTAGCAGGACAATCACGTTGCATCCCCCAGCAGTAATCAGCCATCATATGCTGATCCCATCGGCCTTGGTACCTCTCTCCATAGTTTTTAGGTCCTGGTGAAAGCGTTCCCCTTGTTCTTCGCTATACGAACCTAGATTTTCTGGAAACTGATCAAGGTGACTGTGGAGATAATGTACTTTGATTGACATGTTACATCCTAAGTTTTTGAAATTCTCCAGCATGTTATTTGTCATGTCAACGATTTCCACGCAAGTTGTTCCAACAGGGTACAGGTACTTCTTCTGAATGTGGTAAAGGTCTTCTAGCCGATTGTAAGCCTGGATAAGTCATTTTTTTAACATTAATACCACGCAAATTGACACAGCAGAAGTAACAGTCATCCAAGTGATTTTTTTGTTCTCTCTATTGCATAGGCACCACAAACCTCATACGGCTTCTTCTACCACTTACCCACTGTCTCAAGTGTTCATAGCACGTTTTGCAAACATTTTGAGGTATCCACGGCTTTTTTTCGTCTACAATTTGCGACTTGAAGTACGAAAAATATGCACTTTTTATGAAATCTGTTAAAGGTTTCCTGAACTTTTTGATTATATGTTCCCCACAAATGTAACAAAACACATTCGGATCGCTTAGACAACTTCTTCGCGATGAAGACATGATATCAAAATCGATTTATTTATAGAAAGGTACTAATAAGACTTAAAACCGTGTTCCCGAAAGTACTAATTAGAGCAAATTTTAAAACAGAGGGTAGACACAAAACTACACGTAGAAAAAAAAGACAAAAAATATTTTTAGTGTTTCCAATGCACACTTTACACAAAACTACTAACAAGATCTCGGCACCAAAAAAAAATCTTTCATTTGTTGACCTGTGAATGGATCGAACCTAAAGTCGAACGCATCCAGGAAATCAACCAATGAAGTTCTTAACTTTGTTTCCAGCGAGTTAACGTTTGAAGAAGATACATATGAAGGTGGTGCTTACCCTCCCATGCTGACTCCAGACGTCCCCCTCAACCTGTACCGGCAGGGTATTTGCAGGACTTGGCACCTGGAATACATCGGCAGCAGAATCATGAAGTATGGAGGAGAGGCCCTGGTGTACACTATCAGTAATAGGACTTTCATCAACAATGTTAATCCGATCACTTTGAAGAACTACCCTGATGGACTTATGGACATCGCTGAATGTTTTTATAGTAAGTTTTTAGACCAGCAAAATTATTGAAATCAGTGTGACCGAGAGCAAGCCAGACCGTCGCGTCGTATGAATGTGCTGAATACAAATAAATCAAGGAAAAATTTTAATCATGCGATTTTTGTTCACAGGTCTTCCTTTTGTGATATCCAAAGCACACTTTCTGGATTCCGATCCCAAGTTGCTAGAACGCATTGATGGACTAAAACCGGACAGAAAAGTGCACGTCAACGAAATTGTTGTGGATCGTGTAAGTTTATTCTAGTCATGTTAATTGGATGTTTTTTTTTTATCGCTGCCTGTATGCTTTGGTGCAGCAGTGGTGGCTCAGTGGCCAGTGGTAACGGCCGTGACTTGCGAGTTGTAGGTCGTAGGTTTGAGCCCAGACAGCCACTTACTTTGTGTATGTAATTTCATCACCACTGCTCTCAAAACGGTGAAGGAAAACATCGTAAGGAAACCGTCATGTCCTAGAACCAAAAATTCGAAGACATGTGGCATTCACCAACCCGCACTAATAATGGCCGAAATCCACAACAGGCCGTCGTGGTGGATTACGGCCCACTCCCTCTCCCCGAGACGACTGGCCGTAATCCAGCCTGTGTCCCAGCAGTGGGAACGTTATTGGCTGATAATGCTGCTTTATTAAAAGGAGTTAAAGAAGCAGCCTTTCGTAAAACATGTGTTTGGCTCCACATGGTTTTCTCTTCCTATCTTCCCTGTCAGCCGTCAAGTTACCATTCATATTGCTCCTCATCGAATGCATTCATCTTATCTCTTCTCTTGTTTCCCTGCCCATCTCCATTAACTATGTTGGCTTTCAAAACCAGAGGTTTCTGTTGCAGAAAGCAAGCATCACCTTCAACAGTACGTTGTCAATGCAACTAACCATGATGCTGGATGACCTCAGCTCCAACAGAGAAACCAAGATGATGTCCCACTCCGTCATACCCATCGTCCATATTAAACTGGTAAGTTGTATTCACATAATTACTGCATGATGCATTTTGGTGGCTCTACTACTACAATATTATCATCAATAGAAAATGCCAAAGCAAAAAAGAGAGAGAGAGAAAACCTCTAAGCATGGCAGGTGTTGCAAAATTATCCCGAAAAAAAGGTGGATAAACATCCAGGGACGCCACCTTCGGAACGTTTGAATGATCCTGGAGACTTCAAGCAGAAGGAGAAAAATAACTGGTCCTCGTTTATCAAAGAAATAAAGAGTGCATCTCTTGACTACAATAATATAATATAATGTAATTTACCAGACTCATCACATAAAACCTTGCTGAATTTATTCAACATTGTTATCACATTAAAACTGCGCTCTAATTGCGTAACATACGATTAATCATAATCTGTTTCATTTTGACAGTTCAACAATATTCATTGCGTTATTAATGTTGTTGAGCAGACACATTTTTCGAACATATGAAGCAATTGTTTAGCAATCTGTTTCAAAATGAAACAAATTATGATTAATCGTGCGTTACGCAATTAGGGTGCTGGTTTGCTCACATACTGTCTCATTTGTTCTCATTTCAATGAAGTTATTATTGCGTAGTTAAGCGAGTTAGTATCATGGTTGACTAATTTGATCTGTGAACCATTTTGACTTGTGTAGAAACTTCCGCCAGTTAACACATGATTTTGTGTCAGTGCTCCACGAACTGACGTTGTAATGTTTAAGTAATCAAATAGGTCTTAATTATGCTTACACGTGGAAGTGACAATTGAAGTTTATTACGAACTTTTAATGAGTCAGCAAGTCCAAGGTCGAATCGGACAAAAGGAATGGCAACAATTGGAATCCAAAGAAAAAATAAATTTTGCCACCATTTCTGAGTACTTAATATTCTGTATTCCAGTATGAAAGTAAAATACCTGCATCCGTATCCTTGACTCTGGGTAAGTAAGTGGAATTAAGAGACTGAACATCATAGGTAGTCTGGTGGTATGGATTGCAATTTGTAATAGCCTGTGGTTACCTCCTTACCAGACAGTGACTTTAAAAAAGTTACTCTACAATTAAAATAATTTTCCTGGTTGTGGTGTGTGTGGTTTGGTGTAGTAGAACTAACGCATTCATTATTCTTCTTACAGGACCAACCAAAGATGACTGAAATATCAATGAGTAAATTCGTACTGGTGTACCAAATAGCGCCCCACATAGTACTGTGCGTTCAAATATTGTCGGCTACCATTGGCTTAGCATTCCTAGGACATGCCTTACGCTTGATATACTTAAAGTGGATATCCAGAACAAGGGCCATTGTCTTCCAGACCGTTGATAAGAAATTGATACACGCTGAGCTGCCTGATTGAAGCATAAATAAAGAAACAAAATTAATTCAATTAAATGCGGAAGTTAATTTTAACGTTGAATCCAAAGGTGTGGGTGTGGTTTTAGAAAAAATTGTTTATTGTAAATAATAAATTTAAGAATAAAGCTTTAAATATTTACTGAGTTACTTTCTCTTTTCCATGAATATGGGGCACATGATATTCAGAATTTCGTGAAGTATGAAGTGTGATGGTCGAGGATAAATCATTTTTTTTTGCTGGGAGGGCTCGAATGGTATGCTGCATTCATGGTTAAAGTTTGCGCACAGAATAAAAACTTTTCCTGTATAGACAAATTTGCAAAATTATTTTTTTGTTCAAAAGTATCATATAAATTTCATTTATGTAGATCTGATGATGAGTTTTGAAGACAGACAACGGAACTCTTAAAAAAATTATAGCAAATCAACCGCGATTGCGTAAAGAATTGTTAATACATATTTCATTTAAGATGTATGGCTTTGTCACGAGCTCATCTACCGAGTTCAAACGGCCCTCCACCTATCTCTACCTATACAAGACGCTTGTACGCTCGCAGCTCGAATATGCGGTCCCAATCTGGAACCCGTTTTATAAGAAATATATAGATATGGTCGAGAAAGTCCAGCGTAAATTTCTTCGCGCCATTTTATAGGTGCTATAAAAGGTGTTTGTCGTATTCAGCTATAATATGTTAACATTAGAATCCAGACTTAAGTTTCTAGAAGCTAACATACTACATGGCATTTTTCATAATCACTTCGATTCCATTGATCTCACGAGTAAGTTATGTTATGTGGTCCCCCGCACTGTAAATAAGCGTAGTGTTCGTGCAGGTACATTGTTCGCTGTAAATACTTGTCAGACTAATTCAGGATTGCGTTGCCCTGTTCGTCGTATAGTGGAATTGTATAATCGTAACTTCATTGACATTGATATTTTTGTATGTTCCAAATCTAAATTTAAGTCTAATGTTTTAAAAATCTTATCTAATGATAATAAGAAATAGCGTGTGCCCTTTATTCTAAATCTAATTTATTTCAACCGTTTGAATTATTTTTATTAATGAATTGTAATGTATTGTCAATTCCTTTTCTTTTATAATCTTAATTCTTATTTGCGATAATAAGGAACAATCCCAAATATATTATAATTTTTGTCCAAAAATTTATATGTATAATTTTTGTTTTTCTTTTCTTTTCAAACAATTAATTAATTAATTGTACTGTATTTTAATCATGTATTTTACTAATATTTTTTCTTACTTTTAAATAATATAATTATCTGAGTAATGATACTCTAGTGGCACTTTTTACCTAATTTTTATTTTGTTAACATGCGGATAATGTAGTGGGCTGCAATATTGTTAAAACTATATTTATTATTGTTATTTGTAAACATTTTATATTGTAGCTGTTTATTGTCCCATAATAAATAAAATAAAATAAATGACTTTTACAAGTAGGTACGTTTTAATGGGCTGCTTGTAATTAAATTATTTGACTTTGAGTTACGTTTAGTAATAATTACACCAAAACTTACATCTACCGTATTATATCCTATATAATTTACAATGTCGTCAGCCTTTTATCAATTTCATATAAAACGAGATGAAGAATAATTAACATGCTGTCAAATTGATTTAATTTAATAAGTATAAAAGTCCTGTAACGGTCAGGGAGGTTCTTATCAGCTTTCTTGTTGGGTGAGCAGAAAAGAGAATTCCACCTTTACAGCTTATAGAATTTGGAGAAACACCATATAACTCTTCGTCGAGAAGTTGAGGGTATCGAAGAGGATTTCAGGAAAACAGAGCAATAGGCAGACAAGAGGAAAACAGAGCAAAAGGCAGACAAGAGGAAAACAAAGCAACAGGCAGACAAGAGGAAAACAGAGCAATAGACAGACAAGAGGAAAATAGAGCACCAAGCAGACAAGAGGAAACAGAGCAACAGGCAGACATGAGGAAAACAGAGCAACAGGCAGACATGAGAAAAACAGAGCAACAGGCGGACATGAGGAAAACATAGCAACAGGCAGACATGAGGAAAACAGAGCAACAGGCAGACATGAGGAAAACAGAGCAACAGGCAGACATGAGGAAAATAGAGCAACAGGCAGACAAGAGGAAAACAGAGCAATAGGCAGACATGAGAAAAATAGAGCAACAGGCAGACATGAGGAAAACAGAGCAACAGGCAGACAAGAGGAAAACAGAGCAACAGGCAGACATGAGGAAAACAGAGCAACAGGCAGACATGAGAAAAACAGAGCAACAGGCAGACATGAGGAAAACAGAGCAACAGGCAGACATGAGGAAAACAGAGCAACAGGCAGACATGAGGAAATAGAGCAACAGGCAGACAAGAGGAAAACAGAGCAATAGGCAGACATGAGAAAAACAGAGCAACAGGCAGACATGAGGAAAACAGAGCAACAGGCAGACAAGAGGAAAACAGAGCAACAGGCAGACATGAGGAAAACAGAGCAACAGGCAGACATGAGAAAAACAGATCAACAGGCAGACATGAGGAAAACAGAGCAACAGGCAGACATGAGGAAAACAGAGCAACAGGCAGACATGAGAAAAATAGAGCAACAGGCAGACAAGAGGAAAACAGAGCAATAGGCAGACTTGAGAAAAACAGAGCAACAGGCAGACATGAGGAAAACAGAGCAACAGGCAGACAAGAGGAAAACGGATGATTACCATTAGGTTCTGGTTTCAACAAGTCCAAAAAGATAATACAAGATACGATTTTTAGCTTCCACCAAATAATCAAAAATATTGAATTCGACCATCTCTAGGGATGCCAAATTTTTTGTTTTGCATCGATTTTCTGGATCGTAATCGTAACCTCGTGAATCGATTCACGATCTTAATCGTATTGTATTGAATCGATGTTCCGAGATCGAGTAAGATCGTATCGTAATTTTACAAAAATAATGAAGAGCAGTATGCATTCTAAATTATTTATTTTAACTTAATCTGCATAATAGATCTATTATAAAGTGTTCCAGGATACATTTGTGATGACGCCTGAGATGATTTTTTAAATTGGTACTTGTAGTATGTATCTCCTTTCATTTTAATCATCTGTTTACACAATTTACATTGTCCGCCGATGCCTGCCAGGGGTGCAGGTTGTTCGAAAGAGGTACCGCGGGCCCTGGCACACAGGCAACTAAGGGAACACGGGTGGGTTTTAGTCAGTAAAAATCTGACACGCTCTCCTGTTTCACCCAGAGCGGGAGAAGTTACAAATGTCCAAACGTTTGATTTTGTTGGCGTGGCCATATTAAGAAGTATTTTAAAATAATAGGTCACGCTCACAGAACAGATAGAACTCTTCCTATTGCAGTACGTAATATACAGCATGAAACAAAACAAAATTAGAGAATGCTAACATGGGTATGTTAGCATTCTCTGATTTTGTTTTGTTTAGTTGATTGTCGGGTGACAATCAACTAAACAAAATAGTATCACGGTAGGTATCACCTACCTTCATATTTCATACAATACTGCTTTTGATTAATGTAACTCGAAAAATCCTGTTGAATCGATTAAAAAAATCGTTTGATCGTATGGGATCGGGTATCTCTACATCTCCATAAGGAACATAGCAAAAAAAATATAGTGGGAACACCTTAAATAATACGCTGAGTGACAAGGGCTCTTACTATTTCTGACCTTAGGGGCGGTTTACTACACCAAGAAATTATCATAATCATTAAGCTTGCTGAGAACTTGACCATAATGAGCAATGAAGTAGATGATAACTTATAATGATTGACATTTAAACTCACAAACAGCTAGACCCGGAACAACTACTTGTAGGTCATACAAATATTAGTTCCGTGCGGGAATCAAACCTGCGACACGCAGCGCAGCAGTCAACCAACCGTGCCGTCAACGTTTACGGCTACTTTTAATCTGCACGTCTTTTTACATCGTTCTCACATTGAGAATTTGAACATAAATGATGGAACCAACTTTCTGTAACAATTTTTTTAATAACAATACCATGATTTAAAATTAAAAAGAGTGTCCATGGAGTTTCTTGCCTGTACTTCTCCATAGGTACCTACTACGCTTTGGAATGGGCAAGTAGCTTCATCTTTCCGACTCTTTGACAATTCAAAAGTGCCTGTAATTGGTTTATTTGAAATAAATGCTTCGAGTTTGAGTAGTTCCTAAATTCGAACCCAGACAGGCGATTTACTTTAGGTGTATTATTTCATCACCTTTATATTGTTCTCAAAACGGTGAAGAAAAACATCGGATCATGAAAAAACCGCCATGTCCTAGAACCAACAATTAGAACACGTGACATCTACCAACCCGCACTGGGAACGAGTGGTGGATTACGGCCCACTCCCTCTCACAGAGCGTCGGCCTCTGTCCCAGCAATGCGAAGATTATGAAGATAATCATCTGCATAAACATCGTATTTGCACTTATTTAAAAAAATAAAAACATTACATACAGTTCATTTTACTACACTGACGTGTTGTTACCATAATCAGTGCAAAATTAATTGCTTGAATAGTTCTAGCTTGCTATCCTAGCCTAGAATAACTAGCCTCGTGAATCTTGAGCATAAGTACAATTTAAGTACTGTCCATTCCACTGTATTAAATGTTAGATACTTTCAAATTCATCATCTTAAATATGCTTAATGTTTTGGTTGGATTAGCAAGTAAAAATAAAAGTACTGTTCTATTTTATAGTAGATTAAATAGCTTCATTTGCGAAATGTTACATAGTAAAAAATTGTACAAAAATAAAAATAAATCTTTATCGGAACGCTGAATAAAATAAACTTCACATGTCACTTCTGCCTCTTTTACTGACTAATTAAATCGTCTTAATAGTCAGAGCACGTGTCATTGTACTCCGAATCGTCACTTTCAGTATCTGTGTCTTTACTTAGATCTGTACTCCCATCACTGTAAGCTACTTCCACTGAAATCTCACTGTCATCTCCTTCCTCTTTCTTCCATCTCTTTTTGTCTTCTTCTATCATTCGTTTTATCTTGTATAGTGGCGGATGATCGTGTTTCACCGGTTCAAAGTACGCCCTCATCGGCATCATAATAGGCACTCCAGCGTAGATTGCCATTGGCATTGGCATCTGCATTGCCATCCCTGGAAATTGCTGGAATGGTGGCGGTAACGTTAGCGATTTTTCTGGTGCTTTCGCAGTTGTTGACACGATATCGAGACAAGAAGGACCAGGATTCAGTGTCACTGATGTTCTTAATAATCTTCTTCTTGGTGTCACAGGCTTATTCAATTTGGTCACAAGTTTTGCCAATACCGTACTCGTAGGCTTGATCATTTCGTTAGGTTTTCTTGCAATGAAGGGAGTCGCAGTTTTGAAATCCATCAAAGTAACGTCGTCCATATTATCAGACAAGATAAATTCTTGTTGTTTTTCATGCATATCTAGGATCATAGCTTTTAAATCTGCCGGCACTTGTACAGATTTCATGAGACCTTCGAAATTGATTGACATCACTGTTGTTGTAACTGTTAGTTGAACCACTGTTCTAAAGACTATATCCATGATTCTGAAATAAAGTATCAATATCATTATTTTCCCAGCCTTTTTCCAAATTTGTTGAAGTCAGCCTCCATAAAACTGGATGCAGCCCACCACAACCCAGTGAATAGGTAAGACGGTACCCCTTGGTAAGACTGACACTGTCAAAGATCCACGAACGACAGCCTCCACCAACGGCTTAACGTGCTTTCCGAGACAATGAGAGGGTAAAGATGGTCATCCTTCCACGGACCAATCACGGCACACGTAGCTTAACCTCGATCGACTAGTGTGGTTGTATTTGAGACCCTTGTGGCTACGTAAATAGCCACTAGCCCCTCAAATAAAGTATTCATATTTTATCACTATTTCTGTTTTGAAACGAAACTGTATTGAAATTTTCTTATCCGGCTGCAGCGCAACGACCTTTTCTCAAACAGAGAAGAAACTGTATTGATCATGAAAGAACATAACGCCAAGCCTGTAATCCCCAAAGGATAAAGCAGAGGCAGGACGTGGAGGCTTAGAACTGTTCATATGGATTAAATTAACTTACCATGTGCATGCATAAGCTACAGCTTGGAAATTACACTGACCGGCGAATTGGCCACAACTAAGAACGAAATAAAAACGATTGCATAAATAGTAATTGTTCATTCATTAGAAGAAATAATGGAACGATTGTTACTATTCGTTTGCGTAAGCTACTGGTAACTAAAATTACGAGGACCCTTTCCTTAAGTTTCTAAATATAACTATAAAGTAATATGTTCCGTATATAGAGCCATCTGCCCCTGCTTACCACAGTTCTTTTTCTTCAAACTCCACAAAATATCGAGATTTCTTGATGGTGATAACCGCACAAAAAACCGTTGCGTAGTTTAGAATTATAAGAACAACACGATTACACAGACAGACACAAAAATTGACTTTCAATTATTATTAATATGTATAGATTGCATAATCAGCATCATCGTCATATCATTGGGCACGCCACGATAGCGGCGGTAAGTCCCCTCTTTGAGGAGTGGCTTGAGACGCGGCATAGCGTCCTCACCTTCCGCCTGACGCAGGTCCTCACCGGACACGGTTGTTTCGAGAGGTTCCTGTTTCGGATTAGGCGGGAGGAAACGCCCGGGTGTTTCCACTGCGAAGATCGCCCTGAGGACATGGTGGAACATACGGTGGAGGTCTACCCGGCTTGGGCGGAGCACCACCGTGTTCTTTCGGCGGCGGCGATCTCTCGCGTCCGGCCCGGGTCCAGGCAATGGTACGGAGCGAGAATGCATGAGTAGCCGTCACCTCGTTCTGCGAAGCAGTAATGCTCGCAAAGAGGGGTGCGACGCACGTGAGGGAGAGGCAGTATATGCGCCTTCACGGCCTTAGTCGCTGCAGGAGACGCCCTGGGCGTCGGGAATTCCAGGCTGATTGCCGGTCACCGTGGGCGCGGGCTTGCGGATGGCGAGTAATGGGTAGCTCGCTGTCCGGTAAGGACCAAGCCCGGGTCGACCGCTCGTTGTGTTCCACGCGCGCCTCAAAGAGATGTCAGCACCAACTGGTGGGGTCGGCAAGGACCGATGCCTGCCAGGGTAAGAAATACCGCGGCCCCTGGCACACAGGCAACTGAAGACGGGTGGGTTTTAGTCAGTAAAAGTCTGACACGCCCTCCTGCTCCACCCAGAGCGGGAGAAGTTATTTGATGATTTCCCACCCAAAAAATCGTCGTGTCATCTGGGTTTTATGTTTAGACCTATTTAATTACTTTATTTACATTCACTCTATTTCATATTATTTTCAGGATTTTTGCAAATTCTACCAATAACCAATACCGTTACCTTAAATCTATTTGGTAATTTTTTTTTTTTACCAAAGCGATTTATTGAATTAATTTTAAACATCTTTGTTTTTAACCAAAAACCACAATAACTGTCTATTATTTTACTCAAAAATAACGAATTTTCAAATAAACATTTATCCCCCTTTTCCCCGATAAGAAGATTTCCGGAAATCGTTTCGTATCGCGCTAATCGCTACTTGGCCAAAACAGTATAATTATAATAAATGTCTCATATTTGCGTAAGAATTGTGATATCACAGGTTCCTTCGCATGATGGTCAGATATGAAGCATATGCAGGAGCATTTAAATCTTTAATTATTTTCTACATATTTACATACATTTTGTCTCTACTTTTCGTATTAGGCAATAAATAGTATTTTTTTATTCATTACCATTTTAGTTTTTTTTTTTTTTAATTTTCGCTCTATAATAAAATTGACGCGGCTGTAGAATAACTAAACAGCAAAAATACTAAGTAAATTCTTATCCTCGTAGCCAATTATCTGCGTAGCCTTTTCCCAACTATGATGGGATAGGCCTAGTCTAACGGGATGCAGCTGAGTGCCAGTATTTCACATGGAGCGACAGCTATCTGACCTTCACAACCTAGTTTCTGGATAATACGATACCCCTTGTTAAGACTGGTTGTCAGCCTTGCGGGTTTCTGACGACCCGTAACGACTGACAAAGATCCACAAATGACAGCCGTGACCAACAGCTTAACGTGCTTTCTGTGGCACAGATGGGACTTGGTATGTGAAGATGGTCATCCATCCACGGACCATATGCGGCAAGCGTAGCTTAGGCTGATCGATCGAACCGTGCATCGATCAGGTTAAGCTTCTCTTTGAAGCTTCTCTTTTTAGTCTGTCTAAATAAATGTATTTTCTTTCTTTTCTTTCTTCTTTCTTTGCCAATACAGTGTATTACAACAAAATAAGTGTTTAAAACTTAGTTCAGCGAACCTGTAATATTTTCTAGTGAAAGTTCCATAGCAACAAGTCAACTCAAAATCAAAAATCATAATATCTAACACCGAACGTCATGAAAGGTGGAAACTATGATTACTATTAATTCTAATCAATTTTCAAATGCACTTAAAATAAAACAGTTAATGCATGCTTCACCGGTTTCAAGAATTGAAAATAAACTTAAAAACAATAAATTAAACCAATCAACAGTTAATGTTTTAAAGATTTTAATCAGTTTTTATACAAAATATAAATAATGAAGTTATAAAAACAATCAACATTACAATCTACTTGGTTATTTGGAATGACACTGACAGGTTGCTTATCTTCTTGTTTTCTGGTGTTTTGAACACCAGCTCCTTCCTCCCGTCTCCTAGCAGATGCTGAGATCTGCCGTCCAGCACTTGCTGTCTCCGGCGGTGGTTGCTCATACCAGGCTCTGACATGACTACTACTCTCGGCCTGTTATTCGAATCTTCTCCTGCTATCAAACGCACATTATTATTGTACGATTCTTCGGCTCTATGATTTGGTTCTGTATTATTATACTGGTCTCGCTCTCTGTTATTATACGGGTTATGTTTTTTATTACTATACGGGTCTCTGTCTCTGTTATTATACGGGTCTCGCTCTCTGTTATTAAAAGAGTCTTGATCTCTGTTATTATATGGGTCTCGCTCTCTGTTATTATATGGGTCTCGTTCTCTGTTATTATATGGGTCTCGCTCGCCGAGCAGAGCTTTTGCTTCGTCGTTACTAAGACGTCTTTTCATCTTAATGTCTCCATTTCTTGACATGTAACTTAGCACTGGTTCAACAAGACCACTTTCGCCACGATTCCTCTTCTTGTACCTACCAAGATTTCGTCTGTATATATCATAGTTTGACTTTCTCTTTTTATTTCTACTTTTACTCTTTCTGCGTTTCTTTTTCCGCCGATTTTGACCGCTGTCGCAAGAATCATATGGTTTTGATTCTTCAGAACAAGAGTTGCTGGCGGGGCGAGAGTCACAGTCAGAGTCTTGTGGACGTTGCGGTCGTGGTTGCTGTTGGTTGTTGAACTGTTGCGGGAACGGGACGATAACGACCGGAGCTGGGGCAGGCATGGGGATAGGCATCGGGAACGCTGGCCCCGGCATAGGTTTGGGAGCATTTGTCTCCTGCGGAACTGGGTTATCTTTGCCGTTCTTACATCTACACTCTTGATGACAAGGAGAACAAAAGGAGAAAAATGACGGAGTGCATGGATTACACGAGCATGGTGGGCATGGCGGGCAGTTTTTATTCCTATTTTGATTATTATTACCATTTTGTTTATCTGGCTTGCAATTTTGTGGTACAAAGCTTGGGAATGCAATCTGTACAAACTGAGGCACTGGCATCGGGACAGCTATAGGTATTCTGTTGTCACCACCTTCGCCACCATTGTTTTCTTCGGTGGTAGTTGTGGTAGAAGTTGACTCTGGGTACGGTATCGGTATTCCCACGGGTACAGGGACGGGCATGGGCATCGGCATAGGCGCCGGCATCATCATCGGCCCACCGTACCCATACCCCATGGGCATCATCGGCATTTGCGGTTGCACGACACCCAAAAATACTATAATCACAGCAGTCCATTTTTGTAACGCATCCTGTAACAAAGAAAATAATTTATGTTAAGAAAACTATGTTTTGTTCACCAGTATGGTTCCAACAGGCTTAGCATGACGCTTTCTATTTCTACGAAGAATAGACAGTGCTTTTTCTATACAAAGTCGCATTTCCTTTCTCCATTTTTGACATCGCACCGTAGAAATCCTTCTACAATCTGTCATTTTGTCTTTCGTTTCTAACAATCTTTGTCTAGGTCCTTTAATATGTTGACTATTTCAGAAGAATATTTTTGCATTTCTCATACTTGGAAAGCAGTGTTTGTTTGATCCGAGTAGCGGGTGGAAGATGCTACTTCCCTCCTTTGGGCGGGAAAGACTCATAGTAATTGCTTCCCTCTCTAGGGTGGGAATAAATTTTAAAAATAGAACTAAATTTGGTTAGGCAGTCGGCGAAAAAAATGCTGCGGTCTTGTGAGTGTTTATACAGCCAGTGCGAATTAAAAACAAAAAGTAAGCAGGTCCGCTCGCGGCAGTGACGCGGGTGTGTTCCAAAGTTAAAATTTGAAATAGACTGATTGACTGACTTGATTTTTATTTGGCGCGATATATCTCTGTAAGCTGTATCGAAATATCGGTTTATTTAGAATAATATCTTATTAAAAATAAGTTCAAGTGATTCTGAAATGTGGACCCCAGGGTCTGTTAAAGACGAGGCAAATACAGTTATCAAAGTTATTAGTTATCTTTTGCCAGAAAATTCAAAGGAAAGATACTTAAATACATACAATGACTTTATGAAGTGGCGAGCAGATAAGAAAATAAAATCATTTTCCGAAAGTGTATTTCTTACATACTTCAATGGACTATCTGCCAAAATAAAGCTTTCTACGCTATGGAGCAGGTATTCAATGCTCAAGAGCACACTAAAAGTATAACACAATATCGATTTGAAGATTCCATAATCTAACATCGTTTCTGAAAAGACAGTCTTAGGGGTTCAAGAGCAAAAACTCGAAGGTTTTCACCTCTTACGAAGTGGAAACATTTTTAAATGAAGCCCCTGACGAGGTATATTTGGCAGCGAAGGTAAGCTATAAACGTTTATCTAGGTAGGGAGAGGTATTTTACTCTAAACATAAAAGTCGATCCCAACGACTTTACTCTGATATGTATTATAGATAGATTTGCATAAAAAAAGGCAATCATATCAATCAAACACACTGACCAGATTGCATAAATTCAGAGTACAGACGTTGAATAGGCTTGCATTTCTGGAGTAAAAGATCTCTGCTTGTTATTTTATCTACATAGGTACCTAAAAAATTAACAGTAATTAAGAAATCATGTTTTTCACAGGTGGTATTGATACTCGGTAAAAGCGGCGCCTGCAAAAGCAGTGAACTCACAAATTTAACAATTAACGACTTTGAAAATCAAGGCCAGTTATTACTCGTAAAATTGACTAAAACAAAAACAAATAGTGAGCGCACGTTAGTTGTACGAGAAGAGTTCACACAAATAGTAAAAAAATATCAAAAAATCAGACCTAATGACATAAAAACGGATCGCTTTTTTCTCAATTACCAAAAGGGAAAATGCTATAAACAAGTGATCGGTAAAAATAAAATCTCTGGTATTCCGAAGAAAATAGCAACATATTTGTATTGACCAAACTGTGAATAGTATACCGAGCATTGTTATAGAAGAACATCAGCGACACTGTTAGCCGATTCTGGGGCGAACTTGACAATGTTAAAAAGACATGGAAGATGGAAATCCAGCACAGTCGCGGAAGGCTACATTGAGGATTCTGTCCGAAACAAAACTAAAATATCAAACAAATTAACTGAGACTATAAAACGCCCCACTTCGCCACAACCAACTACTTCAAAGGAGTCTGCGCCATGGATTCCACCGTCTAATCAAATACTGGAGTCTCCTATTTTTACAGAAATTCAGCACAGCCAAATTTGTCATAACATATCAAACAGCGTAAATATTCCAAACAAAAATGTAACTTTAAATTTCACAAATTGTTCTAACTTCTCAATTAATTTTAAATAGGTACTCATGTTATTATTATCAATAAATATTTTAGAAAAACTACTATTTTTTACTTTCCTTAAATTCGAAATGAAAAGTAGAGTGCTTAACACGGGTGAAAGACATCAATTCCTACTCGGACTATAGACGGCCTCGCTGTGCTCGGCCGTCTAAATACCTCGTATGGGAATTGATTTCTTTCGACCCTTGTATAACAATCTACTATTCCGAAGCTGTCAAAATCACACTGACAGCAAACTTTCGACTCGACGGCCACAAACTATATACGATTATCTACAAAATCATGATTCGTTGAGAACGCATAACTGTGATAGTTAATAGAAAAACATAGCTATCTTCTCCTATTGTACATCATTTAGTTAATAGTCATGTCTATTCTTCCGTCGACAAATCGGTGCTCGTGCTAAGCCTGCAAATAAGTACTAAAAACTTCAAATTTCACAGTAGCATTTAACAGTAGATCGGTCAACAAAATAAATTACAAAAATAAAACTTACTGAAATCATAACTGCGCCGAATCAAAATAGTTGTGATTCAATGGAGTGCATGACAGCTAGAGACTTTTATACTTTTAGCAAATTCGTTTCATAATCCAGTGCATTGTGGTGCGAACGAATGCAAGTGCACGACCGAACTTATTTCGTAACGATTTTATGGTTCTGCTTTATGGCGTTAAGTAATGAGAATGCATAAAATATTGAAGATTAATTCACTTTTTGATTCCGATACACTGTTTACTATATTTGTTCAAGGTACAACGCTATTCATTATCATTCCAGCAATGGTTGTATGGTTTGCCACGTGTTCACTTTCTCGTACTGTTGGTATCTCTATCTTGTTATTATTCTGTTCACTAGTTGTGTCGAGTCCTAGCGTATGTAGTTCAGTGCTTACAAAATTAAAAATGCTTTCTTTTGAAAATCCGACTGTAAAACAGACGTAAAACTGATTTCTTCAATGGAAAATCTGCATTCGATGGCTTGATATCCTCAACACTCTACTCATGAATGTAAACTAACCCAGTTGGGCGACTTATTGCATTTATGGAGATTTATGCACTGTTTTACATTATTTCAGTTTTCCGATAAGGTTATATGACTCGAATTTTATTTAGCTAGCTTGCTAGCTTTTACCCGCAGCATCATCCGCGTGAATGGGCGTTGACTAACAATTTAGTTATCTACATGTAGAGTCATGAAGATATGAAGAAGTATTATCACGGTGATACAGTTTGGGCAGGATACCTATAGGATATTAGATTGTTTTTTTTTTGCTACTATCAATCTTTTTTTTTATTTTTTATTACTAAATGGGCCTGCTCTTGACCTCGATCACGCCCGATGGAAGGCGATTGATGAGGTCTATGATGGATCGGGCCTGCCCAGAAAATGCCTGTTCACTCTTGTTTTGAAGGTAGACGGGTTTTGGAAGGGAACACAGACACAGGCAGAGTTCCACACTTTGGCTTTACGCATAATAAATGTGGAGGAGTAGCACTGAGTACGACTGGTCGGGATATCAACCAAGTGCGTCTGGTAGTCCGGTAGTAAAAGGGCGATGGTGGGATCAGGTCGTGGAGCTCCTGCGCACACTCTCCGAAGTACAGTCTGTAGAAGACCGATAGGCAAGCAACATTACGCCGATGAGCCAAGCTGTGAAGCTTAGCCACCAACGTTTCGTCGCCTATGAGCCTTTTTGCTCTGCGTTCCACCGAGTCAAGGGCAGCAAGCCGGCATTTTGCTGAGCTATCCTATAAGTGGCTGCGATACTACACACAAGAACGCACTTCAATTTATATTTATAATCTTCAATTTAAATGGAGTATTCGAAATTGTACCACGTGGTAAACAGCCTTGTCAATACCATACCAACATTGAAACCGGTCGGTGCCAAACTACAACATCGGTTGGGTATTGTTTTTAAAATATACTCATTAAATGTGTCCTCCTTGTAAACCTTAAACCCGGGGAGATAGAAGCACATTGGTTAGCAAATTGTTTTTCAGCTTCCAATCATAATAAACGTAATAACCAAGGAATAAACGTAGGTAATCATTTTAATGTGATCGGTGTAATAAAAGTTCTGCTACGTCCCGCAACGCACAGGACTTCGTGCGGGGGCCCATAAGAATCCTAAAGTACCTACAAAATATACTGTTAAGAACGGGCACCGCTCTGAAATATTTGTAAAATAAGCTATCTTCCGTCTTTTCATTCTTCTTCTCATGTCGTTTATTCAAATATAGCCCGACCAGTACGTAGCGGCCTGAACAGCTATGGGCTGTCTTATTAGTATATTTATAATTCCTATTCAGAAAGATTCTGTTGGCACATTTTGCTAACCTACGGCCAAACCTAAGCAAGGTCTGGCCCTAATAACCCAAAAGGCTTTCTAATCTTTTTTAAATCTTTGGACTGCTAATAATATCTGTATTATATCCACTATGTAACTAGCTTTTTAAATCAGCATTGGAAAAAAGTACCCAAAAGTAGCAAAGGGAGATGTTAGCAAAAATATTTAAAAAGTTGTGTAAAATTGTTTCAATTCTCAACTCATAAGACTCATAACTTGGACAAACACTGTTGAGCATGGTGTCCCACACAACCTATAGGCTACCGCAGACCGGAGCGACATGGTACCGCGACGCGACTCTAGTATTTCTATTTCCATGAAGTTTTCATAAAAAAAAATCTAGTAGAGTCGCTTCGCGCTGGTCTGCGGGAGCCTTAAAGAATGAGGAGGATAATTATTGCAATTTACCCAATTATATAATATATAACTTGGGATATAACTTGGCAATTCATTATTTAAAACAGAGGGGTAATTGGGTAATTCACTATCAGTAGGAATCGCTTTGATTTTGACAGTTCCACAACATTCATGGCGTTGTTTACGTCGCTAAGCAGACATTTTTTTCGAACATATGAAAGAATGGATTAGCAATAACCTTCAAAATGAATCAGATTCTGATTTAAAGTGTGTTACGCAATTAGGGTGCTGAGTAATTACCAAAATTGTAACAAAATTAATTTACAAAACCATTCATTATATCTACCAGACCACCACAGGTACGGTATGATGAAGGTACGTAAAGTACATAATGATTTAGGATCATCAAAACGTCACTAAAAGCTGAGTTTGAAGAAAACAAACTCAGAAGATAGTGCACTAAACTTTTTCGAATATTCCAAATAGTAGTTGGGTCTCTGGCCCTCTGTCTATAGTTCCTTGGCCTTGTAGTCGTCGTCTTTCATGCATTGCCACAGACATAGGTATGTATGTATATTACAATTAATTATCTTATATACATTTTGTCAATGTTATTTTTGTTACTGTTATTTTAAAATCTTAAATTTATGTAAATTCAATAATAATACATAATATATGATTTGCATGCCCATGTGACGGTAGCCCATGGAGGACTCATAAAATAAAACATGCATATACTATATATTACTCATTTTTGCAAAGCAATAATTGCTTATATTTTATTTATTTATTTAACCATTTATGCACACACATATAAACAGACAAGAAGAAAGGAACAGAAAAATACGTACATAGGTAATGCTTATTTCCTATTTGCTTTTCTTGAACAGATCAAGCCTTGCTTAGCAGTAAGGTTGTTTGGGGAAGTCATCATCATCAATATGTACCTCAACAGGTTGTGCTTCGGTTTACCTAGGTAACCTACATGCATAATCAGCTTATAATGGTCCCATTGCTGGGACACCCCTCCTTTCTGTGAGAGATAATGAGCCGTAATCCACCACGCAGGCCCAGTGCCCTAACTTAACTTCACCTACTCGTACTTATATAATCGTAGTTATTCGTTTTCTGAAGATTTCAATGATTAAAAAAAAACAATGATATTATTCAACTTTATTTCTTATAATTTAAACTAAAATAAAATGTATGTGTGTGCAGAAAACACATATAAAAATATAAAATAAATATTGTAACATTAACGTTAAGACGTTTACCTTTCATTGCTCTTATTTATCAAAGCATTAAATTTTAAAGGTCGATGCTGTCTTTTCCCTTGCCTTGTCGTGACTTCTATGTCCACCGCGTCCTTCATCTCCATAGCTTTTATGCGTTTGTCTTCTTCATCTAACTTGAAAAATTCTTCAGCGCTTTTTGGATTAAACAAGTTAACTTCTTGGCGTTTTTCTTCAGGTTTTTCTTTATTTCTTTCTTCTTGTTTTTTTTCTGTGATCTCAGTCATTTCAGTATGTGGTTTTAACCAGTCCTTTGCTTCACTTTTAGATATCTTCTTCTCAAAAATTACATACCCATCCTTTGTCACGTACTGGAGAATGGGAGTCAGTAAATCCTTTCTCTTATTTTTTGATTCCGTCCTCCTCGTCCGGTGTTGCTTGTTGAATCTCCTAGCCATCTTTCTTCGTGCTTTCCTGCGTCCTTTCCAGAAGCCGTGATCACTAGAACTGCTCTTATCGCCGGATTCTGATTCTGACTCCTCGCAGGAACTCGATTCGGGGTCAGAGTCGTAATATTTCTTTTTCTTTTTCTGCGGTTTTCTCTTCTTTTCACGATGTTTACGAGGCTTTTGTGGTTGTGGCTTTTTAAATGAATGGTCTTGAGAGTAAAACGGCATAACTATGACCGGCAACTTGTGCGGAGGTCCTCCTACCATTGGCATTGGCATGGGCATAGGCATCGCTCCTGGCATTGGGCCTCCCATGGGGCTTCCCATGGGACCTCCCATGGGGCCAGGCATTCCTGGAAATGGTGGAATGTGAATCGGGATCGGAGGTGGCTGCTTATCTGGAGATGGACTTTGGAAATATGATTCAGGTAACGGAGGTAAAGTGGGGTATTGTGTTAGATCTGAGAATGCCTCGGGATCTGCATTTCTTGGCATCCTGCAGTGCATGGGAAGTTTTTGTGGAAAAAACTGGAGGTTAGTGGGACATAGTGGTAGGTCCGGATCATTCGCTGCCAATGTAGTTGATAGACTAACAAGTAGTAACCAGCTATGTAATATTATCTTCATTTTTGTCTGTAACAAACACAGAATTCTATTACAATATTAGTATATCATAAACTGATTTTTATAAAAGTGATTTTATATTAACCGCCTCATCATCTGTCTAGCCTTTTCCCAACTATTTTCTGGTCTGCTACCAGTATAACCAGATGTAGCTGGACACCAGTATTTTACATGGAGCGACTGCCTATCTGACCTCCACAACCCAGTTACTGAGTAACACGATACCCCTTGGTAAGACTGGTTGTCAGACTTTCGGGTTTCTAGCGAGTCGTAACGACTGTCAAAGTTCCACGAATGACAGCCGGGACCAACGGCACAACGTGCTTTACGAGGCATGGAGGGGTCTTGGTATGTAAAGATGGTCACCCATCTACGCGCCAACCGCGGCAAACGTAGCGTTTGACCCTGGCGGCTATTATAACTTAGCCACAAGCACCTATAAAAGTTAATATTGTGCCTAAAATTACTTACTTCCGTCCATCGGTTGTAACCGTCGGAGTCAAATTCAGGGACTCCAATGGATCCCAAGCAGCAGAGTTGAGCCTTTTGTAAACCTGTCGTGAACAGGTGTTGGCTACAAAAACAATAGAACCGAGAACCTATTGCACGAAAAAGTGGATTTTTGCGTAATGCCGTCACAATAGGTCTTATACATTGCCATTCATTTGCAACTCTTTAACAGAAAACATGATTATTCAATTTCCAGTTTCAGTATTGCTTTTTTTTTTGAAAGAACATCCAGTTCTTTCCAAAGAGAAAAAGACGTCATAACAGCTCGAAACAATGAATGATCTAGAGTTGATGATGATATTATGTAATGACAATGGAGAGCACATAACTGATAAGGTACAGTTCAATTTCATTTATGCACTGCTGAATGCTTTCTACACCTGCATAATTACATAACACACTTACAATCAGATTAGTTTTCTTTTTGACTATAGCTACTACTTACCCAATATTGCCCTTGATGTGGATTTGTAAAAATACTGATAAAAAACGGGTAGGTACGTATTGGTATTACCTAGATATGCATGCACCTATTTATGTAATGTTGTTTAAAAAATTTCAGCAAAGCATTGTGCCGTAACACTGAGCCTGTACTATTTATTGCTTAAATTTCCGATTTTTCTTGCAATCAACTACCGAATCTGAAGCTTGATACTTCCAAATATAATGTAGAAGTTTGACAAGTTTAAGTACGTGTAATAGGAGTTAAATCATTGGTATTAAGGCGCAATGGTAAATACCCTGAATTAATATAAGTTTAAAGAGGATTACAGGTTCTAGTTGCTCTAATTTGTAAACTTCCAGATGGCTCTTCGCACCGTGACTCAATCGTTGGTCCTACTCCTGATAGCGACCACCACGTCCCAGTTTATGCCTCCACCACCCTTCCCTTACCCATTCCAGCAGGGGCAGCCACCGATGCACATGATGGCTAACGGCCCACCTATGATGCAGATGTCCAACGGTGGCCCCATGATGCCAAATGGTGGGCAAATGATGCAGATGCCTAACGTACCTCTCATGATGCCTCACATGCCCCGTCTACCTGGAATGCCTTCAGGCCCAATGCACATGCCAATGGCATTTCCAATGAACGGGGGCAGATTACCCATGGTTGTAATGCCCCATCACTCGAAGAAGGCTGACAAACCTCGGAGGAAGGGTCGTAAGCCTAAACGCAAACGAATTAATATGGAGTCGTCCTCAAGTGAAGGTTCGTGTTCGGAGAGTGCTGACTATCGCCGATCCAGAAATAAAGTAAAGTCATCATCGAAGAACGGCAAAAAGCGAGAGGTTCTCACTCCAGTGGTCTCGTATGTTACGAAGGATGGGTTCGTGGTGTACCAGAAGAAGATTAAGAAGGATAAAGCGCGAGACTGGCTCGCGATGACGAAGGGTGATGATGATCACGACAGCCGAGAGTTCAGGGACAAGATCAGGATCAAGGAACGTGATCATTAACCCTCAGATTTATTTTTGTATATTTGTACATAAAATATTACTTAATATAAAGGTATTTTTAAGTTAAGTTTTTACTCGTGCAAAATAATTAATAAAAAAATGTCATAAACAGTTTATTGGGTTTTTTACTACCCCAGTGTTTAAAGTCTGATTTGGTTTTATAGCTGTTTGTATGAATAAATAGCGGCGCTACCCGTTCGTTTGAACCGTCGAGAACGAACCCGTTTACTAATAAAAATACTAGCCAGATTTCACGTTCTCCCACGTATATATGTTACTTATTAACAATACTCAACCAATGGTTGAGCCCTGTGGAACCCCGCATAACTGCATGTGTTTTAATTGAATGGGAAACATTTAATCTCGAAATAGGACATGATACTGAACTACGAATTAACAACACGGTATAAATAGTTGTATATGAAAATGTAATTTTCAAATAAGAATTATTCAGCATCGTTATCGAATTGTAGCAAGTAAATGATCAATGTATGTAGATAGGTATAGAGATGATCAACAAAATTTTCCACAAAATTAAAACGACCAAGTAGACATGCTCAGTTTATAAGGTTTTAACTGTTTTTTACACTGAAAAATCATAAAAAAGCAGTTTTTTACATTTCTTACTTTTTGTTGAATTTTTTAAGATTATTATTGCGTCTTCGACATTTCTAAGACCGGGGTCTTTAAATGACTGGTAAATTTCTTTTTCCTACACTATTTACGTGAACCCTATCCTACTTAGCTTGATCCGCCATCTTACAAACAAAAGAAAAATCCGATAGCAATAAAATGCTACAGGATTTTTCTTTTGTTTGGCCACAAACGTTGTTCTCATAACGTTTTCTTAACACATTTAGGTAGTTCTTTATCGTACAGGAAGTATTTAAAGCGTTTGTTTACAGTTTCATTGAAAAAACAGTAATAACCTACATAAAAGAAAGTCAAAGACAAAACATAGCAATTTTTTCAAAAAAGCCTCTCAATTCCGACGAGGTGAACATATTAACTGATGTTAGTAAATTTAAATGTTTTCTTCGCGATAAAGTGAACAAGTGACCAACAGTGTGAAAGTAAAGTTAGTGAGATTGTGAGTTATTTTATCGAAACTCCTATCTTTGGTCTTTTCCAAAAGCATCAGATATTCGTGATTACAAATGGATCAGAAAACTTACCTTTGGCTGCCAATTTGTAGTACAGATGTGCCCCTCTGTTGTCTATTGCGTAACAAACTAAACGTAGGAATGGCTTTTATTTTGCCATTTTAATAATATTCATTGCGATTACGTTGTTGACCATGTGTCATCCTACAAAATTATTCAGCTTGAGATTAATAGTGTGTGTGTAGTGTGTGTACCTACCTAAGGTACGCAATTAGGGTGCTGACGTGAGTTGAAGGTATAGCTGTTAAAATTCCCCGATGGGCATCATGTTACATTTTCTTGCCAGTTACAATAATGCCAAGCCATGACTTGTCCTGCTGCGGGTAAGGCTTCTTCTCATACAGATAAGGTATGAGCACTAGCCCCAAGCTTGCTTTGCAAGGCGGATATGACTTTTTATTCAGCGAATAATTTAATTAATTATGTGTTTAAGGATACAAAAGAGAGTGTCAACGATGCGAAACAAGGTATGTAAGTAGGCAAATTCAATGTTTAAATATTGGTTTACAGTAGGTAGGTAGTATAGAGACATTATTTGAATACATACACAATATTACAAAAGAAGATACGGTAAGCCACACTTTAGTGGTAACGAAACTAGTATCTACGTTGGATTGGTTTCCGCACTTAGTCCTTGAGGTGGACCATTGTGCGTGGGCTACGGCGGCCGTCGGCGGTTATTCCAACTAGCCCGACTTCCTTCAGAAGTTTATTAGAACTACATTTTTGCTCTACTTTTCTTACAGGCGCTGATGAAATTCATGTTAATCCTACCAATAATTATGACATCACTCAGGTTGTACAAGAACTGTGACACTTGTGATATTCCTGGGTTCATGAAAACGCAGCCGAAAGCTTACTGGCCTTGGCTGCCAGGCTACAAGAGCGACCAGCCCGGATATATCTGGCCTATGTATTTTACACGATGAAATATTAAGCATTATTAAAAAAGTTTTTACTTGTTAAGAATACTTTTTGTAAATCTATCATCTTCTTCTTATTTACATAATTACCCACAAATAAATCAGATTAAAGTGTCTGTTTGCGATGTCAAAATAACTGCTTTTTATAAATACTTAATTATGAAAGTATGAACATATAGACGGTACTTAAAACCAAAAAACTATATTTAAATGTTTGTCTGTCTGATTGTTTGTTCCGACTAATCTCTGAAATGGCTGAACTGAATTTTACGGGACTTTCACTAGCAGATAACTGGTATATAACATGTTCCCGTGGGCTATATTTCCGAAATCCATGCGGCCGAAGCTGCGGGCACAGCTAATTGTACATAAGGATTGCCTGGACATACAATGGATGTCCATCTTTGTATCACTACCTACTGCACTTACCCACATGTAGTTTAAGTAAATAAATGCGGAAACATTTTGTCTCATACTAGGTTTTGCTATGCGTCATTAGAAATGTATGCCGAAGGACACACAATACGTAACATTACCAACATTTATTGAGTAACATGACAATTAATAGGTACCTGTTGGCGTAGTTAGGTCTAAAGGGGTTATAAACTCAAACTCAAAGCATTTATTTCAAATAAACCATTTACAGGCACTTTTGAACTGTCAAAAAGTCGACCAATTGGAAAGTTGAAGCTAGTTGCCCATTCCAAAACGTAGATATCTATGGAGAAGAACGGGCAAGAAACTCCAAGGACACTCTTTTTAATCATGTTAAGTATTACAAAAACTTGGGAACATTATTCTTGCTTCTATATGTGAGAACAATGTAAAAAAAAACAATTCTAAATATAAGATTTAAAATTAGCCATGGAAGTTATGAGATGACCAGTCTCAACCGACGGCGCCCGTTCACGAACTTGACGCGTGGATCAGCACCATCCAGCTCAACCATTTTGTAGGGAACCGAATGATCCAACACACGCGCCACTATCAGCGAGACATTTAAGTGAGCATGACATACTCTCAACTGCCACGCTTTTTCACATACATACTTCTTTATACATACATACCTACTACTTACGCAGAGCACAAGCACAATCATTGGCTCGCTTTTCAAACGTCGATGGACACCCATAACTATGTTATCGTGAACGCATTTGGGAGCAGTGTTGTCCTAGTTGTATAGGTCGTAGGGTCGAACTTAGACAGGCGTGAAAACATCTTGAGGAAACCGTTATGTTCTAGAACCAAAATTTCGAAGATATGTAACATCTACCAACCTGCACCAGGCCTGCGTGGAAGATTACAGCCCACTCACTCTGACTGAGACGAGGCCTGTGTTCCAGAAGTGGGATAGGCTGATTACCTGTGACTGCATATAAAACTGCATAATTAGCCTGGGCCCATTGCTGGGTTTCACTGGCTGTCTGGACTCCTGTAGCTCTCTATGAGAGAGAGCGGGTTGAATGTGCACGCAATTCTATGTAAATAGATAAAATGTAGAAGACTATAATATTATAGCGTCCTCTAGGTTTATACCTAGGTTTTTTTGTGTATCTGCGATTAAACTGGCGGCTGCATTGTTCAGCACGTCTTGGATTATGGGCTGTGTTGCTTTGAGCACGTGCTCACAAACTATGGAGACAGATTGATATTTCTGTTTAGTTGCTGGCCGTTGCTCGGTTACGATATCTATCAATATTCACTATACAGGATGTCATAAATTCAGTAAAAAAAATGCACGTGGAGTCTACTACCAGGCATGCTCATGTCTGTTTAAACCCATTTTTTTTATTTATGATTTTTCCATCAGGAATGTCAAAATCTGTTTTGTAATATCTAACTCGCCGCGCCGCATCGCTATAAAATGGGTAGGTAGTGCCTACAATTCCTACACCTCTACCTAGCTCGAGGAATATACCTAGTAGTAGTCATTTGTAATCGAGATTAAACATAGCCTTATATTTTAACTGACTACGCCTACTACTTTGTAATTAGCAATTTGTAGTAAGAAGCCATGTATGTTTCTTTGGAGAAAACTCTGGCTTATTTACACGTTCTTAGTGGTGAAATGGGAGAGCAGTGACCTTTGTAACCCAGCTAAGGTCACGCCGCATTGGAAGTGTAGTGCCGACCTATCCACACATTCCCACTGCTGCCCCACTTCTTGAAGTAGGTAGGTACAAGCTGTGGCGGAGCCTGTCAGAGGCTCGAGGCGGGCAAAAGTTAATTAGCGGCGGGAGGGGGTGGGGGACTATATGCAGAGAAGATTAAGAAGTTGAAGAATGTTTTTGTTGTAAAGGTACATATAAATATATGTATGTTTGTTGGAGCGAGCGAGCTCGAAACTGTTGGCACTCCGCCTGGAAAAGTTAAGGTTTTTTCATACAGAAATCGGAGATACGAATAATGCAGAAAATCAAGAATACAGGGTGCAAGAGCACTCGCACTTGCACCCTGTATTCTCGATTACATCGAAGCGAACTCGAAAATCATTGCACCTCCTTTCGCCTTAAACATTTGTAAAGAAATACCTACATAAGTACCTAGTTAGCAGGAGTTACCTACTTTGACAATTTGTCCGTACGTATAGAAATCACAGCAGTCTATTTGTCCTTCGTGTGCGTTATTGCATAGATTTCCATACGTTCTATAGTCGCGGACAAATTGTCCATCGCCGCCGCCGGCATAATTCCTAGCGTGCAGACAACATCACCCTAATTGCGTAACATACGATTAATCATAATCTGTTTCATTTTGACAGTTCGACAATATTCATTGCGTTATTAACGTTGTTAAGCAGACACATTTTTCGAACATAAATGAAGCATTGGTATAGCACTCTGTTTCAAAACGAAACATATTATGATTAATCGTGAGTTACGCATTTAGGGTGCTGGACATGAATGACACGATATTAAAAGTTTCTTCAGACATGCGCCTGAAGAAGCAAATGATGGGACACTTATTGAAGTGTCCCATTGTTTATGGCTGTTTATGGATCGGGCCTAAAAGAACATAGAATGTGAAGTAAGTATAAATATCCGATTATCAAAGGGTAATTTGATAATTCGGATATCGCAAAAACCCGGATAATTAGAAAATAGTGACAAAAATTCTATGAGCAACTTAAAAGTAGCGCTCGCTCGGCTTGCGCGCGGTTGGCCACAGTTCTAACCTTTTTTTTTTTTTTTTTTTTTTTATCGTGGAGAAATGCTCATGCATACTGCGCTACCACGGGGAGATAGCGCAGTTATGTGGGACTCTAACCCACTAAAACTCCACGGTGTCCTCCAGTGCCGCTTATGGCGGGAACACGGGAACGCGAAAGCCATCCGCGAACCCGCCGCGGCTGTCCGTCACCGGACCCTCCTCTTAAGGGAATGACCCCCATCACCGGCGCACCAGAACACACGGCACGCCGGACCACCCCGGGCACCAGACAGCGCATGGGTGCCAAACGACCCCGTGTATGGCACCCTTGGTCCCCCTGCGGCGGGTCAGGATAGTGGCCCCGCCGCCTACCACTTTTCGGCCGCAGGGGATAGGGAGAGCGGCCTACGCAATACCGACACTCCTCCTCCCCTGCGGCCCCACCGCGTCCGCCATCTGACGATGGCAGCTCCGTCCAGACCGCGGAAGGTGAGGAAAGTGGCGATCTCCATACACCACTCCTCTCCCGCCGCGGCCCACTACCCCCAGCACCAGTTGCTATGCCGCCCCGCGGCACCGCAACTGGTTGGCCGCTACGTCGTCGGCTTAGCGGACAAAGCCCTGACGAGCGGCCCCTCCTCGGGTTCCTCTTCGCTTCACCGTGGGTGGGGAAAACCACGGCTACTGAGCCCCCCCGCAACGACAATGCGGGAACCCACCGGGGGGGGCCACAGTTCTAACCTAACCTAACCTATTTCAATATGATGAATCATACAATCTGCCTGCGACTAAATAATTAGACAATGGTGAAAACATTTCTGTGTGTTCTGATGCGCCGGTGATGGGGGTTATTCCCCTACGAGGAGGGGCCGGCGGCAACGGACAGCCGCGGCGAGATCGCGGATGGTTTCTGCGTGTCCGTGTTCCCGCCACAAGTGGCACTGGACGACACCGTGGAGTTTTGGGTAAGACTCCCACATAACTGCGATATCTCCCCGTGGTAGCGCAGTTTCTCCAAGTAAAGAAATAAAAACTTTTTCCAAAAAAAAACAACCGACTTCCAAAAAAACACTACTAAGTGAAAAATAACTTTAATTTCGGAAGTCGGTGTCTTTGGAGCTGTATTTGATTTTTTTGTCACCGCCTTCCGAAATTAAAGTTATTTTTCACTTTGTAGTGTTTTTTTGGGAGTCGGTTGTTTTTTTTTTGGAATTTTTTTTATTTTTCACTTTTTAGTGGTTCACATGTGCTTACCCCTTCACAGCATACCGGCGTGATGTTATGTTATGAACTGGTGTATGCAATAGACAGACATGAGATTTCAGCAATCCCAGTCCATTTGCTATCATTTATTGAGGAGTTCCGTTGCCTATCTCCACAATTCTTCATCAGATCTTCACCAAATTGAAATGAGACCACTACGAGAAAGTACTCTTCCAAAAAATACCTAAATCGCTTCGTGTGCCTATAAAATTTGAAGAGTTCTCTCTATTTCTCCAGGATCCCATCATCAGATCCTGACTTGTTGATCATGGGACCACCCTTTCAAACAAAAAAAACAAAATCCAAATCGGTCCAGCCATCTTCGAGTAATCGGGGAACATATATAAAAAAAATAAAAAAAAAGTTTCGACGAATTGATAACCTCCTCCTTTTTGAAGTCGGTTAAAAACGGTTAGAACTGTGACCAACGGCGCGTGAGCCGAGCGAGCGTAGCTAGCGGTGCTGCGGCAGCGGCCGACGAACGCTACTTCCATGTTGCTCGCAGATTTTTTTGCGTTGGCAGCGTGTGATTATTTCAAATCTCCTAAATTTTATGAATAATATTTATTTGTTACATAAGTTTTCATTTTATTTGTTGGTAGGTAAGTATATTGGCATGGCTGGCTGACATATATTATGTTAGGCACATAATTATGTCACCCAGCCATGCCAATAAGACTAATTATGTATTTAATGTTCTGTGTTTCGTAATGTTTATTTTACTTTGTCTATGTAGATACCTATGTATAGAATCAAGTCTATCCGATTAACAGATAGCTGTGCTGCTGGGTATTTTGTTCAGCTACTTCTTCTTCCCAGCTAAAGCACAAGGAAATGGTCATGGGTGGGCGTTTTTGGGGGACTGACTTATGTATTTTGTCGTTCGAAAAGTGCTGATTCTCAGCCTAATTTGAATAAATGACTTTTGATTTTGATTTTTATCCGAAGCTAGGTAAGTATTTTATTTTCGACATTCTAATATGTACCTACCCGTAGGTATACCAACTACATAATATGCCGAGGTGTAGGTATATTATTATAAGAGATGGGCCGAATGTGGTTTGAACCGAATCCGAACTTCGGCCGAACATTCGGTTAAAATGAAAAGTTCGGCCGAACTTCGGTTCAGTACCCTTTAATTGTAATAAGAAATACTTGATGTAAATGAATGTTTAGTTTGTGAAACGTGTTTGTTTTTTTTTTTCAATTTACCAACGGTATTCAGATGTTTGTTAAAAGAATACTAAGCTTATTTCATTTTTGTAATAGTATGTCTAATTATAATGACAGAGCTCCTCAAAGCGGGCGGGGCTCCAGTCCTAAGAGAACTAGCGAGTCTCTTCAACTCCGTCATCCAAGAGGGTACAACACCCGAGGCGTGGAGCAGAGGTGCGGTGGTTCTGTTCTTCAAAAAAGGTGACAAAACCTGGCTAAAGAACTATAGTCCCATCTCACTTCTGAGCCACGTCTACAAGTTATTCTCGAGGGTCGTCACGAATCGTCTCGCTAGAAGACTTGACGAGTTCCAGCCGCCAGAACAAGCCGGTTTTCGAAAAGGCTTCAGTACCGTAGACCACATCCATACTGTTCATCAAATTGTACAGAAGACTGAAGAGTACAACCAACCGCTGTGTTTGGCTTTTGTGGACTACGAGAAAGCCTTCGACTCCATTGAAATATGGGCAGTTCTGGCCTCTCTGCAACGATGTCGAATTGACTGGCGCTATATCGAGGTGTTGAGATGTTTGAATGACACTGCTACGATGACTGTCCAGATCCAGGATAAGGAAACATACCCCATCCAACTGCTCAGAGGGGTACGACAGGGGGATGTTATATCCTCGAAACTGTTCACCAACGCGTTGGAGGACATCTTTAAGACGTTGGACTGGACTGGACAGGGTATCAATATTAACGGCGAATATATCTCACACCTTCGGTTTGCTGATGACATCGTCATAGTGGCAGAGACACTGGAACAGTTAGACCAGATGATGCACCGCCTAAACGAAGCCTCTCGGCGGGTTGGCCTCGGCATGAATTTGGACAAGACGAAAGTCATGTGCAATTCTCACGTCTTTCCGAGTCCAATCCACATCGAAGGGTCGCTTCTCGAAGTTGTGAAGGAGTTTGTCTATCTAGGGCAATCCAGGTCGGTAGACACAACTTTGAGAAAGAAGCCGACAGGAGAATCCGGTTGGGTTGGGCAGCGTTTGGGAAACTACGTCAAGTCTTTTCGTCGCCTATTCCGCTATGCTTGAAAACTAAGGTCTTCAACCAGTGCGTCCTACCCGTAATGACATACGGTGCCGAAACGTGGACACTGACAGTTGGGCTGGTCCACAAATTTAAGGTCGCTGAGCGCGCTATGGAGCGGGCTATGCTCGGAGTTCCTTTAAAGGATAAACTCAGGAATGAAATTTTCTGGAAAAGAAACGGAGTCACCGACATAGCTTGTAGAGTAAGCAAGCTGAAGTGGCAGTAGGCTGGCCATGTTTGTCGAAGGACCGATGGACGGTGGAGCAGACGAGTCCTGGAGTGGAGACCACGTATCGGCAAACATAGTGTGGGACGCCCCCCAGCTAGATGGACCGGTGACCTTAAAAAGGTGGCTGGGACAGACTGGATGCGAAAGGCGGAGGATAGAGTGTTGTGGCGCAGCCTGGGAGAGGCCTATGTCCAGCAATGGACTGCGATAGGCTGAGTTGATTGATTGATGTCTAATTAATTAGGCAGATATTTTCTAGAATAATAAGAAGAACTGATTTCATTTAAGGATTACATTTACAATGTTCCTAACTAAAATAAATGACCATGAGTGAGTAAAAGACATAATTTTATTTTACAGTAATGCTATACTCTAATCCTATTAGTTAAATTTCAGTCAAAATAGTGCAAGTAGGTATTATTTTTCTTGTGCCGACTGTTCGGCATCTGAACCGAATTTCGGCCGAATGCCGAAGTTCGGTTCAAGCTGCCGAAATTCAGTTGAACCGAATGTGAACCGAATTTCGGCCCATCCCTAATTATCATATTATATAGGTATGTATTATATACCTACACCTCAGCCACGCCCTATCGGCGATTACTGGCGTGATGTTATGTTAACTTATTAAAGAATTTATCTATTGCTTAGATTAGTGTAACTACCAGTATTTCAAAGAAATTAGATACTTGTGTAAACAATTTTCCTCCTTACATAATTAGAAAGTGATTAGCAATACGTTTGTCTAATATCTACATACTTATTTCTGAGCCCGTAATACCTATTTCTATTGAAGTCACCCATTGCGGTACTTTGATTATTAACTGCTAACAATATTAATTACCTAATATTGTTCAACAATGAACTTCAAAGTAATGTGAAAGTCTATAAGTACCTACCTCATTGATGAATGAACGATATCCACGATTTACTTATATATTTCATAACGAACAATGAAAAACTTTAATGCCGATGAATAAAAATTAATTGATAATTGCTCCCTATTTGAAGCACAATGATCGCATGGTTTATTATACGATGTTTTCATTTTAAAATACAGTATTATCCTGGATTAGTTTCATAAATTTATTTGGTGATTTAAATTGCAGAATAACTAATAATAATCCGCATGTATTATCCCACTGCAGTGGGATAATACATGCGGATTATTATTAAAAAAGGAAAAAGGGAAGAGTGGCTTTTGCCCTGCAGGGCAAAAGCCACTCTTCCCTTTTTCCACTCAATTTGATCATTAGCTAATATAGATAAACATTATAGATCAAAATAAGGGAGAGTCACACAACAAGAAATACCCAAAAGAATAAGAATCAAGTGATTATTAGTCACAAAAAATGTTGAACAGTTGTGTTACCTGTGGAAAGAGCAGCTCTGCTTTTGGAATTTGACAAGACACTTGACAATTTTGAAATTTGACAGTGTCAGTCTTGTCAACTCTTGTCATTCGCCGTTCGCGTGAAAAGTGATAAGACGTGGGTGCTGTTTCCGTGGACTGATTTTATTGAAATACCGGTTAATTCCTAATGAAATTAATGTCTAATCATGACATTTACTGTAAAGTTTGTATCTAGGCAGTGTCGTGCAAATTCCGTGGGTGATTAAGATTGTTTTGTGTAGTGGTAAAGTGACTTTGTTTTGGTGAAGCGGGAACCGTGTTTCTATCTGTGATAATCAAGTTTCTGTGTTTTTCCCAAAATGGATAACTCTACGGACCAGGACTGGAAGAAGGGCATGGGTTTCCCGATAAACTACAGCTCTGACAGCTCCGACGATGATTTGTAAGTGTTAATTGGATTATCGTGTCAGTGATAATGCGCCGAACTTGCTCCCACATTAATGCTTGCTATAAAGGAAATGAATTGACAGGATATTTTGATAAAACTCTTGTTGTTATAAGTATTAGTACCTACACAAAATGAAGCAAATCCCTTGCTTTATCAGCAGTCACTATGAATTCCTAAGTTTCTACTTGATTAGCTCCCACATGATTAATTTAGCTCCATATATAATTCAGTGTACAATTAGTGCTTGTTATATCACATTGTCTGCTATAGTAATATGTCCATAATATCTATATCGCATTACCACATAACGATTCACATCTGAGGAAGGGCAAGTCAAGGATGACTTTTGTAATAGTAAACAAAATAATATCTTCGTTTTCCTTTTGTTTCTTTACCCAGTAGTCTTGCCTCAATGCTAGTATTTATTGTGTTTCATATACAGGTTGCAACTTTTAAAGTTGTCATCATCTGCCTAGCCTATGTTAGGATCGTAGTATCTTATTGAAATATAACAATATTCCTGTAGTGCACCGCAAGCATTGCCAATAACTCACAAAGCTAAGTAATGTATCTTAATCTCTTGTGCCTTGTTCTTCTTTTTAGGTCTACTATACATACAATTCTGCGTAACCCTTTGGGGATTACGAGTGTGATGTTATTTTGAGACTGACTTAATGCACAAGTTGTGTGGTAATACATACTTAATTATTGATTCATGTTAATGCCGACAGGCAATATTGCATATGAACGGTATTTTCACATATCACACAGAATTGTATGATGCCACATATTGTAATACACCGAAGCATAAGCCAATCTCAGCCACAGCAACAGGGTAAAGATTATTTGTTTGAAAAACTAATTGAGAATACTTGGCACGTAGATATAAGAGATAAAGAACTAGTCAGGAAGTACTGGAACATGTTTGTGGGTAAAACTCACAAATATTATAAAGACGTAAATTTTTTGGGTTTTGTTTGCAGTTTGTCTTCAGTGATCCAGTTCCAAAATTCTATCCTTCTAGTATTATAAATGTGCAAGTTTTTATGTTTAGATATTTGTTACTCAATCACGCAAAAACGGCCAAATGGATTTGGATAACCTGGATAAACATATAGGATACGTTTTATCCCAGTACGTACTGTACAGGAACGTACCCTGTGGGATAATTTCCGAAATCCACAAAAGCTAGTCACTGATAAAAAGCTACACTATTGCCGAGTACTATAGGGTATTGTTTTATAGTATAGTTGACGTCCATACTAGGACGTTGTCGGCAGAAGCAGGTATTTTATGCTTATAAGTTTCATTACGGTTCTGAATCACTACACTCTCATGTAATGAAAATATCTTACCTCACACACTGGCATGACTATCATAGACCATAATTACAGCTTAGTATGATACTTTTGTTAAATTTTTTACCTTTAGTAATACCAAGCAAAGCTATGATTCAAACTAATCAAATTTATTTCAAATAAACTAGTTGCAGAGACTTTTAACTGTCAAGGGGTTGGTCAATCAGAAAGTTTATTGACAGCGCAAAGCCCATAATAAGAAAGAATCATCTTAGAATATGAACATCAAATCTTTTGCATTGAATACAAAAATGCCATCAGAAAAAACTCGAATTATGATGATAGATGTTCAATCCTATTATTTTCCACTACCCATCCTAAAGCCCATACTTCTAATTTATTACCTGATTGCTTTTATAAAACCACTTAACATTGCATAGCAAATTCATGGACATCGATGCCTGTTAAAGCATAGATTATAGTTATCAGTTTGCGCCAATCATTGTTATCACATTATGTTTTAGCCTACGCATGTGATTCACCATAGTGTGATATTAAATGGGAAAACAAATAAATGCTAGACGTGTGTGTGACTAGATTTGTATGTATTTTAGTGAACAGTTGCATTATTTGGATTTTTTATAATGTTGTGAGTTTCTAGTTTTTGGTTTTTAAAGCACTCTCATGTAGGTTGTAAATTTTTTGCACATTTTATTAATTAATTGTATGTAGTCCGTGTTAATCTACTAATAAATTACTTAAAGTAGGTACATTCAACTCTAACCATATTTGCCACAGAAGAACTACTTATAAGGGCAGTTTTGGAACAATGTTCGCTCCAGGGCTGGCCCGTGAATTTCAATATTTCTTACGTGTTTTTGCAATTTGCAGCACGTCAGTGTCAGGCTGTAGGTGCCTATGTTGAACTAAATATGATTCGCGACCGTAACAAATATTTCTTTACAGAATTATAATTATTATACCTCAGATTATTCTATAATCTGAGTATTATACCTACTCATCAATAAAACCCTCCCAAGTTCATTTAATTCCATTTAATGACTTTTTGAGGAAATAATAATTCAATGGCATTAAATGAATGTAGAGGGTTGTATTGATGGTTTAATAAATGATTATTATAATTCTATACATAGGTTCATTATTCGTTTTCTGATCGTAAATCAACCAACTCGGGGGCGCTCCACGGTGGACGCCATCATGCGCGTGCGAGCCCTCACGACGGGGGATGCTGTGGCCCGAGGTGGGGTCGTCTTGGCGGTGCCTCTAGACATCGCCAATGCCTTCAACACCCTGCCGTGGAGTAGCATCAGGGAGGCACTCCGGTATCACCGGATGCCAACCTACCTCTGTCGTGTGGTCGAGGCCTACTTGACGGACAGGCACCTTGTTGCCGTTTTTATAGATAATGGTATGGAACCCTTCGTGCGCAAGTCCGACTCGCACTTGGCCGGTTTTTTTTTATATCTGAGCAATTTGTTTTATCAGCTCCAGCTGGTTTCATAGAATTTGGGTCATTTTGAATCAATTTGGATGATTCAATAAATATGAATATCCTATCCCAATACTGAGTGTGAAATAGGGATGTTGTACTCCTGTTCTAAGCCTATCTAATCGTCTAAAGAAACATATTTGAAGCCCTTCATTCTATTAAAAATTATGTAGGCATAGTAAAGGTAATGGAGTAGCTAATAAGCAATAAGTAAACCACACCTACAATAAATTACGTCTACAATTTACATACTTAAGTACCTACCAGATAAAAATACCTAAATACTCTAAAACTTTATCTTATTGATTATTTGACACCAAACAATATTCTGATTAAATTACTATTTTTAGAAAGTCCAAACATTGTTTGAAAATTACAAATAAGATAAGTAGTAAATTCTGTTACTGGAGCAGACTCAATCTTATTCCATTAATCAAGTTGGGAGCAAAAAAATTTTTTTTCATTGTTATTAAAAATAACCATGTCAAAATAATGTCTTTTGTCTTTAGTTTTTAATCCAAATTCATACATTTTAGTAAATAAGTAGTACCCAGAAATAGCCTTGAGTATTTTTATATAGGTGTACATCAGCCATTAAGTGAGTAAAAAATAATGTGACCCAAAATACTTAGATAAAAATAATGTGTTTTTCATGCTTTTCCATTTCCTGAATGGTCCTATCAGTAGTCATAATACAATACCTGTAGAGTACTCTGTGAAACTGAAAGTTCACATGACTAAGGTTTTTTACCATACCATAATTTCATCATACGTCAGCAATTTTATTTCCCATCATTTGTCTTATGAATAGACTGACTTTTTAATAAACAAACTCACGCCTTCTTCCTATGAGTGTAGGCAGAAACGCCACCTGCCGACCTGCGATCCTTACATACTCCATTGGCCTTTGTTTACGTTCATACATCTGGACATACACGCACGCCGGTTGCGAGTACCTACTACGCTCCTGAGCTTTCTGAAGAACATCACCAATTAGATCACTATTGTAATAATGTCCTAGGGCGTTCCCTTCCGGTGTTTCCACTCACATCTGTCTTCTAAATACCTATACGAACTTTTGTCAGTACATCTTTTAAACCTTGCCTATGAATACTTATATCTGAATATCTCCATCCTCGCTATTTCCCTATTTGCCTGGTCATATGAGCAGAACACTGGTTAAATGCTATGAAATGTAATCAAAAGTCTTGAGTTTGTAAGTTTGCAGTAATTCTGAGCATTGTAGGGATGACCTTTTGACCGCTACACTCCACTGGCGGGTAAAAAAAAACCTAAGCGTCGCTGCGTCGGCGTTGCCAGTATCATGTATGAATGAATGTACCTTCATCGTGGTATAATATAGCTAAGAAGCACTACGTACTTCTCTGTCCAAACTGCGAACCCTTTTAAATAAACGGGTTTGCAGTTTTTTACAGAGAATCAGCCTTCCGACATTAGTCGGAAGGTTGTTTTGTCTATAGTTTGTAAGTTACTTTGAAGTTTTCAATACCTTATACAGGTCTTATCAAATCCTGAGAGGTGCCTAGACGGTCTTAAAACCAGGATCGAATCTGGGGAAACACAAATTCGAAGCTACAATGATTAAATGTTACATGACATCTTTCTTTAAATTATATTGACTAAAAAAGATGCCAAGATTGTCTTCGATTTCTAAAGATGAACATTGCGAAGCCGGGGAAGAGCCACAAAGTTGCCGCGATGAAGACTTCAGACGAAGCCAGGGCCATTTTAATATGCGGTGACGAACAACCATTGTGTTGCACTCTTGAATGGTCAGTTGTGGCAACTGCCGGACATTCGGATTTTCCTTATAGCGTAATTATAACTTCAAATATTGATGTACCTATTCGTGTGCTTGAAGGTTGATTCGAACCAGTCAGACGGATAGATTTTACTCAAATAGGTAACTACATTGCTGACTACTTTTGAGAACCCTGACCGATAATTTTATTGACGGAACGCACAACAAATTAGAGAAAATTATAGGAAAGTACTTAGATGTTTTCTCCACTTGTTTTGTGATGTTACGTAGGTACAGAGTTATTTTCGTCCGTTCGTAAAAATATAATTCTAATAAAGGGCAAATTGTGTAGGCTTTAACTGAGAGGGGCTGTGAAGAGGTGGGGACTGTTTTTGATAGGCTTCCTGCTCATTGTCGCTGATAAGTTTAGAGTTCCAAGTGAGGACAATAGCAGCAAAGAGTCTCGTAGTAGTAGGTACTAACTTCTGCCAGCGACCTCGTCCGCGTGGAACTTCTTGCTCTCCCGACCGTCTCTGAAGTCTGTTTCTTTTGAACGGCCCCTTAGGATCGTAGCGTGATAGTATAGCGTGTCCTTAGGGTCGTACCTAGAGCCATACAACATAACCTTCCTCAAGAATTGGGGTACCATATGCATATATTTTTTTCAAATCCGATACTTAGATAGTTCCAGATATTAGCTCGTTCTGACAGACAGACAGACAGGCGCGGCGGGAGTGGGATTGGTTTTATAATAGGTATGTAGTGATGATTAGGATTCCTTTTGTATATTTCAACGCTTTTGCAACTTTTTTTTCTTCCTGACTTCTTATTTGAAAACTTTCACTCTTCTTCACCAAAGGACACACTCAATCATTTTATTTTAAGTAGGTACTCATCTTCTATCGTATTTCTTACTAGCTGTGCCCGCGACTTCGTCCGCGCGGAATAGTTTTTTTTATTATTAAATAAAAATAAATAAAATTTCTAAAATAAAAGTAGCCTAAGTTAGTCCTTATTACATCAGCTATCCGCCAGTGAAAGTCCCGGCAAAATCGGTCCAGCCGTTTCAGAGATTAACCGGAACAGACAGACAAGAAATGTAAAAAATGATATTTTGGTATATTATGTACCGTGTATACATCAACTTAAATAACGCACAACCTCTTAAGACGAGTTATGCGAATACAAATGTAGGGAACAGCTGATTTTTTTTGCAATTTCAGGTTTGGCCAATGGTCCCATAGTAAAAGTTGTTGATAATGATGAGTACAATAACCCCTTAAGAGGTTGTGCGTTATTTAATTTACACCTTGTATATATGCATTTAGTAAAAAGCGGTTATTTTAATATTACAAACAGACACTCAAATTTTATTTATCTGTATGTATAGAGCGGTCGTAGTTACAGTTGCCAGTTACATACTTTTGATAATAAAATTGTAATCTGTTAAGTGGTTGACCGATGTCGATGTGTCAGTTTGAACAGCTAACAGCTCTAAAGTAAACGTATTGATTGATTACTTATCCTAATGACATTGATCGTGTTGGAATTAGAAAATACTTTAAAAGTGATCGATTTAGTTGGAGTAGCTTTCTGCGTACACTACAAATATTGACGATATTGATGTATTTCTACATTTATTCTAAGCTAGCTGGCCGTACAGACGTTGTCTTGTTTCCTAGAACTTGCACTCAGCGTCACCTACCGGGTTCCATTGTAAATCTGAACCATAAAACCCACGCAAACACACACAAAAAACATCATCAAAATCGGTCCAGCCGTTAAGGAGTTCAGTAACATACACAAGTACACAAGAATTATTTAAATAACGATGTAGAAGGATTCATTATAATTATAATGAATCGTGCTGTGCTCTACTTTTGTAAATGATCTGTGTATTATGAAGTACCTACCATATGATATTGGCTCAATGAGAACCAGTGCCTTCCCCTAATAGAAAGACTTAGGTCCTTAGGTTATTCTTCGGGCTTGGGCGACTCTCGTGTTGTAAAGTCTTTGATGGCGTCAGATCTACGTCCACAATATCATCAATTTAATAGCGCCAGATCTAAAGCTGCTTACCAAGCTGCTATTATCTTAATGCAGAGCATTTATCAAAAAAACTAACAAAAGCTATATTTGGGATCTCCTAAACAATGGGAGCAGTTATAATATATGTATATTTAGGTTAAGGTATTTATCTATGGGCCCTTGTAACTTAAAAATAAATGGTTTATTATTATTATTATCAGTCTTGCCTCAATGCCTGATTTAATCCCATACAAGCTTCAGTTTGTATCCAATTATTGCCAGAAAGATAACGCTTGACATTTTTATTTTATCTGGTGAGACTTCCACAGAATTCGTGCTATTTAGTCAAGTCATGGTGGCCATGTTTTACGCAGATCGAATTCTAACAACAAGAATTTGCGTCTTTTTATTTTGATGCGAAGGTCGTTTATATAATGAGTACAAAAAACTCTATTGTTGGCACATGCTGGTTGCCGGTTGAAATAGCTGTAGTTATATTGCTCGGTAGTAGGTAAAGAACTTACAAAGTAAAACATGGGTTTTTAATCGACTTCAAAAAAGGCAGAGGTTCTCAATTCCTTTGTATTTTTTCAGTTTGTTACCTTAGCACTCCGTCATTTAAACGAGTAGAATACTTTTGCCCACAGCTCCGTGGAAATGATTTTTCGCGGTAATGTGCATCGAAGTCAAGTAGTATTTATAACAGTGAAAATCTTTCGCGGTAACGTGCATCGAAATCAAGTAGGTAGTATCGCAGTGAAGATCTGTCGTGGTAACGTGCTTCGAAGTGTAGTGGCTTCGCAGAGACGGTCTTTCGCAGTAACATGCATCGTAAATTAAGTTCATAACTTATGTAGAGAGAGAATAAAGTTTTTATATTAGGTATATTATATTATCGTACGTATAAGCAATTATCGATATTTAGTCGAAATTACGTATAAAAATTAAATTAGGTATAAAACGATTTGAAAAATAAATAATAGTTTAAAAAACTCTAGTCATACCGTCTTTCACACAATCCCTACGTACCTATTAAAATGCATTTTCTTGAAAATGTGTGCAAAGTTCCAGCAATCTTAACAGCATGCTGCATGAACAAATATTATGGCGATTCAAAAACGAATAAAGATTTATCCTAGGTTCAACATAAAATAAATAAAAGTTAAAAAAACAAAAAAACACGCTTTAAAAACCAAACTAAAAAGTAGAAAATAATTTAATTCAATTAAAAAGCGTGGGGTGCTTTTTGAGGTATTTTTATAATCAACTAGCTGTCCCAACAGACGTTGTCCTGTCATAACTATGAATATTAAATTCGCATTCAACACGTGGTGGTTGATACCGCATCTGTTAGAATCGTTTAGAGCTAACAGATAATTGTGACTGTCAAATACTAAACAAATAATTTGCAATAAAATAATATTGCGACTATGAATTGAGATGTAAGCTATCCTATCTTTTAAGTTAGATCAAACTGCACATGCTGTGCAAATTTGATTAAAATCGGTTAAGTAGTTTAGGAGTCCATCGCGGACAAACAATGTGACGCGTAATTTATATATATTAAGATTAAGATTAATGTCAACCACGCTTTTTAATTGAATTAAATTATTTTCTACTTTTTTAGTTTGGTTTTTAAAGCGTGTTTTCTAGTTTTTTAAACTATTATTTATTTTCTATTTTTTTAGTTCTGCTAACTACAAAAGCGTGATTTTTTCAGTTTTTTTTTCTATTTTTCTCATTTAAAAAAAAATTAAGTATTGAATTGTCATCGGTCCTCGATAAGTTTAGAAAGTTTAAATGAAAGCTGACCGTTTAAAGTGGGTCAAAATCGCGCCCTATGGAGTCGGTTACAAACATACAAACAAACATACAAGTGAAGCTAATAGCCACATTCGAGCTCTTTCAAGCAGATTAAGCTCAGCTACTTACGCAGTAAGAAAAATAAGGCAGTTGACTGATGTAGCCACAGCTAGGTTAGTATACTTTGCTTATTTTCACAGTATTATGTCTTATGGCGCTCTGCTGTGGGGATCGGCAGCGGGCGTAGATTCAATTTTTATTTTACAAAAGAGGGCAATCCGCGCAATCTATAAAATGGGGCCTCGCGAGTCTCTTAGAAACAAATTCAACGAAATTGATATACTTACTCTGCCTTCTCTTTATATTCTAGAAAATATCTTGTATGTTCGCAAAAACTTAGGTCTTTTCAAAAAAAGATGCGATTTCCATAATCTAAATACACGTAGTAAAGATGAAATTGTGATTCCAAAATTTAGATTAACTAAAACTAGCAAGTCATTTCTAATAAACAGTATCCGCTTCTATAACAAGATGCCAAAATCGGTTACAGAACTTAGCGATGGAAAGTTTAAAACTCACATCAAACGTGTCCTTATCAAAAAAGCATATTATAAGATAAAAGACTACGTTGAAGACAGGGAAGTTTGGCATTAATTCCTTCTGCACATGTGGCTCCCCTGGTACCTCATTAACAGCAAAACTGTGTGAAAGTCTATTAACTGCTCCCAAATTGCAATGTTAATTTTTATTCTTTTTATTTTTTACAATGACTGACATATTCTCGTCATTATTTGACATTATACGTCAATTTTACTTCTGTCTATTATTAGTGACTATCATCGAAATCATGTCACTTGGTTCAAATAGATTCATTTTATATACGTAGATTCTTTTACATATTGTGAATGAGAGAACGCTGTAGGCCTTAGAGACTAGATTTGTAGACGTTTTTCTATTCTGTATTTTCATTCCTCTAAGTACCTGGTACTTATTGACTGGCCTGCACTGTCCTCCCATACCTATTATCACTGTAATTTGAAAACATTGTAAAAGCCAATTATTTTTAAAAGAGTAACCGTGGAGTTTCTTGCCGGCTCTTCTCCATAGGAAACGACAAATTGGAACCGTGCACCTAGCTTCTGACGTTTCATAAGTGCCCATGCAGGCTTAATTGTGAAATAAAATATTTTGATTTTGATTTTGATTTTGAATATAAAGCGTGTAATTACTTTTTGTTTGAGAGGGTATACCTAAAGTAGTCCCATATCAATTTGGTCAAGTTTTGATTAGTGATTTTTGAGTTAACTTCAATGATACATATTTTATAGAGAAAAGTAATGCTTTGGCATCCTCTTTTAATATGAGTGATGATCATGGACAAATTAAATGATGGATATGTGATGGGCATGGCCATGAATGACCATGATGCTATTAGACGATAAGGCTAAAAGTGGACGTGACGTCACGGTTTAAACGATAGGTACTCAAATAATGATAATAGCACCATCATTTCCGTTGTTAAGCTTGGGGCGGCCATGTAGTAGGTATTACATTAACCTCTTAAATTATCCCTTGTAACACACCGGTATTAAATCTGCTAGCACCGCTATTGTAAATAAACCTATCATGCGTACTGCCAGCCAAGCCACCGGGCAACTACTTCATAAAACTCCAAGATTGACCCTGTTACTGCTTTGTTATTGATAGAAAAATACCCTTTTTACATATTTCTATAAACTTCTAAAGTTATTCCTCCGGAGCTTAGATTATTTTAATGAAGATATTAGTGATGTACCGACTAGTCGGCCATATTTGGCCCATTTTTTACTCGTATTAATATGCTTAAAAATATCAATTCAGTTCAAATCTTTATTGCATATCTCATATGTGAACAAGATCTTAACATTATTTACAAAGTTCACATGGACCTGTCGGGCACAACAATTGAGTAAATTATAAGTAGTAGCATGCTTTAAAATTAATAAGTATAGATAACGTCTTAATTTACAAAACGAGATAGGTATTCGGTTATCATTAAAAAACTAATCAAATGAAAATAAATACTTAATATTAAGTACATTTTACCACTAAAACTCAATTAGGTAATTTGAAGCAATTACATAAATAACATAACAATAAAAAGTTATATTTGTAAAATACAAATTCATTGAAAGAAATTAAATAAAAAGGAATGAATATTATAAATATGTTACGGATTAGAATAACATAAAAAATAATAAGTCAACTAATAAAAACGTAATAAAATCAACTAAAGACAAAAGTAAAAAAAAAAAATATGACTAAATATGTGAGTGGTTGACCAAAAAGGGACCTCAAGGGAAAATAATTGATTTCGAGTAAATTGCGTTTGAAATTTCGTGTAGAAACAAGTTTCGACTCGTGCGCGGCTCACAAAAAAAATCATAAAAAAAACACTACAGCACCTAAAAATATTCTGGTTAGACGAAAACAAAGCTAAAAGACCACAGATTAAAAAATTCAAAAAAAAAAATTAACGGTTTCCAATCCCTCCAGGTCCCTTTTTGGTCAACCACTCACATATGAATAAAATAAATAATGGTGAAAGTCATCCCATTTTGAGATCATCATTAAAAAAATCGTTCAGTGTATAATAATAGCATTTATCAACCAGTAAGTAGTTTCTGGGCAGGTTAATAAATATGTATGTATTTCTAAGTCAAAGCATTTATTTCTAATAGGCACTTAAAAGGCACTTTTGAACGTCAACATTTACATTAAAATAGAATTGATTCTAGTCGCTCCTTCCAAAATGTAGTTTCGTATGGAGAAGTATGGGCAAGAAACTTCACCGTTACTCATATTAAAATGTTTTTAAGTACCTACAATATTTAACACATAGTACATTCATTATATGATTATGTGTGAAAACAATGCACCCAGAATAAAATTACCATACCAAAATAGGTAAAAAGAATCAAATTGAAGCAATACAGATAAATTAATTCTATGATAGATACATACATGGTGCTCACACATTTACAAACATTGTAAAAGTAAGTATACGATTTTCCTAGAATATTAACAAGTAATAAGTCAGTGTGTGAGTTAAAGTAATCACTAAGTGTAAGTAAATCAATGTCATAAATATAATGAATTATACAATTCAATTAGCAACCAGTTTGATTTTGTCTAGACTCTAGATTGTCCTATGGTGCAGGACCAGCATGTTTCCAAGCATTCTTATCTTGGATATAATCCTCTAATTTGTAATACGCTTGTTTACAAAGTTTACCATAAAAGATGTAGTACTTTGGCTAATCTGAAAAATGGTTGATCTATTTTGTCTTTGTTTCTAGTATTAAAATTATGTCTATAACTTATTTTATTAAAAGATGTAGATTTTTTCTCGTAGTTTTTATGTATTTACACGCTTTATATTATCTTCACTTGTATGTTTGTAACCGACTCCTTAGGGCGCGATTTTGACCTACTTTAAACGGTCAGATTTCTTTTAGTTAGTTGAATGCTAATTACGAGTACTTACCTTTTATTGTATAGAATCAAGTTCTTCCAACTTAACAGACAGCTGTGCTGCTGGGAAGTTTGTTTCGCCACTTCTTCTTCCCAGCTAAAGCACTAGGAAGTGGCGAAGGGTGGGCGTTTTTTGGGGACTCTCTTATGTAATTTTGACGTTCAAAAAGTGCTGACTCTCAGCCTAGTTTGAATAAATGACTTTTGATTTTGATTTTGAATGAAAAAATCTAAAACTAAACAAGAAAACAAGTGTGAGAATAAGATTACATAATTTTAAGATCTAATGTTTGTAATACTGTAATCACGGTATTGGGGCGTCAATACCGGCATTGTAAAAGGCCAAAATAAAATCCGTGATCACGGTATTACGGGATCCCAGAATACACGGGATCCCGGTATTGAAAGCCCTAGTGCCAGGGGCCAGGAACAAGACATGAAGTTTGAAAATCTGGTGTTAATAAACGAAATCCCGCTTGTGTATAATTATGTACTCTCAAAACTATGGCCAATCTGAGAAAACCCTCATCAGGCTCCTTATAGATAGAGAATAGCTTTTGTTTAGGAGCAAAGCTTGTTTATCGACTGTCTCTTTTATTATTGGTATGCGGTATAATATTGTCCTCGTGCCTTCGTAATAAATTCTTAAAACATAATAGTGCATCCGCTATCTTCCTCGTAGTACGACTCGGCATTTGAGCTGCGCACGCGTTGCTACGTGAAATAGAAAGTTTCCCACACGTTTCGTGTTCTCGGAATAACCCGGGCAGACAAAACGGCGAGCGCACTTACTGATAAATAAGGACAATGTGCTAATAATTAGCACATTTGTGTATATGACATGCTTCATCTTTGAAGTGAAGAGAGTGGCGTCTGGTTTCAAATCAGTAGTAAATTCTGAGCAGCTGAAGTAGAGGTCAATATTTTCATGAATGAAGATTATCTTTACATTTCTAGACCATTTTCTATTTTATTAAGTACTTGGTTCTTGTTGACAGGCCTGCACTGTCTCCCATACCTATTAACACTGTCATTTGAAAACATTGTAAACGCCAGCCATGAAGTTTCTAGCCGGTTCTTGTACATAGCAAGCGATCAATGAAGGTTTTCATGGATATTGAAAGTGGAATATATAAGTATAGTATTGAAACTGTGGGTGGCGCCACTTTGACAAGACGTCTTCCAGTTCGAAAATTAACTTATAATATTTTTTTTTTTTTTTTTTTTGGGTGGGAAATCATCAAATAACTTCTCCCGCTCTGGGTGGAGCGGGAGGGCGTGTCAGACTTTTACTGACTAAAACCCACCCGTGTTCCCTCAGTTGCCTGTGTGCCAGGGGCCGCGGTATCTCTTTCGAACAACCCGCACCCCTGGCAGGCATCGGTCCTTGCGAACCCCACCTATTGGTGCTGACATCTCTTTGAGGCGCGCGTGGAACACAACGCGCCGTCGACCCGGGCTTGGTCCTTACCGGACAGCGAGCTACCCTTTACTCGCCGTCCGCAAGCCCGCGCCTACGGTGGCCGGGAATCAGCCTGGGATTCCCGACGCCCAGGGCTTCTCCCGCGGCGACTACGGCCGTGAGGGCGCATATACTGCCTCTCCCTCAAACTTATAATATTTGATGTCATTCGTTTCATTCTTTCGTTCATCAGTCCGTAGGCGCTTTGACACTTTTGAGGTGTCCGGACCTGACGTCTCAGAGCTGCCACCTAGTGTACGTCATTTCAAAAAACCCTCATTGGAACCGTCCACCTAGCTTATGTATGATGTTTCAAAAGTGCCCAATGTAGGTTTAGGTGAGATCATCCGGAGCTGTTTTTAGCCTCAGAGCCCAGCAATCACACTTACAGTCTTTTACAATGCGAAATATCCTAAAACTGACAGTCTTCCTCACAGCGATCATTAATCACACATAATCCAACTACGATATAACTTCTACACGACATTCTAATTAGTAATAAACTAATAAAACGCACATAAACAGTGTTATCGTATCGTCTGGTATCGCTTCATGTGATAGTAGCATGATAACTGCTGAGCAAGGTCGAGTGTGGAAGCTGACCTTAACTGATGAGCTGGGGTTCGGATTTAAGGGCTCATGTGAGTCCATTTGAGTAGAGGAGAGGAGAGCTTGAAAGGCTTATCTAGAGCAAGGAGTAGGCAACGTTTCACATGGCAACTCTTTAAAACATAAAATCACGCCTTGTTTCCACGAAGGATTGGGCAGAATTATTTTACCTATAGTACACCCACATTTCGCCAGGCCCATGTAATAGGGGCAAGCCTATTGCCATCAACGGGGCACACAACCATATTGCGAGTTGCTACTGAGAAATTCTAGATAGAAAAACATAATTAACACTTTGCCCGACTTGGGAATCGAACTAAGGACCTCATGCTCAGCCGTAGCGCTAGCGACCACTAGAAAAACAAGGCAGTGGCAGACTCTTTAAAATTCAATAAAAACAATTATAGCTATAATATGCCACTTACTGCCAAATGGAAAGAATACCATCGTTGACATAGCCAGGTTTTCAATACTGGTAAACAAAAAAATGGGGTGTGGCTGTGTCATGGACACGGCCGTGTTGTACGTGAATACGTTTATGTAACGGGTTATACTTTTTAAATAAAATATTTTTATTTATCTATTTAGGATAAAAGCAAGGAAACAAATAATTTTTGTGTTACAATACAAAACTTAATCGAACATCGTAACTTCTCCGAGTCAAAAGTTATACTAATTGCAAATCTCGAGTCGATACGCAGCAAAATAACCTCAAAATGGCGGCGCTTCCCCCTCCACCGCGCGCGATGCGTCTCGTTTATCGTAATGAATTCATTGATCCTTTAGCTATCCAGTGGTATAACTAAATTTCGGATGTAGAGGATAGATTCGAAACTACAACGCCAAACTGTATCCCCCGATTTTGTTATCATTAGGTTTTTGGATTGCCCCCGTATGGTAGCAAATTTAAAGACGTATTCACATCAAAAAGCTATCTGTCTGTGTAACCTTTTAAGAGTCATGGGTCACCTCTGCAACTGTCATCAACTTCTTCCTCACAAAAGCGCATATTATATCACATTGGTCACAGCATTAACTTCTATCCTGTTTCTCTTTTGTTACAGTGACGCTAAAGATGTAGTGTTCAGGAATCCGCGCCAGTCCAGGTACCTCCTGGCTGACTCCGGGGATGGATCCGAGGCTGACCTCCTCGGGACCACGCCTCCTCGCTCCAGGATCCGGGATAAGGAGAGAGGCAGGAGGTAGGTCACTTTTTAACTTGGGCCATTTAAGATGGCATTAGGTACCTGCTAGCAAAATTTCGGTGGACTCTGTCTAGCCAGTGATGTTGGTGATCTGGTTATCACCATGTTGTTATTTACTTAATTATGCTAAATGCTAATTTTGGAGCTGTAAATAAATTGGAAGTTGATTGTTCGTTATTCTCACACATTAAAATCATCAATGTTTCGGGTCCAATTTCCACCAAAGCGGAGATAGGGGAGGCTCGTAAATAAAATTAATAGGTTTATTGAGCAGAGTGATTTGTAGGACGTGAGTTCGTACCCAGGTAGGCACTTTACTATGTGTTTTAATCTCACCACAACTGCTCTCAAAACGGTGAAGGAAAACTTCGTGAGGAAACCAGCATGTCCTAAAACCATTTTAAAACATGTGACATCTACCAAGCAGTACCAACGCGCACTGGGCTCACGTGGTGGATTATGTCCCACCACCTCTCACAGAGAGGAGGTTTGTGTACTAACAGTGGGACCATATAAGACTGCTTGTGATGTTGTGTTGTTATTGAATTGCACTGAAGCTCGGTCGTGAGGAGACATTTTAAATAATAACAAACATATTGTGTTCGAGAGTCTCCTCTCCGACGCAAACTGGCTTTTAGTTGAATGACCTCTTTATTCTCCTCAAGAAACAGGAATTTCTACAACTGGGTGTGAATTAGGTTAGGTCGATAGCACTCCTACAGTAGGTATTTATTATTAAACCGGAAAGTTTAATCTAGTTTTCCTTATTTTTCATTAATAAATGTCATTATTATTTATCAATAAACAAGTCGCCGGAGACCTACGACGGGTCTGCCCCAGTTGCCATTGAAAACTCCTATACTAATAAGTTATCTATATGTACTTCTATACTAATATTATAAAGAGGTAAAGTTTGTGCGGTTGTATCTCTGATGTCTTGACAAACCATGGTGCGTTGGATATTTGTTTAAAGATGTAATGTTGTGCCATTAATTTTGTTGGAGGCACTGGCTGATCCCCAAAGTTGGATGCCATAGGTCCAGATTGGGTTTAGTATGATTTTGTATATGAGGAGTTTGTTGTCTATAGCTAGTTTTGAGTTTCTTCCCAGAAGGCAGAATATACCTCTGTATTTCAGATTCATTTCTTTTCTTTTTGTTTCGACAGGTTTCCTCCATGTGAGCCTTCGGTCGAGATGCATGCCCAGATACTTCACTGACTCGTGGTGTGGGAGTTGACTACCGTTTAGGGTGATCGGGTCACAATAATTTTTACGGAGTGTAAATGTGATATGTCGGATTTAGATACGCTGGCGACAATTCTTCATTTGGCGAGCCATTCTTCAGTTTCGTTTAAACTGGTTTGCAAATTGCGAGATGCTTGTGTTGGACATTTGTGCGAGGCAAGTAGGGCAGTGTCAACCGCGAAAGTGGCAATTGTGATATCAGGAATTTTTGGGAAGTCGGAAGTAAACAGGGTGTACAGTACGGGTCACATAATCGAGCCCTGTGGTACTTCTGCGGATATTTTGTGGAATCTCGAGATGGATTGATTTTCTCTTACTTGAAATATTCTGTTGGTAATGTAGGATTTTAGTACACCATAGAATGTATGTGGTAATAAGGTTTTTATTTTGAATAACAAGGCTTGTTGTATGTTGAGAAAAGCAGCCGAGCAGTACTCTTTTTTCTCAAAGGATTTCCTGATCGTCCTGCACACTTTATGGATTTGCTCTATGGTAGCATGTTCTTTCCGAAATCCGCATTGGTGATCTGGGACAATGGACTTTTCTTTGAGGACATGTAACATTCTATGTACTAGGGACTTTTTCGTAAAGCTTAGACATTATCGGTATGCGACTGATTGGTCTATATGAGGTGACATCGTGTATTGGTTTAACAGGTTTATGGGTCATTATTAATTGTGATACTATCCATATATCTGAGAAGTAGCCTACGCGTTGAATGGCATTGAAAAGTATAGTCAGGTACACGAGTCCTTTGCGAGGCAATTCATGAAGTACCTACTTAATATGTCGATAAGATCATAGCCCGGGGCCTTGTTGTTTTCTATTGAGTTTATATTCCTATGAATCTCTATAGGCGTTACCAATTTCAAGGGTAGATCCAGTTGAAGATCTTGTTTGAGGTTAAGGTCGATGTCAGATTCATCCGCGTTTGGTCTCGGGTTATTAGGCATAAATACATTGCTAAGATGGTTCGCAAATGCATCAGCTTTGTCCTGTTCAGTTTTTATACAAGTTCCGTTATGGTTCCGAAGCAGTGGTTTGTGGTGAAAGGTTTTTACAGGCCCTCCATAATGAATAGTCAGTAGCTGAGAGACCTTCCAAATACGTATCTAAAGCGGCACCATCTGCTACAATTATAAGGGTTTTTAGCTCTATAATAGCTTTCATCCCATTTCTTCCCATGGGTGTCGTAGAAGGTGACTAAGGGACTTACTAGAGAATGGGCAGCACCGTTCTCTATGCATTTCACCACCATACTGCGATCGCCAACCCGCCTGCCAAGCGTGGCGATTATTGCAAATACCCCCTTCTGGGGGAGCCTTATGTCCAGCAGTGGACGTCTTTCGGCTGATATGATGAATAGTTTTGTTTAATTCTGTTTGGTCATTTGGATACCTACTTGTGTGACATATTCGCCGTAGTCTTCTTTTTTCCATAATTTTTGTCCGTATTATTTCCGAATATACTTTGTTTTAGTGTGAACGTTCTTTGTCTTCTGGTGTTGACCTCCAACAACTTTCCTGGATTACCGTGGTTATATTTCTCGCAGCTACGTCGATGTTCGACTCAGTTTGCAATGGTATTTTGAGGTTGATTCCATCTTCGACCAATTCGCGAAATGAATACCAGCGTTGCTGTTTGCGTTTGTTTGAGATTCTGGCACTAGTAGTATATCTATGTTGTAGGTGGACTTCTACCTCTACTGTATTTAGATAGCCCCGCTGGGTTCCACGTTGGAAATAAAAGTTAAATTTAAAAAACCCCCGACCCAATCAAAATCCTCTAAAAAGTAAAAAATATATATTTATTGGCCTTTTAAGTTGTAAGTAATATGTTATCAAAGCATTGTCACGTCCGGGGGACGGTCAATGATGACGCCAAACAGAATGTAACTAATGCTATTGTAGAAAGGATAACATTTTAGCCATTTTTTTCAAGTTCATTATTTTGGCATCCACATTATGTAGATCTTATTGCGAGTGTTTGCCAATGCCTTTTCTTTTGCTCTTAGATTAACGGGGTAGTAGAAACCTGTTGTTTGTATTATAAATTGTACACCAAAGATAATAGTTCCGCCAACAAGAATGTTATATTATTAGAGTGAATATAAGATAGCGTTATCTGCGCTGTTCTCCACTACGTATTGCAGAGACTTGGTAACAGAATTGCAAAGTTCACTAAATATTTTTGCCGACTTTACTTAGGTAACTTGGGTCGCTGTTAACTCTCCATACAGAAATAGAATATCAATACCGATTAAAAATACATGGTCTTTGGTAATAGTGTGACGTCAATCCTATATAATTTTTTGGATACAGTCGTTTGTTTTGCTACTCTTTGCATACCTTTCGCAACAAAACACTTTACAAAATCGTTTATTTTAGGAAACACATTTGGGTAGACTTTTTAAATCTCTCCTTTACTTCATTCTTTGATGACTAGATATACTTAGTGTTTTTTTTTATGCTGACGATAAACCGGGATAAACCAACGTACATGGCATGGCAATGATCGCAAACCACAAGCTGTGCCACAAGCCAAAACAAATCTCGTATCACTATCCTACACTGTTTCACGCATGTTGTCATTTATCTACAGATTACATAATTAATTAGCATGAATGTTTGATCAACAACTTACATACCATGCACGGGTCTGCTCGTGACGTCACAAGCGGGGCGAACGTCGGGGGGCGGGGTCAAGTGGCGCGCCTAATATTTTATATAACCTCAGTATTACTTGTGTTCTGTTTGGATAGGGATTAAAGATTGTGTGTGAAAGAATAGTGATTGTTTGGGCTGTTAGTGGGTGATAATTTGTGGTTTTGTGGTTAACTTTGTCATCATTGAGGAAGACAGGTACTGATATGTTACTTATTTGTGTCTCTTATATCTGTTCAGGCAATTCATGCCGGCTGGAGGCCTTATTTGTAGTGTTCTGGCACTTCTGGGAATGTAATGTTCCACCATGAGATGTCCTGTCCATTTGGGGCCACAGCTTTCTGCTCTGCAACTTAGGCAACACAACTTTCACAAGCTTATCTTCTACCTACCGTTGTCGCAAACTATCTCTTTTTGTTCAATAAAGTCCATTATAGTTCATCTTGACCTTCTGTGCAACATCTAGTTGATTAATGTTTACAAACAAAAGTCAAGGATATTGTAGTGTAGCCAACGTGGCAAAAATGTGCATTTATTAGTTATGTTGGCGCGGAATCAGCTAAGAGGTTCAGCATACTACATTGTTTTCTATGTCCAAGATAATATTGAATTATCTAGTGTTCTGTTTCTGTTACAATACGCAGAAAATAGTGAATTCAGACAGATAAAAAGCATAATAAAAAAAGCAGAACAATGTACAAGTGACGTGGGAGATTAGATAGTTAACAAAAATATTTGTCGAGGAAAACGATTCTGATGATGTTTCAGTTTCTAAACAGGTGAGATTATAATATGTGAAGGTTATTCATACAATAATACATGCACATTTATTGTGGGAAGACAATTAAAATGCAAGCCATACCCAAATCCATGAAGATTACGTTGATGAGACACAGACATGCTTCATTTGTTTTAAGAAGAGTCCAAGGTTATCGAAATCTATGTTTGTAGATATATTTGCGTAAGATAAACTGTTTCGAGAGACACTAGCAACAGTTAAAAAGTTAATGTAAGTGCCGTCTAGGGCAACACCCCTAGATGTCACTTACATTTAGGTACCTTAGTAAAAGAACTTCCCCGATAAAAAGCATTCTGCTAATTCAGGTCATAGTCTATCTGTTTGCAAGTCCGTTCGGACGTTATAGTTTCATCGAGTAACAAATATCCAAAACTACTAAGTCACAGACATCTAGAACGTATATATACGGAATAGTTGGAATAGAAGGATTATATATAAATATAATACATTAAAGATACACTTTCTTCGAAGGATATTGAGTCAGCCTTCTCAATAAATAGTAAACAAATTATCATTGAGTGGACACGGACCAAAGGTTGATAACATGTTATGATAAGAAGTTTCAGGATATGAGTCACCTCTCACTCCGCCGGCACCGGTGATCTAGAACGAATAAGTGGGCCATCGATAGGCACTGAATAATTCAAGGGTTCGGTATGAGTTGCGATTAAGTCCGTAAAAATAACAAATTGAAGATACCTGTGTCGCCTATATTTAGATCCGTTTCGTTTCTTAAAAGTAGGTTCTTGTAGGTGATCTTGAAACTTATCATTTTCCTCTAGATAACGGTTTTCGGAGGTAATCTCAGACATAGGTACACACATCAAAAAAGTTTGCGATCACTTTGAAAAATCTAAATCTTTTTTGTTACGGTTGATTATATTATGATTTCTTCTTCTTTTTAGATTATTTATTTAAAAATATAGATTTAGAATTTAAAACAAAACAGTTCAATTGAACTGTTTTGTTTTAAATTCTAAATCTATATTTTTTTTTTATATTATTTATTTATTTATTTTTTTATATTTTTTTTTATCTATTTTTTTTTTTTTAGAAAAACAATTGTTTTTCTATATAAAAAGGCTTTCAGTCCTAGCTTACGCTCATTCAGAAATCTGATTTAGTCAAATTTAACGGATTTAAAATACTTTTTCGCGGAAAGTTGTGATTGAAAAAATGCCAAGACGATTATCAGAAGTTTTACGAGCAAGAATAGTAACTTTGACGGAAGAAGGATACACCACGAGAGAAATAGCACGCAGAGTTGCTATATCCCAATCCTATGTCGTGAACACTTTGTAGAGGTACCACAGGATGGGTAATTTTGCTGACCGACCCCGCAGTGGTCGCCCAACTGTTTTGACTGCAGCCCAAAAGCGCTATATTAGATTACTGGCAGCCCGTGATCCAACAATCAACACTACTAAAATAAAAGCAAAAGTTCAGGCCACCTCTGGGCTTGAAGTTAGCACTCAGACCATTCGGAATTGCTTGCACCAGGCTGGATTACGAGCACGGAGGTCTTGGCGAGCTCCTCTGAATTCCCGGCAACGATAACGACGGAGATTACAGTGCGCTAGGCTTCGGCAAAATGAAGAAGAAAACATTTGACAAAACTTTCTCTTGGTTGACGAATCGCGAATCAGTACTCATCCAGATAGCCGACTTGTCCGTGTCTGCAGAAGACCTGGAGACCGTGAAAGGCAAAGAACTGCCACAGGAACAGTACAGCAAGGCGGGAAATCGGTGTCCTTTTAGGGTGGTATTATGATTGGAGCTAGAACGCCTTTGATCCCGTATCGAGGCTTCATGACAGCAGACTTGTATAGAGCAGTTGCTAATGATGTAATTGTCAGACCATTCGGAGTAAACCATGGGCACCAATTTGTACTGGTCGATGATAATGCGCCCGCCCATCGAGCTCAACGAGTCAATGCTGCTCTCCGAGAATACGACATCACAAGGCTAGACTGGCCTGCCGGCTCGCCTGACTTAAACCCAATAGAGCACGCGTGGGATGCTCTTAAGCGAGCTGTTTGGAACTGTCAGCCACGTCCCCAGACAGTGCCAGAGTGCAGGGAAGCCGCTATTCAAGAATAGGACAGGTTACCCCAAGAAATGCTGGATAACTTGATTCTCAGCAGGCCCAGGAGGATCACCGCATATGTTCGAGCCGGGAGAAGAGTTATATGTTTGGTTAAACAGTATTTTTCTATCTATCAAATTTCTGTTACAATTACATTATGATTAATTACACATTTTTTAAAATAAAAAGTTGTTTTATTTTTTTAATTTTAAACAGGGTATTTCTATTTAAAGAAAACACACAACAAAGAATTTTTCTTGATAAAGTTCAATTTAAAAAATGATATCAGCTTATGCTAGTGATCACAAACTTTTTTTGATGTGTGTACATGAAGACGCGTACTGCGGCGGAAGCCTCATATCTCTTATTAAATAAACCCAATAGAACTACATACATATATAAACTGTCGCCTTCTTCCCATGGGGGTAGGCAGAAATAACAAAACGCCACCTGCTATGATCGTTACATGCCGAATAGAATTGTCAGCTGATAAAAATCTTGAGTAAATTAGTTCATTCACTCACTGGCAGATAACGTACAGCCTAAACCGCTGGGTATAGATGCAAAAGTTTCTTATTTACGAAGGTTTAAGGAAGGATAAAAAAGGATTAAGGGGGACAAAAGTTTGCATGGAAATTCCAAATTTTAGGCGCGGAATTGTCATCGGGCTACATGGCAGCAGAATTGGGTTGCAGTATTTTTCGCCTATTTTCGCCTAGCAATAACCAGATCGAAAAAGTCCACTTCCGAGCATGCCATGCTAAACCAGCTGCTATACCTATAGGAGCTGGTTAAATTACTGGCACACGAGACATTTCAGGTTAGTCTGTGGCATGCCAATGCATTTGGGATGCGTGGTATAATACAGGTGGTAGTGGCAAGTGCAGTGGCCACAGCTGCCTATGGATATACCACTGGTATACGACTGCTATTGCACATGTGAACATCAGGGGCCTAAGTTTACAAATTTAGAACCGTTGCAATGATGTCTCAATTGTGCGTTTTTGACAGATTTGCCATACAAAATATGTCAAAAACCAACAGTGAGACCATTGCAACCTATGTAAATTAGAAGTTGTGCCGCACGCTTGAGCCACTCACCACAGGCAAAATTTATTCTTTACGAATATGTAATACGGGTTGATGAGTAATGCGCTGTAAACAAACAAACATGACCCCACGAAACGTGTAGTGTTTTATTGCAAGGTCATCTCTCGGGTAGCGACAATGATAGTTGTTACCGGCTAGCAAATGTTTCACCATTATTATATAATTTTCAATAATGTTGCGTTATGTGGTGACATGACATTTAAACATACGTGGCGTGGGTAGCGTGAAAGTAAATATTTGTTTTGATACTTATAAATTCTGAATACTGTGATAGCTTTTTGATTTCCAGATAAGGATCATGAATGATATCGTAATTCATCTTTGCAGGCTTTTTGGAGTTTATGAATTGGTTTAGGTACGTTTTTTTTACGGCTGCAAAAGGTAGCTGAGTTATCATCATCCTTCTACCCTTATCCCTATTTAGGAAGAACTGTGACATCTACCAACCCGCTCTGGGCATGCGTGGTGGATTATGGCCCGCTCCCTCTCATAGAGAGGAGGCCTGTGTCCCAGCAGTGGGAACAATGTAGGCTGATTATGCACCATGTCTCCCATAGACCAATACATCTACTTATTTACATATCATCCGTCCGTGATCTTGATAATTCACACTGTGAAGCGAAAGGGCTAATAATCCTCGAAATCAAAACACATTAAAAAAAAAAAAAAACAAAAGTCTTTTATTCAAATTAGGCTGAGATTCAGCGCTTTTGAACGTCAAAATTACATAAGACAGTCCCGCCAAAACGCCCGCCCTTCACCACTTCCTAGTGCTTTCGCTGGGAAGAAGAAGTGGCGCAACAAACTCCCCAGAGTTCCCCAGTGTGTTACGAGTTATTGATTAGTAATTAAAATAAGGACATAATTATAATGAGCTATAAAATGGGGAACAAAAGCAAGAGTCGTAGAATGGTACCCAAGGATCGGCAAAAGAAGAGGAGGACGTCCACACACAAGGTGGAAAGACGAAATAAAACTGACAGCAGGACCAAATTGGAGAAGGGTTGGTCAAGACAGACAACAATGGTAAACGTTGAAGGAGGCCTGGAGGCCTTTGCCATTAGGCACGCCGAATTGAGGGACATTTTCATAGTTATCATTTTCACAGTTTGTTTAAATATAAACGTGTTAGTTTTCGGAAAAAAGGCTTATTTGTTTATTTATTTAATAAAAATACAGTTTTCTAGCTGTATGATCAGAGTCCATGCTAACTAACAATTTTAACGATCTTACCTTGATGATGCCAATAGGCGGCTATCAACACTGATCGATACTATTAAAATATTACTGTTACCCATAAACCTGATTTATTCAAAAGTCACTTTAGTATAATTTACCTCATTGATTGGTCAATTTCTTGTGGGTTTTTTGTTGAGACTTTCTGAGTATTGCCTATTTTTGATTTTTGGGTGTTAAACGGTGATACGTTTAGTACCTACCTATGTATTGTAGGTACCTACATTAAAAGTAAATGAATAGTTTTAAAAATATTACTTTAAAAAATGAGATAGTATCGTAAGTATTATCTGATGGATTAAGAATTGGGATTAGGGAATTTGCAATGGGCCACTAGCTACATCTTTCTAACTCACCGACCTTGACCATTCAAAATTACCTGTAATTGGTTTATTTGAAAAAAAGAAATTTATGATAAATAAAAGTAAGTACATTCAACGATTAATTAATTGAGAATTCACAAAACAACTAGTTCGGTCATTGATTTCTATTTCTCGGATCGGCTATGATAGTGATCCTAATTCGTATTTTGTATGACTGTATGACGCGTGAAAGTACTAATATTCCGATTGTGTTGCAAGTTGCTAGAACCTATCATTATTCATTGAAAGTATATGATTAACATATCAATACGTTTTTATTGATAATTAATACACGTGTGATAGTCCATTGAATTGTAATCAATGACGCTTATCGCCCGATTTTGGGCGCTTAGGAAAATTATACGGAAAAGTAATAAATACAGTGGTTTTCATTCAAAATGATACTTGCTCAAGTGAGACTTGATTAAGTACCACCAAATCATTTTCTAGCGCGGTGATAATGGGATATATTTTGTCACGTAACTCGTGGCACGTCAATTTATCATAGCAGTTCAAAATCCCAACATTTAGTTTACTTACCATTCGATTAATTAATAATGCTAGGGAGTAATTACTTAAGTTCCGTAAAATAGATTCAATGTACATAACTACATACTTGTGTTTACTGTAGAGGTGTGATACCTCTGTGAAGTGTATGGGACACAAACTATTAAAAGAAACAACGATTGAAGCTTAAGTACGTGTGACCACGTATAATTCAGATAAACGGTACACGACAATGCTGCGCTAAAATTAATTATTGAATATTTTATTATTAAAGAAAATTATCCGTCACTGTGTTTTCATTCTTAAATCTAATTAAATACTTTCTGGCTGTTCGAACAATAGCCATTATTAGCTGCCAGCAAACATAAGGTTTCATGCTGGGCATACAACCTTTACATGAGCTACGCCCACCCTTGAATAAATGGATGAATGCACTCCCATAATTGTGCAATCCTTTTATTCACAACGTTCGAACAATCAGAAGGTTCCTGCCTAGCCCTAAGAGAATTTAATTTATTGACCCGGGGGACGTTGAAACAAAATGAGGTACCTCCCTTACAAGGGAAGGCTCAAGGACAGGACAAACAAACCACAAGTTTGACATCATAATAAGTGTCAATGAAGTTAAATATTTAAGTGTGCCATAATGCACCTTATGCAAACTATATTTGTCATGCTTGAACCTCGTCACGCCAAAACCCGAGGAAAAGACGCGACGAGTCCTCAGACACAATCAAACAATCAATGTGAAAGTTCACATTGGTCCGGAAGGGTTAAATTGAAAAAGACCTAATCATCAAAAACTTTTGCTCCATCGGACGGCATTAAGTCAGAGGGAAGGAAAAGGTTAAGAAGTCAGACCACCCTATAAATTATGTTCACACTCCAGAGGTAAAATCTAAAAAAGATAATATAATCACTCCTCTCTAGTTAATAATAGTTACGATGAAAATCTGTGAGTCCATAATCAAAAGCTGTACCAGCAGTGTCTACTCAACACTCTTTGCGAAGACTATGCTTCTTTAGCAAAGTTGGTCCCGGCTTGTGGTGCAGGTAGAGAGTCCCCAACTATAAGCTGAACCACTGGTGTCAACTCAACACCCCTTGCGAAGACTATGCTTCTATAGCAAAGTTGGTTGCGGCTTAGAGTGAGTATCCTCCTCCCTCTATGTGGAATCACAGATTTGAAGATTAATTAACTCGCGTAGTTACTAAACACACGTTATTATCTTCTGGAGTACGTTCATACTAGTTCACCGTTGTGAACCCTAATTAAAGAAGACGTAGGGGTGGTCTCCTTCCCGCGGACTCTGTATGGCTGTGAGGAGGGACACCCGGTGACCCGGTGTGGCCTCACGTTGTCGTCCGATCTTGTCTCATGCAATAAATACAAAATAACAAATATTAATAAAATGTACAGTTAACCAAACTAAAATAATGGATTGATGTTTACATCTTGACATTGACAAATCAGTCATAAAAGCAGAAGAGAGAAAAAAAAAAATTATTTACATTCTTACATGAAAGGCTTTTAATTACATGCACAATGTCCCTAAACCTTCTATTATTTAATTTTCTAAATTTATACTTTAAAATGAAAAATGTTTCTATAAATTGCCATAGAGAAAATATCTTTATAAAATGTTTATTAAACTTTCTAGAACTTCTTTTGAGTTTATTTAATTCTGAAGTTAAGTTTTTTATTTCAGTTTGTCCAGCATATTTGTATGCGACATTTTTGTTAATAGGCGCTATTTTTATATTATAAATGGTGCGCTTTCGCCGTAACGAAACATTATTTCGTTTTCTTTTGTCATTTTTATTTTTTATTGGACAATTGCGATGACCTATAGATTTGAGAGTTTTATGAAACTTTATATTTTTGAACTGTTCAGTCAGAACTTTTACGACATTTCCTTTGCTTGTTTCTTTATATGGCGTTGGAATGACCTTAACTTTGTTTACTAACATATATGACTGCTCAGGTGAATCTATGATGATCTTAGCTACCTCCCGTTCAACTTCATTTTCCTTTGACTCAACAGCAAACTTAAAATCATCACCCTTTGGAGTCACGAATGACTGCTCGTCCTCCTTCGTATCGGTTGGCAATGCGAGCTGATCGGTTTCAACCACCGTGGACATTTGTTCATACTCAATGTTATGATCGACGATGACGTTATTTTTATGTGTTTCGTCATCGCGAACATTGTTTTCCTTGGACAAGGATTCATTCCGAGGCTCTGAAACATAGCTACTATGATTAATAATTGGAATGCTCTGACCCGATTCGTCCATCTCTTCCTCGTGTTCGGTCTCGAACACTTCGCTTAAATCTTCTTCAGCATTCACAGGACTGCATTCGACTTCCTCCTTGACATCATGGCTGTCATCGTGGATGTCATCCTGATTGTCATCATTTTGTTTCATTCTAGAAAATAATTCAGCATCATTATTTTTATTAACAATGCTTTCCTTTCCGACTTCCTCAGCCGTTGTTAGTGCAATGGTTTCCTCTTGCACTAAATACTTGTGCCATGGGTGGCATCTGCACTCAAACTCTTCCCTCAATTTGTTGCACATAGTCTCAAAGGACATACCTTCACGGTATATAAATCTATGAAACATTAGGGCAGCGCTATCCATATATGCGCTTATTATGAGCGCCCAATCGCTCTTACGCCATCCATAATGGTTAGCTTCCTCAACAAACTCACTAATAAATTGTTCGACACATTCATGTCTATGCGTGCCCGAAAAGAATTTATTAATTTCTGGCCAAAAACATTGATAAGCCATCTTCCTTACTTTCTTTTATCATACAAATAATAAAAACCACTTAGCTTTATTCGTCTTCGTCTTCTTGGTGCGATAGGCCTTGCCTTATCGTATATTACTTACGAACTTTTTAAACGTATAAGGGGGTTTTTTACAATATGCGCTTTGTGTGCGCACTAATATCGCGGGGGTGCTCCGGTATTGATCGCGGCACCTCCACCAAGTGTAGAGGTGTGATACCTCTGTGAAGTGTATGGGACACAAACTATTAAAAGAAACAACGATTGAAGCTTAAGTACGTGTGACCACGTATAATTCAGATAAACGGTACACGACAATGCTGCGCTAAAATTAATTATTGAATATTTTATTATTAAAGAAAATTATCCGTCACTGTGTTTTCATTCTTAAATCTAATTAAATACTTTCTGGCTGTTCGAACAATAGCCATTATTAGCTGCCAGCAAACATAAGGTTTCATGCTGGGCATACAACCTTTACATTACTTAGTCACGTGGTGAAAAATAATGGTTCCATCTAACATAATTTGGAAAACTACCTTTTGCTTATTCATCAATAACAGAGCGAATTAAGCAAAAATTTGTTTTGATTTTCAAAACTTCATATGTAGCTACTTACTCTTTTTGTCTCTCTGATTTGCTGTTAGTTGGTAAGCGCATCACTTTATATTGGGCTATCTTTTTTGTTATAAAATGTTTGTAATAGGTAGTCTAAATTAGGTTAAAAAAAATCGGAAAACGTTTCCAGTAAATGTTCAACATTTACTGGAAACGTTTTCCGATTTTTTTCGGGAAAAACGAAACGTCCTTTTTGTAAGGTAATTTTGTATGTACCTACTATTGAACTTGGACTAGACTGTCGGGTTAGCTAATCCCTACTAATATTATAAATGCGAATGTAACTCTATCGGTCAGTCTGTTACACGTTCACGCCTAAACCGCTGAACCGATCGCCATGAAGTTTGACAGAGATGTAGCCTGGGATATGGTGAAGGACATAGGCTACTTTTTTATGCGATAACCAACATCCATGCGGGCGGAGCGGCGGGAAAAACTAGTAACAAAATAATTCTTTCAGGACATAATTTCGTTGCTATACAATCTTTTCTGTCCTTGCACTAGTCTCAAATTTATGATAATGAATGTGACGATAGTGACAGTGCCAATCGCAACTAATTTACAAATAGCATCACAGACTGACAGCGCAGACAAACAGTTCTATGCTTGGTGCACAATACAGTTCATTCACAGACCTTTTACCTCTGATTTTGCATTACTGACAGAATTATAATGATCTTTATAGTTGTTACAATATGGTTGCTGTTGGGTTGCTGCTGTCAGAGTAAAGTAAGAAAATACTGTGCTGTACATAATATGATTCCCCAAGTTGTAAAAAAACTTACAGTTACAGTTAGGTATTTCTTCTAGTAATTTGAGAAAACAATGTGTAAATTGTCGACCTGCAATTGCATTATTTACTGTTCTGCCGGTAGGGCCAAATAGTAAGAAATGCTATAGATAGATAGAAGTTCTATATAGTCAAAGACACAAAAAAATACGTGTGCGGTCGGGGTACTCCTGTCAAGACTGTAGTTCTTTACGCGATATTTGCACGCACACACACTTTTATATAATAGAAAGAGACAGAGAGAGAAAGTGTGAATTTATGCAGAGCCATCTAGTATAAGTTTTTAGAAACTCTCATAAAGTTGTCGCCATCTTGGATTTTTGGTTTGAGCTCACTAGGTATCAGCTTTAGGACCCCCGATAATCATGAAACAACACCCATAATGAAAAATTTGTTAATTTTGGCAGCCGCTTTCTTGGAGTTTCATTTTGACCTTGCTCTTGGCTTTAGCACCCTCAAAACCATAAAAACGACACATTACAAAAAAAATAAAGTTTTCGCAGCCGACATGTTGGATTTTCATTTTAATTTCACTATTGGCTTCAGCTCCCTCGAAAACCATAAAAACGACACCCATGATGATTTTTTTTTTAATTTTCGCAGCCGCCATCTTGGATTTTCATTATACAGGCTGTATTAGATAAATGTGGCCAAATTTAAGGGTGATCAGCGCTCCTGCACAAAGCTCCAATATCTAGTCGACACAAATATGTGGGACGACTTATTATTTGAAAGACAGAGAGAAAATTGCATGGAGGGGGTGTAACGCTTTAGTTTACTCCTACCGCAAGCCGCGTTAAAGAACTTCGGTCCAAAAAGAAGAATACACACGTCAAAAATAGGTCAAGAACAGGCCCGTTCAGTAATACAAAAAAATAAATTATTAAGGCGACGAGTTCGGTGTTTCCTATCTGACTACTCTGAGAAGAAAGACCAAAACAAGATTAGTGTCTGAAATGGTATTTTAGGAAAGAACGACACAGATTTGAGTGGACTTGTTCAGCTGTCCAGTCAGTAATAGTGTAAATCAGATTTATCAGTAATAATAGTGTAAATCAGAACATAAGGAGCTCAGCTCGCTGAGCTCTAAGTCTTCCAAAACTTTCCCTGATTGAAGGGTATCCATCCATCCTAATCTTATCAGTGAACGAACAGTTTACTCTAATAGTGTTCTATCATAATCTAATGATAAACGAAATACCTGGAATCGACCATCTTTGACACAGTGATGCTTATCTGCGATGCCGCTGCGATTCGCGATTGCCTAGCATACAATTTGTTTAAGTTGAATCTTGTCGACACTTTTTCCATACAAACTTCGGGAGTATATTGCTCCACTGTTCGACAATGTACATCAAAAATTAAACATGGTATGGTTTTGTCTCATTATTAATATTGTCTGTACGGAAACAGAATACTAAAATAAAAAGCCATTAAAAAGTCCGTACCGACAAAGCTCCCCATGCAACCCGATCTTCCGAAGGACTTTTCTTTATTTTTTACGCGCCTGTTTTAAGTACTATAACTGATCCTGCATTTCGCTCAATAATGTTGTGAGTGTAGACTAGCGTCTTAATTGCTCATCACGGGTGCTACCTCTGGCGTATACGATGCCTGGTGTCCCGGTAAAATCGGTCCAGTCGTTTCGGAGATTAGCCGGAACAGACACAGAAATAAGGACGAAAAAAAAAAAGTTTTTTGTTCTAATTTGCGTTAGTATTATTATAATAAGCATTTATTAAAAAGCTGTTGTTTCGACATTACAAAACGACAGTAAAATTTAATTTATTTGGATAGATCCATCTCCAGTTTTCAAAAAGTTATAGTGTTACAAGCTAAACACATTTTTCTTTCAAAAATCTATTCTGGAACTTTCGCAGACTGTACACACGGGTACACATCAAGCTATACATTTCCAGTATAAGCTGATCTTGCATTGTAAAGGATTTCCGAACAGTGCGAGATCACTATAAACTGGAAATGTATAGCTTGATGTGTAGCCGTGTGTTAGAACTTATTAGTATCTGATACTGACGCCCACTCATCTCAGCCGAGAGCGTGACGTAGGCAGTTTGTTTCCTTATCTATCCTGATAGGTACAACACCATTTGAGCCAGTCATTACTCGCACACGTATCGTAATTGACTCGATTCAGCGAACTCATTCAAGTGCAGGACCTGATAGACAGTAGACTTGTCTGACGTCATAATAATGGTCTACTCCGCTGTTACGTATGTTTTTTTTATTATATTAAATCTTTTTCTCATAATATTCATAAGTAGGTAGTTTTTTTTGTCGTGTAAAGGTGTTTTTTGGCCCATTTGTTTCTATAAATCAAATATAATTTATCATAATCCTTAAGATAATATTTTACTATCTTCATAATAAAAATTTGTCATATTTTTAGATACTTATTTGAAAGTTAGTGAGCGTGTGTGTTATCTATTATTAAATCACAAAAAAGTATACTATGTATTAATGCAGAACATAATATCTTGGATTATCTTTATCACAGAATACTTTATTTTTGAGTTTTTGAAGAAGTTAGGATGCGAGTGAAACCGCGGACTATAAGATACCTAAACCTAACAAAAAATTAAGGTAATATAATATAATAACTAATGAACTAATGATTGTTTCAGAAATCACCTGGATGCCACGCCTGGCTTCCAGCGTCTGCTCCGAGAGAGGAAGGACGTCGTGGATCACCCCACATATGACCAGAACTCCGCCAGTAAGTGTTTTATTAAAATAGATAAAATCTAAATAGCCTTTATTTCCTCTGACCTTTTCTATGTACACAAGTTCTTATAAACTAATAACACTATATATAACATAATTTAATATTTAATCCTAATATTAGCAGATTAGCTATTACCAGCGTCCAGGTCAGGCTGTCTTGCGACATAGGCCTCCTCTATTTCTCTCTACTTACTCCTGTCTAGAGTTATTCGTCGCTAACGTTTTGGCAGATCACCCTCCCACCTTTTCAGTGTTTCATTAATGGTTCATTAATCTATATAAATAAAGAGAAAAGTCCTGATTGACTGACTCATCAAACCCCAGCTCAAACCCTTGGACCTAAAAAGCTGAAATTTTGCGCAGAGGTTCCTTTTATAATATAGATAAGGAATAAGGACGGATTTTTGAAATTCAACCCTTAAGGGTAACTCCCTTAGAGGATGAATTACGAAAAATCTTAAAATAGGGGATGAAAGTTCCGTGCGGGCGAAGCCGCTGGCAAAAGCTAGTGATTAATAACTGTTTTATTTATTTAATTATTGTTAAAATTGCGCTATTGTTCCATCTTAATCACTTAATAATATTGCTCTCTTCGGACTTAATCACCGAGATAATTTCAATATTCTCTATAACTATGTAGGGGTCATGGGATCAACCTGACATAAATAAAAATCATGACTATCTACATACATTACATAAATAAAAAATAATAAATTACTGGCTTATGATTGATGCAATTCTAACCTAGTTTTGGGACCTTATAGTAAATTAATTTAGAGTCGATTTCGTATAGAAAATAATATCACAAACCATATTTATTTTCCAGATAAAAGTTTACGACGATTTAAAAATAATCCGATATGTCTGAGATAAATGTTTTTTTAAGCTCTCAAATAACCACTGTTTTCAACCCTTTCAGTGCCAGACCGCTTAAAGAAGAGAAGTAGCCTGAAGCTGCTCCGCTCGAGGGCTCGCGACAGCAAGCAGGACATGACCCATGATGTCAGAGCTGACTCGCTACCCTCGCCCAACCCCATGGCGGCTGTACCCACATTAGTAAGTTTATGTTATAGGAAGGCTAATAAGCCAACAACTTACGTATTGGCCACCTATGGAAATTTGCGATACCATATCGCAGATTCGTAATCACCCCTGTGACAGAGCTGAAATCTCTCAAGTGCATACAATTACACTGGAACCCTTCACACTGGACTCTTCAATCAGCAACGCTACTTTGCGGCATGAATACGAATGGTGGCAGTAGTTCTGATAACGAGTTCCTTCAAGGAGAGCTGTACCACTAATTACCTGTGCTTGTTGTCAAAGAAAGTGCAAGTTGCAAGAAATTAATTGGAGAGGGTTATGCGTGGAGTTTCCCTACGTGATTTAATCAGTAATGAAGAGATCCGCAGGACGTCTACAGTTGGGACCGTTTACCGGAAAACGTGGCGTTGGAAGGCCTCCCTCTAGGTGGACCGATCACCTTGCGAAGGCCGCAAGAATCGGCTGGTTGTGCGAAGCACAGAACTGGTCGAAGTGGTGGTGTTTGGGGGACGCCTATGTCCAGCAATGGGCTTCTTGTGGCTGAAATGATGATGATGAAGAATTAGTTCCGCCCTTCAACCGAGGGAGTTTTCTTAATCATGTAATCAAAGAGTAGAGCAGTTAGTAGAATCCTCCTTATTGCTAATAACAACAAACCGCGATGATTAATCCTTCTGGCATTCGAGATGACTGTGACTATACAAAATTGTCTGTAAATTATCTAATTGAAATACTTCACTATTGAGTCTTTTGTTTACATAACATAATAACATATAGGCAGTCTTTTACTTATTTTAAGCCATTTTTATCAATGAATTTAACGCCATTTAACTTATATTAACGCCATCAATATCTCCAATTCCGTCCGAAATTCTTCACCTACATTAAGAAAACAGCTGCATTCGCAGGTGGAGTCATGCAGCCGGTTCATGTCCCTCACCTCCAAACCGAAGAACCGGGAGGCTATCGGCCCGGACACCGTCCTGCCGACTGACTGCGAGGAGAAGTGGCGATGTGACGGCGATGAAGACCTGCCTCCCAGCCGCGTCAGCTTTCATAAGACCTTCAGTTTGCTCATCAATATGGGGAATATTGAGAAGGGCTGTAAGAGGGCTGTGAGTAAACTAATTGTATGTGTTTGTCTTTAAAACTAAATTATGTTTATTTTTAATTTAACTGTAGTATCTAATTAAAGAGAGCACTAAAGTAGCCTGCGAAATTAAAATTTTCTTACGTTTTTGCAATTTGTAGGTCAGTGTCTGGTTGTAGGTATGTTGATTAAAATACAATTCGCGACCATAACAGCTTTACAGAATTATAATAATTACGATAATCAATATAAGTAGTCGTCCATTTAATCCCATTGAATATATTTTTTATGCAATAGTGAATTTGGCGGGGTACCCTGGCGCTTCCCCCTTAATCGAATCATACTCATATTCAATTCAATTATAATCAGCATCATTAACAAAACAGTATCTATATGTATTCTATGACTACCGCATGTCCATTATCTATCAACACCGAAAACTTATAGCCAACCAAGATAATATACAGAATTTTATGTCATTTCATTTTTATGTTTCATAACATGTTGCAACTTTCACAAAAGTCGTAATCACAGTACAATTTCAGATAAGCCGCGAGGAGCAAGTGTGGCAGAACGAGCTCAAAGACCTGATCTGGTTGGAGCTGCAGGCCAAGATAGCTGGCAGGACCTTGGCGCAACAGGACGCCTATCTATGTGCACAGAGGAACATCGTGCCCAAGATTATTAGCAGTGTTTTTGAGTATAGGTTGGTATTTTTATAGGTTAGTTCTTTGTGACTAGGTCGCTCTGATGGTAGGTGAATCCCTGTTAATCCGCGGGAAGAAGACTGAAGAGTTATGGCAAGAAGATTGAAGGAGTATCTTCTGCGTTTTCGTTACAATGTCCGAAAATACGACAGAACAATCCCAAACATTCACAAACAAATAGGCTATAGCAATGTTGTTAGTTTAGACCAGCAACCCTTACCCACCACATACCTCCGTAGTATTTAACAGGCAAAAATCCCTGTACTTATGTTGTTGTCATTATTTCGGAAGACATTTATAAAAACAATATTTTAACCAGGGTCATAAATTACTGCTGTTTGCTAATTTCTATAATGTTTCTGGTGTCAAATATTTGAAATTCTTATTATATTGTGAATATTTCCGCAGATTTGTAAATAGGAACCCGTGTCGAGCGAATTGCAAACGTTCCCTGGACGCGGTCACCTCGCAGGAAGATCTGACAGCACACGATGAACCTAATGAAGGTAAGAATATTTAACTACAAAACATATCGATAGTTAGCACTTTTGAAAAATATAGGTACATACGTATTTATAAGGGAGACAGGATGGCGTAAGTATATCTTTATATATATGTCCGGGATAATGTAGCTTACCATAGGTGAAATATTTTTTTAAATCGGTTAACTAGTTTTGAGTTTATCCATTACAACCAATCAAATCTTTCCTCTTTATAATATTAGTGTAGATATACTAATAATAAAGGTGGAGAGGCTGTGTGTTTTTTTTGTTTCAACGCGCAAATTTTTGGAACTACCTGTCTAATTTATAAAAAAAAAAACTGTGCATTAGATAGCGCAATTCTTAAGGAAGCCGAGCCGAGCAAAAATAAAAAAAGTGATAAAGAACGCTAATCGCCGCTAAGCCCTAAATACTGAACCCCGTGCGGTTAGTCGTGGGCCGAAATTCACACGAACGAAGTCACGAGCAGAAGCTAGTTATTCATAATACTGTCCACTTCCAGAAGAACAGATGTACGGCTGCCTGTCGTTCGACTGCCAGCTGTGCTCCGACGCCATCGGCAAGGCCATGCGCGAGGTGGGCGCGCTGTTGGACTCGTTCTACAACGCCGTGTCGCTGTACCCGTCCAGCAGGAACATGACCGTGGAGCACAAGCTCATAGCCACGCGCCAGTTCGAGAACAGGATTAAGGTGAGTTTGTCTGATATGAAGGAATTACCTAAGGCAGGTAGCATTCCAAGCGCCGTTTAAGTAAAAAGAGACCGTTGCTGCACGGCGAGGTTATAAAGCGAGGATGCCACCTCGCTTTCTGTTAGCAATAATAGTACCTACTATGTGAATTCTACCCAAACTTAGGTTGTAGTATGTTTCTTTATAATTAATTTACAGACTGAAACAAATAACAATCTTTAGTATTTTCATCAGTCATTTAAAGATAAAAACCATTCTGAAATTCAGTGGTCGTTCGTAAAGACAGATCAATACAAAACGCTTTTCCCCCTCAGGCGATGTGCCTGTGGTACAACACCGCGCTGCACATGCGCCTCAAGATGGTGGCCATGCGCAGGATGCTGCGCTCCATCAGGCTCAAGAGCCAGCGTCGCGGTGCGCGCCACAGGACCTCGGTGGACTCCAGTGTCAGCAGGTATGCCATGCTGTGCTTAAACATTCTTCCCTATCTAGGGAAATGTCGCTGATTGGTTATCGAATCCTCTGTTTTCCATAACCGCTAGCCGTTTTACAAAATAGCTCCATTATGTAAAACGACTGAACAACGTTTAGCGATTTTCCATAATAACTCAAAATCAAAAGTCATTTATTCAAATTAGGCTGAAAATCAGCACTTTTCGAACGTCAAAAATTACATAAGACAGCCCCCAAAAACGCTCGCCATTCACCACTTCCTAGTGCTTTAGCTGGGTAGAAGAAGTGGCGCAACAAACTTTTCAGCAGCACAGTTGTCTGTTTAGTTAAATACGACTTGATTCTAAACATTATGAGACACAACATTAATTAAATAGTTTATCATAATTATGTCAGCTAGCCATGCCAATATATCAGCAAATAAAATGAAAACTTAACTCAAGCACAAAGAATTAAAAAAAAAACATGTAAATAAAGCATAATATCAAAATAAAAGCCTCCTGGCATAAAGGGCGTGATAGCTTACATATGCAATGCTGGATTATGTTCACATAGCTCTTACGACCCGAGTTACAACTCGAGGCCACAAATGATAACCTAGGACCATCGACGTAGAATAAATAAACAGGTAAGTAATTATTAGTAACAATAACAAAATGATGGTAAGCAAGACGACCAGTCACCACAAGCAGCACCCGTTCACGAGCATAACGGAAAGATCAGCCATTACCCCCCTCGCCATATTTGAGGGAAGGAGGCAACCCGACCCCCAACGCTACCGCAAGCAGTGACATCTACGGGAGCATGAGGCACTTGCTGCCGGTTGCTCAGGCAAGAATAGAATGATCAATTGTCGAGGTCGTTAGGTAACTACATAATGCAATACAACTCATCATAAAAAAAATATTATTATGAGTAGATCATGTCAATAACTAATGACATAATAAATGATAATAAAAATAATATTTATATATAAATAATTCGCGTTTATCACTTTCGATGCCAGCACCCAGGGTATGGGTCGAAAAATCATTCGTTCGTGTGCAACAACTCGCATCCGAATCGTCGCTTTAAGTAGCTATTGATGACTTCTGTTCATGCCCAGGACCCGACTAGCGAGACTACTTATAGCGACGACTCGGATGCGAGTTGAGGGCACACGAACGAATTATTTTTCGTATATGGCAACGAAAGTGTTATAATTAGTAAGGATTATATGAACCCATATATCCTGTCACTAGGTACGCTAATTCTGGAGAAAGAACATAAACATTGTTTTGAGTTAATCACAGCGACCAACTTTTCTTGTCATTTAAATAGTCGTTAATGGAATAGTAAGCCTTTAAACAAAGGATGGATTTACTTGAGCTTTAAACACATTAAAAGCTACATCTAGCAAAGAAGAGGGAAGCTTGTTATAAAAGATTATACCAAGCCCAACAAATGAGCTATGAACCATCACCTCATTTAAGAAAGGCCTCATGGAAACTCTGGCACCTAGCTGGTAATTGGCTCGAATAGCACGTTTTGAAGGACAAAAATATTTTGATTATCAGCGGCTTTGTCCCACTGCAGAATACCGTAGGACATAACGCTGTGAAAATAACTAAAGTAGACTAACCGAGGTGTATCGACGTCAGTGTATTGTCTTACTTTTCTGACTGTGTAGGAGGCTGAACTGAGCCTCCCCGCTAGGCTTGATATGTGTGATCCCCACTGAAGTTTGGCATCTACTTTTATGCCTAGAAAAACTGCAGAGTTTACGGTTTCAAGCATCTCTTTAACTAAGACGATTTTGGGACTTAAATTTCTAACATTCGGTAAGGTGAACGTTACACATTTCGTTTTCCTGGCATTGAGAACTAGGTTATTTGCCGTAAACCAATGCTTAATTATTGAGAGTGCACTGTTTATGTCGTCAAAATCTTATCTATTCCTGTCTACTTTTAAAATAAGAGAAGTATCATCTGCAAACAGTACAACATCACAAATACCCTTTAAATGGAATGGTAAGTCACTGATATCCACCAAAAACAAGAATGGGCCGAGTATTGAGCCTTGAGGCACACGTAACTGAACTGGTAGCCCGGAAGATTTTACACGATTAATTTCTACACATTAGAACCTATTTTGTAAATAAGAATTTATTACGTTTAAAGCTTCGTTATGGACACCGTAATAACGTAGTTTACGCAAAAGCGTCTCATGGTGCACGCAATCAAAGGCTTTGGAGAGATCCCAGAAAACTCTAATACCATTTTTCGAGTTCTCCCATGAGTTAAATATGTGTTTCAACAGAACAACATCCGCATCTGTAGTTGAACGACCTTTTGTAAAGCCATACTGCTCATTATGAAGGAGGCTATTTAAATTAAAATGTCTTAGCAACTGCTTGAATAATAACTTTTAAATATTTTGCTAAATGCAGGTAAGATAGAAACAGGCGTGGAATTACGAACGTCATTTTTAGTACCTGATTTAAATAATGGTATGACTTTACTACTCTTTACAAGGTCAGGCTTCCTGAATCAACACATTGATTATAAGTGACAGCTAAATTGGGGGCTACGATGTCTATTATATGTACTACTTAAAAGTTTAATGGAACTGAACTTTAACTCGCAGAATTGCATAAACATTTTGCGTTTATCAATGTAGCGGGTCAACGAGTAGATGTTCTGTAAAACAGCGTGAAATTAAAGGTCAGTTTGTAGATTTCAGCCTTTTTTTCTTCTTCGCGTGTCGATGGCAATCTAAATGTGAATATAAATGAAGTCGCTGAGTAGGTCTCGAATTCGGCCACGTCAATTCTTACAAATCAAATCATAGGGCCTAGTCTCTAAGCTCGAAGTCCGTCGTTTCGGTCGAAGAAACGGGCGTAAAACGACCAAATATAAAATAACTATTTTATACTTGGTCGCTCAAGCATATATATATTGACGTGAGAATCAATTCAACCCAATATATTGACCCAAGCCCAACCTGCCCGCAGCACGCCGGTGGCGGAGCCCCCGCGGCCGTGCCTGGTGCGGTTCAACGTGTGCTCCGACCCCAGCAGCTCCAGCTGCAGCGACCAGTCGGGGGGGTCCGCCAAGGAGGACGTGCTGCCCGACCTCAAGGAGGAACACGACACCGACGATGTGGACAGCGGCGTGGACATCAGTGAGTTTTACTTGATTATTGGGCGAGAGTGTGGTAATTTACTTCAGCTTTTTGACACAATAGTACTATAGAGGTATGAGGAACAGGGTGTAAAGTTCACTCATACTCTATAGAAAAGGAAGTATCCTCCCACCAGACGGGTGTTGTGTCTGGTGGGCAACTGCCTGACGGTTCAAGTCGGGATGTTGTATATATACCAGTTGCGCGGTAAATTCTGATTGCGCGATGCAGGATTTGTGTGACGTCAGGTCATCGATGCGTAGTTCGCATGTGGCGTTGTAGATGCCGCCACAATACCAATCAGATAAATGGGGCATCAATTCAACATAATTGGAGTTAAAAAAACCAAACATTTTATCTGAGTCAAAGTGAAAACAAGTAAGGTAGTTAAGGAACGATAGTGTATCTTGATCATGAATCGAGGATAAAATAAAGTTATTTCTTCTCAAGTTCAACGATCGTTAAAGGGCCCTAGCACACATTAGATGTTCAATCATTGCTACCAGTCTATAACCCTATGTATCAAATGATTTCAGAGCACACAGCACCAAGCAACGGCTTATCAACACCAGAGATCGCCATCCCACACAAATACGGCGACCCGTACATGTCCAACGAGAGTGGTTACATGTCCAGCGAGGGGCCCCCGGTCGCCAACGACGCGTTTAACATCGGGGGCCTGTCCGAACTGACGCACATGAAGCTGTTGGACAAGTGCGAAGTGTCATTGTACAGGTGAGTGATTATATACGTTAAATAAAGCAGCTGAAATTGGCATAATAATGCAACTGAGAGACTCGAAGCCGTAATTTAGTTTCGTAATTTCATTTATTTTGGAATGCTACATAAATATCATTTATTTCGTCTTTGTTCTTTCGTCTCCACAACTTCGAGCCCTCTTGGGATAGATAAGAAAAAAATAAATGTTTATGTTGCCTTTCAGGGACTACCACCAAGAAATCCTGAAGACGCAGGGCGTTCGGCGATGTATGATGTTTATCTACAAGATGCGTCACAACCTGCTAGATAAGGTCTACCTCACGCTAGAGAAACCTGATGTAAGTAAAAATAATAAATTACCCCCTAACTGTGGGTGTCGTAGGTGCGAAATGTACTGAGCTGGATGGTGCTGATCCACGCGTCAAGTTCGTGAACGGGCGCCGTCAGTTGAGACTGGTCATCTCCTAACTTCCATGGCTTATTTTGAATCTTACCTATATTTAGAATTGTTTCTTTTTTACATTGTTCTCACATATAGAAGCAACAAGAATAATGTTCCCAAGATTTTGTAATACCTAACATGATTAAAAAGAGTGTCCTTGGAGTTTCTTGCCCGTTCTTCTCGATAGAGATCTGTGTTTTGGAATGGGCAACTAGCTTCAACTTTCCAACTGGTCGATTTTTTGACAATTCAAAAGTGCCTGTAAATGGTTTAATTGAAATAAATGTTTTGAGTTTGAATGCCAAAAAAATATGCCACGGATATATATAACGATTATCTATCCAAATGTTTCAAGAGTATGAAACAATTTTATTTATTTGTACAAAAAACCCTTTCGTATGTTTTTGTTCAAATATTTCAACCTGTCTTGGGCAAGCGTGGTGACCAATGTTTCGTGCCTTTGTATGACAACAGGCATTTGCTCTACAGTTGAATAGTTATTTAAGGGTTTTTTTTCTTCAATTCAGATTATACTTGTTGATGTCAAATTCTAGAAAAACATTGCATGATTATTCAACCAATAGAAAACTTGATTTCCTCTAGTACAATAACTTATATGACGCTTTTCGATCCTTAGCAACAATCAGAAAGCTTCATCGAAGAAGACGTCGAGGAGATGTTCGAGGATCCCACGAACGAGCGCCCTGACTCGTCCATGCAGGATGAGGATGAGCTGAAGACTTATGAGCTCAGGAGGTCGGTACCTTGTGTGTTATACTACGTCGGCACGTTTGTGTGAACGTTTTGCAGCATGCACCTCATTGCCCTATTTACAGCATGTGCTTGCTTTTGACCAGGATGTGTGAATTCCTTCAAAGATAAACTCGATTCTATATTTTGTACCCGTTCCTTCCCGCACTAGATATGGCTGCTGGTCGGCAGAGTGCCGGGCCATGCGCCTGCCCTCATACCGCGCACACTTCCTGCTGCTGTCCAGCCTGTGCATGGAGGCCGTGCACGACTACCTGTCCTTCCGCCTCGAGGCGCGGCCCGAGCACCCATCCTGCCTCACCGTCAAACAGGTACATTGTACAAGTAAAAGGCTTTCACTTTGCCAGGGGGCCTACTCTGAAAGTCCAACATTGAAGATATGGGCCCATCCGACAGTAGTTCGATACATCAGAATGAACCCTACTCCCGATTAATTTAGTTTTTCGGACAGATTAATACACATCGGGATTAAGGACAACTGTCAAAACGTGTTGTTCTCCATTCTTAGTTCGAGCCCCGAAGTAATCTTTATGTCCGTAGGTGATACGGAGTAGGAATCGCTCGTACCTTCGGACGAAACTACGGAATTTGTAATTAGAGAGCCCGTCTTTCCAAAAGTATCTGATGTAAATGAAGACCTTATTTCAAAAACCACCTTTGTCAATTTCATGTTATGAGTTAGTGTAGTTACGAAGAAGAATCGATTCAAAGAATAAAAGTAAATTTTTCGTGACTTAAACTTGTTTTTGAAGAAACATAAAATATAAACAGAAACCTTACTAATTCCTCTACAAGATGGCGTAACTAACTCATAACATGGAATTGACAAAGGTGGTTTTTGAAATAAAGTTTTCAAATGTTAACAAATGGATCAAAAACGTACCTACCGGTGAATATCAATTTTGTAGTGCTACTTACAAATCGAGTGCTTTGATTTGATTATTTAAATACTTTAACCAGAAATTCTAATTTTAAATTATCTTAAAGATGTTTTTATTTGACAATAGGGTATTACACTCATTTTTGAAAAGTGTCTTAATTAGATTCTAGAGTACTAATAAACCACTAAAAAAACACAACATTTTTATTTAATCGATTAGTGCCATAAAAATGCGTTTAAATTTTGCATTTTCAAATTTCGCGCGTAATTTGACGAAAACGCTGAACGCAGTAAATGAGATTTTTTCTCGTATAGAGTAAAATACCCTATTGAGGTTAATTTATAACCTCTACCTCTTATAACCAGAGGGGTAATAGGGTATTTTACTCCTTATGAGAAAAAATCAAAAAATATATTATTGAGAAAGCTTAGGCTAAATGCAGTCGGAAAATGTTAGTTTTAGTTCATGAAATAACAAAATAAATTTTAAATTTCAATTCAAAGATTTCAGTTTTTTAAATCTGTTTTTGAACCCCATGAAATAGTAGCCGCCGTGTTATTACGTCAAACGGCGTGTCAATTGAACAACTTTATACTTTTATTCTTTTCGTCACCAAAGTAACTTTTATTTAAATAATATTTTGCATTCAGGAACAGCAAACCAACGATACGTAGAATATTTTTTTTTAAATTATAAACCATTATCATATAAAATTTCAACGCATTTGTCTATACAGCAAGCTGACGTCATACCCACAGAGCAATTTGGCGTCCATTGCGTCCAGCGTTTTCGTCACATTACGCGCGAAATTTGAAAATGTAAAATTTTAATGCATTTTTACGGCACTAATCGATTAAATAAAAATGTTGTGTTTTTTTAGTGGTTTATTAGCACTCTAGAATCTAATTAGGACACTTTTCAAAAACGGATGTAATACCCTATTACCAGTGATAGGAATAGGTAGTGCCTATTTGCCTAAACTTCGAAGAACAGAGACAAGAAACGGAGACTTCCTTAGGACTAAATTTTTTCCGAGACATCTGTCCCGAAATTTCGAGACAACACATAAATACATTTAAAAAAAATGTTATTTGGAATAAGTAATTCGTCTATATTTACCTAAAGTTTGCGACTAGATATATCATAATAAAATAATGACATACACAGTCGTTACAACCATAAAATTTTCTGAATTTTTTTTTGGAGAACATTTTGTAAATGACTTGTTGATCGTAATACACAATGAATCACAATGTTTGAATAAGAAGCAGTACACGTTTCGAAGTAAATATCTTCTTTCTAGCTCACTCTCGGCTACGTTCAATGAGATTTCTAAAGTTCAAGTGTAAAAAAGGCTTTATATGTAACACATACTATGATTTAAAAGAGTGTCCATGGAGTTTCTTGCACGTTCTTCTCCATAGAGACCTACTCTTTGGAACGTGCAATTTAGCTTCACTTTTCTTGGACTGACCGACATTGACTATTCAAAAGTGCCTGTAAATGGTCTATTTGAAATAAATGCTTTGATTTTGATTTTGTCGGTATTTAAAATAAATAAATAATTCATTTATTTGCCAGAATGTAGGTATACAAAGTGGTATGATCTTAATATTAATGAGGTCCCTTTACATTCTACCATTATACATGATGTGCAAATATTTAGTTACAAATGAAAATACAAATACCTTTTTTTCTTTCATCTTAATGAAATATATTTCTAAAGTATATTTAAAAATGTGCATGATATTAAAATAATTGCATAATAATGCACGTTCCAAAGAGTAGGTCTCTATGGAGAAGAACGTGCAAGAAACTTCATGGACACTCTTAAATCATAGTATGTGTTACATATAATGCCTTTTTTACACTTGAACTTTAGAAATCTCATTAAATGTAGCCGAGAGTGAGCTAGAAAGAAGATATTTACTTCGAAACGTGTACTGCTTCTTATTCAAACATTGTGATTCATTGTGTATTACGATCAACAAGACATTTACAAAATGTTCTCCAAAAAAAAATTCAGAAAATTTTATGGTTGTAACGACTGTGTATGTTATTATTTTATTATGATATATCTAGTCGCAAACTTTAGGTAAATATAGACGAATTACTTATTCCAAATAACATTTTTTTTAAATGTATTTATGTGTTGTCTCGAAATTTCGGGACAGATGTCTCGGAAAAAATTTAGTCCTAAGGAAGTCTCCGTTTCTTGTCTCTGTTCTTTGAAGTTTAGGCTAATAGGCACTACCTATTCCTATCACTGCCTATTACGTAATACACGTATAGGAATCACTTTAATTTTCACAGTTCCAAAATATTTTTGGCTTTGTTTACGTCGCTTGGCAGATTTTTTTTTCGAACATAATAATTATGTAAAAATGGATTAGCAATAACCATTCAATATGATTTACATTCTGATTAATAGTATGTTACGCAATGAGCAGGAATTTATTGACACTTTCATCAGATGGTCTGTCGGTCCAAAACTAGCTGATGAAAGTATCATGATTTGATATAAAATAGACAACAAGCTCGATACATAGCTGTCAATGTTTTTTTTTTGTCTAGTGTTGCATATCACGGGTGCATGCTTACATAGAAACTATGTGAAACATGCCAGTTGTGAGTATGCTTGCACTCTCTGTTCGTAAACGTGTTTGTATGTGCAATGTGCATGTATTGTACCTATCTTCTGTTTTGTATTGAAGGTTTCTTTCTGTATGGAACGAATATTTTTAAAGCCTATAGATGTTTATTCCGACCCTGAGCATATCAGAGACATGTTTAAAAATCCTAGACAAAATACGAGTGTTTTTTTTTAAATTTCATGTGATGATTACCTACATAGAGTGATTTTTTAGGTACGATCCACGTCGGTCAACCGCAGTCTGGTTGCATCTTTTTCCACTTTTACCTGAGAATGAGGTCACAATTTAACCTATCATGCTCTTTCACAGCTAATACACGAGCTGCGCGAGGGTCTGGACATAGCTTCGGAGATGCGCGCGGACTTCGCGCTGCACGTGCAGGCCGCGCTGGGCGGGCGCGCGCCTGGCTCGGCCGCGCACGACCTCATACTGCTCACCAACACCTTCGACACGACTGTGGAGACATTACTCAAGGTATGTAAGGCTTTTGGATGTATAAGTCCTCAAATTGGGTTTAATATGGTCATGAGTACGTGGCCAGTAAATGGTATAAGGATTTCTAGATTAAAAAAAACAACCTCGTAGAGCGTCGTCTGCTTATGTAGGGGAGTACATAAGCAGACGACGCTCTACGAGGTTGTTTTTTTCAAAAAACAAACTTAAACGATATTCAGAAAATGAGATGCTTATACTATCCTTCAAACGTTATCGAAATTTGTGTAACTCTATAGTTAAAAACAGCTAAACGAAACTATGACAAAAATGAAATTGAAAATGCAAAAGGTAATAAAAAGCAGCCGTAGGATACGATTAAAAAGGTTAGTGGCTTAAGCAAACCATATGACCCCTCTTCCTGTCTTATTACATTCGTAAACAAAGATAAGGACATTACTAGCTCTTATAATTTATTTGCGAATGTGGGCAGAAAGCTTGCGAAGCTTACTACTAATTGAACGCAGAATATATAAATGTCAATGACGTGTGATCTGATCGACACCTTGATTCGTTTATCATGCTCCCCCTGGTGAAGAAGAAGTATTTTACTCATAAAAGATTTATAGGAGAAGTGTGTGGCAGGGATTGACCAGATATCCCGCAAAACATTAAAGAGGTACATACACTTTGTGTTTACTCCTATTACGCACTTTTGCAAACTAGCTTTGGCTACAGGTTTTTTCATAGAGCATTTAAAGTGGCTCTCATCAAACCAGAACAAACGGGTGGGTGGGGTGAGACACTGTCGATAGCTATCTCCATCTTAACAACGCTGTTCAAGATCCTGGAAAGGCTCATATACTTCATACACTCCATCATTACCAAAATAGACCAAAGGATATTTTTTGACAGTGTTCCTTGTGCTGGCAAAAGCCTTCAACAGAGTCTCTATCCCGCACCCACTCAAAAAGTTAGAAGGGTTTGATGTGAGAGGTATTCCTTTAAAATGAATAACGGACTACCCAACAGGAAGAAAACTAACAGTTCGGATTTACAATAAGAAAAGCGATAAACCATGTGTCGAATTCGGTGTGCCTCAGGGCAGCATACTTGGTCTAACGTTGTTCTTGGTGTATGGCTGTTTCCGCCAAGCTTCTCAAAGGCAAAATTGTTGCCTTGTTGCCCTTCAAACTGCACACGCAGCAGACCGTGGCCGAGTTATGCCTTGTGACCTGTAATACGGGTTTTATATAAACCTACCTCAGCCATCAGTCTCGCACAAAGTTAGCTCCTTTTTCACGCACTACTGTCAAAGCTTAGCATTCATTTTATAACTTGTGTAGAGAAAATTAAATTAGTTGTGTTTTTTAAAGCTAGATAGAAACGACACATTACCACTTTCTAATGCTGTCCCACCACCAACACACCACAAATAATGTATATCACACACGCAAACTTTTTCCCTGTCACTCTATAGCTTTATTATTTTTGTTCCAGCAATATCTGTCCTACCTAACTACAATGTCGGTGACAGAGCACATGCCCCGCTCGCGCCTGCAGGCCGAGTGGGCCTTCACCGCGCAGCTCGCCAAGCGCATCAAGTGCGCCGCCGTACTAGCGCCGCTCACATTCTCGTGAGTACTACTCTTGTGTAGAGTATCTGCTGATCAAAACACTGCTACAAGGATTGTTCGGTGCTTGAATGACATTGTGGTGCTGAAAAAACGAGATGGCGGCGTAAGTTCTGATATTGTCCACGCGCCAGAAGATCCTTGTACAACTCAACATTTCATTTCGAACTATCTCAATGGTTCCTGTCAACGTGCAACTTCTCACTGCTAAGCGACCTTACCCCATGATTTCCAGTTATTTCACTCTCAGTATAATGTAGGACATTGCTTGTTGGTATTGTTTAGTCGCCTTCGTAATTACTTGACTCCTTTTTTTAACAATTCGCAGCAAATTATGGGGGAGGCGCCAGGGTAGCGAAAGAAAATTTGAGTTTCGCAGTAGACCGCGAAACTCTGGTGGTCCTCCTTTAATATGACACTAAGGTCGAAACTATGTAACTGTCACATAGATCTGGTCGTTTTATGACGTGCAAGTGACATTTACTTAGGTGATTAATCAATTACAAGGTTGACTATACAACTTATCGAACCATAGTACAGAGGCAAGCACAGCAAGCCCCAATCTGTCAAATTTCTTTGATAGTTTTTCAAGTTTATTACAAATGAATAAGGTTCATATTCAATTGGGAAAATTTTACAGTTTGGAATAACTTGATGTACTAGCGTCTGTACATGACGTACACAATACACAAAGTGGTTATTTTGGCTACAGCCCAAAACTGTATAAAAACTCCCATTATTTCAGGAAGAAAATAAAAAATGATCGTTTGCTGAGGTATCGTTGGTTCCACGTCCTGAATGGAAAAGAGCAAATATTTTAAAGGATACTTAGAATTATTCGTTTGCTTACAGAAACATCACATGCAATCAACTAAACAGGCTCCTGAAGAATTACGAAGAGGAGTTCAATACCTTTAAGAGAAACAAGGAGAACAAACAGCTTATGGATACTGAGAGAGACAGTTCTGACAAGTAAATACAATTTAATTACCTTACTGTTATGATAATACCATACCAACCCACAACTTCCAAAACAAGTAAATTGCGTCAAACTTATCTAAAATTCAATATCAACCAAACTGCCTAGATTTTTCCCAATAATGTTGGGGTTAGCTTAGTGGTCAATTTAAATTTTCTTTCGTTTTTTAACCGACTTAAAAAAGAAGGAGGTTATCAATTCGACATGTTTATTTTTTTTATGTACATGTTCGGGCATAACTCCGTCTACAGATTTGCAAAATATATTTTTTGTTCGAAAGGGGTTTATTCCAAAATGGTCCCATTAAAATTTCATATAGATCTGATGATGCCTTTCGGAGACAGACAACGGAACTCTTAAAAAAAATACAGCAAGTCAACCGCGATTGCTGCTATCGCATAAATATGCATTGTTTTGACCCCAAGGATGATGAAATTTCAAATTGGTGTGGGGGTACTATAGCTAAAAAAATAAAAATTAAAACCGACTTCCGGAAAAACATTACAAAGTGAAAAATTACTTGAATTTCGGAAGGCGGTGACAAAAAATTCCAATACATATCCAAAGTCACCGACTTCCGAAATTAAAGTTATTTTTCACTTTGTAGTGTTTTTCCGGAAGTCGTTTTTTTTTTGTTTTTGGAAAAAGATTTTTGTAATTGTCATTGTCATGTTGTATGTGGATGGTCTTTCGTAAGCATAACAAATATGGCTTTACAGAATTAAAACAATTCAAGTTATCAATATAACCCTCATGAAATAGTAATAGGAATAGACTCTAGATGAGAAAAATACTAAAAAATATGTTATTGAGATACGTTTAGGAAAATGTTGGTTCATGAAATAACAAAATAAATTTTAAAATTCAATTTAAAGATTTCAGTTTTTTTTATCTGTTTTTGGACACCATGAAATAGTAGCCGCCATGTTATTACGCCATATCGCTGTTTAGTTTATTAATCAACGCTGTTTACTAATCAACTGAACAACTTTGTACTTTTATTATTTTCGTAATTAAAATATTTTTATTGAAATAATATCTTACATTCAAGAACAGCAAACCAATAATAATTAGAATAATAACGGTTTTTTTTTTCATTATAAACAATGATCATACAAAATATCAGTGCATTTGCTTACACAGCAAACTGACGTCATACCCACAGAGCAATATAGCGTGGCACTGCGTCCAGCGCGCGTTCTCGTCAACTTACGCGCGAAATATAAAAGTGAAAAATTTTAATGCATTTTGTATGGCACTAATCGATTCAATAAAAATGTTGTTTTTTTGGTGGTTTATTAGCATTGTAAAATCTAATGAAGTCAATTAAAAAAAAATGGGTGTAATACCCTATTTATACATGTTACGGTCGGGAATCATAATTTGTTCAACATACAGCCTGACATTAACTGAAAATTTAAATCTCGTGTTTACCTTGGGTCCTCTTTCAAGCAACGTCGCCCTTATACCAAGACTGTACCCTCAGCTCGGGCTTCAGGCACGCCATCTACGCCGTGTGCCGCTCGGCGCAGAGCATGTACGCGTGCTCGCGCGACGCCGCGCTGCAGGCGGCGCAGTGGGCGCGTGCGCTGGCCGCGCGGCTTGCGCGTGCGCCGCCGCCCGCCTACATGCACCAGCGCGGGCAGATCTTTGTGAGTACACCTTATCTAATCAAATTTATTTTCAAAAACTTTTCGTACAGGTTAAGTTTCCTACATCATGATTGACGGATAGAAATATGACAGTTGACAGCGGAGCAAAACCCAGTTCCGTGCTAGGAATTAACCTGTGTTACGAACACTAGGGCTGCTTCATCATTTCACTAGAAACATTACTTTAAGCGTCTGTAGTAAAAAGTAAAATATTGAGTTGCTGGATTCTCAATTTAGACATGCCTGTATATAGGGAATCCATATAAAATGAGGTACTAAAGTACTAAGGTATGAATGTGCCACATTCACGACGTGCAAGGGTGTGTTTGTAAGTACCATGTGTGAGAGAGTGAGTGCTGGTGCGGTTGTGCTGATATGAGTGTGCTTGTGTTAAGTTATGACGGATGAAGATTAATTAAATTAGGCTACCGTTTAAGGTAAAGGACGGGTTTTTTTTTAATACATTTTATTTTAATTTAGTTATTACACTTTTTGATATTTTATTAGGGATTCATTAGCGATTGATTACTTAATATCTGTATTTATTCATGTTGATTAAGGAGATTCTCAGTAGCTGTATAATTTAGTTTCAGAAGCCAAAATCTGTTTTCTTTTTGGCTTCATTTTTCTTATGGGGTACAGGTTTAGAATTTTGTTAATTTTATTATACAGGAAACAGCTAATAACGTTTGAATGCCGTTTAGCCATTGTCGTTATGTGTCTGATTGGGGGCAGACTATATCCGATCAACGTTTACGTTTATAGATTGAAGGGTCAAAGTTAGCGTAGTATGTTTCCTAATAATTATTTGCTGCACAAAGAGCTGTCTCACGGTCAGGGCAGCCGTGTCACTATTACGTTAAGCGGTTGGGCATCGAAAAGTCTTTTAGTCATAACCTTGAGAACAGCTCTTTGTGTCCTTTCTAAAGGTAGGTAGGTAGAGTATATTATTTGCTGCCCCACCCCCATGTCGTGATAACCTAGATATAACTTAGGACTCGATGTATTAATGGCCACAACTTAGGTGATAGGTCATTATGCCTTTTTCCCTGATTGACTTGGGAGAGGTATGTTAACGCTTAAGACAAATTAACAAAAAATCATAACGATTAAATACGTTGAGATGTTGTTTGTGGCAGTATCGCAGATAAACTTTTCTAAAAATTTTGTCTCGCTGGATTTTTCGTCTAAAAATTGTCTCTAGTCTACTGCCTATAAACATTTGGCCAATTATAATACGTCCAATGTTATTGACAGCGAGCTATCGCCATTTACCAAGCGTGGTTCCACCTGCTCCTTCCTTTTCTCGAATTACACTCAAAACATTCACGCAGTATTCTCATTCTATTTAGACCACTGCATTGTTAACTTATTGTACTCGTATTCTTGCAAATAAATAATATTCTTATTCTTCTTAAACGCCTTAAGCCCATGCGCGAGGTTTAATAACAGGCTGGACATTCTTAATGTTTTTTTTTTCCAAAACATATTTATAACTATTTCTTTCACAGAACTGCTTAATGGCGATCCGTGACTTCATCACCGATCACATCGGGTTCGTCCTGGACAAGAGCCGGCTGTCTCCCTCCGAGGAGATGCACCGCGAGCTGCACGAGACCGTCGCCACGAGGGTGCGGGAGCTACTGCTGCAGATGTTCAAGCTGGGCTTCGAGGTAAGCGTACTACAAATATATCATCAACAAACGCCCGCATGAATTGGATATTTCGTATATAAATACTATGAGTAAAAGGGGGGATGGCACGTAATTATGGTGCATGTAAGTACAGTCAAGTCTTGTATATCTTCGTCAGATTCCACATGTAAAGGAGATGGCTAAATGTCATTTTGCGGTATTGACATTACAACGCAATATAAAGCTGGTAAATCAGATGCTATCGTGCGGGGGCCATTCAAGTATTACGTAAGCACTACAGGAGGGCGGGGGGTCTTTGTTTTGCTTATTTTTGATGACATGGGGGATGGGGGCGTTAATAATTGCTAAAAATCTGCTTACGTAATACTTGAATGGCCCCCAATGAGTAGACAGAAATAGCCCTTTAGGTGAACGAACACATATTCTGGCTGTGACTGTATGCGGACGTCATACAAATACTACTACCAAAAAGGGGGTAACTTATATGGTGCATGTAGGTGTCGGCGCAGGTAATAAGCGCATAATTAGGCACTTGCACATGTTACTTAAACTTCCGAGTGAATAAGAGCGCGGCCTGAGCGCCTTACGCAGTTAGTCCACGTACGCATGGACGTGCTAAATATCGCAGCATTTTTCGGGCACTTGATCTTCAACGCACAGCTTAGGTCTTTTTCGACGCGTTGTGATGCACTCTGTTGGATTCTCAATGCTCGGTAAAACACCGAGCGTGAAAATCCAGTACGTGGTGCGTGGTGGAACGTGGTCTTACGCACTCTGCACCTGATTCGCACAGGTAACTCGCACCTTTAAATGCTCAGGTAACATGCACCGTGCAGATACACTATAAATAAAGTAATGTAGCCAGCCAGACTAATATGATATCTAATGGTGAAAAACCACTTGTGTAATGGGCGTGTGCATCTGTGGGAATGCGGTTTTGCAGCACGGAGTCCTCTGCAAGCAAGTATACCGCTGCAGACAGATTTCGATATGACTAAATAGATCTTATTGTCTTCGATTAAGGAGCACGCACATTCGATGTTCACTATGCATCTGCTAACACAGCTTTTTACGCACAATATTTTTATGCACAGCAAAGGCGAGGCTAAGTGTAAACTGATTCTCGCTTTTTTTTATTAAATAAGTACAACTTATTATAAAAATGTGGCAACGGTCCCAGTTTTCGTCATATCTATTATTCTCTTAGGAAAGAATAGGTAACAGAATGTTTTAAATAACTTAAAAGAGCGGCCTAAACGCATGCAATAATTTCTCAGATTTTTATCAAAATTATATGTTTTTCTCCTACTTCTTACTTCCTCACATCTTTAAAATGCAATATTTCTCAGTCTGTATCTTATATTCTTTTGTGTGTTTAAGACTCAAGAACCACTTTTATAACTTATATATGTGTTTAAATTCATAAATGTTCCCTCTGGGTATACCTTCCTACATTTTGTTTATTTATTTGTACATCAAATCACGCCTGTGCTGCCTGAAGTGGTGGCAGAGATATTGCACCCCAACTTCGCTGGTTATCGTTAGGGGCCAACTTATTTATAATGACTACGTCACTCACAAATACTGCATCAGCTTCTAACAGCATGTACACGTAACGCACGCTTGTCCACAGCTGCACAAAGAGCTATACAAGTTCGTGCATTGCCACCGGCCCGAAGACCCTGCCTTGCGAAGACTCCGGCCCGTGTCTCTGCAACCGATACGGTCACCCATGGTGGAGCGACGGAGACGACCCGAGACCATGATGGTGCATGAGTCTCTTAATCCTATGGTAGGGGAGGGGTGTAGGGTGTGTGATGCTTTGGGTTTGTTTTAGAGACAGACGTTGCGTTAACGCTGCGTTGATGTTGCATGAACGCAAAATTGCCAGATGCCAGTGGTATTTAGACAAATAGCTCTAAGGTTTTCTAGTTTGAGGTTGGAAGTAGATTCCTGAATGTTTAGTTCTAATTTCTTCTCTCTGGAATTGTTGCAGATAAGCAGAAGTGAAGATTTTGTAGTCTGTTCTTAACTCTCGTTCTATGTCGTACAAGGATTTTATAGCTAACTCCGCCGTCGGTGTCTTGTTTATTCAATACGGGGTGGCAGGTACATAGACGCTCAAACTGAAACCATGAATTCAGCACATGATCCTAACTTAGAAGGTTTTCGTAGGTTATATTTTTTTAAAACTATTGTTAAATAGAAAACTGCAATACATACGCGGGCAAAATGAATGGAACAGCATTAAAAAAAAATAACTGACGAAGAATTTCAACGCAGGAATTTCGGAATCATGTACTGGAACCGTGGAAACAGGTTGTGGTTCGATGTCACTGCCGCCGTGTATATTTCAAAAATAAATGAACAAATGTATTTTAGGACTTATAAGATCCTTGTAGCAGTGTAGTTGTGTTGTTGTCTGTTTGAACTGTGGCTAATTTGATACTACGATGACTTTAGCTAATATTTGGTCGTCTTTATTTTAGGATTGTGTAGATCTACATTAAGATTTAGTTTCAGCCGCCATCATTGTTGTTTTTGCTGTTGTTTGTGTTTTGCAGCTATTTTATGAACAGGTAAGAGGAACTCAGTTCTATTCTAGTGACTATCAAAGTGGTTCGATTCTTTGTATGTTCTAACTTTAATCTATCTTGATATTCTACTGTGTAGTGTAAATAAATGTAATTTTGTGTTGCTTTTTTTCTTATTTTTGCGGCTTGCTTTTTGATGCACTAATACATATATATGATGTGTATTAACAAAGTACAGTTTCTTAGCGCCCGTTGCACTACAAATCACTAAATATGTTTAATGATAAACATAGAAAACATAATTCTGTCTTTTTGATCTTCAAACGATTGACAGAAACAGAACGATGATTTAAATTCGTTTACCATCTTCATCTGATGACGTCATAACAATAATGTTAACAGCATTGTTGTGTTTTAGCAGTTAGAGGTTAAGATAGCCAGCACCCTAATTGCGTAACACGCGATTAAGCTTAATCGGTTTCATTTTGACAGTTCAACAATATTCATTGCGTTATTTACGTTGTTGAGCAGACACATTTTTCGAACATATAAAGCAATGGTTTAGCCATCTGTTTCAAAACGAAACAAATTCTGATGAATCGCGAGTTACGCAATTAGGGTGCAGTTCTGCTGTGGTTGTCGATTCCGGGTGAAGCTCATTACCTGCGTGAGATGAAAGCCAGGAGCTTACCAGTTATGGTTTAAAAAAAAACGTCTTCAGTGATTTGTATCGCAAGCGGGCCTTAATAGGTAAATAAAGTGTCCCTTTTATTCCGAAACATAGTTTTTAATAGATGTCAAATATTAATTTGATTGTGTACCTTAAAGTGACTTTAAAACAATGTTAAAATGACCTGACTACTGACACATATATCTCGTTTATTATTTCTATTACTACTCCTATGTTTTGTGACAGCCAAAGTCGTATTTCCTTAAAACCGAGTGCTGCTACTCAACGCAGATCCACAAGGAGCTGCACCGCCTGGTGTCGGAGGCGCCGGCCGCGCCCGCGCGACGTGCGCCCGCGCCGCCGCCCGCGCCGCGCCGCACGCGCTTCATGCGCTCCGACAGCATCGTGGACGAGTACGAGAACAGCGTGTTCGACGAGCGCCTGTTCGACAACATACACAACTTTGGGGACAATCAGGTTAGTCAGCTGTCGCTGTTAACGGACACGCATATTAAGTTTTGTTTCCAACCCATTTATTTTAAGATTCCTGTTTTGAAATTCAGATTTGTTTAAAGACGCGATAAGTGTGTTGAAAAAATGGTAGCATGCTGCAACACATTGTATCCACGTCTCTTATCCGACTCTCCTATCGCAGGTCTAGCTGCTAGAAATAGTGATGAATGTGTTTTCATTACTTTACTTTGGGAAAATTGCATATTTAGTTATTATGTTGTGGTCTTTTCAGCACAATATGACCCACTTATGTTTGTAATGTGCTACAGTTACATAGCTTCTAAAATGTATCAACGAATATATTTCATTGCTCGCAACTTTACAGATAAACGTTCAAATAATTAATACTATGTGTCTGAACTTTCCAAATGCATTTTCCAAAAATATTCAGTTACTTCTACAAACAGTTCACTAACATCGTAAATATTCTTCACAGACTCAAAGTAGCATCGAGCTCATCCTATCAGGAGAACAGCCCCCCACCGAAGATGAGGTAGAACTCCGAAGCCCAGTGGAACGTAGCGCCAGCTGCGAGGAGAGGCAGTGGGCCGCGCGGGTGGCGCGCGGGGTCATACAGTTCGCGCGCTGCTGGATGCTCTTCGTGGTGGAGCGGTGTGACCGGGGGCGGGGACTCAGGCCCAGGTAAGCAGGCTTAAGGCGCGTTTACAGGAACAATATTTCGACCGTCTAAAGACCTGTCCTTACGCGATTAAATGTGATTCACTTAATTCACAACACAAAGGTAGGTACAGTCACCAAAACAGATAAGTAACCAGGGTCGTCGGATATAGTTGAAGTTTTAGTAAGAAACCGACGAATGTTTTCGAATGAAATTTATTTTTATAAATAAACTGTTTGTTTTCTATTCATTAAATAACATTTTATTCGAAAACATCCATCGGTTTCTTACGAAACTTCGATCTTTTTTGATGAACGTATACGTTTCAGTGAGAGTGCGAAAACAAAACACGTATGAGAAAGGGTACATATTTAAACGTCGAAAATTTGAAATGCTTATGGGTAAAATGTCAATGTTCAAAACATCGAAAATTGTAATATCGATTGTATCGAAATATCGAAAATTGTTATACCTAAGCTTAAAATATCTAAGATTGAAATGCCGTGTGATTAAAATATCGAATGATTAAAAATATCGATAGCCATTATAGTTTATTTAGTTTTTGCAACATATTCCATTGATGCTTCGCTCCTATTGGTCTTAGCGTTAGTTAGCCTTTCTCGATAAATGATCTAACTTTAAATAATTTTTCAAATCGGACCAAATGTTCCTGAGATTAGCGCGTTCAAGCAAACAAACAAACTCCTCAGTTTTATATATTAGTATAGACCTGCGCTTTGGAATGGGCAACTAACTTCATCTTTCTACCTCACCGACCTTGCCAATTCAAAAGTGCCTGTAATTGGTTTATTTGAAATAAATGCTTTGAGTTTGAGTATATTGGACGAAGGTTATCTAACCATTCGACGATATAAACTTACGTTATTTTAAGTTTCGGTTTTGTGGTCGTTTGATATTTACGTTTTTGATATGATAGATGTTTTGAGCATTGACATTTTACCCGTAGGCATTTTAATTTTCGACGTTAAAATATGTATCCATGAGAAATTACAAAACATTTTGTTTCCAATAAATGCTAACGACAATCAAAACGCATATTGCACAATTAACGGTTTGGGACCATTCAAGTATTACGTAAGCACTACAGAGGAGCGGGGGCGTCTTTGCTTTGCTTATTTTTGATGACATGGGGGATGGAGGGGTCTGGATGGTGATTACGTCAGCAGTATTTCTTTTTTATTTCTTTTGGATTTTCTACAAAATTGAGTCGGTTTTTGGTTTGAACACATAATTATGACAACCCTACTTGTCTAAGAATCTTGTCTTGTCGAAGAAAACGATGACGATATTCCAAAATCACAAAATTAAATTAAATTAACACGACAGTGCGCAGACACACAACATTGAGCAGCAAACATCCAATGTCATCGAAGACTTAGAGTCATGGATTCGTCTGTCACGGCCTAAAGACTGTTAATTTGAATTAATATACCAAAATTTTAAAATAAGTTTGTTTTGTTCGTTAATATATAAAGATTATAATAACTAATTTTGTTACAGATGGGCAAGTCAAGGGCTAGAGTTTCTAATGCTGGCCTGCGATCCACGGAATACGAAGCATTTAAGTGATGAAGAATTCGAGGTAACTGTGTATAAATAAACACTCTGTAAGATTTATTGCAACAGTCCGTTGTTAATATTGACACATCGAGCTTTAAATTGAGATTGTCACACAAGTATGAATTATGGAAATAACGCTCTACAGAGCAGTACTTTTAGCAAAAAGCATGTGCTATATTTACGAATGTGTGTACTGTTTCTATGGGGGAATATGATCCTCTAAATATTGACCGAATAATGATGCATGCTTCTTAAAATTATTGAATCTCTAAAAACTTCTTGGGTTTCTAATGATGCACAATTAGTTGAGGTTCACAAAAAAGAGGCACATTCATTATATTAGAGTGTTTAATATTTTTAGGAAAGCAAAATGTGAATTATTTGTGGTTCGATTAATACACTCGCTTCTAAAACTGTCGGAAGCTGTACAACTGTGTAAAACGGATTGTACCAATGATATTTGTGGTGTTTAGGAGCTGAAAACTTTAATGGATGGCTGCATCTCCCACGTGATTGGGTCCCGCCCCGCGCCCAACCCGCCGACACACTCGCCTCGGCCGCGACCTCGCTTACCGGTATGTACACGGTCCAGTGGTCCAACATTACTGAAATTCGTCCTGCTAAATGAACTGCAAATGAATTATGTCTCTTCGTAAAATACCTCAAAATATTTTTCATTTAAAAAACACTTGGTTTAGTATTGATTTTGTATGAACAGGTACAATAATATATAAAATATTAGATGATAAATGGGAGAAATGGAAGCGTATATCTATATATTCTGAATAAATGGAATGAACGTTCAATAAAAAGCAAATGCCGGCACAAAAAAACGCATAGGTATCCACGCAAAAGAAAAACCGCTCAAAAACCGCTACAGTAAATATGTAGCTGAATATTCAAAGGCTTTGTAAATAATACCTACATACAAATAATGAGTATGCAGGCTAACCATATAATTTTGAAGAGTACCAACAACAAACCACGGTTGAAGAACTGTATAAATGATGTAGTACAGCACTATAATCGATTACTTAAAATCTCGACCAACTTGAAAATGTCAGAACCTTAAGTTTTTACCGTTTTTAATAGTTTTTGTAACTTTTCAATTTTAGTTTTATCTTCTGGCAAAACCACCGTTTAACCTATAATTATCATGTTAAGTGAATGTGTGTATTCTTTTTTATTATATGTAATACAGTATCTTAAACCAAATAAAAATATCTGTCATATGATTACAGAGTCCATTCCCAAACAACTGCCCAAGTCGCGAGGCGCCCACGCCGCCCACGCCGCCGCCCATGGAAGCCGACCCGCTCAGCTATCCCGAAGTGGAGTGTAACAGTACGTGCCTTGGATATATCTGTGACAGTCGGAAGCCGTAGCAATTATAGCACTAGTGATTGTTTCCCTTTATTTACGTATTTTGTAATGAGTCTGTGTGCGCTCAGCCCACAGACGCCGCGTGCTGGCCGCCATCGAGCGCGTGGACACGGAGCGCGACTCGCGCCTGCGCAGCAACAAGAACGTGGGCCACGTGCTGGGCGCGCCGCTCACGTGCTACGAGCCCAAGCTGCGCCAGCTCACCTTCAAGTGGCAGCGCGGGCTCAAGATAGGCGCCGGCACCTTCGGGAAGGTAGGGGCAACACTTCACAGGCCCTTGTTATAGTCCTACAAAGAAAGAAAGAAAATACATGTATACAGCACAGACTAAAAGACACTATAGGTTCCAACTCTAAATCAGTCCAAAAAAAGAGTATTACGTATAAATAAATAAGATAAAAAAAGCAGTCAGTAAACCAATGCGCGTTTACCCAAAGATAGTTGAACCGAGCAAACCGGGATCGACCATTTATAAATATATATTTGTTGTATTTAATTAGGAAAGCCTAAAAAGCAAACAAATATTGACTATACTGCGCTTGCACGCTGTATCCCGACGATTTGCCGGATGTGGACGAGGAACGCTTTTACTCGATCAAACAGACCGTTCCAAACCCTTTGTGACATAAGAGCTAGCACGATGCCATCTTAGAAACGGTGCAACACATAAGTCAAAAAGAAAAGAAAAAAACATTGACCCAGGTCAACACACACAATATCAGAAAAGAAAAATCAGTGTGTTTCTCTGTCACTGTAATAATTTCGTTTCTCTTCCCAGGTGTACACAGTAGTGAACACAGAGAGCGGTCAACTCCTGGCCATGAAGGAGCTATCAGTGGGCGCGGGAGACAGGCGAGCTCTGCAGCGCGCTGCCAACGAACTGAAGGTGTTGGAGGGAGTGCTGCACCCACACCTCGTGCGGTACTACGGCTGCGAGCTGCACAGGGTAAGGACTTTATTTATATCCTAACAATAAAGCTGAAGAGTTTGTTTCTTGTTTGTTTGACTGCGCTAATCTCTGGAACTACCAGTCGGATTTTTAAGATTCGTTTTGCATTTGATAGCCCAATCTTTGAGGAATTTATAAGCCATACGTTATTTTTGCGTCACGTGTGGTCACGTGATAAAAAGGTCATCGTAAGAAGCGTTTAGGCGGTAAATTCAAAAGAACGAAAAATAAATTCGATTTAAATTGTTTTTAATTGAGAAAATGGATTTAAATCAATTTACTTTAATTTTTCTGTTACATATTTTGTCCCTATCTTCAAATTAGAATAATTTTTAATCAATTGGAAAATACCCTATTCATTTAAAGAAACAATTTGGCGCAAAACTGAGGTAGATACCTATGGTCATAAGTCCTGACTGTTGACTAGGTTTATAATAATAAAATATCCAAAAAAGATTAAAATTACATTAGAAAAGTATAAAACATTATTATAAATAATCCTTATAGTATTTAATGTTTAAAACCATTTTTATTTAAATTTCCAAGTAAGTATCGATTTATGACATTCGTCATACCAGTGAATCGAGTCGATCGAAATAAAAAAGAAATCGTTTGGCATAATCGCTTTCGGACATCTTTACAATAAAAAAAAATACAAAAATGGTCGGCATTTTTGTACACAAATTGAGTTGTGGTAATGAATATTACGTAATATTGGACTTGTGTTTGTACATTATTATGGTAAGATCTGTGCATTTTCTTGTTGTTTATAATATTTTAAATCTTATTTGTCACATTTTAAATCGCATAGATATGGGTGTGTATGATACTTCTGAAAAGTAAAATGTAAACACGTACGATTGGTGCGAAACTTTGACTCTGGATATCAAAAAACTTCATTATCACTACTTATTTAACTTGAACAATGGGAGAATTCGTGAAGTAATTAAGTTATGTACGCTGCCACTGCTCCGTGGTGGAGATTGGATGTTTGTAGTCTCCAGTTTTTATGTTTTGTTAGCATCGACACCACCGTCATCAAAATGGCGATTATCGCATTTACAGACTTCGATTTTAAAAAGGTAAATTAATAAACTTGCGCGTTAAATATGAAACATTTAAGGGTGTTAACTTATGAGTTTTTTTACAACTCTCATAATTAACGCACATTCATATGATTTGGTGGGTAGCATTAAATAAATTCACGTGATCAATTTAGGGTGTCGTACGTCGTGATTCCTGGGTCTTTTGGGACCCGTTACCGAGTCGGTGGAGGTTCGTGTACTCGGGTCCTTTCGGGGGCGCTTCCGAAGTAATCGGTTAAACCAGTACATTTATGATGTTGTTTTGTTGCGTGCAGGAAGAGATGCTGCTGTTCATGGAGCTGTGCGTGGAGGGCTCGCTGGAGGCGCTGGTGGCCACGGCGGGCGCGCTGGCCGAGCACACCGTGCGGCGCTACACCGTGCAGCTGCTGGCGGCCGTGCGCGAGCTGCACGCGCGCGCCATCGCGCACCGGGACATCAAGAGTAAGCGTGCTGCGCGACTTACAAGGACTCGATAGGAGTCGACCAAGCGGAACCATGCACTCAGCTTTTAATGGTTTAGGTGAAATAGATAGTGAAATTCAAAATGTCTTTGTTAAAACATAAGAAATATTGACTTCTGTGGGCCAACATCCTTCTTAATTTAGAAACCGAGTGATGGGGTCAGATATAAAGACCAAACTTAGCGTCCACTTGTGCATCGATCTGTCAAAATCAGTGCAATTTTACGTGATTTAGATAGATTAACATCAGGATAAGTTAAGCTGATTAGCATCACACTAAGATTCGTTTACGTAAAAATGCACTCCAACAGTCTTGGTACTGACAGTAAAACGGATTGACATTCCTGCTTGCATATAACCAACATATCCACCACCACCAGTGCGATGCGCGCTCGAACACGGACGTGTTTCCACTGTACTCGGCACGAATTTTATTCGCGTGTTGCGCGGCCATAGCCGCTGCCCGTAAACGCTATGAGTTCCAAACCACTCATAGTCAATGAGTTGCTGGCATTCCTAGTCCATGCTATCGACTACATGGACGAGGTGAGCATCCTGCAGATATGCCGGTCCAATTTCAAGGAAGACAAGATCAGCAGCGGAAAACTGTTACTGTTCCAGTCACTTGGAAAACTAGACCAGATGCCATCTCGCCGCAGAGATGGAACCGAGAAGAGTGTTCAAGATATCGTAGATATGTTGAAGAAGACTGACCCGGACGACGTGCCTGATTTCGTGGCGAAGGAGCTGAGTAAGCTGCCCCCCGTCACGTTCGATCACGTCGACGTTACACGGCTGCTAAAGGACATCACTACCTTGAAAGCGGAGATGACCAAGATGCAGTCCAGATTGGAGGTTTCTGAAAGAAACAATATTGAACTACGTTCAGAAATAGCATTATTGCGCAACGTTGGTTCGGTAATTGGGTCACCAGAGGCCTCAAAGGTGAACATGCGTCGAGGGGCGCAAAATGCATCCATCGGCAGTTTTGAATCGGCGAACGCAAGTACGTCACCAGCTGCTGAAAACGCTGAGCAAGCGCCGCCCGCCGCCGCCGTCGCCCGCACCACCGGCTGCGGTAACGTCACACGTGGGTACGTCGCCCGCACCACAACACCGGCTGCGGTAACGTCACACGTGGGTACGTCGCCCGCACCACAACACCGGCTGCGGTAACGTCACACGTGGGTACGTCGCCCGCACCACAACACCGGCTGCGGTAACGTCACACGTGGGTACGTCGCCCGCACCACAACACCGGCTGCGGTAACGTCACACGTAGGTACGTCGCCCGCACCACAACACCGGCTGCGGTAACGTCACACGTAGGTACGTCGCCCGCACCACAACACCGGCTGCGGTAACGTCACACGTAGGTACGTCGCCCGCACCACAACACCGGCTGCGGTAACGTCACACGTAGGTACGTCGCCCGCACCACAACACCGGCTGCGGTAACGTCACACGTAGGTACGTCGCCCGCACCACAACACCGGCTGCGGTAACGTCACACGTAGGTACGTCGCCCGCACCACAACACCGGCTGCGGTAACGTCACACGTAGGTACGTCGCCCGCACCACAACACCGGCTGCGGTAACGTCACACGTAGGTACGTCGCCCGCACCACAACACCGGCTGCGGTAACGTCACACGTAGGTACGTCGCCCGCACCACAACACCGGCTGCGGTAACGTCACACGTAGGTACGTCGCCCGCACCACAACACCGGCTGCGGTAACGTCACACGTAGGTACGTCGCCCGCACCACAACACCGGCTGCGGTAACGTCACACGTAGGTACGTCGCCCGCACCACAACACCGGCTGCGGTAACGTCACACGTAGGTACGTCGCCCGCACCACAACACCGGCTGCGGTAACGTCACACGTAGGTACGTCGCCCGCACCACAACACCGGCTGCGGTAACGTCACACGTAGGTACGTCGCCCGCACCACAACACCGGCTGCGGTAACGTCACACGTAGGTACGTCGCCCGCACCACAACACCGGCTGCGGTAACGTCACACGTAGGTACGTCGCCCGCACCACAACACCGGCTGCGGTAACGTCACACGTAGGTACGTCGCCCGCACCACAACACCGGCTGCGGTAACGTCACACGTAGGTACGTCGCCCGCACCACAACACCGGCTGCGGTAACGTCACACGTAGGTACGTCGCCCGCACCACAACACCGGCTGCGGTAACGTCACACGTAGGTACGTCGCCCGCACCACAACACCGGCTGCGGTAACGTCACACGTAGGTACGTCGCCCGCACCACAACACCGGCTGCGGTAACGTCACACGTAGGTACGTCGCCCGCACCACAACACCGGCTGCGGTAACGTCACACGTAGGTACGTCGCCCGCACCACAACACCGGCTGCGGTAACGTCACACGTAGGTACGTCGCCCGCACCACAACACCGGCTGCGGTAACGTCACACGTAGGTACGTCGCCCGCACCACAACACCGGCTGCGGTAACGTCACACGTAGGTACGTCGCCCGCACCACAACACCGGCTGCGGTAACGTCACACGTAGGTACGTCGCCCGCACCACAACACCGGCTGCGGTAACGTCACACGTAGGTACGTCGCCCGCACCACAACACCGGCTGCGGTAACGTCACACGTAGGTACGTCGCCCGCACCACAACACCGGCTGCGGTAACGTCACACGTAGGTACGTCGCCCGCACCACAACACCGGCTGCGGTAACGTCACACGTAGGTACGTCGCCCGCACCACAACACCGGCTGCGGTAACGTCACACGTAGGTACGTCGCCCGCACCACAACACCGGCTGCGGTAACGTCACACGTAGGTACGTCGCCCGCACCACAACACCGGCTGCGGTAACGTCACACGTAGGTACGTCGCCCGCACCACAACACCGGCTGCGGTAACGTCACACGTAGGTACGTCGCCCGCACCACAACACCGGCTGCGGTAACGTCACACGTAGGTACGTCGCCCGCACCACAACACCGGCTGCGGTAACGTCACACGTAGGTACGTCGCCCGCACCACAACACCGGCTGCGGTAACGTCACACGTAGGTACGTCGCCCGCACCACAACACCGGCTGCGGTAACGTCACACGTAGGTACGTCGCCCGCACCACAACACCGGCTGCGGTAACGTCACACGTAGGTACGTCGACCCCTAAACGTGTCTACGCTGATATTGTTGCCACTGGCAAATCTAGTGCGCCGCAACCTAAGCGACAAACTGGAAAAGGGGAAAACCTGAAAAAGGGTACTCAACCTGCCCAGACTGCGGTCCGTAGCTCCTTGCCAAGAACCGGCCTAGTTGATGAGGAGGGTTTCACGAAGGTAGAAAAGAAGAAGCCCTGCTCTCGTAACATGTACGGTACCGCACCGAGTGGACCCAGCATGTTGCTGCGCCCTGCTGTACCTACGACGCAGCTGTACATTTCGCGTCTGCATCATTCCACGAAGATTGAGGAACTTGTGCAGTACTTGAAAGTGAAGACCAACTGGACTCTGAGGGTCGAAAGGTTGGAATCGCGCCACGACGTCAACTTTAAGTCATTCGTGGTACGAGTTCCAACGCACCATCTACAGCACTGCTTGAAAGAGGACTTTTGGCCGAAAGGTGTCGTATATCGACGTTTCCGAGGACGGTTACGTGACACCTCGCAGCAAAACACGATGCCGACGACTTTACGTGTTTAGTTATAGTTTTAAGCTGTTTATTAATATGTATTAGTTTGTTATTATTATTTAAGATTATTTTTGTGTATTTTATCTATGGGCCTTAGTTTCCCGATAATAAAGTGATTATATCTACTTATTCAAAAATCCTTTGACGCGCTAAATTTCGCAGGAAAAAAATACGAAAGAAAGAAACTAAATGAAATGAAATTACCTTTCCTGTTTGTATCTTAATTTGCTTGTATCTGTACCGCAGGCGGCAACATATTCCTAACAAACGAAGGTCACTGCCTGAAGCTGGGCGACTTTGGCTGCGCCGTGAAGATCCGCGCCAACACCACCGCGCCCGGAGAGCTGCAGGGATTCGTCGGGACGCAAGGTTTGTTACTGAGTTGTTAATATTTTTACTCACGGGGAAAATAAGAAAGAGATTGAAGTTCTTCGTCGTATCTATGATTCCAAATTATATGAGTTTGGACCAGAATCCAGCAATTTTTGTAATGAAACAGACTGTCAAATGGAGTGTTTGTTGCGCTACATCTTCCCATCTTCAAGTTCTGTGGACTGGCTTTAGTAATTTTGACTTTCAAAAAGAGCGGATTGTTAGCATTATTTGAATCTTGAAAGAGCAAAGGATTCTTTTCTCACTATAAATTAAATGCAATTTTGGATTATCCAACTGAATGGGCATCATAGATGTGAAAATATAATAATTTAAAAATCATTTTGTCATACTTCAGCTTATATGGCTCCCGAGGTGTTCATGAAGTCGTCAGGTCACGGCCGCGCCGCAGACATCTGGTCGCTCGGCTGCGTCGTCACTGAGATGGCTTCCGGCAAGGTAAACAACATCATTTTACAAAAAAATATGTTTTGTAAATTTTTCAAACGAACGCCACAGTATGAAATTTCTGATACTCGTATCACGAGAAGGAAATGTGTCATGTCTTTGAGCATAGTCCAGAGTTTCTATAACATTTAAGAAAAATATGTGTAATTTTTTTATTCCAAAGTACATATTTTTCTGTGCAATAAAAAAATCAGTAAATATTTATTTTCTTCTTGATGTTTGCCAGTGAATGAAAAAATTTTTTTTTTTTGGATTTCGAACTTGTAATGAACCTATGCGTTTCTGTTGCCCAGCGCCCGTTCTCCCAATACGACAGCAACTACCAGATCATGTTCCTGGTGGGCTCGGGCGGTAGGCCCGAGATCCCCGCGAGCCTGTCGGACGAGGGCCAGCAGTTCTGCCTGTCGTGCCTCACGCACGACCCCGACCTCAGGCCTCGCGCCGAGACACTCACCTTGCATCACTTTCTTATGGTAAGTAAGCATCTTCATCTGCTTAGCCACAAGCCAGAAACTATGTTGGGATCGGCTTACTGTTTAACCAGATGCAGCTGGGCCTAAGTTTACTAATTTACAAACGTTGCAATGCGTGTTTGTGACTTTATGACAGATTTTGTATATCGCAAAACACTTAAAAACCCACAATCAAAAGATGCAACGTTAGTAGATTAGTGACCTTAGCAGCTCAGTTACTTGGTAACTGCTGGCTGATATTCGGCTGTCGCTGAAAACCAACGCTAGAGGTCGTTTCGCATAGAGTCGTAGCATGACGCTGAGCGATGGCCGTTTTGCGTGGATATGACGCATATTTTCACCAAACTTATTCTTTTGTGTTTGTGTTCTTGCTCTCTGTCATGTTTACCGCAAATAAACGTATTTTCTTTCTTTTCTTTTAACACAATATCTTTTGATTTTTTAATGACAGCCTTTTAAAGAGGAATACAAATACATATTTTGATTTTGTTATCGCTGATTATTTGAGTTTTAGTCACGTTATGAGACACCTCTTTTGTTTTTTATATCTGTTGATTTAAATAGAAACTGTAACAGACAGGTGAAATAATACTTTACTTATGTCATGAAAGTCAACAAGTGTTCATTTAATTTACGTGTTTTTTAAATGTTTTACGTCCAAAGTTAACCTTTTTATAGGTGTTTAAATTTTTTATTTTATTTTACTACAGAAAGTTATGTACTCTCTCTTATCTTAGTAGTTAGTACACAATAGTCAACCCCACAGCGAACTCCATAATAGTTTATTAACACATCCAACCCGTGTTCACAGGTAAAATCCGATGAGAATGACTGCAACTGCGAGCCAGCGTTCCTCATCACAAAATGACGTGATCAATGACGTCACACGGCTATGAGAAACGTATACTACAACTAGTCTACTAGGCACACCATTAAACTTTTACTTAGCTATTATCATGGGTAGTTGTGGGTGCTATACACCTCTGCCCACCCCTTCCGGAATTACTGGCGTGTTGTATTGTGGGTCACTTTGTACTCTAAGGCCTGTTGTACACGGCACGGAATCTCTACGTTACGGCGCGTTAACCGTGTCGTAGAAGAATCGTGTGAGCTTGTGTATGCGCTACGGCGACGGTGCCTGCCCTACTCCTGCCGGGTCGTTGCAAGCTTTCACAGTGATCCATAGAACATTGACGACCGTGCCTACACACGGCGAATAAACCTTAGTTATTCACGGCAAGAAAAACGTGTTCACAAACGGCCTAACTTCTATTAAAGAAATAACTTAGGCCAGTTGAAAAAGGTTAATTTTAAAGACTATAAAGCGAAAGTGTTAATCTAATAATGAACTATTTAATGCGTACTATATAGCATTTATTTTAATCACATTTACACAGAAGTAAGTAAATGGAGTAATTAACTGACATAATCGCATTGTCTGTTATTGTCATTGGCTCACTGTTCCATTTGCTAACTAATCTGTGGTTTTAATTTAAACTATGACTACGAACTTATGTCGTGATGTGTGATAAATAATCAATAATACTATTTATTGTATTTATATCCTAATGAAATAAACTTACTTTTAAGCCTGGAACACCACTAACTTGCTCAAAAGCTTGCATGCCATTTTGCCACCACAACTTCTCTATAAGACAATAGGCTCGCCCCTATTATGTAAGACATAGACAAAACTGGCGAAATGTGCGTGTACCACAGATACACCTCTACCTAACCCATAGAGGATTACAGGCGTAATGTTATGTTGTGTAATGTGTATTCCTGGCTTTATATTGTATGACACTCTTTTAAAATGTATATCTGTAAAATTCTTCTATAAATGAATTTATGTGTGACCCATTTACACTTTTAATTGTTAGAAATACAAATAAAGAAATGTGTTTTTTTATCTTGTAAAATGATTGAATACCCGGAATTAAAATTCCATTGTGGGATGTTAGTGTAATCTTATGAGGATTGTCCGATATTAAGAGTGTTCATTCCACGCGGGCTGGCAACAACGCATTTATAGTAGTTTTTCGTGATTATTTAATTAAATACAAACAAAAGTACTTACTATTTTTATTTTTTTTCAGCCAACCACTAAATCGTTGGTATTAATAATTATTTTTGACATTTACTTTTTAATAAAAAGCATTTAATCGTACTTAGAGGCCTCGCCCACGGCGACTTTTTGTAGCGATGCAATGCAATGCTGTCGCGCATGTGTATAGGTACAGCCGCGACGCTGTCGCTGGCTGTGTACCTTCGCCCAGATTTTGTATCGCTACTATCGCAATTCTGTCGCGCGTTAGTCGCGATCTTATGAGGCTTCTTCTCGATAAATCGATACAGCCGCGCGTTTGCATCGTTTCTGTCGTACGTTGCAAAGGCGACTAATGCGCGATAATAGCGATGTAGAAGCGCGTTTATAAAACGCGCGACAGCATCGCTATAAAAAGTAGCCGTGGGCGAGGGGCATTAGTAATGCAAATATAAAATTAAAATAATTGACGGTATGGCGATTTTAATAAGTAAATACCAAAATAACTAAAAAAATATCATACAAACTTGAAAATAGCAACGATCTAGTGCATGGCTGAAAAAAATGTTTACTTTTGTTTGTATTTATTGAAATAATCACGAGAAACCGCCATAAATGCGCCGTTGCCCGCCCGCGTGGGGAGAACGCTCTAACGGATAAGCCGTTTTGATTATGTACAGCTAATGTATACAGAGGTACATAACTACTAAGTACATGAATGTAAATAAAATCAAGTTAATGTGCCATTAGCGAAAATCAAGTAAAACTGCAAAATTTTTACCCCACATGTATGTATAGTTATATATAAAAAAAAAAAAAAAGCGAATTATGCTTATCGAAAGCGTATATAGATATTTATAGACCGATATTTACTTTGGAACGGCACTAAACACAATTTACCTGCTCCAAATTACGGGGTAGCCCTCCGTGCTGTTTTTAATCCTTGGGTTTTAAAAGTGCCTGTGAATGGAGTAAATAGTAAAATAATGTGATATACATAAATGTTATAACTTCGATTTTGAAGACTATCAAAACTTAACTTCTATTATATCCGCTAAGATACATGTTTGATTGTTAGATATTGGTGTTATCCACATAACCACAATGTTTATATATAAAGTATGTTTACCTAACTAAATAGGAATTGAGTCGTCCCGAACAAATTATAAATTATATGTAAATAAAGGTAAAAACATATATTTTCATACTTTTCGGAAATGAAATAGACAATTGTATTTTAATATTGTAAAATGTAAGATGATACATGTATGTGATAAGCGCACTTTAAAAGTGGTAAATGTATATCTTGGTTTTGGAGTCGGATACTTTTTGTTGCGATACAGTAGCGCAACTATTGCACTTACGGATTTTAGTTGACGGTTAATTTATAAAGCAATTAAAGGATGGGGTGCTAAGATTGGAGAGTTCTGATTTTGAATAAAATCGATTATCCTTCATTTACAATTGTTTCATTAATTTATTTCCCTGTTGTCTTAAATTTTTCAACATCTAAAGCTACACCGACAAAAACTGTGACCTATAAATTAGTTAAATGATGTGGAATGATGGTGAATGGTGTTCGTGTGTATTGTGATCTTACACCTCTGGGTTGTAATATTACGGCAGTGCTTCATTTGCCGGCAAAAAGTATCTATCAATTGACCTTGCGTGTTCTTAAATGTAATGTTTAAATGAAACAACACTTTGGTGGCGATAATTTATAGGAAAAATATATCAGATATAAATAAAATACGAACAAATTGATAATATTAGTAGTTAGAGCTGTGGTCTAATGACCATGGAGGTTCGGGTCGTAAGTTTATAGTAATCATTGCAACAACGTAATCCTATAACAAGGTTAAACAATAAGTATGTTTTCTTCATTTACAGTTTTACGAATTAACTGTAACATTGTAACCATTTCGAATGAATTAGGCTAATATTTTATAGCAACGCCTATAAAAAAAGGCAATAACCTCCTCCTTTTTGAAGTCGGTTAAAAAAACATTATGGTGTGAATTAAGAACATGATAAAATAATATGGAATTGCGATGTTATTGTATACCTACTAGAAAGCACATTTTTATTGTATTAATACATTATAATATCTACTAGACATGGAATTGTGAACAGACTGCTTTGTATTACGAATAAGTAGTGAGAATTTTGAAATGATTTGTTGTAAGCATCAGAAATTGTATTTATTATATGAAATTTTAATGTAATGCATGTTTTGTGTGTACATGAATAAATCAATTAATTGGTATAAGCACCTAAGCAATTTGTTGTTTGAATTTGGACCTGTAATAAACTAAATATGCCAGTTGTTTTTCCATGCAAAAATGAAAGTGTTTTCGGGGTTAACTAGTAGCCCATTTCCAGTGGATCTTTGACTGTCGCTACGGGTCAGAATCCCGAAAGTCTGACAACCAGTCTTACCAAGGGGTATCGTATATCGAAACTGGGTTGTGGAGGTCAGATAAGCAGTCGCTCCATGTAAAATACTGGTATTCATCCAGTTTGACTGGAAGCCAACCCTAAGAAATTTGCGAAAAGACTAGGCTGATGATGATGAAGTAGCCAATTTACTTCCACAAGGACAAAGCTACCTCTATGATATATTGTTTCAAAATTGGTTCAGTATAATCTTGAAATGACTAAGAGCCTAATTTTCCCATTTAATTTTAAATCAATTTAATTTTTAAGTGTGGCATTCACACTTCTCTGCTTCAGGTATTGCTATCGGAAAGAATTAGTGAAAAACATAATTCCAACGAAAAGTTTGATTTATTGAGAGCAACATTCAATTGACACGGATACACTTACAAGCTACAGACATGTACCTATGTATGAGTTGCCACAGTGTACCAAATATCAGTAAAACAATCATTACATTAGTCGCCACGAAGAAGTAGGTAGGTATTATTCTTTTGATTTGTTGTGTTTTCAGTTAAATGGAAAAGGAGTCGGACACCATTTAATATGTTCCACTATCGAACATTACACTATTGTAGATCATCTTTACTTTTGTATAGTTTTGGTTTTGGCATATCAAATTATAATCATTCTTTCATCGTGCTACTGATATTTGTTACACTGTGACCTAGTACGGACAGGTACTGGTGACATCTAGGTATACATTTAACATTTATGGCTAAATACAATTCGTATACCTAATAGTACATAAGCAATTTGATATGTTTACATTACAAGTGGCAAGGGTCCATTTAGATTTTCTAATACATTTTAAAGACAATTCTTTAGACAATCATTGTAATCACAAAGTTACTTATACATTTTTTTCCATCAACGATCTTTATTTTAAACCTGACTCAAATATGATAATTTTTCAGTAATAATATTATCAGATTAAAATGCTTGTATACTTATAATTAACAGCGATAATACAGACTAGGAACACGAATACATCTCTTCACAAATCAACCCACTGTGCAGGTGCTACACGCGTGTTTATTTTAATGTGATTTTCCTTCAAATACCTACTGAATCAAATTGGATCCAAGATGATAGTGGATCTATGATAATAGTGTATCAAAAATTTCAAGATTCCAATGGATTAACGTTGACAGTCGATCTAAAATGATAGTGGATCCAAGTTAACAGTGACTCAGGGATTACTTAAAAAACTTTTATTTTCTAGCTGTGCAGGTAAACTTGCAAACAGCACTTAGAACATTTCTTATTTTTCGTACTAAATTTTTTAAAGATGTATCCTCTTTCATCCCGTGCCCATCTGACTACACTCAGCACCTACATTCCATCAAATAGATAAACCCTCCAGATTGTACATACAGTTCTAAATACCTACGAACAATCTAAACATCCACCATTGAACATCATGATTGAATTGACGTTAAATATTTTCCATTTTAATACTACATCATCAGAATCATCGAATATTAAATAGCAGACACTGTTCTTTCTTTCTTTTATCTTTTTAATAATTATTATGAGATCAATAATAGCATTACAATAGCTTGGCGTGTGTTCTCTATAATTACTTTAAGTAAGGGTAACATTTATATTTATAATTTACAACAATAATTATCAACTATCGGTATAAGTTCTTACATGGTAAATAGGTATAATGTATAATATCAGAAGGTTTGTATAACTCGTGATGAGATTACAGTTATTTTGTAAGTATGCCCTACAGGTGCGATATATATATTGTATAATACATATTATACACGTAGGTATAATACATAATCATAAATAGAGATACGTAGGGAAGAAATCATTATTCTGGTAGTAAGGCTTTAGATCTTTATAGAAAGGCTTTTATATTTGAATCTGTTAATAAATTACGTAATGTATACTATAAACACTATCATCCATCCCACTAACACAAATAGCTAACAATGTATAAAAAACAATTATGATTTAAATAACAATTATACATTTAATAAATAAAAAAAATAAATATTAAAACTACAGCTACTAATAAATTATGAACTTTGTGCTCAAATAACAAAATTATCTAGCAAAATATATTCGTTGATATCGGCTTTTGTCAGCAAATAAACATCTTTATTATTTAACGATATAGTTATATTAATACATAACAATACAATATTTATTTACTGATGACATTATTTATATATGTGCTGATTATAAGTTACATATCTAAAACATAGTAAATACTACCGTATTTCTCATAAGGTGTTTCACACTCATCTCTACTTGTGCTTCGCGGCGCGCTTATTAGCTATCTTTAACTAACATTCAGTAGTAAAATTTTGAATTTGATATGATTTCCATTTTATGTGACATAAAGAGAACTGTTTCACGTCACAATTCCGCTCGATAATGTCAGGATAAGGTTTTTTTTATATCACAAAAAACGCCCTCGCATAGTTTCACGCAACCACATTTTACAATTTTTTTTTTTGAGACAATAAATACACCAACTAGATTAAATACTGACAAATTGACTCTTAGCATTTCCTTATTAATACAATTATTGATACGAGTAATTGATTAAAACTAGCCTTAATTCTAAACTTTGATATGTTTTGATATTCTTGGTCATGTCGAGCATGACAGTCATCATCGACGATATGTATACGATTTTCACTTAGGTACTAAAATATTATATTAGGTATATCACTAAGTGTAAATCATAAATATTTTGAATAATAACAACAAATGTTTTGTTTTTATAAATAATTACTCAAAGATCTTTCTATTAAACGAATATTAATTGAACTTATAGTTTTTTTTTTTTTAATATAAGCTGGAAGACCTACAAATCTATTTCTGAAAACTAAAGTATAAAACAAAGAACATTTAGCTAAATATTGAGTTATAATACAAATCTAAATATTATGTTATCACCGCAGCATTGACATTTTAACTCCTTAAAATAAATCAACTGTCCCCAACCCAATCGACGCAACGTATAATATTTTTATTTTAATCAATATTATCGATTTAATATTTTTTTAATATGAATACAATATATCATTTATATATCCCAACAGTATTTAATTACGAAGTCAAATAATTTAACAAATAGACACTTACCTAAATTGTATAAGTAAGTAATTTGTAAATTGTATAAATAGGTAAATAATATCAATTTCGCGACGATCACGAAAAACTATTCTGTTCTTCTGTTTTACCTTTTAAGTATGTTTTAAAATATATATATTGTGCCGTCCATATCACCTGGAAAGGCTAAATTTTTAACAGTGTTTTTTTAATGTATTCCGTGGCCGAGTTTCTACATAATTTGCCAAAAAAAAAAAAACTGGCTGAGAACAATCGTGTAGGTAAATATAGTTACCGAGATATGTATAAATATTTAATAAACCATATATAAATAGCTACTACACATAGTGTAACTAACATTCAATATTTTCCTAATAAATTTAATTACTGTGCATCTTCAATGACTTACCTACACACTTACTTTCAATGATTTTTCTTAAATCCCTTTTGTTTAAGCTTTTTTTGGCTATAATACTGCGTTTAATCGAATTTCGGCATTCAAAAAAGAAGGTTTTTCTAAAACAAGGTTTCGAAGGTTGTGAATGTGATGATATACCAATTAACCGACAATCACAAAGATTTATATGCATTTTTCATCATGGCAAAGGTTAGTTTATAACCTGCAGCTTTGAAAAAACACGCAATCATAGACTAGAAAGGCATGATTGCAAGTTCTAGTTTTGTCAATAATTTGACTCACCTCTTCTCAGGGACTTGTGAGCTTTGAAATGCATGCGCCATCTATTTTAAATTTTTTTACTAAATGGATTTGTAAAAGTGTCTTAGAAGATCTACTTACAGAAACAAAAATATCATTTCAAAAGTCCTTTAACGAAATCAAAATAACAATAATTCATGTAAGGACTATTATGTTCCGATAGTTCTATATTCATAGGTTTAATAATCTAAGGGTAAAGGCAATAACAAGTCATAAGTTAATTCTCATATCTTTTTTTGTTTTGGAAACATACTACGATTGTTTATTCTAATGTTTAGATTAAGTATTAGAAAAGTATTTCAAGTATTCTATTACGCAATTATAGCTACGTCTTAGGTAACGCGACGCTACGACGTTGCTACGCGCTACGGTTACGTACGCTGCTACGCGAACTCGTAGCACTTTAATTTTATTAGTGTTTACTAGTGTTACTAAATTTAATTAGTGTCAACTTTTGACGTTTACACATTACACTTCTTTTTTTTTACTAAACACCACGTCTTGTAAAGTTTATTGTTATAAACTGCCGTCAATAGTAGTTATTTATTTCTTAGTATCGTATTTGGTATTTTTACCTTGGTATTTTTGTGCGAAGATCATATTTTTTAGAACGGACCTTCTTTGTTTCCTTATCGCACGTTATATTATGTACACTTGACAAACTAAAACTAGATTGAAAAAAGTCACAGCACTTTTGAAAGTAGATATGTGTGTTTTACAAGAGTACTACCTAATGAAATGTTTTAATAATAACTAATTGTGCTTCATGTCCTTTACTAAGACTCTGACGGGCGGCTGCGAGTTTGTTTCGGCCCCTCGTATGCCTACCAAAGGTCCGCGAAAAATATAATAAAATATTATCTTTTATTAAGTATTCCCATTCCTTATTTTTTTTTTTCATTTAGTAACTCTAAAACTTTGTTAATGTATTTCATTGTGCCTGTTATTTGATATATAACATACAGCGAAGGGTACTTCGTTCTACCGGGTGTCCCATATGACACCTCTCGACTTTTTAAAATCATTAGTGACGTACAATTATTTGAATAATCAATAGAAACAATCGCAGTATATTCCCACTCAGTCCGCCTAACTTTTAATATTTTCTACTAGTTTAAACATATAATAGAGATAGAACATCAACAAATGTATAAGTAAATATAATATAAAAGCTGTAAAGTTTCAACTATGTAAATTCATTGGCTAAGATATTTGATATGTAAGTTTAACCACATGCGAGTTAGAGATAGTTATAAATATCTAATATTTATTACGTTGGCTTTATTAGCACAAGCTTTGTGCATAAATAATATAGTTTTTATCAGAACTGATATTTTTTAAATAAATATTACAGTTATTTTAATCTAGGATAGAGTGCTTTATTTTTAGGTACTCTTATAGCTTACATTTACATTTTAATAGACGTAAAATAAATAACTTTAAGTATTTCATTTTCCTAATGCCATTGGGCAATTTTTTAACTAGTACTTGAATAGTATCCATGCTGTCATTTCTTTAATGTACCTACACACCTCCGAATATTTTTAAATTATCTAACTTCTATAATATCTCTCAAAAAAGCAAATGTACTTAATTATTTAAATAAAATATAGAGTTATAATAATATTGACTAGAATAGCATAATTTCCACCATCTTGTCTAATACAGAGAATATTTTTTAGAATAACAACAATAAATAAACTATAGAATAGTGAACAAACACCTAAATAGACCTAAGACTCCAGAACGGCAACGTTTTTTATAAAACTATAGCAACTATTAAAACTATCAATATAATACGCGAATTTACCTATATTTTATATTTCTCCCATTCACTCGTAAGATACTCAAATGTTGACTACATTGATATAAAAGCAAAAATATTAATCAATGATGGTATGCATAGTTACTCGAATAAATTGTGACGCTTTCAAAAACATTATTTTTTTAAGGACAGATAATTGTATTTTTTTGCATCGTGAAACGATATAATTTTGATAATATGTTTTATAAAAATCTTCCAGACTCTTAATTTTAAAATTCTAACAAGTCCATTCATGATATGTTTAAGTTTGCTTACCTAGCGTGCATTTTATAATTATATATAAATATATTGTAAATGCGTAAAAGTAGTTTATAGTATAGCAAAAAATCAACAAAAGTTTAGTTTTTGAAAACAAGTGTAAATATTTACAAAAACAGATCGTATCTGCCAAAGCTTTTGCGAAAATACATAAATAATTTGATTTTCTATATAAAAACGTGCATATAATACACCATATATGTTTATATATCTTGCACTGACTACAAATATATAATTGCACTTTAAACTAATCAGTTTACTCCCGGCGCATCTTATTTTAAAATATGAAAATAATTAAGAATAGCCCTTGCGGCAAAGGAGGGGTTTTATCATAATACTTAATGTTTAAACACTGAATCTACTCATAATTACCTAACACGTAAAAATCATTCCACTCTATACCTACCCATGTCTTTCTTAAAACATCAAGCTTAAAAACAGTGCCTTCCACATAATAATAACAAACCAGTGCTGGTGCCAAATCAATACTCGGTAACCTTAACCCCCGTCTCCTCAGTTTTCTACCTTACGAGCTTGGAACATGAGTTTCATGGAATCGAGAGCTTCCTCCAGGGACTGCCTGAAGGCCTCAGTGTTGGTGACGCTGGAGGAGGTGAATGAGGATATGCAGAAGATGATGCTGTCCTTCTTCGGGTTGTAGCTGCAACCGTAGCCATCGGGGCAGACTGCCCCGTAACCCATGAATGTGCCATCCGTTGTGGTGGTCACCTGGGAAATATAGGTAAATAAGAAATGTATGTTGATTTTCGAGTGGAAGACAAAATCATTGCATAGGTACGCCCTGGAAAATGGCTAATATTTTTTTTGCCAATTACAAAAAATAAGAGCTTTTTAAGAGTTAATGAAGCGGGATAAGAAACACTACCAACAGTGAACACTTATTATGCCTAGTGCCAAGAATAGCTTACAGTAACAATCAACCAGACAAAACAAGGCAGAAGCCTGATGTGTTCCACTTCTAGAACAATTACTCAAAAGTGATTATCAAAGCCACAACTACAGGTTAGAAAGTTGGAGAAGAGAAAAGAGCAAGACAACTACCCACCTGACTAGTACTGAGCTTGAACTCGTTCATCTGCTTATAGGTGGTGTCACAGAAGACGGGGGGCAGTTCGCCCAGGGACTCCCGCGCTGCTTCGCGCAGCCCCAGCAGGTGGTTGTCGATGCCCTTGCCCAGGATGTTGGCTTCCATGATAGATGTCTGCTTGCGAGCTGCTTCTTCAAAAAGTTCTAGTTTCTTTTGCTCCTAGTGTTAAAAGAAACACGTTTAAGGCATGCTAGAGTTTCTTACCATTGGTTTTTAAAGACTGAATCAACTTAATCTGCTGTCTCAATCATTTGCTTGACTGTTGTGTTCTCTGCTAATCAATGCCAACAGGTAACATGGGATTTACAAGTAGATTTACAGGTCACAAATTTGATTAGCCAGTATCAAGCCAGGAGCAAGATGTTTTTGCTGAGGTAGGTTAAAAAGGGTTTTTTAATTACTTGAAAATAAAATCGAATGAAATTAATACCTTACTGCAGAGATGCATACTATTTTCCCACTTAAGATTTACAACCAACCAAGTCTATGCTCACCCCATACAAATTGAAAGACACCTTCTTCTGTCCGTCGTCTCCATCGTTAAGGGGCGGGGTCTCCGCCGTGCACATCGCGGCTGCCCAGGACAGGGCTGCGGCGTGTGCAGACCTGATGTTGTCTACGCGACCGTTGCGGAACCGCCGCAAGGATGCTGACTCGTAGGTTGTTACTAGGTAGCCGTACATCCTGGGAAGGAAATCATGATATTGTTTTAAGGCACGAAATAAAACGAATCACCACGTGATTATGGAATGGAACCTAAAATACATATACAGATACAGCGCAGACGACAGACTATCCGCACTTTTTAGTCTGTGAAAATAGAACCTAAGCAATTATATGCAGTAACGCATACGACGCGCAAAAAGTCGCAAAAATTCTGGCAGATCGCACAAAGAGTGCGCGAAAAAAATATAACGTTTGCTTCAACGCGCGTTAACGCAGAGGGCGCACACTTTTAGTATATAATCTGCACTCGTTAGCAGGGTACGTATCGTACGCCGTATAATACCATGGCGCTAGAGATCGATGTATCGATGTTAATACAAGAAATACAAAACAGACCAGCATTTTATGATACTTCTAAGGCAGAATATCATGATTCATGATAGACATTTAAAAAGCAAATTGTGGGAAGTGTGCTGTAATATTTATTCAGCTCTTGTTTGGACATCTCTCACGTCTACGTATTTTTTTTCTACGTCCCTACAGTTTTGCCGGCAGAATGATCGAAGATGTGCGTCGTGTGCGTTGAGTCTGCGCAAAATCCGCGACGGACTTTTTGCATGCCATGCAGACATTTTGTGCGCCACAGACTCGATCGCACAAAAAAGTTTGTCGTCTGCACTGCACCTTATGAAAGATATCTATGTTGTGTAGCTATGTCAGTGTGAATCCGCTTGTGGTATTATATATTCCTTGGTGTGAATGAGACAAATCCTAATATATGTAAAGTTGAGTTTTTTACATGAATATCTTTGCAATTTTTGTAGTTACACAGTAAAAAAAGTAATTGCCTGTAGTTTTTTACTGATTGAGTGTTTAAACAAAAACATTCAAAACAATATAATACAGTCCTTTGAAGATTTAATGAGTGTGCAAGTAGGACTTACTTGTAGTAGGCATACTGCATGGCGAGCTGGATGTAGACGTCAGGACTCGTGCGGCACGACTTCATGAACTCGCGCCCATAGCCGCGGTATGTGTACACCTTGTGGTCCAGGTCTGAGATGGCCCTGTTATTGAAATAAGATATATTAATCAGAAAAAAGCAGATATAGTCATCGCAAGACAGTTACAGAAAGATAAAACAAATTGGGTACCTACCTATGTAAAAACAAAGCTAGGTTACCACTACAGTTAAAACAGCAGTTTGGGTAGGTTCTCATTACTAAGTCTTACAAAAGATTCTAGTCTCTGGCGCTCATACCTTTGCCATAGTATATTTTAAAGCTCAATATTATACGGGACTGGTGCAATTAAAATGATCCAAGACACAAACATACTATTCGATTCTTCTGACTAATTTAAAGTTACTAAGGACCCTAATTCCTCACCGATCAAGGTCCCTAGCAGCAGTTTCGATAGTCCTCTGCACCTCTGTGGTGACGTTCCACTTCATAGCCTGTGGGGCCGGCAGGAGGGCGGGTGGTGGTGCTGGCCTGTCTGCCACCTCTGCCCTGGCCAGCGCCCGCTCCGCCAGCCGAACTACTGCCACCCCCTCGGCTGCGCTGTGCTCGTAACACATGCCTACTGTGCCGTCTGACGAGATGATCAGCTGGAAGACAAGATGGTATATTACAATCCGGAAGTGTTTTTAGATATTATTCTTGATCGCTGTTTAAGCTCTGCTTACGTTTTTGTTTGTACTGACTTTTAGTTTTTAATGGTTTTGTTTGTATATCGGCGTGTGCTAGCTGACATGTGGCAAATACTAGAATTGAATAATTTGTATTTGATCGTTTTTTAAAGTTAATTACTTTGATGTATATTATTGTAATCAAACAGATCAATCAATTAAACAACAACAAACTAACAAACACACACACAATTTAACAGATAACTGCACTACTGGGGAGTTTGATGCGCCACTTTTTCTTCTCGGCTAAAGAACTAGGAAATGGTGAAAAGAAGGCTTTTTGCGACACTGTCTTACGTAATGATGACCTTCCAAAAGTACTGATTCTCAGCCTGATTTGAACAAATGAATTTTGATTTTGTTCAGACTTGCAGATACCGATGCTTAATAAATAGTTAAGTTTAATCTAATTTATGTTAGGAACCAAATACCAATTACGTAACAAAATTCTATCACCCTTATTGGGTGATGGTTTCCTATAAAACTATGTATCATTGTCATTCACCAGCTCACCTGAACAGTCTTATCGAACCACCGGTTGGCGGAGTGGTAGCGCGTGCCGGCGCCGTGCATGGCGCGCAGCATGGCGTTGGTGTCCTCGTCTGTGTCGGCCCTGTCCCCACCGGCCTCGTCCAGGCACAGGATGCACAGTGCGCGGGAGATCAGCTCCAAGTTCATGCGGTTCATCTCATCTGGGAGAAAGAAGGTAAGTAAATGAAGTTATTTTTTCACAAGCAAACTTTTTAAAATAAAAAACTTTGATGTTTGGTATTTTGGCCTGAAGCGAAGGATCGAGTCGATTCGGGAGTATACTCCCACCTATATATAGGTAGTGGTTCCGAAATCGCAACCACTGTAAATGTAGGTTGGACTATACTATTTCTATACTTTATCTCTTGTCACAGATCAGGTAAAGAGATAAAAAAGTAATTATAAAAAACCCAAAATGAAACTCGGCATAGTCGAATTTCGGACATCGTGGTTTGAGTATTAATTTCAGAACTTATAATAACGCACCTGTAAATCCTCACAAGTAAAAGTGATTGTAATCTATCTTAATTATATATTACATGTAATCGTTTATCATTCGTAATGACTAGCTTAGAGAGTCCAAATATGCTCCAAAATGTGCTGGATTCAACAGTCTTACCCTTTATAAGCTGTTCCCTTGCCCTAGCCCACTGGTCTCGGTTCATAGACGTGAGCAGCCCGACTCTGGGGGCTGGTGGTGCCCCGGCTGCGTCAACCAGGGCATGCAGCAGTTGAGCTTGCATCTCGCCAGGAGTCAGCCTTCCACGGTCTGCTGCTTTCACTGGGATGGGGTAGAACTGAGGAGGAAGATTTGATGCTTGACTATGTTGTGTATCTATTCTTCTCCTTCTTAGCCTATCGATGGCACAAAATTCAAACATTTTTGGCCCAAAATTCAGCTGTGCGAAATCCGCTCACTGACGCAGTCATATGAGCGTCCAATGCACAATGAATGAGTATCGCGTATTGCCAAGGACGCTTTTGAAGTTTCCTACTCAGGTAAACAGGCTAAAGGATGGTAAATTGAAGAGGTCAGGTACTCACGGGATGCTGGGAGCCAGGAGATCACCACACTGTATCACTAGCAGTCGTATTTCGCGATATTTTGGTGTTTTTTCAACGCACGCGTTGTCGCCGGCCGGCAATCTTCGTTTCGTTTTTTGAACTCGTATTTTCTCTCCACGCCGGCAGATGGCGGGAGCGATGCGTTGTCCTTCTCGCACTCACAGTGATAGGCGAGTGCGAGTGGCGGTGAATTTAAACAGGGAGGAAAAGGAAAGGATTGGGAATAGCATCCCGAAGCCCGTTCACACAAGTAACAGGCCTTTAAGGTTTTTGTACCTAGTAATTATTTATTTATCCTCAATACTCAAAACTCAAATACTTTATTGCATTCCATAATGGGTACATATAACAGTTGGTATGTTACAACATCGAATCAAATATGGACCCTGTCGGGCACAGTAAAGTTAATTACCAACCGAGTACAAAATGACTTCATCGGCTGCCATAGGCACCATTGCTCGCTCGATTGTCATTATTAGAAGGTTTTATTTTCACTGACGTTTCATAAGAAATATAACTATTTTCGACTACACAATCCGCCTATAAAGTTCCCACTGCTGGGACTAGGCTGCCTCTTTTCGAGAGGGAGTGGTCTTGTAATCTACCACGCGGGCCCAGTACGGGTTGGTAGATGCTTGGAGTTTCCTTGCGTGATCGAATCAGGAATGAAGAGATCCGCAGGAGAACCAAGGTAACCGACATAGCCCGAAGAATTGGCAAACTTAAGTGGCAGTAGGTAGGGCACATTGCTCGCAGAACAGATGGCCGATGGGGCCGAAAAGTTCTGGAGTGGCGACCGCGTACCGGAAGACGAAAAGTTGGTAGGCCTCTCACAAAGTAGACCGATGACCTTGTGAGGGCCACAGGAATCCGCTGGATGCGAGAACTACAGAACTGGTCGAACTGGCGGAGCTTAGGGGAGGCCTATGTCCAGGCAGAGGACAACTTTCGGCTGAAATTATGATGATGCTGATGATGATGACATGCCGATTCCACACGATGTTTTCCTTCACCGTATTGAGAAAGTGGTGATGAAATTATTTACACTAAGTAAATCACCTGTCTGGGTTCGACGTACAATTCGTAAGCCGGGGTCGATACCATTGCACTAGGCCACTACTGCTCTCCATTTGCATTCTCGACTATGTTGTATAAATTGTACCGTGTTTCAGGCAAATATTACTCGTAATCATTAGTAGAAAGATTTTACGTAACTTTAATCAAATTAGAAACAATAGAAGCAAACAATTCATTTGTAAGGGCACCGAACAATTGTATCAGCGCACTAACTGTTCCATGCGTTAGCAATTGCTCTTGCGATTGTGGGTCTTATTGTGATTAGAAAGAAGAAAAATTGAAGCCTCAGTGAATGGCTGATTATGACAAGAATATTTTAAATTGAAAATAGACACACAGTTTGCTTCCTAGCGGTAGATCTATTATTCTATTAATTTTACCATTGACTGAGCACCTAACACTATATTGCGTGCACCATGACACGCTTTTGCGTAAACTACGTCATTACGGTGTTCAAAACGAAGCTCTTAACGTAATAAGCTCTTATTTGCAAAATAGGCACCAATGTGTAGATGTTAATGGTGTGAAATCATCCGGGCGACCAGTTCAGTTAGGTGTACCTCAAGGCTCAATACTAGGGCCATTCTTATTCTTAGTATATTAATGACTTGCCATTCTATTTAAAGGATATCTGTAACGTTGTACTGTTTGCTGATGATACCTCTCTTATCTTTAAAGTAGACAGGAACAGACAAGATTTTGACGACGTAAACAGTGCACTCTCAATGGTTACGGATTGGTTTACCGTAAATAACCTAGTTCTCAATGCCAAGAAAACGAAATGTATCAAGTTTGCCTTACCGAATGTTAGGAATTTAGGACCCAACATCGTCTTAGATAATGAGGTGCTTGAAACTGTAGACTCGGCAGTTTTTCTAGGCTTAACAGTAGATGCCAAACTTCAGTGGGGATTACATATATCAAGCCTAGCGGAAAGGCTCAGTTCGGCCGCCTACGCCGTCAGGAAATTAAGACAATACACTGACGTTGATACAGCTCGGTTAGTTTATTTTAGTTATTTTCATAGCGTTATGTCCTACGGCATTCTGCTGTGGGGCAAAGCCGCTGACATTCAAAATATTTTTGTTCTTCAAAAACGAGCTGTTAGAGCAATTTACCAACTAGGTTCTAGAGTTTCTCTGAGAGATTTTTTAAAAGATGTTGGGATTCTCACGGTGGCATCGCAATTCATCTTCGCCAACATCTTATACATTAGGCAAAATATACACTTGTACACTAAAAACAGTGATATTCATAATATTAATACTAGAAATAAGGACAAACTACGTGTCCCCTTTCACCGGCTACATAAGGTTCATAACTCATTTGTAGGTCTGGGTATAACCTTCTATGATAAGCTACCCTCTTCCTTGCTAGATTTGCATTTTAGTGCGTTTAAAGCTAAAGTAAAATCCACCCTTTGTTCAAAGGCATACTATTCCATTAACGACTACTTAAATGATAAGAATTGTTGGTCGCTGTGATTAACTCAAGACAATGTTTGTGTTCTTTCAACAGAATTAGCTTACCCACTGACAGGTTATATCATTATGTTATTTCATATAATTGCTTTTTTTTTATCTGACTGTATAATTCAGGTTTTACTTTTTTTATCATTTATTTATGACTTAATCTACTCGTTACAATGTTTTTTTTTTAATGAGTAGTATTGCAATATGTAGTTAGCTAGCGACCTCGACAATTCATGATTATTCTTGCCAGTGCAACCGGCAGCAAGTTCGTCATGCTCCCTTAGATGTCACTGCTTGCGGTAGCGTCGGAGGTCGGGTTGCCTCCTTCCCTCAAATATGGCGAGGGGGGTAATGGCTGATCTTTGCGTTATGCTCGTGAACGGGTGCTGCTCGTGGTGACTGGTCGTCTTGCTGACCATGGTTTTGTTATTGTTAATTGTATTAAGTTTTTAATAATTTTAGTCCAGAGGTCCTAGTTTAACTTTTGTTATAAGTTACTTATAGCTATATTTGCATAATGCAGAATTACATATGTAAGCGGGCATGCCCTTTATGCCTAGAGGCTTTTATTTCGATTGGAAGTTCTTTTTACGTTTTATTTTAATTTTCTATTATTTTTAGTTTTCAATTTTTGATGGTATATTGGCGTGTGCTAGCTGACATATGGCAAATTTTATGTTTTTTTTTTGTGTTTCGTAATTTTTATTACGTATTATTGTATAGAAACAAGTTCTTCTAACTTAACAGACAGCTGTGCTGCTGGGGAGTTTGTTCCGCTACTTCTTCTTCCCAGCTAAAGCACTAGGAAGTGGTGAAGGGCGGGCGTTTTTGGGGGGACTGTCTTATGTAATTTTATTTTGACGTTCAAAAGGAGCTGACTCTCAGCCTAGTTTGAATAAATGACTTTTGATTTTGATTTTTGATTTTGATTGAATTAATCGTAAGTAGGAAGAACAGAGCAGGATTTTTTAAACCATTGTTATAGCGAATTCAGCCCCTCTATAAATAATGTATTTCCCTTAAGACAACCAAACTGCATCCCAAAACTTATCCAACACAAAATAAAATAAGTTATTCATACTTGGGGACAGTTTCGTAACTAAGTTTCGTGCTTAAGTGATAAAGTGCACCGCGGCGGTTCTACTGAGCGCTAACGAAGTTATATGGCCGTCTTCTAAATAATGGAGTTATTCTTGTTACGCCAGATTTACAACGCAAGTCTTGCAGCAATTTAATTTTGAATAGAAATATTTTAACCGTGGGGAGTTGGTGGTAGACAGAATGACATAACGAGTTTCTTTGTTGTATAAGTTCCACTCGAATCAGACGAATCTATAGTCGTACAATTATGATACTAGACTAAGACCATAAACATTTTTGTTGAAGGTGATCCAGGCGTCTAACAATTTGTACCAAGATTACAGGAAAATCCATAAGAAGTGTACGGTCTTAAAATAACATGGTAAATCTCTAAATTGTTTGCGTACAAACTTACATTTGGAACATATGAGATAACAATGTGTTTCAACTACAATGTTAAGTTTATTCTTCGGATAGATTCATCCCAACTACCAAACGTCGGAACCCTTAATTGCGCGTGGTCCGATACGCTCTTGGCCGGTTTTTCTTTCTATCTAAGTTTTTGCGATCGATATGATTGATGCTTTACTACCAATGATTTGCAGGAAGAACTATAAAGTTTTAGTAAAAGGTATTAGGGAATTAGAAAACGATTGCATGTGTACCTATGATAATGTGTATATTTTAGTACAATAGATATTTGCACACCTATTAAGGTAGGATATGGTCATAAGAACTTTTATTATTGTATGTATCACCTCATGTAACTACCCATATTTCAAGCAAATAAATGATTTGATTGATTGATTGATTGATTGATTGTACTATAGTATTTCAATAAAGGTTGCCCTTCAAATACTCACATAGTTCCTGCAAGCGACCACGACCAGTTCTTCCGCCTCCTCAGCTCCTCGCTTGACTTGCGGCAGCTCGAGCCTATCCTTGCCAACCTCGGGGATGCGGCACACCCCCAGCAGTCGGTAGAACTGCTCCATGCAGAGCGGCTGCCCTTTCTCCCGGCTGGTGGCTCGCTCCAGGGGAAGCTCACCTCTGAAACAAGCCAGTTCTCATAGAAACCCTTAACTTTTAGCCGTAAATCTGTCTGCTATGTAATAATAATGCCCTGCATATTATTGTTATATAGTGTAAGGCCTCTGAATATCCTGAGTTAAGAACCCACGTTTCTCATATGCTAGGATTTGTACAATACTTGGCTGTTCATAATGCACATCCCATCTTACTACAGAACGATCTTATTCCGAGCATGGAGTTTTTTTTTTGAGGATGTGAAATCATCCAATAATTTCTCTCACTCTTCGTGCCGGACTTTTACTGACTAAAACCCACTCGTGTTTCTTCAGTTACCTGTGTGCCAGGGCCCACGGTATCTCTTTCGAAAAACCCGCACCCCTGGCAGGCATCGGTCCTTGCGGACCCCACCTGCTGATATCTCTATGAGGCGCGCGTGGAACACAACGTGCCGTCGGTCGACCCGGGCTTGGTCCTTACCGGATTACTCACCCCAGCTACCCATTACTCGCCATCTGCAAGCCCGCGCCTACGGTGGCTGGGAATCAGCCTAGGATTCCCGACGCCCTCACCCTCACGGTCCTCCGTGAGGGTGCACAGATTGCCTCACCCTCACGTGCGCCGCCTTCCTCTTTGCGAGCATTACTGCTTCGCAGAAAGAGGTGACGGCTTCCCATGCACTCTCGCTCCGTACCATGGCCTGGACCTGGGCCGGACGCGAGAGATCACCGCCGCCTATCGCTTCTACGAGGACACGGCGGTGCTCCGCCCAAGCCGGGCAGACCTTCACCGTATGCCCCACCGTGTCCTCAGGGCGATCTACGCAGTGATTGTTTGGATATTCTTTATTGCTACGGGTGTGTGAGGGCAACACCTATAAGAATCGTCATTACATAGATTTATCATGGACGATGCTTGCTTGTTTTATTTAATCTATAAATCCTGTTTAAACAGTGGTAACATCCGGGTGATTCCTCCCGCCTTATCCGAAACAGGAACCTCCCGAAACAACCGTGTCCGGTGAGGACCTGCGTCAGGCGGAAAATGAGGGCGCCGCCGTGGCGCCTCTCAATCCACTTCAAACAACTTTATATACCATGTTTTATGCAAATAAATATTATTTCTATTTCTTTTCTCAAAGAGGGGACTTACCGCCGCAATTGTGGAGTGCCCATTCCGAGCATGGTAAAGTTCTGAATGAAATATTGACCACAACTTAGACTTGATTTAACGTCCATTTTTTTATTGGAACTATAGCTTTGTCGGAATAAAGTTCGTCATTTAAATCTGCCTCGATGGTTTAATCCTGGGGCTAAAGATAAACCTTGTTTTATTGAGTTATAGAAAAAGATTTGACATATGTCTGACATAGATGACGCTCTACATAGCTAAACTTTTGTGACGGATTCCGTCTAAAACTCACACGGTCTTATTACAAAATAAGATTTTACTTAGGCTCAATGATTTACATCACGCGTGTTTTTGAAATAAGAACCTAAAAGAAATCGAAATACAGTTCCTTTTACAAAACTAACAACTTAGTCCGTTCTAAGATTCAATGTTGTACCTACGAAGTACTTTACTAAAGTCAGCATGAAGTTCGAAATACAAAAACTGTTTCGCAGTTTTAGCTTCGAGTTAAATTTAGATCACGTTTTGTAAAAATATTGTTTATGTTTGCCCACCCACTGACCGACAATGTTTGGACGGTCTACAGAAGATGGCGAGGAAGACCCGGACGAAACGCGCATAGACCAGGGTAGCATGGCACAAAAGGGTGGACGCCAACTCAGTAGTTGGTGGTGATTTAATAAGTCATGTTACTACTGGACCTTGGATCCTTCAGCTCAACCTACCTGTCCAGCATCTCCTTATAGTCCAGGAGGTCGTCGATGAACAGCGCTCCCAGGTCCGCCACTTCTTCCATCTTGGCGAAGTAGCGGCGAGGGAAAACCATGCCAGGGTTGGAGTTGATGGGCAGCGGCAGACGCACCTTCAGGTACATGTCGTCTAACCACCAGTCCGTCACCTAGGACAAGAGACCTGGGTCAACACCTTGTGGTATGAATCGGACTAGTTTTACATACAACATGTAATTAATTCAATCGGATCTCTACTTTCCAAGTAGTGCTGCAGTGTATTTTGATGATATGTATCAAAATCTTTAGATTTTCAAGCTTTCTTAGCTGCTACATAACATTACTACTGTATAAATTGCAGTTATATTTACTAAGTAAGGTAGGGTAAATCACAGGAAAGTTATATCCTCTACTAAAATAAAACTTGTGTTATAAAGTAAAATATATTTATTGACTAAATAGCACTTTTACAATAATCTAATAACGCAACACAAATTCTACTCAATATAATTATCGATTTTTAAAACTTATTTTTAATGGTCATACGCTGCAGTGGGACTCAGAAAGAATATAGTCCTCCCATGCCGGGGCGTCCTGCCAGCTTCTGAGCTTAAATGCTCGATGTTGCTCCTTCTGTAAGATGGAGAAGGGTTGTAGTTATTTTTGAAGAAATTCGAACCTTTTCGAACACTGAACTTATCATTGAACGCCGGTCGTCTCGTCATCCTTATATAGTCAGCAGTAAACATGAAGTTCATTGGATCTTCGTTGTCTTTTTTATTTACTTTCGCTTTCTTTGGCATCATTCTCATTTGTTGCATATTCTCTCCTGGAAACACTTTCTGTTGTTGTCGACGATGTGACATTGAGTTTGTTTGGAACATCTCATTTTTCATGAATACAGGTTTGAGCTTCAATTTATGTTTCAATATTTTTGCTGCTTTGCCTATAGTATCAAATCTCGGTCTTAATATGGATTTTGGAACCAATTGTTCGGGCTTCGGGTTTGGTTTTGTACTTTTTTGTAAAAAGCTTCGTGGTGTCGCACGATGTTGTGAGAGAAAGTCTTGTGTATTCATGGTCATCACCGCCTTCCTTCTGTTGCCTATTTTCATTTGCTTCATCCCTGATTTTTGTGACTTCGGTTCCTTTATTTTCACTGCATATGGATTACTTTTCTCAAAAGAATCTAAAAGTATTTCTCTCTGGGAACCAATTTTCTTAAAGTTCTTCGTAACAATTTTTGAATGTTTGTTTGTGTTTATTTCTATAGCTCCATGCGTATTTCTATTATTTCCTATTATAGATGGTGGTTTTTTATTATTTCCAAAAGTCACTAAGGGTTTTCTTTTGATTTCCTTCATAGATAGTATTTTTTTCTTAGCTGTCACTATACCTTCTGATTTTTTGATTCCAGCCATATTACGTGCTGATTTTTTTTTGGTTTTAATAGTATTGGCATCCATTGAACGTGAATTCCTGTTACTATCTGTTATTGCAGGTTCATTTATCTTATCGTCAATCCCTATTGATGATTTGTCATTCATATTTTTATCAGGTATTGAAGGCGAATTCTTATAATTATTATCAATCATTGATAGTAAATTCCATTTATTGTGAACAATTGAAGGAGATTTATTGTTACCAACCAATGAGTATCTATGTATGTCAATAATTAAGGGTAGGTTCTTATTACTGTCAAGTACTGATGGTGGATTTTGATTTTTGATCATTATTTGGGATAAATTCGAATCATTGTTAATCATTTGCGGTGAGTTTCCATTATTGTTGAACATTGATGCTGAGATCCATGGTTTAGCTATCATTGAGGGAGAATTCTCGTCAACCAATAAATATTTATTATTGTCAGCTGCATTGTGTGAATTTTCACTTTTACCAATAATCGAGAGCGGGTTTACAACAGAAGAGGAATTCTTATTTAAGTTCAACGTTGAAGGTATATTTCTATTAATTTCAATTGTCCGAGCTGAGATCCTATTGATTTCCATTGGAACTGAACTTCTGTTAGTTTCCTCAGGAATACAGCTTCTGTTATTTTTTTGAGGCATTGTATTTCTGGCAATAATATTCATCGGCACCGAATTTCTATTAACATCCGTCGTCATTGAATTTCTGTTCATTTCCATTGGCACCGAATTTCCGCGCATAATCATCGGTGCTGAATTTCCGTTTATATCCATTAGCACCGAATTTCTGCGCATAATCATCGGTGTTGAATTTCCGTTCACATCCACTGGAATTGAATTTCTAATTACGCCCACCTGGGCTGAATTTCTATTTAAATCCATCGGGGCTGAATTTCCATTTATATCCATCGGCACTAAATTTATATTATTACTTATAGGCACAGAATTTCTGTATACATCATTAGGTGCTAAATTTTTATTGTTATCCATCGGCGCTGAATTTGTATTTATATCCATCAGCGCTGAATTTTTGATGATTTCCATCGGCGCTGATTTTCTGTTCATATCAATTGGCACCGGATTTCTGTTTATATCCATCGGCGCTAAATTTCTATTTTTACCCATCGGCGCTAAATTTCTATTATTACCTATCGTTGCAGAATTTCTGTCTACATCACTAGGTGCTGAATTGCTATGAATATCGATCGGTGCTGATTTTTTTTTCATATCCATTGTCACCGGATTTTTGTTTATATCCATCGACACTGAATTACTATTACTACCCGTCGGCGTAGCATTTCTGCTTATATCAATAAGTGATGAATTTATATTAATATCCATCAGTGATGAATTTCTGTTCATATCCATTGCCACCCGATTTCCTTTTATATTAATTGGCGCTGAATTTCTACTTATATCTATCGGTGCTGAAATTACCTTAATGTCCGTCTGTGCTAACTTTCTGTTCAGATCCATTGACACCTGATTGCTAATAATATCCATCGGTACTGAATTTCTGTTTTTATCCATTGGCACTGAATTTCTGCCCATATTCATCGGTGCTGGATTTTCGTTCACATCCATCGAAATAGAATTTCTATTTATGTGCATCTGGGTTGAATTTCCATTTAAATCCATCGGAGCTGAATTTCCATTTATATCCATCGGCACTGAATTTCTATTATTACCTATCGGTGCAGAATTTCTATCTACATCACTAGGTGCTAAATTTCTATGAATATCCATCAGCGCTGAATTTCTGTTCGTATTCATTGTCACCGGATTTTTGTTTATACCCATCGGCTCTGAATTTATAGTACTACCTGTCGGCGTAGCATTTCTGCTTATATCATTAAGTGATGAATTTATATTAATATCCATCGGTGCTAAATTTCTGTTCATATCCATTGCCACCCGATTTCCGTCTATATTTATCGGCGCTGAAGTTGTATTTATATCCATCAGCGCTGAATTTCTGATGATTTCCATCGGCGCAGAATTTCTGTCTGCATCATTAGGTGCTGAATTTCTATGAATATCCAGCGACGCTGAATTTCTGTTCATATCCATCGGCACTGAATTTCCATTTATATCCATCGGCACTGAATTCCTATTATTACCAAACAACACAACATTTCTGTTTATATCAATAGATGCTGTATTTCTATTAGTATCCATCGGTTCTGATTTCCTGTTCATATCCATCGGGACTAAATTTCTGTTCATATCCATTGACACCGAATTTCTGCGCATATTCATCGGCGCTGAATTTATATTAATATCCATTGGTGGTAATTTTTTGTTAATTTCCATTGGCAACCGTCTGTTCATAAACATCGGTGCTGAATATCTATTAATTTCCATCTGCGCTGAGTTTCTGTTAATTTCCATCGGCACTGAATTTCTGTCCATATCCATTGGCACCGGATTTCTATTACTACTCATCGGCGCTGAACTTCTGTTTATATCAGTAGGACCTGATTTTCTACTAATATCTATCGGTACTGAAATGATCTTAATGCCCATCGGTGTTGGCTTTCTGTTCTTATCCATTGGCACCAGGTTTCTGTTCATATTCATCGCCGCTGAATTTCTGTTCATATCATTTGGCGCTGGATTTTTTTTTATATCTATCTGCACTGATTTTCTATTATCACCTATCGGCGTAAAATTTCTGTCTATGTCACTAGGCGCTGAATTTCTATTAATATCCATCGGCGCTGAATTTTCATTCATATCCATCGGCACTGAATTTCCATTTATATCCATCGGCACTGAATTCACATTATTACCAATCAGCGCAAAATTTCTGTTTATACCAATAGATGCTGTATTTCTATTAATATCCATTGGTTCTGATTTCCTGTTCATATCTATTAGCATCGAATTTCTGTTCATATTTATTGGCACTGAATTTCCGTTCATATCCATCGTCATCTGGTTTCTATTCATGTCTGTCGGTACTGGATACCTTTGAAATTCCATCGGCACTGAATTTCTGTTAATTTCCATTGGAAGTGGATTTCCATTTATTTCAATCATTGGAGGTGAATCTCCGTTTGTTCTTATCTGAGGTGAATTTATATTAATCTCTAAAATTGGATGTGAAATTCTATCAATTTCTGCAGAATGTGGAATTTTAATAAATTCAATGGGTTGGTTTAAACTATTTTTCCTTTCTAATGCTAGGTGTAAACCTTTGTCATCATAGCCTTGGATTTCTGCATGTATCATTTGATCGGCCTCTGAATAATTAGCTGCTCGTAGAATTATTGGCTTTAATTCTGACTGCAAACTATTGACATCGCTGGTTAGTGTAGTACTAGAATTGTTAAATCCTGGAACTTGAGGGTGCAGTTTTTCGCCAACTTGTTTATCAAGAGCCTTAATTGAAACAGGTTCGCTGTAGAGCTTAAGCAGTTCAAGTTCTTCTTTGCTTATCGGCCGATATGTGTTGTACTTTATATTTTTTGTTATAGCAGTTGCCGTAGTGAATGAATTATGCGGCCTGATTTGACGTGAACTAAATATTTCTATCGTCTTTTTACGTTTAAAGTCCCTACTTGGTAAAATACTTTTGAAATAGCTTCCAAAACCTTCTCTTGTACTTTCATTTTGATAAGTACTGTCCGTCCGTGATACCAGTAAAAGTTTTTGTACTTCTGGTTTCAAATTGACAGTTGTTTTGTTTACAGGATTCATTTTAGTAACTCTAACATGAGTCAATATTGGTGTACCAATGACTGAAATATTTTTTTCATCATCATGAACGTTTAAAAATAAATTATGTTTAGTATTAATCCTGGAAGTTTCATTTTTTAACGTTTTTGGTTTGTTTTGTTTAATTGGTACTAGAGGATCGCGGTGATCATATGCATTATTTCTGCTAGTATTTGTAATATTTCTTGTTTTGGTACCACTCACATTTACTGATTTTTCTAAAAAGTAAAGCAATTGCGTTTGATTTCCATGTTTTAACTTTGTTTCCAGTATTTTGTCATATGCTTTAAACTCGCTAACATTGGTATTATCTCCGTCTGGAGGAATATCTGACGATACCTTAGTGACCACACTATCAGTGACTGCATTAATGTAATGTGTGGCAATTGGGTTATTCATGCTACTGTTGTTGTTATTTTTGATAACGTAATCCACAAACGTTTGATAATTTACCTTTTTAATTACATCTTTATTTTCTATACTTTGGTTTACAACTATTTTCATTTTATACGGATCTAAAACGTAAATCTTTGGAATAATTTCCTTTTTTATTTCAGTCATACTTGTAGTAGGTAACTTGACAGTGACAGTACTGTTATAATTACCATCGCCAATTTTTTCTGGTACTAAGTGTTCTTTGTTTATATTTTGTGAACTTTGAAGATATTGTGCCTTGATTTGATTACTAAAATTTTCAATATTTATTTCAGGCAGGTTTGGAGTATTGGTAGACAAATGTTGCTCTTCAGTATTGATTGTAGTTAAATTTGTAACGTTTATAATTTTTATTTCAGGTTCAAAAGCATTTCCTTCATGTTTATCTTCTGTTATCAATATATTTGTTGATATTTGAGTGAATAGTAGTGGTGTCTTAGAAGTAACTGGTATTTCCGTAGTTATTTCTTTATATTCTTCCATATTTATAGTACTTACATACGTATGTTGATTGTTTCTTTCTTCATCTGCAGTGACTATGTAATAATGTTGTAAGGGATGTTGTGTAGTGATGATTTCATCACTAATATTCATGGAGATGTTTGAGGGATATGTGGCAGTAGAAATTTTTGTTATTTCAAACTGATCGTTCACTTCATTTGTTATTTCCTTTGAAACATTTTTCTTTCCACTTTGTTTTTCCTTGTATATTTCTTTATAACGAGTGCCGATGTATTTATCGCTATCTGACATAATTTGCTCAAAAATGTCGTCAGTTCTGGTAAAATTATATTTAGCTGGCACATTCTTGGTGATGCTTAAACTCTGAACTTCAGTAGGCAATGTACTTAAACCATAAAACATTTGCGGAGTTGGTGTAAATTCATCGTTATTGGTACTTGTACTGATGTAATCGGTAGAACTACTGTTCATAATGGATTTATCGATCAAATAATTAAAGTAATTTTCAGACAGATTTCCATACTTCATATCATGACTTGTTTTCATATCTAGTGATTTTTCAGTTATGGTTTCTTTAAATGTTTGTTTATTGAGTGTGCTGGTAAAGACAGTGACAATATGCTTGTGCATGTTAACGCTTGAACTTTGAAATTCAGGGTATTTTGTTGTCAAGCCATCAAAGCCTGGTGGACTTGATAATATTATTTCTTTACTATTGTTTCTGGCATTACTGGCACTGGGTATGTTAGTAGTACTTCTGATTTTCTTATGATATTTCATATCTTGGATTTTTGTTGTAATGTTCTGGATGGTTTGTGTAATGTAATTTGGTTTATTTAACTGAGGAAGCACCTTTGTTACGCACGGTAAGGGAAAAGTGACTAAAGCCTTATTATCATATGATTGAAGTTCAGACTTACCGAAAGTGTTTGACTTAACAGTGGTCATTGGGGCAGTATATTTTGAGTCTTCGTTGTCACTGGTGAATTTATTCTGTACAGTATTTTCAAATTCCGTTAAGCTCAAAGGTGTATCAGTAGCATCAAAACCAACAGTTGTTTGAAATGGTGCTGACATTTCATATTTGTTTACAGCATTTTTACTTTTGGTGTTTGTTACAGCTATTGTGTTGCCAGCGTCAACAAACGATGAAGTTATGTTATTGTTTTCTTGGGTTGAAAGATCATTGAGTTCTTCTATGAAATCATTTACTCCGTTGAATATACTGTGCGTTCCTTTTGTAACTTCTGGTTTAGTTAAGACATAACTAGAATTAAGAATAACAGTGTTTGATGACTCACTTGTGTCGTTATTCGATTCATTTTCAGGTTTCGACAAGTCGTCATCTGTTTCGCTAAGAACGATTCCTGAAAATCGTTTTTCAGTTTTTAAAGGTGCTACCTCATACGAAGTAACAGCTGTCATATATTTATTTAAACCGATGTTTGTCTCTGCCGATATAGTTTCAGGCTTGAGTTTAGAGGACTCTGGTTCTATATGATGGGTCAATAAGCGTCTTGCGTCTTGTAAAATATATTTGCCTGTAGTGTTCAATATTATGTTCATTTGTTTGTCGATACCTTTTGCCATTTTCGCTTTACTTTGTGTTGTATTATTTTCTAGCGATATTATTATTTTGTTAGGCTTTTTAATTGAGCTTGAAGATGTGATATTTTCCACTTCCTGTTTTCGTGTAGCATTGCCAGCTTCTATCGTAGTAGAATTATAGTTTGTGGTAAATGTATCACTATCAGTAGTAATATTAACGTAGTGTTTCTTTTTTAAGATGTCATAAAATTTATGCACACTGGTCCCATTCTTCTCACTCGTAAGATTCATTAATAATTTCCTTTTTAGCTTCCGCATTTGACTTTTGCTAAGATGTTTTCCTTTCAGTATCTTTTTAAGCAACTTGTCTATTTTTTTCTTTATCAAAGTTGAAGTTTTGTTTGATTTGTTATATGATCTTGGTTTGGATTTGACTAAATTAGTTTTAGCACGAAATAATGGTGTAAAGCCACCCTCTAAGTTTTCTTGATTTTCATACGTGTGGGAGGTGCTATTAACCCTAGACATGTTTAACCTTGAATTGTTATTATTTCGTGCTACTGGAACAGTTAATATCGCTTGGTAAAACTTTTTCAGAACGTCTGTCGCAATTATGTTTCCAGTTTTCGTGTTATTCCTATTGTTTTGTATTTTTCTAACATGTTCTTTATAAATTGATTCAATATGATTAATTGCGAGGGAATCTTCAGTTAAAGAACCAGGCATTTTGCTCTTATGTTTAATTTTCGTAAAGTTAGTATGAATAGATGATGGAGACGCATTTGAACTGGTTGTATTAATTTGGTGCGGTTGTATTTCTTCCCGAATTGTTGTATTATTTACAATAGATTTTTGTGTTTTCGTACGTTGCGGAATTATTTTATTTATCACCGGCGGATTCAGATCGTCATTATTAACGTTATTGGACCTCCGATTCATTGCTAACACATCATTTAACGATGCTGTATTATTAATTTTAGTCTCGCTAACAAACATCTTTTCAGATTTTGATGTTTTTATAATATTATTACCAGCAGACTGATTTGAATTTAAAGAAGTTGTTATTGGTAAACGTAATTCACTTTTGCTATACATTGTTTCCTTTTCATCAAGGACTGAAAATTTAATTCCGTCTTTATTCGCTTCTACTCCTACACGAATGTTTAGTTCAAATGCAATAGGAGTTTTTAATTTAATTTTACGTTTTAAACTTTTTGAACGATTGGCTTCTGAATGTTTGCTGTAGTTCTTATTTGTCTTTGTGACCATTGGTATTCCTTTTGGTATTTTTTTTGGTAGTGTTGTGCTTTCCGTCATATAAGAAGTGAAGGGTTTATTTACAAAAGTAGTTTCCATACTGTAAGGTTTATAAGAAAATAATTCTGTGCTACCTTTTGCGTTTCTTCCGGTAGTTATTGATTTGGTAATATAATAAGGGATCGTAATCTTGCTTTCATCGAATTGAAATTGCGTTTTCATTAACTTGCTTGTCGTAGTGTCTATTGTGGATTCTGTTTCTTTCTTAAATAACTGATCACGATTATTATATGGATTGCTTACAAAATCTGTTACTTGCGATGTAAGAGTAGCATTGAGCTTACCTAAATCTTCTGTTATCGTCACTTTATTGGATCTTCCCTGCGTTGTTTGAAATGTTGCATTGAGTTCTATGAAAGAGTATTGTGTCGTTCCCATGTGAGAGTTTAGAAAATCTTGTATTTGCTTTGTATTCACGTCTGTTATTTTGAATTGCTTATTCGTTGTAGTATTTTGCATTATATCCATTGAATCGGGAGTTGTTGTCGATACTTTTAGAACTGAAAATACTGTATCTGGGGTGAATAAAGTCGATTCTTTAATTCCTTCAACATCTGAGTTATTAATTAATTCTATGAATTCAGATCCTGATACTGTGGTGGTATCTGTTTCATTTTCGCTATAGGTTACTGTTTGAGGAGCTGACCAGTTATTTGCATTAAATACCTTGTGTTGTGTGGTCATTATCGGTGCAGCCTTAACATCTGGCATTAGTTTCTCTTGAATGTTTTCATTTTCTGTATATAACCTGTTTGTTACTCCCTTTACGTAATTTACTTCAATGTTGTCTGTATTTGATCTGTTTCCTAGTATTCCTAGTGCTAAATTCGTACCGTGATTCCAAAAATAATTCGTTTTATCATGGCGTGATTCGTTCCTAGTTGTAGCTTCTGTATGTGTTGAGGATGGCATTAATTTATTCGTCATAATATCATCTGCTATTAACTTTCCGTGATGTTTCTTCTTAGCTTTTGGCACAGTAATTTTCTTCATATTTTTATTCTTTATAGGAATATGATTTATGTATTCTAATGAAGATGCCGTATCCATTGTGGATGTTGGCATTGTATAGAATTCGTCTGTCTGATTTTTGTTTTGTGCTATCATTCCCATAGTAGAGGCTTCCTTATCGACTGTTTTACTAAATTCGGTTGTAAAATAGTTTGATGCATGAAACTCATTAATAAAAGTGTTAAAGGTGCTGTTAGTAGTTGGCCGTATTGTTCCACTTTCTGGGGTTTTACTTAATTTTTTATGTACGAATGTACTGTTGTGTTTTCCTAATAGATCATTAGCCGAAATATTTGCGATTATTGTGATATGTTCACGAGTAAACTTTAAAAGTTCACTTGGAGTTATTTCTGTGGAAGTTAAACTATGTGATGATGGAGACTCAACTGATGAATTTTCATTTTGGTATGAAAGTTTCTTCGATACTTTGTTATCAACTTTTTGAAAAGAGTCGGTATTTGTATTTATATTTAAACTTGAATTATTTTTTAATGTGGTCTCTTCCGGCGATTTATAAATAATATGCAAAGAGACATCTTTGTCTAACAGTTTGTTCACGACTGACTCTTCTCGTGGCAATGCATTCAAGTAAATCTTCGGTACTTTTAATTTATCCTTCGTCTCCATTTCTGAAATAGTTTTTATTTCAAAAGGGCTATCAAATGAATCTAGAATCACTTCAGCTTTTGATTCGTGGTGCGGTAATGGTATCTCACTTGTTAGGTACATAACGTCTAGTATCGCACTGGTTTCACTCTTGCTCACTCCTTTTAAAATTGATGTGACTTTTAAATTATTTTCGTTAATATTTGAAGGTTCAGCTATAAAGTTACTTTCATTATTTTTAATGACAAGACTTTCACTTAGTGTATTTGTTTTTACAAATTGTTGGATTTCTGGCATTTCAGTATAATTTTCCATCCCATATTCATTACCAAAAAAATTGATTACAGAAGTATCACTTACAGTTTGTTTATGTACTGCCTCAGATATCAAATTTCCGTAATCTTCAGTACTTCGAATTTCCTCGCTCGTTGTATAAAATTCTGGAAAACTAATAGTTGCTGAGTGTTTATTTGAAGTTGTTGTATAAGCCTCAAGCTCAATTTCAGTATACGATTCAGTACTAATTGTCGTGTGAAAGAATTGAGTTGCTTGATTACTTTGTTTATTAAGTATATCCCTATTTGTTAGAGGGTTCGGGGAATATGTTGATATTTTTATGGATTCAGTAGTAGCGACATTGTTAGTAGGAATTATGTTTTGAAATGTAGTCATTATATTTTTTGCCACATTTTTATTAAAGCCTACTGTCGTTTCTCGTTCTATTTTAGTTGTAACGGTATCTATGCTTTTCATGTTTATTTCATTTTCAGATACATTTAGTAAAAAAGTTGAAAATGCGTCTTGTGTAGTAATCTTATTCTCTTCGGTATCCACAAATAAGCCACTTGTCATATCATGTTTTTTGTTGTTTTCATTGCCAGCATTTGTATGATTACAATTAGGTTTTACCTCACCAATAAAATCATCGAATATATCAGAATGACTTTCGTTATAAGCTTTGCTCACATCTTCAGTGGATTTACTTAATGTTGTGTCCATGGGTGGTATTTCTGTTATTCCATTGTTAGTAACGTTGGTTCTTATTTTTTGTATAGTGTGTTCACCGGGCTTTTCAACCGTAACATGAGAAGCAACTGTACTCATTGAGTCTATGTTAGTTATTCCATCATTAGTATTTATGCCTTCCGTATCATCATAAATTGATTGGTTGTGCCTTTTCGTAAAATTTAGTGTAGAAAGTGTGGTTAACGATTTGAGTGTCGTATTTGTTATTATATAGTGATATTTGGCATTCATTGTTGTTTCTTGAAAAATAGGTGTTGTTGTTTCTGAAACATTTTTTGATTCTGGCGATTCTGAAGTGAAGTTTACAGTTTCTGTTTGGTTTAGTAAATTATGTAATTTTGACACATCAAAGAAAAGTTTGTGTTCAATTTCTTTCACATATTTTGGAAATCTATTATATTTCTTGGACGTAATCTTATTAAGCACTGCTTTACTCAAACCAGCTTTACCGTCCTCTGGTGATGGTTTGGTTGTTTTATTATTGGCTTCACTTTCACCAGTAATCCTTGTGATATCAGTTAACTTTATTGGAATTACCATTTCAGAAACATTTTGTACATTGTTTAATGTCTGATCTCCATCAAACATTGGAATTAGGGTCGACAAAGTTGTGACATAATCTGTGGTTTTAAATTTTGATTTTTTCTTATTATTATTTAATTTTTCTACATGTGTAGTTTTCTGTGTCGTACTGTGATCAGTAACAAAGTAGTTTTCAGGTATTTTATTAGGTTTTGTTCCTAAATCTGTCGATATAGTTGCATTATTTGTAAAACTTACCATATCAGGACGTAAATGATTATATATTGTTGTTTCTGTACTTTGCACCATAGATGCAGTTATTGCACTTCTATTGTCGCTGACTTTAGCTTTATGTTGTGCAGTAAAATATGTTCCGAAATAATTTTCAACATTATGAGTTATTCTTGAATCAGGTATTAAGGTTTTGTTAGTATTTAATGGTTGTGATGTAAATTCTGTAAATTTTTCATTAACATTAGGTGCGGGCTTACCGATACTATTAGTTCGTTTGCCTTTAGTTGTGTATTGCATAATATCAACGGTATACAATTCCGTGTTTACGTCATTATTTGTTGAAGAAGAGTCAATCGTAAAAGTATTGTTGACAAAACTTTCCATTTCAATTCTTGAAGTTGATGCTTCTTTAACTTCATCGTTTTTTTGAGAAATTGGCAAGGCGACACCGTGTGTTTCGTTTTTTTCGTTGTTGTTGCTGGTTCCTTGTTGCTGAAAGGTTGTTGTTATTCCAACTAAATTTTCCAATACATATTTTTCAGTGTTTGCAACTTTGTTATTTTCATAAAGGAATAGTAAACTTGTCGATACATGTTGAGATTTTTCTTTTATGCTTTTTATATCCAATGCGGTACTAATGTTGATTGGATTGCACGTGGTAGTGATCTCTTGCTGTCGTTCTTCTTTAAATACAAAATCCGTCCATGGTTTATCGGAGTCGGTCTTATCATTTTGATAAGTTTGCAAATAGCTGTTTGTGGTTTCTTTTGACACAAAATCATTGAGTAATACAATAGCCTGAGTAACATTGCCAGGTTTGCTATATTCTTTAGATTTTAGACCTGACACGTGCATGTCATTTTCTTTGTGATTTATTCGATTAGCGTAAGTACTTGGCTTTGTTGTAAATTCTATGGCTATGTTATCTTTAGGCGTCACTGTACTATAAACTCGATTGGTTGTAGTTTTGTTTTGCATGTTACCAACGGTATAAAATTCCATGTTCACGTCAATATTTGTTGCAGAAGAGTCAATAGTGAAAGTATTGTTGATATTATTTTCCATATCAAATATTGAAGTAGACGCTTCTTTAACATCATGGTGTTTTTGAAAAGTTGTCAAGGTGACACCTTGTGTTTCAATACTTTCTTTGTTTTTGCTGGTTTCGTATTTCTGGAAGGTCGTCGTAGTCTCAGCTTTATTTTCTAATACATATATTTCATTATTTGCAACTTTATTATTTTCAAGCAACAGTGAACTTGTCGATACATGTTGAGATTTTTCTTTTGTGCCTTTTATATCCAATGCGGTACTAATGTTGATTGGATTGCACGTGGTAGTGATCTCTTGCTGTCTTTCTTCTTTAAATACAAAATCCGTCCATGGTTTATCGGAGTCGGTCTTATCATTTTGATAAGTTTGCAAATAGCTGTTTGTGGTTTCTTTTGACACAAAATCATTGAGTAATACAATAGCCTGAGTAACTTTGCCAGGTTTGCTATATTCTTTAGATTTTAGACCTGACACGTGCATGTCATTTTCTTTGTGATTTATTCGATTAGCGTAAGTACTTGGCTTTGTTGTAAATTCTATGGCTATGTTATCTTTAGGCGTCACTGTACTATAAACTCGATTGGTTGTAGTTTTGTTTTGCATGTTACCAACGGTATAAAATTCCATGTTCACGTTAATATTTGTTGCAGAAGAGTCAATAGTGAAAGTATTGTTGATATTATTTTCCATATCAAATATTGAAGTAGACGCTTCTTTAACATCATGGTGTTTTTGAAAAGTTGTCAAGGTGACACCTTGTGTTTCAATACTTTCTTTGTTTTTGCTGGTTTCGTATTGCTGGAAGGTCGTCGTAGTCTCAGCTTTATTTTCTAATACATATATTTCATTATTTGCAACTTTATTATTTTCAAGCAACAGTGAACTTGTCGATACATGTTGAGATTTTTCTTTTGTGCCTTTTATATCCAATGCGGTACTAATGTTGATTGGATTGCACGTGGTAGTGATCTCTTGCTGTCTTTCTTCTTTAAATACAAAATCCGTCCATGGTTTATCGGAGTCGGTCTTATCATTTTGATAAGTTTGCAAATAGCTGTTTGTGGTTTCTTTTGACACAAAATCATTGAGTAATACAATAGCCTGAGTAACTTTGCCAGGTTTGCTATATTCTTTAGATTTTAGACCTGACACGTGCATGTCATTTTCTTTGTGATTTATTCGATTAGCGTAAGTACTTGGCTTTATTGTAAATTCTTGGGCTATGTTATCATTAGGCGTCACTGTACTATAAACTCGATTGGTTATAGTTTTGTTTTGCATGTTACCAACGGTATAAAATTCCGTGTTCACATCAATATTAGTTGATGAAGGGTCAATCGTGAAAGTATTGTTGATATCATTTTCCATATCAAATATTGAAGTAGACGCTTCTTTAATATCATGGTGTTCTTGAAAAATTGTCAAGGTGACACCTTGTGTTTCATTACTTTCTTTGTTTTTGCTGGTTTCGTATTGCTGGAAGGTCGTCGTAGTTTCAGCTTTATTTTTTGATACATATTTTTCAGTATTTGCAACTTTATTATTTTCAAGCAACAGTGAACTTGTCAATTCATGTTGAGATTTTTCTTTTTGACCTTTTACATCCAATGCGGTAGTAATGTTGATCGGATTGCAAGTGGTGGTGATCGCTTGCTGTCGTTCTTCTTTTAATAAAAAATTCGGCCATGGTTTATCAGAATCAGTTTTATCATTTTGATCAGTTTGCGAATAGCTGTTCGTAGTTTGTTTCGATACAAAATCATTGAGTAATACAATGGCCCGAGTAACTTCGCCAAGATTGCTAGATTCCTTAGATTTTGTCACTAACACGTTCGTATCATTTTCTTTGTGATTTATGTGATTAACGCTAATACTTGTCTCAGTTGTAGATTCTATGACTATGTGTTCTTCTTTCTGTTCATCTTGAACTGTTGTTGCAGATATGTTATTATGCGTAGTATCATTTAATTTAATTTCGTATTGCTTTACTAGGCTTTTAATATTTGTGATGGTATTTATGTAAATGTCGTCAGGTAGGTTTGGCTGCTTTATAAAATCATTGATTAAATCTTTTTTACACTCTGGAATTACAGTACCATTTTCACAACAACGATGAATTAAATCAGTGTGGTTTTGCCCTATATTTACTTCTATATATATCTTTATAGTATCACGTTTGCGAATAAATTTATACACCTTTATAAGATTCTTTCGTTCACTTTCAGTTAAAAAATTGTATAGAGATTGTAAATTACAATCTGAAAACTTTTGTGATTTGATAGATTCATCCTTTTCTTTACGATTTTGATCATGCTTAGTGTCTATTATATCCACATCTATCGGAGATTTTGAATAAAGTGTGGTATTTAAATCTTTTTCATCGATGTTGTGTTTTCTTGAAGATATTTCTTGGTCATTCGGATGTAAAGTCAATATGACTATAAGGCAGTGTTGTATTGTACTTTTTGTTTGTGGCGTTCCTTTCCCAAATAGATCGTACCTTCTTAATCTATATTCATGGAGATCCTTTGTTTGTATGAGTGCTTTAAATAATACTTGTTCCAGTCTTGACGGTGTTGAGCGCTGCACAGCAAAAGACTTGTCAATGTCGTCTCTTTTACTGAGCGTTTCATTGTTTTCATTTTTTCCACAGTTAGTGTCATTCAAAAATGCAGATTCTTCGTCGATGATAAATTTATGAGTACGATTGGTCAATTCTTGTCTTAAATTAATGCATGTGTTATTATATATATTTCTATAGAGGTCGAATACTATACCCTCGTTGTCGCTACGCTCGGCGGGCTCTAAAGAATGGTTGCCAATATTAAAGTAATCCTCCTTTACTTTCAAAGATTCTCGCATGCACATACAAAGACTTCGCAACAGTTTGAGCGTTACTTGGAGTAAATGTTCGTCACTAGTCGCAGCGTCCACCAGTTGAAGGATCTTCATCAACAGCGGACTGTCACTGGTTGCTAATGAGTTCTTGAGTTGTATCAATCCATAAGTTTGAAGCACTTGAGTTATGAGGCACAGAAGAATTATTATGGTTATAGTTTTCATTTTAAGTAGGTAGTTGTAAAGGCGTCATGTTGGAAGGGCTGAGCGCGGCCGAGTAGTTAGAACAATAGCCCTGACGTAACTATGTTTTGGGTTGCGAAGGAAAACTTTAACGGTTCCGATAAGCGCTTGGTGCGTGTTGAATTTTATTTTCTGAACAGACATGTAGAGGACATGTCTTTGAAATGATGAAGATCTTTAAGGTTTTAATAGAGGAATTTAAAGAAAACATGAATGTTGTCCCTGCAGAGTAATTGTATTGCACTTTTTTCATTACAACACAAGATGTCGTGATTAATGTGGTTATGTAAGTCCTTTGTTATTTAGAACACAATGCAATGTTATTGACAAATAGGTAGCCTAGGTAAGAAACAAAAGACGTTTTCAGCATTAATTTGACTTTTTGATTTAAGTTTGAACTAAATGCCTCTTTTTGTGGTATGTTTTGATGTATTGTGGAAGAACTCAATGCAGATTAGATATTGCTTTGTGAAAGAGTTCACGCGGATGCCGATAAACGCAAGCCAAAATAATCATGAGTTATCACATAAATAAAAACAAATGTGACAGGAAACACTCAGCAGTGTATGATTCATGTCTCAGATATTATTATCCAATGCGAATAAACAAAATTTACCTACTCATTTATTATAATTTGATAATAGTGCTACAAGGTTCTTTTGCGGAACTAACGATACCATCATTCTTGGTTTTTCAATTTGTAAAAATGTCTATCAACAGCGCTCTGCTCTTTACGTCATTAGAACCAGAAGATCCTTGTAGCAGTTTATCTTACCCAGTTGTCCATCTCCTTCTGCCTATCCGTGAGCGTCTCCTGCAGGCGCGGGCCCAGCTCCTCCATGAACCCCCGCACCAGACCCCGCGAGTGCTCCAGCGCTTGCTGGCTCACCACCACGGAGGCGAACTCGAGGTACGACTCCATCGTCGTCTCCAGCTCCGGAACTGGCAGCTTCGCTAGTTGGACATTCTGGAACGACATTATTCATCATTAAGGCTAGGTTTTCCGGGCCTGTGGGCTTTCGAAACGATACCTCCGCCTCCCCCATATGCAGTGCGACGTATTTATTTATTATGAACTGTCAACAATTTAGCGGCAAATACATGCCACAGTATAACATATTGCAGTTGATCAATTGAATTAGTTTTGTTTAGGTTCGATATTTTTTTCTTGTTTTTAGGTACTTTATTTTTATGGTAGAAATAAAATTATTACTTAAAAATGCCCTATTTATTTATTTATTTCTCTCAAAAGGTACAAGTTTGGTACATGGTATCTAGCCGCCCTGTGTAGAGTAAGTGTCCTGCTATATGGTACCGATTGTGTGTTTTCATATTATCAGATAAATATCTACACCAACCCGATACGGATATGTCGACAGCTATACCCATGGGCGTAGCTAGGGATTTTGTCTAATAAATAATCCCACAAAATCATAGTTCATGAAAAGTAGGCTGCCAAGACTTAAATAGGCTTGCACTGTTAAAAAGTTATCAGATCAAATGTAGATCAAAGCCCCCAACTCTACAAACCTTACATCTTGGTCAGAATGTACGGTTTGGCCGTTCCGCGGCACAGAGACTCCTATGGGCTTCATCATCATCATCATTATTTCAGCCGAAAGACTTTCACTGCTAGTCATAGGCCTAACCCAAGCTCCGCCACTTCGACCGGTTCTGGGGTTCCCGTATCCAGTGGATTACTGCGGCCTTCACAAAGTCATCGGTTCACCTTGTGGGAGTCATTCCAACTCTACGTCTTTCGGTACGCGGTCGCCGCTCCCAGAACCCTTCGGCCCCATCAGCCATCTGTTCTGCGAGCTATGTGCCCTGCCCACTAGCTGCCACTTAAATTCGGCAATTCTTCGGGCTACGTCGGTAACATTGGTTCTCCTGCGGATCACTTCATTTCTGATTCAATTACAATCCGCAAACACTCAAACACACCATTAAATATTACTAACCCTTCCAAAGCAAGAAGAAGACCAGTACCAAGTGTCCTACGAAAAGCACGAACACGACTTTCGCTAAACGACACTACCCATTTCTAAGCGCCCTCACTTATAATAAATTGAACCAGATTTTGAATATACATTCCCATAACACATTTCATTGTAAATCTAAAATTAAAGATTATCTTTTAACTCTTGACTACAGTAAAACAGAAGACCTATTGAAATCGCAATATACATGACCAATCACACACACTCACACACAATCACTCATACTCACACACACACACGCACGCACTTACCACAACTTTTCACTCTAGAATTAAAAACATAATTGTACCCTTTAAAAATAAGTACTAATACTTACTTTCAATTTTGTATAATGAACGGATGGATGACCCCTGTAACACAGGTTCCACCTAGCATGGGGTCATTTACCAAATTTCTGTGCACTTGTAAGTCCTAAGCTGTAAATGCTGCGAATAAATACTTTGTAATTTACTTTTGGAAATAAATTATTTTATTATTATATTATTATCAATTACGTAGGGAAACTCCCAGCATAACCCTCTCCATTGCTCTTTAGGTGACTTTTGGACTTCTAATAAAGCCTATTGTGAGCGACCACGTTTTAGTGCCATATGTCATCACTGGTAACATGCACTGGTCAAAATCGTCCCAAATACCGCGGTATCTACAGGCGAAAGGTCTATTGGCACTGCGGCATTTGGGATGAGAAGATATTGCGTAGCTTTCCGAACGCTGCCCAGCTGAGTTGGATTTAACCATTGACTTCTTTCTCGAAGTTGGACCTACATAACTGGACAGTTTGTCCTAGGTAAACCTACTCGTCCATAACTTCGAGTGTAGTTTCTCAGATTTTTATGAGAGTGGACACTAGTGACGGGCCGAGTACGGCCAATTTATTTTGAATCGGCGTACTCGAATCAAAATAAATTGGCCGTACTCGGCCCGTCACTAGTGTCCACTCTCATAAAAATCTGAGACACTACACTCGAAGTTATGGACGAGTAGGTTTACCTAGGACAAACTGTCCAGTTATGTAGGTCCAACTTCGAGAAAGAAGTCGTTAAAATCGTCCACAGGGCTCCCTAGGCACTCGAAATGATTCTGGAGTTAGAGTTGAAAGCTCTCGGCGTTTTGCACTTGGATCACTGCTGGGCGAAGCGTAGACTTCATCAGTCGAGATCTTTCCATTTTGATATTTAAGTTCAAAGTGCGTCTTACCATGCGGTGATCACTTCCAGTTTTCACCGCGTTGATCACAGAGACATCATTGAATACTTGCTTCGTCGTCGACATAATGAAGCCAATCTCATTTTTTGTTGCACCATTAGGGCTCTGTCAGGTCCACGTCCTATGCTCACGTTTTCTTAAGAAGGAGATCATCATAAAGAGGCCTCTCTTCTCTCGATCTTCACGACGTTGCTCATAAGGGAAATATGAACGATTAACCCGACACCACCTTGGGACTGCTGGTCGCCCTCCCATCCCTGGGACTCAGGGACTGCTGGTCCCACACCGATATGGGCATAAGGTAAGAAATTAAGTCAGTGATCTTTATCATGCAATAGTTCAATGGAACGGCCCAGCCATATTATACATTTTGATCAAGATGTGAGTTGGGCTTGGCTCTACATTTTTTTTGGGTGGGAAATCATCAAATAAATCAAAATAAAAGTAATTTATTCAAATTAGGCTGAGAATCAGCACTTTTCGAAGAACATACGGATGCCTTTCATGCCATTATGCGAAAGAAAGCAGCATCCTTACTACAAAATCTACGTAACAGACGGAATGGCATCCTGAAAATTATTGTTGCGAGACCAGACTGCCTCATCCACTGCCTCACACACTGAGGCACCTGGTGGAGGTGGCTTAAGGTTTAATACGGTAAAGAAACTCAGAGTTGTCTACTAACATTACTAACATAGCAGAAAAGCATAAATTGTTATTAACTAATTTCTAACAATCTACGGACTGTAACGTCAGATTTTTTTGTCTTGGCAACCTTTTAAATGGTATGTTTATGGTGGGATTTCATTTATTTTTAGCGGTAATATTGTAGGTACTGGCATTATATAGACTACTGATCATACCTGAAAGTCCTCGTCGTCGGACCCATACACCTGAGTGCTGAGCCAACGCTTCGGCAGTGACAGCAGAGACTCGCCCCATGCTGCAACAAAGAATAACAGATTTTATCACACCAGCTAGCCTAATTATGGAAAATAACTTTTGCATGAGAGAGGGGCTCGTGGATGAGTAATAGCAGGTTAAGCTACGCTTGCCGCGTTTGGTCTGTAGATGGGTGACCAACTTTACATACCAAGACCCCTCCGTGGCTCGGAAACGACGTTAAGCCGTTGGTCCCGCCTGTCATTCCTGGATCTTTGAAAGTCGTTACGGGTCGAAAGAAGCCCGAAAGTCAGACAACCGGTCTTACCAAGGGGTATCGTATTACCCAGTCACTTGGTTGTGGAGGTCAGATAGGCAGTTGCTCCATGTAAAATACTGGTATTCAACTGCATTTGGTTAGACTGGAAGCTGACCCCAACATAGTTGGGTAAAGACTATCTATGCAGATGATGATGAACTTTTGCATGAGACGGCGGAAATGGCGGTTGCATTTCCTTTAAAGTTTCCTATGAAGTCCCACTAAGTTTTCAACTTACATTCCTATAATTAGTTATAAAAATGTAAAATCAGGTTCCAAGTTTCAACGTAGGAAAAAGTGTTTGCCATCCTTCGCCCGTAATTGGAGTCTTCTTATTATAACAAGGCCACGCTTATCTGGTTTCCACGAGTTTCCGAGTAAGCGATAACTAAGTAGGTAGTTAAAGACAAAAAGTGTAACCGTTATCAGCCGGATGTGATGACTGCGCTCAGCTCTTATCAAGATTGAAAGAATCTTCGTGAAAAGTAGTTCGTATATTTCTTTTTTATGCGTCGCCACAACTATAGAGTAACCGTTAAGTTTCTTGCCGTCTCTTCTCCATAGGAAACAACCAGTTGGAAACGTGCACCTAGCTTCTGACGTTTCATAAGTGCCCATGTAGGTTTATGAGAAATAAAATATATTGATTTGATATGATTTTAATGGTTTAACAGCATCTTACAATATTGTGTTATCCCCTTAAGCATTACTAATGCGATTGTTGACTCCTCAACATCTGTACATACAATACTAGGGGAAGGTAATTGGATTAAGGGGGTGCAGACTATCCTCCAAAGTTATGTGTAATATTCAAAATTACTCTCCAAGTTTATTAAAAATAACGTTGTTCATGCATTTTGATGTGAAAACTTTACACTAAAGTTAAGTGGTTTATTTTTACAGAATCTTGTAAATATGAGACGAAAGTTTTTGGGAAAAAGCAGGGAAAAGCACCAGACGTGATGTATATTTAGGTTATTCTGTAGCTGTAGGCTGAAGTTTGTTGAATCGTGACCTGACTGATCTAACGATAGACGTGCCCAGGGTGCTGATAAGAAGGTTTCGACTTTTCTTAATGCGAAATGTTGTTCCAAAAGTGGGAACCTACTTACATGGTGTGAAATGGGAATTAAAAAATTACTGGCTATATGACCCACTGTACAGGATGGCAGAGACATTGACTCGCGAAATGTAACCATGGATTTGAATCCATGGTTACGTTTCGCGCGTAGATGTCCCTGCATGCTACCCTGTATATGCCTCCCGGCCCCTCCAGGGAATACAGACGTGAAGTTGTTTTATCCACCTTTCTTCTTCCTTCTATGGTCCTATTGTTTAGGCCCGGGTCATAGGCACACTCCTCAAACTATTATATCTATCTATATCTTATAGCCAAATAAATAGACACAGTAGCACTTCGCTCGTAAGTGTCCATTCGCCGTGCACGCCTTCTGCCACCCTCACGGGGGGCAGTTTGGTCATATTAAGAGTTAGTGGCAATATCCTCTGAGGGACGCAGCTGTAAGACTTAACGGTCGAAGTAGCTACGTGATCGGTGCTACAGAGGACAGGAGGGTAGTTTAGATGTCCCTCTCAAGGTCTGTGAGTAACGAGTTAAGTGATTTGTGGAGTTTCGTTGGTTTTGCTGTGTACTGAGGCATTTTTTTAAGTTTATAGGGTAATAGGCTTGGCCCCTATTACAAAGGATTTAATTTAAATATATTATATTTATTCAGACAGCCATTGATACATGACATTTCGATTTACATTTATATTGTTAGTATGAACTTAAAAACTATGTTAGTACCTAATAACTAAGAGGGCCTGAACTGATGAAATATGGGTGGCACTGCCTACATGTTTCGACTGAGATATTTAATTTTTAACTCACGACGGAAACAGAGGGTTTTATAAGTTTAAAGTGTGTATCTGCGTGTCTGCTGCACCATCGTATCCCCCAAATGGCTGAACCGATTATTGTATTTTTTTTATTTTATTTACTCAAAGGAGTACGTTTGTAAGGATCTTAGCTGGTGGCGTTCTGTAGTTTCTCGGGGGTAGCCCCTTGAGGAGAAGGCGTCAGTTCATGTATGTGTATGTATGTTTGTTATTATGACGTAGGATACATATCCTACGTCATAATGACAAACATACATACCTACATACATATGTAGGTATGTGTCATAAGTAATGGTGTAGGATATTATATATAACTTATACCTTTTGGCGAGAATGAATTAATTATTCTTTGACACAAACACAACATTATTAATAGGTTTCTGTACAATTTTATTAAAGAGACCAAAAAACAAAGATTTATCACCAACCACAAATTAATTAGCAGCATCAATTCATCACCGGTGATTAAGTCGACCATCGCTTTGTCACCGGGGAGGCGAAGCACTCTATTTATTAGGACCGAACCTTTTCATTTGGTGGTCACTCTTAGCGACTCAACTTGTACCTTTTACACATATGTAAAGAGTGAGGCCAAAAATTCTGTGGGTATAAAAAGGCCACTTTAGCAGAATCATAATAAGGTAATAATTAATGAATTATATTTAAAATCGTAAAATGGTCACAAACTGACAATTAATAATGTTATCTGCGTACACAACCCGAAATTCAACTGTTTGACAGTTTTGTAAGGAGATTCGTAAAACGGTCCATATAAATTATGAATTGCTTTATTGAAGTTAAATGTCAAATAGCAGAATCTTATTCAACTCAGGAAATGAATCGATTTTAGAGAGATTGCGTAATGTGGCGTTTTTAGGTCTGACGTATGAATGCTAAACTTTGATAATTTTTCAAACGTTTCTAAAATCATTTATCTTCTGTGCTGATTTCCTTGTTTACCTTTGGCAATAACCAAAACGTTTTTTTTAATAAATACAGGCACTGATATCAGCACCACCTGAAAATTTTTATCTATTACTAAAAACCCGACTACTAAAAAGTCACATAGCCTACAACGACCAAGATGCTTCCGACGATACCTCATTTGTCAAATTACCTATGATAAGTAGTTTAGAAGTTATGAGGGAACAAATGAACATACGCATATACATACCGGTCAAAATCATAACCCTCTTTTTGCTTCGCTGTAGTCGGGTGAAAAGAAAAACCCACTATTGTTCTTCTCATTAAATCAGAGTCGAATAAATCACTGAAACGAATGTTCTCTTTTTAAAATTCATCTCCATGTTATCTGCCGATTAAGTTGACTAAGATTAAATAAAACCCTGTGATAAATCCCCCAGGCGATCGCCTGAGAGTCAGTGGCTTCAATAAATTATCCTGTCCGTCGCGATGTGACGTCACAGAAGACAAATCGCTTCGTCAGGGCACTGGAGCGGTAAATTAGACAGACATGCCAATATAGCAGGTTCTAGAGGTAATAGGAAAACAAGGACTAAGAGACACTAGGAGGCGATGAAAGGAGGGTAATTTAATAGCAGCCATTTATTAACTGAGCCTAAAACCACATTTACACGGTGAAAGTTTCTGGAACGATCAAGAGCAATAATCGCATGTCATAAAGTACGTTCAATTATTGCCATTCAAGAATTTCATGCAAGTGTTTACACGCAAAATGGCAAACAATAATTTAATGCAAGTTTTGTCATTTGCATGCGACTTCTATGTACACCATGGGAATTACTGCATGCAAGTTTTGTCACGGCTAAATACCTACGGAGTTGCATTTCTTTATATGTAAAATTGAGTATTTACTCGTATTAGCGCTGCGAAAAATTTCGTTAAATTTCATTGAACGCCTTCTCAAGATTTATTCAACTTGTTTCGTTTGCTCATATTTGAATGATTGAACTTTTTCACGTCAGAGTTAGAGACACGAGAGAGAGAGCATCTATACCAGTCTTGAACGGCGTCTAACTTGCCCGTATCATGCCACATTTAAGAGTAGAATAACAGTGAAGTTCCGGTTATTCTCCACGGAAAACAACCAATTGGAACCGGGAACCTAGCTTCTGATGTTTCATAAGTGCAGATGTAGGTTTATGTACAATAATTTCAATTTGAGGTTCTGTTCTTTTGCTTAATTTGAATTAATGGTTTTGTATTTTTATTTTGGTTGTGGTTTAATCAAACCTTTTAGCGATTCTTGTCTCTATGACAAGGAATTCTATTGGTAAACGCAGTGCTATTTTGTTTACAGTAAACACTCGTTTATTTTACGCTTCCTTGAACAAGCTTTTTTACATTTCCTAAAAGTTGTTAATGAAACTTACCATAAGTGTTACCTATTTTCCTTACCTTATTAATGACTTGACCTATGGGGCCTTATTACATAGGTCAGGCCATCAATAAGGTTCGGGTACATTTGGTAGGCGGTAAATTGGCTGCCACCGTCATTTGTGTACCGGCTCGGGTCGACCATGAGATGTAACGACTTATGGTGGGCAGAATACAAAAAAAAAGATATCTACTAGTTTATGTATTTGATTAGCTGTAAATACAAACAGTAACACAAACATCTTTGTAAAAAGGTAGTAAGGAATAAAGAACAGATTATCATATTGCTCACGTTGTGCTCACGACGTAATCTACATCTTAAATACTACAAAATAATTGAGATACTTGAGTCATCATCTGCCCAGTCTTTTCCAAACTATGTTGGGGTCAGCTTCCAGTCTAACTGGATGCAGCTGAATACCTGTATTATACATGGAGCGACTGCCTATCTGACCTCCACAATGCAGGTACTGGGTAATACGATAACCTAGGTAAGACTGGTTATCAGACGGTCTTCTTACGACCCGTAACGACTGAAAAAGTTCCACAAATTACAGCCGGGATCAACGGCTTAACGTGCTTTCCGAGGCACGGAGGGGTCTTGGTATGTAAAGATGGTCACCCATCCACGGACCAATCGCGGCATGCGTAGCCTAACCTGATCGATCGACCCGTGTGGCTAATATTACTTAGCCACTTATTAAAAAACTTGAGTGAAACCAAAAAAGTAAAAACTAACGAAATGCCTTAAGTTTTTAACTGACTTTAAAAAGGACGAAGTTCTCAATGTGTCTGTATTTGTTTTTGTATGTATGTTCCGCGATATCTCCGACAATTGTGGATCGATTCCTAAAACCTCCTTTTTAATGAAACATTACATTTCTTGTTAAACGTAGGTATACCTCAGAATCAGTATTATGCGACGTTACATTCACTTTGGTGTACAGTCTACAATAAACTGCGTTACTATGTCTACTCACTGTATTTAATCAAGGTACTGACAGCAACAAAGCTAGAAACATGAAACTCATCAACCCAACAAATAGCTCTCCAAATGAGTACATTCAGCTACACGTACCTACCTACCCCTTCGTACATTGTATACAGTATCTACTACATCTGCTACATATTCAGCACTCGGACAGCGGCTATCGATCGCCACCAAGCAGAGGTCAGCGCATATTCTGTTTATCTATGTATTTACAAACGGACGAAAATGGCAACATTCGAGAACATTTTGTGTGAGTTGGCAGTTATAAATGTTTGTTAAAATGTTGAAGTAGATAAGTACACGGTGTAAGGAACATTGACGCCAAAACTGTTACGATGAATTTAGTACTGATTCAAGACCTGTCGAAATTTTTCCTCGGTTTAAAAAAAGCTCTAGAAATGAGGCTCTAGTAAAGGGTGCCTGGTAAGGCCTTTGCTCAGCAGTGGGACAGCGTACGCTAATAAACAAAAATCTGCTTTTCCAAGAAAAATGCTGTTTCATACAAAACGGGAATACCTACTATTCATCGTAGGTATTGCAGTTTAGTTTCAAACAGCATTTGTTTTTATTCATTCATTTCATTTATTTATTTCATAAACAAAAATACATTTGAGTCGAAATATAGGAATACACTATGAACTTAATATTACTATCATGATTACACTCTACCAAAAAAAAAAAAAATACAGCGAGAATACATAAATATAAAATTTTCTTAATTATTACATGTCTAAATATTTTATATGAAATTATTGCAATACATTCTAAAATTAATCATTTACCAATAATTACTTTTTATCCTTACAAAATTACACTTCTAAATCAATAATGTCTTATGTTTATTTCTAAATACATTCAAATTCGGAATATTCTTAAATTATGGTGGTAATTTGTTAAATATATTAATAGACTGCACACTTGATGAGTATTTTACAACAATACGCTTTACTTGGAGGATAGAAGGCAGATCTTTTGTCCGAGTTTTTACTCTATATTCTCTCTCAGTGTGGGTCGACGGTCGGTGTATTATCCGACAAAATCTTCCTATTACGTCAGTAACTGATATTACCTATAGATAACAATACAAATAACTGAACATCATGCCTGTTTTCCCCCAGAGTTAGACAGAGGTGACCTATAAGACTTGTCTGAAACAAAATAGTTAGACCACGTTCGCATACATGTAAAAATATAGCGGCGGGATTTAATCGCGCACTGGATTTTCAACTCTCGGTGTTAAACCGAGCATTGAGAATCCAACAGAGTGCATCCTAGCGCGTCGAAAAAACATACTGATCGATTTTCAACTTTCGGCAGTAAGCGTTGCGTTGAGGATCCTATGCGCCAAAAAGTCGAAAAATTTACGTCCTTGCGAACTAACAGAGTAGGTTACAAAAATAATAATTTTAAAAACTAAAAAACTCGCTTTAAAAACCAAACTAAAAAAGTTATTTTCTGCTTTTTTAGTTTGGTATTTAAAGCGAGTTTTTTAGTTTTGTATACTATTATTTATTTTCAATTTTTTAGTTCTGCTAACTACAAAAGCGTGATTTTTCAGTTTATTTTTCAATTATTTTTCGTTGAAATTATTCAATTGTCATCGGTCCTTGATAAGTCTACAAAGTTTAAATGAAATCTGACCGTTTGAAGCGGGTCAAAATCAATTCCAAAGGAGTCGGTTACAAACAAAGAAACAAAAAAACATACAGGTGAAGCTAATAAAAGCGTGTTAGAAATAAAAAGTACATAGATTGTGAGCGCAGCCCGCTAGCGATCAGAGCTAACATGCTGATACACAGGTTAGCTCGTTTTAAGTAGTATTGGGGTAAAGATTACGCTCATTAAAGCGTATTGCCGATCGTTCTACATGAGCGGCCTGTGAGTAAAGCATACTGATAGGTCGCTAGACGCCCTGCGTATTCAATATAATAACTGCTTCTGGATGCTGTTGGGACTGCCGCGCTATTGTAGTGCGTCCGGTATGTTCGCTTTTGCGCATACCGATGATTTTTACGCCACTGTGGAGGTGCTGGTCAGAAGACCCCACAGCTAACCTTTCAATTTTCTGTTTGTTTCTGTTTTCAGTGTTTAACAATTTAAGAACTAACAATTGGGCCTAGTTGTCATTAATAAACAAATATTTAATTTAGAAATCTTATTCAAATGTCCCTTTGTTCTATAATCTGAGCAAATGTCCTTTTGCGAACGTTAACAGCTTAGGTATAGGTAGGTCTTTCTGTTTATTGCTTTATTTTCTAAATCAAAACAAAGGTAGAGCTTGTCTTAATAATGTTGATGATAATAATATGAACTCTGCATACAACAACATACCCCCTCGTGTCAGCGGGTGTGTTTCACAAACATGCCCCTGGCCCAGGTGTTGGTTCACATGGGGCTACGATTAATATTAATTATGTTTGTGAACTGGTATAGAAATAAGTATTTAATATTTGAATTTTACAATATTGCATGTCTCTTATCTATGGCAAAAATATGTATTCATGCCTGTTCTGTTAAAAACATTCACCAAATCCTTTTTTCCATTTTTTAGCTTTGTTTCGACCTTCGGATATTATATACCTAGTTGTTTACCATTGTAACCTAGGTATCTAGATCATTCACATCTACATCTATGTGGAATAGGATACTATTTGTTCTACATACTACTAGAATTTTATGACTCCTTTCTAACTTGTCTTAATCTGAGCGACAGCTCAAATTATTGGCATTATTAGCTTTTCCCTGCGGTATGGCCCGCGTGGAGGTCGAAAATTATCCCATGGGAAAGTACTACCGGGTTAAAAAGTATTCTGTGTTAATCCAGGATATAAACGATCTGTGTGCCAAATTTCATCCAAATCCGTTCGGCTGTTTTTTCTAGGATTGAGTAACAAGCATCTAAACATACAAACATTCACATTTATAATATTAGTAGGCAGAAGGATTATGTAATTTCAAAATCTGTGCCTGAAATGCAATTTATCTATCAATACATCAGTGATTTTCACTGAATTACTAAGTAACTTACAACAAACACACACACTTTACAATATTTTTATACACTCAAACTATAACAGATCTCCCTTTAGTAAGTATAATTGATATCCTCCCTCTCCCCCTGTAGCAGCCAGGTGTACCTTCACACGGAGCTCGTCTTATAGCTCCACCGTGTGTAAGAGAAAGTTGGTAAAAATCAATAGTGACCCGAATTCGTTCGTGTTGGGGTCGGTAAGGTACCTACTGTAGTTTGTGTATGTTGCTGCGAAGTAAAAAGGTGATTGTGTTTGTTAGTATGTAAGAAAGGGTAATGTAGAAGCTAAATGGAAAGGTTGACAATGCGTTTTAGTAACAAGCCCAAACTTTTTATGATACTTTAAAATAATTTTTTGATCATTATCTGTAAATATCATCTTGTTTACAATGGAGCTTCTGATTACCCATAGCTAGAATGCTTTCTGATAAACAATAAATCGCCGCACGCACTTAAGATTTTTTGACGTATTGTCGATCGCAGTCCAATGAAACCGTGCTAAATTCCTTATGTAAACTTAAAATCGTTATAAAATCCGTTTAGTCGGTAATTTCTTGCCAGCGACTTCCAAAACTAAAGTGATTTTGCACTTTCTAGTGTTTTTTTTTTAATGGAAGTAGGCTATTTTTGTGTTTGGATCAAGTATTCTTAACTGATTGACACATAAACTCTGTGTTAATCAAAATTTTGTGCATAATTTTTGATATGTGGGTCATCTTCATAGTTCTCGAGGGCGCTGGTGTCGAAAATCAGGAAATCCAAAATAGTGGCCATAACTAGAGTTGCTTTTCACACAGACAACTTTATGTAGGAGCTCTCTCAAGGGCCAAGCAACCTCTCTAACATCGCTTACAGAGAAGCATTTATTGAGTACGGCAGGTTCATATTTAATGAGCCCCGACCAGGCGCCTTGATTTTCGACAAAAACCAAAGTGACAGTTCGTCGCATTGACATTATGAACCCTGATGAAGACGCAATGACTGCATTTGAAAGGGTTGTGATAGAGAACCCCAGGAAGCGCTTCCCACTAGGTCAGATCGGAAGAATCTTCCTTTTCAATGGAGAAGTGATACCTACACCTTCTCTAAGCGACACATTATTGCTTTCTGACATCCACGCGAACGCAGTCGCGGGCACAGCTATGTAGCTACAAATAAAAAATCAATAAATAGGTACCAAACTCAAACTCTTGCTTAGAATAAAATAATAATAATGGCCCTCACTTCAGATTTATCGAAACCTCTTGATTATAGAATGTCGTGCTTCGTGAATTTAGTCAATAAGTAGGCACCTGCAGTACCTACCTACTCGTCATTATTTCAACCACCATCATTTAGATAGTATCGGAGAACGCGCCGTGTTTGTAATGTTTGCTGTAATTCTTCTATTTTGGTGACACAAGTGGGTGGTGTGACCATGAGATGGCATCGGTAGCAGGTATTGTGCGTGGGAGCATATCTACGCTCACAGGGCAAGGGTATCTACCCTGACCCTGTGTGGCAGAGTCATTAAAAATATTGATATTTAGGTACTTTCAACAGCATTTAGGTCTAAGAGCAGTCGTGGTCCAATGGTAACGGCAGCAACTAATGAGTTGTAGGTCGTCGGCTTAAACCCAAGCTGGCACTTTCATCATCATCATCACTGCTGGACATAGACCTTCCTCAAGCCTCACCACTTCGACCGATTCTGTGCTTACCGCAACCAGAGGACTCCTGCGGCCTTCACAAGATGATCAGTCCACCTTTTGGGAGGCCTTCCAACGCTACTTTGTCCAGTACGCGGTCGCCACTCCAGAATCCACCACGCTGGACAGTCCCTCTCACAGAGAGGAGGCCTGTGTTTCAGCAGCGGAAACGTTATAAGCTGTTTATGCTAAACACCATTAATTTGTGGTTACCATCCTGTACAGAAAACGCACTCAATTGAGAATTATCAACCGTCTTATAAATATACTTAATTGCCATAGTAATATCATAATAGTTGCTGAAATCGATAGATCATATGACAGATACTTAGTACCGGTAAAACGGGGCTATTCAGGACACATTTTGACATATTTAAGCAAATATCTTGTTTATTTCGCATAAAATGTTATGGTAAAAAAATAATATGGGTCTCGGAGAACCCCTTGCTTCTGCGGATATACGTTTGAAGTAGCTAATTACAACAGGAACAAAAGAAAAAATAGGCTGTCCAAATAATGCTTATTTGGGGCTATTTGGAACAGCAATGAAAAATGGATAATTAATGCATATATTGAGCCAAAATAGCCACTTTAAATAAGTCTATCGATATTTGGGACTAAAGATAAGAAAAACCACATATTTTTTTTAGTTTTTTGGGCTTTGGTAGAATTTTACGAAGAAAAAAAAATGTTTCTAACCTTCCATTAATGGTAAGAATAATGAATGAGATTTCGTGATTTTTAATAGTTCACTTAAGAGGGCAGGAAAGCTATTTTTAGCAAGCTTTTAGCATTTTTTGCCTTCATCTTTTTCCAATTAGGTAAAATAATTCGTTAATAATGATACAAAGGAGCGAAAAAGGCAACATCAACAGGCTGCAGAATGTGTGTGGCCTTTGGTGGTAAGCAAACATACGTAATGTTGTATTTTCCACAATCTTCCAATACTTTAGACGAGAAATGCGACGATAGATTATATGTCCTATAAGCACAATCTTTTTCCCTCTTTCGTTTTTGCATATGGAATGATGATCCCATGATGACCAATTTTCAAAACAAAGCGAATCAAACCAACCGCTTGTGGATTTATTGGGATTTACCAAAAAACCCCGCATCGTTGTTCCAAAAAGCACCAAAACAACCATAAATCAAAAACTATAACAGAACATAACAGAATTTATAATTAGCAAGAGAAACATCATGATAATATACCTATATATTAGAAATTAAAAAAAAAACAGCACTCTTACCAGTCAGAACTTTCCGCTGCGGGAGAAATTTGAACACCTAAGCTTTTATGTAAAAAACAGTATGTCTCTTTCACCAAAATTTTAAACTAAACTGTGAAATATACTGATACTGACAGGTAACAGTGTGACGTAAACTATCAATCTGTTGCTAGAGTTTATAAAATAAATCCTATTGTACACCAAACGAAAGTTAACGATAATTTAGTTCGAAAATCTGGGTCGTCTCAAATAGCCCCCAAAAATCCAAATAGCCCCGTTTTACGGTACCTACTTAATTGACATTGATGTCGACGGAAAACTCAATAACCGAAAACGCGTTCTAAAAAATAGTTGTAAAGGCCAGTGTGGTATACAGATCTTTTCTGTTTTTTATTGAATAAAAAAAAACACTATTGAACCTTTAAAAGTCATGAGCTTATAAACTAGGTATAAGGGGGATTTTGTTACAGCATTGTTTACTCTATAGTTGAAATATCAACGCAAGCTAATTAATGTAAGCGTCGAACCTATTAACAGTGTTACATAAATGCTCCTATATATAAAACAGCTTGCAGTTAAAAAAAAATCGCTTAAATTTTGATTCCCAGTCAAAATGTTACGAACATTTTGTTGTTACTAAAATTCACGTACGTAAAAACCCACTCTAGCGGTTACGCCTACAGTAAAAAAGCTTTTAAAACGGCACCTAACTGCATTAGAAGCGACCGTGCAGCAACCAGCAACCCTGTCCACCCCGCAAGGTCACGTGCTATAATATAATTAAAAAAATCCGTCAGTGGGGGCGGGGGAAGGGTGCATCTTAAATTGCCTATGTATCTCATGTGCATGATGCATGCCTGTGTGAATGCGAACGATTCGTGGCGAAACAAAAAAGGCGGACAGCACCCTAATTGCGTAACACGCGATTAATCATAATCGGTTTAATTTTGTCAGTTCAACAATATTCATTGCGTTATTTACGTTGTTGAGCAGACACATTTTTCGATCATATGAAGTAATGGTTTAGCCATCTGTTTCAAAACGAAACAGATTATGATTAATCGTGAGTTACGCAATTAGGGTGCAGGTCGAAGAAGGCGCTATGCTTGTCGAGGTCGGTCCGTGGATGTATCCATCCATTTTACATAAATATGTCGAGACCCCTTTGTGCCTCGGACAACACTTTAAGCCATTGGTTCCTGCTGTCATTTGTATTTGATAGTAGTTAACAGTTTCCTTATCCTTGACATTGTATGGTTTCATCAACTAATTTTGATATAATATATTTTAGGTACATTTCATTTTAATTCCCTGAAATAATGGATGATTCATTTGGAGGTAAGGATTTTCAATTTTTTTTTTAACTAAAAAAACGAATTTACCGGGTTATTCTTAGTATCATACAAAATAACCATTCTTATTTCTTTACATGAATTACACTGATTAATCAATTATTTCTCTTATTTATAAACGCTGGAACGCAGAGAAAAAAGGCTCATAGGCGACGAAACGTTGGTTGCTAAGCTTTACAGCTTGGCTCATCGGCGTAATGTTGCTTGGTATCGGTCTTCTACAGACTGTACTTCGGAGAGTGTGCGCAGGAGCTCCACGATCTAATCCCACCATCGCCCTTTTACTACCGGACTACCAGACGCACTGCAGGGTACCATCCGCACTGTGTAACATCTACCATCTGCACTGCACGGTATAACACCTTTGTAACAACAATATTCTAACAAATAAATTTTAAATAAATATATAAAATATATCTTTGACAGTCGTTACGGATACTCAGAAGCCCGAAAATCTGACAAACAGTCTTACCAAGGGTTATCATATTATCCAGTAACAGTTGTGGCGGTCAGATAGGCCGTCACTGTATGTAAACTACTGGTATTCAGCTACATTCAGATAGACTGAATCGTGACTCCAACATAGTTGGGCTAAGGCTAGAAAGATGATGACGTGATGCAGGTTATCTGCCCTAGTCTATGGTGGTGTGGTAGCGGGTATAAGCCGCGTAGATAGAGAATAGATCTGAAAATGGCGTCCGCTCGCATGCGTTCTCGCTCACTCTCTATCGCTGTCTATACTCACACAGTGAAGTACGCGCTACAAAAAAATAGTCAGTCAGGATTCGCTTTCCACGCTACTTGACGCACTCCGAATTATCGTTAAATTCGTTCCGTTATTCGACGTGTGCGTCGGTCTAATATAGTTCCGCCTTTACTTTACTGGCCTAAGGGATAAGAACGTGACTTTATGTATGTATGTGAGGTGGTATTTTTGTAATATGATTCTGATATGTCACAATTAATAAAAACAAATTTTAAAATCCAGTGATATTAATGTACCCTTGCTCCTTATTTATTTAATTAATATTTTTGTCATTATATCTACTATTATTAATTAATAATATTAAAAAAGAATAATATATAACAAAAAAAGTCAATAAAAATCGATGTTTGAGAACTTGTTTTGCCAACCGTACCATGCGTACCCGCCGCCATTTTCAGATCTATTCTCTATCTGCGCGGCTTATAACTTGATAATATATGTCGTCTTCTTTAGCAAACATTTTATTAATTTAGTTATTAATTATTTGTCTACACACAAGAGAAGAGACACAAACCTACAGGAAAAACATACATCATTATTCTCATGCTCGTATAGGTACCAATTTATTTGGTGTTATCTTCCTTCTTACTTATATCTCTATGCGCAGTCATCTCAGTAGTTTCCAGCCATAACATCGTTTACACAATCTATATATCGTTTCTTTGGTCTTCCCCTCTTCGTTCATAGTCATCCACATTTAGACACAAAACTTCACAAGCATCAGGCCATGCCATGCAACCCATTTCTACAAAACTCCTTGGTTCAACGGTGTGCTTCAGACTTCTACATACACCTATCCTACTATCCTTACTAATATTATAAACGCGAAAGTTTGTAAGTATGGATGGATGGATGGATGGATGTTTGTTAATCTTTCACGCAAAAACGGCTGAACGGATTTGGATGAAAGATAGATTATAACCTAGATTGACACTTAGGATACTTTTTATCCCGGTAGTACGTTCCCGCGGGATAATTTCCGACTTCCACGCGAGCGAAGCCGCGGGCGGAAGCTAGTAATATTATAAATGTGAAAGTTTGTGAAGTTGTTTGGAAGTTTGTTACTCAATCACGCAAAAACGGCTGAACGGATTTGGATGAAATTTAGAATACAGATAGTTTATAACTTGGATTAACATATAGGATACTTTTCATCCTGGTAGTACGTTCCTGTGGGATAATTTCCGCCCTCCACGCGGGCGAAGCCGCTGGAAAAAGCTAGTATGATATAAAAATAGACTCCTGCCTACTACCGCACCTACATCAAATAGGGCCAAAACTACAGTGGTACAATTATATAGTTACTTACTTAATAAATCCACCATTTCAATAAACCCAGTCATATTCTAGTTTTATTTTGAATGATAAAAAAATCTGAGATAAGCAATTTTTCAGGTTAGCGTCCTACCGGTTTTTTTTTTTGGTTAATTAACACAACAACACCACGCCTGCGTTGCCCGAAGGGTCAGGCAGAGGTGTGGCAAAATGTGGTTGTTGGTACTAAGATATGCTACCAACATCCACATTTGGTTATTGCATTTTATTAATAAAATTGTATCTAAGTTACACTTCGTCGCTGCATCCTCGAGATTTACATGATTCACTAGGTAGTACACTCCTCAATGTACTAGGCATCGCACAATTTTTAGCTAAAATACTAAAAAAAATAAAAATAAAATTAGGTATTAAACGACTACCGTAGTACCTGCCGTGGTGGGGCGTCCGCCGCGCCCGGCCATCTACGATCGTTCACTTGTCATTCGCTTCTTTTGTGCGGGCATCGCAACATTAATAATTATCGTTGGTGTTAAGATATTCCATTTTTTATTCAATTCGAGTGTTTTTTATTGTGACCATGGGACGAAGACGACACGAAGATGATCCAGGGACAATCAGACGAAAAATAAGGCGACTGGAAAAGCGCTTACAAAAACAACGTGAAGAATCCAGTGATGAAGGTTAGTCAGATTTAATGTAATACTAACGGCGTTATTTCCTATCATCGGTATCGGTGGTTTTTAACCTACCAGTCACCGAGTTCAATAGTTATGATACTTTCAAGTATTTTGTTGTTTGCACACGTGCGGTATGACTCATGACTTTGTAATGTTGTTCCATTATAATGTTATATTATAAAAAAAGAATCCTTTTGCATCGATGCTACTTTGTTTTTACAATCAATTAGTTAAATTCATTGGACGATGTGTACTGCGACGAGATTGCAGTCATCCGAGTTTTTTCCTTTATGGAATATTTAAGATAATAAGTACCTACCTACCTTCCTATGCAAATTCTGCAAGTACCGTGAAGAGATATCGGTCTAATAAAAACAACTATTGTATAAAAAGCTAAGTGTCGTGACGCGATTACGACCGTCTATAATGAGTGACTATTATTGTCAAGTGGTTTGATGCGATCAAATCCTGTTGTTGTCATTGTTTCAAGCCAAATTTTAGCCAATGCTATATTAGATCGAAATATCGAAAGATGTTGAGTCTGGTCACTCAGGACCTGCCTCCTTACCTCCCGACTACGAATCCTCTGAGCACTACCAATCAGATGGGACTCAGTTGAACATTCAATCTGTGGTGACAGTTCCACGACACAATATCCCTGATACCGTTGCGGGGGACGCTGGTACCAGCGCCGTACCAGAAATTGTGGAAGCCCTCCCGCCTGACATATTAGAGGTTCTTGGAGAGTTCAAGGAAAAGGATGAGGTGTTCGGGCCAAAAATCAGAGAGGAGATCTCCAAACGTTGGGGAAAGATTATTATGGAAGGCCTAGGTAAAGAACAGAAACAAAAACTGTTTAGTAATATTTTGATCCCGGAGAATTTTCAACTTCTTAAGGCACCAAAACTTAATCAAGAAATATCCTCTGTCTTAACAGAATCCTCTAGAAACAGAGATAAGCGTCTTGAATGGACACAAAACCATCTTGGCATTGGTATTGCGGGTATCACTAACCTACTGTCGTCAGTAATTGACGGTAATGTAGAAAAGGCTGAGATTATAAAAAAGCTCTCCGAAACAGCCCAAATATTATTAGACTTACATTGCCAGTTAAGAGAGATACTTTTCTCTTCGGAGAGAATTTGGGCGAAAAAATCAAACCATCTAAGATGGCTGAAAAATCGGGATTACAGATAAGGAGGACCGAACCTCAACCATCTACCTCTCACAGATCGACACGTTTTAATAATTATCGTCAGGGAAACTCGAGGCGCCCACTTCCTCACCAGAACTACAGAGGCAGGTCGAGTGGGCCAAGAACACAAGCCTCCAACCTGAACACACGGAGATATCCAGCGTCAACAGAACGGTACAGCTCTGCGAAGACAGCCCCGAAAGCACCTCCGAAGCCCGAATAGATGTAATTAAACATGCTGGTCGGTTACGACACTTTGTAACAGCTTGGAAAAGCATAACTAAAGATTCTGTAATCTTACAGTGGTATATCATGGTTACAAAATACGTTTTAATCGACCCGTTATTCAGTATGCAGAACCAGTTAATAAATCGTTTTCTGCCCAAGAGATTAATAGTCTTAATATTGAAATTTCAAAACTTTTGTTATCAGGTGCGATAGTAAATTGTGAAGACAGTCTTGGCCAGTTTATTTCGAATTTTTTTTTTGATACCTAAAAGCGACGGTACCCATAGATTTATTCTTAATCTTAAAAAATTAAACAATTATATTGATCCACAACATTTTAAAATGGAAGATGTTAGAACGGCTTCTAAATTATTATCAAAGTCATATTACATGGCCCATATTGACCTTAAAGAGGCGTATTTTTTAATCCCAATTTATGAAAATAGTAAAAAATATCTACGGTTCAGGTTTCTCAATCAGACTTATGAATTTCAGTGTTTACCATTTGGTTTATGCTCGGCACCGTTGATTTTTACAAAATTAATGAAACCAGTGATCACATACCTTAGAAAACAAGGGATTATGCTGGTTATTTATTTAGACGATTTATTATGTATTAATAAAACATTTGAAAGCTGCTCTCATGATGTAAAGATAATCACCGACTTGTTAGAAAAACTCGGATTTGTAATAAACATTAATAAAAGTGATTTAGTTCCCAGCCAACTCAAAACTTTTTTAGGTTTTGAATTAAACTCAACGGACATGACTTTAAAATTGCCACTAAAGAAACGATTGAAGGCTTTAGAGATAGTCCATAGATACTACAACAAATGTTCTTTATCTATTAGAGACTTTGCAAAGTTCTTAGGATTGCTTACGTCATCGTGCCCAGCAGTTAGTTATGGGTGGGTTTATACCAAGCGATTTGAAAGAATTAAATATCTCGCGCTTCAGAAATCAAACGGAGATTATGATGTTAATATGATTATTCCTAATAACCTAGAACCTGATTATTCCTGGTGGAAGGCAAACATCATGAATTCGTTTTTGTCCAATCCGTCAAAACAAATACTACTTGGAGATTTTTTCCGATGCTTCTCTAACGGGTTGGGGTATAGCTTGTAACGGAGAAACCAGCGGTGGATTTTGGAGCACGTCTGAGGCCCAAGACCATATAAACTTATTAGAAATAAAAGCAGCTTTCATTGGTTTAAAATGTTTTGCCAAGGACCTGGTAGACAAAGAGATTCTTTTAAGAATAGATAACACTACTGCAATCTCATACATTAATAGGATGGGCGGAGTTCAATATACACACCTTAATGATATAGCACGAGAGATTTGGCAGTGGTGTGAAGAGCGTCGTCTTTTCTTTTTGCTTCCTACATTAAGTCAAAAGACAACACGGAAGCTGACCAAGAATCAAGGCACATCAATATCGACACCGAGTGAGAATTATCGCGTACAGCGTTTCATGAAATAGTCCTTCATTATGGTACTCCAGAGATTGATTTATTCGCAACTTGTTTGAATGCGAAATGTCATAAATATGTGTCCTGGAAACGAGACCCACACGCTTTCGATATTGATTCATTTACTTTAGATTGGGGCAACTTAAACTTTTACTCGTTCCCACCTTTTGCGTTGATTCTCAAGTGCTTACGAAAAATAATTTCTGATAAGGCTACAGGAGTGCTCATAGTCCCATATTGGCCTAGTCAGCCATGGTATCCATTGTTTACATCTTTACAGATAAGGGAACCTGTTTATCACGGACCAAGTAGTGATCTCCTTTTATCTCCTTTCAGAACGCAACACCCCCTTTGGATGAAACTTACCCTGGTATCATGCTTGTTATCAGGGAAGCATTTTCTCGAAAATTGCTGACTCCAGAAACTATAAAAATTATCACTGCATCTTTATCTAATACCACGTTAAAACAATATAATATCGCTTACAGAAAATGGTGGCAGTTTTGTCAAACCCATAAGGTAAACTGCTACACCGCATCTATACAACCGGTACTGCAATTTTTGTCCCGAGAATTTGAAACAGGAGCTAAGTATTCTACATTAAACACCTATCGTTCGGCGCTTGGTTTAATTATAGGTAGACAGTTAAGTACAAATGATATTGTCAGCAGATTTATGAAAGGTGTTTTTAGAATTAAACCAGTTTTCCCTCGATATCAGTCTACTTGGGACACTAATGTAGTTTTAGATTTTTTGTTCAATTATTTTCCTAATGAAAATCTGTGTTTAAATAAATTAACAAAAAAACTGGTAACTCTGTTGGCGTTGTCGACTGCACAACGCGTGCAGACGTTATCCTTGATTCGACTGTCTCATATAAATATTTGTGCTTCAAACATTATAATAACAATTGATGATATGTTAAAAACCTCTGCACCTGGCAGACAAGCACCCCGTTTGGTTATCCTATTCTTCCCTAATAAAATGGAGATATGTCCAGGAAGGACTTTATGTTCATATATTAATGTTACAGATACATTTAGGACTGAAACAAATACCGAAAGGTTATTATTAACTACCAAGAGACCAGTCCACAACGCTAGCTCCTCTACGATTAGCCGCTGGATTAAACAGACGTTAGCAGATAGTGGTATAGACACATCAATATTTACGTCACATAGCACGCGCCACGCGGCTACTTCAGCGGCTGGTCGTATAGGTATTTCTATAGATTTAATTAAAAAGACTGCTGGTTGGTCTGGTAATTCTCTAGTATTTGGCAAATTTTATAACAGGCCTCTGCATACAGAGGAAACCAATGATTTTGCTCGCGCTGTCTATGAAAATAACGTTTAAACATTGTTAAAATTATCATTATTACTTAGAATTCTTTTTTTGTAAAATCACTTCGTTTTAATATAATATAATAGTACTTATAGCTGTGTGAAAAATAAAACATATAATATCATTAGATGCATTTATTTTCTTCACCATTAATGTATTGGCTACTTATCTCAAAACTCCGAACATCTACCTAGTGAATCATGTAAATCTCGAGGATGCAGCGACGAAGTGTAATTAATGGTTAAACAAACTTACCTGAAGTGAAGTTTGACCACAATTACACGAGTCGCTGCATCCGAAGAGATTTACAAACCCTCCCAACCCTTCTTTGCAAGAAATCCCGCTATGAAATATAGTTTAAGATAAATAGCCCTCTCAAATGAATGACAAGTGAACGATCGTAGATGGCCGGGCGCGGCGGACGCCCCACCACGGCAGGTACTACGGTAGTCGTTTAATACCTAATTTTATTTTTATTTTTTTTAGTATTTTAGCTAAAAATTGTGCGATGCCTAGTACATTGAGGAGTGTACTACCTAGTGAATCATGTAAATCTCTTCGGATGCAGCGACTCGTGTAATTGTGGTCAAACTTCACTTCAGGTAAGTTTGTTTAACCATTAATTATCTCTGGTTGACCATTTCTAAACTACCGCATCCATATTTATAGCAAATTTATAGTCGGTTTTATTTTATATTTAGAATATAACGCAAATCCGAACAGAACAGAAAAAACTCAGTAATTTGTGTATAATGGTAAAAAGTTTCGTATCTGCCTCACTAGATGGCGTTGTTAGTTGAGAGCTGATTCCTGAATCGCGCTATGGTTTCGTTACCGGCAAAACATGACTACCTCGAGACGAGTGTAAGCAAAGTGACAAACAGACGGTTCAGACTTAGACCCGTAAAGGTTCTAATCTTATAGTATTTTTTGGGTAGATTGTTATTGTCACAAATAACAATCTTGTAATTACATTATAAGTAGGTATCAGGGTTACCAACTTACGGGTTTTCCCCCCAAATGTAGGGGGTAAATATCTGGGATGGGATTTTTTTAGGGGCTTTATATTTTTAGAGGTTTTTTTAGAGGTTTCTTTACAAGTATACTCGTAGATCCTGAGATAACTCAATCCAGCTAATCATATTCATTTATTGACCTAGCAACACATCATGAGTAGTTTAGAGTAATTTCTCGTTACTAAGAATTCAGAGTTCAATAAAAAAACAAGATATTTAAATTGCGCGCACGTGCTTTAATCTTATCCAATGAGGAATCAGGATCCATATTTTTTTATAAGTTTTGATAATCTAATTTCAATTCAATCATCAATTTCATATATTTACTAGCTGACCCGACAGACGTTGTCCTGTCCATACAAAATTCCCATAGAAAATGTAATTTAAGTTTTCCCGATTTTTTGGCAGTTTCCTAATGCACAAAAAAAAAATAGATGTTGGCCGATTCTCAGACCTACCCGATAAGCACACGAAATTTTACAAATCGGTCAAGCCGTTTCGGAGGAGTATGGCAACGAAAACTGTGACACGAGAATTTTATATATTAGATTTTAGAAAAAGACAACCATCGCTAGTGTTAATCAAAACAAAATGATTTTGATTTCTTCTGTCAACGGATATTTTTTAATATTTTATTTATATTACATCTACTCTGTGGTGATTATACGAGTAGTCTGTGGTTACTTTATCAATAATGAAGATCTTTACCAATAATGAAGCAAAGAGCTAATATCTTCGCATAGTAGACCCCCCACTATTTGGAAGAAGCTCATACTTACCCTATAACGTGCCACCACGGCCATAATCCACCAAGCGAGCCCCGTGCGAATTGATAGATGTTATAAGTCTTCGAATTTTTGGTTCTAGGACATGCCGGTTTCCGCGCGATGTTTTCCTTCACCGTTTTGAGAGCAGTGGTGATGAAATTATTTACATAAAGTAAAGCGTCAGGCTAGGTTCGAACGCACGACCTGCAACTCTTAAGTCGCGGTCATTACCACTGAGCCACCACTGCTCACTGAAAGAAGCTATCACAGGTAAAATTAGCTTACGAAACTATTTATATGGTGAATGTCTTTAGGGGTCCAAATACATTTACCATTGACGGGTTAAAGCGAAAAACATTAAAATCTGCTCTTATTTACCTTGAAGTCGCCTCACTTAGTTTAGTTCTATGTCTCGTGTCATACATCCCACATGACAGGTCGCGTTGTGTGCTAAAAAAATACATTTAAAAAATAATTGCAAATCTCGTATTGATAAAACGACTGACTCAAGTACGGTTTATTTTCGTTGGTATTCTCTAATTTATAATTTTCCTAGAAATACCAAACTATCTGGCGGTTGGTTATTAAAGGTTGGTGACAGTAATTTAGCTATGTAGTTGAGCTATATTACGCTAGATAGCGACAGTCACTAGGCTTATCCTCTGTGCCAACCGTTCAGTCAAAATTATTTGAAGTGTTCGTGTATCCAGAAACACAACAATACATTTTCACTTTAGTCATTATGATTCTTTTACTTCTATAATGAGATTATTTTACAACGTGAAGTGTCAATTTCAAGTAATGATTGCGAGAAAACTTCGGATTTGCGCCACCAGATGGCAGACCCTTCGTCGTGCACGTTCCCTATACTCTTTGGTCCGAACATTCCCGCTCGAACTGTGGCCCGACGCACACAGGGGCGTTGCCATGGTAACGCAGGTGCGATCGATCGCAGGTGCGACTGACTGCACGACGCACCTTTGTGTGTGATGTTGCCGCAGCCGCGATGCTGAGGTTGTGCTCAAAGGATTTGCGTGGAGATTATCTGAATGTGGTTTGTTTGAGCTGCTAGAAGCATGTCAGAGGCGGACATACATCGAAAACTACATTTACCTAGACATACTTTAAAATAAATTATATTTTCGTGTCTGTATGTGTGACCGAAGCAGTTCTTCTAAATTATACCTACAATCGATTTTGATGCAGTGTTCACTATAAGTTAGAGAATTTATTCCGGAAGCTTTATGTATATGATATGTTAATATAAAACTTAGATACTTAAGGGGAACCTAGTCGCGGGCTCGAACTCACTGGTGGGCCTGGCTAAAAATCACGCTGTCTCACCAGGCTTCGTGTCCGACAGAGATAGTATCAGTGATGAGCGATTAGCCGCTAGTCTACACGCTCAACGTTATTGAATGAGATGCAGGACCATTTATAGTAAAAAAATCGCGAAAAAATTAAGAAGAGTCCTTTGAGAGATCGGGTTTTATGAAAAAGCCAATACATAAATTAATAAACAATAAAGTTTGTTGAACTTTTCGATAATTGGACTTTGTCGGTACTGACTTGGTTTTGGAGATTTTACACGTCTTTTATTACTGAAACACGCCCAAAGTTAAGTAAAATTAGCAAGAAAAACTAATCTTTGTTAGCTCCTAACTTTTTAATGGGTTTTTATTTTAGTACTCTGTTTCCGTACAGACAACATGATGAGACAAAACGATATCATATTTTACTTTGGATGTGCCATGTCAGACAGTGGAGTAAAACACTCCCGAAGTTTGTATGCAAAAAATTTGGACTAGGTTCACCATAAGGTTCCTTTTCAAATAATTTCGGTGCTTGATGTCCTATCCATTGTTGTCATCTTAGCATGGTTGTGACCAGGCACAAAAAGACTTCAATAGTCGACTTATAGGCTTCTTATTATGGTCTTCTTCTTATAAAGGCCTTAGGTGTGGCATTAAGCTGCATCTGGTAAGCTGACCCCAAGCTAGATGATGATGATTAATAGTATCTAGAGGTTAAACAAAACTAGCCACATTTTAATGTTACCTACATGGTGGATATGTGCTTGATGCGTGACAATCCCTCTACACCAATTATACACCTCTGGCTACTTCTTCAAAAAATCTAAGCGTAATGTTATGCAACATCGCAAAACTGAGCGACCTATTTCAGTTTCACATTTGAAGCTACAGTTACTCTGCGTCGACCGGCTGTTAAAGGCAAAGAGGGCCAGTCAGGGGAGGATAGAGTGCTGTCTGACCTCTGCAGTCCTCTGGGTAATAACACGGAAAGTTATGCTGCCCTACTGACGGCCATCCATCTATTATAATTGTGTAGACTCCTCTCATAGCCCATGGGAAGGGAGGGAACTACTTTTTGTTTGACTATTGGTCCGCTGATAAATAAGGATTGATGATGTTGATTTAACATCCATTCGGGGCTCTAGGTCTTTTGGTGGTTTTAATTTAAGATTTTTTTTTTGTGTTATTGGGATTTTTCATACGAAATTTCTCAGTAGCAGCCGGAAGTCTGGGTATGCACCAGGTTGGTGGCAATAGCCTCGCCTCAGAGTAGGTTTAAACAAGACTGGCGAAATCACGAAATGTGGGTGTACTTAAGGTGCAACTCTGCCTAACCTATATTTTATTTTATATTAATTGATTGTATTTTAGATTTAAAAAACCAGTAAATACTTACATGAATTTTATAATATAGTAGTTTTGCTAAATGTTTAATATTTAACAAATGCTTCCTTTCTAACTTACTTATTTTGCTGTGCCCGACAATCCATATGATCTAATTATAAGTTTACCACCTAAGAATACCTACATGTGGAATGCAATAAAGCATTGAGTATTGAGTACCTTTCGGGGACTACAGGCCGTTAAGTCATGTTTATATTTTTTACTTTCAAAATTACATAAAAACCAATAAACATCGATCCCCAAAACCAGAGAATGCCAATATTTAGCCAAATACTTACTTCTAAAAACCACCAGCATTTCTGCTCTACTTCATTGTAGTTATTATGAATTTCTATTTAAAAAAAAAAACAAGAGATGAAAGTAAACAAAGAGTAAAACTATAGCCTCGAGTCGGAGCTCCACACAGTACAGTCAAACAGATAGATACCTAAGTACTGTGAGTACTTTACGAGCACTCAGAGTTCCGGGATGATTCAATTCAAACCTACTTACAGAAATAAATCATTTATCAAAAACGTTTATTCCAAGCATTAATGTTTATATCAACGCGCCTATAATTTCACTGGTTTTTCCAAACAAAAACCCATGAATGAATAAATGAAATGCACGGACCCCAACGTGGTTTGAAAAGACTCGAATAATCGAATGAACCCCAAGATTTGCACTAGCCCCTGAACCCTCATGTTTAATGGTGCTATAAAGACCATTGCATATCAAGGAGTAGACTGGCACGTGCTGTAATGGTAGCGAAGACGTGCCCTTAGGATAGGAAAGGATTACCTAATACAAAAAAAAATGAGGCTCATTCTATTTCTGCTTGCCTGTTCGAATGCAACTTTATTGCCAATTTGCACTACATAAGCTCGACTTTTGTAGATAACCTTTACAGTACACAGGCAGTTACTACTGTTAACAAACAACAAGCCGTGTGTCGGATTGGTTTTTCATCGGCAACAATGACGAACTTCCATACAAACTTTCATATCTAATTTAATCTCTGGAATTTTCAAAAATCCTTCCTTACCTATTTTTTTAATGTATGGAACTTTTGTACAAAATTTCATGCTTCTCGACCCAGTGGTTAAAGGTGTACGATGTTTGTCAGTGAATGAATGAATTTAAGCTTTTTGTTAAGTAGAATATTGATAATGTACTGGGTAGTCAAGTCTTTTGCACCAAACTTCGTGTGTTTTTATTTTAAAAAGTAATAAAGCTAACAATTCAAATAATGTTGGCAACGTAGTGGATAGTTAAGTCTTTCTACCTCACTGACATTCGCTAAAGGAAAATATCGTGACTCGTGAGGATACCTGAAATCGCCAACCCGCCTTAAGCAGGCGTGGTGATCAATGCTCATGTCTTCTTTGGATTTGAATAATAGTTGTAGGCTTGTATAAATAGTGGAAAGATGAATATTCATGCCTTTAAACCTAACTCTTTTTTTGACTGTACAACAACCGCAGAAACTAGCACTAACGATGTTCGTTAACGAGCTCTATGTAGAGCAACTCTATGTGGAGCAACTCTATGTAGAGCTCCCGTAGAGTTTGTGTTAATATTTGTAATCGTGCAGTTTTTGTGCGGTTTTAGGACGTGTGTTATTTTGCGGCTCTACTCTATGTAGTACGTGCTAAGTTTTCATAATTCTGTAGTGTTTATGCAGTTGTGTAGGTTGTTTGTTTTTAACAAGTATCTACTGCAGTATAATTTTATTGGTACTGAAAGTACCTACATAGACTCTGCTGAAAAAGTTTCTGTATAATACAACGGTATTACAATACGAAATTGATTAGGTACATTCTTGACAGATGCTGCATCTGGTAACGTGTTATTGTGATCTGTACTGGCACAAGTTGACGATGTTCGACACCTACTTCTTCCTTTATTACTCATCGATACAAAAATATGATAATGGCCACTGATTACAATAAAATAATTAGTCTGACAATACAATTTGCAAAACAAAAGTGGATTATGTACGAGTACATTTCCTTTATCCTGGGTTTGTACCCAGGATGAAAGGAATGTACATAATCCACTTTGGTTGTACCTGTGTACAACCCCACAATTTTGGCAACAACTAATTACCTCCATGTACTCTCTTGCCGGCTACAGACACACAATCCGCCTAAAGGCCCGCCGAGTTATTCTCTAATTGTTATAATGAGTCTGTTGAACACAGAACTACTAACTCGGAGACAAAAGGGGTTTTTATTTACATTTCATTAGTAAAATAAAAGAGGGTTTACATTTTATTAATGAACTAATGACATTACAAGCTTAGATTGTGGGAATAAAGATACAATGTGTTTCTCTTATTTAAAGTTCCTGCATACAGGCGCAACGTGACTGTAGTAGAAAAAAATCTGTGAAAAATAGTTTTACCAGAATCACATCGCACCGTCGCGTCGCGCCTGTCTCCGGGAGCCTTTATTTATGCTGATATCAGACGCTGAAGGCTACGACCTAGACGTGCGCCTCACAGACAGGACGTGATACGAGGGCAGGATGCCTTTCCGGCATCCCTTTCTCGTATCTTCATAACAATGAAGATTATATTGCATTCTACACGTATTAAGGCGATCGAGCACAAAACACACAGATAGTCGCGGCTTCAGCGACAGTCTCTTTTATATGAATATTTCGCACTCGCGTGATCAATCAAGTCTCATCTATACGTCACAATTCATATTAACGATCGCGTCGCTCACAGTAGTCGGATATGAAACACCGTCCTAATCTTTTTTGACGCGTAAAAGTGTTTGTTAGAACCAATTTTCTGAAATAAATGTGAGAATTTATTTATTATGACTTTTTTTTTTATAAAAAATTTACTTTGGTGATGGTATTGTTGACCAACTGTCTATTCAGACTTCGATGTCAGAAACGAGTTTCGCTAAAATGTATATTCGATAGAGAAAATTATGAGCCAAAAATGTTAATTCAATAATGTAGGTACAGCCAGGGCTACTAACTGTTAAGTAAAGTGGTATACTACTATTTTGCCATGTCATAGCCTTTTCATATAACTTTAGGTAAGTTGATAGTCAATATGCTTGAAGATAAATTTCCCTTACTTTACGTACTTATAGCTTATCGTAATATCTCAGATATTAAGCGTAACTAATACGCATAATAAGCGTATCTACTACGTGTAAACCTACCGAGCGTAAAACTAGCTGAAATGTTTAACTAATGAGCTAGTTTTACGCTCGCTAACAAGTTAAGACTAAGTAATTTCGCGCTAGGAACCCACTCAGGTGCACTGCAAGGAACTTTTCAATTAAACTTACTTTGTAACATTTTACTACCTTAAGTTAGCAACTAAATTTACCAAAAAGTTACAAAGCACATCATTAATCAACTTAGCAAACTAGAAACGCTTAGGAACCTTTTAAAATATTTAACATACACAACATCACGCCTTCATTCTGCAAAGTGGTAGGCAGAAGTATTTAGTGTCCACATTTCGCTAAAGTTTTGTTAGAGTTGAGCCTAAATGACTAACCGAGCATAAATTCAGAATCTGGGTAAGTAGGTACTGTGAAATTCTTGGTTTCGAAAAAACTTAGTTATACTTGGCCACGCCTGCGAATCAAACCTAGGGCCACACTAAGCAGTCACGTTTGCAACCATTGGACTAACGAAAAATTTACATACTTTCAAATTAATCAAAACCTCGTTAAATGTTGCAAATTAAATTATTTCGCAACCTAGTAATATACATATATAGCAACCTTTTAAAAGTCTAAACTTCGTTGGAACATTTTATAAAAACATGCTAAACGTGGATTCTGAAACGTCAAAGTTTACTAAAGTGGAATCTATTTTATGTATTTTTACTTTAGTGTTACTGTAAAGTTAGATGTATGAAAAGGCCCACTATAGTGCTAATATCGGACGACACAAACCAAAAATAGTCAGCGCATAGTTTCGGAACACACGTCCTCGACTCTGTCAGTCCCTTTGTACCTATTGTAGCAAAAAAGAGCATTGTGGCTAAGTAATAAAAGCCGCAGAAATCGATCGATCAGGCTAAGCTAAGCTTGCCGTGGTTGGTCCGTAGATGGGTGTCCATCTTTACATACCAAGACCCCTCCATGCCGCGGAAAGCATGTTAAGCAGGTTGCATTCGTATCTTTGACAATCGTTATTACCCAGTAACTGGGTTGTGGAGGTCAGATAGGCAGTCGCTTCTTGTGAAATACTGGTATTCAGCTGCATCTGGTTAGACTGGGAGCAGACCCCAACATAATTGGGGAAATGCCTAGGCAGATGATGATATAGTCAGAAATATATATCAGCCTATTACTGTCCCACCGTGTAGAAAACGCCTCTTCTCATATAGAGAAGACTCGAGCATTGATCACCATGCTTGCTCAAGACGGGTTGGCGATTTCAGATTTATATTAACTAAAACTCAGTTTCTCCTGCACCGATGTCAGTATAATATCAAAAATAAACTCAGAAATCACTTTGTACACACGGCTACACATCAAGCTATTTCCAGTTTACGCTGGTCTCACACTGTACGGAAATCCTATGCAGTGCGAGATCAGCTTATACTGGAAACTTATATAGCTTGATGTGAAGCCGCGTTTTTGTACAGTATTTTTTTTCTCGTTGCATCGTCTTCACTTATTTTAAAAGAGTAACTATGTAGCTTCATGTCCATTCTTCTCCATTCGGAACTACCTTTTGGAAGGGGAACCAAATTTAATTCGATTTTCTTGTACATTTTGACATTCAAAAGTGCCATTTAATGGAGATCTTGAAATAAATAATTTGACTGTGACCTACTTGTAAAGTCGCAAATTTTCCTCCGTTTGAGTAATTGTACTTCGACTACTACTACTGTTCTTTTGACCAACAGTTATTAGTTCAACTAATATAGCTCGCGCCGAAACAAGGGAATAATCCTTTTTCAGTACATTTATTTTATGTATGTTAAATAGGTATTTATGTTATAAAACCTTCTTTTCGGTGTTAAATTTTTTCGTGTTTGTCAAAGTGGTACGTCACGCAATCGGCTACGACGCTACGAAGATTATATAATGACGTAGCGCTACGACGCTACGAAGATTATATAATGACGTAGCGCTACGGTGCTCCGAAGTGCTACGAAAGAATACCTTCCTAATGACTTGAAGAAACACGCTAATGGGTGATTTTTTGTTTGAGTTTTTCGGAAAAGCTAAGTGGATTTATTTCTTACATTAATAACATGATGCGACGAATTTAGGATTTTGTCAAATGGATTTATAGTCTGCAATGTTTGGGGATACTGAGAATTTACTAAAGATTGATCGTAAAGTACGTTAAGGTCGAATACGACAAAAAAAAATCATGATACTTGGTAGCTTCTGTTCGCGACTTATCCGTGTGAACTTTCTTGTTCCCCCAACCCACCGCATCGCATTACATCGCCCGGCCGCGCTTTTACTTCGTTTTCTCGTAGCGTCCTTTTATTATTTTTGCTCGGCTCATATGGGTCATAGCGTGATGTTAAATAGCCCTTTAACCTTCCTCAAAAATTAGGCTATGAATTACAATAAAAAAACAATTCCAACTAGTAGTTCCAGAGATTAGCGCGTTTAAAAACAAACAAACTCTTCTGCTTTATAATATTAGTGTCGATATTTATGATGAGACATACTGTGAGTTCTACAGAATCCCTATTAATTATCTAATGAAACATGAGCTACTAATCATCGTTAACAAGTTGTAACCCCGACTTGGAGCAAGTTAAGTCACAAACAACATCCTTACCTAATCTCGTGTGTAATGTACATACGGGACGTGACATGTTTCGGTAGGTTATCCACGTCGTTATATTTACTTCACAATTACTCATGGGAAATAGAGAAATAGTATACTAGCGACAGTTACCATGGATTCAGTACATGTTTATCCCATACATTTTAACTACGTAAGTATTTCACTTTTCTATGAAACGCCACATTTTTTACTTGATAACCGACGAATAATTTCTACGCTAGGGGTCTAAAATCATGTGCTGAATTCATGGTTACAGTTTGTGCGTCGATGTCTCTGCTACCCTTGTACGTTTATGACACTACCTGTCTGTTAGTTTAGTTGTTCTGTCCACGTATCAGTCCAGAATCACTAATTAAATCTTTTAACGAAGTTATATATTCCATCCATAAACGAATGCTGCAATTTGTCGCAAAAAGCTCATATTTATTTTCTGCTATTTTCCTGCCAACCTTCCAATAAACAAAAGCTCTGTAGGTATCATTTAACCAGCTCCAAATAACACGAAACAATACCCAGTGTGTTAACTGAACCGCATACGTTTACTCGACGAGGCCCACACGATACACAATGTATATGAACTTGAGATTTTAATAGCCCACTGGCTACAGGGTGCCAGGGGTCCTTGTTAAATTTTCACGGGGGTTTTCACTCCCTACCTCCCCTAGCTTCAATTACCAACGTTTTTTGTCCAAATAAAATAACGAGGGAATGATTTATTGATTGAATTCTGAATTGGAAAAGTTTTGGCACGTTTTAACGGGTACATAATTAAAATAATAACAATAATTACCTAGTCCTGGTTGGAAAGAAGCAGTGGACGTCTGTTGGCTAATTTGATAATGATAATTTATTTTGGTAGTAGTAGAATTTCACTAATTTAACTGAAAGCGATTTATGCATATATAAGAGCTATTTAAGAGAGTCACCTCTTGAACGCGGTTTATGTGTGCTGAATGCATTCAATATCGTTGGTGAAATCAGCTCATAAAAGTAAACCATCTTTTTCGACATTGGTGCCCATTCCTTTGTCCACCACATAAACTAAAATAAGACTTATTGTTATCTCTTACTGAGAGACCGCGAAGGAAATAGACAATTAACGTTTAGAACTGTCAAAACTAAATTACATCTCGATTGTCTTGAATTCGGCGTGATTTTAGTTCGTCGTAGGTGTGTCGGAGAAAATCTAACTTCTACTAAATTTGACAGCTCTTATTTATTTCCATCTCTTTCTATTCTCTTGCTTCAAAAGAAGGAAAACATAGCAATAAAGTTTAGTTAGTTACAACAGAATCATCACCATTATCTTATTTTATAACTAGTCAAGTTCCTCACTTTCCTAATTCAAAAATCCTTGCTTCTGACCATCACATTTTACAAAACTTGTTCAATAGACACACCACGCACTGCGACAAAAAATAACCACCCCTTTTAATCCTCTCACAACTAGCCCATTCTATTTGAACAGTCTTGCCTCCAGCGTCCCTTGCTCTCGAGCTAACAAGCAGATCACTTCAGAGTCATCGATCCTCCGCCATGTTGTTTGTTCAACTTTTTCCTAATTACTATTGTTTTTTTTATTTATGCCTGTATTTTCCTGGCGAAGGGGAGTTGGATAACAAAACACGGTTGCACTTTTACGATCTGCTGTTACTGGATTATAGTTTTTGTTTTGTGAAATGAGAACTCATATTGGATTGGTGAACTTGGCTATTTCGAGTAAGTACGCATGCCAAATTAAATCGATTGTATGTGTGCTCATGTAACAGCGTTTTGTCACGACTTAATTGACATTCCGCTTGTGTATCCCAGCATCGGTCACCATCAACCCACCAATCACCTGCCAAAGTGCGAGTTGTTCGAAATAGATACCGTGGCCCCTGACGCACAGGCAACTAGGCATAGTCAGTAAAAGGCTGACATACCCTCCTGCTCCGCCCAGAGCGAAAGAAGTCATTTGATAGTTATCAAATGACTTCTTTCGCTCTGGGCTCTGGGCTCTGGGTTCTTTTTTTTTTAAGGGTGGGAAGTTTCCCACCCTTAAAAAAAAACCACCAGTCGCCATCCAATCATGTGAGGACCATGTGTCCTCACATGATCTGACCAAGATAGTGTCTGGACTTTAAAAGAGACTGTGACCTCTGAGTTTGTTTCCTTCTCAGAGTAGTCTAAATAGCAAACGCCGACCGCATCCAGTTTTTAAAATATGATTGACGTACAGAAATAAAATCATTTATCGTATTAAAATCTCAGATCATCTTTCAGAATATAAATATTTTTATAAGTACCTAAGCCCGTAGCAGCTTTAAACTACAGCTAAAAAACCTACTTCATGCAACTGCATATTTATATTATAAAGGCACATAACATTTTAATTACTTCACGCACTACACGATTATCTTTAATTCATTAGTTCAGAATACCATCTCTTTGAGTAATGTGTACAAAGATAACATTAAAGCGTGTTTGTATTCTTGGCACTCATCCCGTTCACAATTATACGGAACACGTAGCCCCCGACTAATTTGACTAATTACTCCCGATAACAACTTCACCGCACCCTGTATCACCCCTGTTTGAACCTACAATCCGATTTCAACTTTATATCTAGCACACAAAGCTACAAAATCGTACAAAAGAAAATGTTATCTCTGTGTCAGTAATGCTGCTTCCAAAATCAACTTTAATTTCTGTGGATTAAAATTGGAAATCGAACGGAATACATTTGGCAAAGTTTTCGATAAAAGGGAATGATTTCTGCTGCTGAAAATTAAAATGTGTGAGCAGGGATTAAAGTTTATTTTTGGCTGGAGTTAATCCAAAATCGATGGGTCGACTAATTGCTTGATTTGAATTTGGAATAACATTTGCAGTAACTATGGATGCCCGAAGGATGTTTTCGAAGTGATTACTTAAAGTTAGAAGTTTAGTTACGTAAGCAATTACATATATAAATCGTCTAAAGTTTGTCATGTAGGTTAAAAGGGATCCTTGCTTTGCTTTCACTTGTTCAAAGCGAAAGTTATGTTCTGTTAAGTATGAAAATACATATATGTAAATATATATACATACATAAGTTATTTTTAGAAGTTTAATCAATGGGGTTCAGTGAGAATTAGTGCTATGAAGTCTACGCCGTAGCGGTCGTAGCCAGGGCCTACGATTTTTCCGGTCTTGATTTGCATGCCTCCCGTAAAACTCGCTATTTTCCATTTGTTTTCTTTTACTGCGCTATTTGGTTCACTGGCCAAAATAATCCAGAGTAAAATGTAAGGGTAAAATAATAATTCATGGTTGTTCAAAATAAAAACAATGATTATTTTTTGTTGTAACAACTTTATTCGATCACTGATTTTGATTTTGACCACTTTACATACAACTAGAATAGAATATGTACGGTTATAAGTTATTTTGTAATAATTTGATAATTTCGTTACCACTCACTAGTAAGATACATGATACAATGAAATATACACTGAAAAATACGATACAAATTCAAAATATGTATTTTCAAAAAACGCAGCTCAAAATTATAATATGATGGATATTTTAACAATTCAATGCTTTTAAATTGAACTGCTGCGTTGTTTAAAAGACTTTGTCTTTTAACCTTTTAAAAAGCATGCATATTTTTCAGTATATGTTTATTTCTAAACGAGCAACCAGATATATTACATAGCTATTCAAAAAGCCATAACATACACAATTTTAAACAACCAAAAATGATCACGAATTTTAAAATAACAATTAGTTTTAAAACTACGTATTTTACATTTTAAAGTGTCCAACTATGTCTCTAATATCTAACGCTATGTTCCTAGAATGTATGCATGAGTATGTATAGTGATAGATACGACTACAGATTAATTTTAATAATTTAAGATGATATCTTTTAATCTAGCTTTTTAATTCTTAGAAGTTAGTACGCTAAGCATTTTATACTACTATAACAATTACATAGATATACGTAATTAGATATTCAAATATATAGTTAGATATTTTTTTTACAAAGAAAAACAACTTTTTACTAATAATACATAAGATATAAAACAATACAATACATATCAAATCATATATTATAATGTTATGTATACTCTAGACTAGATTATATTTTAATACTCGATAATATGAGTGAAGTTAATATTAATGTTATCTCACATAATTTAAGATATGCTAAAATTGCCAACAGTAACTTACGCTATCTACGATAAAACTCACAGTTAATATCCAACAAAAGATAATATTTAATAAAAATAAAACATATTAGATTTATTTAAACGTAAATCGTTTTAAGGTTTTTAATTTTTTCATTCTTTTACTTTTTCCTAAATTTTATTCATAAATCATTACATCAAAAAAACTGTTTTGAAAGCAATCGATACAGATCGAAAAACTAATAAAGCTATGTATACAATATATAACAAAAACCCTATTGTTCCTTTTAGGGACGTATATACTTACCTACAAGCACAAGATTGATAAAGTTATAATTAAAAAAATAAGCATTGGCTAGTGGAGAGTTCAATATCAAATAACTATTAAAATCGACACATTCAATATTTTTTTTATAGTATCTGATTTTACAAGTATCCTTATATCGCACAATAGACGACGAGCTCGGCGGCTTTCTTTGATCTAATCAAAATCAGTTAAACATTACAAATATTCTTAATTAAATATTTATTTTAATTATTTTTGTTGAACAGTTTTTATGAATGACTTGTTTTATTATGTATGCAAACCGATTCTGAAAATGTGGGTAGAAGGAACAACAGGGTTTTTGTTACATATTGTATAAAAGAAAATCTGAGGTATTCAAGTGTAATTTCATTATAATGACCTAAACATAATCTAATAAACATCTATAGTACTTATGTTATAATTAAGATTACCTTAAACTAATTACATATAATCTACCTAGCTGTTTGATCAGCTGATTAATTAATAGGATATACCTACGTATAATATATGGATTACTTCATTATCTATTTGATTATGCTAAATCGGTACGCCTTTCCAAAATAATTTAATGCTGTTTGTGTTAATTAAAATATTCAGCTCTAGCTGCGCCTCGCGGTTTCACACGCATAAGTTTCGATCCCGTAGAAGAAATATCAGGATAGGAAGTATTGTTTGTCCTAATCCAGGTTATGGTCTCCCCATGTGCCAAATTTCATTTAAATCCGTGCAGTGGTTTTAGCGTGAAAGCGTCACAAACAAAAAACCAAATCTTTTCTCTTCTTTTTTAGTTTAAAACGACGTATTAAGATTAAATCATGACGATTAATTACACGCCAAAAAGTTTATGTATTTATTTGAATATTTTTAAGACTGACGCGTTTATAATATGATGTTTGTATTCTTTTATTTAAACTAATACTTGCGCGTACGCGTATAATTATTTTAAAAATATTTTTTCGTTATAGCACATAACAACACAAATTATGGCGTACCTTTGCTCATTATTCTAAAGAATTATCTTAATATAATGATACTGATACTGACTGAAATATATAATGATATTTGATAGGGCTATTCTATAAGTTACTGTACTTATCACTCGTACTTGTGTGGGTGTCAAACTGCTATATGTACAGTTTTATATTTAATTACCATATACCTAGTAACACTGACTAATCTATGATGCGTATGTTTTTATAAAATAAAATACCATATAATCTACTGTTAATTGGTTTCTTGCGAAATCTAATAACCATAGAAAATTAAAGAACACTATTCTATATTTTAAAAGAATTTTACGGATGCATAATTATTCGTACGTTTAGGTAGAAAATAAAAGTTTTGTTTATATTTCAGTTTAATTTCTTAAGAATTTGGACAATAAGATGAAATAGGGTTTTCAGATATATGTTTAGAACTAGATGGCTTAGCGAAACGAGCTCCTAATAGTACTTTATAGATAGTTGTAGATCTAACGGACGGGTACTGACCTAAACTGAAAATGAAGCTGCAGACATTATTATCAATGTACCTTTATTAACCGACTGCATCTGCAGGAGAGTAATCTTATGCTTTATTGCTGCATTTATTAAAATGTGTAAGCTTATTTTACTAAACTACACATTTTAGCTGTGTTATGTTGTTTTCTGTGGTCCTTTTTTTTGCCTTCTTGTTTGAATACTATTTTAGTAAGTGACATGTGGGAAGGTACTGTTTACCGTGAGTTTTTCTTGAGATATGATATAATATACATCAGCATTTGTGAGCAGTGGTGACCCAGTGATAACGGCCGCAACTTTGTGTAAATTATTTCGTCACCACTGTTCTCAAAACGGATAAAGAAAACTTCGTAAGGAAACCAGCATGTCATAGAACCAAAATTTCGAAGACATGTGACATCTACCCACCCGCACTTTGTCCGCGTGGTGGATTACGGCCCACTCCCTCTCACAGAGAGGAGGCCTGTGTCTCAGCAGTGGGAACATTATAGGCTGATTATGTATGTTATGTATTATACTTCATCATATTAGGGTCTAGATTAATATGATAGGTAATTTATTCCCTTCATCCCAGGTGGCAGTTGGCTTGGTTTAATATGAATTCGTAATGTTTGCAGCAACATTTCACATGAAACATCGAGATAAGAATAGGATTTGATACACGACAACTATTCTACAATAATAATATTCTCAAGCCGAAGCCAAGAAAATGGTTATGCTAACAATTGTGCGTTTTCTTAGCAAAGATGGAAAATGTCCTGTGAGGAATATCAATAAGATTGTTTTATATTTTTAATTAAGTATTTTATTACATCGTTTTGATCATCTTTAATTTTATCTGATATTTGACCTTTTAGAAAATGAACGTTCTAGATGAAATTTGGTTCCCACTTAGAATTTGCATTTTCGTCATAATTTGGTTTAAGTAATTAATTTAATGGTATTCCTCATTGGCGGATGAAGATCTAAAAGATATAGCACAAGTTATAACTTGGGACTTAGGTTACTAAACTAGTCGAATAGAAGGAATATAGACTACAGATACTTTAATAGAAAGAGACTAGATTGGAAACCGTAGAAGATATTAAATGAAATAGAAGGGCGTAGTTAAATGGAGCGCTCGCTTGGCTTCTACATACAATAGGAACCGAAATAATAAAATTTTAAGTTCCCCTAGTACTCTAAAGCTACGCAGTTCTGGTGCAATTTTACAATTCCATAAAAACAATTTAGAAATAATATCAAGTATTTAGATATAGTAATAGATAGAAGTATTTCAAAATAATACTAAAAATGTAAATAAAACTAAAGATAAACTTATGATAATTTTATAAATTAAGTTGTATACATATTTTAAAGTCAATAGATATTCGTATAATTTTATAAATTCAATAAATATTATACAATACTCTAAAATACGTGCACGTGTAAATGGCTAAAGATTTATTAATTGTACACAATTTTAATAATGATCCATCTTATTATCAAAAAATATACGTATAAGTATAAAATTTTAAGATTGTATAACCTATATCTAATGATATGTCTGCGATACTGGCGGTTATTGCTGATATAGTAAAATAGTAATAGTACACAATTATTAATAATTGCACACACGATACGTTCCACAATACACAACTTAACACATTGCTATTAATAATTCGCTCGTGGGTTCTGATCGCAGGTACCTAGTTTGAATAATTTGTGATATTATTCAAACATGTACTGATACTGAAAAATATTTTCATCGGGCGTCTGAAATATTAATTCTATTTAAATTTAGGTGGGTAATTAATTGATTTTATTTGAGATGAAGAATATTTTTTTTTACTTTTTTTTGTTCTATTTACATTTTCTAAAACACCTCCGAGGTACTTTTGTAATTTAATAGGTAAACGACAAAGGTGATCAGAACTCACTGAGCAAGTTACGTACTTAAATATACAATAAATATTACTTCTTTGTGCTCACAATCTACTAATTAATTGAATTTCGGGAGAATTTGACACGAAAATTGACTCTAAACTTACGAATACATGCTCGAGAGAGGTCCTTTGATCTCCACTCTGTTAGAAACTGGATATTAGCATAAATACATACATTCGAATTAATTAAACAGACCTAGTACACATGAAAATTGTTTATGAATAAATTATTTTAACGTGTACTTTTCAAGCCACATTTCGATCTAAAAAATAGTTCCTCTCTCTATATCTAACAGTCGAAAGTATAAACATGTTTTGTGCGAAATAATTAAGTTTTGTGCTCCTGAGAACCACTACGATCACTATTGTACTTTGCAGGCTAGGTACTAGGTACAAATAATTATTCAATGAAAGTACCATTTTTGAATAATTCGAAATTTGAAAATAATTTTGGCTTCTTTTTTTCTTGGGAGCAGCAACTGATTAATCTTAGCAATTTTTACGACAGTAATAATTTTAACGGATAGATATTATTCACAATAATCACTTTTTTACTTTATACACTCTCAATTGACATATCGGGCGCGTCACGTTTTCTTGTACAATTATTTTAGTTATCTTTTAATTTTGACTCTTGTTGCTCAGTCGTTTGCGAATTGTTACTCGTGTCGTACGGTCGGGAGGAGCCAAAGAGAGTTTAAGATTTTTTTTTTTTAATAATTTTTATGGTGTTTACAAATTTTGTTGTATCGTAACGATTGTATCCGAATCACATGTTTATAGTCTGCCATAAAATGTAAAAAGAAGTGTCTCGAAGACACTGGCAAAGTGGGTAACGACCAATTTATAATGTTCCATACAAATGACTGGGCATTCTAACTTCATTCTCCCATCTAAAACTTCAAATTCTAAAATCTTGCTTTCATAATTCATTACCGTTTTTAATTACAAAAATGTTTAAAGATATTTGTATTTACGTTCAATTTTGATTTTGATTTTTTTTTGCAATTATGCCTTCTTTTCCCTTCCGTTCTATACAATTATCATCTCCCCATTTCCTCCCCCCGATCTGTCGACAGCGCCTTGCTGTGTGCTGATGGTACATACCTACCTCAGTAAAGTCAACGACAGAAACACATACTACCTAGTCCTGTACACTTAGAGAAAATATACCTCATAAATTATAATTATATTATATAATATTAATGTATAAGTTAAGCTTACTTACATCTAACTGAATCAAAAGATTCTGATATGTTTCGTTACCTTGGTTGCAACTTATCACGTTGACTAACATCTAGTTACACCTAATTGATATAATAATTGATATAAATCGAATTAATTGATATAGAAGCGAGATACGATGATACTTACGCTAGTATTGCTGATTTAGCATACGAAAATTACATATTATACTTTCTAAAAATATATGTTTTAAGTAACATCGCATTGTGTGATTAAATTGAATTAGTAGAGCTTCCTCCTTCTTTAATAATCTACGATATGTTTATGATTATGTACAGTCATCGTAACATTTTATATAAAAATTACGATAGTATCCATTTGAGTATTTTGTTAAAAGATTGCCATAATAATGATAATATAGCCTTATATCTTAACAATTTACTAAAATGTCGCAGTAAGTGCCAAAAGTCACAAATACATATTTTAGGCCCTTACATTAGAAGTGCGTGATATCGACTCGTGCGGAACTTTTCAAATATCTACCTTAAAACTACTCTATCAACTACTTAGCGATACAATTTGCGGGAAAAACTTGAAGTTAAAATTTGTATGTTTGCCATTAAATATGGTTCATTTTTCCCGAGCTTACATTGATACTTATGGTACGGAAACACGCCAAAAGCTGAGAGAACTTGATTAAGTACGAATTTCGTAGCTAATTTTGAACCTTAGATCTTTGAAATACGTTTACATATTCACCAACATTTTAGTACGCTGAGTACATTTGTAACCTCCGTCTTTGTCATGTCTCCATACTTTAATTCTTACACAGATATAATTATATAGTTTATATAATTCTCACATCAGATATAATTCTATATACTATTAGAAGGCATAACAGTTGTATTTATATCAGAACAATATCAACAAGAAAACAACGGGTGAGAGCAATAGCGCTTTTAGCTGACAACCATTTTTTCTCACATCAAAATTGTTAGAGCTTTCATTGCGAGAACAAGACGCCGCTCTACAAAGTAGATTGGGAGGTCCCCTTCTCTCATTTCTATACTCTTGATATAAAATTTTATATTTTAGTTAATTTTCATTTCAAGGTACCAATTACTAATAGTCGTTGTTCATTTACTTTACACCAAAAGAAGCTTTTGTAGAATTTGTTGTCAATATACATTTTGACTATTTCAAGCTCAATTTCAGCTTTAATGTTATATTCATCTCGTCCATATCAAATGGTGTAAATTGTTACTTTGCTATCTATCGCACTTGACACCCTGTTTTTTCTCTTCGTGTATATAAAAGTGCCATTGCTAGTTCACCCGATAAATAGTCTACATACAAGCACAGCTAGATAATAGACATCTATCAGACATTAAATAACTCGCCGATACATGACGGCTCAGTGATCGAAGTTCTAGTGCCCACTGTTACCTTACATTCGCTTACGAAGTAACACTTTTTACAAGCTTTAGATTAACTTGCATCGTTCATATTCTACTTTTAAGGATGTATTAAGAATCCCATAAAGAATCTTTTTTTTTAACTTCGTTGTTACAATTTTACGACTGATTCTTAAATGTTTTTTTTTTAACTTGTAACATCACTTTGAAAGTTTATAACGTAAGCAAATATATTAAACAGTCGACGTCTACCCAAATAGGACATTTATAATTACACAACAAGTAAATTCAAAAATATCGACAACAACACTGATTTTGGAGTGAATTAGAAGCCTTGCCTGAAGGGGTTCTTGATGGTGGGCTGAGGCGCGGGGGCCTGCGGTGCGGGGGCCGGGGTCGGAGCGGCGGCCGCACCCGCCCTGAAGGGGTTGCTGGCCGTCGGCTGCGGCTGCGCAGGCAACTGTCGCGGCTGATTATACTGGTCCTGGTACTCCTGCTGGTAACCCTGCTGCGGTTGCTGTTGCTGCTGATCGTACCCTTGGCTGTAGTTCTGATACCCTCCCTGGTACGACTGGTCATAGCTGTACGTGCCAGGATTCGTATCTACATTCGATTCTTCAGACCCAGCCACCTGACCAGAAACGTTGGAGTACTCAAGATGGTTCTTAAACTCCCCATTCACAGGTCTTTGGTCTTGCAAGCTGTAGGTTTGGTACTCCTTATCTGGTGGGTCAGCCATCAGGATGTTGGCTTCGTTCTCAAACGGCTTGAAGTCGTAGATGTGCCGGAGGTACATAAGCACAGGGGCATACAATAGATTGCTGAAGGCAATGAACAGATTCAAGGCGGTGAACCCTATAGCTTCCACCACTTCTCCAGCGATGATCGGGCCGACGGCGTACGCGAATGAGTATGATATGTCAGCAATCGCGTAGATGCTCCCGTACACAGATGAGTATCGCACGTCCACTAAGTACCCCAGAGTTGGTAGCAAGGCTGTGTCGATGAGCGCGATTCCAAAGCAGATGCCGCAGATAGGGATCATCAGCATCTTGTACGAATTCGCGAAAGGTATGATGAAACAGCACAGGCCTTCCAGGGCAAGACCGCCTGCCGCCATCAGCCACTGATGCTGTGGAAATTTCCTTGCCATCTTCACAGTTATTATCACTCCAAGAACGTGGGGGAAGAAGGCTGGCAACCAAATCATTCCGATCTTCCAGTTATCTTTGGTCAGATTGTCCTCCATCCACAGTGAAATGGTGGGTTCTAAGAACGCTAACGCTACGTTGGACATCATTAAAGCACCCGCACAGACCGCGATGTAGGGATCCATCAGAAGCTTCCAGATGGGAGTACTGGGTGGCTTAGGCTCTCTGGCTTCCTTCAGCTGCGTCTTCAAAGGTTTCATCACAAGCAGCAACATGAATCCATCCATCAACGATATTAAGGCGAGGATCAAGAATGGGACTTCCTTTCCTGCGAACTGGTATAAAGCGCCGCCGAAAGGTGGAGCCACCAAACAACCAAAGCTGATGAAGGCCAGGGCAATACCGAGTGCTTTGGATCTCTCATTTTCTTCAGTAAACCTATCAGCTATCATCGCCAGTCCTGATGTGTCAGCGAAGGCAGAGCCCACGCCCTGCAGACTCCTCGCAAAGAATAGCATGCTGTAGCTCCGACCGCAGGCGAAGATCGATGTAGAGAGGAACATAATGATGAGTCCGATCATCATGGGCACGTCGTACCCGATGCGGTCGATTAAGGCACCAGAGAATGGGTTGATCATGAGTTGCACGATAGCCTTCGAAGCGAACAGCACGCCTGTCGCCGACTCCTGGCCCTCGTGCGATGCTGGGATGATTTTGGTCGGTGTGATAGTCTTATTACCTACCATGTAGGGTGTCATGGTGACTACATGGTCGTAGCCCGCCTCGCCCCACGCGCCGATGTACCGCAGGTAGTCCGGGATGATGGGCACGATCACCATGTATAACATGTTGTCGAGCAACAACGCTATGGACACGATGACCAGGATGATCTTTCTCTGCGACGTCGGCTCCTTGATCTTCTCCCACAGTATCTCTCTCACTTCCCGCACTTCGAGGTTCACCATCGGGATGGCCGCGTTGTCGATCTTCTGCCATATTGTCTGTGGTCCCTCCGCCATCTTGGATTATTTGTATAACTTTTATTTCGAAAATCTATCTGTTGTGAGGTCCTGTGTTCATCTTCAGGGGAGGGTTAGGACTGCCCTCGTGGTGTTATTTGCCTGTTGCTCACACATTTACGCGTCGTCCTTCGGCGGGACCTCGATTGGGAGTTCGGAACCTGACAACAAACAGAAATGATCATTGTATTATCATTTCATGAGAAAGGGGGATGCTGGAATGTTTCAAAAGGATTTTGAGTCGATCTTTGTTTCTGTTAGTTGTCGTTCCTCTGTCCCGAGTGGTCTTATTAACGAGAGCTTCGATTTCCAAAGACGATTCAGAGTCCTTTTGAACACAAACACAAATTACTAATACGTCACACAAATAAAACAAAGAGCAAAGGTTAATTAGTGTTTATAAAACCGTTTAATCAAAATGTTTTCATTATTCACTGTTGATTTAGTACATGTTTTCGTTCCTTACTGTACCAATTAAAAGGAAATAAATTGCATCTCATTAACTATCACATACCCACTATTGCTTATTATAAACCGGTTAAATTGAACTGAAAACTTTCACTCAATAGAGTCAATTATAAACCTGAAGACGTATTTCTACCAGTATTAATTATTAAGGCTATTCATTTAAAACTCAAAACAGCACGTCATTCCAAGGTCCGAATGATTGACGTCTCCAGCCCTCCTTGCAGAGGCAGTAATTGTAACAACTTGTTTAACCAAAATCCAATTACCGAGGTCCCCTGTTGCCGATGTCATTATAGCGAAGGGAGCTTACGTCGCGTTTTCGTTTTTCTCACAAAATGGCGCGCTCAATCAGAAATGTTTTCCAATAAGCTTTGACAGCCGATTGGATATATTTTGTAAGAATTTTCCGTAATATGTGATCTTTATTTATGAAGTTTTGTCGATAAGTGTGCAATATTTATTCATGTAATTTTTTGCTTAGTTTTTTTAAGTATACTTCGGGTAAAATTGAGTTGAATGGTAGATAAAATAAGTGTCACGTGCCAACCTATTTGCATTAGAAAACGCGTATATATTTACAAGTAAAAGGACATCCGGATTTTTTTTCCATATTCCTTACAATTTCAGACAACTGAAGGAAATAACAAAACCAACGTTTGAAGGAAGTGAACACTGCAACAAAGTCAATATATAGGAGAGAGAAAACCTCTGCCAAGATTACCATTACTAGTTACGAAGAAAACAAAATCGAATCTTCCGATATTTGTAGGAAGTAATCAACTGAAGCCGTTCAAGACTCAGCTTCCCTCCTTTGTATACAGCCTTGTTAGAAACGCAAAGGGCGGAAAATCCCTCGCAAGACTTCGCACGAGAACAGAATTTCAATGAGAAAAGGTAAAAATGCGGAAGGAAAAGTAAAAGAGTGATTAGATGGCACAGGTTCTGTTGCTGCTAAGTCAATTCGCGTAGAAAAGGAATAAGTCTATTCAAGTCTATTGATACTTGTCTCGATGTTGATAAGCTGGTAAATCCGTTTTGAAAATCGATTGCACACAGCTGTGCCGAATAAAATTAGAGATCTTTACACCAGCCCAGTCATCATCATCTGCCTACAGTGGCGTGCAGTCCATAAGAACAGCAAGACACTGCCTACATATAAGATAAATATTTAAATCTAATATTATTTTATCAAAAACCAAAAAATCTTTATTCATAAATCAGCTCCACCTGTCGAGCGTCGGTCGTATCATCGATACATTACCAGTTTGTTCGTACAATTTGACGCACCTTTGCATTGCGATGCACTAGCGCCGCTGAGTGCTTCGGGAGAGACACGAACTATTCGCGTCTTAATGTTTATATGTGTGCTCTCGTAGTCATGCAGATTTATTGGGTGTGCGTTCCTATACATACGTGGCACACAATGTAACTAATGACACACACAGCCATACAGGGTAGTCCTGGCTTTTTACGTTTTTTTTTTTACCACACGGCGAATTACGAAACTTACCGAAGTTTTCAACTATTTTAAAAAGTCGCTACAATAACAACCATTACTTACTTTTTGTCATATTATTTTTATATTCTGAGTAATTCCGACGCTATTGTTTGTTTTAATTTATTTGTTTTGCTTGTGAACTAGGATCGCATGTATATATGATTTAACGTTAATAATAGTGTGAAAAATAATAGTTTAAAAAACTAAAAAACACGCTTTAAAAACCAAACTAAAAAAGGAGAAAATAATTTAATTAATTAAAAAGCGTGGGGTGCTTTTTGAGGTATTTTTATAATCAATTAATGTCAAGCACCCCACGCTATTTAATTAATTAAATTATTTTCTCCTTTTTTAGTTTGGTTTTTAAAGCGTGTTTTTTTAGTTTTTTAAACTATTATTTATTTTCTATTTTTTAGTTTTGCTAACTACAAAAATGTGTTTTTTTTCTCATTTTTTTTTAAATTATTGAATTGTCATCGGTCCTCGACAAGTTTACAAAGTTTCAATGAAATCTGACCGTTTAAAGTGGGTCAAAATCGCGCTCAAAGGAGTCGGTTACATACAAACAAACAAACAAACAAACCAACAAACAAACATACAAGTGAAGCTAATATAAACCGTGTAAAAATAGATAATATTCACTGTGAAAGTTATTCAGGTGGTGTGTTTATAGAGAAAAGAAAAAAATATGCATTTTCAAACTATCTTTCGGTAAAAAAAAACAACAAGTGATCGTGAAAAGTAGTTGTACACACAGCTCCATTAAGTGGTTACCCCTCCAAAAGACATGAGCGATCAAATCCCTGCAAGGCCCAAGTTACTTTTTGTATTTTGCAAAATCATTTTATTAAAATTACTGTATGGTTTTTGTAAATATGGTTAACGTTTATGAATTGTTATTCAACGTCTAATTAGACCGGAGGTTACAAGATCACTTGCCATTCATAAGATTGGAGATTCAAATCCTAGGCACGAAATGTGCTTTTTGTCAAGCTATTTTTTTACAGAGAGTATTTTACTATTTTGTTTTAGTAATATTTGTAAAGAATTTAATAATCAAGAAAAATTTAATACTTTCATAATCATTTCATGTAAAATTGTAACATTTTAAAACTTGAGGAGTTAGCACATACTGACCCTGTGTGTACCTACACCGGATTTGCATTATAAACGCGAAAGTTTGTAAGAATGGATGGATGGATGTTTGTTACTCTTTCTCGTAAAAACGTCTGAACGGATTTGGATGAAATTTGGCACACAGATAGATTATTACCTAGATTAACACATAGAATACTTTTATCTCGGTAGTACGTTCCCGCGGGATAATTTCCGACTTCCACGCAGGCGAAGCCGCGGGCGGAAACTAGTACAAACTAAAGGTAAAGTCAATCGTAAATTCAATACGAAACAATATGATTCAATTAATTGCCTCTCATGTTGCATGCTGTGTGGGTAGGTACAGTAAAGAGTCATACATTCTGTAGCATACGAAGGGTTATATTGCTATACACGTGCGGTCCAGCCCGTACCTACATCTGTATGTTTAAGTGATGTATCAGCACAGAACGAACACCTCAGAACCGAACCCGCGACTCGCTACTCTCCAACGCGCTAACCCAAGTACGATAACCGCTAAGTTATCATGCCATTTACTTTAACGGTTGAATTTATGAAATACAATCATTTGTAAACGTACAAGAGTGTGTGTGTCTGTAGTATAGAAATTACTTATTATAAGAAGGTCGTAAGTTAAACAGAAGTGGCAATCTTTTTCTTTTTGAGATTGCTAGTCCACTTATGACCGCTACTGTATATCAGTCAGTTATACTGTTGTTTTTGGCTTTTTTAAAATTTCTGCCTACCCTGTTTGAAAACTCTGTGCACGCCAATGCGTAGCTTTTTCCCAACTATGTTGTGGTAGTCTTTCAGTCTAAACGGATTGAACTGTACTTTATATGGAGCGATTGCCTATCTGACCTCCACAACCCAGTTAAACCCGCCCAGTTATTAACTATTAAACAATAATAAATACAGCAAAGCTTCGAACAGGCACAGCATTAAAAAGAAACTTCAGGCCAAGGCTGTGTGGATGCAGGTCATGGCGACGATATGGTAAGAAGCACGGGGTTTGTAAGTGTTTCATGGGGTGTAAGTTATGAAGGGAGGGCGGCGAAGGTTAGGTTATGTAACGTATGAATTTGATCCAAATCAGCCAAAAGGTCTGCGGAAGGTAGACTGGATTCAATATTTTAACATCATCAGTTTGACGCAGTAATGTGCTCGATAAGGCTATGCCTATTGCGCGCTACTGAGATTGCATATCGGCCAAATATCGGAAATACTTCTTATGAAGAAGCCTTTTCTGAAATTCCATTTTTCTGTAGTGCCTCGGGCATGTTTGCCGAAGCGACCACCAACTGATTCCATGCGTTATGCGATGCGTAAGCGTCTCTGGTGAGCAGGGTATGCGGCTGCCCCAACAGCGTGGTGATGCTGGTAGCGGACAGGCTCGACTGTCCATACATACGACCCTTCAGTGACTAGCACGTCACCTACACTCATCGGTCACTAAAGTTAGTTTTGATACTGCGGTAGCTTTTGTTTTGTTTTGTGATGTTAATGTACTATTGTCTGTTGGGTGTACAATGTATTAAATAGTGTGTATAAGTCATGTTACTTGAGTGAATAAATGAATAATAATAATAATAAGCAAATCTACTTAAAAGTGACTTTAGTGTGGGAACTGCTGATAACGACTTTGCCCATCACAATTATTTTCAAGACTGAAATACAAATCTCAAACACACTTCTCACAAACCTGTGGTACTAGCAACATGTCATAACTTGCACCACAACTTGTAAGCATTTCAGTGTAAGTAATCAAGCAAACTATTAGAGGCAGGAAGTGTCGCGTGTCGCCGCTACCTCGGACTGTGCAGTACGTGATAGGTAGGTGTATTGAATCAAGTTTGAACCAAAGAATCAAGCGTTTTGACATAACTTGTGTATCCGCATACCGTATACTTATATTATATAGTATTGTTTCGTTTGATCATAAAGCTTAGGTACAGTCAAACTCAAAAACATGTAGGTTTGCATCGACAAATATTCATTTGACTACTTTTGCCAGCGGCTTCACCCGCGTTAACCAATTTTAACAAAACCTTAACAAATTATACATCTAAGCTTTCCTCATGAATCACTCTGTCTATTGGTGAAAACAGCATAAAAGTCCGTAAGTTTATCGTGAACAGACAGACAGACGCGGCGAGGGACTTTGTTCTATTGTAGTGATAGTGAAGAGTAATCGTAGAGTTTCTTGCAGGCTCTTCTCCATCGGCAACAACCGATTGGAACCGTGCACCTAGCTTCTGACGTTTGATAAGTGCCCATGTAGGTTTATGTGAAATTAAATATTTTGATTTTGAATGACTCAATCTGTAGCTACAATTAACTGTGATTTATTTGTGGGGATTGATACAAAGTTATGAAACAACAATTGTAGACAATTAAATGAATTCTTGTCGATGTATCTACACTTTTTTTTTTAAGATGACTACTTACGACCACAGTTTTCCTATTATAGTGAACAATAGTCTTTTGTTATGCTTAACTTCTATAGAACAACGTTATCAAGTTGTGCGTTTGTGACATATTTAAGTGTCTATTTAGTTAAGTTATAAGTTAAACTTTTGTAATTAAGATAAGATAGAAGAAGTAACCAGTTCACGAGGCGTTTGGTAATACCTAAAATAGATGTTTGGTTACCTAAATATAGTGTATAAAGGACGTCACGATTGGTTCTTTGATGTAGTATAAGAAAGCATGCAAAACGTTCCCAATACCTCATGTAACCCTATTTCTGCATAGCCCAAATGACCCTCCCACGTTCAAGAGAAAGAATAAGACAACGTGCGCCTTTGTTACTTCTAACGTGACGATATTATCGTGTAGGTACGCCCACGTCCATAAAATATACGGAGACCCATGCACGTCATAACGTTATCGTGGACGGCTTAACCGCATCTTCATATATTTCCATAGACTTCCCTGTGTTATCCCGCTGCGGTGAAAAAAAAAAACAAAGGAAGAAATACATGAAAAAGTGAACATTCCCGGGCTTTGTTAGTCACTAGTTAAAAAAAAGTGAACATTCCCGGGCTTTGTTAGTCACTAGTTAAAAAAAAGTGAACATTCCCGGGCTTTGTTAGTCACTAGTTAAAAAAAAGTGAACATTCCCGGGCTTTGTTAGTCACTAGTTAAAAAAAAACAACATTGAGTCTTGTGATGCAGTCGTAGTCTGGTAAAGAAGTATCGTTAATTAAATGACAGAGTCTCGAGTAGAAAGTAAATATAAAATGAAATAAATAATACAACTCAATCAAAAGGTAAAATAAAAGAGATAAAACGCAATATTGCTCTTCATTCCTGTTTCCACTGCAATCTATAAATAAACCTATCTATGTTTACGTAATCAATTAGCTCACAAGAGGCTCCTGTGAGCCCCCACTCGTCGCAAGCACTCTTCAGAACGGGCAAATGAACACAAACAGACCTATATAAATAGTACAGTCAGCGTCAAAAATATCGGGACGTACAGATTGTTCAAAATGATCTCAACAACTAAGAAAAATAAACTTTATCTCAATTAGATAAATTTCTTGTCAGAATGAGATTTGTCGTGTACTGTCTTCATTCTGAAATATTCCTTGTGTCATTGAGTTAATATTTAATTTGCATAGTTGTTTATATAATTTTGAACACTCTGTTCGTCCCGACGCTATTGACGCTGACTGTACCAGGCTCACTTACGTGCGGGGAGGTAGGAGGTAAGGAGAAAATATTTGCTTTCGGTACGTGATACAGATATACGTGTCTTCTGGGACCCTGGTCTAATTTAATTGGGACATAAGAAGCTATAATATACTCGAGGCTCATAATAAACAGCTATTTTTGTATTCGTGAAAACGTGATGGGTGCGGAAAATATAAGAAAGAATTTATTAAGTAACAGTGACCCGCCTCGATATTTTACAACTTATAGAACACCGAGATTTTCGTGCTAACTGCGTATCTAACTTAAACACGCAAGGTGCAGGCGACTGTACCAAACAAACAAAACTGCATATATCTACAGACATTCCCAGCCTACATACGAAAATTCAATAAAAAATATTCAATAGTTAAGTCACTGTAGCTATTCAAAGATTGGCAAAACCCTTAGTCGGCCTATCACTACTATTTAGTCACAAGTCACGATTAGCCTATAACGTTCCCACTGCTGGGACACAGGCCTACTCTCTGTGCGAGAGAGTGGGCCGTAATCCACCACGCGGACCCAGTGCGGATTGGTAGATGTCACATGTATTCGAATTTTTGGTTCTAGGACATGCCGGTTTCCTCACGATGTTTTACTTCAACGTTTTGTGAGTAGTGGTGATGAAATAATTTACACAAAGTATAGCGCCTGTCTGGGTTTGAACCTATGACCTACATCTCGTAAGTCGCGCCAGTGACCACTGCGCCACCACTGCTTCCACTTCTACTATTTAGTGTTTTTGAAAAAAATGCTTTTTGAATATCGATGTTAGGATGTATGGTATGTTATTACTCCTATGCATTAGCAGTGACAGTGTTTTAATTTATGGTCGTATTGTCGTGTCCTAGGTGTATAACTAAATGTAGTATACACATAGGCCTTCCGCAATCATCATCATCATTTGCTTAGCATTTCTGTCACTAGTCACCTTCACAATCAATAACAGTTACCTACACATTCAGCCTTTGACTGCTTTTGTTATCTTTTTTATCTTTCTTTTTCCAATCATTTATTTATTTTCTATTTTAATGGTTTGGTAGAAAGAAATAAATGTTACCTGCCTATTAATTTGTATAAAGTGGGGCCTGGTGTACTGCAACACAGGTTTTTATTAAAACCTATATCAGGCACCAGCACTCCGAATGTTAATTTATATATGTTCAAAACTCTTAAGGCTACATAACCATTGTAAGGGAAAATAAATAAATTTATTATTATAATACCTTCCGGAATACTAAATAATGTTGAAAACTGCATCAAAATCTGTTGCTAAGTTTACAATAACAACGCGATCACACAGACAGACACGATAAGCGACTTTAATTTGTAATATGTAGATACATAATTACAGATGATAACGAATAATGAGTGTGTGTGTTTGTCCGTCCCGTCGTCCCTCGTAGCGGTCGCGCTACGGCGTAGCACAGTGCTACGATCAATCAAAATATAGAACCGTCGTCGTAGCGTTTTATATCTCAACCTCTGATATGAAAGTTAATTAATGTTAATGATAAATGGTCTTCTTTGAACTTTACGCTCGCATAATTTTGGTACTTACTTTATTTGAGTTCTCAGTAGCATTTTCGACAAACTGTTAATGTTCCATAAACCTAAAACTTACTAGTCAGGCATCCCCGACAAAATAATTGTTTCTTAGCAAAAAAACACATTTGTACTCATAAAAATCCTTAAATAAAAATAATCACGTAACCCCTACATAAGAGTTGCAGAGTAACTAGTAAAACTCCACCATGTCCAAGTTACTTAAGCGCAGGTTAAGTTATCGATCGATGCCGTGCCTGGCCGCAATTACACCAGCCACACGCGATCCCGAACTTGACGCTTGTACTTAAATGTGAAGTATTTTGTTATTGTTCTGGGTATTTTGTTAAGTATTGGCCGTTAAGGTCGTATGGTCGATAATAGGGATTTTGTAGGTATGACTTTGGATTGAGGTACGTACAGCCCATCTACACAGTGGAACTGGAGGAAGGGACATCCTAAGTTATTTTCATTAATTCAGCACATGATTCTAGACCCCCCAGCGCAGCGTAGACGTCTTCAGTAGGTTAAAAATGCTGTTTCATAAAAAAGTGCAATATTATACTCGGTTCAATTGTATGGAACAGACACAGATATACATACTACACTGTGCGAACCGATTTTTTTTTATAAACTACGTTTTTTAGTTGGATCTACGCTGGAGGTCTAGAATCATGGGCTGAATTTATGCTAACAATTTGTGATGTCCTTTACACCGTATAATTAAGCATAAGAAAATATGGCAGGACTATATTTCATATTGTCACCCGACGGCTTAGGTAAGATACAGTACAATAAGTATCAAGAAAATAAGTAATTTGTTTCTGTTTGAAATAACATTAAGTTACCTACTGTTGAATTTGCTTTTATAAATACTCGTAACTATATAATTATATATAAACTTCGAGGATAATTAAAAAAAAGTTAATAATAATAAATAGAAATAAATAATTAATAAAAAAGCATAACCTATAAATGCGGGAAAATAAAAACTTCCGGCTTGACATATTCCGCCAACAACAGATTTCTAGATTAAAAAAATAAACTGCTGAATCACTATCAAGATTGCTCACGAAAACAAACCCCCAAGCTAATTCACGATAACAATACGAAACTAATAAACGAACCCCATACCAACCCATTAGCTATGGTTATAGCCCCATAACCATGATTTCATTAACCGTTACGTCGCGGATATGGGGCTGTAAGTTCTTATTGTTGAAAATGGGACAGGATGGAGTACAGACAGGTTGCTGCGTCACCCACTTGCTTTCTATACGAATAGAAAATAGAGCAAAGAAAAAGTCTTCCGGGTTTTTGTCAAAAGAAATAATTAAAATCCTTATTCTTAATTTAATATTTTTTTTGTGATTTTTATTAAACTTCGTTTCGTTGTATGCGCATGTGCATGTTAAGTGTTTATTTCTTAATATTTAGTAATGCTGCTGTTTTTTTTTTTATATTACGTCGCTAAAAACATAAAGTCGGGTAGTTAATATTAATTACAAATCACCAAACTTTACTTGTCATAATTATGTTTCCGCAGAACTCTTATCTTATGACAAATAATTGATTTGGCATTTTTTTTTCAATAATTACTGATGTCATAATAATCTATAGACCTAAACGACTCTCTAAAAGTTAGGTCCTATTCAAAAGCCCATTCATTTAATATCACACTCGGCGTCAAATTGAACACTGTCCGAATAAAAATGAACATAAAAACACAGCATGTTCAAGCTAGAAATAATAATAACGTTCTAGACTCAAGGTTGTATAAATCACGTCCACACGGCAAAAAGTTCAGCGCATTGCAGAACTACCTGTATATTGTAAAACGTACCTATATTTACGATATAGCGTCTACCTCTATTCAGTATACTATGGCCGCCACGCGAGTAACGAGCGAAGGGCTATTAATCATAATAACCTGCGCGTATACAGCCACAGAGGTAAGGTATTTTTGATTTATGTAAAATAGTTGTTCTTTTACTGGATTCTATACTACTCTAGCGTGTGACACAGTGCTGGGATGTGGCATACGTGGGAAAGGCATTGAACCAATCAAAATAATATGGCTAATCTCTATACCACAGTATGGGCTATTTTCATGTTACAGAAGCTCATGTATGGTGACGAGAAGAAGATATGCATTGAACTGCCGGTCGAGATATCATGCTCATGAAGTCCATCCGATAATATGGTAGTGTTGTAAGTGTTGTGACGATTTGGCGATTTCAGCTTAAAAAGAATATCACGAATACTACGATCTACGTTACATTGCCACCTAGTCTAGTCGAGAAATAAACTAGCCATCGAACCCCTGACAAACGAAAACCATTTCACAATATTAGCGACACAAAAGAGACACTCCTCCAATACAAAGAATAATACAATTTATTTCGCACAGCGTTTTTAAAATATTATCTCTGTTTAGTCTGACAAAAAACAGTGCCGTGACAGAAATACGTAATGGCTGGGGCTCTGCGCACCCCCTAACTGGATTATATTGAAGGTAAACAGTCGCATTAAAATGAAATGAAATTGCAATTTCTATAGGAGACGAACTCCCTGCGGAGTGTACAGTCGCACGACATTGTTGCATGTGGAAGAAGTGTTTTTTTTTTGTGTTGAATAAACCGTGTTGTATGTTAATAGTTCATTTATTTCACACCCGTCTAATTTAATAAGCAATGTAATTTGATTGTATATACACGCTATGTAAAAAGGTCTTTTGTTACCTACGAAATGAAGTATTTTTATTTGGATTTTTACTGGCTATTGGACTAATGCTAACCGATTCAAATTCGTATTCTCGAAACTATAGGCGGCCTCTTATCCTTTTTTCGAATATAAGACACTTTAGTTTTAGGGTTTTTCGTGTACATTGAAAAATAGGGAGCGAACACGACGAAAGGAAGGTACTTACATGAGCAAAATATCAGAAACGGCGTAGTAATATAAGTATAACTTGTGAAAACATAACACGTTCCTAGAAACTACGCTGGTATCAAAGGATAAAACGATCACTATTGTAGCAATAGTGCGACACTCTACAATATTTTTATAAAAGCAATTCAGTCGTTTTCTCTAGATTCGTGTTGTCAGGATGGCCCCAAGTCTTATACCTTTTAAAATAATGCTCTTACAAAAAACGTTCTAAGAGAAGTTGTCAACTTTGCTAGAAAATGTTCATCTTAAGAACGTTTCTCTAAAATCCTGCGAAAAAGCAGTTTTTTTTTTTGCTGACATGTAAGCTTCTGGGGATTCTTCCGTTCCTTTTATACTATCAAAAGCTCGGGCTAAGAGTTTGTGACTATTTTATACGAGAAAAAGGATTCTAATAGAACGAAATGTTAGCTTATTTTAGTGTGGATTGGACGCAAATCTTGAAAATTATGCCACGTCTTTTAAGAGCCATCATCCCATCCCTAAAAGTTTTATAATATTTTGGGCTGTGCATAAAAACTCGAAGGTAAAAAGTAATAGGTAGGTACTATACTCTAATATTGAATAACTTATTGTTAAGTTTTCAAATAAATTGGATTTATTTGACTTTACAACATTTAATCTCCTGTTCAAAACAGGTTTTGTAATGCTTACTTAGAGTAAGCGGTTACAAAACTTATCCCACATTGGCCATATCATTGTGGATTATTTAATAACAAAACAACTTTATTTCTCGGCCAAAAAACCATTCTCCTTTCTGTGTCCTGAAAACTTGTGAAAAACAATTCAGCAACTTTCCTATCTGCTGTTGAGTTCGCCGAATTGCCTCAGGCAATTCCAACCTTTGTTCCCAAATCGCCTTTGTTTCACAGAGCCATAAAATAATATTGGGTTCAGTTCAGAGTACTGAGTAGGTAAACCTATGTTCTAGCTGTGCTTGTAGCTGAGTAGAGCTTCGTTTGCATTATCTCTATTTATGTCGGCATGTTATGAGCAAATAATTAATAGAATTTATGACACCCACCAACCTGCACGGCGTGGTGGATTACGGCCCATTCCATCTCACAGAGAGTAGGCCTGTAACCTAGCAGTAGACACGTTTTAAGCTGATTATGCGTAGCCAAATAAGTGTAAAAATATGATTAATTAGAGTCGTTAGCTAAACTAATTGATTCTCTACAACTTCTTTCAAAACTCTTTTTAAAATAATCATAAAACTATCAAACATCAATATGTCGTTAAGGTGTGCAGGCGGCTCTTCAAAGGGCAGGTGAGTTAGGGCGAGTTAATTTCGCAGGGGAGGTGCCCTCTCCCAAGGGAGGGGGGGAGGCAGGGAAAGAGTGACCTGTCCCGGTCTAGTCGAGGGGAGAGCCTTTGAATTTTTTATACGCTTTTTGGTGAGCACTTTGCGAATATTTTCCAGTCGTGCTACATTTTTGTTGGTATGAAATAAATATAGGGTTTTGGTTGTGAATTCGGGATGTATTTGGAAGCTTCCGTTATACTGATTTATTACTGAGTACAGTATGCTGCTTTATTTTAAGGCTGCCCCGGTTCCGCTTTAATAACTTTTGAAAAAAATCACACGTTTAAAAAGTCTGATGTCGCATTTTAGCAAGTTCAAACTGAAATTCTCAACTCATACTTTTGACGATAGAATAGTGTAACTCAACCAGCTGCTAGACTTCATCCAGCCCTGGTCCAGGCGTCCGGCCCTGGTTCACGCCATGGTACGGAGCGAGACTGCATGGGTAGCCGTCACCTCCTTTTGCGAAGCAGTAATGCTCGCGAAGAGAGAGGCGGCGCACGTGAGGGAGAGGCAGTATATGTGCCCTCACGGCCCTAGTCACCGCAGGAGACGCCCTGGGCGTCGGGAATCCCAGGCTAATTCCCGGCCACCGGTAAGTACCAAGCCCGGGCGACGGGGCGTTGTGTTCCACGCGCACCTCAAAGAGATGTCAGCACCAACTGGTGGGGTCCGCAAGGGCCGATGCCTCCCAGAGGTGCAGGTTGTTCGAAAGAGATACCGTGGCACCTGGCACACAGGCAACTGAAGGAACACGGGTGGGTTTTAGTCAGTAAAAGTCTGACACGCCCTCCCGTTCAACCCAGAGTGGGAGAAGTTATTTGATGATTTTCCCAGCCAAAAAAAACCAGCTGCTGGACTTAATTTTGTTATAGATTCGTATCTTTCTTTTCGGCAAGTTCAATTCAGAACAATAAGTATTTCTTCATGAAAAGATGATATACCTACATTTATACATATAATATTTTAGGGTACAAAGTGACGTGGAACAACAAAGGTGGTATCTGTCGGGGACAGTGCGATGCACCGCTGTGACGTCATAAAGGGCGAGACCTACCCTGCTGTGCGCTTTGATCGGTGCCCAAGGGGTGTTCGGTGTGTGTAACTGTGCTATAAAAGGGCATATACACTATGGATTAGAAAGACAAAGACAATGATAGACGAATGCCGAGGAAAATAGGAAAACGTATTGAATGTTGATAGAACTGTACAAAATCTCAATGTGAGGATCGGGAGACAGTCTAAGGCTCGCTTGTACATTAAGTCACAATACTGAAATCATGATTCTATTTCTTTAAATCATGTGGAGATGACAGGGAATTAATTATAAATTAAATATGCATATTCAGCCTATAATTTTGCCACTGTTGGGACGAAGGCCTCTTCTCTGAGACAGAGAGTGGGCCGTAATCTACCACGCGGGCCCAGTGCGGGTTGGTAGATGTCACATGTCTTCGAATTTATGGTTCTAAAACATCTTCACACGATGTTTTCCTTCACCGTTTTAAGAGCTATGGTGATGAAAGAATTTTATAGGTACTAAGTAAACCGCCTGGGTTCAAACCTACGACCTATATAACTCATAAATCCCGGCCGTTACCTCTGGGCCACCACTGCCCCCCCACATTTAAATATGATTAGAGCTAAATGCATTTAATGATTTGTGATGCAAACGGCCCTAAGACGATGCATGACAATGTTTATATTTTAATTGTATTGTAAGTAGTTAGGTCATCATCATCATCATTTCAGCCGAAGGACGTCCACTGCTGGACATAGGCCTCCCCCAAGCTCCACCACTTCGACCGGTTCTGTGCTTCCCGCATCCAGCGGACTCCTGCGGCCCTCACAAGGTCATCGGTCCACCTTGTGGGAGGCCTTCCAACTTTACGTCTTCCGGTGCGCTGTCGCCACTCCAGAACTTTTCGACCCCATCGGCCATCTGTTCTGCGTGCAATGTGCCCTGCCCACTGCCACTTAAGTTTGGCAATTCTTCGGGCTATGTCGGTTACCTTGGTTCTCCTGCGGATCTCCTCATTCCTGATTCGATCACGCAGGGAAACTCCAAGCATAGCCCTCTCCATTGCCCTTTGGGTGACTTTAAGCCTTCTTATGAGTAGTTAGGTACTTGTGTTTATTAGCCTCGTTATAGGTGGTTATATAAATAAAGACACCAAAAGTTAATCAGTGTGCTACCATACTGATTAACTATTGTCGTCTCTAGGGACGTGCTACGTTTTAAAAACATAACTTTATCTTTTAGTCCCGTATTACAGACCCGGTCAAGACTTTTTACTTTACTATTTTAAAGCTATTTGATTGGTTGAAACTAGTTTTAACTAATGCTCGAGTCTTGAGTTAAGTTCTGCTGGCCTAAGTTATTGATTCTGGAAGCGCCCTTAGCTATTGTAGGAGAAATACTAGCAGTTAATGGATGAACATATGGTATTAGGTTTTAGAGAGGAGCTTGTGGCTAAATAATAACAGCAGGACGAGTCGATCGATAAAATTAAGCTACGCTCGCCGCGGTTGGTCCGTGGATGGGTGACCATCTTTACATACCAAGATCCCTCGGTTCCTCGGAAAACACGTTAAGCTGTTGGTCCTGGCTGTCATTAATAAATCATTAACAGTCGTCGGATGACGGGTCGTCAGAAGCCCGAAAGTCTGATCAACCAGTCTTATCAAGGGTTATCTTGTTACCCAGTAACTGGGTGGTGGAGGTCAGATAGGCAGTTGCTCCATGCAAAATACTGGTATTCAGCTGCATCCGGTTAGACTGGAAGCCGAGCCAACATAGGGAAAAGTTAGGCAGATGGTGATATGTATATACGTCGTATGACGCATTCGTAAGTTTTCTCTCTCTGTAATCTGTATCAAACATATTTGTAATTGTTTATTCCTTTGTCACAGTATCCTACGGATACAATTCGGTTGCTGTCATGAGCAGCGGGGCTCGCAGCTGAGAGGTAACAAAAGCCGAGCCAGTCCCGCTGGGGCTTTGATCGAAAGCAGACGAAATTACCTTTGTATTTGTGTAGGACTAGGCAAATATAATTTAAGTCAATTGTACAGGAAAATTATAGCTACCTACGTTTGTTTGCAAAGTTGAGTGAAAAGCGAGGTTTTCTCATGAATAGGGAACTATATTTTGTTCCTTTTTTTCTCACCTGTTTTTGTTATAATTTGGATATGTTTTTGTATAGAATTTTAGTTTTTTTTTTTCTGGCAATTCGGCTTGGATCTCGAGTTCACGATAGCCAGTCGTAACTTTCTGTGACCCATGATTGGTAATTCGATTGTTTTTTGCATTTTGTGTGGTTTACAAAAACCTTCAAAATGTTTATGCTTATGGTGTAAACAGTCAATGAGAAACTTGACGATAAATAATAAATTTATTAAGTTTAATTTTATTAATGTTGAATGTTTTGTTGTGTTTATTACTAATTAATTAGAAATTAGAATCAAAATATTTGTGCACCGTTGATGGCAAGACATAGCGTTAATTTTTATTATAATTGACATCTGTACATTTTGTTTAAAAAAATATGTTTGAATTAGGTTCACATATAAATAGTTTATTTCCAGCGGAGATAGTTATCTATCTCCTTCACGGACAAGAAGTTAACGAAAATGTTTTATAGCAAAGTTAGAAAAGTTGTATTTTGTTTCAAAACAACCACTCAGTCGCCATTCCACCCCATGACAACCCAATCTAAATGACAACTTACCATAACACACGAACCCCACGCCACCATGAAATCAATTAAAAAATCCGACACAACCCGTCTCCCCTGCAGCAAAAGGTCGAGGGTCCTCGAGCCGTGCCGTATCGCAGCCGGCCCGTGCACTTCAGCCAGGGAACGAGTCTGTCGGCTATTGTTCTATATGTTGTAAGTTTTTGTTATAGGCTTGTAATAGATATTTGTAAAGATTATACCTATTGTCTTTCTTTTGAGTTATGAAGAAAGGTGGATGGTTGGGGATTGAGCATAACCAGATGTTTTATTCTAGGTACTTACAAAACATTAAATACTTATTAATTATCGTTACATTCTCAACTTCGGACTCGCCAATTCGGAGTTTAAACGGTTCTGACTTATTAAAAAGAAACTCAAAAATTCTGTCATCTTCTTACACGAAGTAAATTAACTTGAAACGCGAGAAGAGGCGATGTCAGACTTCTTAACTCGATCCAATACAAAAGAATCCATTATTTTCGAAATAATACCAATAACTATCAGCGTCACCTGACATGTTAAAAAAATAAAAACTACCCTGTATTTGCCGTTCAGATAATCCAAACACGACCTTATTTCCACTCCGTAAGGGTTTAATAAAATTGTAGCTGCAACATTAAACAACTTTGAATTTTTCTTAGCGTTTCATTTTGCGAGGAGAACGGGGCAAACTGGATTATATCGCGGGTCCCAGGGGAGGCGGGGAAGTGGGGCACAGTGGGAAAAGTTTACGTAAGTCAGCTGTAATCTTGTTTGGGTTGAAGGGTTCTAGGCCTTATTTATTTAAGCTGGAGGCCGCGCATTCGTGATGTTATCCGAAAGTTGTGGCCCCTGGCAATAGTTTATGGCACTCCGCTCACTGGTGGTAGATGTTGATCGAAGTGATTTATGTTCTGTGATATTTGTTGAGTATTGAACCAGATAGCTTGGTACGTGCGCAGTTACTTCTAAAATCTAGAACAGTATTAAATATTTAGTCAAAATAAAATTTAATTCGTACGCCTTACTATCCCATCAAACTTTAAATTGTTTTAACATGCTTAGATTATCGGAATTGTGAATACTTTTTCTGTCAAAATTCAAAAGAAACTACCTACTGAAATGGCCATTAAACATTTTGGAGACCACTAACTAGAATTCTTGATTAAAAAAAACTTACCAATTAATCTGGAACTCGCCACTAAAGTATATTTTATTTCTGTCACACTTAAAGTCACGAAACACGATTACCTAACTCAAAGCACTTGATCACTTGAGCCCCGAGGGCTTCCACTGTGCCCGGCTCTCCCCGCTTTGTACTCAAAGAGCCCCGGCTTCCTCACACAGAATACCTAATAACTACGTATATAGGAATGACTACAAAATATTGAGTTTAGGTTTTATGCGTATTTCCTTCACAGGATGTATTTTGAAGGGAATATTACCTACAGCAACGTTGGTAATTAATATTAGAAATAAGAGCACATACGGCATGTAAAAAGCCGTATAACATAGTCGTTATCTGCGTATTCCTTACACCAAACAAAATAAGTAACACTGGGCAAAAAATATTGCTGGGATGCTACTTTTGTTTTGGTATGAAAAACCCCTGTTGAAGTACGGTAGTGCGCACAATGTAACTAACGTACACAAAATATTGTGCATATGGTCGCATAGAGTAAAAAACCTTTTAATATCTCCATAACAAGAATAAATATTTATTTTTAAATCATCGTGCCAACTACAAATTGAGAAACCAAAAAGATAACAAACAATTCCATTAGAACGAAAGGCTGCAAAAACATTTGCTGCTGAAAATTGACATGAATACAATTTCGTTCCTATTCTTAAGCGGAATAGCATTCGTTACTCACATGTCTAATAAATTATCAAGAAGACTTATTAATATTATGTTACGATTTAAATTATCTGAAGAAATTATTAAACTTGTCAAAGATTTATTACTGGTTATTATTAAAAACATAATTGAGTATTATTTATGTTTTTATTTTGTACTTGGAACCATAAAGCGAATTTCAATTAATATTATCACATTTCAGAGCAGATATGTTTATGTCGAAGATATGTTCCGTCGAAATAGAGATCCGCCGAACAAATGCATATCGTAGAAGGGTTCTGTCGAAGTAGTGTTTTTTATGTTCTGTCGGACTAATGCTAGTCGAATATACGTTCTGTCGAAGCAATGAGTAGTCGAACTATTGTTTTTCGAAATTAGGACCGTGTCGAAATAATTAACTATCGAAATTCAGTATGACACTCCAACATTATATAATTATTTGATTGGTTAATGTATGATTTATTGTCAAATGACAACAAATCAACAACAAAAATAAAAGTAAAGTAGCATGGACACTTCTTATTATTAAAGCAAGAATCAGAATGTAGGAATAAATTATCATTGATAACGAATCTAAACATAGATAATACAATGTTATACGACCCAAAAAAATTGCGGACTCGTTTAATAACTACTGGATAGACTTAACAAATCAGCGGAACGATAATCTGAGGGATATATGCAAAACTAACACGTGCGATAGTCTGTTCCTCCGGCCATACGGTTACAATGACGTAGAAAAATGTATACTTACCCAAAACAACGTAGGAGCGGTCGGGTATGATGAGATTTCGACAAAAATACTAAAGGTTTGCTCAGTAGAAATACCCCCTGTGTTGCCACACTTAATAAATTTATTTATTTAATACTTCACGCACAGAAATGTACAGAGGCGGACTTAATGCCAAAGGCATTTTCTACCAGTCGACCTTTTGTCATTAATTTGTCATTCAGACAGCAGTTTCCCACAATTGTTAAAGTTTGTGGTTGTTAAGCCTCTTCATAAAAAAGCGATAGCTCGAAAGCTGATAATTACAGACCTATTAGTCTCATACCAATAATATATAAAGTTTCTGAACAAGCTATGCAAAACCGTCTTATAAAATTTATTGGGAAACATCAGATTCTTAAGATAGAACAATATGGATTTCAAAAAAGTAAATCGACCACCCTTGCTTCAATCTTGTAAAAAATATTATTGATAAAGTAGACATAGGAAACCGGGTATCTGTTATTTTCTTCGACAAGTCGAAAGTTTTTGACTTTATGTCTCATAGATTTTTACTTTCGAAATTGGAACGATATGATATTCGAGGTCGCGCCCCTAGTTGACTGGAAACCTATCTGCTGGGTAGAACATAATGTGTTGAGATTTCAAGTATGACTCAGAATAAAAAACTGGAGGGAATTAGGTCTCTTTCTAAATTTAACAACTCGGGTGTACGCACGGCTACACATCAAGCTATATTTCCAGTTTACGCTGATCTCGCACTGTACGGAAATCGTATACAATGCAAGACCAGCTTATACTGGAAATGTATAGCTTGATGTGTAGCCGTGTGTACCACAAGGGGGCGTTTGGGGTCCCCCTTTGTTCTTATTATATATTCACGATCTTTCTGAACACACACCCAATCCATGCACTTTATTTACGGATGATTTATTATTATGACATCGCCAATTAATACTGATACAAATAATTACAGAATAGACATTAACAATACAATCAACAATTTCTTGGTTAAGATTAAATAATTTGCATGTAAATATAAATAAAACAAATTGTACAATTTAGGACATAATTTTGGTCGTAACAGAGAAAAACTTAACATTAATGCGAATACAAAAAAAAACTTAACTCAGCGGATTGTGAGTATAAAAGATAAACCCCCCCCCGCCCCCCCAAACCGTGAGGAAAAACAGGCGTGACGAAATGTTATGTTCAGTAATGTTAAAAATTTTCAGTACTTTTTGCAGTGATTTCAAATTAAACAATCAATACCTGACCTACCGAGTAACATAAGAATCTCGCATAACAAAGCTACACGACACTTCCCACACATAATTCGTGAATCAACAAAGGAAACTGTCACTCTCGAACCCAATTCTAACTCGAGGCACTTGATCGCTAAACCCTGTTCACTCTGGGTGGCCACTTCACCCCTCTCGCCTCACAGAGGCGGCTGGGCACAGTGAGCACTCGGCGACGTCCCTACTGCACATGTACGGTTGGGAACGGAAGTCAATTTATAAGAATTTTCATATACGTGTACCGCAATTGTTAAGTTCCACCTAATTTAGAAGCTTACAAGTCATTCTTGTTGTAACATATAAATAAACACTTAGCTGTGTTTCATAGGATGCTTGCCAGGCTTAAACTTACCTGTTACTTTTTTACCTTTACATAACATTAAATCGATTCAGTTACTAGCCAAAAGTTATAATTTCAGGGGGCTTTTGTCAAGATTATTTTGTATTAAATTGTGGTTCTCACTTTATTCACCTTTCTAAGTAAATTCATACGATATTTCAGGTTTACTTCCCTTTCCTTCTTATGAGAGCATTATCAGCCTATAACATTCCCACTGCTGGGACAAAGGCCTCCTCTCTTCGAGAGGGAGTGGACTGTAATCCACCACGCGTGCTCAGGGCGGGTTGGTAGATGTCATGTCGTGTCATGTTTTCTAATTTTCGGTGCTAGGACATGCCGGCTTCCTCAAAGTGTTTTCCTTCACCGTTTTGACAACAGTGGTGATGAAATTATTTACACAAAGTAAAGGGCATGTCTGGATTCGAAAGCACGACCTAAAATTCGTAAGTCGGATCGATTACCACTGGGCTTATGAGACCAAGTATTGGAAAATGTTGCCAAGTCGTTTTAGTTTTCAATATCAGTGGAGGGTAGAAACGTATTTTCTGTTAGTTTATGACGACAGCTCTCGGTGCTTCGGGAATATTTACCGTTCTGTTCGAAAGACTTCGTTTAATATTTATTTGGTTCCCTGTGGTACACATAGCTTTTAAGCGAATGTTTATGGTTACCAGTTTACAACCTAGTGATATATTTTAGTAGTTTGTTACATTTAAAAAGACTTTGGGGATGAAGTTAAATGGTCTAGTTTCTTTAAAAGTATAGGTTCTAGGTAGTATAGGGTCTTTTGCTTTACTTTAGCTTGAATAAGGCGTACTCAATAGAAATCTGCTGACACAGAGATTGATTGACCACAGTGCCAAAAATAGTCCAAATTAAACACAAATAGATTTGATTGTTGGCAGTAGGTTTCGAAGTTAACGTTTTAATGAGCCATAAACTAGGTTCACAGACTACTATATAAATTCTGAATGAAAACCAACCCACCGTAGCATTCCCAGACACATATCTTAGTGTAGTCATTAAATTTGCACGGCCGTGTAATAAGACACCGCAGTAATTGCTCGACACTGTACTCGTGCAAAACACTGAGGGAGAGCCGGGAAAATGAAGCCATTGCTCTTAGGGAAAACCTGGGCAAAGATACCACTACTGTTAAATCGCAGGAAACAAGACTCTATGACGTTGGAACAAAGGTGTCAGTGAAAAGGGGAAAACTAGGTAAAGTTACTGGTACTGCTAAATCAGAAGAAATTAGACTCTTTTCAGTTGTGATAAAGGCGGGTGTTACTGTAAATAGATAAATTGGATGCTGTAAGTTGGCGTAGAGTTTCGAGTGATGTGTAGTTTGGTGTAAATAATGATTGTTGTGGTGTAAGCTGATGCCGAAGGAAATTATTTTCCTGTGTGAGACAAAATGTATGGATATTGGGTTTAGTTACGTGGAAACCTTAAAGAGGGGCGAAGTAAATTTCACTTAAACTTAGAAGCCATTTATTTTGAAAACCATTGTATATTTTAATTTACCTTTTGATTTCGTTATATCATGCTTTAGATAAAGACTTATAACTGGGTTTTACTTATAATGGCTACCAACCAAACGCTATTTACTATGTTAAATGTTGATAAATTGCACTATGTCGTGACAAAGCTTTGAACCTTTCCTTGGTTGTCCTATAGTTTAGCAGGTAGTAGGTTAATAGGTTAGGGTCAGTTGGTTGGCAATTGTTGAGCTTTAATTACCCGTACCCTTTGATGACCTTCAACATTTCTACTCTTAAATTATATTGCAGTAAGAATGAAACATGAGATAGGTTTCATATCCAAAACTCAGAAAAAACAAAATGGAGCAAAGTAAGGCATCCAAATATTAGCACGTCCAGCTAAAATAAAAATAAAATATTCCACGGTCTACCACAGAAACTAAAACCAGACATGTTTTATGTCCAGAAAAACGCGGATTGGACTCGTACTCGTAAATTCCGTAGTGTTGCCCATCGCGGGCCCTGCCCGGGCCCTCCTCGGGCATAATGAGGACCCGCGGGCAATAAAGCTGTTACCCAACCGTGCCGAAATCACCCGATCGCGCTCGTCTATTTTCGTAAAACGGCCGCCATTTTAGTTCGCATTTTGAATTGAAATGTCAAGTGTAGGCGTGATTGGATCCGTTAGATTTTATTAGGATTTTTTCGTTCGATTTATTCTCTCAGATTGTATTGTAAGGAATACCTATTAGCTTTCTAGGGCTTTTGTTGTGTTCAAGTGCTTGTTTCATTATTTCGGCCCCTTTTATTTCGCTTACAAAATTATTGTCTTGAATTAAAATTTAACAAGGTGGTTAATGATTATTGCGTGCACTTAGGTTTCATTAATTTACCACTACCTACATACAGATCTGAAGGGTAAGCGGAGCTATATTTACAATATGATAATATTTTTCCCTCTTTCTTTTCTTCTTCACATTCTATAGCAATCATGTTTTTCACTAATACAAATATGATTGAAGCATTTAACCTATGCGGTAGTTTATATCCTCCAATAAGAACAGAAAGAAAAAATTTGAAACGAGATAGTATCCAATAACATACGTCGCCGCTATTACACGTTGGAAAAGTGCCATTCTCACGAATTTTCTTCCGGTTTTTCCAACCATTTCAAAATAGTTTTACCCGTATAATGTCCCCTCTTTACAAGGCGGTATTAGCAGCGTGGTTATCGGCAGCGATCGCCACAAATCATCCCGCCACCGACACATTACTGACGGCTAATTTAACAAGGGAGGGTTCGGAAGACGTAGGGCTCGCTGGACATGTGCGACATAAAGCGAAGGATTTGATGTAAAGCGAGGCTTGACAATTTTCAGAAGCTGATGATGGTCGTGGTTGCAAGTAGAAAAGTTGTTAAAATAAAAGGTCTTAAATTTTAATTACCTAAAAATAATACACATCTTGGTATTTTTTAAATTATTTATAATAAATTAATTAGAAATAGATTAATTCGGAGAAACAGTTAAAAATATTTAAAAACCTTAACACAGGGACTTATTAAAATATTAACACAAGAGTCTACGACAAAATAATCGCGAAACAAAATCGCATATTATCTAAGCCCCCTTTGTTATGACAAGCCGTGTAGTAAGGGGAGGCAGCCATCTTGCAAATATTATCGTATCATAAATTCATAATGGCTCAACATTCAGCAGAACGGTTATGTCTCACGGTGTATTTCTTTTGATATATTGTAGTTATTGCTGTGCCAATATGCTGGTGTGAAGCTGAGTTATGATGTGAAGAGAAGACCGTCGTAATAATGATTTTGATTTAGTTATGAAATTCCACTTTTTCTGTTAAAGATAGAGTTAATAGATTAAAGAGATAAGTTGTTCTGTTAGCTTGTGATGCAGAAGAAACAGGATAGAATTTAATTAAGTCATAATCACAATAGAAATTACTTTAGTCATAATCACAACTACTTTAAAACTTGGCTGTTAATAGATATACAAATTCCTATACATTCCAATTTTTTTCTTCATTGATATCTCTGTTTAAAGTTAATACCTACAGTATTTTTGTGTAACGAAATGACGCGCGCTTTACTTGTGGTAACTAAGTGTCCAAACACGCTGTGAATGTGTGCATGAAGACGAGACGCGTCGGCATATAGCACACATACGCATACAACACACTTCCGAATTTGCCATTATCTGGGACGGTACTGAGAGCTCTGCGCTTACACACACATTCTCAGCCTGTTTGTAGACTTGGTAACCACAAGTAAAGCGCGCGTCGCTTCATGGGATAAAAATACTATAACTACGAGTAAATCATTTCTAATGCAGTGAATGCGATTTCCTACTCAAATAGACCCTGTCTCAATGAACTGACTGCATTGTGAGTTTATGAGCAATTTAAAAGCCATAAAAACGCCAGTTTTCACAAAAACAGCAACCCCTTTCGTCCCATTGTTCCCCGTTCCATTCTGTCGACTAAAACAAAACGTCTTTCATAGGAACACCTCTACAACCCGGGTCCCGGTGTGAAGCAGTGAACAATGCCATCACAAACAAACTTAATCCCGGGTTTAATGATTGCGGTTCCCCTCCACGTATAAATATTTTCCGCCTCTCCCTAGCTTACATTTATTGCCGTTGTACCCGCAACAATGTGCGGATACGCGGATACTGCGGATATGGCGGATATTCGGATACTGTTAGGGGAAGAAAGGGCGATAAGGGTCGTGTTAAATTGCAAGTGTGATTTTTTGGTTTCTGATTATGTGATGATTTTGTGCAGTTAATTAATTGTTTGGATAATTTTCTGTTGAGCTTAAATATTTATTGTCCCGTGGTGACTGGAGTTGCAAATTATGCAAGTATTTACGAAACACTTTAATAAACTGTTTAAAAAACAATTACATTATGAATCTCCACCGATCTATGAGTTGAACGTTTTTCTTTGTGAAATCTTTGTGGACATAGAAATACATAAAAAAGCCAGATTACCTACACGCGTGAGTAAAATATATTTAATTTGTGCACTATTCCCTACGTAAATTGTGTTGCAGTTCTTATATCGATAGGATTAGTGAAATAAATCCATTTATAAACTTGCTAGCCGTTTTTAAACCTATCTTAATTCGAACATTGTTAAAAAAGATCCTTTTCATCATGAAGCACCACTCACCTGATCCCATCAATGCAGAAAATCTCGATAAATGCATCCCGTTTTGTTGATTGAGACACGTTCACTCGCGAGGGGAAGCTGGGGCACAGCGGACCACCTCGGAGACGAATAGTTACGAGGGAGATAAATACAATACATGATTGCCTCAAACGAGAACCGAATACTGATCGAATTGTGGAAAAAGTTTATTTATTTGCACGTAGATTACAAAAGGTAAGTATCGTATAATTGAAGTAAGTTAAGGGTACTGTAGAAGAAACATTTCGTTATCACTAATTGGTAATGGTTGATAAACTGTGTACCAACTTTTTTTCATGTATGAATAAATGTACAAAATGTAACATCATAAATAGAAATCATGTGTGAAAACCGACCAAGTGCAACTATGTGCAATTACTGTACTATTGCACAGTAATTATTCAGTCCTACCAATTTTCGTTCACTAGTTTCTCAATGTTAAGTAATAATAATATATATATTTATTTATTCAGGTATATAACATCCATTGCCAAACATAAATGCATTGAAATCATATAAGATAAATCAATTGCAGTTGTAAGGACAATGTAAGTACGAATGTTATGCGTCAGCGGTTTGTAGTATGAAAGAGAAGTGTGGATGGGCGATTGCCTGTTACTGCGCGCTGGCCGATCGGTATGCTCCTATTCGTCTTTGGGATTTCGGGAATAAATAAGTATACTACAGTAATAAAATCAGTGCTTTAATTTAAACATCAAATATCCACAGTAACTCCCGTGGCAAATCCAGATAGGCATAAGGAAGGTGCCTACACAGACAAACAATATCAGAAAAAATCGATGAATAAATCTACTTTGTAAGTTCTCCCGACGATTATTGATGCATAAGCTTGGATGAAATCTACAACAAACAGAAATGACACTTCTGCAATTCTGCATCTTATTTAAAAATATCTCGTCAATTAATTCAGATAGGACACCTACTTTTATCCAAAGTTTCCCTAAAAAGCAAGTCAAACCGAAGGCAACAGCTAGTAATAACTTTATTTTTATACAACTAGCTTTAGTCAGCGATTTCACCCACGTGGAGTCCGAAAATAATCTCACAGAAATTATCCCATGGGTTAATCCAGGTTATATTTTTTTTTTGTGTCAAATTTCATAAAAATCCATTCAACCGTTTTTAAGTGATTGAGTAACAAACATCTTAAACCTTACATTTAAAATATTAGTAGGATAGTAGAACTGTAGAATATGCTTCCATAACAACACACTTCTTATTCTACAATATACTTTCACATTAACACACTTCATATTCTACATTATACTTCCACATCAACACACTTCATATTCTACATTATAATTCCACATCAATACACTCATATTCTACATTATACTTCCACATCAACACACTTCATATTCTACAATATACTTCCACATCAACACACTTCATATTCTACATTATACTTCCACATCAATACACTCATATTCTACATTATACTTCCACATCAACACACTTCATATTCTACAATATACTTCCACATCAACACACTTCATATTCTACATGTTAATTCCACATCAACATACGAGTACTTCATATGCTACACTATACTTCCACATCGAAACACTTCATATTCCATACCCCATAAAATTGTATCATAGCATGCTCCACTTACGTCACAAGTTGGCTATCGTTCGGATCCATTTGTCACAGACTGTCAAAGCACGAGGGGCGGCGCGTGGCGTACTGGTGTAATGGATGGACATGCTGATATTTTATTGGGTTTGAGATGCGAGTGGTGATATGGAAAATATGAAGTGTCAGTGGAAAGTACGATGTTTTCTTTAATGGATAGGTTGTGTAGTGTGTGTCGAGTAATGTTCTATCGATTTAATTCGATATAATAATGATATTTATTATTGCAAAGTAGGATAGAACAGTCAGTCAAGTAGGTATGATGGTCACACAAGTGTATTCTATTTCCTATACTTACGATAATCGTTCAAATAATTATGTTTTAGGGGAGTGGATATCCGTTTATCCTTGCATTTATCTATACAATTTATAAAACCGTAGCGTAAGTCAAAATCATTAATTGAATATTTTTCAAAAAAATTTATTGGTACGAAGTGTGAGAACCTTTCGAATGCCGATAATATTATGTAGTTTTATATATGTATGTTCCAGCGTTACGCAAATACTACCTGATAGGTCATTTTCAGATTTTCATATAGTTCCTGATTTGGCATTTTCGTATAGGTCTGGTCAGTCTATAAGCTTTAAATTATTATGCTATTTTGTTGTGAGGGATGAGCAATACTGCATTATGTTCGTCGCCGTGTCTTCTATAGTTTATCACAAATTGTAAAAAGACTAGCCGAAAAGCAAAAGAAGTTAGAATACTGCAGTTAGGTACAGATTTAAACTTACAAATAATTTTCAACACGCTATACCTTTGTGGTGCTAAGCAGTCAATCATAACATATACAACGTGTAACGGAAAGGGTATATACAAACCAAGGGCACGGCTTCTTTGGATGATACCAAACGATATTGGACGGGTTTTTTATCCTATCTCTACACGTTCAGAAGTTATGAGAATTTTAAATTCATTGATACCACAAACCGAACCATTTAAACTGAAATAATACATCACTCGGAAGAGATTTATCGTGGTATTGGCAAGTAACGTGGAATGTTATACATAGTACGGTGACATGATTGTTATGATTTCAATTTAAGAAACATGAAACCAAAATTTTGGTATCAATTCTTAGAGTATTTTATTTTGAGCTGAAACTATGTATAGTGATTCTATACCAGCTGAAATCTTTAGTGCTTAAGGATAGCAATAGGGTTTCTGATACACCCTGTATAAGGACGGCTATTTTAGTCACTTTTCATCAAAGCAAAATGCTTGGCGGTTCGACGACTTCCTCGCAAACCAGCAACCCTAATTGCTTAACGCACCATTACTCATAATCTGTTTCGTTTTGAAACAGATGGCTAACCCATTGCTTCATATGTTCGAAAAAGGTGTCTGCTAAACAACGTAAATAACGCAATGAATATTATTGAACTGTCAAAATGAAACCGATTATGATTAATCGCTTGTTACGCAATTAGGGTACTGGGGTTGTAAGTTCGATTCCCAACTATTGATATTTTTGTCCGATCTAACCGGATGCAGCTGAATACCAGTATTTTACATGGAACGACTTTATATTATCTCCATATCCCAGTGACTGGATTATTATCCATATAAGAATATATATCCATATAGAAGCCCGAAAGTCTGACAACTAGTTTTACCAAGAGGTATCATATTTGATACCTCTTGGTAAAACTAGTTGTCAGACTTTCGGGCTTCTGACGACCCGTAACGACTGTCAAAGATCCACGAATGACAGTAGGCTAAAATAAGTTACCTAAACCTAAAATATTAAAGTTGATGATAACAAAGTGATATTGCAAATTGGAACTAACAGCCCGTCGTCAAGATGAGAAGCCTGGCATATTTTCGAATTTCCATTACTTCATATCGGATTACGCTTATTCAATATTCTTAGAAATACAAACCAAAAAATAACCTTAAACAATTCTTTGTACCACAGAAAATTCCCTTGACAACGCTACAAATAAAATATTCTGCAAGAATAGCCGGGAAATCGATATTTCCTATTACCCTGCGGCTGGTGGGCTGGCGGGCTGGCGTGTGCTCGATGGACATAAATAATAAAATAGTGCTGCCACGAATCGATTCGATTCTACCGAGAAAATTGTTTTCTTTGTAAAGCTTTATGTATTCGCTTCTCGGGATTTGTATTTCTAGATCATCGTAGCGATCCAATGGCCAATAGTAGGTGCCTACTATTCTTGGAGAGGCATTTTAAGCCTATTTCGTACTAATAAATTAAAGTTTTGATTTAGAACCATAGCGATAGCGCCCAACCCTGCCTGCTTAGGTTGCCTGGTTTTATGTAGTTTCTCTTTTAGATTTCAATGGCAAATGTTTATCAAAGAAAGTCGTTGCATTATCAAATCCTCGCTTACTGATAGTTTTCTTCCGCGCTTTTGTTGCTTATATTTTCTAACCCCATGCAAAGAGAAAAACCTATACCTTTTTTCCAATTTCCACCCTACCCATCAATGATGGAAGGTAGTATCTTCCCAAAATACAATCATGTCATGTCTGTCAGTGATATTAGCATACTACATGAGTTTCGACTTCTGCCGGCGGCGGCGATATCAAATATTCATAAACAGGGAGTGGGCCGGCTCGCCCCACTCTCCCCTCGGTAGAGGTAGTGTATTGTTAACTTTGTATTTAATGAAAGTATGTCGGGTATGGTACGGTTGCAATTAAGTAAGGGTTAATTTTTAATGATTAATTGGTGAAACGAATGATTCTGTTGGAGATTTTTTTTTAAATATATTTTTCGTATACACTGTTGACATACGTAAAACGACTTGTAAGCCAACTTTGCAATAACCCATTCATAGTATGTAACTTGCAATTACCCCGCGGTTTTGAAAATCAGAAACGGTGATAAAATTACCTTAATTGTAACAAAAGATCAGTTTATACTATACCTAACTCGAGATAACGAGATTAAGAATAAACAGCATAATAATTGATATCATAATATAGCTAAGCCGCCAAAAACGATACGTACGTTTTAGAGCCAACTAGACAACTAGTGACATTACATTCACCTGTCTATGTCCCACGCTACCTCAATGTAATTTTAATAAGTCTAGAAACAGTATCTACCTACATACAATACATGTCTGCTCACCCCTTGCCGTAAAAAACCTCGCAATACTCATCTCCTCCATATAAAGAGGTCTTTGAGAGTGACGGTGAACATTCAAAAAGAAAATCTAATTACGTTCCGTACGGTAAAGTCACCGTAAAAATTTAATGTCAACTTACATTGCCAGCTCGGTTTGAGGGCACGGAATCGAATCACGAACGTAAGCCGCAATGGAACGCGACATGACCTAAATCTTTGTAAAGTGAAAGTGTCTTGGTGGCAGTCGATCTCGTTTTCGCATTTCGATTTGCGGAATCGGCTTTTAATACAGAAATATGGTTTGTAAAGGGAGTTATGTCGGAATTGTATATTTTTGGTTGCCAATTCCAATTGCCTGGGTTTGTTATTTTAGGAGATTAAAATGGATCGTTTTCTATCTACGCATTGATGCTGTAGTCACCAATCTGATAGGTTATAGTGGTTTCAATACCCAATACTACTACGACGGAAAGTATCGAAATGTTTATTCTCATTATTGGACCAAAATTCTTATGTTTTCTTCTTGTACAGATCCTGTTTTATAGTAATTTTTTAATAAAAAAAGAACAAAAAGGAAATATCTGCAAAGCCTTTACCTGAATACCAGTATTTTACATGGAGTAACTGCCTATCTAACCTCTACAACCCAGTTACGGGGTAATACGATACCCATTGGTAAGACCAGTTGTCTGTCAGACTTTCGGACTTCTAACGACCCGTAACGACTGTCACAGATCTGCAAAATACAGTCAGGACCGACGGCTTAACGAGCTTTCCGAGGCATGGAGGGGTCTCGGTATGTAAAAATGGACCCATCCATGGACCAACCGTGGCAAGCGGCTTAACCTGATCAATGGACCCATGCGGCAGCTACTCCGAAGCCTCAAGCACCAACAGGAACAAAATTCCTTTTGTTCCCGGTTCCCTATGTAGAAAGAAAAAGGTTTTTTAACCCGTCTCTATAACTCCCCATTTCCCATAATTAAGAATATTTTTCCTATAAAATTTAAGCGATATTTATGAGCCCGGTCTATTAGAAAAACGGTTATTACCCATAGCCTATTAAGTAGGCACCCCAATGGCGTCATTATTGGAATTAGTAGAAAAATTATAGGGCCATGTTAGGTTGCACGCCTAATGAGAAGGGGACCGGCAGAGGGGGCGGTAAGGGGCCTGATCGAATTGGGGAATAAAATTAAAGTTGGGTAAAATGCCTACGACTTTGTGATAAAACGATTAAGAATTACAATTTATCTGTAAAATAACTATCAAAAACGTGAAGTCTGTTTAAATACCCCCTCTATTATAAAATTACGTCAACGCCAAGTGTGTTGAGTTTTTCTAGACGATATTTAAATCTTCTTCGTATTGTCACCGTGGTTTTAGTTCAAGTATTAGTTTATTAGTTAGTCTTATTAGTAACTAGCTTTTTCCTGCTGCATCGTGCGTGTGGAGGTTGGAAATAATACCACTGGAACGTACTATTGAGATAAAAGTATCATATGTGTTAATCCAGGTTCATCCAGGTTCATTCAGGTCCATTTTTTTTTTCAATCTGTTTTTAGAAGTGTAGATTTTTAATTGGCTGTCAGTCTCACATACTATTTTTTAATCTGTTTGCTTTAGCTGTAAGTCATCCATAGTAATAAATAATAATAAATAAACTATCTCAATGCCAAATATCATGCAAATCTGTTCAGCCGTTTTTGCGTGATTGAGTAACAACTATCCAAACGTACAAACTTTAACATTTATAATATTAGTTACAAGTACAATAGGATTAATTCAGTTTTCATTTAGATTCGATACAAACGCAAGAAATTCTAATTCACAACGAATTAAGATGAAAATTCTCATTTCATTCATTCCACAACAAAAAATATCCGCCACAAAACCTAACCTTACCTATAGTCATACCTTTGATAATTCCCCAGCCTGCCTACCCTCCCTAGCCGAGGACTCGAACCTGCGTCACCACGGTACAGTAATTGACGCAATTAGAACCCGAGGGGTAAGTCGGCAGAATTGGACAACGAGGGTCGGTTTTGTGGCGAAAGGTACAAATATTAGGCAGGCTTGATTTTGCAGACAAATAGGTACCAGCTATAGATATTGTTTGAGGTTCCTTGTGGAAGGAGTTCGGGCGGAAGGTTTTAATTGTGTTCTGCAGTTTCCATTGTTATTTTATAATTTGTGGTATTTTTGCTTTTGATAGAATTCGGGAAGGTACTATGAAAAAGAAGTAGCGATTGGTCGGAAAACGAAATGTGAGGGCCATGCAGGCTAGATTAAATACAGACATACACAATTAACAGACAAACAAGCCGCCCAATCATTTATGTTTTCCGAATAATTTTAATTAAGACATTTACCTACCCACAAAACCTTTAAGAACCTTGGAGACCTTCGACCCTTACCGAGCTAAAGTAATCACCCCCTAACATTTAATTCCGTTCAGTTCAAAGACTAATTCGTTGTGCGTTAATTATTTAGACTCGTCCGCAATCAATCGGACGTGATTGGACGGACTAATTGAATTTGGCTTATGATTGTATTTGATTGGACTTTGATTAATGTCGACATAATTATGTTTGTAAGAATCTTTGGTTTTTAGGCAGCAAGGGAAAGGACGCAGTCGTAGATCCATGGCTAAGAGATAAGGCACAAAACATTAATGTATATAAAATTCTTCATCGCATAACATACAATTTCATACCGAATTATTCATAACCATCTCTTATCAATGCCCTAACAGACGGGTTGTTTCATACATTGCAAAATTTAGAAAGATTTGTGGGTAAAATAGTTTATTTTCAAAAGATTATAAGGACCAAAAGTGTCGAGCCTGACCGGGTATCAAACATTGTAATAACACATGGAAACGAACGTTTTTAAATTGAGAATCAAATAACTGATTATTCCAATTACCAATCATGATCATGTTTTTTTTATTGAATACAGAATCTCTCTTTTCCAACAGAACTGGCTGCTCCTTTATTTATATTACGTCACGTCCTCCCCCAATTTACTTTATAACGTTGTTGCACAAATATTTGCTTATCGTTAGCTTCACCAAACATTTACTGTCCACATAATCTCTATACCGTCGTAATAAGGTTTATATTTGATCGTTGTGTGTGTATGAGATTGTTGGTGGCGGTTGGCACAATGTTTGTTCACAGAGGGTTCTCGCGATTCTGTATTGTGTCTTAATATCATCGTAAATAATAATACCTTTGTCTTTTGGGGGCTTGTCCTTTTGTTTGCTGAGTGCTTGTAAGGAATTATTATTGGGGTTCCGTATCAGATTGATGAAAGGGAAAACGGAACGATTTAGTACGCGTTTGGTGTTGAAACTGGTATTATAAGCTGTCGTTACGGTCCTTTGAGTCGCGAAGTTTACTGTTATAAAGTTTATTGATATTTGAGAAACAATTAACGAAAATAGTGGCAACATAATTCCGGGAATTGTAGAAAGATGCATTTCTACCGTATGTAAAGACCAAACAATGTTTCACGCGCGTTCTAAGTCAATCTTGATGCCCTGAAAAACTCCACACACGTCACATTCTCTCACTCATATAGTAGAACATATCGTACCTGTATCCCTGAGCTGCAGCGAGCCGACCTTGTTGGACAGGTAGCCCCGGATGGAGCTGGCGACCCGCGCGGGCGACGCGGCGGCTGCGCCCCCTCGCAGCGCGCCCCCTAGCCGCCCTAACAACGCACTGCTTTCCGCCTCCACGGTCGACACTTCAAACACCCCCCACCGAACTATCCTACCCCCAAAAGACGCAACAGCCAAAGTCTTCAAAAGACACTTAATTTTGTAAACTAGTCTGATATCGCGTAAGTATATAGTTTATAATTAGAGTGTAAACGTTAGGTTTATAAGTAATCAGTGCAGTATTTGATATGTATTGGTTGTGGGCCCGTGCACCATGGTGCGTCCGCGTGTGCCTCTGTAACAAGAGAAATACGATAGGTTAATAAGTTGCCAAAACTATCATCATCATACCAAGTAAACTTCTAATTGCCAGGACACAGTTTATTTCCTTTTTCATGGCACGTCTACCATCCATCCTCTTTGCTTCTGTCTGCAAATATTTGAGAAAAATTGATAATTACTTCTTCTAAAGGTTATCATCTCACCTTCCATACGTTAAAGTTATGATGTTCTTGCTTGCTTATCATATTGCGTCTATATTTGCGTTAATCGTGACAACGCTATGAAACCTAACATCGTAGCCGCCCGACCAAAGACCAATAGTGCTAATTCACAGTTTATTCACTTGGCTGAGTGCCAGCGTATCGCCAATCTTCAACACTACCTAACCCCCACTACATAAATGTGGAACACAGCATTGGCCCCGATACACTATGTCGGGTTTTGTGGCCTTGATTTTTATATTTACGGCAGTAGTTATATACTAAACGTAGTAAACTACCATGTAATAGCCCAGTCAATACCTAAGTGCACGCTTAGATTTGCTAAAATGGGCTACTGCCACTTGAAGGCCTAGTTTCTGTAGTGGTGGCTTCTGAGCTGATACGCTGATGCTAGTAAAGGTCTGATAAAGCAGAGTATCTGTTTCTGTTAGCTATTTCATTTTACAACACAGTAAAAGGCTTTAATTATTTGAGTAACATAAAATTAGTAAGTTTTTAATAAAGCATGAAGTTCCTCAGCAAAAACTCACATTTCCCTCATCTAAATTCGAGAGCCTCCAGACCGGATGTGTACCACCGGAAGCCACCACTCGAGCCACTTCCGGCCGCCATCTTGCGACCGGAAACAGACGAGGTTTACGACTTCCACTCCCTTTGTGAGACCAAAATGTAACTTTTGTGAGTTACTTATGTGTTTTGCTTTTGTTGGAGAATTACATTAATTTTAGTTTAAAGTTCTCAGAAAGGCTTCCACGGAGTATGGTTGAAAATCCGGTAGGTACATTAAGGCCTAATGACTTTATAATTACTAGCCCTGAATGAGGTATATTAATCATTATAATCTCATTAGGACACGATTTTACCCGTTCCTTTATTGAGCCTATTATTAAAGTACTTTAATCATCCACTATTCTATTGTTTTTAAAAGTTATTTTACAAAAAAAAAATCCGGCAAACAGAGAATACCAATCTAGTCAATTATTATAAAGTAGGCAGGCGGCTCTTGGCGCAGTGGCGGCCTGGGAGTAATGGCCGCGTCTCACGAGTTGTAGCAGGCAGTTTACTTTCCGCCGCATCGTTGGGGCTTATCTGGCGGATAGGTGTGTCACCTACATGGGACGTGATGGCGGAAGCCAGCGCCGCATGTCGTGCGGTGTTCCACAGGGTTCGGTCGTGGGACCGCTCCTGTGGAACATCGGGTACGACTGGGTGCTGAGGGGCGAGCTCCAGCCGGGCGTGGACTTGACGTGTTATGCGGATGACACGCTGGTCACGGCCCGGGGGAGCTCGTACAGGGAGGCAGCGTTGCTAGCGACGGCTGCGGTGTCACAGGTCGTGACCCGCATACGGCGCCTAGGCCTGAAGGTGGCCCTCAACAAGTCGGAGGCCATGGTCTTTCATGGCCCCCGGCGGGCGCCGCCGCTGGGATCACACATCGTGGTCGGGGGGTCTCGAATCGCTGTCGAGTTTACCATGAAATATCTTGGATTGGTGCTCGACAGCCGGTGGGATTTCGGCCCCCACTTCCAGCGGCTCGCGCCCAAGTTGTTGGGCGCGGCTGGGGCGCTGTCAACGCTGCTTCCCAATCTGGGGGGCCCGAGCGCCGCCTGTAGGCGGCTCTACGTGGGGATCGTGCGATCGATGGCCCTGTATGGGGCCCCGATCTGGGCGGCTGACCTGACGGCCGGCAGCATCGCTGTCCTGCGAAGGCCACAGCGAGCGATGGCCGTCAGAGTCATTAGGGGATATCGCACGATCTCCTACGAGGCGGCTTGCGTACTGGCCGGATCCCCGCCGTGGGACCTCGAGGCGAAGGTACTCGCGTCATTGTATCAGTGGCGCGAGGACTCGAGGGCGCGGGGCGAGTGGCTGACGCCGCGACATTTGGAGTTGCGTCGGTCACAGCTTCGCGCAGCCCTGGTGGCGGAATGGCGGGACAGGCTTTCACGTCCTACCGCCGGCCCCGCCACCATCGGGGCGGTCCGGCCGGTACTCGAGCGCTGGCTCGGGAGGAGGCACGGCTCCCTGTCGTTTCGGGTGACACAGGTGCTCTCGGGGCATGGTTGCTTCGGGAAGTACCTGTGTCGCATAAACAGGGAGCCGGACGCTCGGTGTCACCACTGCGTCGACTGTCGGGAGGATACGGCGTGGCACACGCTTGCAGAGTGTGCTGCTTGGGAGGAGCCGCGCCGTGCCCTCATCTCAGGAGTAGGCAGTGACCTGTCGCTGCCGGCCGTTGTCGACTCGATGGTCGGCAGCGAGGAGTCCTGGGACGCGGTGGTATCCTTCTGCGAAATCGTACTTTCGCAGAAGGAGGCTGCGGAGAGGGAGCGGGAGATTTCTTCCGCTAACCCGATCCGCAGCAGACGCACCGGGCGTCGGCGGAGGGCGGACAACGCCCTCTTCCGGCCCCCCTAAATGGGTCCAGGGGCGACGGATCTGGGGAAATCCGTCGCCCCCTACTTCTTAGGACCCGAGATGGCGGCGCGTAGTGTTCCACGCGCGCCTCTATTTGATGTAAGGGGGGAGTTTAACACCTCACTCCCCCCCTAACGCGAGGTGGCCCGCACAGGCGGGCCGGCACTAGCCGGGGATCGCGGAAGTCATTTTTGTTCCCGTGATCTCCGGTGCAAGTGTGAGGCGGAACACCGGGGTGGTTTTAGTCAGTAAGAGTCTGACAGACCCCTCCGCCCTCCCCAGGGCGGAGGACATCCATGAGGATTTCCCCCCGTAAACAAAAAAAAAAAAAAGGCAGTTTACTTTGTGTTATTTACTTCATCACCACTGTCCTCAAAACGGTGAAGGAAATCGAAAATTCGGAGCCATGTGGCGTCCGCCATTCTGCACTGGGCCCGCGTGGTGGATTGTGGCCTGCTCCCTCTTACAGAGACGAGGTCTGTGTCTCAGCATTAGGAGCATTATAGGGTGATTGTGCTGAGGCTTCTTGGTTCATCTTAGAAGGCCATAAGCCCATGAAAGATTCCTTCAAAGACCTTAAACTTTTCAAGAAAAGATTTTTGCATGTTGTATCGGTCACATAATTTAACTATCAACTTAAAACCGTAAAAGCAGAAATTGTTTTTTTTTATCATTATAAAACATACATGAAACTATTAGTTATTGCATTGATATGGTGCATTCATTCATATAAAAAAATTCTACCAGGCTGTATTAATATTCTAAATCATATTCAATTAAATATTTAATTCATTTTCCCTTGCATTGAAAAGCGCCTACATCTCGTAGCCGTCGGCTACGGCGCGCTACGCTTTTGTAGCGGAGCCGTGCTACGCGCCTACGGATAATTGGAAAAAGTATTTACGCGTAGAATAATGACAATATATATAGAGGTCACAGTTTTTCATAAAGATTATTGATGGGCACTTTGATTTTTGAAGGTTGATTATGTATTTCTAAAAGGATAAATTCTATACATACAATTTATGAAGACCCTAGAAATATAGTTATATTTTTAAACCCTTTTAAATAATTTCTCTTTTTTAACAATATTTTCAATCGTTTTATGTCAACAGCTCTAAAAAAGCAAAACAATTAAAACATTAGATAGCTAAAGTTAATATTATTTTAGCGTTTAATTTATTTCAGATTTTACCAATAACTTACTCAAAAGTATAGGCATTTATAACATTGTATTTTGCCATTCTTTTTCACATTTAAGTGGCAAAAGTACTCGATTTTGATTTTTTTGGGCCCAAAATCGCTTTTCCGTCTACATATACATATGTAATAGATAGATACCCACACGCTCACCCTTACATACTTCACACAACCACACACGACACATAAATACCATTACGTAAGAATTATGTAACCCACACATTGATAAACCCTCTATTTTACCACTATATTGCACCAAAATAATCACACTAGCACACTATACCAATTTATCACTGGATTAACTTTTATTGAGATACAAAAAATCAATATGGCCGGCCGATTAAGAAATAAAATCGAATAATTTAAAATTACACACACGACAAAAATCTCTACAAAAAAAAAATCTGCGCGATTAAATCGCCAATTTCAAAAACCGAACGGAAATCAATATGGCGGTCTAAAAATATAAAAATATATTGACCTTTATTTGTGTTGGCGGGTACTTGCACACCTGGGAACACCTCGCCCGAACTGGCGAGCCTCGACAGTGAGCCTTTTCAGGCTTTCGGGCCATGCGCGAAACGCTGCCCCGCTATTGGTCGGGGGTAAAACGTGACGTCACATCAGCCTAGCCAATGGCAGCCTTCTGAAAATTTCACGTAGGTATAGACCGGTCGATGACTAAAAATAGGTTGTGCCGGTCGATGGGCGAAACCGCCGTTATCAAACATTCATCTGATTAGGAGAGGCATTTCTTCATGTACGATTCGAGGTTTATGTAAATGTAGGCGATATTTTTTTTTGTTTTGGGTTCGAATGATAAACTAAAGGGCAGCATGATTTGTTTATATTAAAAAAGCCTTTTTTTGTATATTATATTGCTGTTCATGCTAGAGCTTGAATAATAAATTACGCTAAAATTATTGTATCATTTTTAGTACACCCTAAGAATGTAGAGTCTGACCATATGTAGGAATGAATAATATCGGATATGTACGTCATGTTCGTGAATGGGCGCCGTCAGTAAGGGTCTGGTCATCTCTTAGCTGACTGTAATTATTTTCTTTTGAATTGTATTTTTTTTTCTATTTCCGGATAGAAAAAAAAATTATATTCTATACTCTGGATGCTTTTAGCGTGTACGTCTTTTTTACATAGTTCCCACATCCACATAAATTCAACATTAATGATGTACTTAACTAAGATTTTTGTAACAATACAATATAAAAGAGTGTCTATTAAATGGAGTTTCTTCCCTGTTCTTCTCCACAGGTACCTACCGCTTTGGAATGGGCAACTAGTTTTATATTTCTGACTGCCCAACTCCTTGACAGTTCAAAAGTGCCTGTAAATGTTTTAATTTAAATAAATGCTTTCAGTTTGAGTTTTGAAAAGGAATTGAGAATGAGAATTAAATGCCTTTTAATTATTTCGACAAGAATCCCTGTTTAACTTAACTTCAAGAAATATTTTCAAGAATTTGTCATGAATTAATAATTTTAACTAATTATTCTCGGAGTTTGTTTTGGTATTTCTTCTCAGAGTAGTCGGATAGGACGGTACTACCTCATGTAGGTACTTTTAAAACAAAATTTATTCTAGACTTGTAAAAGTGTTTATTGAAACAATTTACAAAAATAAATATCAGTAATTCAAGCGGCCGACGGGTCTGACTCTCCCATTGTTTGTACAAAGTCTCCCTAATCGATCTACCAAATCTAATTAATCAAGACTCAGTCAAACTAAACTTTCCTAACTAACACACATTGCCTGCGTTAGAAATTGGTTTGAAAATAATACTTAGAATATTGTTAATTGTTGCTGCAGGTGGTTCACAAGTAAAGTTGGTCGAAATTAAAAAAAAGATTCTCCACAACATACCTTTAAGGTGTACAATAGCAAGAAAACTAAACTATAACCACCATATATGTCACCATAATCTGCGTATAATGTTCTCATTGCTGGGACACCGGCCTCCTCTCTGTGCTCTCACCGAGAGGAAGCCTGGGAGTGGGCCATAATCCACCACGCGGGCTCAGTGCAGGTTGCTAGATGTCACATGTCTTCGAATTATTAGTTAGAACCTAAAATTCGAAGACATGTTGTTGCACCAGCGTGGACATGCCGGTTTCATCGCGATGCATTCCTTCATTTTCCTAAACCGTTTTTAGAGCAGTGGTGATAAAATGAAATAGACAAAATAAAGTGCCTGCTTGGGATCAACTCGCAAGTAGTGCCCAATACGACTGGGCCACCACTGTTCTATGAAAACTATGTGCAAGAGTGGATTTGAAGTAATACAGAGAAAAATTGTCGGTATATACAAAACTTGTCAAACTATATTTTCCGAAAGAATTCTGTTAAACCTCTGCGATGCTTTATTTTCTGTTGAGATAAAGGTCGTGAGTTTATAAACAGGATCTACGTCATCCTGGTATCTTGCTATGAATAATGTAAATAACTTTAAGTAGGCGCTTAAAACTTTTATATTGGGTTTAAATTTTTAGTTAGAATATTGTTACAAGTTTTGAGCGGCTATAAAGTGTTGTTATTTAATACTTTGGAACAAAATTGATCATGCTTCAAGATAATTTTATTTTTTAAGCTTATAGAATAATTTATTTATTTATTTATTGCATTTGGGAAAACAAACAGTAGTATATTATGCATAAACAGAAAAATCTTAAAATTAATCTTAACAAATATACTACCCACAACATTTTCCACAGATTACTAATTATATAATAAAAACACAAACAAGCTGTTAGCAAACGTTAACTGTAGCAGGGCTACCTTATTGAAAAAGAAACTAAAAGAAAAAAAAAAGACACAAACAATATTCTATATAAGATGTGACAACACAAAAAAAAACAACAAAAATAAACAAGTAACAGCCCTTTTTGTTGTTAGTACATGTAGTATGAGGCTTCAAATAACTGCAAGTAGAAATGGACAAGAACTAATGAATTATTAAGAGTTAAAGATAATAAATCACTTATGTTCGTGAAACTCGGTTGCTACGCAACGGATGGGTTCACTTATAGGTTTGGTATTTTGGATAAGACTAACCTTTGATGAAACTACCGACGTCCCGAAGGCAATAGAAACTAGAATTGAAAACTTGCCAATGGACATCAATATTATACTCTAGTTTTAAATATATTGTAATGTTTTGCATGCTAAATATCTGACCATTTAAATGGAACTTAATAACTGACTTTAAGGCCAAAACTGTACCAATTCCTATTGCAAATAATGCTTACAGTTTTAAGTAGTTTAAACCAAACACCACATAATTATGATATGAGTATTTAGCATTATTCATACATACACAGATCAATAAATAAATCACAGCAATAGATAATTATATATTCAATATTTACGGTAATCCGAAACTATTCGATATACGCAGATGTACCGACCACATCAGCACTAAATCCGACACGTAGAGGCAGCAATATCGGATATTCGGATACCGTTGGATATTCCTCGAATTTATTACACCAATTACATTTTCGATTTACCTACTACCTACAGCCGACATTGTTGCCGAATAAAAATGTTATGTTTTGTTTTATTTCTCGGAACAAAAATTTTAATATCTACATAGTTTATCCTATCGGGATATTTTATTTCAATTCCATTATACACAGGTATATTTTTTTTATTGTTTGTATGGCTGGCTGTCGAACAATTAAATTCACTTTTGTATTTTTAAACAAAACTGTAAATGTTTGTTGTATAGTTAATTTGACTTTTTGCATAATATTGGAAGCTGGCGTAGGTACGGTTTTATTCGACTATGATTATTCTTGGCCCATCCAAAAAGTAACTAAATTTAGCTTGTCATTTTAATCTCAACTAACTGATTGACTCAATTTATCAGTCGTCATCATTCTGCTTATCCCAATTTATTTAAGGTCATCGCAACATAACGTCTTCTACACTTCTCTAGCAGTCATCATCTCCGCAATTACATATCATCTTTCAGACAGTCCATTCATCTTTTCTTTGGTCGTCCCGTACTCTTACAGCCACATACATACTCAGAACTTTCGTCACATTATCCTCATTAGCGGTTCACTCAATTTTGTTACTAAAACCCACATGAAATCTTTTACACTGTGGTTGGAGTTTATGATGAACTATCCTCAGAGGCGGTGCAGCATTTCGTGTGGGACTATAAATATGGCGGTCGATTTACTCACGCATGCGCACAACGAGCCGCCGAACTCATTCATCATGCGTTGTACTATGTGAGGTTGTACCTACCTATGTGATGATAAATCACTAGAACATTTTAATATTTCGTAACACTATGTATGTGGGCTTATTCGTATGTATAGGAAACGTGAATAATATACCTAGGTATCATAAGACTTGAGACTTTTTGGAACTTCATAATTAATCATCAACGGAGAATTCATTACTTTTACATTAGCTTTTAACCTTAACTTAGTTCTTATACAAACTTCAACTCGAATCCTTTTGAGACATTAATTTTTTGTCCCGTCCTTCCAGACGATAAGGAAAATTTTTCTTATGAATGTAAAATTATTCACGATTCGTTTTTCTAGCTTTAGTGAGTGAGTCAGTAAGACAAGAAACTGTTTTAAAAAGGGGTTATAACAAAAGAAATGACTATGTAGTAGACAAGACAAAAAAGTCCTCTTTGGGGACCAACCTGGCACATTCTGCCATTTTCCTGCTTAATTGGCAGGAGCACTCCAAAACTTGCCTATTCTAGTCTATAGCACAGATTGTACTGACCATCTCTTGCTTATGGATTTATATCAATCTGAAAAAAATATTTATAGACTTCCTAAGCCTGCACTATCCTGTGTGCGCATTTTCCTGCTTAATTGACAGCAGCACTCCAAAAGCTCCCTATTCAGGTCCGCTATAGTTCTTTATTTACAGAACAAAATGGAAGTCGTTTAGAGCGAGCGCTTTTCCCGCTAAATGAGGACTATTGTCGGTCGCAGACGATCTTTACATATTCATGGCACTACAGTCGCAGACTGGCTCGATGATAATAGCCTAAAATAAAAACATACATACGTACAGGCTAAATTGGTATTCAAGTTTTTATTTTGCCAAGCGTCTATTGGGCTACCGTGATTGTACCCCAAGTATAGAACTTTTTAAGTGCATCTACTCTAGCCACAAATAAAATGTATTATAATTGAACTAGAAGGATTTACAGGAATACCATTTAGGTCTACATCGGAATACCATCTAAGTATTTGTAACGAGTATGGTACCTCCATACTCGTTACAAATACCTATGTAGATGAAAAATTATAGTTTAAAAATCTAAAAAACACGCTTTAAAAACCAAACTAAAAAATGAGAAAATAATTTAATTCAATTAAAAAGCGTGGGGTGCTTTTTGAGGTATTTTTATAATCACTTACTGTCAAGCACCCCACGGTCTTTAATTGACTTAAATTATTTTCTCCTTTTTTAGTTTGGTTTTTAAAGCGTGTTTTTTTAGTTTTTTAAACTATTATTTATTTTCTATTTTTTAGTTCTGCTAACTACAAAAACGTGTTTTTTTTTATTTATTTTAAATTTTTCTCATTTTGTTTTTAATTATTGAATTGTCATCGGTCCTCGATAAGTTTACAAAGTTTCAATGAAATCTGACCGTTTAAATTGGGTCAAAATCGCGCTCAAAGGAGTCGGTTACATACAAACAAACAAACATACAAGTGAAGCTAATATAAAGGGTGTAAAAAGAATAAAGAAAGAGTTACTCTTACTCCCGAATAGATAGATAAATATAAAATAGAGTTGAGTTACACGATGACTGATGCATGCATGCCACCTTTTGAGACAGCTCAGCTCAAAGCTGCAATGGCTCTTTCTTCAAAAGGCCCTTCCAGACATGGCCCTGCATTGTTAGACTCACATAAAATCCTAATGATATAATGTTTGGACTTTAAAAGAGATCATGACCTCTGAGTTTGTCACGGCATTTCTTCTTAGGGATTAGCCAGCTAGGAATTGCCAGCGCCATCTAGTTTTACAGCAAACACTAAAAAAATATTGACGTATAAAAGTGTCCTTTATGATCTACATAGGTACAAATAAACATTTCATTTAATTTCAAAGCGTTGCGGAATTCTGCAATAAGTTCGTCTACCTAAAACATGCTCTACATGCAATCGTGCATGCATTGTTTTGCATCCGTCTCCCAGAGGATTGTTGAACATACTCACATATGGATTGCATTTCGTCCGAATTAGAAGTCAGTACATACCTCACTGGTATGCTTGGCAGCAGCGCAACATGTAACATGACTGACTCAAAGCATTTATTTCAAACTAGTTTTTGCAAGCAGCTTCGCCCGCGTAGAGGTCGAATACTTACTATCCCCCGGAAACGTACTACCGCAATAAAAAGTATTTTATGTGATAATCCAGGTTATAAACTGTCTGTGTGCCAAATTTCATCCAAAATACGTTCAATCACTTTTGCGTGAAACAGTAATAAACATCCATCTATCCCCACAAACTTTCACATTTATAATATTAAGTAGATATTAGTAAGATTAAAAACAATTACAGGCACTTTTGAGTTGTCAAGGCGTCTGTCAGTGAGAAAGATGAAGCTAGTTGCCCATTCCAAATCGTAGTAGGTTTCTATGGAGAAGAACGAATAAGAAAATCCATCCATGTGTAGGTAATATTATCATACGCGGCTATACGTATAGTTTGCGGTTACAACATACGAACACCTCGCTGGTCCCCGCGGGCGCCGTGTAAAGTTATTAACGGATTGTTCCCGAGGGACGAGTATTGATTGAACATTATTACAATCCACAAACAACCCGCCAACTGTGGTGAATTTACTGAACATAAATTAGTGTTTATCTGTGCATAAGAAAAGCTTGAATAAGTGTCCCGAGTTTGGAAAAAACCAGCACCCTTATTGCATGGACACACTTTTAATCACAAGCCGAGCGGTTTGAAAAAAAATCGTAATCTATTGTTTCATAAGTTTTATAAATTCGACTGCCCGACAGAATTAATAACGCTATGAACATGGCTGAATTGGCAAAACTAAATGCATTCCGATCGATTTTCATTTTATGTGTGCTACGTAACTACCCTACTGGGCCTATTTCTTGATACCAACTTGTTTATTGCTCATTCTTTTTGCGACGGCATGAAACTTTCTTCTCTTAGGTTGTGCTAATCTACGAGAAGAATCTGCGGCTAAATATAGAGCAACTATATTCCTCAGTGGACTGAAACTGGCTCGCTTTATTACCTGGTTTAATTAGGTTTCACTGAATATCGTGTTCAAAATCAAATGTACTCAATGAGCAAGGAAAAGAAGTATATTAAAGATAAGAAAAGGCCATAAATTGAACAGCGAAAACATCAGTCAGAAAACAATAACTAACGATTCTCTCATACAGGCACTCACATTAAAATGGAAATAGGCTCGTCACATCTAGCGCTACACAAAATGTTGGTAGACCAGCAGGCTTAGCACGACCATCGATTTATCGACGGAAGAATAGACATGACTATTAACTAAAAGATGTAGGTACAATAGGAGAAGATAGCTATGTTTTTATATTAATTAATACAGTTATGCGTTATAAACGAATCATGACTTTATAGATAATCGTATATACTTTGTGGCCATCGAGTAGAAAGTTTCTTGTCAGTGTGATTTTGACAGTTTGATTTGACTAGGGCAGATTGACTAAGGCAAGGACAAAGAGCCATGGAAGAAGCTGGACGAGGCCTTTACCCAAGAAGGGATCCTTCTTTAAATTAATGAAGACTAACAATTATAACTCGAACATAATCTTACTACACAACTAACAAGATTTGAAATGTAACTGTGAAATATGGAATAAACGGCTTATTATTATTACTAGTTACATTGGTCGAAATTCAACCATATTTCAAAAATATATGCTTTCTGCATTCCTCCATAAATATTTTCGCAAAAAGCGGTACAAAGTTTTTGCCTTACGTATTAATATATAAATAGATGCTATAATTTTCGTGTTTGCTGCTACCCAACATTGAACAATAACTCTTCCCTATCTATGTTACATCATTACTGTACACGTGCCCAGTTGGCATCTGACCTTCGCAACCCTATTATTCATTCCTATGCCTGAGGTTAACTTGCTACTCCAACGCCATGACACAATACCTCACCTCTGTTTCAAGACACCCCTGGACTGATAGGCCTTACGAGCACGAATATCTGATATTATAATAACACCTTTGGGAACTAAAACATGTAGTAGGAAAGAGATAGAGCTTTTGTATATGTGCCTTTCTCTCTCCCCCATAATATATTTACCCCTGTGCTTTGATGGGGCAAGCGAAACGAATTGATATCTGTAGAATGGTACACTGTGGAGCCATTGTCGAATTGTGTTGGTGCTATAAAGAGCACCATTTGTTCACTTTCACATGAAAGTTTTATTAATCAAAAGGAGGTAATTTACTGATCATGTGTTTGTTCAGTTTACCCTGTGGTACTGTGACAGGTTTATTTGGTATCGATGGCGTGTCCATAGATTTTAATAACGATAAAAAGAACCCAATCAACATAGTAAATTCATTACCATTAGAGTAAATAAATAATATAATTGGTAGCAAAGTTAATTCCGATACCCTGCAAAACCAGTTGTTTTTCCAATAAGTAATATGCCTTTAGGAAGTCTCCAAGCTCGAGTTCATCACCACTTTGAGCCCTCTTCTCTTAGAACTAGGGCCTAATAATACTAAACTTACAACCCTACAATTCTACAAATTGTTCAATCGTTTAAAAAAAGCGTAACACAGAAAATTACAAACACAATTTACAAGTCACTACAATTTCCATATTTGTTTTTCCGTTTCAATTGTGTGGCTTAAGTGCTGTGCGATTTACAAAGTAAATTGTAACTTGTAAATTGCCATTGTAAAGTTTAAAAGGCCCAGTAATACCACCATAAATTCACTGTTTGTATGCAGTATAAGTACAACTAAGTATAAATCTATGTAGTAACTGTGACAGAGATAACTTAGTAAAGATAACAAGGTACGCAGATCAAAGGATCATGCATGTGCAAATGATCTGATGAATTTAGATGAAGACATCACGCGCTGAGGGGAATCTAATGCGATACAACGTTGGAAACATCTCCTATTATATGAAGAACAGTGTCAATGACAGTGGAAATAATTCATTGTATGGATTGTTAAAGGTACTAGGTTTTTCCCGCGGCTTCGCCCACGTGGAGGTTGCAAATTATCCGACAGGAACTTACTATCGGGATAAAAAAGGATGCTTTGTCCTATTCAGGCAGGCAATGGTCTACTTGTCAAAAAATAATGTGGAAAAATAAGAGAGACTGAGTTATTTTCTCATTTTCATATTTGTAATATAGATGAATGATGGCGGAATGAGCTGGACTCCTTTAATAAAGATTGGTTCTTGAGAGCTCTGGACAGAGAGAGGTGGTAGGAGAGTAGGGAGGCCTTTGCCCAGCAGTGGGACGTTTATGACTAATAAAAAAAAAGATGAATGGAAATGACTATTTACCTTGCATTTACAAAAATAAGAAAGAACCTTTTTGTTTAGGAAGGTAAGACAACGATTTAACCTTCACCTTTTGCGAACATCATCAACATCAAAAGTATACAAGTGCTGGTATCGGACAGGGTAAGTGGCTAAAAAATGGCACTTCACCTTTTTAGCATTTTTTTCTTACAGAGTAGAAAAAGTACTAGATACGGAAAAAAACCTTTATTCCTAAATCCCTTTGAAGCGTCCGTCGCATTACAACATTACGACATTAATGTCGGGTGTACTTTGTACAGGCTTGTTTCATGTTTTATCTAAACAAGTGCGATTTTTTTACCAACTTTGTAGCATGAATAAATTGTTGTTTCTTTATTTACGAAAAATATAGAAGAACAAGAAACCTGGCTGAGTACTTTATTCTATTTTTCTCTACGGCATACTACTACATGGCCGTTTTATTGTGGGCATAAATATAATGATACGTAATGTATTTTTTGTTTTCGCAATAACTCCTGGATCGCGTTTGATTACTGTTTCACCTGACAATGGTTTATTACAAAATAAAATATTTTCGTATAACATGAAAATTTTCTCATTAGTACAAGAAATACATTTGTTCTTTGATTAGTATAGCTAGCCCAGTATACAGAAAATAAAAACAACCACTACTCTGTGGAGAGCAACCGTGAAATACAGATTTTATCTCTTATTTCACATTTATAATATTAGTAGAATTATAAATTATTGTTACCGTAGTAACAGATTTCTAACAGAAAAAGTTATGTGAAGCGTCTATCTCATCATCATCATCATCATTTCCGCCGAAAGACGTCCACTGTTGGACATAGGCCTCCCCCAGGCACCTCCCCAGGCCAGTTGAAAACCAGCGTCAGGCACTAGTTGTCTGGCATTTATGCTGAACTGGGCCTTTTTAGCGCAGCCGTGAGGCACACTTTGACGCTCTTTACACTTCTTGTTGATTTGTTTAATTTTATTATTTTGCTGTAATTGTGTGCCTTTTTTAGTCTGTGCTAAATAAATGTATTTTCTTTCTTCTTCTTTCTTTCTTTCTTTCTTTCTCCACTTCGACCAACCGGTCGAAGTGGAGGTGGTGCCGTAGGAATCCGCTGGATGCGAGAAGCACAGAACCCTGTTCTTCTCGCATCCAGCGGATTCCTGCAGCCTTTTCAAGGTCATCGGTCCACCTTGTGGGAGGCCTTCCAACTCTACGTTTTTCGGTATGCGATCGCCACTCCAGAATCTTTCGGCCCCATCGGCCATCTGTTCTGCAAGCAATGTGCTTTGCCCACTGCTACTTAAGTTTGACAATTCTTCGGGCTATGTCGGTTGCCTTGGTTCTTCTGCGGATCTCTTCATTCCTGATTAAGTCACGTAGGGAAACTCCGAGCACAGCGCTCTCCGTTGCCCATTATGAGCGACCACGTTTCAGTGCCTTAAGTCATCACTGGCAACACGCACTGGTCAAAGACTTTCGTCTTGAGACACTGCAGTATTTGGGACGGAAAGATAAAGCGTAGCTTCCCGAACGCTGCCCAGCCGGGTCGGATTTGATGATTGACCTCTTTCTCGAAGTTGGACCTACCTAACTGGACAATTTATCCTAGGTATACGTAATAATCCACAACTTCGAGTGTAACGCCTCCGATCGTCATGAGAGTGGGTGTTACATGGGCATTGGACATGACCTTTGTCTTGTCCATGTTCATTTTAAGACCCACTCATTCGGAAGCTCTACTGAGGTCATCGAGCATTGTACTGAGGTCCTCCATGGTATCAGCCATGACAACTATATCATCGGTAAACCGAAGGTGAGTGATGTACTCGCCATTGATGTTGATGCCAGTCCCTTTCCAGTCCAGAACCTTGAAGACATCCTCCACCGCAGTGGTGAACAGTTTCGGAGAGATAACGTCTCCCTTTCTCACACCTCGCTGCAAAAGGATAGGTTTCGATGTCTGGTTCTGGAGTCGAACTGACATAGTGGCGTTTTCGTACAAACACTTCAGCACCTCAATGTACCGATAATCGATCTGGCACCGTTGAAAAGACTGCAGTACGGCCGATATCTCGATCGAATCGAAGGCTTTTTCGTAGTCCATAAACGCTAAGCAGAGAGGCAGGTTATACTCTACTGTCTTCTGTATAACTGTGGTCTACAGTGCTAAAGCCTTACCGGAATCCGGCTTGTTCGGGAGGCTGGAAATTGTCAAACTTGCGCGCGAAACGGTTCGTGATGACTCTCAAAAACAGCTGATAGACATGGCTCGGAAGTGAGATGGGCCTATAATTCTTAAGTAGGGTATTGTCACCCTTCTTAAAGAAAAGTACCACCACACCTCTGCAAATAATTATTGTAGAAAGCTGCCCTGAAGCGCTCGTACACGCCGTAATCCATTCTTTTTAATTAAGTCTTACAACTTGTGCGAAAATAAACGTAGATTTTTTTCTTTTATTATGAGCTCCTTTGAGATTGTCAGTACTAAACAATGAAGGGAAAAATAATTTCCTTAGAACATTTAAAACATAACGAACAATCTCATTACGGGCAGAAACAGAAACTTTTGACGAGAATAATGTACTAAAATTCTACTTGTAATCCTTTTTTTAGAACAAAGACGTTGGATTTTCCTTGACGCTTTTTCATTCAAATTTCAAATATATTCTCTGCATGATAAAGTTGGGTTTTCAAAGAACACGTGTTAACTTAAGCCCCTTTGCAATAACTCATAGCAACGTCTTAAAGCTTTTCGTTGCTAATTGAATCTAAGCTTTCAGCTGATGTACCAAGGGTGTATTTCCTTTACAGTCTTTCTCACAGAAGATAACGAATGTTTTCTCCGGGGCAGTTTCCAGGTCTTAGCTGTAGTTTTTGCGGCGGATAGAATTTTGTATGAAGCTCGTATTGAAGGGTTTTTTTTTCACTTTGATGGCTTAATGTTCTGGAAGTGCTTGATTTATATTTCTCTCAGTGAAAAATCGAGTGAAAATTCTTGGAAGATTTCCAAGATATTTAGTTAGCGGCGGTAGTCTTGTTAAGACTTAGCTAAGCACCGTATAAATGTATAGAAGAATGATTTATGTAGTTGTAAAGTTTATATCTATATCGCTTTTTTAGAGGAAAAATATTACCAGTGCGCAGACTATAACATTTTGACGCTAGGGGGACCCTAGCGTTGAAATTAATTTTCGTTGGTTATCAATTAAAACAAAAATCGGGTCTTTCATAGAAAAGTGCAATATCTACGCGGTCAAAATGCATGGAACAGCAAATACTTATATTTTTTATAATCGACGAAATATTTCTACACTAGAATCTTAATTATGCTGAATTCATGGTTACAGAACTGCACACTGGTTAACATTTGCCTTGTGCGCTTGACGTGCTAGACCGCCGGCAGGCTACACCCCAGCTGCTCTAAATCCTACTAGATATGCACATAGGTACCTTACATTACGTCACTGCACCACACCTTAATTCTCTAGCGCCACTAAATATGCATATTTATTTTAGTAAACTTCCTCCTAAATGTTAAATCACTGGGATTGTATCAGTTTGCCTGTTTCGCAAATCTCCACCGTGTAGTGACGATGTTATAAATGAAATTGGGCGGTCGGAAACATCGCAATGCTTTTGAGAATAAAATTCCATTGCAAAAGTATTTCAAAAACATTCCTTCAAAACTTTCCCCATCCCTCTCCCCCGCATACCAAAATGTCAAGTAGCGTCAATCTCGACTCTCGTTCAACTAGCAAGGATGGGATGACGAGGGATTATCGCGAGTCCCGGCCACGGGATCCCGGGATTTATAGCGCTGATGTTTCAAAACACAAAATGTTTAGTGAGTCAAACTGGATCACGTGTAAACTGCTAAGCTAGAAAAGTATATAAAAATGTTTGTTCAGTACTTTTCAACTTGATTTGATTTAGGCAACCAATTTATTTGTCCAACAAAAATAAAATATTGGTAGCTTTGAAGTATAAAATACTCACGTTAAGTTGCCCCATTCGTCATGATGAAATGTTGTTGGATTGTTGCCAGTTTTCATTTTACTCAGTTTTGCCTTTTTTATTTCATTTTCCTAAATGTTTTTTTAGGGAAAAAAATTTATTGCCTATTTTGCAGTAAAATACTTTAAGGAATACGAATTGAGTTGTAGTCAAATTGTCGAGTGTCGCAAGATCGAACACCCGTTGCACTAGTGTCAGGTACTCAGTTACTTACTCCTATTATAAAAATAATTTGTTAGAGCGAGCTTGTGTAGCGTCCCCGTGGCTGCTCAACTTGAACATATTATATAGTTGTCTGACAGATTTGAAAGAAGGTGACAATGAATGAGTTGCCTGGCAAATACCTTCTCTACGCAGATGATCAAATTTTCCAGACATGGTGAGTGTGATGGCTGAAGCATATAAGATGAAATTTGATTGACGCCGAGGTGAGACTGCGACTAGACATTGAACGTTTTTAATGACGAAAATTGGCCTTCTGATGTATTAACATAAACGAAGCAATAGGAGCAGGATTGTAACAGGTGACGATCTGTAGTTTCTGCCTACCCCCATGGGAAGAATGCATGCGTGTATGTATGTAGTTGAGGGGGTAAACAGGAATTGTAGTTGTTCTTGCCCGTTCTTCTCCATAGAGATCTACGTTTTGGAATGGGCAACTAGCTTCAACTTTCCAACTGGTCGACTTTTTGACAATTCAAAAGTGCCTGTAAATGGTTTAATTGAAATAAATGCTTTGAGTTTGAGTTTGAGTTTGAGTAGTAGTATGCTCTCAGTATATTGCTAGTAATCTATAGAAAGATTCTTTTTATTATTAGTTGTGACCTCATTATCGAAATCATTGATTAATTGAAAATATGTAACCGACCCCTTTTAAAAAGTCCATTTATTGTTTCTGTGAAATTCCATTCTATGTGTGTGTGACAGCCTTCAGCATATATTTACCAAAGTGTACCTATTGTGTAGCCAGCCTATCCGCTTGTATAGCAATCAAGTTGTTTATCGACCAGCTTGAGTACCAGGAATCTGAATTTTACGTGAAATTCCTACGTCATGATCAAATGAACAATTTATACGTACTGTTCCATTTCCGCGAAAACATCCATCCAACCATGTTATTTAACTGAATTATTAAATCATTTTAGATTCCTTTGTCAGCAACGTTTACATTGCATTTCAACATTATATGTGCCATGTGTGTGATTACTAGATTGCAATCGTGTCATAGTGCGGGGATTACACGGGATTATCGTGACGGGACGCCGGTATCCCGTGATTTAGGGGCAGAGCCGAGCTGCACCCTACGCAGCGAGTTTCTCATTCAGAACTTTGATATTTTGGTATGCGCTGTGTGAGAAATTAATTTTCGAAATATAGTTCCTGAAGTATGAGGCATTCAATTTACAAAAAAAAAGAATGTCACTGATATATTTATTACACCAAAACTCGTCCTCAAAAACATTTAAATATTCATTAATTATTAGTGTGACCAGAATAATTTGGACCCATCGAAAGGAATGTTTTAAAATACTTATGTAGTTTTATGTTGGCAATATCCTGCCATTGGAACCGGCAGCATAACATCCCATATTTCCCCACCCACATCACCTTTACAAGCTCAAGGCGCCATAAATTACCTTCAACTCGGCTTCCAAAGAAAATTTCCCCAATATCTGACAAAGTTTCCTTCCCATTGATGATTCACCTCAGGCGTGGCCACGTCTCATTACCCAAAGGGATTGGCAGGCTGCTCACGCGCCATCTTACCTATATCTTATAATATTATCCTTCAGTTTGGAGCGGTTCCCGATGTCTGTCTGTATAGATTGGAAACTGGAAGTAGAACATTCTAGAATTGGATGGATTATAGAACTTGTATTGCTGTCTCTGTCTATCGGATTGGTCGGCAATTGATGTCGTCATAGTATATTTTTGGGTTGCTGCCAATATTATGGACAATCCCTTTTAGGGGAGGCATAATGTTGGACAGTGGAATGCGATAGGATGAGTAAAATGCCAAACCGTGAAGCTGCAAGTTTTTATTGATTTCTTCGTAGGTAGGTACCTAACAAATAAGTATTTCAAAGCTTTTCTTGTGCTTTGCTTAGTTATAGCTTTAATTAGGTGTTTTCTAGAAACAGTCAACTGGCTTGATATATTGAAAATACAAAAGATATGTTTGGATGAATAAGTTTAGCGTGAAATATATCTATAATAAAATTTAAGTAATATGATTGCAGGAATCCGCTGGACGCGAGAAGCACAGAACCGATTGAAGTGGCGGTGCTTGAGGAAGGCCTATTTCCAACAGTGGACGTCTTTCGGCTGAAATGATGATGAATCATCTCAGTCATCACTAACACAGTCATCTCTAATTATTTATCGCTCCAAAATGCTCTAAACAATCAAATTTTTTCACCCTTCACGCCTAGATGTTAGTTGCAAAGACACACATCTAAATGATAAAATGTTTCGATTATTCTGTGAACGACTTTGTAAAACTTTGAAGCTCAGCCTTCGTAGTGTGTACAATAGGTAAAGTCGAATGACGGTCACTGGTTGCAGACAATGTCAAAAGATTATTCGGAAAGTTATACTAACAAATGTTGCTAACTCGTTACTTTTACTTCTAAGTTTGTCCCGTTTGTACCCAAGGTTTCTCAAATCCTTAATTGGGTGAAATAAGAACTTATTTTGTTGAAAAAATCTAGTAAAGACCTGTGAAGGTATGTAAATAGGTGACTACGTGGGAGAGAGCAATTTGGTAATTGGGGAAAAAGGCGGGTTCTTGACAAAAAGGGACACGTTATCCCAGACTGAAAGATGAGAGAATCTGGGATTAAATTATTATACTTGGAAAATCTCGTATAGAGTCATGACATTTTGTGCCGACAAACGTTTGTGTAGCGAACGGCATGCTTACCTTTCGTTAAAGCTAAGCATTAGAATGATCCTCTAGGATTTTATTTTGAAAGGCACCGGTTTCGCTGCTACCAAGCAGCAATGCAGTGTTCCAGTTTGAAAGAATTTAGTGCTAATTACAGTCACATGGGACTTCCTTACTTAAGACAGCAGAGTAGTTCTAAACCCTCTTGTGATAGTGCGGGTTGTTCGAAAGAGGTACCGCGGCCCCTGGCACACAGGCAACTGAGGGAACACGGGTGGGTTTTAGTCAGTAAAAGTCTGACACTACTCCACCCAGAGCGGGAAAAGTTATTTCATGATTTCCCACCCTCAAAAATAAAACCCTCTTGTGATGCAGGTGCTTATTCAGGAAAAGTTTTTAACCAGTGCGCAAACTGTAACCATGAATTCAGCATATCATTCTAGACACCCCAGCGCAGAAATTTTGCGTCGGTTTTACAAAAAAAAAATCGGCTGTTCCATACATTTTTACCGCGTAGGTATTGCACTTTTCTATGAAACAGCTGATTTTTTTTGTATAACCGACGTAAAATTTCCGCTCTGGAGTGTCTAGAATGATATGCTGAATTCATGGTTACAGTTTGCGCTCTGAATAAAAACCTTTCCTGTATAAGCTGTGGTACGGTCAGCAACAATAGTCGATTCACACTTCAGTTTTTTTTTTTTCAATCTTCGTTATTGAGCAAAATATTCATACAAGTTCTGTTCTGATTTAAAATAGGTTTAAAGAATCTATGTAATTTTAAAGAACCTAAAAAATTTGAAGAGCATTAACTTTTAGCTATTTTATAAAATGTTGAAAAACAATGTATGGAATCATTTTGGAACTTCCAGGATATGTACATGTAATAGTGTTAATCAATTTAGTTTGCTGACTGTACCAAGGTACACTGTCTTTGAGTACCTAGCCATCAATTATATAATGTTGCAAGAAATATATACCATAATTACTGGCTGGAGAGAATATTAAAAGTGAGAAGAATCCAGTAAAACCCACAGGCCTTCATTAGTGGTAGAAACATATACACCTAAATGTGTGTGTAAACACATGTAGGTACAGATATCCATAACTAAGTTGAGACATGTATCGCTCCACTACGTTAGTTCTCTATATATTGAATACAGCTGGTGAATATCTTAGTATTGAATATCTCTGGAATACGACAGTGCTTGTTTTAAGAGCTTAGCGTAAGTCTTGAGGGATAGGTTTAGAATTTCTACAGATAGAATAAAAAAATACACATCTGCCTAATCCTTCGGGAAAAACGGGCGTCAAGTTATAAACATTTACATTTTCAAGTAAATGATTGCAATAGTGAAAAATGGAGTCATCAGCTGCTTAGCCTTGTTCCAATTATTTTGAGGTCGGCTGATAATAATTAGTATTTTACATGGAACGACAGCTTGTCTGACCTTCAAAACCTAGTTACTGGGTTTTTTTTTTTTTTTTTTTGGGTGGGAAATCATCAAATAACTTCTCCCGCTCTGGGTGGAGCGAGAGGGCGTGTCAGACTTTTACTGACTAAAACCCACCCGTGTTCCCTCAGTTGCCTGTGTGCCAGGGGCCGCGGTATCTCTTTCGAACAACCCGCACCCCTGGCAGGCATCGGCCCTTGCGGACCCCCCATTTGGTGCTGACATCTCTTTGAGGCGCGCGTGGAACACAACGCGCCGTCGACCCGGGCTTGGTCCTTACCGGACAGCGAGCTACCCATTACTCGCCGTCCGCAAGCCCGCGCCTACGGTGGCCGGGAATCAGCCTGGGATTCCCGACGCCCAGGGCTTCTCCCGCGGCGACTACGGCCGTGAGGGCGCATATACTGCCTCTCCCTCACGTGCGCCGCCTCCTTCGCGAGCATTACTGCTTCGCAGAAGGAGGTGACGGCTAGCCATTCACTCTCGCTCCGTACCATGGCCTGCACCAGGGCCGGACGCGAGAGATCGCCGCCGCCGATCGCCTCCACGAGGACACGGCGGTGCTCCGCCCAAGCTGGGCAGACCGCCACCGTATGCTCCACCGTGTCCTCTGGGCGATCTTCGCAATGGAAGCACCCGGGCGTTTCCTCCCGCCTTATACGAAACAGGAACCTCCCGAAACAACCGTGTCCGGTGAGGACCTGCGTCAGGCGGAAGGTGAGGACGCCATGCCGCCTCTCAAGCCACTCCTCAAAGAGGGGACTTACCGCCGCTATCGTGGCGTGCCCAGCACTGGGTTGCGACAATCGCACTCTCCATGTCGCCATGAGATCCCGCCGGAGCTCTGTCCGCTGCACCTCGATTTCTCGCGGCAGCGGAGTAACGCCCCGGCGTTTGGCCTCCTCGCACCACTCCCAGATGTGCGCGAGGACCTTTGCCTCCAGATCCCATGGCGGTAATCCGGCAAGGAGGCCCGCCGCCTCACCTGAGATCGTGCGGTATCCCCGGATCATCCTGATCGCCATGACCCTATGGGACGCCTTCAGCTTTCGGGCTGGTTGGCGCCTCAATGTAGGCGCCCACACCGGCGCCCCGTATAGGGCCATGGACCGCACGACCCCCGCGTAGAGCCTCCGGCAGGAGGCGTTTGGCCCCCCTAGATTGGGCAGGAGCCGCTTCAAGGCAGCCCCGGCCCGCTCCAGTCTGGGAGCCAAACGTCGGAAATGCTCCGCGAAGTTCCACCGGCTGTCGAGGACGAGTCCCAGGTACTTCATCGTCGACTCGACGCCGATGTGAACCCCTCCTGCCGTTATCTGGGAACCCGTGGGTGGCGCATTCCGAGGACCATGAAAACACATGGCCTCGGACTTGTGCAAGGCCACCTCGAGTCCCAGTTGCCGGATCCTATCGACGATTGTCGCAACCCCGTGTGCCGCTAAGTCGGCCGCCGCCTGATACGACCTCCCTTGCGCCAGGACCAGCGTGTCGTCAGCGTAGCAGACTACTCTGACGCCGCTAGGGAGGTCGGCGCGCAGCACCCAGTCGTAACCGATGTCCCACAGATGCGGCCCCAGAACCGATCCCTGTGGGACACCGCACGACATCTCTCGCCGGTTCCACTCTCCTTGGTGACCGGGGTAGATGACGGCCCTGTCCGTCAGATAGGCCTCGACCACACGACAGAGGTAGGTCGGCATCCGGTGATACAGGAGTGCCTCCCTTATGCAACTCCAGGGCAGGGTGTTGAAGGCATTGGCGATGTCTAGAGACACCGCCAAGACTACCCCACCCCGGGCAACAGCATCCCCCGTCGTGAGGGCTCGCACGCGCATGATGGCATCCACCGTGGAGCGCCCCCTGCGGAAACCGAACTGGCTCTCCGCCAAATCCGGCCCCACCCGCACCAGCCGCCCGACGAGGCGGTCTGCAATTACTCTTTCAAAGAGCTTGCCCACCTCGTCGAGCAGCACGATGGGCCGGTAAGCGGACGGAGAGTCCGCGGGGCGCCCCGGCTTCTTAATGAGGACCAGTTTCCCCGTCTTCCAACGAAGTGGGAACCGGCCCTCCTCCAAGCATGCGCTTAGGAGCCCTCTTAGTCGAGGCCCGAGAGCCTCCAAGGCCAGGACCCAGGCTTTTCCAGGCAAGCCGTCGGGTCCTGGGGCGGTACTCTTGGCATTCAGCCTACGTAGCGCCACTCTCAACTCTACCTCGGTCACCTCTGGAGCATCGTCGTCGTCGTCGGTGTGGTCCGCATCGGGCACTGCAGCAGGCGGAGCCATGGGCGGGGGAGCGTGCTCCTCTCGCGAAGGGAACAGAGCGCTCACCACGTCCTGCACGAGCTGAGGCCGGAGACTCTGCGTCAGCGGGGGAGCCCACGGGCGGATTTTATTCCGCACCGTTTTGTAGGGGCGTCCCCACGGGTCTCTGTTCAGAGTCTCCAGCGACTCCTCGTGGGCCAGCATTCTGGCCCGCAGGATCTCGGCTCGGAGGGCGGTCTTCGCCGCTCTGTACCCCTCGTACAGCTCCGCCTGAATGGCTTCCGTATCCGGAGGCCGGACACGGAGCCTGCGGTGCCTGGTGTACCGGTGCCGCGCAACAACGCACGCCTCGCGCAGAGCTGTGAGCTCCGGCGACCACCAGTACACCTGGCGTGAAGCACGTCCTGGCTGGACCCGAGGCATTGCCACGTCACAAACCTCGGACATGGCCTCCTGGAACCACTCCGCCACGTCGTTGATGTCGGCAGGCCTGTCCGGTGGTGACACCCAGGCCTGCACGATCGAAGCTTCCAGGAGTAGCTCCCGGTCCAGCCGCTTCAGCGCCCACCGCGGACCACACGGGGCCCGTTGGACCGGCGCGCTCGAGGTCTGGGCGGAGACGTCAAACCGGATGTACCGGTGGTCGGAATACGTCTCCACCCCCTCCATGACACGCCAGTCGACGACACGCGGCGACAGAGCGGGGCTGGCGAACGAAATGTCCACCACCGACTCACCCCGCATCCGCACACACGTGGCGACAGAACCCCGGTTCAGGACGACCAGGCCTGTCTCCAGAGCCCAGTCCTCCACCATCCTGCCCCGCACGTCCGTCAGACGGGAACCCCAAGCCAAGTTCTTGGCATTGAAGTCCCCGAGGACGAGCACGGGGAGGGAACGGAACCCGACGACGACGTCTCTCAACTCCGCTAGGGAGTTGTGGAACTCGGCGAGAGTTCGGCTCGGGGAGAGGTACACACCTACCACGACAATCTCCCCGAACCGGGCTGCTACGCAACCCCTTCCCCTCTTGACACCCTCGAGGGTCGGGGTACCGGCGGCGGCCGACGAAATGAGGGTCACTGAGCCGCTCAGGTCCTCCACCCAGTCATCCCTGGGCGGGACAAAGTGCGGCTCAGCGACCACGGCGATGTTAATCGACCACTGCGCCATGCTCTGGAGCAGCAGGTCCTGAGCGGCGGCGCAGTGGTTGATGTTCGCCTGGAGGAGGTGAAATGGGGCCATTAATGGCAGTCCATTTCAACCCCCTCCGGGGCCCCCTGTGTGGGCCCTGCCGCGCTGGGAACGGCGGCGGCGACGACGGTGGAGGCGGCAGTGGCGGCGGCGGTGGCGGCAACTGCGGCGGTGACGGCGGTGGCGGAGGGCTTGCCCCTGCCTCGGCCCCTGGCTTCGGCGGGTGGAGCGCAGGCCTTGCTCCCAGCCCGGTGTTCGGCCGGCTTGCCAGCTGCCGCACATAGATAGCAGTGCGGCGTGGCATTGCACGAGCCGGCCTTGTGACCGGGCTGACCGCAGCGGAAGCAGTGACTGCTGCGGTCCACCTCCGAGGTGCATTGCACACCCACGTGGTGCCCCACCTGACAGCGGAAGCACCTCAGAGGTCTGGGCTCCAGCAACTTCACCTGCGCGGACACCCAGCCCACCAGGAGCCTTCGGCCCTCCTCGGTGATCTTCCGGGCCGCCGACACGGGGCAGCTCACCGTGATGGTTCGCATCCCCGTGTTGTCAGGACGAATGGTGCCCGCCTTCACCTGCTCGGCGGAGCACTCCCCAGTCCTGACGATGGCGGCCACCACCTCGCCCTCCGTCACCGAGTCGTCCAGGCCCAAGATGCGCATGTCAGCGCACTTGGTGGGCCTGGACACCCGGGCCTCGTCCGCATCGAGGGACGCCCTAAGCCTTTCGGCCAGAGCGTCAGCGGTCGGGCCACTGGCCGCACCGGGGACCTCCAGCATCCGGGCTCCGGTCGCAGTGACCCTCATCCGGATGCCATTGGTGACTCCCAGCTCCGCCAGGTTCACCGCCGCCTTTGCCTTCGCGATCACGTCGCGGTAGGACACGCCCTTTTTCTCCGCTTCCGGCTGTAGTGTGATCACTACAGCTGCGGACTTCGGGGCGCGTAACCTAGCCGCGGCGCTTCGCTTTTTGGCCCGCTGCCGCCTCTTCTTCTTTTTGGCCGCCCTTGCAGCCTTTCCCGCCTTCCTCTTCTCCCCGGCGACTTGCCATTCGGCGTCGGCCGGAGGAGATTCGGGAGGCGGGGCTGACCGTCCTGGTACTTCGGCTGGGGCCGTCGCCGCCTGCGCCGCCACCCCGCCCTTCTTGGGCTTGGTCGGCACCGGTTTCGCTGGGGTACGTCCCGGCTGCGATGCCGATTTGGACGTAGCAGCCGTGGCGACGGCATAAGTGGCCCCCTTCTGCTGGCCCGAGGCCGACCGACTCGCCGTTAGCGGGGGGCGCAGGACAATGGCCTCCAGGGTGGAGAACCGGCTCTGGAAGGTAGCCAGCTCCTGCCGCACCAGAGTCAGCACCCGGTCCTCCTCCGGAACGGGTCTACCCTGCCCATGCCGCGCCCCCTTCTGAGGCTCCACCCTGGGGCCAGCTCCTCGGAGCTCGGCCAGGTCCGCTCGGAGCTCCTCGTTCTCCTTTCGGAGAAGCTCCATGGCGACAGTCAAGCGGGCGACCTCTGTTCGCATATCAGACATGCTGTCCGACGGAGGTCCAGTGGAGATGTCCTCCGCTGCCGCCAAAATGGAGGCTATGGCTGCGGGCACGGCCTTGTTTTTAGAGGATTGAATCCTCTTCAAGGCCACACCCTTAACCGCAGCAGCCACGGCCTCCGCGAACCCCGCCATTCGCTCCGATTTGGAGCCGCCGGTGACGTCCAGCTCACCGCCTGATGACTCTGAGAGGGCCCTGCTGCTGGTCCCCCCAGATAGCTGCCCCTCCATGGCCGACGCCTCGGATAGCTGGGCCACCTCGGCTGGGCCGGCTTGGCTCGGTTCGCCGACCTTCTGGGTGGTTAGGCCTTTGCCTAACCGGATCCCACCCCGCCGAACTACCTTCCCCAGCTTAACCTTGCGGGCCGAGGCTATTCCGCCATCCGAGGACGAGCCCTCCCCGGGTTTGGGGCGCTTCTTGAGGAACTCTTTGTTCCTTTTCGAAGCGCCCACCACTACGCCCTCCGGGCTCTTAAAAGAGCCTTTCACGCTCGATGCGGCGTCGGACTCCAACCCCGCATCACTTCCCTCCTCTTCTTGGTTTTGTTTTTTATTACATTCCATTTTTGTTCCCACGAGTACTTAACTTTTTATTTCCCAAAACTAGTGGTTCGCACTAGAGACTAATTTAGCTACCCATTAGTCAAGCTATCAACCTCCCTCACGGTGCGCCGCCGCTTGGAGGTTTGGGGTATTTTTTTATAGAGGTATTCTTCCTCGCGGCCCGGGCGGTTAAGCCAAGACCCTCGACCCCCGTCAAAAGTCAGAGACCGTGACAATCTTCGGGGCTACGAGATTAACGGTGGCAGAAGGAGAGAACTCCTTCTTGCCTGTCCGGTGGCAGGGTTAGTGCACACCGGGCCCGCTCTAACTCCGCCGCTATGCGCCTCTGCTGAAAGCCCAGAGGGACACGCGTTGGAGCGCACCGCCGACAGGATATTGGCATACGGGCAACAGCACCCCTTAGGCACAGAGTACCCAATGGGGAGACATTGCCCGCACCCCAGGGTGCACCGACCCGGAGACTGGACTTTCCCCCAGACGTATCCAAAGAAAACTCCAGCCCACGGGCACACGGGGAGGTTTCCTGTCCAAGCACCCCACCTAGTTACTGGGTAACATGATACCCCTTTTTTTGAGGGTGGGAAATCATCAAATAACTTCTCCCGCTGTGGGCGGAGCGGGAGAAAGAGAATTAAGAGGATTAAGGAGAATTAAGAAAGAGCGGAGTGTTAGACTTTTACCGACTAAAACCTACCCGTGTTAATTCAGTTGCCTGTGTACCAGGGCCCATAGTATCTCTTTCGAACAACCCACGCCCCTGGCAGGCACCGGCCCTTGCGGATCCCATCAGTTGGTGCTGACATCGCTTCGAGGCGCGCGTGGAACACAACGCGCCGTAGACCCGGGCTTGGTCCTTACCGGACGGCGAGCTACCCATTACTCGCCGTCCGCAAGCCCGCGCCTACCGTGGCCGGGAATCAGCCTGGGATTTCCCATGCCCAGGGCGTCTCCTGCGGCGACTAAGGCCGTGAGGGCGCATAGATTGCACAATAGCCCGTGGTATCACCGGAATCGTGAAAAATGGTGTAACTAAACATAATATTCGCATGTCAGTTATACATTAACGTCAACGGCGCTACTCGAGTGCAACAGTGCGAAAATGTCGCCGAATAGTACACAGAACTAGCTACAAAAATCTTATATTGCATCCTAGGTTTTTAACTACCCTGTAAGATATAATAAACATTTCCCCGACGACCCAAAATAATGCCGCGAAATTGTAGGTATAAATTCAGGTATTTCAGCCATCCAACATAGTCATAGTCGTATGCACAAAAGCCAACCCGTTCACTGCAACTGACAAGTCAAAATAAACTTTGTAAAAGTCCATTAGTCCATACAAAAAAGCGTTATTTATAAAACCAACGCATCTGTCACTGGATTTTAATTTGAAACCTCGTCCACCGGGTTTTTATTAAAAACGTTACTGATAGGTAGCCCCCGCTCCTCTCCCTAGACCTGATCCCCCCTTCAGTAGTCGACATCATTAAACCCGCTCTATTATGAGAGCTAGGTCACTTCCGTCATAAGTGCTGGGAAAAAGACTAAGTAGTGATGTACGTGGAATATTAAGAAAATGTTCCGTAGGTTTTTTTTGTAATTGTGTATTTCTCTTCATATAAAACGCATGACTTGTCTTTCTTGTTGATTTTTATATATAAACCCCTTTGTAGAACTTCGTTTTATTACGTGATTACGCATTAGGAACAACTAGCTTTTGTCACCGGCTTCGCCCGCGTGGACGTCGAAAATTATCCCACGGGAACGTATTACGGAGATAAAAAGTACCCTATATGTTAATCTAAGTTATAATCTATTTGTGTACCAAATTTCATCCAAATCCGTTCAGCCGTTGTAGCGTGATGGAGTAACAAACATCCAAACATCTAAATAACCAAACATTATTAATAGGATGACAAAGCTTAAACCTCAAAGACGAAGCTAGAGCGGGAGGTTAAATGCCTCTGACATAATTATTACTTAGCCGCGTATGCACTTAGTTCATATAGACTTTGTTAACAAACGAGATATCATTAATTAGTTGTAAGCACATAAGAATTAAAGTTAGGTCCAACTTCAAGAAAGAGGTCAGTCGTCGAATCTGACTCGCCTGGGCAACGTTCGGGAGGCTACGCAATATCTTCTCGTCCTACATACTGCAGTGTCTCAAGACGAAATCTTTGACCAGTGCGTGTTACCAGTGACGACATATGGCACCGAAACGTGGTCGCTCACAATGGGCCTCATCGGAAGGCTGAAAATCACCTAAACGGCAATGATGAGGACTATGCTTGAAGTTTGCTTACGCGATCGAATCAGAAATGAAAAGATCTGTAGTGTAGTGAAATGCCAAACTTACGTGTCAGTGAAATTGCTGGCTGAACAGATGGCCGGTGGGGCTAAAAAGTTCTGGAGTGGCGACCGCGTAAATAAGTCAGCCTTTCCTAGTTTTAACGATCTTTCGTAAAAAGATCAATAAAGCATTTTCGACTTAATTAGAAACAGAAACTTAATAATCTTAAATTTCGCTTAAAACAACATTAAAAATTTCATTAAAAAGTATCGAATGAAATATTAACGACCCTCGGAGGACACGGAACCCTAAAATACAGTGGTACACTCTGGTACAATGATAGATACGTCCGCTTCCGCGCAATGGTTCCGTAATGAAAAGCAATAACTTACTGAAATGCATCCCGTATTCATTGGATACTACTTGCTGCTTTGAATGGCGTTGTGAAGGACGGCTCATAAAATACAGAGTTTTATTATCAGTACCAGGTATTGTAGCTACTGTGGAAGAATCTTTATGTAAGATTGGATTGTTTTCAAGATAACAGAAGTTTCCTTTGTTTTATACCTAATTACATCATCTGGTTAAAGCTTCCCCAAAAGAAATAAGTAACACCAGTCATCCTCAAAGTCATCATCATCAAGTCAAGGGAGTCATCTTGAAGTTTAGTAATAAACCGATGGACGTTTTCGAATAAACTTAAATTAAGAGCCCTCCCAAGGGGCTAAGTAGATTACTAGGTGTCAGCGGTAAAGACCATCGTTGTATGTTATTTTCACAATACTCCTTCTAAAGCTGGATGAAAACTGAAAAAAAAACACATCAGTTTTGTTTGGGTCTCTCCTACCAAATTACATCTATACAAATAAATTCAATAGAAGTGTCTGTTTGTAATGTCAAAGTTTCTTTTTGTTTAATTCAGATGAAAGTTTACACGGTACTTATAACAAAACAAACAATTTTAATATTTTAGTCTGTCTGTTTGTCCCGACTAATGTCCAAAACGGGTGGACTGATTTTGACGGGACTTTCACTGGCCGATAGCTGGTTTTATAAGGAGTAACATACACGTTGATGTTGTGTCGGGGATAATTTCTGACATCCACGCGAGATTCACAGCTAGATTTATAAATAACCCACATTATATACTGCCTGGATTGAATCCTGTTAACAAGTACATAGTCTATGGCACCGTGTCGCTGACGTAACACAATTAACGAGGTGCGCTTCATTACGCTGAACGGAGGTAATTAGGGGCAGCAGTCAATGAACAGCCCGGAAAATTAATTAACCCTTAATTTGGCAAGACAAAAAAAGTCGTAGTAGGAAGATGCCGTTTATATATTGTGTTTATATGCATTAAAAACACACGGGAAAAATAAAATAAAAAATCTTGCCTGAAGGGTTTCCTGAAAACACAACGTTAAGTATACTCAACAAAATGTGATGATTAACAAAATTAAGTCTTATGTAAGTGTTGTGTATACTTTACAAATCCAGCTTACCAACACTTTTAAATTAAACAAATTGTAGGTATATTAAAAAAGAAATATTTATTGAAAAAACGTTTACATGCATTAAGGATGGTTAATTATGGTGATAATTAGTGACATAGCCTAACGTTACAGTTTATACAAAAACGGTAGTAAAACCTTTTTACAGTATGCACATCGACCATATTCCTTACCATGCTCAGGGAAATGGTCGATAGTGTCATATTTTATGTCATGTACAGGCCTGGGATGGTTAGGTTTTTTTATTTTACCTTCAGGGTTTAAATCTTTGATTATAGTTTTATCTACATTCCTTCTTTTGTGAAGTAATGCTCTATAAATTTCGAGCCGAAATTCTTTCAAATGTTTAACCTTTTTAACTCTTTTTCGTGTGGTATCTCGCCTGTACAATAACCAGGCATTGTTGATGCTGATGTGTCTAGTAACTGCGAAAATATAGAAAGATACGCAGCTCTTCAACAGTTAAATTTATTGATCAGCCCGTCGTCTGCAGAGAATACATATTTGAAGATAAGGAAATTTCGTCAAATAGATCTTCAGAAAAGAAATCGGTGAAATAATTGAATGCATTCTTTCCATCTGGAAGGGGGCTTTCAAATGTATCAGGATCTGATTCGGCACGATGGAGGAAACGACCATAAGACCATTTGAACTTGAGTTCAATTTTCTTCTTGGGTATACGTCGAGGTTGTCTGGATACGTTCAAGTTGGCTGTGTTATGTCCCCGACCTTGTGCTCACAAATGTTGGCTTTTACGCCGCAGCCAACACGTAGTAGGTACAACCTACTAAGTGTTGGCTGCGGCGTAAAAGCCAACATTTGTGTTGTGGAGAATCACTTACCTAATTGAGAATGAACGATGTGGTCACCGAAGGTATATTTGACATAAGAGACAATGTTGGCAACTAACAAATAGATGATAACATGTCATTGCTTAGATGTTGTAGTTCGGTGTTATTGGTTTCATCAAGATTGAAGTCAGCAAGAAGTGGAATGGAAATGTTCGGATTTTGTACATCATCGGAGGAATCCAGAAGATTTAGCCCCACTAGTGAAGATGTAACTGAAGGGGCTTCAGACGACTCTGATACGTGGCGTTCATAGTGACTGAATACGTCTGCTTCATTTTCAGAGCTTGATTCCCCGCTCACTTCTGAAGGAGCGTTTTCTTCGGGTACTAGGGCAAGGATATGCCTTGATCTTGAATTCTGAAAATAATACAGATATTTGCAGGCACCCAAGCAAGGAACAGACAAAAATAACACGCCACATCCATGAATAACGTGCAAAAAACAGTTAGCAGGCACTAGCGTGAAAGGCGTGAATATTAAGTATTAGTTGCATTATTCCACACAAAAAAAAAAACTAAAATTAACTTTAGGTGCATATAAATTAAGTTTAGTTCGAAATAACGAAAACCTATTGGAAAGGTCATAATTTTTTTTTTTTTTTATGTAAACTGAACTTAATAGTAATGTGCTAAAGTCGATTTTTCAAAACCATGTAAAAATATTGATATTTTAATAATCCAATTTTAAAATAAAATACATGTCATGCCTTTGAGCCAAAGCAAAATTTGCATTTTATTCCCAAAAACCATACCCACAAAAAAGCTGATCAAACCGATATAAACTCCTTGAACCATTGTTTCAATAAATCTCAACATGCAGATTTGTTGAGTATACTCTACATGCACTGTTCGCACAAGATTACTCACCACCGGATTTTGTTGAGTATACTTAACTATCATGTTTACTGACTTGTCGTGTTCTTATCCACGTGAGAAACGGATTGTAAATATTTTTTTCGTATTGATTACACATTTAAAAAATAGAAATAAGTAACGTATGTATCAAAATTAGACCGAAAACTTACAAAAATAAATATTTACCTGTAAAGCTCGTAGAGCGCGTTGTCTCGTCGCCATTTTTGTTCACTAATGTCAAGTAAAATGTTGACAGGAGGGTAAAATACTTTTTCCTACTAAATTATATTAATATTCAAGCGTTTTTAGCCTACAAAATTATAAACCACAGAAGAAAATTTGAGGTCTAGATTTTTTTATTTGTAACGTTGAGTATACTCAACGAAACCAAATTAAGGGTTAATACCAACAACCACAAATACAAATTAATGTTAATATTTTGTGGGTTGCTGAAATTTTGGTTGAGGAGGTTCTCAATTCGACTGTATTTTTTATGTTTGTTAGCTCAGAACTTTCGACTGGGTGAACCGATTTTGATGATTCTTTTTTTATTTGAAAGTTGGTGCCCTGTTGGCAAAGAATCCTGTCGGCCAAGCGTCCTGTCGGCGAAGAGTCCCATCGAAGTAAAGTCTTGTCGGTGTTCAATCTGTCGGCGTTTAGTCGTACACTCGATGTAAAGACCCTTATCGCGCTGTTAGGCAATAAAGGGATGGGAAGAAAATATGGAAAAGAAAAGCATGGCATATGGACATTGATAACCATGCTTGTTCACTACGTATTAATAGTTTTGCACGGGCAATATGAGTCTGGTTCTTCTCAGAATATATTCCTTCAATATATTTACCTCATCATCATCATCATCATTTCAGCCGAAAGACGTCCACTGCTGGACATAGGCCTCCACCAAGCTCCGCCACTTCTGGTCTCCCACAAGGTGGACCGATGACCTGGTGCAGGCCGCAGGAATCCGCTGTATGCGAGAAGCACAGAACCCGTCGAAGTGGCGAAGCTTGAGGGAGGCTTACGTGTGTCCAGCAGTGGACGTCTTTCGGCTGAAATGATGATGATAATGGTTCTTACCTTCATTAGCAAAAGTAAAAGTCTTGTAGTCAAATTGAAAAAACATATTTAAACATATGTTAAGTTACTAACTATTAACCCCATTATTTATAAACGTTGCTTAAAGTTAAGTAATGATCAGCGACTGTTGTGTTTGTGTCTTTAAACTTACTTTTTTGACGTTTAAACATCTCTTAACTTTAATCAACGTTCATGAATATACCCCTAATACTATACCTACTTGAAAATCATTATCCATTCTTCAAGTTCCAGGTCATCACGGCAATCATCATCGTCATCAGCCTAAGTGCTAGTTCTGTCAACGACAACTGATGGACACCTACACCACAGTTATTTTCAATTGTTTTGCAATTTGGTGGCTCTTGTGATATTCATTCAGATTTGTTACAGTTGTAATAAAAATCATTTCTATTTTTATAGAATATTTTTTTTTTATTTTGAACGTTGGGTGAGAACGTTGTTGACCTTGTAGACTCAGGTATTTCGAATTGTTGACAATTTTATATTTTGTTAAGTACCTGGTCCTAGTTGACATGGCAACACTGTCCTTCCTCCTTACAAACTTACCTATTAACACTGTAATACAAAAAAAATTGGTAAAGCTATTTTTTTTAAGAGTAGCCGTTCTTTTATATGGGGTAGGTGAGGTAGGTTTAAACGAAATAAAAATATTTTTAAAATGAATTTAGAATAATGGTTCAAAATTAAAATTAAAAATATTTATTCGCAAACGAAGGGGCTCGCTGCTCCTAGCGTGACGAGCGTGAGGGCGTGCTGCGCCATGTTTGTCGATACCAAGCCACAACAACAATATACAAAGTTTAAATACAACCTGTGCACGGATTAGTATCAACATAATTAACACGCTACCCGCTTGAATGAGCTCGCCTGCCATCCTGGGACAAAAATAACTGAATTACATCATAGAACACACGCACGTGCCATAAACATGTGCTTTTTATTGTGTTTAGATTATATTTGCGTGTGTATTCTTCCGTTAATAAGTACAATATAATGCACCCTTTCATAAAAAGTGGAAGGCATAGCACTTTGTGGCCTCATTGTACCAATTTACACGTAGTGTTTCAAAAGGTCTATTTTTCCGAAGCTTTTTATAAGAGACTAGCAGCGCTCCGCGGTTTCACCCGCGTAGTTCCCGTTCCCGTGGGAATACGGGGATAAGATATAGCCTATGTCAGCCGGGGATAGTGTAGCGTCGCAACAGTGAAAGAATTTTTCAAATCGGTTCAGTAGTTTCCGAGCCTATTCAATGCAAACCAACAATCTAATCTTTCCTCTTTATAATATTACTATAGTTAAGATAAAGGCCTGGTTCTTGAAAGGTTTTTAAATTTAATTTACCGTCAGATCTCATGAGAACTGCTGAATTGGTGGTTTTTATTTTGTTTTGATCAGTCAATTTGTTTATTTGGGAATAAAGGTTTATTTCGAATTATATTAATAACAGATTTACCTACAGATTAATTCTATATAAGTTATCTCTGGTTTATGACGGTCAATTAAAAAAAAAAAAATGTCGTCATAAGCCAGAGATACCTAATACCAAAAGAGTTAAAATAAAAAAAATATTATTCTAGGTGATAATATTTATATGATTTTATCTATGATACAGAACCAGCATGCGTTGTTATGATCGATGGACACTAACGAGGACTATGTAAATAAACTTTTTTATGATTTTAGGATTTGTGATTATTGTTACTTCTTTTAAATTCAACCTCATACATTTCAACAGTAATGTGTCTGTGTAGGTTTGCTTTGGAATTTCAAAGTTTATCCTTCTCTGATTTTCTAGTCTCCCCATTCTCTCTTATCTACTTTACAAATCACATTCGACTTTTTCAGGAGACTCTTCACCCCCAAAACCCAGCTTACAAAAAACTTAAATCCAGGCCATTTCTTCACCCAAACTTACTAACCTTGGTACATCATTTATCATTCGTTTTACATACCAGCCAGTTTCAGCGCGGCCCTCGTTCAGTATCGACCGGCCACGAGCCACGCCCACCGACCGCTCACGAGCCCCCTACTGCCCCCCTGCACCCCGCGGCTCCCCCTACCCGCCCGGGGGACCCCACCCCCGCGCCAGTTCCAATCGGATGATGAACGATAGTTGTGGTCGAGATTGATAACGTCATGGGCCATCAATTGGGCTTATCAGTGACTCATGATTGGTTCGGGATAGTGGAATAGATTAGTCATCTATTTCCGGTATTCCTGTTTATTTGAAAAGAAATGACCATACCCTTGTTGCTAAAATATTAACATGGAAAAATAAACCTATTACCTTTAACAAATCTATTTCCGAATGACTAAAACCAATGTACAAAAAAAAAACACAAAGTTTCTAAAGGGTGGCAGAGCCATCGAGGCACAATCTAATAACCATGGATTCAGAATCTACATGATTTTGAGCCCCCTTGATAATAAAATAGAAATATTATTTAAGTACAGCGTAAAATCTAGCAAATGTTGTGTAAGTCCTACGATAGATGGCGCAACTTGTCACCTGTCGAGATAACAAATGAACAACGTTGTCACACGGTGGTGATACAGGTGCCCCATTTTAGTTGCCCTGTTCTACTTGTAGTTCTAAGACAGAATAGATTTATGCCAGAAAACGACAAAAGATTATGCCGAACTCTTAACGACCATAATTGTTATCTACAGTTTTCTGAAACGAATACCACTAGTCCACTAGGTGTCAGAACTAAACGCATATCAAGTTATCCGATTGGCTGTTGATAATTTAGTCAACCAATTACAAAAGTTGACATTCACTTGACTATTTGTTAGCTAATTAGTACGTAGATACGTACCTATGATCCGTATCGCACGTTACTCTGCATACTGGGCGAATGAGAGCTAGACCGGGAAAATGTATAATTTTGAGCGTTAAGACACTTTTTTGTATAATTATGTGTTTACAATGTGTGTGTATATCTACATCTTATCGTATATTAAGTACTGTCGTGTAGACGGGATGCGCGTCAGCTGATTTTAGTTTTGTTCATTTACTTACTTTTAAAGGTTGTTAATTTATTTTATTGTTCCTGTTATACTCGTACATAATATACGGTGAAAGGGTTTGTGGCTAAATAATAAAAAACTTGTGTGGTTTTATGAAACCACCGTAAAAGTGAAACTTTTTTTCACATTATAGACATTTAACTAAAAACTACACGGTCAGCTGATGCAAACTATAGGCGCCGCCATATTGGCCTTGGCTGCTCTGACGAGCGCCTTTCACTTTATCCCTACTCCGCGGCCGACCGTCACGCGACACGTCACGCGACATGCAACACACAGACGAAAAAGTTTGAGACGATGTAATAAAAGTTTCACTTTAATAACAGTCACACGGATCGATCGTTTAGGTAAAGCTACGTTTGGCATTCGTTACGGGTCGTCAGAAGCCCGAAAGTCTGACAACCGCTCTAACCAAGGGGTATCATATTTCCCTGTAACCAGGTTATGGATGTCAGGTTGGCAGTCGCTACATGTAGACTTAATACCGATACTTAGCTGCGTATGGTAAGACTGGATGCCCACCCCAACAAAAAGGCAGGCAGTTGATGATACAGCCAAAGTGAATCCGTTCCAACCGAGTGTCCCACGACATCTGTCGTTTTATTTTTATGGTTCCGTACCCAAAGGATAAAACGGGACCCTTTTACTAAGACTCCGCTGTCCGTCCGTCTGTCTGTCCGTCTATCACCAGGCTGTATCTCATGAACCGTGATAGAAAGACAGTTGACATTTTCACAGATGATGTATTTCTGTTGCCCCTTTAACAACAAATACTAAAAAACAGAATAAAATAAATATTTAAGGGGCTCCCATACAACAAACGTGGTTTTTTTTGCTCGTTTTTGCTCGATATTAATAACGGCAACAGGTACACGCTTGAAATATTCACATAATATTTAGTTATATATTCACTTTAAAAATAAATTAATTAATTAAAATAAAAGAAATATTTAAGTGGGGCTCCCATACAACCCACATGATTTTTTTGCCGTTTTTTATAGATAATGGTACGGAACCCTTCGTGTGCCAGTCCGACTCGCACTTTGCCGTTTTTTTGTATTGACTTTATTTTCAGGAACGCTCTCAACATTCAAAATGAACTCAGTTGGGGAGGTTAATATAAATATCTACAGTGCTAGGTGTTCTTTAAAAAATATCTATTTCATTGCAGTTGCCTTCTAAATTCAGCTCATAATAATCTTGATCCTTGCGTAATTTAACTTTCTCTCGAGAGCAATGTGAAGTTTATATGTTAAGAGTTAATTAAATTGCTCATTTGACTCTACGTTATTTAATTAAGACTCCATGTTTTTTTTTACATTTGATGCTATCTTCAATTAATTGTGATTAACATTTAAATTGTTACAAAATTATTTAAACGTAATTCGTTTTTTGAAGTTGATGAAGATGTTTTAAAAACTTTAATTATGCTTAAGAAATTAAATATACCTTTATGTCTTTTTGTCAGTCTTAACACTGTAACCTACATTTGATATACCTATTAGTTTATCAAAATTATAACATGTTGCTAATTTGAAAAAAATATGTTGAAAATAGTATGTACTTAGGTATAAGGCAATACCATAGAATCCCGACACGATTGTCACCTTGAACTCCTAATTTATGAATGTATATGTAAACCGAATCTTATTCTATACATACATACCTGCATAATCTCACTCACGCCTATCCTCGTGGGCATAGGCAGTAACTACAGAACGCCACCTGCTATGATCCTCACGTACTCCAATTTGCTTCGTTGTGTTCATATTTTTTTTCTATAGCAATATTATTAGGTACTAGCTTTTGCCCGCGACTTCATACGCGTGGACTTTAGAATCAAGTAGATAATCATTTTTTTTGATAATATATAGCCTATTTTTTAAGTTAGACCTCTCGGAATACATCATTGAAAACTGCATTCAATTCCATGCAGTGGTTTTTGCGTGATGCGGTAACAAACATACACACAGACAAAAATTCTAAAAACCGTTGTTTTGGCTTCTGTTGCTCTAATAAAGACCCCCCATACAATTTTTTCTTCAATATCTTTAATGTACAGACATCGGCCTGTTACAATTTTATTATATGTATAGATGTGTATTGCCCTGAAACTTTAAGATTAGTCATAACTTCTACAAAACTCTGAATTGCAAAGGTAATTTATTTTTACTTTCTGCTAACTAATTGTTTACTGGTTAGTTTCTGCATATTTTTCAAAAGGTATTACATACGTCTTTAATGAATTCTCACGTAATCATATTAACATATAAAAAATAATTGAGTGCCTATTCAAAGTTATTTGCAACTAAAATAAACTCACAAATATAAAGGCTACGTCTGAGTTATTTATTTTACTCAATACTTAAATACTTTATTGCACTCCATAATGTGTACATATAACAGTTGGTATGTTAAAACATCGAATCAATTATGGACCCTGTCGGGCACAGCAAAGTTAATTTTGAATAGGAGAGAGGATAAAGGCGCTTTTTGTTAAGAAAAAATAATAATATTAAATTAAAATAGTATAAAGGGTAGTGGCTTTTATATTTTTCATAGAAGTAAAGACATTTTATGAAAACGTGTCTCATGATGATAGATACTGACACATTATAACCTATGAGTCTACTTTCCACGTACCCAATTTTTTTTTTAATTATAGAATATAAAACCTTTATTTGCATAGAATGTAGGTTCCAGTAAATTGTTACAAAGTCATGTTTGATTCAAGTACATTCTACCACGAATGGTAGAATGTACTGGTACCAAAAAATATTATGCAATTTTTTTGTTATTTTCTAATACACAATCTTATTAGTGTCTCTAATTTCACATTCTAATTAATCAATAGGTATGTGGTAAAACATAAGAAAATGTCCAATAACGAAACTATAATTTTATTGTTTCGTGTTTAGATATCGGTACTTACCCATCTCGTCTGCAGAGTTTCGCTAGCTAATTTAATTTGACCCTGTGTATTACAGGTTAACACTTTTTTGTAATTTTGTAATAACGTAATCTATGTATGTACGCAGTACCGGTCGGTACCTACATAGTAAATTTTGATATTAGGACCTCATAGGTGTTATTTGATTGAGGGGCTTGTGGCTAAGTAATAAACAGCCGCACGGGTCGATCGATCAGGTTAAGCTACGCTTGCCGCGGTTGGTCCGTGGATGGGTGACCATTTTTACATACCAAGACCCCTGCGTGCCTCGGAAAGCACGTGAAGCTGTTGGTCCCGGCTATTATTTGTGGATCTTTGACAGTTGTTATGAGTCGTCAGAATCCCAAAAGTCTGACAACCAGTCTTACCAAGGGGTATTGTATTACCCAGTTACTGGTTATGAAGGTTAGATAGGCAGTCTCTCCATGTAAAAATAGTGGTATTCCGCTGCATCCGGTTAGACTGGAAGCTGACCCGAGCATAGTTGAGAAAAGGACGATGAGATGTAATTTGATTTCTAAAAAAATAACTTGTTGGATTGTATTAGGTTTGACAAATACAGATAGTTCTAGTACATGGAAAGGCTTGTAAATTATGCTGTGTACAAAATAAATTTACAACTGTCTGTAACTATTACATTGATCGATGCTCTGAGCGTTGTAGAAATTTACTTTAAAGATGTCACTACAATTACCGAAAAATATGACACCCAATCCAACTAAAACATGGTAAGTAACCAGAATGGTATTGATTTTTACCTGTAGAGGAACAGGCAAGAAATTTTAAGGTCAAATTACCTAGCAAAAAAAAGTTGTCAGACATACACAAAATCACTAATGGTCTCATGAATTGTGAAGTATATCCGCCATCTTGAATCAATATTGCAATAAATAAGTTGCTCCATAAAGGTCGCGCCACGGGCTGTGATCGACGAAGCCATTGAGTCCCATACTGGTCGATCGTTACTGGATTGATAATTTGCCAGAACATTACTTAAATAATTACAAGAGCTGAGTTATGGGATACTAGTTGATAGCCGTGACTTTACTTGGTCGTTAACGTTGTAAGAACCTTTCTTGGGCCTATACTTTTACTTATTTTGGTCCGCAACTAAGCCCACATTGCTCGTTTTATAACTTAAAGCAACTTTTCCAGTGCGTATTATTTTCGTTACTAACATTTTTATGTTTAATTCTATTTAAATTCAATGAAAGATGCGAGATGGTTTTGAAAACTTTTCTCTTAAAGCTCCACATACATATTAAATTGATAAAGTTCAAGATTTATACACATTTTCTAGTTATTTAATTCTGACATCAATATCTCAAAAGCTCTTTCTTAAGCGCACAAACATACGGCCATTTTCTTTTAAGCAGGCATATATTATATTAATTATTCATTATTTATCGAAGTTGATTGTTCCAGGGCCACATTGTGATGTCTGCGTACACCAGATTGCAATCAGTCGTGAACTTTAAATGGGATTACCGTTAATTTTCAGTATGCAGTGCGTCTGATATCCTTCTAGTGTTAATTGTTTGCACTCGATAGAGTAGAGCCAAGTTAATTGCAAATCAATTCTATGTAAACATTTTTTTTTAAAAACACCAACCATTTCATAATATTTTCAAAAAATAAGACATCATTTTCAGCATGTTTTATATAATTTAATTACTGTACGTGTTTTATACAAAGCCCGTATAAAACATGAATATGGATGTTCTATAAAGTGATAAGGAAAAATGTACATCTGTATAATTTCGAAAAAAATCTACATGAATTTGAATTTAAAATAATGATTGTTACTCAGTGTTAATTATAATTTTTATTACGTGAGCAGTAATTAAGTCTATTACCACGCGTTTAAATCTGCATACTAAAATATCAGCTTCTGTCCCAATGTTGTAATGTTGCAATATCTTCGTCGGTTTAGATCATCATGTAAACCCATTCACCACTTCTTAATCAATTTTCAACAACAACAATGAACTACGTGGAATAGGAGCTTTATCACAACGTCATTCCCAATTAGGAACAACGTTGCACAGTACCCAACAATCCAGCTTGCAATTAAACAAAACTATCCCCGAACTTGGCGGTCCCACACCGTGAACGATAATAACAGGATGCTTCAATAATTTACTTCGAAAAACGTTAAACATTAATTCAGTACAAGTACCAACCTACTTGTTAACTTATTAAATGTAATAAACGCTTTTTCTTCGCTATAAACATAAGAACTTATGAGCTTGGCGACCTCATGTGGCAGTCATGCGGCTGTCTTAATATTAAAACGTATGTCTTCTCATAAACAGTGGGTAGATAATGTGAATGGTGGTGGTCCATGTAGGTATGCATGTGTCATTCAGACATTCAGAATCCTCTCCATATATATGTAAATGAACCTTCCCATTTTGTTCGTCATTTCTACTGGATTAAAACACACGATCAGGCCAAAAGCAATTAAGAGAATTGTAACTATTGTCTCCAATTTCTTGCAATTGCCATTCATCGCGGACAAGACCACGCGTACACATCTATATTTAACAGTGTTTCCGTCTTTTAGCTGCTGATCTTGTTAACTGAACAAAGGCCTTATTAAATAATGACAGATTAAGAAAATACAATTTCTTCCTTTGTGCTTTCTTTTTGGCTAATATGTGTCATGTTTGCCATCTTTCTTAATTTCTGTTAAATTTACTTCATAAAAATATTAAAGTCATTACTGACAGACAACACATAGCACAAGAGATCCGTATATAACGTTAGTTAGAACTAATAACGGATTTAATGAAAACTCATTACTTAGTGGTTAAGTAGGGGATTAAGTTTCATGGGAGTGCGTCATTTATGCCAATACAAAACCAAAGCTAACCAAATGAATCAGACTCCTCTACGTTTCCGGAATACTTATGTTCCCAGTAACAGCTGAAATAAGAACCAAGGTTTAATAGTTTTAAGAACAAAAGGAGTGTTAATACGCAAGCATTACTACCACTTTCGTAACAAAATGGAACCCTGGCAGAACGACCACTGCCCGAGCAAAGGTCAGGCTTCATTAAAAATTACAGTTTTATCAGGAAGCTCTTTTAATAGAGCCTGCGAACCGTGCTAAAAGCAGACCATTCCGATGCTCTACTGGGCTCGGAGCCAACCCTGAATAGGTTATAAAGACCTCACTGTTATCAAGCTTCCATTATGCATAGTTATTTAAATACTGTAGGTGATTATTTTTGTCTTGGTTCCGGTGCGTGTCCGGTCTTTCTTCCTGTGGTAATATTTTATAGATGAGAAAGCAATACGACGTCCTCTTTGTCTGCTTTTAGCAACATTCTGCGATCACCGATTCATCTGACAGGCGTGGTAATTATATTACTTAAAACCTAACACTGTATGTTAGTAAGGTATATGCCTCTCAATGTTTAAGTAGTAGCCCGAAGTCTGTATTTATTCCTAGTTATAGCTATAAGCTTGCCCCTATTACATTAGACCTTAATTCCATCTGCCTGCCCTTTTTCAACTTTGTTTGGGGTCACGTTCCAGTCTAACCAGTTGCAGCTGAGTACCAGTATCTATCTAATACCTTTAAACGAGCAATTCTTGTATAAATGTATTTAAATATAATCTGAATCTCGGAAAAAGCTTCAACGATTTTCATGAAATTTTGTATGCAGGGAGTTTCGGGGACGATAAATCGATCTAGCTAGGTTTCATTTTTAGAAAACGTGAAACCTAAAAAATACCCGGGGGAAACTCGGTCATCCAGATATTTTTATATGGAACGAGTGCCTATCTGACCTCAATAATCCGATCTGGGTAATACGATACCCCTTGGTAAGACTGGCTGTCAGACTTTCGGGCTTCTGATGACTCGTAATGATTGTCAAAGATCTACAAATGACAGCCGGGACCAACGGCCTAACGAACTTTTCGAAGCACGGACCTAAACTCATAGAGCAACATCTGCCTACCTTTCAGGAAATACCTCTAGGAGTGATGTTGCAAGAAACAAAAGACTTCTAATCTTCTCAGTGCATTTTATTTAATAGTGTCACAGAACAGGTTTACATTTCCATCCGAGAACTTGACCTCCTCGAGACTGACGCATAATATACTGGTGACAACTAACTGCATCGTTAAACTAAGCAGATCTTTTTATAATTTGAATAAAAGTTCAATCACCTCTACATGTGAGTCAGTGCAGTAGCAGTGGAGTATTATTGTGGGAAAATAAATTACTTTTAGAAAACAATGAAAAATCAAATAACGCCGTGAAGAAATGAAAAGAAAAATAAGTCGTGGAAATCTGTTTGATTTGGGACTTCAGGTGGATTCGCGAATTTGGATTAACGGGGGAAGACATTATTTCAAATTCAGTTTCTAAGTGATATAGATAAATAGATACAAAAAAAAAACACATGCAGATTCAAGAAAAGCACTCAAAACGCATATAGAGCAGGCATCGTCTTGATAAACCATAAAAAAAACTCAACTTAATTGGTACAAATTAATATTTACATCCATAGTTTTCTTAAATTCTAGTTCACCAGAAAAATATTAGCTTCACATAGGGCCGGTAACTCCCGAACGCAGATACAAGTACATAATGTCAAACACACAACTTACCTAACTTGTGCGGTCGGGTCACATTACGTCATTCACCAATATTTGTACGCAAGAAAGTGTTTGTGATTATGTGTGATTAGTGTGATTACAATATAGCGTTTTTAGTTTTATTTTTGGGTACATACAATCATAATTATGGGGTGACTGCCGAGGTTTCGATTGATAGAGAAGAACAGAAGAAAAAGAGATGTTGCGCCGACCCAAAAATAAATTGGGACAAATTAAGGGGAATGACGATGATGATTCATACGTAAAAGTGGCATACGGTAACTATTACGTATGTATGAACAGACGCCAGCACATCAAGCTACCCCAAACTGTCAAATTTTCCCAATTGAATATGAACCTTAAGCTTTTGAAATAAAGTTGAAAATCTATCAAATAAATTTGACTGATTGGGGTAGCTTGATGTGCTGGCGTCTGTACATGTTATAATAACCAATTGTAACATGAATGCTCAACTTGAAATGTTCTTTTTTTACCTCAAATTTAAGCGGAATCTAGTGGCGGGCTCGAACTCACTGGTGGGCCTGGCTAAAAAGCACGCTGTCTCACCAGGCATCGTGTCCGACAGAGGTTGTATCTATGATGAGCAGTTAGACGCTAGTCTACACCACAACGTTATTGAGTGAGGTGCAGGATCATTTATAGTACAACCGGAGCGTAATAAATGAAGAAAAGTCCTTCGGAAGATCGAGTTTTATGAAATAACCACTCCATAAATCAATGACTAATAAAGTTAATTGAACTTTTTGATATTTGAGCTTTGTCGGTACCGACTTGCTTTTAGAGATTTTACACTTCTTTTGTTACCTAAACACGCCCAAAGTTAGGTTAAATTAGCAAGAAAAACTAATCTTTGTTGGCTAATAACTTTTTAATTACTTTTTATTTTAGTATTATGTTTCCGCACAGACAATATTAATAATAAGACAAAACCATACCATATTTAATTTTTGATATACATTGTCGAACAGTGGAGTAATACACTACTGAAGTTTGCATGGAAAAAATGTAGACAAGAATTTTCGTAGATGTCACATGTCGCCAGTCTTAAGATATTTTCTGGTTGCCTTTCCATTGCCGGTTTCCTCACGGTGTTTTCCTTCACCGTTTGTTGAGAGCAGTGGTGAAGAAAGTATTCACAAAAAGTTACGCGCCTGCCTGGGTTCGAACCCATGACCACAACTTGTAAGTCACACCGTTACCACTGAGCCACCACTGCTCGTTGGCTACTGGAATTAAACGGGAGAAGGAGAAAATACTCTAATAAGGATGTTTTCACTCCGAATGTATTAGGTCTTTACCTATGAAATTGCCGTTTTGCAGTACTGGCCATTTCAAATCAAAATAATTTTTGTTTGGGTAAGAATTCTAATTTCAAATTAATTTTATTTTAAAAGCATGGATTTTTTTCTCCAAAAGTAGTCATTTGTTTATTGATTAGTGTTACATTTTCATCGCATTTCAATCTTTTTCGTCATCATGGATACGTAAAAAATTCGAGTAATTATGGAATATGAGTACCGTCGTGGCAGCAACGCGGCACAAGCGGCACGCAACATCAACGACGTTTACGGAACTAACACTACAAACCAACGCACCACCTGTTATTGGTTTGCTCGCTTCCGTTCTGGAAATTTCGACCTGAAAAATGAACCTCGCGGTCGTCCGAAGACTTTGGTCGACAATGACGAATTAAAGGCGATTGTGGAAGCTGATGATACACAATCTACGGCTGAATTAGCAGCAGCTTTCGACGTTAGCGTCAAAACAATATTGGTCCATTTGCGTCAAATTGGCAAGGTAAAAAAGCTTGACAAATGGGTGCCCCACGAACTCAATGATCGTCAGCGCGAAGTACGCGTCGAGACGTGCCTTGCACTGCTCAACAGACACACAAATGAAGGAATTTTGAACCGCATTGTTACCTGCGATGAAAAATGGATTCTGTTTGATAACCGCAAGCGCTCAGCAAGTTGGTTGGATCCTGGTTCAGCACCTAAACAATGCCCTCAAAATCAAAAAAAAATCAAAATCAAAATATTTTATTTCACATAAGCCTGCATGGGCACTTATGAAACGTCAGAAGCTAGGTGCCCTAAACGAAAACTTACCCCTAGAAAAGTGATGGTCACTGTTTGGTGGTCTAGCACCGGTGTGATTCATCACAGCTTCTTACCAAACGGGGTGAGCATTACTGCAGATGTGTACTGTGAAGAACTGAACACAATGATGGAGAAGCTGGCACATCTCCAACCAGCATTGGTCAATCGCTCGTCTCCGCTGCTCCTGCACGACAACGCGCGACCTCATACTGCACAGCAGACGGTCTCCAAGTTGCAAGAACTGGGGTTGGAAGCTCTCCGTCATCCGCCCTACTCACCAGACCTTGCGCCTACAGACTACTACTTTTTCCAGAATTTGGATAACTTCTTGGCGGGAAAAAAATTCAATACCCGAGAGGCAGTACAAAATGCCTTTGAAGAATTTGTTGCCTCCCGTCCAGCTGATTTCTTTAAGAAGGGCATCAATAAACTGCCACTGCGATGGCAAAGATGCATTGATTGCATGGGTGATTACTTCGATTAATACAAATAAAAAATACATGAAAAAAATTCGTTTAAATTTTTTCATACAAAACGGCAATTTCATAGGTAAAGACCTATTATATTATATTGTTACTTTCCAGGTTTGCAACACGCGACCTGGTGCTTAAGATATTTAATACCTAGTTCAAAAGACGAGGAAGCGGTGAAGCACGGCCGTTTTCGAAAGTAAGTGAGTCTTATATAAGTACCTGTGTAGTAGTTATTCAAAACCCAATTTTGAATAAATCTTTTTTGTCTTACAGCTAAGGAAAGAGACTCAATGGGTTACTTTAAAAAGGTCACGGGTGAGTTAACAAGAGGTTCTCACGTAAAACCAATCAACATTAATTGTTTAGTCATCAAAATCTATTGCTTTTCATAACTCACCACAATGACAGTCTCTCAAACCATTATTATTCTAACATTTTGCCAAAAACGGAAACTTAGTACAGTCAGGTTCTTAAATCGATGAATATTTTGAAAACAAATACATGTTTTTTTTTGCAATATTGTTAGTAGCTACACGAGGTTTTTTTTGGGTTAGAAATCGTCAAATAACTTCTCCCGCTCTGGGTGGAGCAGGAGGGCGGGCGTATCAGACTTTTACTGACTAAAACCCACCCGTATTCCCTCAGTTGTCTGTGTGCCAGGGGCCGCGGTATCTCTTTCGAACTACCCGCACCCCCGGCAGGCATCGGCCCTTGCGGGCCCCATCAGTTGATGCTGACATTTCTTTGAGGCGACGGTGGAACACAACGCACCGTCGACCCGGGCTTGATCTTTACCGGACAGCGAGCTACCCATTACTCGCCGTCCGCAAGCCCGCGCCTACAGTGGCCGGGAATCAGCCTGGGATTCCCGATGCCCAGGGCGTCTCCTGCGGAGGCTAGGGTCGTGAGGGCGCATATACAGCCTCTTTCTCACGTGCGCCGCCTCCCTTTTCACGAGCATTACTGCTTCGCAGAAGGACATGACGGCTAAGTATGCACTCTCGCTCCGTACCATGGCCTGGACCACGGCCGGACGCAAGAGATCGCTGCCGCCGATCGCTTCCACGAGGACACGGCGGTGCTCTGCCCAAGCCGGGCAGACCTCCACCGTATGCTCCACCGTGTCCTCAGGACGATCTTCACAGTGGAAACACTCGGGCGTTTCCTCCCGCCTTTTCCGAAACAGGAACCTTCCGAAACAACCGTGTCCGGTGAGGACCTGCGTCTAGCGGAAGGTGAGGACGCCATGCCGCCTCTCAAGCCACTCCTCATAGAGGGGATTTACCGCCGCTATCGTAGTGTGCCCAGAACTGGGTTGCGACAATCGCACTCTCCATGTTGCCATGAGATCCCACCGGAGCTCTGTCCGCTGTGCCGTGATTTCTCGCGGCAGTGGAGTTATTCCCCGGCGTTTGGCCTCCTCGCGCCACTTCCAAATGTGCGCGAGGACCTTTGCCTCCAAATCCCATGGCGGCAATCCGGCAAGGAGGCCCGTCGCCTCACCGGAGATCGTGCGGTATCCCCGGACCATCCTGCTGGCCATGACCCTATGGGACGCCCTCAGCTTCCGGGCTGGTTGGCACCTCAATTTAGGCGCCCACACCGGTGCTCCGTATAGGGCCATGGACCGTACGACCCCTGCGTACAGCCTCCGGAGCTACACGAGGTGTGTAGTGAATTAAGTGTACTAAAAAGTGTATTCTATCTATCTATCTCTTTCTTCCTTGGAGCATTATTTATGCGTTTTATGATCCGTCAAAAGATCTTTGTATTTATAATCTGTACAAGTAGTACAGGTTCAGAAATTCCTAGTACCTATCTATATACTGGTGCACTTTATTCTCAACTTGTTGTTGACTCTGCTTTATCTTAACACAATTTTTTTTGTGAAAACGTTACACGTGAAAAAGTGTACCTCATCATCTGCTTAGCATTTTTCTACTATGTTGGGGTCGCCTTCCAATCAAAGCTGAAGACCAGTTTTAGCGACTGCCTATCTGACCCCGCGATACTCTTTAGTAAGGCTGGTTGTCAGACTTTCGGGATTCTGACGACTCGTAACGACTTTCAAAGATTTACGACGGTCAGCAGGGACTGTTGGTCCCTTAACTTACTTAACTTGCTTTCCGAGGCACGGAGGCGTCTCATGTAAAGATCATGGTTGCCCATCCACGGACCAACCATAATCGCATAGGTCTACCTAAAAGTGTGGTATATATACCCAACACACTTTTGTTTGCACAATCGTGAGATGTTGACTGTACACTCCAGTAGGCCTTACATCATTCTTGTAATTCTTCTCATTTGTCTTGATGGAATGTTCTGACATATAATCTTCAGCTATTAACATACTATCTTCATTAGTTTCCGTAATTAACAATAAAAGAAATAGAGTGCGTCTGATTCTTATCGGCGCTATTACTGGTTACAAATAGGCATTGTTTCGAGAGGGCGCTATGTTGAGTAGAGTTGATAGAGTTGAGAAAGTATTTACCTGAAAATAGTAAATATGGTAATCCCATATAGAGGAGATATATTATTTCCAGCAGGTGGTGAAAAATAGGCTGAAAAGGAAGAACATTAAATTATGAGAAAGGAGCCAAATCTATCTATCTAATACCTTTAAACGAGCAATTCTTGTATATACGAGTATGTATACATATAATCTGAATCTCGGAAACGGTTCCAACGATTTTCATGAAATTTAGTATGCATGGAGTTTCGGGGGCCGATAAATCGATCTAGCTAGGTTTCATTTTTAGAATCATCTTATTAGGTCATCCAGATATTGGATTTTAAACAACCAGTCTTACGAAGGGGTATCGTATTACACAGTAACTGGGCTGTGAAGGTCAGATAGGCAGTCGCATCATGTAAAATACTGGTACTCAGCTGCATCCGGTTAGGTTGGAAGCCAACCCCAAAATAGTTGGGAAAAAGCTAGGTAGATGATGAGCGAAATGGAGATTGGATGCTGACTCATTGGTGCAGTGGCTGTAAGTACGGGGGGTGATGGTGTACTATATACCTCTGCTTACCGCCTAGCCCTTTGGGGGATGTTTTAACGAAATATTTTACATAACATATCGGAATTCCACCCCTGTTGATCCAACTGTCGGGGTGTCTGTGAACACCTCCACTATGCATAGCTAGCAACTTGATAACGTAAAGCGATACTTCAATATACGTGGTAAGCTGTAGATATAATAGTTATGTAGTTAGTTTGTCCCAGTTTCAGCAGGTTCAGCTACAAAATCTGCTAATTCGTGCGAAGTTCAAGTTGCCTTGGATAAGCGCCAACTAGCTACAGATTCTGACGCGGACTTGAACATGTTCAATATACTCACGTTTTTATTATGTATTAATATTAAAGTCAGTAACAGCCATATAATGGCTTTCGCAATTCCGGGATTAGTTTCCATAAAACTGGAGGAAATCATTGTGTACAGCATTTCCTAAAACCGAGAAATAAGAATTGTTGGTTGATTGTTCTTACTATTTTAAAAAATTCTGTATTTTCCTACTGATCAAAACATTACTTAGGCAGGTATATAAACATTGATGTCTAGCAAGACACAGGACACATCAGGAAGACCTTCGGAGAGCCCATAAACTAGTGGTCATGAGAATGATTAAAATACTCAAAGAAAAGGTTAAAAGTAGGTACCTAATGTTGAAAGAATGGACGCCGTTCATTTAGGAGTTGAGTCATCTGTATCCATCTACCTCCGTATACCCTTCCGTGCTAGATGGACCAGGTCATCAGTCTACTAACAGTCAATCAATTTTGCAACTCTCTAGTTTAAAAAACAAAGCTATAAATTCCAAAATATTGATAAATTTAAATTAAGCAATTTGTCCGTCCAACATTTAGACACGAGCCTCCAATTAATTACTTTGTTATCTTCGAATCTAGAGGCGCCACGTATCATGGCGGCCGCGCAATGAATAGCGATTAATTCCTAACTTGCGTAGACGCACGATGCAGCGATGACGAGTTACATCACCAGCCAATGGGGACAGGGTGCTCAAACAACTGATTATGACATAAAAGTAACTTATGTTTACGGAATTGGATAATTAATTGAAGATATTAGTGGTAGGTACTTAATTGCCATCACAATCAGCTGTTGAGTGCGACGTCTCGGGTTTGATTCCTGAACAGATTAAAGGTTAAAGTTTACCTAATTGTTAACTGTGGGTCAATTTGAACAGTAATTAGTTACTGATTAACAAATAGGTACTAGTATTTCGTATGAAATCTTTGTATTTCATCATTACATCTTCAGAATATCTAATTGCATGTTCTTATTGGTCATATCACTTAATCCAAACGCGTAAAAGGGCCTAAACATTGGTGCAACTATCATTTGTAGGCGAGCCATAGGTTAACATTGTGCGGACTGAATACACCATCAAATGGACTTAATTGTGATGTGCGCTCGTAGGTAGGTAGGTAATGTATGTAGATGGCTATAAGAAAAGAGGCAGAACAATGGATTACCAGACGCACGTCTGGTAATCCGGTAGTGCAGGGTACCATCCGTACCATAATAGACCTCATCTATCGCTTTCCATCACGCGTGATTGAGGTCAAGAGCCGCAAGCCCCTTCAGCAACCCCCCCAGTGGGTTCCCGCATTGTCGTTGCGGGGGGGCTCAGTAGCCGTGGTCCGCTCCCACGGTGAAGCGAAGAGGACCCCAAGATGGGGCCGCTCGTCAGGGCTTTTGTCTCCAAGCCGACGACGTAGCGGCAGCTGAGGGAACACGAGTGGGTTTTAGCCAGTAAAAGTCTGACACGCCCTCCTGCTCCACCCAGAGCGGGAGAAGTTATTTGATGATTTCGCATCCTCAAAAAAAAAAAAAGCCTCTTCAGCAATATTTTTTTTTTAATGATGATCGTCAGCTTGTATTCAAAATTCTTTTATAAAGGAACCCATAGGTGAAGTCCAAGTTTGGATCAATCCAAGGAATTTGGACTTTGTTGATAAAAGGATAAACCTAGGTCATCGTGCCCATGGAACCTTTTTAACAACCAAATTTTTAATTTTCGTGCCACATGGCAGAAATGTATCGGCATCTTACAATATTTAATTTCATTAAACCCACTAGTTAAACTTACATTACCTACAGTTTTACCGAATCTCCTAATTAACGGTCAGATCTACAATGCTGCTTACCTTGCTAAAATAATGAAGCCAAGTAAATGCCCCTTATACCCCGGATGAGAAGTAATCACATAACGAACATAAACATTATTAAAACTAGTTTTTTTTAATCGGCACTTCTTTTACCTTCGAAAATAATAAGCTCGTTTTTAATGATATCAAGTAGGTTTTGCTGTTTTTAATTAATAGCTAACTGCATAATCATGTTGTTATTCATTTTCCCGTACAAGGTAATTTACGTTTTGTATAGTTTACCTTCCTACATTGAAAATACCGATACTTTTATAATATTCATTAAAGGGTTTCGAAGAAAAGTGTGTGGCCAAAAAATAAGCTAGAAGGGGGACAGAGAAAATGATTAACAGTTGTGCTCAGTGGTTACCAGCATTCGAAATGTATACCTAATGTATGCTCTGGGGCATAGAAGAGACTTACTCGTACCTACCCCACGACTAGCCATTGCGCTGGACCTAAGCCAGAAGATTCAGTGGCGAAAAACACTCGTTAGAAGGCCTCCCACAAGGTGGACGGATGATCTTGTGAGGGCCGTAGGAGTCCCCTGGATGCAGGAAGCACAGAACCGTTCGAAGTGGCGGAGCCTGGGGAAGGCATATGTCCAGCAGTGGACGTCTTTCGGCTGAAATGATGATGATGATGAAAACGATCAAAATGTAACGGTCTATGGCCCTATAATGTTACAACACCCACGGATTCTTCACAAACCCATCTTCCTTTATTTGTCAACAATTTGTCCAAACAAAGCGATGGCGTAACGACAATGATGACGTCACAACATAGAGACCACGTAACTTATAAATAGACATCTCGGTGACAGCTGACCCTTTATCATTTCATAATATATGATGCGTTGTCACATATTATTACATGGTAGGTGAGAGAAAAGAATGTATGGATAACCTGTGTTTTTGCGTGAAATCAGTTGACCCTTGTGACATTGTGACTATGTATCATGTTATAACATAACTGTGATGGTTACACTCATTTACCTACCAATACAAACTTTTCTGGAATGGTATCCGAGACGGAGAAAGAGGAAAAGAGGAAGATCAGTACGTAAATGGGAGAATGACCTGAGACCGACAACGTGTGCGACGTGGAGAGGATCCTATACCTTATACAAACCGTATGCAGGCTTGGCTAAATTATGCGGTGAGAAGAATAGTTGCCAATTGTACCTAGTGGTAGAATGATCCTATAGCATAAATGGTGGCCATCTAGTTTTAAAATATTGACGTGTAAAATTATCGCAAAAGATCCACTCACATAAATGAACATTTCATTTCATCTCATATTCTTTCTGCCTGCTTTTGCCCGAGGTTACTAGTGGTCGGGGCATGTTATGTGTTTCTCGAAACCATCGTGAATTGTAGGGATCTAAACGACAGACTTGCATGATTAGCAGTAGATGTCCACACTTACATGTTAGAGACTATATCTACATATGGTAATTAATTTTACACTTTCCATCCTTCCTACGATTAAATTTAATCCATCATAAAATGTTATTGCCTTACAAAACTATTTTAAATATTATAAAATCGCTGAATATTTCATTAACCAATACAAAGTTAATCGCTTTAGCTAATCCTACTACCAAACTACTTTCCCTTATATACACGTGACGTTGTTGATATAATGTTAGTAATTCCACTATCCAATCAATGTTTCTGTCAAGGTCCTCAGCTGTTGGGCAAGAGTAGGTTTTTATTTCATCTAGATAAAATGGCGTTGTAGTATTAAGAAACATTGATAAATAAATAATAGTTTAAAAAACACGCTTTAAAAACCAAACTAAAAAAGGAGAAAATAAATTAATTCAATTAAAAAGCGTGGGGTGCTTTTTGAGGTATTTTTATAATCAATTAATGTCAAGCACCCCACGCTTTTTAGTTGAATTGAATTATTTTCTCCTTTTTTAGTTTGGTTTTTAAAGCGTGTTTTTTAGTTTTTTAAACTATTATTTATTTTCAATTTTTTAGTTTTGCTAACTACAAAAACGTGATTTTTATTATTATTATGATTTCCCTTTTTTCTAATTTTCTCATTTCTTTTTAAGTTATTGAATTGTCATCGGTCCTCGATAAGTTTACAAAGTTTTAATGAAATCTGACCGTTTAAAGAGGGCCAAAATCGCGCTCTAAGGAGTCGGTTATATACAAACATACATACAAACAAACAAACATACAAGTGAAGCTAATGTAAAGCATGTAATAATGCCAGCCGGGCAGGAACAGGGTCCAAATTGCCGGTGTTCAGAGCTCCTCACTATGCATGCCGTGTCCATTTCTACATCAGGCCCTTGATCCAACCGCCTAACGAGAGTATCGAGAGATTAAGGCTTTCGGTCATCAGGCCATTGGCGGATACGACAATATGACAGCCGAGCTCACATTCCACATGTCAACAACCTGGTGTGAAAAGTCGAGATATTTAATTTGGGAATTCTCAGCTTTCACGGGGTTCTCGTCATGTGGAATGATAACATCGTCAAACACAGCGCGGCGCGCCAATCGACCTATGACCACTATATCAGGCTTATTGGCGGCATAGTCCTATCAGTGTTGATAGACCGGTCCCAGTACAACGTGACATGGTCAATTTCGAGAACTGGGTCGGGCACATACTTGTATTATGCTACCTCAGAATCCAAAAGTTTATATTTCAAAGCAAGTTGTTGGTGTACAATCCTGGCTACTTGGTTATGCCTATGCAAGTACTCGCCATTAGCCAAACGAGAACAACCAGAGATCACCTGGACGGTGGCATGCCCGACACACGTCAACCGTCCTGCCCTGAATTTGTAATTAAACTCATCATCGAAGACACCAATATGTCCCTTTAAGGTCACTTTCTCAGTCCTCTATGGATCCCATAACTATTAACATAGATATTCGCATGTCTTATGTGGCATGTAAACACTGCTTACGTCACCATTGCGCCACGACACCCGCTAGTGTGCGTTTGCATAGAATTACCCTACTGAACAGCGCATTGGGGCTAATGCTGTTTTTATATGCCAAACTTAGTTGTTTTGGTATGCGCAAATTGTTTTATTTATCTATTTGCTGTCATGCACATCACACATTTTACAATAACTGTAAGTTTTTGTACATGGGCAGGGCACTGCAAAGCACAATGTTGGTTTGCTGTTGAGTTAATGAAAATTAATTAACATAAATAACTCATAATTAACGAAACTAATATTATAACGAATTATTAACTAACACAATACATTTTGGTTAAAAAAAAAGTCGTTATGATGTCCAATTAACAGTAATAAATAGGTAACATACAAGAACACACTTAAAGTCACATATAGTCAGAGATGTACAAAATAGTTTTAAAAAAGTATTTTGAGACAGCGTGATTTTTAGCCAGGACCACCAGTGAGTTCGAGCCCGCGACTAGGTTCCCCTTAAAGAGGTATTTCAAATCTTTAACGTAACTATGAAAGAACTAATAAGCAGTAATTGATATGTGCATCAGTATAATTATGATCTGATCATATAATAGTCAGTCACATACCGTACTCATATTTCTTCAATAAAAGAAAAAGGGAAGTAACGTAACACTTATTTTAAAACACTTTCCGTGTCTTAGGTAATAAATAATCTTAACAGAAGCCTCCAGCTAGAACTGCCAAAAATAGTGAAGTAACACATAATGCGCAGGCGTTCCAAAACTATCAATCAATCAGGTAGGACGTGGTGTACGCCCTGAGAGGTCAGGTGGGGTCAAACCAAACAAATGTTAAACAATGACCGGTTGCCTTCACATTGATTTCTCTATTTAGCAAGTCTGCTCACAAATTCGTCTGGTCGTACCTGCCTAATGCGGTATTTATATTTCATAATGGCCCACAGTGCTAAAGCCGATTTACCAAGTTGTTAGCAGGCCAACATATTTTATGATATAAGGATACAATATTTGGATGACCGAGCCTTGCTTGGTTTTTTTATGGTTTGACGTTTTCTAAAAATGAAACCTAGCTAGTTCGATTTATCGCCCCCGAAACCCCCTGCATTCAGATTATATATATATACATATATACAAGAATTGTTCATTTAAAGGTATTACATTAGATATACGTAGATAATTAATAAATCGTAAATTGTAAGGTCACATGACTAATGCCCCTTTTGCCCTTCTGTCAGTATAGTTTTCAATGTTTTGTTGGTATATTGGCGTGAGCCAGCTGACATAATTATGGCAAATAATTTAATTTAAGGTTTTGTATTGCGTAAGGTTAATTACTTACTATTGTATAGAATCAAGTTCTAACTGACAGCTGTTCTGCTGGGGAGTTTGTTGTGTCTTCTTCCCAGCTAAAGCACTAGGAAGTAGTGAAGGGGGTTTTTCGGGGACTATCTTGGCGAATTTTGGCGTGCAAAAAGTGCTGACTCTCAGCCGAGACCATCATGCCGTACCGAGAAAAAAAGAAGAAATAGCAACGCTAGATTGTACTTGACCATCAACATTGATGTCTCTGGTTGTGATTCGAACACAAACGTTCCAATAGTAAATTTTTCGTAAGAATTTTAACAAGTTCTTGTCCTTAACTGTAATGTAATGGATAGGTCATGATGAGGCCATGACCGTGTCATCAATAACGCACGAAACTGACCCAGACCGTGATGACACGAGAACAAGGCTGTTACAGATGCGCAGAGGACGACTCTACATCACAGTTTCGATAAGATACGGGCATACCGTTTCCTTAAGCGTATTTTCTTATGGAAATGGTAACGATAGCAGTAAGAGCAAGAATAAAGAAGGCAAACAATACGTGCGACTAACAGAACTAAAGATAACGGGACAGAAACATGAGAGATGATGTTGACTGGCACACTACCCAGCGCTTTCAAAGCAACTGTACCTAAATACGATTTCTTTCATATAATCCGAGAAACTATTTACTAAACAAATTGGCATGATACATCAATTAGCCGTATTATAGCCTATCACTGTGAAAGAATGACAGTTGTGTATTAAATACATAATTTAAGTTTGGAAAATTTTAGTTGGTACCTAAGTAGTGAATTCAACTATTAATTTCCTTAACTTAGCTTATTGGGTGTGTAAACTAACGAAATAAGTGTTGACTATTTTGCGGTTAATTTAGAAATATTTTTCCAATGACACTCTTTGCCCATGGTCACGTAAAAATGTGACCTAGTACTATTGTGAAATCGTATCGGTCTCGTGTCGTCGGTTATAACTAACTGAAGCGAGCTATAATGAGTGGGTGTGTAAGTGAGGCATGTGCTGATAAACAAATAGTAATAATAACTTGACGGAGGTCGTTTTGAATAACAGTTATTATTTCTAAGCTTAAGTAAGTGCGTGTGAAAAATAATTATTAGAGTTCCACGAGGGAAAAAAATTATGAAAAATGTATTCCATTTCCTTCCCCAGATCTTTTGCTTCATTTTCAATATTTAAAAAAAATGGTAGATATTTTAGACATCATAAGACTCACTCCACATGATATCCTCTTACTCACGAGTACCGTGTCGCACTCTTCGTATTTTTCTGTAGGAATATGCGTATTAGACACAAGACACCAGCATTTGAACTCGAATATCAAAAGGGTTCTTACTTACTTGTGTTAGGGACTCCTCACAATTCGCAGGGTCTTATTGCGAGATTTTCTCGACCTATTTGCCTAATTTAGGAGCCAAATCGTTTACGACTTTGGCTAGTACTTGGCCCCATTATGCGGAACCATAAACCCTCATTGTACCATAACTGTTCTCCATATAATGACATCACACGTTGCGCTGTGCCCATCACGCGAGCGTACGAATTGACCTTTATAGCGTGGACCCTATTTGTGAAGTTTCGTAATAATGCCTGCAGTTATTGCTGACATTAAAATAGGCTTAGATTTTTAAAGTTATGATTTCGTTGAATCTGGTTCATGAATTTAACTGACATTCGCGATGACCAACTTACCCCGGATAGCCCGTTAAGCCTTTTGTCCTGGCTATCATTCGTGGATCTTTGACAGCTCAGTTCGTGGATTTTTGGCTCTTTGATTCAGCTGCATCCGGATTGACTGGAAGCCGACCCCAACAAAGTAAGGAACAGGCCAGGTAGATGACGTGATCAAATGCTTACTGACGAACGTGGGCGCTGCCATCAACTATGACAGATGAACGTGCTTTTCAGACCTGTGCTCACAGTGCAGAAAGTATGTACCTACGTGTTGTATAGACATTCAAGAGGACGCCGATGCCCATATCTGGTCCCTCTTTGACGTCACTCCAGGATAGAGAGGGGGCAAATTCTGAATCAAGGTAGTGAAATGAATGAATCTTATGATTTCTGTGTTGCTTTTGAATTTTGTAACCTATATGGAGATTTCTATGATATAAATAAATTGAATTGAATTGAAATGCACCTCATTGTTGAAACTCACTAGTTTTCCATGCGTGGAAATAATCATAGCTATCTGATGAAGTCGTGACGTGTTGCTCGTCTCACGAGATTTATGAGCTGTGAACGTTACGTGTTACTAATTCACGCAGGTTTTTATTTCTGTTTTTGAGTTACTGATGATTCCGACAGATGTTTCTCCTTAGGGTTAAGGTTGAAAAGGGATAGGGAAAAGGTTGAAAGGTGAAAGCCCTGCTTATTACAACTACTGTACGTACCTACTTGCATGTTGTACAGCCTCTGTTGAAGACTCAATAGATAAATAAATTGGTCCTTTTATGAGATGCTCTACACTTCACAACTTTATACTCTGAATCCAATTTGTTAAGGGCATAGACCATTGGGACTATGTCTGATTGCCTCAGTAGTCAAAATAAATGTGCAGCAACGATGTGTCTTTGTTTGTTGCTGTATTCTATAATTTATCCATAAATAAGTTTCCGCAGCCAGGAACTTGCTTACTAGCAGAAATAGTAGGTAATGCAAGCTCCTTCACAAAGAGCTATGTTGATTGTTGCTACCCAATATCACAAACACCTCTCCATCTTTTCAAAAACTATCTCTTATACTAAAACAGTGATGGTATATACATAATTTATTAACTTCCCATGCAACAAGTCTTGCAACATTACACATATATCACAGACTGTTGCAGTAATTAGCAGCATTACATGATGTAACGTCTGTAACGACCATTATAGACGGTAGTTACTTCTCTTTAGCTGCTATTAGGAGTTAAGAAGGCCAAGGGGTCAGTGGCTAAATATTTTAGAATGTAAAAATGCTTTTACAATAACTTGGAATGTGTTTCCAGATAGATACAACCTGGGAGTCTGCCGGTCATGAATAAGCAGATTTCTACATTCCATCGCGCGCTATTGTCGAAGATACCTTCCTGGTATTATGTGAGATAATGGTTAAATCCAAGCCAGCAATATATCCTATGAAACCCTGCTAAATATGGCTCTTTTAAAGACTTAACAATGAACTCGAGAACGTCAGTGATCGCTGTGAAGTCATCCAGCAGATTTAAACGATACGATTTAATTACCTGTTACATACCACAAATTGAAGCAACAATAAAAGTACCAACTCAATAGTTTACTTGCACGCCACAGGCAAGAAACTTGCTACTTGTAAATTGAGCTTGAAAGTAATGTTGTGTCAACAAGCACCAGCTCAAACTACAATGTGACTGATGAGTCAATAATGCCAAGATAACATGGCAGCCGCTACCGATACAATCTACACGCTCATAATCACCCAGATAATAATCTTAATGAACCAATAAAGTATGTCCTGCTACCTTCCGAATTCGTAATCAATCCTATTCGTTGGCGACGGCAATTTATCACGATCGTTAAAAATAAACCGGTTTACAGAACTTTCAACTGATTTTGATTGAATTTATTTTAATTTGCATCAAAATGGAACTGGTTTTTTCCATTAAAAAATTACGTATTTTTTTTGTGTGACGTGATAATATTATATCATAGACTATCTTCTGCCCGCTACTTCGGCCGTGTGAAATTTCGTGTTCCCTGACCTACCACTCTGCATCGCATCGCATCGCATCGCCTGCCCGCGCTAGTACTTCGTTTTCGGTCAGCGTTCTTTCTGACTTTTGCGTTTTTGCTCGACTCCTTAAGTTCCTAGAGCGACCTTAAGTCTGCCCATAGCCTTTCTCAAGGATTAGGCTATTAAATGCAACACATTTTTTTAACTGTGACTGGTAGTTTCAGAGATTAGCGCTTTCAAACAAACATACAAACTCTTTAGCTGTAGTTATTATCAATTTTATAAAGTATGATAGCTGTACCTATTGGGTCACTATAGACTGGACACTTGCGGAATAAATGCTCACAAAACATAAAGGTTCAAAAATTAAATGATGTGGTAAAACAAATAACAATCAATACCGAAAGCGGTCAGGAGGTTAGTTCGCACCTCTTTGTAACATAATATGTGATGTTTGGTAAGGCCAATGTAGCCATCATCAAGTGAATGTATCGCTACCGTCGAAAATGTATTTCTATAAGGAAAGATGAAATAACCACAATCACACATGATCAACACAATAATGGGTATTCGGTCACAAATAGGTAAGCACCGTGCTGCTGTGAATGTCAGATGGCATTAGATAGCCTGTCTTAGGACAAGGTAAAGCTTGGGTAATTTCATCTATAAGAATATTTGATCGATATACCTAATACAATAGGGTATTTTCCAATTTATTAAAAACTAGAATAGTTTTTAATAAATTGGAAAATACCCTATAAAAATATTGATCCATTGTGTAATATTAATCTTGTAAATGGGATTGCAGTGAACCATAAATAATATGTTTACCAACATATTTGACCTATGGATCCCAGACAAGGTACCTATACACAGCCAGAAGGTGTCGCGGCAGACCCCGAAGAAGATGGCGGAACGAGCTGGAGATAACACGACCAGTGGTCCACTTTAGCCTAGGCTCGAAAGAGCTGGAAGTTATGGGGATATGCCTTTGCCCAGCAGTGGGATGATGCAGACTAATAGTAACATATTTCGCTATTGACTGTCCAAATGATCATTAGTTAACAGTGGAAAACCCAGTCATGTTTTTTTTTTTAAACTACCGTTACATACGCATATGCTTTTTATCAATTTACATAAATAACCTTATTTAAAACGGGCTACTTATTATTAAAATAAAAATGCCAATTCTCACGACTGTGGCTATATTTAGAGCACTTTTACTCTCTCCTTTCATAACGAAGCTCTTACACTGTATTATGTCACCGCTGACATTCACATAACATGTAACTTAATAGGCTTTAACATAAGTTACTGTCAAGCACGCTTACCTACCGATCTGATCGGTATTTATACACTTACTTACGACACTCTCAAACACTTGACTTTAGCGTCGAATGTGTTTCAGGGTCAAGTTCAACACAAACTTGAAAGAAGAGAGATACTTGTTACTGTTTGATCAGAACAGTTATTATTGAATTCAGTTTTAAGTTACAAAACATCCTCAGCTAGGAACTCTTTCAATCTTTCAGTGTTCTAATTATGTAGGTACTTTGTTTGTAACTATAATATAAAGATTGATGGCTAACTACCGATTTAAAGTACCTTTATTTATTTAATACTTTAAGCACACAGATGCGGACTTAATGCCATAGGCATTTTCAACCAGTCGACCTTTGGGTGATGCAGAGACAAATAGTGGTAGGTGCAATCAATTAGAGGAATAAAAATAAGTGCATAAAACTATAAGTATAATAATATATATATACCTAACTATGTACAAAAATTAGTACAAATTTATATACATAAATAAATGAATTTACTAAAACAAATTAGACAAACAATGAGAGAACATTACCGTTGTAATGACCCTGCCAACTTTTTGCAAATGTGATCGCGAACTTTAATTTTGAAGATCAATCGGTTGGTTGCTATCCTGATTTCTTGGGGGAGTGCGTTCCACAGAAAGATAGACTGGACAAAGAAAGAAGAGTGAATGAAGTCTGTGCGGTGAGTGGGACATTGAAGAAGACGATTATGCGATGAACGTAGATTTCTATTGTGGTTTGCGCAAATGTACTGAAAGTGGGAGCTAGATAAAAAGGGGGAAGAGGGAGAATCAAGAAATGAGAACAAGGTGGTCAGCGCCCTTTGCTCTCTGCGCTGGCGTATGGGAAACCACTTAAGAAGGGACCGATGCACAGAGACATGATCGTATTTACGCAGATTGAAAACGAATCGAATGCGATTATTGAGAAGACGGTCAAGTTTATCGAGGAGATCTGCATTCAGATCATAGTAGCACACATCACCATAGTCGATGATGGGGAAAATTAAGGACTTCACAGGCATTGTATTCGTACTCGATGGTAGGAAATTTTACATTGGGTACAGAGCCCGCAGCGTTCCAGTAACCTTCTGGCTTACCCTAGGACTTGAGTATGCCATTATAGAGAACTATCAATATGCAGGCCTAGGTCCGTCACGTCAGTGCTAACAGGAACGATCATACCATTGAAGAGTATTGGTGGCAAGATTGTATCACCCACCTTGTTAATACTATGGGGTCTGCCAATGATGATCCCCTGACACTTCGTAGGGTTTACAGCTACACCAAATCTGTCAGCCCAGGTTTTTCTGGCTCTCAAGTCCCTAAAGTGCCTTTAGTGCGCAATGGGGCTAGAACGCACGCACGGTCTAAACGAAACATAAATTCGAAATATTTTTTAATCGCACTGAATAAATATTGATTTATGGTCTTTAAGTTAATATTATATTTTCAGTCTAGAGTGTGTTCCAGACAGTTTTGAGTGTTTTGTAAATGGTCTACGCAAATGTCCTACAGGTCTGATAGCGTCGTGTGACGGGTTGTTGAGTTCCTAGATAGGTTTGAGCTACACGATGACTGATACATGCTTACCGTCTATTGAGATAGGTCATTTGAAAGCTGCAATAGCTCTTTCTTCAGAAGGCCCTCCCAGACATGGCCCTGCATTGTTAGACTCACATAAAATCCTAATAATATAATATTTAGACTTTAAAAGAAACCATGACCTCTGAGTTTGTTTCGGCATTTATTCTCAGGAATTAGTCGGCTAGGAAATCCCAGCACCATCTAGATAATATTGACGTGTAAAGTGTCTTAAAAGGTCTTCTTATTTTTACACGCTTTATATTAGCTTCACTTGTATGTTTGTTTGTTTGTATGTTTGTATGCCTTACACAATAATAAATTATTTTAATTGATTTAAAGAACTTACATGGTATACGGGCTGATTTTTTAGTCACCGTCCAAATTTTTCAGGGTCATAGTACCCGTGAAATTGAACAACTTTCTCCAAGGAACATGACAACTCCAAAAAATCGACCTCCCATGCAAAATCAATAGTTAGCTGGTCGATTTTGTATGGGAGGTCCGATTTTTTTTTCATATTTCGACCCATGTTCCTTGGAGAAAGTTGTTCAATTTAACGGGTACTATCACCCTGAAAAATTTGGACGGTGACTAAAAAATCAGCCCGTATATGGACGGCCATATCAATATTTTACTTAAATAGGCTAAGTAGCTACTATATTTTTGTGCCTAAATCTTAAAAGCCTCGTTGAATATATTTATCTAGATAAGTAGATCTTTCAAGTACTTATAATATGGTTGACTAACAAGATCTTATTATATCCCCAAAAAGGTTCGCACAAAGAACAAAAAGTCCCTGAGAGAGTAAGTAGGTACCTACTTACCGATAAAAGCTTTGATTCAATTATCCCTTTTTTTTTCAAACAGCTTAAGTAGGTATTACTAAAACTGTGATATTCCACTCAGAGCATTGATTTGAACGGCAGTTGACCAAACCGTCAAAGCATTCAAGACATCAGATTTATGGAGGAATAAGCAAAATAAACACTTAGTTAATTGTCTTGCCTTTAAATGTCGCAGTATCGTGCTGAGACAGGGGGGCCTTTTGGCCTCGTGCAGAATTTTTTTTTTTTTTTTTTTTACTTTTTATATTATTTTTTTTCGTTTTTTTTGTTAAGCATATTGTGTAGTTAAGTTTGTGATATTCCTGTGCGAGTCTAATAAATAGTTTTCCTTTCTTTCTTTTATTTATTTATTAATATATTCTTTATTGCACACCACAAACATACATTACAAGAAAAATATCAATTACACTATATACATTGGGTATCCTTATCGCTTTACGCGATCTCTTCCAGGCAACCATGGAATGAACAGTGATTAGCCTGGACATAAAATGGGGATGTCGTTGGTGGTCTTTTCATAGGTAGATATATATAAGAATGTCCAGCATTTTCCTTCGCCTCACCAGTGTAAGCTACAGTAGTACAAACCCCACTATCCGTTGGATAAGTAACCGTAACCCTCGTAATAAAAAAAAACACAGTAACTTCAGTTACCTAGATCTGTTTAACTGAAGTACCTAACTGTGTTTCTTATTGAGAGTTGTATCATAACATCCGACAGTAGACCGTTAGGCAAAGGTACCTGTAGGACACCCACATTTTATTTATTAGACTTTCTTGTACGCCAGAAAATACATAACAAAAAAAAAACACATTGAACTCTTCAAAAACATACATTTTGCTAGTCATGTAATAGGGGTGAGCCTATTGACATCTACTGAAACATTCTTGATGGAAAAAACCCAAAAGCGCTTGTGACCATTAGACAAAAAAGGATTAAAAAAAAAACATTACTATTTCAACAGGAGCATCATTTACTAATACGAGTACCGCCATTCACAAAAGCAGGTTGTTCTCAACCGCAGTACATTACAATCACATCGACACTACCCGAGGTTCCGCTCATTACGGCTGTAGCCGTTTGAAAGTATCGCACTGACTTAGAAAGGATATTAACATTATCTACTTATATAATTTCGGATAGGTCTATAAATACGTGTTATGTGAACCTAGACAATTTGCAGAAAGCTACCTGTGACGCCAACAAGAAGGATGATTTTAAGAATGCATTTTTTTACTGACGCAGTTGAGTAAAATAATTATAAATCAATTTATCTTTTCGAATGAGCAGCAATGGCTTTTTTAACATAAAATAATAATTTGAATACATTTGCATACGTTAAGATAAGAGGGCATTCTTCAGCTTGCAATTGTGAATGTGATGAAACTATTGCTAATATTACCTACTAAGGAATTGCAACGTTAGGTTAGGTTATGGCTTTGACGCACTTGTTTTTGTGATTCATTTTAAAATAACGCTTATTTTCAACACCATAAAATATAGGCTACCTAAACCAGGCATTACCCCACAATACAACACACACGATACACGGCACCTCATTTGCTAAAACAAACAAAAAACAAAATAAGCTATAACTAATCTACCAATCACCCGAGTCACAGTGCATAGTGCACACACTGACGCAACAGCCAAACAAAATGCTCACACTTCACACCGTGCGCCGCCTGCACAGTGCGCAGTCAATCGATTACCCCCGGTCACAGCTTACCGTGAAATGCTTACGTCACGCGTCCTGTGGTAACGTAATATTCATTACCGTTAGATGTTTGCACGGTAAACTATGTCTGTGTGTTTGTTGAGCTATGCCACTTGGCCGCTGGGTCAATTCTGATTAAGGTTACATGTGAGAGTCGCGTAATAAGTAAAAAAAACGTGTTTTTAGGGAACTTAAGGTGAAATCTTACACAAACACCGAGATAACGCTATCGATCAATCGTATACTTTACACGCCGAGCTTAAAATATTAACGAATAAGCCGTTCGTGTCCTCAAAAACATGAAATATGCACAAGAAATTATTTACCTAAAAGATAAGTACGACAAAAATACTGATTTATTATTAAGAATTACGCTCACTTTTGTTTTCATTCTATTTTTATTATATCACATCTGAAACAATTAGGTAATATCTTTTGATTTGTTAAGTTATCACAGAAACAATCGATGCTAAGTTTAGATTCAAAATGCAACAATACCAGTCGTGACTATCTATAAATTAACCTCAAAATAAATGTCGCAACAACTTCAAAACAACAACATGAGTAATATGAGTATTATACAGAAAATCGATTCAATATAATAGCATAGTAGGTACTGCGAAATGTGCAGACACGCAAATATTTCTATTATTATTTTCACGCATGATTTTTATAAGAATATTTTTTACCCTCGTTAAATGGAAATACCTTTCAACAAAACAGAACCGAGATCATGTTTCAGCGACATTTAAAGAAACAGGGGTTGTATTTTTTTAAAGACATTGTCTAGTAGGTACCTACTTTCACTCAGAACAGGTTGTTTCTCATTAATTAAATTCTGCTCCTCCTCAATCTATCTATCTCCTGGTTTTTATATAAGGTTGAGCCAGCTCCAAGAGGGACAGACGACCGTCTTAATACCAAGATAAACCTGCGGATCCTTTATTTTGTACCTAGGTACGTACGAAGTAGGTAAGCATGAAAAACCAGATTCAAAATAATGCGACTCATTGAAAGTAACACAATTTGGATATAACAGCTATGAAAACATAACGATTGTCAGAAAAACAAGTGAATGTGGGTTACTTGTTTTTCAAATATTTTTGGTCTGTGCCTTCTTTCATCAACAACAACTAAGTTTTCCTATCATGCAAATAAATAAAGAGAAGCACGGTGTGCTAAATTAGAAATAAAACTATTTGATACAGTCTTTAAATTACAAAACAAAAATCAACTTAATAAATAATAAGCAATATTCCATACTTTGCGCACGCCATCACTACTTTACCCACTGTGTGAGTAATAAAACTGAACCAGCAATTTGTAATAGATATCGTGCAATGGATCGTATCATTAGATTCTCATATTAGTTGCCTATTTAATATAATAAAGCCATTTATTCCAGTAAAAACAGTGTTCCAATTGATGATTACTTGTGTGCAAGCCTTTATGCCTACGGTGTGCATATTAATAAGGTTAAAAGTGCTTTAAATATTACTTCAGGAGCAGTAGCAAGGCATGACATAGCCTGAAAAACTGTCAAAGTAAGTAAAAAAAAGGAAAGTGGCAGTGTGTGGGGCGCAACAGGTTCTGTGTTTGGCGGAAAGTGGAAAGGAGGAGCGTGGGCCTCCCACAAGGTGAATCTTAAGCTGAAGGTCGCGGCAATCCGCTGGATGCGAGAAGCACATGACCAGTCGTTGTGGCGATGCAAGGAGGAGGCCTATGTCCAGCAGTGGATCATCTTTCGGCTAAATGATGATGAATATGGTGGATAGCAGCACCCTTTGAATTACAAGAGACTGTGGCGACCATTCTGTGTGTTCATGTTCGTGAACGGGCGTCACCAGTAGGGACTGGTCATCTCTTAGCTGCCACGGTTTATTTCAATTTCTGAATTGTTATCTAATTTTGTTTTAATTACGGACGCTTTTAATCTGCACCTCTTTTTACATCGACCTCACATTGGTTATTCAATATAATTGATGGAACCAAATTTTTTGTAGCAAATTATGATTTAAAAGAGTGCCTGTAAAAGGTTCATTTAAAATAAATGCTTTGAGTTTGGGTTTGTTTATATCATCGGGATACGAGCATACTCTAGTATTGTGTCAAATGTTTTAATATTCCTATGTTTTTTCTGCATGTTACGCATTGTCAATGTGGGCGTCGAAATAAGAACATCGAGATTTGGACATGTCTAATAAATCAAGTAGGTAGGCGATATGGTATGAGAAACCACAGGTTTACAGCTTCACTGACATTATTAAGACAATAAGTTTCATTATAAAGGATCGCTATCACGCGTAATAAGGTCAATTAATATTCAAACTAATTCTTATCATTACCTGCTTGTTTATTTATAATAGCTTAGAACAAAAGCCACTATAAAACCAACGAGTAGATACTTCATCAGAGTTACATCACGGTATTGTTCGCAAGCATAACCGGGCACAAATTCAGTATCTGAACTGTGTTATCGGTGATTGCTTGACGTCAGTTGAGCGTGGCGATGATTGCGCCCTGAAAACTGTCATTTAGAGGTTCACTAATATCAAAAAGGTTTTTTTAACTGCCGACTTCCAACAAAATCACTGTTGGAAGTTGTTTTTTTTTATAAACTTTTATTTTCCACTTCTTAGTTGTGTTACTTACCTCACACAAGTTCTACAAAACAAGAATTTAAAATTTAACATCTTGGTTTAGTATGTATGTACCTAACATAACCCTATAATAGTGAGTTTACGCTTTATCCTAGAACATAAAGAACCACAAACGACGTCAATAAAACTAGCGAGGCTGTTGACACCTACATGACGCATTGTCACGACTCCAGATAATATCTTAGTTTAGAAGGCTCTGCCAAGGTTCATCTCACCGTTTTTGGCACAAGTGATGGTATTTTCACGTAACACACCTTCCTGTGAACGTCCTTCATTGACATGGATCGTGATATTTTGTCATAGAGTGATGTCATTGCATTAGAAAATGGTCTTGAACTGTGGACCTTCACGGTAGCTGTTCTAGTCTTACTATATCAGCTTCTTCTTAACGTATCGATGGCAATCAAAACGCACTCAGCCCAGGATCCGGCAAAATGTTTGGTGCCATCACTAGCGTCCATCAGTTCCAGTTTATCGTCTTTGGTGACTTTGATAACTGCTTCCAAATCTGGCTATCATTAATATCATAATTGATATTAATGATAGCCAGATTTGGAAGCAGTTATCATGGACTTGATACTTAGCAACTTTATATGTGAATGAAGGACACATGAATGGTACCTACCAGAGAAGAAATAGAGAGGAGAGGGAAGAAAGACTGCTCTTGTGTCTGCGGACACACTTGTGCATTATAATATTTCCCGCGCCGAAGGCTAGTCTCCGTGAAGGTTGGCAGTCATGGCCGAAATACGGTCTGGAGGACTATAAATATATACATCCTAAATGGACACGTGACCTACGATAAGGAAACTGCCTCAATCACTGCGGCTGGTAATAACTGCAGTTTACTGCAGTTATTACCAGGTAGGATCACACTGCCCATCATCAACTACAGGGAACTTGAATTTCGGCTATTTGAAAATAACTGATAACAGAATAATAACGAAGATGGTGTGTCACCCAATTTTAAGTCTAGATCTTCACTAATCGCCTTTTAAACTGAACTATTGTTTGTCCAAAAACAATCAATTGTACAGATCTACATAATAGCAAGAAAACAATGCTATATTCAGCACTTGAAAACCATAAAAAAGCTAATAAGACACTGTAAATGCATTGCAGAATTTGCAGAATGTCTTAAAGTTTGCGCGTGGGCATCTGTTGACGCCACATCACCGTGAATACAAACTGCCACATTAGACTAGAACTTGAGACCAATAATTTATTTCGCTGTTCCACAGATTAAAACCGGAACTACTGCTCTTTCACCGAAAATCATGTGCCTTTTTGCTTTGCAGTAGTCGGGTAAAAATTTACATTCTAGCAACATCCGGAATTAGTGTAGTTATTCAATAATTAGGCCCATTTTTTTTATTTATCTTCCTTTGTAACTATCATTACAACCGGCCTCTTCTGTAAAAATCTCACCGTGAAAACTTAGGTTAGTCTCATGATAAATTAGAATAATTTCGATGGTAGTAGGCTCGCCCCCCTATTACATGGAACTTAAACATAACTGGCGATATGTGGTGTGTATATCTATAGGTACACCTCTGCCTTACCCCTCCGGGATAATAGGCGTGATGATATGTTATGTGTTTGTGAACATTGTTAGGAACCTAAACTTATTTACCATAACTTTGAAAAAAATATGAGGACCTTAACAGCAACAGCAACCTTTCATTTAATGAGTACCTAATCAAACATACTAACATGTGAGACTTGTGCGGATAAAGTCACAATTCATAAATAGGAGCTCGTTTCGAAGACGTTCTTATCCGATTATACATTATACTCGTAAACGGTTTCACTCGCGTAGTTCCCGTTCCCGTGGGAATACGGAGATAAAATATAGCCTATGTCACCCGGGAATAGTGTAGCTTCCCAACAGTGAAATAATTTTTCAAATCGGTTCCATAGTTTTGGAGCCTTTCAATGCAAACAAACAAACAATCAAATCTTTCCTCTTTATAATATTAAGTATAGATAAGAAGATATACTCGTATATCCTACTAACATTATAAATGTGAAAGTTTGGATGTTTGTTACTCAATCACGCTAAAACGGCTGAACGGATTTGGATGACATTTGGCACACGGATAGTTTATAACCCGGAATAAAACATAGGATACTTTTATCCCGGTAGTAGGTACGTTCCCGTGGGATAATTTTCGGTTTCTACACAGGCGAAGCCGCTGGCAAAAGGTAGTACCTACTAAATAAATAAAGGTAAAGAAAGCCCAAAACTAATCCTGATTTATGCGCCCCATTATTATTCATTATCTTCTCTCACCCACCATTTATAATGAGATCATTATGGCTTCTCTTTCAGCATGTTTCAGGTTGACTTTTGGCGTGGTGCTTGACTTTATGAGTAAAAATCCTGAAAATGTTATTCCTATTTGGAAACTGGGTCAACATTTATTGGTAAAGGTACCTGAGGACGGAAAAGACACAAGTTTATTTAAGGTGTCGATCACACTGACAGTAGCTTACATATTAAAATGTAGTGGCCGTATATTATGTTTTGTAGTGGACATAAATATGCTGCATTAAAGTAGAGACTAATACACTGACTGGACAGGTTCACTCCATCTGTGTGGTCTTTTGCCTCAAAAGACCAATTCAGACACCAATTTACATGGTCTCCACATGATCTGACCAAGACAATGTCTGCACTTTAAAGGAGACTGTGGCCTCTGAGTTTGTGTTTTGGCCTTTCTTCTCAGAGTAGTCAGATGGGAACCGCCTATCTCAGCTAGGATTGACGTGTAAAAGTTTTGTACAAACCTACTTACAGAAATAAAATCGTTTATAAAACCCCAAGTTATTTCAGCTCCTAACAAAATTAAACATTATAACGAAGCAGTACGTACCTAGGCACTTAATTTAATATAACTTGGAGCACATCAACTAATTCTCTGAAACTCAAAACTTTGGCAGTGTTTCCAGTTTTTACATCACTAATGTACGACCACAACGACGGCAAATGTAAAAGGTCCAGTCCAATCAAAGTTCAATTGGCTTGATGTAGTCACATTTTTACTGCGTTGGAACCATCCGCGAACATAATCATCATATCTGCAAAATCAGTTCAGCAGCGTGCAGCCATGTATTTGTTAGGAGCAATGCGCGCGTGACACACATGCATGCATGAGTTAAAGAAAAGAAAGATGTCGAGCACCTTGCTTTTTTTTTTGAGGGTGGGAAATTATCAAGTAACTTCTCCCGCTCTGGGTGGAGCAAGAGAGCGTGTCAGACTTTTACTGACTAAAACCCACCCGTGTTCCCTCAGTTGCCTGTGTGCCAGGGGTGACGGTATCTCGGTCGGTTTTCGAGCAACCCGCACCCCTGGCAGGCATCGGCCCTTGCGGACCCCACCAGTTTGTGCTGACATCTCTTTGAGGTGCGCGTGCATCAAAATGCGCTGTCGACCCGGGCTTGGTTCTTACCGGACATCGAGCTACCCATTACCCGCCATCCGCAAGCCCGCGCCCACGGTGGCCGGGAATCAGCCTGCGGAGGCTAGAGCCGTGAGGGCGCATATACTGCCTGTCCCTCACATGCGCCGCCTCCCTCTTCGCGAGCATGAATGCTTCGCAGAAGGAGGTGACGACTACCCACGCACTCTCGCTCCGTACCATGGCCTGGAGCAGGGCCGGATGCGAGAGATTGCCGCCGCCGCGCCGGTCGCCTCTACGAGGACACGGCGGTGCTCCGCTCAAGCCGGGCAGACCTCCACCATATGCTCCACCGTGTCCTCAGGGCGATCTTCGCAGTGGAAATACCCGGGCATTTCCAAGTACAGTACACAGATATAATCAACTCCTAGCTTTAGATGACAATCCAGTGCTAAACAAAATAAAAGTTTTTCTTACATAGAGAAAGCTGTTAAGGAGGATGCGCTAAGATAACCCGCGTAATTCTGTCATTCAATGGGATTTAATGAACTTACAGGGTTGTATTGAAAATTTTACCTATTATAATTCTTTAAAGCCACATTTGTTTCGGTCGCTAATCATATTGTAATCAACATACAGTATGACACTGACCTCCAATTTGCAAAAAAACATTTGAATTTCGTTGCCTACCTACCACCTACTACCTACTGGCGCTTCCTCCTTAAAAGTGGTACCTTAACCTACACCCCAAACAGCTAATTAGCTGAAAAGCTATTCACCCATTATTCTCATTATGGAAATACTCTAACTACAGTTTAATTAATGATTAGGTACTTTTTTGTGTTTAACCTTCTGTGTTTTCATTCTGTATTTAGGCTTCGCTCGTCGTAATGTAAAAGTTGATACATAATGCCAAGTTGGTGACTTTTTATTTTAGTTAGAACATTACTCCTTACTGGTCTCCCTGCGGTCAGCCGTAAAGGTCACCAGCACTTCACTGTTTTTGTGTATTACCGCAACTTTTTAGTACTTTTTTTGTATTACATATTTTTTTAAGTAAAAAGGCAAAAGTTTTCGAAATAAAACCCTCCAAGACAAATTAGAAACATCTTTTAGGCAATTTTAGAAAATATGTACTTTTATACGAAAGTGAGTTATGCTCCACACTCGACTGTTATCGATAAAATTTATTTTAACTTTCAACTTTTTATACAAGATTTGATCATTTGAATCTAGTCATTATTTCCAGGATCCCCCTTGCTGGGAAAGTGTTCGCGGAAAACCCTAGAGGAATTCACGTAAATTGATAAGTAGGTTGAATGGTTTTTACAACAAAATATATTATAATTAGACTAGCTAGAATAAAACCAGGAAAATAATTAAATAACCACAACAAACAACGAGATAGTAATCAGCACGATTCAAAATATAAAAATAGCTGAAGAAACTGACGATTTTTATTAAATTATAAATTATTATATTCCTTTAAGTAGGTTTGTACAAACACTTTTACACGTCAATCATATTTTAAAAACTACATGTCGGCTGTTCCTATCTGCTCCGAGATGAAAAGCCGAAACAAACTTGGAGGCTACAGTCTCTTTAAAGTCCAGACATAATCTTGATCAGATCATGTGAAGACCATGTAGATTGCTATATTCATCATCATCATCATTGGCAGCCTTATGTTCCATCCACAGCTCAGTACAGGCCTCATTTTTGTGCCAACCTTCCCTGGTCTGTGCGGTCTTCCACGCGATCTTCTGCAATTCATCCACCCAACTGGCCGTTGGCCGACGCTCCTTCTACCGTCTCTCGGCAACCATTCTGTTTAGGCTCTATTGCACCAGCCATTTATAATACAAACTTATAATTCTCTGGCAAAGATATTGTAATAGTATTTTGTCGCAATAAAATATCTAATAATAGTGAAAGCGTGAAAGCACCGTGGGATTGTAGTCGGTGTACAACATAGTTTATTCTTCCGTTTGACCCTGGGCAGAGGAGCAAACATTTATTAATAATATTTTATTATTAATTCCATCGTTGTTTTTTACTATAATCGTTAGTAGTAGATCCTGAGCGATGGTGTGTAATCAAACATTGAAATACGGTACAACACTGTGTTCAAAGTGTCTAATTAAGGGGATTACCTACTCACAATGCCAATGTAATAAGGGCACTCGGAATAATTCGGCGGTTTTCCCATTCCCTTTTTATTTAAACAAAAACGAATCTCTACAAAATAAATTGTTTTAAATTTTTCTTGTTACTTTAATTAATGTAGTATTCATTAAACACGGGAATCTCAGTTCCTTTCTTGGTAAGAAATTTGCAACATTGTAAGTAAGCACTTGAAATAAAACGTCGCCGTCGCTCTCGTTTACTTTCCGTTGTTTTGTTTTACGAAGTAAATTGAAAACGTATCTACAGATTCCCATAATTATTTTACCGACTAGTTGAAAACTGAGCGTAGCAAATTTTCAATTTCAAAGCATAGTTATTAAGTACCAAAGTACCACAATACTCGTAGCTTAGCATACCTATCTATGCTATTTTGTTAGGAACAAACGAATAAAAATGTTTGTTATTTATTTATTGGTTTATATGAGGTTTTTATATTTTGAATTAGAAAACTGCAACGTTGTGCTACGTCATTCCGGTCTGGCTTGGCGTAGCACCGTAGCACATTGGTTTCAGACTACGGGTCCCGGTTTTAAGTCCTGCAGTAGTTGGCAAAAGTGTAAGATTTGTGTCTACAATGCATCAACAATACTGTAGACATTCTACGCTTTGTGGAAAGTCGAATTTTAGGCTTCTGTTTCTGACGTAATTTACCATTGGTAACTTTAACTAATCGTTACTGTTTTTAGGAACTGGTCGATTCTAAGAGAGCTTAACATTGTAAACGCCAGCAGAAGTTACGTCACAATAACTTGTCGAAATACGTCACAGCTATAAACAAGCTGGACAACACAGAATAGGTCGCCTTATCACTACAGTGTGTCACTTTGTAAGGGGCTGTGTGAGGTTTCCTAATAGCAGGTGGAAGAGGTCTACAGAGCGTCGTGTTATCTGAACTGTCTTAGTGGTAGGGCTATTGGTTTTATGAAGTACAACTACCATACGTTTTTCTTCCGCAAAGTAGCATAGATATGTTTCGATTGTGAAGTTAGTGCTCCAGACCATATTTCAGCTCTGACGGCCAATCTCAACGGAGACTAGCCTGCGGCGCAGGAGATATTATAGTGCACAAGTATGGGCGTAGACTCAGGTGTACTCTCTTTGCCATACACTCTCATAGTCCGAAGGGACGGAATTCCGACACGACCGGAGAGAGATCAGACGCCGGACCAACGGATTAATGAGCTTTCCGAGGCACGGGGGCATCACACCGCTAACTTCTAAACTCCGGGCTTTACTAAGAAATTCCTAATGGAATAACCGAATAACATTTTGCCCGGCCTGGGGATTCCCAGGGCGGGCAAAATGTTATTGGGTGTGGGGGGTCCTGCGTTAGATTTAACGCAGGACCCCGCGCTCAGCAGTCGCGTTAGCAGCCACGAGACCAACGGGGCAGTTAGTTTCGATTGTGGAATAGGGTTGAGATTACAGACATGAAAATGATTTTTTTATTATACTTTAGGTGCACCGCTGCCTAACCCATCGGACATTACAGGCGTGATTTTACAATATTTTATGAACCTTTCTACTGTCGGCAACGTATTGACAATCCCCTTGCTATTGCGGCTGCCAAAAAACACTTTAATAACCTCTTAAATTTTAGCGGGCTGTCTGAAATAAAGGACAAAAGTTATGAGTCCAGAAACAGAATAAAAGTCTGACAACTTGTCTAAACTAACGATCCTTATCCCCAAACTTATTGTCCGGTAACCAATGAAGGCATTGGTTGCCTTTCCGCTTGACATACGTAATCCTTTACAAATATATTTTCCGGCAAGCGGAAGGACGACAAGTAAAATCTGGGATGGCTTATCCTTTCCTTTTCCGAGAAAAACTGCTTGAATACCTTTAAGGACTCTTGAGGGTGACGAAAACCATTTAATAAATGAAATACCGATTCAGCTTTTAAATCTGCGTTCATTTATCTTATTTAACATACAAAATCTCTGGAAATCACCAAAGATGTGCAAGCTAGTGCATCTCCCAATGACCTTTCATTTCCCTTGAAGCGATGGATCCCATCATTGCAGGTATCATTAGATCAATTATTAGAGCATATTTAGTGGCATTACATATCCTCTTGGCCACAGGGGGAGGGGGGCGGCGTATAAAGCGAAGATGCGCGGTCGCAGCCCGCAACACAGCATCGTCGCGTGCGCACGTCACGTGTACGAATTGCTCCGAAGTTTCACGACATTTTACGAAGTTTGTGACTTTTTTTTTGTTGACGTTTTCTGTGCTTTTTGGATTCTGTGAACTTTTGGTAAGTTTGTTTTGTGATATTTTAGTACTAGGGTTACGGTACCTACTATTAGTTTATAGGTAGATAACTATTAGGGAAGTTGTAGTGAAGTTACTTAGTGCGTGTTGGTTAATTAAGATTTGGCTAGTGCATGAATTTAAAAATTGCAAAAGGATGTATAAAGCTTAAATGAAATAAGAGATTCTTCGAAAATCTTAAAAAAATAAACTGAACAATTGTATTGACTCGTCAAAGTAGTGCGTATTAAAATAGAAGATAGTAGTCGTCCTCCTACTCCTATGTATACATACCTACATAATTATGTATAAAGGAACTATTCTGGAAAATTTCATAAAATTCAAAACTACTTTAAAAATATATCTTATAATTATGTCGTGACCATATTTTCCATTATTTCTCTATAACAACGAAGCTTAAGAAACAACTTTGTAAACAATTATAACTATTATAAGTTGCAACATAAATAAAACCCTCCCGCGCCTGCGCACTGTCAACTTACCGCAAATTACTTTAAAATAATTTATTTTGCTATCTTATCATTATGTAAATAACGTGGAAACACCATTTTTGTTGGACTTGTAAGTTCTTTTAAGAGACTGTGTTGTTAAAAACTTACATTTTAAAAATTACCTATTTGAAAGTAAGATGATGTTACCTATAGATACCTTTGAGCATTTAAACGCGAAAAATGTAGTACCAGGGTACTGTATAAAATCCTAGCTGGATTTTCTTTATAATAAAGCTGCAAAGACGTCCTACTGATAATTACCTAAAAAAAATAACCTACTATGAAAATTAAAAACAACAGTAGGTACCCAGGTACCTGTGCTCAATAAATATCGTGAAATGTAGGTACTACTATGTAATTAATTTCATTAGCATTTAATTAATGTCACGAATCTTTTCATGAAAACTAATCAGCCGATTGTTAAACGTATATTAAACGAGTAAGAATTAATTTGTAGAAGCACCATTAAGATTATTACGAATCAAAAGGAAAATTATCAAAGAAAATATTTCTGAAAACGACGTTATAAGCTTTTACGCCGAAAGAAAATTAGAAATCTCGACAAATGATTATATTGTCCTCGGCTCTTATAACGTGTACTTTAAATTAATGCGGACTACGAAATTACATGAAAACTCAGTTACAATATTTTATTAGACACTAGCTGTTACCAGCGGCTTCGCCCGCGCCGCGGTTAGTGTATTATACATGTAAACCTTCCCCTTGAATCACTTTGTCTATTAATGAAAACTGCATTAAAATCGGTTGCGTAGTTTAAAAGATCTAATCATACAAATACAAAAAGCGACTTTGTTTTAAATCAAATCAAATCAAAAGTCATTTATTCAAATTAGGCTGAGAATCAGCACTTTTCGAACAGTCCCCCAAAAACGCCCACCCGTCACCACTTCCTAGTGCTTTAGCTGGGAAGAAGAAGTGGCGGAACAATCTCCCCAGCAGCACAGCTGTCTTTTTTGTCAGATAGACTTGATTCTATACATACATAGACAAAGTAATATAAACATTACGAGGCACAGAACATTAATTAAATAATTAGTCATACATATGTCAGCCAGCCATGCCAATATACCAACAAATAAAATGAAAACTTAATTCGAGCACAAAGACTAAAAACTATGTAAGGATGGGGTACCTGCCTACAAGCGATGTAGGAAGTCTTGTAAGAACTTACAAATTAAACAACATTTTCATATTCCCTTTTAATAAAATAAAGTAACTCCAAAGCTCTATAATCCAACGTATAAAGTGAAACACGAGTACAATGAGCTGGGATAAGTAAGTGCGCCCTAAGTGCTTGGTCCGCGCTACTGAGAGGAAGCTATTTAAATATTACTTAGTTTGTAATTAAAGCTTTGCGCTAAATATTTAATGTGTGTGTGTTAATTGTTAATGTTCTCTTACAGAAGAAAGCCGCCGTCCCCCAAGATGGTTCAATTTAAGCTGGCGGTAAGATATTTAGATTTAAGTACTTAAAAACCTAAATTCCTACTAATATTATAAATGTGAAAGTTTGTATGTTTAGATATTTAGACGTTTGTTACTCAATTACGTCAAAATGACTGAATGAATTTGGCAAACAGATAGTGTATAACCTGCATTACCACACAGAATACTTTTTATACCGGTAGTAGCTACGCTCCCGTTGGGTAATCTTCGATCGACTCAACGTGAGCGAAGCCGTCGGCAAAAGCATATAAATAAAAACTCGGATTGTGAATTAGAACTTTTCAAACGACAACATTAGAAAAGAAACTACCCTAAAACCTAGTTTCTGAAATCCATGAAAAGTTAAAGGAAATAAAATCTGATATCCGTAGCAGATTCTATCTGTCAAAGTCAAAACTACGAGCAAGTTTAACTTTACACTCTCGTCGAAACTTCCACCCAGCATGGCAGCGGTGGAAATATTTCACAATCTGAAGTTCCAGAGAAACGGCTTCAATTCAGAACTGTCGTTAAAAGTTACCTCCAGTCACAGTTACGAAGAGCTTCGATGGGACAGTTGGCAGACGACGGTTAAATACAATTTTAAAAGTGAAAAATGAGAAAAGCTTTTTTCTCTGTAGCTTACTTTTATAGGCTTTAAGCGATAGCTCAACCAAAGCTTGACCGATTTTAGAATATGTAAGTTTTTTTCTCAAACAAGCCGTGCACTGGATGGGCTCCCATAGACTTTAATAACCTATATAACAACTTTAGGCAATGATTTTAAAAAATCCTTCCAAAGTAGTCACTTTAGAAATATTAGGAACTCTTACTGAAAGTTTCAACCTTTAAACCTAGCGGCTTGGGTTGTGCGTTGTATATCGGTGAATTTAAAATTTTCATGAAGTAAGTAGATTGATAGCTTTTAAAAAGTAATGCTATTGCTTTATTGGACATATGGGTCATGGATTTTTACACAATAAATATAATAATAATAGTCACTGACGATGGCATTGGTAATGGCATCGTCGATGACGCAATAGATCATAACAAAGTTTAGTTTGTATGTGAAAACTTAAAGATGTAGGAACATTTAAACAAAATTTAATGAGATTAAACAGTTCAATAAAATTTAATGAGATAAATTTAACATAACAATACTTTAGATTGTTATATTCTTCATTTGGAAATGATTCCATTGTATAACGATGCAATAGGTTAATTCTCTTCTTCTGTGTAACAGCCAATTTTTTCTTATTGCTACATTAACCTAGATTCTAGATTCAAGAAAAAATACTAAATACGTAGGTAATAAACGATAAAAAAGACTTGACAGACTTTCGGAAAATGATTCCAAAATAAATAAGAAACACATTCGTAAATTCACACCATTTTCCCACGGGGTAGGCAGAAACTGCCGAACGCAATCCGCTATAATCCTTACGTACATACCCCTAAATAGGTATGATGATATTCTTCTTTTTCTTCTTCTTAGAGTGTTGATAGTAATCCAAATACAGTCATGCCAGAATTTGGCTACGAGCTTGGCACTGCTTTGATGACCTTGCATTTAAATAAGTCACTAGCAGCGCTTCTGTGAAAGGTTGCATCTGTTTTCTTTTCTTAAAGGTGACACGTCAAATTATTATTCTAACCGTACAATGTGACGCTTCTGAGTCTGACAGATAAACAAAAATACTGACCAATATTTAGAGCAGACGAGGTCATTTCTTTCAGGAACTTTATATTGTATCTAAAATAATAAGTCAATCACCCGGCACCTACATATGTTGTAATATAAGTCAACAATGTAGTGCATGCGGGTCATGACTCGTACTTTCTGTTTAAATTCAGTACTTTCTGTTTTTTAGTTTTTATACGGTTTATATTTGGTTTAAGTAAATTTAAATATTAGTGCATTCTACCTAACCAGGAATAAATAACGTAGACTGTTTATCTGTTATGCTAGCTGTTTACCGGAAATATAGGAAAACGGAAGTAACTGAGATGACGGCTGATTGACTTAAGACATATGAAAGAAAAAGATGTCGGAATTAGCGCTTACTTCAAATAAATTGGGGAAACAGATCGCGGGGAGGAGCAAGGAGCGGGAGGCAAGAGGTAGCTGATGTTCACTCTCTATCGTATGTAGCTATGTATGCACCGCTTGAGGTGAATGGTACACTTCAAATTTTTCTAGTTTTACAGTCGCGAATTACGTATAATGTTACAATTTCCGACTAGAAAGATAAACTTTTCTAACAATGTATTTGCCAGAATGTTGTCTCATTCATATACATAAGGGCGACATCGCACTGCCGTGGCACGTGTTGCATCACAATCATTTGCGCACACCGCACCGCACCACGCTCAATATTAGGGTTGTTACATTAGGGAAAACTACTGCAAAATTACTGCGAATGCATTCTTCTGTAAAGTAATTTATTAACACATTGGACCATTTGCTTTTAGCTTTCTTATTTCGAAATTATTCTAGGTATGATTAATTTATTACGATAAGTGTCACACAATATTATAATATGTATTGGGATACAAATCGACAACTGCAAACATCAATGTTCTAGAAGATTAGGATAGATAAACAAGGAACCACTAGTTACCAAAATGATGAGAAATGCTTCAAAAGAACTTACGAAACAAATCACTTAATTCTCAGTGTTGTCCGCTAGACGTTCTAATTCTTATAATAAAGATTAATTTCACGAGCCATCCCTGCCGACCGCAGACCATTGCGTCACGGTACTCTCAGCCACGAGCCACTGTAACACCTACAAGTCATTCATCTCTGTGCGCACAACCTTAGCTCACTAAATGCGCATTTTTGTCTCTTTTCTAAACTCCTTATTTTGAAAGCGCCGCCATTGTGCGCTTTTTTTCTATTCACGTTATGGTAGGCTTCTAGTGTTCTTATAATGATCCTAGTTTATCATCGCTAAGTATTTCGTGACGATTTAGTAATCGTCACTATTGTGTGTCGTGAATACTGAGCTTTATGAGAAAATTCATCCGATCATTTTATTTCAGTAGAAGTATCGAAAATGACTATGCACGTGGTGGATTTTAAAATCGAGGCAAATTTTAGATAGTGCACAAATGGAGAATCTTTGATTAAACATTTAGCTCCCAAAAATATTACTGAGCAAATAGCCCCAGTATAAAATAAACGAAAACTAAGCAAAAAGAGTATGTAAGGATCGAAGTCACGTTCGGCAGTTTCTGCCTACCCCCATAGTAAAAAACCTTGGGTTTGATAGGTAGGTATGTAGTCATGTAGCCCCCCTCTTATGCAAGTAGCTGTAATAGGCACATAATCCAACCTTATATAAAACAGTATAATTTACTTGCATCCCCATTTAGAAACAAATCAAAACAATGGCTTTGCAAGCCATTAACATAGAAAAAGAACATTTGACGTAAAAAGCAAATAAAAATGCAAATTAGATGAGAATGTTCTACAATAGTGCATATTCAAATGGTCGCGTGTTTCCGCCGAGCCGAGCGTGACGTAAGTGACCGGCGCGCGCGCATAGAAAGTGTCAATAAGGTCAAGGTCGAATCTCTTCCGCGCTTTGCGTCATACGGAGAAACTTAGGGCTGGCAAGTAAGGATTCGCCACTAATTAAAAATGATTTATGGTAATAAACATAAAATACATCTCCGAATCGTTTCGTATGCTGTCTAGTGACATAATATTAATTTCTAATATCAATACTTTCATTTATATTTTCGCAAGAATTATAAAGGGATGGAAAGAAAAAACATCTGTCTGCCTGGATATTCCTTAGATAGGTACCTAATAATTAATTTATATACCGTTCTTAGTTTCATTTTAAATATAATTTGCAGTATCTCGTAGAAATTCATAATTAAGTTTGTCTTCGAAATATCAAACGAAACCATTTCTTCAATACGCGTAAGCCACTTTCGCCAACCCTATCCCAAATTATGCGCACACGCATGATGATAGCATTAGCTAGCTTTTGTTTGTCCGCTATAACCTTTAGTCAGTTACTTATATTACCCCGCAGTACCACTATTATTATATAACGTGTTTGGTGTGTGAGTACAATAACACCATGTCGTTGCAAAACTGTTATGTCAATTGATGTCAGAGGGATTTTGTTAGGTTGTGACCTAATACTGGTATTAATAGAGGTATGTGCTTTGGACATACGTTTGTACAGATCCAGAATGCACTTCAATAAAGCTACCTAGCCATTTGCCAAATATATTGGGGTTGGTTTCCAGTCTAACCGGATTCAGCTGATTACCAGTATTTTACATTTAGTGACTGCCTATCTGACCTCCACGGCCCAGTTACTGGGTAACACGATATTTATTAAATTTTTTACTTCAGGCACATAAATGTGGACGTAATGCCAGAGGCAAAAATTTATTAATAAATATTTATTTAAATATAAAAACCCCTTGGTCAGACAATTCGGCTTCTAAATATCTACGCTATCCCTAGGAATAGACGTGATAATTTCAAACTCTGTGTTCACGGCGCTAAAACAACTCTTATGCGTAAGAGCATCTTTTGCATGGCTCCGACCATTTTTAATAAATTGCCCAAATCATGGAAAATATTAAATATATCTGCTCTTAAAAGTAAATTGAAGAGTTTACTAACTGAAAGAGCATATTACAGTATAGCAGAGTTTATGAAAGAGGATAATTTTTCTTCGTTTTTGAGATGACAGTGTTGTATTTTTGACATGTTATTGTAATGTATTTTTTTGTTTTTTGGTGTAATTGTTGTTTAAAATGGACATTTTAATGACAGTAGTTCATATTTTTATTGACGAATTTATTTAATGACTACTTTGATATTGAATTGTTTATAAAAAATATGCTTTTGAATTGTTATGATGCCTAATCTTTAATTAATAATGATGTTTTTAATGTCTTCAATGTAATTTTGATTAATATTATCGCGGTTTATGCACCATCTGTTCCTACCAATTTGTACGCCACTATATACGCGGCTGAACATGTTAGAACTTAATTTATGACATAGTAATTATCTTGCATGTAATGTATCATGTACACCATGTTTAAACAAATAAAAATATCTTATCTTATCTTATCTTATCTTACGTAACGACTATCTAGAATGCACATTAAAAAATGGAAAAAGGATCTAATTTAAATCTAGTCACTCAATCATGTCTCGTAGTTCAATAACTACGAGGCATGATCGAGTGTATCAAATGTCAAGAAATAATATCCTCTAATTGGTTTTAGTGTTGCTACAAAAGAATCTAAACAAAAGGCTTTAGAAAAAGCTTAAAAGATCGTCAAATAAGTAGCTTCAGTCAACGCCCTACCTCATTGAATAAGACATGACAAAACGATTACAAAGCGACGACGTATAATAACCATAACGTGCCATAATATTAACCTCTCATAATATAGCCGTCACTATTATAACCCATTACTAAAAGCGACTATTAACTTATTATGATAACACTAATTGACGCTCTCTGAGGCGCGCTACACACCGTTGAGATTAGCATGGAGCTAAATCCGTACTCCATACTATAATATTAATAATTTATAAATACGAAAGTAACTATTTCTGAACCGATCGTTATGAAAGTCAAATATGTAACCACCCGGAGAAGAACATAATATGTTATTTTTCATCCTGGATTTCTGTATGTAGAAATACAAAATATCCGCACATGAAGTCGCGGGCGACAGCTAGTTCATATCATAAGTGTCACAATGCTATGCTGAAAAGTGAAAACCATGTAAATAAGATGCATGTCGCATACTGAAAATATCGCATTGTTGCACCCAGACGTCGTTGTTTTGCAACACTAGCATTTATGCAAATTTTTAGTAAGTTTTTCAAGGAACTTTAATAACCTTTGGTAGATTAAACTTTCTCCGATTCTGAAAATCCTTCCCATTCACTGAAAATTCTGCTCACCATCCCCTATAGTTCCACGCCCTACCACAGCTTCACAAAATCATTCATTCTGATCATCCTAACAAGTGCACGGTGTGTAGTGCGGCCGTGCGATCAGTCAACTCATGCGCAGACGTAATTACCGTGTGAACAGCGTGAACACTGTGATTTATCGCCCAGAGGCGGTGATCGCTTATGAATGGGAAGTGGATCGGAAGAGCAACACTTTAGATATGTTGCATAATTTGTATGTCTGGGTGATACTGGGCTCTACTTACTAATTTGTAAGTAACTATTGTAACATCCATAATGGACGCATGAATGACCCTTGTAACACAGGTCTGTCCAAGCAGGGTTTTTCATTGATCATTTATTTTGTACCAGGCTATTTTCATGCATAAATTAAGTATCACCCTAAATCTGTGTACTTTTATATCTCAAAAGAATATAATATATTATTATACTTACTTATTTTCTTTAGTAGAACGCTGTACAAACTATGCTTTGATCTCGCAATGTTTCCAAAAATGTCTTTAGTTAGTGGTCCCACTAAGTAAGGGTGTATGAAAAGGTGTTTGGTTGTAAATACTGCATGAATTCCATCAGAAAACAAGCTTGTTAACTTAAAATAACCCTAGCATAATCAGCATATAACGTTCCCACTGCTGGGACACAGGCCTCCTCTGTGGATAACCCTATGTAAATACATACCACCAAAATTGACTTCGTAAATTGAAAAGATCATATTGCACTAACATCTCATATTATCTGCCCCTTGACTCTTACCTATTGCAAATCATAGTCCTCCAAACAAACAAAGAAATGTAGCAATAAAACTATGAACAAACAATACCGAGTTACATTATATCCTGTGTCAAGTAATCCCAATCAAGACTGATGCAAGCTATACTACTGTACCATTTGTGTCACATGCGCTCCCAATTTTGTTACTCTGTGCCCCAAGTCCAGGAGGGCACGCATGCGTGCCCACACAATAGAAAATTAATTGTTATCTCATCAGCCGGGATTGACAGGTCACCATTACAAATTAATAATTTAATCAAAACAGTGCTAGGCTAACGAAACCGGTTCAGATTAAAATTATAACCAAAAATTATAAATAATTATGCATGTGCTTTGTTAAAGTAAATAAGTTCTGCTGCTACGCTTAAACATACATAGTATTATCTATTTCATAAAATGAGAGAGTTTCATAAAATACGATACGATATTTTTATCGAATGCTTTGCCAATTCGATATCGTTGTGCGTAAAGTGTATGAAATTATGTCTTCGACATTGTCCTCATGATATCAGATCTTTTATTTCATACATTTTACGCAACCCGATATTGGCTAGGCATGCAAAAACGTTTCGAGAGTCTGACGCTTAGCTTAAAAACGCTTGGACAATTACGTGTGTATTTTTTTTATCGTCAATACAGTATTTCACATTGGGTCCTTGCGTCCTGATTGCTCTCGGTAAAAAATGATAAACGAGCGATCGACTTCCTATTAAAGGTAACAGCACAGATTTTTACGATAAAAATACAAAGAGAAAGAAAGGGATAAAAAAATTAAAATTTCCTAATGAAAGAAAGGGACTTTTCCAAAAGACATCAACGCACGACTCATCCGTGTGCTCGTTCACCCAACTATCATTTTAAATAGACCCCTACGATGGCCATTATCTGATATGACGCGAGTTTCACGCTTTTTGTTCACCCAAAAAGTACACATATATACACAGTATACATATAGCTCATGGAAAGCGTTCCGTGACGATGACGCGAGTTTCATGATTTTTGTTCACCCGAAAAGGGCTCAATGCGCCTAAAGAAGTTTTCGCTTCAAAATTGTTCAGGCACAAATTTAAAAAACAAATGAGCGTTTCATGCAATAGTCAATTTTTGGTACGTTGAGAATTTCTCCGCAATCACCAATAACCATGCCAAAATGGTGATTATAGCCTAAGCCCTCTAATCTTCAGGTTGTATTTCCCTACACTCAAGAGAACGGCTTCATAATGTCCTCAATTATACCAGAGTCCACAATAGAAATAACTGATACCATCAAATGAGGCACGTAGTATGGCGAAACTGTAGCAAACTTCTTGAGAAATCGTGCGTCTCCGTGAGTGTTCGTGAATGCTCGTGGAAGTTCGTAAATGCATGACTTTCATAGCAGATGACTTATCTGATAGTCGGAAGTATCGCGTTTATCGTTATTTCAAGTTATATCATTCTTTTTGTCCGTCTTCCTTATACTTAGTACTAATGAAATGATTTCGTGCAAAGATCTGAGTTAAAGTGCTGAGTCAGTGCTACTCATTATTTGACAGCCTGAAATGAACATCACGTAATCTTTTATAATCTTGTCCATTAGAGCTTTATCTACGTACCTACAAAAAGTTATAGGTACCAGATAAAAGCTGAATGGCCAAAAATGGTCAAAAAATAAGTCGACATCTTGGCAGCTAGGTATCACGCACTTTTACATCTTATTGCCATCTCATCTTGAAAGAATAAAACTTATACCATTATAAGGAGCATCTTAACAAAATGCCCCTAGCTCTTAATAACCTTTAGCTCAGAAACCAGTCTCCATGGTGGTACTCTACATATGAACCTAGCCCGGTAATAGTCCCCGCTAGATTTCACGCCACCATTGTGTACGAAACAAAAGATCCTCCATTCCGACTATTATAACACCCAGATTCTCTCACTTTCCTACACAATGTGCATTGATTATTGCAGGTAACCTGTGTTTATTACATTTGGAGCTACATTGGAAAACACCAATAAAGTAAATCGGCTTATTATAAGTAGGTAATCCCTCTTTGTATGTTGTGCCATGTCTCATAAGTGCATGATAAAGTAACTCGATTCCTAAAATTTCATAAGATTTCAACGCTTAGCACCTTCCAAGCAAAACCGAATACAGTCAAAAATGTGGCGAAACAAACTAAATATTTATTCGGCATACAACTTGCTAGTTTATTTGTTTAAAGTAGTTACAATACATTTACATAAGATGAGTGACTTTTTATCACACAATGTCTAAAAACACAGCGAGTTTCACGTAATACGGTTTAATAGTTTCTGAGAAATTCGTTGAACAGTTTCTGTCAGGGTCAATTTAATAAAATAGCAAGATAAAATAGGTACTCTTTATTATATGCACCATAAAAATTACAGATATAAGTACTTGTATACATTTTACATAGGGTGACACAATCGGCGGTAATAATGACAACATACCCAAGCAAGAATGTCAAAAAACTTACCAAATGCGTATGTTTTCTTCCTACTTATCATCAAAGGAATTCTCGAAAGTTTTTCAGGATGCACTTTTTGTGAAAAGCTACAGTTCCTCCCAATAGTTCTCGCTATTAAATTCGATACCCAAACTTACCCCTGCTGATATGTATCTTAAATGTATCTTTTAACTTAACTTTAATTTCTATCCCAAAAACGATGACTATTTCTTACGCCATAAGAAGGAAGGAAACAGCTGACCTATTACCTCACCTGGCAGAACTCATAACAAACGTAAAGTAATAAAGTTATATGTACTCGTCACGTGACGTTTTAACACAACACCTATGCATCGTGATACTGACATACAGGTCGCTTCATAAAAACGTCGGGTCGCTTGTCCTTACATAATACTTTACACTATCGCTAAGAACACGATACATTGTCGCCTCAATGCGTGCAGAGTTAAGTAATGCATTTGTGAGTCGGAGATGGACACTGCGGTAATATATTGAATGGTTACCTTTTACTTTCGCTATAGGAAAAATTTGCGATTATTATTATGACAGAGTTATTCTGATGTGTAAGTATAGCTTCCGTTTTTGCATATTTGCAATAAATTAAGTTTTTTATCGACACTGGAGCGAGGTGAGATGGTAATTATTTGATAGTATCTATATACTAATAATAAAGCTGAAGTGTTTGTTTGTTTGAACGTGTTAATCTCTGGAACTACCAGTCTGTAATGGAAAAATCTCTTTGTATTTGATGGCACAATTTTTGAAAAAGACAATAGGCTATTTCACATTATGCTAGGACCCTTAGGAGTCCAGCTAAAACTTAAAAATGTCAGAAAGAACGAAGTGAAAACGAAGTATTAACGCGGCAGTCGATCTGTTGATGCGATGCGACGGTGGGTCGGGGGAACAAGAAAGTTCACGCGGACGAAGCTAGTAATAAATAATTAGAACCACTGTTAAAATAAATAATGTGAAAAATATACTAGTCGTCACTCACAAAACGGGTATTTTTATAGAGACAATATAGAGATTAGTTTTTTACGATACGAAAACACGATAACTTTTCTTTACTGCCTAGGAATAACACCTAGAGCCTACCGCTTGGCTACAGCAATCAAGAGTATTCGTTAATCGTACACCGATGAGGTAATCTAATAGTTTCCTAATTAAACGAAATTACTTTTGACTTATTCGACAGTATTCGACCCACATTCAAATATTCGAGCGATCGTGAGTTATGCTAATGAAAAGTAAATAGTTTAATGTTAACCACTTTAACTATTGACACAAATAAGTTAGCCCGCTGTTAGTGCCTAGATTTTAATTAATTATTAGATAATCAATGCATCATTTTAATGTAGATAATAAATAATTTATGTGCAACAGAGTTGGAATGGCGGTCCATTTTTCTGGGTGAAACAAGTATTCTTAATTGGCATTGACTTTTATTAAACTTGATATTTGCATTGCTCTCATACATTATGCCCTAGAACCCTAAATATAGTTAACTGGTCCTTAACAGAGTACCTCGTTAAAATTCTATACGTAACAAATACCAAAAATACTCGTATATTGAAATAAATAATCAAAATCGGTAAAATAGTAAGTGACATAACAACAGAAATGGCGCGAACCATTGCGCGAACTTACATTACAATACATAACGCTGACCAAAAACGAAAAATATTTTATTTTATTAATGCAAAAATGATTACTTAATAAATATCATTGCAGCCAATAGCAATGATCACTTGCGTGATAGCTACCCAGATAATATTTGTTACATAAACACTATAAAATCACTAAGAAATGCACTCGCATAATTTTAAATTCGCCATTCCAACTTGACAGATGTCCGCCATTACTTTTGACAACTGATTTAAATGGAATGCGTCCAAAAATGCTAAATTGATTAATGAAAGTCTCATTTACCTACGTTTAAAAGTCGCATATCTACTTAATGAATTAAATGAAGGGAATTATATACTTATATAGGTATATCTATTACATATTACGTAACTATCTAAGTATGTAATCAATATCTGCGACAACTTGTCGTAATTTTATCGATTTCAATGAGCTGTCTAAAGGTCAGACTTATTATTTTAAGTTTTCACGTAGATGTCACTTTTGACATAAACATGGTTACATGAAAATAATTATGGTAAAATACTGTGGAAAATTATAAAGAGCAAGATATTTTTTTTACTTACTCGTATGTCTGCAATAACTGTTCCATTTGTACGGTACAGGTTATTCACAAGTAGCTTCAGATGAACTAGTAATAATATTGCGTAACAAGTGATAGGTCGAGGTTTGCGAGCCCTTTAAATAATACAGTCACCCATTTGCGTGAGAAACTAATCTAAAACATTCTAATCCATTCCCAGAAGTAAAAGCTTTACCTACAACTTCGATAAATCGCCTTTTTATCAAGAAGTAAAATGTGGAAATATTCAATGGCTCCTCCTTCATTGTTGCAAACATGCACGAAAACACGAACAACCCATTAGCCCAGACATGCAACTTATCAACAACAACTCATTATTATAATTGTGTAACCTCCGCGGTGAAAATGGGCGGGAAAAACGTTGCCGCCATGTTGTATTCGAAAGTGTCATGGCGCGCACTGCGTCTTCCTCGGGGTCAGAAAAACCACTATTAATGTAAACAATGAAGCGTGTGAAGTTTACAAACCGCTTTAAAATTAATAGATTAGTTTTTTGACTATTCACGTGAGGAAGTTTGTATTACTATTTAATTTCGCCTCTATTAATTATTAGTTCACGCTCGGTTACCTATTAGATGACTTTCAAGTGCCATAAAAGTATAATGGAAGTTGATTAATCTTTTTTAAGTTCACAATGAATATAATTGGACCCCTTTCGTCTTCGGAGACGGAACTCCGGAAATTGTTCCGTTGATACGAAGATCTTTGGTGATAGTATCACAATAAGACAGTTTCTATGTACTGTCAGACCTGTCAGATTTTTGCCTCTGAATAGTTGGCTTATTGACTAATGTAACATGCAATACTATTCTATGCATGATTCATTCATGGTATCTTGTTTTTTCTCACATATGATTGAATCGGCACAATCTTTTTATTCTATTTATATAATAGTGGGTAGTAACCCACCCTAATTGGGTAGTAATTACCCTAGATGCTAACTCTTCGCCTAGTATCATAGTAATGATACTAGGCGAAGAGTTAGCATCTAGGGTAATTGCATAGTCGTATATTGAATACTGAGTAGGAGATAGGTATTTGTTATAGTATGAAAGAGTATTTCGATTTGATCATGATTGTTACACAACAGGAATTCAATTCAGATTTTCACACGAATAAAAATCCCATTCATTTCGCACCTAGTTTTATACCACAAAAAACAATTGTGAATTAAAAATCCACAATCCCATCACACAATAATCATAAAGGGATCTTTCCATCAAATTGCTCAAGATCCTGCCTGTTGCAAGCAGAGACGAGCAATGCAGAGCAATGGTCCAGTTGAAGCATTCGCACCATTTCGGAGAGAACAATATGCGCACGTTGCACAGTCGTATTGTCGCATGTTGTGGTTCCCGCGCAGGGTTCCCGTGAGACATGTGACGTACACAGCCGCCATCTTACTTCAGGGTTGCCAAACTTGGAAGCGTTTATCATTATGTCTGTATATTCATTAATATGTATAAACGCTCCCAGCCACGCTCGCAGTGAGCACATGCTCATAGAGGGCTGCCATGTTGGGCGATTATATTATTAATTAACTTAACCTTAACTTTATTTGTTTACCTACGTACTTATTACATGATAACGCCTTACTATGATCTTGCCTTTTCAATGTTTGTTTCGCTTAGATTAAGAACGTATATTCCTAACTTCTAAGTACTTGCCAAGCTCTTTGAGGGAAAGACAATCATTTTGCAAAGCTTAGTCAAAGTAAAAGTCAAAACATTTATTGCTTAGTCTTCTTTCCATTAAATCTCATCTCATGATCTCATGATTTCTCAGGGCTCACAAATTATATTTGGTACAGCTATTATCAAATTTTATTAAACTGCGTTGAGACAACCCTATCCAAGAATTTACAATCCCAAAGATTGATATCCAATAAACGTCAGAAGGTTCGATACCTTCTTGGTGAGTGACGAAGTAATGAGTTTCGTAGTAAGTGGAACTCATTTCCGCGACTTTGTGGCCAATGGGAAGTCAACGACAGACCGCTTCTAAGGCGGCATCTAAAGCAGATTGGATGCTCAGAGTGATGGTCTTAAATAGGACGGATTACCTGGAAATTGGTTCGTGATCCATGCTTCTAAAATCTTAAAGGGATATTTTGTTCGGAATCAGTTTTGTAGATTTTTTTATAAATAAAATAAATCTGGTCCTCAAATTGGTAGTTGTCCTCATAATAAAACAATTCGTATATACAATAGTATTTATTGCAAGGCTCTTCATGTATACAACCACCTACCTAAATATTTAATGAAGCCGCCAACACGATACTACGGTGAATAGAATTTATTTTTAAACTAGTTTTACTGATTTCTTCTAAAGATTTTGTTGAGTTTTAATTTTTTTGTGTTTTCTTTGTATGTACCTAATTTACATGCCCAAAGCACCATGCAACCAAGACTATAACAAGAATGTAAGATATACAATTACAACAAGAATGTAAAATATCTGCATATTCTGCATATTATTTAACCATATTTGCAAATAACAGGCCTATGAGGCCTATCTCCAGCAGTGGATTGCGATATTGCTGAGTTGATTGATTTGCAAATAAATGATTTTGAAATAGAAAATGTTTTGAGCTGCTGATTTACTAGTTGCGTGCATTTTTGGGGACAAAACTTTTCTGGCTACACTTGTGAACTCTGGACTAGGAATGTAACAGTAAAGCCAATCTTTACATTTTTAACATTTCATTTCATTTAATTTTTTTACCGACTCCAAAAAGAAGTATATTTTTTTAATGTATTTTCGGGCATAACTCCGCCATATGGATTTGAAAAATTATTTTTTCTTCGAAAGTAGTTTATTCCAAAATAGTCCCATTTAAATTTAATTTACTTAGATCTGATGATGCGTTTCGGAGACAGACAGCGGAACTCTTCAAAAAATTACAGCAAATCAACCGCAATTCCTGCTATCGCATAAATATGCATTGTTTTAACCCCAAAGATGATGAAATTTCGAATTGGTGTGGGTGGGGTAGGTAGGTACTATAGCTAAAACGTGAAAAATAAAAACTTTTTCCAAAAAAAACAACCGACATCCGGAAAAACACTACAAAGTTAAAAATAACTTTAAATTCGGAAGGCGGTGACAAAAAATTAAAATACATATCCAAAGTCACCGACATAGTTATTTTTCACTTTGTAGTGTTTTTCCGGAATTCGGTTGTTTTTTTTTTCATTTTGCGGGTATCTTCATAACTAACTAACATGCAAGCCTTTCATAGCAGATACCAATGTAGTTTCTAACAAAAAAAACTTAATTCGGACCACGTCATTGTGCTCATAATGTTAATCATCAATCACCACGTAGACATCACCATAATGTTTATTATATCACATAATTACCGTCATTGTTATATTACATCACATCTTTCACTACTCCTAGATGTTTGATAGCTATAACATAATTTAGGTAACATTATGTGAGGTGCTTGCACTAAGTGAAGTGCGCGAGTTTGATGCACTTAAATGATTAAGTTTTGTTCTAAAACAATAGCGTTGTTACTTGTCGTTGTTATGGACCGCTAAACGGAGAGGTGGGGTTTTGGAAACAGCGGGGGAAAGAGTGGAGCCATTTAATCAAATGCGCCTAACAAAAGAGTTAAACGCGCAAAATTATTTAATTATTTTTTTTGTCAAAATAGGTACCAAAACAACCTACCTACATTGTAAGAACCTTTCCTTTGGCAATGTGCACGCGCCCTTATCTCAAATCGATTTAGTTAAAACTGGTTCTTTTTAATGTACACATTGTAACAAAATTACATTAAACGTGTTGCACGTTTAATGTAATTTTGTTACGATTAATGCCTAATTTATTATAATTTATTTAAATATTAGCTGTCACACTTTATTGTAATCATGTGTAACTATTTATCTTATGAAATTATGTGGCTTTCATTTATATAATTATTTCATTTCAATTTAAAATTAAAGTGTCAATGCTAAAAACCTAAAAGAAGCAGGAGTGAACAATACTGAGTGACTAAAGTAGCAGATATTTTTTTTAATAGGTACCTGCAACCTACACTAAAATCATCACAAACAGATATTTTAAATCGAACTTAAAAACAATTTTCTCTTTAATTCACATAATTGATTGAATAAGTGTAGTATTGCCGCAAAATCAATAATTAACTCACCAGATAAATCAATACAATCATGCTAAATTTTCCATTACCTCCTTGTAATGACTGCCACCCCGCCACTCCCCCGGCTGCACGCGCATAACTAACACTACAATTAGAATGCTCCGCTTGTCACGTCAACACACGTCACGCTGTATCACGCTGACGAGTTTATAAGTCACGTCATATCGCGTTGACATTAATAAACGACACGTCGGTCGCTGAAACATGGCTTCTATTAACTGAACCGTTTTGGGAAAATACCGTGTATAATTATTACACTGGGGGCAATATTTGCTAAATCTAAAAAACTTGCTTCAGGTCTACTAATAAGCTAGAATGCCTGTTTAATTTAAAATGTTTCAACTCACATCTGAAGTAATTATTGGCTATTAAGCCTGGGTTAGAATTATTTAATCACCGCTGCTCTTAAAACGATGAAGGAAACCTTCTAGAACTAAAAACTCAGAAGACATGTGACATCTAACGACCCGCCTTGGGCTCGCGTGGTGGATAACGGCCCACTTCCCCTCACCGGTTCCTTCATAATATTATTATTATTTATTTATTTGTCAGATAACATGATCCAATATGGTTAGTAACAATAGGAGCTTATAAACTATGTTAGTAGGCACCGAATTTAAATATTAATAATAATCAAAACATTTAACTATAAAAAAAAAAATCCGTCATTTGCACCTTCTAGCCGTTTTCCAACCATGGTAGGGTCGGCTTCCAGTCTAACCGGAAGCAGCTGAATACCAGTTTTTTACATGAAGCCATTGCCTATCTGAGTAATACGATACCTTTTGGTAAGAAGTCTCGAAACTCTGACAACCAGGCCAGATTTTCAGCCTTCTGACCACTCGGAATGACTGTCAAAGATCCACGAATGACAGCCGGGACCAACGGCTTAACGTCACCCATCCACGGACTAACCGTGACAAGCGAAGCTTAACCTGATGGATTGACCCTTGAGGCTATCATTACTTGGCCACGACCCCTCATAAAGTCTTAACAGTACCTAAGTTAATTCCGACCTCTTTGCGCACGGGACCGTGAAAAGCAACGTTTAACATAAACCACAATGATATAATCAGATCAACGCGTGAAAGTGTATTAATTAGTGCAGGATTATCTCTTAATTACGTTACGACGTATATGTGTTTATCTTTTGACAGTTTCGTAGTGGTTTAAATGCATAACTGTAGATGCATCTGGATTATGATACAAATAGCTATTCAAAAGAGTGAAAAGGGATTAATTTTGTCAAAGAATATCTCCCAGTTAATGTATACGTTCCTCAGTTTGAACACTAGGAATGCGGCAGTAGGTATGACAGGCAGACGATTCTTTTCAAGTTGATCTTTTAGTTTTTCACGGCACCTATCCTATTTACATAGGGATACGCCAATAATCACGAGTATCTACGTCTGCCAAATGTATTGATATCTCTTTGAATTATTCATTGTAACGCATGCAAGCAGATCCATTCAACAGAAAACCTAGCTGTAGGTACATCAACCTATGATGACTGTTTCTTCCGTCCATATTTACCACCAAAATTGCCTTTCCTATAATTAACCCAGTACCATTTAAATCACTATGATTTCCCCATAGAACCCTGACATTATTACCTCTTGTCTCTGTTTTAACAGTTAGCCAATCACATGGCGCCGGCATACAAAGTAGAGAATGCCTTAATTAGTCAAAAGAAATGCTAATTACAATCGTTAAATGAGGCGCCTTTACGTCTGGTTGGATTTAAGTGTTGATTTTGATCTTTTCTCGAATTTGATGATTAGGTAATGGGATATTTGCTAAAGCGGGTAATAGTTTCTCAGATATTATCTGTCAAAATTCGAGATAACTTAGGTGCAATTTTAGGGTTTGTCGAGAAAGTATCGAGAGGAGAAAGTAACAGAAATAGACAAATCTTATCGCAGTGAGAGTTAGTAATTGTCACATGTAGGTATCATGTCAGCCCTGCTGGACAGTATTCGGTCCTTGATTATCTTTGAAGGGTTAGGTACAGTAGGAAATTTAAATGAGAATGATCTAAACAGCAAATGGCTATAGGCATGGCCCATTTACATTGGCTCCAGTTAAGCCAAAAGATACATCTTTACTTCAATCTCCTTACATTACAAAACCACTCACGGTCACCCATCACGTGGCCGACCTCACTACTGGCGCCTTAACCTCGTTGCATCATAAATTACATGTTTAGCAAAAAGACGAGTACATGTCATCAGCTTTCTCTGAGGTCAATAGTCATTGCAGATGAGCGTACGACATCGCGAGTTATGTCATCGTGTCATTATGATGCCCACCACATCGGCATGTGCGGATATATGCCTGGTAATCTCTTCCGGAGTTGAAAATTTGATTGGTAGTAGGGTTGCACGTATTTCTTAATGCCTACATTTGTTGGAGAGAATTTGAACGTGGCTTGGAGTACATCAGAATCTCCGATACAAGACTGTAATGCATCTTATGCTTCACGATTGGCACGTTCTAACAAAAATTAAGGTTTACTGATTTACCCAAAATACTTACGGCATCCCTCCAACCGCTGGAATATAAATTAAAGTTGTAACAAAGATTCCTTTGACACTTCTTCTTTTGTAGAGTCAGCATTCATTCTGAATACTGAAATTAGCACGATAAAGGAGGAAACAAAACGTAGTAGTACATCAACCACAGTAGCTCCATAATTACTCTGTAATTTAAGCATGAGTGTGCTTTAATTGTATGCTCGGAATAACTATAATTACCTACTTATCTGTTGATACAGTAGTGATCAATACTACACGGACATGCGGCTGCATTATGAAAATATGCGTTTTATATAATGCAGTCAAAGGTACAAAACAAAGAGGTAAAATTATACTTGAGCGAAAACATAGAATAAAAATAGCATGCCAACTTTAAGTACTGGACCAAGTTTCCAAAACAGAACTGAGTAATGGCAAAACAAGACGCATTTTTCTTTTGATGAAAATTTATTTAAATGTGAATACTGCCAGGGTCCTGCATAAGCTAAGTACTTAAGTACCTACTATGCAAATAATTGAAAGTAGAAACACCCAAACGTACGGAGATAACATCAGTGTCCGTGAAAGTGCGCATACGCAAGGTATTTACGACGCACGCGCAATGACTGTGTCATTCCTTACTAGATAATCTATGCACTGAGTATTTCGGCCAATGTGCGTGAGCAGGCAACCAAATGACTGGTTAAGAGTTATTTTGAATCAAATTGGTACATTGTTCACTTTTATGGTTAAATGTTGGTTAAATTGTAAGATTGGTAAATTCGTCACATCTCTAAATGATCGAAATGATTGTGGAATTAAAATAAGATTGGCAAAAGTGCTGATGCTGGGCGATACATACTAATGTACCTACCAGAAAATTATCCGATACGCCCAGTGACGAAATTATCTTCACCATAGTATTCTTCTACTAAATAAAGGTACCTCCTTGCCCAATAAGTGTAGTCGTCATAGCTATTTGTTTAGACCCAAACCCATTTCACAAAGTCCTCCACTTTTCTCAAACCACACAAATTAATTCTAACAAGACAACAAAACCAATTAAAGGCCCAAGGTTTGCCACTCTTTGGCAACCAAACCGCGCCATTTATATCAATTGCCAGGCGAGTCATTTGTCGCAGATTCGCGAGTACATCACTAGCTGGTGTGGCAATAGGGGCGATCAGGCGGTGGGAGAATGTGGCAATGTGGTTGCAAGGGAACATTGTCTTGCGGCACACGTCCACCTCTCATGGGTCTCCTTGGATGTCATGTGGTGTTTTGACCAGTCTTTTATCATTGCTGGTTACACAATGTTGTACACGTAGCGACTGTTGTTAGTCCACTGGCAGTTTCTAAAATATAATAAGGTTGGATGTGGTAGGCTGTGGGACATAGATAAAGATTAGTCATCTAGAATATTGTTGCAATATCCAATGACATTTACATACATACATAAACTCATTCCTTCTTACCACTGAGGTAGCTAGAAATTTCAGAACGCCATCTACTACGATACTAACTTAATCCTTTTACCTCGTTTACGTTACGTTACGTACGATCTTGATTTAATATAGTTCTTCAATTTTAATTTATTATTGTTTCCAAACATTAAGATCATAGTTGTTATAAAAACCTGTTTATTAGGCTCTGACTATTATAAGCAGCCTCGGAAACTACTTTTAATTTATGTTGTGTGAAATCCTAATCCTAAGAAAGGCATAGTATATACTAAGCAAATAATTCACATGTCCAATGTCTTATGGTCAACATTTATGGTTTGTTCCAGGTGCTGCCAGCGCTGCTGCTCCTGTCCGCAGTCGCGGCCACTCCTAGGAAGACATACAAGCGAGAAGGTAAGCTACTTCCCAACCATGGGACTAACACTGACCAGGAGCCTCTGTCATGAACTAAGTTATAGTTTCGCGAATGATTTACTTACTTCTTTATTTGAAATTTTAGCTGAACCATGATATACTGTACCTATGTCCTATAATTCTACCTTAAAAGTAATGTTACCTACTCCAGCAGACCACTAAAAAAAATTTATCTTTTTCTGAAGACGTTGTGCAATTGGCTTTAACAACTATTGACAGTACACTACAAATATAACAGTGATCTCGTTTTACAAGATGTTGTGTCTGAAGTTCATTACAGAGGCTCAGCGAATTACTATTTACTACAATATGAAATAAAAGCACCTATTCCCTTGTTTGCAGCTCCCCTGAGTTCCTCTTACCTCCCACCACCTCGAGGTGGTGGTGGTGGTGGCCACGGAGGTGGAGGTGGCGGCCACGGAGGTGGAGGTGGTGGCCACGGTGGTGGCGGACATGGAGGCGGCGGCGGCGGCGGTGGCCATGGAGGCGGCGGCGGCGGCGGTGGCCATGGAGGTGGTGGCGGCGGTGGTGGCGGCCGGCCATCATCATCCTACGGCGCCCCTAGCCCTTCAAGCAGTTACGGTCCTCCTAAACCAAGTTACGGCCCTCCTAAACCATCAAGCAGCTACGGACCCCCATCTCAAAGCTACGGACCACCTCCTAAGCCATCCAGCTCCTATGGACCCCCACCGTCGAAGCCGTCCAGTTCATACGGCCCTCCTCCGTCCAAGCCTTCCAGTTCTTATGGTGCTCCGGCGAGACCACCAGCGACTAGCTATGGTGTACCAACTGGACCTTCCACGACTTATGGTGCGCCTAAACCATCGAAACCATCGAGCTCTTACGGCGCTCCTGCATCCTCTCCTTCAAGCTCATACGGAGCTCCTTCCCCACCATCCAGCTCTTACGGAGCCCCTTCTCCTCCCTCAAGTTCGTACGGCGCCCCCTCATCCGCCCCATCTAGCTCTTATGGCGCTCCTTCTCCTCCGTCCAGCTCCTACGGTGCGCCCGCATCACCTCCGTCCAGCTCATACGGCGCACCATCACCACCGTCCAGCTCTTATGGTGCTCCAGCCTCACCACCTTCCAGTTCGTATGGTGCTCCTGCCTCTCCCCCATCTTCGTCGTATGGCGCTCCTGCTTCTCCTCCATCCTCATCCTATGGAGCTCCCTCATCCGGTGGTAGCAGCGGTTTCGGCAGCAGTGGATTTGGAGGCAGTGGTTTCGGAGGCGGCAGCGGTTTTGGCTCAAGTGGTCCCTCATCAAGCTATGGTGCCCCGGCCAGCTCTCCGTCCAGTTCCTACGGAGCACCCGCTGCTCCTTCAAGTAGCTATGGCGCTCCTAGCAGCGGCGGCGGCGGCGGAGGTGGTGGACATGGCGGCGGTGGTGGTGGCGGATACTCCTCGGGAGGTTCCGGCGGCTACTCTTCGGGAGGTGGCCACTCCAGCGGCGGTGGTAGTTCAGGAGGCTACTCATCCGGCGGAGGTGGAGGCGGCCATGGCGGTGGTTCCGGAGGCTACTCATCCGGTGGAGGTGGAGGCTACTCATCCGGTGGAGGTGGAGGCGGCCATGGCGGTGGTTCCGGAGGCTACTCATCCGGTGGAGGTGGAGGCGGCCATGGCGGTGGTTCCGGAGGCTACTCATCCGGCGGAGGCGGCCATGGCGGTGGTTCCGGAGGCTACTCATCCGGCGGAGGTGGAGGCGGCGGCGGAGGCTACTCATCTGGTGGAGGTGGATACTCCTCGGGAGGCAGCGGTGGAGGCCATTCATCTGGAGGTGGCGGCGGATACCCGTCAGGAGGTGGCGGTGGATACTCCTCAGGAGGTGGATCAGGAGGATATTCCTCAGGAGGAGGCTCGGGTGGTTACTCGTCCGGAGGAGGTGGTGGCGTGCCGGCCACCATCAGCCAGAGTTACGACTCCAACGGTGGCTATGTGTACTAGACCCTGTAGGCTCCTAGCATCCTAGTGCTAATATAAAATAGTCAAATATTAAGTTATCACAGAATCTTCAGTATTGACGTTGCGAATGTCACAAATTATGGATGTATGTATTAATGTAGGTATCTAGAGAAAACTATGTATGTATTAGACTTTTTATGAAATAGCGAAATACATGGAATGCTTCATGACTTTATTTTAAAAGGATCGCAGAACATGCTAGGGCATTTATGTTTGAAGAAAAAGGGCAACACTCAGGAATCGTTTGTAAAACTGTAACGTTACCAAGCTCGAGGCATTCCGTCTATTATCGTAATAAAATGTGATCTGCAATCGGAGAATAAAGAATTGTGAATAAATTAAGATGAGTAGTATCTGTAAGAGTCGTGAACGTCGCCGACTGCTTACCAAGTAAGCGACGCTTGAAAGTATTAACTTTAATTTAGTTTTAATTAATATGTTAATGAAATTGTACAAAAATTTAGTCTAAGCTCTGAGTAATTATACTTTTTTGTATAAATAAAACGTTTTGTAAATATTGAGACTTGTTTTATATTCACACTTCCTATAGGAGAAACCGATACCTTTACGAATACCTATATAGAACACAGCATAAAGCTGAAATATTAGTGTAAGACAAAGAATTATTTCTTTCATTACCTTTGAAAAAAAGCTCTATAGTTGATGCATCTTCAATCAATTTAATGATCTCACAAATTGGATTGAACTAGTTTTTATACTCACAAAAGGTTTTATTAGAACAGTTCTATTTCTTACCGACGACGTGCCCGTAGAAGATTAATTAAGAGCCCTCACTGACTGAAATCAATTACTTACCACAACTACATTGGCTATGACTTTTTTCTAATAAGTAAGAATACTCTATCTTGTGGAAATAATTTCTACCTTTTCGTTGTATCAAGGGCTTCTTCAGAACATCTCAAAAGCTGCTACAATAACAGAAGCCTCCTTATAGACCTAGTCATAATGAATTGTGGCGAAACCATTGCCATTCTCATCATGAATGGCAAGTTGATTAGTAATCACAAAAATACTACTAGGCGATCATACTACCAATATACTATTAATGTGCATAGGTAAAATTAAATCCTGTTGATTATAACCTCAGGTGTTCAACTTTGTACGTGCAAAAAAAACAGGGAAAATCTGTCGTAGTAGCAAAGATAGCGTTACCTGCATAACGGAAGTAGACACATTTTGGATTGCTGGGACAGCGAGGAGAAGTAAATATGCTGTTTCAGAAAACAACTAATCAACATATGAAAAGTGAAGCTTGCCAGCTGCGAAGGTGTAATATTGTTACAGTGAGAGAGTACACAAAGCAAACACAATGAACATGCTATATGTTTTATTTTGATGTCGCCGGAGCGACCGCGGAATTCACAACGTTACACATTTTTTTACATATTTTTCTTTTTCAAAATATTCAACAAGAACTAGGAATAAGTCAATAGTAGGTATATCTACTAGCTAACAGTGGGGAGCCGCTTCCTAACCAACATCTATTGAAAACTTTCAAATCACCATTAATAACAAACGATATATTATATATTTAACTAGCTGTCCCGACAGACGTTGTCCTGTCTTAACTATGAATATTAAATTCGCATTCAACACGTGGTGGTTATGCCAATAAATTTTAGCTTATGTGAAACGTTGGTACTTTAAACACAGCGCCATCTATTGATTACTTACTGAACCCAGTCGTAAGGTATCGACATCTGTTAGAATCATTTGGAGTTAACAGATAATTGTGACTGTCAAATAATAACAGACAAATAATTAGCAATAAATTAAAATTGCGACTATAATTTGAGATTTAAACTATCCTATCTCTCAAGTTGGATCGAACTGCACGTGGTGTGCGAATTTTATTATAATCGGTTAAGTGGTTTAGGAGTCCATTGAGCACAAATATTGTGACACGAGATTTATATATATTAAAGATTTTCATTACAGTATAGGAATATACATATATCATAAAATATATATTTGAGTAAAGGTATTAAAGTATTATATAGATATTTGCATTTGGTATAAGAAATATATATTTAATAGAGATATTTTTATGTAAAACATTATTCGATCAAATATCTGAAATTCTATAGTAATGCATAATATTAGTAAAACATCATATATTACGCTCTGATATGTATCCGCCTAGTCTTGTTTACTTTACAAGTTATTTAATCAATGCATCTTGTGTTTGTGCTATTTTTATATGTGTTTTACATGCTTAAAGTATGTGTACACACATTATAATTATACAGATAAATCAGGAAGCGGCGCCGAAGAACAACAACGATACCTATGATCTACTCTTACAAATATTGATATGTACCATTTCACACTAAACACTATAATATGTATATACGTAAGTCACATAGAGATGATATGTATCGATTTCGAAGTCTTAGCAAAGGTTAGGCAGGTGAATATCACGTCATATATCTTTATATTCGCAACATATATAGAAAATATCTCCAATTTCAAACGATTTATATGTAAACTTTATTATCAAAAAACAATTCGAAAGCTTGGTAAGGTATCAAGTATGGCAACTGTTTATCTACATTTATATAACTTGTCGCTAAAATATGCAGTGATATGCATTTACATATAATTTATACTTAGTAGTAAACACGCTCGATCGCTCTCCAAAAGGATAAAAGTTGCCAAAATTGACAGTACATCTACTCGTAAGATACATCTTGACATATTCAGAAGCATTACTTCAAAAAGCTTCAAATGGACATTAACACGCATATATTTTAAGACATGGACCGCTCCGGGATCGGGCCTCGGGGGCCGGAGGGGCGGGGGGATCAAACACGACAATATTGTGAACACCAATACACTTATAAGTTCAAAAAGACCGATTATTACTATCAGCGACGCTCGCCTTTCGGCGCATCAGAAAGCTCTTTATAATATTAATACCATATTACACGTATTGATTATTCATATACAGTTAAAATTAAAAATATTTCATATACCACTTTATTTTGTTGCTTTTCATTAGTAACTCAGCTGATTTTAGGCCAGTTCTTTTGTTGTTTAGCACAATACCCCATCGCATGATTCCGTTTGCAATATTATATATGCCTTTTATGTTTTGATATATATTATACGTATACAATATAATATATTATATGGGTTCATATGAGTCCAAGCAAACAATGACTGCTCTAAACCATATCAAATTTATCTTTACAACGTAAATATTTGTGACTAGAAAACAAAGCTTATAAAACCATATCTGCCGCAAAATTTTACTAATATACTAGATAAACATTTGTTTTTAAATATATATATTCATCGTACGGACTTTTTATACAAATTATCGGATTTATCTAAACTATGGACGAGCCATATATCATTATTAGTAGTATATCAGGTAGTGGGTGATGCTTTACAAGCGATATGTATAATTATATATACCATTTTTACATTCGTATGATGACAATGTTTGGGCAACATTACTCGTCTACTCACGCGCACCTACACAGTGTCTCTAGAAGCACATCAACTTGTGTGCTCTTTTCTCTACATTAATTGACTTAAATAAGGAATCGTCATCAATGTAAATTATATTTATAATATATATAAATTCTCTAACAACGAATATAATTCACATTTTGATATGTATGAGTTTCAACACTTCGTAATATTATTATATTTTCACTACAAAATAATACAGCTTAATTCATTTTTACATCAACTATTAAACATACATCTATTGCTTTAATGCATTTATTACTACACGATAGTATTTATTTATTAAATATACTTTATATCAGTTTGCGCTTACGTCGTCATTATTACGAATTTAAAGAAATCATTCGTTTCTACAGCGTAGTATAATATATTATGCGACATTTACAAAATGGTTTGTTTAAATAGGAAGATATTGATGATGTGTTTCGTTTCGATCGTCTTGAGCATAACATACTAGTCGTTATTTCCAAAAATACTGAAGTTTACTTTTCCATACTTCGATGTAACGATCTTACCGAATTTAAATGAAAAATAAGAAATAGTAAAATTTTCGGAAAATATAATCCCACGATGGTGTGACTCCGTGGTCCTGCAGCATGGCGCCTGTCGCGATGTCGTATAAGTGAACTAATAAGGGTACTTATCGTCTCAGAAAGCCGTTTGCTTGCCGAAGGGCTGCACCGGCGGAGGCGCGCTGCTGCTGCCGAACAGCGGGGTGGGGCCGTCGTTAGGATCATCTAGATCATCATCATCGGGCTCGAGAGCAGGGTTGATCCTGCCGCACTTCTCATCGGGTCCTACGAGGGTAGAGGCGGCACCGTACAGCCGACCCGGCACTCCTCCGAGGACGGACATTTGCTCGCCGGCCTCTGATGGCTCGTCGACGCGGCGGATATCTTCGGGGATGTTCACTACACAATTGAAGTAGTCAGACTCGGGGCTGAGGTAGCCGCCGTTGAACAGGAACCTGGTGAAATACATAATACATGACATTCTATTCGTAAATATAGAACGGCCATAAATATTATTTCTGATGACGTTAACTAACAGCTGTTAGAACTTTTGATAGGAAACATGATATGTTCCGTCGCAGATCGCTTCCTAATTGTTTGAAAGTTAAGCAATCATACTCATAAAGAGTATCCACAGTTTATCCATCAAAGTACTTGCAATAATATGATTACGAGCAATAAATTTAGCAAATAGTCAGTGAATGCTATCTTCTCCTGAATACTTAAATATGCTTACAGCATGCATTCATTACTAACAGTTCAACATTGACTAACCCATGACCCTTTAATCGTCAGCTAATCTCCAAGTTATTAGCCATACAAAAATAGCAATGACCGTCTGCTGTAAGAAACTTTACCAACACAAATAAACACGATAAATTACTTGTCACTGTATATTATAAGAAGTCATAAATATCACGCCTAGTTATGTAAATAGTTATCTATTATATTATATCCTAGTCACACATTGAACTTTAGTTTCATAATGATTGATTTGCTATTCTCAGAGTTGATTCCATCGTAACAAAAGTTGATACTTTTGGTGACACGAGAATATAAGCCAGGCATAAAACAGATCGTACACTATTGAAACTGAGCTTCCTAACTATGCAGTTATGCATTAAAAACGCCATCACACTTATCAAACGGTATACGTATACGTGGCCATGCATTGAAATTACATCATCTAGGTACAATATCCGGCTCCAAATAAGTAAACAATGCACTAATGTAGTTCCTCTCAAACCTCGTACAAGTCGTGATACACAATCACTTTCCACTCATTACAGATCATTGTGAGCGGCTGTTCGGCTGTGCGTCACGACTACAACCGATGTATTTGTCGATGATTTACTAATGGCACTCTGGTAATAGTCCCTCTCTGAAGCTAATAGTACAAGTAGAGGTACCTATGCTTTTGTTTCCCGTTCGCACCGACGTGTATATATGTCACCGTAAAATTGTAAATACCGTTAGATTATAATCTATCCGGCGAGATTATGAACTGTCGATAAACTGTGAACCGTAACTACTGTACATACGTACTGCTTACAATTTAACGAATTATTTTTTTGTAGATTATAATCTATCGAAGTCAAACCTTTAAATTGTGAACTGGTATCAAGACGGATACTACCTCCTACCTTTTACTAAATAGTCAAGTAACTACCACTAACTTGGAAGTAGCGCTCGCTGGCCACTACCGCGGCTCCGCTCGCTCCACTCGCTCGGCTCGCGCGCGGTTTGTCGCAATTCTAACCTAACCTAACCTATTCGGTTGGTAAGCAGTATGGTGCAGTTCACAATTTATCGACAGTTTATAATCTCGCGAGATACATTATAAACTAACGGTGTTCACAATCATACGGGGACATATTACATAAATATATATATATATGTATCCTCGGTGTTGAGCCAAGCGTTGAGAATCTAACAGAGTGCACGTCGAAAAACTCACTGTTGGATTTTCAACTCTCGGCGCCTAGATCGTTCAAAGTCCACTGCGTGATATAATCCCGCCGCGATATTTTCGTCGGTACGAACGTAGGCTAGCTATATCTAGGTTTAATAACCTTAGATTGTTGATTTTCGCACGACAATCTGGGTTTGCTACCATGGTCAAGCAGTTTTATTAGATTTTAGTGTCCGCAAAATCTGCATAAAACGTCATCAGGTAATTGTACCTGGCATTGGCCTAATATGTAAGAATTTCCCTACCTCTCAAAGCTATTATGGTGTTATTAAATGTGGAGCATACTTCTATAAAAATCAGAAGTTATTTATTATTGTGTTGAAAAATTGCAATAAAATTCATCTCATCTTGTCCCTAAGGCGCCGTAACATGTGATTAAATCAGGGATGCAGCATCCACCCGGGCTTTAATAAGATCATACTGCAAAAAAACCCTATGCGGAATTTAGAATAAAGATACCTAGTCGTTCCGTGGAAAGCGGATGTCTGAAAATTGCACGTATTTAGTAGTATTTGTTTATCACAATGCCATTGTTTAGAGGTAGGCAAAACTGTAAGATAATGAACTAGTAATAAAATGTGTAATGATTGAACTTAAAATGATGACTTTAAGTATAATTATAGCAGCTAAAGATAGTAACTGTTGACTGGCAGAGAATAATCAAGAAAAAATCCGGTATCCCGAAAGTTAAAATGCGTTTGCTGACCATTGTTTTTAATAATCGAACTATTCATTACTGGCATTTTATAACAGCACTTTAACTTCGAATGCCATAGACCAACAAGTTAACAATTCAAGTGGTGCCAATAAACCTAGAAACCCTAATAGCTAACAAATACCTCATACTGGTCAAATATCCTATCCATACAGTGATTAAACATCATAATGTTCACATTCTAACACTTCCTCCATCTTGAGTGTTAATTGTTGCGAAATATCTGTCTTGTGGATATTTTAGCTGGTGCTTATGACACGAATTATGTAATTTATTTGATTGTAATGTTTATTCATTGTTAATGGAAAGATACTAATATGTTATGGACTATAGTTTCTGGGTGGAGGAAAGCAGTAGGTAATCTCTCTCCTTGGATGATGTTACATTATGTCTATTAAAAGACACCGGAATCTCTGATTTCTCTGAATGTGCTCTAACCCATTTTGGCCCGTTTCTCTATCTTCCATTCAAAGTCTTGCATTGTTGCCAATATAGAATTGGGATTCTAAAATGACAATACAATCTACTTATTGCTTTACTTACAAAACGTTGGTTTTATTATTGAACTCAGTATTTGGGCTGTAAATACCCGTAGTAGTACAGTAGTATAGTACAGTATGATATCTCTGCCTAATATGTTCGTGTCATAGACATTTTATGCGCTCTGTGGTTTGTTTTCATGTAGGTTTATCACCGTTATAAAAAGGAAATAAATCTAAGCTACGATCTCTCAACAACCAGTCTGAAGCCTTTATTTGTATCCTAAATGAGGTCTCATAATTTAATTACTGTACCAAAACTGTTTCTCAATTAGGTAACATCCAAATCTAATATCTCCAACATATACTACAGTGATAAACCGACCTCATTTGACGAACCCTCTTAGTCCCTGAATACTTAATTCAAAAAGCCTGACCCCGCGGCCTTAATGTGGGCGAGGGCGATGGGCCATGCTGGGCCACGATGGGCCATACACACGAACTTAATATGCGACGACGAGACTCTCATCTTAAGAGATAGGTACTTCCGGAGAGTATGCTTAAATATCTCTATGAAAACGGCCACAATTTACTTATATTAAACTAGCCTCTGCCCGCGGCTTCGACTGTGTGGATGTCGAAAATTATCCCACGGGGATCATCTGTCTCCTTGCCAAATTTTATCGAAATCCGTTCTGTGGTTTAGGCGAGAAAATAGACAGAGTTACTTCGGAATTTATAATATGACTATGGATTGTAAAAGTTATCTGTAAAAAACCTCCAACATATCGATTTGCTCTAACAGATTGATAAAAGAATGTTAGAATGTTCGTTAAGTTCCAAAATACCAAGGTGCGTAGTGAAAATATTGCCCCTTACTAAATTATAATAAGTTTTTTTTTATAGAAGTACGGCGAATTACGGAATCTATTTGCTAAGCATGAAAAGGGTTCAAAACTACTTTCCCGTAATAGTTGTGTAACAACAACCCAGGCAACAAGTTTTATAAAGAGCTCGTTGTTGAGCTCGCTACCCCGAAATCGAACAACTATCTAAATTATTTATACCCCCGAAGAGGTCTGACCTAACTTTAAGGAATATTTGATGAATCCTGTCAAACATTTGAGCCAACGTTTCAATTATCTTCGACTCGAAGGCAGAAAATATATTTCGAAAATACATTTTTGATGAAAAGCCGTCGGTCAGAGCTGTCAGTTTGGAACTATAACTTTATAAACACTCTGACAGGAGCATGAAATGTTCTCAATTCTTTATTGTATTCCATAATGTTGGTAAAACAGTTGGTAGGGTTAAAATTTAAGAAACAATAATAATTATGGACTCTGTCGGTCCCCAACATAGTAAGAGACGGGGGGAAAGCGCTTACGTATGTTGTGTTTATGTATTCCGATTTCAGGAATTGTATTTTTATTTTGTTGCTACTGTTTCCTATTCTTCTAGTATTTAATTTATTGAAGTATTTTGATAATATTTTAGAGATCCTACCTAGCCATCGACCTAATTCATCGACATTAAGATTCTCGATGTCGATCATCAGTCTGAATTTCTTTTTATTCTTGTCTTATAAACTCGACTGAATATAAGTTATTTCTTATTTGTGTAGGCAGAGCCTATGCCAAGGTTAGTAGGGCAACTGACAGCCCAATCATGGGTCAAATATCTAATAATAGATTTTTCTACATAATTATCCACTTACATAAAGCACCTAACTTGTTCAATAGCATCGTTCCATAAAGTCGTTGTCTGTTATCATATTACGATGCGTCGAACTTCCTCACGAGTTGAGTTTGAGCACTCCACGAGAATTGAATCAATCAATTTGTACGAACGATCGCTTGTAGGATGTTATCTACATCTTATTCTAGTCAGAATATTTGTGAAATAAGTCTGAATCGGGTGTTTTTGCTAATGTGAGTTTTTCATAATAGGTAAATTTTTAGAGTTTGACACTGAAAATTATCCTTTTTCTTAAAGGTAAGTTAGAAGAAGTAGTTTCTAGAAGTCAAAGGGCGATAATTTTCTCTTGTATGTAGAAGGCATAAGAATGAAAACTGAATAAAAAATATTAACAAGGTGACGACAACCTGACGACAACAAAGTTTATATCAAAACTCGACACTCCTGCAATAAAACACACATAAAAAAATAACGATAAATCATACTCACACGGACAACCACGAAATAAACGCCAGCGTGAACAGCGACATGCTCATCGCCATGGTCCTGAATGGGAACAGCTGCACCTCGTTGACGGGGTCCCAGCCAGGGTAGTGGATGAGCGGGGGTAGCCCCAGCAGCTTCTCGCCCCCAGAGAGGCGCACCAGCCCCGCCACGATGTAGGCGGCGAGGGAACCGTAAGTGTTGCAGTGCTTCTTGAAGTGCACCACCATCAACAGTTGTGGGAACAGGATCACGTACACCAGGTCGGAGCACATCGACCTGGAAGATTGGGTTCGGTTAATAGGGATCTTCGATATATCGCGATCTACATAAGGTTGGTGAACAAGGGAATCGCCTGCCTATGATGTTATATTATTTATTGCTTCATCATGTATAGTTAGTTCATATGATAAAAAATTTGGAATAACGTCACTGGTTTTAGAAATAACCAAATACACTCCGTAAGTTCAGGGACAGACCAGTCGCTTCGTTTGTTTTAATCGATTTTCTACGTATTGAGATAAGAACTTCGCCTAATTCTTCTGTCTCTCTATAAATATACAGGGTGAAATTTAAAACATGCGACAAACCGAAATGGGAGATTGTACTCATCATTATGAACAACTTTTACTAAGGGACCAATGATGCAATCGCGAAAAAAAAAACATCTGTTCCCTACATTTATGTTCGCGTAACTCGTCAAAATGTAGGGAACAGCTGTTTTTTTTTTGCGATTGCATCTTTGGTCCCTCAGTAAAAGTTGTTCATAATGATGAGTACAATCTTCCATTTCGGTTTGTCGCATGTTTTCAATTTCAACCTGTACAATGCTCAGAGCAATTGATTCTACGACATGTACATATTACCTATGTCGGATGACGCATCATTGAATTATAACTTAAGCACCCGAAAAGGTGCCATCATAAACAAAAACTTACACATCATTGAAAGGACATTAATAACCCCGACACTTGAACGTGCCTGAATCATTCCATGTATTTACCTAACGCAACACCTAGATAGTCTAATAAACGTGTGGCAGTAGGCCTCTTGCGCCATCTTCCTTTCGAAGCACATAGTCCGGAGTATGGGTGTAATTAGAGCGTCGCCCTGCGCGGCCCTGGCTCCATCACGAGCATGGATTGCGCATCGCACTGTTTATGATACCATCAAATGATGAATTGATGGCTTGAACAGCCGCAGCATATAAATTAATCCTAATAGTGCTCCAATATAAATCGTGCGCTGATATCAACTGGTACAATATTACATCATGTTTCATTTGGTGAGAAAATGGGTGGTTCCTGCGAGCGAGGGTCGCGAAGTATCTACGTTATTGTTCCACGATTAACCCTATTTAAATATGAGAACATAAAATAAATCCAAATTCTGTTAAAAAATAACACCATTGTTCAATAAATATAAATAAACGGCTGGCTTGTCCACATAAATTCTTAAAAGAACAATGTTAGAATAAATTATGTTAATGTCGATTTCAACGAAAATACTGATTCAAAGCATAACTTCGTTTCAAAAATTCTGATGAGTTATTTTAAGGAACAGAATTAACACTAGAATAAATTAAGTTTAAATTACTAATGCTACAAACGGCCATGCCTTATACTGGCCAATTCACACTATTATAGATCACTTCTTTATAACTAAAGCCAACACACAGTTGAATCCGGGAAACGGCGCTAAAAGTTTAGCCTAACATTTAAAATGCAGCTCAGTTTCACGAGAAAGCTGTTTTAAAAATAAACAATTTCATTCTCCGCCCGAGGCAGAGTAAAATTAGTTGGGGGTTTAAATTTTCAATTCACCCCCACACACCCCTTTCCACAGTTATACGGCATCCAATTTCGATGCAGGTGTGAGCAGACGGGTCCAATCGACCGTGTGCCCGCGTCAACCCTCCAGAAATACCTGTGGGGGTGAAAGGGGGCGAATAGGGTTGTAATGTGCAGCTGGCAGGATTTTGTTCGTAGTCTTTATTCGAGTTTGTGGAAATCTTTTTAGTGGGGAAGCGAGTGTAGTGACTACTCTGTTTAGGTGTGGAATGTGTTATGTATAATTATGCTTTGCTATTAAGTTCAGTTATATGACCTGTTTTGACACACAAAATTAGTCTATACTACTACAACAACATCATTTTGGAAATCATAATTGATGATCCAAAATTAATATGTTTTGTTGCTGTTTTGACAAAGTCCGGAGTTAGAATAACAGAAAACCAAATTAAAACAAGGCTTAGAATTACCATTGAATTTTAATTAAACATTCAAAATGATCTCTTGACAACCCTACTCACATGTAGAGGTAAAAGGAGTATGAGGGAGTGTCGGTAGTGAGGATTAAGTTTCAATTAGCAACTCATCCCACTGCGAGAGGTAATCTCTTTGCATAGCGGAGCCGAGCAGAACCGAGCGACTTTGGTACACTTCGTTTACAGGCACCGTTCTTGTTAGAAAAGTTTTTTTATAAAAAATGTGGGATGAAAACGAAATCCAACTGTCTATACGTGCAAAAGAAGATTTATGGGTTTATCATTCTGAAGCAGTTCCTTATTTCAGCAATTTTAATTAGGTAGTGGCCTACGCTAGTTTACCCATTATCTTAATTAATTAAGCCCAAGCTTGTGATGGGATTGGGGTTACGTCAATAGTGCAGCAGACTCAGAGCGAATTAGAAAAATCTTCGTTGCTAATTCGGCTAAAATATTTATCCTAAATGACATTCCGGAAAACTTAATTTTCGTCGCTTGCAGCTATGGACTAACCATATTCCTACTCGTTGCCCTACGTCCAGTTAAGTACGTGAAGCGTTTAATCCTGCTAGATTAGTCAACGTTTAGTCGCTAAGAGCGTCAGGTCTCGAAGGTCCCTTGCCACACCACACTGCCCCACTGCACAGCCATAATAACACCATCATAAAAACATTACTCTATTATAATAATAGTCGATTATCATATATTTTCGGTATCGGCCATTAGTTGGGCTCATCGGGATGTGTGTCAATGGAATGATGATCGTAATCGCTGTGTGCAACACCATCGTCGGACATGTTGTAGTTCAAGAGTCAGCGTCTGTCTGTGTGTGTGAAAAAGATGATCTGATTTCAGTTAGATAAAAATCACTCTAGAAAAGCTGACCCCAACACTTTAGATCAAAATTATATTCATGCCTTTCGGGGGTATCTTGAAAATATCTGAATATACTATGGGTTCTGTGCTGCGATTTGGCTACGACCATACTTATTGGCTACATAAGTATCAGTCGAAGGACTAGCGCCCGTTAGAATAGGTTGACTGAACTGAGGTGTGCCAGGTCTCATTCCATTTTCGCTATTTGTTCCATCTACTACTTTTGAAAGTAGATAAAGCATCCTATCGGGCTCTGTTTTCCCGCAAAAGATCAAGTTGCACCTCAAAACTTCGCCCAAAACCGGGACATTTTCTAAGTCTATAATATAATATGATGCGTACTCAGTCCTCATATGATTGCGACCGCGGCCGACGGGCGTGGACAGCGATTATTGGTTGCAACAGACACCAAACACTAATGAGAAAAAATGTTTCTGTGTCATTGAGTATTACACCGTGATCTACGCGACGCTAGACATTGATACGTGCAGAGCTATGCTATCAAGTGCACTTACTTCTATGGTAACCGTACGCAAACTATCTATAGGTACAAAGTGTAAAAAAACTCTATCCAATCTGAAAGAGGCACTTACCTATGTACTGCATTTGGTAACAATACCGAAAAATATTAAAACATTTAGATGATTTGTAGTTACCATTGAAAATAACAAAAGTAATTGCTATTTAAAATTCACGTTTCTTGTAACAAAATTTTGCAAATTTTTAAAGGAGGTCGTAAGTTATGACTTGTAAACACCCGCTACAAGACGTCCGGCCCGTGTTCAATGTATAACCAAATTCGACATTTAATGGTTTTTTTTTTTAAAACGCTTTTATTTTATTTTTATTTTATTTTTTTGGGTGGGAAATCATCAAATAACTTCTCCCGCACTGGGTGGAGCGGGAGGGCGTGTCAGACTTTTACTGACTAAAACCCACCCGTGTTCCCTCAGTTGCCTGTGTGCTAGGGGCCGCGGTATCTCTTTCGAACAACCCGCACCCCTAGCAGGCATCGGCCCTTGCGGACCCCCCCATTTGGTGCTGACATCTCTTTGAGGCGCGCGTGGAACACAACGCGCCGTCGACCCGGGCTTGGTCCTTACCGGACAGCGAGCTACCCATTACTCGCCGTCCGCAAGCCCGCGCCTACGGTGGCCGGGAATCAGCCTGGGATTCCCGACGCCCAGGGCGTCTCCCGCGGCGACTACGGCCGTGAGGGCGCATATACTGCCTCTCCCTCACGTGCGCCGCCTCCCTCTTCGCGAGCATTACTGCTTCGCAGAAGGAGGTGACGGCTAACCATTCACTCTCGCTCCGTACCATGGCCTGAACCAGGGCCGGACGCGAGAGATCGCCGCCGCCGATCGCCTCCTCGAGGACACGGTGGTGCTCCGCCCAAGCCGGGCAGACCGCCACCGTATGCTCCACCGTGTCCTCAGGGCGATCTTCGCAATGGAAACACCCGGGCGTTTCCTCCCGCCTTATGCGAAACAGGAACCTCCCGAAACAACCGTGTCCGGTGAGGACCTGCGTCAGGCGGAAGGTGAGGACGCCATGCCGCCTCTCAAGCCACTCCTCAAAGAGGGGACTTACCGCCGCTAGCGTGCCCAGCACTGGGTTGCGACAATCGCACTCTCCATGTCGCCATGAGATCCCGCCGGAGCTCTGTCCGCTGCACCTCGATTTCTCGCGGCAGCGGAGTAACGCCCCGGCGTTTGGCCTCCTCGCGCCACTCCCAGATGTGCGCGAGGACCTTTGCCTCCAGATCCCATGGCGGTAATCCGGCAAGGAGGCCCGCCGCCTCACCTGAGATCGTGCGGTATCCCCGGATCATCCTGATCGCCATGACCCTATGGGACGCCTTCAGCCTTCGGGCTGGCTGGCGCCTCAATGTAGGCGCCCACACCGGCGCCCCGTATAGGGCCATGGACCGCACGACCCCCGCGTAGAGCCTCCGGCAGGAGGCGTTTGGCCCCCCTAGATTGGGCAAGAGCCGCTTCAAGGCAGCCCCGGCCCGCTCCAGTCTGGGGGCCAAACGTTGGAAATGCTCCGCGAAGTTCCACCGGCTGTCGAGGACGAGTCCCAAGTACTTCATCGTCGACTCGACGCCGATGCGAACCCCTCCTGCCGTTATCTGGGAACCCGCCGGTGGCGCATTCCGAGGACCATGAAAACACATGGCCTCGGACTTGTGCAAGGCCACCTCGAGTCCCAGTTGCCGGATCCTATCGACGATTGTCGCAACCCCGTCTGCCGCTAAGTCGGCCGCCGCCTGGTACGACCTCCCTTGCGCCAGGACCAGCGTGTCGTCAGCGTAGCAGACTACGCTGACGCCGCTAGGGAGGTCGGCGCGCAGCACCCAGTCGTATCCGATGTCCCACAGATGCGGCCCCAGAACCGATCCCTGTGGGACACCGCACGACATCTCTCGCCGGTTCCACTCTCCTTGGTGACCGGGGTAGATGACGGTCCTGTCCGTCAAATAGGCCTCAACCACACGACAGAGGTAGGTCGGCATCCGGTGATACCGGAGTGCCTCCCTTATGCAACTCCAGGGCAGGGTGTTGAAGGCATTGGCGATGTCTAGAGACACCGCCAAGATGACCCCACCCCGGGCCACAGCATCCCCCGTCGTGAGGGCTCGCACGCGCATGATGGCGTCCACCGTGGAGCGCCCCCTGCGGAAACCGAACTGGCTCTCCGCCAAATCCGGCCCCACCCGCACCAGCCGCCCGACGAGGCGGTCTGCAATTACTCTTTCAAAGAGCTTGCCCACCTCGTCGAGCAGCACGATGGGCCGGTAAGTGGACGGAGAGTCCGCGGGGCGCCCCGGCTTCTTAATGAGGACCAGTTTCCCCGTCTTCCAACGAAGTGGGAACCGGCCCTCCTCTAAGCATGCGCTTAGGAGCCCTCTTAGTCGAGGCCCGAGAGCCTCCAAGGCCAGGACCCAGGCTTTCCCAGGCAAGCCGTCGGGTCCTGGGGCGGTACTCTTGGCATTCAGCCTACGTACCGCCACTCTCAACTCTACCTCGGTCACCTCTGGAGCATCGTCGTCGTCGTCAGTGTGGTCCGCATCGGGCACCGCAGCAGGCGGAGCCATGGGCGGGGGAGCGTGCTCCCCTCGCAAAGGGAACAGAGCGCTCACCACGTCCTGCACGAGCTGAGGCCGGAGACTCTGCGTCAGCGGGGGAGCCCACGGGCGGATTTTGTTCCGCACCGTTTTGTATGGGCGTCCCCACGGATCTCTGTTTAGAGTCTCCAGCGACTCCTCGCGGGCCAGCATTCTGGCCCGCAGGATCTCCGCTCGGAGGGCGGTCTTCGCCGCTCTGTACCCCTCGTACAGCTCCGCCTGAATGGCTTCCGTATCCGGAGGTCGGACACGGAGCCTGCGGTGCCTGGTGTACCGGTGCCGCGCAACAACGCACGCCTCGCGCAGAGCTGTGAGCTCCGGCGACCACCAGTACACCTGGCGTGAAGCGCGTCCCGGCTGGACCCGGGGCATTGCCACGTCGCAAACCTCGGACATGGCCTCCCGGAACCACTCTACCTCGTCGTTGATGTCGGCAGGCCTGTCCGGTGATGACACCCAGGCCTGCACGATCGAGGCTTCCAGGAGGAGCTCCCGGTCCAGCCGCTTCAGCGCCCACCGCGGACCACACGGGGCCCGTTGGACCGGCGCGCTCGAGGTCTGGGCGGAGACGTCAAACCGGATGTACCGGTGGTCGGAATACGTCTCCACCCCCTCCATGACGCGCCAGTCAACGACACGCGGCGACAGAGCGGGGCTGGCGAACGAAATGTCCACCACTGACTCACCCCGCATCCGCACACACGTGGCGACAGAACCCCGGTTCAGGACGACCAGGCCTGTCTCCAGAGCCTAGTCCTCCACCATTCTGCCCCGCACGTCCGTCAGACGGGAACCCCAAGCCAAGTTCTTGGCATTGAAGTCCCCAAAACGCTTTTATTAGCTTCACCTGTAGTATGTTTATTTGTAACCGACTCCGTCGGACTTGATTTTGACCCACTTGAAACGGTCAGATTTCATTTAAACTTTGTAGACTTATCGAGGACCGATGACATTACAATAATTTAAAAAAAAACAACTGAAAAATCACGCTTTTGTAGTTATCAGAACTAAAAAATAGAAAATAATAAAAGTAAAAAAAAGTAAAAAATACGCTTTAAAAACAAAACTAAAAAAGTAGAAATCAATTTAATTCTATTAAAAAGCGTGGAGTGCTTGATATTAATTGATTATAAAACTAGCTCAAAAAGCACCTAGTTTCCTACTTTTTTTCTTAAAATGATCACATCAATTGACCAATAACACGATATTTTGTTGAATTTTGTATAATAAATAAATAATAGTTTAAAAAACACGCTCTAAAATCCAAACTAAAAAAGTAGTGAATAATTTAATTCAATTAAAAAGTATGGGGTGCTTTTTGAGGTATTTTTATAATCAACTAGCTGACCCGACAGACGTTGTCCTTTTTTTTTTTTTTTTTTTTTTTTTACGTGGAGAAATGCTCATGCATACTGCGCTACCACGGGGAGATAGCGCAGTTATGTGGGACTCTAACCCACTAAAACTCCACGGTGTCCTCCAGTGCCGCTTATGGCGGGAACACGGGAACGCGAAAGCCATCCGCGAACCCGCCGCGGCTGTCCGTCACCGGACCCTCCTCTTAGGGGAATGACCCCCATCACCGGCGCACCAGAACACACGGCACGCTGGACCACCCCGGGCACCAGACAGCGCATGGGTGCCAAACGACCCCGTGTATGGCACCCTTGGTCCCCCTGCGGCGGGTCAGGACAGTGGCCCCGCCGCCTACCACTCCTCGGCCGCAGGGGATAGGGAGAGCGGCCTACGCAATACCGACACTCCTCCTCCCCTGCGGCCCCACCGTGTCCGCCATCTAACGATGGCAGCTCCGTCCAGACCGCGGAAGGTGAGGAAAGTGGCGATCTCCATACACCACTCCTCTCCCGCCGCGGCCCACTACCCCCAGCACCAGTTGCCATGCCGCCCCGCGGCATCGCAACTGGTTGGCCGCTACGTCGTCGGCTTAGCGGACAAAGCCCTGACGAGCGGCCCCTCCTCGGGTTCCTCTTCGCTTCACCGTGGGTGGGGAAAACCACGGCTACTGAGCCCCCCCGCAACGACAATGCGGGAACCCACCGGGGGGGGACAGACGTTGTCCTGTCTCAACTAAGAATATTGAGTTCGCATTATAAAAAAAAAAATTGGGGTGGACCACCCTTAACGTTTAGGGGTATGAAAAATAGATGTTGGCCGATTCTCAGACCTACCCGATAAGCACACGAAATTTTATCAAAATCGGTTCAGCCGTTTCGGACGAGTAAGGTAACTAACATTGTGACACGAGAATTTTATATATAAGACGCGTTTTTAAACTACTATTTATTTTCTATTTTTTAGTTCTTCTAACTACCAAAACGTGTTTTTTTTTCTTTATTCTTAATTTTTTTTTTTAATTACTGATTTGTCATCGATCCTCGATAAGTTTACAAAGTTTCAATGAAATCTAACCGTTTAAAGTGGGTCAAAATCGCGCTCTAAGGAGTCGGTTACATACAAACAAACATACAAGTGAAGCTAACATAAAGCGTGTAAAATGAAATACTGTTTATTGGTCATGCAGCGCATTACACACAAGAACGGCAGTGCCGATGTGATTAATTGTTTTTTTTTTAATGTTCGTTATAGTCAGAATAACGTTTTAGTGAAAGATATATCGAAAAAGTAGCCTGGAAAAATAAAAAATGTCCCGAATTTTCTAATTTTCCGGATTCGGATCCGGATTAATACTAAAATTGTGTATTTATTCTATGGTATATTTAAATGAATTATTCAAATTTTGACAAGACAACCTCTAATGAAAATAAAATGCTATTCGTTAGTAATAACGAACAGCAATTTATTCATCACTTGAGAACCTCTGGACCGATTTGGCTATTTTTATTTTAAAATGTTGGTAATCCGAATTAGGTTTTTATGGATAGAAATGTAAGTAATTGCTTTGTGATTTTTTGTTTGAACTCAGACTATATTGAAATTAGGACGGTACCACGTCGGGTCAGCTTGTTTGTAATAAAAATGGACTTGTTTTCAAAGTAACATTACGGATACAAACAACCCATCATTGTTTTAATTTCAAGTTTTTTTTTGCGAATGTTCATAAAATAATCAGTAGGTAATTTCCCTAAATATAACTTAATTAGAATTAAAATTGATCGCTTATAATAACTGGTTTTTCTCCAAATGTCACCACCAAAATAAATACTTTTGAGTTACAAGTCCACACCAAAAGGGTCCCCGCTAAAGACAACACTTTTGAGTTTTCACCCCGCACGTGAAGCTCTTGGACTAACAAAGGTAAACCGATATTTAGACACGACTCACGAGTACACGAGCGAGGATCGAGTGGTGAACTCTTGCCGATGTCAAGTGGACCCCAAGTGCCCAGTGCCGGGTCAACGTGGCAAAGGGGACTTGTTTTACAGGACGGGATTTAAATAGATGCAAGCCTGTTGAAATACGAAGTTGTTACAATGAGCGTGTTTAAAGGTCGGCTTTTCAGTCGCTATAGGTACGATTACCAAAAGAGATAAGTTATCAGGATTGTCGAATATAGTTGAAGTTTAGTCAGGAACCGACGAATGTTTTCGAATAAAATTTAATTTAAATAATAGAACACAATCAGCTCATTTATCAAATTAAATAACATTTGAAACCATCCATCGGTTTCTTTCTAAACTTCAACTAAATCCAAAGTGGTTACTATCTCTTTTGGTGACTGTACAAGTACGATTTTTTTTTATGTTAAATAGTTTTTTTGGCCGTAAAGAAGTAGCAATAATCCAAACATTGTCCACAGCAATAATTATTTGGCATATAATAATATGGTTAATGGTGACAACCATACCAGTGTGTACTGCATCACTGCTGCCAGCGTCGATCCAGTTCGTCTACCATAAGTTATTAATAGTTATTATAAAGTAAGTGAAAAAAAATACAAAATTTTAATAATACAATGATTTTGGCTTGATATAAAACGTATAATTATGTATAATTAATTTTAAGTCAACTTATGTTTCGCACCTCAAAATGCTAGTGAGCTACGAAACTACTATCGCAAGCGTATTTTTCGATAGCTTATGTCAAATTAGTGACTCATCCTGCCGTTTTGTATGGCGACAGCTGAAAAACGTAAGTAAGTATCGAATAGATTACGTTAGATTCCTTACCTATCGAAATCTAGTGCTTATTTTAACTCTACTTCTGACCGCTAGGGGCGCTGTACGATATTTCATAAATATTAACAGACAGCTGTGCTGCTGGGGAGTTTGTTGCGCTACTTCTTTTTCGCAGCTAAAGCACTAGGAAGTGGTGAAGGGAGGGCGTTTTGGGGGACTGCCTTATGTAATTTTGAAGTGCTGACTCTCAGCGTAGTATGAATGAATGACTTTTGATTTTGATTATTTACGGAGACGCTGGCGAGTTTTGGCTGTGTAAACTCATGGTGATGCTACAGATAGAGAACTTTATGTAGAAGAGTTTGTTAGACAATTTATCACTGTTTTAAATTCAGTCAAGTTTTTTTAAATATTATGTATCCCTAATAAAAGACCGTATGTCATCATGATTTCTGTGGGTCGTAATTGGATCGTTGTAGTAGAAAGTATAGCTTCTAAACTTTGCCCGGAGATTTCTGGCAGGCGCTGTCTTTAGTACGAGTTTGTTTAAACCATGAACGCAGTAATGAAATGAAACTATGCAGCACAACTATACAAAACCTCCAAGTTTCAAGAAATATATTATAAGTATCACAACGGATTTAAGATCAGAAAATGGCTTAAAATATCGTCCTGCAGAATCTACGGCTGCATAGGATTCCTATTTTTATTCTGTGCACCTTACATTTGCACCTGAGCATACCATTGAGGTACCACACGATGCTATTTGCGTGATGCAAACGTTTTGAGCTGTTCTATAAAACATTATACAGTCTTTTCGCTTATTAAATCAATTATGTAACATAATTGGGTTTTCAAAACCTCCGTTTAGGACCCGGTTCAAGTAGACCTACTTATGAACTTACCCAAAATGTTGAAGGGCCAATTGTGAGTCGTTTAAACTGACGAAACCCATTGTAGGTACAATAAAGCACCAGATATAAATTGAAGGGTGGGCTCGTGGCTAAATGATAGCAGTCGCACGGCTCATTCAAAGGTTAAGCTACGCTTTCCGCGACCGGTTGGTAGATGGGTGACCCTCCATTACATATCGTGACCCCTCCATACCTAACTCGGAAAGCCGTTGGTCCTGGCTGCTATTCGTAGATCTTTGACCGTCATTACGGGTAGTCAGAAGCACGCAAGTCTGACAACCAGTCTTACCAAGGGGGTAATCGTATTAAACGGTAACTGGGTTGTGGCAGTCAAATTGGCAGTCGCTCCATGTGAAATACTGGTATTCAGCTGGTGGAGAGCAGAGGTGACCCAGTGGTAATGGCCGCTACTTACGAGATGTAGGTCGTAGGTTCAATCCCAGACATATGCTTAGCATTGTGTAAATTATTACATCACTACTGCTCTCAAAACGGTGAAGGAAAACATCGTGAGGAAACCGGCTGTGCTAGAACCAAAAACTTCGACGACATGTGACATCTACCAACCCGCACTGGGCCCGCCTGGTGGATTACGGCCCAGTCCCTCTCACAGAGAGTAAGCCTGAGTTCCAGAAGTAGGAATATTATAGGCTGTATTTTTTTTTAATACTTACCACAGTCCGTATATGGAGGGTATGGTGAGCGCCATGAGGGTGGCGAGCGCGCCCACTATCAGGATGGATACGCGCATCACCCAGATGATCTCCATCTCCGACGCGTTCTGTCGGAAGATCAGCTTGTACACGTTCCTGGGGAGAAGGTGGCGTGGTCAGTGGTGGTAAAGGAGGACCGCCTAGGATTGTCTGACTAGCACAATAATTAAGCAAATTAGTACAACTAAAACGGAAATATAAGCGAAAATAACGCTAAGTAGATACTTAGCGTTATTTTCGCTTATTTTTCCGTGGAAGATTCCAGAGTATAAAGAATTCAGTACTACTCAATACTCAATCATTTATTGTATTTCACAATGTGTACTTAGAGAGAGAGGTAGTTTAAAGCCAAGCATATCTATTCTTAACTAAAATATCCAATGTTATAAGGGTTTTTAGTGTTTTTTCGTATTAATGTGTTTGGCAGTCTAAACACCATCTGAAAAACAAGTTTATATTCACCTGGCAAACATGGAGCTGGCACTGAGTACGCTGGAGTCAGCCGAGGACATGACGGCGGCCGACACGGCTCCGAGCCCGAAGAATGAAACGAAGTCGGGCGTCAGGTGCTGCAGCACCAGTGGCAGGATCATGGACGTCTGGTCTGAAGTCAGCTCGCCGTCTGGAGTCAGGTCGCCGCGGTAGCTTGTCTCGTTCCATGCTAAGAGAAGATAGTTCATTAATGCATTTAGAAATACCTATTTTACTCTTTTTAGCTTATCGAGTCGATGACATAAGTATTTTTTATTTATTTATGTTACATGAGTTGGGCCCAGTGGCCAAGCCATAATCTTATATACATAAAATCTAAAATTAATTAAATATTGTACTGCATGAATAAGTAAGTGAATGAATGACAGCTGACAAGGCTGGCTGGTAGGCGGGGGCACGGCGGGCAGGGATGAAGAGAAAACTAACTGCCCGACCCTAAATAGCAGTAGAACCATGGCCCGAGAAGAAATTAGAGAAGATACAAGATTTGATCCAAAATAAGGTCGACTCATATTGTATTTAGGAATGGTAATCACAGTCTCTAAGATGTTTAAAATATGACGGAAGTATTACAAGTGATAGAACTTACCGGTGCCCTTGGCGATGGCTCCGATGAGCACAGGCGGAATGGCCATAATGATGCAGCCGAAAGCCGCCACGTACGACAGGATCTGCGCACGACCCGCCGTCTTACTGCTCAGCACACGTTGGAAGTATACCTGGTTGGAAGAATAGATACTGGGTTCAACTGGTGCAGTGAGGGGTAGTCTACCTTTTAGTAAGTTTTAGGTTTGAAGACAAGAGTCACTTTTTTCCACACAAGTGCATAATCCCATTAATAACACACAAGTGCAAAATTGATAGCATCTCCAATGTTTGAAACCTACAGTATGTAGAAAAAAATACTGCAAAATAAGTCGTTTATTTAGAACCTTATTCATTTGTAATAGTTACAAGTGAGGGTTCGTTACCAAAAAGTTACAAAGGTACCATATTTACAAAATTGTTAAAACGCACACTATGCAGCCATGCTTATTATAAGTTGGGGGATTACATCGCTGACAAAAATGCTTGGCTAAACGTTGCTTGTCCTGCTCCACAAGGTACCTTAAACTAAATTGAATAGCATTTGTAAACATTGTTGGAGCTGCTGAAGACTGTAAAAGCTAGATACATTTGCATTGTATAAATTCAACCTTTTAGTATTGTATAATTGCATAGCATACGTGTGAGCACTATGTCCTTACTATATAGCTAACATTTACAGGGTACGTCTTTCATTGACTTGAATGTGCCCTGGCAGCTGAGAGTATGTCATGCTCACTCAAATGTCTCGCTGGTGGTGGCGTGTGTGTTGGATCATTAAGTTCCCTTCAAAATGGTTGAGCTGAATGGTGCTGATCCATACGTCATGTTCGTGAACGGGCGCCGCCAGTAGGGACTGGTCATCTCTTAGCTCCCACGGCTTATTTTAATTTCTAAATTGTTAATTTATTTTTGTTTTAATTACGGACGCTTTTAATGTGCACGTCTTTTTACATCGTTCTCACATTGACAATTTCAACATAATGATGTAACCAACTGTTTGTAATAATATCATGATTTTAAAAGAGTGTCCATGGAGTTTCTTGCCCGTTCTTCTCCATAGAGATCTACGTTTTGGAATGGGCATCTAGCTTCATCTTCCTATCTCACCGACCTTGACAATTCAAAAGTGCCTGTAATTGGTTTATTTGAAATAAATGCTTTGAGTTTGAGTTTGAGTTTGAGTTAGACGTCAGAAACGAAACAAAACTCTCTAGCAGGCGGGTCTTATTTAATGACACGTAGAAGTAACGAGGTAAGACTGGGTATTTCTCACCTGCCAAGGGATCCCTCCGAAGACCAGTAGCAGTCCGTAGTCGACGTAGAACCAGTAGTACTCGGGCTCCACGCGGCCGATCCAGTCCACCTCCATGGAGCTGAGCGGCTTCACGTGCTCGTTGGCCCACGCGAACGGAATGCACATCCACAGACCTGGGGGAGACGGGCAACTTCAGAGGCTGGTCGGAATTAGGTGAGCCTATACACAGGTACCTAATGCGTAAATGCTTTAAGTGAATTCATTGCTACAAGGTCCTTTTAAAGCTGTAAGGCATTTTTGATGTTAGTAAGCGTAATCCTTATCCTTATATAGTATACTCATAAAACAAAGTCGCTTTTCGTGTTTGTACACTTAGATCTATTAAACTACGCAACGGATTTTAATGCGGTTTTCATTAATAGACAGAGTGATTCAAGAGCAATATTGGTGGTTTATATGTACAATACACCGACGTCCACGCAGGCGAATCCGCTGCCAAAAGCTAGTTAAACATAAGATAAAATTATATTCCGCTCAAATCGCACATTAATCAATAGGTACCTAAGTAAGAGAGCCAATGATTGGTGTGTGTGAAAATAACTACCTACTGCAAATAATGTTTAGTTTTTAAGTATGTCGCATACCAACGGTTTAGTTAGCAACACGCCTAGCTTTGTTGTCTTAAGTTACACTACTACACGCTAGGAGACTTGCAAAAACTTTGGTTCCGCGACAGAGACAGGTGTCACAGAGCCACTACATGGACTGGTATAACTTACTTACTTAAAACAGGTAAGTACCATCTTAATATTGATTATATACTTGAAAGCTATGTCTTCTTTGTTCCCATTCTTCCAAGAATTATTATTTCTGCTTACTTACTCTAAATCTACCCTGTTGTAGCTCTTAAGACTATCAGCTTACCTATGAAGATGCAGAACAGCTGTATGACGTCTGTGTATGCGACGGAGTACAGTCCTCCGAACAGCGTGTAGAACACCGCCACGCAGGCTGAGAATATCACTGAGGTGCCCTGATCCATGTCGATGATCACCGCCAATGTCGCACCTACGACAAAATAGTATCATTAATATACTGGTGAATATCACCGCTTTTTTTTTTTTTTTTTGGGTGGGAAATCATCAAATAACTTCTCCCGCTCTGGGTGGAGCGGGAGGGCGTGTCAGACTTTTACTGACTAAAACCCACCCGTGTTCCCTCAGTTGCCTGTGTGCCAGGGGCCGCGGTATCTCTTTCGAACAACCCGCACCCCTGGCAGGCATCGGTCCTTGCGAACCCCACCTATTGGTGCTGACATCTCTTTGAGGCGCGCGTGGAACACAACGCGCCGTCGACCCGGGCTTGGTCCTTACCGGACAGCGAGCTACCCATTACTCGCCGTCCGCAAGCCCGCGCCTACGGTGGCCGGGAATCAGCCTGGGATTCCCGACGCCCAGGGCTTCTCCCGCGGCGACTACGGCCGTGAGGGCGCATATACTGCCTCTCCCTCACGTGCGCCGCCTCCCTCTTTGCGAGCATTACTGCTTCGCAGAAGGAGGTGACGGCTAACCATTCACTCTCGCTCCGTACCATGGCCTGCACCAGGGCCGGACGCGAGAGATCGCCGCCGCCGATCGCCTCCACGAGGACACGGCGGTGCTCCGCCCAAGCCGGGCAGACCGCCACCGTATGCTCCACCGTGTCCTCAGGGCGATCTTCGCAATGGAAGCACCCGGGCGTTTCCTCCCGCCTTATACGAAACAGGAACCTCCCGAAACAACCGTGTCCGGTGAGGACCTGCGTCAGGCGGAAGGTGAGGACGCCATGCCGCCTCTCAAGCCACTCCTCAAAGAGGGGACTTACCGCCGCTAGTGAATATCACCGCTAGCGTCGTACCTACGACAAAATAGTGGCACTGATATAATGGCGAATATCACCTCTAACGTCGCGCTTACGACAAAATACTAACGTTAGTGTAATGGTGAATACCAGCGCCAACGTCACACGTACGACAAAATACTGACGTTAATATAATGGTGAATATCACCGCTAACGTCGTGTGTACGACAAAATACTGACGTTAGTATAATGGTGAATATCAACGCTAACGTGTCTACGAAAAAAAATTGACGTTAATAAAATGGTGAATATCTCCGCTAAAGTCGCGCCTACGACAAAATAGTGACGGTAATGTAGGTAATTGTAAATGTCACTGCTATTATCACGCCTACGATAAAATGCTGATTTCAGCATGAAGAACATCACATGGAAAGTTAAGTTGGTTAACATTAGTCATTCAAAATCAATCGGTTTACATATTTGTAAAACATAACAAAAGTTCGCCTGATTTCCCTAGAGGTCGAAACAAAAGTTAAACGTTATTTACATAAACGTTATGTATTCTGTAATAAAAATAAACAATTTCCTATAAAACCATATCGGAATAAAAGAAATCCCATTTCCATGAACTAAACTAGGTAACACAAATCGGTGGCGTTACCAACGTTTGACATATGAAACACAAAAGTAACGCGACGCTGACGTCAAACGTAACACCACGCTATGTAGACACTGTAACGTCACAGACACTCTGCTATCGATTTCAGAACTACAGAATAGGTTATAGGGTATATAACAAGCTCGTTATTTTAGATTAATTTGATAAAGTGTATGATTTTGATCATAGCATAATCAGCGTATTATGTTCCCACTGCTGGGACACAGACCTCTCTGTGAAAAGGAGTGGGCCGTTATACTTCTCACGGGCCGGTGATATTGCCCCTAAGTACCTACATAATTTTCAAAGGACAAGACGTTCATAATCTTCAACAATACGTTTCTCTTAGATTACCTACATCTTAAATAACTTGATAGGTACTAAATAGAGCGGTCACCTACATGTGGCGTTTACCTAACGGTTACTTTGAGTAATCGTAAAAGTTACTGGAATTTCGCAGACTTTTAAAGACCTGCCTTCATTATAAACAGCTATGTCCAAAATTAGTCTAATTATTTCAGCGCCAGCACGCCCGCGCCATTACAAACATTACTTAGATAAATTGTTTACGAGCCATTCCTGTCTCAGACAATTAGCTGTTGAATATTTAAGGAATTTAAGTCTTAAAAGTTGGTCATACCTTGAACAACTTCGATATTTTTAACGTACTTAACAAAATAGGAATTTCTTCGGCACTCGTTTTCGAAATACTAAAGTTTGGCCAATCAAGCGTTCAAGCATTTATTCTCATTCTTCATATGTAACATCGTGAAAATACCCAGACTACCAGTTAAATACGTGGTATTCAGTATTAATGCTTTTATTACATACCTAGTGAGAATAGCTAGCGAAGTACACAGTCAATTAAATTGTTGAATTGTTTTCCATAGATAACTTTTATTGTAATAAAACTGTTTACTATAAGCATCAGCACTCAAGTTACCCATAAAGATCAAACCATATGCCATATATTAAAAAAAAAAACACATTTCATGGAGGAACACAGAAATAGCAACGCCCAGTCCAGGAAATGAACACAACATAACATCACGCCTGTCTATCCCAAAAGGCAAGACAGGCGTATAACACTATAGTGCACACGCATTTCGCCAGTTATATTTTAAGCTCCGTGGGACGAACCCATTGCCACCAACCAAAAGACGAAGAATTTATGAAACAACGTGACAATTTTTCCCATTTCAAAGCTTAACTCGGCCACTTGCAAATATAACGCCCCAGTTCCGTAAAGATAGGTAAACCGAAGAGCTCGTGTATCTCCGACCTCGGGGGACGAGGTCATCCCTCCAGCCAACCGCCTCGCTATCCCCCAGAGCTATCCCCGCGCCATATCGATTCGACACGAGTTACCGAACTGTCGTGACTTTGCTGCCAAGAGCAGAGGCGTGAGCTGACTTGGCACAACTTGCGGTACGGTAATATAATGTACGTATAGACTTTGTAATACGCTTGAAGGACCTTGAGTGCGTTTTCATGTTATAGTTAGCTAAATAGGCCGATGGGCTGAATAACTGTCCAGCCACGTTGCAGGTGCAATAACGAAGGAATTAAAGATCCATTGCGTTATGAGACAAAGCTAATAATTCCAAAATTAATTACGCCTGCAGGTCTTTTCATTGTGCATGTAATTGTCTTTCATTGGAAGCTTTTGTGTTCTAAAAGGGATCCAACAGTAGGGTCAACACAAGAGTCTTATAATTTTACTAACCACTGTACAACTTGTTTGATAACATCAGTCCTATCTTTAAAACCATGAAATAAGCACAGTTGATAAAAATTATGTAAATTAAGCAAAAATTTACTTTAATTAACAAGGCTCCTACAAAATCAAGAAAAATCTCCACTGAAGGAATGAAAACAGAGTTTTCATTAATTCTTGAAGATTTTTAATTAAAGTACATTTTTGCTGAAGATTTCAACAAAGTTAATAAAATAAACACGCAAACACAAACTACAACTTAAAAATAACTTTAGACCTTAACCTCAACTTAGATAAACTCTGGTTAGTTACTTGCTAACGAAGTTGATGATCCGTTAACAATTAAGCAGTTAACTAAATTAGTGAAGTGGCGTTCCTGGTGTAAGAACGCTGTAAGTCAATTAGGAAGGTTCAAAGCCTGGGATCCGATTACTGAGGGCGGAGGGAGCCAAACTAACTGCCTTCAATTAACTTTATCTGTACACGATTTCTTTCAGTTTCAGGAATTCATTTCGCGGAACTAAATCACTTGAATTTCATGGCTTCTAACGAGTGATACGAGTATATGTATAGTTGTATGTATATCACTCGACAAATCAAGTAGATAATGCAATCTACTTCATTTTCACCAATCCGTAGCACGGACAAAGGGGTAGGCTCATTCAGACATACAAAATGCTTACAGAACAATACGAAGCGCCCAGCCTTCAAGACCTTTACACTTAAAATCCCAACAAACATTTACGTGAGCATTTCCTTATGTTATGGGGAAATTCACCAAAGAAAAACCCTTTGAAGCACTTCTTGCTACCTGAGTAACCGAGTTGTAACAGCATGGAATTGGCTCCCGGAAAATGTTGTGGTGGCTCCCACACTGAATTGATTCAACAATCGAATAGACAAATTAAATATCTCCAATCTTTTTGATACATATGCATCAGCTAATTAACTGCTAGTGTGTGTAACCAATAATTAATAGTCAATTATTGTCAGTATGTCTGGAGTATTATGAGATGAGCGTATGACTGTTGAGTAGTTGTGTAGTTTTAACCGACTTCAAAAAAGAGCAGGTTCTCAATTCGATTGTTTTTTTTTAATGTATGTGCACCGATTACGCTGAGATTTATGATCCGATTTACGTGATTATTCTTTAGTTTGATGCGGAATAGTTGCTATTTGGTCCCATAAAAATTGAACATAGTTTGGTCCAGTAGTTTTCATTTTATGAACATTTTTGTTTACGTGGACGATGTAATTTTAGTTTGTGTACGGCTTTTTTAGGAGTTTTCATTTATTGGAAGAGTACTTTCTCAGAGTAGTCCCATTTAAATTTGTTGAAGGTCTGATGAAGAACATCGGAGATAGGCAACGGAACTCCTCAATAAATGATAGCAAATGGACTGGGATTGCTGAAATCTCATGTCTGTCTATTGTTTACACCCGTTCATAACATAACATCATGCCGGTACGTTGTGAAGGGATAAGCACATGTGAACCACTAAAAAGTGAAAAATAAAAACTTAACAAAAGAAACAACCGACCTCCAAAAAAACACTACAAAGTGAAAAATATAGTTTTATTGGAAGTCGGTTGTTTTTTTTTTAAGTTTTTTCTTTCTTGTAGTTAACATAATATTTGTGTCTATAACGGCCTTGGCCGATTTATGTTAAAATTAATAGATTAAGATTTAAAACTGGCGTGATGTTAAGATCAGTTGTGTTGAATAAAGAAAACTTATGTTTACTTTAAATTTCCCCTTTGTGATGAATTTACAAACAAGATTCGTTCAGGTTAGGACACTCAGATCAGGAAACCATCTGTAAGTAAAGCCTGATACACACGGCGCTATTTAATCGCCTACGCCATTACTAATTTAAGTTGAAGCAATCCTAACAGTCCTACTAATATCATAAATGTGAAAGTTTGTATGTAGGTACATACATAACTCATCTATGTTTGGATAATTATTTGTTACTCAATCACGCAAAAACACCTGAACGGATTTGGATGAAATTTCGCAGACAGATAGTTTATAACCTGTTTAATTTTAGACATCCGCGCGGGCGAAGCCACTGTCAAAAGCTAGGGCTTGATAAAAGTTGCAACATCTAAACAGTGTTTGTTTAAACAATACAAATCATTTGTTTCTTCAATTATATTACATGCGGGCAAGAAACTTGCATCGTATAAATGGGGACTGGACTTATAACAACAACAAGTAACAAGTATCTACAATAATGACTAGGTATGTTTCAAGCACATCAATCAACTAAGCTTTATCTTCTAAAATGCTCCTTTAATTAACTTAGAAGATATAGTCGTTTTAATCTCACGCTGCCGACTATGCGCAGGCGCACCCAAAATGACTGACAGAGTGGGCGCAAATGTCAAATTGTTCTAAGACATTGTAGGGGCTATCGTTTTCATGAGCAAGCTACGTAAGAATGACGTGTGGACTGTGTGTGAAACTCACCAGCTGCAGTGTGGTTTGTTTTGCTTCATAAGTAACGATATTGATTCTTATTCGACTTTTTGTCTATTATGTCTGGTGTAGTTTTTGCAATGATATCGACTATTGGCTGTATATTTGTAGGTTATACCTAAGATTGGTCTGGAGGTCGCTTCATGTAAATACTGGTACCTATTCAGCTACTTTCGGTTAGACTGGGATCCGACCCCAATATACCTAATTGGAAAAAGGCTAGACAGATTGACCTATGAGTAGTCTAATTATTTGTAAAAAAAAATATGGTATTTTACTCTTTATGAGAAAAAATCTAAAAATATATTATTGAGATAGCTTAGGCAAAATAAAGTCGGATAATGTTACTTTTAGTTTATAAAACAACAAAATAAATTTTAAAATGCAATTTAAAAATTTCAGTTTTTTTAATCTGTGTTTGTACGCCATGAAATAGTAGTCGCCATGTTATTTCGTCATTCGGCATGTCAACTGAGCAACTTTGTACTTTTATATTTTCGTAACATAAGTAATTTTTATTTGAATAATATTTTGCATTCAGGAACAGCAAACGAACGCTAAGTAGTAATAACTCATTTTTTAAACTATAAACAATTGTCATACAAAATATCAGCGAATTTATTTTTAGCAAACTGACGTCATACCCACAGAGCAATATGGCGTCTACTGCGTCCAGCGTTTTTGTCAAATTACGCGCGAAGTTTGAAAATATAAAATTTAAATGCATTTATATGGCACTAATCGATTAAATAAAAATTTTGTGTTTTTTTTAGTGGTTTATTAGCACTCTAGAATTTAATTAAGACACTTTTTAAAAATGAGTGTAATACCCTATTATAATGCCATGATTAGGATTCCCAGATTCTGTTACCAAAAAAGTTTGTTTTGCAAAATTGCTTTTGTTAGTTTATAGGTTCTTTAGAAAGATTCTAAAAAGAGTAAAGTACTAGATCTGTAAGTTTTTTTAATTAAAAATGTGTAACTGGGAAAACATAACGAAATGTCTTGCTCTGAAGATAAGATAAAAACACCATTCTCTTTTGTAATTGACATTTATTTACTCGAAGAATAAAAACTTGATACTAACACGCTCAACATACGTACATATCTTCAAGCAATTACCAAATTTTTGAGCATGTAACTTACTTTAGTACTAGTACTAAACTAAGTGACATGCATTGCGATCATACAGAAGCATTGGCTTTCACTGTGACAGTTCTTATCAACAATATTCATTGCGTTATGAGCAATTTTTTTTTCGATCACATGAAGCAATAGATTAGCAATATCCTTCAAAGTTATTCAGATTGTGATTGAAAGCGTGTTACGCAATTAGAGTGCTCCTCTTATTGACTGACTCAAAAATTCACCCTATATTTATCCACTATGTTGTACAGCGTTTCATCAACATGAAACATAACCTACAAACACCGCAGTACAATTACTCCCGAATTTGATATGTATCTCTAATTAGTGAAGCTAAGTTAACTCCCGGCAGTCGTGGCCCGGGCGTGGTCACCACGGTTACACAAGTAATTAACTAAGATGGTTATTTTGCCAAGATTACAAGTCCTTACAGACCCATTATCTTTTATCCCCCGCTTGTAAAGATAACGTTTAATTCAGTGCCACAGTTGAATGAAGACGATTTCGGGACGCCTGTTAGAGTTCCAAGTTTGTAACTTTAGTAAGATTTAGTTTAGTGTTACGAATGCTGAAAACCGCTGTCGGAACCCTATTACTAAGGATCCGCTGTATGTCTGCCTGTCTGTCACAGGGCCGTAGCTTTTGTACCGTATTAGGTAGACACTTGTCATTTTCATAGAGCTTGTACTTAAACTATGGCTGCTATAACTACAAATAGTTTTGTAGTTTTTAATATTGTACGGTGGTAAGGAACCCTTCGGCCCTTCTCTAGACTTACAAACATCGACTGAAAGGCCTGTTTGTACCACTAGGTAAAAACCAATGAGTAGGTACCTACTCAGTGATTACCTTTTGAACTGACAACACATTTAAGCACTGAAATACGTTTATGTTAGGCAATTGAACAGGACCCTGCTATTAAAAAATATTATAACCTAGTGACACTTTCCTGCTGTGGCAGATAGTAGCACATCAATCTGCCCAGCCTTCTCCCAACTATGTTGTGGTCGGCCTCTAGTCTAACCGCTTGCAGCTGAATGCCAGTATTTACAGATATTAGCATATGACTTCCTATTTCTAGTTAGTTTTCAAAAGGCACAATCTCCCCGTTCCTTCCTCCAATGCAAACGACTTGAGCGCATCGTTCACTTTTAATTGGCTTGCAGCGTGTACCGGGGAACAGTTTGCGCACAACAACCCCGCGTCAAAGACACCACCTCGGGTTTAGTAACTTAACGAGGAAACATTTTGTCTGTCAGCTGGTAGCAGTTATCAAAACAAAGGCACCGCTTCGGGACATCGTTTGATACTGCGACTACAGCACAATGTGCTAGTATAGTGCATGGTTTTCATAAGTACCAATTTTACCTACGGACTATTAAAAAAACTGTGCCTTTTTCAACAAACAGTTGAACCTGATTGAGATACCAATCAATTTTTTTTTACATGAAAACGTCTTTTCGCTCGGAGTACTGGTGGTAAGTTCATTATTTCTGACCGACAAAAACATGTAAGATTTCAAACGCTAATAACTACGAGAGTTTTAGTGCTAGAGTAATTTTTGAGCATTCAAAAAATAGGTCATTATTATTTATATTAATTTTTAGACGGGATTTAATTTGCCTATGACGTCACGCTACGTGTGCATGCGTGACCCTCTTTTTTTCACAAAGAGTCGAAATTCCAATACATATAGCGCAAAAACGTGTTTATTTAGAAAACTAATTCTGAAGTCGTTGTCAAGAGTTGACAAAGCACTACTAGGGCATGGAGAGAAACAACAAAAATATTGTCCAAAATAGAGTTAAAAATTAATTTGAAGTTGACAATAGCAAAATAACTCCATATATCGTGTCATATCGGCCGTAAATATGCTCAGAAATTAAAAAAAATCCCAATCGAAGAAAGCTCGCATCAAAATGAATCCAATGAGCCTAAAAAAATCTAGTACCGAGCAAATAAAATACTTTCGGCAGTGCCTTAAACCTTTAGAAAATTCGTTGAAAATAGCAAAATAGTTTAAGATGTCGCCTTCTATTGGCAGTCAGGTGTATCTGCCCAAAACTGAAAAAAATCATAACAGATGAAAGTTTACTTCATAAGGAACGGAATGATCCTACTAAATATAGTATCAGGAGAATATAACGGCTACATCTGTATCGGGAACCATAGGGACATTTGTTACCACACCCTAAGTATAACGTTTTCACGAAAAGAAACGGCGCGGACTCCAACTGCGTCTGCTTAGTTTTTATTACTTACGCCTATCCTCCATATTTTGGATAGTTTAAATACGATCTCTTTACATAGTTTACATCGTATTGTTCAACAAATTTTCGCATAATTTATTAGATATTCCATATAAATGGTGGTCCAAAAAAATTGTATGCAGAATTAGCCATCCTATATTTAAGAACAGTCGAAGGTTACCAGTTAGTTCAGCCTTGAACAGAGTTAGCTAGGTTTTTACTCCAGCGATAGCAGAAAGAATAAATAAAGTCCGCGAGGAAAAAGATACTTCCTTTGTTACCGACAATAGCCACCATCATTTACTGTGATAAATGAAAGGCTCTTCATTTGAAACTGTCGTGCTCGAACATTTATTTCTTCCTTCCTCGCTGCCTGTCTTTTCAAGTTATACCACTCAATGAGAGTTATTGCTCCACTCTAATTTGATCAGATTTGATACAGTTAGAAGTTACACATGTTTAGGAATACCTACTCTTAGTTCAGCTAAACTGGCACACCGATAGTAGTATTTATTTATTTTATTACTAAATGGGCCTGCTGTTGACCTCGATCACGCCTGGTGAAAAGCGATTGATGAGGTCTATTATGGATCAAGCGTGCCCAGAAAATGCCTGTTCACTCTGTATTTGAAGGTAAGACGGGTTAAATAATAAATAATAATAATAAATCATTTATTTCAAGTAACATAGACTCATAATGATACAAGAACACACAGTCACATTAACATTAATTAAAATTATATACAATTACATTGGATAAATTAAAACATTTAAAAATAAAAACAAATAAGAATAAAATAAGCATAACAAATTAAAATTCCATATTTCAAACTACGTTGCGTGCTACGTGTCGCATCGAACAGTGAGTCACGATAGCACAATCGAGTATAGTACAGTAGTGTCAGAGTAGGTTTAGGCTAAGGTATGCTCGCCAGTTCGCCACAGCGAGCCCTCATCAGGTAATTAAAAACGGCATAAATGCGAGTAGGACTAGCGTCCTGATGGTTTTGTCTCAAAGCTGTGCTGGCTGCCATTCAACGAATAATCGCCGCAAATTAAAGGAATAAGTACTGGTGCACGTCATCATATTCATCATCAGCCTATAGCAGGCCCACTGCTGGACATTCATATGTGTTCTTTAATTACTTTTGCTAATTATGTGGTCTTGGGATCGGGGAGATTGATGACTTTGTTTAACAACTCACCCGCTTTTCTAAAGTGAAATTATTTTAAGATACTTAACAAATCTCAAGTATGTCCGTTAATTTAATTTCAGAAGAATTGCAAAGTATCGCACCAGAGCAGGGGCCCAAGTCTGCTATTTTTATAAATTCGTCATTCCAACACGATCCCATTGTCATTTTGCTAAAAGTTCTTAATCTGCTAAATTCATAATGGTCGATCATTGGTCGGTCAATGGTGTCGTAATAGAATTGTGTCGTAATGGCATTTTCGTATTGCCATTATCATAAAACTCGTTAGTAGAAATGATTTTCGAAAGGGTACTACTAAATTTGAACATTTATTTATGCCAGATTTCATTTATTTAGATTTTTACATATTAATTATTAGTGTTTAGTGTTTTAAGCAATCTAAAGTAGTAGGTAGTTCGTAAATTAAGTCAGTCATTCATTTGTCATTATGTACAAGATTACCAATCAATGCTATTTCTTTCAATGGAGTGTCAGTGGCTGACCATTGGAAAGTCATAATGACGCCATTTTATTAGTAGATTACCAAACTTGTCAAAATCAACAATTATGAAATCAATGATAGACCATTCTGACACTATTGTAATAGCAGACTTGAGGCCCTGGGGTGTTTCAGAAACGGACACGATCTACTTTTATAATGACGCGCCTTTTACTATGTTTCCATAAAGACGTTGGTGCAGACGTAATAGGCAACAAACGAGGCTCCCCATAAACCCGTCGCATCCATAATGGATGACCGAAGGGTGACGTCCTACCTACGTCCAAAGAGCGGGACAGACAGCGCCAGGGGACATCTAACTAGCTCCGAGATATGAGAGGCAGTTGACCGAAGTTTGTCTCGCATGACTAGCAGACTGACGAGAAAAGAATTTTGATTCTTTAGTTTGGAGTATATAATAGTATATTTTGTATCGAGGGACTAAACGAAGCCATAATATACCAGAGGTGGTTTGAAACCGAGGGTATATTAAGTTGGTGTTTAGTCTCGAGGTGCAAACTGTACTTTTCACTTTGAGTACGAGAAAAATAGTTAATTTAGTACAAAAACATTTAATAAATATTATAAAATAAAAATCACAAAAGATTTTTTTACTTGAAGCTAAATGTACAATTCGAATTATTTGAAAAACCATGGAACTAAAACTCTCAACATTTTCCCAGTGAAGAAGGTCCACACTCCACAGATAATAGTATATTTACTGGCTGTTTGAATTTGTCTATGTCACATGAAGGAAATTAAAAAACGAATTACTTTTCACTCCCTAGAGACTAAAGTGGTCACTATAGTCCCGCTACGTAGGGCTATATTGGCGTACCTACTTTTAGAGCATGAGAAGTAAAAACATCAATATAGGTTATCTGTAGTAGGTACTAGTTTGTGCCAGCGGCTTCGATGGCGTGAAGGTTGAAATGTATCCCACGGGAACATACTACCGGGATAAAAAGTATCCTATGTGTTAATCCAGGTTATAAACTATCTGTGTACTGATATTCATCCAAATCCGTTCAGTCGTTTTTGTGTGATTGAGTAACAAACATACAAACTTTCACATTTATAATATTAGTAGGATATATAATTACACAGGAAAAGTTTTTATCCAGTGCGCAAGCTGTAACCATAAATTCAGCATATCATTCTAGATCTCCCAGCGCAGAAATTTTACGTCGGTTATACAAAAAAAAACAGCTGTTCCATACATTTGGACCGCGTAGGTATTGCGCTTTTCTATGAAACAGCTGATTTTTTTTTTGTATAACAGACGAAAAATGTCTGCGCTGGGGCGTCTAGAATGATATACTAAATTCAAGGTAACATTTTGCGCACTGAACAAAAACTTCCTGTATAATAAGATGGGAGGCATCTATAGTTACAAAATTCTCAAAGAATACAATTAGATGATGGCTACAGTCAGCAATCGCGAGAAATCTCACAATTACCAATATTTACCACGCTTCACCCTATTGCATAGATATAAAAGCGTCTTCAAAATATTCTGAACGTCCCGACTGTCAGTACGACCGTGTGTTACTATCGCACAGAGCACACGTCGCATCACATCGCTATGACAGCCTATAAAATATTACTGCGAGTGTTGCCACACATAGTAATGTCTTATTTTCTGGGCTGTCAACACTGAGGGTGGAATGTCGAAATCTATACATCTTCTAAATCTATACACATAAATAAAATTGGAGTGTCTGTTTGTAAAAATAACCACTTTTTACTAAATGCATATGGATGAATACACGGTACTTATATAAAAAAAAAGTTTTTTTTTCAATTTTTGTCTGTCTGTTTGTTTGTGGCTAATCTCTGAAACGGCTAGACCTATTTGACGGGACTTTCACTAGCAGATAGCTGATGTACTTAGGCTACTTTTATTTTAGAAATGTTAATTATTTTTATTTAATCATAAAAAAATACTATTCCGCGCGAGCGAAGTCGCGGACAAAGCTAGTAGGTAATAATGAAGGTATGATAGGTATAGGGAACGTGCACGAACTATAGATGGCAGCACAAATCGACACGAAAGCCATGGTGTGGTCAAAAAAATAAACTTTCCAGATCTGTCATAGTGTTGCCGTCAATGTTTAAGTTAATGTTTACATTAGATTAAAATCGTTTTTAATTATTAAAATTATAAAATATGAGTTCCGGCCTATTAATAATGATCGTCAGCGTGGTTAGAATATGTCAAAAGGCCAAAAACTCTTCGAGACCGGGCATGTCTTAGATGTAGAAGAAACAGTTAGGAATCATGAAAATGTAAAAATAACTGGCAAAATTGTAACTCAAACGACGATTTCTAACGTTTATGATGTTAAAATAACTGTAAAGTATTTTCTGATCTCATTTTTCACGCACATATTTTGTCTATATTATTATTTATGTCCATGTCACCTTCTTTTCAGCGTGATTGCAATAAAAATATTAGAAGAGCAAATTGCAAATGTAAGGCAAGCGTATCTGAAAATGTAAGCATTTCTGTGCTTTAATTTACTTTATAAATTCTCCAGATATCCTATAACAAAATTAACTAAAATCATTTGAGGTTATGTTTACTCACAGCTTTGTTTGTGTCGAATAGTACTTAGTACTACTTACAAAACTTAGCTGCTTTTACAAATACCTTTACTATGTATTTTTAAAATGTTTTGGAACTTATAATTACACATGTTTTTTTACTGCATTTATCCACTTTTGTCATTTATCACGTAACCAAGGAAAGTGTGTAGGTACTATCTTTGGGAAAGTAATTGATTTGATTTATTTTTAATTTTCTTTGAAGTGTTCGAGCATCCAGAAACACAACAATACATTTTCACTTAGTTTATTTTTTAGTTTTTCACTTCTATGAGATTATTTTAAATCGTGAAGTGTCAATTTCAAGTAATGATTGCGTAAGAACTTCGCATTTGCGCCAACAGACGGCAGACCCTTCGTCGTGCACGTGGATCAAAAGTTACGGTTCAAAATGTTGAAATTATTTGAATATTGTAACTAGGTACATAATATCACATTCGATACCGCATAGGTATTCCGTTGCCGGAAGCACCTGAAAATCACATTTTGTATTAATCTACACGTTAATAAATAATTGTGAACCTACCCCCTCCTCGCGTCCTCCTCTCGGTTACCCCAGACTCCTGAACGGTTGCTCTAAATATTGGACCACACGCCTACCGGGGCAGAGCCTACAAAGCATATGTACTTAGTTGTTATTAATATTATGTGTGGGCGATATCGCTAGATAAAATGTTCTTATTATTGCTAGATGTCAATCTGTTTGGGGAAAATGTCCGGATAATTTTACCTACAGTTATGTAAACTATAGACATATTCGTATTGGATATCGTTAATAATGTTGCTAATACTGACTTAATAAAGGGTACACATATGTAGGTATCTAAATATAGATCATGTTTTTATTCAACGCACGTCACGTCCACATCATTCAGCAAAGAATCACAAACTGCCATCTACAGGTTTTCTCGTTTTCTGATCCATTTGTTTACATTTGCATAAGACAATTTTGTACAAATATTATACCTACTTCTAACACGATTTCAATATCGAATCCTAAACATTTTCTAATGAACTCAGTCAGAAATTCAATCTACTCATATATTTTTCCTAGCTTACTGGCCCATGAAGACACTAATAAAGGGTGATCTACCGATTTCCCTGAAGCGAAAACTCATCGATAGAAGGAGAAACAAGAACGCTCGCTTCGAGCTCGAACACGTAGTATCCTCATTTGTAGTGATTTGATTTTGATTTTGACTGCATACTTAAAAAAGACTTAAAATCGAACTTTAATCTAAGTACCAAGTTACAACAGTAAGTAACTAAATAAGAATAGCTAATGGTTGCCCTTGGGCAGGGCAGCGAGTGTGTTAAGTTATTCAGTAAACAGCCCTCCGTCGATGGGCCCACGTTCAATATCTACATAATTTATTGAACAAACACTTTTCACGGTCTTCCCCGAATAAAAACAATAAAGTTAGGTACTGTCTCTGAGAAATAAATCTGTGAGTAAACAAAATGGCGACTGAGCAAAAACCCTAATGTTAATTTAATATGTTTACTGTGAGGCTTCTTTAGACAGGCATATGAAGTTGTCATAGTTCAAGTTTTCATATATTAATACTAGAAATAAGGACAAACTACGTGTTCCCTTTCACCGGCTTCATAAGGTTCATAACCCATTTGTTGGTCTTGGTATAACCTTTTATAACAATAAGCTTCCCTCTTCCTTGCTAGATTTGTATTTTAGTGCGTTTAAAGCTAAAATAAAATCCACCCTTTGTTCAAAGGCATACTATTCTATCAACGACCACTTAATCGAAAAGAATTTTTGGTCGCTATGATTAACTCAAGACAATGTTTGTGTTCTTTCACCAGAATTAGCTTACCTACTGACAGGTTATATAATTATGTTAGTTTATATTATTGCTTATTTTATTTGACTGTATAATTCAGTTTATTTTCATTTATTGTTGACTTAATCTACTCATTACAATGTTTTTTTTTAGTGAGTAGTATTGCAATATGTAGTTAGCTAGCGACCTCGACAATTCATACTATTCTTGCCAGTGCAACCGGCAGCAAGCTCGTCATGCTCCCTTAGATGCACTGCTTGCGGTAGCGTCGGGGGTCGGGTTGCCTTCTTCCCTCAAATATGGCGAGGGGGGTAGTGGCTGATCTTTGCGTTATGCTTGTGAACGGGTGCTGCTCATGGTGACTGGTCGTCTTGCTGACCATGGTTATGTTATTGTTAATTGTATTAAGTTTTTATTAATTATAGTCCAGAGGTCCTAGTTTAACTTTTGTTACTTCAAGTTATAGCTATATTTGCATAATGCAGAATTGCATATGTAAGCGGGCAATGCGGGTATGCCCTTTATGCCTGGAGGCTTTTATTTAGATTGTAAGTTCTGATTACGTTTTATTTTAATTTTTTATTATTTTTAGTTTTCAATGTTTTGATGGTATATTGGCGTGTGCTAGCTGACATATGGCAAATTTAATGTTTTCTTTGTGTTTCGTAATGTTAATTACCTACTATTGTATAGAATCAAGTTCTTCGAACTTAACAGACAGCTGTGCTGCTGGGGACTTTGTTGCGCTACTTCTTCTTCCCAGCTAAAGCACTAGGAAGTGGTGAAGGGCGGGCGTTTTGGGGGGACTGCCTTATGTAATTTTGACATTCAAAAAGAGCTGGCTCTCAGCCTAGTTTGAATAAATGACGTTTTCTTTTTTTTGATAGAAATTGTTATACGAGGGTCGCGCTGTGCCTATTTGCGAGAGCCTTAAATGAAGTAAGTCACCGCACAACTGTCATTGTAAACCCTTTGTGTGTTTGCTTGTTTGCACAAACAAGGGTAGGTAAAGGTGTAACAGGTAACTTTGAAATAGATAGGAAATCTTATCGAATTTGAGAGATTCTGGTTACCTGTTAGTATCACTTTTCATTTTGCGTATCGGGGTTGGTAGCTGGTGTAGGTATCTGACTATCTACCCTTAGTATGAGCTCATTTTGTCTCATTTTGTATGTAAGCTTGAAGTCAGTATTAATGAAGCAAATAAATAAAGAACTCACTAAATAGTTATAAGTTATTATAACACTAATTAACGTTTGAAAGCGTTGCCGTTACTATGAATTATTTATTTGTGTCTGTTGAGCGGTGCCACCAAATTGATTCTGGTGCTCGTGCAATGAGGCTGGGAACAATTGTTTTGTTAATTATCCTTTGAACCAACAAATTCATAACTTTATCTCAAACATATTCGACGTAAACCTTATTCAAATTAAAGTTACTGCAACATATACCACAATTGAAGTTATCATTGCTAGCAGTTCCATTAGAAGTCACAACTCCGGCACTTACATTAACGAAAATCTTGTATGAACTCGTCAAAGTAAAGTAAATTCTATGTGTTATGATGTTTAGTGGAAGGCATTAGAGTAACAAGTTGGAACTAAGTAATTACTTACTGTGAGTCAACAACTTTCCGAGCTATATTTACCTACGGCTGTGTGAAAGTATTAAATTGTTTGTAAGTTTCTACAAATAAAATGATTGATTTCATGTAAATAAACCTATTTTTCTCTCTTTTTTCTATGTAGGTATTTACAAAATCTAAAGCGAAAATTCAAATCCTACAATTTATACATTGTATTGCAAAGAATCGTTTCCCCGCAGCCGTATTATAATATAAAACTCCATTTAATGATAATACTGTTTTATTTAGTTAGTCACAGTAAACAAAGCTTCGAGTACTTGCCTAATTAAATCAAGTCGTAGTTTTGTAAATTAATGTGTTTTTGATACTTTATTATAAAGGTAATTATAATATATTATATTATAATAGCCTTTGAAGGAAAAGGTTTGAAATGAAAGATGAAAACTTGGTTCAAAATAATATAAATAAAGTTGTTGGTATTAGGGAAGTAGGTATATGGGAGCGGATCAAGTAAACATTTAAAAACAGTTGAAACACCTTTTCATGAAGCTCGAGGATTAGGTACCACTGTCCTAATACATATGGTTATACGGCAGCTATTGACAGCCGTTGACCCACAGCCGCCATTACGATATTGGAACAGATTCGCGCCACGCGCATGGCTACGTTTCAACGAGCTCTCGTAAAACTGAAGGCCACCTATTATAATCATGTAAGCACGGAATAAACTAGTTGCGAAGTAAATCGTAACGGGTGACGACATTCACATTATATTATTTAGGTTTCAAACCAAACGTAAACATACCAGCCTGATATAATATTTAACAACCGGATATACAGCGTGTATAGTCTGCAACGCACCCTTAAATTTGACCACACCTTTCTAATTTTACGTGGGAAAAGACAAACAAGATCAAATTGTATATTATTCTATAGATTAATAATAGATCCTATGCGACGAAACATTCGATTTAATCTTCGAAGGCACGCGTCCCACGTTGGGCGCCATTTTAACAACCGAAGGTAACTATGTCTTATCTATTCTGTGGCTTCGTTCCATTCTTCCAAGAAATCAGGTTTTACTGCACATTGGTGGTGCTCATCATGGAATGATAAAACATGAAGGAGAACTTAACGATTGCGTCGACTGCGTCCCACGCTGGGCGCCATTTATCTTACGTAGCTTTTCGTTTAAAAGAACTACCACAGATCTTGACACATTATAATCTTACAGCCGGTTCCCACTTGGTGGGTGTCGGGTCCGGATTTTAATCGGATGTTCCAGTGGCAGAGCATTTTATATGAAGCTATTCACACTTGTCGGAAACCGATTTTATGTCGGCGCCGACAAGAAATGTCGGGTGTTTTGCCTGCCCTCTACGCCCCGAAAAAAATCGTGTTGGATCTCGCTCGCCTATAAGTAAATATGGCGCTGTTCACATTTGTCGGATGTCGGAGCCGATAAACCTCTCCCTACCGCCTACCACCTACCGTTTATGCTTACTGATATTCGAGCCATTAGATCTTTGAATGTAGTTATTGACATCGTAAAATAATTGAATATATTAATTTCGTCACTTCTCAATTCTGTTATTAAGTTCTGAAACGTTCCCAAACTAAATCTTTCCCTCAGGATTGGGTGAATCCAGTATTTTCTTTCGTTCGCTGTCTTTATTCGTTTTCTTCTTAAATAATAATACATCACAACAAGAACTTCGTCGTTGTCCATCGTTCAGTCGCCTCGCGTAGTGTTAAAAAGTGGGACCAGCTTCGACCGTGGCAGAAAATGGATTTTTAACCGAAAGTGTGAACAGAAGCGCCAAAATCCGATTAATATACGGATATACGACAAGTGGGAACGAGCTCTTAGGAAAATTTTTGTATAGCTTTTAGAACATTTGAATACGTAGGTACCTATGTATTTATACAGAAACCCACATTGCACTATCCATGATCCGAATCTCTTTGATCACAGTTTCAGATAGTGTTGATGAAAGAGATTTGTTCGCAAAGTTCAACGTGTAGGAAGCAGAATACTGGAAACTGTAGATGTCAAAGGTAAACCCCGCACTCCCACAGCCGTGGGCGGGACGAAGCTGACTATTGGATTAAAAAATACACCCGCGCCAGCTTTGTTTTACTTCGTTTTTATTTCTTTAATACAAAACAAGGCGACATTTTCTTTTATAAAGCGCCTGCAAAAAATATTGTACAGTTTTGTGGACGTCAATCAAGTTGAGGCGAAGTCTTTATGTCTATAGCTAGCTTTTTATGCCCTTTCACAGTTGATATAATTTGATTCTCTTGACTATATGAGAGTGCAACTTAGTGTAACAAATGTCACCACAAATGTGTAGGTATGTAATAAGTTGTCTTCATCTTAGGAAAATTATTGTTTAAAAAGTAGGCAGGCAAGTTAAACTTTCATGGCTATCATCGATTAGACTGCTTAATTTCGATGGTTTGCTTCTAAGCGGGCATAGAAGTAGGAAGTGAATCGTTCCGGACGGACGTCGCGCCGGTAGCAATTAAACCTTATCGCGGTTATAGTTACACAGTTCAAAATCTAGTCGCAATCCCATCTCAGCAAAAAAAAAATTAATCTCTAATGTACCAGAGGTGTTTTTGTCAGATTGCAACTGAGATTAGAATGCCTTTAACTTTCTATATACTCAGGACTTACCCAGCGCTGCCAGAATGCCAGCTGCCCAGAACACCTCACCGCAGAGCGCCGGCAAGAACAAGAGCCCCCCCATGCGGCTGCCGAACGAGTCCTGCAGCGGGTCCAGCATGGTGACGTACCCCTGCTTGCGCATTGGGTTTGCAAAGAATATGCCGCCTGTGCAAACAACACATTCTCTTATTAACATTGTTGAGCAATAAAATCTGTCACACATTATATTTTACTATATAAATACCTACCTATAAATTGTTATTTGAAATAGTTTTAGATCGTGATATTTCGTTTTAAAGTTACGAATTGAGACCGTGACAAATCTTCAATAACTCTGCATATTACAAGTGCTGTGTCCCTGCGACCAGCACCCTAATTGCGTAACACGCGATCATAATCGGTTTAATTTTGACAGTTCAACAATATTCATTGCGTTATTTACGTTGTTGAGCAGACACATTTTTCGAACATATGAAGCAATGGTTTAGCCATCTGTTTCAAAACGAAACAAATTATGATGAATCGTGAGTTACGCAATTAGGGTGCTGGCCTCTTGTGATAGGTACTCGAATGACGTTTTTTGTGAAATGTATCGACGGCGACGTACCTACGTGATCCCGTTGTACCAACAACGTCGTACGTTGGTATCAATAACCTACGTCACTCAACAAGTATTTAACGATTCGTAATCTGCCTATAATGTACCCACTGCTGCGACACAGGCCTCCTCTCTGTGAGAGAGAGTGGGCCATAATCGACCACGCGTTCCCAGTGCATGTTGGTAGAGGTCACATGTCAAGTAAATTGCCTGCTTGGGTTCGAACTCACGACCTACAACTCGTAAGTCGGGCCGATTCCAATGGGCCACTGCCCTCATTTTACGATGGCGAATTGTAAATATGATGATATCTTATGTTCTTTTGAATTAAGTAGATTCAATACAGGTAGGGACCCCTCGGGTACATCGGTTGATTGATTTATATATCATTTGGTGAATCAATCAACAGTTTAATTATGAAATCTAATAATAAGCAGAATTACTGTTCAAAGATTTGGTTGGATAAAATAAAGGAAATTAATTTCAGTTGGTAGTCATACCAACTTAAATCTTATGGAAATACTGTAAATCACAACAGTCATTCTTTGACAGTTGTATGAAAATTAAATAGCACACAATCCATTTCTCTAACTGTTCGATACTAAATCAACCATTTAACTTTTATTTGTCAGAAAATTATTATGATTAGATAATTGCATGAACAACTCACCGAAGACGAGCGACAGCGCATATCCGAAGGGTGCCTGACACCACACCAGCCCTGAAGTATAGATGGCTTCCGCTGTTCCGTTGATGTAGCCTCCACCCACCCACGTTGCTGCAACAAACATCCACGATAACACAACAGGAAAAATCATTTAACACCGTAGATAATTCCCGCTGGTCACGACGTTATGCTGCCACCACTGGTGGACAAGAACACTGAGACAGAATGACCTCTCTTTTTACACGCTTTATATTAGCTCGGGTTGTACGTATGTATGTATGTATGTAACGGAATCTTTGAGCGCGATTTTGACCCACTTTAAACGGTCAGATTTCATTGAAACTTTGTAAACTTGTCGAGGACCGATGACAATTTATAATTAAAAAAGAAATTGAGAAAAAAAAAACACGTTTTGTAGTTAGCAGAACTAAAAAATAGAAAATAAATAATAGTTTAAAAAACTAAAAAACACGCTTTACAAACCAAACTAAAAAAGGAGAAAATAATTTAATTCAATTAAAAAGCGTGGGGTGCTTGACATTAATTGATTATAAAAATACCTCAAAAAGCACCCCACGCTTTTTAATTGAATTAAATTATTTTCTCCTTTTTTAGTTTGGTTTTTAAAGCGTGTTTTTTAGTTTTTTAAACTATTATTTATTTTCCTTTATCTCTCTACTACAAGCAAAACGCTGTTTTAATCATTTACTTTTCGGGCACCACTGACTATCGTGTATAAGATTACGTCAAGTAATCGACTATGCTGAATTAATCATTAATTGACATGCATGCATTAAAATCATGTAACCTAGTATTCCGCTGACCCTTTATTATAAGGGTGAAAAAGTTTGTAATATAAAGGGTGTCCCATATTAACTGAAGCGTATACGCTTCAGTTAATAACCTTGGACAAGTTAGCTTATGTATATAACACGACTCGCCTGGAAGAGCTCGAACTTGACGGTTTTCATATCATATTACCTACTTGTGGATTTTGCTTAATATCCACATTTATATGTTTTCTCTCTGATTTTAGTTACTTACTTGATGGCAGATATTAAGCAAGTACGTAATCATAACCATTGCTGAAGAATGCCTGCCACATAACAGCGTAGTGGAATTAGGTATTTTTATTAACTCTTGTGACGGATTCCCCAAATTAATTGATTACCCTCTTTACATTAATAAAAAATGAAGTAATTTATTTATACTTAAACTTAATTGCCTTTACTATTTTAGCGTCAAACTATAACTTTTGCATGCCTATTGGTAAAATATGGCTGAACCTATGTGTTTACCTGTCTATTTATCACCATGTATTGTACCCATAATTGCAAATAAACGACTTACTTACTTATGTATTGATACATGAGGAAAACTAATAATAAATACCACAAAATAGATTTGTAATTGAGTACTTTAGAATAGGACACTTGAACACTTACGGAAAACACAGCGCTTGAACTATTATTAAAAGCCCTTAAAACAACAGAAAAACCTAGTTTTTCAAAATAAGTTAAATTCTACTGTATAAACATGCCTGCAAAGTCCAATACAGAATCACAGAATTGCAGTCATAATAACGTAAGGACAGTAGCTGCGTTCGAAACTGAACCATGTGAAATGGAGTGAAGGTTGCTTATCGCAAAGTATATTTACGTAAGAATATTTTAAGTGGGTAGGTAATACTTATGTAGGTTCAAGTACGGGCAATACCAAACAATGAATTGTCGGAACTACGTCCCTGTAATTTGTACCACGAATAATAATGTCACGTTGCCCTGCCATGCCACTGTTTGTAACCTAAAAGCTCAGACTATCATACTGCAACCATGGTTTTGGGGTCGGCTCCAACCATAAAGCCCTCTGAAAGGTAGAACCATTCATTCTCCTGTTACATACATAAACTCACGCCTCTTGCCCTCGGGGTGGGCAGTCACTACAGTACGCCACCTCTTACGATCCCTACATACTCCTTTTTCTTGGTGTACGTTCATGTATCTAGTCATACAGGGAGTGATATGAAGTTTCGAATGACGTTATTGCGACGCACGATATTTTGAAAAACTTTACAAGTGGTACCTACGCCAGTTCGAAAACACATGGAGTCGAAAACCGCTTTATCGAATGACGTTGTCGCGAACACGCTGATTCGAAAAACTGTTTGAATGGTACGCTGCCGCTGGTACAAAAGTCTTGGTATCGAAATCCATTGTTGCGAATAGCATATTATATTCCAATATGAATTTGTCTGGCAATCAAACTTGCGACTCCGATACAGCCTTATTTGTATTGGGTTTGGGAAACTAGAGTAATGAGAAGTATTATTTTAAGTTAACTTTTTAATTTCCATACGTATAGTAATCAACAAATCAAAATTATAACCTTTCCACCCTTGGAAGTCAACTTGAATCAAATTAATGAATTTGTTTTTATCGTTATGATTGCATTATAATAAATAGATAGGTACATGTATTTGTATTTTTTTCGTTTATTTTCTTTCATACATATTACGTATATTTTTAAATATTTTTACAAAAATCATACAAAAACATCTAAAAATATAAAAAATATGGATAAAAATAAATATAAAAAATATAGACTGGTTGTCAGACTTTCAGGGTTTTGACGTCCCGTAACGACTGTCAAAGGTCCACGAAAGACAGGCGGGACCAACGCGCGTGCTTTTACGTATTGGATGGTGACCCATCCACGAAACGACCACGGCAAGCGCAGATTAACGTTTGATCGACCCGTGCGGCTATTATCCAGCATTTAGCCACGAGCTCTTCGAGATACGACTATTACTATATTATTATCTCATTATTTTATAGATGTACAATTGTTAACTAATCCCTTACCAGTCATGGTGAATATCCCGACAAACAGGCCGATGGACCGGCCGGCCAGCATGACCTCCTCCTCGGAGTCATTGCCGGCTGGCTTCTTGCGACCTGCCCAGATGCCCACAGCCAGGATGAGCACGTAGAACAGCACGATGGACACCACACCCGCTATGTTGATCATCTTGACTGATGCTGCCTCCTGCTGCAAAAATAATGATACTTGAGATCAACCTTTCAACATGGCGGTGGAACTCCTGCCCTTATTCCAATTTATTTGTGGTCGGCGCAACATTTATTTTCCCTCCCCACGTCTTTATTAGTCGTCATATCCGTAGTTACACCCTTTATAACCATATCATTATTCACACAGACCATCCATCGTTTCTTTGGTCTCCCCCTACTCATAAAACCATCGACATTCATACTCAAATTTCCCTCACGACTTTTTCCTCATTCCTCCGTACCACCATGCTCATACCATGACAACCGATTTCCACACAACTTTTCAGTTATCGGTGCCCGAAAACGATATCCAAATATACCTTGCAACTTTGATAGAAGAAGTAAATAATAGTGATCACAGCATGATGCTGCCTTTAATCCTAATATCTTGCAATAGAACCAGGTATCAAGCCCTATAATCATAAAAAGTCAGCACCAAATAATTATTTGACATGATATCTGCACAATTTATAGGGAATAGTTTATGTCGTGAGAATATTTTGCTGATCAGTGGGTCGCAGAGTAACTATTACCACAATTAATTTGCATTTTGAAGCAATTGATTTTAATTACCTAAACTAATGATTTAATTGAGTGGTGTAGCCGTGTATACCTACTGAAAGATTTGACATTAAATTATAGCTTTGCTAGAAAATTTAAAAACTAGTATGTAGCATTTCAAGAAATCGGAATAGTACACAATCCGTTTGGTCGACTTTTCACGTGACCAGAGGGCTGGCCCATTTTTAGGCTAAAGAATCAGCATTGCCAATCCAAGGTGGCAGTGCTGCCATCCTTTTGAGCACTGCTCCCATTGAAGCGATGCGGACGATTTTTTAATGTCCAATGAGCTCTTCCCTTTTTTTGTATACATTTTAGTGTCAGCTTTTATTTAAATGACCAGTTAATGATTGGAATAAAAACGCAAAAAATAATACATCCGTTTTAGGGCAAAGAATATATTATGTCGAAAGCAGATTGTATAAATGTATAATTCCTCATTATACATAGGGCGCCGTCTGTTTGCGTATTGTCGCCGTTAAAATGTTTAACGACTGAATATTATGTAAAATTTCTTGAAATGATTCTTGAATTGATGATTCGATCGCCGTTTACAACTAGTTCTATTTTCTACCACCTAAGGAAAGCTTGAGGCACTGATGTATGCTATCCGATGTCCAGGTTTCCTAAACAATCGGTGTCCTTACGTATGCCTATCTGTTGATGCTGATTTACCAAGAGAGTGGTTATTCAGAACCAGGAATATGCCTACTTACATGTATGAAAGAAAGAAAGAAAGAATACCGTTTATTTGGTCACAGTCCGTAAAACACAAAATACAATAACAAATTAAAAAAGTGTACAATAAATAAATAACTACAACAGTGTGTGCCTCACGGCTGCGCCAATAAGGTTCATTTCAGCATTAATGCCAGACAGACTGATGCTATCTGACGCTGGTTTTCTAATGAACCACATACACCACACACATACATACATATATGACAAATGTCAGTTAAATTGTAGTTCCCTTTTTAAAAATGAAAGCTTTTAATTATTAGTTTTTACTTTTAGTTCATTTCTTCTTACTTTTAAGTCTTGACCTCATGTTGGCTTCATCATCAGACCCTGGGCATATTTGCTAATAGAGTACTCGTTAAGAAAAAGCAAACGAGCCCAAACTTGATGTGATTGCATGGTTTTATTGCAGAGGTCTTTTGGCCACCTTCTGGCTTCACCATCAGACCCTAGACATCATCTAATAATAGAGTACTTATCAAAACAAATTAAACGAGCCCAAACTAGATGAGGTTGCATTTTCGGTGCGTTGTTTAATTACAGAGTTCCTGTACCTTTCGGCTTCATCCTCAGGCGCTGGACATCATCTACTAATAGAGAACTTGTCAAGACCAACCAAATAAGCCCAAATTTGGTGGGGTTGCTTCGATACGTTAAAGAGTTCTAATGGCCACCTTCTAACTCCATCTCTCAGATCAGCTCGATAACACCAAGCATAATTGTTATCTACTTTTTTTTTGAGCAATTATTGCTCGGCAACACTAATGGATCAATCTAGATCAATTAAGTGGAGCAATCTGGAGCAACAACAATAAATTGCCTATGTGTTTCGGCAATATTGCTTCTGATTGCTCCATATATTTCATGAATTGCCGAATATCCAATCGGTTTGGAAATTTTCGTCAATTTTCTCTCTATCTCGTTTGTACGTATAACTACGTCTCGTTTTTCCGAGAGGAACCGTCCGGCAGCGGAGGCGGCGAGGGAGACGCATTGCCTAGTTTTTTTAAGTTGCTCCATATTGCTCCATATTGCGTGGCCGTATCTCTGGCAACAGGTTGCTACATGTTGGAATTGCCCTAAATTGCTGGATATACTCGTGACGTGATATTTGACGAGGCTTGCCCAAGATAGAGCAATTTTAGTTGCTCGTGTACGCGCACCTTTACAGGCCGCAAATATGTTTTTCTTTTAAATATTTGTTGTGGTTGTGACTCATTTTTATTTAGGAAGTTTACTCCCCAGTTTTTACTGCCGAATTTATTAAATAATAATCATGGCCTCTTGACGAAATGGATGCGATCAGAAGCGTTAACAATTTGCCTGAGGTAATATACATAACGGCGACGGTATACAATCGGACAGCACCCTATGTACAATGACGAATCATACAATCTGCCTGCGACATCTTCAGCATCAGACTGCAATTACCATTTTCCGGTTACAATGCCCTTATTTCTTCATGACCTGGTATAGGAAAAGTATCTTGAATCCACTCCACCTATAGCAAGAAGGTAGTTGGAACTTTTGATAACAGATCAGTTGATTGGTTACCAAAAGTTGACACACAATTAGTGAATGTTAAACGACTGAAATAACCATGATAGTACCTAGTTACCTACAGTGTGGCCAAACGGTTTACTAAAAACTCAACAACTCAACTCAACTGGGTGTACTTATAGATAAGTACACTTCTGCCTAAAACTTCGCCTTCAGGGAAACAAGGCGTCATGTTTTGTTATTATGCAATCAGTTATGTTCCCATTTCGATCATTGATTGAATGTCTCAGCTTTCTTAATGCCCGATTGGCTTGCAATTATATGTCGGTTTTTGTCAAACGTTGAATACTGTATAAGCATTTATCTCAGTGTCAACAATTATATCATTCAAACTGAATGTGTATAGTTAAAAAAACTCCGTTACTGAGAAGGTACACAGTAATAATCACAGTTTTAAAAAGAAATTATGGCACAATAGCTTTAATTTACCTGCTAAATGTACAAGGTACCGAACAAATAGTTGTGTTAAATAGCCAGATGTCAACACGATTCAACCACCAGAAAAAATAGATAGACCTTTACTTTCTTTGCTAACAGTAGTGTGTACATAATAAATACATAAATATAACCATCAATACTTACTTTTCGTTCAATAAAACGCTATGTGCGGCCACACGACGCACTAGGCACGTCACTAGGCTCCCATGTGTCCAACCAGCACAGTTCAACTACACACAACACTGTCCCCTCACTAGTCCGAGGTGTTACTGCTCAGCCTCGGCGGGCAACTGTCGCCCCATCGGAGGGAGGTTTTCTGCGAAGGGCTATTCCTGGTCCTGAAGCTTAGCCCGCACATGGGTGGTTGCCGGACATGAAGGCACGTGGTGTGGCCTTATGTAATGTGTGGCCGCATCGTCAGGGTCTGTTCACGTGCTCCGGAGCTGACAGGAGCGGCCGAGCTGAGGCGAGCCGCGCCACGCGATCGATCCCTCTGACGTCATCGGCCGCCCGCGAGCCTCCGCGCATGTGCTGTGATAACTCCGGCCTTTCAGCCTCACAACTCTACACTACACCCCCAATACATTTCTCTCCAACCACCTACGCCTCTCTTCCAACCACATTATATACTCAGCAATGTATACACGTTCGAGGAAAGCGTCGGCGCTATATAAAATGGGGGTGTAACGTAACAGACCGGTACCGACGTACCTTGTCCCATTGACAAATTGATTGATGAGTTGAATTTGTAATTGTGCCCTGAAGAGCCTTCAGGTCATATTATACTGGAATGACTAAAACCTGACACTGGAAGTCATTGCCGATTAATGAAGATATAATTACTAGACTGACTAATTTATAGACTGCCTGCGCTTTCCATTGAACAGATTAATTACATAACTAACAAGCAATAATAGTAACGCTAACATTGACCTAATACACAGCCAATTAGAACAATTAAATCTATCTGGAATCAGCTGGCTCGTAATCTCAAATAATATAAAATCAACATTGCTTTAGCTTCTACAAACAGGCGTAACGCGACAGCACGACTCGACAGCGCGACTCGACAGCGCGACTCGACACCGCGACTCGACAGCGCGACTCGACAGCGCGACTCGACAGCGCGAAGCGACACCGCGACGCGACACTCGTAGAACAATTTCTACGAAAACTTTATGGAAATTGTTCTACATTGTCGCGTCGCACTGTCTCGTCGCGCCTCTTTGAAAAAGCCTTAATAATAGATCGAGGCGGTTGGAAGCTATGTAAACTTCTATTGCGTAGACTTTCGTAGTGATTTGTAGTAACGAATAGGTCATCGGGAGCAGTGGCGAGGGGTAAAATTATGGACAGGGGAAGCCGTTTAAAAAAAAACACACCATGTGATGCAAGCTTAAAGTTTCTTCAGAAGATGAATATATGAATTATGATAATGATAATAGATGAATTCTCTCTGATACTGAGTTGGAATCATAGAATTTTGTACGGAAGATTTGCTTATCTTTGCGCGCAGGGATCAGAAACACATAAAAATTAAACATAATGAATCCATTGTCATCAATTTAGGGTTTCTGTCTCAAGAAGCACTTAAATATTAGGTCTTTACCTATGAAATTGCCGTTTTGCAGTACTGGCCATTTCAAATCAAAATAATTTTTGTTTGGGTAAGAATTCTAATTTCAAATTAATTTTATTTTAAAAACATGGATTTTTTTTCCAAAAGTAGTCATTTGTTTATTGATTAGTGTTACATTTTCATCGCATTTCAATCTTTTTCGTCATCATGGATACGTTAAAAATTCGAGTAATTATGGAATATGAGTACCGTCGTGGCAGCAACGCGGCACAAGCGGCACGCAACATCAACGACGTTTACGGAGCTAACACTACAAACCAACGCACCACCTGTTATTGGTTTGCTCGCTTCCGTTCTGGAAATTTCGACCTGAAAAATGAACTTCGCGGTCGTCCGAAGACTTTGGTCGACAATGACGAATTAAAGGCGATTGTGGAAGCTGATGATACACAATCTACGGCTGAATTAGCAGCAGCTTTCGACGTTAGCGTCAAAACAATATTGGTCCATTTGCGTCAAATTGGCAAGGTAAAAAAGCTTGACAAATGGGTGCCCCACGAACTCAATGATCGTCAGCGCGAAGTACGCGTCGAGACGTGCCTTGCACTGCTCAACAGACACACAAATGAAGGAATTTTGAACCGCATTGTTACCTGCGATGAAAAATGGATTCTGTTTGATAACCGCAAGCGCTCAGCAAGTTGGTTGGATCCTGGTTCAGCACCTAAACAATGCCCTAAACGAAAACTTACCCCTAGAAAAGTGATGGTCACTGTTTGGTGGTCTAGCGCCGGTGTGATTCATCACAGCTTCTTACCAAACGGGGTGAGCATTACTGCAGATGTGTACTGTGAAGAACTGAACACAATGATGGAGAAGCTGGCACATCTCCAACCAGCATTGGTCAATCGCTCGTCTCCGCTGCTCCTGCACGACAACGCGCGACCTCATACTGCACAGCAGACGGTCTCCAAGTTGCAAGAACTGGGGTTGGAAGCTCTCCGTCATCCGCCCTACTCACCAGACCTTGCGCCTACAGACTACTACTTTTTCCAGAATTTGGATAACTTCTTGGCGGGAAAAAAATTCAATACCCGAGAGGCAGTACAAAATGCCTTTGAAGAATTTGTTGCCTCCCGTCCAGCTGATTTCTTTAAGAAGGGCATCGATAAACTGCCACTGCGATGGCAAAGATGCATTGATTGCATGGGTGATTACTTCGATTAATACAAATAAAAAATACATGAAAAAAATTCGTTTAAATTTTTTCATACAAAACGGCAATTTCATAGGTAAAGACCTATTATAAAGAGGTTCGTACACGGAGACATGAACCTTTTTTTTCTAGTTGAAAACAAGTTCAAAGTTCGAATATGAAAAAAAAACCTGTCACAGTCGTGACAGCTGCAGTGCCAAGGTACCTCCACTGTCAAACAAATTTTTGTGTGCATTTACAAACAACTCATTGAAATAATCGCCAATATACATATTTTAAATCAAAATTGAGTGAAGTACTAATTTTCACAGAACTGTACATAGTAGAAGCTAATTAGAAAACCCATCAAAATGCATGACACGGTTAGTAACGGTGTGATTAATAGGTAAGATAGGCTGGTAAGATATGTGTGTAAATGTGATACTGTGTGTAACTACCTATTGTAGTTAGGCAAGATATACCTAGACAATAAATATGAATGTGCTGTTCAGTGCGGGTCGACCCTTAGATACAACTTTACAGAAAAATATAATAAAAAAACAATATTGTATGGCACAAAAATGACTCGTTTCTAAACCACTGACTAGATTAACAATTGACTAGTTTTTTAATCAATGTGTATGACGTACCCTCAGTTCCAAAATTTTCTTTACCCAAGTTTATCTATTCAATAGCGCCATTGGTTCGATGTCTTGTACCGGAAGAAATTCAGCTTACACAGATACAGATAGCTTACAGAGTTTTTCCAAATGAATAACTTGACCATTCCCGATATACAGGGTGATTGGAAGATGGGTGCAAAGCTTTAAGGTGAAGATAGTATAGACAATTTAGAACCATTTAAGCCATGGTTGTCTTACACGAAGTCTTACCATTTTTTTTTATTTTTAATAAGGTTTAAAAGACGTATTGTACAAAATTTTTATTTTTTCTGAGCTTTAAATGTCTGTAAAAAAATGTCTAATGACTCAGAAGCCTAAAACATGTTTTGCTTGATTGCTTACACATTACTTTAATTAAATAAATAAAAAATGAATTCATTTATCATTCAATTTGGCCATAATTATGCAGTTTATATTAAATTTTGAGAATTTCCGAAAAAAAACTTAAAAATTTGGTTAAAAATATTTGGTAAGACTTCGTCTAAGACAACCATGGCTTAAATGGTTCTAAATTGTCTGTACTATCTTCGCCTTAAAGCTTTGCACCCATCTTCCAATCACCCTGTAGATCTATGGTATCCGACACACGACTTGACAACAGTGAGAAAGATGCAGTTGGGTAAACAGTGAGGAAGATGAAAAAAGCACTACAGTACTGCAATAGTCTTCTTATGTCTTGTTATAACGCAGATAGTCCGGCTCGCAGACGTATGGAAGACTTGCAACAAGATCCGCGCGGCCGCCTTCCGCGTGGGCCTCAACCTCTGGGACTGGTACCGGCCGCTCGACCCTGAGGGCAACTCCCTGATATCAGGTACCATTAAACTATCTTACTTATAAGACCTGCAACAACAACTTAAACCACTTTCGGAAGAGATTGGCCAGCTCGAGTTCATCTACTCACAATCGAAACACGTATCTAATACCTTTAAACGTTGGGCACGCCATGATTGCGGCGGTAAGTCCCCTCTTTGATGAGTAGCTTGAGAGGCGGCACTGCGTCTTCACCTTCTGTCTGACACAGGGCCTCACCGGACACGGTTGTTTCGGGAGGTTCTTGTTTCACATAAGGCGGGAGGAAACGCCTGGGTGTTTCCACTGCGAAGATCGCCCTGAGGACACGGTGGAGCATACGGTGGAGGTCTGCCCGGCTTGGGCGGAGCACCACCGTGTCCTCGTTGAAGCAATGGGCGGCGGCGATCTTTCGCGTCCGGCTGTGGTCCAGGCCATGGTACGGAGCGAGAGTGCATGGGTAGCCGTCACCTCCTTCTGCGAAGCAGTAATGCTCGCGAAGAGTGAGGCGGCACACGTGCGGGAGAGGCAGTATTTGCGCCCTCACGGCCCTAGCCTCCGCAGGAGACGCCCTGGGCGTCGGGAATCTCAGGCTGATTCCCGGCCACCGTAGGCGCGGGCTTGCGGACGGCGAGTAATGGGTAGCTCGCTGTCCGGTAAGGACCAAGCCCGGGTCGACGGCGCGTTGTGTTCCACGCGCGCCTCAAAGAGATGTCAGCATCAACTGATAGGCCCCGCAAGGGCCGATGCCTGCCAGGGGTGCGGGTTGTTCGAAAGAGATACCGCGGCCCCTAGCACACAGGCAACTGAGGGAACACGGGTGGGTTTTAGTCAGTAAAAGTCTGACACGCCCTCCTGCTCCACCCAGAGCGGGAGAAGTTATTTGATGATTTCCCACCCAAAAAATAAAAAAATACCTTTAAACGAGCAACTCTTGTGTAAATATTATATATAATCTGAATATCGGAAACGGCTCCAACGATTTTCATGAAATTAAGTATGCAGGGGCTTTCGAGGGTGATAAATCGATCTAGCTAAGTTTCATTTTTAGAAAACGTCAAACCAAAAAAAAACGGTAATACCAGATATTGATTACTCATACTGCGTACACTGACTGGACAGGTACAGTCAAATCTGTATGGTTCTTTCCTAAAAAGACCATCCCAAACACTTATATGCATGGTCTTTGTATGGCCCGATAAAGATTATGTCTGATTTAAGAGACTGTGACCTTTGAGTTTGTTTCCGTGTTTCTAGACGCCGACATCGTCTCATCATTATCATCATCATCATTTCAGCCGAAAGAAGTCCACTGCTGGACATATGCCTCACCCAAGCACCACCACCGATTCTGTGCTTCTCGCATCCAGCGGATTCCTGCGGCCTTCACCAGGTCATTGGTCCATCAGTCGACCTCGTCTAATTTTTAAATATTATTGCCGTGTTAAAATGTTTGTGTAAGCCCGATATCCGTGTGTAAGCCTCCTTGCAGAAGCAAATAAATGAATAAATAATAAAGTAAATAAATAAATATAATTTATTCACAAGTCAAGTCATTGTGGCGATGGTTAGGGGATGCCTATATCGCCGGATATAGGCATGCCCTAAGCATCATTGGTCTTTCGGCTAAATTATGAGACCGTTGGAGAAAGTTTTATTTTTAAGTCTCTTTTGTTCGTGTTCATTATCCTCATAGTAAACCTTGTCTAGTTGCCTAAAAACTAGTAAAAGTTAAGTTAAAGTCATAACTGCTAGAAAAACTATTTCGGTAAACGTACTTACCTATTGTTTTAAATTATATTGTGATTTTGTGATGCTATTTATACTGAATAATGATTATATGGTGAATAATAAATTACTGAAATTAGCGTTCATGGCATACCATTGGACATAGTTATCTACTTATTAATAACTCTAGCATTATTTATGGAGGATTCACATCGTAATCATAGTTTGCATGTCTTGCTGACAATGTATCTAAATATAACGAAAATTACTGTATTATCTAAGACCTACATTGAACCTATGCTAATAAGTAAACGTATGACTATTGCTCACAAGTAAATCATTATTATTATGGATATGTGATGGTTTCAGAGTCGAAGTTCGTGTCGGTCTTGGCCGGGCCGCTGCGGTCGGTAGTGGGGCTATCGGACTCCGAGATCTCGCAGCTGGCCGACTACTTCCGCGCGCAGGATGGCCGCGTGTTGTACCACCAGCTCTGCCAGATCATACATGGCGAAGGTGAGATGAGTTCCTTCCTCAACTACATACATAACACCACGCCTGTATTCGCCTAAGACTTAGGAAGAAGTGTACACCTCTAGAAAAAACAAAAATAAACCACATTTTCTCAGTTATGTTTAACTCCCTTGTAACAGGGGCGAGCCTAATGCCATTAACATCATCATAAGCTTATTGTAATCTACAGTAGGCGTTAATGAATAAGGCACATCGACTTGCCGAAAACAGCTGTCAGACAAGTATGAACGATAGTGATAAGTGATAAGATAACGGTCGCGTACTGTAAGCTCTGCTCCTGTATTATTGCACCAATCGACAGTTTTATTGATAACGTTCAAAATCCAAATTACCTGTAAATCCCACGTGTGACGTAGGGCAATTTGTGTTAGCTGTCGAAAAAAAAATGCTTCATAGATTTTCAAACATCTTTTATAATTTTGGCGCGACGAATCGTGAGTAGAAGAAAAACTAATCGACCTGCGCCTTCCGAACATAAATAATATTTTAACCCACACTATGTATTCGGGACTTTCCAAATTATATGGCCATAAGAAACAGTTGTTTCTTTGCATTTTATATATCGTAATACCATTACAGTAAGTTCAGGAATACATCGCGACATTTTGTCTTTTCAGAGAGCCAAAAGGGGGCCAACCACTTTGACACTCGAATCAGATAGTACGGTCAACCGCGCATCAGCAGTAGGAAACACTTGAGGCACGAAAACAATCCTTGCTTCTACGACTGCACTATTAAAGTCAATTAGTTATCGTGGATATGCGGTGGACTGTACACGGTACTCACCAGCCATAACCATGTTTCATTTCTGGTACTTCCGCAAGTAAACTGTCATAAATAATATTTTGTTTGATTTCATTTGTTCCAAGTGCGAGACATCTCCCAGTGTTGCGAGACATTTGTTCCAACTGAACTCTCTTAGTAATTCCCTAACCATGCTATAACACATATTCAACTAAGTAGGTACACTGTGTTCTTTGATATGAGCACCCATTGCAGTTATTGGCAAAAACAGAATGTTGAAAGACCGGGGCAAGTTTCAAATGGGATATATAAATCAGACATGGTTAAAAATTCAGTTTTTTCTTTCGATAGGACACAAAGCTTACACATTGAGGCAAAACACGTTTGGTTTTATTTAGCAACAGTAACCAGGTCATGCAATCAATACGAGACGTCGACCCGCCCCGAGCTGACGGTTATTCCCGGCCCGCACGGTCTACGCAAATAGAATCCTTTCAAATTACCTCTTGCCTCTAATTATTTTATACAAATAATATAATAGACGATAATGTTATGACTTATGTTCGCAACACTGGCAGTCCAGCTTAAATTAGGTTTTAGTTAGGTATGCAAAAATTGATCAAATAACTTTTGTCTAACCAAGTTGTAACAGCATGGAATGGGCTCCCGGAAAATGTTGTGATGGCTCCCACACTGAACTGCTTCAAGTTTCGTCTGGACAGATTAAATATCTCTAAGCTTTTTGAAACATACCGATCAGCTAATTAGCTGCTAGTGTGTCTAACCAAATAAGCCTTCCGGATTTACACATCTCAACCCTGAGTTATCAGCGGAGCGTAAAACCGTCAATTACATATCCGGGCATACCCTAATTCCAGCTCTAAATAATTCACGCGGGTTCCCTCACACCTAATTGACTTGTAACAAGGGAGCTTCTGTCAAATGGTAATCAGGGAAACGCTGTCACAGCTGTCAAAACGAGTGAGGCATGTTCTACATGTCAGGTACCTACCTGCCTACTTGATTTTCTATTTAGGTTGGTAGCTATATTGAGTTTTCGTGATGATTCATTAAACTAAGGGAGCAAAATGTTTCACTATCGAAGACTAGCCATGTAATGAATGCCTACCATACATAGGTATGTACCATCTTTGGCGGTTGTCCACCACTTTCCAACCTTATTACTGAAGGCATTTAGGGTGAAAAGTTATCCACTGCTATTGTCCGCGTTTTTACATCATCATTCTGTTGCCCTAAGAGTGTTGGCCTAAAATATTGGACAGTATGATTGGCTCAAGTTTAAAAAATGTGTGTTTGCTGACGCACATTTTGGATTTCAACCTGAATTATCGACCAAAAGTACTATACTGAGCTTAAAGAATACTGTTAAATATTACGCAGACCGCAAAACGCCAGTATATACCTGTTTCCTGGATCTCTCCAGAGCCTTCGACCTTGTGTCATATGATGTGCTGTGGAGAAAGCTGGGGGACAGGAATGTACGGCGGAAGTTCTAAAAATCCTGCGGTATTGGTATGCAAACCAGACAAATTGTGTAAAAGTGCTCCGGAATTTTCCGGATTTTTTTTTCTTTTGGAGTCGTATGGGTTGGAGTGTGGTGTGTGTCAGGGGGGTACCTTGTCGCGAGGGTTAAGATTAACAGCCAAAGTACAATTTTATTGGCGTTTTTTCCTCTTTCCGGAGTGCCAAGCTCATGTCCTCTCCTCTAATTTATTGCAGGCATTCGGAACCCGTGAAATTAGTGATATCAAACAATCTTAGCTTTCTGATTTAGCATGAGCATTAATAAAATGGACCAATTTAAGTACTTGTTTAAGGACAATTTTATTACTAACATTAGTTATGAGGTATTCTTTTCACTAACAAGGTGGATTATATTGTTGCTAGAAACTGAATAAATAAATATTACGTATTTTTCTTCCATACTTTCCTATTTGTCGTCATCCCGGTATTCACCCCCTTTCTAGCTATATATCATCTTCACACATCACAGAGACTATCATTTTTATTTCATACTAGCTGTTGCCCGCGGATTCGCCCGCGTGAAGGTTGAAAATTATCCCACGGGAACGTGCTACGGGGATGAAAACTATCCTATGTATTAATCCAGGTTATAAACTATCTATGTGCCAAATTTCATCCAAATATATTCAGCCGTTTTTGCGTGATTGAGTAACAAACATCCAAACATCTTCACAAACTTTCACATTTATAATATTATATTTAGTAGGAAAGTAGGATTTCTTTGGCCATCCACATCCACATTCATGCTCAAAACTTTCCTCACGACATGTTGGTAATAGGCTCGCCCCTACATGGGACGTAAACATAACTGGCGAAATGTGAGTGTACTACAGGTACGCCGCTGCCCAACCCTTCGGAGACACAAGGCGTGATTTTATGTTATTTTTCTAATTCGTCCGCACAAGCGATTTCCACACAACTTCTGTCACGGCACTAAACAGTTTAAGTTAACAAAAATGTTCATAGATAGAAATAAAAGTAATTAAACCAAAACTTCTGCCACTCAGACACGGGCGGGCGCGACAAGACTTCTGCGGACTGCATCCTGGAGGCCTGCCCGCCGCCCCCCGAGCCCGAGTGCCACAAGCTGGACCAGTGGCAGCTGCGGCGTCTGTGCTGTCTGCTCGCCACCATCGCTGCCAGAGACCTGCCGCTCAAGCCCTACTTCCAAGACTACGAGCTGGTATGTGCTCGTGCTCCAAAATGACCTGCTACGAGAATATATGATAAGCCTCTAGTAAAATGTCAATTGAACAGTCACATCCAAAATATGATCGTCCCCACAAGGGCTTTTTGTTTGCTCATTGCTCGATAAAATCTGCTATACGGACTCAGCTAACACATTATATTTGGTCGCAACTTCAATACCGCAGAATGACACACACACTCGAGCACATGTTGCACATACACAAGACACATTGAACCGACAGAGTGTGTCAGTGCTATATTTTCAATTCAGAACATGACCACTATTTTTTAATAGCTAGGCGTAATACGGCTTACTTTATTGTACTGTGCTAGCATTGTGCTTGGTTGCGCAGAATAGCATCTACCCATCTGTGTCTACATATAATACCCATATTTAATAGACTCGGATTTGACAACAGATAATACAAATGATCAGAACACTAGATAGACTTATCATTATTTCTACCTGGCAGGTCGCTAAGAACGACGGCAGGATAACATTCGCTCACTTCGCGCGGATCCTGAACTACATCGGCGTGATCGTGACGGCCGAGGACTTCAACCTGCTGGTGCGGAAGTTCATCAAGGACTCGTACACCATCGACTACGTCGAGTTCCTCAAGGCGGTGGATGACGTCAAGAAGCACGGCATCCAGGGACTGGGACAGGTAGTGTGGGGTCTTCACATTTTTGTTTACAACTGTTTGCGCAACAGATTCCTCAGCAGCATGTCTGTCTGTCTGTATCAAATGTACTTGGTTTAGTATATTCGATACAGTCTCACCAGCGTCAGACAGCATCTGTCTGGCATTAATCCTAAAATGGACCATTTGGCGCAGCCGTGATGTTGTTAAAACATTTCACTTTTGTTTATTTTTATTTTTGGTCTGTGTTTCACGAAATTGTTGCCAAATAAACGTTACATATTCTCTGTTTATGTCAGAACGTATATTAATAACTGATGATTGACATTTATTGTGCAGGAGTACCTCAACCCGAGCGCTATAATCGACACGACACTCCCGAAGCTGGCCCGTCCGGAGCTGGAGGCTGGTCTGTCCACCGACCCGCTGGGCTTCCAGGAGACCTTCCACCCGGCGCTGTCGCAGCCGCGACCGTCGAGGCAGCTCATCGAGCTCATGCTGAGGATCCAGCAGTACGTCATGCAGAGACGCATTAGGGTCTCGGAGTTCCTCAGGGTTTGTGACAGTTTTACTTATAAATTATAATATATGTTGTGGTTTTTTAAAAGTATTGGAAAAGGAATTACTGTTACTTGACGGATTTAGAAGGGAAGTGTATCGTCATAGAAGCGTTGCCGCATTGGTGCGAAACGAAAAGGAGTACAACAGTATGTGTAAGAACGTACCAAACCAAATGGACTAAATGTAATTGCACTTCAAATTACGATAGTTAAAAACCAGCTATTAAATATAATATGCAAGTATGGTACTACTTATTTGGAAACTTTCCTGAAGGATAATATCTAAAACTGCAGTGGTAGCCAAAAATACCTCACATTCTACTGTGCTACCCAAGTATACCTCACATTCTGTAGTGGTAGCCAAGTATACCTCACATTCTGCAGTGGTAGCCAAGTATACCTCACATTCTGCAGTGGTAGCCAAATATACCTCACATTCTGCAGTGCTAGCCAAGTATACCTCACATGGTGGAGTCCCCTCTTTGAAGAGTGGCATTGTAGGCGGCACGCCGTCCTCACCTTCCGCCTGACGCAGGTCCTCATCGGACACGGTTGTTTCGGAAGGTTCCTGTTGCGGATAAGGCGGAAGGAAACGCCCGGGTGTTTTCACTGCGAAGATCGCCCTGAGGACACGGTGGAGCATACATTAATGGTCTGCCCGGCTTGGGCGGAGCACCGCCGTCATGGAGGCGATCGGTGGCGGTGATCTCTCGCGTCCGGCCCTGGTGCAGGCCATGGTACGGAGCGAGAGTGCATGGGTAGCCGTCACCTCCTTCTGCGAAGCAGTAATGCTCGCGAAGAGGAAGACGGCGCACGTGTGGGAGAGGCAGTATGTGCGCCCTCACGGCCGTAGTCGCCACGGGAGATGCCCTGAGCGTCGGGAATCCCAGGCTGATTCCTGGCCATCGTAGGCGCGGGCTTGCGGACGGTGAGTAATGGGTAGCTCGCTGTCCGGTAAGAACCAAGCCCGGGTCGACGCGACGCGGCGCGGCGCGTGTGGAACACAACGCGTCTCAAAGAGATGTCAGCATTAACTGATGGGGCCCGCAAGGGCCGATGCCTGCCAGGGTGCGGGTTGTTCGAAAGAGATGCCGCGGCCTCTGGCACACAGGCAACTGAGGGAACACGGGTGGGTTTTACTCAGTGAAAGACTGACACGCCCTCCTGCTCCACCCAGAGCGGGAGAAATTATTTGATGAAAAAAAAGTATACCTCACATTCTGCAGTGGCAGCCAAGTATACTTACCTCACATTCTGTAGTGGTAGCCAAGTATACATTACATTCTTCAGTGATAGCCAAGGGTACCTTGCATTTTGACAGAACCGTTTATGTACAAAGAAAAGAACAGAAAAATACGTACAAAGGTGATGCATATTTCTATAGAAATCTGTTTCAGCGTTCCAGCGATAGGAGAAAGAAAGAGATGTAGACACCGTGTGAAAAAGAGAAAAAAAAGTACAATATCACTTAATTAAATAAAACATACAATATGTACAGGCTGAGGAATGATGCGATAAGGCGACGTTGCGATTTAAAAGAAGATACAGTGATCAAAATTGAATAGAAAATGTTTAGATGGTTTGGTCATGTTAAGAGGATGAATAAAAGGCGGCTAACAAAAGGTAATTTACAAGGCAGATGTGAGTGAAAATGCGAGGAGGGGATTCCCTAGAACGACATGTATGACCAACCTCATCTAGTTTACAAATTATGATTAACGTGTTAAAGTATTTGCACAAACCTACTCACAGAAATAAAATCATTTTTCATTTATGACTATGTTCTCCAGAAAGGTCAGGTGCGTAGTAATCGCAAACGGCCTGCGTGTATGAGAAGATTTATGAACGTAACCGTACCAAAAGGAGTCTGAAAGTATCACAGCGGGTGGCGTTCTGTAAATTCTGCCCCCATGTGAAACAGGCGTAGGTTTATGAATGTGTGTGTTGTATACGTACTTCTAAATAAAAGTCTGTTCTCTCAAGTGTTGACGTTGTCCTGCTTGTTCGCAGGACTACGACCCGCTGAACTCGGGCCGCATCGCCCCGCAGCAGTTCCGGCGCGCGCTGGACACGCTCGGGCTGGGCACCGTGCTGTCGCAGCAGGAGCTATTGTGCGTCATGCGCCACTACCTCGACCCCAACGACAACGAGCGAGTCTGCTGGCGCACCTTCGAGGACGACTGCGATCAAGGTCTGTCTTGTATTATTAGGTACGGGTCAATTACTCGAACGAAAATGATTGCAAAATCAATGTGACAAACTGTCAAGTGTGCGCAAACTCTGCGATTGACTGTTGATATATCATTCGTCAAGGTCAGGATCAGTCACAGATCTAATGTGGAACCAAGCTTAGGGGCTTGGCTAGGTTTGCAGAGTTAAGCCTTGTTAAGTTCTAACATCCTGGTCAAAATGCATGGCTTGGTTGTTTCATTCATTGTTCACATTCATGAATTATCTGCTTGAAGAATAAACTGGGTTCTTTTGCATCCTCCGGCTTCAGCCTTCATAATTAGGTATTCCCATCTATGTTGGGGTTGGCTTTCATTGCAGTTGTTCTAAAAAACGTTTTAATATTTTATGATTCGTAAAAGTAACTAAAGCATGGCAAGTTAGAACACAATTAATGGAGAGTTTTTGTGATGACGATTGAAAACTTACATTAGTTTGATTTACCTTTTTTACAAAGGTATCCAAAATAACTATAGTATCCGGAATCTGGATAGTGTTGTGGAAGAATTATTGAATTATCCAGATATTAAAATGGGGCGGATAATTGCATCCCCAACGATCCCATCTGCGGAGTTTCACTAGGTAATTTAATTAGAGCCAGTATTTAAAACATCAGTAAATTGTCGCGTGTGGTGGTCGTTCTCCAGTGTTCACGATCAAAGAGCTGGAGAAGCACCCAGACGTGGCGGCGGGCGCGGTCCGCGCGGCTGTGATGGCGCTGCCGGCGCTAGGCGCGGCGGCCGAGCGCGGGGAGGGCGAGTCGGAGCGCGACCTGGACGCCGCGCAGGCGGCGCTGCTGCGCGTGCGCGCCGCCTGCACCGAGCGCTCCATCGACCTGCGCCCCGCCTTCTGCGACCACGACGAGTCAGTACCAACATGTTTACATGTTTGTTACTCAATCACGCAAAACAGCCGACCGGATTTGGATGAAATTTGGCACACAAATAGTTTAGAACCTGGATAGACATATAGGACACTTTTATCTCGGTGGTACTTTCCTGTGGGATAGTTTGCGAGCTCCACGCGGGTAAAGCTGCTTGCTAAAGCTAGTACAACATTATTTTAAGTATAATTATGCGAAACCTGAATATAGTTTGTTCAGAATAAGTAACTGAATCGATTCCAATAATTTTTACACCATGTTATATTTTTTGCCATAAAAGTTTTGCTAGTGTGATGGAAAATGTTATCACCAGTTAATTATAATACAATCGCCGTACGGTTAGGTACCTATTGCCTAATTATTATCGACGGCGCGGGGGGGTGCGTGGTGACCATGTTAGTGTAGACAACCAGGTAACTTAAGTAAACATAACAAGCTTATAACTTTGTGATTTTTCATAATACTGTTTTAAAAGTTTGTACATAGATTCGTTACATAAAAATACTAGACACGTGTTTCGGGTTCGTATATAAGTACCAGGCTTGTATAACTGTAACTCGAAGTCACAAATTACAAACTAGAACCATCGTAGTAAAATTATGAACTAGAACCATCGTAGTAAAATCAATAAACAGTTAATTATTAATAAAAAATAGTAGAAGCCCAGTGGTCGAAATCCATTTCAAAGTCAAAGTCAAAGCATTTATTTCAAATAGGCCCTTAAAAGGCACTTTTGAACGTCAACATTTACATTAAAATAGAATTGATTCTAGTCGCCCTAAATTTTTAGTTTGAATTTATATAACAATACTAGCTGCTACTCGCGGTTCCGCCCGCGTCAATGTCAAAAATTGTCTGGAACAGGCTTCTCTGACCCAAGGATTAAAAATTTCTACACAAACTTCCACCCCCTATTTCACCCCTTTAAGAAGGGAGTTTCCTAAAATCCTTTCTTAGCTGACGTCTCCTGCTCGTAATGTAGTTTTTGAGATTTCGTGTTTGATCAGTGAATTAATGAGTGACGTTTCGCTTTTATATTATATACAGGAAAAGTTTTTATCCAGTATCCATACATTTTGACCGCGTAGGTATTGCACTTTTTTATGAAACAGCAGATTTTTTTTTTGTGTAACTGACGAAAAATTTCTTCGCTGGGTCTAGAATGGTACGCTGAATTCATGGTTACAGTTTGCGCACTGAATAAAAACTTTTCCTGTAGGTTAGCTTTCTGCACTCCTCTCCATATAAACTTTAATTGCGCCAAATTTCATACTCGTCCTTCTGCGTAATTTTCATAAAATGGGGTACTTACAATAGTTTTTACTTCACGTATTATACACCGAGATTTCTTTAGGGTTTCTTTCCCGCAGCAGAACAACTTGCCATATGGAGTACTTTCGAAGCATATAGTAAAAGTAAAAAAAAAAATTTTTTTGTTTTAAAATAATTTAAAAAAATATTCATCAAATCGAAAACGTGAGAATCAATAGTAACACTAGAGGTAACTTGTAGGTACAGTCAGAGGCAGAGAAAACTCATCCCTTCTCCAGCCTTTGCTTAATTTCTAGGGGGTGAGTTTTCTCTACCTCTCACTGTACTACTCGAATCGCACGCGCTGCCGACAAAGGGAACAGCGTGCATAAATGTACAAAGCTAAATAAACTCTAGCACGTGGTGATTTTTCACAATAGGCTTTTTCGTTTCTAATATTTTATTTGTTCATAAAAGGATTGTATGACTTAGACAAACCCATTTCGCTGCGGAAAAACAACCATTAACATTTCTCGGTGTAGATAACAAAACCATGGTCAGCAAGACGACCAGCCACCACAAGCTGCACCTGTTCACGAGGCTGAAACTCGACGTCCTCGACTAGCCACTTAGCCGCTGAAACTACTACTAACACCTACTGTGTCCCCCCTCCCCCTACCCCGCAGACACAATAACGGGCACGTGTCACGCTCGGCCGTGCGGCGCGTGCTGGCGCGGCTGGGCGTGCTGCCGAGCGCAGCGCAGGTGCGAGCGCTGGAGGCGCGCTACCTGGACGACTGCGGTTTCAGCTACGTACGCCTGCTCGATGAGGTGACCATCATCTTCTTGCTTATCTCATCTTAAACACCAACTGAGACCGCGAGGACACCCGCCGTTTTTAGCCGTACCTTCAGCACGCACAGTGTCAGAAGCCAACTCGCACCTGGTTCGTGCACTTACGCTACTCAATGCTTAAAGTATCAAATCAACACCAGAGCGACTTGTTTGCAGGGAGATGGATAGATGTGTGTCGTTAAAGATGAACAGTTGAGTATCAATTGGTTAAAGTTTAACAGTTAAGTGTCAATTGTTTAAGACTGTGTGAGATAAGATGATGAATGAAAGTTAGATGAGATCACTAGTTTTTTCTTGATTGTATTTGATTTTTACGTTGTTTCTCGGTTTGACAATTTTGTAAATTTCTCGTGTTCTTCTTTTGTTGTTTAAAATTTTATTGTACAACGCCTTAGATGTATTTTTACTTAGCATCGACAATCCCTTCTGCAAGCAATGTGCCCCCTTCCCACTACCACTGTAGATTGACAAATCTTCGGGCTTTGTCGAATGGTACCTAATTATGAAATTCTACACATTTAAGCTTTGTTCAGAAGTTCCAAATCCAATTCCAATGTTTAAAATCAAGCAGGGTCTGAACAAACCCCTCTCAATTGCCTTTGAGCGTTGTTATTAGGCCTAGCGTAAACTTTACATATAGGTATATCGCTGACAGGTTATTTTGCGCGGGGCGAATATCAGTTTAACGCCGCCATCTTGTTTTTTTTTATACATTTCAAGTCACATTTCACAAATTATGTATAACAGCTCCTCTTGTCAACGTCATCATCCAAACGCCAAAAGCTCCTTGTGTAGACGTGTTGTGTTTGTTTCAGATGGAGGAGCGGCCGGTGGAGAGCGCGGCGGTGGCGGGCCCGGCGGCCGCACCGCGCGACGCGCCGGCCGAGGGGCTGGACCCGCTGCAGACCGACATCGTGCAGATACTCGCCAAGATCAAGGGAAAGGTCATCACCACTTGTTTATACATACATATTATGTCTATTTTAGCGCCAGGGTAGACCGCGACATTACATGTTTGCTACGGTTAGGGTTGCCAACCGTACTATAATTAATAGTATTGTACTATTACATACATTTCGGGTCTGCGTACTATATACTGTTGAAAAAATATATATTATGCAAAAATACGATATTTTCAACAGCAAAAACAAATAAAGAAATCCTTTATTCAAAAGATATATGAACCCGCCTTTACGTTAACTTTTGACTGATGCCATAGCATGTATCCGAAAAACTCATCTATCATAGTACGTTCTGAACTTTTCATTAATGCCAAATTTAATATTAATCTGCTCTTTTTTTCGCTAACATTCACGGAAAGGCTATTTTCGGTTATGATTTCGAAATGGCGCGAAATAAGAAACAGGAGTAGTAGGTATCTCATTAATAAAAACTGAGCTTTTGATTTACATAAAAAATATATATTGAATGTAATAAAGCATTATGTTATGACCAGAGATATTCGGATATTCGGATGCATATTCACCTAAAGTTGAGATGTTGGCTAACATGGAATGCGCTTTTGTATCGAAAAAGTTTTAATTTAGGTAAGTCATTTGTTTAGTTTTTGTTTTAACTAATACAAACCACCCCTCCTCCAGTACATACACATAATTCTGTATCGGGTTAAACATTAATTTTAAATTAATTAACATCTGAATAGTTATGCAATCCAAGAATCCCGGGATGGTTAATAAATATTACAAATAATTTATAAAGCCGCTTCCATACTTTCATAGCTAAAATTTATCTTTAGGTAAATATGCATCCGAATATCCGATCTCTGGTTATGACACTTTTATTTTAGACAAAGAATTGTAAAAAAATGCAAGAAATTAAAAAAAATGGCGCGAGCGTGGCGTACTAACTCGGGAGCCGTCGTCCACTGTCGGTTAGCGCGGGAGTGCGGGCGGGTGTATGCCGCATGTCGCTGCGCTTAAAGCACGTTCACACACAGTTGCTGAAGGCCGTGCAACAGACGTAGTTATACGTACAAACGAGATAGAAAGCAAATTGACTAAAAATTTCCAAACCGATTGGATATTCGGCAACTCATGAAATATATGGAGCAATCAGAAGCAATATTCCAGAAACAAAATCCGCAATTTATTGTTGTTGCTCCAGATTGCTCCGCTTAATTGATCCAGATTGATCCATTAGTGTTGCCCAGTAATAATTGCTTAAAAAATTGCCCGTGTAAGAGCACCTTAACGAGCGTGTTGTGCATTGTACTGTGTTGCAGATGGTGCGCGAGGGAGTGCGGCCGCGCGAGTTCTTGAAGCAGTTCGACCCACGCAACGAGCTGGTGATCCCGCGCGCAGATTTCTACCGCGGCCTCGCGTCCGCCGGCCTCGCGCTCACGCCCATTGAGATGGACACGCTCATGGAAGTGTGAGTCTTACTGCGTTGTACCTATAGGAAACAACGCATAGGTCTAATGTCAGAGTATAGTGCACACAGAACGGATGTCTGACGAGATCGAAAAGTTCTGGACTGCCGATCGGCACAACGTGGAGGCCTTCCGCATGGTAGACCGATGACCATGTTGCTGACGGTCGCGGCGTCGCGGAAATAACATAGTTGACAGTTGCTTACTTGCAGTATTTGGCTGAAATATTCATATTTTGGAGAAAATAAACCACAAGAATTATTACCAATTGATTTCTCACTAACAACTAGCCAATTCTTTGGATGCGTGAAGCACAGGACCGGTCTTTGTGGTGATGTTTGGGTGGGTGTGTGTGCGTGTGGGGTGTGTGTGTGGTGTGTGTGTGGTGATGTACTGATGATGTAGGTAGGTACCCACAGTCTCAGAACTTTTAAAACCCTTACTGAATTGATATTTGCTGTACTTGTGACGCTGGTGAGGTGTGTGTCAGGTTCTGCGCGCCGGCGCGGCGCCGCATGGTGGAGTACGAGCGCTTCTGCAGCACGCTGGGCGAGGCGCTGACGCAGGCGGGGCTGGAGCGCGCGCCGCTGCTGGCGCCCGTGCCGCACGTGCCCACCATCGACTCGCCGCTCAACTTCCTCAACTTTGAAGAGCGGAATATCGTCTCTGGTGCGCTCAAGAAGCTCTCGAAGTTCCCTGACCAACTTTCCAATATACTGGAGGTGTTTGAGGTGAGTCGACGCTTTCAGATTTAAAGACATACTTACCTACTTTTTATTAATTAGTACCTACTTATTATACATTGTACTCGCAAAGTTCTTTTGGCACAATTCTGGGCTAAACATAATAATTTAATTTTCTCAACCTTTATTTGCTATCGATATGCTAAGAATCACTTACAATAAATAATATAGGATTTGTAACTTACACCCTCTTCACCCAGCCTACCCTTCCAGAGAAAATGCAAGCTTGATATACTTACCTAATATAATTTTATGAGTTGTGAACAGTTCTTTAAGCTTATTGTGGCACAGGACATGGACAAGGAGAACTGCGGCACGATCCCGCGCGTGTCGGTGGAGCGCGCGCTGTGCCAGCGCAACATGCTCGCGTTGGTGTCGGCGCGCGAGCGGGACCTCGTCTACAAGTGCTTCGGCTACGCGCGTGGCTGCGGCGAGGAGGTAACCACACACACTCACACGTACACGCACACACACTCACACTTCGATACTGGTTTTAGCGGTAAATTTTACCTAGCACTTATTTAGATTACACAAGTCGTTACTATAAATCAGGAATAGCGTGGGGACCGGAATCCTCCCCTGAGGAAAACCAAAACCAGTCATCTGTCGTAATATTATTTACTCGGCTATCTAAATAGTCAGTAAAATAATTGTATAATAGTTATTTACATTGCTAGCTGATAAAACTGGTGATGATTAGCAAGAAATAAACTCGAATTTGATTCACGCTATATAGTCCCCCTTATTTATAAACGTTACTTAAAGTTAAGAGACGTTTAAACGTCAAAAATGTATGGATACTTGACTTTAAGCAACGTTTATAAATAAGGGGGAATATGTCTGAGAACAACTTTGATTACATACTCAGCCTATACCGTTCCCACTGCTGGGACACAGGCCTCCTCTCTGTGAGAGGGAGTGGGCCATAATCCACCACGCGGGCCCAGTGCGGGTTGGTAGATGTCACATGTCTTTGAACTTTTGGTTCTAGGACATGCCGGTTTCCTCACGATGTTTCCCTTCACCGTTTGAGAGCAGTGGTGATGAAATAATTTACACAAAGTAATGCGCCTGGCTGGGTTCGAACGCACGACCTGCAACTCGTAAGTCGCGGCCGTTACCACTGGGCCACCACTGCTGGAACTTTGATTAGGCAGCGTTAAATTAATATTTAGTAGGACAGAGTGTCGTCAGTAACATAATAAGTAACAAGCGTAATTAATATTATGATAAGTAGGCTGATCTTGATGGTGCTATTCTTTACGTCCACACACGGAAAAAACCAAATTATTACCGCATTTGAAATAGTGAAATCACAGGCCAGCACCCTAATTGCGTAACACGCGATTAATCATAATCGGTTTCATTTTGACAGTTCAACAATATTCATTGCGTTATTTACGTTGTTGAGCAGACACATTTTTCGAACATATGAAGCAATGGTTTAGCCATCAGTTTCAAAACGAAACCAATTATGATGAATCGTGAGTTACGCAATTAGGGTGCAGATTGAAAGACAATCACAGACGTCGGGCACAGTTGTGTATTGTATAGAAAAAGACGGTGAAATTTTGCTGGTTAGTAAGTTAGTTAAAATTGTTGGAAATACACCTCGTGATTCCTGACCAATTATTGTAAATACTGTGATTTAAACTTTGTAAATACACCTTAATTACCAAACTACACACATTAATTTAACCTGTGTATTTTTATTTTTAGTTTTATTGTATTTACAAAGTTGGAATCAAGCTGTATGTACTTTGATGTGTTTTATTGTGTGACGTACTTTTTTTTTACCATCCTAAGCCGGCAAAGTATGATGGGAAAGTTGTAATGGATTGGGAATCAAATCGTTAGCAAATACCTGTGACACGTGAGATGTTTATGATTTGCGTAATAGTAACCCTAATATATGTATGCTTTAATGCCCTAATGTGGGTCATATATGCCATAGACTGGATGGAAGATGGGGGAAGAAAATGCTGGAGTGGAGACCACGGTCGGGGCGGAGGAATGTGGGAAAATAACCGACTGGGTGGACAGACGATCTCATTAAAATGGCCGGAAGAAACTGGATAGTCATGACACAAAACCGCCAAAAGTGGAGAGATTTGGAAGAGCCCTAGGTGCACTCAGCATTGGGTGGAAGAAGAGAGAGAGAGAGAGAGAGAACCCTAATGTAAAAAATACGCTACCCTACCCTATGAGTACCTAATACTGTAATAAAGTCTTAGTTTAAATTGATGCCCATGACTTCAATTGCACCCTGTATCACCAGGAACTGTGAGAGAGTTGTGAGATAACATTGGCCTACAAAGAATCCGTCCAATCTCCAATCTATGATGAAAATGGAGCAGTGGCGGCCCAGTGGAAACGGCCGCGACTTACAAGTTGTTGGTCGTAGGTTCGAACCGAAAGCGGTTTACTTTGTGTAAATTATTTCATCACCGAACGACGAAAAATTTCTGCACTGGGGGTCTAGAATGATATGCTGAATTAGGTAATGGTTACAGTTTGCGCACTGGATAAAAACTTTTCCTGTATACATACAATATAATCTGAATCTCGGAAACGCCTTCAATAATTTTCATGAAATTTAGTATGCAGATGGTTTCGGGGCGATAAATCGATCTAGCTAGGTTTCATTTTTAGAAAACGCCATACCAAAAAAAAAACCGAGCTAAACTCGGCAATACCAGATATTATATTATTTAGGCTGTTTTTCTTGCACCTAGCATTTTCTGCGTTGTAGTGAGGTGAATAATTGTGTGTTTCGCTCGGCAGCAAAGTTATTCTGCATCTCGTACCTTTGAAACCCTCGCTACTTTCGGGATTCTATATTTGAACCACTCGCTTCGCTCATGGTTCAATCCTAAAATCCTTCGCTTGCTCAGCTTTCAATACAAGCCAAAAAACAACTTTGCAGCCTTGCATAACAAATAACTATTATCTGTTTTATAGCATTTTTATGCAATGGTTTAATTATAGATATTTTGAGTTTATTTGTAAAGCATCAGGCGTTCTACTAATATCATAAATGTGAAAGTTTGTATGTTTAGATGAAAGAAACAAAAATAGATTAAATATGTCACAGAAACACGTGCATATAAAAATATGACATTACATTAAAAACACGCAAAAACGGCCGAACGCAAATGGATGAAAATGGGCTCATAGATAGAACCCGGATTAACACAAAGGATACTTTTTATCCCGGTATTAGATAGGTTACGTTCCCGTGGGATAATTACCTACCTCCAAGCGGGGGACGCCGCCCGCAAAAGCTAGTTGATAATAAAACATAATATTTCCTCATAACTGGTGGATTAAGCGTTTTTAAAAGCTTTTATTTAACTTCATTTGTATGTCCTCGAATATTGCAATCAATATTTCACCCACTTCCACTGAAGCTACGGGCTGAAATTTGGCATACGTGTTTGGTTCTCGTGACAATGCAATATTATGATGACATGGTGCTGATTTGATGATGGAGCTGGAAGGTGGCCATAGGAACTTCACAATGAAACGACACAAACTCATCGAGTTTGGACTCGTTTGAATCGTCTTGACGAGTAGTTTGTCTTTCAATGGTAACCAGGGTCTGATGACGGAGCTGGAATATGGCCATAGGAACTAATTAAACGACATAACCCCATCGAGTATGGGCTCGTTTGATTCGTCTTGACGAGTAGGTACATTGGTGCTAGATGGTAACCAGGGTTTGATGATGGAGCTGGAAGGTGGCCATAGATACATAACACTTTAAGTGCTCAAAACAACACATACATATGTGTGGGTTCTACGAATTATTACGAGCTACATAACGGAAAAACGCTGCTACGAACTTCGCCGTAGTAAATACTAAATACATAAAAATAAAATTAAAAGATTTTTTTTAAACAAGCTTTTATTACTTACATATTAAAACGAACTAAAAAGTTAAAAATAATTTAATCTCAATTATTTAAAGAAAAGCGTGTTTCATATTGACGGTTAGAAATAGGGGTAACATGCTAATAAATGTTCTTTATATCTCCTGCCATCAAAATGTAACACGCTTTTATTTAAATACTTGAGATTAAATTATTTTTAACTTTTTAGTTCGTTTTATTATGTACCTAATAATAAAAGCTTGTTTAAAATAAAAACTTTTATTTTTTTAGTGTTAAGTTGCTGAAAATTTCAGTAGGATTAGTTGGATTTTCAAATATGCTTTTAATGTTTATATTGTAATGGATAAGGAGAGGAGAAAGATGATTGTAATGTTGTGCACATAATATAGGTAAGTAGCTACATACATACGTATGTGTATGGACCAAGTGCGTTAGCGCGTTAGAGGGGTTTTTCTGATACATCATACTAACACCTAAGATCAATCGAATACTAGCCGTACCACCCTTAAATAAGTTATATGTAATACCCATTAATAAGTTACAAAATAAAAACAATGAGTAAGTAATGTATTTTTTGTCTGCGCAGGTGAACTACCGCGCGCTCTGCAACGCGTTGTCGATACTGTATGCGACGGCCAGCGCGCAGCCCTGCTGAACCCTACTGATCCGCTGAACTCTGAGATCTGGTTATCATAGTTGCTTTACTGTCATGTGCAATAAGTTGTCTGTCCCGCCCATATCATAATCAACATTGTGTTTAAATAAAGAATAAGAAATTTATTCAAATAAAATTTTATTTAAGTAAGTATCAAAGTTTTCAGAAAACAGGTTAATTATGAGCTAACAAATCCAAATAGTGACAAAAATCGGGACACAAATAATAATAATTTTATACATAAAATTGCTCGGTATCAAACTTTACAAGAATAACTGCAGCCGGCCATTCTTAGTTTAAATATTCTATGGACATAATTTTTTATCTCAATATTGCAATGCTATCGTAGGTTCTGTTATGCCTAAAAAAATACATACATAAGAAGCTAATTAATTATGCTAAAGATGATTCAGTTGTAATATCTTCAGTCATTGCAGTTACATCGATTGTTGTTCCATCAGTTGCAATTTGATCAGTTGTAGTTGATCCATCAATTACTGAAACCGTAGCATCTTCTTCGGGTGTGATAGGGTTAGGCGTTGTTCCGTTGTGGTGGGGGTGAGGGGGGCGCGGGGCGCAGTCCACGTTTTCGGGCCAGTCGCACACCTGCAGCTGCTGGTTAAAGTACAGACCGGCGGGGCACTTGCGGCATGCGGGGCGCACGCCGGTCCTGCAGTAGAAGAACAGGCTGCAGTCCCTGCCATGCGGTGCCAGCGAGTCGCTGCTGTTGAGATGCGCGCACGCTCGCCAGCCCTCCGCGCGGTTGGCACAGCCCAGAGGGTGGCGGTGCTGACGACCAGCTTCACGCAACCTGGGACACATAGAACAAGAGTTAAGCCCCATGTACACTATGCAAGTTTCTGGAACGTGCAAGAACAATAATAGCACGGTAAATTATTGCCATTCAAGAATTGCATGCAAATGTTTACACTCTAGCAATTTCCCTAAACAAAATTATTATGAAAAGAAAATTGCAGAATTTCTACGCCAAAGGCACTTTATTATACTTTCCCAATTTTTTCCAGACGGTGATTTAGTCATCCGTTATACACCTACGACATTATAATTATTTATCACACAGCACAGTTGGCGCAGTGGTTAAGCGATTGACTGCAGCGCTGCGTGTCGCGGGTTCGATTCCCGCACGGAACAAATATTTGTATGACCTATAAGTAGTTGTTCCGGGTCTGGCTGTTTGTGTATGTGAGTTTAAATGTTTGTAAACGCACCCACAATACAGGAGAAATTCCTAGCGTGGGACGTTTATATTAAAAAAAAAAAAAAAAAATATTATATAGATGTGTAAAACTCTTCTACCAACTCCTTGTACCTACATGTTCTCGATAATTTTTACGACACAAAGTTCAATGACAAACGGATGTCAGTCGTTTGACGTTTCGTATGATTTCAATAATCGTCGCAATTTCAATGTTATTATGTTACATTTGGTTCCTGGCTACCACCTCTTGTTATAGGTACCTCATCAGCCGCAAGTTTTGACACACCCTGACTCACGTGGTAATTATGTCCTACTAGAACTAATGAGTAGGTAAGTACCTACTTTGAAGATACAGTTTCTATACCCAACATATAACACTTAACTCCTGTAAGCCCTTAAATTGCATCTTGTTTGGTTTAGCACTGAAATGAATGCACTGTACCAACAACTATCTTATCTACTGCTAAAATACCTTTTAGTAGGTACCTAAGTGTGGGATACAAAGGACGTGGAGGTTCTTAGATTAGTTTTTTAGATTTTGGTAACTAATCTTACTCATACTACTTATACAACGAGTAACATAATTAACGCAAGACCTCATACACCCCAATTAGAGTATTGAGATAAAATTAAAATACGATGACCAAAACTATTTTTTTTTTAAAGCTAACTGATATTATTAAGAAAAACGTGTCGACCCAAGCATTACTTTATGCATTTAAAATTGAGTCTTATTTCTTCTGATGTAAGATTGAATTTTCTTTGGCTCAATCAGTGGTAGGTATGGGAAAATACATAATTTAAAAAAAAACTTGTATTAAAAGTTACTGAAATCGATTCAGTAGTCAATTAGGAACAAACTACTTTCAGGTCATGCGTCTGTTCTGTTACACCTTGTATATCTTTATTTGCGTTCCATATTGTTTGACAAGATTTTACAGCAACAAGAGTTAAACTAAGGCACGACTGCGGACCCTGTAGACCCTGCACATGTTAGCAAACTTTTCAGCTCACCAAGAGCTATTCTTCTAAAGGTGTGCCGAAAAAGAGAATCATAAATGATTAAATGATTTTATTTCTGTAAGTAGCTAGGTTTGTACAAACACTTTTACACGTCAATCATATATTTTTTAAACTAGATGAGGTCGGCGTTTCCTATATTACTACTCTGAGAAGAAAGGCCGATACAAACTCGAAGGTCACAGTCTCTTTTAAAGTCCAGACATGGTCAGCTCATGTGAAGACAATGTGGATTGGTATCTAAAATAGTATTTTAAGGAAAGAACCACACAGATTCCTGTTCATTCAGTGCACGCATTTATCAGTAATCATGCAGCTCAACTCAGAACTTGATGAGCTCAACGATTTGACGACCAATACCAAAGAAAGGACATTTGGGTAGGCCGCATAAAGTAGGTACTCAAACTGCCAGATTAACATTAAAAACTAAGTGAGAAAGAGATAAAACAAAAAAAATATGACCCACACAGTCCTCACATTCACAATAATTAAATTATATAATAATATTAAATTATTATAATATTATACTTCTCAAAGTAAATATTCATGTCAAAGTGTATATAATAATTACCTATCGAATGACGAAGAGTATAAAGTTTGCAAAAACACTCGGTACTTATACAAAAATTGGAGCAGGTCAATCCCAAGCTTTTTTGTCCTCAATCCTTAACGGTATAAAAGGCTTTCAGGTACAACTTACGTTTATTGAATAACTTAGCTTTTTCGGCAATTTATCTCTATATGTGGGCCCCACTGAAGCTTGGCATCCAAAGTTAGTCCCATAAGAAGTAGTAACTAACTAGACATGGTAACAATAACATGTGAATGACCACTACTGTGCCCAATCCTGAGTTGAGCTCGCCTTTACATGGATTCATAAGTAGGTACATTATCCTTAGGTATAACTACTGTTATAATTGTACGTGTATTTACGATTAAAATCAATTGTGAGCTACAGAATAGGCTTCTCAGCAGAACCTAACCGTTGCGATGAATGGTGTAACTGCTGCAATCACACGACCGTCTGCCAAGCAGTCTCTTCAAAAATCTAGGTAGGTACTAAAGATCAATAAAACTAATAAAAATGATAACTTACCAGGATGGAATACCGAAGGGGTCAGCTAGACAGCTGACCAGCATACAACTCAGTACCAGCAGCTTGAACATGTTGATGATGTAAACAGCACTGTGCCGGTCTCGGTTTAGGTTCTCTACTTATTGCACAGGTCGAGTGGCGCTGACTCAGTTGATCACTTGATCTGATAAACACACTTGCGCGAATTATAAGTACCTACTACGCCATTATTGCCACTTGGAGGGCTTTTTCAGGTCTCGTCACGTTGGAACACTTGGCATTGACATCATGAAATGAACAAGGTAGTCTTTTAAGTTATTCCAAGAAAAAACCTAAAAATTTTTGGAATTTACCAGAGCCCAACTTGGAGTGGCGCAAGAAGAAGAAATTTAGCGATCCACGATTTTAACACAATGAAAAGGCAGGAAAGGCGTTCAGTGGTTCTAGTGTTAGTCCACTTACAAGCGACCTGCCACTCGTACTACCTACAGCTCAACTGTGTTTTCTATAATAGAATACCGTTTGAAATAAAAAAAAATAACTTTTTTTTTTTTTAGTAATTAGGTAATCATAATGTAGTTGTAACAGAAATTTGATAGAAAGAAAAAGACTTTTTAACCAAACTTAAACAACAATTTAAAGGTTTATAGGTATTCATTATAATATAACTCCTTCCCTAGCTCGAACAGCATTTCTTGGGGTAACCTGTCCCATTCTTGAATAGCGGCTTCCCTGCATATTTTTTATTCTTCTTTTCCATAAAAAAATCCTACAATCGGATGTCATACAATATAGTGGTCTAGTCGTATAAATTATGCCATTGCTCATTAATTACAAAGAGCACATAAATGAAACTTGGCAAGACATTGTAGACCCTTACAAGAAACAAATAAACGTTATAAGTTAGGCTCTAGACTTCCTATTTTAAGTACTTGGACCTAAAATCCTTATTTTACTTTTACGTGTATATCTTCTGAACGGTATATTTTTTCCAAATTCTGTTTTCACACACTATATACACAAATTCAAAGCAACGTGTGTAAAAAATTACAACTGTACACTAAACTGCTTTATATGGTTTTCATCAAATAGCAAAACGTCAGCGCAGCGGCAACTTGATTATCTCCGCAGTCTATTGACACACAAATTTCATTTAAACATACACATTTACCTCTCGTTACACACTAATTATTGAATGAATTTTTTTTCTTGTACGTCCAATTTTACACGCTTTATATTAGCTTCACTTGTATGTTTGTTTGTTAGTTTGTTTGTATGTAACAGACTCCTTTGAGCGCGATTTTGACCCACTTTAAAAGGTCAGATTTCATTGAAACTTTGTTAACTTGTCGAGGACCGATGACAATACAATAATTTTAAAAAAATTGAGAAAAAAAATTAAAAAAATCACGTTTTTGTAGTTAGCAGAACTAAAAAATAGAAAATAAATAATAGTTTAAAAAATTAAAAAAACACGCTTTAAAAACCAAACTAAAAAAGGAGAAAATAATTTAATTCAATTAAAAAGCGTGGGGTGCTTGACATTAATTGATTATAAAAATATCTACCTCAAAAAGCATCCCACGCTTTTTAATTGAATTAAATTATTTTCTCCTTTTTTAGTTTGGTTTTTAAAGCGTGTTTTTTAGTTTTTTAAACTATTATCTCCTCAATGGTTGGATGCACAAATTTTTATTTACCATACACAATTACACGACGTCATACACTAAATATCTGCTAAACTGAAATTACGAAATTCGACACTTTTCCGCTGGGACTACGCACACGTCAAGAAGGACCGAATACAGTTTTCAGCGAACTTACACCTCTCATTTAGGCGCTGCGATGTTTTTTCGGGTTTTCATAAAACCGCGATAACTCTTGAAAACTACAAATATTTTCTTAAATCTAATTGGGGCACTAAGGGGCACACATTAAGAGCTACTCGTGTATGTTTATTCTACAGGGGCACATGCAATGGTTTTAGAGATATACGATTCTGCAAAACGTTACTCCATCAGGAAATGCAATATCTCGAAAACCTGAAAGGGCACAGATTTTATTTTTGGGGGCACATTTTGGCACACATAAGCTATCTGGCCATGCAATTTTTCTCTCTCCGATCATTCGTTTAGAATTTTCTTGCTAGAAAAACTTTACCCCAGCAGGAATAGCTTTTCCGTTTTTTTCCAGAACGACGGGGGGCACACATGTTTTATGTGGGGGCACATTTGCAGCAGCTAAGACACCAATTAAATGTTCCACTCATATAAATCGAAGAGACACTTTCCTGCTGGAGTAACGTAACGTAGGTACACTATTTATTGACTATTTTTGGCGTTCTCAAAATTGATTTTCATGAAGTTTTCAAAGGTGAGGATTGTGTGGTGAAGGACACATAGATTTCCTAGGAAAAGTGTATGTTACAAAATATGTCATATATTTCCTATCTATTTCAGGAATTGTACACATTTCCTAGGAATTGTATACAATGACTGATTACACATTTTTCCGTTAACATTAACTCAATTTCAGAAAAAGTTTGGATTAGCGTAACTACGTCCATCTCTGCTAAACTGAAATGTAGAAATTCGACATGTTTCTGCTGCGACTACGCACACGGCAAACAGCAGTCAGGGCGCAGCGGAGAAATAAGATGTGAGCAGAGCAGTGCCATTCGCTCACCGCGATCGCTGGTCGCCCCCGCACACAGCTAACCTCTCCGCTCTCCTTCCAGCTTACAAATCACCTCCATGACTCGACTCGTTACCCGTGGTCCCGGTGGGTCGACCCATTACCGGGTCCACGGGTAATTTTAATTACTCGTGGACCCATGACATTAGGGATTGATTTCGGACTTCTGAATATATCGATAAAAAATGTAAACCATCAGTTACATACAATAAAGTTTACTCATTCATAAGAAAATAAAATAAATCCATCCTTGGGAACAAAAACATACCTACTCCTAACAGAACTATAGGTAACGGTAAAATGGGGTGAATAGATATGCAGGGGTGAATCGAGACGAAACTTTAAAGTGGATTTTACCGTTGAAATTATATAGTTTGTAGTCAAAAAGGACTCTAATATGTTTAATGTTTTATCATTAACCATTAAGTGCCTTTATTGGCAGAAAACGATCAAAAGTTCATGGGCAAATCCACTTTAAAGTTCCGTCTCGATTCACCCCTGCATCTCTAATCACCCCATTTTACGGTATTGAAAATGGTGAATTCATAACCGATACACTATTGACTTATGATTCAATGATTAGTTATGATTCATAAACTATCTTAACATTTCTAATACGTATCCAACTGATATTTCTCCAGTAATTAATTCCATTAATGTATCGGTTATGAATGCACATTTTCAATTGCAATTTTTGTTATGGTTCTACCTGGACTATTCTTTTAATTTTTCGATAATTTGACCAAAACGTTCAGGAGACTCATTATGTTTGTGCAATTTTTTTTAAATTTAATTTTGCTATGCCAAGACTCCGGACACGTTATTGGTTCGGTGCCTTTCTCCGAAGACTCGATATCACGATATCCGATATATTATAGTACTCTTTGGAAGACACTGACAGTTTTAACAATAGATATCATTCTTCAGCCAAAAACGTTGCAAGTAATTTAAAAATTTCTGGATTTTAATATTTTTGGTGTTGCACCGTGATGTTACATATTCCCACCCTTCCAAAAGTCGTTCACTTGGTAATAATGGCAATACTGAACACAGTGAAACAACTCTGGCTTGAGGTTTACTTTTCGTAATGCCGAATATCTTTTTGCCCATCCTCCACGTAGCTTGCTGCCAGTGATAATAGCACCCTATAATCTCAATGTTGGGAAAAACCTTCCTTTGTTTGCTCAATTATAGCTCTATCTTCTTCCATACAGAACACCAAAATGGTTGCGTCTTGATAATAATATTCTGCCAAAACTAAATTTCGGTGTTGCAATGGAACCTGTGCTTCATGAAATATTTTGAAATTCATTTTTAACCGACATCTAGTAACTCCAGCATATTCATTCCGCGCGCTTTATAGACGATGCTTGACACTATTAAATTCCGGAAAGGGAGTCAACATATTGTTCCCTTTATCCATCCAGCTCTCTTTCGCCTCTTCATATAAATGTGTAATACATAGGTCGATCAGTTGTTCGCGCCTCCGATGCTTAACTGTCTAGAGATTCGGTTACTTCATTTGATATAATATAAAATTCTCGTGTCACAGTTTTCGTTGCCATACTCCTCCGAAACGGCTTGACCGATTTTGATAAAATTTTGTGTGCTTATCGGGTAGGTCTGAGAATCGGCCAACATCTATTTTTTTTTGTGCATTAGGAAACTGCCAAAAAATCGGGAAAACTTAAATTACATTTTCTATGGGAATTTTGTATGGACAGGACAACGTCTGTCGGGTCAGCTAGTTTGATATAATATCCGGACAAGTAGGTATGAGATATGTTTTTTATTACAATCTGTTCCTGTAAGAATGGGAATACACACGTTAAAGCAAATGTTAAATGTTAAATTATACTACTTTTACGACAGCTAGCATTAAAATTAGTTTAAAAAAATATGTTTGACGTGTAAAAGTGTTTAACCTTACACGAACATTATAGTACAAACCTACTTACAGAAATAAAATCATTTATCATAAAATTTCACGAAAAATAACAATGCTCACTTTATTATTAGTTATAGATCCTTTGCACTGATTTTTACGTTTCAAAGAACAGTTCCAAAGAGATGATTCATTTTTATAAACCGTATGCTTGTAGTACTGATTATTTTCGAACAGCAAAACACTACCTTTCTTTCTTTTAATTATTTTAACCTTATTTTCCATGTTAGCAAATTAGTTTTCGCAATAAAATACTAAATTCAGTGAGTACTTGCTTACAAATAATTATGTCAAAATTACAAAAGAGAAAAATGAATAAAGATCCTAATGAATAAGACAACATGAGTAGTAAAGGAAAAATAAGTAATATGTGATCTCTTTTGACGTAAGTAACATGCTGTTATGGATATTATGTATATGATCATAAGTAGGTTCCATGGTAGTAATTAATTTTTATCGATATATTCAGAAGTCCGGAATCAATCCCTAATGCAATGGGACTACGGGTAATTAGAATTAGGTACCTGTGGACCCGGTAATGGGTCGACCCACTGGGACCACGGGTAACGAGTCCATGACTCAGCTTCACAGGATAAGGTAGTTTCCACTGAAACAAATTCTAAGCCTGTCCCTAGTTGCAGGTAAGTCTGCCCTAGAGTTAACAGTAGATTGGTAGAGGCCTCTGGATGGAGTGACCTTCCCCTCTATAGAGTGTGGAGCGGAAAAAAAATGTGTTCTTTCCGACTGCTTCTCCCCTCAATACTCTAAGAGAACCTAGGTGTATAAATTTTCATCTCCGCCGCTCACAGAACCCGTAAGGCCTCTGCCTCGAATTTTGCGGGCAGCGGGGCGGCGGCGGCGGCGGCGGCGCAGCTTGACTGGAATGCACCGCTCGTTGCCCGCTGCCACGCCGCTGTTTTCGAGAACCGGTCCATTTGATTTTACGTATAAGATCCTGCCGCTCCCACGCCGCTGCCGCCGCCCCGCTGCCCGCAAAATTCGAGGCAGAGGCCTTACTGGTGCGCCAGCGCAACCCCAAAACTGTACGTAAGATTTTTTTGAGGAGAAAATGATCGAACTCTATAGGTAATGTTCAGCACCTATCTTGCGTGTCTTACTACACCCCATTCGTTTCTTGTAATAATGGATGACCTTATTTACATTCATCGCACCGAGTTGTAGTGTGGTTGTAGTACGTAGCGACTCTTAGAAACACTAGTGTGTTAGAGTGACTTACGAACTTTTGTAAGTTAGGCACCGTCAAAATTATCTCCACCATACAACTTTCAACATTGTAACAAATAGGTACCTACATGGAAAGCACCTTTGACATTCCTGTTATTAGTGCACTATTAGTGCGCCTCCAAATTAGCCGCAACGCATTTGTTTGCCGCAATTTGAAGGAGCCTAATATAGCAAGCTTAGTCTAATTGTAATTTTTGCTGCAAGTATACCTATAAATATTTGGTGTTTTAAAATTACAAAGGCAATTGCCAGTTGTAGAATAGGAAACGACAATAAAACTAATCCCAGAGTGTTAATACCTAATTGATGGTAATGTATATTACTTACTATAGACAAAAAAATTATTTCATTACATGTACTTCTAAAAATATCAACATTTTAGGTGTTCACTATACACCAGATGGTGCTGCTAACACGCGAGAGCGTGCACACAGCGAATGAAGCGCTCAGTGACAAACACAGACAAAAAGTCAATATTTTATTTACACATTTGTTTTATTCTGACATACACAACTTGGTATATCTTCAGTTTGTTCATGACCGATTTCTTAGTCTAAAAATTTAATTTCATCCCTAATCAATGGAAGAAACATCTAATTTGTATAAAATACATGATTCTGATTGCTCGATCCTTTACCAAATTAAAGTACAAAACTACATTTCTGCAATGAGATCCAGATCAATAACAGAGTGACAGATGAGGGCGACTACTACACGTTCATACGACGCGCGCGGATCCGCGGTCTCACTCATTCACACGCAACACGTCTCAAAACGACTCGCCGGCGTACAGGGACATTGTTACAAATTTATAAGCTCTGTAATTATATTTACTCATTATTTCTAGTGTTAATTCAGTACGTAAGGTAAAATTTCGAGACAAATGTCATAATCCAATCTAATCAATCTGCAATAATACTCAGTGAATCTATAATCCATACTATATTATAATAATAAATTTACGTTAGAGCCGAACCAACGCGGCTATATCGCAACTGACAGTATTTTACCCTTAAAAAATCTTCTTAAAATGTTATCAATTACTTCCTTAAATTAATTATGTGGAATGAAATGACGTGCCCCCAGCGCGGCGAGGCGAGAAGCGCGGGGGACACTCATGACCGGTGACTTAACCTGCGGACAACAAGCTACGTTTTACAAAGGCTGGCATCTAACTTTAAACTAGCACAACATTAGTTACAATAGAATTAAAAATCTCATAAAGAAACAATTTTTGTTGCATTAAAGGCTCGCCTAGATATCATTCGACGTCGGTATGTGATCAGAGTTAGAAAATGAATTCTAAATGATCAACTCTAGCGTAAAGTCTGCTCACCTCACTATTGGACTGAGATGACTATCGGCAGGTACAGTTAATAGGGCTGGTGCCTCTGGTTGGCGCGGCCGCCGCCTCCGCCGCCGCCCCGCTGCTTGCCACCTTGGTACCCGGCTGTAACGTCACCTGTTTGTAACGCTAAACTCTATTTATTTGGTTCTAGATTCTTTGTCAAGCTGTTGGGTAGGAAAAAATGTTATTACATTATCACTATTTGTCTATTTAATTCAACCTTACATGCAATGACACTGACGCTACAGTGCTTTAATGGGATAAGTTAAATTAGTCAATACATATACACAAATGCTAGCTTAGATGCAAGACACGTGAGGCGCCTCGGTCGCACGACACCTACACGGGTCTATTTTAAGAAGAAACGCGAAGATACTTTAGAGCGGATGCACCTCTGGATAGCCAATAGATAATGCTAAGCGCCTGTTTCAGTGGCCGGATTAGGTAGGTATAATATTACCAGATAATTTTATTAGAAACCGAATGTTAATAAGAACACCTACGAGATATATTAACCAATACTTGTCCAGAGGTGATAAAACAGGCCATACACGTTAAAAGTAAATTTTGCCAGGGATGAACAAGGTTATTATGTCTGCAGTTTTGATGGACCATTCTACGGTTCTTAGTAAGCAAAAGATGGCAAGTTAAGTGTCATGCGAGCCGCCGGCGCTGCCCCGCTGGGCTCCCGGCCTCGCGCCACACGTCCCACTACTCTACAGCGCGACCTCATCGTGCTTCCTCCACGCTCTCGCAGAGCATTTCAAATGCCTCTTGTCTGATCTTTGAAAACCAGTAGCGAGTTGACAAACTGACGCAACCACATAAGTATCGAGTTAAACTGCGACGAGATAACAGTGGGGAATATGGATGTCAGTCAGTTGGTCGAACAGGAGCAAGCGTCATCGAAGCTAGCCTGATCTAGGAGTGTATCATCCGAAGGCCGCTTGTGCACTATACGGAATTTCACTGCCCGGAAGTGAAATCTCCGTTTGCCAGATAAACACACATTACATTTGCCGGATGATCACGTGACAATTACTTAGATATCGGTCGCGGTCCGTAAAATAATGTAGTGCACAAGCGACCTAACGCTCCCGATATGCTCGGCTCGTATCGTCAGGTCTTAGGTCGGCAAGAGCATGGAAGCAGCGCAAGGAGTGGCGGAGTGCAGTACCTTTGCCGCGCGGAGCCGCGCGCGCGCCGTACCCGCCCTCGTACCCTCCGTACCCGCCGTAGTCTGCCCGCAACACAAACACATTAGTCCGCCTCCACCGCTCCGCCCGCCGGCGCGCCGCGCGTGCTCGTGGCCGGAACGGTGGACGTCGCGGAGACTGGTCGACGTATTGTAATTATTCTACGGGTCGGCCGACCGGACGCCCCGCCGCAGCGGGACAGCCGGCCGAGCTCGTCCCGTCGGAAGGGTAGCTCGTAAATCGTCTCGCGCTACATTTGTGGGCCAGAGGAAGGGAGGTGGGGACATCAGTTCGTGTTGCTGGGCACTAATAATCACACTAGCGGGAAGCCTAACAGCTCTCTAAGATAACAATATCTACAGATGATCTGACAGATGGAAGACCTGACTGGGCACCCTATCTAGAGCTATAAGAACACCTACGTAAGATAATAAATAATAAAAATGTCATGTTAACTACATAAACGAGACGATTTAAGATCTACCCGGGGGTGCCCGCAGCACACGAGATTGCGTCTCGGCGTGGTGCGAGCGCGTTGTGAGGCGACGCGTGCACAACCACACCGCGAATCAATCGCTGATAACTTTTATCCTAGCTAGTTGTTTCTTATCTGTGGGCATTTATAATTCTCTTGTGAATAGTGTTACTTCAATGTCTTTATTAATAAAACCTTTATAACTATAGTTTCATAGTAAAAGACTTGTATGCAGTAATAAATGCAAAATAATTATGCATGCGATTAGTAAAACATATTTTGGTAAGTGTAAAGTAGGTATGAAGCGTGTGGTGAGTCAGAAAGGGCAGGGAATTGGACTAGGGTTACATATGGAAACACATTGAGAATTTTTGTAACAGTGCTTTATTCAAAAGCTTCATCATATCTTTATCACTTTCACAATGTCTCTCCATATTTACCCCATTTCCCAGATGTAGCATGTGGCGAGAGCGTCGAAAGGTAAAATTATTACCAAAAAAAAGTAAAGAAACTCGAGCAACATTGCTACATATGTCAAAAGTGGTATTACAAACGAACGCTTATAAACATAAGGCAGGTAACATACATATGTACAGAATATAGTTTATACCCGTTGAAACAATGATAAAGAGCGATAGCCGAATGGGCAACTGCACTACGATCTACGCACGAGAGTACGCGAAGATTCTCCTCGTGGAAATAAACAAAATATGCAACTTAATATGATTTTAGCAAAGTTATATGAGATGATTAATCCTAGTTTTTCAAAATTTAGACAGAGCTGCGATTATATTCAGATTATACACTGTCGCCTCGACAACATTCACTACACATTATCTCGATAGAACATTAAATATATAGAAAAATAAATATTTTCCTACACACTAAATTAAATACCTAAGCTTCGCGTGATGTCGATCTCCTCGTAAAATAAACGTTCACTATAATGTAAATAGGCATATCTCGAGGACGGAGTCGCGCCTCGCTCGCAACGCTAACCTAGCGCCTTACTCTACTACGTTCACATCGTATCCTAGGATCAGGTAACATCAGTCGAGGTAATGTGTCGGTGAGCGGGCTAGCGGGGGCTCGCCACTATACTAGTACTGCTTGCCGCGTTTACCGTAATTGGGATATCCGGAGTAATCGTAACCGCCGTAGCCCCCGTAGCCGTCGTATCCGTAGCCGCCGTAGCCGTATCCGTCGTAGCCGCCGCCGTAGCCTCCCTGTCCGTAGCCGTAGCCGCCGTAGCCCCCGTTGCCCCAGGCGCCCTGGCCACCGTAGCCCCCGCGGCCGCGGCCCCCGCGCAGGCCGCGCCCTCCGCGCCCCCCACGCCCACCCATGCCCCCGGGCCCATCCGGCTTGGGAGTCGCGCGCTTCACGTCCACCTGCAGACCACACCAATGTCATGTACCACTTTTAACATTTCATATCTTTATACTTGTTGCAGTGTGCATTTTGTATATACTGACCTCCTTGCCGGCGATCGTCTGCTTGGGTGTCTTGAGCAGCTCATTGACCACCTGCTCTGACTCGAATGTAATGAAGCAGAATCCCTTCCTCTGGTTCTTAGTTTTGTCGAAAGGCATCTCAACTTCAATAATCTGCAAAAAAATATATTACATTACTTGCTGAAACTGGCAACATCACAATAACCTTGTCAATATTTTAATTATATCAGTGGCCCGGATTACTCTTCAGTAGATGTCAAGAAGAAATTATCTCACCAAATCCGGATTTGTCATCACATGATTACTAATCAATTCATTCAATCAAAGTGAAGTGAACTTACAGCTCCAAAATTACTGAAGAAGTTCTTTATTTCATCATCAGATATTTCACTGCTCAGCCCACCAACAAATATCTTTCCATGTCTTGCCTTAGCCTTCTTAGGATCCACTTTTTTGTTGTTAATTGTGTGCTCTCCGGCAGCCATGACTTTGTCTATGGAATCAGGCGCCTTGAAAACGATGAAGGCAAATCCTCGTGATCGGCCAGTATTCGGATCAGTCTTGACATTGATGCTTTCAATCTCACCATAAGCGCTGAAGTGGTCACGTAATTCCTCTGTGAATAGTAAAGAAATAAACTATTAGACTTGAGCATTTGAATGCCTAATAAAATTAAAACTATGGATAATCTCAGAAATGTGGGTATAAGCTTTCTTCAATGCTTAGTCAGAAGCAGAACTGAATGAAGTCATCATGATAAGAGACAAGGTTAACTGGTCCTGCCAGCAACATGTAGTTGAACACAAGCCAGTGATAAGACTAATTCCTATAAATAGTACCATGTGGTACCCATGTGGGTACAACTACAGGAAAAGTAACAATAAAATTACACTTACTGTCTGTGGTCTCCCAGCTCAGGCCCCCGACAAAAAGTTTTCTGTGGACATTGTAAAGTGAAAGATTAAAACATGAAGAAATGGACAATTTAGACTTGTGTCTCGATTCAGAAACTGACTTAAAAATTACAATTTATTAATTAACACTATGCAGTACTTGTTTACAGTACTTTACGGCTACTATTTTTTCAAAACAAACTCCAAGCACTGCAGCAAATCAAATTGACAACCTGTAAGTTACAAAAGTAAAGTCTGGAAATTTACATTATCAATCAGGACAACGAAATATGAAACAAGATGTTACAGTCATAACGCAAGATTTGAAATTGGCAAAGATGATCCAGGCCCAAAGTTAAGTGGCCGATACAACTAGTCAGTTTGGTCATAGTTTTACTTTAGTGTGAGCCCAGCGGATATATACCATGACGTCCTTCGGCGGCAGCTGCGGCGGCGGCGCAGGCTCACACCTGCAGAGAGACACAGCGTTAGTAGCGCCCCAAACTGACCAACGCGCCGCGCCGCGAGGGCGACGACCCCTCAGCGACGCACTCGGCGCTACCGATTTAAAATCTTGCAACTACCTACGTACGCTTTACTGCTAGCTTTGGAACCGCACAACACCGGCATTCACGAACCACGAGTATGCTAACAAAGAACCAAACGAAAAATCGATAACTGAACCGAGCCGGTGTCGGGTGCAAAAGAGACGCGCAATTAAGACGCCATTTTACTTCATGCGGCTCGGAGATAATCTAAATTTTTACAAATAAGCCTGAAAATGTTCTGAAATAAAAACTAAGACTTCTGGGTCTGAACTTAAATCGTAGAGAATGCACTGTAAAGATGAAAACGTGAAATTTTGAAAAGATCTTAACGATTAAAATAGATTAAGCGTTACGCCGTTATGGATAATGGCAGAACGCCGCCATTGTGGCGGGCGTAGACAGAAACTGAAAAAATTACCAGAATAGATATCCGTGAAAAACTGAATGATTAAAATATGATTATGGTAAGAATAAAGATGTTATAATATGCTTACAAGTATGAAACAAAACCAACTTTACCTGTCGTCATCGCGTCCAGGGGCTTCGGCACTATTATGTTCTTGTGTATCTCCGCCACCATTTTCTGCATTTCCATTAAGTTGATTATCAGTAACGTCTTGTGCAAAGTTATCGTTATTGGCCATGACTTATGTTTAGGCTAAAATTAATAATAAACTTAAACCTAAGGTCCTCACGCGACCTTTAACTCCGAATGCCAAATGCAGAAGAAAGAAAGGAAATGCGTGATGAGTCGGCGCGAAACAGTCGGTATGTTGGCTAACTGCAAACAGACGCGGTTTTTTTTGCAAGCAATTCACCCCCTCCAAAATAAACGACCAATCAGAAGACAGTAGTGAAAAGAGGTCAATGGCGTCCATCCCGTTAGTGACAAGGACAACAGTCCGACTTGTGTGAGAAAGAAAAGGACAAACAATTTTACAATTCACTAATCGATTGAAACCCTGCTGCCAACATTCAGACAGAAAGTTTGCCGCGTTTTTTTTTATTGGTTTACTGATGTAAGGCAACGCACAAATAATGTTCAGCTTAGAAAAAATAGTTTTTGGAAAAATAGTTTTAAATGTTTAGAGAATTGTAAGATTCACAGCATGCAAAATAAAAAGCTTATGATAGCAGCAGCTAGGGTCAGTACATTAGTTAACCGCTCACGTATCCACCATTAGAGGAGAATCGAATTAAAAATTATGTTTTGCGACAAGTACGGGTTTCAAGTCATGCTAACTGAACATTTTGGCAAAACATCATAATATGCAAGGTCTATATCTTGCAGCAGATATTCCACCAATATGATAGATATGAAAAAGCTAAATATAATTCGTGAAAATTCCATAGATCTATTCGTTGGATAGTCATTTTCGTCAAAAAGAATTTCGTATCCATGATTAAATGTAAATAATAATAAAAATTGATTGAATGGGCGCTTTCGTAACGGCTCCGACTTACGAGTTTTAGGTCGTGGGCAGGCTGGCGCTTTACTTTGTTTATATAATTTCATCACCACTGCTTTCAAAACGGTGAAGGAAAATATCGTGAGGAAGCCGGCATACCCTAGAACCAAAAATTCGAAGACATGTGACATCTACTAACCCGCACTGGGGCCGCGTGGTGGAAGCCCACGCCCTCTCAAAGCGAGGAGGCCTGTCTCCTAGCATTGGGAACATTACAGGCTGATTATGATGGCATAGATGTCACATGTCTTCGTTTTCAAGTGATAAAAAAATCTATCGACAGTTTTGCACAAATCACTTAAAACATGGTATACAATGATGATTTTGGAATTATTTAATCCATGTGCCATTATGATTTTTATTACAAATTACGAATAAATTGCAATTCCAGTTAAAAAAATGGCTGGCTTTGTTAAAATAATATAAAGAAAGAAGAAAGACCATACATTTATTCAGCAAAGTCTAAAAGTAATTGCAAGTGATATTGTCACAAGCATGATAAATAATTATGATTCAGCTCTTCAACTAGGCCCTTTTTGTGGACTCGGACGCTACTAACGCTCCATCGGATAGGATAGGAGCGATAGATTAGGATATTTTACTTGACCTATCGTCAAGGAAGTATAATTTTATTTTCCATACTAACGAGTTGTTAAAAACATGAAAATAACAAAGATTTGTGCCGTATCTATAGGCGCCATTTTGAACTTTCATAAAAATCTGAAATCTGTGCTTTCTTTAGTTAAAATGCTGGTGTCAGAATTTTCATTTCTTTCCTTTGAACTAATTAATCACGACAGACTGATTGTCTGAAAGAACAATTTGTGAGGATACGTGCGTTTTCCAAATTAATACTCTATTCTGTGGATACTGAGCTTGAACTGACCCAAGCTAAATGTTAAATGTTCTAAGGACCCAAGCTATCAACTCTTGAAATATCTCGTACTATTTACTGGCCACTCTATGTATATGATTAAAATATAAATAAATAAAGGGTTATGGTTTTTTATACGGTGATTTGGTATTGCTATTATGTGTTTTATGTAATTGTGTGTGTGTTTTATACAAGCCTTGACCAAAACAGCCTTAAAATTACTAATGGGTAATTAGTCTACTGGGCCTTTTTGACCGTCTTGGGAAATTAGGAGAAAGGCAATAGGCTGGTTACAGTGAGACATAGGGTTTGAATGAAAAACATTACCGAATGTATACTGAAAAGTTATTTCACCAAGGCCTCTTACGACAAAAAGTGAGGATCTAGGTGCAGAATCACATAACATCGGAGCCGCCTCGGTGGCGACGTTGCGACGCTGTGATTGCACATTATGTGTGCTGAATCGGTATGGTTGGCCTAGAAAATGATTTATATACAAAATATGAATTATAAAGAAAAATATTATTCACGTTTGTAATAGCTTCTTTTTTCAACAACAGACGGAAAAAAATAAAAAAAAATATTTTTTAAGTATAGCAACACTTCTCCAAAATTGACACCCGAACGGTGAGGTAGGCTCTTTTTCTGTTTTCAGTCCTTATTTATCGTGAAAATTACGCGAATTTCTTGATAATTTGTTCCCGATTACGCCACTTTAATGCCTAAATTTTACTGAGGTAAGTGCTTTTGAATGATTATTGATTTAAAAACTACAGAACCTTAGTATTTTGATTGTCGGCAGACGTATTCCCTTTTAAAGGTTAATGCTCAAGATTTCTGTGTTTTAGTAGCTAGATGCATGATACGGTTTTGCCTGTGTACAAAATCTGTTATTTTGGTATTTTCTTCATAATGTAAAACCATTTTGTAAGTTTTATCTCATCAGGGGTAACAAAAGAACCTGATAGTTACGGTCGGAGTCGCCATGCGTGCTTTGACAATACGATTTCTTTAAAAATCCTGTCTATGTCCCTAATGATGAATTTATTACAGAGTGACTGTTTACATATTGTGTGATGCCTGTACGAATGGCACTCCAGACACTATCTGTCACTTGTTTACTACTCCTACTCCTACATCTCTGCACAGATGCAGTTCTTAGCTGCAAGTATTTTATTGTTGTGTGCTGTACAGGTTGCAGTATATCACATCACATGGAATGGGTACAGCTCAGTGACCAGTATGAGAATGTATTGTTATCAATACAAATTGGTTCAATAGAACAAATATGACTGTTGTATCCATAGTAGTCAGTGTTTGATATCATTGATAAATCTTAAGAAGGGATCAAGATTTGGGTTCACCATGTATTTCTAATCCATGTTTTTTTTTAATTATTACATTTACCTTGGGCAGAATCTTTTGTGTGTATGATTATGTCCTCTTAGTAGTTGCTATCATTGCTACAGGAGAGTTATACTCAACTGTTTTATACTTACCTAGTAGGTACCAACTTGTTAGCATTTCATGTGTCTTAAAACTTAATATACTGCTATGATACAACTACTTAAAGTATAATATTATCTACTTAAAAAAAAAAAACAAATTCATTCCCCAACAAACAACACACTGTTTAAACCGCTAGGTCTAGAAGTACTAAATTATGCACAGGAATTCCTTTTCAGAAAATTCATCCCCTGAAGAGGTTCAATAGGGGATGAAATGTTGTAAGGAAGTTAATAAATTTTTTTGGTGATGGGGAAAGCCCATTGGGAAGACGGCTTGTAAAACTGCAAATTTGTTTTCAATTTATAACGTTGATAATATTGAGAGGTGCTTTAAAAATAAAGATTATAAGCACGATATCTATGGTATTTCGATTAGAACAAAAGGATTTTTGTTTAAAAGCCCAATATTCAATTCTGGCAAGCTCTTTGGCTGTTTTACATAACTTCACTCACATCTCAAGCATTACTTAATACTAGTAAAGGCATGTGATTGCTTGAAACTAGTTTTAATTCATGCTGGAGTCTTGAGTAAGATCCTGTAATATGGGTCTTACAGAATCAATCAATAAAATATTATGGATAGAAGAGTTTTTGTAAAATACAGTGCCTCAACAAGTGTGTGCAACTGTGTGAACGGTAGTGTACACTGGGTGTTCTGTCTTTGGTCTATAGATGTTAGTTGACATACTGCTAATTAATATCTCTCTGGGGTTTGTGATCACTCTGTGGGTTATATTATTTATAACTTTACTTAAAATTCAGATAATCAATGAATCAATCAATCTTAGATAATTTAGATCCATTTCCACTTATGCAACTCTCAACTTTTGAACTATGATAAGTTGTATAAACTATAATTTTGTATAATTTAGAAGCATTTTGTTTAAACTTTGTAAATGTGAGTACCATGCATCCGTATAAAAATTATGTTGTTTTGATGTACGTTGACTTGAAAAAGCGTGGCAGTTGAGAGTATGTCATACTCACTTAAATGTCTTGCTGATGGTGGCGCGTGTGTTGGATCATTCGGTTCCCTACAAAATGGTTGAGCTGGATGGTGCTGATCCACGAGTCAAGTTCGTGAACGGGCGCCGTCGGTTGAGACTGGTCATCTCTTCCATGGCTAATTTTAAATCTTATATTTAGAATAGTTTTTTTTTTTACATTGGTCTCACATATAGAAGCAACAAGAATAATGTTCCCATGATTTTGTAATACTTAACATGATTAAAAAGAGTGTCCATGGAGTTTCTTGCCCGTTCTTCTCCATAGAGATCTATGTTTTGGAATGGGCAACTAGCTTCAACTTTCCAACTGGTCGACTTTTTGACAATTCAAAAGTGCCTGTAAATGGTTTATTTGAAATAAATGGTTTGAGTTTGAGTTGCATATATTTGGTTGCAATGGAGTTTGAGCCTTCTTTTCAATCCAAAACATGACAAATATCTGAGAACACTTGCATGGACCTTACTCTATGCAAGTGTATCAGACATACTTAAATCAAACCAGAAAATTTAATATCATTGTACATACTTTAGGCCTGTTCAAACAAATATACCATATAAATATACCATATAATATATAAATAATGTTGCGGGTTGTCCAATCTACCCTACACTTACTCTCTGTAAAAAAGAATGACAATCAGATGAGATGCACAAAATTAAAAAAAAAACTGGTTTTTCCATAGGAACACACTTTCATAATTTTCTCTTGGCAAAATACCCTCACAATTGCTTACTGCATGTTTTATCTATCTATAAATACCTACTATAAAACAAAATCGCTTTGTGTGTGCCTGTGTGACTGCTTAGTTCTTCTAAAGTACACAATGTATTTTGATGTGTTTTCACCATAATTTAGAGTATTCTTTGGAAGGTTGATGTGAATAATACAGTTATATTTAACTTAAGCTAAAATACAGAAATCTCTAGATATATTATAATATAGCTTGGCTATTTAACTGTATAAAATAACCTAATTGAGATTGGTTCAACATATAAAAATCTATTTGCTTTGCTTTTTCTATATTAAAAAAGAGATTTGCCTTGATAATGTTAGGCAGCATGGTTTCCCCTAAATAAATAACTAACAGGTACTATCTACACATGTAGCTACTTACTCTTGATATACCTACAATCGTAACCGTAATTAGTTGCTGGTCACAACTTACTTAACATCTGGGTATGTGAACTATGGTATTGCTGAAAAGAAATTGTTCTTTTCTGGCACAAAATTGTGATATAATTTAGGATATCAACGAAAGATCCTGTGAGTCACTATGACATGTTGCAGCTTGAATAAAAAGATTTTAATGAGATCATGACCCTGTCTTCTTGTATTTGGGGAAACTCCAATAAAAAGTTAGACAATAACTATTCAAATTGTGCAGTAAGTTGTATCGGGTCATTTATGATCGTGTTTCATTCTGTCAGGGCAGCGTATAGCAGAGGGCTGTTTTGGCGCACTGTGAACAACAGCGATGGTAATGGAGGCGTCCCCGTCCCCGCAGAGCGTCGGCCGCGAGTTCGTGCGGCAGTACTACACGCTACTCAACAAGGCGCCCGCCCACCTGCACAGGTACCTTACAGCCTGCCGTTAGCACGGCACATCCAGGTATACAAATAGCCTGTCACACAAGTTCGAGTGAAAGAGGCGAAGATACCATAAAAAGCCGATTGAAAAACGGATGTTATTTTTGTTCTTTCTTTAATAACCAACAAACAATTGTTAACACCATTACAATTTTTAAATAATATTTTACTTTCTACTAAGTCTAATGTTAGTGTAACAATTTCTTATAAGTAAGCACCTTGTGCCCCATAAACGTAACGTAACGTGATAGTGATAGTCTTAAATAACATCAAAAATCAAATTAAAATAAAATTGGTCTGAAACATAAAACATGAGAGACACGACAAATAAACTCCTTAGTACTGATTAGTGATTACTATGATACGGAGTGGGTTTTCGAGATATAACAAGGTACTTGCCCTTGCTGGCAACTGTTTCAGGCTACAGGAAAACTGTTTTAGGAGACAGTTGCTTATTTTTTTGAGAGTATTTTTTTCTCCACATTCACAGATTTTGAAAAAAAAAAAAAAGTTTATGGGCCATTTTCACGAAAACTATTTGATACCAAGCAATCCTATTCAAAAATACTAGACCTACTAAGGTTTGCATACTAGAAAACTCAGAAATCGTAAAAAAACCTTTCAATGATAAAAATCTAAAATTAAAATGATTTTATTTCTGTAAGTAAGGTTTGTAACCAACACTTTTACACATCAATCATATCATTTAAAAACTATTTCCTGTCTGACTACTCTGATAAGAAAGGCCGAAACCAACTCAGAAGGGTCACAGTCTCTTTTAAAATCCAGACGTAACCTTGGTCATATCATTTGAGGAATAAGTAGATTGGTGTCTGAAGTGGTCTTTTGAGGAAAGAACCACACATATTTGAGTGGACCTGTCCAGTCAGTGCACGCATTATTACCGTTGCAATTACCGTGCAGCTCAACTTGGCTCGCTTAACTTTATTGCCCCATCTCAAAAAAGCGTGTTAATTTTTATCTTAGCACTATTCTTAGAAAGGACATCAAACTATGTGACCTCAGTTAACCTTGAGTCGTTAGAGAACCAGTGCTCTTATTGGGAAACACAATCCCAATCAGAATTACATGGGGAGAGATTTTACTAACTGTCAATTTTTCAAATAGAAGCTAAAGGATTGCTTAATGGATAGGAAAAGCCACTTTGCTAACAGTTGTTAATCTGCTAGTTACAGTCTGTGATAATGGTAAAGAAGTAGGCGTGGATTGGAGCAGCCTGTTATGGGCCAGGCACTCTTTCCGGCACCAGTCACGACAAGGCGGTGTCCTTGATTCGCTAGCGCCACGCCAGTGCACAGATCGCTTATACATCTTTGATCATGACTCATTCAGAAAAGAAAAGTCAAAGTCAAATAATTTATTTCAAGTAGGCCATTAAAAGGCACATTTGAACGGATTTTTTTTTTTTCAAGAAAATATCTTTAATTGATTCGAGGTGCCCTTTATAAAAGGTAGCTCCGTATGGAGAGTAATGGGCAAGTAAAAATGGTTTTACAATATTTTTTAAACGTCGAAGTCAGATTTTAGAATTCACCATGTCAAGAAATGGTTGTATTTCTTGAAATAGAACATCGACCGCTGGTCACGTCGTGATGTAGTATTGTCAGATAATTGAATACTCAACGTTTGAAACAGATAAACGCATGAGTACTTCCTGTTGTGGCCAAACTTTAGTGTTAATATTGTAAAATATATTATCCACCGGTAGAGGCGTTGATGTTGCTTTGATTTTGTTGTGCAACATGGCGGCGGCTAATAATTCGATTGGAAAAGCAATTATAAATATACAAGGAGTAGTTACTTCTGAAAGTTTTAAAAAAAAATGCACCCCAAGTCCCCGAACAAGCCGGATTCCGTAAAGGCTTTAGTACCGTAGACCACATACATACAATGCGGCAGGTTATGCAGAAGACCGAAGAGTATAACCTTCCTCTCTGCTTAGCGTTTGTGGACTATGAAAAAGCCTTCGATTCGATCGAGATATGGGCCGTACTGCAGTCTCTCCAACGGTGCCAGATCGACTATCGGTACATCAAGGTGCTGAAGCGTCTGTACGAAAACGCCACTATGTCAGTCCGACTCCAGGACCAGACTTGAAACCCATCCCTCTGCAGCGAGGTGTGAGACAGGGAGACCCTATCTCTCCGAAACTGTTCACAGCTGCACTGGAGGATGTCTTCAAGGGTTTGGACTGGAAAGGGGCTGGCATCAATGCGAGTACATCATTCACCTTCGGTTTGCCGATAGTATAGTTGTCATCAGGGCTCGAATACCGGTAAAATCTTGAAACCGGTATGGATGTACTTGACGCAAAACCCTTTACATTCGGTTTCGTTCGTATATACCGGTTAATTTAAACCGGCATTTGGAACAGTTTTATATAAAGGTTTTGTTCGTTTTACCGGTTTAGAGCAATAAAAACCGGTTAATACGGACGACGATAAACAACGTCGCGCGCTGTTCAGTTTTTGTTCACAAGTTGCAACGCGTTTACCGGCCGCTCGTCGAATAAATCGGTTAATTTAGGTTAAAATAAAGTTCTCAAAACGGTTACGTTCTTTAGAAAAGTTCAGAGTAAAACCGAAATAAACCGGTATTTTTGCGCTTGTAATCTGAAGGCCGCGCGTGCTAGGGTGCGATGTCCCTGATGTGGTGATGTTCCGAGTCTTCAGCACGCGCGAACATCCCCTTCGCCAATCTTGTGCTGTGGATCACATCGTTCCTCACGTGCCGAGGAGCTTTCACAATTCGACGCAACATAAAGTTTTGTTTTTTCTCTTTTATTGCTTCTGGTTAAGTTACAAGCATTGGCTGGTCTTCATTTCCCAAGCACGATAGTGACATGAACTTGCAATTTTGCGGAAGAGCGTTTCTTCGTCACATTTTTTTTGTGGTGGTGTTTTCTGTGTGTAAAGTATCCCATTAATATTATAATTGTAAAAATTTGTATGCTTAGATGTTTGTTACCCAATCACGTAAAAACGGCTGAAGGGATTTCGATCAAATTTGTCATAAAGATAGTTTGTAACCTGCAATAACACAGGATACTTTTTATCTCGATAGTACGTCCCCGTGGGATAATTTTCGACCTCCACGCGGGCGAAGCAGCTGGCGAAAGCTAGTATTTCATAAGATCGTTAGCAGTCAGTATATTATCATTGCGCATCTGGTGTTCCCCAACAGCCCCGCAGGCGTACCGTTGTAGTGTCCAAAACATCATGACAAGTAGAATGAGTCACAATTTCGCTCGCGCTCTTCGATCATTCGTCAGTCACACTCATGAATCCGTGATCTAAGTGATTATAGTATTAATAAGGTTGCGTCGTCTCGGAACCTGTTATTACTGCATTAGTGCATCCAAACTATCGCGGTCATGTTCAACATTAACTTGTAGTTTTGCATTCTGTAAAAATTCACCTACCTATGTCGGATTGATGTCATACCTAATGTTTAACTGATAACATTTTAGGGGGTTGATATTCATATGTTAGCTAGTAACTGTACGAGTGGCACTCCTCTCAGCCCAGGTGACGGAGGGTGCGGTTATCGACTATTAATTGTTCTCTTTTTACAAATAATGACAACTTGAATATTATGGCACATTTCATTTAAAACTGTGTTACTGGGCAGTTTTTTTTTTGGCTGGAAAATCATCAAATAATTTCTCTCGCTTTGGGTGGAGTGTGTCAGACTTTTACTGACTAAAACCCACGCGTGTTTCTTCAGTTGCCTGTGTGCCAGGGGCCACGGTATCTCTTTCGAACAACCCGCACCCCTGGCAGGCATCGGCCCTTGTGGACCCCACCAGTTGATCTTGACATGAACACAACGCGCCATCGACTCGGGCTTGGTCCTTACCGGACAGCGAGCTACCCATTACTCGCCATCCGCAAGCCCGCGCCTACGGTGGCCAGGAATCAGCCTGGGATTCCCGACGCCCAGGGGGATAATTTACAAGTTCGTGATAAGGCCTGTCGTAATGTATGGATCGGCACCATAAATGCGTAACACAGTATTAAACACACTCTGAATCATTTTGATGGATATTGCTAATCCATATATGATGTTCGAAAAATGTATCTGCTCAGCAACGTAAACGCAATGAATTTTGTTGAACTGTCAAAATAAAAGCGATTCCTACTGTTAGTGTGTTAGGCAATTACCCCGCCGAATGCTGGGCTGGCTGCGAAGAAGGTGGATGGAATGAGGTTGCATGCAGCTGAGTGTTAAGATGGATGTGTGGAGTGAAGAAAATGAATAAAGCTAGAAATGAGTAGCATATAAGAGGAAGTTTTTTAAGTGGCGCCAATGACAGAAAAGTTGAAAAGAAATCGTTTGGGCTTGGTATGGCCATGTGATGAGGGAGAGGAAGTTTAAAGAAAAGATGAAAGGATTGTGTGAGGAAATATTTGAAAGAGCAGGGAGTGAATGATAGCGAGAGGAGTGACAGGGGAGAATAGGAGAAGAATCGAGACTTCAGTCGCTAGCGATGATTTATTGCCAGTACAAACATCGCAATATTGTTTTCACTTGTCCATATAAGTGAGAATGAGTCAGAGACCACGTGACTTCATAACTTGTTATTGCGCGGATTATGTGACTTTCTTTGTTTGTTGTTATTTGCAACGACGCGCGACGCGACGCCACGGCGCGCGAGTGACGCGCGCATTAGTTGCATTATATAATACTATAATATCAACAGTCATCACATCAGTAATGTCGGTCGATAAACTGAAGCATGATTATTTGATATTTAGATAGGACACATAACATCACGCCTTATTTCCCCGAAGGGTCGGGCAGAGGTGTACTTATAGTACACCCACATTTCGCCAGATAAGTTGAAGTCCCATGTAATAGGGGGCGACCATATTGCCATCAACGTGGCACAAATGTAATAGGGGGCGACCATATTGCCATCAACGTGGCACAAATGTAATAGGGGGCGACCATATTGCCATCAACGTGGCACAAATGTAATAGGGGGCGACCATATTGCCATCAACGTGGCACAAATTAGACTCCGGGCTGCTACTAGAAAATTCCAAATAGAAAAACCCTATAACACTTTGGCCGACATGGGAATTGAACCCTATGCTTAGCAGTAGCGCTTGCAACAACTAAATCAACGAGGCAGTCAGTCAGATACCTCTGTTTCTGTCAGATAGATCAGGGGTCAGTTAGATTGTGTACGCTACATTACGACTGTTTTACACGGGTTTGACGCAGAATGTACACTTCGCAAAATACGAATTTCTCAAAATGAGCATATCTCAAATTGAAATAAGTGTGAATTTTATCATAATGGGTTAAAATAAAATAAGTACCTACTATGCTTTTTTATTATTCCTAATACACCAACAGGAATGTAAAAATCTTCTAAAATAACAGAACGTAAATTAATCATTGTACACTACTTTATAAAACTATTTATGAAGTAAATACGTGGGCCACTCAGAAAGTTTTGCGAAAATAAAAATAAATGTTCTACAGGTATATATTTTTTAATCTAATCTTTTCAAAGTACTCTTCACTAGCCTCTATACAAAGTTTCATGCGTCTGAACCAGTTTTCGAAACACTTTTTCCAGTCCGCCGCTGACACTTCGTTTACAGCCTGCTCGAACGCTGACAACGCATCTTCCGGCGACGAAAATTGTATCCCCTTGAGCTGAATTGTTATTTTCGGGATTAAAAACTCAAACTCAAAGCATTTATTTCAAATAAACCAATTAAAGGCACTTTTGAATTGTCAAGGTCGGTGAGGTAAAAAGAAGTCACACGGTGCTAGGTCAGGGCTGTAAGGAGGGTGACCCAGGAATTTGACCGGCGTGCTGTCCAGGAAGTCCTCCGTTTTGAGCGCGGTGTGCGAAGGCGCGTTGTCGTGGTGGAGCAGTAGCCCGTGGAACCCTGTTTGGTCGCTTGTTGCTCACAACAGAAAACTTCTAACAAGTATTTGGTAGTATACCATTCAGCGTTGATGCTTCTTTGGTTCCGTAAAGGAATTGACACCAAGTAGCCAGTCAAATTGAAAAAGCTCGCGATCAAAATCTTCCCTCCGCTTCTAGATCGCTTCACTTTGGAAGGCGTTGATTCGTTTTGAAACACTCAAACCGTTGACTGGCGCTTCGTTTCTGGATCGTATTGATAAATCCAAGACTCACCTGTAATGATGTCGTAAACATGCCGAGACGAGCTTGCTTCAAATTTGTTTATCATATCACGGCACCATTCCACCCGGGCCTGCTTCTGAGCATCGGTGAGGTTGTGCGGCACCCAGCGTGAAACTATCCTCCTCACGCGAAGATGCACGTGTAGAATTTCGTGAGGGCTTCCCGATCCATCCTGCCGTATAATATGCTGAATCTCTTGATACGTAACTCGCCTATTGTCATGGATTAAATTTTTCACTGCTAGCACGTTTTCTTCCGTAACAGCCGTCAAAGGGCGACCACTTCTTTCTTCATCCCCCAAAATTAGTTGACCGGGCTTGAATTCGTTACACCAACGATACACGGTTGCCTTAAAAGGGCCTTCATCCATGAATGCCATTTGAAGTCTATCGTACGATTCGGCCGGTTTCAGGCGACATTTGAAATCGTAGAAAATCATAACGCGAAAATTTTCCCGGCGCAGATTCATTTTTTAATGAAACACGATAATTTAAATTAGCTCGCAAACAATGTCGAGGGAAATTTTTAAATTGGAACGTACCTACCTACTTTTACTTACAAATAATCATATTTTCAAAATAGATTGTAACTGGCCTGTCTCTCATATATAAAAACTTTTTTTCGCAACACTTTTTGAGTGGCCTGGTACAGGCGCCAGCACATCGAGCTACCCCAATCTGTCAAATTTCTTTGATAGATTTTCAACTTTATTGCATAAGAGTAAGGTTCATGTTCAATTGGGAAAATTTGACAGTTTGGGTAGCGTGATGTGCTGGCGACTGTAGGTACATATTTTTTTTATTGCTAAATTTGGTAGGATAGTATTTGCTGGTGGATAATTCAGTTGTTTAAAACTTTATATGCTATTTTGGATAATATAAAGTAGGAGAGTTGCCAAGGTTATTATTATTGGCCTACCTATTTAGGTATTTACGTTATAGTTATGCAATGTTAGTTAATAATATAGTTAATAATTTTCCTATTTCCTATTTTTAAGTAAATTGAGTACAAAACTTACGACATAATATGTACTACCTATATTTTCGTATAGAGAACTGTATTCTTTGGAAGCGTGATCAATACGTTAAGTTAAGTTAAGGTTAAATTAATATATCACAATAATAATATATGTTTATATACCAACTTACGGATTCTATACAGCTTAGATCCCTCTCCTCAACCGAAACCTACAAGTATTTGGGTATGTCGGAAGCATCAATGCCGCCGACATGAAACAATCGTTGAGGGAGCGCTTCTTTGGCCGCCTGAATACAGTGTCAAATAGTCCTTTATCATGCGGAAACAAGGTGCGTGCCCTCAACGGTTGGGTCATGCCGGTTTTGATGTATTCTTTCGTCATGCTCAAATGGACCCAAACCGAACTTGACGCCCTGGATAGGAAGGTCCGTACATTGCTGACGGCACATCGGATGCATCACCCACGGTCATCAGGGATGAGACTTACATCCCGCGGAAGTGTGGAGGCTTTTTAAATGCTAGAACCCTACACAACCGCGAGACTTGCAGTCTCAGGGAATATTTCCTTCACACTGACGTGGGGATGTATCGAGATGTGGTCGCAGTGGACAAGGGCCTCACGCCGATGTCATTGGTGAAAGAGAACTGGCGCAAACCTGCAGTACTGGATACTGACGATCGTAAGGAAGTATGGCAAGGCAAAGAGCTTCACGGAGGTTTTTTCCGGGCTCTTCATGGGCCTGATGTAGACTTTTTGGCGTCTGTATCCTGGCTGCGTTTCGGCGTCCTCTTCGGCAAAACCGAAGATTTTATCTGTGCGATTATGGATGAAGTTATCATGACGAACAATTATCAGAAATACATTGTCAAGGATGGTACGGTTGACATCTGTCGGGCATGTCACCGTCCCGGTGAATCATGAACCTAACAAACAAACGTATAACCTAATTTTGTTTATCAAGAAACAATTAATTAAATTAAATTTAGCCCTGATAAGGGTTATTTTTAATGTGATGTGCTTTTGGCAATGTACTTACCGACTGTAGGTATCAGTTCATTAAAACATTCACTTGTTGTTGTTGCATACTTCGGCGAGCGTGCTCAACATGTCCACCTCCCACACTAATACACATTCGACACATTTTCAGAAACGTGGGGTCCGCGGCAAACATATCCACTTGCACTTGTTTCTTGATTTCCACGTTGCGCTCTCGTGGTCTTCCAGTATCAGTAGTCTGCGACTCGTGCCCATGAACACTGCCTGTGGTGTACACACGGTTATGAAGGCGTTGGAATGCACGCTCCGACGGTACTGTCACACCTGGCCTATTTGCGAAGCGCACCTCATACATTCCACGCGCAGCTGCATAATTACAGTCGGTCTTGCCTAAGCACATCGACATATTTAAATTTTCCTGATTGGAATACGACAGTGTTCGCGAAACGATAGCGGCACATGATACGTACGGACGTCCGATCGAAAGCTATCTCTATGAAAGACTGGCAACAAGTAGCGCGCCGGTAGGCAATCAGTCGGCGACATCAAAGAGTCAGCGACTAGTTGAAAGAGTGCCTACAACACAGTAGTCTAGGGCGGTGTTCTTTAAAATAAAAATAGGTAAAACTAAAAAGATTTTGCCGGCGGGTCGAGTGTTGTCAACTTATGAAAATATGCCATGTTCAGTGTTAAATTTCGCATAGATTAAAAAAATAAAAAATCAATAACTTTTGACTTACATTTAAAAAAAAAAATATCTAGTACGTATGTTGAACCAGGAATACGCCTTTATTGGATCGGACAGTTGTTACGTTGTTACAATCTGTACATACTATATAAACAATGGTGTTGTCGTTGCAGATTCTACAATAACTACTCGTCGTTCGTTCACGGAGGCCTGGACGCGCCCAACCGCGAGACCTTGCCCGTGATCGGCCAGAAGCAGATACACAACCGAATCCAGCAGCTGAACTTCCGCGACTGCCATGCCAAGATCAGTCAGGTAAGGCACTGCGCCGCCTTTGGTGCTTTGATTTCTTTTTTGCATCTGTTTTTGTTTTCTTTCTCATTAATATGTATATTATTGTTCAGTCTTGTTATGTTATTGTTTTGCAAATACTGTTATGGAAGATCCTGGTACTTGGGACGCATAATATCCTAGTGTGATGACCGGCAGGCTTAGCATGACGCTTTCTATTTCTACTCTACCGTAGAATAGAAATCGCTTGTCTACATTTCTCGGTACAAAACTCAACTGTCTACACGGAAACGTCATTTTTGTCTACTCTTCCGTTGACAAAACGCTTCTCTACGGTTCTCGTGCTAAGCCTGCAGTGTATCATCATCATTATCTGCCTAGCGTTTTCCCAACTATGTTGGGGTTGGCTTCCAGTATAACTGGACGCAGCTGAGTATCAGTATTATACATGGAGCGACTGCCTGTCAGACCTCCACAACCCAGTTACTGACTATCCCTCTTGGTACGATTGGTTGTCAGACTTTCGATCTTCTGACAATTCGTAACGACTGTCAAAGTTCTACGAATGATAGCTGGGACCAACGGCTTAACGTGCTTTGATGATGACCAGTGTATATGGTGCAATTTTTCAATAACCAGGTGGACGCGCAAGCCACGCTGGGCAACGGCGTGGTGGTGCAGGTGACGGGCGAGCTCAGCAACGGCGGCGCGCCCATGCGCCGCTTCACGCAGACCTTCGTGCTGGCCGCGCAGTCGCCCAAGAAGTACTACGTGCACAACGACATCTTCCGATACCAGGTAACGTCACGAGTTCTATCAAAATTATTATTTAAAATTACCTTGAGGAATCAGAGGGGCAATTTTCGTAATTTTAAGAACGTTCACAATCTGATCTCAGTCTCAATCTGTCAAAAATACCTCGAGTTTCCATACATTTTTGACAAGTTTTTGACATTTGCTTGTCACCGAGAGGACACTGTGACTAGATTTTGAACGTTTTTAATTACGAGAATTGGCCTTCAGGGTTTTTCGTCCAATATACAAAAGACATCTCCCATTTTTCTTCACTTCGTATGATAATTATCTTCTTGAAATTTTGTGCTGGGTCTAACCATCCAAGGTGTAAATGCATGTTATTTGTAGTGTTCGTCCGAAACACGATTTTCAGCAGGAACCGAAACCGTAACGGAACCTTCTTCTAGCACGAAATAGTCACGAATGCCATGCGCTAGTTTCAGTCGGGCCGAAGATTCAGACACTTTTTGGCTGAAACCGAAACTGCGGGTGAAACCTGGTTTTTTGGCAGAAACTGGCCGAAACCGAAATCGAACCTTCGGTCGGACACTAGTTATTTGTTTGCTTAAATAGTTGCTATCATTGTGATTATTGGAGAGATCGGGCAGATGTGACCTTTACAACATGAGTTATAAAATTGATTTTACACATGATTGGCAACAGTGCTATTTACTGACGGTGCCAAAGATGTGATAATAACGTGTCGCATTGTGTCGTAGGACATAGTGTTCTCGGACGAGGAGGGCGAGGGCTCGGGGCGCTCCGAGGGCGAGGAGGAGGAGGCGGGTCCCGCGGGTGCCGGCGGGGCTGCGGGCTACTTCCCGCCGCCGCCGCCCGCGTCCGCCTTCCCGCCCGCCGCCTTCCCCGCGCCACCGCCCGCGCCGCACGCGCCCGCCGCGCCGCCGCACCTCAACGGGCACCCGGCGCACGCGCAGCCCGCGCCCGGCGACGACTGCTCGCGCCATCTGGCGGCCGCGCTGCAAGGTACTGTATGCGGCGAGGGCGCGCGCCCGGCGAGGCGAGGACTGCTTCACCACTACTATATAGTAATGTTTCCACAGAATGCTGAACGTTGCCGTGCAGCTTTGAATACAGCCATCGTCAACGGGCCCGGTTCTAAACGCAAGGATGCGTGAATGTCGGGACGAAAATGCGACCAGTTTTACAAATACCTGTTTAACACCGAGACAAACTCAGAGGTTTTAAAGTCCAGACTTAATCTTGGTCGGATCGTGTGAGGACCATGTCGATACGATAAGTGTCTGAAATGGTCTTTTGAGGATTGAGCCCCACAGATTTGTGTGGACCTGTCCAGTCAGTGCATGCATTTGTCAGTAATCATGTAGGTCAACGCTGAGCCCGAGATCTCAGTACCAAACATGACATTCGAGTAGGCCAGCATTAAATACTCAAACTGCCAGTGCCAGACTGTCATTAAAACTATAACGTAATAATAATTATAATGTATTGTGTGATTACAGCGCACAGCCTGAGCGAGTCGGAGCCAGAGCCGCCGGCCGCGGCGTCGCCCCCGGCGGGCGTGCTGGGTGGCGTGGGGCCCATGGGGCCGGGTGGCGCGGGGCCCATGGGGCCAGGCGGTGCGGGGCCTCTGGGGCCTGCGCCCGAGCCCGTTGAGCCCTCGCCCTCGCCCGAGCCGGCGCCCGAGCCCGAGCGTGAGCCCAGCCCGCCGCCACACCCACGTCAGTATACACACGTTTGCATTCTGTTTCATACCAAATGGAGAAGAGCCACCAATTAGATATTGTGCTAAGTATAAGTGCAAATGTATACATGCAATATGAAAGAATATTCCTGGAACCAACCATTTATTTTGTAACAACTTACTGCAACCTACATTATATACAAAAAAAAAAAAATCTGTTCTATTTGAAACTTTCTGGATGTTTCATTCGTCTTCATGGGTCAAAGACTGAACTGATTTTGATAAAAATTGTGAAAGCGAAAATTAAACATTGAAAAAGAAAAGTAAAGAACTTGAGTACACACTGCTACACATCAAGCTATACATTTCCAGTATAAGCTGATCTCGCATTGTATAAGATTTCCGTACAAAGCGAGATCAGAGTAAAGTGGAAATGTATATCTTGATGTGTAGCCATGTGTACATCACCATTATAAAAAATAAAAACTTTCTAGAGAAATTGTAAAAGGTTGTGATAAGACCGACAGAATATTGCAAAAGTAAAGCCTTTTTATTTTGGCTTAAGGTTGGAGGATAAATCTATACTTATTACTTATATAATATTATAAAGAGGTAGGTGAGAGTGGGAGAGAGGAGAAGTGGGCACGGGTCATTGTCCATAGAAAGGTAAAATTAAATCAGCTGGCAATACTTTGCCCACGTGTTAGGTATCAATATCGAAGAGTAATAGAAAAAAAATACCATAAATTAGATAAGGTCACTGTCCGTAATCGATCAGCTGTGTCTGTAATTTTTCGTGGAACATAGATTTTTTTCGAATTTTCAAATACCGTAACATACCCGTCGTTTGGTTCCTTTAATGTACATGTCGGAGTCATTGTTTTTTTTACAGTATTGCCAGCTAATTTGACTTGACCCTGTATATAAATAACTTGGGAATTCTTTCTGTCCGCTCACATAAGGTACAATAGACAAATTTGAATTATGGCCCACCATAAGCTTATTTTCTTACAGATATTCAAATACAATTAGGTCGACATTCGCGTAAACATACATTTTCATGGAAACGACCTTGTTATCTGCCATTTAATTACACAGAATTATCTGTTGCAGTCTCCATCTTTGTTAAGAGCTTTTACACACGAGTGCGGTATAAAGCTGAATGCACACCCTAAATAAAGACGACGCGTACGCATTGTCGTACTAAAATCAATGATTTTTTCATCTTCACTGTATTGTGTTTGCACTGAAGTGTGTTAAGTGAAGTAAAACCCTTAAAAAATTATAATGTTGAACTCATTATTATTTAACAATAGTTATCGAGTGTAACCACCATTGCTTGCAATAACAGCCAATAGTCTCGGACGCATTGATCCAATAAGGTGACTGCAAATATCACTTCCTCTCATATAATCCCAAACTTCGTTGCAATGTTGCTCAATTGCTTGCTTTGTCCTCTCGTTTCTGTTATCCCACATTTGGACCCATCAGACCCCATAAATTTTCATTGGATTTCTTTCTTTTCTTTCTTTCTAACTTCTGGATGCTGGCTAAACCATTTAGTCAGAACTCTGGCCGTATGCACTCTACAGTTATCGTGAACCTAATAAAAGCTTGGAACTTCTTCACGTGGGTAAACCGTCCGCTCTGTCGGTAACATAGATTCTTCTAATATATCCACATAACCTATTGCATTCGCATGAGAAGAAATCTGAACCAGCTCGCCTAAAACTCCGGTTCCCATCCAGCCCCACATGTTAGCTGAGATTCGGCTAGATAATTGATACTACATATTGTAACGCCACAAGTTTATGCGACCGTGCTGAGAAGATCTAAAAGATTTCTCGTCTGAAAAGATAACGTCAGTCCAGTCAAAGCGTGATGTCTATAGTGCAGTCCAGTAGAGTGCAAATGATTTTTTATCGTTTGTAGACAAACGTCGTAACATGCCGCAAAATACCGATTGGGAGTAAACGGATGTTCTTCGTAATGATGACGCATGTCGGTTTTATGTTGATTCGTGATTTGACTAACGCCATGATTATATCGTCGTCTATCTTTCAGTGTACCCTCTTCTTCAGTAACTTGTTGACTCTTTGTGATTTTATAATCGAAAGAGTCCGGAACATGGTTTAAGAAAAAAAAACTTGTTTTGCGTTATAGTTCATTCCAAAGAGTTCGATATTATCTATTGCAGTGATGAGAAAGGTTAAAATTGCATAGATCTTCGAACCGTATTGATATAGCTTGCTTAATATTTAAAAGGTCCTAAGTGCGGCATGCACTGTAAAGGAGGGAAGGGAAATCTTTGTTATTTTGACGGTTTCAAACGATTTATCGTCAAAGTGGGTCATGATTCAAATTTGTCGACTGTACTTAACCAAAACAAAGTATGTACTAGTGTAACGTGCCTACAAATATTGGTTCATACATTGAATTGGTTTGGTATGTATGGCTGGCAACAGGGTGACTACCTAGATGACGAATAAATAGAGCACTATGGATGAAATAGACAAATTGCGCCGACCACGAATAAATAGAGATAAGGGCAGGAGATAAATGATGGTGGCCATTGGTCTGTATGTGTAATGGGTGGGTGTTGTGTGCACAGCGGCGGCCCCCGAGCCCAAGACCTACGCCAACTTGCTGAAGTCGGGCGGCGCCGCGGCCGCGCCCTCGCGCGCCAGCCCGCCCGCCGGCGCGGCCCCCGGGCCCCCGGCGCCGGGCCCCGCGCCGGGCCCCGCCCCGCTGGAGGCACGCCCGCGGCCCCCGCGCGCGCCGCACGCGCACGCGCCGCACGCGCCCCACGCCATGCACGGGCAGCATACCATGCCGCCTCCAGGTAACAACTGCATACTTTATTTTTCTTTCTTACCCGACTGCGCTACAGCAGGGCTATGTTATTCACGCGTATCTATGTATTTAGGTATTTATCTGTATTGTTCCGTGGGATTCTTTATACCCTCGAAGAATCTGAAGAAAAAACTTGAGACGTCTGCGATGCTTTTTCAGCGAGATATCGGTCTTACAGCTCCTAAAATATAAAACTTGTTTTTTTTCCAAAGGTATTAAAAAAAAATACAAACTCAATCTATTATTTACCTAAATTTCAGGTCTCGGCAACGCTTAGTTTTAAAGATCTTCGTGGCCGCGCGGTTCTCCGTGTTTCAATGGCGCAGCCACGTTCAAACCCTTATAACTTTTTAACTATTGAAATGGACACAAAAATACAGACGAATTGAGAATTTTTGAAGTCGGTTAATGAAATCGACTTGTACATACAGTACTTAGTACCTAAGTAATAGAAATTTTAATTCATCAACAAAACAATTTATTTTTCATTTCCGTGTCGATCATTTTTATTTAGTTTCGCCTCCATTCGTGGTTGCACTTTATACAGGGACATTCTGCTTATGTATCTCTTACCTTTAATATTTTGTACGTTTCCATAGCGAGAAAATAGTCATAGATAGTCTTAATTGGCGACTGGACAGGTGCCTAGAGGTCAAATAGATTTCTACTTGAGGTGTTTATCGACTCTTTGTTTTTATAAAATCTAAATGGTGGATTTTAGACATCAATAAGTAATCTCTTGAAAAATATAGGCAGGGCTTGATGATAAGATGATTCCTAAATACAAAAATATAGGTAATCCAAAAACTTGACTGGAACTAAAAAGTTTAAAACTTGCTTTACTTTTCAAGCAGTCTGATGCAGTCGATGGCGTCAAACCTGAGCTTTAACTGCATCAGACTGCTTGAAAAGCGAGGTTGTAAATTTTTCAGTTACAGTCAGATTACTTGATATTTTGAATTAATTAATTTAGTTTAAGTACCAAGAGACCGTCGTTAAGTAATATTGGCAGTAGGTTCAGTGGCAGCCAGTAACCCGAGCATGTCCGCAGCGGAGGGCGCGCGCCGCTACTCGGACGCGCAGCAACTGTTCCTGGGCAACCTGCCGCACTGCGCCACGGAGGACGAGCTGCGCGCGCTGTTCGCGCGCTTCGGGCCCGTGGCCGAGCTGCGCGTGCACTCCAAGCTGGCGCAGCCCGGCGCGCCGCGCCACCCCAACTACGGGTTCATCACCTACGAGACGTCGCAGGCCGCGCACGACTGCCTCAACGCCGCGGTGAGTGCTGGGACCCCTTTGCTTCGCTTACGTTCGTTCGTCTGCGGGATGGTCGCTTTTCATTTTTACAGTTCGGCCACATTCATTGCATCATTGATGTTGTTGGCCAAACGAATTTTGTAAACCTATGAAGCGATGGATTATGCATTTCCATCAAAACCCTCGGATTCTGATTGAAAGAGTTTTACGCAATTAAGAGCGTTTATTCTGAATATGGGCAACGTTGCAAATAGTTGCATAACATTATTCATATTTTAGGTCACTAATTAACGATATTTTATACTTCCATACAGTAATATTAGCAAATTAATAAAAACAGGTAAATATTTGACAGCTATTTGCGACGTTACTAACTTTCAGAATAAACGCTCTTAAGGTTCTGGTCAAACACGCACACCAGTGGCGAGTACTATGCACTTGACCTTTTTGAAGAACCAATAAGATTACATTAAGGCCTCTTTCAGCGCTTGTTTTCTATAATTACACTAATAGTGGCGCTCATCAGTTCGCTCTTCCGTCGGAAAAGTTATTAGATTTGTCATAAGGCATCTATCTACCCTTTCGCGGATTATAGTCACATTTTTTTACAAAGTATCTCAGCTGGTTATCCTCTATACACGTTACATAATATCATACATTAGCTATAATTAGTTAATGTTTACTTAGCAATTGAGCGTATTCCCAATATGTTTTGAAAGATGCTGGATTCACGTGTTCTCTAGAATAGTCAGCACTTACACTGCAGGTTAACAATATATTCACGATGATATGTCGAGACTTTTTGTTTTCGATGTTTGTCGTTTGTGAAAATTGAAATTCTAATGCTACTTATAATGACATGTATTTTATTTTTATTTATCTAATGTCCTTAATTCACTAGCACAGAGTACCTATCGTATTATTGACAGTAATACTGTAGCATTATACATACGTTCTTGTCGCCTGCGTCTGTTTATGTTGTTCGCCCACCTGTAACGTAGTCCCTTTTGCAGCCGCTGTACTTCCCGGGCGCGGACGGCGTGAAGCTCAACGTGGAGGAGAAGAAGGCGCGCGGGCGCGAGGCGCCGCGCCGCCGCCCGCTGTCGCAGCACCGCGCCGCGCCGCGCGCGCCCTACCGGCGTTAGCGGGCGACGTGCCGACGTGCCGACACCTACTTTTGTACATTTTGTTTGGTCCGCGCCCGGCCGCGGGGCCCGCCTTGGACGACGCTCGCGCTCCTTCGGTCGCGCCGCCCTTTTTTACATTCTGTGATTTCACAGCCTACGTAGCTAGTCCGTAGGTTCTTCGCTTCGATATGACGAAATTTGCTATTCCTCGCACAGATTCTGTTGAGCCAGCGAGCGACGTCCGACCGCTCGCTGGCCGACCGTCCCATTCGTCTTCACCTATGTAAGATACGCTACGCTTCTATAATGTGTTTCGTTTTTAATTCCATATTGAAATGCGAGTTTCAGTTACTGTTTGCGGCGCGTGGGTGGCCGGCACCCACGCGCCGCGATAGTAGACGTCCGCGGACGTCACGTCGTGTCAATATGCATAATCATAATGTTGGACAAGTACCGTACCCGCCTCGCGTGCATACTGCGTGCAGTGTGTGCGGTGTGCGCAGTGTGTACAGTGTGCGGCAGGTGGCGCTGTAGTGTAGTGTCGTAGCACAACAGTCGTAGGTATTTATTGTTCGCGAAGGCGCCGCCCCACACACTGCACGCGCTGCACACACTGCGCATGCGCGTGTGGTGGCTCACGCCTCTGCTCGTTATATATAGTAGTGAGCAGAAGGCACGCCTGTGGCCCGGCGCGCTCCCGTCTGACGACACACAAAACGATGAAATAGAAAAAAAATACATATGAGTGTAAATAGTTGTTAGGTTTTATGTTAGGCGGGGCCGCGCCGGCGCCGCGTCTCACGAGACGAAATAATAAATTCTAGACTAGCTCCAAAAATATTTCCAGAACTATAAATAACGTATTTTGTATTTAAAAATAAAATGTATGTTATTGTGTCGATTCGCCAAAACGATGTTGATGCAGATGTTCTTATGCATTTACTTAGGTCTGTATTGAAGTAATTATGTGACGGATGCCGGGCGCGCAGTAGCGTTCGCCCACAGTCGCGCGGCCATCGCGTGCGCGTGCGCAGGCGTGCGGGCCAGCGCGCGGCGCGAAGTACCGGCTCGGGCAGTCTCGCAGCGAGTTGTGTCACCGACTGCCTACACTACTGCGTACCGGCATCGATAACGATTTGAAACTGTATTATATTCTAATATTATTAATATTAGTTAAAACATAAAACTAAACAAAAATGGCAGTGAATGTATTTTTATTTAGTTTTTCATCGATTTTTTTTAACTGTACTACTAATATGTCGTAAGTACATTGTTTTTGTATTGAGTTGTGAAGTGTGTGGTGTTACCACGTGCTGTGCAAAATTTCATGTACTTATTTATTGTAAATAATATTCGAGAGTCTCGTTACGCTGTAGGACCCCGTGTGGTGCGCGGCCCGCTGGCCCGCGCCTGGCTGCCCGGACACTCGGCAGGACCGGCTCTGGTACACTGCCAGCTGCGACTTTTGCAAGCCTCACACTACAATCTGTATAACTATTTAAAATGTTTCCCACTCTTGTGGTTCTTTCTAACATAAAATATTTATGATGGACTGTTAAAATACTCATGATACGTGCACAGAGTAATGTGTCCACTTTGATGACGGATCGTCTTCTTTTTACCCGACTGCGGGGGGTAATGTGTTATAACTTTTAATGTTAAATTCACCGTCGCAAAGCGGCCGGACCTCGAACTGTTGGAACCCGTTTTTCCGGCGATCATAGTACAGATATCGTCTCATAACCAGTAGGGTTGTATGTACGTAGACCGTGCTATGCACCTTGTAATGTATCGCCGGACGTCGCGGACAGTGCCGTGCTCGCAGCACGACGCAGATGACGTAGCACCAAGCAGGCGCCAGGCGTGCCCTTTGTGGGCTGCAGGCCCGCTCCTATCCTACACTACACACGGTTACTTGTTAACTTAGCTCTTACATCTTACTACGCGAACCACGAAACGTTTACCATCATGTTACAGCGTTTGCAAGTAAAATAATTACCAATTCTGTAAACAAAATTCAGACCCCAAACCTGACTTACACTAAGTAGTAAAAGCTATTGTTGGACTAGATCTGTAGATCATGCATCTTTGTCACTCAATGCTGCCATGAAGGACGTACAGGGACGTTATCAGAGCGCTGGTTCAGGCGGACCGTACACTGAGTCTCGAATACCGTGCAGGAGCCTTCGCCTCATTCAAACAACACCGCGGAAAGCGAAGGTACGCTGAATGTTCGACTGCTACAAAAGGCAAAAAGTAAGTGAATATGAGCGTGTGTACGACTTGCCTCACGTGTATATTTCAGAGGAGTTCAATTTTGGGTTCCATCGAAGCGACTCTCTGCCTCGCGGCGAGTCCTGAAATATGCAGGTGACAAACAGCTGTCAATATTCTACGTTTTCACAAAGTCGGAACAAACGCGTTACACATAGCAGGGCCTGCCGTGTCCGGCTCAGTGTGCGGCGCGTCACCAGCACTCTCTATCTGTAAAACATAGTTGTATTTCGAATGGGGTCTAAACTTTGTATGTTACAGTGTTGTTCAGTAAGCTAATGTACCACGCGCAGCGTCGTGCAGGCGGCGCGCGCACGCAGCACGCGCGTCGTGCCCGCGCCGCCGCGCGCTGCCCTCTCTAATAGAGATGTACTTTTTGTAACACTCCGTGAGTTTTATTTCCAAGGCCCCACACTCCATTTCTCCCTGATTCCCAACCCTACCTTCCATATCTCAATAGAATCAAGTGTTCCTACAACTGTGAGCAGTTGTAGATCTGGTTTGAAATAATGTGAAGTTCGCCACACTACACAAACTTCTAATCAGTATGCAGTAAAACGTTAGTTAATGATTATGTAATGCGATACGTAGGGACTTACCGATTGAAACACGCTGGCAAAGTGCTGACACGACATGTTCAGTTCATGTACATAAAGTACCTAATTATCTACATGTTTGTCATTTTATATGAAACATTCAAGCGTCACGAGTATCAGCATATTTTTATGCGAGCTTACAACAAGATTCTCTATATATTCTCTATCTATTCTATCTATATATATAAAAATTAATCCCTATATCCCTTGGTCACGACATCACACGTGATCGGCTGGACCAACTTTGCTAATTATTTTTTTTGTTGTGTTTGTTATTGTCAGGAGGTTCTTATAAAAGAAAAAAATTAAGAAAGTTGCGCGTAACATTAGAAAAAGTAAGAAAACTTAACGACCATATTAACTTTTCTAATATTATACCAATGCGAATTCAATATTTAGAGTTAAGACAGGACAACATCTGTCGGGTCAGCTAGTATATAATATACATAACTTATGTATCTTATTATACTAAATAAAATACTTCTTTTTTTTAAAAAAAAAAACGACTCCCAAAAAACACTACAAAGTGAAAAATAACTTTAATTTCGGAAGTCTGTGACTGGATATATTATGTATTTTAAATTTTTGGCACCGCCTTCCGAAATTAAAGTAATTTTTCACTTTGTAGTGTTTTTTTCGAAGTCTGTTGTTTTTATTTGAAAAAAGTTTTTATTTTTCAATTTTTAGTTATACTACCTACCCCACATAATTCGAAATTTCATCATCCTTGGGGTCAAAACAATGCATAATTATGCGATAGCAGCAACCGCGGTTGATTTGTTGTCATTTTTTTAAGAATTCCGTTGTCTGTCTCCGAAACACATCATCAGATCTCTATGAAATGTAAATCGGACCATTTCGAAATAAACCCCTTTCGAACAAAAAAAGAATTTTGCAAATCCGTTTATATATGACGGAGTTATGCCCAAACATCCTACCACTCCTAACCGTTAAAGAGTTGTACCTTCCTTCATCAGCTCAGCGTCATGTGATGATGATAACCATACGCAAATGTCTTACTCAAATAGCTTTAGAAAATATATGAAAAACATTGTTAATACTGGGATCCATCATCAGATCCTGACTGTGCCAATGGGACCACCTTAGGAGTATAAATAATATAATCCTTCAAATAAAAAAAGAATTTTGAGAATCGGTCCACAAATGGGGAGAAATCGGCAACATGTTGCGTAACGTATCCATCTGATGGATACGTACGTGCTGGAGTCCATAATAGGCATGGGTAATATCGCTTTTACACTGTATCAAATCGTATCTTTGTATCGGTTTAGAATATCGGATATCGTAACTAAATATTTCAGTACCTATATATTGGCTGAATCAGTGTGGAACTCGGAAACGAAAGTGGTACTGTGTTTTTTAGGTTTCGGTTTTGTTCGATTCATGTATATCTACATACATGCATTTTATTTGTAACTATATACTTGAAATCAGTGAATGTATTTTTTCGTAGTGTTGATAATATGACACTGAAATGAAATTAGTACAGTCGTTTCGGTTTTTTAGATTTATGTTTTTATTAATTATTTTATCAGTGAATTGAACTTTCCTTCATACTTTTCTCAGGCTTAGGACTGACTGCATAACTAATAAGCAAATAAAGAAGTTCGAATATCTGAATATCATAGATCATGCGATACGATATCGGTAGTGTGCTATTCTGCGACTCATCGCGCTATATTCGCGGATATCTGATATATAGATTCAGTACCGTCCCATATATAGGTATTGGATATTGTGCCGATACATAGATATTGTATCTATATACGATTTGTATCGCCCACTCCTATTCCATCACTCCCCAGTTGACGTCGAGCGCCCTCTATTAACAGACGTGTGGTGGGACGTTTTGAAATTCGTTTTATTATGACACGATTCACTGTGTCCAACAGTGGTGCACTGTGAACTTCAACGCAGATCAGTTCGTACCCAATAGTGTACACAGAGAGCCAGTTCCCATTTTTTTTTAACAGTTTATAATAGTAAATCTATCAGTTTGACAAGTCGAAATTTATTAAGAAACTTACAAGTCTAATATACACTGTATCGTATAAATGAAAAAAATAAAAAATAATTTGAATATGACTGCATGAGAGCCGAAACTGTCAAATCTTCCCAATGATTTTTAAACCTTATACTTTAGAGAAAAAGTTGAAAATCTATTAAAGATATTTGACAGATTGTAGTAGGTTGATGTGCTGGCGTCTGTACGTCAAATTGTCAATGTCAAGTTATAGTACAGTACATTTAAAAATCTAGTGTTCAAGAAAGGAAACTCTGGTTTTACTGATTAATTAATCTTGTTTTCCTCAACTTTTCAGCCCGTGCTGGTCTAGATTACTTATTTAGTATTTTGTATTTCAATTAAATTTTGAAATAAATTAATAAAAGATTGCCTGCTTCTGTATCATCGACCAAATCCGCAACATCGAAAACTGTGATATCGAAACCTAACGAAAAGAATAAATTGTATATCTTAAGTAGTAACAAATACAACGGAACCTTGTCCTCCATAGAGGAAGTTTTCTTCGAATACTTCGACTACTGTCACTACATAATGCCTAACAGTACCGTAAAACAATTATTAAGCGGCATCGAAGAAAGATTGAAGTCGGTTGCAGGAACCGGTTACTACCAACTGGTGTCCCAACAAGAGCGCGGATTTAAATTTGCCACCACTTTGTTAATACGGAGTTGTACTGTTTTTTTTTTTTTTTGACAGGTGTCACGTACAGACCACGCGATTTAAGAATAAGGAGAAGTATTCAAACCAACAACTTTAATTATTGTAAAAACACATAATGGTGAAAGTTTTGCAAAAACGCCAATTCCGTCAAGTTTTCGGTCGCAATAATGCGCCAAAAGAATCGACAGTGAGGCGTTTAGTTACAAAATTTGAGAACAAATTTACGCTGATGGATCAGAAGATCATTGTTCGTCGTCGTCCTTGTCGGTCACTCGAAAATATAGCCACAGTAAGGGAATCTGTGGCCGAGAATCCAGGAACTTCCATTCGGCATCGTGGTCAAGAATTAAACATTTCCAGAAGCACTTATCAACGAATTTTGGTAAAAGATCTGAATTAGCACGCGTACAAGGTCAAATAAAAATGTTTGCTTAATTAAAAAATAAATGTGTGTTTCTTTAAAATTAAATCCCGCGCTCCTGTTGGGACACCCTATAGTTATGGATATACCAATACTGGTTAACTGTGTACTGCTGGCTCACTGTTGGCCACTTGACCCTAAGTATTTGAAGCAATGTACGGTGGGCTGCATCAATTGGGTACCCCAGTTGTATTAAAATTTTAATACAAATGGGGTACCCAATTGATGCAGCCCACTGTACTAATTTATAACCACAGTTATTAAAAAAAATATGTGAGCCGCCAACTCTGGTTGGAATCATTACGTGTCAGAATGGCGGGTGTATACTAGATCTGAACAAATTACCAACAATCTGGGTGTGAAATGCCTACCGTAGCAATGTACGAGCAATACTCGTTAACATAATTTTATTATTAAAAGCTTAACCAGATGCTATTAACGGTTGAAGAGTAATTAAAAAAATAAAAAGTCCGCACATTTAGAGAGCCTGTTCAATATAAATATTTTTATTTTGTTCACTAGTTTTCAATATCGATACCCAACACGAGGATTAAGTATTGCCATCTAATTTAATTTGACCCTCTATAGTAAATTGTGGTATCTTACCGACTTCCACGCGAACAAAGTCGTGGGCAGAACCTAGTAAAATATAAATACGCATTATGTACAGACGCCAGCACATCAAGCTACCCCAAACTGTCAAATTTTCTCAATTGAACATGAACCATAATATGCTTCAGTAATAAAGTTGAAAATCTATCAAAGAGATTTAACAGATTGGGGTAGCTTGATAGGCTGGCGTCTGTACTTATAATTTTAAAATTAAAAGGCTACACATCAAGCTATATATTTCCAGGTGTGCGTTTCGATGGCGCGGCCACGGCGATATATTTTTTAAACCGTAACCGTCATGATTTTGTAAAAAAATTGTAAGAGTTGATTCCCAAAACCATAAATTTGTCAAAGTTATGGTTAAAAAGTTATAGAAGTTTGAACGTGGCCGCGCCATTGAGACGCGCGGCCACGGAGATCTTTAAAACTAACCCTGAAATTTAGGTAATTAACAGATTGAATTTATAAAAAAATCCCAGGTTTATATTTTAGGAGCTGTAAGACTCTAACCCCATGGCCGCGCCATTGAAACGGTGAAAAACACGTTAACGCCGATAGTCTCGCCGAAAAAGCATCGCAGACGTCTGAAGTTTTCAGTAAAACCCAGATTTGAATTTGTTCACACTACACAATATACAATGCGTGATCAGCTTATACTGGAGCTGATCTCGCATTGTATAGGATTTCCGTACCTACAGTGCGAGAACAGCGTAAACTGGAAATGAATAGCTTGATGTGTGTAGGTACCTATTCAACTCACAAGCACCGGTGTCCCTATACAAACGTGCGGGTAGTGCACCTAGTACGTTTAGGTAAACCTACAGCAACCACGCTCCACCACCAATCAATGTACCTAGACAGTAGCCTAAATGAGTAGCAACATTGCATGTCATGGTACTTGCTCTTCAGTGTAAAGCAACGTTGGCTACTGGGTGTAAATGTTAGTTTTGTCACTGTAACCACATACGAGGATGAGAGTTTGTATTGAAGTTTGTTATATTTGCTGATGGGAAAGCGGGCGCGCCGCACACGGCTTGTGTTTAGATTATTTGACCCGCACAATATATGACCCTACCCTTCACTCACCAGGCATCCCATCGCCTGGCTATATGAAGCTGCTCGTCACGTATGAACCGTTCCCTTCTGAAGTTCTGATTCGCCCGTCCAGTCAGCGGTTTCGGACGCGGGACACCGTCACGCTAATGTGTGATAATAATTTTGATGATCTCTATGATTCAATGGGCCTTCGAGGAAAAGCTTTCATAGACCATTCTTTACACCCTGTGCTCACAATAGCAGTTATTAAAATCCAGCTCAAATAACAAGGTTCCTACTGAATCTGCAGGGTGATGCGTAACACACTACCTAATAGTAGGATTGGCTTTCATATTGACAGTTAAAACATTCATTGCGTTATTTACGTTGTTGAATAGGTAGACAATTTTTTCGAACATATAAAGCACTGGATTAGCAATACCTTTCAGAATGATTCAGATTGTGATTGATAGTGTTGCGCAATTAAGGAACAGCAACCTAATTGCGTAACACACTATTAATCAGAACCTGAATAATTGTGAAGGTTCTTGCGAATCTATTCTTTCAAAATGTTCGAAAAAAAAATCTAAACAACACCATGAATGTTGTGGAACGGTCAAAATGATAGGGATTCCTACTGACAGTGTATTACGCAATCACCCCACCCGGCTTGTTATCTTTTAAGTAAATGTTAGTTGCAGCTAAGTTTTCCCGTGTAGTGCCGGGTGTAAAGGAATAGTATCATCCCATTTCTTCCAGAGGGTGTCGTAGAAGGCGAATGGGACTTACTAGAGAATGAGCAGCAGCGTTCTCTATGCATTTTACCACCATACTGCGATCGCCAACCCGCCTGCCAAGCGTGGCGATTATGGCAAATCCCCCCCAACATGACAAGCACAAAAAGTAAATGGCCCCTAGTGCCCGGCGGCCCACCTACCCTTGGCTACGGTAGCGGTCAAGGCCACGGTGAGGCAAGGGGTGCGAACAATCCCCGGAAGAGATCCGGCTACCACAATCACCGAAAACTGAACCTGGCAACATAATATAACACTCGTACACTCCGGACCGACGAGAAGATCGTCGAACTCGAGGAAGGATTGAGCAGGTTACGATGGGATATAGTAGGATTATCTGAATTCCGACGAGACGGGGAGGACTCGATAATCCTCAAATCCGGTAGCTTGCTCTATTTCCGGGAGGGCGACCAGCAGTCCCAAGGTGGTGTCGGGTTTATCGTCCATGAGTCCCTTGTGAGCAACGTGGTGAAGATCGAGAGTATGTCGACCAGGGTGGCGTTCCTTATACTCAGAATATCCGCAAGGTATTCGTTGAATGTCATACAGGCTTACGCTCCGACCTCGTCACACCCCGACGATGAGGTGGAGACTATGTATGAGGATATTTCCAGAGCCATGCATGGTTCCAAAACTCACTTCACCGTTGTCATGGGGGACTTCAACGCGAAACCGGACAAACGAAGCGATGATGAGCTGCGAGTGGGGCAATTTGGAGTAGGACTTAGGAACCACCGGGGTCACCTACTGGCTAGTTTTATGGAGACGGAAGGCCTCTTTATGATACACTCCTTCTTCAAAAAACGTGAGCACAGGAAGTGGACCTGGCAGAGTCCTGATGGTGCAACCAAAAATGAGATTGACTTCATTATGTCGACGAAGAAGCAAGTGTTCAATGATGTCTCTGTGATCAACGCGGTGAAAACTGGTAGTGATCACCGTTTGGTAAGAGGCACATTGAATCTTAATATCAAGCTGGAAAGATCTCGGCTAATGAAGTCTACGCTCCGTCCAGCACCGATCCAAGTCCAAAATTCCTAAAAATTTCAACTCGAGCTTCAGTATCGTTTCGAGTGTCTAGGGAGCTCTGTGGACGATTTTAACGATGGGTTCGTGGAAACTGTCGATACGGTCGGGTCTAAGTTTTTCAAGACCCGTCGTATCAATAAAAATAAGAGGCTCTCTGATCCTACGTTGCAGCTCATGAAAGAGAGGCGCGAGATGATCCTGCAGTCTTCAGACGATGCACTCGAGTACGACAGATCTCAAAGTCCTACAAACTTTCACATTTAAAATATTAATATAATAATTTAAAGTAGGATATTTGTGAATACAATATAATAATACTCGTATATGAATACGTAAGGTTGCGCTACTGTCGGCTATCATTATTTACGCCACAACTCGCGTTGTATGAAGTGGGTCTTCTGCAGTTATAGCTCCTGTGCGGAGGCGCGGGCGCCCGGGATGCGCCGGCGCAGCCACGCCGCGCCAGTCGGCTGCGCGCTCTCACCCAGCGGAGGACGCTTGCTGGCACACAGAAACATACGGTAAGTACAATACACATTTTTATTAGCTTTATATTATTTAAAAAATAAATGGTGTTACTCAATAGGCTTTACCACAAAATAGGTGGTGCTATCCTAAACGCGTTTTCAGGAATAGGTCGATTTAAAAATGTGGAATCACGGGAAAATATTATGTCGGCATAATTATATTCTTGCGCCCTTTTATGTTCAGTTGAAAAAGCCTAGTTTGCATTGCCACAAATGCGGTGTGGCCTGGCTAGAAAATAATTACATACGCCTGAATCATCCACTGTTTCTGAAACAAAGTTTCACTTTAGCTCGGTGCAGCCCGACTCCAGACACGATCCATTCTGTTTGGAACTCTACCTACTTTTTGCCAGCCAAAAACTGGTTTAGGGTGTTTGAAATTGCTGATTATTTGTTTTATTTTCCTAAATATCGCCAGCCCAGGCATTCACGGCCTAATGGGACACACCTTGTTGATCCGGGATAATTTTTCGGATTTTTTGGGGAAACTACGATCGTAGTATTTATATCCTGAACCTACGGATAGATAGGTATTGTGTGTTCTTCAAAATAATGGTGATTCGGTGATGTGAACATAAGGTCTGAGATGTGGCTCATCTTAAAGACAAAAACCAAGACCCTGCCAGCAGAAATAGAATAAAAGATTCTAGGGATACAAAATATTAAAATCATTGAATGTCTATTAAAGAAAGATAACTAGGTATAACTTCACTAAGTTATAGGTATCTATTTATAATTCTACTAATAATATAAATGTGAACGTTTGTATGTTTAGATGTTTGGATGTTTGTTACTCAATCAGGCAAAAACGACCGAACGGATTTAGATGAAATTAGGCACACATATGGTTTATAACCTGGATTAACATATAGGATACTTGTTATCCCGGTAAAATTTTCCCGTGGGATAATTTCCGACCTCCGCGCAAAAACCTAGTAGAAATATAATAACCTAAGGTGTGTGGTTAGCTAAAGAAAGCTTATGTGCGTTGGTACAGAGCTAGCTAATTGAGCAACGGGCAACTCATGACTCCCTGCTCGCCCCTCCGCGTTTTCACCGACACGTGTGTACCTGCCTACCTTCCTAACATCGCACTGAGCTAGTGTGGCGATCGTCCCTTCTCCACACGAGGCGAGTCCTCTGCCCTGTAGTGGGTTAGTTTAGGCCGGTGTTATTATTTTTACAGCAATGTGCGCACAAAATCGAGCTGCCAACGCCATACCAACCGCGTGCTGCTCATACACGGATATTATTGTCAGTCTCCGGAAGTTTGGACAGTAAAACAACTACTACTATTAGGATACAAATTCGACTACCGACCACGTAGGTACTCTGACAAACCACATGCGATCGACGCATTCGATCACCCACTTAATGTTAACATACCACACTAGCGCCTGTTGACAAACAAAAACAAACTGCGGAAATATTTCGTAAGCGTGGAGGTATCAATATTAGTCGTCATTCGTCATTATTGTTGTCAGACGAAGGAATGCTATATGCTATGCATAATATTATTGTCGTGTACAATGCGTTGTCAGAGATTAGGTATTGACGCCATACCTCCCCAACTATCGTTCTGTTGGTAGAGCTTACTCAATTTGTTCGGTGTAAAATTGAACTTGCGACCCGTCAGCATTGTCATTCATCGATCGCATCACTGTGCCAACCGTGTCTTTCAGTGGGCGGGAGCTTGTGCCAGGCTAGCTCGAGATTGAAATCTTAGGTTGTTTTTTTTTCTCATTTTTTTTGCTCATTATCAGGTTGTTTGGTAGGTAATAAAACTATAAACGCTCATAACATAAGTAAGTATAGGTATGTTACCGAACTATAATCATTAAAATCATCAATAAAACTGTGGCCCTCTTACTAATAAGCACGGAATAAAGTTATACCAGGAATAACTTATTTTGTGTTTATTAGTAAGAGGGTTTGTGTTCAAATTGCCTAAATCAATTAAGTAAGTAGATGCCTACTAAGTATTTCATGACACATGACATCTGAGGCCAATAATTCTAAGAAAGTTGTACCTAGATATTAACGTTTCTAAAACATTTTGTGAGAATTAAAAGTCTTGAAAAGAAAGTGCAGTTCAATTTGTCAAACTTAATCGAGGTTCGAATTAGACAATAACTAATGAAGAAGATATTAAAACAGATCTTCCAATTAAAATAATGTTAAAAAAAACAGTAATAAGTGACACAAAAAGCGTTGTTTTTAAGTAAGTAGTTATCGCGAGGGTCACGTTATCAGCGGACACTGCTGCTGAGCTTCCGTCCATGCTTCGCGAAACCGACGCGCGACGCCGCGCCGGCGCAGAATCGCGCCGTGACCCACTTACTGTTTTATTATTTGCAACGATTACCTATCAAACAAAGGATTACCTACACTCGAACTCTATTTATTTTGTGGCTTTTCAAATGAGTGGAAGCTTTTGTTCGAATGATGAGTAGGTACCTACATAGGGGCATTGTAGTTGAGTTTGAGTAAATGAGAGCCACGTTTGCCTCAGGGTTATGTAACGTATTTTCACGAAGTCGAAGAACCTACAAAGTTTAGCTTAGGTACTACTATTCTAAGCTTGATAGGAAGGTATTGCACCAACATATGTAAAGAACTTGACTGAAATGACACCAAGTCCTAAACTAACGTACATCAAACTGAACATCGATTAAGTAAGCCTGTATAATTAAGTGCACACTAAAACACTGAAAATTCACTTCTACAGTTCTGTGTAAAGAAGTGTCGGAGCGACCTAAAGATAGGTATCCTACTTTTATAGGACAACAAGGAAGTAATATGCCATTTCACAGAAACTATAACTTCTCACGTGGCACATTCCCAAGGACACCTGTTATTTTCAATTTCCAGAGATTTCCTACGAAACCATGAATTTGTAAGAACTTAACATGTAGGTATTGCAGGATGTTTAACTTTATTATAATTGGCAGCTTTTGTCTTCTTGCCATTCGCTTCACCGTTTACTACTAAACGTACGTTTACTTAAGGGCCTACGTCCCGTTTGGTAGCGTAACACGGTCACTTTATGAACCCTACTGCTCATTAACGGCTTGTCTTGAAGATTTGAAAAATATATGATTTTGCTATAGATTCATATAGATCATTTTGCCCGAAGTACTTTTTTTGTATGGTTAATACTTTTGCTGTAAAAAAATATTTTCCAACACGCAATATTTGGCTTCTATTCCATACTCCTACTAAACGGCTTCGTTATTTGGAACAAAAAAATACAGTGAAAAATAGATAGTTAGAGGTACCACAGAATCGCCGAAGCGCAATTGTAAATTAATCAAAGGAATATCCCCATTTTGAGATAAAGGCTCAGAGGTGCCCTGCGCGGGCGCGGGCGGCAGTCGTGCTTTAGCATACAAACGGGAGATGAGGATACTATGGCCCTTAAAAGAGTAACCGTAGAGTTTCTTGCCGGCTCTTCTCCATAGGAAACGACAAATTGGAACCGTGCACCTAGCTTCTGACGTTTCATAAGTGCCCATGCAGGCTTATGTGAAATAAAATATTTTGATTTTGATTTTTTTGATTTTGAAACAATCGCCTTAGTAACGCAGATGTTCTCCGTTGTCCTCTGCTGGATGCAGCGCTCTGTCCCAAGTTGAATGAACACAACTGCGTTTAACTTTTTATAAGCTAAGTGAAGCTAAGTGTTATGTGAAGCTTACAACATTATCCATGCAAGCAAACAGCAGGAGTTATCGTAATTTCTATTTCATGTAACGAAATTAGTCAGTAAATTGTGTTTAGGAGTCTGCTGTTAGTTCGGTTTTAGTTATTTCCACGCATAGTCGTAAACCGCAGCCATCACACCGCGCCTGCCCTGTCCCGAGCGAGTCGAGCGACACACTTTGCCGCAAGGTTGGAGGCTATCGCGACTGATAATGTGGGTTCAAAAATAATGATGACACCCCAATCTTAATTAAAAACGGTTATAAAAACACACGAATTGGGTCTTTATAGATTAAATGTTTTATTTATATTTAATATCCAACGACCAAATGGCCTCATTTTATCTGTCTAAGGAATGAATTTATTAACGAAAACTTGTACCTATCATGTTTCACAAAATTGTTTTAGTCAACTGTGAGCTCATCGCTAATTCATTCGCTGAATTACATGACCAATAAAAATAATATAAATACATACACGCAGTACAAAGACAGTGTTTGTAAAGAGTGTAGAATATTCAAGTTGACGACCTACTCTCTGTGTCCTGTGCATAGGGTTGCCATCTTTAAAATTTGGCAACCAGGACAAGACGCGTGAAAACCCCGGATTTTAGAGCCCAGAACCCGGACGGTTAGTGTAATAAAAAACAGTTGAAAATGTCATAAATCACCTTTTTAATTATTTTAAGACCTTAATTCAATTTAGTAATCTTTTATCATGAATTTAAATGTAGGTAACCTAACCTAACAAAAAAGAATAAATTGTTTTAATAATCAGTTAGAATTTTTTTATTCTTAAAATAAACCCGGACTACAGATGAAGCCCCGCCCGGACGCTCCCCGGATGCCTTCTAAACTAGGACAAATCCAGGGAAACCCGGACGGATGGCAACCCTACCTGTGCACAGTGTGCACATCTGCGCGGCTGTTGTCGGTCCTCATCAATATCAGTAGGTACCATGAGTTCAAGTCAAAGCACACCATTCATGCCCATCCTGCCAGCTTCCGTCGATGCGACAATGAATATGGTAATATAATAGACACGTGCTGTATGGTCTGCTTTATGGCTTAACAACAGCCAGCTTGTAAATGTCACTCGTATGATTGAGAACACTTTTAGTTTATAATCTATCTTGCGAGATTGAAAACAGTCTATAAATTTGTAAACCATACTGCTTACAATTTATCGTATTCATTTTCTATGGTCTAAAATCTATCCATGTCAAACCATCAAATTGTGAACGAACCTGCTTTTACCGACAGGGTTAACCATCTGTCCCATTTTACCACTCCTAAAAAGAACCGTCCCAATTTGATGATTGGTCGCTCTTGGTGGTGCCCGAATTGGTCGCAGTAACTAGAGAGGTTAGGTGTGACCAACCGCGGCAGCACCCGACGAGCGCTACTTCCAAGTTGGTCGCATTTACCTGCACCCTAATTGCGTAACACGCGATTAATCATAATCGGTTTCATTTTGACAGTTCAACAATATTCATTGCGGTATTTACGTTGTTGAGCAGACACATTTTTCGAACATATGAAGCAATGGTTTAGCTATCTGTTTCAAAACGAAACAGATTGTGATTAATCGTGAGTTACGCAATTAGGGTTCTGGTTATATATGTTACGGCTAATAGCCGAAGTGCGGCTACACCTAGTTTTAGCCGGCTATAACTAGGTGTAGCCGGTTAAACTTAGATGTATCCTAATTATGTCACTTGTGAACTGCACCATACTGCTTACCGACCGATTAGGTTAGGTTAGGTTAGAATTGCGACCAAACGCGCGCGAGCCGAGCGAGCGCAGCGAGCGATGCCGCGGCAGCGGCCGGCGAGCGCTAGTCCAGCTGCACCTAGTTGTAGCCGGCTAAAACTAGGTGTAGCCGCACTTCGGCTATTAGCCGTAACATATATATAGTATTCGCTCAAGGCGCGTTCCGTCCCATGCAAGTTTGATAGCAACGAGTTCACAATTTGTTGATTTGCTATGGATAGAATAGAAACTATTGAAAAATAATAATTGTAAATGGTTTGTTGTAATTCAGTTATAATATCGCAAGATAGATTATACAGTACCCATGTTCACAATCATATATGGTCACATATGTACCTATTCATTGATGCATACCCTACATAAGTGGAATCTTCGCGAAATGCCGATGACGACTTAACTATTTTGAATAAAGCCGTGAGTGAGTGCCCTACATTTTTGCGTCCTCAAGGACGCCAAAAATTTAGGCCAATCAATCCCAGCTGATTGGAAACAAAGACTGGTCTTTGATTCATGCAACGCCTAGACTAGGTAGGTATCTAAGTATAGGATTTCTTCTAAAATACGTGAATTTCAGAATCAGTGAGTACGCAGGATTATTATTAGCTAGCATTTCGGCTAAAACTCTTGAAGTTACAATATGAACGTCACTCTGTTCAGGTGAAACAATGCACCATGTTGCATCCGTAACGTTCGTTAGTTGCGCGTTCTGACGGCGGCGCGGCGGCGTGGCAACGTGTGACGCGCGACCGAATTTGGGTCAATGGAAACAAATAGGCGCTGAGATTCAGCCGAACCACTGTACCCGTTCCAGAATGCTCTCGCCATACACCATGCGACAATGTCATAAATTATAATATGCACTGATTACTTAGTGCCACTGAAAAGTGCTCCAAACAAGCCTCAGCATGTGGATGATAATTCTGCAGTAGTATCAGCTCGTCCGTCGGTCAGTTACTTGAGTCTTGGAAACTGACACGCGATAATAATCTGAAAAATCCTGATTTAAAATAGAATTTATCATTAATTTTTGGCGGTGTTCCCAATTTGTGTTAAATTGAAAAAATACCTAAATGGGCAGCACTAATAACGCATAGTCGATGCAGATAGATACAAGTGCGTCATAGTGTCAGGGTGCACTGAGCAGACGGGCCGCGGCTCAATTGATGCAATTGTGCTGCAGGCAGGGTCACGACTACACCAGCCAGGTTCCCGGGTAAGGCGTGACACACGAGACGGCTGGAATTGTGCCCTGCCTAATGAATTTGTTACCGACGACTTTAATAGTTATCCTCTTCTACGACCCTCATAATTATCAGCTTATTTCATCACCTTAATTGCGTAGCACGCGATCAATCATAATCTGTTTCAATTTGACAGTTCAACAATATTCATTGCGTTATTTACGTTGTTGAGCAGACACATTTTTCGAACTTATGATGCAATGATCGTGCGTTACGCAATCAGGGTGCAGGGTGCCAGGCTAGCGAGGCTGGCTCAACAAAGTCGGGCAATTTGTTATTGGTTTTTCTTCATCACTGCATCAGCACTTACCTAATGATCTCTTGGTTTATAATCCAACAAACGATCCGTTTACGCATGAATGGATTGTGAGAGGGATTCATGAAAGTGTAATTTGTTTACCTATATAATAGGTCTTTACCTATGAAATTGCCGTTTTGTATGAAAAAATTTAAACGAATTTTTTTCATGTATTTTTTATTTGTATTAATCGAAGTAATCACCCATGCAATCAATGCATCTTTGCCATCGCAGTGGCAGTTTATTGATGCCCTTCTTAAAGAAATCAGCTGGACGGGAGGCAACAAATTCTTCAAAGGCATTTTGTACTGCCTCTCGGGTATTGAATTTTTTTCCCGCCAAGAAGTTATCCAAATTCTGGAAAAAGTAGTAGTATGTAGGCGCAAGGTCTGGTGAGTAGGGCGGATGACGGAGAGCTTCCAACCCCAGTTCTTGCAACTTGGAGACCGTCTGCTGTGCAGTATGAGGTCGCGCGTTGTCGTGCAGGAGCAGCGGAGACGAGCGATTGACCAATGCTGGTTGGAGATGTGCCAGCTTCTCCATCATTGTGTTCAGTTCTTCACAGTACACATCTGCAGTAATGCTCACCCCGTTTGGTAAGAAGCTGTGATGAATCACACCGGCGCTAGACCACCAAACAGTGACCATCACTTTTCTAGGGGTAAGTTTTCGTTTAGGGCATTGTTTAGGTGCTGAACCAGGATCCAACCAACTTGCTGAGCGCTTGCGGTTATCAAACAGAATCCATTTTTCATCGCAGGTAACAATGCGGTTCAAAATTCCTTCATTTGTGTGTCTGTTGAGCAGTGCAAGGCACGTCTCGACGCGTACTTCGCGCTGACGATCATTGAGTTCGTGGGGCACCCATTTGTCAAGCTTTTTTACCTTGCCAATTTGACGCAAATGGACCAATATTGTTTTGACGCTAACGTCGAAAGCTGCTGCTAATTCAGCCGTAGATTGTGTATCATCAGCTTCCACAATCGCCTTTAATTCGTCATTGTCGACCAAAGTCTTCGGACGACCGCGAGGTTCATTTTTCAGGTCGAAATTTCCAGAACGGAAGCGAGCAAACCAATAACAGGTGGTGCGTTGGTTTGTAGTGTTAGCTCCGTAAACGTCGTTGATGTTGCGTGCCGCTTGTGCCGCGTTGCTGCCACGACGGTACTCATATTCCATAATTACTCGAATTTTTAACGTATCCATGATGACGAAAAAGATTTAAATGCGATGAAAATGTAACACTAATCAATAAACAAATGACTACTTTTGGAAAAAAAAATCCATGTTTTTAAAATAAAATTAATTTGAAATTAGAATTCTTACCCAAACAAAAATTATTTTGATTTGAAATGGCCAGTACTGCAAAACGGCAATTTCATAGGTAAAGACCTAATATTTTTTTATGTTTTAATCTGAATTTAATGTTTTAATGTTTATGTAGGTATGTATGTTTATATAACTCTTTGATTACTGTAGTTGGTTATTAACAGTGTCAATTAAAATAAATCAGCTTTAATTTGTCAGCATTCTTGATTTGCCCGGTAAGTGCAGGCCATCTGTGGCAACTGGCTCCCTCCCAATCACTTGTACTCAAACGTAACAGCTGCGTTCTTCATCGGAAGGTGTGATGTTTATGTTGTGTTGGTTTTTTTAACGACGACAAACAATTTTTTCAAAATAATTTTCAAAGTTGTGTTTTCGTTTGTTCGTCGTCCATATGCATGGCGCGCGCGAGCTCTGGTGTGGAGTCGGCCGCGCAGATCAATAGAGCCCCTAGCAGCTCCACCCCAACACTAGGGCTTTCGTAACAGGCCAGTGGTTACGTAACAACAATAAACCTTCAAGGACCACTCCCTGCTCCTATTTGGTGATCAACGGCTGTTGTCATGCGCAGGACAGAGGTACAGATACCTAATTTTAAGTTGATAGTAAAAACTTTATGATTTCGCCTCGGTACTCTGGGAAGTTGGCCCTAAAACTCAACTCACATTACATTATTTAATTTTGTCGTCGTGAAATGGTGATGTTAAGAGGCAAGTGCAAGTTTCAGTCTTTTCTTTCCCTGCTGAGGAGCTTAATTGGCGCAGACCTCAAAGCTAGCAAGCTTAAACAGTTCCCATTCTTTAAAATAGCTTCTCCCGTTTTGGGTGTAGCAGGAGGGCGTGTCAGACTTTTACTGACTAAAACCCACCCGTGTTCCCTCAGTTGCCTGTGTGCCAGGGGCCACGGTATCTCTTTCGAACAACTCGCACCCCTGGCAGGCATCGGTCCTTGCGGACCCCACCAAACACCGACACCCCTTAGACGGCGGGGTCGTTTCTGTAAATTAAATACGAAACTTAAAATGTTCAACGATTTTCCACACTTACCCTGTGGTTGTCTGGTTTTGTGTATACGCTCGCTGCAGCGATCAAGTTCTAGCGTTAGGTATCCCCATGAAGTTAATGTATAAACAATAAGTACCTAACTGCAATACAACACATAAGTAGGTAGGTAATATTATGAAATTGCTTATCGAAGTGTTTCGTCGACAAAGGGGATAGGGTTACCGACACGGTTTTCTATAAAATTATTGCCAATTTCTTATTGTTTCGTTTAAAAGTGCTTTGTGTTCTCTAATAGACTTCGAATGCTGCTTTATCTTACCGATCGTACGTCGAAAGTATTACCTAATCTCATTGAAACCACTCTATCTAGAAAAAAAACCGGTAATTTTTTCGCCTGCGTAAATTTTTAGAAAGGTCAGCTGTTCAGGTGGACGCAGCCTTCGATATATACAATACAATGCAAAGCTAGCACAGGACTGTGCGACAGTATTGTGCGCTGAATTCTCAGAACTGGCTCATAAAAAACTATACGAGTTGAATTGTGCAGATGTGAGGATGAGGTCATCACAGGCGACCACCATGCGCCGCGGTCCTGCTGGAGCGATCATTACCTAAAATTAAATATCTGTGCTACGTAGATAACTATTATCGTTGTTGATGGAATCTTATTTTTAAATTAGACCTAACAGAGCAAGGATTAAGAGGTTATCGCTTGAAAAAAAAAAACAATATACTTACGCAAATTGTATTCGGAATATTTCTGGTTGAGATTAAGCGGAAACAAAATGCATTATTATATTTTCATTAAGTATGTGTGGAAGGATGCTTGTATGATGCACCGATAAGCAACAATGATAACTAACTGGGCACAGACCACCAGTGGACAGTGGAGCGGTGAAGACCAAGGTTTTGTAAACACAATCTTCCATTGCGTTGCTTTTTTGAATCACTACGACAACACTTGATTTGTATATTTTTTTCATAGGTACAAACGCGGGCTCTTTTGCTAATATGGATAACCAACTATCCAGCTTAGAGCTTAGCTCGAGTCTCACGATAACCGTGAATATGTTTCCTAGACTACATACTTCAGTTCCATAACGTTACAAGTAGATAAAGATATAAACTCGTCCGCTCTAATCTTCTACCACAGCTGTACAAACTGTCACACCGCCGCGCCGGCAACAAGTCAATCATGTTCATATCATCCCTAACATGGTTCATTCAACGTGGGGAATGGCATCATACATTTCCTCGCGATAAGGCCGGGTCGCCGTGTGCAGCTCAGCTTCCGAGTCGCGCACGCGCCCGCCGGCCGCCGCGCTCCGGGGTGCGTTGCCCTCGGGCCTCGCCCCTCGACACCGATGCCATTGACACTGTGAACTCTACCAACCTGTAATCACTTCCAATTATACATCAAGCCCATGATTAGCTAGCAGGTTCTCTGTCAAATTTATTAATATCATAACGTGACATCATTCATTCCGAATGTTAGATCTGGGTCCCAACATCGTCTTAGATAAAGAGGCGCTTGAAACCGTAGAGTCGGCAGTTTTTCTGGGCATAACAGTAGATGCCAAACTTCAGTGGGGATCACACATATCAAGCCTAGCGGGGAGGCTCAGTTCAGCCACCTACGCCGTCAGAAAAGTAAGACAATACACTGACGTCGTCGATACAGCTCGGTTAGTCTAGTTATTTTCACAGCGTTATGTCCTACGGTATTCTGCTGTGGCCGCTGTGGGGCAAAGCCGCTGATGATAAAAATATTTTTGTCCTTCAAATTCGTGCTGTTTGAGCAATTTTACCAGCTAGGTGCCAGAGTTTCCTTGAGGGACTTTTTTAAGATATTCGTATTCTCATGGTGGCATCACAATTCATTTTCGCCAGCATCTTATACATTAGGCAAAGTATACACTTGTACACTAAAAACAGTGATATACACACCGTTAACACTAGAAATAAGGACAAGCTACTTGTTCCCTTTCACCGGCTTCACAAGGTTCATAACTCATTTGTTGGGCTTGGTATAATCTTTTATAACAAGCTGAACATGTTGAACCAGCAATTTTGAACTAATTTCCATCCTTATGTGCATATTTATGTATAATGTTACACATGTTTATACAAATAAATGCATCTTTATCTTTCCCTCTTCTTTGCTAGATTTTCCTTTTGATGTGTTTAAAGTTTAAAGCTCAAGTGAAATCTAATCTTTGTTTAAAGGTTTTTTTTTTGGGTCAGAAATCATCAAATCACTTCTCCCGCTCTGGGTGGAGCAGGAGGGCGTGTCAGACTTTTACTGACTAAAACGGTACCCGTGTTCCCTCAGTTACCTGTGTGCCAGGGGCCGCGGTATCTCTTTCGACCAACCCGCACCTCTGGCAGGCATCGGCCCTTGTCCGCAAGGGCCGATGCCTGCCAGAGGTGCGGGGCTCAAACAAAAGTCAGCACCAACTGGTGGGGTCCGCCCCACCAGTTGGTGCTGACTTTTGTTTGAGGCGCGCGTGGAACACATCGCGCCGTCGACCCGGGTTTGGTCCTTACCGGACAGCGAGCTACCCATTACTCGCCGTCCGCAAGCCCGCGCCTACGGTAGCCGGGAATCAGCCTGGGATTCCCGACGCCCAGGGCGTCTCCCGCGGCGACTAATCTTTTTAAAGGCTTAGGTACTATTCCATCAACGACTATTTAAATTACAAGAATAGATGGTCGCTCTGATGAACTCAAGACAATGTTTACGTTCTTTCTCCAGAAATACTTTACTTAGTACCTAACAGGTTATATGGGTTCATTAATTAATTTATATATTTTGTTAATTGACTGTGTAAGTAATTTTTCTTATTTTTTATTATAATCTATTATTTCATTAGTTATTGACATGATCAGAACAAACAATTTTTTTTTTGATGAGTTGTATTGCATTATGTGGTTAGCTAGCGACCTCGACAATTGATCATTCTAAATGCTTGAGCAACCGGCAGCAAGTTCGTCATGCTCCCGATGTCACTGCTTGCTGTAGCGTCGGGGGTCGGGTTACCTCCTTCCCTCAAATATGACGAGGGGTGTAATGGCTGATCTGCGTTATGCTCGTGAACGGGTGCTGCTTGAGGTGACTGGTCGTCTTACTGACCATGATTTTGTTATTGTTAGTAATAATTACCAACCTGTTTATTTATTTATTTTACGTCAATGGTCCTAGGTTATCATTTGTGGCCTAGAGTTGTAACTCGGGTCCTAACAGCTATGTGAACATAATCCAACATTGTATATGTAAGTTATCATGCGCTTTTTACCAGTAGGCTTTTATTTTGGTATTTAGGTACCTATGCTTATTTTACATATTTTTTTAAATTCTGTCTGTTTGAGTTAAGTTTTCATTTTATTTGTTGGTATATTGGCATGGCTAGCTGACATATGACAAATTATTTAATTAATATTCTGTGTCTCGTAATGTTAATTACTTTGCTTACCTATGTATAGAATCAAGTCTATATAACTAAACAGACAGCTGTGCTGCTGGGGAGTTTGTTGCATCACTTCTTCTCCCCAGCCAAAGCACTAGGAAGTAGTGAAGGTTGGGCGTTTTGGGGGACTGTCTTATGTAATTTTGACGTTCGAAAAGTGCTGATTCTCAGCCTAATTTGAGTATGACGTTTGATTTTCATTTTCATAACCTCATAATCACGAAGCTCGCAGTCAAGATTACAGCTTTTAAAGCCATGTAGTCTGAAATTCAGCAGTCAGGAAGATAATTAAGTTAAAATCAAGCCCCAAGTTAATTCACTTCTTAAGTATACTTTAATGAACATAGATTCGCCCATAAGTTTTCTGATAAAAAAAAATATCATTGAATCTAAAATAATGACGTATAATTAGGTACCTAACTCTGTACAAAAATGTCAAACGACCAGCACTCACCGGATGTTACAAAACGAAGCCTATTTACTTACACTGCTAAAAAGAACTTTCGTTGATCTATTCATTATATATATATCTATTTAATTAGTTAGATATTTTTAAGATACTATAATTTTTATATACCTTTTTACATAGGCACCAAGACTAATATGCTATGTGATTATTTAATCAATTAAGGTTACCTCCAATCGCCTGAGACACAGGATTACCTAGTTCAGGCACAAATCATGAGTGAACTTGACGTAGATTAAAGAAAAACTGTAAACATTGTACCTTATGTTTTTGAATAAAAAAATTTATTTAATTTATTTTATTTAATTTATTTAATTATCCTCAAGAGAATTCAGACAATAGTATGAGCATGCAGTAGGTACCTATTACATAGTCGCGACTTGCACGGTAGGTATAGCTATGCTTCCAAAGAATAAATTCCTCCTAGCGCTTTTGATATAATTTAGCGTTAATGACAAACACGATTCGTTCAAAAGGACAGTTCCGCGAACTGGGAATTAATTAAACTAAACGAATACTGGGAAAACCCCTAATTTAATTTAACATTTAAGCTTCTTTCGAAGAAACTCGGGGGGATATGAATTATACATCGTTGGCGGGTCACTTGTATTACCTACCTACTTACTGATTTATTCAACGTTGGCCTAAAATAGTTCCTTGCACCGGACTTCGGCAGTAAACTGGATTCGCGCGTAAATAGCACGCCGATGAACGATACGAACTCTTAGCCACGTGCACACGGCAAACATATTCCATTCAATTGACATTTGGCCCCATAAGCCAAGTTCTGCAACAGCAGCAGTGGAACTTATTGTTGGTTGGGTACCTAGTCCGACATGACTTATGCAGGAAGGTTGGCCTATTTGTAAAATGTAACAAAGAGTTCATCAGTGTTCTCTTATTAGAGTATTTTACAGCGTGCCATAAAATGTGAACGACACAATATTATCGCTCGGGCCGCCATCCATCGCCAGCGTGGGTTCATCACATCCGTGTAGATAATCTTTTTGTGCATACAACACTAGTCTGGGTATAAGTTGACTCACTACCGGATTTTTTCTGTAATCTTTCATAACCCTGTTCCCTTGGGTGTATCCAAGACGTGGTTGAACTCCACTCGACTGTGTAAGTAACTGAGCATAATGTATTTGTTCCAGGTAGACAAGTTACACAATGAGGGGTCTCTTAGTGCTGGCCCTTGTGGTCGCAGTCTTATGCACAGTCGACGCGGAGGTGAGTTGTTAAACAGGATAAAATTTTAATCAGTGCGCAAACTATGACCATGAATTCAGTATATCATTCTAGAGCCGCTAGCATAGAAATTTTTCGTCGGTTATACCACATTATTCGCTATTTCGCTGTTTCATAGAAAAGTGCAAGACCTACTACGCGGTCAAAATGTATGGAACAGCTGATTTTTTTTTTGTATAACCGACGTAAAATTTCTATGCTAGCGGCTAACATGATCATATTAATGAAATCATCGAAACTGTTTCTACTGGAATATCCTGATGGATTATCTGCCTCAGGCAACATTTGTCTCGTTCAACCAACAATTGGCAAGAAAACTATCTAATTCGATATCCTGGGTCATCAATGTCTCCGGCCAGCCGCGTCGCACACAATGCTACGTAAACCTGAGAAATGTAGACAGCATGAGACTTTTAAGAAACTTATAATTAAAGTATCGAGAGAGCCTGTATAACCTGTGTTGTTGTGTTCTTAGCGTCACCGGCGGCGGCACCGGCGGCTGCGGACGACGACGACGGAACGCCCCGTAATACCAGACGCGGGGCCACCCGTGCGCGAGGACTCGGAAGCGGAGCACTTGGAGCTCGGCATGGCAGAGAGACTCGATGAGAGGCGCTTCCAGGTAGCACTCGTCATCCTTCTGCACTTAGCCCAACTAACTTTGACTCGGCGCAATGTGTTTTCTTCCTCCTCTCCATCTCTATTAGCCGCCACATCATCTCAATCATGATCACTTCAGCTGAAAGACGTCCACTTTTGGACATAGGCCTTCCCCAAACACCACCACTTCAGCCGATTCTGAGTTTCCCGCATCCGGATTCCTGATTCCTGCGGCCTTTACAAGGTCATATATGATCTTTAAAACATTCCCTCCATCGTTTCTTTTAAATTCCACTACTCATATATTTACGTTCATACTCAAAAAAATCCTGCCGACATATTCCGTTTCACACGCTAATGAAGTTAGTAAAGTATTATCGTCTTGCTTGTAAAAACGTATGCCTGTAAATAGACGTGGGATTTGAGACGTGGTCGTGTTACAGGATGCTGAGCGGTCGCGCGTCAACGAGATCATGAACGAGGCATCACACGAAGTCGGCGGAGAGAACGAAGTCAACATCCTCGACGGTAATACTCGGTTTATCTTAAAACCATGCAGTTACTATACTTAGTTACTAAAGGAGTGAGGCATTTTTAACCTTCGTAACGATATGAGTGCAGACTATGGGTGAAGCATACGCAGAAGACTTACAGTGCCCTGCGTGTCCAATACAATAACGCGTTCAGGATATTGATGGGGTTGCCACGCTTTTGTAGCGCATCAGGTATGTTTGCAGACGTTCAAGTGGATGGCTTTCAAGCGATACGTTGCAAAATAATGTCTCTGATGCGCCGCATACGGGGCAGCCCCAACAGCTTCCTGAAGCTTATTGCAGGGAAAAAGGACGCAGATTGCTCCCTCATGGAGCACTGGACAAAACTACATGTACGAGTAGTGCGGTCCTGATCCAATGTTCCCATTGTTATGTGTATGTATTCTTCTTATTATTGTATTATAAAAAACATGTACCTATGGATGATTAAGATAGCTACTAACAATATTATCGTAATTTATCTGAAATAAATGAATTGAATTGAAAAACAAGGAGGACATTCTCCCGTTGAAGCGTGCTTATAATTATATATGTATGTATAAACATGTTTAATTGTCCCGTTTGTCATGCGTTCGCAAGCACGACTACTCAGCTGGGGTCTTGGGTTCGATTCCTGGAATAGGTAGTGTTTTTGCGTTGTCCAAAATTAATTTCTCAGTAACTAATAGTCCCAATTTGGTGGTGTGAAACCGCCGTGCCTCGAAAAGTAAAATACATAAATTTGCAGTAATCAGGCGCAATAATAATTATTTTATAATTCTTTCTTTTAAATGAAGTAAATAATTTATTCTTTTTTCGAAGGTTTACTAGTTGTCTGCAAATAGAACTGTTAACAAGCTAATGTGCCCCTTTTTTTATAATAACTAAACGATTATTATTATAACTTGGTCTATATGCTGGTGTGGCTCGTAGATCCTTGCCTGAGGGTGCACTGCAGTGCCGGCCGCGTGTGCGAGATCGACGAGCACGGAGACGCCGTCTGCAACTGCATCAAGGAGTGCCCCTACGAGACCGACTCCCGTCACATGGTGAGCTTGATCTGTTTCCAGGGCATGGAGCAGATACAACCAACCCTACTGAACTGACAGTTAAACAAGATTAAGTCACTAAGGGCTGATTTTTAATGGTCAGATAACTTATCTGAAGAATAAATCTAACAGTTAGGCATATTTTCTATACAAAAGCTGTCAAACCGACATTTATTTCTCAGTTATAAGATATCTGGTTCCGTGTGGTGGCGGACGTAAAAGAATAGTACCATCCCATTTCTTCCAGTGGGTGTCGTAGAAAGCGACTAAGGGACTTACTAGAGAATGGGCAGCAGCGTTCTCTATGCATATTAACACCATACTGCGATGGCCAACCCGCCTGCCAAGCGTGGCGATTATGGCAAAACCCCCCTTTTGGGGGAGGCTATTATGTCCAGCAATGGACGTCTATCGGCTGATATGATGAAGTTATCTGACTATTGAAAAATCTGCCCTAAGTTAAATAACTGAGCGTGTTAGTCCATTATTATGGTACTGTTGAACTAACTAAAATGTATATCCATCAAATAATTTTGCATGCCATCACTAAATGGCGGTATGTGTGTTAGCATTGAATTGTAAAAATGTAGCATAGGGTTATGGTACCAATCACATTTTATGCAGAAAACTATTTTGTTTCTTTTTTAATTAATTTAGGTAGTTACTCGTAACTGCAAATGTCATGAAGCTCTGCTCAATCTATGGCATATATAAAAATGAATTGCTGTTCGTTAGCCTCGCTAAAACTCGAGAACGGCAAGGACAAAAGAGAAAGACAAAGATATTTATGGACCGATTTGGCTCATTTTGATTTTGAAATATTTGTAGAAGTCCAAGAAAAGTTTAAAAGGTGAGAAAATATAAATTTAGTGGCGGTACGAAGTTAGCCGGGTCAGCTAGTAAGGTATAAAAAAGTCTGACGCATTTAGTTATTTTAGGTAGGTATGCTTATAGTCTATTATTGTTTACTACGTGACATCTGCAATTCTGATTATGAATTAGATCATCGTCAGATTGTGACCATTAATATAAATCGGTGATATCATACCTAATCTACTGATAAATTTATAAAATCCAACACGGATGGTATCGGATGTTAAGTATTTATCATTTTGCAGTCAATATCGCAAACGTGATTGATTTTGCCAGTCATGTAGTCTCTAGCTTATGATGCGGTAGACGGCATCATGGTGAGGCTACGTGATGGTGACGCGCGCGATTGTCCCGCAGGTGTGCACCAACCACAACGAGACCTGGTCGTCGGACTGCGAGGTGTACCAGCAGCGCTGCCTGTGCCTGGACGGCTCCGAGCAGTGCCGCGGCCCGCAGTACCACCATGTGCAGATTGAGTACTACGGCACGTGCCGCGAGATGCCGGTCAGTGCTACCCACGCTTGCAACACAAACATATACACATACATGGACTGAGAATGCACAGGACAACACTCAACAGATGTCAAACCGGGGATTTCATTCCTGGATTCCATTGAGCTCTGGCGTTATTGTAAAACTCTATACAAATACAGTAGTTAATTCTTGCAAACGATCAGAAAGCGGTTCAATCTAAGTATTTTGCATTATATTTATTTGCACAATGACACACAGTTACAGACTAGGCTAAAACTTAGGAAAGAAAGAAAGAAAATACATTTATTTAGCACAGACTTTAAAGCACACAAAATACATTAAACAGCAGAAAATAATTAAACAAAACTCAATTAAAAGTGTAAGGTGAGAAGTCAGAAACTAGCAATAAAGTGTGCCTCACGGCTGCGCTAAAAAGGCCCAGTTCAGCATAAATGCCAGACAACTAGTGCCTGATGCTGGTTATCAACTGGACCTGACGTAGGAGTGCATGACCCTGTTAGGGCGCACCAAGTATTATTACATCTTACTTACACTTAAAGTTAACTTTGGCCACTTGACGATAATCTTCTTTCTAAAAGAAAACCCAATAAATGATTACATGTTGTACAAACAGGAATGCAGCGACAACGAGATGTTAGACTTCCCGCGGCGCATGCGCGATTGGCTGTTCAACATCATGCGCGACCTGGCAGAGCGCAGCGAGCTCACGCCGCACTACCTGAAGATGGAGCGCGAGGCCGAGTCCAACCTCACGCGCCGCTGGACCAACGCCGCCATCTGGAAGTGGTGCGACCTGGACGCCCACGACAACGACAGGTACGAACTACAAACCCTGACGACCTCTCGAGCTCGCCCGAAGCTATGCACGCTCACCACAATGACGGGTGCAAACACTTCTAACCCTACCGAGCATGCCCGAAGTAGTATGATGGTCTACATTCGCCGAAACTCGCAGGGAATGAAGCCGCCACCACTATGTACACTCCATTTATTCTAATATTATAAAGGGGTAAAAGTTTGTATGTATGTAGGGGGTAATCTAGGCTACTGAACATCACGCTACGACCCTAAGGATCACAGTAAGTCGACGTTGACGCGAACGTAATAAAATCGCTGCGGGACTTTTTCCCGCACTTGATTTTCAACTCTCGATCATGAGCCGAGCATTGAGAATCCAACAGAGTGCATATCAGCGCGCCGAAAATTAAACAGTGGGTTTTTCTGTTCGAACTTCAACTCTTGACGCTAATCAGTGCGTTGCAGATCCAGTGCGCGGAAAAATCCCGCCTCGATTTTATTACGTTCGAGGGAACATGGGCTAGAAAGAAAAGAAAATTCAGAATAACTAAGAGAAAATGAAGTAGGGAATATCGCGGCCGGGCGAGGCGATGCTGTCCGATAAATTTTAAGTTAAAACAAGAAATTTCACGCTGTCGAAAGCCTGGACCTGGACAGATGTGTGCTTGAAGGGCTTGAAGGGTTCCCCACCCCGATTCACACGGTTTTTATCTTTATTCTTAATATGAATATGGTCTTACCGTCTGCGATAATTTCACTATATGGCCAGATAGATATTCTCGTCAAATACATAATTCAAAATCATAATTATTTTCAGGCAACATAAAAAAGAGTTGAAAGTGACGTTTCAACTCGTGTCAGTTATCGGCGCGGGACTTTAAAGTTTTTGACGTCAAATATCTGCAGGTTAAACCGGGTAGAGCTGTAAGGATAGCGGCGAAACGTTAGATGCTGCGAATTTTATCGGAACAAAATGAGTCAGTTAGCTCTGTCATAAAGTTCAGCAGGGACCTGATGCTACTTATTTACAAACGTCTCAGTGGGATCTATTTTGTATGTTTTTGACACATTTAGGGTTCGGAGCACTTAGGTATGTTTGTATGCTAAACCCCGAAACCCGTTATAATATGGATCGGCATTTTATAATATCACCATTTTCCTCAGCGTAACGTTATACTAACTATTAATAATCTTATCTTGTCTTATATTAGTTGACCGTAATCACATAACCGAGTAACTAATAAGTCGGTATGGTGCAGGTTCGTGTCCCGCCACGAGCTGTTCCCGATCCGGGCGCCGCTGATGGCGCTGGAGCACTGCATCGCGCCGTTCCTGGACCGCTGCGACGAGGACGACGACCACCGCATCACGCTGGCCGAGTGGGGCAAGTGCCTGCAACTCGACGAGGTAACGCCACCACTGACACACTCTCTCTGCACTCACTACTGACAGTCGCAGTCCATTGCTGGGCTGGACCTCCCCAAGCTGCGCCACGACATGACACCCGGGTCTCGGCTTTCTGCATCCAGAATGTAAATGCGTAGTTTGTAAACAAAGATATAGAAGTTACCCCAGTCTACTACGACATAATAATCGAGGTATCCTAAAGTATGGAAACCATGTTTTTATGCAATAAATAAACCCATATAGATATGTGTGTGTATACCTACATACTTGTTTTCGATGTTGGTATTTATTTATTTTGTCTCATGTGATTTTATGATGACCACATAGGTCCATGTCCGGTTTGTATACCTGGTAGGTAAGATCTTAAGGTTCTCAAAAAATCATGAGGACTGTTATACAGGGTGATTGGAAGATGGGTGCAAAGCTTTAAGGCGAAGATAGTACAGACAATTTAGAACCATTTAAGCCATGGTTGTCTTAGACGAAGTCTTACCAAATATTTTTAACCAAATTTTTTAGTTTTTTTTCGGAAATTCTCAAAATTTAATGTAAACTGCATAATTATGGCCAAATTGAATGATAAATGAATTCATTTTTTATTTATTTAATTAAAGTAATGTGTAAGCAATCAAGCAAAACATGTTTTAGGCTTCTGTGTCATTAGACATTTTTTTTACAAACATAGAAAGCTCAGAAAAAATAAAAAATTTGTACAATACGTCTTTTAAACCTTATTAAAAAAAAAAAATTGGTAAGACTTCGTCTAAGACAACCATGGCTTAAATGGTTCTAAATTGTCTATACTATCTTCACCTTAAAGCTTTGCACCCATCTTCCAATCACCCTGTATAACACCAATTGCATGAACATCGTTTTGTGTATATTTTGTATCCTTCGCGAGACCTTCGTAGCAACTAGAATACCAATATAAATATTTTAATATCGGATATTCAAACATTGCGAAAAGGGTTAAAGCAATAAAAAGTTTATTTACACTCCCCAATTTAATACAGTATAAAAAAACGGAAAGTAAACTAATATCGATAAAAAACCGGGCGATAAAAATAGGTATGCGAGGAAAAATACGTAGGAACGGATTTTAAAATAGCCTACAAAATAAAATATATGAGGAAAGGTCAGTGTGAAAATGAAACCCTTTTATAACAATGTTGGTTTATCTTCACATCATAACGTAAAATAACACCTATAATCCCCGAAAGGGTAGGCAGAGCTGCATCCATATTTTGCCAGTTATTTTTCAGTCGCCTATGTAAGCCTAGCCAAGCCTATTGCCATCAACCGGGCACAAATTCAGACTCCGGGCTGCTACTGAGAAATTCCTGATGGAAAACCCAAAATCAATTTGCCCAATCCAGGCATCTACCCTAGATCTCCATGCACAGAATTAGCACTTGTGACCACTAGACTAATGAGGCAGTCAATTTTACTATCATCATCATCACCTAGACCAATGAGGCAGTCAATCTAACTATCCTCATCATCACTAGACCAATTAGGCACTGCTGGGCATAGGCTTCCCCCTTTTTCCCCCATACTTCTCGGTTCCGTGCGTCTCTCATCCATGTGCTCCCTGCGACTTTGACGATATCATCAACCCAACGCGCTTATGAATGGCCCTGGTTTCTTTGGCCTATCCTTGGTCACCATTCGGTCACAGCTTCATCGGCCATCTCCTCGTCCTTCCCAACTGCACTTGAGGTGCATACATTATTATAAATTAAAGTAGCTTTTCGTGTGTCCGGTTAGACTTACTATAACTACACAATGGATTTTGCTGCGGTTTATACCATCACTTATATATCGGTCCAGTAATTATTAGGTCAAAAAAGAGTTTTTAATTTTAGGCAAATATAAGCATTGTAGAATTTGATCACTAGGTCAATTATTGAAAATCGACGTTGCCGCGCAATGTAAACTATCACGACGCTGTTACGTATTAGACACTTTCGGCAAAATGTAGAACACGTAACAGCGTCGTGATAGTTTCGGTACACCGAAACTACAAGGTAGATCTACACCATAGAGTATTAAACCAGTGGTTTTTTAATCTTTGATCTAGACAGAGGTTTACTTTTCCGGAATTTATTTTAATAATTATTTTATTTGAAAATTTCTCTATTTTCATTTTGGTACGGTTATTAATTTAATATCTATCTGTCTTCTGTAGACTACTAGATACTCGCAAATAAATCAAGGGTAATTAAGCAGTTCCCGTTGACCTAGCTAGAATCATGAAAGTCAAGAAGCAAGGTCTCACCAGCACAACACAAGTAAAGGCAAATCGTAAACTAATAGGTAGGATACATAAAAAAAAATGGGATTTAAAACTTAGGTTTACCTACATTTGCTGATGGAGAATTGATTGTAACGTACGATCGTGATGTATGGGAGACCATGTTTTTCAACTACAATGATAAGTTAGATTTTCGCATAAATTCGTCCCAGCTGGTCTGACAACACAAAGCCGGTTTTTTGAAAATAAATAAACGATCTCCGGTGGGATGTAACTGAAAACCCATCTCTCAGTGTCGGTGGAGTACCTAGTATACCTACCAGTACTGGTTTGTAAGCGACCACTTATTGTATTGTGGAAACTTGTTTCAGTACGAGCTGGAAGACCGCTGCGACGAATTCACGGAGGAGGACCCGCCGGCGCCTGCCGGGCTCTAGCGCCCACCAGCGCCCACCAGCGTCCAGCACGACCAGCTCGACCAGCTCGAGACACTGCCAGTGACGGCGCCCGCAGGCGTGCTGCAAGAGATTCATACTTTAACATAGTTCAGTGTTAAACTTAGTGTGTTACGTTACATAATTAACTTTAAAATAAAAACTTTCTTGTTTAGCGCGTGTAAATAGCAATTACTGTGATGATGCTACCAAAACTTTAACATTTTACAATAAACATCGGGAAATTGTTATACGTGTTTTCTTTACGTATTTATTACCTTCAAAAATATTTTGCAATTTATGTTTATAATTGCTAACTGCGTCACCAGAGCTTTCGCTGCAACCCAAACATTACCTCCCTCACTGCGACAGCACGTCTACATAGCAGGAACATAAAGGTACAGTCAAATGCGCGTCAGTAGTAACGCAATTCGAAAACCACTCGTTTAGCTACGAAATAAAGGAGTTGTTTATATCAAAACCACGGACGTGCGATTATCTGTACAAGGAAACTTCAATAACTTACAAGACCGAAGTCTCCCGATATAGCGGGCCAAGTGGTTCACGTGTCGGGCTCAACGTGACCTATCGATGAGCTCTCGAGTTGAGGGCGCAAATGATTGTCGTCATCGAGTGGATTCGCAGTATTGTGTACAATGTACGGCCCCTCGGCCACTCGAGGCGCACAATAAGTAGTAGTGCTGGTGTGTGAAGAGGCAAAGCGGCTCCTGTCTCCATCATGGACAAGCTGACCGTGATGTGCTGCCTGCTGGCCGGAAGCGTCATCTCCAAGACGTGAGTTATATTTATTATACCTCTCACAGACCTATAACAATAATCTTGCCTTGTGTAGGCGACGGCGTCGCAGCAGTTCTAATAAACATTGAAGATTCGACATGGTAGTGCCCTTAAAACATCTTAAAGAACTCTTTGACGACTCGTTCGTCTGCTCATTGAGCAAGTCAAGCGAAGAGTTTATCGCTTGACTTGCTCAAATGCATCTACAAGGTACGTATAGATGCGTCTGCGCAAATATTTTGGTGCTCCTTTAAGTCTGCGTTTTATTACACGGAATGGAAAGTACCGATGCAATGAAGCATCATATAGTTAGTTGTGATGTTAATGCCAAGATTTAAAGTAATTGAATAAAACTCATTTACTATTATTTATTTATTTAATACTATAAGCGTACTGAATTAATACCATAGGCATTTTATACCAGTCAACCTTTGGAAGACAGGTAGAAAATGTCAGAGTGCCAGACCCATTGCACATCAGCAAGTTTGAATGAACCACTTTAGAAATCTTCACTCGCGTGGTAAAAAGAACCACTAAAAAGTTTATTCTCAACTAGTGGTGAGGTAAGGCCGTAAGGGTAACAAAGGATGATGTCACGAAATGTATGGAATCTGGTACCACCCGCTCCAATAGGAATAAATACTAATATATCATTAGAAAGGGATTAAGATTTAGTAGAAGAATTCCTTTGACCCTTATCTTGATCCCTTGTCCGAACTGAGTAATAGGTACAGGGTGGAAGTGCTGAGAAGAGCAGTAAGGGAAGCTAGCTTGTTCGTTGTAGCTACAGATACCTACACGTTCTTAGGAGACTGTGCTTAAGTCCTTTAGTAATTGCTAACTGCATTCACAGATTTTGGAAAAATGTTACAGTCAGCTAGAAAAAAGTAAAATCGTATAGAGATTCTAAAACACTTTTGAATCAATTGATGTCAGAAATCGCATAAAACTTTTCTCATCATCTTATCCACGATGTTTTACGAGGTTTGCTTTAAAAAATTAAAAGAAAGGCGTAATATTAAGTATAATGTAATCATTCATTACCTGTCTAGCCTTTGCCTTTTCAACTATCAAGGGGTAGGGTCATCTTCCAATGTAACTAGTACCTACAGTTGAATATCAGTATTTTACATGGAGCGCTGCGATTGCCTTTTATCTTACCTCTACAACCCAGGCACAAGGTAACAACTTACCCATTGGTAAGACTGTTTATTAGACTTTTGGGCTTTGGACTACCCGTACCAATTGTCAAAGATCTAAGAATGATAGCCGGGCCCAGCGGCTTAACGTGATTTCCGAATCACGGAGGTTTCTCGAAATATAATTGATGGTCACCCATCTACAAACCGATCGCGGTGAGCATAGCATGACCTTCAATTGATAACAGAATATTCTAATGCAAACCCTAATAGAAACCCAAGATTTACCGTTAGCTGGAAGAAAGGGGGGGTGGGGTGAACACTTGATCCGTTAACGGGTAGCGTGTGATATCTACGCATTCCTAATGATGATCAAAAGGGAGGTGAATTATGAAATACCTCAATACATTTTTTTTGTATTGCTAAAACTGATATATTTGGTACAGTATAACTCTGAACGGACAAGGATTTAGAATTAGGCGCTATTGTAACTACGATTCAGTTTGTAAAGAGCTATTCAACGTATTACACACATGGCTATTGGAGGGAGGTACCAAAATAAACATCATCCTTTTAAACAACTGTTGAAAAGAAGCAACTGCACAAACACAACGTGTGTGAAATAAAATACAATCTCGAAGTCACTCAAGACTTCGCCGCGTCGATCCCTAACGTTCTTGAGTTAGCCAGGATTGAGTGGTTGCGACTTGTGACCGTAGGTACACACCGCGCTGTACGTCTGTCTATCTCATGAGCCAACCCCCTCTCATGAGGAGTACTGACTGATAGGTGGACTGACCTACCTCAAGGCATGCGACAGTGTTCGCAACACTTCTCGCATTACAGCTTCTAGCTCTGCAGATTTAGGAACCGTTTGTGGTTTCCATAGGATTTCATACACTCATCTGTCGTTTGTTTGCTAATATCAAATATGAACAACACTTTAAAAATTAGCTGTAAGTTTTCTGAATATAATAATACTAGCTTTTGCCCGCGGCTCCGCCCGCGTGAATGTAGGCTATCGCGTAAAAAGTAGCCTATGTCCTTCTTCATATCCCAAGCTATATCTCTGCCAGATTTCATAACGATCGGTTCAGCGGTTTAGGCGTGAAAGCGTAATGGACAGACAGACAGAGTTACTTTCGCATTTATAATATTAGTAGGGATGTAGGGATATAGTATAATATATACAATGGATTAAGTAGTGGAGAGACAAAGAGTCTTCTCAATACTTTCATTCCTATTTTCTTACTGGTATTAAGAATACCCATAACAATACCATATTCCTCCTTATCCTTACTTATAAATCCGAATGTAACTCTATTTGTCTGTCTCTTACCTCAACACGTCCCTAGCGGCTAGGCGGATTTAGATTTTGTTAAACATAGATATACTTTTTATCAAAAGCTAATGTCATTTATTTAGTGTGATAATTATGAATGTTTTATTAAATATGATTAATTATCTACGATATTTTGTAATCTGCTCCGTATATCACATTACTTTATAAAATCTGCTTTTCTTGTCCGGGGAAACCCCAGCAGGCGATGAAGTAATTCGTGGCAGGAAGGTTTAAAAGATGTTGATGTTCACAGGATCCCACAGGCGAACATCCCGGCTCGGTGCGTAGAGAACACGGTAACGCTGGTTTCATGCCGCGAAGTAAGCAGCCCTGATGCGCTGATGCCGCATCCCGACGACTGCCAGCTGTTCTACTACTGCGAGGTAGGCCGCGCCTCACCCACGTGCCGCCAGTGCCCCGCCAACCTGCACTTCAACCCCTCGCTGCACGTGTGCGACTGGCCGCAGAGCGCCGGCTGCACCGCGCACGCACCCACCACCAAAACATCCACGCCAACTACTAATCCTCCGAAAAATACGACCCTGCCTTTTAACAGCAACACGACATCCTCCATAAACAATTTTACAACAACAACTGTACTTACGAATGCGACCCGGCCATGGGTGGGCGTCACAACGCCATCAGCCGCAACAGAAAGAACGGCATCGATCACTTCATTAGCACCTTCTTCTACTGTCACCAGTAATGAAACTTGGTCTGAACATAATAAAGCAAACATCACTGATGTAACAACCAGTGCTTATGAAACAACAACCAGCGCGTCTACACAAGAACCCACCAACACTAATGGAACAACAACCACCACTAATGCACAGGAAACCTTCACTGAGGCACCAACAACCAGTGAATCTACACAAGAACCCACCTACACTAATGGAACAACGAGTACCACTGCTGCACCAACAACCACCACTGATGCACCAACAACCAATGAATCTACACAAGAACCCACCTACACTAATGGAACAACGAGTACCACTGCTGCACCAACAACCACCACTGATGCACCAACAACCAGTGAATCTACACAAGAACCCACCTACACTAATGGAACAACGAGTACCACTGCTGCACCAACAACCACCACTGGTGCACCAACAACCAGTGAATCTACACAAGAACCCACCTACACTAATGGAACAACGAGTACCACTGCTGCACCAACAACCAGTGAATCTACACAAGAACCCACCTACACTATTGGAACAACGAGTACCACTGCTGCACCAAAAACCACCACTGATGCACCAACAACCAGTGAATCTACACAAGAGCCCACCTACACTAATGGAACAACGAGTACCACTGCTGAACCAGAAACCACCCGTAGAGTGAGAACAACCAGCGTAGCTCCACAAAAATCAACCACCCCTGAGGAAACAGCAACGAGTACAGCTCCACAAGAAGCAACCACTACTGCTGTACCAGAAACCACCCGTACAGTGAGATCAACCAGGACAACTCCACAAGAATCAACCACCACTGGTGCACCAGCAACCACCCGTACAGTGAGATCAACCAGCGTGGCTTCAGAAGAATCAACCACCACTGATGCACCAGCAACCACCCGTAGAGTAAGATCAACCAGTGCAGCTCCACAAGAATCAACCACCTCTGAGGCAGTAGCAACCACCCGTAGAGTGAGATCAACCAGTGCAGCTCCACAAGAATCAACCACCACTGAGGCACCAGCAACCACCCGTAGAGTGATATCAACCAGTGCAGCTCCACAAGAATCAACCACCACTGCTACACCAGCAACCACCCGTACAGTGAGATCAACCAGCGCAGCTCCACAAGAATCAACCACCACTGCTGCACCAGCAACCACCCGTACAGTGAGATCAACCAGCGTGGCTCCAGAAGAATCAACCACCACTGATGTACCAGAAACCACCCGAAGAGTGAGATCAACCAGCACAACTCCACAAGAAACAACCGCCACTGCTGCACCAGCAACCACTCCTAAAGTGATAACAACCAGGGCAACTCCACAAGAATCATCCACCACTGATGCACCAGCAACCACCCGTAGAGTGAGATCAACCAGTGCAGCTCCACAGGAATCAACCCACACTGCAGCACCAGCAACCACCCGTACAGTGAGATCAACCAGCGCGGCTCCACAAGAATCAACCACCACTGATGCACCAGCAACCACCCGTAGAGTGAGATCAACCAGCACAACCCCACAAGAAACAACCGCCACTGCTACACCAGCAACCACCCCTAGAGTGATAACAACCAGGGCTACTCCACAAGAATCAACCACCACTGATGTTCCAGCAACCACCCGTAGAGTGAGATCAACCAGCGCAACTCCACAAGAAACAACCACCACTGCTGCACCAGCAACCACCCGTACAGTCAGATCAACCAGCGCGGCTCCGGAAGAATCAACCACCACTGATGTACCAGAAACCACCCGAAGAGTGAGATCAACCAGCAAAACTCCACAAGAAACAACCGCCACTGAGGCACCAGCAACCACCCCGAGAGTGAGAACAACCAGCGCAGCTCCACAAGAATCAACCACCACTGAGGCACCAGCAACCACCCGTAGAGTGGGATCAACCAGTGCAGCTCCACAAGAATCAACCACCACTGAGGCACCAGCAACCACCCGTAGAGTGAGATCAACCAACGCAACTCTACAAGAAACAACCACCACTGATGCACCAGCAGCCACCCGTACAGTCAGATCAACCAGCGTGGCTTCAGAAGAATCAACCACCACTGATGCACCAGCAACCACCCGTAGAGTGAGATCAACCAGTGCAGCTCCACAAGAATCAACCACCACTGAGGCACCAGCAACCACCCGCAGAGTGAGATCAACCAGTGCAGCTCCACAAGAATCAACCACCACTGAGGCACCAGCAACCACCCGTACAGTCAGATCAACCAGCGCGGCTCCGGAAGAATCAACCACCACTGATGTACCAGAAACCACCCGAAGAGTGAGATCAACCAGCACAACTCCACAAGAAACAACCGCCACTGCTGCACCAGCAACCACTCCTAGAGTGATAACAACCAGGGCAACTCCACAAGAATCAACCACCACTGATGCATCAGCAACCACCCGTAGAGTGAGATCAACCAACGAAACTCCACAAGAATCAACCACCACTGATGCATCAGCAACCACACGTAGAGTGAGATCAACCAACGCAACTCCCCAAGAAACAACCACCACTGATGCACCACCAACCACCCGTACAGTGAGATCAACCAGTGCAGCTCCACAAGAATCAACCACCACTGAGGCACCAGCAACCACCCGTAGAGTGAAATCAACCAGTGCAGCTCCACAAGAATCAACCACCACTGCTGCACCAGCAACCACCCATACAGTGAGATCAACAAGCGCAGCTCCACAAGAATCAATCACCACTGCTGCACCAGCAATCACCCGTACAGTGAGATCAACCAGCGCGGCTCCAGAAGAATCAACAACCACTGAGGCACCACCAACCACCCGTAGAGTGAGATCAACTAGTGCAGCTCCACAAGAATCAACCACCACTGCTGCACCAGCAACCACCCGTACAGTGAGATCAACCAGCGCGGCTCCGGAAGAATCAACCACCACTGATGTACCAGAAACCACCCGAAGAGTGAGATCAACCAGCAAAACTCCACAAGAAACAACCGCCACTGAGGCACCAGCAACCACCCCGAGAGTGAGAACAACCAGCGCAGCTCCACAAGAATCAACCACCACTGAGGCACCAGCAACCACCCGTAGAGTGGGATCAACCAGTGCAGCTCCACAAGAATCAACCACCACTGCTGCACCAGCAACCACCCGTACAGTCAGATCAACCAGCGCGGCTCCGGAAGAATCAACCACCACTGATGTACCAGAAACCACCCGAAGAGTGAGATCAACCAGCAAAACTCCACAAGAAACAACCGCCACTGAGGCACCAGCAACCACCCGTAGAGTGAGATCAACCAGTGCAGCTCCACAAGAATCAACCACGACTGATTCAACAGCAACCACCCCGAGAGTGATAACAACCAGGACAACTCCACAAGAATCAACCCACACTGCTGCACCAGCAACCACAACTAGAGTTAGAACAACGAGCGCAGCTTCACAAGAATCAACCACCACTGAGGCACCAGCAACCACCCGTAGAGTGAGATCAACCAGTGCAGCTCCACAAGAATCAACCACCACTGCTGTACCAGCAACCACAACGAGGGTAAGAACAACGAGCGCAGCTTCACAAGAATCTACCACCACTGCTGCACCAGCAACCACCCCTATAGTGATAACAACTAGGGCAACTCCACAAGAATCAACCACCACTGATGCACCAGCAACCACCCGTAGACTAAGATCTACCAGCGCATCTCCACAAGAATCAACCACTACTAATGCACCAGCAACCACAACGAGGGTAAGAACAACGAGCGCAGCTTCACAAGAATCTACCACCACTGCTGCATCAGCAACCACCCGTAAACTAAGACCAACCAGCGCAGCTCCACAAGAATCAACCACCACTTATGCACCAGCAATCACCACAGATAGACCAACAACCATCGCTAATGGAACCACTACTGATGCACCAATACCGTCCAGGCTGCCTTCTACCACCGCATCGACCACCCGCACCGCCCAACGTACCACTATCCGTTGGAGGAGGTTGAACTAATGATTTGTATAAATTATGTTGTGCATTTATGTGTTTTATCTATGCTAACGAAACACGCGCATCGTAACACACGGCAACACGCAGTCTGAAGTTATTGTGGTTCGCACTGTTCGACTCACCGAAACTAGCTTAATAGAGTAAAAGCTGTTTAGCCATAAACAGTGATTTAAAAACTTTATATCTTAGATTGTCTAAAATAAACTACATGAATGTGTAAAAATTAATATTTTTCAGCATTAAAGAATTTAGTAACGGGAAACATTTTTTAATGTAACCAGTCATACTCTAGCTAGACTAAAATGTATCTTATAATATATTTTTTTAATATACTTACCACGTTTTATACAAAAAAAACCGTTTCAACTGAATGCAATCGTAATAGTAATGTGATAGTTCCAGTAGCAGTTCTGCCGTCCACAAGCTATAATGCCGTTAACTCGTGTATGGTCGATTTTAGTTTTTTGATGCCATCGTTATCAGAAAAAAAATCTCTATCTTTCTAAGCAGCATTTTTCTACTACGAGTATTTATGGATGCTGAGATAAAAAAGAAACGCTGTTAACTTGCCTTGTTTTAAACTAAAAAGTGACTAAGGGCTTATTTTTATTATAATCATTTATGTCAGAAGAGGCCTAAACTTGATGTTTTTCTGTTCACATTCTAGGAACACTCATACAATAGTTTAACAAAGTTGAACGTTGACTAAAATAGCTGTTCTTATATTGTGTCATCATACATAGACGGCTTAGCTACGTAAAGGTATTCGTGGGATGATTTATCATTTATTAGGGTAAATCTTGATAGAGTCCGCTGGATGCGGGAAGCACAGAACCGGTCGAAGTGGCGGAGCTTGGGGTAGGCCTATGTCCAGCAGTCTTTCGGCTGAAATGGTGATGATGATGAGGGTAAATCTGTTACTATCTGCTATATTCGATTCCTTCTCAGCAAAAGCGTTTGACTGCGTTGACCACAATACACTGATCTGTAAATTACACCACTACGGAATTCGTGGACAAGCTGCTGATCTTGTACTTTCCTATTTATCAAATAGGCAGTAAAAAGTAAACGTTAACGGGGCGACATCCTCGGGGTCTCTAGTTAAGATGGGCGTGCCTCAAGGTTCAATTCTTGGCCCTTTTTTATATCTAGTTTGTATTAATGACCTTCCCTATCTGATGGCTAACTTCTCGGATATAATTTTATTAGCTGATGACACTTCTCTTATTTTTAGAATAGATAGAAAAGATACGGATGTCTTACATGTCAACGAAAGCCTAGCTGTTCTATCGAAATGGTTTGATGCTAATAATCTTTTACTCAATGCGAACAAAACTAAATGTCTTAAGTTCTCGTTAGCAAATGTACCCCAAGTAGGTCTAAATTTAAAACCTGATGGCAAGAAACTAGAAGCTATTTCGGAAACTGTATTTTTGGGAATTACTTTAGATTCAAAATTGCAATGGGGTGCCCACATTAGAGCTCTTTCCAGCAGATTAAACTCAGCTGCTTACGCAGTAAGAAAAATAAGGCAGTTGACTGATGTGCCACAGCTAGGTTAGTATACTTTGCTTATTTTCACAGTATTAAGTCTTACGGCGTTCTGCTGTGGGGATCGGCAGCGGACTTAGATTCAATTTTTATTTTACAAAAAAGGGCAATCCGCGCAATCTATAAAATGGGGCATCGCGAGTCTCTTAGAATCAAATTCTTTATATCCTAGAAAATATCTTGTATGTTCGCAAAACCAGGTCTTTTCAAAAAAAGATGCGATTTCCATAATCTAAAAATACACGTAGTAAAGATGAAATTGTGATTCCAAAATTTCGATTAACTACAACTAGCAAGTCATTTCTAATAGACAGTATCCGCTTCCATAACAAGTTGCCAAAGTCGGTTACAGAACTTAGCGATGGAAAGTTTAAAACTCATATCAAACGTATCCTTATCAAAAAAGCATATTATAAGATAAAAGACTACGTTGAAGACAGGGAAGTTTGGCATTAATTCCTTCTGCACATGTGGCTTCCCTAGTACCTCATTAACAGCAAAACTGTGTGAAAGTCTATTAACTGCTCCCAAATTACAATGTTAATTTTTATTCTTTTTATTTTTTACAATGTCTGTCATATTGTCGTCATTATTTGACATTATACATCAATTTTAATTTCTACTATTTATTATTAGTCATTGTCATGGAAATCATGTCACTTGGTTTAAATAGGTTCATTTTATAAAGGTAGATTCTTTTACATATTGTGAATGAGAGAACGTTGTAGGCCTTAGAGACTAGATTTGTAGGCGATTTTCTATTCTGTATTTTCATTCCTCTAGTACCTGGTACTTATTGATAGGCCTGCACTGGCCTACCATACCTATTATCACTGTTATTTGATAACATTGTGAAAGCCAATTATTTTTAAAAGAGTAATCGTGGAGTTTCATGCCAGCTCTTCTCCTTAGGAAACGACAAATTGGAACCGTGCACCTAACTTCTGACGTTTCAAAAGTGCCCATGCGGGCTTATGTGAAATAAAATATTTTGATTTTTGATTTTAAATAGAATTTATATTGTCTGCTAATAAGACGCGCGACGGGTTAACAGAGAGCTAGGCCCAGTCGCGTCATCGATCTTGTTAGTGAGTAATAAGTAATAGTGCATCAACAGCGTACACTTAATTTTCAGTTCCATCGCGTTGACGCCCACCATTCCCACAACAAACAGATACGGATACAAATTGGGATAATCTTCATATATATTTTTTATATAGGTAACGAGCAAACTTTTGTTAGACCCGTTGAGCTTGTATTTTTGCTAATCCACATCAGCAAAAAACAAGCTGTTTCTACAATGCGCTGGTATGGGTACCTACCAGCGCATCGTACCTACTCAAGTTTGCTACGTACAAACGAATAATACAGAGTGAGTTTAACAAAAATCTACTTTAAACCCACTTACTTGCCTGTCTCATAACAGAACCAAGTGATTGAAAGGTCTTGCCAGATATATTGTCATATTCACGTCAAAAGTCAGTCCAAGATCTTTCATCTATAGAGGGACACCCGTTATGTGGTAGTTATGTTTAAGGGTGCACGAGAACGGGTACAGGTACCTTTATGGTATTATCCCCAAAGCCCGGGCGACTTTGGAAGGTTTCATCCCAAACAAAAAAAGGTATAGGTACCTATATTCTTTTATATCGTGCTTATTATTGATCCTAAGATTTCTAGTTTCTACTACTTTTCCGTTTTTACTCGTGAGAACCTGTAATTAGCTCTATGTCTCTTGTACAATTATTATCCTTCTAATATAGGTAGCATTTGGTTCTCTTAAAAAAAAACCATAATAATCATCACATCCGCAAGCAATCTTTTACCTACCTACAGTAGGTACATGATGAGCTATGCCAACTCAGAGGGACGGCACCCACTTGAATTAACTTCAAATTAATCCGATGACATATCTAGTGTTCACACATAATAAATAAATCATATAAAGGAGAATGCGCATAATTGCCCCAGCTCCGGCGCAAAAGGAACCTATCCCAGATTTTTGTACATTTGATGTGTATAAAAAATATCTGTATGTGATCTCCCTAATCAGTGGCTAACATATAAAAAAATTGCTTTTATTTTGCACATTTTATGTTGTTCAGAATGATGAGTACAATGACCCCTTTTTGGCTTTAGGATAGACAAAAAATAAGGTTGTATTTATATACAATAAATATATTATATAAGTATAGAAATGTATATATTGTACTGTGTATTTAATAAATAATATTTAAGAATTTCTCAGTAGCAGGCCGCAGTTTAGTCTTGTGACTAGTTGATGGCAATAGGCTCGCCCCCTTTTCCATGGGATTTAAACATAACTAGAGAAATGTGGGTGTACTACAAACCTCTGCCTATCCCTTCGGGGAATAAAGACGTGATAATATGTTATGTTTGGGTACTGTCTTGTGTTATGTTATGTTGTGTTATTATATTTAAATGGTAGGTAGTAATAACAAGACTTGATATTGAATTCGTTTATTCTATTAGATCATAATTCCAGGTCTATTAAAATGTTGTCTAAAAAAGCAGCAGGATGCTCAAATTCTTGTTCACTGTGTCGGGCCCAACCAAGGTAGTACAAAATACTGATAATATGGGCGCAACTTCCTAGTGTTCGACGGCCGTGAATGTAAGAACAATAATACTCCTTTAAGGCGCTCCGACCCTGTGTCTCAGTTCAATACAAAATGTATCTTGCTTCGCACATGCCGTGATTGTATTTTGCATCTTATTAAAACATTTTGCTCATTATTAATTACAACTCTCTCTGAATGTCGATAATATTCAATTTCGTAAACTCCGGTTCTTTTGTTGCGCTCGCTGCAGTAAGACCGCGCTAGCTTCAAGTGATACGTTCCGATTGCAATTAAAATTAAATCTTCGTGTGTGAGTTCAGGGAAATCCATATGTTGGTTATTAGCGTCCAATGTATTAAATGTGACTCTTTGTCGATTTATATTATTTGCTTCGATATAATCTGCCAGAAGATTCGGTTTATTTAAGTTCAATCTAATTAGATTTCATGAATTCAGGTGTATATCGGTTATCCTCAAAGGGTTCTTGAAAGCAGTTGATAATGGCTCCAGCTATTTTAAAATCACTGAAAGTATTACGCGAGGCGCGATTGAAAATTCTTTGCCTGAAAATCTTGAAATCTCTTTTGAACTTGCCATTAACGGCTTCAATCACCCATCTACAAATAGTCACTAGTCTTGACTTGTTTGCTTCTATAGTAGTCAATTGAGTTACGCCTCGTCGTTTCATCGCGGGCATACGTACATCATATCCATAGGTTTCTATGAGTGGTATCGCATCTCGGAAACTTCTATCCAATATTAGGATATCGCCCTCTTCAAATAAATAATTGAAAGCACCGTATTCAGTCAACAGGTCGTCATTTTCTAATATTTTTTTAATGATGTTAGCATCCGTGGTTGTAGCGGCATACGGTCCCTTTATATCTATTATATGATCATCAGCACTAACTATTAGAAATGGTTTTATAAGGTTTCTATATTTATGCAAGCTGTAGGTGCGTCGCTGGTACAAAAAGTTAGAGTTTTTTTCAATAAACAAGTAAGTGCCATCTAATATAATGATGGCTTTCGGAGATTCTACACTTCCAAAGATGTAGTTCGGAAGGATTCTATTTCTTTCTATTATCTCGTTCCGGGTTATATGATTGAGCCCTATGTGCAGTGGCACAAAATCGGCCAGTAAACATGCTCTGGTCAAGTGGATTTTACTGTCTATGCTTCTTCTTGATACACTGAAAATAGAACTCAGCCTGGAGCTTGGTTCTCCTGTTCTAATCCTGCTCAAATATACGCCCAAGTCTACTTCTGGTGAATTAGATTGTTGTCATAGTGACGGAACTTGATCCAGAAGCCGATTGAATTTATCATGATTTAATCCAGTCCAAAAATTAAGCTCATCCTCCGACATTTCGTTAATATCATCAAATAAACATTTCCTTGTTTCAAGGGCACGTGTGTCAATGTCGATAAAACTGTCAGCATTAAAAACATATTGTTGATGCATTATATGTAGTGTCAAATCTTCCATAGTTATGGTTGTCAAATGTCGCTGGCAGATCCGAGCACGATCTGGTATGTAAAAGTGCAAATAGCTGAGAAGGTATACCATAATAGAATTTGGTAGTTGGCGTAATAGTACGTTTTGACAGTGGTTTATCATGCATCGCCGAGATATATTAGCAGCTATAGCTGGTCTATCTTCATTTGAAATGGAGTCAATTCTATGCCAGCATGGATTGCATATTGATCGCGTACCGTCGAATGGCACCTACAAAAAGCAAAAGAGACGTTAACAAATGAACCAGTGGCTTTCGAGTTCTATAATGTATATTGAGTCATTATACATTCAATATTATTGACACATAAACTTGTTTAACATGTAATGGATGTGTACACGTCACACATACACCACTTTTTTATTTTTGAATTTAGCTAATATCGTTACATAAAATTCACGCCAAAAAACATCATTTTTTTCTATGTAAGCCACTGATTGGAAAGATCACATATATTTATTTCTTATACACATGAAATGTACAAACATCTGAGATAGGTTTCTTTTGCGCCGGTGCTGGGGTAATTTTCTATGAAATTTGCGCATTCTCCTTTAAGTACTTTTAACATTTTATCTTTAAATCTGCAACTGATTTAAATGATTGTCCTGATACCATCTGGCTGCTAGGTTATTATTATGTACACATTGCCATTAAAATGCTACACAAATAGATTATTACGTATTTTTAAGACGATAAGTATTACGTGCAAAGTCAAGGCATTTATTTCAAATAGAATTCTCCCTACAAAGTTAAGTTAGTACCTAATTACAAATTATATGCGAGTAAACAGAGCATTTTCAATTTAACCGGGTAATATAGTTTTTTTTTTTGTAACAACAAAGAGGTTTTATGGCGCTGAAAATCCATTTACATTTTTGGAATAAATAAATGTGTTCCTAATTAAGACGAAAAAACATTAAAATTCACAATAATTTGTTATAAAATATTTGCATTTTATCACATAAATGATAATTTTGAAGTAGCCTGTATGGCTATATTATGTAATCAATCACCCTACATTTGGCCCGTCCAAAAAAAATACTTGCGCGCCATTTCCCATAATTCTCATATTTTGTTTGTATCGCATTTGTTGCTTTGTGGTAAATAATTGTAAAAATGTCAAGTTTTAAGTACAGAAGATGAACAACTGATAGATTTAACCCCGCCAGAAATACTAAATGCAGCACAAAATGCAAACGAAAGCCTGCATATTTTTTTGCTTTCAAAATTATTTACGGTTAAAGAGATACACTGGTTTAAAAAACCACCTTTTTGAGCGTTTTCAAGATAATAGGTCTTTACCTATGAAATTGCCGTTTTGTATGAAAAAATTTAAACGAATTTTTTTCATGTATTTTTTATTTGTATTAATCGAAGTAATCACCCATGCAATCAATGCATCTTTGCCATCGCAGTGGCAGTTTATTGATGCCCTTCTTAAAGAAATCAGCTGGACGGGAGGCAACAAATTCTTCAAAGGCATTTTGTACTGCCTCTCGGGTATTGAATTTTTTTCCCGCCAAGAAGTTATCCAAATTCTGGAAAAAGTAGTAGTCTGTAGGCGCAAGGTCTGGTGAGTAGGGCGGATGACGGAGAGCTTCCAACCCCAGTTCTTGCAACTTGGAGACCGTCTGCTGTGCAGTATGAGGTCGCGCGTTGTCGTGCAGGAGCAGCGGAGACGAGCGATTGACCAATGCTGGTTGGAGATGTGCCAGCTTCTCCATCATTGTGTTCAGTTCTTCACAGTACACATCTGCAGTAATGCTCACCCCGTTTGGTAAGAAGCTGTGATGAATCACACCGGCGCTAGACCACCAAACAGTGACCATCACTTTTCTAGGGGTAAGTTTTCGTTTAGGGCATTGTTTAGGTGCTGAACCAGGATCCAACCAACTTGCTGAGCGCTTGCGGTTATCAAACAGAATCCATTTTTCATCGCAGGTAACAATGCGGTTCAAAATTCCTTCATTTGTGTGTCTGTTGAGCAGTGCAAGGCACGTCTCGACGCGTACTTCGCGCTGACGATCATTGAGTTCGTGGGGCACCCATTTGTCAAGCTTTTTTACCTTGCCAATTTGACGCAAATGGACCAATATTGTTTTGACGCTAACGTCGAAAGCTGCTGCTAATTCAGCCGTAGATTGTGTATCATCAGCTTCCACAATCGCCTTTAATTCGTCATTGTCGACCAAAGTCTTCGGACGACCGCGAGGTTCATTTTTCAGGTCGAAATTTCCAGAACGGAAGCGAGCAAACCAATAACAGGTGGTGCGTTGGTTTGTAGTGTTAGCTCCGTAAACGTCGTTGATGTTGCGTGCCGCTTGTGCCGCGTTGCTGCCACGACGGTACTCATATTCCATAATTACTCGAATTTTTAACGTATCCATGATGACGAAAAAGATTGAAATGCGATGAAAATGTAACACTAATCAATAAACAAATGACTACTTTTGGAAAAAAAAATCCATGTTTTTAAAATAAAATTAATTTGAAATTAGAATTCTTACCCAAACAAAAATTATTTTGATTTGAAATGGCCAGTACTGCAAAACGGCAATTTCATAGGTAAAGACCTAATATCACCGCCTTAAATTCTTAATACGTGTAATTATGTCTATAATATTATTATAGAGGATTTGTCGACACGGATATCAAATATGTTATCAATTAGCTTTGAATGGGAATCAAAACAACGCTAGTATGATTCAACTCGTTATGTCAACAGCCATATTTTGTGCCTAATAATGGTGTTATCAGCGGCAATAATACCCGGAGATTTTCTTATACGTTGATGAAGATTTAAATCAATTTCAAACAGGATGTTTTTCTCGCAAGCAATCGTGCCCAGTATCGAGGTCTGACCAGTAGGAAATGAACCTACTCGCAAAAGTGAACCAAATACGATTTCTTTGGGATTTATAGTTATACTTACTTATATCGGTATAGGGTCAGACGCAAGACCATGGCCAATGACCACTACTAGGGACGAGTCCATATCGACTGTAGTGTAAGCTATGCTGGCAGAAATGTAGGTATGTGGAACAGTGGCTACTTTTTGTGGGCTGTAAGACCGTCAGTGTCTCGACTTCTCCATCATGACGGTCGGAAGGAGGAGAGCGAGCATCATCAGCATCATGTTCTGACTTGCGTGACTTTATGTCTAGTCAATAAATAATCCTCATAGTTATATTAGTAAACATATTACTGAATAGTCTAGCAAAGATACTAAATACTGTCAGACATGACATAAAGTCATAAAGGTATAGGACTGTACCTATCTAAGGCAATGTTAAAATCAATGTGTTACAATCTTTAACATAATGTAACTAGACCAGCTGATTCTCGCTCATTCATAATGTAAACATGCTACCATCACTTAGAAATTGTCGTCACGGAACTAAACTTGGAACATTTGAACAATAAATGACGCTATATTCTGTAATTAATCAATCTGACATAACAATAAATCAGTAAGCGCCGGATATCAATAAATTTGCACGCGTAGATTATTCCAAACACTATAAATATAAAATTATATCATCGACCGATAAAGTGTAGCAAATTATCAAGATACGCACCGAGCACATGCCGCACACGAGTAGCGAGCGGAACTAGCAGGTAGCGCTGGTGACTCCGCGAGCCTTATCAAGCGTGTCATAGACTCGTACCTACAATCACTGCTCGATTAGTCCAATCAGAACTTATTTAATATTTATTTATGTGTATGTAGGATCAGGAGTGCCGAGCGGTATATCGTCAGGATTTGGAGTTCCCATTATATTGGGATAAACAAGACTGTTTAACAATTACAGAGTTTTTATTACACGAATAATTGCACAGATAAAAGTAACACAATATAAATGGTAGTATGTAGCACAATAAAATAAGTTTTAAAAGGACTATTAACAATACAGATAGACGAACAAACCCTTTAAGGTTCCAAGTTCGTATAGCGGCGTAAGCCACCCAAACACAAAGTGTATTACTCGCTATCAGCAAGCCAATACAGCTATATAAATATACAGCAGCGCTGTACCAGGTAAACCGACAGTTTTGTCGAGAGCAGGTGCTCTGTAATGAGTCGAATCCGAAGATCGACTGACTCGAACATTTTTTTTTTTGTTGGGCATCTCGCAGTTGGCCTTGAGAGGCCGTGACTGCTCAACCGGGCTTTCCTGGGGCTGCCATTAAGAAGTTAATCTTAACGCCTCCAGCCAGGGCTGCACGCTGAGGGGTACGGACCTCGGCTCAGGGCGTCACTGATAGGGGGACAGCTATCGTTGGGGACAGGCTGGATCAAATTGGCATTATTATTATTAGACGGGGAATTTAAAGCTACTGGCTCAGCTGCGGCGCGGGCTGGCGCTTCAACGAGCAAGGGTCGGTCGGGGTGACTCGAACACAGAGTGCTCGCTCTTTTATAAGACGATACCCCCACCTTACAATCCACGACAACTCTGTCCGTTGACGTACCGAAGTAGGTCACGCGTTTACTTGATACAAAACACTAAATCTAATAATACTTACAATTTAAAGTAATCAAATAATACAAGGATAATTATCGTAAATAAACAGTGGTGATTTAACAAAGTAAAACATTTTAAAATCAAAGTAATTCAGTTGTTATGAACAAAACTATCGGTCACAAATCTCGAAATAAGTTGCCAAAATCAATTAGTGTGAATACCAAGTACTCCATAAATTATGTTCCGATTTATGAGACAATAATTGATAGAAAAAATCATGTTAATTAATAATTAGGAAAACAAAATATAACAAATTTTGCGATTACCCACAATTGTGATTGACAACCAACTCCGACATGTATATATTTTTTTATTCTACACCAGAAAATTCATTAAACAAAACATTTAACACTACCTACAAACATAATTATATTAATCAGTGTCAATATTAATATTATCAATATTCACAAAATCAATCTTCATGAATCAAAACTCATTTATTCAAACTAGGCTGAGAGTCAGCTCTTTTTGAACGTCAAAATTACATAAGGCAGTCCCTCCAAAATGCCCGCCCTTCACCACTTCCTAGTGCTTTAGCTGGGAAGAAGAAGTAGCGCAACAAACTTCCCAGCAACACAGCTGTCTGTCCGCGAGCGGGGTGCAAGAGGGTGCAAGTGGACGGAGGACCTACCTGGCTTCAAAATAAAATGTAGGTACCTACCTACCTACATTTCATTTTTGTTCTAGTTTTGCATGATTTTACTCGTACCTACGAGTAAAAACATTCAAAACAAAAAAGAAAAACGAAATCGCCTACCACCTGCAATAATAGAGAATAAAAATAAAAACCTATACGAACCGACTTCCTAAAAATATGTTCGCAGTCTCACAATTCTACAGCTTTTATTGTGCATTAGTCAACAAAGTACCGAACTCCTATTTCCGCAAATCTAATCGCCCCTGAGTAGGGATCTAACATTATGGCTTGCTTCGCTCGCTCTTGCATCCTGCTCTTCTCTTAATTATTAAGTTTTTTTATATAAATTGACACATTTATACCTCTTTCTGTATGCATGGACAAAAAAAAACCTACCCCATTCAGGGAAAAATGCAAAAATAATCGAGCTCGCTTTGCTCGCTCTTGCATCCTACATTCTCTTAGTTGCTAAGCTTTTCAGCGTAGGTCGACAAAGTTAGCGCCTGCACAATTGTGATTGACAACCAACTCCGACATGTATATATTTTTTTATTCTACACCAGAAAATTCATTAAACAAAACATTTAACACTACCTACAAACATAATTATATTAATCAGTGTCAATATTAATATTATCAATATTCACAAAATCAATCTTCATGAATCAAAACTCATTTATTCAAACTAGGCTGAGAGTCAGCTCTTTTTGAACGTCAAAATTACATAAGGCAGTCCCTCCAAAATGCCCGCCCTTCACCACTTCCTAGTGCTTTAGCTGGGAAGAAGAAGTAGCGCAACAAACTTCCCAGCAACACAGCTGTCTGTCCGCGAGCGGGGTGCAAGAGGGTGCAAGTGGACGGAGGACCTACCTGGCTTCAAAATAAAATGTAGGTACCTACCTACCTACATTTCATTTTTGTTCTAGTTTTGCATGATTTTACTCGTACCTACGAGTAAAAACATTCAAAACAAAAAAGAAAAACGAAATCGCCTACCACCTGCAATAATAGAGAATAAAAATAAAAACCTATACGAACCGACTTCCTAAAAATATGTTCGCAGTCTCACAATTCTACAGCTTTTATTGTGCATTAGTCAACAAAGTACCGAACTCCTATTTCCGCAAATCTAATCGCCCCTGAGTAGGGATCTAACATTATGGCTTGCTTCGCTCGCTCTTGCATCCTGCTCTTCTCTTAATTATTAAGTTTTTTTATATAAATTGACACATTTATACCTCTTTCTGTATGCATGGACAAAAAAAAACCTACCCCATTCAGGGAAAAATGCAAAAATAATCGAGCTCGCTTTGCTCGCTCTTGCATCCTACATTCTCTTAGTTGCTAAGCTTTTCAGCGTAGGTCGACAAAGTTAGCGCCTGGTATGAATAGACAAACTATTACCAAAGTGAAGTGCAGAAAACATCGACCGCGATTCGTGGAGCTGAAGAACCACCCCCCTGAAAATAAACTAGCCGGTGCCCATGCGCCACCCTGCCTATCACTCGCATTCTCTCGCTTCTTTCGAAAATTTTTGTAGCCGCCATCTTGGATTTTAAGTTTCGCCTCTCCATCGGCTTTATCACTGTCGAAAACCATGAAAATGACACCCATGACGAAATAATGGAAACATTTAGTATTTTCTCGTTTCTTATGTACGTACCTATGTAAATAAATACAAAAAAAGTGCAATAAAAATATAAAAATATTTTCCGTGGCGGTATACGGTCGATTTGACTGCCAAGGCTCGCCAATAGATGTTTCACATCAAAAAAAAATGTGAGTAGTTAGTTTTTTTTTTTATTTATCTGATTGATTATGTGCAGATTAACCTTTTACAATACTAAAGAGGCTTACGGAACTTTTCTTTGTTTTCTGCAAAGCTTTTTTTGAGGACGTGACTATCTAAACACGACTCACAGCAAAAGAAATCAGCATTTTCTTTCAGTCCTGTTTGGATAATCACGCTTCTTCCTTGGAATCTTTGCTACCCGAGTTCCATTTTCTTTATATCCTGATGAAATCTTCATCCGTGTTCCTCACTAAATGCTTCACAGTCTTCAGGTAGCTCAATGCGAACTAAGGAAATTAACTTTGGCACCCTACATTTTTGGAGTTTTTGAGGCATATTTTCAAAATTGAGGTTTTTATGATTTCCCAAGAAATAATCATACCTCATGCTGCCAGATCTAGTTAAGAGTCTGAAGAATAATATTTTCTCAAAATTGTGACGCGAATGAATTTTTTAAAACAATTTTTTCCATAATCAGCAAACCAAAATCTAGAAGACATACTACGGACAACTTAAAAACAGTAATTCGTAGTAAGTCTGTGTTATGGAATCAAAGTGTTTCATCTGTCGGGAGAGTTACTGTATTGTCTAAACCTATGTTACTGTGGATGCTAGTGGAGTTAAATAAGATGCAGGCAAAACACGTCGATATGGCTGACATGTTACACTTCAATTCGGTTCTCAAATTAACGGGGCAAAATAGCGAACTAACATAAAAGTACTGGGATTTGACAGATGTTTGACATCTTTCTGTACATTTGAATGTCATGGTCTAAGAGCCCGTGAACCCCAGACCTTCGTTATTTTATAAAAGCTGAAAGCTTGTCAGCGCATGCTCCCAGCACAGGTAACAACGATGGACAATTATGAAGTTTGGGTTGCCCTGGCTTTGGCAGGTAAACGGTACTAAAGGTGTGTAAAATACCGATCTAACTTCGTCAAATAATAAAGTGCTATTTTTTGGTATTATCTTCAGAATATTATTAAAAATCACATTATTCATTGCCAGACACTTAACATCCTGGCAACCCCTTGCCAGACACCCTTAATGTTCATGAAATTATAATTTTACTTACGTTATAGTATAAAAGCTGATTTTTATATATAATACTTGAGTAATAAGTAAATGATGTTTCCTCACTAGCCAGACATTTTTGATACTTCCAACCCCGTGCCAGACAAGCATGTAGGGTAGCTGTAGGAGCGAGCGCGAGGCAGTACACACATGGGTGGTTGCGAGTGAGATGCGCTTGTGTTGTTTAGTATTTAATACATCTTACATCAACTAAAACACTCCCGACCGACCCTTGCTGTTCCCGACCGACCCTTGCTCGTTGAAGCGCCAGCCCGCGCCGCAGCTGAGCCAGTAGCTTTAAATTCCCCGATCAATAATAATGCCAATATTTTGATCCAGTCTGTCCTCAATAGTGATAGCTGTCCCCCTATCAGTGACGCCCTGAGCCGAGGTCCGTACCCCACAGGGGGTGCCCTCAGCGTGCAGTCGCTTAGTATGTAAAATTTAGTTTGTAAGCCCTGGCTGGAGGCGTTAAGATTAGTTTCTTAATGGCAGCCCCAGGAAAGCCCGGTTGAGCAGTCATGGCCTCTCAAGGCCAACTGCGAGATGCCCAACAAAAAAAAAAAACTAAAACAATAATTTAAGCTATCTTCAAGTATTATTAATTTAATATTCATTATTAATAATAAGAATAATATGAATTATATTATTACTTACGTTATAGTGTAATAGCTGGTTTTTATATATGTTACCGGCCAAACCCAATTTCAGGCCAAACTAGTTTGTCCTATTTACTTCAGTGGTTGCATTAGCATTTTCACTCACTTCTTCAAGTTCACTAATGTCCACTGCTACCTGGGAAGGTTGAGGTTCTATTGATTGAGAAGCTGAAGCTAGGTGTGATACAGTTGACTCAGCCAAATGCGATGAACCTGGTTCTGAATCGTCTGTTGATGTATTAACGTTTTTCGATGTTTCTTTTTCTTGCTCTGTTTCATCAGTCTTTTCAGAATTTTTTGGTTCTGAGGTAAAATATTTTTTTATTAGCCCTGTGAATGATTTGTAACATTCCCTGTGATAGCCACCCTCTGTATATTCACGTGGAAGAATGATGTCATTATATTTAAAGTTATGTTTTTTTCGCAATTTTAAAATTAATTCACATTTTTTCAATGTCTCGTCAGAAAATAATGCTATTTGGCCACTACTTTTGTTGCACACAAATTAATGTATCACCCATGACTTGTTTTTTAATACACAATCACTTTAATTTAAAAAGTCATATAAACAAATTGTAAACTTATAATCTACGTATCATACACCAATAATATAGAATTTACTTTATAGTCTGTATACATTCGAAATATTTTATGTTATTAATTAATAATCAATATTAAATTAATAATACTTGAAGATGGTATATAATATTATTTTAGCTGATGTAAATATGTACTGAATACTAAACAACACAAGCGCATCTCACTCGCAACCACCCATGTGTGTACTGCCTCGCGCTCGCTCCTACAGCTACCCTACATGCTTGTCTGGCACGGGGTTGGAAGTATCAAAAATGTCTGGCTAGTGAGGAAACATCATTTACTTATTACTCAAGTATTATATATAAAAATCAGCTTTTATACTATAACGTAAGTAAAATTATAATTTCATGAACATTAAGGGTGTCTGGCAAGGGGTTGCCAGGATGTTAAGTGTCTGGCAATGAATAATGTGATTTTTAATAATATTCTGAAGATAATACCAAAAAATAGCACTTTATTATTTGACGAAGTTAGATCGGTATTTTACACACCTTTAGTACCTGCCAAAGCCAGGGCAACCCAAACTTCATAATTGTCCATCGTTCTTACCTGTGCTGGGAGCATGCGCTGACAAGCTTTCAGCTTTTATAAAATAACGAAGGTCTGGGGTTCACGGGCTCTTGCTCTATCAGTTCTTTATTTCGCTGCTTTAATTGAAAGCTATGTCGTTTTAACATTCTAAAAGCGTTTTGGTTGTAGCATATTTGCCGGCCAGAAACCAAGCACTCAACATTTTGAAAAATATTTTTGTTTGATGATCTAGCTCTTCATTTTATAGTTCTTTTGATTCACTTTATCATTTGATTAAATTATCCAAGGCAAGAAATTATTTCAAACTGTGTAAACTTCAACGTAACGGAGCAAATTTCAGATAGGTATGGCCATTGCGTTGATACGGAATAAGCTTAAAACGTTATCTCCGTGGAAGCATCGATTTGATAAGTTTGCTGTAGTACATAGCAGTGGTTATCAAAGGGGCGGTTCTAGCGGCAGTATAATAGCCAGCAGCACCGTTGGTCTGCACAGTACTAGTCCCTCAGCCGCCGAATCATGAATAAACTTCTGGTGTGGTGCTGCCTTCTTATCAGCGTTGTTGCTGACCAATCCTACAATGGAAACTTAAAGTAAGTCCGTCTCTGCCAATGGATCAATGCCATCAGCCAAGCTGAAATGTAACTTAAGTTTCACCTGGCCGCCAGCTGAATGATTATTATTATAGTTTACCCAAGGGTTTAACTATTTAACATCTAGTTGCTTTCGAGTTAACTATTTATATCGTCCGCAGCTCGGGGTAATGGGTTCGCACGTACTTCCATAATTGTTTGCATTTTACACATTTATGTTCACATAACGCGACAAAATGTAGGGATCGTTCTATATGTAGCTTGGATGAAAGGATTGGACAGAGGACAAACTGATTTTTGTGTATTCGGGGTTGGTTCCTTACTAAAAAGTTGTTTATGATGATGAGTACAATGACCTGCACCCTAATTGCGTAACGCACGATTAATCATAATCTGTTTCGTTTTGAAACAGAGTGCTAAACTATTGCTCCATATGTTCGAAAATGTGTCTGCTCAACAACGTTAATAACGCAATGAATATTGTTGAACTGTCAAAATGAAACAGATTATGATTAATCGTGTGTTACGCAATTAGGGTGTTGTTTAGAGGTTCCCAGTTTCCACCTTGCAGCTTATATAATATTCATGTGCTATTGCAGGTTTCACCCGAGGAACACATTGCGAGCGCGCGACTTTGCTTCGCGATGCGCAGTACACTCTTTGTCATGCGCCAACGTGAAAGGCTCAGACGCTCTGGTGCCGCACCCTGGTGACTGTCAACTGTTCTATTACTGCGCGGATGCCAGGGCGGAGCCCATGTGCTTTGCCTGCGCTCCACAAATGCATTTCAACCCCGTGCGGCTCGTGTGTGACTGGTCGCAGGACGCTGGCTGCCAGGCCGAGTCATGGCAGACGGATAGTTCTACCAGTGCGCCATCAGCCAATGAAACAACTTGGAAACCCTTACCCAGCACATCCACCTGGGCGCCTCCTACGAATGTCACAAATGGCACTACCTGGGAACCAGTAAGCACATCCACCTGGGCACCTCCTACGAATGTCACAAATGGCACTACCTGGGTACCAGTAAGCACATCCACCTGGGCACCTCCTACGAATGTCACAAATGGCACTACCTGGGAACCGGTCAGCACATCCACCTGGGCACCTCCTACGAATGTCACAAATGGCACTACCTGGGAACCAGTAAGCACATCCACCTGGGCACCTCCTACGAATGTCACAAATGGCACTACCTGGGTACCAGTAAGCACATCCACCCGGGCACCTCCTACGAATGTCACAAATGGCACTACCTGGGAACCGGTCAGCACATCCACCTGGGCATCTCCTACGAATGTCACAAATGGCACTACCTGGGAACCAGTAAGCACATCCACCTGGGCACCTCCTACGAATGTCACAAATGGCACTACCTGGGTACCAGTAAGCACATCCACCTGGGCGCCTCCTACGAATGTCACAAATGGCACTACCTGGGAACCAGTCAGCACATCTACCTGGGCGCCTCCTACAAATGTCACAAATGGCACTACCTGGATACCAGTAAGCACATCCACCTGGGCACCTCCTACGAATGTCACAAATGGCACTACCTGGGAACCGGTCAGCACATCCACCTGGGCGCCTCCTACGAATGTCACAAATGGTACTACCTGGGAACCGGTCAGCACATCCACCTGGGCACCTCCTATGAATGTCACAAATGGCACTACCTGGGAACCGGTCAGCACATCCACCTGGGCGCCTCCAACGAATGTCACAAATGGTACTACCTGGGAACCGGTCAGCACATCCACCTGGGCGCCTCCTACGAATGTCACAAATGGCACTACCTGGAAACCAGTAAGCACATCCACCTGGGCACCTCCTACGAATGTCACAAATGGCACTACCTGGGAACCAGTAAGCACATCCACCTGGGCACCTCCTACGAATGTCACAAACGGCACTACCTGGGTACCAGTAAGCACATCCACCTGGGCGCCTCCTACGAATGTCACAAATGGTACTACCTGGGAACCGGTCAGCACATCCACCTGGGCACCTCCTACGAATGTCACAAATGGCACTACCTGGAAACCAGTAAGCACATCCACCTGGGCGCCTCCTACGAATGTCACAAATGGCACTACCTGGGAACCGGTCAGCACATCCACCTGGGCGCCTCCTACGAATGTCACAAATGGTACTACCTGGGAACCGGTCAGCACATCCACCTGGGCACCTCCTACGAATGTCACAAATGGCACTACCTGGAAACCAGTAAGCACATCCACCTGGGCGCCTCCTACGAATGTCACAAATGGTACTACCTGGGAACCGGTCAGCACATCCACCTGGGCACCTCCTACGAATGTCACAAATGGCACTACCTGGGAACCGGTCAGCACATCCACCTGGGCGCCTCCTACAAATGTCACAAATGGTACTACCTGGGAACCGGTCAGCACATCCACCTGGGCGCCTCCTACAAATGTCACAAATGGTACTACCTGGGAACCGGTCAGCACATCCACCTGGGCGCCTCCTACAAATGTCACAAATGGTACTACCTGGGAACCGGTCAGCACATCCACCTGGGCGTCTCCTACAAATGTCACAAATGGCACTACCTGGGAACCGGCTGTACCGAGTACTTCCACCTGGGCTCCTACGAATGTCACTTCTTGGTATTAATCCGCAGCAAGAACCTCCCCTGATCCACTCCGCACTGCTACCATAATTTAAGATCACTTGGCTGTGATAGAGACTGCACCTGCTACTGAAATTAACTACCTATCGACATTTCGTACTTGGCTGGCAGTATTAACTAACGGGACACTACTTCAAAATTAACTTACGACGGACCCTAATTTAATACTAAATTGAAATTTCTTAAATATCTACTGTTAATAAATGTCATGTTTGCATAGAAACATTTTTTTGCACACAAATATCCCTTAAGTACTAATAAATATTGTAATAGAAAACATCAAAATAGTTTTTCCCTGACAGTACCTACCTTACTATTGATTGAACTTATAAGTAAATCGAACCCATAATATTATTTTATGGCACACCTTAAGGCCCGGATTCCTCTGTCGCTGACGTCGGTCGCGTACCGTCAGTCGCGTAGCGCGCTGATCATCAGCGCCAATGAAAACATCCGTAGTGCGATACTGACCGCTCCACGGTACAGGCGTCTCCAAGTGGATTTGTTGTGGATTTGTGAAGCGGAGTTTGAATTTGGGATATTATTATGAACCCGTTTATAAATTGTTTAGTTGCTGCAGCATACTTACGCAAGCGGAGACGGCGTCAATATAGAAAAAAAAGTAAATCTGGCATCGCGATCTTTGTAAAGTTCATTCGATAAATCCCACAATGCAGGACGTTGGCGCACCTCGGCAATCACACGTTCGGTATCAATGTTCATGGTGGCGGCCTGGCGGGCGACTGTACGCGCGCGTGCCGACGCACAGTGGATCGTCCCCATACAAGAGGTCGGACATTGAATTAAAAATTGAAAAAGTATTTAATTGAAAAAAATGAAATATACAGTTGCATTACTCTATTATGGAACTACAAAAAATGTTACTACATTTTTTTTATTTGACCAGTACTTTATGAGCAATTCGATGAAAACTGTTATTTTTCTATGGAAATGGTCACAAAAATGTCTGTATCTCATGATTCCCTCCTTGTTTCGATTTGCGGTTTTCACTACTGTTATTTACCCATTTTATGCCACATTTTCTTCAAGGACACATGGTGCCCCCAGCGACCCCCTTCCGAGATATTTTGCTTTTAGTAACTATACTTTTTATTGTATAACTGATGAAATGGAGGTACATTAAGTATATTCATTACTGAGAATAAGTCATCCCTAAGTAGTTCCTTAAATAACAGGTGCATTTGCGATTACTTTAATGACTTATGAACGCTTCTGTTGCCATACAACAAAAGCGTTAATGAGTCCTTAAGTAAAGATTACCAGTACTTGCTTAATCTAATTAGTTATTGTAATTACTATGTCAACAGCCCTTAATCTCTGCATTGTGATTGTCTAATGTCATCATTAGCTTATCAAATTCATTGCTAGTTGCCTACTTGCTGCCCTATATATTTGAGTGTGTTTAGCAAATGTAATTCAGTTGTAATTATAACTTCTATCAAGTGTTGTCATTGTGGCTTTCCGTGGGTTTTCTACTTATCTAGATCTTTACGTTGCTCTTCGTAATCATAAAGATCTTCGTGACTATGACAATTTATTTAACACATTGAAGTCGAGTACTAACGTCCAGTTAAGTGAAAGTGATGTGACGGATCTCAAGAACTGGTGTCGACGATTTTGCTATAGGGTTTACACCAAATGGGTGCAATCAAGAAGGACAGTCGACAGGTTCATTAACAAGAACGGAGAGTGGTTAAATTCCGATATCGTTTGGCCAGATTGCTTTAAAGAAAATGTTGTTGACACTGAAAAAGCAAATGAAAATGAGGCAGAAGAGGTAGTCAGTCCATCAAAATCAGATGCATCAACTTCAACATATACATCTCCTCGCAAACGCTTTGAAGATTTAACGACTAGACACAAAAGAAGACGTGTTAATGAAAATGTTGCTAGTTGCAGTCGTCCGGATGAGCTTTTGCAAACTGTTGAAAGTATATCTACTTAAGTCTGCCGGAAAAAATGATATGGCCAGAATAATGAAAAAATTTCTGGAAAATCCTGAACACGTCTCAACAGTTTTAAATGTCCTGGACACTAAGCAGAATCCTTCGCTTCGTGAAGTTCCTACTCACAAAGCACTTGCTCTTTACGTTTACTTGCAGTTATCCAAGTGGCGATACATCACACTTCGGGACTTTAGTTTAAAAGAAGGTCATGCGAAATACCCAAGCTACTACTTGTTAGTTAAAGAAAAGCTTAAATGCTACCCGGCAAAAGAAGACATAACTGTGACTGAAACTTCCGCAAAGATACGGATCCAAGCCCTCCTTGATCTCACAGTTAGGAGGCTGATCGATTCACTTGAATCAAATTTTGATGCTGGTGAACCACTTGTGCTTCACAGTAAATGGGGTTTTGATGGAGCTTCAAGTCAAAGCATTTACCATCAAACGAAACAACAAGTGAACAAGACTTATCCAGTGTATTTATGGCAAGTCTTGTACCGCTTAATTTAGTGACTTCTAGTGGAAGTATAGTGTGGCAGAATGATCGGCCATCGTCAACCACATATTGTCGCCCGATTTCATTTACATTTATGAAAGAAACGGAAGCGAATGTTAAGGCTGAAATGGAAATATTTGAGACCGAGATTCGTGAACTGAACCCGACTGATTGCGGCAATGCTACTGTTACTCACAATCTATGGCTAACCATGATTGATGGTAAGGTACATTCAATCATATCTGGTACATCGGCAGCAGTGTGTGATTTGTGCAAAGCTCGCCCAAGCGAAATGAATAACTTGGAAGAAGTGAGAGCTAAACCCGTGAATACAGATTTATACAAGCATGGATTTAGTTCATTGCATACTTGGATTCGGTCTATGGAGTGTTTATTACACATTGCTTACAGAATGGACATAAGATCATGGCAAGCAAAAGGTGACTCTTCTCACCAGCTTACGACCGAAGATGACAAATAAAGCCAAAAAGTCTTCATTTAGTGAACTAGACGATTTACTCATAGTTGATTAGAGTGAATTGGAGTTCATTGACGTTTCAACTGATACACTTGCTTCATGTAGTGACGTTGAAGAAGATGATGACGATAATAATGATCATGATGTCGTTATTGATGAAGATGAAGAAAATATAGTTTAAGTCTTATAGTACCTAATATTATTATTAACAAGCAGTTTCTTTGTTAATTTCTTGTTTTTGTGTATTTTTTTATTATTCTGTTCTTTTTTTGTTTTGTGTTATGCCACCCATCGGCCAATAAATGTTTTTTTTTCTTTCTTTTCTATTGTTGTTAGTAACTAAATGGTCGTGTTAATTAATTAATTTCCTATTATAATTTAGTTCTTAGTAGTTGTTAAATTTTTTAGTTTGTTTTAGGGTACATAGTTGTTTTATTTTTAAATTATTTTTACAGTGTTATATTATTTAAATAAAAAATATTTTTATACCTAAATATTTTCTTATTGATCATAAAACTCTATTTCTTTTAGATGTGTTATTGTAAATTCGACTCAGTCATTACTAAGCTAATGATGACATTATCCAATCACAATGCAGAGATTAAGGGCTGTTAACATAGTAATTACAATAACTAATTAGATTAAGCAAGTACTGGTAATCTTTACTTAAGGACTCATTAACGCTTTTGTTGTATGGCAACAGAAGCGTTCATAAGTCATTAAAGTAATCGCAAATGCACCTGTTATTTAAGGAACTACTTAGGGATGACTTATTCTCAGTAATGAATATACTTAATGTACCTCCATTTCATCAGTTATACAATAAAAAGTATAGTTACTAAAAGCAAAATATCTCGGAAGGGGGTCGCTGGGGGCACCATGTGTCCTTGAAGAAAATGTGGCATAAAATGGGTAAATAACAGTAGTGAAAACCGCAAATCGAAACAAGGAGGGAATCATGAGATACAGACATTTTTGTGACCATTTCCATAGAAAAATAACAGTTTTCATCGAATTGCTCATAAAGTACTGGTCAAATAAAAAAAATGTAGTAACATTTTTTGTAGTTCCATAATAGAGTAATGCAACTGTATATTTCATTTTTTTCAATTAAATACTTTTTCAATTTTTAATTCAATGTCCGACCTCTTGTATGGGGACGATCCACTGTGCGACGGTCGGGAACAGAGTGAGGACGCTCATAGCGTTCTATAGCGCGTCAGTCGACCGACGAACGCGGCGCTGACGAGCGAGACCGACGCGCGTCATCAGCGGCGCGTAGCAACTCGCGCGCCGCTGACGTCAGCTTTACAGTGTGGTGCTTCATAGAACACAACGTTTATTCATACGCGCGACCGACATCAGCGACCGACATCAGCGACAGAGGAATCCGGGCCTAAAACGGTTAAAAGGATTGCGACAGAATTTGGCACACAGGCAGACGATTACATGGACAACGAATTCAACATATTGCCTACAATCATGTTGAATTAGCTCCAATATTCATGTTTTGTAGTATTTAACAAAGAAAACAGAACAATGCCCATGAATACCGTATGAATCTACCTACATCGTTTTGAGAGTTAGAACCACAGATATTAGATAAACAATTCAACTTCCCTCGCTACTCGCTTCACAAGCATCTGGCCTGCCAACTACGTCACACTTGTCACTGCGCATAGGTCTTATTGTTTACCTCGAGTAGGTACCTGCTAATTATGATGGCGTAGGTGATAATCATCGACCGGAAGCCAGGTATTATTTTAGATAAAAGTAATTATTAGCAAATCTCAATTAATTACTCTCACCATAATTATATCACATACCTAAAGCCGTTCCGTGTGGCGCCGGACGTAAAAGAATAGCACCATCCCATTTCTTCCCGTGGATGTCGTAGAAGGCGACTAAGGGACTTACTAGAGAATGGGCAGCAGCGTCCTCTATGCATTTTACCACCATACTGCGATCGCCAACCCGCCTGCCAAGCGCGGCGATTATGGCTAAACCCCCCTTTTGGGGGAGGCCTATGTCCAGCAGTGGACGTATTTCGGCTGAAATTATGACCTAAACCCCAGCCTAGCATTTGTTATAAAATGCTTCGCACGCATGTCAAAGCTTCACGGATGTATTACTTACACCTTGTCCAAGACCGAGCATTTCCCCTATCCTTTTCCCAATGATTGTGAGGTTGGTGCTATCTGTGCAGCATGCCTTCTTCTATACACATTTATCGTCATCTCAGAATCACGTCCTTGGCAACATTTCACGCAAACCATCCAACGTTTCTTTGATTTTCCTCTATCGACATAACAAAAACACCGAGCAAGTGCGATCCGGACTCGCGCAACAAGGGCTCCGTAACCATTCCACTAACTAACAAAAGGGCAATGATTCAGTAACAAACATCCAAACTTTCACAATTTTATAATATTAGTAGGATTACACAATTGATTAACTATTTCAACTTTAGGACTAGCCAACGTAGCAAGCGACAACATCGGATTTTCAATTGCCTACGTCCACCTTAAATACCACCTTAAATAGGGAGTGAAGTTTCGAATGACGTTATTTCGACGCACGCTATTTCGAAAAAAATTACGAGTGGTACGCCAGTTCGAAATCACGTTGAGTCGAAAACCGCTCTATAGAATGACGTCGCGAACACGTTCATTCGAAAAACTGTTTGAATGGTACGCTAGTAGTAGTAGTCTTAGTAAGGATATATTTATGATAATGCAATCATAACAATAAACACAAATCAATGAAGTTTGAATTCCAAAGATTGAAGGGTGGTGGTAATGAGTACCACATAATAATGTTGATTTATTTGTTGATTGCTACACTTGAGGAAATTAAAAAGTTAACTTAATTAAAATAATAATTCTCATTACTCTTGTTTTCCAAACCCAATACAAATAAGGCTTTAACGGGGTCACAAGTTCGATCGCCAGACCAATTCATATTGGAATATATGCTATGCGCCACAGTGGATTTCGATACTAAGACTTTCGTACTAGCGTAGGTACCATTCAAACAGTTTTTCGAATGAGCGTGTTCGCAACAACGTCATTCGATATAGCGGTTTTAGACTCAACGTGTTTTCGAAATGACGTATCACACGTAATTTTTTTCGAAATAGCGTGCGTCGGAATAACGTCATTCGAAACTTCATATCACTCCCCCTTTAATATTATAGCCCCCTAACACGTATGGCAAGCCTATACTTATTCCTAATGAAATATCCAACTTGACGGTTTTTGTATGTTTGTTACGCGATATATCTCCGTCAATTGTGGGATATATTTGAAAACTCTTATTTTAATTGATAGGGTATGCTAATTTTATTAATATTGCTTCTGTAGTTTTTGCTTTTGCTTCAATAAAATGTTCCTCGATGCTTCTGCTTCCTGTCACTCTTGTTTACATGGCAAGTAGTCGTATACAAATTTGTGTGGGGTAGGTACCATAACTAAAAAGTGAAAAATAAAAAAAAATGCAAAAATAAAAACAACCAACTTCCGAGTGAAAAATTACTTTAACTTCGGAAGTCGGTGACAAAAAACTAAAAAACACATATCCAAAGACACCGATTTCCGAAATTAATAGTAGATTATGCACTATGGAGATAAAGTAGTCTTATGTAGCAGGCGCTGAATTGCATTCCGAGTAAAACGAAAGATTCTAGCGTTAACTCCTGAGTGGAGCGAGGGAGTTAAGACGAGAATCCTGGGGGGCCCAAGACGAAGGCACCTTTATCCCTGAGGAGAATACTCTACTTTTCACACCATCTGCGAGACACTAAAAAGCAATAGTACTAGAATCAAAGTATTTATTAAAATTACAATTACAGTTAGCAGACCTATTTAAAACAATTATATGTTAAAGATAATGTTTGAAACATTAGACCAGTTGTGGAATGACAAAGTTATGTTTTTATTCGGTACATTTATTGAAGTTGAGGTAGAGTTTATTTGAGTATTACTGTTAAGTAAAGTTTCAGAAGCTTGGGTCTGGTGAGGACCATTTTGGATCGTGAAAGTTGGTGAAGGTGGTGCTTGAGACAGCGCAGCGGGCTAGATGAATAGTGTTTTGATGTTGTCACCAATACGGCAGCTTATTTTATCCTTATTTTGTATAGAATTTTCTATGCTGCTGATCTTATTTTTTCCAATGACTTGCTTGATGCACTTTCCGTTATTATAAGCTACGAAAAATCTGTTAGTGTTTATATTAGAGGGGCTTAGAACTTGGTACTTTTCGATAATTCTTACGTATTCTCCTCGCCACGAACTACGATTGATCAGATTCTTTCTTTGATTTTGTATCTGGCAAATTTACCAGCAACAAATCTGAATGTTTTTCGATATCTTCGTTTTTAATGTTTACGAGTTTATTTCCACGACAAGCGCCATTAACTCCAAAAACGAAAGCCACCTGTATCAAAAATCGGTAGGTAGGTTTGTATTTAAGTAGGAAGGTAACTTACGTAATATATTAATTTTTATGTATTACATTTTATAAACTTTCTTAGATTTTACTGATACACTCATGTGTATGTCAGTCAAATACCTTACGAAGGTTTACAATAATAATTATTGCATAACTTAGTCGAAACATCACATCAATAGATCGCACATAAGTGATCGATTCATGAGCGGGTAGCTAGTACTTATACTTACCTATATCGTAAGTATGTAGCTATTTTAGTTACTAAAAATTGAATCAATAGGTAGGTACTCAGTTTTGTGGCAAGAAAGCTATGGTTTTTTTTTTTGGGTGGAAATCATCAAATAGCTTCTCCCGCTCTGGGTGGAGCGGGAGGGCGTGTCAGACTTTTACTGACTAAAACCCACCCGTGTTCCCTCAGTTGCCTGAGTGCCAGGGGCCGCGGTATCTCTTTCGAACAACTCGCACCCCTGGCAGGCATCGGCCCTTGCGGACCCCACCAGTTGGTGCTGACATCTCTTTGAGGTGCGCGTGGAACACAACGCGCCATCGACCCGGGCTTGGTCCTAACCGGACAGCGAGCTACCCATTGCTCGCCGTCCGCAAGCCCGCGCCTACGGTGGCCGGGAATCAGCCTGGAATTCCCGACGCCCAGGGCGTCTCCCGCGGCGACTACGGCCGTGAGGGCGCATATACTGCCTCTCCCTCTTCGCGAGCATTACTGCTTCACAGAAGGAGGTGACTGCTAACCAAGCACTCTCGCTCCGTACCATGGCCTGGACCAGGACCGGACGCGAGAGATCGCCGCCGCCGATCGCCTCCGACCCGGGCGTTTCCTCCCGCCTTATCTGAAACAGCTAGGAACCTCCCGAAACAACCGTGTCATGATATTATGATTTCATCTTCTTTTTAGATTCTTTATTTAAAAATATAGATTTAGAATATAAAATAATAAAACAGTTCAATTGTTTTTCCATATAAAAAGGCTTTCAGTCCTAGCTTACGCTCATTCAGAACTGTGATTTAGTCAATTTTAACGGATTTAAAATACTTTTTAGGTTTAAAGAATCTTTATTCTCATAAGAACATATCATACAGTTCACTTAAATGAGACTTAAATTTTATCATAAATAGGTAATCGTCGTCTAAAGACGAAGCATGCAGATGTAGAATAAACAAAGTAACAATAACAACGTATGAGATCAGCAGCAAAACAAATAAAAAATAATAATAACAAAAGTGTGGGTAGTTGTATATAAATCAAGTTAACAGCTAGCCAATTTGACACCAAGGTACCCTCATAAGTACTGGAAATTTTTGATTGAAAAAATGCCAAGAGGATTATCAGAAGTTTTACGAGCAAGAATAGTAACTTTGAGGGAAGAAGGATACACCACGAGAGAAACAGCACGCAGAGTTGCTATATCCCAATCCTGTGTCGTGACCACGTTGTAGAGGTACCACGGGATGGGTATTTTTGATGACCGACCTCGCAGTGGTCGCCCAATTGTTTTGACTGCTGCCCAAAAGCGCTATATTAGATTGCTGGCAGCCCGTGACCCAACCATCAACGCTACTAAAATAAAAGCAGAAGTTCGGCCCGCCTCTGGGCTTGAAGTTAGTACTCAGACCATTCGGAATTGCTTGCACCAGGCTGGATTACGAGCACGGAGGTCTTGGCGAGCTCCTCTGAATTCCCGGCAATGACAACGACGGAGATTGCAGTGGGCTAGGCTTCGGCAGAATGAAGAAGAAAACATTTGGCAAATTTCTTCGTTGACGAATCGCGAATTAGTACTCATCCAGATAACAGACGTGTCCGTGTCTGGAGAAGACCAGGAGACCGTGAAAGGCAAAGAACTGCCACTGGAACAGTTCAGCAAGGCGGGAAATCGGTGTCCTTTTGGGGTGGTATTATGATTGGAGCTAGATCGCCTTTGATCCCGTATCGAGGCTTCATGACAACAAACATGTATAGAGCAGTTGCTATTGATGTTATTGCCAGAGCATTCCGAGTAAACCATGGGCACCAATTTGTAATTGTCGATGATAATGCGCCCGCCCATCGAGCTCAACGAGTCAATGCTGCTCTCCGAGAATACGACATCACAAGATTAGACTGGCCTGCCGGCTCGCTTGACTTAAACCCAATAAAGCACGCGTGGGATGCTCTTAAGTGAGCTGTTTGGAACCGTCAGCCACGTTCCCAGACAGTGCCAGAGCTCAGGGAAGCCGCTATTCAAGAATGGGACAGGTTACCCCAAGAAATGCTGGATAACTTGATTCTCAGGATGCCCAGGAGGATCACCGCATGTGTTCGAGCCAGGGGAGGAGTTATATTATATTGAATATAAACCTTCTAGTAATAAATTGTTGTTTAAGTTTGGTTAAACAGTATTTTTCTTTCTATCAAATTTCTGTAACAATTACATTAATTACTAAAAAATTTTCATATAAATTTATAGAATAGTTTTATTTTTTAATTTCAAACAGGGCATTTCTATTTAAAGAAAACACAAAACAAAGAATTTTTCTTGATAAAGTTCAATTTAAAAAATTATATCAGCTTATGCTAGTGATCACAAACTTTTTTTGATGTGTTTATATAAATGACAGCCGGGACCAACGACCGAATGTGCTTTCCTAGGCACGGAGATCAGGATGTTTAATAGATGGTCACCCATCCACGAACCGACTGTGGCAAGCGTAACTTATTCTGCGAGCGCTCCGTGCGACTGCTATTATTGAGCCAGGAGTCATGTATCTAGTCCAAATCATCAAAATTCTATGAAAATTAGGTACGTTACTCATAGAACCACAGCAAGTAACAAGGAAACTCTAAATTCATATAATAAATACTTATAAACGATAAGATCAAAGGAAAGCGCTTACGAAGTTTCAACATGTGCAACAGTTTCTGAATGATACGACGCGACGGCGCGGCGCGGCGGGACAATGACACACAAGGTTAGTAGGATATAGGTATTAGGAAAATATAATCGCTGATTAACCGTTGATTTGATTTCGGACGTATCAGTGGTTATCAAAGGGGCGGTCCTAGCGGCAGTATAATTAGCAAGCAGCACCGTTGTCCTGCACAGTGCTAGTCCCTCGGCGCCGAAGTATGAATACGTTTCTTGTGTGGTGCTGTCTTCTAATCAGCGTTCTCGCTGACCAGACGTACATTGCAGACTTGAAGTAAGTTCTTCATCACTTATTCTATGGGTACCTACATCCTTTTTTGTTTTTATTTTACATTGCAAACCTTCATATTAAGTATTTTCTAGGGCTTCTGAAATTGACTCAATTATTATTTCACGAAAATGGAACAGTTCATGGTCTACGAAGTACGTACTTCTACTAATATGTATAAATAATACGTGTATTATTTTATTATTAAGCACCCCACGCTTATTTACATTAAAAATTAGTTCAATTATTAATCACTCCATCCTAATTTTGTATTTTTTTGTAATTATTTTTTACTGTTAAGTTTGGTTTTCTATGAAGCGTGTTTTTAAATTCTGATCGCGGTGCGTGGTAATTTGTTTAAGGTCCATTGCTAAAACAAATCTTATTGTTAGCACCTGCTTCTTTCGTTGAAGCGGAACTTCGGATTTAGAAGCAGTCATTTTGCTTTGTTGCCGGCCGTCTGTCACAGATGCCTACTCGGAATCTTACAGTAATTAGAAAGGCATAACAACACATAATAAGTTCGATACAATCGTTAAAGCACTAGGTAACGTGACGAGCCAATCCCATCCATCGTGGAATAGGTAAAATTGGTAAAGAGCTACCCTAAAGGGGCTTAGGAAACACAAATGTTTACCCCTGCCTTACCGTTCGGCGAATACAGGCGTGGTGACATGTAATGTTGTTATAAATGTTAATAGAAAAACTATTTGTTTCCAGGTTCCACCCGAAAGACACTTCGCGCGTTGCAGCACGGCGAACGGACAACTCTACCAGTGCACCACCTGAAGTAACTTCGGCACCTCCTACTAATGGCACAACTTGGTCACCACCAACGAACGGGAGCACATGGGCACCCTCTACCAATGGCACGACTTGGGCATCACCAATTAATGTAACCACTTGGCGTCCACCGACAAATGGTCCAACTTGGGCACCCCCTACCAATAGACCGACTTGGGCACCACCAACGAACGGGACCACATGGGCACCCCCTACCAATAGCACGACTTGGGCACCACCAACAAATGGAACCACTTGGGCACCCATAACGATTACTTGGGCACCACCAATTAATGTAACCACTTGGCGTCCCCCGACAAATGGGACCACATGGGCCCCCTCTACCAATGGCACGACTTGGTCACCACCAATTAATGTAACCACTTGGCGTCCCCCGACAAATGGTCCAACTTGGGCACCCCCTACCAATAGACCGACTTGGGCACCACCAACGAACGGGACCACATGGGCACCCCCTACCAATAGCACGACTTGGGCACCACCAATTAATGTAACCACTTGGCGTCCCCCGACGAATGGACCAACTTGGGCACCCCCTACCAATAGACCGACTTGGGCACCACCAACGAACGGGACCACATGGGCACCCATAACGATTACTTGGGCACCACCAATTAATGTAACCACTTGGCGTCCCCCAACAAATGGTCCAACTTGGGCGCCCCCTACCAATAGACCGACTTGGGCACCACCAACGAACGGGACCACATGGGCACCCCCTACCAATAGACCGACTTGGGCACCACCAACGAACGGGACCACATGGGCACCCATAACGATTACTTGGGCACCACCAATTAATGTAACCACTTGGCGTCCCCCGACAAATGGTCCAACTTGGGCACCCCCTACCAATAGACCGACTTGGGCACCACCAACGAACGCGACCACATGGGCACCCCCTACCAATAGCACGACTTGGGCACCACCAATTAATGTAACCACTTGGCGTCCCCCGACGAATGGTCCAACTTGGGCACCACCAATTAATGTAACCACTTGGCGTCCCCCGACGAATGGTCCAACTTGGGCACCCCCTACCAATAGGCCGACTTGGGCACCACCAACGAACGGGACCACATGGGCACCCCCTACCAATAGACCGACTTGGGCACCACCAACGAACGGGACCACATGGGCACCCATAACGATTACTTGGGCACCACCAATTAATGTAACCACTTGGCGTCCCCCGACAAATGGTCCAACTTGGGCACCCCCTACCAATAGACCGACTTGGGCACCACCAACGAACGGGACCACATGGGCACCCCCTACCAATAGCACGACTTGGGCACCACCAATTAATGTAACCACTTGGCGTCCCCCGACGAATGGTCCAACTTGGGCACCCCCTACCAATAGACCGACTTGGGCACCACCAACGAACGGGACCACATGGGCACCCCCTACCAATAGTACGACTTGGGCACCACCAACAAATGGAACCACTTGGGCACCACCAATTAATGTAACCACATGGCGTCCCCCAACAAATGGGACCACATGGGCACCTTCTACCAATGGCACGACTTGGGCACCACCAACAAACGGAACCACATGGGCACCTCCTACCAATGCCACGACATGGGCACCGCCAACCAATGGCACAACTTGGGCACCACCAACAAACGGAACCACTTGGGAACTTCCTACCAATGCCACGACATGGGCACCGCCAACCAATGGCACAACTTGGACACCACCAACGAACGGGACCACTTGGGCACCTCCTACAAATGGAACAACCTACCACTAAAAATGACTGAACTACGAAATATTACATTTTATCTGTAGGGCTTGACCGTCATGCGGCAGTACCATAGATATCCAGAGATATGCCTTCATTGCGGAATAGTAAGGAATCCTAGTGTCGCCGCTTATCTCCCACCCAAATAATTACAACATTAACAAATAGTGTACTTACGACACACACTTAAAATTTGAACACGCACACTAAGAAGAAAGCAGCTACACTAAATCAATTTCTAATAGCACACATACATAGAATGGGCGGAGCATTCACTTGTAAACACTTGCTATTTGCGAACATCCAATGCACACGCAAGCAATTAGGTTGTCGAAAGCGATGGTCGTTAATTTTTATCGATATTAAATTTTAACACATTCTTGTATTATAATAACTTCGTTTAATTTTCTTCTAATAATTTATTTTTTATATACCTATCCGAAAATATAGTTTATTTTTACTAAAATAAAATGAGAATATTTTTTTTTATATTGTATTACCGGTTAAAGGGAACGCTCTTTGTTAAATAATAGGTCTTTACCTATGAAATTGCCGTTTTGTATGAAAAAATTTAAACGAATTTTTTTCATGTATTTTTTATTTGTATTAATCGAAGTAATCACCCATGCAATCAATGCATCTTTGCCATCGCAGTGGCAGTTTATTGATGCCCTTCTTAAAGAAATCAGCTGGACGGGAGGCAACAAATTCTTCAAAGGCATTTTGTACTGCCTCTCGGGTATTGAATTTTTTTCCCGCCAAGAAGTTATCCAAATTCTGGAAAAAGTAGTAGTCTGTAGGCGCAAGGTCTGGTGAGTAGGGCGGATGACGGAGAGCTTCCAACCCCAGTTCTTGCAACTTGGAGACCGTCTGCTGTGCAGTATGAGGTCGCGCGTTGTCGTGCAGGAGCAGCGGAGACGAGCGATTGACCAATGCTGGTTGGAGATGTGCCAGCTTCTCCATCATTGTGTTCAGTTCTTCACAGTACACATCTGCAGTAATGCTCACCCCGTTTGGTAAGAAGCTGTGATGAATCACACCGGCGCTAGACCACCAAACAGTGACCATCACTTTTCTAGGGGTAAGTTTTCGTTTAGGGCATTGTTTAGGTGCTGAACCAGGATCCAACAAACTTGCTGAGCGCGTGCGGTTATCAAACAGAATCCATTTTTCATCGCAGGTAACAATGCGGTTCAAAATTCCTTCATTTGTGTGTCTGTTGAGCAGTGCAAGGCACGTCTCGACGCGTACTTCGCGCTGACGATCATTGAGTTCGTGGGGCACCCATTTGTCAAGCTTTTTTACCTTGCCAATTTGACGCAAATGGACCAATATTGTTTTGACGCTAACGTCGAAAGCTGCTGCTAATTCAGCCGTAGATTGTGTATCATCAGCTTCCACAATCGCCTTTAACTCGTCATTGTCGACCAAAGTCTTCGGACGACCGCGAGGTTCATTTTTCAGGTCGAAATTTCCAGAACGGAAGCGAGCAAACCAATAACAGGTGGTGCGTTGGTTTGTAGTGTTAGCTCCGTAAACGTCGTTGATGTTGCGTGCCGCTTGTGCCGCGTTGCTGCCACGACGGTACTCATATTCCATAATTACTCGAATTTTTAACGTATCCATGATGACGAAAAAGATTGAAATGCGATGAAAATGTAACACTAATCAATAAACAAATGACTACTTTTGGAAAAAAAAATCCATGTTTTTAAAATAAAATTAATTTGAAATTAGAATTCTTACCCAAACAAAAATTATTTTGATTTGAAATGGCCAGTACTGCAAAACGGCAATTTCATAGGTAAAGACCTAATATCATGCTGTATAATTATATTATATATTACTTAATCTTATAAAAAATATTTTAATCAAAAATGCCTACCTACATTAAGGTTTGGTTTAATTTAGTTAGGTTAATGTTATACTCATATGCAAACTCAAAAATAATTGGATGAAATATAATATTTATTTATCATATTACATAACAGTTATCAATTTCTCATATTGTACTATAAATTAAAAACTGTTCATTTGTCAAAATCTTTAGCCATAGTATTGAGATTTTACACTTCACGAGTAACTGTATTGGAATAACAATGTCTTAATTTGGTTCAAACAACAATAAATTCATAACTAATTATTTTTTTGCTATACATGTAATACGAGAATATCCATTGAGTTCTGTAAAAAATATTCAACTGCAATACTACGCATATCGATAAAATCAGCCGCACACAAACGAGTGCACCTCTCTAAATTCAAAACGTTCGTTGAGTTCGGAAAGATTCGGGCTAGTTCGGCTTAGTTCGTGTCGCTCCGGACTTAAGTTAGTAAATCATTTAAAAATTTATTTAAAATATAAAAAATAATTTAATTCAATTAAAAAGCGTGGGGTGCTTTTTGGGGTATTTTTATAATCAATTAATGTCAAGCACCCCACGCTTTTTAATTGAATTAAATTATTTTATCCTTTTTTAGTTTGGTTTTTAAAGCGTGTTTTTTAGTTTTTTAAACTATTATTTATTTTCTATTTTTTAGTTCTGCTAACTACAAAACGTGTTTTTTTTTGTTCCCATTTTTTTTTTAAATTAGTAAATTGTCATCGGTCCTCGACAAGTTTACAAAGTTTCAATGAAATCTGACCGTTTAAAGTGGGTCAAAATCGCGCTCAAAGATTCCGTTACATACATACATACAACCCGAGCTAATATAAAGCGTGTAAATTATTTATTAGTAAGGATAAAATAATTATTTATAAATAATATATTATAAATACGGGGAATCAGAGTTCGATTTCGGAGAGGGAGCCTGATAAACGGCTACCAGAACCAAGGAAGGCCGCAGGCGCGCAAATTACCCACGGAGAGTTACATACTGACATACAAGTGAAGCTAATATAAAGCGTGTAAAAAGTGACTTAATTGTTTACTTAACGGTGGTAGGACACGCCATTCGTCTTCAGGTTTATGGTATTTGGCCTATTTTTACAAATAATTACTGCACAACTCGGTATTTTGGTTTTTTACGCATCAATAGTGCACTGTACGCAGTTGCAAAGCGACTTGCCAGTATACTATTGTAGTCTTTGAAAGCGACTGAATGAAGCCGTGAAGCGTACAGCCGCCGTTCGTTCGCTTACACACTGTACTTGATATCGAAATGTATTAGCTGTAAGCTTTCCTAAAATGAATAAAATAATATAAAATAAATAAAATACTACCAATTTAATACTATCGAGGCGGCACGTGCCACGCCCCCAAGGCATATCCCTCGATATCCGTGGGCAGTACGGAATTAAGTCCGCTTATTGAGTCTTTATTTGTAGCTTAGGGGCAATGTTATTTATAGCATTATATTACGCCCGCAACTTCGCCCACGTGACATTTTGGACCCGCGTCGCAGCCCATTGCCCGATCGCGCTATTAATTCGTTTTCTCTCCGATTTTTTATCTTTTTGCTCGTGTCCTAAAGGTCGTAGCGTAATGTTATAACTTTCCTCAAGAACTGGTCTATCAAATGCAATCGATTGTTTCAAATCTGTGTTGTAATTCCAGACAGTACCTTCTACAAACAAACTTTTACCTCTTTATAATAGTATAGGTATAATAGATAGGGACATAAATTTTCATGAAAATTTCGTTCACAGGTAGCTACTGAAAAGTCCGTTTTTAGGTTTGGGACCTTTTACAGTATGGCACACACGATACTACAGCAAACATTAGTTGCATAGCTACTTAAGCTGGTTTTATTTTTGTTGTAACATAACCTAACCTGATTTTTTGAATTGTGAATCTGTTTAGATATATAGAATACTCAGATTATAGATGCAGTAAAAGTTTTTATTCAGTGCGCAAACTGAAACCATGAATTCATCATATCATTCTAGACCCCAGCGCAGAAATTTTTCAATTCATTGTTACAGTTTGCGCGCTGAATAAAATCTTTGACTGACTTAACAAATACATATATTTTGATTTTATAAATGATTTTGTTTTTGTTAATCGTCTTTTAATGATACCTCGGTTTTTCAAATCCCGGAGAACCACCATGTCATAAATCATTGTTATTCATTTCTGTGGTATCGTTGTATTAAAAAAAACCAAAACATCCATAGTGGAATCAAGATTATGTAGGATTTTAATGTATTTTTAGGGTTCCGTAGCCAAATGGCAAAAAACAGAACCCTTATGGATTCGTCATGTCTGTCTGTCTGACCGTCCGTATGTCACAGCCACCTTTTTCCTAAACTATAAGAACTATGCTGTTGAGACTTGTTAAGATTTTCACACAAAAAAAGAAAAAAAAACAATAAATTTTGGGGTTCCCCATTCTTAGAAATGAAATTCAAAAAAAAATCATCAAACCCATACATGTGGGGTATTTATGGATAGGTCTTAAAAATGATATTGAGGTTTCTAATATTTTTTTTCTAAACTGAATAGTTTGCGCGAGAGATACTTCCAAAGTGGTAAAATGTATGTGCCCCCCCCCCCCTGTAACTTCTAAAATAAGAGGATGATAAAACTTAAAAAAAATATATGATGTACATTACCATGTAAACTTCCTCCGAAAATTGGTCTGAACGAGATCTAGTAAGTAGTTTTTGTTTAATACGTCATAAATCGTAAACCGCAATTTACCTTTCATTCAATCAACTCAAATATAAAAATAAAAACATTTAATTTCATAATAATAAACCTTATGCATAAACCGTGAATCATTATTTTCTAATAATAAATCTGTAATAGGTGCCTAAATAAATAATAATTATAATTCGGGGCGTGGCTTGATCGGTAGCGGGTGCGGAGCGCGCGGTACCTAATTATAATGTTTACTTATCAATAACTTATAATAAAAAAATACACTATTATTAAAACATCCATCGATCAAAGTTACAACGAATGTTAGGTTTTGTTCGTTTTAATAATGCTTATGCTAAGTAGTTTATGTTTTTGAAAGATAATTGCTAAAAAGAGTTAGTTTTGTAAGGATTTTTGTTTTATATAAATACTTATATGTTTTAAATATTATCAAAAGTAATGTTGTGTAACCGATTCATTTCTGTTGTTTGGGAATGTCAACCCTTGATTTTAATATTGATTGGAGCAATGAATGGATCAACGATTGGACCACGACACTGGTATTGCCCGATATCGTGGGCCAATTGGAGAGCGGGAATTGCCGGAGGGAATGAGGGTTTTTGGGCTAGGACCGGGTGCGCAGGTGCGCGCTTCCGGGTCGTCGCGTGCGACATTCGATTAGAATTAATTCTGAACATTGTTAAAAGTATAACATAGATGTTTTTGTTATTAACCTACATATTAAAATTAAGTTAACAGTTTGAGTTTATCTTTATACTGTCTTCCCAGCTAAAATATAGTTTCCCTTTGAGAGTTGTGACCGCTGAGGTACGAGCTCTTATACGAACTACAAGAACTTTTATATTATATAAGTATAACTTGCTGCTACGGAACCCTTCATGGGCGAGTCCGACTCGCACTTGGCCGCTGTTTTTTTAGTTGATATTTCATATAAATAACGAGTAGATAGCTCCAAAAATCTGCATAAAACACGACTGGCGCGAAGTTTTGGTAGGGGACGCGCCTTAACCAATGTTCTGTTAAACAAATGACATCAAACTTGGTATTTTCCAAAACAATTCTATTTCGATTTAGTCCATGTTCAACCACCACAATCTTAACCCCCGACCATGTTGAACCCCTAAATGTTTCCATGTTCAACCCCTGGGGGGTTGAACATGGATTTCAATGCATTGGTCATCCTTTCTTTGTCCATATTCAACCCATTGTTGTTAGGTAACTAATAATGACATTAAAGTAATACTGAGAGCAGAAGTGTTTTTATTTTCTTTACAATTAATATTTTACAGGTATTACGAGTAGTGGCTATAGGGTAAAAAAATTAAACATGGCTTTTTGGCAAACATTGGTCAAGATGAGCTACTTAGCGTTTATAATTTTTAACTCTAAAAACGATTTATGGGGCTACTTCCCTGGGCTGTATGTGTTTTGGTGAATCTGTCTGGGCGGTATGACGTAAATTGCTTCAAACTCAACGTTTAGCTCTGATATTCTATTTATTTATTATTTTACAAAAAGGCTTACAGACTGATCCCGAGCATATAAAGAAAATAATGTTGACAAATAGATAATTACAAGCCTCCACATATAACCACCCATTCATATATTCTAACGTAAAGCGTATAGGACCCTTAGTACTGAAGTCTTACCGGTACTTGCAGGTGTACCTACTTCCAGTCGATCTTGAGGTGCAGCGATGTGCTGTAATGTACTATTTCAAACAAGACACCATAGACGCAAACTTTTTGACACAACGGGACCGTGCTAAGATCTGAGCGTGAGCGGCTGACCAGGACATGGCAGGAGGTGAACCACCGTGTTGCCCAATTTCTCACAGGTCATGGCAACTTTAAGGGGAAATTGTTTTCTTCAAGCTTGTTGCTTCGCTTTTGTGTCAATGTTCTACGTCTGATTGTGGATACGAACAATCTGCATATCCTATCTTATGACAGTGTACCTATTCTTTGGCAGAATGAAAGCAATATTACCAAATGTGCGCGCGTGTGTGTGTGTGTGTGTGTGTGTGTGCTGGTACCAAATGTGTCTCTTTTACACCTCCGATCACTCTTTGCGGTGCTAGTCTGAATAGGGTTTACCATTTTAAGTACCTGGGCCACTGGGTCACAGATAACTTGTCTGACAATGAGGACATCGAGTGGGAGCGTAGGGCGTTGTCGGTTCGCTGTAACATGTTGGCACGTAGGTTTTCACGCTGTACTGAACAAGTAAAAGTGACATTATTTAAAGCTTATTGTCAGTCTTTTTATACGTGCAGCCTATGGGCCAACTATGTGCAGCGGGCGTACAGCGCCTTGCGCGTACAGTACAACAATGCGTTTAGGGTGCTGCTAGGGCTGCCGCGATTTTGCAGCGCTTCTACGATGTTCGCGCAGGCACAAACCGATGACTTTTTTGCTATTATTAGGAAGCGGAGTGCCTCGCTACTAAGTCGCTTCCAACGCAGCACTAACAGTATCCTGAGCGTATTGTCCGAGCGGTGGGACTCGGTGTTGTTGGAGAGGTGGATGCACCTGCATGCCAGTTCGTCACCATTTATTAAGTGATTATTGTTTTGATCGAATAACCTTATGACCATAATTGTGAATGTGCTGTAAATTTATTTTTTATTAACTTTAATTTATTATTTTTTATTAACTTTAATTTTCATTTTATTTTTTATGTTTATTTTACTAACTTTAATTTATTATTTTGTACTAAATTTAATTTATTATTTATTTGTTAATGTGTAATTTATATGGGATAAATTCCTGAAATAAATGATTATTTAATTTTAATTTAATTATACGTGATTCTTGGCAATTTGGGTTTCTCCCAGTTGTAAACGTCCATTTGTGCCAATTGGTCTAGTTCTAGTAAAAGGGGAAATGCCTATGTTTTTTCTTACTCCTCCGCTGTTCTTTGCTGATTAATCTGTATAGCTATTATCCTATTATTTTTTATATGCAATCAAAGAGCAGGAACCTTCGAAAAATGGCAGGTACTTCTACATCAATCCCTCTCGAATATCTAGTTTTTTTAAGACCTACCGCCATATTCCTTTTATTGTATAGGTCAGATTTCACATTTTTATATGACGGAAATTCTTTGATAGTATCTTCACTAGCGTCCTTTAAATAAACTACGGCTTCACGATATACGGATCAGTCTTCTTAAAATCTTCGGTAACTTTTGTTTTACAAATCGAAATAACCCTTTTTACCTCGTTTTTAGCATAACTTGCTGGGCAACTATACACTGTTGATTTAATCATTTGATTTTGTGTTTCCATGATAGTAAGAGTTCCATGACATTTAGGCCACTTAACACAACGAAAATAAGTAGAGCCATTCTTATATTCCTTTTTCTGGTAATACTTATGGCCTGCTTAAAGTAATACACGTCCTCCGCGCTTAGAAGTCACGAAATTAAAATTAAATAAACCGCTACAACTAGACGGAATCTTAGCCATAGTATGAAATACAATAAGTGTCACTGTCAAAGTCACTTCAATCCTTTTTGTATAATTATAACTATTAATAAAGTTATGCAGTTGTAACAAATGGCGAACTATTAAAGATATAGAATAAACTCATTTGTATTTCAAAGTAACTGCAGAAATATAGGGCGAATAGCTAATAGCAAAAACGAAATAGGGAAGATGAGAAAACTTTTGCGTTTTACTGTCCATTGAGGGTTGAACGTGGATTAAAAACATTCAAAAATAAAAGTTCATGTTCAACCCCACCAGGGGTTGAACATGAACAGCATTTAGGGGTTCAACATGGACGGGGGTAAAGATTGAGGGGTTGAACATGGACTAAATCTCTATTTCAAGTAATTTGGAAGAGCAACCTTGGATATTTTGGTTAAATAATTTTAAACCATGTTGCCTTTGGTTTGTTATTATATATAATGATTAGATAATATTGCCCAAAGATATCTTTTTATTATTCTGTAACAATAATGTGTAATTTGAAGGGGTAACGTCTGTTGTCTTACTAACTAGTTTAAAGAGTTATCCTGAGTGTCCTCCATAACTACAACTGAAGTGTCTAAGTATGCCCGTCTAAGTTCCATTAGGAAGAGAATACTCTATCTGACTGGTAGTGACCTCCAAGGATGTTGGTATTATAGGTGGATCCTCCTTCGAACAACATGATGATTCACAATAAATTAATCAACTATGTTGTTAGACAACACGGACTCGTCACTCTGGACTTCTATTTTTTATATTAGCTAAACTTAACCTCCTTAATATTAAATGCTATCAACATAGCAATCATTTGTCTACATTCCCAAGAGAGAGAGAGATAAATAAAGTTCACGGAGTTAACTTAAAACCACTAACTTTGTTAGTGTCAAACAAAATACAATAATTAGTCATCACGCTCAGCAGTACTTAACTTAGCACTTGTGAGCACTAAATTGTCAAATGTACTATTTTAAGTAGGTAGTTCTTACTTATTGATAAATGCAACGATGATCACATCGCAAGAAAAGGAGTCATAATTATGTATAAAGAAAACACCAGAAATACTACTATTTCTGGTGTTTTCTTTATACATATGATAAAACTAACGTTATTGGATCCTTGGACTGTACGTAGGTACAGTGCAAGGATCCAGTAACGTTAGTTTTTAATCTCAACAATACGGGATAGTCATCAATTAGGTACTGTTTTTTCGTAAGTACTTACCTACTCATAATCCAGTAAATAAAAAAACGCATTTGTTTTAGCGAAGTGAAGCTTTGTTTTTTTTTTACCTCGCTGCTCTATCGCGCCTCTAACTATTTCGCGATGAAATCCCCTCATAAATTCACCAAGTACTTACTTACAACTAAGTGTGAATGAGAATAGCAGGGGCAGTGTGAAAAGAGAGACGGCGCACGTGAGGGAGAGGCAGTATATGCGCCCTCACGGCCCTAGTCCCCGCAGGAAACGCACTGGGTGTCAGGAATCCCAGGCTGATTCCCGGCCACCGTAGGCGTGGGCTTGCAGATGGTAAGTAATGGGTAGCTCGCTATCCGGCAAGGACCAAGCCTGGGTCGACAGCGCGTTGTGTTCCACGCGCGCCTCAAAAAGATGTCAGCACCAGCTGGTGGGATCCGCAAGGGCCGATGCCTGCCAGGGGTGCGGGTTGTTCGAAAGAGATACCGTGGCCCCTGGTAGACAGGCAACTGAAGGAACACGGGTGGGTTTTAGTCAGTAAAAGTCTGACACGCCCTCTCGCTCCACCCAGAGCGGGAGAAGTTATTTGATGGTTTCCCACCCTCAAAAAAAAGAGGGTGGCCCCCACCCACACACACTACCACAGGAGCGAAGGGATTGTCAATGGAATGAATATGTGACGTCTGTACAGTACCTACTTCTTAGTACATGTAATTATGTCTATTAATATGATTAAAGAGGATTTGTCTACACGGATATCAAAGATGTTATCAATTAGCTTTGAATGGGAATCAAAACAACGCTAGTATGATTCAACTCCTATTGTGATCCAACTCGTATTGGTGTTATAAGCGGCTAAAATATTCAAAGATGTTCTTATACGTTGATAAAGATTTCAATCAATTTCAATCAGGATGTTTTTCTCAATTAAAGAGCGTTTTTGAAGCAATCGTGCCCAGCATTGAGGTCTGACCAGGAAGAAGTGGGAAGATCACCTACTCGCTTCAGTGGTAAACCGAGCACGGTTTCTCCGGTATTTATACTACCGTAAATATAATTATATTTACATATATCTGTATATAGGGTCAGTCGCAAGGCCAGGGCCAATTACCAGCACTGGAAGCGACTAGTCGACTGTAGGGTGTAGAAATGTTGGTATGGGGGATGTCTTCAGTGTCTACTTTCTGTACGCTGTAAGACCGTTAGTGTCTCGACGTCTCCATCATGACTATCGAGAACCGTGACGGTCAGGAGGAGAGAGAGCATCATCAGCATCATGTTCTCATTTGCGTGACCTTAAGTCTGGTCATTAAACCTTATGGTTACATTAGTTAACATGTTACTGAAAAATCCTGCAAAGATCCTAAATACTGTCAGACATGACATGTAGTCATGTATAGAGATATATCCCTATCTAAGACATTGATAATGTCAAAATGTTACAATCATTAACATAATGTAACCAGCCAACGACTAGACTAGCAGATTCTCGCTCATTCATTATGGAAACATGATAATACAATCACTTAGAAATTGTCGTCACGGAACTAATATTATAACATTTGAACAATACATGACGCCATATTCTGTGATTAATAAATCTGATATTGCAATTATCAGTAAGCGCCGGATATCAATAAATCTGCACACCTAGGTTATTCCCACCACAATATCATCAAACGATAAAAAAGTAGCAAATTATAAAGATACACACCGAGCACAGGTTGCGCCGGTCACGCCATGACCCCTAACAAGCGTGTCATAATCAAATAAATCACTGCTCGATTACTCCAGTGAGAACTTAATCAGTGCCAATATTAATATGTATTATCAGTCAGGCATGGAACAAAGGTGTGGTGGTGGTACTTTTCTTTAAGAAGGGTGACAATACTATTCTTAAGAAATATAGGCGCATCTCACTTCTGAGCCGTCTACAAGCTGTTTTCAAGAGTCATCACGAACCGTCTCGCGCGTAGGTTTGACGACTTCCAGCCTCCCGAACAAGCCGGATTCCGTAAAGGCTTTAGCACCGTAGACCACATACATAGGCTGCAGCAGGTTATACAGAAGACTGAACAGTATAACCTGCCTCTCTGCTTAGCGTTTATGGACTACGCAAAAGCCTTCGATTCGATCGGGACATGGGCTGTATTGCAGTCTGTTCAACGGTGCCAGATCGACTATTGGTACATCGAAGTGCTGAATGGTCTGTACCAAAAGTCACTATGTCAGTCCGACTCCAGGACCAGACCTCGAAACTTATTCTTCTGCAGCGAGGTGTGAGACAAGGAGACGTTATCTCTCCTAAACTGTTCACCGCTGCACTGGAGGATGTGTTCAAGGTTCTGGACTGGAAAGATTCTGGCGTCAACATCAATCGCGAGTACATCACTCACCTTCGATTTGCCGATGATATAGTTGTCATGGCTGAGACTATGGAGGACCTCAGTACAATGCTCGACGACCTTAGTAATGTCAAATGCCCATGTAACACCCACTCTCATGATGATCGGAGACGCTACACTGGAAGTTGTGGACCGTACGTTTACCTAGGACAAACTGTCCATTTATGTATCATGTTATGATGATAAATACTATAAATATTGACATTTTGGAAAGCCAACCCTGTTCCAAAAAGTGCCATACTTTTAAAAGAGCAATGCAATTCGAAATCCTTTTTTATCATAGGTTCTTTTTTTATAAGAGATTTCGCAGCCACGACCACGACTGGTCGCACGACCCCACCTGCTGCAATCTTGAACCAAAATAAACAAAGAAAAATAATTTTCAGTTCTTTATTTGATGAAAGGGATGACACATGAAAAGACGAGAAATACTCCTTACTACCGGCCACACCATGGGCCCCGACAGCGGGAGCGGGATGCACGTGCTACAAAATAAACAAAACAAAAGCTACCTGGCTTCAAAATGTAGTTGTAAAAACATGAGAAACTAAAAAAAAAACCGAAAACGCCTAGCTACGCATTAGTCAACAAAGTACCGTATTCCTATTCCCGCATTTCGAATCGACCCTAGGCCGGGGCTAACATTATCGCGTAATTCGCTCGCTTTTGCAGCTATCTTCATTTTCTCTTCTCTTCACCTTAAGTTTCTTTACATACATCGACACAGTTAGACCTACACCCTAATTGCGAAACGCACGATTAATCATAATCTGTTTCATTTTGAAACAGATTGCTAAACCATTGCTTCATATGTTCGAAAAATGTGTTTGCTAACGCAATGAATATTATTGAACTGTCAAAATGAAACAGATTATGATTAATCGTATGTTACGCAATTAGGGTGCTGTTTCTGTATGCATGGAGAAAATGAAACCTATCCTATTCGAGGTGAGATTCAAAAATTATCAATCTCGCTTTTTTCGCTCTTGCATTCTACATTCTCTTAGTTGTTAAGCTTTTCTGCTTAAGTCGACTAAGTTACTCCTACCACCCTACTTGTATAAATGGACAGAAAGAAATAACACTTTATATCCAAGGTAAGAAAGTATTACTCACACTGTGTAAACATTCAACGTAACGGAGCAAATCTCAGATAGGAACGCCCATTGGCGTTGATACGGAACAAGCTTACAACGTTATCTCCGTGGAAGCATCGATTTGATAAGTTTGCTGTAGTACATAGCAGTGGTTATCAAAGGGGCGGTTCTAGCGGCAGTATAATAGCCAGCAGCACCTTTGGTCTGCACAGTACTAGTCCCTCAGCCTCTGAATCATGAATAAGCTTCTTGTGTGGTGCTGCCTTCTTATCAGCGTTGTCGCTGACCAGTCTTACAATGGAAACTTGAAGTAAGTTCATCTCTAGCAATGGATTAATGCCATCAGCCAAGCTGAAATGTAACCTAAGTTCCACCTAGCCATCAGCTAAATGAATATTGTTTACCCAAGGATTTCATTATTTAATATCTAGTTGCATTCGAGTTACCTATTTATATCGCCCGTAGCTTTCACGCTCTGTGTTAGTTCGCACATCTATCCATTATTGTTTGCATTTTACATTACGCGGGGCACCATCATAAAGGATTTGGGAGTTACTTTCGATCGCGGTCTGACTTTTAGACACTGACTTTTTCTACTCTTGCGAAGGAATCTTTCAGGCGCTTGGGATTTATTTTGCGAAATGCTCGTGACTTTCGAAATTCAAAGGTTATCTGGCTTTTGTACGCACGGCTACACATCAAGCTATACATTTTCAGTTTACGCTGATCTCGCACTGTACGGAAATCCTATACCATGCGAGATCAGCTTATACTGGATTTGTTTAGCTTGATGTGTAGCCGTGTGTACAAAACTCTGGTTCGCCAAATCGGCAAACTCGAGTCCAGGGCCTGTGTTTGGCACCCCTATACCGCGACACTGATGTTAGAAAAGGTACAGAAAACTTTCCTAAGATGCCTATTCCAAGGGTTTATACCATTGCTTTCCCTACATGTCATGTTCCCTACCAACTACCTATTGGGGACGTTGGGATTTAACTCGTTGAAGATAAGAAGAGGTCTTGACTAGCTCACGGTAGCATGTAAGACGTTACGGAGACGTATCGACTGCCCAGAGCTTCATGGCCTTTCTGCCGATTACTTGTGCCTGACAAATACATCGAACACCGTCAGAGCCGCCGGGCACAATATTTTTGCACAAGTGCCATGTAAAACTGCAGCCAGAGCCGAATCCTCAGTGTGTCATACTACTCTAAAGATGCTAAATGCCCTTCTCCCTATCCTGAATGTGATGTGTTTGCGGATGAATGGAATAAAATTATGCGTAAGTGTCTGTGGTTTTGTGAGGAAAAGTATGCAAGGGAGGATTCCATGTTAGTTTTAAATTTAATAATATATCGTAACATAATTATTTTCAACGTGATAATTGTTTCTACGTTAATTAATGTAATTGGTGTTACACCGTTTTAATTAACAATAAATAACATTTATGTTCACATATTCCCATAACTCGACAAGATGTAGTAGCTAAACCATAACCAAAAAACCAATCATTTGGCTCAATCAGCGGTAGGTGTGGCAAAATGCATAATTTTTGAAAAAAATACACATATTAAAACTTACTGAAATCTATTCAGTGGTCAATTAGAAACAAACTACTTTAAGGTCTTGCGTTAATTCTGTTACACCTTGTATGTATCTAGAGATGGATGACGAGATGGATGAGAGGGTAGCATAGAGGATAAACTGATTTTCGTGTATTTGTGGTTGGTCCCATACTATAAGTTGTTCATGATAATGAATACAATACAATGCCCCGTTTAGAGGTTCCCAGTTATTATTTGTTTCAATTGCACCTTGTATTAATTCATGTTCAATTGTTTGCAGGTTTCACCCGAGAGATACCACTCGAGCGCGCAACTTTGCTTCGCGATGCGCTGCACACTCCTTGTCATGCGCCAACGTGACAGGCTCTGACGCTCTGGTGCCGCACCCTGGTGACTGCCAACTGTTCTACTACTGCGCGGATGCCAGGGCGGAGCCCACGTGCTTTGCCTGCGCAAAACAAATGCACTTCAACCCCGTACGGTTCGTTTGTGACCGGCCGCAGGATGCTGGCTGCCAGGCCGAGTCATGGCAGGTGAACAGCTCTACCAGTGCGCCACCAGTCAATGAAACAACTTTGAAACCCTTACCGAGCACATCCACCTGGGCACCTCCTACGAATGTCACAAATGGCACTACCTGGGAACCGGCCAGCACATTCACCTGGGCGCCCCCTACAAATATCACAAATGGCACTACCTGGGAACCGGTCAGCACATCCACCTGGGCGCCTCCTACGAATATCACAAATGGCACTACCTGGGAACCGGCTAGCACATCTACCTGGGCGCCTCCTACGAATATCACAAATGGCACTACCTGGGAACCGGCTAGCACATCTACCTGGGCGCCTCCTTCAAATGTCACAAATGGCACTACCTGGGAACCGGCCAGCACAACCACCTGGGCGCCCCCTACAAATATCACAAATGGCACTACCTGGGAACCGGTCAGCACGTCCACCTGGGCACCTACTACGAATGTCACAAATGGCACTACCTGGGAACCGGTCAGCACGTCCACCTGGGCGCCTCCTACAAATGTCACAAATGGCACTACCTGGGTACCAGTAAGCACTTCCACCTGGGCACCTCCTACGAATGTCACAAATGGCACTACCTGGGTACCAGTAACCACATCCACCTGGGCGCCTCCTACGAATGTCACAAATGGCACTACCTGGGAACCGGTCAGCACATCCACCTGGGCACCTCCTACCAATGTCACAAATGGCACTACCTGGGAACCGGTCAGCACGTCCACCTGGGCGCCTCCTACGAATGTCACAAATGGCACTACCTGGGTACCAGTAAGCACATCCACCTGGGCACCTCCTACGAATGTCACAAATGGCACTACCTGGGAACCGGCTAGCACATCCACCTGGGCGCCTCCTACAAATGTCACAAATGGCGCTACCTGGGTACCAGTAAGCACATCCACCTGGGCACCTCCTACGAATGTCACAAATGGCACTACCTGGGAACCGGTCAGCACGTCCACCTGGGCACCTCCTACGAATGTCACAAATGGCACTACCTGGGAACCGGTCAGCACGTCCACCTGGGCGCCTCCTACAAATGTCACAAATGGCACTACCTGGGTACCAGTAAGCACTTCCACCTGGGCACCTCCTACGAATGTCACAAATGGCACTACCTGGGAACCGGCTAGCACATCCACCTGGGCGCCTCCTACAAATGTCACAAATGGCACTACCTGGGTACCAGTAAGCACATCCACCTGGGCACCTCCTACGAATGTCACAAATGGCACTACCTGGGAACCGGTCAGCACGTCCACCTGGGCACCTCCTACGAATGTCACAAATGGCACTACCTGGGAACCGGTCAGCACATCCACCTGGGCACCTCCTACCAATGTCACAAATGGCACTACCTGGGAACCGGTCAGCACGTCCACCTGGGCGCCTCCTACAAATGTCACAAATGGCACTACCTGGGAACCGGCCAGCACAACCACCTGGGCGCCTCCTACGAATGTCACAAATGGCACTACCTGGGAACCGGTCAGCACGTCCACCTGGGCGCCTCCTACAAATGTCACAAATGGCACTACCTGGGTACCAGTAAGCACTTCCACCTGGGCACCTCCTACGAATGTCACAAATGGCACTACCTGGGAACCGGTCAGCACATCCACCTGGGCACCTCCTACCAATGTCACAAATGGCACTACCTGGGAACCGGTCAGCACGTCCACCTGGGCGCCTCCTACAAATGTCACAAATGGCACTACCTGGGTACCAGTAAGCACTTCCACCTGGGCACCTCCTACGAATGTCACAAATGGCACTACCTGGGAACCGGTCAGCACATCCACCTGGGCGCCTCCTACCAATGTCACAAATGGCACTACCTGGGAACCGGCTGTACCGAGTACTTCCACCTGGGCTCCCACGAATGTTACTTCTTGGTACTAATCCGCAGTGCACGCGCTTTTGGCCTCGTGCGGGACTTTCTGTTTTATTTATTTTATAATAATTTTTTACTTCTGAGAAATTTGTTTTTATAATTTTCGTACCATTATGTGTTTATTTTCGTATGTGATCTTCCTGTGCGAGTCACAATAAATAGCTTTTCTTTCTTTCTTGGCTGTGATAGGCACTGTACCTGCTACTGAGACTAACTACCTATCGACATTTCGTACTTGGCTGGCAGTATTAACTAACGGGACACTACGACAATACTAAATTGAAGTTTCTTAAATACTATTAATAAATGATAAGTTTGCATAAAACATTTTTTTTTCATAAACATCCATACTAATATAGCAATAGAAAACCTCAAAATGGTTTTTCCCTTAGTACCTACCTAATTATTGATTGAACATTTATAAGGTGTTTGTTACGCATATTGTAGCTATCTTTGAAAGTTCTTTATGGCACACCTTACCACACCTTAAAACGGCTAAATGGATTGCGATAAAATTTGGCACACAGATACATGGACAACGAATTCACCATATTGCCTACAATATTCATGTTTTGTAGTATTAAATAAAGGAACCAGAACAATGCCCATGAATCTACCTACATCTTTACCGCATAGGTACCTATCTTATTATTTAGGTGATAATCATCAACCGGACGCCAGGTATTATTTTTGATAAAAGTAATTATTAGCCAGTCTCAATTAATTATTGTCACCATATTTCACATACCTAAAGCCCAGCTCAGCATTTGTTATAAAATGCTTCGCACGGATGCAATGCCTGACGGCATGTCAAAGCTTCACAGATGTATTTAGACCTTGTCCAAGACCGAGCAGACTTTCCCTGCAGTCATCCCAATGAGTGTGAGGTTGGTGCTGCCTGTGCAGCATGCCTTCTTCTATACACATCTATCGTCATCTGAGAATCACGTTCTTAGCCACATTTCACGCAAACTATCCAACGCTTCTTTGATCTTCTAGAGGAACATCAAAGAAGCGTTGGATGGTTTGCGTTTGCGTCTTAATAACATCGACATAAACCTTCAAGTGTCAAGTAATTAACACAATTACTTTTGTTAGCAGACTCAATGAGTCTGCATATCAGCCGATGGGACAAAAACACCGAGCAAGTGCGAGTCAGACTCGCGCAACAAAAGGGCTCCGTAACCGTTCTACTAGCGAAAGGGCAAGTCGGATCAATACGTATTGCGTTTTATCCACTGTAAACTAGACTTTCAAAAGACAAATACTTATACCTACCTAACTTTGCAACGGAACAAATGTTGTTCCAAAACAGTTCTCTAGTAGGTCTTTTTTGACTGTGTCGATGTAGAAGCCAGAGTACTTATTTACTTAATTGACCAAAGGACCACATACCAGAGGTATCAAGTTAAACTTAACACTATTAGAAATGTTCAACTCGATACCTATACACAAAAAAGGGGCCTTAATAGACGGACAACAAAGTGGTAAGATAAAAATGTTTTGTTTTGCAAATATGGCTACAGTACAGGGCAATATAGGGAAATTGTTTCAGCAATATTTTACCGGTAGGCATGCAAAAGTACAAAAAGGAAACCAACAGGACAAAAAGCAACACAAAGCCAAACACAATTGGGTGTTTCTCGCATTTCGTGAATTTTCAATTTGCAAAAGTGCCGGAGATACGGACCTAAAAGTTTTCCTGGGTATGGTAATGATGAATGTAATCTGGTAATGATTTTTTTAGGTTAATGAAAAATTAAAACTGGTAATGGAGATTTAAATAAAACAATTGTTTCAGATTGAAGTTTTATAATAGGTCTTTACCTATGAAATTGCCGTTTTGTATGAAAAAATTGAAACGAATTTTTTTCATGTATTTTTTATTTGTATTAATCGAAGTAATCACCCATGCAATCAATGCATCTTTGCCATCGCAGTGGCAGTTTATTGATGCCCTTCTTAAAGAAATCAGCTGGACGGGAGGCAACAAATTCTTCAAAGGCATTTTGTACTGCCTCTCGGGTATTGAATTTTTTCCCCGCCAAGAAGTTATCCAAATTCTGGAAAAAGTAGTAGTCTGTAGGCGCAAGGTCTGGTGAGTAGGGCGGATGACGGAGAGCTTCCAACCCCAGTTCTTGCAACTTGGAGACCGTCTGCTGTGCAGTATGAGGTCGCGCGTTGTCGTGCAGAAGCAGCGGAGACGAGCGATTGACCAATGCTGGTTGGAGATGTGCCAGCTTCTCCATCATTGTGTTCAGTTCTTCACAGTACACATCTGCAGTAATGCTCACCCCGTTTGGTAAGAAGCTGTGATGAATCACACCGGCGCTAGACCACCAAACAGTGACCATCACTTTTCTAGGGGTAAGTTTTCGTTTAGGGCATTGTTTAGGTGCTGAACCAGGATCCAACCAACTTGCTGAGTGCTTGCGGTTATCAAACAGAATCCATTTTTCATCGCAGGTAACAATGCGGTTCAAAATTCCTTCATTTGTGTGTCTGTTGAGCAGTGCAAGGCACGTCTCGACGCGTACTTCGCGCTGACGATCATTGAGTTCGTGGGGCACCCATTTGTCAAGCTTTTTTACCTTGCCAATTTGACGCAAATGGACCAATATTGTTTTGACGCTAACGTCGAAAGCTGCTGCTAATTCAGCCGTAGATTGTGTATCATCAGCTTCCACAATCGCCTTTAATTCGTCATTGTCGACCAAAGTCTTCGGACGACCGCGAGGTTCATTTTTCAGGTCGAAATTTCCAGAACGGAAGCGAGCAAACCAATAACAGGTGGTGCGTTGGTTTGTAGTGTTAGCTCCGTAAACGTCGTTGATGTTGCGTGCCGCTTGTGCCGCGTTGCTGCCACGACGGTACTCATATTCCATAATTACTCGAATTTTTAACGTATCCATGATGACGAAAAAGATTGAAATGCGATGAAAATGTAACACTAATCAATAAACAAATGACTACTTTTGGAAAAAAAAATCCATGTTTTTAAAATAAAATTAATTTGAAATTAGAATTCTTACCCAAACAAAAATTATTTGGATTTGAAATGGCCAGTACTGCAAAACGGCAATTTCATAGGTAAAGACCTAATATAAAAAGCCATTTCCTACTTGAAAAACGATACATTAATGAAATTAAGTTTTTTAGGTAACATTGCTAATTATTTGACTCATATTATTCTTCGACTAAACCTAGTGGGTACACATAAACATTTAGGTAACAAAAAAACAACGTTCTAAATTCATGATCAGTATAAATGTAGATAATAGACATATTATATCGATACACAATGAAAATTTACAAACTTACCTCTTACTAACTTATATTTAATACCATATTTTTATAATCATTGCCATAATTTTAAGATCATTACCATTTCTATAATACTGGCTGGTAAATTATGGCAATGACAGCAATGATAATTTTGTATTTTCTCTCGATTTACTAACTACAATACCAACTTATTTAATATTTTAAAACTATTTGAACTCGATATCAATTAGGATTATGGTGGCATCAAAAATACTCCAACACAATAAGTAATATTCTCATGGTAATAAAAAAAACTTACCAAGCTTAAAATCTCGTGTTGATAAAATTTCCAAAACAAATGTTGCACGGGTTCATCTTGCTCAATGTTCGTTGGTCGAATTCGGGGGAGCACCTTGAACACCAAGCGCGGGGTGAAGTACAAGAACTTCGCTCATTCGTATATCTACTGACGGTTTTCCCTATTTCTATCTGCATGAATGGTAATGAGTTTTTTTTTTTACGAAAATTATTTGTCTCCGTGAACGTAAATCGCAATCGTAAATAACATACTTTTATAGCTTTATGCATTTCATTACAATATACATAGTGAAGCATCAGATTATTTTATTATATCCGGTCAATCAAAAAAAATCATGTTGTGCAAGGTGTTGGTAATGATATTTGGACCTATTTGGTTTTTTTTTTTAATTCTTACATAGCCAGTTACAAAAACAAAATGTGATGACAGATATACCTTTTTAACTCACCACAATAAAAGAAATATTTAGTCACTTACCCTAAAAATGGCTTGTGCATAAATCGTGTCCAGAAATCGTGTCTCGCTTCTGTAGTGCATCGGGGATGTTTGCTCTGTATCGCACTGATGGCTTTCATGCCATCATCCGTAAGAAAACTGTATCGATCCCTGATTTGCAGCATGCGTGGCAGTTGCAACGGAATTCTCAATACTGTAGCAGATAGTATCTCTGCTCTGCTATGGAGATATAATTAAGCGGTTAATTTGAATGTATTTTAATTTTGATTATGATTTTAATTTTAATTCTGATTTTAATTATGATTTTTATTTTGTATTTTTATTTTTATTTTAAGTTCGGTTTTCATTTTAAGTTTGATTGAATTGATGTTTATTTTAATTCTTGAATTTGGTTTTAATTTTGAATATTTTTTTTTTGAGTTTTTTTTTGTTTTTTTGAAGAATTTTACTGCGTGAACAACTACCTATTATCCCTGAAGGTTTGTATGCTGCTGGAAGCTGGAAGGGTGAAGACTAGGAGTTACTCTCCGGTAAGTCTTATGCGAAGTAAGAATACCACACACATTTTACAAAACCATGAATGTGATAACATTCAAAATATAGAAAAAACTTTAGAGCAGTTTTGGAAGTGTGAGCAAGTGACAGAAGTTTTCACTGAGTCGGTTTCTGAAGAAGCTCTAACTGAAAAAATCTTTTCTGAATCTGGAATGTTGAAGAATTTCAAGTTGACTTACCTTTGAAACAATTTTATTTTATTTTATTAGGTTTACCAACAATTTTTCACACTGAATATCAACATAACACATTCTTAAAATTAAATTACAGCGCAACAATTACTTAGAGGTAAACACCACATGCATAAAACAATGAATCATAGAGTTAAGCTAACTTACTCAGTAATAAGCGCCAATATTCAATTAAATAAATTAATATTATTTTCTAAAAATTGCAAGGATTCGGAATTGTATTCAACACCACTACTATCATCAGGACTATAAACAGACGAGAAATAGTCTGCAAAAAGGTCACACACTTTTGATCCATTGGAAGCACTGGGTGTTTTCTGCATTCGGACTTTTTCATGTACGCTGATGACTTAAATTTTTTGAGAATTATTAAGTGTGAAGAAGATTCATTGCAACTACAAGGTGACCTTGATCGTCTCATTAAATGGTGTAACAGTAATAAGATGGAATTGAATCCCAAAAAATGTAACCATGTTAAATTCACAAGAAAGATTCCGTGATTGCGTATAAATCAGCATCCATTAATTTCAAGCTATTTCTAAAGTCGTTCAGCTTCGTTCGAAGACCTCTAACATTTTGGTAATATAAATCAATGGTATTAATTTGATCTATTTTTGGTGGAGTTACGAAACCAAATCCACTCGTTAAATTCAGCATTCATGGGCCAGATCTCTGGCTTTGGGGATTTCTATTGGGGATTGGGGATTTCTATCCACTAATTTTAAAAGCATACATAGCATTATTTGTTCGTTTCACAATAAAGGCCATTCATATTAAGTTGGTATCAAATCTAACAACGGAATGTTTTTTACAGGCATTAAAAAGATTTATTTTTCGTCGCAATAAGCCTTCTATCATTTATTGTGACAATGGTTCTACCTTCAAAGGTGCCAATAATCAGTTACCTGAGTTATACTCATTACATTTTAATCAGGTATCAAGACAAAATTATAAACTTTACTTCAGATCTTGGTATTGAATTCAGTTTTATTCCATCTTATTCACCAGTATTTGGAGGCCTTTGGGAAGCAGGAATTAAGAGTGCTAAATATCACTTGAAAAGAGTTGTAGGCCAACAGGTACTAACATATGAAGAGTTGAATACTGTAATAATTCAAATAGAAGGTCTATTGAACTCCAGGCCTTTACTTTCTTTGAGTATTGACCCAAACGACATGTCTTATTTAACTCCTGCTCATTTTTTAACAGGTGCTACTATTACATCATTCCCTGAACCTGATGTGACAAATGTGCCCACAAATCGTTCGTCATTCTGGCAGCAATGTACGCACATGGCTCAATCCTTTTGGAAAACTTGGTCAAAACAATATTTAACTCAGTTACAAAATAGGCCAAAATGACACAACAGTGTTCCAAATATTAAAAAAGGGTGTGATGTTACTGAGAGTTGATAACACCCCTCCATTAACATGGCCAGTGGCCAGAGGAGAACAAACTCTCCCCGGATCAGATGGCAGGGTCAGGGCATTATCTGTAAAAACTAATAGTGGAAAAATCATGCGTACTAGTGTGATGAAAGATTGTGTACTTCCAATTTATGAATAAATTATAATAACCAACGAATTTACCTTTGTGTGGCTACGGGACATGTCATGTGGATGTGTTCATTTGTAATTTGTTTGTTTATTAAAACTAATCTCATCTATAATATTAAGTCTAGTAGATATAAGATATTTTAAGGGAACCTTAATACCTATGTACCCATCCATAGATTATTATAAAACCATAATATTGTTAACTAGGTTAAATACATAGTTAGTTATACTTTAAAATTTTAAATATAGTATTGTGTAAGTTTCTGTTAGAAAGGCACATAGATTGATAATGATTGTTGAACATAAACATGATCTCAACAGAGTTAAAGCATGCTTAATAAATACATAATTAAACATGAAGGTAAAATGTAATGTATGTGAACATCTATTTTGTAAAAGACATACCTATATCGCATAGTGTGTAGGTACTTAAATGAAGGTAACATTAATATAATAATTATGTATACATATGTTTTATAATCACTAATTTCAGTGTAAATTAGATGAAAAAAATTGTGAGTAGTTTATAATTTATTCAATTTAAAGTAACATTAATTCTGTTAGATTATCTGTCAGTAATTCTGTATCTCTCTTCTTCAACCCTTGGCCACCCAACGCTGAGTGTAGGTCTCTTCCAAATCTCTCCACTTTTGGCGGTTTTGTGTCGTGGCTATCCAGTTTCAATTCTGTATCAACTTATAGCAATTCACAAGTATTGAAGCAATAAGTAAATAGTGAAACATTAAGTTTAAACCTGTAAAAACCTAGTTTATTACCTGTAAAAAGGACACAGGTCCCTATTTGTCTATTATGTAAGTATATTTAAGATTAAGTAAAATTTTGGTTTGTATTCAAATTTAGCCTTTGGTTTCTTTTGTCGGCATTGCCAATTTATGTACGAAACATACATAATAATTTCACTAGTTCCGTTCATGTGAGTGAATCTTATTTAGTCACCATTCGCAACCTGCCAGTGTAACACGCATCTTACTTTTTTATATTATTCTACCTTGTGCATATTTTAATACAGTCCACTTTAAACTTCTAATTTTTGTGGTTTTACGAGTATTACCAGCGATCGCTACAAGTTTCTCAATGACACGACCCGTCTCGACGACCGGGACGGGGCGAGACAATGACTCACAAGGTTAGTAGGATATAGGTATTTGGAAAATTTATTCGCAGATTAACTGATGATTTGATTTCGAACGAATCAGTGGTTATCAAAGGGGAGGTCCTAGCGGCAGTATAATTAGCAAGCAGCACCGTTGTCCTGCACAGTGCTAGTCCCTCGGCGCCGAAGTATGAATACGTTTCTTGTGTGGTGCTGTCTTCTAATCAGCGTTCTCGCTGACCAGACGTACATTGCAGACTTGAAGTAAGTTCTTCATCACTTATTCTATGGGTACCTACATCCTTTTTTGTTTTTATTTTACATTGCAAACCTTCATATTAAGTATTTTCTAGGGCTTCTGAAATTGACTCAATTATTATTTCACGAAAATGGTACAGTTCATGGTCTACGAAGTACGTACTTCTACTAATATGTATAAATAATACGTGTATTATTTTATTATTAAGCACCCCACGCTTATTTACATTAAAAATTAGTTCAATTATTAATCACTCCATCCTAATTTTGTATTTTTTTGTAATTATTTTTTACTGTTAAGTTTGGTTTTCTATGAAGCGTGTTTTTTTTGTATGTTCACCGATTTCTCGCCCCTTTATGGACCGATTCTAAAAAATATTTTTTTTATCGAAAGAGTATACTCCTGTCCTGAGGTGGTCCCATTAGCACCAAGTCAGAATCTGATAATGGAATCCCAGGGAAATCGAGGGCAACCCTCAAATGTTATAGGTATTAATTATGTTTTTCATATATTTTCTAAAGCTATTGAGACATTTACCTAAATACTTTCTGTTTTTATTTTCCATCGCAAAACCTTATACGAAGTATTTTCTAAGGCTTCTGAAATTGATTCAATTGTTATTTCACGAAAATAAATAATAGACGGTGTAAGAGACGTCGACTCTCAAACAGTACTGAAAAATGTTGGTCGTTTATACTCTGTTTCCTAGAAAAGTGAAAGTTGTTTAGAGTGCAACTAGTTTTCATGTATGTAATGAAAACTAACTCAGTTCATGGTAACAATTGGCGCGTCCATGACAATGTCCACGGCACCCAGTTTATTGATAAAAGTCATGAAAGTCAATATATTTTGTAATATTATATTTTGTAAATTTTTTACGAAGCATGTAATGAAACTACTCTATACCGGTGCGAAGTTGCCAGTAGGATACAAAATATTACATAGTTGTGATTATATGTATATCTGAAAACTGAAACGTCGACATATATAATTCTAGAGAAAACAAGAAAACTAAATAAATTAATCCGAGGAGTTAGAATTTAAGATTAAAATAATAAAAAATTAAGTGTGAAATGTAACAGAAACGTCACATGAAATGCTGTAAAGTACCTAGTGTGTCAAATGACCGTAGGTATGTATACGTTAGGTAGGCATTGAGGTGCTACGTTAAAGTTGCAGTGTTGTGTTGATCTAATTTCCTGCTACCTGGCGTGGCGAGAGGTAATTAGTTAGATTTGCCAAACAAAACCTTATTGTTAGCATCTGCTTCTTTCGTTCAAGCAGAACTTCGGATTAAGAAGCTGTTGCTTTGCTTTGCTTCTGTTTGTCTGGCACAGGCGCATTCTCGGAATTTTACACGAACTACAAAGGCATAACTACTCATAAATAAGTTCGACAGAAACGTTAAAACGCTAGGGCATGTGACGAGCTCTAATAGTAACGTATCGTAACGAGACGCGCCAATCCAATACATTTCAAGTTGCATACATAATCACGGAATAGGTAAAGAGTTACCCTCATTTCTGATTTTATAGTTTACCTCTACATTACCCTTCGACGAATACAAGCGTGGTGATATGTAATGTTGTTTTAAATATAAATAGAAAAACTATTTGTTTCCAGGTTCCACCCGAGGGACACTTCGCGCGTTGCTTCATGGCGAGAGGAAAACTTTACTACTGCACCACCTGAAGTAACCTTGCCACCCCCTACCAATTGCACATCTTGGGCACCACCAACGAACGGAACCACATGGGCACCCTCTACTAATGCTACGACTTGGCCACCATCAACAAACGGCACAACTTGGGAACCACCAAAGAATGGAACCACATGGGCACCCACAACGATTACTTGGGAACCACCAAATAATGTTACCACATGGCGTCCCCCAACAATTGGGACCACATGGGCACCCCCTACCAACGGCACGACTTGGCCACCATCAACAAACGGCACAACTTGGGAACCACCAAAGAATGGAACCACATGGGCACCCTCTACTAATGCTACGACTTGGCCACCATCAACAAACGGCACAACTTGGGAACCACCAAAGAATGGAACCACATGGGCACCCACAACGATTACTTGGGAACCACCAAATAATGTTACCACATGGCGTCCCCCAACAATTGGGACCACATGGGCACCCCCTACCAACGGCACGACTTGGCCACCATCAACAAACGGCACAAATTCGGAACCACCAACGAATGGAACCACATGGGCACCCATAACGATTACTTGGGCACCACCAAATAATGTTACCACATGGCGTCCCCCAACAAATGGGACCACATGGGCACCCCCTACCAACGGCACGACTTGGCCACCATCAACAAACGGCACAACTTGGGAACCACCAACAAATGGAACCACATGGGCACCCACAACGATTACTAGGGCTCCACCAATTAATGTAACCACATGGCGTCCCCCCACAAATGGGACCACATGGTCACCCCCTACCAATAGTACGACTTGGGCACCACCAACAAATGGGACCACATGGGCACCCCCTACCAATGGCACGACATGGGCACCACCAACCAATGGCACAACTTCGGAACCACCAACGAATGGAACCACATGGGCACCCATAACGATTACTTCGGCACCACCAAATAATGTTACCACATGGCGTCCCCCAACAAATGGGACCACATGGGCACCCCCTACCAACGGCACGACATGGGCACCTCCAACCGATGGCACAACTTCGGAACCACCAACGAATGGAACCACATGGGCACCCATAACGATTACTTCGGCACCACCAAATAATGTTACCGCATGGCGTCCCCCAACAAATGGGACCACATGGGCACCCCCTACCAATGGTACGACTTTGGCACCACCAACCAATGGCACAACTTCGGAACCACCAACGAATGGAACCACATGGGCACCCATAACGATTACTTCGGCACCACCAAATAATGTTACCACACGGCGTCCCCCAACAAATGCGACCACATGGGCACCCCCTTCCAACGGCACGACATGGGCACCTCCAACCGATGGCACAGCTTCGGAACCACCAACGAATGGAACCACATGGGCACCCATAACGATTACTTCGGCACCACAAAATAATGTTACCACATGGCGTCCCCCAACAAATGGAACCACATGGGCACCCCCTACCAATGGTACGACTTTGGCACCACCAACCAATGGCACAACTTCGGAACCACCAACGAATGGAACCACATGGGCACCCATAACGATTACTTGGGCACCACCAAATAATGTTACCACATGGCGTCCCCCAACAAATGGGACCACATGGGCATCCCCTACCAATGGTACGACTTTGGCACCACCAACCAATGGCACAACTTCGGAACCACCAACGAATGGAACCACATGGGCAACCATAACGATTACTTCGGCACCACCAAATAATGTTACCACATGGCGTCCCCCAACAAATGGGACCACATGGGCACCCCCTACCAACGGCACGACATGGGCACCTCCAAACGATGGCACAACTTCGGAACCACCAACGAATGGAACCACATGGGCACCCATAACGATTACTTCGGCACCACCAAATAATGTTACCACATGGCGTCCCCCAACAAATGGGACCACATGGGCACCCCCTACCAATGGTACGACTTTGGCACCTCCAACCGATGGCACAACTTCGGAACCACCAACGAATGGAACCACATGGGCACCCATAACGATTACTTCGGCACCACCAAATAATGTTACCACATGGCGTCCCCCAACAAATGGGACCACATGGGCACCCCCTACCAATGGTACGACTTTGGCACCACCAACCAATGGCACAACTTCGGAACCACCAACGAATGGAACCACATTGGCACCCATAACGATTACTTCGGCACCACCAAATAATGTTACCACATGGCGTCCCCCAACAAATGGGATCACATGGGCACCCCCTACCAACGGCACGACATGGGTACCTCCAACCGATGGCACAACTTCGGAACCACCAACGAATGGAACCACATGGGCACCCATAACGATTACTTCGGCACCACCAAATAATGTTACCACATGGCGTCCCCCAACAAATGGGACCACATGGGCACCCCCTACCAACGGCACGACTTGGCCACCATCAACAAACGGCACAACTTGGGAACCACCAACGAATGGAACCACATGGGCACCCACAACGATTACTTGGGCTCCACCAATTAATGTAACCACATGGCGTCCCCCCACAAATGGGACCACATGGTCACCCCCTACAATTAGTACGACTTGGGCACCACCAACAAATGGGACCACATGGGCACCTCCTACTAATGGTACGACATGCGCACCCCCAACCAATGGCACAACTTGGGAACCATCAATGAATGGAACCACATGGGCACCCATAACGATTACTTGGGCACCACCAAATAATGTTACCACTAGTACGACTTCGGCACCACCAACAATTGGGACCACATGGGCACCCCCTACCAATGGCACGACATGGGCACCCCCAACCAATGGCACAACTTGGGAACCACCGACGAATGGAACCACATGGGCACCCATAAAGATTACTTGGGCACCACCAATTAATGTAACCACATGGCGCCCCCCAACAAATGGGACCACATGGGCAACCCCTACCAATGGTACGACTTGGGCACCGCCAACGAACGGGACCACATGGGCACCCCCTATCAATGCCACGACTTGGGCACCACCAAGAAATGGGACTACATGGGCACCCCCTACCAATGTCACGACTTGGGCACCACCAACAAATGGGACTACATGGGCACCCCCTACCAATGGCACGACTTGGGCACCCCCTATCAATGGCACGACTTGGGCACCACCAATTAATGTAACCACATCGTGTCCCCCAACAAATGGGACCCCATGGGCAACCCCTACCAATGGCACGACTTGGGCACCGCCATTGAACGGGACTACATGGGCACCCCCTACCAATGGAACTACGTACTACTAAAAATTACTGAACTACGAAATATTACATTTTATCCGTAGCACTCATCGTCATGTAACATTACGGAATTGTATGTGTCCAATGTGTCTTTATATTTGTAGCTTAGGGGCCGTATTATCTATAGCATTATAATGTGTATTATACTTTACTAGCACTTGGCCCGCAACTTCGCACGCGTGACATTCTGGCCCCGACCCGCCGCGTCGAATCCGATCGGCCCTATTACTTCGTATTCACCTAGCGTTCTCACCGATTTATTTTCTTTTTGCATGACCCCTACGGGTCATAACTCAAAACTCAAACTCAAAGCATTTATTTCAATTAGACCATTAAAAGGTACTTTTGAACTGTCAAAAAGTCGACCAGTTGGAAAGTTGAAGCTAGTTGCCCATTCCAAAACGTAGATCTCTATGGAGAAGAACGGGCAAGAAACTCCATGGACACTCTTTTTAATCATGTTAAGTATTACAAAAACTTGGGAACAATATTCTTGTTGCTTCTATATGTGAGAACCAAGTAAAAAAAAAAAAAAAAAAACAATTCTAAATATAAGATTTAAAATAAGCCATGGAAGTTAGGAGATGACCAGTCTCAACCGACGGCGCCCGTTCACGAACTTGACGCGTGGATCAGCACCATCCAGCTCAACCATTTTTTAGGGAACCGAATGATCCAACACACGCGCCACCATCAGCGAGACATTTAAGTGAGCATGACATACTCTCGACTGCCACGCTTTTTCAAGTCAACGTACATCAAAACAACATAATTATTATACGGATGCATGGTACTCACATTTACAAAGTTTAAACAAAATGCTTCTAAATTATATAAAATTATAGTTTGCAATGTATTTGAGAAATTAATAAAATTTGATTTCCAAAAAGAAAGAAAAATATTTAACATCTTTTGAAATTTTAATAATTAATACTTGATTCAGTAAAAATAAAAACTTATTCGTAATGTCAAAAAATAAAAATAATAGGAACAGAAATGTTCATAATGTCAGAAAACATAAAAAAGGGGCGCATCTCTTCCAAATATGAAAATTTTAAATAGTAAGCCCAGGAGCCTGTGGAGTCGGACCAGCATTAAGCCAAGCATTTTTATCAACAATATAATCATCTAACTTATAATATGCTTGTCTAGATAGTGTGCGTTTAATGCATAATTTAAATTTATTTTCATTTAGTTCCAGAATATCGGCTGGTATTTTATTATAACATTTTACACAGTACCCCATAAACGAAGTGTGTTATAAGTTTCCTCAAGAATATTGGCCTATCAAATACATAGGATTTTTTAAATCAGACTGGTAGTTCCAGAGATTACCCCTTGCAAAGTCTAGAAACAATGTTTTAGCTCTTTTATTAGTATAGATATAGATGGAGATTTAATTAGGTTGGATAGCTACATAAATTGTGAATCTGTTTATATATATTAAATAATACAAATACATTAAATATTTTGTAAACGATTTTGTTTTTTATCATCTTTTCATCATAATTCGGTTTCTCAAATCCTGAAACATCCAGCTTTTGCAGGTAGCTGCTCTGCCCTTCTAATTAATGTTATTGTCATAAGATATTGCTATAAGGGCTAAGATAGATAGTTTTGTAAGTACGGTCACCATAAGGAATAAGTAACCAAGGTCGTCGGATATAGTTGACGGTTATTTGGAACCGATGAATGTTTTCTAATAAAATTGAATTTAATTAATAGACAACAAACAGTTCACGTATCAAATTAAATTAAATTCTAAAATATCCATCGGTTTCTAACTAAACTTCAACTATATCCTACTACCTCACTTCTGTAGTGCATCGGGGATGTTTTTGCCGTATTGCACTGATGGCTTTCATGCCGTTTGCAGAATGCGTGGCAGCTGCAACGGACTTCTGAAGACTATAGCAGATAGGATCTCTTCTCCGCTATGGAGAATTCGAGATCTACGGGTAATATTAATGTATCTTTATTTTATTTTTGACACTGTTTTCGACATTCATTTAAATACCTATGCTGGAAGAGGTCGGAAAGTGGCTCGTTGAAAAGGGTATTTAATGCCATCTCTCGACGAGAAATCGCATTAAGTATAATTATGATGTATTTTTGCAGTTAAGGCCGAAACCTATAATTTACGGACAGTTGTAGGTTAAAATCAAGACTCTTGTAGTTTTACCAATAATGAAGCGAAGACTTCGCATAGTAACCCCCCTCCCCCTCTATTTGGAAGTACCTAGCTATAACAGGTATAACTGGGCAAATAAGTTTCAGCTTACAATACAATTTGTTTGCCCAGTTTGGAAATAAAAATGCTACCATTGGTAAGCAAAATGATCCGTTTTTGTTTATACGAGTAGGAACCGAGCAAAAGTGATAGGTTTTCTCATGGGATACTTAGGTACCTACTGCAACTTCGTATTTTGTGTGACTTTCTTGTTGCCGATGCGCGACATACAGGTACCTCACCATGTAATTTTAACCGTGAAAAACAACGTTATTAGTCACATCATTGCATATAATTTAACTATTGAATATTACAATGATTCTGCTAACCTTCATTTGGTGTACGATTCAAAAACCTGACAACCTCTGGTTCTGACTTCTTGCCCACATCAGATCACTTTCGCCATCTGTATGCTTACTACTTATCTAGTAGAATAATCCAACAGGTCCAAACTTAAGTTTTTTTTTTTTTTGAGCTTGGTAAATCATAAAATAACTTTTCGCTCTTTGTTGCAGAATTTTACTGACTAAAACCCACCCGTGTTCCTTCAGTTGCCTATGTGCCAGGGGCCACGGTATCTCTTTCGAAAGTTTCGAACAACCCGCACCCCTGGCAGGCATCGGCCCTTGTGGACCCCACCAGTTGGTGCTGACATCTCTTTGAGGCACTTGTGGAACACAAAGCGCCGTCGACCCGGGCTTGATCCTTACCGGACAGCGAGCTACCCATTACTTGCCGTCCGCAAGCCCGCGCCTACGGTGGCCGGGAATCAGCCTGGGATTCCCGACGCCCAGGGCGTCTCCTGCGGCGACTAGGGCCGCGAGGGCGCCTTCCTGATCCATCATAAGACTATGTCCATTTGTTCACCATCTCTTAGTCAACTACTCATTGAGACCAACTGAATGAGCCCAATCATAATATGTATGCTGTTAGTAGGTAGTTCAGAAAAAGTTTATTCCGCAGACTCCTCTGGCCATTTCTGAAGAGTAATCTTGGTTCAGTATGCCAGCTATATCGTTACAGGTGCCAATAAAGGTTGTACTGTTGTCAGAGTAAATGGTCTTTGGTTTACCACGACGAGCAATGAACCTATTCAGTGCTGCAATGAAGGCATGTTTTGTTAGGTCTAAGACAAGCTCCAGTTGAACCGCCTTTGTGGCTAGACAAATAAAAACACATATGTATGGCTTAACTAATCTACATCCTCTACCTTTGCGGTCAGCCAAGAAGATCGGTCCAGCATAGTCTGTGCCTGTCTCTAAGAACGGAAACTCTCATTCAACTCGTTCCTTAGGCAAATTACCCATGATGGGTTGAATTGTCCTACCGTTGAATCGCTGACATTTAACACACTTAAGGACAGTTGCCTTGGCAAGGTTTCTGCCACCCAAAGGCCAATACTCATGTCTAATTGTGGCTAAGAGTGACCACCATGGAATAGCCGTATGTGAGAGGTATTAAAAATAAGTTTAACAAAGTTATGTTTGCTACAGATGATGATAGGGTGCCTGATATTATAATCGTAGCAAGAATTATCTAATCTGCCTCCGACTCGTATAATACCAGACTCGATAAAGGGTGATAATTTCTTAAGGTTTATGGTAACTGTTTACCTGATAAAAGTAACTCGTACTCTTCATGGAGCATTTCCGTCTGAACTGTTTTAATTATGAAATCTGCGCTGTGAGACAACTCTGATTTAGTAAGAGTAAGACTGTGACCATGTATTCTTTTAGAACGATTAATAAATCTAAATATGTATGCTAATAGACGTTGTAAATTTAAATAGTTAGATGATTTATTAATTAAAGTTTGAAATTTATTATTGTGCATATTAGGATTAGTTACCGGCTCGAAGGACCATAAAGAGAAATGGTAATATCCTCCAGGTGTTACGAGGACTAAAACACGGTAACTTCGTTAAGAGGGGAAATATGTATACCAAAATTGCCTATCTACAATTTTATAAAATTAAAATAATACGAGTAACTACATGATATTTTGTGGAACAGAAACACGAAATATTAAGATTTTCTCGATAAAAAAAAACATCACTAAGTTACCTTAAATTTTCACGTATTTTCAATTTTTACATAATATGCTAATGACTAAAAGGGTAAAATGTGATGATTACTTGTATTACTTACTACAAGGCGAAAAAAAGTGTGGAGGCGTTTTTTGAAATTCCTTTTATTTGTTATTAATTTATGACTACAAGCTATTAGCACTTACGACGTTGTTAGTCCTGGTACGATCAGCTGTGTCTTTCAACTTTGGAACCCAGTGTTATTTGTCGTTTAGTTTTTTCTGCGCTTTTCGGACTCCCTTATTTGGTTATTTCTTCTTCTAGTATTTTCAATCTGTTTAGTTTCTTCTGTTTTCATATTTTTCTCGTATTACCTTGCTTAACTGTGATATTTCCTATCGAATTTCTTTGTTCTTGTGTTCTTCTATTTACAGGTTTTTTCTTTTCTCAAGTAGTTTTTTTATTTCATCCGGGGTTTCTGTGTCTTTATGTTTATTTCCTGACTTGTCTGTTCGTTGTAAAGTTTTTTCAATCTGGTCGTATTTTTCTTGTACTGTTTGTTGTGTTTCCGTCTTATCGTAGTTATTTAGTATATTTTGTAGATTTATTTGGAGAGGTTCTTCTTGATTTAGCCTAGTTGGTTCTGTGTGATAATTGGTCCAAGTTTTTTTTTTTTGAGGTATAGCTTTGAGGTTTGGTCATTCTGTGCTCTGTGTTGAAGTTAAAGTTATTTAAAACATTGAAGTCATCAAAACTTTTAGATTGTTTGTGAGAATAAAATCAATCTCGTTTCTAGTTTCTCCGTTAGGACATTTCCAAGTCCATCTACGATTTGGTTTTTTCCGAAATTTGCTGTTTAGAATCGTGAGGTTGTGTTCGAATGCAAAGCTAATCAGCATTTCTCCGTTCTTAATTCGTCAGCCTGTGGTATAAAGACCCATTATGATATCCTCGAAGTCTTGTCTACTTCCGATTTGAGCATTGAAATCACCCATTACGATAAGGTTTTTATGAGAATAATCTTTAACTGTCTGGTCAAGTTCTGTATAGAATTTATCGATATTCTTTGTTTTATCTTTGTCAGTTGATTCTGTGGGTGAATACACTTGAATAATAGACCACTTGTCTTTATAGCCCGGAATCGCCATTCCGACATCGACATTCTTTGCATACCCTTCCTTTATTATGAAACCCACGCCGTGGTGACCGGGTGTTTCAACTATGTGGTTGAATAAAAATCGCCCATTTGTTTCTATCACTTCCCCTTGCCTTCTAACTTCACTTAGGCCCAAGATTTGCCAGTTTGTGTCCTTTAGTGCTAATTCTAGTACTATAAGACTTTCTTTTGATTCTAACGCTTGGTTCATAATTTTGTGTTAACCTATAGGTGTTTCTGTTTTTCCTTTTGCAATTTTGGATATGGAGGGTGTTGGTCGATGTCCCCACGGTGACCAACGGGATTGGAGATATTGTTATTATAATGTTGTTTTATGAAGTTGTTTTATTTGATATTTTGTTTTTAGTGTTCATAAGTTGGTTGATTTATGCGGTTGTTTTTACACGCTTTATATTAGCTCGGGTTGTATGTATGTATGTATGTAACGGAATCTTTGAGCGCGATTTTGACCCACTTTAAACGGTCAGATTTCATTGAAACTTTGTAAACTTGTCGAGGACCGATGACAATTTAATAATTTAAAAAAAATGAGAAAAAAAAACACGTTTTGTAGTTAGCAGAACTAAAAAATAGAAAATAAATAATAGTTTAAAAAACTAAAAAATACGCTTTAAAAACCAAACTAAAAAAGGAGAAAATAATTTAATTCTATTAAAAAGCGTGGGGTGCTTGACATTAATTGATTATAAAAATACCTCAAAAAGCACCCCACGCTTTTTAATTGAATTAAATTATTTTCTCCTTTTTTAGTTTGGTTTTTAAAGCGTGTTTTTTAGTTTTTTAAACTATTATTTATTAGTCGTAGGGATCTTTTTGTTTGAAAACTCTTTCAAACAAAAATACTCAATTGGAGACGAACGCGGGACAGAACGAAATGATAAAGACTTCCGTTTCTATTTGCAATTTCGCTACGGAATTTTTCTTTTTGAAGTCGGTTATATAGACAATCTTCGAATTTTTGTGTAAATTACATTTTGGTTGAAGAAAGCCTTCAGACCGCAATTCAGAACTCTAGACAGAAATATTCTAAGTATTTCTAAGAGCCTCTCCAGACAGTCCTGAGTTCGAAGTCCAGATCATCATCTACGAAACTACTTTATTCCGACAATTTTGTTACATCAAATTCAGTTTCATTAAAAACGTTTTGTTATCAACATACGAATGAGCGTCACTCTTCAGCGGCCGCGAAAATGACGATATATATCACACCTCCCCATTCAACTACCCAACAAAATCCCGTGCAAGACTGTGGTGAACTCTTTTGCCACTTTATTCTTCAGTGCTTCTATTTTTGATTTTGTTATACTTACTCTACTCATATTGTCATTGTTATAACAATATGTCACGTTAAAAAACCTACAGAATAGGTTTTATTCTCTGTCTACGGTTTTGGCTATTATTTCAAAGACTATTCCGTTTATTCCATACCAGAAAATAGTGTTGAAGATAGTGAGGCTGCACAGTTTTTAATTCTCCAGTCTAAAGGTTCCCAAGAGGATTTGGATCTCATTTGGATAATATTCATAATGATTTAAAACTTAAATAAGTAAATTATAATTTGTAACGTATTTACAAGAATTTGATTTAAAATAAATACGTACTTACCTTAATGTTATGGTCAACTTTTCTTCCGTGTCCAAACACAATCTCATGCATGTATTTTGCTTTTTTATTGTCTCTCGTATGCCATTATAAAGCTCATCAAAGGATTTCATTGACATCCTATAATATTTGAAAAATTCTTCCGGGTGTGCTCGTAATTTTCAACGGGTGTACCCAGTAACGACGATTCCTCTTCTCCTTGTTTAGCGCCAGTAAAAGTGCAATAGCAATCAATTAGTCGTCGTCGTCCATGATTACGTGCTCGGTCGTATAAAATTCCGAATAAAAAAACCGGACGTTTGCGCTACTTTCATGGAATTCCGAATCTGAATTCCTGATCAGGATTCCTGATTCGGAATTCCGTAAGAATAGCGCAAACGTTAGATTTTTGTATTTTGAATTTACACTCCCAGTAGGTAGTGGCGCTTTCATGAAAGCACGTTTAACATTTTAACATCAACATGCATTGCTGTTGCACTCTTACTAGCGCTGAGATAGAAAAAAGGGAAAGGCCGCTATTGGGTACACCCACTAAATACTAAGAGAATAAAAGAGGGTCAATTCTATCTAAAAAGAGTAAAATTACGAGCACGCCCAGAAGAGTTTTTAAAATTTCGCAGGATGCACAGAGCACCATACAGGATGTCATTGGAATTCTTTGATGAACTTCATAGATGACCTATAATCTATTTAACTTAGCGCAGGCACTTGTACCATGCAGAAGCAAAGCTTCATACTAGGTTACTAACGCCGCCGCCCCGTGCGTAAGTACACTACTACACGCACAGCTATGTGTGAGTGACGTGTCACCGACAAGGCGCGGGGGGCGAGCACGCGCCCGCTCGCGTACAAATCGGTTTGAATTGAACTAGACATGAGTAGCTCGTGAGCGAGTGATAGAAAAGATCTAGCTCTTTTTGATGGACGTCGCTCTCGCTCACTCACTCGTTCGCTAAGTAGCTCACTAGCTCAGTTAGCTGTCAGACCCTCAATACTTCAGCGAGACACCGATGATCGACCGAAGTCAGCGAACCGAATGAGCCGTTCGGCTCATTCGGTTCGCTTCTGAATATTTCGGATCGCATCGTTCGTTCTTCCACCAATAGCTCTTCGATACAATACGTCATTGTAGACTATCATACGACATAAATCACTGTAAATCTATCTTTATGTCCATAGCTTTAAAGTAGAAAATACTTTGGCACATTGTAAAAGTTTCCTTTTATAATGTGCCAAAGTATTTTCTGCATTGTTTATTTTTTTCCGTGTTATTTACGTAAAGTCATAACATTATATAAACAAACAGAAAACTTATTTAAGTTAACTCCAAACTTCCAAAGAGCTATTGACAATGACTATTGAGCGGGCCGAGCCGTTTCCTACGACACGCGTGCAGCGTGAGTCAAATGAACTAACAGTCGACGTCTGTACCACTCAGCTATAGAAGAGCTAGTGAGTAATAAATAGTCCAAACTTCCAAAGAGCTACTCACTATTGAGCGAGCCGACCCGTCTCCTTCGACGCGCGTCCGGCGTGAGTCAATTGAGCATTGTAGGCGTCTCGGCGTCTGTGTCACTGAGCTATAGAAGAGCTAGTGAGCTAAAAGAGTGATATAGCTCTTTCACTCTTTGGAGTGAAAGAGCTAATCGCTCTTTTTCTTTTCAGTGAGCTACTTCGCCCATGTCTAGTACGTATACGGCTACGACGAACCTTATCGAAATTCGAAAAATACCCCAGCCGCTCATTTAGTATGAAACTGCGTCCGTCAACTGGGATGGCGGTACGGGATGCAGCACGATCTGAAAATGTTTAAATAGATTAGAAACCATGCGGTATTCATGTTAGCATAAAAAAAGTTTATATCGTCGGTGAGCGTGCAAGACCGCGTAAGAACAGTTTGTAAATACCGCGTATCTGCGTTTTGACGATTTACAGGAAGAAGAAAAAAGTTAAAATCTTGGTCATTCAAACATTTTTCTGACTGAACTTGTTTACTACTTATTTGCGACTTATTTTAAAATAACGTAAATTTACCAATAGCTTGTTTAGATTCCGTGTAAAGTCATTTACGCGGTTTTGTAGCGATAAATAATAGAAAATGTAGTAGACTTTTAGTAGGTACCTACGCGGATTTGAACTTAAACATTTTCATAAAGTATTGAATTTATCATGACAAAATAACAAAAAAAAAACTTCTAAAACATGAACATCTACCTAACTACCTACTTAGAAATTATCTTAACTTTTTTTTTTTGAGGGTGAGAAATCATCAAATAACTTCTCCCGCTCTATTAATGAAATTATGTTAACTTCTCATTAATAAATTTTATATTAAGGGTTAAAGTATGAAATTGCCGATTTTTACTGAAAAATTGAAACTAACATATTTATTTAAAATATTTACCCTCATTATCTATACATTGCTGCCATCTAAACGGACGTTCATTTATACCTTTACGATAGAACTCTGAGGATCTAGATTCGACAAACTGTGTGAAAGCATTTTATACTGCCTCCTGTGTACAAAATCACAATATCGTAAACAATCCACTTTTAGTCACATGTCACAATTCGATCCAATATTCCTTCATTTCTGCACCGATTCAACAAGGCAACACAAGTTTCAACACGCATTGCTTTCTGCAGATCAGTCAAATCATGAGACACCCATTTTTCATATTTTTTATCTTATCGATTTGATGCAAATGAGTCAATATTGTAGGTAGAGTAACGTTATACCATGCGGCTAATTCCTGGGTAGTTTGACTCGGATCGGCTTCTACCATCTCCTTCAATTCAGCGTTATTCACATGTGTGGGCGTTCTACCACGTGGTTCGTTCTTCAAGTCGAAGTTTCCAGTGCTTTCATTAGCAGTCCCCTCTCCAAACGCAACGATGATATTGCGAGCAGTTCCTGCCGCGTTAGTTCCGCGTCTGAACTCGTATTCAAAAATAACTCGGATTTTCGAAGTACCTACCTACCTATCCATCTTTACGTCTAAGCTGAATAAAAAAACAATTGAAAGTAGAAATCTTGTATAATTTGGGTTCCCATCTATCTGTCTAGTAGACGGCAACACAAACACCTACATTGAAAATCTAATGTTGCACATTTTTTAAAAGGAACCTCATAGGTATCACGTAAAAAAAGTTTCACACGAAAATCTCATACCATGAAAATTTTATGTCAATTCGAAGTGTCTATTACTATACAACGGCAATTTTATACTTTAACCCCTATTTCTTACATGGTAGTTATTCACAACAAAAAATATATTTTCGGGAGCACGCACTGATCGTGTTGTGGCTTCTTCTTTCATTTGGTAAATACGCGGAATTTCTGCCAACTTCAGGCTTGTTACTATTACGCGGTATTGTTCCGATGGCAAAAACGAGGCTTCTTATTGGCTAATTCAAATCGCGTGAGATCTAGTATACGCGAAAGAATCTATTGGCACGATATGTCAATTTTGCGACTTTTGCTGTTACGCGGTATTTACAAACTGCTCTTCCGCGGTCTTGGACGCTCAGCGACGATATGTACAAAATAAAAGAAAGAATGCCTACTGAACAAAAAATAAAAAGAACAAACTATTTCATAAAACAATAAGTAACAAAACGTGAAACGAAACGCATAATTATAAAATTGTTCCAAATTTATCCGTAAGTGTACCTTGGCTTGGCAGCACTGTAGCCCGTGACCCGCCCGCCATTTCGATCGACGCGGATTGGATGAGCCGTGCATGTCGAGAGTTGTTTGTTTTTTACGTCACTTCCGCTTACGTACAATCGGCTGCCCTGATTGGATTGCTCCAAACCGCACGGCGGAGCTGCCATCTTTGTATCTAGCGTTTTGGCTTGGCGCCTTTCCTGTGTTGGTTGTTCACTGTCTGTAGTGCTCATAGTGTGTTACACGTTTCAAAATGGTGAGTTTTGCAAGATTTTGTGAAATTTAGTTGTTGTTGTTGTGATTTTATTGTGTAATACGGTGAACAATGGTGTTATTATCTTACTGGCAAAGTTTCAACTCTGTACGAGAAAAATTAATGGGATTTTTCGTCAATTTTAGGCTGGCGGTAAAGCGGGTAAAGATTCTGGTAAAGCCAAGGCCAAAGCGGTATCCAGATCAGCGAGGGCTGGGCTTCAGGTAAGTTAATCTATTTTCTTAATTTGAAATAGGATTTTTCATGGTCTTTATGCACTTAAATTCGTTCTATAACTTCAATTCATTTAATTGAATAATATGAATGACCACTTCAGTATGGCGGCGTCCATTACTCCGTAGGAAAATAATCAATAGATCGAGCTACATACATAAAAAATATTATTTCAGTTTCCCGTGGGGAGAATTCACAGGCATCTCAAAAATAGGACTACGAGTCATGGACGTGTCGGTGCAACAGCAGCCGTGTATTCTGCAGCTATTCTGGAATATCTCACAGCCGAGGTAAGCTTTGCGCGACGCCCTGTCAATATGGCGGCACAGAATATAGCGTAATTATTAATGGAATTGCATGACTGTATTTTAGAAAGTAATACCCGCATACTTTTCTTATTTAAACCTTAATTTGCGGCTGATATTGTAAGTTTATAATTTAATTACCCTGTTTAATTGACTCCTAAAGGGTTAGGTCATATTTTGGCGGGAAACGATTTTAGAGTAATAAGGTTAACTGAAGAAACTTATGATGAATCTTCTATTAGCTACAGTTCAAGCAGCTAAAACAGAGCTAGCTAGGTTCCCTACATTTAAAATGGTGAAATTACAGTGTATCTACTAATCAAACTATTTTTCTGTAGGTATTGGAGTTGGCGGGAAATGCATCCAAAGATCTCAAGGTGAAGCGTATCACTCCGCGTCACTTGCAGCTGGCTATCAGAGGTGACGAAGAACTCGACAGCTTGATTAAAGCTACCATCGCGGGCGGCGGTGTTATCCCTCACATACACAAGTCGCTCATCGGGAAGAAAGGCGGTCCTGGTGCTCCCGTTTAAATATAGGTAAATGATATATGATTATACTACCTTTATGTCAAAACATGGATCAGTGGATCGTCTTGGGCATGTCAAATCTCTATTTTTGAGTTTTAGTACCTTACCTATGTTTAGTTATCTGACATAAAAAAATACCTACAAACTAGCCCTTATCCGATTTGCATGTCTAAATGAGCTCTATGTAACTCAGATTATTCTAGCTGTTGCACACATTCAGATTACAGTTAACATAGTCTGCCGAGATGACAAATTTGCATACCTAATGCATTTAATTGGCAAAATACTCTTTTCTACTATCTTTGTCTATTATGGCAATTTAATGACAAAGAGACCACCAATGTACCTATAGAATTATGTTTTGGAAGTGAATGGCACATAATTATGTAATTTACAATGATTTGGTAGTATGTAGTAGTTGATTATGTTAAATATTTATCATTTAACTTCAGCTCCTGCCCTATTATTTAGAGTTGGCCTACCAGTGTTCATCTTCAATACAATACATCTCGGTATGACCCACCACCTCAGTCTTCACTCCCTTTGTTTCATTGGTCTTCCCCTACTATTAAAGCTATCTATTTTCATTATAGGCAGCTTCAAAAGTAAGGAAAATTTGAAGCTTAACATGACCATGATTGCATTCACGCCTTTTTTGGCCCTACATTTGCCACTATTATGCGGTTGATTGAAAAATATCTATTAAAATACTTTATTGTCTGCAGGTTATCTCCAATACCACCTTTGCTGCATTTGACTCCGGGCATGTTTTCTACGAAACTTATCAGCTGATAAATAGTTTGCAAAAAGTTAGTGATGTGAACAGTGAAGTGTTTTGAGGGAACTGTTGGGTCCGGACTAAATCGTTTAGTAGTTCATAAGTACTAGAAATATTTTATTGATAAGAAGATTTAATATGATTGTAGAATTAAGTTTAATTTTCTTGTTTGTTCTTAAGACAATATTTTTCTATAGCATTGATTATTACAATGACTTAACATGTTAAAATTATTTTGCTACCAGTTTCAGTTAAGCTATAGTTGTCTGCAATTGTCTCAGAGGCTGGTGCATCTTAATTTTTAGTTTGAATAAAATATGCAACCTTAATTAATAAATAATTTGTTTGAAGCTATAAGCTGTTGTAATTTTTTTGCAGCATTTGTATTTTTAAGTGACAAACACAAAAATGTTGTTCTAAATTGTAATTTGGTATGATTGAACTGTTACAAGTTGTAAGAAATGTATTTTGATCTTTGAAATATATTGAGAAAGCACTGATGTATGTTCATTCTATAATTCCTTTTATTATTACTACAACAGGAAAGTCCTAGAGACTTCACAGATTTCTACAGGTATGAATGTCTTACTGTGGCATGCCCTAGCCATAAACTGACCTATAAAAATCATTTTATTTTCGTCTGTGTTGGGCAATCTCGTGCTGGCAACTGGACTATGTTAGAGGGTTTAGTTTCTGCACAAGGATGGACCATGGCAGCCGCCTGGTATTCCAACCAGCCTACCTCCCTTCCAGAGTTGAGATGTAGGTGCCCCGAGGGTTTCTTCTAATCTGACTTAAGAATTCAAAGAGCACATGCAACTGTTTCCTCAGCCTCCATACAAGCCTTGCATAGAGGTCATTCCGTTGTTCCTGTTGTGTAGAAGTGTTAGTTTAGCGAACAGTGTCATGGGATGGTCGCCAGGCCCAGGCTGATCCTGTCTAGTTGGCCTGCCATCTATGGATGGCATAGTTTTCCTAGTCTGCCTGCAGAGCCCAATATCGAGGTTCACCAGCTTTCTGCTTGTGTGGGTGAAATCCTGTAGCTGGTTGAAGGGGATGGACACGATAGGTCTGGTTTCCCAGAATAACGTGGTGGGAGCCCTTCTAGCCAGTTTGTCAGCTGCCTAAGTAGGTAGTTATCTTAGTGATACGTTGTCCTTTTATTCATTGCAGTGTCCCTGTATGTGTTGCGGGTAGATACTGTTAGGTACTCACTGTACCTACTGAAACAAACACCATAAAAGAAGTAGGTACCTAAGTAATGGTTGGTTGGTCGGCCTTGCACGTTGGCGTATTGTTCATTCTATTGGTCCTTTGCTTAGGATGGAAGTGAAAACTAGCATCAACGGAAATTTATATAACTACCCACTCACTACAAATTTTTCTAAGGAAATAATTAGGGTTCCGTACTCCATAGGTAAAAAAACTGCCCACCCGTAATATTACTTCGTTTCATTGTCCATCTGTCTGTCAAGACCCTTTTTCTCAGGAATACGATCCACGCATCGAGTTGAAATGTATAATAAATAGATACTTAGATTACGGTCCCTTGGAACTAAAAAAATCTAGCATTTCAGTTAGCAATAAAATGTAATTTACTTTTACTTTACTAAGTAAAATCAATATTTTTGCAGAAATTACAATAAGGTCGTGAGAACTTTATTTGTAAACTACATGTAGCAGTCAACGTGAAAATGCTTTTGAACGTCGAAGCGGCCCCTGGCTAGAGAATACAATCCCGAGCATGTTTTTCAATCCCGGGCTTACGGGATTTTTGAAGCCTTTTCCCGGGATCCCGGGATTAGACTATGTGGTTTCTAATTGAGCTAAAATTTAAAAAAACGAGTAATAAAAAAAAAATTTCTTTAATGTCTTTGCACAACACAAATCAGAACAATAATAAGAAAAGAAAAAACACAAACCAAAAAATACAATACTTTTGCAAGAAATTAAAAAACAGCACAAAATAACTATTTAGAATTTCGAAAATATAGTCGCAGAAATATCAAAGCATCCAATGTTTGACTTCCGAGCCTGCTTCGTAGTTTATTGCCAACATAAGCAGCAGCTGAAAACGCTCGTTCAGGTTCTACGCTGGTTGGAGGAATAGACAATAGATACTTATATGCTGTTTCTAAGTGATATCCACGAACTCCTCCATTTTCGAACAGGCTCATTTCACGTCTAATACTATTTGCCAACCCCAATTCATTTTGTACTTGTACTTCAGGATCTGGGGATTTCATACTCTTGTTAATTTCCAGCTGTAACTTTTCCTTTAATGTCAATTGGGGTTGGGAGGTTTCTGACCTTAGCTCATCATCTGTTTGTGATCCTGACCTTGCTTCTTCTTCCGTGTTATCTCGACTATTAAGTCTTTTAACAATACTCTTTATTTGCTTCCTCACTAAAGCCTGTGTCGGAACTGGAAATAAGTCGTGCCATTCCAAATCCGATAATAACTGATTTTCATCATCCATTCGTGGATTTTGTAAATAATTTAACACGCCAGTTAAATCATCACTTCGTCGTTGCTTTATACGTTCCACTAAGGATGTTTTAATTTTTTTGGCAAGTGCTGAGTTTTTGCTAGACAGTTGTTTTATAAGAAATTTCAGAGCGGCATCAGCTGTGCATAAATTAGCATCTCGCCGACAGATTGCTTCTACTGTCAATTTAATTGGGGTCAGCACATCAACAATTTTATTTACCAATTCAAAATCAACATCTTCTAAACGAATTGGATGATTGAGATCTATAAGAGCTTTTTGAATGCATGCTTTTAAAAGATAAAATCGCTCCAGCATTGTTAAAAGACTATTCCACCTGGTTTTACAGTCCAAAAGAAGTGACAGCTCTTTTCCATGTTCAATTTTCACATATTTTTGAAGTACTGTTTCATTTTTCAATGGAGATCTTTTGAAATACACTACAACTTTGCGGATTTTCTTTATCAGCTCATTAATATTTTCATATTGTGTTAACTCTGGTACGTGTTCTGGCACTTCTGGCGCAAGATCATTTTGTGACATTACGATTAAACCTGATTCTGGACAGTCTAATGCCCGTTTTCACCGACATCCCCTAAACTACCACCTACGTATGGGACTTTTAGCTTAAAAGCTCCCCTAAACTACCCCTAAATTAAATTTCATTTCACCATCATTTTTACCTCCTAACTAGGGGACACATATCTATGTGACGTTTTGTTCTCGATAATAGTGACTGATTCGTCTATGAACTTATCGATACTTTGTAACAAGATAGCTTTTTAAAAAATTCTCTAAAGTATACACTTATATGGATACAAATATTTATAAATCGTGTTTTGATAGCAATATTATATATTATTTCATTCGCATTTTTAATGAATTTCATGTTTTCTTACTTATTTACTCTGTGTACACATTACGAAACGTCGCGTGTTATCTGTGGTCTTATTTGTATTTGACACTTCTTTCAATTGTGACGTCGTGACGTAGGATTTGTTTTTATTTTTGGGATTTGCAAAGAGTTTATTATGAATAATCTAGTCAAAAATATTTTCATACAAACTTCGGGAGTGTATACTCCATGGTTGACAATGTACATCAAAAATTAAACATGGTATAGTTTTGTCTCATTATTAATATTGTCTGTGCGAAAATAGAATAACTAAAATAAAAAGCCATTAAACAGTTATGAGCCAACAAAGATTAGTTTTTCTTGCTAATTTAACCTAACGTTGGCTGTGTAAGAAGTGTAAAACCTTCAAAGCCAAGTCAGTAGTGACTAAGCTCAAATATCGAAAAGTTCAATAAACTTTATTTGTAATTGATTTATACAGTGGGTTTTTCATAAAACTCGATCTTCCGAAGGACTTTTCTTAATTTAATACGCGACTGTTTTACTACAAATGATCCTGCATCTCACTCAATAACGTGCGTGTAGACTAGCGTCCTTTGTCGGACACGATGGCTGATGAGACAGCGTGCTTTTTAGCCAGGCTCACCAGTGAGTTCGAGCCCGTGACTAGATAGAGAGTTGGAACATAATTAGTTAAGATTGTTTGTTTGGTAACCTAGTGAATGTGCATCGTAAGGTATATTTTACCAATTTAACGCAAATTTGCAAATTGTCAGCAAATTTTTATTTTATAAGCTGATATCTCCAAAAAAAGTCAGTTTCATTAAAATTTCGAAGTAGTTTGGTCGTTTCAGAAATATCTTTGGTCTACGACTATTATTTATGATGAATATAGTAGAAAAAGTTTCAAAATTTTCAACAAATTTTAATATATCATTATCCATGTTCGTTGCTTGAGAGATCACATACGTAAATGCCGGTTTATGGGCCCACATTTCGGCCACATAAATTTAGGGGACCTTTTAGCGTTTAACTGACCCCTTACTGTTGGTGAAACAGAAACCACCTTTTAACAGCCCCCTAACCATGCTTAGGGGATCCCATAAACTTAGGGGATGTCGGTGAAAACGGGCATAAGTCTTCTAAATGGTGTTCATCATCGCTGTCGTCCATATAATCAACATTCACAGCTGGTTCATTTATACTATCATCTGAGGTAGGGCTATCTTGCAAATTATTATGTTTTTCATAAAGCACATCACAGACCGCCAAATTGATACCATGTGCGAGACACAGTTGTTGTTCAGTGCAAACAAGCCGCCCCACCTTTATCATAACATTCGGTCCATCGGTTACAATAGCCACGATGTCAGTTTCTAGGGAAATGTCAAATTTACTTAGACGCTCTTGCAATATACGAAGACAATTTTCAGCTGTCATACTTCCGTAAATAGGAACAAGTCCTAAGTTCCAAAATTTTTTATATGAATGAACGTTGACCGCCATGTATCGTTTATTGGAAGTTGAAGTCCACTCGTCGAAAGAAAGACTAAATCTTTCACCTGCACTTTTCAAATGTTGTAATTCTGCAGTTACTTGCTTTCTGATTTTTTCACTGTAATTCATAACACGTTTTCGAACAGTGACGGCTGACTTTGGTAAATCCGTGTATTTTGCTAAGAGCAATTTTCTCAAATCATCTGAGGTTATGAATACACTGAATGGAAATCCATCTAATGCAATCATTCTTGCCAAGATATCATCCAGGCTATCGTCGGCACTTTTAGTAAAATAATCATCTAACTTTCGCTTGGCTGGCGGCGGTGCTGTGTTCAGATTTTCAGAATCTTGACTTGTTGAAGCTGATATAACCTTGATATTATGTTTTGATAACAAATGTGTATGTAATCCCTTAGTTGATCCACCCAAAGTCTTGAGGATGGCTGGGCATCGCTTACATTTAGCACTATTCCCGTCCTTCGCAACTAAATAATAACTCCACACTGACGTCGTATCACTGTCTTTTTTATGTTTAACAAAGTCTCCCGCCATTTGAAATACTTAATTTCAGATAATTGACTTTTAAATTTTAATGGCGTAGCCTACGTAACCCGTCACTGACAGAACAATAAATGAAAAAAATAAAACCTGATTTGCATATTTATACTTTCGTACAGGGAATCCCCGACGGGAAATACCCGCAACAATATTATGATATGAGATGATCGGGTGATTCCCCTGTTGGTCCGTTGGGGAATTACAATTTAGTACCTTAAGAGTATTGTATTAAAGTATTCCGAGTGGGGAAGTCCCTTCTAAGTTCAACGACAAACATATTATTAGGACTGTACCTGTGTAGTAAATAGTGGGTACCTACCTACGTATTGTACGAGTTGCTTTTTGTCGTAATGTATTAAAATAATCTAGGCAAGGTTATTTTCAAGACGCAACGGACTACGGAATACAAACTAGACTTGTTTGTGGCAATCCCGAAAATCCCGAGATTAGCCAAGTACAGTCCCGGGATTTTCGGGGCCAGAAAACGGTCGGGATCCCGGGATCCCGAGATTTGGGATCCCGGGATTGTATTCTCTACCCCTGGCACACAGGCAACTGAGGGAACACGGGTGGGTTTTAGTCAGTAAAAGTCTGACTCGCCCTCCTGCTCCGCCCAGAGCGCGAGAGGTTATTTGATGATTTCCCACCCAAAAAAAAAACCATTTTCCGATTTTGACAATGATCTATTGCTCATGGTCAAAATCGGAACTAACGCCGCCGCTGCTATCTTGATTTGAACTGCGCGCGGACGGCGCAGCGCAGGGGCTGCGTACGAACATGAAATACACGCGCGTAGTTCGCGAGCGGTGCATTCGCCAGGTCTGGGCACACCCTAACGCTGTCAAGTCATATCCTCTGAACTGGAAATCTTCGTTTGAACATGAACCTTATGGTAATGCAATAAAGTTGAAAATATATCAAAGAAATTTGACAGATTGGGGTAGCTCGATGTGCTAGCGTCTGTACGTTCAGACACCAGCACATCAAGCTACCCTCAACTGTAAAATTTTCCCAATAGAAATTGAACCTTATCTCTATGTGATAAAGATGAAAATCTATCAAAGAAATTTGACAGATTCGGGTAGCTTGGTGCGCTGGTGTCTGTACACTAACAGCTTCTGTGTATAATATATTATATGTATTACGGTAATAGCTTTGGACTTGCACAGTCGCCAATTACAGGTTAACCAGCAATTTTATGAAAAAAGTGATAGTTCACATTAAGACTTAAAGACTAGACTAAAAATAAAAATGGTTAACTACTTTTTGAACTTAAGCTTAAAACAAGGAGTTCGCAACCCTAGATAAAATACATCCGTACGTGTTCAGGACACTTAGGCATTTTTGAAGCGGTGCAGACAGTTACAACTTGAAGACAAAGATCAAAATAGCATACACGCAACCTAAAACCTGGCAAGTCAATTAAATGCGAACGATACGAATCAAAACAATATTTTGTTAGATACCTACGAAATAATGTATAGGTTTTGCCCATTTTTCTCCATTTAAAACCGTAGTTTAATAAAACGTATTTTGGAAGGCGTTAAATTTTATATAGCAGCAACCATTTTGTAACATACCTACTAGATTGGCAATGAAAAAACAGCATTTTCTAAACGTATGTACACACGGCTACACATCAAACTGTACAGTCCAGTATAAGCTAATCTCGCATTTCATGGGATTTTCGTACAGTGCGAGATCAGCGTAAACTGGAAAAGAATAACTTGATGTGTAGCCGTGTGTACGTTAGGGCGACATAGATAGACGAGACCGGATAGGTACAGACGCCAGCACATAAAGCTACCCAAAACTGTCAAATTTCCCCAATTGAACAGGAACCTTATGCTTATGTGGAAAAGTAGTTGAATATCTATCAACGAAATTTGACAGAATGGGGTAGCTTGATGTGCTGGCGTCTGCACCTACTTAAAATTACTGTGAAAGCAAAGGACTTTAGTATAAAATAAATCTAAGTTCCAGACCGGAAAAAAAAATGTGACACTGGTAGATTTAACAGCATGAAAAACTATTGTGAATGTCTACCAGCTATTATATTTCATGTTTATCCATTTAATCATTATGTTTTTATTCTTGTACAATGTACCCAAGAGGTACATTGCAGAGAGAGACACTTTACATTATTTTGAACAACTCTATTGTATGTACAGACGCCAACACATCAAGCTACCCCAATCTGTCAAATTTCTTTGATAGATTTTTAACTTTATTCCAACATGTAAGGTTCATGTTCAATCGGGAAAAATTGTCAGTTTGGGATAGCTTGACCTGCTGGCGTCTGTACAATCCAAAATTTTAGGAGGACCTTAGACGATCAACATCATCATCAGGTGATAAAAGAAGGTGACCCAAATGCATGTATATATGTCAGCGTTCAGGATTTTCTTGTAGCTAGCACAGAGATCTTGTTTGTGCAGCAGATGATCAGAGTCGACCAACCGAAGTACCTGCTACTAAGTCTGGGCGGGGAACAAACGGAACTCAAACTTGACCGCACGCTGAATTTTATCCGTGCAAACTTTGGCGTCATTCCGAAAAATATCCTGTATGGGTCAGCCAAATTCCATTTCATAATCAGCTTATAATGCTAGGTACGCTGGTGGCCGACCTGCGATAGGCCAGCGACTCACAGGGTCTTCCCGTAAAGTGTATGAAAAATAGTAGTCCCTTACCAAATAGACCTTTTTTTTTTGGGTGGGAAATCATCAAATAACTTCTCCCACTCTGGGTGGAGCGGGAGGGCATGTCAGACTTTTACTGACTAAAACCCACCCGTGTACTCTCAGTTGCCTGTGTGCCAGGGGCCGCGGTATCTCTTTCGAACAACCCGCACCGCTGGCAGACCAAATAGACCTTGACTTTCCGCTAAAAGTAATAGGCTGCTTTCCGAATTAGAAAAATAGCGCTGTGAGCGTTCATATCAATAATTTCCGTTCAAATATACATAAGATAACACGCTAATGACAGCAGACAGCTATCATTTTTATCAACCCTAACAGTGCTCACTCAATGTTAAAAGTTTTAACATTGAGTGAGCACTGTTAGGGTTGATATGATATGGTTTTAACTTAAAACCTATTTACACCATGTAAAACTTGTATACACCACAAATTTAGTCTTTTTTATTTGGTTAGGTGGCGACTCTAGCCAGAAGCACTATTTCTAATAAATCTAAGTTAGCTATAGATATGATACAACTCAAAACAAAACCATATAACTGTAATTTTTGAGAGTGCTCACGGTGATATTAGCGTATGGTCAGCGTTATCGCAAGATGGCGCATGTCATGACGTCATCTATGACGATTCACGGGCCAGAATGGTTATGAGCACAATCAAATCGATATTATCGCAACTCGGAACGTAGCCATAGTGTAGCTCCTGTTGATGATGCCGTGACAGTGTCAGCAGAGACCGAGACAGAGAAATTCTTTTTCTCTTGACATTGTCCATGCCAGTCGCGATAAGAATGCCAATATTTTGATCCAGCCTGTCCCCACTTGCTGTCCTCCTACCAGTGACGCCCTGAGCCGAGGCCCGTGCTCCGCAGGGGGTGCCCTCTGCGTGCAGTCGCTTAGTAATTTAAGTAGTTCCAAGCCCCTGGCTGGAGGCGTTAAGTTCTCTTAACGGCAACCCCAGGAAAGTCTGGTTAAGCAGTCACGGGCTCTCAAGGACAACTGCGCGATACCAAACAAAAAAAAAAGCGCAGACACAGGTGCAGTCTCTCTTCCCTCACTGTAATATATGTGTGAATGAAACCGATTGGTCGTCTCAGGAGTACTTTATTTTTTCATTACGCATAATATTCATTTTATCTGTGGAGCTGTTGCTGTCACATCGCTGTCGCGGGACTCGGGGAGGGGGCACAACAGTGTTGCCAACCCGTACGATAATTAGGTCAATGGTATGATGTGATGTACGAAAGTGATTGAATAATGTATGTACAGACGCTAGCACCATTTATTTTATATATTTTCATCTTTATCACATAGAGATAAGGTTCATGTTCAATTGGGAAAATTTAACAGTTTGAGGTAGTTTGATGTGCTGGCGTCTGTACGATAATTATGAACTTGGAAAAAAAAAATCCGTGAACAAAAGGTATTTATTTGTCAGCCAAAATAAAAAAGAAAGTAAACAAAACTGATAACGTCAAGGTCAACTGTCAAGTATGTCAACATGAACATGATAATATCTCTCTCTCTCTGTTTCCCTCACATGAAAATAATAACACTTGCTCCCACCGGACCGCGACTCTGCGTTTTATGCTGTATTGTTGTGGTTTCGCACAGATAACTTTATATTTGCTTCTGAATAGCATTATGTGTCCTGAGCGCGCGTGAACAGAGGTCGAGAGGTTGTAAAAAGTAAAAAGGAAATAAAAACTTTTGTGACTAATACACTCCGTGATTGTGTGTAAAGTTTGGCGGTTTGAGCTGCTAGCGCTGCTGGTGGCGAAACTTGTCATATTATCCCTCTTTGACTAGTCATTGTCGTTTGTTATCAATGTTTGATGTTTTAGGTTGACCACAAGACGATCATTTCGACGTGGGAACTCGATCATTTGAACATTTGGAGTTGGCAACACTTGGGTACAAGCACAATAGATAGCGTCGCCATTTTACTTCTTCAATCGTCATGTTGAGTTGCTCGTAGTCCTGTCAATAGTTTGTTCGACTCACTTGACATGTACTAATTTTAGTTTTTGCAAAGGCAAACAAACATCTTGATCCATTCATCATAATTTCGGCAATATAAGTAGTTATTGCTTTCATAGGAAAAGTACAGTATACATTATTTATTGAAATTGCGCTGTGCCGTACAGCTAAATTGTTGATTTTAAAGTGCATTTGTAAGCGCCTGCTATGAGTTCAAGACATCGTGACAGGAGTCGTTCAAGATCTCGCGACCGCGAGAGGGACAGGCACAAGGAGAGGGATCGTGAAAAGACCCGGGACCGAGACCGTGATAAAGATAGGGAGCGAGACCGTGACCGGGATCGAGACCGCGATCGTGATCGCGACCGGGATAGAGACCGGGACCGCGACCGTGACCGTCATCGCTCCAAAAGGTACGTGTGCATGATTGATGATGATGATTTTTAATGTCCGGCAGTTATTATAGCAGTGATGATATGCTTCGCAGGGACAAGGAGCGTGAGCGCAGCCGGAGCCGCGACCGGCACAAGGAAAAGCGTCGCAGCCGCAGCCGCTCGCGCAGCAGGAGTCGCAGCCGCAGCCGGAAATCTAAAGACAGGTAAAATTATTATTGTTCTAGTGGTGAGCATAGCAGTTGGGTTTGATACACAGGTCAAATTGTTTTCTGTTAGTGAGCATTTCTTAGCATGTTACTTTTATGCTAAAGGGTCAGTGGGTCGTCTTGTACCGCCCGGTACATAGATAACACAACTAAAATTTCGGAAGTTAAATAGCTAAATTCGAATGTTTCAAACACAATGTGAATTGTTCCTGAAATAAATTGAATTGAATTTTGAATTGTTTCATCATCACAGGAAATCATAATTGACAGTCTCCACTCATTACTGATATATAAGAGTGTTCGGTTTATAGAGGTAATGGTCCAGGGATAGTAAAGAATCCAACAACTAACCCATTAGAGTCTGAAATGGCAATGGGCATTCCTCAAGGTTCAATATTGGGTTCATTCCTCTTTTTAGTTTACATTAATGATTTACCATATTTTCTTCTAAATCAACCGAAGATGGTGTAATTTGCAGATGACATCATTGATATTTAAAATAGACCGACGTTCACAAAATCTTGACAACAGGAGTAACTCTATTCTTCAGGTCCAAGATTGGTTTAATCATTTGGTACTAAATGGCACAAAAACCAAATGCATTAGATTTAAATTACCAAACGTTAGAAGTAGCGAATGGGACATCATATTGAATGGAGAAAAACTGGAATTTGTTAATCAAACTGTGTTCCTAGGAATCACGCTAGGTGAGAAATTACAATGGGGACCTCATATAATATCTCTTGCGGGGCAGCTAAGCTCGGCCGCTTATTCTGTTAGAAAGATCAGACATTTAACAGATGTAGAAACTGCGCATTTGGTCTATTTTAGCTACTTCCACAGCATTATGTTATATGGCATTTTACTGTGGGGTCAGGCTGCTGACATTGAATCCACCTTTATTTTGCATTTATAATCTACATCACTGCGAATCCCTCAGGGAACTGTTTAAAAGGATTATTATTATGATGGTACCTTGCCAATATTCATTTATGAAAATATGTATGTAAGAAAAAATCAACATCAATTTAAAAAGTGATAGACATAATTTTAATACTAGAAACAAAGACAAATGGATCAACCATTTTTCAGATTAGCTAAAGTTAATACATCTTTTATGGGGTACTGTGTTAAATGTTATAACAAAACACCTTTTGATATATTGCAATTAATTGAAAGGAAATTTAAAACTCATATTAAAAGTAAACTTCTAGCGTATTACAAATTAGAGGATTATATCAAAGATAAGAATGCTTGGAAACATGCTGGTCCTGCTCCATAGGACAATCTAGAGTCTAGACAAAATCAAACTGGTTGCTAATTGAACTGTACAACATTGTATATTTATGACATTGATTTACACTCAGTGATTACTATAACTCACACACTGACTTATTACTTGTTAATATTCTAGGTAAATTGTATACTTTTACAATGTTTGTAAATGTGTAAGCATCATATATCATAGAATTAAATTTATCTGTATTGCTTCAATTTGATTCTTTTTACCTATTTTGGTATGGTAATTTTATTCTGGGTGCATTGTTTTCACACATAATCAAATGAATGTAATATGTTTAAATATTGTACTTAAAACATTTTAAAAGAGTAGCGGTGGAGTTTCTTGCCCATTCTTCTCCATACTAAACTACATTTTGGAAGGGGCGACTAGAATCAATTCTATTTTAATGTAAATGTTGATGTTCAAAAGTGTCTTTTAAGTGCCTATTTGAAATAAATGCTTTGACTTCGACTTTGAAGGTTTTCAAATTATAAGAACACAAGGTGTAAATGGGCAGACAGGCCGATAGACATTGTTTTAGATGAAGTGCTGTGTTAGTGCTCAATGTATCAGGTTCAGTATATTGTGTTTAACAAGCAGTAATGTGGTTACAGAGATGGCACAATCGCTCTACTCGACCAGATGGTGGGCACGACGACGAAAGCCACGGCGCGGCAGGTGAGCAGCAACGGCACCATCAACCCTGCCACGCAGGCTGCCATCCTCGCCGCCGCTGCTGTTGCACAGGTGACATACGACACAGACCCATTATATTAAACATGTACATAACTATAAAAAACACAAAAATCATAACACACTGCACTTGCACTTGGGAGCTTGATTGTTGTCGTGCGCCCCAGTGGGTTGCACCAAACACTACACTACCCACCACGGATCTTTAAGTTATCTGCGTTTTTTTAAGATGAATTGAAAAAATGAGAAAAAACCTGGCCAACTGCATGTCGGACCACTAACGGAATTTCATAGTTTTGACTGAAACTGTTTTCTCCAAGATTTCTGGGATCTCTTTCAGCTTTAAAAGAAATTAATACAATAAATTAGCAATAAAAAAAAACAATCTAATTTTAAAGATTTTCAACAGAGACTTCATAATTGGTATATTTATATAATTATATAGATGGATTTTTTTGAAGGAAGGTATTTAGTTCTATATTAATTCTGGTTATAAACAATAGGGCCATCAGTTATGATTGTCATCGCAATATAAAATGAGCTTTAGTATTTTTCAGCACAATGCTATTGAGCGAGAGGTAACACATGTTTGTATATTACAATTATTATCATTATAAAATTGACATTCAAGTTCTTGCCAACTCTTTCTAATACAATGTATGTTGACATGGTGGCCAGCCTAACATATGGTGAAATTGATTTTATCTGGCTATTAGAGCTGGAGCTGGGATGGAGGATGGATCTGGCATTGCCTTCGAACCATGCGTGGTAACGCTGTGCAGCAGTGTCCTCTTCTTTACCCTGACAAAGATAGGATTATATAATGTCAGCGACTGCTCATTGCTTAACGTGCATAAGTGGTTAGTTGTCATTCCTCCATTTTTATTTCTTGTATTTTGGAATTAATTATTGTAATAAATGGTTTTATATTTTGTAGAAATATATCAACTATGCGGTAAGCAATCTCATTTTAGAATCATTACATTGTGGTGTTCTTCCTGTGGCCATATTGCTTATTTTCTTAGTATGGAAATTCTTGAGCAGTGGTGACCCAGTGGTAACGGCCGCGACTTACGAGTTGTAGGTCGTAGGTTCGAACCCAGACAGGCGCATTACTTTTAATTTTTTCACCACCACTGCTCTCAAAACGGTGAAGGAAAACATCGTGAGGAAACCGGCATGTCCTAGAACCAAAAATTCAAATACATGTGACATCTACCAACCCGCACTGGGCCCGCGTGGTGGATTACGGCCCACTCTCTCGCACAGAGAGTAGGCCTGTGTCCCAGCAGTGGGAATCTTATAGACTGAATATGCGCGAGTAATTTTATTTGTTTTCTTGTAATCGTGAAGGTGACACAAAATACAAAATATTTATTATGAACATATTTTCAGCTAGACATATTTTCCATGCCACGCGTTCGAAATGATCGTTTGCGCCAATACGCTATCATCGCGTTCACATGTTCACTCATTTGTTCCGACAACCGGTAGACACACCTGTCGACGTATAATATTCCCGTTACTATATGTATGTTAGAAGTAGTCAATGTCACGGTGTATTGAATAAGGAGATACAATAAATCACCAAAAATCGAAAATACCGTTTTTCTGTGAATGATGATTGACTCAAAGCTACAGTGTGGTCCTCACTTAACGTCACTTGCAGGGAGTCTAAATTCAGTCGCTTACGTTGTTTGGAAGATCCGGGAATTAACAGACGTGGATACCGCGAGACTGGTGGGTACAGCCACGTACAACCTCAGCAGATGTTTTGCATTTTTTTTTAATTACCATCATGGCGACCGCGCCATGGTGCCCTGTCAAGAAAACATTATATATACAAAGGAGTTTAATCTGTTGAGTGTAAGTTCGGATTCGCCGAACAAAATGAACGCGACGATAGGATAGACACACTCAGGTGATGATTGTTCGGTTAGGGCCGAGGGCGCAGCCTCAGTCAAATCAAATGTCATTTATTCAACCTAGGTTGAGAGTAAGCTCGTTTTGAACGTCAGAATAATATAAGACAATTCCCCAAAACGCCCGTCCTTCACCACTTCCTAGTGTTTTAGCTGGGAAGAAGAAATGGCGCAACAAACTGTCCAGCAGCACAGCTGTTGTTAATTGAGACGAACTTGATTCTATACAATGGTAGGTAATTAATTAATCTTATGACAAAATATTAAATTAAATAATTTGCTATTATGTCAGCTGGCACACGCCAATATACCAACAAGACATTGAAAACTATACTGGAGCAGAAATAAAAAATAAAAACAGAACTTACACATCCTACAATCAAAATTAAAAGTTACTTATTTAAACTAGGCTGCGAGCTCTTTTTGAATGTTAAAATTACATAATATTATGACAGTCCTCCCAAAACGCCCGCCCTTTACCACTTCCTAGTGCTTTAGCTGGGAAGAAGTGTCGCAACGAACTCCTCCCTATTGAAATTGTAAATAAAGCCCTGCGGCATGAAGGGCGTGCGCGCTTACATATGCAGTATAGTAACCCAAGTGTCGTGCGCGGCCAGACGTTCGTGGCCGCGCGGCGCATGGCGGCGCCGGTGCAGCCCGCCGCGGCCGCCGCCGCCGCGCTTACATATGCAGTATAGTAACCCAAGTGTCGTGCGCGGCCAGACGTTCGTGGCCGCGCGGCGCATGGCGGCGCCGGTGCAGCCCGCCGCGGCCGCCGCCGCCGCGCTTACATATGCAGTATAGTAACCCAAGTGTCGTGCGCGGCCAGACGTTCGTGGCCGCGCGGCGCATGGCGGCGCCGGTGCAGCCCGCCGCGGCCGCCGCCGCCGCGCTTACATATGCAGTATAGTAACCCAAGTGTCGTGCGCGGCCAGACGTTCGTGGCCGCGCGGCGCATGGCGGCGCCGGTGCAGCCCGCCGCGGCCGCCGCCGCCGCGCTTACATATGCAGTATAGTAACCCAAGTGTCGTGCGCGGCCAGACGTTCGTGGCCGCGCGGCGCATGGCGGCGCCGGTGCAGCCCGCCGCGGCCGCCGCCGCCGCGCTGTCGGCCGCCACGGCCATCCCGCCGCCCACCTCGGTGCAGCAGAAGCTGGAGCTGCTGCAGGCCCGCGCCGACTCGCGCTACCGCCCCGCGCCGCACGACTACCACGCCGACGACGACCAGGACGACGGGCTCGGTGAGTGAACTCTATGTTTTTGTACCTAATGTATTAATCACAACGATCGCGTTCATATTTTTAATCTTCGCGTGATATAAATCTATTTTGACACGCTTTATATTAGCTTCACTTGTATGTTTGTAACCAACTCCTTAGGGCGCGATTTTGACCCACTTTAAAAGGTCAGATTTCATGTAAACTTTTTAACCTTTTCGAGGACCGATGACAATTCAATAATTAAAATAAAAAATAAAAAAAGAGCAAAAAATCTACAAAACCACGCTTTTGTAGTTAGTAGAACTAAAAAATAGAAAAATAATAGTTTAAAAAATTAAAAAACACGCTTTAAAAACCAAACTAAAAAAGTAAAAAATAATTTAATTCAATTAAAAAGCATGGGGTGCTTGACATTAGTTAATTAAAAAAATATCTCAAAAAGCACCCCACGCTTTTTAATTGAATTAAATAATTTTCTACTTTTTTAGTTTGGTTTTCAAAGCGTGTTTTTTAGTTTTTCGAACTATTATTTTTTATAATAGGTCTTTACCTATGAAATTGCCGTTTTGTATGAAAAAATTGAAACGAATTTTTTTCATGTATTTTTTATTTGTATTAATCGAAGTAATCACCCATGCAATCAATGCATCTTTGCCATCGCAGTGGCAGTTTATTGATGCCCTTCTTAAAGAAATCAGCTGGACGGGAGGCAACAAATTCTTCAAAGGCATTTTGTACTGCCTCTCGGGTATTGAATTTTTTTCCCGCCTAGAAGTTATCCAAATTCTGGAAAAAGTAGTAGTCTGTAGGCGCAAGGTCTGGTGAGTAGGGCGGATGACGGAGAGCTTCCAACCCCAGTTCTTGCAACTTGGAGACCGTCTGCTGTGCAGTATGAGGTCGCGCGTTGTCGTGCAGGAGCAGCGGAGACGAGCGATTGACCAATGCTGGTTGGAGATGTGCCAGCTTCTCCATCATTGTGTTCAGTTCTTCACAGTACACATCTGCAGTAATGCTCACCCCGTTTGGTAAGAAGCTGTGATGAATCACACCGGCGCTAGACCACCAAACAGTGACCATCACTTTTCTAGGGGTAAGTTTTCGTTTAGGGCATTGTTTAGGTGCTGAACCAGGATCCAACCAACTTGCTGAGCGCTTGCGGTTATCAAACAGAATCCATTTTTCATCGCAGGTAACAATGCGGTTCAAAATTCCTTCATTTGTGTGTCTGTTGAGCAGTGCAAGGCACGTCTCGACGCGTACTTCGCGCTGACGATCATTGAGTTCGTGGGGCACCCATTTGTCAAGCTTTTTTACCTTGCCAATTTGACGCAAATGGACCAATATTGTTTTGACGCTAACGTCGAAAGCTGCTGCTAATTCAGCCGTAGATTGTGTATCATCAGCTTCCACAATCGCCTTTAATTCGTCATTGTCGACCAAAGTCTTCGGACGACCGCGAGGTTCATTTTTCAGGTCGAAATTTCCAGAACGGAAGCGAGCAAACCAATAACAGGTGGTGCGTTGGTTTGTAGTGTTAGCTCCGTAAACGTCGTTGATGTTGCGTGCCGCTTGTGCCGCGTTGCTGCCACGACGGTACTCATATTCCATAATTACTCGAATTTTTAACGTATCCATGATGACGAAAAAGATTGAAATGCGATGAAAATGTAACACTAATCAATAAACAAATGACTACTTTTGGAAAAAAAAATCCATGTTTTTAAAATAAAATTAATTTGAAATTAGAATTCTTACCCAAACAAAAATTATTTTGATTTGAAATGGCCAGTACTGCAAAACGGCAATTTCATAGGTAAAGACCTAATATAATTGTGCGTTGAGTGGATGTCGAACCCTACGAGATTTTTGAAAAGCTAGATTTCAGGAGGATGCATGATAGATAACATTAGTTTGCCAAGCGTGCATCAGTAGTTGACGTAGAGTACCCGCGCAGACTGGTCCCCGCCCGGGCCGCTGGGCGAGACGCCGGCCGAGCGACGTGCGCGGCGCCGGCGCACGCGCTGGATGGGCTCGGAGCACGACAAGACCTTCATCCCCGGCCTGCCCACCGTGCTGCCGTCCACGCTCACGCGCGACCAGGAGGAGCAGTACCTGCGTGAGTACCCGCGTGTCATGTGTGCCCGACTGCCCGCGTGGCGATACCTGAACTTGGAACGATATCCTGCTGACATCTGCTGAAAGCAGTTAATGAAGGCTCCGCTGAAAATCAAGTTATTTTATGAGGACTTAGCTGTTGTTGTTATATCGTTTCAACACTCATGATCTATTTCTTAGTAAAAAAAAATGGTAGGTGTTTTTTTTTTAATGACAAGCATAAACAAAGTAGGCACGAGGGAAAAATTTAATATGTCACATTATTTTAGCTTAGAATGATTCATACTGTATGATTATAACGAGCACGTATATTTACGCATCCGCTAATCATTTATACAGAAGGTCCAACGAGGCGCTTTGTACCTATACTTATAACTTGTAGTACATCATAATGAAACAGAAATATAGTATTACAGTAGGCTTTCCAAGCGCCTCGGCGCCGACGTGTTATTTTAGTTCCAGCGCAGCGCGCCAGTGCGCGTGCGTCGCCTCTCGGAGCGTGTATGTGTACCTTCTGACTTGTGTATCTGTGTGCCCCTAGTATGTTCGGTGCTAGGCAAGCGGTCAGTATTCTAATGTGTGCGTCTGGCCGCGGTTGGCTAACCCGTTCCCTTGCAGTTCAGCTGCAGATCGAGGAGGTGTCGCGCAAGCTGCGCTCGGGCGACCTGGGCATCCCCGCCAACATCGAGGAGAGGTTTGTGCCGTCCATAGCCGCGCCGCCGCACTGCAAATGAGTATACGAACTGATGTTTTCCTTACTATATCTCTAGTTACGAACGCTCCACGCGGCACTGTAAGGCGCCCGGTGCCCTGGCTGCACCGATAGCGATAGCTGTACTCCGAAGTACTCTGTTCATGTTGAAGTGTCACGCACAACTCAACCGAGACTATCGCTTAACCACATTCTGTGATAAGAGAGTAAGCTTAAACAATCAAAAGATTGTCTAAGGAAGTAACAATAGGGTATTTTACTCTATAAGAGAAAAAACCTAAAAATATATAATTGAGATAGCTTAGGCAAAATGCAGTCGGAAAATTTTAATTCTAGTTCATGAAATAACAAAATAAATTTTAAAATTCAATTCAAAGATTTCAGTTTTTTTAATCTGTTTTTGAACGCCATGAAATAGTAGCCGCCATGTTATTACGTCATACGACATGTCAATTGAACAACTTTGTACTTTTATTATTTTCGTAACCAAAGTAATTTTTATTTAAATAATATTTTGCATTCAGGAACAGAAAACCAACGATAAGTAGATTTTTTTTATTTTATTATAAACAATTATCATACAAAATAACAGCGCATTTGTTTACTTAGTAAACTATCGTCATACCCATAGACCAATATGGCGTCCACTGCTTCCAGCGTTTTAGTCAAATTACGCACGAAATTTTGAAAATGTAAAATTTAAAAGCTTTTTACGGCACTAATCGATTAAATCGATTCAATGTTCCGTGTGGTGCCGGACGTAAAAGAATAGCTCCATCCCATTTCTTCCCGCGGGTGTCGTAGAAGGCGACTAAGGGATTTACTAGAGAATGGGCAGCAGCTTTCTCTATGCATTTGACCACCATACTGCGATCGCCAACCCGCCTCCAAGCGTGGCGATTATGGCTAAGCTAATACCCCCATTTGGGGGAGGCTTATGTTCAGCAGTGGACGTCTTTCGGCTGATATGATGATGATGATGAATCGATTAAATAAAAATGTTGTTTTTTTTAGTGGTTTATTAGCATTTTAGAATCTAATTAGGACACTTTTCAAAAATGAGTGTAATACCCTATTCTGTTGATCCAATGTAATACCAGGATTTTCAAATAAAATTTAATGAATTGGCTTGACTACACAGAATCATAATAACACAAAAAGAGTATGATTTCATTTAAATCCAAGTAAACCTCCCGTGATTAAGGACTGCTATCTCGATCTCGCGAGATCTCGCTGTATTCGTCGAGGTTTCGGCACGGAGCGCGCGTGACTTCTTAGTACGTGCTTCGGGAGAACCTATTTTCAGAATAATAAATTTTACATATTTGGTTCGTAGTGTGCGTGATGCATGTGTGCTGGTTTGTCTTGTTATGTATACGTAGTGAATGTGATGAGATGTTTTGATTCTACATTCAATTAATGTTGTTTTATCTACAACATATAACACCCTGACCCCTAAGCAGTAGTGTTTCATCAAACAAATCTCAATCAATCAATCTCATTGTTTTTTCGCAAAATTTCGCTTTATTTAAAAATTAATGCTTTAGTAAAAAAATAAAATCGCCTCTCTCGGCCTGAGCACGCGAGATCTCGAGTGACCAATCACGACTCGTTTCGCAGCTAATTCATATGTATACCAGCGGCATAGGTAGATCTACTGATCTATCAGTACAGCCAGGGCTACCGCTTAGTTACAACGCGCGTCCACTGCTACTCGTCTAAACATAGCCCAATGATTGCTCAACAAGCAATGACTACATTCTGTCTAAACTCGACTGATCGCTACTTTACTACGCGAGAATTTCAAAGTTTTGGAAAAAATTATAATAATATCAACTGGATGGTTCTCAGACACTTGTTCATTATAAATGACCAAAAAAGCATAATTAAGGATTTGGAAGAATTAATGACATTACCCTTCAATGTCTGCCTACTCCCATGGGAAAACGACGTGAGTTTATGTATGTATCATTGAACCACAATGCAGACGATGAGATAGTATGCTATCGAAGATAGTAGCGCGCGTATGTGGAGCGTGTCGTGTGCCGCCCCCCGGGGGGCCCGCCCTGCTACTAATGCGCCATTTTCTTCAGTTGCAGGTCGCATACAGACTGCTATAAACACTAATGATTCAATTAATTAACCAAATACATCTAATAATAATAATGATTGATAATTTTCAGCAACTACAGCTCAATAATGATTAATAACCAGATTATTTTCAGGGCTAATGAGCTTTAATTAAAATTTCAGGAACAAATTAATTGAATTATTCTTTTTCCTCGGGCGTTAGGATCTAGGTGTTAGAGTAGGATATCAGTGCACATCATATTTATTCCCTTTTGTTACTGTAAATCGTGCGGTGCTCAATGACATCCGACCAAGCACCGACTTTCTATTTCACACAAATAAACAAACTTGCAATGCAGTCGTGATATTGTTGAGCACCGTTCTTTGTCATTGATGCGACGCTCCGACACTCGACACATAGCTTTCTGCTTAATCAAAAGTTACGTAAAAGTGTCGTTCACTCTTGTGGTGAACTCAATGCTTTGATAGTACTTTCAACAAATATTATGCAGCGTTACATTTAATTATCTGACGACACTACACAGACGTGATGGCTAATCATACTTATATCTAATTACGATAAAACAAAAATAAGGTTCATAGAAATTCTTAATTTAAAGTATGATGTTCTCAGCTACTGTAGTTATTTGAAATTAATAATTGAGAAAAACATATTTTTGTTCATTCGTGATTCGATATGGGTATCCATATCTGTGATCCAAATCTGTGAAGATTCGTCGAGTAATGAAATATAACCCTGTATTAATTTCGTCAAAGAATATGTACTTAAAATTGAAAACGAGAAAAGCAAGGCTACGTGTCGGAGTGAGTGCGAGCGCGGCGTGACGTAGCGGTGTGTGGCAGGTCGCCGTCGCCCGAGCCCATCTACTCCACGGACGGCAAGCGCCTCAACACGCGCGAGTACCGCACGCGCCGCAAGCTGGAGGAGGAGCGGCACCGGCTCGTCACGCGCATGCAGCAGATCAACCCCGAGTTCAAGCCGCCGCCCGACTACAAGTACGTGCTCCTGTACACACATGCATAGCTTGCTGCAGCCCGCACCACGCGCCAGTAGGCCTGCCACTGCCGCCTGTGTGCTGCGACTACAAGTACGTGCTCCTGTACACACATGCATAGCTTGCTGCAGCCCGCACCACGCGCCAGTAGGCCTGCCACTGCCGCCTGTGTGCTGCGACTACAAGTACGTGCTCCTGTACACACATGCATAGCTTGCTGCAGCCCGCACCACGCGCCAGTAGGCCTGCCACTGCCGCCTGTGTGCTGCGACTACAAGTACGTGCTCCTGTACACACATGCATAGCTTGCTGCAGCCCGCACCACGCGCCAGTAGGCCTGCCACTGCCGCCTGTGTGCTGCGACTACAAGTACGTGCTCCTGTACACACATGCATAGCTTGCTGCAGCCCGCACCACGCGCCAGTAGGCCTGCCACTGCCGCCTGTGTGCTGCGACTACAAGTACGTGCTCCTGTACACACATGCATAGCTTGCTGCAGCCCGCACCACGCGCCAGTAGGCCTGCCACTGCCGCCTGTGTGCTGCGACTTGCTGTGACGGCCGGCACGCAGTTATTCAGCTGATGTATCAATTTCCAACAGTCCGTTCGCCACTTATTGTTCAAAATAAGATGCAAATCTAGATCTATACAGATTTGACACTGGAAGATTGCACCGATTACCTATGTAATCAGGCCGTTTGTCGAAACATTCGGCCTTCCCTGAATCCGCGCGCATTTGCAGAGCTGAACTAACGATATCGTGTTATTGCAGGCCTCCCATCATCCGCGTGCACGACAAGGTGATGATCCCGCAGGAGGAGCACCCTGACATCAACTTCGTGGGCCTGCTCATCGGGCCGCGCGGAAACACGCTCAAAGGTCAGGACACTATTCTGCCAATCCGAATTCTAACGAGAAAATAAACTAAACAGACCAATCTAGCGTGGAACTAGTACCAGAAAATATAAAACACATATTTTGAAAATAACGTCTTGAACAATTGTAACTTAGGTAATTCCAAATGTGTAGACAAAAATACTATTTTTGGTATCTTCAAACCCACATGGAGAGTAATAATAGCGTTTCCTAAAAATGACCAGGGCCCTATACCACAAAACCACACATAATTGTGATGGAAAAACCTCACAAATATGTAAATTGTTGTGACAGTCCTACAATTTAGTGTAAAACAAAAATTTCAAGGCATGTGTTTTTCCGGAAAACCCGTGTAGATTAATTTGTAGTGATTAGCGTACATATCGTTTGTAGAATTGTAGCATTTTGATGTACTTTCTTTCGAAATAAACCATTCACCTTTGTTATATAATTACAGACATAAATATAGAAATTACTAACACTTCTTGTATAATAGTTGGTTTCTTTGTGTGTAAATAATATAAATAAAATATTGTGGCACAGCGATGGAGAAGGAGACGGGCGCTAAGATAATAATCCGCGGCAAGGGCTCGGTGAAGGAGGGCAAGGTGGGCCGCAAGGACGGTCAGCCACTGCCGGGCGAGGACGAGCCCCTGCACGCATACATCACTGCCACCAACGCCGACTGCGTCAAGAAGGCCGTGGAGAAGGTACCGAGCGCCCACACGCTACTCATGTTCCACTCCCTAATGGCCTAATTAACGGACCGTTATTGGTTAAAATAAAGACTCTTGGATCTTCAACAATAATAAACCAAATATCTCATAGCTTTTCATAGTAGACCTTCTCATGTGGAAGTAGCTATCACAGGTAACATTAGCTTACGAATCTATTTATATGCCCAGTTTGGCTGCAATAAAAAATGGTAGAAAAAAAAAATGCTACCATTGGTAAGCAAATCGACTCTGTTTTTGTTTATAGGAACTGAGTATTAGTAGAACCATGAAAATGAGTTATGGCTATACTTTTTCACTTCACTCGCAAGTTAAAAGTTGAATGCGGATGCGTTAAGATAGCCTGCGAAATTCAAATTTGTTACGGTTTGAATATGTACATATTTACAGAATTATAATTGTAAGAATTATCAATACAATTCTCTTAGTTAGAATTGGCCTCAAATGTCAAGAATTCACGAAATAGTCATGCAATATGGTAATTTGAAGTTAGACGAGTTGTATTGGTAATTCCAATCATTACAAATTTTGTAAAGACATATTTGTTACGGCCCGAATCATATTATAATCATCTACATACAATCTAATTCTGACCTGACAATTGCAACAAACGCTCGACAAACCTGGCGCTGACCTCAACCCCTACCGCGTGTTGCAGATCAAGGAGGTGATCCGCCAGGGCGTGGAGGTGCCGGAGGGCCAGAACGACCTGCGCCGCATGCAGCTACGCGAGCTGGCGCAGCTCAACGGCACGCTGCGCGAGAACGACGCCGTGCGCTGCGCCAACTGCTCCGCCACCGACCACAAGACGTGGCTCGTACGTAGCCGCGCCTCGCCGCCATCGACGATCTTACACTTATGTCATTAAATAAAGGCAGGATTTGCCGTGTGGCTTCCTCCACCTACTGACAGTGATGTCCAAAATTACGACTATCTTGACATACATATTTATTTTACTAACAATTTTTACATTAGGTCGAAACAGTAAATACTAAAACAACATGAAGACATAATAACTTATAGATAAAAAAAAAACACTAATAAATTTATATTATGAATGAGTAGTTTTAAAACAATTTTCTTAACTATTTTCAAATTCACTGAAGAGCCTAATTATTATTAATCGATGTATATGAATGTATCGCCTACTGCAGTGCCCGGACAAGCCCAACGTGACCAACAGCATCGTGTGCTCGTCGTGCGGCGGCGCGGGCCACATCGCGCGCGACTGTCGCGCCAAGCGGCCCGGCCAGGGCACGCTGCACAACACGCCCAACAAGGTACACGCTGCACGAATATCTTTGTTTAAGGAGAATCTAGTCGCGAGCGCGCTGGTGAGCCTAACTAAAAAGCACGATGTCTCACTAGACATCGTGTCGGACAGAAGTAGTACCAGTGATAAGCAGTTAGACGCTAATCTACACGCACAATATTATTGAGTGAGATGCAGGATCATTTATAGTAAAACAAGCGCGTAAAAAATTAATAAAAGTCTTTCGGAAGATCGGGTTTTATGAAAAAACCACCGCATAAATCAATGAACAATAAAGTTTATTGAACTTTCCGCTATTTGAGCTTTGTGGGTACCGACTTGGTTTTGGAGATTTTACACTTCTTTTATTACATAAACACACCCAAAGTTAGGTTAAATTTTCAAGAAAAACTAATTTTTGTTGGCTCCTAACTTTTTAATTACTTTTTATTTTAGTATTCTGTTTCCGTATAGACAAAACTAATAATGATACAAAACCATACCATGTTACATTTTTGAAGTACATTGTCGAACAGTGGAGTAATACACTCCCGAAGTTGTATGGAAAAAATGTCGACTAGATTCACCTTAAGGGAACGAACGGGCTATTTTCGACTGCTCACAATAATATATGATTTACCCCACTGACTCAGCACTATACAAGGTGTAACCGAATAGACGCAAGACCTGAAATTAGTTTGTTCCTAATTGACTACCGGGTCGATTTCAGTAAATTATAATACGTTTATTTTATTTAAAAAAATATGAATTTACTGATACCTACCGCCGACTGAGTTAAAAAAAAAACAATCTTAATTCAAGCCCCTCAAGGCAATAAGACTCAATTTTAAATGCATATATTAATACTGGGGTCAACACGTTTTTATAACAGCTTTAAAAAAAGTTTTTGTCATTGTATTAAACTTTAAACTCAATAATCGAATAGTATGAGGTCTTGCGTTAATTATGTTATACGTTTTGTATATGTCGCAGATGGATTGTCGAACCCGCTGTTTTACAAAACTGCTAGCGGTTTTACATAATAGCTCCGTTATGTAAAACCGCTGAAAAACTATTTGCGTGATTGTCTTTGCGTTGCGTTTAACAAAACTGCTACCAACGTTTAACAGCTAACGACGTAGTGCAGAATAGCTTATTTGCAGTCACAATAAGTGTTTGTTGTGGCTTCTAGTGCCGATTCGGTTGCAGTAACTAAGCAAGGGCTCCCTGACCAATTGCTTTATATTAGGTTAGAACTGCGACCTGGTGCGAACGTGGGCTAAGGACCCCGCAACACAATTTTTAGTAATTTTTGCCAAGATTTAATCGTGTTTTTTAACCGACTTCAAAAAGGAGGAGGTTATCAATTCGTCGGAACCTTTTTTTTTTTTTTTTTTTTTTTTTTTTTTTTTTTTTATGTATGTTCCCCGATTACTCGAAGATGGCTGGACCGATTTGGATTTTGTTTTTTTTGTTTGAAAGGGTATACTTCCCAGGTGGTCCCATGATCATCAAGTCAGGATCTGATGATGGGATCCTGGAGAAATAGAGAGAACTCTTCAAATTTTATAGGCACACGAAGCGATTTAGGTATTTTTTGGAAGAATACTTTCTCGTAGTGGTCTCATTTCAATTTGGTGAAGATCTGATGAAGAACTTTGGAGATAGGCAACGGAACTCCTCAATAAATGATAGCAAATGGACTGGGATTGCTGAAATCTCATGTCTGTCTATTGCTTACACCAGTTCATAACATAACATCACGCCGGTATGCTGTGAAGGGGTAAGCACATGTGAACCACTAAAAAGTGAAAAATAAAAACTTTTTCCAAAAAAAAAACAACCGACTTCCAAAAAACCACTACAAAGTGAAAAATAACTTTAATATCGGAAGGCGGTGACAAAAAATTCAAATACAGCTCCAAAGACACCGACTTCCGAAATTAAAGTTATTTTTCACTTTGTAGTGGTTTTTTGGAAGTCGGTTGTTTTTTTTTTGGAAAAAGTTTTTTATGTAGTTTATAAATGAATAAGTAAAGATATTTGCCACAAAATCAAAATCAAAATATTTTATTTCACATAAGCCTGCATGGGCACTTATGAAACGTCAGAAGCTAGGTGCACGGTTCCAATTTGTCGTTTCCTATGGAGAAGAGCCGGCAAGAAACTCCACGGTTACTCTTTTAAAAATAATTGGCTTTTACAATGTTTTCAAATTACAGTTATAATAGGTATGGGAGGACAGTGCAGGCCAGTCAATAAGTACCAGGTACTTAGAGGAATGAAAATACAGAATAGAAAAACGTCTACAAATCTAGTCTCTAAGGCCTACAACGTTCTCTCATTCACAATATGTAAAAGAATCTACCTATATAAAATGAATCTATTTGAACCAAGTGACATGATTTCGATGACAATCACTGAAAATAAATAGTAGGTAGTAAAATTGATGTATAATGTCAAATAATTACGAGAATATGTCAGACATAGTAAAAAAAAAAAATAATAAAAAGAATAAAAATTAACATTGCAATTTGGGAGCAGTTAATAACACAAACCTATTGTACCCGTATATGATAGGCTCGGTATCATGTTTTTCTTAACAAAAACTAAACGCCGCACAGTGGTCAAATTTTAAATTTTAGGGGGACGTTAATGTATTAATGAAAATATCAGGTCTAAGTTAATTATAATTAGTGTTTATAATTAAAACATTGTTAATTTATAAAAATATGTGAAATTACAGAGTAAAATTATTAATAAATTAATAATTCCTCATCATCATTGATTATGTTAGGTTCTTGTAATAAATTGAGAACTTCCTGTGGTATTTTACTTCTTCTTTTTGATGTTATTGGCCGTAAATTCGATGTACGAGGGTCCGATGATACAAGCAAAATTTTAAATATGTCGTCGTTTGTAACTTTCCGTGAAATTTTGCGGGTGTTGTGTTCTCTATAATATCTTACGTCTTTATGACGACACTCCTAAGCATCTTCTCCTAACTGACCAATAGGCAATAAAAAATTCTCAATTATATCTTTGCCATGCATTAAGACCTTGTGCACTGTGGGTGGCATAGGATACCATTCGTATAATTCAACATAATTGTTTGCTGTTTCTTTAGCATAGATATCAAACAAAGTAATTTTGTAACCAGAATTTAAAGTTTTCAGTATTATCCCAAACCTAACAATCAAGTCATGATTTATTCCAGTAATACTGTGGGACACTGATGGATTGTTAAAAAAAACCCTGGCTGTGTTGCCATCATTAGTATTACCAAACCCTAGCTTTGGTATATCTACAAGTAAACCTAGTTCCTTTCGGAATGCCTTCTGAATACTAATTTTTTTTTCAGCTACAATTTTTCTGTTGGTTTCACTAAAGCTAGTGCTTCTTCGGGTGAATATTGGATAATATTAATATCATCATGATTTTGTTGTTCTGAAACTCTGGCTGTAGGAGAAGACAAGATATTTTGAAGAGCTCGAGCAGCCTTCCGTTTTCCTACAGAATGAAGCTTCATTTCAGCTGCTAAACATAATTCTTCTTCACTTCTTGAATGTATTTCCTTGTATAATCGTCTTTGTTTAGTTTTATATCAGAAAATGGTAGTTTTGGCCGGCCCTTAGTGACAGACCCTGATGAAGACGGTAGTATATTTTGCATTCCTGACGTGACTATACATTTAGAAAGCCATTTATGATATTTCGTTTCAAACTTAGTCTTATTTCTACCGGTTGCCAGCCAATTTCTTGAAGTAGATGTACAAAAACTATGTATCGTGTCTCGTAAACGATTTTTAATTTGAATTTTCAAATTAGTAGTGCCAATCACTTCTAGAACATAATTAAATAGCTTCTCTTTTGATTGTTTAGTTGTAGGTTTAATTTGGGGACTTTCCAAGAGATGATTGAATAAATCACGATTTGTTAAATTAGTGCCGTTCCCTGAAAATAAACTTAAAGTGTTCAGGGAGCGGTAGTATGCAGCGAAAAATCAAATCAAATCTAACAGATAAATGTTGTCTCCAGCGGTTATCACTAGAATTTTTATGTTCTAACATGTTTCTTGAAACGTCTACGCTTCGAAAGACAAAAATGTAGTTGAAAATTTAATGTCATAATCAATAATTATTGTAGAATACAGCTTTGAAATATTTATCAAAAAAATTACACGATATGATCATAAATATAATACATAATAGTAGGAATGAATTTCTAATTATGTATTTAGTGTAGGTAATGTTTCAATAATTGTAATAGACCATTGAGGTTTACATGAATTATTGAATGAATTATTTAATAATGTATAGCGCCACCTAGTGACACCTATCTTTTTGAATATTGCATGTTAATATGTGGATAATGCAGTGGGCTGCAATATTGTCAAACACTTATTATTATAACACTTTTAATATTAAGATGTATATTGTAGCTGTTTTTTATCCCATTATAAATAAAATAAAAATAAAATAAAATACCTTCATTAATATGTACCATTTTTTTCAAATCCAACAAATCGATAACTATTTAGCAAAATGTAACTAACTGTACGCAGAAATCACAATAAAATCAAAGATAATTTACTACTTCGCTCAACTGATAACTTGGATATACAATAACACACAAAGTATTGACTTAGTGACTTTTTTGTCAATATGTATTGTGTAGTAGGTAGTACTAAATACATTAAAGTCATTTTTTTTATGTACCCTCACCTCGAGAATCATGATTTTCGTACCGCTAATTACTTGAAATTGACCTCCGTGCGCCGTAAGTTGATGTAAATCCTTAATTTCATGCCGTAATTCGCAAACATCTCGTCGAGTCAGGTAATGTGTCATTTGTCAAAATTTTATCGCGTAGAGTGGTTAAACGAGGGTCTACTGAAATTTAAATTCAATCATCACACTTGCCGCGTATGGTTTAAAAATGTCATATCTCGGCAGGCTAAGATCGACGAGGAGTACATGTCGTTGATGGCGGAGCTGGGCGAGGCCGCGCCGGGCGGGGGCGCGGGAGGCGCGCGACGCTTCACGCCCTCCCTGTTCGCGTCCCACGCGCCCCCGCGCGCCATCATGCCGCCCCCGCACATCGCAGCACGTACGTACACAGCACACTACTCAGTACACGAGCTGACCGTCTTGTGCAGCAGCGTAGGTTTCACAAACATTTAGCAACTCAACGATCGCCGCCGACGACGATGTGCCGCAGCCGCACCATGTCATCGGCATAACTGACGTCGTTGTAACTAACACCATTTACCTGCATCCGACCCGTATGCTGCTGAGTGCGGCAATGAGGTCATTTGCTTGCTTATTTGGTTACTACTAACTCCTGCGGGAAATCTATATCCCCCAGTTTCAGAACACATTCCATGATAATTCTCGATGTTTTATTTCTGACACCCCAAAGTTAAGCTAGGGTTTCCTATGATTGAGGTGGCCACCACATAGCGTCCACAGTTCGCGGTCGAATGACGCCACTGAAACGAAAGCGAGTTGGCGTGTTTTCCTTGAAAGAGTTTTTGGACACCGTAAAGTCTAATCCCTATGCCATCCTTGTTATGACACCCGTCACTGCGGGCGCTATGCAGCGGGGGCTCGCAGGCAGCCGCAGCTGTATCGTGTGCGTGTGTAGCGTGTGCGCGTGTAGCGTGTGCGCGTGTAGCGTGTGCGCGTGTAGCGTGTGCGCGTGTAGCGTGTGCGCGTGTAGCGTGTGCGCGTGTAGCGTGTGCGCGTGTAGCGTTTGCGCGTGTAGCGTGTGCGCGTGTAGCGTGTGCGCGTGTAGCGTGTGCGAGTGTAGCGTGTGGTCCGCAGGCGAGCTGCCCGTGTCGCTGCCGCCGCCGCCGGGCGCGTTCCCTCCGCCGCCGCCGCCACCCAGCTCGCAGCCCGCGCCGTGGCTCGGTAAGTGCTTACAGTTAACTTGATACCATCGCTAATACCCGCCAAATATTTCGCTCATTTGGTTTCAAAATGAAAAGTCATTTATTCAAATCAGGCTGAGAATCAGTACTTATTACTAATTGAAAATATTAATTTGTACGCAACTCCACGCCAAAGCGCGTAATTAGGGTACGGATTAGCTTACCTACCAACAGGTCATATGAATTCAAATTATTGTGTTTTTTATTTATTTGACTGTACAAGTTGAGATCTACTACTAACCTAACCAAAGTAATTTTTATTGAAATATCTTACATTCAGGAACAGCAATCCAACGATAAGTAGAATAATAACTATTTTTTATTATTATAAACAATTGTCATACAAAATATCACCGCATTTGTTTACGCGGCAAACTGACGTCATACCCACAGAGTAATATGGCGTCCACTGCATCCAGCGTTTTCTTCAAATTACGCACGAAATATGAAAATGTAAAATTTAAATGCATTTTTATGGCACTAATTCATAAAAAAAACTGGTTTATTGGCATTTTAGAATCGAATTAAGACACTTTTCAAAAATGGGTGCAATACCCTATTCAACAACCGCAGCCGGCAGCAAGTTCGTCATGCTCCCTTAGATTTCATTGCTTGCGGTCGCGTCGGGGGTCGGGTTGCCTCCTTTTCTCAATTATGGCGAGGGGTTATGGCTGATCTTTGCGTTATGGTCATGAACGGGTGCTGCTTGTAGTGACTGGTCGTCTTGCTGACCATGTTTTTTATTTTATTTATACCTAATTAACTGTTTTCTTCGATGGAAAGCATCATCGCGTCGGGAGACGGTCAATGAAAACGTCAAACAGATAGGGCCCAGCAATAATTAATGTATACTATTGTAGAAATGGTTAGGTAATTTAGTGAACTTTGTTCATTGATTGTTTGAAACCGACTCAAAATTACTTAGGTATACTTACATTCGTTTAAAAACTTAGTTATTAAGGTTAAACAAAACACTTATTATTTTTTGTTTTTCCGTTTTTTGTCAAAAATTAATATTTTTCCACTGTCTAACTGTCCAGTTTTCATACTTGCAAATGCAAGCCGGGCTTGCCTATGGCTCCTTTTCAACATGGGTACCTTCCTTGCTATCCTTCCGTGAAACTTTTCTTCTACCAAACGCCTTCGAATAGTACGTGCAGAGATTTCTGTTGGGTTGTTTTCACCAAAATATTCTTTTCTCAGCTCATTAGACCCTTGAAAAGTATTTTGTTTTGCCAAACGAACGATATTTCGATCATCTCAACGAGATGACTTTCTCTGTTTAGGTACACGCGGAACATTTGAAGTAGTTTGATACGTAGCAAACTACTTTACAGCGTGGAAAACTATCGTTTTTGAGCATTGCAGATGGTCTGCTGTCTTTTTATACGACTAATTCTTCTCGCGAAGTTTGATTATTACTTCCCTTGTTATCATATGAAGACCTTTAAGACTTTTACAGCACTAAATAGCGCCAAAATTATACGAATAGTGACCTAAAACCACAGAGTGTGCTCTATTTAAATTTGAATAAAAAAATAAACTATTCAGTGATCTAAATTATGTGACCAGCCAGTAAGTAGTAAATATACTAGGTTCAGATCTAATGTATAAAGTTTATCTACATAATTTTTAGTCAATCATGTGTATCAACGTATGTACAGACAACAGCACATCAAGCTACCCCATTCTGTCAAATTTTCCCAATTAAACATGAACCATATGCTTATGGTATAAAGTTGAAAATCTATTAAAGAAATTTGACAGATTGGAGTAGCTTGATGTGTCTGTACCTCTAGTATAGAAAAGTTTCGCGATACCGAGAGAAATACAAAAAAAAATACATGCAATTAGTTAGTTATACTTGTTAGTTTAGAAAAATCTTCTACTATAAGCACCACTGACTGTATACAGGATAAGTTTTTAACCAGTGCGCAAACTGTAACCATGAATTCAGCGTATCATTCTAAACCCCACAGCGACGAAATTTTTCTTCGGTTATACAAAAAAAAAAACAGCTGTTTCATAGAAAAGTGCAATAAGTACGCGGTCAAAATGTATGGAACAGCTGATTTTTTTTTTTACTGATGAAAAATTTCTGCACTAAGGGGTCTAGAATGATATGCTGAATTCATGGTTACAGTTTGCGCACTGGTTAAAAACTTATACTGTATATTTTTATTTTATTTTGTGTCGGGTTTTGTTTAAAACAATGAATTTATGAATCCGTTGTCCCTTGCGCAGGCGCGCAGCCGCCGGTGCCGGGCAGCGCGGCCCCGCTGCCGTCCTACCCGCCGCCGCCGCCGCCCACGCCCTCCATGCTGCACCAGCACCAGGTGCGTCATCCATTCAGAACGTTAGGCTGGCTGCCATTCTGCCCCATACAATAGCATCTGTAATGCGTGTATGAGGCAAGATCGACACATGCGTTATTGTTTATTCATTTCCTTTCTGCTAACCTATTGTATGTGGTCGACTTGTAAACATTGTGTGTATATTTGCAGGGTGACGGCAAGATGGGTCCTCCACCAAACGTCGGCCCCGGGGGGCCACACATGCCGCCGCCGCCGCCCGGTCAGTACTTGCCGTCATAATCTCCACTGTGCATGTACAATCGCGGTTCACTTCAATCCAACCGGTCCCTCGATGCTCTCTTCCAGCGACCCCTTAGCGTGTAGTCGCTTAGTTTTAAGTTTTTAAGCACATGCAGAACGCCTTAACTTATTGAGGTAACACACCGCAAATCCGGTTAAGTGACCCTCAACCTCCTAGGTTGACATGCGAGATATCATTTAAAACAAAAAAAAAGTAGTATCGCGATCACGAACGGTGAACCGTTTTAAATCTAACAAAATTCTTTGAACTACGTATACGTGTGCGTATGAGCAAGCAAAGCCGCCCAGCAAATAATTTTGGCAAATCACAAGAAGCTCCCAATACGATTCACCGGAACAGTCCGTGATAGTAACATTAAGAACTCTGTATAAATACGAATCAAATGTTTTTCAATTGAGATTTCAAATATTTAGGAGGAATGTAATGTAAATGCCAGAAATGTAAAAATCCAAGATGACAATAACAATTTTTACATTGATTTTAAAGTAAAGATTATTTAATTAAAACAATGTTACTTGAGTAGTTTGATATAGGAACTTATTGTGAATAACAAATCATCAAATTGAATTTGTTTTGTTAATCACATTCATTCACCATATTTCCCCTTATTTATAAACTTTGCTTAAAGTTAAGTAATGATTAGTGTCTGTTTATAACCATATATTTTTGACGTTTAAACACCTCTTAACTTTAAGCAACTTTTATGATGGGGTAAATATAGTGGTAGTATGTACGGGTCTTATAAAATGCTAAATTGCGGTATATAACTGTTACTTGTCTGCAGGCATGATGGGCATGGGTTGGCGCGGCGGGTTCAACCCGCCACCCTGGGGCGCACCTCCGCCCCCCGCCTTCCTGGCGCCGCCACCGCCCCCGCCACCCGTGTCCGGTGACTAGCCGCCTGGGTGCGGCCAGTATCCGGCCCGTGTCCGGCGACTAGCCGCCCGGGTGCGGCCAGCATCCGGCACGTGTCCGGCGACTAGCCGCCCGGGTTCAGCCACTATCCGGCCCGTGTCCGGCGACTAGACGCCTGGGTGCGGCGACTATCCGGCCCGTGTCCGGCGACATTCGGCCACTCTACCTGACTCGGCCCCGGCCGTCATTCCGCACTCTACGCAGTAGATGCTGACTATGCAATATTATTTTAATCAAGAAGATTGAATTGATATATGTTGTTGTTAATTTAACATAATTATTAAAAACCACGTTCGTTTTATTTATTTCGACGCTTGTACCCCAACGAAGACCTATTCAAAATTGTCACAACATGCTACACTACACTATATCTACGACGACGTCGCATCATGCGTAGTGCGTTGCGATCATGTGTATCTAGACTGAGGACCCATTTTTTAGTCCATGCAAAGAAATTGAGACTTATGGAAATTAGTTAAACTTAGTAAAACTGAAGCAAAGGTCCATAAATCAGAAATTTTGTTCTATTGGTTTTCGATACCGATACCCAACACGTGTGGGTAAAAGCCAGGGGCCAAAAGTATTGCCAGCTAATTTAATTTGACTCCGTATTTAAACGTGAAGCAAAATCTTTGCACCCCTTTTTGCGAAAATTACGTTTATATGGAGGAGTGCAGAACGCTTATCTATATAAATAAAACAAAGCAGAACCACTAACTAATACACGGGAAAAACTCACAAAAAAAAATGAGCATAAAATTTCCTGATACATTTTATGTGTCAGCTTTTTCAACGCCTTCGAAGTACCAGGTTGTCATGACCCGGTAGGAGCACACCAAACAGTTGTGTCAGCTAGAAAACGCTTTATGCCTTCGAAGTACCAGATTGTCATAACTCGGTAAGTAGGAGCCCACCTGTCAGCTAGAAAACGGTTTATGCCTTCGAAGTACCAGCACCCTAATTGTTTGCTTAATTTAATTCTGCTAATAAGTAAATGAGAGCAGTGGTGGCCCAGTGGTAACGACCGCGACTTGCGAGTTGTAGGTCGTAGGTTCGAACCCAGACAGGCGATGTACTTTGTAAATTATTTCACCACCACTGCTCTCAAAACGGTGAAGGAAAACATCGTGAGGAAACCGGCATGTCCTAGAACCAAAAATTCGAAGATATGTGACATCTACTAACCCGCACTGGGCCCGCGTGGTGGATTACGACCCACTCACTCTGATAGTGAGGAGGCCTGTGTCCCAGAAGTGGGAACGTTATATAGGCTGATTATGTTGTGTGACAGGTTTTCCTAGTGCAGATACCAGTCTCCCACAAAGGTTTTATTCACATATGTAATCTTCATATATTTAAGGTGCCTTTGTGGAAGAGAAAATAAATGTTTATTAAAAATGTTTATTATAAGTAAACACAACATTTATTGATTCTGAGGCGGCACGAAGTTTTCCGAGTCAGCTTGTATTTTAGTTTTAAATTAACTATGGTAAATTTTCGACCACTGGGCGACCACTAGTAATAAATAAATCAGCCTTGTTGTATGTATTCAAAATAACTTAGGTATGGTGTTATAGGTAATAAAACAATTGCTAAGAAAACTTAATTTTTATATTCAGAAATTATCTAATTTTAAATTAAATACATCACTTGTCAGTCGCAATATAGATCGATATGATAGAACATGAAATCAAAATATATTAAATGCACAGAATATCTACATTACTTGTATTAACGCTACAAGAGATTATTATTGCATAAAACGATAAATGAAGAGTCATACACGAAAACAAGATTTAATCTAATAAATACTCTAGACAGGAATACCGTCAGTCCTTTAATAAATAACTTAAATACAATAAGCACATGACGCAGGCGGCGCGCGCGCATGTGACGTCACACGTGACGCGCTGGCTCACGTACATGGGACGTGTACGCCAGCTCAGCGCCTCACCTAACGGAGAACATCAGTATAATAACCTTAATATAACATTATACTTCATGTATCAAATCTAAATATTTTCCAAAGATAAATTGCATCTATATTTAAACTTATTGTATAGGAAGGCTTTCTTCTCTATAGCCTACAGGTTCTATCTGAGTGAGGACATACACTACGCGGTGAGGGCACCTGGTGCGACGAGCCACACTGCGGCCATCTGAGAGAGCTCGCCGCTACTACGCATAACGCGTAAATAGGTTAATGCAACAACAACACTACTATTATTGGCTTACTAAGTAGTTACCTACATCAAGTATTAATTTTTTCTTCTTCAAATGATGTAGTGAATCATCGTAATGACAATAACACCTCTCGCACATGGCCGACAGCGGACGCCACACCCCAGTACTACCCTCATATCACAAACATTTCAATCATTACCCTAGCATCTCAGTGTTAATATTTATTTCCGAGCACTAGTGTTCATTCAATATAATAAGGTTGCTACTATGCAAGAAAGATCAAAGTACTAAGATTTACGAAACTAGAGTTTTAAATCAAACTATAGCGTATATATGTAGTCTTCGAGAATTGGAGATTCTACGTGCGGAGAGCCTGCACAGTGCACACTCGTACGTCCGTCAGCACCGGCCTGCTGACCTGACGCAGCCGCGTGCACAGTGTGTAGCGAGTGCCAGTCGACAGCCGCGTGCACAGTGTGTAGCGAGTGCCAGTCGACAGCCGCGTGCACAGTGTGTAGCGAGTGCCAGTCGACAGCCGCGTGCACAGTGTGTAGCGAGTGCCAGTCGACAGCCGCGTGCACAGTGTGTAGCGAGTGCCAGTCGACAGCCGCGTGCACAGTGTGTAGCGAGTGCCAGTCGACAGCCGCGTGCACAGTGTGTAGCGAGTGCCAGTCGACAGCCGCGTGCACAGTGTGTAGCGAGTGCCAGTCGACAGCCGCGTGCACAGTGTGTAGCGAGTGCCAGTCGACAGCCGCGTGCACAGTGTGTAGCGAGTGCCAGTCGACAGCCGCGTGCACAGTGTGTAGCGAGTGCCAGTCGACAGCCGCGTGCACAGTGTGTAGCGAGTGCCAGTCGACAGCCGCGTGCACAGTGTGTAGCGAGTGCCAGTCGACAGCCGCGTGCACAGTGTGTAGCGAGTGCCAGTCGACAGCCGCGTGCACAGTGTGTAGCGAGTGCCAGTCGACAGCCGCGTGCACAGTGTGTAGCGAGTGCCAGTCGACAGCCGCGTGCACAGTGTGTAGCGAGTGCCAGTCGACAGCCGCGTGCACAGTGTGTAGCGAGTGCCAGTCGACAGCCGCGTGCACAGTGTGTAGCGAGTGCCAGTCGACAGCCGCGTGCACAGTGTGTAGCGAGTGCCAGTCGACAGCCGCGTGCACAGTGTGTAGCGAGTGCCAGTCGACAGCCGCGTGCACAGTGTGTAGCGAGTGCCAGTCGACAGCCGCGTGCACAGTGTGTAGCGAGTGCCAGTCGACAGCCGCGTGCACAGTGTGTAGCGAGTGCCAGTCGACAGCCGCGTGCACAGTGTGTAGCGAGTGCCAGTCGACAGCCGCGTGCACAGTGTGTAGCGAGTGCCAGTCGACAGCCGCGTGCACAGTGTGTAGCGAGTGCCAGTCGACAGCCGCGTGCACAGTGTGTAGCGAGTGCCAGTCGACAGCCGCGTGCACAGTGTGTAGCGAGTGCCAGTCGACAGCCGCGTGCACAGTGTGTAGCGAGTGCCAGTCGACAGCCGCGTGCACAGTGTGTAGCGAGTGCCAGTCGACAGCCGCGTGCACAGTGTGTAGCGAGTGCCAGTCGACAGCCGCGTGCACAGTGTGTAGCGAGTGCCAGTCGACAGCCGCGTGCACAGTGTGTAGCGAGTGCCAGTCGACAGCCGGCCTGCTGGGGCTGCATCGTGCTTCGTCGCAGGCTTAGCTTCCTCGTTGTGTGTAGTGTTGCCAGCATAGAGCATATTTGTGAAATATTGCGCATTCAGAGTTCGCGACAACGCGCGAGTCTTCGCCGAAGCCCGGTAAAATACCCAATACAACTAAGTGTGAATATCGAGCAAAACAATAGTAAGCGTGTGTACATGTGGGGCGTGGGCTGGCTGGGGAGGGGGGACTCATCGCGCCTCCTTGGCCGTGAGCTTCTCGATGAGCTCCTGCAGCGGCGCCAGCTCCCGCCGCTCGATCAGGTTGAACTCCTGCACACACAGACATATCTAATGTAGGTACATATATACATTAACATACAGGCATAAACTTATCATGCTAACGTTTCTATTCTATTCTATTTTTAAAGGTTCTGGCTCCATCGGTAACGTTCGATGATTTTGCCAATGTCAAGGTACAAGAAAGTAATGATCGTAAACTGTCACAAAACTATTGATCAGTGTTTGTAGTTTGGTATCCATGGATCCCCATGCCAAAAAAGGACAAAACATTTTTGGTTAGTAGATGTAAACTGTCACAAAATAAATGTTAGAACATTCAGTAAGTATTTACTGAATGTTCTAACACACAAAAACACACAACATACACATACACACACACACACACACATCACACATCTACTAACCAAAAATGTTTTAGTTATAGTTGATATTTCTATTTACTTATTATATACATAATAAGTAAATAGAAATATCAACTATAACTGGATTTAATTAATGCTAATGAATTTATAAAGGATTTAACTGCAGGGGTATGGGCTAAAGATAATAGAAAAGGAATGTTAATTGGGCGGGGAACATCAGAAGGGAGTGTGTCGTAATGGGGAGTGGTTAAACGAGGACAGGAAAAAACAAGTGTTCCAGAGTACCCTCCTCCAGACCGCATTCACACAAAGAAGTGTCCCTCACGCGGATTTTGGCCAAAAAAACTGGTGTGCAAACGAACCCAAGTCGAAGTCTAATTATGACAGAGGTGGCTATTTTACTAGAGAGTTTTACTTTGCTGAACCAACATTCAGATGGAATGAATGGTTGGATAGAGCCATAAAATCTTGTTCTAGTTTTTTGCCAATGCTCATTCCAATCTATATAAATAAGAAGAAAAGTCCTGACTGCCTGACTCATCAACGCCCAGCCCAAACCCTTGGACCTAGAAAGCTGGAATTTAGCACAAAGGTTCCCTTTATAATGTAGCTCAGGAATAAGGAAGGAATTTTCCAAATTCAACCCCTAAGGGAGTTAAATAGGGGCTGAAAGTTTCGCGCGGACTAGTTCATCATAATCTCGGGTTTAACAAGACAGTGCAGATATCGGGGATAAAAAGATGAGACTCGATCCTATTCCGAGTAGCCAGCTTAGCAATACAATCCGCATTCTCACTATCAACAATTCCAGAGTGGCTGGGGATCCAAGCCAGAGCAATCTCTAAGCCTAAGCAGTGGCATCTATACAGGAGTTGAGGTGATTTTGTTAAATCTGTAGACAGCTAAGAGAATCCGAGACAATAAAATAAGGCTTTTGTCGAGTCCATGTGATTCAATGTATATAATGTAATTATGAACTTACAAGATGATTCAGACTCAAATTCAGAAAGTCCAAAATCAACTGATTTAGAGGATATGTCAGAATAATTTCACCTAATTTGTTTTTGGTTTACTTTAAATTACTAAATAATTACAATAAAACCTTCGAAATGTTTAAGTTTTTTTAAATTATTCACTTCTATTGTTCACTTACTTACGGTACATCTGTTTTCTATTTTATTAAGTATGATATCTCGAGATTAGTCATCAATGTCTATAATCTCATGTGCATTGCGAACACTAGGCAACCCGCCGCCTCACCCCTGTGGCAACCTAAGGCGCGGCCAACTAGTTCCGCGCGGACTATAGTTCATGAAATAACAAAATAAATTTTAAAATTAAATTCAAAGATTTCAGTTTTGTTTTTATCTGTTTTTGAACACCATTAAATAGTAGCCGCCATGTTATTACATCATACGGCGTGTCAATTGAACAACTTTGTACTTTTATTGTTTTCGTGTAATTTTTATTTAAATAATATTTTGCATTCATTAACAGCAAACCAACGATAAGTAGAATAATAACTCATTTTTTTAAATTATATACAATTATCATATAAAATATCAACGCATTTGTCTATACAGCAAACTGAAGTCATACCTACAGAATAATATGGCGTCCACTGCGTCCAGCGTTTACGTCAAATTACGCGCGAAATTTGAAATTGTACAATTTAAATGCATTTTTAATAAAAATGTTGTGTTTTTTTTGTTATTTATTAGCACTTTAGAATCTAATGAGGACACTTTTTAAAAATGGGTGTATTATGAATTAAAATTACAATTTCAGGTACGTCGGTAAAAAATATTGTAAAAATTGCTTCTTATAGTTTTCCCGTAATCTATGACTTTACCAAGTACCTATACCAACCCTAGTAAAATTAAAATTTTAATAGAACGCGCCTACTTCGCGATACTTGCACTTGCACGCAACTATGTCGCCGTGTTGCGAGCTATCACCAAGCCGAATCCTACGCAACCTGTCGGTCTAAGTAACACGTTGAGTTGACGACAACTAAGTCGCCCTTAACTGTAGTGCACAACATGCCTCATGCAAAACACTGCTGAAGTATGTATGTTGGATGGGAGCTTTAAGTCAAAATAAACTTCAGTATCCCAGTAGTGGGACTTTAATGGCTATTAACCTTTTAACCGCCCGACTTCATATCAATTGTCGTGCTCCCAGCGCCCGGCACAGTGAATCGAAAAATAAATACCTACAACAAAGAGGGAAGTGCAATACTCAACTTTTTCGATGTCGATATTTCGTTTTAATAAGTACTTACCTACCTTTTAACCGCCAGACAATCCTAAAAAAAATGTGCCCCTAGCGCCAATCACGTATTTTCAAGGTCAACTATAGTGATGTGGACCAGTCCCTACAGCAAACAAGATTTGTAAGGTAAAATTACACGTTTTTACGAAAATCTAATGTTTTTTTTAATTCATTACCCTCATAACAATAATAAGATTAAAATTACCCACATCAAAAACCTATAACCATGTACATAGACACTAACAAAGCCAAGATAGAGTTTAGTTCATAATTCTACAAAATTCGGCTTTTGGAATCCCTATTGTTACATTTATACAACTCCGGCGCTAACATTAGAGATAAAAAAGAGCGTAGATAGTGCGGGGACAAGTGAAATTATTTCCGGTTATCGATTTTATTACTCAAACTATGAATATGAATAATCTAACTCATTATCGGACACAAATTCTTCTACATCTTCCTCAAAACCTTCTAAAATCCTTATTAATTCCTCTGCACTCGACATTTTGCGATACAAACACAGCCACAATACCCATTGAAATAAATTAGGTACCCACTAATTCATTAATTTTTTTAACAAATAAAACAGATGTACCCTCACTATTATCATTATGAGTTCGCTTATGACGTCACAAGCGGTTGTATATATACAACTCCGGCGCTGGACTCTTTTGATAATATTAAAGTGCTAGGGTTGTTACTAAAATACGATTTAGTAAAAACCGTCGCTACAATTGTAATATGAATCTACCTGAAATCATGTGAAGTTTTAGATGTTATAGTTAGAAATAGAATCAAACAGCAACAAGCATTGAATTACTTTCTAATTCTGAACGGCTAACTTATTTATATGTTATTTGAATAAACTAAAGTTGAAATTAATGAGCAATAAATAAACTTATGTGTTACATCACTACTGTTGTATTTATACAACTCTGGCGGTACAGGTTAAGGTCACACTTGCATTTTGCGATGAGTTTTATTCGTTTTTTTCACCGTTAATTTGGCGCTCAGCATCAGTGATTTTAGGGAAAATGAAAGAAATTCCTTGAATGGCAAAGGTGGTCTTTATAATTATTATGAAATTGCTGCTACGTAAATAAAAATATGCTTGAAAATCACTTCGTAGACTTTAGTTGCGAATTTACAACTGTGGTGCCAGGGGCTCAAAAATAATAAGTTGCTTATATACAACTGCGGCGGTTAATGGGTTAATAATAATCTCCATGGTAATGGGTCTTTTTACATCCGTATAATATATGTCACCGTATGATTGTGAACACCGTTAGTTTATAATCTATCTCGCGAGATTATAAACTGTCGATAAATTGTGAACTGCACCATACTGCTTACCGTCCGAATAGGTTAGGTTAGAATTGCGACCAACCGCGCGCCAGCTGAGCGAGCAATGCGAGCGGTGCTGCGGCAGCGGCCGGCGAGCGTTACTTCCAAGTTAGTGGCAGTTACTTGACTTGAGTAATACCGCAAGGTATCTTGATACCAGTTCACAATATGACGGTTTCACTTCGATAGATTATAATCTGCCGAAAAATTATGCGTTAAATTGTAAGCAGTAGGTATGTTACGGTTCACAATCTCGCGAGATAGATTATAATCTAACGGTATTTACAATTTTACGGTGACATATAGGTACATGTAATTGTGGTAGTTGGTAGGTACCTGCACGAAGAAGATGAAGTGTTTGAAGGAGGTGTTGAGGTGCGCCTCCTCGCCCAGCTGCACCACCTCGGGGAAGTGCTGGTGGTAGATGTGCGCGTACACGCGGAACAGCCGCTTGAGGATCGTCTTCGCCATCGCCAGGAAGTTCTTGGGGAATGGCACGCCTGCAACATGCATGCTAGCGCTGAACAACTTATTTTTTTTTATATTTCTCATCACAAATGATGTTGAGCACAGAAAATGTTGAATCTAATAAAATAACTTAACATTTATTATTAGAAGCTAGTGCCCGAAAAAGGCATAAAATACCTGTTACGGGTCACCAGGCCCTCCAAGACATACGTGCCTCGCTCCAAAAAACTATGTTCGCTTATTCACAATGGTCCCTTAATCATCACTTAACTAGGAGCCTCTTAGCGTAGGTAGCTTACCGTTTTTTTTTTGGGTGGGATAATCATCAAATAACTTCTCCCGCTCTGGGTGGAGCAGGAGGGCGTGTCAGACTTTAATTAACTGACTAAAACCCAACCGTGTTTTCGTTTCGTTTTCTTTATTGTCTATGTTACCGGCCAAACTGGTTTATTAAGCCGGGGCACCCCGATTAAATGGGTTAGGTTAGGTTAGAACTGTGTCCAAAAGGGCGCGAGCCGAGCGAGCGCAGCGAGCGGTGCCGCGGCAGCGGCCGGCGAGCGTTACTTCCAAAGGCTGTTAACGAAACGGCTAATTAAGCTAGTTGGCTGCGACATATCACGCGTAGGATTAAGTCTGTTTGGCCTAGGACAAACTAGTTTGGCCTGAAATTGGGTTTGGCCGGTAACACTCGGCTCGCGCCCTTTTGGTCACAGTTCTAACCTAACCTAACCCATTTGATCGTGATGCCCCGGCTTAATAAACCAGTTTGGCCTAGGACAAACTAGTTTGGCCTGAAATCGGGTTTGGCCGGTAACATCTATACGTTTTAATATCGGGTGTTTCCGCCTCTAGCCCTGATAACCTGCATGCATTCGCTCTGGCATACTTTGGATGATGTTTCTGACATCAACTTGCAGTATACTGCGCCAAGCGGCCAGCGCTGCAGTTCGGAGCTGGTTTAGAGTTTGCGGCGGGTTGGAGGTGGACTTTATCTTTAATTTGAACATGTCCCAGATATGCTCAATTGGGTTTTGGGCGACGAGCTGGCCATTGCAATTTTAGTATGCCAACCTCTTCCAGATATTCTTCAACGCAATTTGCAATGTGTGGGCAAGCCATAAAAAGGGCTTCGTGAATATGGAGTCGAAGCGAAGGAAGCCCACGAGCCGTAATCGATGTGCTACTGCTCTGGCGGTACCAAATATGTTGCTGCCTGGGTCCTGCTACACCGTTGACGCAGCTGTAGGTATCCCCCGCCTGCGGCACTGCAGACCGAAGACATCGTGGAACACATCAGAATCAAGACCAATTGGACCTTGAGAGTAGAGAAGTTGGAGTCGTGCCATAATATACCTTCAAGTCGTTTCTTGTGCGGGTTCCAACACGGTATCTAGAAACCTTCATTATAGAAGTTTTCGTGGAAAGTAACGCGACACCACGCCAACACGACGCCGACACAGTCATCACTTCGTGTACAATATTTTATGTTATTATGTGTGTGTGTGTGTGTGTGTGCGCGTGCGTGTGTGTGTGTGTGCGCGTGCGTGTGTGTGTGTGTGTGTGTGTGTGTCTCTGTGGCATCGTAGCTCCCGAACGGATTAACCGATTTTGATTTTGTTTTTTTGTTTGAAAGATGAATTAGTCGGGAGTGTTCTTAGACATGTTTCATCAAAATACGTTCCGCCGTTTGGAAATTATTAGCTCTTTTCTGATTCATGAAGGGATCTGAGCATCTTCTACGGGTCTGATCAAGTCGAAATTTGGTATTGTATTACTTCAATGATATTAAACGAACAAAGCAACTTTGATCTGATGCTGGAGCATCACCTGGAATTTCCAGGATACCCAAGTTACTCCCCAACAAACAGCAGAAGTATCGTTTTTGGGCTCATTGAAAAGGTCTCAATGAATAGGTTATAGATAAATGGTGATCAGGACGAGGAATGAGGACAAATTAGTAACCAACTTCACTGTGGGAAACATACGCAACGCTGCGCAAATTTAAGAGACATTAAATTTAAAAAGCAGGAAATAAAAGTTTAATTTAAAATTTAAAAAACCACCGACCCATAAAAAAACTCTAAAAAGTAAAAAAATAACATTTATTGGCCTTTTAAGTTGTAGGTAATATTTTGTTCAAGGCATTGTCAAGTCGGGGGACGGCTAATGAAAATGCTAGGCCTCCTTTGTTTAGCGTTTTCATTGACCTTCCCCCGAATTGCCAATGCCTTGAACAAAATATTGCCTACAACTTAAAAGGCCGATAAATGCTATTTTTTTACTTTTTAGAGTTTTTGTTTGGGTCGGGGGTTTTTTAACTTTTTTATATTAGCCTACACAACAAATCCTTCCAGGCATCTTTTCCCAGGGCCACCACGCTCCAACCCTTGCGATACGCGTCTAGGTCGTCTCGCCACCTCTTCTTGGGCCGGTCTCGGCGGCGCCGCTGCGCCGTCCATTCTCAGGCACCCACTGTGTGGAGACTATTGCTCAGCGGTCACTGTGCATGCGGCTGGCGTGACCCGCCCAGTCCTATTTTAGCCTGGCAGCCTTTTTGTCTACGTCTAGGATTCCCGTTTTACAGCGCAGCGTGGTGTTTTGAATTCGGTCCGTTCGTTTATCGCCTAAAATGCTGCGATCCATTGCTCTTTGGCAAAAACTTGTTATATTTATCTATGGGGCAATGGATTATTCATTTAATATTTTTTTCGTTAGGTTTTAATGGCTGATTTCAATGAATTATTGAACAAAATCATTGAGCACACACACCAAAAGCCCCGAAAGTCAACTGAAATGTATGGGATTTGCACGTTAGACGTATGTAGTTACATCACGGTACCGTTTGTTGTGTTGTATTTTAGTGATCGAATAATGAATGTAAGTGTTTACCTATTTTGGACGGGAAGAGCGTCTCGTCGTCGAGCTGGTCTTGCGCCCACGTCATGAGGTAGTCGATGTACTTGGGCGCGGAGCACTTGATGGGCTTCTTGACGGTGTGTCCGTCGGCCCAGTGGTACTCGTACTTGGGCCCCGCCGACATCACCGCGCACGACTCTTCAGTGCAGAACTCTGTGATGGTGCCGTACAGCATGTTGATCTGGTTGAAGAAGTCCACGGCTGCCGACACAAGCAAGGGTTACACACAGGGAGCAGGCGTCTAACTAATACGTACAGTGGAACTTGTTCAACAATCTTTTACACAACCATAATCTTTGAGGTCATTTCTTAAAATCATATAGGTAAATAAATGAGCTCTGTTCTAATTTGCAAAGCAATTTAGTATATTATGGGTCAAATCTACGGCAGTTTTTTTCATCAGCACTAGCATACTTGCAGCAGCACCAGTAACCAATGTCCCTGTTGATATGGAACCACCCCCATAACATTTAGAAGAATAATTTTATTATGGAAATTGCTCAGTTCAATTTTTTTTTCTGTCATATTTCTTCTCAGACTATCAGCTTAAAATGATAATAGAAATTGTTAATATTAAAATTTATTATAACATGAGACGAAAAAAAAAACCATCCGACCAAACCAGAAATCAGTTTAAAATATCAGTTTTAAAAAAAAATTAAACATCAGGCTCACAGATGTGATGGGTATCTACAATGGTAGTCATATAACTAAGAACGCTTATTTAAAGGGAAGTTTTTCAAACTAACAAGTATAACTAATTGCATGTATTTTTTTGTATTTCTGTCGGTCACAAAACTTTTCCATACTAGCTTTACTACTAGCTTTTTTAATAAATGTCTTATCTTATCTAGCGGTACATTCGTTACATGATTGAAAATATCAAAAAAAAAAACCAACGACTCCCAAAAAACACTACAAAGTGAAAAATAACTTTAATTTCGGAAGTTGGTGGCTTTGGATATGTATTTTAATATTTTGTCGCCGCCTTCTGAAATTAAAGTTATTTTTCACTTTGTAGTGTTTTTTGGGAGTCGTTGGGTTTTTTTTTGATAATTTTTTTTGTATAAATATGTAAATAAAATTTGTATAAATTCAATAATAATATATGATTTGCATGCCCATGTGACGGTAGAACATGGAGGACTTATAAAATAACACATCTATGTACTATATTTATTACCCGTTTGCAAATCAATAAATGATTTGATTTGATTTTAAAATATATATATATATATATATATATATAAACATGTCTTCTCGTCCCACATACCGCAGTGTCTCAAGACGAAAGTCTTCGACCAGTGTGTGTTGCCAGTGATGACATATGGAACCGAAACGTGGTCGCTCACAATGGGCCTCATAAGAAGGTTTAAAGTCACCCAAAGGGCAATGGAGAGGGCTATGCTTGGAGTTTCCCTGCGTGATCGAATCAGGAATGACGAGATCCGCAGGAGAACCAAGGTAACCGACATAGCCCGAAGAATTGCCAAACTTAAGTGGCAGTGGGCAGGGCACATTGCACGCAGAACAGATGGCCGATGGGGTCGAAAAGTTCTGGAGTGGCGACCGCGCACTGGAAGACGTAAAGTTGGAAGGCCTCCCACAAGGTGGACCAATGACCTTGTGAGGGCCGCAGGAGTCCGCTGGATGCGGGAAGCACAGAACCGGGCGAAGTGGCGGAGCTTGGGGGAGGCCTATGTCCAGCAGTGGACGTCTTTCGGCTGAAATGATGATGATGATGAAACATGTCCTCCTTCTTTTTGAAGTAGGTTAATAATCAGCAATTAGAATTTAAAACATATTTTTCCTTGTACAACTCATGGTTCGCTGTAAAAGGAAACATTGCAAGGATGTGAGTTGGATAGTCTGTTATCTGTGAGTCATGCGCCACCGCACCACGCCGCGCCCGGCCCGCCCGCGCACACACAATGCTTTATAGACAAGCCCGAGCCGACCTTATTTGATGCCAGGTAAAACAATGGGCACATGGAGATGCTAATGTTAGTTCCTGTTAATGGCATGTTAACAACCCTGCATTGTATCACTTTGGTTTTAGAGAACCTATCTAATGTGCGTATAGCTCTTCAGCTTGGCAGGAAGCTACTGGTCAAATCAAGTGAAAGATTTTCTAAATTAATCTTCAACACCCCATGTCTCCACTTCAAGGTTTTATTTAAGTGTCTATCCTATGTACTTTCTCAATTTCTAATTTGTATGGATATGAATTCAATCATTCAAGTTTTTCAACACACAAGTGTTAAAGTATTAGAAGACAGCTGTGGACTGCAGCCTCTCACAAACTATTAATAGAACTCAAACAACTTCTGTGCATATTCTTTTAAATGAAAACTAATACTCTAGGTGGTGAAGCCTATTCAGCTCTTTGTTGTGTCCTCCTTATACCGATTATTGCAATCTTACACTTGCAATAAATACTGATTATAAGTTGCCATAACAGCTGTAGGTATGGTCATTGAACCTGGTGGTTTAGACTATCAAATTTGTTGGTACAAGCTAGATAATTTGAGTTCACACTGCAAGTATTAAGTTAAAGCAGCTAGTACAAAGAGCTGGTGCTCACTGTTGACGGCGACCCACTCGTTGAGATCCTCGCCCTCAGGAAGCATGACGGCGAGGCGCAAGTTGCCGGAGCCCAGCGTGGCCGCCGCATGCCGCATCAGGTCGTACTGGTGCGTGCCCTCGGGGATGTTCTTCTTCGGTTTGAATGTCTTGTTTGAACGACTCCCACTGTAACACGACGTGTTCATATTTTATGTTACTCATAGTTCACGATGTGCCTGTTCCTACCACAGTGCTAAGTTAAGTATAAATTCCAGCCAGGAGGGTGCTCCACCCCGTACTGGCGGCACACTAGACAGAGTACACTATGACCACACAGCATAATATGAGCTACTGCTAACTACGAGGCATTCATGTAGCGGCGAAACTCTTTACATTTAAATAATATACCACAAAACTTCACCACAGACGTAAACAAGACGTCAGCGCAGCAGAACGGAAGACGTTTAGATATAAATAGACACACATGACTGCTTTGCTAGACCAACTATTACTTACAATAAAAAGCTCATTTTGAAAGTGTTCTTTTCCCTTTCGATTATAAGAAGTATTGTTTCCACTAAAATAGCACCGAGTCATTAAAATTAGGTTATATCAATACATTATAATCTTTTGATGCAGTTGTCAAAAGTGTAGTGCATTTTTTTGTTTGACAGCTGCAGAAGTTATTTTGCCACAGAGTACATATTTAGTTAGTGCCACTAGGAAAAAAATAAAACCAACTGCTCCATTCATAGATGTCACTAAAATCAAAGGAACGCTGTGCCAGTCAATTTCAGAAAATAAATGTCATGGATTCCTAAACTAACTTTTTTTTTGGGAATGACATTTTAAAACTACAGCGACAGTTCGTTAAGGGCACCCCCAGTCTGTTATGGATTTCGGCTTAGGGCATCGCTGGTAGAGGGCAGCAAGAGACAGACTGGATCGAACTGATTATTTATTATTAGGGGACCTATTTAATACTTCAGGCTCAGTGGCGCGGGCTGGCTCGAGCAAGGGATGGGACGGACATTGAATGGGACGTCGCGTCGTGATGGTCTTGGCAGCTAGGGGATTAGGATGCTTCACAGCAGAGTTAAAGAAAAACTTGGAAAGGCGTTTCATGAACTGCTGGAAAGTGGGCATTCTGAGATGCAGATGGAGATTCTCGTTTCGGACATATAAAGGGGCCCCATGACCTTTCTAAAGATACGGTTCCTGGACTTAAACGAGCTGCTTAAAAGGCTACATTTATGTAGTTCAGCCTCCAAGTTATTGCTACAAGGTTAGTGCGCTAACCACGTTCACAATGGAAGTAGAAGCTACAGCAGTGCTATGTGGCATATACACTTTGTGGCCCTTGCCATGCTCAGCGCGTGTTGAATGGGCGTATAGAATTAGACAGTGCTAATGTAGTCAACGCGTTATGATGGGTTATTCAACGTGAAAAAACCGAACCGAAAAGAACCGCACCGAAAAACCACCATCGTTAACGGCATTGTTAATGAGAGTGGTTTTCCTCCTGACATGTAATTATGCAGTAATGGCTACATCTTGGTGGCATTACGACGGAGGTGTGACAAACCATATAAATCAGAACTTGAATATTTTTTAAATTATAATATTTTATAATTTTGGGATGGTAACATTGAAACTGCTGTAAATAATCTGTCAGATTTTTTCAGCAATTGAAGAAGACTGCACTGCACCTTATCGATTGCTTGTTTCTGCCTCCTAGGCAAATACTTGTGAATTTTTTAGTATTCCAAAAGTCATCAAAATGCAAGGTTTATCACTTGAAAGCCTGAAAAAGCACAAAGCTGTAAGTAGCACTTCTTATTTGTTGATCAACGCTCACTACGTCTCAGGTGTACACTTCTTACATAATTAACCTATACAACTAAGTATATATTTTTGTTCCAAATGTATAATAGTAATGGCTTTCATTTATTTATGAGACGTAATTCGTCACCTGTTATTACAAAAGTAAGATAAGTTGTGAAAAGTAATTATATCGGCTCGTCATAGGGCTGCCATTTGTAAAATCTATTCCAAGATAAAAGGACTGAAAAACAATCTAGACTAATTCCTTACTTAGCCCTCGTTTGTATTTTAGGCGCAAGTACACAAGCAAAGTCAACGAATAAGAACGAAATGAGGCACAGTCATAATATTAAATTATTAGTATTTATAGTACTGATTGAGAAAACTTGTGCATTGGTAGTATGTCCTATTTCTTTATCTTAATCATTACGAATGTGAATCAATAGCGGTAAAGCAAGGGTTCACATTTATTATTTATTTCCAAACATAAGCAATTGTATCTAGAGATGGGTAGTGGGTTAAAACCCATTCTTCCCATTCAGGTTATAACCCGGTGAATTGGGTTTTAACCCAGTTATAACCCATTATCACCCATTTTAGTGTGCGAAAATGGGTATTGTTAATTATACAATAGTGAGAAGTACAGTCCATTGCTAGCTTGTCAAAAATAACAGCCTGAACACAAAATCATATAGATACATTTATTATTTATTTGAAAAATTAGAACGAATTAGTAACCATACCTAATCATCATCACTTGCATCGGAAATACAGTCACAATCTAAAAAAAATAAACTGTTAATGCCGGAAGTAGATGGTTCTGGGCTATTTGTACGTGGCGGCTTGGTTTGGTTATTATATTATCTCCGGGATTATATATGTATTGGTGGTGAGTCAGGCACGCAGTCCTCAGTGTTATCACTTAAAACATCAATGTGCTTGTGCAACAAATTCCAACTGCATGTTATATATATGTTAGTTTTGCTGCCCTTTCTGTCATGAGTCTATTTCTTTTTTTACTATGTACCTATATAATATGAGCACTGCTCTACAGCAGCAGAAGTGCATGGTGCTGAAAGAATACGGACAGCGTGTTTGCTCAATGCAGTAGATTCACATATTCCCTTCCACCAGATTGATATACTTACATGGTAGATGTTTTTTTTTGGGTGGGCAATCATCAAATAACTCCTCCCGCTCTGGGTGGAGCAGGAGGGCGTGTCAGACTTACTGACTAGAACCCACCCGTGTTCCCACAGTTGCCTGTGTGCCAGGGGCCGCGGTATCTCTTTCGAACAACCCGCACCCCTGGCAGGCATCGGCCCTTGCGGACCCTACCAGTTGGTGCTGACATCTCTTTGAGGCGCGCGTGGAATACAACGTGCTGTCGACCCAGGCTTGGTCCTTACCGGACAGCGAGCTACCTATTACTCAGCGCCCGCAAGCCCGCCCCCTACGGTGGCCGGGAACCAGCCTGGGATTCCCGATTGGCGTGCCCCAATCGCACTCTCCATGTCGCCATGAGATCCCGCCGGAGCTCTGTCCGCTGTTCCGCGATTTCTTGCGGCAGCGGAGTTACGCCCCGGCGTTTGGCCTCCTCGCGCCACTCCCAAGTGTACGCGAGGACCTTTGCCTCCAGATCCCAGGGCGGCAATCCGGCAAACAGGCCCACTGCCTCACCGGAGATCGTAGGGTATCCCTAGACCATCTGTATGGCCATGACCCTATGGGACACCTTCAACCGGCAGGGTGGTTGGCGCCTCTATGAAGGCACCCACACCGGTGCCCCGTATAGGGCCATGGACCGCACGACCCCCGCGTAGAGCCTCCGGCAGGAGGTGTTTGGCCCCCCTAGATTGGGCAGAAGGTGCTTCAAAGCAGCCCCCGGCCCGCTCCAGTCTGGGAGCCAAACGTCGAAATTGCTCCGCGAAGTTCCACCGGCAGTCGAGGACAAGTCCCAGGTACTTTATCGTCGACTCGACGCCGATGTGAACCCCTCCTGCCGTTATCTGGGAAAACACATGACCTCGGACTTGTGCAAGGCCACCTCGAGTCCCATTTGCCAGATCCTATCGATGATTGTCACAACCCCGTGTGTCGCTAAGTCACATCGGTGATGTTAGCCCACAGAAATCTCCAACTCCAGAAACACGCCGATACTTTGTCCTACTTCGCATATCAACTCCTTAGCGTCGATTTCTTTACTTTCGTCAAGTTCAGATCCTTGAACTGGGAGTCTAATAAGTACGATGTAAAGTGAATCGGTTTCAAACACAATACTCGACACCAGAGCTCTCTGGTCCAATGTCCTATTTTTGCAAAAATCACTTTTTAACTATATCGTTTGTAGTTTTTTTTCTCTTTCTTTTCTGTCTAGGCGATAGATTTCTATCTCACTTAATTCATCATTTCATTTACGTAACAATGGTCGTATATTCACAATACACTAGAGCCAAACAGTCTGAACTTCGGATGTCTGAGTATGAACTTCGTTGAGACGAAAAGATTTGTGCATATTTTAGGCACTTACATTATTTCTATCATCGTAGTAAACTTATTTGTTCCAAATTCAGAAAATAGTTTTTAAATTTCTTCACATTTGCGGCCGTCACAATAATTTGGTAATTACAGGTTCTAGTTTTTCTATTATTTTATTGATAGTTCCTTAATCTCTACAATTTGACCAACCTACAATCAATCCCCTTTGCTTGGTCAAATTGTAGGAATGAAGCATTAAGTGCAAACATGTCTGTTATTTCATGTTTTCCTTTAACTCGTGATGCATTTCTCTGTATGTTTTGTCCTAAATGGTTTTAGAAATAGTTTTTCTGGTAAGCAATTTGTTAATCCAAAGGTTTGATCCAGAATCACCTCAGAATCAGAATGCTTTATTTGTAAACTTAGGTCAAATAACAGAGGGGGTATTCTACTATTGAAAGGGGTGGGGGTTTTTCTAAAACATAAATTGCCTTAGCTAATAATGAATAATGATGTTGTTAGCTGTCATACTCACTGGAGATGCACTGCTCTCAAACAAATCTAAATCATGATTATCAATAATTGTCCTGCCGAAAAACTCTAGGCATTTTGGCAGGTTTATGAAATGTACATACACTTGTTTGGAACAAAATAAATGATTTATTTATTATTATAATCGTCGTAAATATGTCCAAGCTAAGGTCATTCAGGTAAAAGCAGGAATAAATCGCAATACTTACAATAGTTCTGGGTCGTAAGTAAAATCAATGTTGCTGATGTAAAGTACAGGGAGAGTTTGAGTAGGGAAGGACCGTAACCCTCCTCCCTCTCAGTCCTGCCACCCCGCATACCAGTCGTAGCGCGCTAAATGTTTAAATATAAAAATCGGAAATATTTTGTTTTCACCCGGCCAAACCACCAAGTGGGTGGAATAAAACGGGTGATAACTGGGTTTTAACCCACCAGTAGGTTTTAATCTGCGTGATTACCCATCCCCGCACACCAGCCGTAGCGCACTACATGTTTATTTGAAAAATCAGAAATATTTTGGTTTCACCCAGCCAAACCACCCGATGGGTGGAATGAAATGGGTGAACTGGGTTTTAACCCACCACTGGGTTTTAACCCGGGTGATTACCCATCTCTAATTGTGTCCAGAGCAGCTTGGGAATTCTAATGTCTTTTAATAATTGTTAAACTGGTAGTAAGTGTCTATGGGATATTACTGACGTTCACGTGGGCGAAGCCATGGGCACAAGTAGTATACAACTAAAAGTAACATTTTTTAAAAGAAACTGAACATAACTGATAGTTGGTGTTACTACATACACGCTGCATACAGCGTCGTAGCAAGGGGATGGCCAGGCGGGTGGCTTCCAAGGACGCAAGCTTTAGGGGGGGGGGGGGGGGGGACTTGACAGACCCACAGCTTAGCCCTATTTTTGTATGTATAGCCAAATAAAAAAAACCGAACCTGTCCAAGATGGTGCAATAATATCATTTTTGAGCTCGAAAGTCTTGCATTATTTTTGTTCTCACAACTTTTTAGTTTTTCTGTGTAGGTACAAAATAAACTATTTCTGTTTTTATTTGTATTTACATGATATACAGGCTTACAGAGATAAAATAATATTTATTTATTCATAATTTCTGTTTGAATGATCAAAAGGCAATCTAAGCCTTCTTTCGGCTTCGCCATGTGGATGTTGTAAATTATCCCACGAGAAGGTGCTACGCAGACAAATGCCTATGTTACTCCTCATTTCATAAAGAGTAACATACTTTTTGTCCTCCTGATGCTATAAGGCTTATAAGAATCGGCTATCTGCCAGTGAAAGCTCCTTCATAACCGTGCCAGCGGTTTCGGACCTAAGCCGGAACAAACATACAGATTTTTTTTCGAATTTGCTATACTCTGTCTTGCACTGTGTTCTCATAATTATTGAGTTGTTCTGCATAACTCTACAGAATAACTCCTATTTATGTTTAAACAATCAAACAAAAATCTAACCGATCTGAAAAAGGGCGCAAATATGCGAGCGCGCTTCGCTCGCTCTCAGGCGTGAATTACAAGGAAACGGCGTAAGGCGCGGCGCGGACGCAACGTACGCAGTACATTTTGTATGAAAACGTTTAAAAGCGGCATCATACCTGCGCCGCGCCCTCACCTTACGCCGTTTCTGTATAATTCACGCCTTACATAAATGTATACGCTACAAGCCGTGGAGGAGCATGCAGTTTTTAATTGCTTGACCTCTCTCTCTCTGTATTGTTATGCACAATATACAGGTAATGTGACCACAACACTGCATGTTGTCGGAGAATATTCCACAAGTATAATACTTTACAAATAAATAATGAATAATTATAATAATCTGTATATGTGCAGTTGATCCCGCTGTACGTGTGCGTGGGTATCGGCTGTGCCGGCGCTGTGTACTACCTGGGCAGGCTGGCCACTCGCAACCCCGATGTCTCCTGGAACAAGAAGTCCAACCCCGAGCCGTGGGAGGAGTACAGGGCAAAGCAGTACAAGGTATGTAAAATTAACACTGCAACACCATTGCCTTGAAAAAGTTTGGCGTGTAGATATTGATTCTATTACTGCAGTCATAGTGCAAATAAGCTCAATTAGTAGGGATTTCCTAATAAAATATGGTGCCACTGCAGGATTAATATAATTATAGTATAAGTGCTTACCTAGAAATCTGTGTTTTGGAAAATGCACTGTCACTGCTAACAAATAAAAATAGACAATAGGGTACTCTCCAATTTATTAAAAACTATTAATTTGAAGATTGGGACGAAATTTGTAACAGAAAAATAAAAATAAATTTATTTATATCCATTTTCTCAGTTAAAAACGATTAAAATCAAATGTATTTTTCGTTGTTTTAAATTTACCGCCAAAACACTCCTTACGATGACTTTTTATCACGTGACTACACGTGACGTCAGCTTTGTGTAAACGGCACCGGTACAAATATTTTGTGTGGCGCAGTTTTACAAGTATTTGTGCACAGAGGCACCGCACACCAGTAATACCACTTGGTTACAATGACTACTTAAGTTTACACAAAGTTGACGCCACATGTGGTCATGTGATAAAAAAAGTCATCGTAAGGAGCGTAATGGCGGTAAATTTAAAACAACGAATATTAATTTGATTTAAATCGTTTTTAATTGAGAAAATGGTTAAAAATCTATATATTTTTATTTTTCTGTTACATATTTCGTCCTAATCTTCAAAATCAAAATAGGTTTTAATCAATTGGAAAATACCCTATTGGCAAAACAACTATGTATATCAAGGAAAAAGGTTTGATGTAACTTGTGCCGGTATAGTAGACCCGGATTTTGCCAGTTATGTTTAACTCCTATGACAAAGGGGGCGAGCCTATTGCTATCAACTGGACACCAATTCGGACTGGGTTACTACTGGGGAATCCGTGGTGAAAAAACACAAAAACACTTTGAATAAACAGATAGATCGCAAATATTGCCGCAATTATAATGCATACAGGTGTCCCGAAACTCAACGTCAAGCGGGTACGGGGCAATAAGCTAGGTTGTACCAGTTCTAGCAAAAATAAAAAATTTAATCCATGTTACTTGGTTAAGTGATAATAGGTATTCTTTTGAAAATCAACAACCTAGATCAGATATTTAGGTACTGTGATCACAAATTTCTAAATTGTTCAGTGTTTTTTTTTTTAAATATCATTCTAAATAACTATGCTATTGATTGCAGTCACAAAACCAATAATTAATATTGTGAGTCTAGTACAAAAAAATAAAGTTTAATTAAGTCATGGTTAAAAACGTTTTATCACGAAACTTTGACGCCTTGTCTTTAAAAAAAAATGTACTATATTTTTTTATTTTTGCTAGAACTGGTACAACCTAGCTTATTGCCCCGTAGCCGCTTGACGTTGAGTTTCGGGACACCCTGTATATTACACTTTAGTGAGATGAGAACGAGACATTTATTAGTGTTTGTGTTGTTTCAGTTCTACTCGCCCATCAGAGACTACTCGAAGGAGGAGTCCCCCGCGCCCAAGTACTAGACCAGTGCTAACGTAATCAAGTGTAATCGCGAACTATAGATTGTATAATTTAATAAATAGCAACAATTATGTGATAATAATGTTTGTTTAATTTATGTCTATTAGTTTGTAGGTGCCATAATTATACCATCTGCTTAGTACCTACTATTACAGATTTAGCGCTGATACATTATTTGTAGCTTGTTAAATCAAGGTCCTGTTAATTAAAATAAATTTATTGTAACGTAACAGCCATCGTGTCATTTAGCTTGTACCTGAACCACACTCAGTAAGCAGTATTACGTCTTCATACAAATCGACCACAATGGCGCGCTTCGAAGTCTCGGTGTAGACTCTCCTGCACATTTACTTACGTAAAATATAGCACGAAGTTATCGACTATATTGTTTATTGTATGGATGTTTCAATTCATCAATATCGAAACCAGAAATAACATCTTTTAAATTAGGTATATATATCCCATCAAAAACAAATATGAAAATGGGAGCAAAGTTCAGTATTAAGAATACTGCTGCGCCGACAAAAGAATTAAATCTAAATGGGTGCCAATTTCTCTAAATAGCCCTGCAAGCACGACATAATTTAGAATGTTTCTAAATTTAAAACAATATCTTGTCTTTTTCTGACAGATGGATACAGCAATGTTTGCTATTTATAAATATAACTTCTGAAATTTTTATAGTCTTGGCCTTATTCATAAAAGTTATCGAACATCTTAACAGTTGCTAAAGTGTGGTTTCTCCATGAAAAACCAGACTTTAGCAAGTGTTTAGATGTTCGATAACTTTTTATGAATAAGGCCGTAATTATTTACAACTTAGGACAAATTGAAGCTCAAGATTTGACACAAGATATACCTATCGATGATTCCTTTGCTGAAAAAATTGTAGGAGCGAGAATCAATCGTCAAGTTGACGTTCAAAAGTGCCTATTTGAAATAAATGCTTTGACTTTGACAATAAGCAATGCGAGAAATTGTCCAAATTCTGGAAAAGGTGGTAGGTAATCTGTTGGAGACAGGTCCAGGGAGTATTGAGGGTGTCGGAGACGTCCCCATTGCAGCTCTTCTAATTTAGCATGTATTACAATGAAAATTTACAAGTAGAAAATTGCACTAATGTACCTGCTAATGTGTCGGTTTCAATGGCGCATTGCCGGTGTACTTTAAAATACTTATATTTTTTTACCAAGATTTTGTAAATATTTGTAAAAGTGCATTCGCAAAACCACAAATTTGTCAAAGTTATGGTTCAAAAGTTATAGGTAAGGGTTTGAAAGTGGCCGCGCCATTGAAACACGGAGATATTTAAAACTAAGCGTTGCACATACCTGAAATTTAGGTAAGTGATAGGTTGAATTTGTAAAAATATAGAAATAAATCCTAGGTTTATTTAGGAGCTGTAAGACTATAACCCCATGGCCGCGCCATTGAAACTAAAAAAAAAACTATATCGCCGGATATCTCGCTGAAAAAGCATCGCAGACGTCTGAAGTTTTTTGTAAAACCCAAATTTTTTGCCAAATTTGTAAAAATACAACAAAAATCCTAGGTTTATATTTCAGGAGCTGTATGTCTAAAACCACATGGTCGCGCCTTTGAAACGGTGAAAAACACATTATCGCCGATATCTCGCTGAAAAAGCATCGCAGAGGTCTGAAGTTTTTAGTTGAAATTGTCAAAACTTTAAAAAATACAGCAAACACATAAACGTTACCTTTAAGTATAGTATAAAGTACTCTGTGACGTTACCCCAGCAGGATCTTGAGTAACTTTAACCATAAAAGATACGTTAGCCGTCACCTCCTTCTGCGAAGCAGTAATGCTCGCGAAGAGGGAGGCGGCGCACGTGAGGGAGAGGCAGTATATGCGTCCTCACGGCCGTAGTCGCCGCGGGAGACGCCCTGGGCGTCGGGAATCCCAGGCTGATTCCCGGCCACCGTAGCGGGGCTTGCGGACGGCGAGCAATGGGTAGCTCGCTGTCCGGTAAGGACCAAGCCCGGGTCGACTGCGCGTTGTGTTCCACGCGCGCCTCAAAGAGATGTCAGCACCAAATGGGGGGTCCGCAAGGGCCATTTTCCCACCCAAAAAAAAAAAAACCATAAAAGATACAAATACACATTTACCTCGTAACTCAGCTACACTGCTACAGTAACTGGTAGCTGGTGGACCGGATTGTACTTTAGTATTTTATCTATGCAGTAGACATGGGCGAAATAGATCACTGAAAAGAAAAAGAGCGATTAGCTCTTCCACTCTAAAGAGCTATATCACTCCGCTAGCCCACTAGCTCTTCTATCATATATATTAATATGTACACTGTGTCTATAGTTCAGTGATTCTGACGCCGACTGTTAGCTCATTTAACTCACGCCGCACGCGCGTCGAAGGAGACGGCTCGGTTGGCTCAATAGTGAATAGCACAGAACATAAATACCGTGAATAGCTCTTTGGAAGTTTGGACTCTTTGTTACTCACTAGCTCTTCTATAGCTCAGTGACTCAGACGCCGACTGTTAGCTCATTTTGTTTTTGTTGTTAAACATTGCGGCTCCTTTTTATAATGTACCAAAGTATTTTCTACATAAGTCAATAGTCCTATAGATCAATTTACAGTGATTATGTCATATGAGTGTTTATGACGGCACGTTTGGCGCAGTAGTTTGTATGACCTACAAGTACTTGTCTTGTTCCGGGTCTGGCTGTTTGTGTATGTGATTTCAAATGTTTGTAAACGCACCCACAATGCAGGAGAAATTCCTAGTGTGGCGCAACGTTTAAAAAATATGATAAGTTTATATTAACGTATTTGTGTCGGAGAGTTATTGTTGGAAGAACGAATGATGTGATCTGAAGTATTCCGAAGGGAGCCGAATGAGCCGTTCGGCCGGTGAATTCGGTCGGTCGTTGGTGTCTCGCTGAATTACGGAACTAGTGAGTCTGCGTGAGCTAACTGAGCTGTATAGTGAGCGAGTGAGTTAGCGAGAGCGACGTCAGTCGAAATCAGGTATCTCTTTTCTATCACTTGCTCACGAGCTACCCATATCTACTATGCAGCTACCTCACTACTGTGGCCCTAGTGTGAGTTACTTTCATCGACCGCGTACGGCGTTCCGATTGGTCCTTCACCAATCCAGTAGTGCTATTCTGTAAAAAAAATCATCGTGCTAACGGGTGAAGTGAGCTGTCATTAGTGTCAATCACTAGCTTTCGATGGAATGACAGCTCACTCGAAGTGAAGCGGCCTGTTCTCACGATGAGATTATAACAGAATAGATCGGCTGGGCCAGTGCAAAAGACAAGACACACTACACTCGTATCAGTGACAAAGGTCAAAATAAAACAAAAACCAATCAATTTATTTAGAAAATTATTCCTACTTTTTATTTCATGAAAATAATAACAAATATACTTTTTTACATAGTTACAAATGAGGTTGCTATGTTTGCAGTGAGATTTATACTTAAAAAAGCACCAGCGCGTGCGCCCGCGCGCCTCGTACGATGGCGTGACGTCATAGGCGCACACTGAGCTGTATCTACTTCACCTTCAATAATACTAAATATTAACAAACAGCGCCTTTGAAATGGCCGAGCATATTTTTATAAATATTATCTATTCACCTGTACTCCTTTTCAATAGAATTACTTCATCACTAACATCCGTACTTTCTTTTTTCTTTCATAATATAAACAATTAGGTCGACAGAGATTATTCTCATAATAAATGTTTAATAATTTATTTACTTTAATTAAACATCACATTCTCTGTTCCACAAATTCGTTTTAATGCATTGTTTTGATAAAATCTTTTAAAAATAATTAATTATATGATAAAGCTATTAATATGATGGTCAGTGCGCATGTACGCACCCGCCGTAAGAAATGCATCAACTATCATCTTATCCAGAGCACGAGGGCAGTTAGCACTAGCACGGCCATCCGCGGCCTGCGGCGTGACGTCACGCGTTCGCTGAAACGGGTTGCTTTCAAACGATTCCGCTGATTTGGAAATGTAGCCCAGGAAAATAAAATATTTCCTGCGAAAAGATCTCAGTCATACATTCTATCATTATTAAGGCATCAAATGTAGTGTGGACAGTTAATTGAGAAAAAAATGTTGTTAAACGTTCCGGACATCAATTTATCGCAATGATTTCGTGAAATTTTACGTCAATTTATATTATTACAAGTTCATTTCTAAGTAGAACCTCGCTTACTGGTAAACAAGACAAGCGAGTGGTTTTTTTGGCGGTGGTGCCAGGCCCTTACTGCTCTAGAGCGGTGCGGTTATAATGAGCGATGACCACATACACCATTTAGCTTTCTCATTGATTGCAGACTATTTTGTTGTTTCGTCTAAATCAGCTAGAATTTAGCCGATATCTTTGTATTTTTTTTTTGTTTTAGGTTTAGCGCTATTTTTTGTAGCAAGCCATTGCTTCATCAGTTTTGTGGTTTGATGATTGATGTCTATACATCTGCTACTAAATTCCCGCATACCTACAATATCTTTTACGACCCGTTACTATGCGCTGCCGTCTCGACGTGGCGCTGGCAAAATATGCGACACCGGTCCAATTGCCAATTGGACATGACGGATTTTTCCTCCATTAGTTGTCTGATATTTATCCCTTCAGATAAATTGATGGGTTCTTAGTTTAAATACATCATCCATCTTTGTAGCGATTGAATAACTTGATAAATTCTGTAAATTCCTTGAATTTGCAAAAAAATCTAAAACTCGCGCGCACGACCACAAACCCAGGCGGGCTCTGGGTCCTTTTTTATTTTATTAATTTCATGGTACCTATTTTCGACGAATAGGTACCACGCACGACACCCATTGGCCGGTTTTATTTACTTATCGTAGACAAAACTAAGGAAAAAACTTTAAAAAATATATATTGACGTAAAAACCATATTTTATCGAAATATTCAAACTGACTCTGGGGATCATTGACAGTAGTGTTTTGGTCTTTTCACATGGTTTTTGTAATGAATAAAGATAATCCCAGTGATAAATCTTCACTAGCATTATTTCGTAGATTTATCGTTAATTTTATTAAATATTTTATTATTATTTTCCTGGGCATTGTACTGTCACATTTTTTATGGTTAAAGTTCTAAATAAGTTTGAGCCGGATGTCGATGCCAGCACTGTTTCCCCGCCGCCTCCGCCCTACTGCTGGTAGGGGTTGTAGCCGGGCGGCTGCGTGCCGTAGGGCGCGGGCGGGGCGGCGGGCGCGCCCGGGTACTGGTAGGGCTGGTAGGCCTGCGCCGGCGGCATGCGCGGCGCGTGGTGCGGGTAGGGCAGCGTGGCGTACGGGTTGTACAGCTGCGGCATGGGCGCCGCGTAGTACGGGTAGGGCGCGCCCACGCCGTACGGCACCGGCATGCCTGCGCACACGAAACACACGTTACGCTCATCCCTTTACTTGTGGCCTTACTTGTAATACGTGCCAAATACTTAGGGCCCATTGACACGGTGTCGGTACCTAGTGAAGACGATAGCCTCGCGCTACATGTACGTGTGGGCTCACCTTGTGGTTGCTGCGGGTAGGGCAGCGCGGGGGCGGGCGCGGAGGAGCCGGCGGAGGGCGCGGCGGGCGGAGGGGGCCGCGGGGGCGGCTCGCGACGCACCGCGGGCGGCTGGGGGACAGGCACAGGTAAGTCAGAGCATTTAAATAAGCACATAAAGGAAAGGTAAGTCGAAAAAAAAATCTGCTGTTCCATACATTTTGACCGCGTAGGTATTGCACTTTTGTATAAAACAGCAGATTTCTTTTTTGCATAACCGATGAAAAATTTCTCGACAGGGGAGCCTAGAATGATAATGCTGAATTCATCGTTACAGTTTGCGCACTAAATAAAAACTTTTCCTGTATAACCGCAGAAATAACTTTGTTTTTAAATACAAACTATAATGTAAAAGTGTTTGTGGAGTACCCAAATTATAGAATTATTTTAAGATTGCCAAAAATGACAACTTTATCCTGTACAAAACTTTCCGAAAGTATAAAAAATCTAATTCACAATAAACTGTCCAGTGGGCGCGCCACTTTGACTTAGGATATCAAAAAAGTTCTTTACCACTACTAACTTAACCTGAACAATGGGTGAATTTGTCAAATAATTAAATCACGTATTTCCCCTGTAGTTGAAGTATAGATGTTCGAAATCCTAAGTTTTTCCCCCTTATGTATTAGCGAGTGTTTAACCGTACATTTTTGATGTTTAAGCATCTCATAACTTTAATCAACGTTTGCGCTAAATATATGTATATCACTATAAATGTTTATTCGTATAAATAGATTTACATAATTTAAAAATTACCGTATTAGCATAATAATTTAATAATATGTATAATAAGCGCGTGACATGATTAAATAATGAAAATCAGTTAATTTTTAGAGTTGTAATTTATTTTAGAATTTTTTTTAGTCATTGGTTATTATTCTGTTATTTTTAAAGATTAATCGATTTTAATTCAATTAAATGGTAATTTTAATTAAGAGCGGGTAACACCGAATGGAGTTGCGTCTTTCATGGCGTGCGAAGTCGTGTCATTGTCAATTCATTAAATAGGGTATTTTACTCTATACGAAAATCTAAAAATATATTATTGAGACAGCTTAGGCAAAATGCAGTCGGAAAATGTTAGTTTTAGTTCATGAAGCAACAAAATAAATTTTAAAATACAATTTAAAGATTTCAGTTCTTTTTAATCTGTTTTTGAACACCATGAAATAGTAGCCGCCATGTTATTTCGTCATGCGGCATGTCAACTGAGCAACTTTGTACTTTTATTATTTTCGTAACCAAAGTAATTATCTTTAAATAATATTTTGCATTCAGGAACAGCAAGCCAACGAAAAGTAGATAAAATAACTAATTTTCTAAATTATAAACAATTTTCATACAAAATATCAGCGCATTTGTTCTTAGCAAACTGACGTCATACCCACAGAGCAATATGGCGTCTACTGCGTCCAGCGTTTTCGTCAAATTACGCGCGAAATTTGAAAATGTAAAATTTAAATGCATTTTGATGGCACTAATCGATTAAATAAAAATATTGTTTTAGAACTCTAGAATTTAATTAAGACACTTTTCAAAAATGAGTGTAATACCCTATTGTTGACAGCCGTTGCAAGTTGTGGTCACTCGCAAACCCATTGGCTCTAAATCGCTAATTATTACTACAATCCATAATTGTTTAAGTAATTTAAGTGTCTGTATACTTAAAATAGTGAACAGTCAACGCTAAAGTGTATTTATTTCAACGTTTCCTGAAATTTAATGCACACTATGGATTCCCGTGCTGACAAGGTCATGAATTAGCAATCAGATGCAACAGCTCGGCTTGCCGATTTCCCATTATGTACAAGTATTTATAAAATAAAATAAAAACAAAAGAATCATAGGGCATCAAAAAATTCGTCTGCATCGTTGTCAACGCGAAAAGTGCCCATAAGGCTGGCAGCATTGCCACAATGTATGACAATATAGTGTGAGTGTTGGCGCAAGTTGTCCAACTCACACTGGAGCAATAACCTAACTATATTATTATACGATTTGGTGGGTAGCATAATCAATTTAAGGTATCGTATGTCATTATGGGGCCCTTCGGGACCCACTGCCGAGCCGGTGAAGAGGTTCGTGCGTTTGGAGCGTCTATAGGTAGCTGGTTCAGATTCAGCTCGAAGGACCAAGGAGCGCTTCTGAACTATACGGCTGAAGTCGCGTAGTACATACCTCGTTGGCCGGCGCGTGGTGCTGCGGCGGCGCGGGCGCGGGCCGCACAGACCCGCGCGACGCCTCCTGTGTCAGGTCTTTCAGCAGCTCGTCCTTCTCCGTTTTGCGCGCAAAGCAGAAGTCTGACACCTTGTTCTGGAACGCCACCAGCAACTGCAACACGCAAGGGATGCGCGGTCAGCGGCAGCGTGCGGGCGCGTGCTGGCGCGTGCTCGGGCGCGCGCGAACCTACCTGCGTGAGGTCATTGTAGAACTTGATGCCTTCATTGAGGTTAGCAGTGAGCTCCTGGAAGGCGTCGGCGGCCGCGCACAGCTGGCCCAGCGCCGCGTCCCGCCCGCTGGTCCCACCGCGCGCGCTCACCAGTGCGGCGTGCGCGGCCTGCACGCGCGCGAGCAGGCCCTCCTGGCGGGCCAGCGTGGCGGCGGCCTGGCGCTGCAGCGGGGCCAGCGCCGCACCCAGCGCGCCGGCCGACAGCGCGGGCTCGTCCACGGCGCCGTCGGCCGCCAGCGCGCGCAGGAACTGCTCGCGCATGTCCACTGTGGTGTCCTTGAGCTCGGCCTCGATGGCGTCGCGCTCGGCCTTCAGCGTCTCCACGTCGTCCATGAGCGCGCGCAGCGTGCGCACGGCGCCGGGCTCGTCGCCGGCGGGCTCGGCGGGCGCGCCGGGCTCGTCGGGCACGCCGGCCGTGATGTCGCCCTCGCTGCCGCTGAGCAGCGCGATGTTGTCGCGGTGCTGCGCGAACTTCTGCTGCACGATGTTGTCGGCGCGCACCGCGTTGTCGATGATCTGGCGGTACTTGTCGGCGTTGGTGCGGAAGGCCTCGGTGAGCTTGGCCGAGTCCGTGCGCGACCAGCGTGCGCCGAACTGCGTGCGCAGCGCCGCGTCGGCCTCCGCCTCCTCGCGCAGCATGCGCTCCGCCTGCGACACGAACACGCGATACCTCAGTGGGAGGCGCGCGCTCAGTCACTGTCGAGTGACTTCCACTTGACAGTGACCGAGTTTGTACAAAAGTGACACTCCTAACCGGGCCATAATTTTACAGCAAATATTTCGAATGTGGCAGCGTTTTTATAAAAGAAGATGTAAGGTCCGGCAATATTTCTACTACAGTGGAACACCACGGACTGGCCAGATCACACTGAAAATTAAGCCGAGTTTTACTGCACTATTGACGTGGGCCCGCCACACTTGAAACACTGTAAATATTAAAATGCTGTCTGACTCTGATACCATCTAATATGTATTTTGTAATATTGTGGTGAGAAAATAAATATATATAAATATATTACTGTCGGCAATGTGTGACTCACTTGCAGCTGTACATTGCTGGGGAAATAGCCCGTTTAGGAGCCTGTTCACTCTCGATTGAATGCCTTCATGACACTTGTGATGATGCGATGGTGTGTACTAACGATGGCGAGTCGATATTAATGGAGTATGTCTGATGGACGTGCGCATCGCTTGTATTGACCAACCTCCCTTAGCACAAATCTATAACATAGGCTAGTAGACAGTTAGAAAAATATCTTACGAGTTTTGTATTGAGGAATTTTCTTCTTAGAAGATGAAGATTCCTCAATACGAAATGGGAGGAATGGTTGGGAGCTAAAATGATAAAAAATCAATTTATTTTTGTAATTATTTTAGATAATTGTAGACTCGACAGACGTCCTACTCAATGTTCAATAATTCTATACACAAATACCATAGAAAAATGGAAGTACAGTTTCTGTTTTTTAGAAATTTCTGGGACATATTTCCAATTAGGAAAAGTTCTATAAAAATCTAATTCGGATTGAGTGTTACGAATATTAAACAAAAAAAATTATAACAAAACCGGTGCAGTTGTTCTCAAGTGATGCGCTTAATAACGAGTAGCATTTTATTTTTGTTTGATTAATTATTTTTGTTTCATTAAAAATAAACAAATGGAAAACGTCAATTTAATAGGTTTTTAGACACGTTTAACGATAAATAGGTATTTGTGTGGTTTGAATATTTTTTTTATAAAAATGTGGTTTAATAATAGTTATTGAATACAATATTTTGACAGAAGTAATAAATGAAGATTGTGTGCTGGTCAGACTAATAAAAACTCACACATTTGACAGAGTAGAAGTAAAGAAGTCACTCGAGCCGCCATGATAGAATGCATAGAGCATTTTGTCAATTCTTGATAATTAAAATTTAATATGTAGATTTCTTTTTTAAACTGTAAACTAGCCTGTTGTTCAAAACCAATCGTAAAACCGAGTCGTTCTCGCGGAAGAGACGGTCGTGGCTACCTCGTCGAGGATGTCCCGGTTGCGCTGCAGCAGCTCGGGCAGCTCGGCCATGAGGCGCGTGAGCTCGGCCAGCCCGCCCGCCTCGCGCACGGCCGCGGCGCGGGCGCGGATGGAGTCGGGCAGTGCGCCGGCGCCGGGCGCGGGCTCGATGCAGGCCGGCAGGTTGAGCGAGGCCAGCACGCTGTTGAGCAGCTGCGTGGCGTCGCGCAGCTTGCTGATCTCGGTCGACAGCAGGTCGGCGCGGCGCGCGCCGGCCGCCTGCAGCGCCACGTGCACGGCCAGCGGCACCAGCGCCGCGAACAGGTCGCGCGCCTCGCCCCAGCGCGGCGGCGGCGCCAGCGCCTTGGCGATGGCGGCGCGCGCCACGGGCTCCAGTTGCGCCGCCTCGGGCACGCGCTCGTGGTAGATGAAGTCGTTGTCCTTGCGCGCGGCCGCCAGCTGGCGCGCCGCGCGCGTGGCGTGCTCGCCCGCCAGCGCGCCGCCCGCGCGCTGCTGCGCCGCCTTCAGCAGCTCCTCCGCCAGCTGCGCGCACATCGCATTGCTTTATGTATTCTTCAAAACTTGAGTTTAAAACTGTGGTAAAATGGTGAACGTCCAAAATTTACCGTCGAATTACGTCACTGGAACATTATTTGAAGATAAATGTGTGTTTCCCTAGAGAGCGTTTTTTAACACCATAAACTCAAACCCCGCTGCCATCATTCTCATGCCAGCCGTCACTTCGACCAGCATGTGGCTAATGTGGCGCCATCGTCGTCATAGGCAAACTAACTGTGATATTGATACCTGTCTGCATATTATTAGTTGTAAGCTACCTGCAAGCGTGCGATCTCCTCGCCAACATTCTTGTTGGCGCGACACACGGCCGCCTGGAACAGCTGCGCCAACCCGCGGAACATCGTCTGCTTCGACTGCATCTGCAACCCAAACTCTACGTGAATATTATGTAAAAAATGTTATTCTATACATTTTAACCGCGTTGGTACACTTTTCTATGAAACAACAGATATTTTTTTTGTGATAACCGACGCAACGATACGTATACACTAGAATTATGTAAAGGCGTTCGGGTAAACGTTCGTACATCCATTTCTACAACTGAAATCCAGCGAATCAATGACTGTTTGCATCTTTAAAAAGGGGTATAAACCAAAATTACATATCTTCAATTTGATTTTTCATGAAATTAATAAGACTTAAGTATAAAATTAAAATAATACGATTACCATAATATTTTCAATTTTTTTGTGAAATAGAAACACGACACATTAAAATTTACTCGATAAAAAACATCACGAAGTTACCTCAAATTTTTACGTATTTTCAATTTGTACCTAATATACTACTAATGACTAATAAGATAAAAATGTGATGATTACTTCTATAACTACAAGACGAAAAAACTTGTAGAGGCATTTTTTGAAATTATTAACGTGAAAATAATTATATTAACTAAAAAGTGTAAAATAATAAAGTAATTAACAAAATCAGAAAACCCGACAACGTAAAAAGTAAAGCGAAACTCGGACATAGGTGGTCCTGTGTGTATGGTGGGATAGAAAGTGCATGGGTAGCCGTCACATCCTTCTGCTAAGCAGTAATGCTCGCGAAGAGGGAGGCGGCGCACGTGAAGGAGAGGCAGTATATGCGCCCTCACGGCCCTAACCTCCGCAGAAGACACCCTGGGCATCAGGAATCGCGCGCCTCAAAGAGATGTCAGCACCAACTGGTGAGCTCCGCAAGGGCCGATGCCTGCCAGGGGTGCGGGTTGTTGGAAAGAGATACCGCGGCCCCTGGCATACAGGCAACTGAGGGAACACGGGTGGGTTTTAGTCAGTGAAAGTCTGACACGCCCTGCTGCTCCACCCAGAGCGGAAGTTTTAATTAATATAATTATGATGATTTCGCAAGTTCTAAAAAAAATAGTTCTTTATGAGCTAGCAAGAACAAGAGAAATTAAACATAATATTTTAAAAATTAAAAAGCCCGACTGCGGTTAAAAGCTTTTTCTTTTTCATTTATTTATTATTTATTTTATTTCTCTATTTCTTGCTTGTGTGTCATCAGCTGTTGGCAGTAGAGATCCGAATCGATGGTTTTGCCCGGCAGATTCAACAATTGCAAAATGGCGGGAAATCGTAGTTAATATTCATTTGTTTAAATTTCGTCTATTTAATGGTATCAAAACTAGCCAGATACAAACAGCACAGACGAAGAGATTTTACTACACCTTTGTCGAAAAAACTTTAGTCCGACCTAATATTATGTTAATAGCGCAGATAATTCTGCTGACCCGATGAAAGATTTGCGTGACGTCAGGTGCCACAGTACAGAGGAAACATTTGACGTGATATTGTTCTTGCTCGACAGCGCCGTCGACGTGGTGGCGTAGTGGCGTGGGATCAGTGTCATTAATTTAGACATTACTAGTTAATATTTATTGTTGAAAATGTGATGTTTAACTATCTCTATACTTTCTTTGAAACACACAACATTCTAACGCCTAGTCAATATGGTTGCAGAAAACACAAATCCATAAATAACTTTTTACATAAAGTAATGACTAACCTGGACAAAGGGCTGCCGGCTGTCGCGCTATACATGGACATGTCGAAGGCTTTCGACCGAGTTGATCACAAGATCTTCTTAAGAAAGATGTATGCATATGGTGTGAGAGGTAATGTGTACAAACTTATAGAATCATACCTTAACAACAGACAACAATTTACAGAAGTAAGGAGGTTAAATCCCACATCTAAAATAGAAGAAATATATGTTTCTGAATCTGGAATTGCTAAATTCGGCGTTCCTCAAGGGAGTATCGTGGGTCCCTTATTCTTCCTTGTTTATATAAATGACATGCCTTCGGTAACAAATCATGACATTACACTATTTGCTGATGATAGCACTGTTTTATTCGTTAATGATAATATAATTGATCTAGAATCTGACATTAATCAAAGAATATTATTAATTATGGACTGGCTTAAAATGAATAATTTAATTATTAACATTGACAAAACGAAATTAATGAATTTTAAAATACGAACTCGACGTACGGGTACTTTAAAAATCCATTACCTAGATAGCGACATTGAAGAAACTGATGTAACAAAATTTTTAGGGTTACACATTGATAACAAACTAAATTGGAAAATACATATTAACCATGTATGCAAAAAGCTGGGACAATTTTCATATGCTCTCACAGACTGGGTAAAATAGCGAATCAGACTACTTTACTAACAGCTTACCACGGTTACGTTAGCTCTCTCCTCAGATACAGTGTAATATTCTAGGGCAACAGTATAGACAAGGGGCGGGCGTTCATTGCTCAAAAACGCTGTATCAGGGCTATATTTAAGTTAGGTGAAACTGACTCCTGTAAGCCATTTTTTTAAAAGATGAACGTATTAACACTGCCATGTATCTATATATTTGAGGCAGCAATATATGTCAAAAATAATATTGACATGTATAATTACTACACGCATATACGGCGTAAGGACAAATTGCGCACAGTAGCTAGCAAGACTCATCTAATGCATGAAAGTATCTTTTGTACTGCTTCATGCATCTTTAATTATATTCCAGGGCCTATTAGGATAATTACGGAAATGAAAAAAAAAAAATAATCTGCGTGATTTACTAGCCAACAAGTGCTACTACTTAATAAAAGACTTCCTATCAGACAAATCACTACTCCAATATAGTCCCCCTCAGTCATGATGCGTTCAGTGACCCACTGATGTGTACCTACCATAATGCGTTCCATTTTATTTTTTGTTTTATTTTTATATTATATTTTGTGTGAAATTGTAATGTACTTTAATTCTTATTGATATTCCGAATGTAATTAATTTTTATAGGTAACTATTGTATGCCCTAAGGGCGGGACGTAGCTGTTCACAATTAACTATTTAAGAGCTGTATTATGTACCTACCTATGATCCACAATAAAGACATTGAATTGAATTGAATTGAATAGTGAGCAGTTTTATTCAGCATTATTTAAGCTTATCTATAGTGATAAATAAAGTTATAACGCAAAAAAGCGACTAAATGCTACTTGTTTGTCAATGTTACCGATAAGAAGTTGACTGAGCCGGGCATGTACTATGTCCAGATATCGGAATCGATGGACTAGATTTACCTAAACTTCGAGGGAGATATAAAAATAGAGTGAATAATACCTCCTAAAAAATCCCGGATTATGTATTGGACTTATACAGAAAAGAGGTTTATTTTTTCCTATTGTAATTAAAGTGCGTATATGCTACAAACATTAATAAATGCTAATTAACAAAAAAAGCCAATTTAGCCAATTTACGTGAGTGTTAGGTATCTAGCCAATGGATAGCGCGACAGCATAAATAAACAGGGTTATGTTTTATTCTATGTTTTTTTAAGTACTCTGGTTCTATGTGTAGTGTTAGCAAAAAAGTTTTGTAATTATATATTGATTTGATTAGATATTATTCTTATTAAATAAACTTTTGTAATTTTTCAAGCCAATTTTTCAAGAAAAAGTAAGGTCACTCACGATGGTGATCCAGTCGCGCTCCCACAGTGACTTGAGCTGCTCCTTCTGCATGGCGCGCAGTGCGTCCGTGTACAGCTCGTCGCAGTGCGCGCACACCTTGGCTACACTGCTCTCCTTCATCTCGTCTGCAACAACCGTTCATGGCGCTCAACATATGCGTACTAGATAGCAACTAAACTCAAGTATTTGGAAGGTGCACTGCACACTCGAATACAGCCATTGCGAACGTTTTAATTATGGTGATGAAAGCAAGTCTCGGTTAGCTGGGCCTTCCTGCAACACAACGTGTGAGCGCGTATGCAGCGGTGGTGTTCCAAGTAGAATCACTCAACCCACGTGTTTGGCTCTACACAGGAAAGCGATCCCTTGCTGTAGCAGGCGATTTCTCGGAAAGCGCTTACCACGGATGCACTTGTAGGCGATGACCTCCTGCGCTTGCGCCAGCATGAGTTTGGCCAGCGCGTCCAGCGTCTCGGGGTGCAGGTCAGGTGTGGTCTCTTGGTGCACCGCCATCATGATGTTCGCCTTCAGGAACGAGAACACACCCGCCGCTTGCTGTAAACACACACATTATTTATTTAAGGGTTAATTTTATTTCATAATTTCTTAAAAGCTTCAGCTAGGAATGAACAATGGGTCATTTGTTAATAAGATCATCATGTCCAGTTACAGGTTCTCAAAAATAGGTGTAATGGGCTTCATGACTTTTTCAGCCAGTCAGTGCTTTAGCCACACACAAACACTGCCACACACAATGATTAAATTACGTATGACACATTTCGCTGAAATTATGTCGCATAGAAAACGATCACGCGGAATTTCTGTCGAATAATTGTCGGCAGGCGCGTCGCTACACTGAGGTACATATAGATTGCTTAAAAAAAAAAAATATACAGGAATAGATATATATCTACCCTTTTATTCATAAATGTTGCTTAAAGTTAAGAGATGTTTAAACGTTAAAAATATATGATTATTATTAAAAGCCTGTGATGTCCCACTCCAGGGCAAAGGCCTCTCTACCCTCCTTCCACTTCTCTCTGTTTAATCCTGCTAGAGACCAGTTCTTGTTAAAAGAGTCCAGCTCATCCCGCCATCTCCGTCTGGGCCTACCGCGACGTCGCTTGCCATTAGGAGGGACCCTGAAGACGCTAATCACGACTTAAGTTTAAGCATTGTTTATAAATAAGGGGGCTAAAATATAAACAAGAATACATAATTATTGATCAATTTTGTCAAGATATACAAAAATATGTTTGCAAGTCGCATCCAACAAATCACGCTGTTATCACCTAGCTTAGGGTCCATGAGCAGAACAGTTGAAGCCCAGTGGTTACGGGCGCGACTTACGAGTTTTAGGTGGTGTCCCAGCAGTGGGAACATTATAGGCTGATCATGCTTATGCTAGTCTGCACAGCCAGACAAAACTCAAGTAAAGACTACTTAAACTATGTAAGTGTAAGTGGGTAATCAAATAAGATAGTTTCTATTTTCTGGAAAAGATTAAGGAATACTTGTTTGCAGTGTAAGTGAGTGTGAGTAAACTGGCTGTGGTACCTGGAACAGCTTGGCGGCCTGCTTGAGCGAGTCCTCGGTCTCCACTGGCTGCTGCGACGCGATGAGGCTCTGCATGGCGCCGATGTTGAACAGGATGCACATGCGCTCGTACGCCAGAGAGCTTATTGCTGCGCAACACAATAACGTATAACACATCATGTGTAGGTACATACTTACCACAAACTTAAGTATCATGTAATTCTTTAAATAAGTTTTTGACCAAACATTGGGGCTGCTATTGGATGATACCAGAAAACAAACCATTTTATGACATCAAAAAAAAATGCTAACATTACTTATGTACTATGTGGGTGGTTTTTATTTACATGAATAATTCATTTTTATAAGATAAGTTCAAGATAAATACAGGACAGAATTTAATTTATTTGTAGGTAGAACCGTGTGCGTTACGCCAGCGGAATGTTGTCGCTTTTCAGGATTTCGGCTTGACAGATAATTAGTACCCCATCTCGTGTAAATGTGCCCGAAATTTAGAATTTGTGCGTCCAGCCGATCCAAAAATATTCACGAAAAACAGATTCCGCTGGAGTAACGTTACCCCAGCTGCATCCCCCCCAGTGGGTTACCGCATTGTCGTTGCGTGGGGGCTCAGTAGTCGTGGTCACCCTCCCACGGTCAAGCGCAGAGGAACCCCAAGGTGGGGCCGCTTGTCAGGGATTTTGCCTCCAAGTCGACGACGTAGCGGCCAAAAAGTAGGTTGCGGTGAGGTTAACCGCAACTGAGGCGGGCCGCGATGTCGAATGGGAGGCATCGCGGCTGAGGGTTACAGTCCCACATAACTGCGCTATCTCCCCGTGGTAGCGCAGTAGGCATTTCTCCACGTCAAACAGAAAAAAAAACGCCCGGGTCGACGGCGCGTTGTGTTCCACGCACGCCGTCAGAGACGTCAGCAATAACTGATGGGGTCCGCAAGGGCCGATGCCTGCCAGGGGTGCGGGTTGTTCGAAAGAGATACCGTCGCCCCTGGCACACAGGCAACTGAGGGAACACAGGTGGGTTTTAGTCAGTAAAAGTCTGACACGCCGTCCTGCTCCACCCAGAGCGGAAGAAGTTATTTGATGATTTCCCAATCTCAAAAAAGAAAATCTAGATCTCATTTGTTCCTAATTGTGCCCAAAAAACGCAATTTGTGCGTCTTAAGGTTTCAGAGTTATTCAAGATGCCGCTGGGGTAAGTTTTAGCAAATTGCTGTATCTCTTAAACGGCATGACATACAACTACGATTTTTTTTTTTTGGGTGGGAAATCTTCAAATAACTTCTCCTGCTCTGGGTGGAGCGGGAGGGCGTGTCAGACTTTTACTGACTAAAACCCACCCGTGTTCCTTCAGTTGCCTGTGTGCCAGGTGCCGCGGTATCTCTTTCGAACAACCCGCACCACGGTGGGTCTTAATTTGTGCGTATGTTGTGCAATTTTATTTTTTCTTTAATCGACGCCGTGGGAAAATAAGAAATTGTTTTTCAAAAACCCTAAAATCGATCCTTGCGCTTCAATGAGAAACCCTAGACCCTTGCCAATTATGGTGGTTTGTACCTTTTATGAACTCAAAGCATCATGCGAAATTAGATTTTTCTATTCCAACTTCTCAGAGTTGTTCCATTTTAATTAAAATCTGGCTAAGCTAAAATGTAACACTCCAATACATGAGTTATTATTATTCCTTTATTCCATTAAATAGACATATAAATTACATTTTTAAATATTAGTATAAAAATATAAAATATAGTAGCCCACTGGTATCGAGAACAAGGTCCAAGCTACCGGTGTTCTGGGCTCCAGAGAGGTGAACCTCCTAACAATGCGAGCCGTGTCCAGGAGTACCGCTTTCTGGATCAAGCCCTTGACCCAGCTGCAAATTCTAAATTTCGGGCACATTTACACGAGATAGGGTACTAATATTTTATCTGTCAAGCCGAAATCCTGAAAAGCGTCAACATTCCGTTGGCGTAACGCACATGGTAGAATCATAATCGCAAAAGGGATTTATATAACCTAAATGTCAGTATTCATTGATTCAACACATCAGACAATGTATTACACTCTACATTTTCAGTTTATCCTCATAAAAGTATCATTTGAGATTATGTACTTGAAATTTAATTCTAAAATGTATTCCATTCAACTTTATCCTCATGTACATTTTATACCTATTGGATACAGGAAGTAATGAGCACAATGTTCATGTAGCCTTCCTATAAGGTGGGTGTAGTGCGTAGCTGACTTGCTCTTCGAACAATGAACAAAAGAGAAACTCTTTGCACTCATTTCAAATTGGAAAGTCCAGTTACAGAAACTGACTCTTTTCTGTGTTTTTCTTGTGTATAATTTAAGAGTTTTAAATTTTAGTTTCTCTATCTATCTGTTTATTCTATCTCTAGATCTAGTATCTGTCAGTCTGACTAAAACTAACTAAATCACATTTGTAATGGCTGAAACTTATGTAATTTATGGTTTCAGCAGCCAAATACCAGAGGTAGGTACTTCTATATTCCTTGCAAAAATTCACATAGGCTTTTGACTAAGTATACAATGTTAGAGAGACCTTAAGTATTTTTCCAATGATAGTGTTAATGATACTTACTGAGACTCATCCGGCCTCCAAACAAAGAGCCCTTGTCGAAGGCGTCCTTCCACTTGAAGGGGATCTGCACCTCTTGCGGCGGGAGCTTGGACTCCAGCGATGCCAGTTGGTCATGGTAGCTACAAGCAAAAACACCCAGCTTACATACACCTTACACGTTGCGGCTAGCGTTAATTGTACGGGTCGTTTGTATTAACTATTCCTTTGTTTGTGTGCGTGATAAGATGACATCACTTTTTAACAACTTCGACTATTAGTAATAAAATCTACAGAGATCAGTCATTATTATATGTTAGTGCCTTAATTTCTTCTGCTTAACAATGATTCAATTGTGAAGGGTGACTCATGCGATATAAATACTGTATTTACTTGTAGATTACGTCCAGCGACGATTTCTCGAATACTTTCCAAATGGCGTTTGCTCTGAGCCGGCTCAGCTCGTTGAGGGCGTCGGTGTAGTCTTCATGGTGGTCTCCAGTGTTATACGTCGAATTTATCAAATTCCTCAACGGTTTCACAATATCTACATCTGAACCTTTTTTAAACGGTACAAACAACAACTCCGAAGCCATTTCTGCGACTGATTGTGACAGCAGCCGTCAGCGTACACGTCAGACACCGAGTGACACAGATAGTGCACAGATCACACAGTACAGAGTGATGTCACTTGCCATGCCACTACACTATAGTAGATTTGTAGCCTTTGGATGTCACTGACGGCATACACCCATAAACCACTAGACCACAATGCTCAGTCACGTCTATAGAAATACCCTTACAAAAGTAGATTTATGAATCCAAAAGGCGTCTATATTGCCATAGCTCGCGCGATGTGGCGTCCGTTCGACGAAAATTATCGTAAAACTCTTCTTCTTATTTCCGTACGTCGAAATACTGATTGTGAAATACACCGCGCTGATTGCTGTTTTTTAACCGACTTCAAAAATGAGGAGGTTCTCAATTCTTCGGAACCTTTTTATGTATTTTCCCTGATTACTCGAAGATGGCTGGACCGATTTGGATTTATTTTTTTTGTTTGGAAGGGTATACTTCCCAGATGGTCCCATGATCATCAAGTCAGGATCTGATGATGGGATCCTGGAGAAATAGAGATAACTCTTCAAATTTATAGGCACACTTGAAGCGATTTGGGTATTTTTTGGAAGACTTCTTTCTCGGAGTGGTCCCATTTCAATTTGGTGAACATCTGATGAAGAACTTCGGAGATAGGCAACGGAACTCCTCAATAAATCATAGCAAATGGACTGGGATTGCCGAAATCTCATGACTGTCTATTGTTTACACCAGTTCATAACATAACATCACGCCGGTACACTGTGAAGCGGTAAGCACATGTGAATCACTAAAAAGTGAAAAATAAAAACTTTTTCCAAAAAAAAAAAACAATCCACTTCCAAGAAAAACACTACAAAGTGAAAAATAACTTTAATTTCGGAAGGCGGTGACAAAAAATTAAAATACAGCTCCAAAGACACCGACTTCCGAAATTAAAGTTATTTTTCACTTTGTAGTGTTTTTTTGGAAGTCGGTTGTTTTTTTTTTAGTTTTTTATACAGTATTTATGTGGTCTACGTTTTCTTTTTTGAATACTGTTTACAATTAAAGAAGTATTGCTCGACAGCAGAAACTGTGCATCTTCTCTATTAATAAGAGCCATTTCGACAGTGATCGCATCGCTCCAAAATAGAACAAACATTTTCTCACCGCGGGAGCGGTTTCAACGCACGATGAAATCACATCGCATCATAGTACGAGCGATGGCAATAGGATGACGCCTGAAAGTAGGACTTATGGGGAACGTGCACGACGAACTGTCTGCCATCTGGGGGCGAAAAAACGATGTTTTTACGTAATCATTACTTGAAATTGACACTTCATGTTACAAAATAATCTCCTTAGAGAAGTGAAAAAAAAAAAACATAATTACTTAGTGAAAATGTATTGTTGGGTTTCTGGATGCTCGAACACTTCAAAAAAAATTTAACCAAATGGTTTCAAATTCTATTACTTTTCCACGGATAGTACTCACTTTTCTTGGTTACGTGATAAACGACAAAAGTGGATAAATGCAGTAAAAAAAACATGTGCAAGTATGAGTTTCAAGAAAACAATTTAAATAAAATGTAAACATTGACGGCAACACGATGACAGATCTGAAAAGTTTCTTTTTTGATCACACCGTGGCTCTCGTGTCGATTTGTGCGATTTGTGCTGCTATAGTTCGTGCACGTTGCATTATATGTATGTAACGCCACGTTCATACAGACGTATTAAAATAGCGGCGAGATTTTTTCGAGCACTGGATCTTCAACGCACTGCTCAGTGCTGAGAGTTGAAAATCAAACACTGTGTTTTATCGACGCGCTAAGACTCACTCGCGCTACGCTCTTTTGGATTTTCAATGATCGGTTGAACACCGAGAGTTGAAAATCCAATGCGTGATAAAATCCCGCTGACCTAAACTAACAGCAGTGTTCTCGCTAGTGATTTCAAAATCTGTGTGGACGTGAGATTTAAAATCTCCAGCTAGTCGCGTGCTAGCTAATCGCTGCGTGTGTACCTAGCATTAGATCTAATTCGATTATAATATTACTCTAAAGGTAAATAAACTATTTAACGTATATTACTAAATGTATATATTTTTTTTTGAAATTTGAAACATTACAAAACTAAAATTTGCAAGAATCTGGGACATTTCAGCGAACGACACTAACGCGAACCCACGTGCGCGAAAAGACATTTCCGAGAATAGACATTTGCGGGAATGGTCATAATTATGTGCGAAAGACATTTGCGCGAATCCACTTGCACGAATCCACTTGCCTGCAAAGACAGTTGCGCGAAAGGCAGGGATGTACAGTATACCTACAATTCGCCAGTAATGTTCCAGTTAGACATGGGCGAAGTAGCTCACTGAAAAGAAAAAGAGCGATTAGCTCTTTTACTCTAAAGAGCTATATCACTCTTCTAGCTCACTAGCTCTTCTATAGCTCAGTGACACAGACGCCGAGACGCCGACTGTTAGCTCAATTGACTCACGCCGCACGCGCGTCGAAGGAGACGGATCGGCTCGCTCAATAGTGAGTAGCTCTTTGCAAGTTTGGACTCTTTATTACTCACTAGCTCTTCTATAGCTCAGTGATTCAGACGCCGACTGTTAGCTCAATTGACTCACGCCGCACGCGCGTCTAAGGCGACGGGTCGGCTCGCTCAATAGTGAGTAGCTCTTTGGAAGTTTGGACTCTTTATTACTCACTAGCTCTTTTATAGCTCAGTAATTCAGACGCCGACTGTTAGTTCATTTGACTCACGCTGCACGCGTGTCGAAGGAAACGACTCGGCCCGCTCAATAGTCATTGTCAATAGCTCTTTGGAAGATTGGAGTTAAGTTAAATAAGTTTTTCTGTTTTTTTTATATATAATGTTATGACTTTACGTAAATAACACGCAAAAAAATAAACAATGCAGAAAATGATATAATATTTTCTACTTTAAAGCCATGGTCATAGAGATAGATTTACAGTGATTTATGTCGTATGATAGTCTACAATGACGTATTGTATCGAAGAGCTATTGTTAGCAGAACTTGATTGTTGGAAGAACGATCGGCCGCTGACTTCGGTCGATCATCGGTGTCTCGCTGAAGTACTGATACTGAGAATCTGAGAGCTAACTGAGCTAGTGAGCTGCTTAGCGAACGAGTGAGTGAGCGAGAGCGACGTCCATCAAAAAGAGCTAGCTCTTTTCTATCACTCGCTCACGAGCTACCCATGTCTAGTTCCAGTGACAGACTGGAAGGAAACATGTACGGATGTATTTTGTCTAGTAGTTTATTTAGACATCAATAGTGATCGTCGTAGTTTTAATTACACCTTATTTATTTATTTATTTACTTTCTATAATTTAATTTTAAAATTAACCTATTGAACCTACATAAGATTCGCGAGGATAACGACCGAGCTCCTGAATGCGGGAGGAAGACCTGTACTAAGAGACCATCGGGAGCTCTTCAACTCTGTTCTGTTCTCTGGGAGAACTCCAGAAGCGTGGCGGAGGAGCGTGGTCGTTCTCTTCTTCAAAAAGGGTGATAAGACCCTTTTGAAGAATTACAGACCCATTTCGCTCCTAAGCCACTTATATAAACTGTTTTCAAGAATCGTCACGAATTGTCTTGCGCGAAGACTCGACGAGTTTCAGCCACCGGAGCAGGTAGGGTTTCGTGGAGGATACAGCACCATTGACCACATCCACATAGTGCGGCAGACTATACAAAAGTCTGAAGAGTATAATCGGCCCCTGTGTCTTGCGTTTGTGGACTATGAGAAGGCTTTTGACTCTATCGAGACATGGTCTGTTTTGGAGTCTCTGCAGCGATGCCAAGTCGACTGGCGATATATCCAAGTGCTGAGATGTCTGTATGAAACGTATGACCGTCCTGAACCGACAAAAAACTAAAAAAAAAAACAACCGACTTCCTTTATAACACAAAATCACAAAAATTCAAATACATATCCAAAGTCACCGACTTCCGAAATTAAAATTATTTTTCAGTTTTTAGTTTTAGTACCTACCCCACACCAATTCGAAATTTCATGATCCTTGGGGTCAAACCAATGCATATTTATGCGGATGATTTGCTGTCAGTTTTTGAAGAGTTCCGTTGTCTGTCTCCGACGGACACTCATCATCAGATCTATACGAACAAAAAATAATAATTGCAAATCCGTCTATATATGACGGAGTTATGCCGAAACATATAGAAAAAATAAGTATATACTCGTATCATGTCGAATTGATAACCTCCTTCTTTTTGAAGTCGGTTAAAAAAATATCAACCGTTGTTAGGTGATCTACACTTCCCAACGGACAGCATTTCTTGCATTTCATTTTTATTTATCCAGCGTGTCCCGGAAATGTGTGGTCATATTTAAGGATGTGATGTGTGGTGGGTGTGTGGGTGTGGACTTTCAAATTTCGTCAAAATTCATACAAACGATCGCTTTGATTGCGTACTCGCGCGGTAATCGCCTTTGTTTCGTTACGACGCGACGCGGCGGGAACGAAGAGCGCTACGATATTATCTGGACTCTAACTATTTTCTAAATTAACATGTCATAGCTAAGAGAGCCAAGTGATCTGTAACTCAGGACTGTCCTACGCCTACCTCAGACACCTCTCGCTGTCTATGATTGTACATTATATTAACATGTCATAGCTAAGAGAGCCAAGTGATCTGTAACTCAGGACTGTCCTACGCCTACCTCAGACACCTCTCGCTGTCTATGATTGTACATTATATTAACATGTCATAGCTAAGAGAGCCAAGTGATCTGTAACTCAGGACTGTCCTACGCCTACCTCAGACACCTCTCGCTGTCTATGATTGTACATTATATTAACATGTCATAGCTAAGAGAGCCAAGTGATCTGTAACTCAGGACTGTCCTACGCCTACCTCAGACACCTCTCGCTGTCTATGATTGTACATTATATTAACATGTCATAGCTAAGAGAGCCAAGTGATCTGTAACTCAGGACTGTCCTACGCCTACCTCAGACACCTCTCGCTGTCTATGATTGTACATTATATTAACCAGTGCCAGGTATATGATGTAGAGATAAATAAAGATGATGATTGTTATGATCGGCTTTGGTCAGGACGCGGCCTTTGGTGTGGCGACTGGCGGTGATGGTGTACACGGGTTTACATTTCAGAAGTATTCAATTGTTTGTGTTTGTTTGGCATGTGAAAGAGTATCTATTATTAATCCATCTATTATCTATGCATGCGTTTCTCAATTTAATTATATTTTTTTGCTTCACGTCATGACTTACTATTTCATCAAAAAAAATATAAAAATATGCTAAATTGATTGTAAATAAATGTAGAAAAAAAATGGTTATCAAAACTGTGTCCGTATCAAAACCGTGAGTTACTTTAATATATTATAAGACATAGTCTGAATAGTCTGAATGACACTGTACAAAACAAGGATTCCTATTTTGTCAAACTGCGAGTAGGTATATAACATTAGCAGGTAAGTTCATCTAATGATACAACAACGAATGTTCGGATATTTTCAAGTGTGTATTTACATAAACTGTAAGTAAATTTATGTATACCGTACTTTGGTAGGTACCAACAGTTTCTGTGATTAAGTAGAGTTGTTACTTTTGATTGTTGTGGGACTTGTGGGTAAATGATGTATAAACTTGTGAGTATATGGTCCAATGGGAATAAGGCGGGTTGAGCATGCGCGGTCCGTCTTCGCAGCCGTCCTCCGCGGTTGCCGGCGCTGTTGCGCGAGGTGGCGAGTCCGCCGGGAGTAGCCGCGCAGGCACGTCGCGCCGCTGCCGCCACCCCGCCACCCGCTCGGAGCCCCACGGCCGACCAGCCGCTAAAAGTAAGTCTGTGCGCGCCTGCACCCGCAGCCCGCCCGCGCCGCCACCCGCCGCGCCCGCTATCTGTTGCTCCTAGAATCGATATACTGCTCAAGTGTGCTTTTGTTTTGGTCATGATTACACGCTACATGTTTGCGTTTCTATCTTTATTTTGAGTGTCACTTCATTGGTGATGTGAAAAATACAGCTTGATATTTTGGTGCGTAATACATTTTTGGTAAGTTTATCTTCTAATAGACTCAAGTAGGTGTATACCTGCTACAGCTGTATAGTTTTCTGATTTTTAAAACTAAGTCGTACACTTTTTACCAAAATACTGGAAAAAATCCACGGATTATTCACTGTATTAGTATTATAACAATATGATCCAGTCAAGCATAGTGCAAAAAGTTACCGAGTGCTCCGGAAAATATATGTAAAGAGCTACGACACGGCTACGGCGCGGCGTAGGCAACTACGGCGTAGCTGCTACGCCGTAGTTGTTAGTCGTCATGGCGACAATGATGTGAAGCGGTGCATCTGTCGCCCTGCACCGAGCAGGGTGCAGCGGGGTCGCGGGCTGGTCGATACCCGCCTACCACTTAACAACCCTTCCACCACCACCTACCACCACTATCTTCCAACACCACCTGCCACCAACACCGTGGGTTAACGCGATAACGCTCGGTTCACAGCGATGTCCTCCATTTTTATGTTAAAAATAAATATAGCATGTAAGTGGCGGGGTGTTTTATATTTTGTAATTTGTCGCTCGATCGTTCATCTATTGGGGGTTGTTCATCAGTCTGTTGGTGCCACTACCCCACCTATGTATAGTATAAAATGTTGTTAATGTGTGTGAGGCGGTGAAAGCTATACTTGACTACTTAAGCTACCCACATAATTTAACTTGAGGGTGTTTTTAGTGCTCGAAGTGACTATGTTGTCATTGTAGACACGAAGCATGGCTGACTGACTGCAACTATCAACAAGAACGTTCCTACTTACAAAATACTTTTAACGTCAAATTGCGAATTTGGTTTTGAACCACTTGAGAAACTTATAACAGTATTTCCTATTACTGTTCCTTCCCCATCAATGATCCTACTTATAAGATAGATTTTCATGGGTCTTTTTTGTGTTTTGAATTGTTTCTATTTACTAAATAGAAACAATTCAATCAGTAGGTATTTCGCCATCAACTTGCATATATTATTTTATTAAACGTTATTTTTAATGTCTGCTATTCAAAGTCCTGAACGTAATTTATTATTAGTTTTAAATGGTCAAATGAGTGTAGGTATTTCGGTCCTGAAAAGTATATGTCATAGAAACATCCTTGTTTTAGGGAAATTAACGGTTCAAAACTCACATTTTAATTTAGTCGATGAAAACGGTCGATTTCAAAACCATTTTTCACTTCATTTCCTAATTTCAGCACAAAGTAATATGAAAATTTCCTGCACCATGAGAGTAATCGGTATTTTATGGGGAATTTAACGGTTGGATTTTTATTAGTTTATAAAAGCTTTATTTATATTTTTATAAAAAAAATAGTAAATCGACTTAATTGTGCTCCGAGTCCTACGGAGCGTCATGGATGGTGGGCCTGTGTCTATTTCTTTTAAAATTCGCTCTCGATGCCGTGTTTAAAATTAAAAATAAATAAATAGAAGAACAACATATCAGAAATTAAATTACAACAGCTCAGAAAATCAATCTCGTAATTGTTTGTTTTTTTGTGTGGACGTGCATTATTATGCATAAGTAGAAATGAAGCACCAACATTTGAAACTTGTCGTTTCAACGTAAATCTGTGCATTGAGATTACCCCTGATCCGGTTCTTGCACCGATCCAAATACCCGCCCCATATTATAGTTGTTTGACCACTGTAAGCATGGACTTCGTTGGCATCCAGAGGTCCTCCAATACCATGCTCGTCTAGTATCTGACCTCATACGAAAGCGAGATTCGTCAGAATAGCACAGATGACGCCACTCTTCTTCTGCCCGATTTCTGTTGTCACGACCCCATTGCAAACGGCCTCTGTGATCGCGGGGCTCAATAGGTGGGACACGTTGCGGCCTTCGGGAACGGAGATTTTATGCAAGCGATGTCTTATGGTTTGGTTTGAACATCCCTGAAGAGCTATGAAGCCTAGTAACCAAAGTCATCGCGGTCATTGTACAATTTCGTCAAACAGTAATTTCTATTTGACGATCTTGTCTGCGTGTGGTGATTCGAGCTCGTCCTGCATGTCGCTCTGCCACGCTGCCCATGATGCGGTAATGCGTCCAAAGTCGACTTATAACACTCGCAATTTCCACAGCACTTTGCCGAGAACTAGCTTTCAACCAAGGTCGGATCCCGCTTTCGATTCGCTAGGTTACATAGTCGGGGTCCAGTCAGGACAGGCTCCATCCAATGGCGGACTAATCCTGTCGGGGTCCCGGGTGGCAAAACTAAATGAGAAGACTAGATGACGCGTCCACTCAGTTCATGTTGGTAATTCTTATAATATTATGCAAATAATTATCTAACAACAGATTTTAGCCTACGCTATTGCAATCATTCGCATGTACCTAAGACTTTACACGATCGAGGTTAACAATTAGTTTGCACTGGTACGTCTCGAAGTGATGATAACTACCCTGGATCCGCTCTTGCTTTCAACATTCCCACGGCTCAGGTAGCCCCCTGAGCCGTGGGAATGTTGAAAGCACCCTAAGCACCAAGTCCGTAGTTTCGGCCGAAGTTCACTTTCAGACATAAGATTTAGGTAGGGTAGGCAGTGTCTCTCTGTCTTTATGGACTGCACGCCACTGCTCGTTACAGAAACTTCTGCATTACTCTATTTAAAAAAAGAACTCTTATAAAACGAACACGAACAGAAACATAGTAAAACGCCAGCCAAATCAAAAGAAGCAATCAACAAAATCACATAGGAACTAAAAATTAAAGAAGCCAATCAATCGAATTAGTGAATAACTATTTTATTACCATTAGCTGAGAAAATACAGGATTCGCAACCAACCAGGGTTCTTCTTAGATGCTCCACAGGCAGTTTCTTGTTTAACCTCTGCAACTTTTAAAATATATTTTCGGTGTTCCCTACTACTACCAACCACCTGCTGTTTACTAACTCGGATATCAACGTTTCGCCTTGCATATGGTTGCTTAAAAACCCTTTGAGCTCCCTTGCCATATCATTGTAGATAAATTTGGCAAAAGTGCATAGCGGGTGCAACTTTTTTGAGGGCGTTTAATCTTGGACAGATTAATATTAAAACTTGTTGTTTTTTACAAAGATACAGGCTACAGTTAATATTTTAATGTTTTGGTTAAAACGAATATTTATTGAATTTTACATACGTGGAGCTCGAATACATTTTTTCTGTGCCATTAATTACTACTCTACCTTAGTAGCATTGCGCCAAAATATAAGACCATATCGCAAAGTAGACGCAAACATGTACCATGATTGCTGCTATAGCAGTGCTGTCATATTCACAACTAGCTTTGGCCACCGAATGATACCACGGAAACGTACTACCGGGATAAAAAATATCCTGTGTGTTCATCCAAGTTATAAACTAAATCTGTGCCATATTTCATCCATTGAGTAACAAACATCCAAACATCGAAATATCCAAAAATACAAACTCTCACATTTATTATAAGTAGGATTTTGGTTAGTATATGTAGCATAAATCAAAGTCAAAAGCCATTTATTCAAACTAGGCTAGTGTCAGCACTTTTTGAACGTCAAAATTACTTAAGACAGTCCCCCGAAACGCCCGCCTTTCACAACTTCCTAGTGCTTTAGCTGGGATAAAGAAGTAGCGCAACAAACTCCCCAGCAGCCCAAACAAATAATTTTAACAAAAACATAAACACAACTTAAAACCTAAATTAAAGCCTCCAGGCATAAAGGGCGTGCCCGCTGACGTATGCAATGCTGCATTATGTTCACATAACTGTAACTAGAAATAACAAATGTTAAACTAGGACCTTCGGAGTAAAATAAATAAACAGTTAATTAACAATAACAAAACCATGGTCAGTAAGATGGCCAGTCTACTTGGTTCAAATAGATTCATTTTATATAGGTAGATTCTTTTACATATTGTGAATGAGAGAACGTTGTAGGCCTTAGAGACTAGATTTGTAGACGTTTTTCTATTCTGTATTTTCATTCCTCTAAGTACCTGGTACTTATTGACTGGCCTGCACTGTCCTCCCATACCTATTATCACTGTAATTTGAAAACATTGTAAAAGCCAATTATTTTTAAAAGAGTAACCGTGGAGTTTCTTGCCGGCTCTTCTCCATAGGAAACGACAAATTGGAACCGTGCACCTAGCTTCTGACGTTTCATAAGTGCCCATGCAGGCTTATGTGAAATAAAATATTTTGATTTTGATTTTGAGTCACCACAAGCAGCACCCGTTCACGAGCTAACGCAAAGATCAGCCATTATCCCCCTCGCTATATATGAGGCAACCCGACCCCCGAGGCTACCGAAAGCAGTGACATCTAAGGGAGCATGACGACCTTGCTGGATAGAAAACTGAGCTTACGTGTACGGGCGCATTCGTCAGTCTCCGCAGCGGCAGCGCTACCGCGCCTTAGTCTAGCCAGCTATGCTACGCCGCCACCGCCGTAGCGACGCTACGAACTTTTACGATCTTCTTTTTCATGATAAAATATCTTAGTTAGTGTTCATTTACTAATTACCTACCACATTCACAACACAAGAGTAAGGAATTAATAACCGTGTTTATTGTAAACTAAAAAGCATTAATTAAACTTATAGCCTCAACACTCTGCAAGTGCACCTACGAGCTGTACAGCTTGCATGCAAGACTTGCGCGTTTTGTTAGTATGTAGTACAGGCATGCATTTTCGATGTGAAATTTATGAAACTGGAAATTTTGTAAATTTCATTGGTCTGTGATACTCGAGATCTCTAAATGGTCAAGAGTGTAGCACGTAGATCAAACACGGCTAATGTGGGCACAGGGTGGCTCCATGACGCCCACCCGTTCCCGGTACGTCGCGCCTGCGTCTCACGTCACGTTGGTTACAGGAGCCGCGCGCCGCGCGCGCAGTCGGCGGAGGTCATCGTGGTACGCGCCAGCAGCACCAGCGTCGCGCGCCACCGCCACGACGCACGGTAATACCCTACTATACGAGGGCCTGACACATACCTCACTCAAAACTCAAGCATACTCGTAGTTTTAAGCACTTTGGTACGTAGCTTAAAAGCCATTTGATTGGTTAAAAGTACGTTTATAATTAAAGTACCTACCGCTTGAGTCTGGAGTGAGGTTCTGTAACACAGGCTTGAAACAGATACCCTTGTCAGTTGTGTCATCATGTCTTTTAATTCGTTGTTGTACATAAGCCGTTGCGGTGCAGTTGCAGTTCAATTTAAGTTTTAGTGCTGAACCGTATTGTAATCTTTGAATCTTTTTTGGGATTTTTACACGCACTGTATTTTCAATTGTCGGTGTTCTGCCCTCGTGTGAAACAGGCATCAAAGAGCAACACGGCTCACTGGCGGACTCCGTTCGCCGCGCCCGCGGCCGCGCCGCGCCGCGCCGGTGGCCCGTGTTGCGCTATGAACAGAATTTATCTCAGCGCATTGTAAATCAAACACTGTGGTTTACTGTTCGATTTTCAAGTCTAGATCCAGCGTGCACGATAAAATCCCGCCACGATTTGATTACCTACGTCCGTGGGAACGTCGAGTTAAAGGCACCATAGGAAGTACGTCAGTTACCTACCTACCTTACTATTTTTAATTAGGATTCAAAATACTCCATGGGATCATTGATGTTCCTGACCTACATAATCTAATCTGCAACTTGTAGGAAGCACCGGTTACTGGCAGCCCCTACATGTCGTTCTGTTGCACGCTTCGTCTTTTTTGTGTCCCTAATTTACCGTACTCCACACCAGTCGCTTGCGAACCAAGCTGATCATCAGTGGGAGTTATCGAATATAGTGAATATAAACGAAACGCGGTCACGAGCGGAGTGCAGCCGCACGCATGCAAAGTGGGCGCCGCTCCCGCTGTCACAGCGGCAATCGATCCCGCGGCGAACGTTCACCCCGGCTGCGGCTGGCGATGGTGGCTCGGCTGCACGTTGCAGCACTTGTAGCGGACAGCCTAGCCGTGCAGGCGGTGTGGGACTGTGGGCGGTGTGGCTGACGGCACGGCAAGGCTTTTCGGTTACGAACAATAATATAACTAACACCCGGTTACTGAATTGAGAATTTGAAGTTGAGGACTTGTCAAACTATAGTTTGGCATTAAGGCGCGCTAAGAAGCAAATTTTCAGGCGCATCGCAAACCTAAATTTGTTGCCCATCTATGATCGGAGCAATAAAAAAAATAGAACAGCGATGCGTTTGATGATAGTTGAATCGAATGTACAGACGACAGCACATCAAGCTACCCCAAACTGTAAAATTTTCCCAATTAAACATGAACCTTATGCTTATGGCATAAAGTTGAAAATCTATCAAAGAAATGTGACAGATTGAGGTAGCTTGATGTGCTGGCGTCTGTACACAACAAATTAAAACATTTCAACAAAAAAATTAATCGCCGAAAAAACTGAAAAGCAAAAAATTATGAATCTTTTTTGTTTAACCTTAATAACTAAGTTGTTAAACTAATGTAAGTATACCCAAGTAATTTTGAGTCGGCGCCAAACAAGCAAATTAATTAATTACGTAAAGCGTGATGCGCGGCGCGACACGTCCCTTTGCCGGAAGATGCCGAGCGTTCACGAAGTTAATGTCAGCGAGACAGCAACCCGAACGGGCATACACGTGAGGGCACACGTCGGCGTCGCATAATGTTTATTATTTTTTGCTTTTCAGTTTTTTCGGCGGCTTAATTTTTTTGTTAAAACGTTTTTATTTTATATTTTTTTGTGGCTATAATCTACTAATTATTATAATACACAACTCAGCATTAAAATCTGTGAGAGAACAATAAATCGACCCTATTTTCCCACCCTTAGGGTAGGATTTTTTTTTTTCAAATTTATATTGGACCAACTTCGGGGTATACAAGGTGAAATTTTAGTCACTGTTTAAATTAAAAGGTGACTAAAAATTCACGTTGTATATCAGGCTATTTGCAATTGCTACGGGGCACGGGCCCCGCATATCCATACCCGCCCTCCACCACCTGAGCGTAATTTTTTGGGTTATTGGTAAGTAGGTAAGCACTGTGTGTTTGTTCACCGGTAGTCCGGTACACACAGAATAATAGCAAATAATGTGTCTAAATGTGCCTTTTGATATTACAACGTAGGTTGAAACGAGACGCAGAGTCGGAGGCCGGAGACGTGATCGACCTGGGCGCGCCGCGTCTGCTGCGCCGAAAGCCGCCCGTGCGCAAGCCAAACCGCGCTGTGCCCGCCCGCCCGCTCTACACTCCAAACCCACGCCTGTGAGTCATCGCCGTCCTGCGCCGCTGCGCAGCCGTCCGACCCAGACTGACACGAGCGTGTGCCCCAGGTACCCAGGCTCCGGGACAAAGCCGAAGTCGCGACCGAAACGCGCAGACGCCCGCAGAAACGACGGTCGCGGCCGGCGCCACAAAAGAGTGTACCGGCGACAGGTGCCCAACCCGCGCCTGTACCGGCCGGTGCCCCCGCGCGCCCCGCCGCCACCCGCCTGGCCGCGCACCACCTGGCCGTCGCCCACACCCCCCGCGCGCCTGGAGACCGCCTCACGCGTAGCGCTGCGCTTGAACGAGCAGCGGCTCTGGATACGCGCACCGCAGCGTCAGCTGCGGGCAGCGAATTTGCCGGTGCAGCCAGAGCGTGCGGTGGTGCGGGCAGCGTACTCACCGGTGCGGGCAGTGCGTTCGCCAGTGCGGGCCGTACCATCGCCGGTGCGGGCGCTCCGTTCGCCGGTCCGACCCGTACGTCCGCTGGTGCGGGCCATCCGTTCGCCGGTCCGGCCCGTCAGTTCGCCGGTCCGGCCCGTCAGTTCGCCAGTCCGGTCCGTCCGTTCGCCGGTCCGGGCAGCGCGTTCGCCGCAACAGGCAGAGCGTTCGCCGGAACGGGCGTGGTGCCAGCTTCCGCTGTCGCTCGTGCACGAGTCGTCGGCCTCACGGCGCCTGGTGGTGACGCTGCCGGCGCCGCCCGCCGAGCCAGTGCCGCGCTACCGGCCCACCAGGGAGCACGTCCGGCTGCGCTCGCTGGACACGGACTCGGGCGCGTCCACGCCGGTGGCGGCGCCAGCGGCCGCGCGCGCTGCGCCGCTCGCCGCCGCGGTGCCCGCCATGGACGCAGGAAACCGACATTCGACCAGTCCGGAGGATTGTTCCGAGGGCAACGAGACTCTGTCCGCGCCCAGCGAGTTCCTCGCAGAGGTGAGCGTGGGACGTGGACGGTGCGCTGTGGCAAGACTCTGAGGTGTTTTTAGAAACTAAAGCTTCGCTTGCCTAATTTCAGTTCCTGTCGGCCATAATGCGGCGTCAATACGCAGAGGCTCTCAAGTACTGTCAGCTCATCCTGCAATACGAGCCGCACAACGCCACGGCGCGCGGTTTCTACCCGCTGCTGCAGCACAAAGTGCAGGCGCACAAGCGAGCTGGTGAGTGCAAGGCGGGAGGGCCGTGCGGGGCGCGCAGGCCGGCCTGTCCGTGGCTGACATTCGCGTCTGTTACAGAGGAGGGCGGCTGGGCGCGCGGTAGCTCTAGCGAGGAGGCGAGCGCGCACGCCGACAAGCCGCAGCACGCGGCGCCGCCAGGGGCGCAGGTACGTGCACGCTAAGACAGAGTTTGTGATAATGTTTATAACACATTTGCTCGAAAAGGGTCTCTTAATTCACCAATTTCAATATCGTTATGTATGTCATTACGTACTTGTGCGTTATTGTAAAGTAAAACGCACGAGTTTTATTTAAAAAAAGAACGGTACTTTTTTAAATCTTAGCAAGAGTTTTTATGTCAGAAAAGTGGTCAACATTTTATGATTTAATTAAATTCGTTTTGACATTTACAACCAAAAAAAAACAAAAAAATATTAATTTACTTTATTAGTAATACCTACTGGCTGTTTTTGTGCCTTTGCAGCTTTGCCTTAAAAATAAATAATAGTTTAAAAAACTAAAAAACACGCTTTAAAAACCAAACTAAAAAAGGAGAAAATAATTTAATTCAATTAAAAAGCGTGGGGTGCTTTTTGAGGTATTTTTATAATCAATTAATGTCAAGCACCCCACGCTTTTTAATTTAATTAAATTATTTTCTCCTTTTTTAGTTTGGTTTTTAAAGCGTGTTTTTTAGTTTTTTAAACTATTATTTATTTTCTATTTTTTAGTTCTGCTAACTACAAAAACGTTTTTTTTTCTCATTTTTTTTTTAATTATTGAATTGTCATCGGTCCTCGACAAGTTTACAAAGTTTCAATGAAATCTGACCGTTTAAAGTGGGTCAAAATCGCGCTCAAAGGAGTCGGTTACATACAAACAAACAAACATACAAGTGAAGCTAATTTATAGCGTGTAAAAATGCCAACTGGCAACGTAATAATCATTTTTTTCTAACTGCTTTAATAAGTGATTAAAGATTTATTCGTTTAAGAAAGTCCGAGTTTTATTTAATTCCTCGCAAATATGTTATAAAACGTCGTATGACATCGTGCGCTTTGATAATTACAGCCACTGCTTTCTTGTATAGCAATATCGCCTCGGCTGTAATTTTCAACTTACCGCACTTATATCATAATGTACTATTACCTACATAGGTTGACGAACAGGTACCGTCGAGCAAAAATCACAGCAGCAACTTACATAATTATTATGCTTACGAATATGAACACCGTGGATTAGCATAGCATCCAATTCAACTTACTTGCACAAAAGAAAACCTTACCCAAGCGAGCCAGTGGGATAAAGTTCGTTCAGTCAACTGTGGCATCTTTACTTTCCATGAGCAACTTTACAAATGAGAACTGTACTTCAATTTCTATCGATAACCAAAAATCTGTTGCCGCCATTTAATATCCAACCGATACAGAAGAATAATAATAATCTACTATTTATGATACATTTTTAGTAATCGAGAGATATTTTTTATAGTTCTCATTGGTAAAGGTGGTCATGGAAAGTAAAGATGCCACAGTAGACGGTACTCGTTTCGTTCACTCTAGCATTAGGAATAATTATGGACATTATTTTCAAATGTTTGTCCATACTATTTATAAATGTTAGATGTTTGGTTGGCCGGTCTTTAAATCAAAATCAAAATCAAAAGTCATTTATTCAAACTAGGCTGAAAGTTAGCTCTTTTTGAACGTCAAAATTACATAAGACAGTCCCCCCAAAACGCCCACCTTTCACCACTTCCTAGTGCTTTCGCTGAGAAGAAGAAGTAGCGCAACAAACTCCACAGCAGCACAGCTGTCTGTTATGTTAGAAGAACTTGATTCTTTATAAGTAATAGTAGGTAATTAACATTACGAAACACAAAAAAACATTAAATTTGCCATATGTCAGCTAGCACACGCCAATATACCATCAAAACATTGAAAACTATAGGTACAGTCAGCGTCAAAAATATCGAGACGAACAGGCTGTTCAAAATGATCACAACAACTAAGAAAATTAAACTTTATCTCAATTGGATTAAGTTCTTGTCAGAATGACAGTTGTCGTGTACTGCCTCCATTCTGAAACATTCCTTGTGTCATTGAGTTAATATTTAATTTTCATAATTGTTTAGATCATTTTGAACAATCTGTTCGTCTCGATATTATTGACGCTGACTGTACTCAAGTAGAAATAATTAATAAGTCGGTGTCTTTGGAGCTGTATTTGAATTTTTTGTCACCGCCTTCCGAAATTAAAGTTATTTTTCACTTTGTAGTGTTTTTTTGGAAGTCGGTTGTTTTTTTTTTGGAAAAAGTTTTTATTTTTCACTTTTTAGTGGTTCACATGTGCTTACCCCTTCACAGCATACTGGCGTGATGTTATGTTATGAACTGGTGTAAGCAATAGACAGACATGAGATTTCAGCAATCCCAGTCCATTTGCTATCATTTATTGAGGAGTTCCGTTGCCTATCTCCAAAGTTCTTCATCAGATCTTCACCAAATTGAAATGAGACCACTACGAGAAAGTACTCTTCCAAAAAATAGCTAAATCGCTTCGTGTGCCTAAAAAATTTGAAGAGTTCTCTCTATTTCTCCAGGATCCCATCATCAGATCCTGACTTGATGATCATGGGACCACCTGGGAAGTATACCCTTTCAAACAAAAAAAACAAAATCCAAATCGGTCCAGCCATCTTCGAGAAATCGGGGAACATACATAAAAAAAAAAAAAAAAGGTTCCGACGAATTGATAACCTCCTCCTTTTTGAAGTCGGTTAAAAATTAAAATAAAACGTAAAGAGAACTTTCAATCTAAATAAAAGCCTCCAAGCATAAAGGGCATGCCCGCTTACATATGCAATTCTGCATTATGTAAATATAGCTATAACTTGAAGTAACAAAAGTTAAACTAGGACCTTTGGACTACATTTTTTATCCACCCATACGTGTAGGTACCTCATAAATCTTCGAATTATAGGCAGAATAGATAGATTGTGCGCGCAAGCAGGAATTTCAATGATATATGCAAGGAATTTAATTTTGTTCCATTCACAATTAGTGTGAATTCGGCCACTAAAATTTTTCAAGTAGGTAATATTATTTGTTATTATTATTTTGTCTATTGTCCTAGTGTAGTCATACAATTGCATACTTAGTATTTATATTATTCTTCTCTATTGATTAAGGAGAGGTGTTTTTTCTTTTCTTTGTTTCTTGTGCTCACACCATAAATTATTATTATTATACTTCTATACGTGAGGATTTGTAATTGGTTTTCTGGTGACTATAGTTTCCTTTCTATTGTCTGTTTTAGCTGTAAATCCTCCATGTTCTTAAATAAATTAATAAAATTAATAAAAACTGAATACAATTAACAATAACAAAACCATGGTCAGCAAGACGACCAGTCACCACGAGCAGCACCCGTTCACGAGCATAACGCAAAGATCAGCCATTACCCCCTCGCCATACCTATTTGAGGGAAGAAGGCAACCCGACCCCCGACGCTACCGCAAGCAGTGACATCTAAGGGAGCATGACGAGCTTGCTGCCGGTTGCACTGGCAAGAATAATATGAATTGTCGAGGTCGCTAGCTCGCTACATATTGCAATACTACTCATTAAAAAAAAACATTGTAATGAGTAGATTAAGTCAACAATAAATGAAAATAAACTGAATTATACATTCAAATAAAATAATCATAATTATAACATAATAATTAAACATAATGATATATACATATAACATGTCAGTAGGTAAGCTAATTCTGGTGAAAGAACATACACATTGTCTTGAGTTAATCACAGCGACCAACAATTCTTATCATTTAAGTAGTTAGCCACCCCGGGCTTCAAACTGGCTTTCCGCTGCTTAGTACAAGTTTCAATACAAGTCGTAGAAATAAATCTATGTCGTAATCGTAAGACATCGGCCCCACACGCGCCCACACGTGACGACCGGCCCGTCTCAGTTCTCTCGATCAACGTTCTGAGAGCAGCAAGGGTGATGCAGGGTCCAGGGACAACACACAGTGGTTCACAAATGCTACAAAACACTGCTAAAATAATAAAATGTTACACACAGGGATATATTTAACCTTAGGTTTACCTATTTAGACCTACTTTCTGAAAATAAAAAATGTTCCGGTTCCGACAGTTACCTACACATAAAACTTGTTTTGTAACATAACTGAAAGAAGCCACTGGCTCCTGAAATACTGGTACCTACTGTAACCTAGCTCTAGAGTCAAGGTTGATTTATTCTGTAACCTGCGTTTATGCCAATATAAGAATTTATAAAGAAAATTGAATTGTGCGTGTCGCAGGAGATGATGGAGCAGGGTGCGGACGAGACGGACGATTCGGCGCCGGCGTCGCGCGGCGCGTCGCGCTCGTCCTCGCGCTCGCGCGGCTCTTGCGCGTCGCAGTCGTCGCTGGAGCTCGACTCGTCGGACGCGCTGGCGCACAGCTCGCCCAGCTTGTCGCTCAGCCGCCGCACCGACAGCGCTTCGGCCGGCTGTTGGGAGAGCACGGGCAGCGCGTCACACTCCGAGCCCGACGACAACGGCAATGCGCCGGCCTCACTGCCCGCCTGCGCCGCCGACGTGCAGAACGACAACGCCGCCGCGCCGCACAAGGTAGGCCCGCGCGCCGCCCGCCCGCTGCTCGTGGCTCGGCCGCTGGAGGCTCACCGCTCCGTTGTGTTGCAGGGCGAGTCGGCGGCGTCGCTGCGGCGCCTGCGCGCGCAGTTCGCGTGCTCCACGAAGTGATCGCCAGGCCGCGCCCGCGCCCCGCACCGCGCGCCGCATGCCTGTCGCTGTCTTGTATTACACGCGTCCGTTTCTAATCTAGAGCGTGCTTTATTTCTTGATATGACTGAGGCTACCGGTCACATATCTGTGTCGTACCTCCCAGTAGGACCGACGTTGGAGCATATCTTTGTTGTACCTAATAGTTGTCGTGTGTCATCCGTAGCGTGGTGGTGCGGAGGAAGCTCTGCCCACCGACACTGTCAAACCTGCTCACTCAATAACCCATCTACTGGCCCCGTATTAATCGGAATAATGTTTCGCAACATTGGATTTTGCGAAATGTTATTTTGTTTACCTACTATTCATGAACACGAAACATTACCATGTTGCCACTGTTGCCAGCAACATTGCTTTTCTCAATACAACCGTGTTTTTTTGCACAATGTTGTGCAGCTTGTTTCAATAAATACGCGGCATTTAGGCGGGTAGCACATCTCCGCCGCAAAACCATTGCAGCGAAACCGCAATAGTTTCTTCACGACTTGTCCGTTGTACTACAAGCAAAACTTGCCTGTTCTGACGCATAGATTTGATTATGATTCTATCTCTTTTCCGCGTAACTTCGCCGATCTGCTCGGAAGCCAGCACCCAAATTGCGTAACACACGATCAATCATAATCTGTTTCATTTTGACAGTTCAACAATATTCATTGCGTTATTTACGTTGTTGAGCAGACAATTTTTTCGAGCATATGAAGCAATGGATTAGCAATGTTTCAAAATGATTCAGATTAAGATTGATCGCGCGTTACGCAATTAGGGTGCAGTTTTCCTCCGCGCTCAGCCCGATATTTTATTGCGGTTACGCGTTTGTTTCGCACGTACCTTTAAGTGTCAGTCTTAAGCGGAACATTTTTGTCAAAATGCCTGTTGATTTTAAAGAAAGAAAGACGACATGATGCACCGATTGCTACAAATCAACTGACTCTCAGGATATCCTGCTACTCGAATCGCAACAAATGTAGAATCTTTCTTAGCGGAATTCGTTAAGCGATTTTCCATAATTATTTTTGCAGCGGAGCGAGGTGTGACAACGCCTTTAGTGGCAATGTCGCCCAATAGTCGCACCTTTAAAGACAAACCGTTACTGAACGAAAAAACTAAATTTTACACAGGAGCTTAAATTAAAAAAAAAATGCACAGGTTTTTCGCAATAGTTTTAAGAGCATGGTGCATTAAGCAATCTTATATGGCTATAATGATAGAGATTTATTTACAGTATTACATATCTTTCAGAAAAGTTTTTCTTTCTAACTAGAACATTGATAATTATATTTTTACATTTATAGAGTAGGTAACACTTTCCATATTTTTTTTTCGATTATGATTACCTATGTACAGACGACAGCAGCAGGTCAAGCTATCCCAAACTGTCAGATTTTCCCAATTGAACATGAACCCTATCACATTGTAATAAAGTTGAAAATCTATCAAAGAAATTTGACAGTTGGGGTTTGCTTGATGTGCTGGCGTCTGTACTTACTCCAAAATCCTCGTTTAAATAATGTGACTAAACTAAAAAAAAAAAGTAATCCATTATAGCATTGATTTTACAATACTATCAAATTGAAAATAATAGGTACAGTTAGCATTTCTTCTAATTGTTATTGGACAGACAAACAAAATAACGCGTTCATACAATGTTTTATATTATAATTCATAAAACGAGATAATGCAAATGTGACCTGCCTTATTTATTCTTAAAGTAAAGCGATACTGTGTCTAAACCAACGATTTTTCTGTACCTAAAGGTAAATATTTGTATGCATAACTATCTCAAAATTTGGAAGTAAATGGTAACTACACTAAATGTAACATTTTACCAATTAAATTATATTATCAAGTGCATAATTTGATGGAAGGAAAACTGACTATCTACACAAAATGTTACACTATACCAATTAAAATGACTAAACAAAATACATTTATCTTGACGTGTAGCTTTGGATATACAAATAGTCACACTTTTGCGTCAAACTTCCGTTATCACTCTTCAACGAACAATTCACAATTAGTTTAAACACGTTAAATTATTGCATTTATCAACCATATCTTGTTAGTTTTGTAACGTTCAACATTACAGCCATCTAGGTACTTCTTAAATTGGCCCTTTTTTTTGGATGTGTCAAATTCATCGTATAGTTTACGTAATTTTAAGAAAGATGACATTAACTAAATTCTTGAAAAATTTAGTTTAGTAGGTAACGGTTTGTCTTAAAGGTGTCAAATAACTCTCAGTTTACTTAATGAATGTATCAATAATAACTACCTACACAATGAAATTAAATATCCTTCTGAAGTGCACTAAAATATTGATTATGAATTGCAATATAACGATATTTTCATGATTTGAGATAAGTAATAATATTGATAAATCAATCAAAACAGCGGAAATATTTTAACAGGTAAGCATTTACGATGTTGACAACTTCCAGACTGCACCCTCTTATCCAGGCCCTCACGTCACTTCACCTGGCTAAGCACTCCGATGCTATGCCCCTCAGTCTATACCAAATTACGCACTCTACTGACATGAGCCACCCCATCGAAGTACGCCGATGCTATGCCCCTCAGTCTATACCACATTACGCACTCTACTGACATGAGCCACCCCATCGAAGTACGCCGATGCTATGCCCCTCAGTCTATACCACATTACGCACTCTACTGATATGATCCACCCTATCGAAGCACGCCGATGCTATGCCCCTCAGTCTATACCACATTAGGCACTCTACTGAAATGAGCCACTCCATCGATGCACAGCTACAAGGCTTATCCAACCTACACATGTTGAATATCACGTGATCAGTTTGTCTCTGGTTCCTTCTTTCGTTCTCGTACTTTGTGATGTCTACGTAGAATGAGAAACTAAAGATCCTATTGCAGTGCATATTGCTGACGAGAGGCACTAGGTACTAACTATTAGCAACATACAAAGGATGTTGGGGGTAAAGTCTGTCCTGGGATAATACTTTACGAATAAATTCTGTGCCTATCTGTTCTGTCCGTTGTCGTTGCCGAATAAAAGGTGCAGAACACAATGTTGCCAGCATTTATTTTTAACGTTGGCCCACACTAGGAATTTCTCCTGTATTGTGGGTGCGTTTACAAACATTTAAACTTACATACACAAACAGCCAGACCCAGAACAACTACTTGTAGGTCATAAAAATATTTGTTCAGTGCGGGAATCGAACCCGCGACACGCAGCACAACAACAATCGCTTAACCACTGCGCCAACCGTGCCAGTATTGTCAAATATGGCGGGAAATTTTGATTCGTACGGTCTTTTCCCAGCGCCGATCTTCCTCAACATACCCTTTGGTGCTCGTTAGTTCCCTCTCTCTTGGAGTCCGAGAGAACAGCTAGTTGTCGCCAGTACGTATAGATTCGCTGTACGCCCACGCACCCTGGCCAGTAGCCAGGCTGATGCGTGATTACCCATCGGCCTAAGACGCGCGACGCCGCCCGTTGCACTGTCTTGTATGGATTAATAACAGTAGGTTGTAAAATAGACGAGTACAACTTATCTCCCGATGTCCCGATAGCTTCAGTGCCTTCGCAATAGGTAAATATTGGCCCAGCGTAGGTCCACGTGACGCCAAGTTTTTCACCAAAATCCCAACAAATGTCTTACAAAAGCGGCGGCGTCATAGCCTGCGCTAGACCAGCGCTCCTGCGTTGTCACAGCACGCTGTTCTAAACTGATGTTGCGGGTTCTTAGCACAAAGAGATAAAGTTGACAAGTAACTATCATCTATCTGTAATGCCAATGCCATCTCATTGTTGTAGGTACATACTTATTTTATAGATGTTAATAGCATAGCCCGCATATTTTACGCGACGGCCTACGAAGTACCCCGTTCACAATGTGACAGTAGTAAGTATTTATATGCACGCTGATTCTTTAGTGGCTGTTTCCCAAAAATATGTGGGTAGTTTAATATTTGAACATAGGTACTTCATACTAGGTACACTCTGTATTTTCAATAATTCACAAACAAAGAACATAACTAAAACGTGTATCATGAAGGACATTACATTACGCGAGCTCAGCTACTTGTACTATTATATATTCTGTGGTTCTGGCCACTTTAAAGACAACGTGTGTATAGGTACGCCAAGTCCGCTAGTAGAATCTCGTTCGTGTAAACCATAGAAATTTAAATATCATTATTATATATATATAAGGTGTAAACCTATTAATGGCCAGGTAGCGTTCCGCGACCAGGCAGTTTTCGCTTTAGAAGTATGAACACACGGACTGAAGCACAATGTAACGTATACAGGGGAAAATTAAATAAGCTAGCAAAACTCCGCAACCGCTCCGCTCCGTATATCTTTAAACATGATAAAATAAGCAAGTGAAATGAGTTGAGTAGATACTTAATGAAAATCAGTTAAAATAAAAATGATTTGATACTGACTTTGATACCCATCTGGTATGTGAATACCTGTTCTGTATCAAAGTCGAACACGATAAAATAAAACCAAAACAGATTTTATGAACGCCATTCTCAAAGTTACAACACGAGCTGCGGTCGTCGTAAACTCAAAATAAAGCATCAATTATTTTTTCTCGTTTTATCATGTACAGACGCCGCCAGCGCATCAAACTACCCCATTCTGTCAAATTTCTTTGATAGATTTTCAACTTTATCACATAAGCATAAGGTTCATGTTTAATTGGAAAAAAATTACAGTTTGGGGTAGCTTGATGTGCTGGCGTCTGTACATTCACTGCTGAATAATTAGCAAACTTTCTGTAAATGCTAATTAAATAGCTCATTACCATATGCGGCAATAGCTCTTGCGCGTTCAAAAAATATTTTGGTGTGGTGCTATGAAAGCACATGCGCGTTTGAAGAAAGTCTACCCAGTGCGGGTGACCACATTAGTGCGGCGTTTACTCTTTTGTCCAAGTGCGTCACAACGCTTCTGTGAGTTTGAAAATTTTCGAGTTTTATGACAGCCATAAAACAATTACGCTACAAGTAAAGGTTGCTTCACACGACACTTGTTTTTTGTAACAAATTTTTGTCAGGTAATTTGCTTTTGGTCATCGATTGTGATGATCATCATTTGTCGAAAAGAGCCGTCATAATTGACGACCGGCCCGCCAAACGGCCGTGCCTTCGGCCGAAGTTACTCACGCTCAAAGGGAAAGGTGTGGGTAAAAAACAAAAAAAAATAACGTTTTTATGAAGCTTAATTTTTTATTGCACGCTCGCAAATCAATGTCAATATTTAGCTATATACGTATAGACACGATTCAGAAAGCGAGTTGTGGTGGGTACACTTTGAACGAATTTTATTCCAACCTGACACTGTTACACATTACATATGTATCAAGTCAACCGATTATCGTGTGTTACAATCGAAATGACTTGTGTGTAGATACCTTTACCGACCCGAGTTTTACGATGTTTTCGAAACAATAGAGATGCACAATGAACGCACAGGAGCGGTGTAAATTGTATGGACGCGCAAACGCGGTGCGAATACATGGTAAACATCCGAAAAACGCGCACGCGCGTTCGCTTATTGCGGATATCAATACCCATTACAAATGGGGAGTTTCACTAGCTAATTTTATTTGACCCTGTAGTATAGAGACAGAAAAAACCGCTGTAAATCAACAGCTTGTACAGACAGCACATCAAGCTACTCCAATCTGTCAAATTTCTTTAATAGATTTTAAACTATCACTTATGCATAAGGTTCATTTTACAGTTAGGTAGCTTGATGTGCTGGCGTCCGTACATCAAAGTTTTTTTTCTGTGAGCATGAGAGCAGTGGTAAATCATACCTAGTATGAGCTTGAATCTCGAGTTTAGCCGCGAACCAAAACTAATTTTGCAAATTAAACACCACTCTGTATTGCTGAACCCAGCGGTGGAGTTCATATATAATAATAACATAACTTTATTTCAGAATATCCTTATTTGTATTAGTACCTAAGTAGGTAAAAACAAACAAAATCAAATAGTAACGTGGAGTGCGATCCAGTGTCTAAGAGTCCGGTCAAGGCTCCCGTTAGATAACATACTACCACACAACACAATTACCTACTGTGTGGCCGTACTTGGGCAGTAATACATTAGTTTATGTTATTGTTAATTGGTTATTTAGTATATAATTATAACGCCAATGATTGACTACAAACGGACTTGGGTAGGTATAATGCCCACTTAAATCTAAGTAATTTATCATGAGTAAGTAGGTCTAAGCCGCGTCCTATTTAAAAGCTATCGACGCGCGAATTTCAGCTCGTCACGTTCTTAAATAATCGTCGTCATGTCATGTTACTTTTTGTTTCGATGAACCTGAATGCGTGGTCACGCCGACAGCGGGCGCTATCCGGTTTTCCGAACAAAAGGTGACATAATTATGAATGTGACCACCACTTTTAAATAGGACGCGGGGTAAGCGCATCTATGTCGTTCCGTATGAGCTGAGTGTAACGAGAAGACTGAATGAAGTGTCGACTAGCGTGTAGTAAGAGTATTATCTGACGACTATCCTAAATTCTTTAGGTTTAGTTCATATAACGTTTTGTCGTATTAGGTATTTATATAGATGTGTACCGATACTGCGCATGCGGCTCACAGGATAGTCACGCCGCTCTCCCGGTCGTGTCATGCCGTGTCACTTGCGTGGCGTATGACGCCAGTAACGCCACGCCACTACACCGCGGCGTTATCTCCACGGCTGCGCTGCGTGGATACCTGCTATTTAACACTGCAACTGACCGCGGACCGCTTGCGAAATACCGGTAACACAAAATATTATACTTGGAATAAATAATATATCTGTTTGTATCAAAATATAAAGTTGTTAAAAAATATTTCAGTTTATTATTTTTCCTTCACCCCGAATTCTCAAACTGCGTACATATGTCCGAGAATCCATGTGTCTATCAACGAGATGACGGCGCCCAAGTAGCGATACATACATTTACTATGGCCGCGTGTTTACGTCCGTGGGGTCGCAGGGGAAGAAGACGAGTGTCGGTAGGTAAAGCGTTGGCCGCTCTCCCTATCCCCTGCGGCCGAAAAGTGATAGGCGGCGGGGCCACTGTGCTGACCCGTTGCAGGGGACCAAGGGTGCCAGACACGGGGTCGTCTGGGGCCATTATGCTATTTTGTTCCTGGGGTGGTCACGGCGTGCCATGTATCCTGGTTCGCCGGTGATAGGGGTTATTCCCCTCCAAGGGTCCGGTGACGGACAGCCGCGGCAGGTTCGCGGATGGCTTGCGCGTTTCCGTATTCCCGCCTCAAGCGGCACTGGAAGACACCGTGGAATTTTAGTGGGTTACATACATTCCCACATAACTGCCCTTTCTCCCCGTGGTAGCGCAGTAGGCGTTTCGCCACATTAAACAAAAAAAAATTATAAAATGCCCGAGTCCACGGCGCGTTGTTGTGTTCCACGCGCGCCGTCGCGCGTCGGAGATGTCAGCAACAACTGGTGGGATCCGCAAGGCCCGATGCCTGCCAAAGATGCGGGTTGATCGAAAGAGATACCGTCGCCCCTGGCACACAGGCAACTGAGGGAACACGGCTGGGTTTTAGTCAGTAAAAGTCTGACACGCCCTCCTGCCCCACCCAGAGCGGGAGAAGTTATTTGATGATTTCCCACCTTCAAAAAATATTTGAAATCTTTCTCCGCGAATAAAAAAAAATCTTATTCCGCGAGTTAAACTTGGCACGTATACTTACCTACTTTTTTAATTATCTACTTAAATAATAAAGTTTGGCATTTTGGTTTATTTTAACTACTTATCTATACTAATATTATAAAGGGGAAGATTTTATTGTTTTTTTGTTTGTTTGCTCCGAATAGGCTCCAAAACTACTGGGCCGATTTTAAACATTTTATCACCAATAGAAAGCTTCATTATCAGGAAGTAGCATAGCTAGGCTATAGGTAATTTATTTAAAAAAATATTAGCGATCCTTAAGAAAATTGCAATAATGTCCACCAAAGCAGCAAAATTTAGCCAATAAAATTCAATATTTGGCGTACGCTGAGAAAACTAGTGATGATACATAAAAATTATGTACTAGGTACATGATAAAAGTACTCATTATTATCTACAAAAAAGTCCGCGAGGACCTCTAACTAACTATCACAGTTAAGTCACAATGGTGCCGATTCTGTTGTTACAAAATTCTCTAAACTAAACTAAAAATCACCAAAATTTTGTTTAGTCCTGTCAAACGACGATTTCCCATTCTGAAATTGACTAAAGTGACACAACTTAACTATATTTTAGTTTGACAGCACTAAGATTGCACTGCATTATTAATTTAGTGAAGATGGTAATTTTGCTATTCTGAGTTTGCCGTTTTTCACCAAAAATTTTGGCTATATTAATTTTTCTAACTAAATCTGACTAATTTTAATCGCGATTAAAAAAGTGTGGAATAAAACTAGTGGTCATGAACTAAAGTTCACACCAACACTTCGACTTCAGATGCAAAAACAGTACTGTATCTTTTTTTTTTCGTTTGCTTATATCTCGAAAATGGTGTGTCCTATCGCAAAAATGATGATAATTTCGACCCCCTTTAATAAACCCGTAAACCCCATAAACTCAACATGTAGGTAATATTTTTATTTTTTTTCCATACAATTGTGAAAAAATCATTGTGTGAGAAGCGTTTTGTCGACGGAAGACTAGACAAAAATTACGTTTCCGTGTAGACAGTTGACAGTTTTTCACCGAGAAATGTAGACAAGCGATTTCTATTCTACAGAAGAGTAGAAATAGAAAGCGTCATGCTAAGCCTGCAAGAGTCACGATTGTCAAATTCTATTTTAGTTATGTCAAAATTATTTTTAAGTTTAGAGATTTTATTTTGCAGAATAGCTTCAAGATTCTCATAGTCAAAAGTAAGGAATTTTAGTGATAGTTTAGTTAGTTTAGTTCGGTGTACAACAGAATCGGCACCATTAGCAGCTTTTGGGTTCTAAAATTGAATTAGATCGCCGGTAGGAACAAAAGTTGGTTACATTTCGTATCGTTGTATTAATTCTTATACAAATAAATAGATTTATCATCAATGGCAATGCAACTTAAGTGGCAGTGGGCAGGGCACATTGCTCGCAGAACAGATGGCTGATGGGGCCAAAAGGTTCTGGAGTGGCGACCGCGTACCGGAAGACAAGAGTGGGAAGGCCTCCCACAAGGTGGACAGATGACCTTGTGAAGGCCGCGGGAATCAGCTGGATGTGGGAAGCACAAGAACGGTCGAAGTGGAGGAGCCTGGGGGAGGCCTATATCCAGCAGTGGACGTCTTTCGGCTGAAATGATGATCATCAATGTATTTATGTAGCAGTAAAATACCTTTTAATTGATTCGAATCCGACATGTAATTTCGAAGTTATCACGAGTACCTACCTATAACAATGCAAAATACGAAAAGTTTTAGAACTGAACTAGAAAATCTTCTACAAATCTACAGTCTGCAAGGCCTACAACGTTTTCATTCACAAATTATGTAAAAGAATCATAAATAGGTATGTCAATGAAAAGAATCTACCTATATAAAAAATGAACCTATTTAAACCAAGTGACATTATTTCCATGACAAATAACTAATAAATAGTCAATATTAGAATTGATTTTATTAGGATTGATTGTTTGTCAAATAATGACGAGAGTATATCAGAATTGTAAAAAAAAAATACATTGTAATTTGGGAGCAGTTAATAGATTTTCACATAGTTATGCTGGCTGTAAATGAGGTACCAGGAAGCGGCATGATGTGCAGAAGGAAAATCTTCCTTGTCTTCAACGGCTAAGTTCTGTAGCCGACATTGGCAACTTTTTATATAGAAGCGGATGCTGTTTATTAGAAATTACATGCTAGTTTCAGTTGAATCTAAGTTTAAGAATCACAATTTTATCTTTACTACGTGAATTTAGATTGTGGAAACCGCATCTCTTTTTTCTAAGATTTAAAGAGAAGGTAGAGTTAGTATAACAATTTGGTTGAATTTGTTTCTAAGAGACTCGCGAGGCCCCATTTTTATAGACTGCGCGGATTGCCCTCTTTTGTAAAATGAAAATCGAATCTAGGTACGTCAGCTGCCGATCTCCACAGCAGAACGCCATAAGACATAACACTCTGGAGATAAGCAAAGTATACTAACCTAGCTGTGGCTACAACAGTCAACTGCCTTATTTTTCTTACTGCGTGGGTAAGCAACTGAGCTTAATCTACTTGAAAGAACTCTAATGTGGGCACCCCATTGCAATTTTGAATCTAAAGTAATTCCAAGAAATACAGTTTCCGAAATAGCATCTAGTTAATTGCCATCAATTTCGATTTTCGATTTGAAAATTGGTACCTACTACTTTATTATGTTTCATTACGTCAGGAAACGTACCGCTGTCTAAACATGGATTAAATATGCCTGTTAGGACAGGGGCAATTGTGTCAATGATATCTTCGAGAACCGAGTCTTCAGTGTTTTTTATGCTATGCACGCCCACTCCGATGACTTGACTAGACTCTGGTGATCAGTGCCGCTAGGGCCATCCCCTTGTTTAATACTCCGTGGGTGAGAGGAAATAAACAAAAACAAGTCTACATTTTTTGTGTTTTTATTAAAAACGATAAAACTTTTGCACAATTTAATTTAGTTGAAAAACGTAACATTACACTTTATTCAACAAAAAAATGGATTGTTTGTACATCAGCACCGACTGTCGCAGCCGTCGGCTCTGTACCATCAGTAGGTACCTATATACGGAGCTCCGCAAGCCGACATCAACACTCGGCTCGGCAGGTCTCAGACGGCCGCCACGGTCGGCGCTGCACAAACAACTTCAACAGCGATATAATTTGTATTTTGTTACAATACAGTCTGTAGCATTAGAGCGAACGGTGGGAGCACGCGTGACGTCGTCTGCAGAGAGCGCCCAGTGTTGCTATTGCCATCCACTTAATCTACCTAAACTTTCTTAATAATAACGTGATACTTAATTAGATGTAAAAGTACTTCAATCTATTCGTTATGTTCCTAGGCAACTATAGAGCGAACATCGTCATGATGCTCGGTCCCGTACTTTTAATTATGTATATTGTTAATTAAAGCATAATATGTACTAATAGTATACAGTAATCTATTCTATAGGTACTGTTATCATTGTAAGGTACACGGTGTACGCCGCGGCATACAACAGTTACATCTCATTATAACGAGGCACCGAGACGGGCAGCCGGCCTGAATGAAGCACGTTCATGTTTGTTTCGTTCGACCATGCACCTAATCAGCCAACTGTTGGTTTGACGGGTGCATAAAGCATCTTAGTAAACGCTTGACCGTCTCAGTACCTCGTTAGGGCCTTTGTACACGCGTTCGAGTACCACATCAGGCACGACCCTCCAGCGGGTTCGACGTACAGACGTTGGTGGGGGGGACCAGGGGCTTATATACGAGGCCATGAGAGCCAAAGTGGCCTAACTACAGTATCTAACAAAAGTTTACAGTATTAAGGAAAGAGCAGAAAGCCTGATTTCAGATACTTATAAATTTTGTAAATCAAGTAAAAATGGATAAATGCTGCCATCTATGGAAAAAAAAGAATTAATTTTAGGCCACTATTGCTCTATTAGTTTTACAGTTTAGAGCAGATTCCAATACAAAGATCAATATTGACAAAAATGCAGTTAGGCCACTCTGGCTCTCATGGCCTATACCCAATATATCTACAAAGTTATTTGTTAAGTTTAGCTTAGGAAGAAAGGGTATATTTCTAAATATTCTGTAGATAGACATTGCACTGAATTAGTTACTAAATCAGTTATTGGATCCACGGTCACCTGTCGGTTTTATTAAATAGGCCCCTGGTTGGTCTGCAGTTGAAACCGCCGGCCGTGTGCATAGGCCCTCATGTATCCACAATTGAACAATTATATTGATGTAACAACACTGGACACAGCCGACGCGCACGCACGTCCCGTTCCACACGACGCGGCCAGAGAGCGCCACCCTCGCCATCCCGACTATACTAATTCTCGCACTCGATTCATGTTTCCAACTTTTGGATCGGCTCAAAATCGTTGAAAAAAATCATAGGCCGTGTCACTGTGTGCGTTACGATTACTCCGCCAAGTTATCCAAACAAAAAAAAACTACGCTAATGAAATTGTCGGAATTTGTCAAAATCGAAGGATCAGTCGAACCAAAAATTTTAAGTTGGCCGCGCGAACGTAACGTAGAGGATTGCGCGGCCACGTTGATCTCAGCAACTACTTGGGTTAGAGATCTAATTCTTTTTGTCTTCATCTCAGCTTCATCTCACCGAGCTTGATAATTCATAAGTGCCTGTAGTTGGATTATTTTAAATAAATGGTTTGAGTTTGAGGTATTCTCCCAAATCAAATCGAAATTATGGTTATCCTGCTCGAACATTGTATAAGATAATATAATTTTTGAGATTACACGCGTTGATAGGTAACTGTTCTGAGGGTAAACGATATATTCTAATGAAGATTAAAACCCTTAAACTTTCTTTATTTCTACTTTGATTTTTTTTTGGTTTAATCCCTTCGATTTTGACAAATTCCAACAATTTTCTAGAAGAAGTGTTTTTTTATTTGGATAACTTGGCGGAGCAATCGTGACGCACACGTATCACTTAGTGAAGCCGCGGGCAGCCAAGCACGGCTTGATGGCAGACGGATCCCACAGGACGCGAGCCCTACTTCTGATTAAAAAATAAAAAATAAACACCTCTTAAAATGTTTGTACTTGAACCCCCTTAGAAATGGATAAATACCTACTTACCTAGTCAGTGTTGCGAACAAGAGACGAAGAATCTGTTTAGGTACACTGAGTATCTACTAAAATACCAGAAAACAGTTATATTGTGGCATTTGATAAGTTTGTAAAATAAAATAAAAATTACACCTACTGCAATATATTTTCGTCAAAACATTTTTTTTTAAATGAAAATCGGACCCGTCTGTTAGAATTTAGAATAAAAACCGTAGATCACTGGTTCATGAACCGTCATTAGAAAGTATGCGATCGTTCACGAGCCTCCAGCAATCGACTGTTCCAGGGTCCGCTATAGAGATACTAAGGCACTGATACATGTTTACATTACCATATCATATAGCGGCACAGACCCCGACGCGGGCGCTCCCTGGCCGCGTCTCACATCGTCACATCTCGGCAGCGGCGTAGTGTGCGCTACTGCTGCCCTTTGGCACGAGTCACGTCCAGCTAGCGCTGGTTGGCACATAATTATAGTCATTGAGCTAAGGGAGTTTTAATGTGATGCGGATTATGTTACGTGCAGCACGCACGCGGGTTTTGCGTGTTGTTGTGCAGTGCGAACATCCGCGTGACACTACAAACTAGTGCACTTACTGCGGGACCGGCCCGGTGCGAGTGCTCGGCGCCTATTCGCCTGGCCTACAACTCGAGGCATAAACATTAGTATGTCGTTTTGTCACCAGATTGAAACCCCGACAGGCCCAAAAACGGAACGAGATTTCACAAACACCTAAATATACAAACGTTTACCAAAATACGCCAACGGCCAAACAATTCATATAAATTCAAGAAACAAATATTTGAATACTTGATTACTGTAATCAGTTGAGTGAAGGAATAACAAGCAACAAGTAATAATAGCCTTCCACCGGGAGGTGGGAGTGATGAGTGATGAGAGCTCGAGATTCACTCGCCAACAAGTCACCAGTGCCGGAAACTTATCGACAAGGTTATATAATTTTCATGTTGTTTCGTGAATTTCAAGACGAAGGCGATACTGACTCCCGTTAGGATCGACTATACATAATTAAGGCTTTACTTGTTAATTCCCTAGTTTGAACCCGTTTACCTACTTTAGGCGGATTATCTAGTTCGTTCGAATCCTGAGTGATAGTTTATCCGGAAATCTGGTACGGCCGGTAACATAATACACATATTTGAACATCGATAGACATCGCCTCAGCGTATGCCTTATTTAGCACGTCTGCATTTATCAACGTCTAGCATTTATTCGCACCTTCGCCTGCGTGGTCATTGGAAATGATCCAACGAGACCGTCCTGCACCCTAATTGCGTAACTCACGATTCGATTCGGCAATTTGTTTCGAAACGAAACAAATTGCCAAACCATTGCTTCATATGTTCGAAAAATGTGTCTGCTCAACAACGTAAATAACGCAATGAATATTGTTGAACTGTCAAAATGAAACCGATTATGATTAATCGCGTGTTACGCAATTAGGGTGCTGGCCACGTCATGCTGTGCCTGTGCGCCGCCGAGCACTAACTAGTCTTGGGACGAAAACACACCCGCGACAATAAAATCGCCGCATCAGTATACCTGTATAGTTACCACATTTCTTTTATTTTCTATGTCTTGATGCGCATAGGTACTTTGGGACAAACACTTATTTTAGGTAGTCGTAAAGTTTAAGATAGTGAAGCAAAGTGACGAGGATAGAGCTTTGGGATGAGGTTTGCAACAATGTAGGATGTACCATGACAAGTTGCGCAACGACATTATTATTATTACAAATTATCGTAACCTAGCATAGGTACGTTAGACTAGTTATTATAATGCAGGGGCGATCCGCTAGCTCGCGTGTGCAACATTAGGGGCTCAAACACTGAGCGTAGGTATGTTACGCGATTAAATTTCACACAAATAGTAATTAGTCCTGCGTGGGCTCGGCCGGGCTTTAAGCCGAGCCTACCAGCAGTACGCCGCACGCGGTGCAAGAATCGCCCCTGATACGCGCGACTCACCGCTCACCGGTCTCACACATGCCAATTATTAAGTGGACTAGATTATAGAGTGGACTTGACAACTTAGGTAATAGGGAATCTTACTGCCAATTTCTCTCGCTAGATTTCGCCGCCATTGAAACATAACAAAAAGGTTTACAATCATTTTAAATTGTAAATAATTTTAATACTTATACATATTACTAAGTGATCCGACAGACGTCCTGTCAAAATTTCAATAATTAATACAAAAAGAAGCAGCACTTTCTGTTTATCCCGAATTATCAATTTTCCGAGCAACTTTTCCAAATATGTCTTTACCTAACACCGGATTCAGACTATTAAATAAAAATAAAAAGCTTGTTGCAAGATAATATATGTATATTATCGGTTTTGAGTATATTTTTGACTTTTGGAGTGTTCGACTTTATCTTTTTGCGTAAGATTCCCTATTGAGATGACTGTATACATAATATATCGCTTGATATTTATTATAGGTAATTGTTATTACATACATAGGAACGAGGAAGAAAGGATAAGCCGAGTGTTAGCTGGAGACGGTTGACCGGAGTCATTTCGACACTAATTTCGCCGCTTTCGACATGAGCTTATGGGGGGAGCACCATAGGGTAGCCCACAATATTAATAATTTAATTAAATAATTATTTAATAATTAATATTAATTATTTAACTTAAGTTTTTTGCAATTTGCAGGACAGTGTGAGGCTGTATTTAACAAAATATGATGCGTGACCCTAACATATATTTATTTATCTATAGGTACTTCTTATCCTTATCCCTACTAATATTACAAATGCGAAAGTAACTCTGTCTGTCTGTCACGCTTGCACTCCTAAACCGCTGAACCTATCGTCATGAAATTGTCAGAGATATAGCCTGGGCTATGGAGAAGGATATGCTACGTTTTTCGAGATAACCGACATCTAGGCGGGCAGAACCTTGGACATAAGCTAGTAATCCTTACTAATATTATAAACGCGAAAGTTTGTAATTATGGATGGATGGATGGATGTTTGTTACTCTTTCACGATAAAACGGCTGAACGGATTTGGATGAAATTTGGCACACAGATAGATTATAACCTAGATTAACACATAGGATACTTTTTATCCCGGTAGTACGTTCCCGCGGGATAATTTCCGATCTCCACGCGGGTGAAGCCGCGAGCGGAAGCTAGTAGTACATATTATAAAAAGGTAAAATTTGTTTTTACGTAGGGGACATCTCTGGAACTACCAGTGAGATTTTTTTTTATGCATTTGATAGCGCAATCCTTGAGGATGCTTAAAGTCAATTTTACATCACGCTATAACCCTAAGCAGCCGAGTAAAACGAAAAATATTATAAGAAAGACCGCTAAGAGAAAACAAAGTACTTAGGTAATATCGCGGGCGGGCGATGCGATGCTATAGGATATATTTTATATATAAAATTTTTTTTTCATCACTAAGTATGTCTATGTACAGACGGCAGCACATCAAGCTATCCCAAACTATCAAATTTTCCCAACCGAATATGAACCTTATTCTTTTGGAAATAAAGTTCAAAAACTATCAAAGAAAATTGACACATTGGGGTAACTTGATGTGCTGGTCTCTGTACATATAACCCTATTGAAGGACTATTTCACGAAATCATGACATTTGTGGCGAATTCTAACAGAGGAGTTTTATTGTTGATTCTAACGATTATAATTCTGTAAAGCCATATTCGCTCCCTCTCACGGAGAGAAGGCCTGTGTCCCAGCAGTGGGAACGTTAAAGGCTGAGTATGAGTATGTTAGCCATATTTGTTGCGGTCGTGAATCATAATTTACAGAACATACAACCTAACACTGGCCTGCAAAATGCATAAAAAAAAAACGTAAGTAAATTAGAATGTCGTGGGCTACCTTACTTAGGGTATCCCCCTTAGGTGGAGCGCAGACGATAGACTATCCGTGACGCACTTTTTAATCTGTGAAAAAAGAACCTAAGCAATTATATGCAGTAACGCATACGACGCGCAAAAAGTTCGGCGCACAAAAAATCCGTGACATTCTGGCAGATCGCGCCGCGCCGCACAAAAAGTGCGCGAAAAAATAGAACGTTTGCTTCGACGCGCGCTAACGCAGACGGCGCATAATTTTAGTACGCAATCTGCACTCGCTAGTGGGGGTCGTAATGTACGCGGTATAATACCATGGCGCTAGAGATCGATGTATCGATGTTAATACAATAAATAAAAAACAGACCAGCAATTTTGTCTTAGGAATTGTCCTTTCAGTAATCTCTCCAAAAGTATAGGATGTACCCAAAATTCTCTATTTCTTCTTTTACTGGTACTTCAAATATAAAATTATACATCGCAATCTTTGCATTTCCATGGCGTCTACGTCCCTACAGTTCTACCGACAGAATGATCTAAGATGTGCGTCGTGTGCGTTGAGTCTGCGTAAAATCCGCGAGACTTTTTGCATGTCATGCACACATTTTGTGCGCCACAGACTCGATCGCACAAAAAGTATGTCTGCGTCGCACCGTAAAATAACATAATTTTGTATTTTTAAGCTATTATATCTTTGAAACATAATGGTGACGTTTTGCCTAGTGTGTTTCGATATCGCCGTCGTCACCGTTACCGATCTATGTAATAATATTATATGATTGCTGCTACATTATTTAGGACCGTTAATACAGGCGCGATGTTACGTTGTATTATTAAAATTGAGCAAAATATACTATTGAAAGATTTTTAGGAACCTACTTAAATAACAGTCACGAAACACAACCATGATTATCAATTTTGCGGTTTTTACACACTATAAAAAGACAGCCAGCCAGTCTGTTTTTTTTTGTCTAATATACAATGAGGACGTATGATAATTGATAATACTTCAATTTTGAAACTATCAAATAAATCATAACTCGGTAATTAAAAAAATAAGACCGTTCCAAACACACCAAAGTAGCTCGCTGCACCGACCGGGCCTGCCGCTGCACGTGTGCTCGGACATCACTCCGGCAACATTCCATGGGTAGCTTTGTGACAATTTGCATCAACCGTTTTATGTTTGGAATCGTGGTCTCGCCATTTGTGCCAGTTTTTGTGGATTGTGCCAGTATTTGCAGAGTGAAACCCCCGGTTATCAAACAAAATAACTGATCGTGAATCATTCATGTCAACTCTCGTTCTCTAAAAATGACAAAAAAAAATCGCATCGAGTCATAGTGAGCCCCCCGGGCCTGCCGATAATCATGGTCGTGTGCCACGAGCCCAGTATGAGTGGAGTCGCCGGTGAGTCGCCTCGGTCGATCTTAGGAAGTAAACTATTCATACATAACTATCGGTGGACTTATGTCTAGTGAGCTACGTTATCATAAGAGCTAGAGCGGGTCACCCCTAATCTACAGTGAACACTGCGGTGGCACTTCACCAGCACGTCCGTGCGCGGGCCACGCCGCCGGGCGCGCGTGCCGCACGGGCCCCCGGGCCCCGCACGGCCCTACACCAGCACGTCCATGCGCGAGCCGCGCCGCAGCAGACGCGCCCCGCCCGGGCCCCCGGGCCCCGCACGGCCCTACACCAGCACGTCCATGCGCGAGCCGCGCCGCAGCAGACGCGCCCCGCCCGGGCCCCCGGGCCCCGCGCGGCCCCTACACCAGCACGTCCATGCGCGAGCCGCGCCGCAGCAGACGCGCCCCGCCCGGGCCCCCGGGCCCCGCGCCGCCCGCGCCCACGGCGTGGAAGGCCAGCGTCACCAGCTGCTGCCCGAAGTTCGCCTCGAACCTGCCGCACACCGCCAAGCGGCTAATACACAGTACGCAGCACACGGACTGTTCCGATCGACGCACAAAAATAGGCACCGTTCGTCGAGTCGAGAGTCAGTCGGATTAGGTTTTGAGTTTATGCGATATCATTATTAGACGGAGAAGCGCTGTGGACCGCGAAATTCAAATTTTTGATGATTAACTATAATTCTGTAAAAACATAAAAAAAAAATTGCAAATATGCAAAAAACGTAAGGAATTTGAATTTCACGAGCTACCCGGGCGCTTTTGCCTTAAGGAGGATGCGATAAGGTAGCGCGCGATTGAATGACTATTTTAAAGAAATGCGATTATATGTACAGTCCCGGACTTTAATTGATAAGCCACTTTTAAACTTTCCTATTTTGCAGTTTTATACATTCACGAGATTACACGATTAAACACGAACTTAAACCGCATGTTCGTACACAAGATGACAAATTACTTATAATCGGAAATAGTCTTATCCATAGAGGTTGAAGGTTGACTAATAAATTTTCAATGATAAATAAGTTTATCCAATCTATTTGATACGACCTCCTTTGAATTAGAGCTCATTAAATACTCGTTATTTCTGAAAACCTATCCGAAGACAGTGACAGTTGAAATGTCAGAGACGATGATTTCGAATTTTGGTTAGGCGCAGCCGTAGCTATTTATGTTTCTAAGCAACAGTTATCATAATTGTCATGAACGGTATCTTGGACGCTACGCGTTCGGATAAAATCGTGGGTACGAATTTTCCCGATGTCGAAATGACTAATCATAACGTTACTATCGTTACGCTAAAACAATTGTCGCTAGGTTACGGTTGCTAGCCCTGCAATTGGTTGACTTTGGGTCGTCACTCTGGACTATGTACGAGTATAACCGACTAAACCCGATTTGCATTACACGGCTAAAATAGGAACTGTGGCAAGTGGCTTATCAATTAAAGTCCGTGACTGTACATAAGCGGATTAAGCGGTTATATTGATGATTTAAATCATTATAATTTTGTAACGCCATATTTGTTACGGTCGTGAATCATATTTTAATCAACATACAAACTGCCAATAACCTGCAAATTGCAAAAAAAAAAAACCTAAGAAAATTTTAATATCGCGAGCCTCCTTAATAAGCGCCTCTAAGTACAAACGTCAGTCGTTCAAGGTTGTAGCAAAAGCGTGTGTTTGATACGTCGTGCGGCGCTGCGCCCACAGCGTTCAGTACCACCAGGTCAGCTCCAGCACGTGGTACGTGCGCACGAGGACGTCGCACTACGTGTACTCACTCGGTGGCGACGTTGACGTGCGGCGGCGCGCCCACCGCGTTCTGCACCACCAGGAACAGCTTGGTGGCCAGCTCCAGCACGTGGCACGTGCGCACCACCACGTCGCCACGCCGGCGCCACGCGCCCTCGCCCTGCCAACGAGGTACCGAATTATACTTAGGAACTACAATGCAATACTAACATGATTAAAGTGTTGGGAATAGCTGATCTTTTTTTTTTCATAATTAGTTTCATAAACAAATTTCATCCTCGCAACCATTCCCTTGCAACTTTACAAGTTGTGCCCCACATCATCGTGGAAAGCATTGTCTCGCTGGTAAAAACAATCAATTGGCGTTTGTATTCTGCACATCGTGCTAAGTCAACTAATAAATAATAAATCCACTATTTATTTTCAGGTTACAAAGACCCATAGATAAATACCTTAACCTAAGTATACATAGATACATATAATAACAATTGTGTTAGCAAATAAAACTTAAAACTATGTTACAGCTACTCTATCGGCGCTTCCTGCTCCGCACCGTCACGAAGCCGTCATTATATATATATTTTTTGGCATCTCGCAGTTGACCTTAAGAGGCCGTGACTGCTCAACAGAACTAGAGCAGTGGAGGTGCTCACAGTGACCAACGGGTCAGATGGACGCGTCGCGTCGGGCGGGCAGCGTGCGGGGAGCAGCTGTGGCACGGGAGCGGGGCTGCGGGGCTACGCGGCACGCTTGCGGCGCAACACGCAGGCTCGGCAATCGGCGCCGGCGACAAAACTGCTGACGCAAAACTTGTGACCGATGTATCTAGGCAGCCGAACCGTATTTCGCTAACACGCGCCGGTGACCCAATTGACGCCACAGAGTTGCGCAACTCATCGAGTTCTGTGCGCAGGTCTGCGACGGTGATCTGGGATGTGTCCAATTTCATCTGCACATCAGCTAGACTGGCCTTCAAAGACACAATGGTCGACGCGGAATGTTGTCTTGCACTCTTTTCTTTGTCCCGTTGCGCCGACGAGGCACCATCTGATGAATTTTATCAAGCGTCCGGAACAGCAGTAGCTTCGCTGCAGCAAAGTCGTCCTCGCTGAAGTTCGTTACACAGATCTAGATTGCGGACACCTCGTCCATCACGTCCAGTTGCTGCTGCAGGAACGCCAGCAGTTCATTGGACACAAGCTTATCACTCATGGCAACAAATTACGAGTGTCGGCTTGCGCCGCGCTATACGATTATTGGATAAGATAGATTTATTAAGGGTAGGTAACAGGGGACTTCACAAGGAAAAATAGTCACTTGGCTGCATTGGCCGACACTATACGATGCCGAATGCCGATTGCTAACCGGCGGTGGCTGCAAGGGCTGGTACACCTCTAGGGACCCCGCGTATGATAAACGCATTGTTGTTTTCTTTTTTGTTTCCTTTTCCTCCTTTTTAGTGCTTTTGATTTAGATGAGAAGTAGCTGCGGCGCAGTGGCTATACCGGTGGCGCGTGCTCGCTGTGATAGAACTTGTTTTTCGGCAACTTGTTTTTTTGCACGTTTTGTCGTAGGTCGCCTGATGTTATTGTTATTGGGGCTTCAGTGACCTTCAACTTCCGTAACGTAGGTATGGTTGTTTAATTTGATCAAAACTGTGTTTTTACGAGGTTAAGGATTTATTTATTAAGTTTTTTTTTTATGACGGGTTATGTACAGACGCCAGCACATCAAGCTATCCCAAACCGTCAAATTTACCCAACTGAACATGAACCTTATATACTTTTGTAATAAAGTTGAAAATCTATCAAAGAAATTTGACAGAATGGGGTAGCTTACAATAAATATCCGTATGGTGCCTGGCCCTTTAGTAAGTAAGTAAGTAAATCATTGAACGTCACTGAACGTCTAAACAATTAACGTGCAGGTGTAAACAATTGGTGTAGTGGATATTGCACCTTGTGCAAAGTCAATTGGCAACAACAGGGTTACCCAAGTAAAAATGATTATTTGTATAGTGGGTTTTGGAATTTGCAAAGTCATTTGGCAAACATGAAAACTTTCCTCGTGCGCAGCGATTTGAATAAAATTCCTCGCCAAAACATTTGTAAAAGATAGGCCGAGTTCGGTAAATACTTTTCGTTAATATATGCATAAGTACTTTTCGGATTCATTGATTATCGGGTTTGGCGAAAAAAAAAAATATTTCATTTTATTTTGTTTATTCCCCATAACTTGCATTTAACCTAAAAGGGAACGAACTTTTTTTGTATGCAGACTGGTCTCGTCCCGGTTCGCTATTTTGATTATTTTTCGAAATGGTGTCGCTCGATAATACTTATAAACATATATGGATAGTCTCTATCTGTATAGATGGTTATTATAGTGCGAAACCATTTTGAAAAAAAAAAACTAATTATAACGGACCAAGGCGAGCCCTTTTGAGTTTTCGAGTAAAGTAACAAATTGAGGTGCCTCGCCGAACTTGGCTAGACATACACCCTCCTGTGGTTCTAGAATCTAGATAGTTCGGGAAAGTGGGAATAAACTAATTAGGATCCAGAAAGAATCACTATAAGATCTAAAATCGACAGCATTTTGACTTTTTGGAGCAACTCAATTACAAGTAGTCCAACACACTTACCCCGAATAGACAGCCGGGCGCGTCGGCCGTGTCGCGCGACGAGCACTGCGACAGCTCCTCCACGGAACTCTCCAGCGCGCCGCTCTGTAACACGAACCGGGAGTCAGGCGCGGCCGGGCACGCACGCGCGTGATGTGCGGGCCACCTACCGCGCGCACGTGCACCACCAGCAGGTCGTCGGCGTAGGGCGACAGCGACAGGCGGTACACCGTGTGCGCCGGCACGCGCCGCTTGAGGCGCAGCGAGCGCGCCTCCAGCAGTAGCAGCGCGCCCGTGGACACCACGGCCAGGCAGCGCGCCACGCGCCCCGACGAGCGCGCCACCTTGCCCACCACGTCCGCGAACACCACGTAGCGGTCGCCGGCCGCGCCCAGCCCGCGCCGCCACGCCGCCGACGCGCGCAGGCGCACGTAGTCGCCCACGAACGGGTGCGCCACGCTGGCGCCGTAGTTGGCCTTGCGGTCCTTGAACAGGATGCTGGCCGTCACCTTCTCGCGCATGCGGTTGCGCGCCGTCTGGTCGAAGGCGTCGCGGTACAGGCGGCAGCGCCACGCGTGGTGCAGGCGCCGCAGCAGCGCGTCGGCGCGGCCCAGCAGGCGCGGCGCCGGGCACGCGGGCCACGCCGCGCACGCCGGCGACAGCTGGCGCGCCGGCAGGCGGCGCCACAGGCGCAGCAGGTAGCGGCGCCGCGCGCACGCGCACCACGCGCGCCACAGCACGGCGGCGGCCGCGGCGCGGCCGGCGGGCGCGGGCGCGGGGCCCGGCTGGCGCGCGCGGTGCGAGCGCCACGCGCGCGCCAGCACGCCGGCGGCGCGGGCCCGCACGCGCTCGCGGTGACTGCGCCAGGCACGTTGTGCCCGCACCACGAGCTCGGCCACGCGCGCGGCCCGCAGCGCCTCCAGCTCCCACACGGTGCGCGGGCTGCGCACGAACACGCGCGTGCGGCCGTACGCGAACTCGGCGCTGGGGATGGGCAGCGAGCGCAGCAGCGCGCGCGCGCGCCTCACGGGCTCATCCCCGCGCGGGCCGGGGGACGCGCAGGGCGAGGGCGCGGGCGCGCGCGCGCCGGCCAGAAGGCCGTAGCGCGCCAGGGCGGCGCGCGCGCACATAGACTCGCACCAGCCGCTGCGCCGCAACAGCGCCATGTCCATGATCCTGGGGATGTCGCGTGTGAGCTGCGGCCGCGCTGTCGTACTGGCGAGCTGATAGGTCGTCTTAGTACTGAGGCTAAATGGCACATTTTGTAAACGTTCCATACATTTTGGTCGTTATCTTTTCTTACGTTTTTTTACAATTCGTCGTATAGTGACAGTTTGTATATTGATCGAAATGGCGTATGCCACCATAACGCCGTGGAAGTAGCGAAATTTTCAGCAAACAAAATTTGATGACTAACTTTTAAATGAACTCTATCTATATATCACCATCCACAATAGGGTATTTTACTCTATATGAGAAAATATCTAAAAATATATTATTGAGATAGCTTGGGCAAAATGCAGTTGGAAAATGTTAGTTTTAATTCATGAAATAACAAAATAAATTTTAAAATTCAATTCAAAGATTTCAGTTTTTTTATCTGATTTTGAACACCATGAAATAGTAGCCGCCATGTTATTACGTCATACCGCTTTTGAAACTAACAACCTTTGTACTTTTATTATTTTCGTAACCAAAGTAATTTTTACTGAAGTAATATCTTACATTCAGGAACAGCAAATCAACGATAAGTACGTAGGTACGTTTTTTTAAATTATAAACAATTATGATACAAAACATCAACGCATTTGTTTACTTGGCAAACTGTCGTCATACCCACAGACTAATATGGCGTTCACTGCGTCCAGCGTTTTCGTCAAATTATGCGCGTTTGAAAATGTAAAATTTAAATGCACTATACAGCACTAATCGATTAAATAAAAATGTTGTGTTTTTTTAATGGTTTATTAGCACTTTAGAAGCTAATAAGCTAATAATAATACCCTATTTACGGGAACGACAAGACAAAGTAAAAAATTTAGAGCCGACGCCAAGCGAATAAAGAGACGCCTAGTAAAGCGATCGGGCGCGCGGCCCTCCTCACCCCTGCTCGCGGATCTGGTGGCGCAGCAGCGCGGCGTCGAAGCGGTGCGGGCGCAGCGCGGCGTCGGCGCGCAGGCAGCGCACCAGGCGCGGCGCGGCCGGCAGGCGCCGCACCAGCGCGCCCACCAGCGCGCGCTGCCGGCACGCCAGCGCGGCGGGGCGGCGCGGCGAGCCCGCGGGCCCGGGCGCGCGCGCGGGCGCGAACAGCGCGGCCAGCAGCGGCGAGCGCGCCTGGCCCAGCACGCCGCAGCAGCGCCGGCACACGGCGTCGCGGTTCTTGTGCACGATGCCGCGCGCCGAGTACACCACCGCGCCGCCGAAGTGCACCACCCTGCACACGCACTGCTGCACGATACCGTCCGGGGACGAACCGTGTACGGCCTACTGGTGTTCTTTGTACGGTCGGTAGCAAAAGTCCATTACCATTGTCACTTTTATACAAAGAGGATCTCGGTAAAAATTTGTTTTTTTTTAACACGATTTGGACTAAGAATACTGCCCAAAACCCATATGTAGGATAGTAGGGTATACATGGTCAGTATCAAATATGAAATAAGTTAATTAGGATAATAGAGCTGGACGAGAAACGAGACGTTCAAAGTGGTGACGGTATTCAAATTATTTTTATTACGATAGAGCACGCGAGACTGTTCGGATCCTCGGACGTCCGTCCGTCCGCTGAGTGCATGCTTCCGACTATGCTAGAGCAAGCTCTTGTAGTTGCCGCTCTGTCTGAGCTGACTTTAAAGTATGTAACATTCGAATTTCTAATCATTCCCATTTTGCACTCCTAAAATATTGTTGAACACTCTAATAAATAACGATTGCGGTTAAAATGCTAAATTGCCAAGTAAGTGCGACCAAGTTGTATGTAGCGCTCGTTCGGTTCGCGCGCAACTGGCCACAGTTCTAACCTAACCTTTCAAACAGTTCTAACCCATTTGGCCGGGATGCCCTAGCTTAGTCACTGGGATCAACGTTGAAAAAGGTCAGAAACTTAAAAAGAGGTCTCATTATATCCATCCATAATTAGGTAAACAAGTTTTTAGAGGATATTTTCCATACAATATCGTCGATAAATGTGATATTCGACTGTAAGCTATTGTCGCGGACAGATGTCGCTCGGTATACTGACTGGAAGTGGTCGGGCGGCAACACGAGCAGGCGCGGGTGGCGCCGGCGCTGCAGGCGCTGCAGGAAGGCCGCGTCGCTGCAGCCGCGCGCCGAGCACTCGCGCAGCACGCCCAGCACGCTGTCCGGGCCCTGCGCAGAGGAGGGCGTCAGGCTCGAGCGGCGGGCCGGCCGTGCGCGCGCGCGGCACTCACCGCGTCCAGCAGGTCGGCGTGCAGCTCGTGGTCGGCGTAGGGCAGCGCGCGCCAGGTCAGCCCCTCGCGCGCATACTCGTCCTGCTCGCGCCGCAGCGTGGCGCCGGTCACCGCGGCCTGCACGCGCTCGGCCGCGTAGTTGATGAGCAGGCGCTCCAGCCCGTTGCGCGCCAGAGACTCGAACCCGTACACGTCCAGGATGCCCAGCGAGCAGCGCTTGCCCGCCTCGGCCGGCTGCGGGTCACACAACTCACACTGAGCTAAGTCGGCGAGCGAATCTCGGTCGCGACACACGCGCCCTGACTTGCACGACATTGTCATTGTTTCAGCGACATGTTTTTTTCTGTTGCGGGGATCGTATTTATTGGTATAAAAGTTGTGCAACATTGTGTCAAGATTCGATGTTGCGGGCAACAAGCGCATTTGTTTATAAATAACAAATACTTCGATATTTTCTCTCTTTTAGGAGAGCCGGAGGGTAGCCGTCACTTCCTCCTGCGAAGCAATGATGCTTGCGAAGAAGGAGGCGGCACACGTAACGGACGGGCAATAAATGCGCCCTAGCCTACGCAGGAGACGCCCTGGGCGTCGGGAATCCCAGGCTGATTCCCGGCCAACGTAGGCGCGGGCTTGCGGACGGCGAGTAATGTGTGGCTCGCTGTCCGATAAAGACCAAGCCCGGGTCGACGGCAAGTTGTGTTCCACGCGCGCCTCATAGAGATGTCAGCACCAACTGGTGGGGTCCGCAAGGACCGATGCTTGCCAGGGGTGCGGGTTGTTCGAAAGAGATCCCGTGGCCCCCGGCACACAGGCAACTGAGGGAACACGGGTGGGTTTTAGTCAGTAAAAGTCTGACACGCCCTCCTGCTCCACCCAGAGCGGGAGAAGTTATTAGATGATTTCCCACCCTCAAAAAAAAAAAATTTATAAAGTTTATCTATTTATTTTTTCGCCACTCATGTGTATCATTGAATGTACCGCTAGTATGGAAAAGTTTTGCGATACCGAGAGAAATTTCCCCCGGTGTTCGCCCTTCCACTTGGACCTGGGATCATAGGAACTTGTGCGCCCTCCACGATCCACGGCTGGTGCCGCACCTCAGGCTCGCGGTAGGAGTGAGATATGACTCCCCCCGCGACGTCCACGCGGGATGCCTCGGGTCCGTCGCTTTGGGCCCCCTAGATTGGAAAGCAGCACTGCGAGCGCGCCCGCCGCGCACGTCCATTAGGGCGTCAGCCGCCGGATCTGGGGCCGGAGTCCCACCGGCTGTCGAGCACCAGTCCCAGGTAGTTTATGGTGGACCCCCCCCCCCCCCCCCCGACCACAATATGGGATCCAGGCGGCGGCGCCCGCCGGTGTAGTGAAAGACCACGACCTTTGACTTTTTGAGGGCCACCTCCAAGCCCAGGCGCCGTATGTGACCTGCCACCTGTGAGATTGCAGGTGTCGTCAGCAATGCTACCTCCCTGTGCGAGCTCCCTCGGTCCTTGAAGCCGCCAACCTTCCAGGTTGACCTGCGAGACACCATTCCCAAAAGAAAAACCTAGCAAATTACTCCCGCGCCAGCGGTTGTCGAAGCTACACCTACATAAAATTTTACGTGCGCAACTATCTCTTTCCTTCGCGTCTGTTATGGTTCTAACGCTCCCGCGAGACCATTTTATATTTTCCCGCGTGCGATTTTGTGACCAGGCTCTCAAAAATGGAGTAGTTTTTAAATAGAATAAGTGTGAGTGTTATGAATTTGATTTTTATTTTCCACTTTATGTATGATCATGATAGAAGCTAATAACGCTGGCTCACCTTGAGGTGGTCGTTGACGGCGTTGATGAGCCACGTGAAGAGCCGCGAGTACAGCACGCTCAGCAGCTGGTCGCGCCGCGCGCCCGCCCACGCGCCGCCGCCCGGCGAGCCGCAGCCCGCGTCGGAGCCCGACGAGCTCTCTGCGACAACAGCGTCAGCAGTCCGCGGTACGCACAGGCCGCAGCCCGCGCACGCCGCACACTCACCCGCGTCCGGCGGCGCGTCGTCGTCGTCGGCGGCGCACGCGCCCAGCGCCTCGCCCAGCGCCTCCGCGTCCACGCCCACCAGCGCGCACGCCTCCACCAGCTCTGCACACACACAGTCTGGTCAGCGCACCCGGCGACGCGCCTGCGTCGCGTGCGTCGAGTGACGAGCGAGGCGTACCGTAGCGGTGCTGCAGGCGCGTGCCGATGGTGCCGTCGATGTTGTGCTGCGGCTCGAACTCCACGTTGCCGAGCTTCAGCAGGAAGGCCAACAGGCGCAGCACCGCGTCGCACACGCCGGAGCCAAACCCCAGCGCACGCATGGCCGCCTGCGCTCGTGGGTACAAGCACACGTCATATATTATCATAATGTTTCATAACTGACCAACTGAAAACTGGGACTTTTTTTATCCAGACGTTAAATGAAAAATTGAATCGTTTGGCGTCACCGTGGTGAAGGCGAAGTGGTCGCGGTCCTGCACGGCGGCGCGCGGCGCGGGCGCGGCGGGCGGTGCGGGCGGCGCGGGCGCGGCGCGGCGCGGCGAGGCGCCGGCGGGCGCGGCCGCACTGCCGCGCAGCACGCGGTAGTGCTCCCACGAGCGCTGCAGCCGCAGCCGCTCTGCGAACACGTCTATGTGAAGGAGGCGCCTAGTGGTCTGCCGGTGAATGTACGTGTCGATTCCATGATTGTCGAGGGCGCTGATGCCGAAAATGAGGTACTGAATTTATTATTTATTTCATTCTCCGTTTTTTTTTTTATTTATCGCCGCGTACAGCTTGTGAGTTGTTGCAACGAGCATTCGTCACAACCGATGAAAGTGAGCAAGCAGTGACGTCGACACCGCCGCGATGGCTGTCTGTAACTGTATGGCTGTCAGTTGTGGATGACTGTGTGACTGTGGACACTCACTGAGCAGATGCACGTCGGCGCCGGCCAGCAGCTGGTACAGCACGTGGAAGTTGCGCTCGCCGTCCAGCACGCCGCACACGCGCTCCTGCGACACGCGACAGTACAGTACGCACACTACGCACGACACGCACCTTCTAGCTATACATTCGACTACACTCAACTTGAAGTACTTTGTGATTGATCGAGTCGCGCTACTGTAATGTGATCACGTCCTAATTAAGGCCAGCCTAAATAAGTTTGCGAGCGAGCCAGTTTCGAGCAACTACCTAAAAGCAAAGATCAGGAACTAGAAGCTGTTCAAAGAGAGACGGACAGCACTCACATTGCGGCATAGTATGGTGGAGCGTAAAAAGGTTCTCCGTTCTACCTCTGACTAACCTTATAGACAATGGATGATGAAATCGCGATGACTTTGACAAAAAACTAAGTTTCTTAAACATCAGTTGGACACACAATCTTAGGTTATTTACAAGTTGTGTCACTTAATTAACTATCTACTTAAAGAACAATGGCCATTTTGTACTAAAAAATAAATCATATCATTAGATATGATTTATTTCTTTTAATATCAACAGTAAAATAAACTCATGATAATTATTTAAAAAGCTAATCCATTAGCAGAATTTGATGTGACTGCAGTTAAAGAGACTAAAAAAAAAGTGCGTGGAGTCCCTCCGCGCGGAAGAAGTGAAACCGACTCACTCTGTTGCGTCGGTTGCGTTAAACGTTTAACGCAACCTTTAGCGTTAAACGTTTAACGCAACCTTGTTGTAAGTCGCATAAGAAGTTTCACTTCAAAAAGTGCGTGGAGTTCCTCCGCGCGGAAGAAGTGAAACCGACTTACTCTGTTGTGTCGGTTGCGTTTAACGTTTAACGCGTTAAAAGTTTAACGCAACCTTGTTGGAAGTCGCAGAAGAAGTTTCACTTCAAAAATACATCTTAATGTCACAGATTAAAAATATACCTACCACATTAAACTCTAAAAAACCATTTGCGTAACTACTTGAGTCGCTGTACTTTTAAAACTATATTGATTGCCGTATTATAAAGGTATAAAAAATTGGTAAATTTAATAATGCCAGACTATCATCACCCCTCTGTAGGCCAAAGGCCTTTTCTCATAGAGAAGGCACGAGCTAAGATCACCACGTACCGCGGGTTGGCGATTTCGAACTTTGCTATAAGTCCAGAGTTCCGCACGATGATTTTCTTTCACGTCAATAAAGTTAAAGATAAATTCAGAAACTACATATGAATTAAAAAAGTCCCATTGGCACTTAACGGATTTGAACCCTCGTGCTCGTTGGCAGAGGCCTATGTCCAGCAGTGACCGTCTTTCGGCTGAAATGATGATGACCTCGTGCAAGGGAGTCGCCTTGACCACTGGCAAATGAACCGACACAATTATGTGTCAGCAAGTTACGTTTTATAAGATTTTTCTAGTCTAAGCATATTATGAGATTGGCCAATGTTCTATAGCGTCATGTACTCCTAATTAATTGGTTGAATGATTTTTGAATAACCTTTTGTAATAAAAACAGGTCCCTCATAAATTTCAGTTACAGAACTGAAGTTCATGTTTTGGGAACGCAAACTCAATGTCACATACTTCAGTATGCGACGCTGAGTTTGTTGCTCACAAAAATTATCTGATATTCGGAATTCAGATACACAATCTGAAATTTTAATGGTTATTTTCTCGAAATAAAACGATTTGTAAACGATAGTACTATCGAAAAATAAAATAAATAAATATTTTTTTTACAAAAATAAAAAGAATCGACTTTAAAAAAACACTACAAAGTGAAAAAAATTTGGTGCTTTCATTTCGAAAGTCGGTTTTTTTGGATCTGTATTTTAGTTTTTGCCACGTTCCTGTTTTTTTCGGAAGTCGTTTTTTTTTTTGGGAGTGTTTTTTTTCACTTTTAAGTTATGGTACCTACCCCACACCAATTCTTATACTTACCAATACTTGCTATGTAAACAAAACGAGTGTCAGGAAGTATAGAATGTCATCAAGAAACACAAACTGGATTAAAAACGTAGGTACTATCGAAGCTGAAGCAAAAACTACCCAAGCAAAGATAATCAAATTTATATGGGACCACCCATGAAGCATACACTATATCTATTATAAAAAAGATTTTTCGAAATCGATTTACAACTGCCGGAGATACCGCGGAACATAATATGTACACACAAAAAAAAACATACAGACGAATTAAGAACCTCCTCCTTTTTGAAGACAGTTAAATTTAAAAATGTTTTTGTTTACAAATGATCAAAAAATATGTATCAACTCGAAAGCGTCACGCCGCCGCGCACTACCGACAAAGTGAATTTTATCATCGATTGTTAGTACTACCTAGGCTCATTTCGCCGCGGAAAAATAACCACCAAAATTACTGCGTGTAGTTAGAGGTTCTTTTATTATTTGGGCTAACTTACATCGGACTATGAGGGTTTCGCACAAAACCATAAACCATTCCAGAGACGGTCGAGTGGTAACTAGTAAATTATTGAATGCAGAACTAGACAGCTACAAGGCATGTTCAAGAATTTGCAACAACTGGAAGGCAAGCATGTTTCTAGTTGCGTGTGCGTCGCGTCGGTGACGCGGAGTCCCGACGACTACCTTAAATGTTACCTTTTCCAGAAGATCTGCTTGCAACACAAAAACACATCATATAATCATTGGCACAACATTCCATAGCATGTACTTTTTAATTAACAAGTTTACATAAATAAAAATAAGCGGCCTAAAATTAGAACTACTCTTTTGTATTTTTCCAAAACTTTTTATTTTCCCTCAAAAATTCACATTCGTAAATGGAATGGTTTCACAGATAGACAAACAGAAACACTAAACGAGGTTATTTTATAGTTTACCAGTTTTCCTACTTTGGTACAGAACACATAAAAAAAATCCAGCGTATTAGCCTTCAAAGGGCAAGCAAAAACCTTAAATAGTATTTCAGTTTACCATGTTACCATTTAAAATTTAAAACAGATATCACTTCTTTCCATTTGAATTGAGTAAATAACGAAGGTATTGTTACGCGCTAAAGCTAAAGTAATTAGTTACCACTAGTGCCATCTAGTATCGAGTAGCAGAATTAATTGAGTCAAGACCTATCTAGCAAGTTCGATACCAGAATCTTCTAGAATTATCAACATCTGTTCAGTCGGGGCCGGTATGTACTCGAAGATTCTAGAAGCTTCGTATCTCGAACGTTCTTAAGGCCGTATAAAAGGCCAGGAACAGAGCAAGACCGAGTAGTATTGGTTAAGCGATACAGGCGAGAACATCGTAAGCGATCTTTAAGTGCGATTAAGAGTGATCAGTAGTGAAATTGTGTTTTGTAATTTGTGTGTTTAATTAAAGTGTCAACTTTGGTAATTTTTATTGGCAGTTTTTAATTGTCACGAACCCGAAGCTCGTAACAGTATTCTCGAACTATTTTAAAACCGACCCCAGCCGCCGGTATACCCAGTGAGTATCTTGGTTATTTACACAATTGAAATTAAAAGCAGTAATATCTGCTTCGTTGGGCTAGGCGTCGGAAGTCCGATCAAGTTAATGGGTGTTCTATAAGGCATTTCTCAGTAGCATCTGAAGTCCCCCCTTTACAAAGGTATTCAAAAAACTGGCTATAGTTGGGTGTAGTAAACACCCCTGCTTAACTCTTCGGCTAGTACAGGAACGATTTAGTATGTTTAAATAATAAAATATGAAAAAAAGGTGCTGAAAATAATAAAGGTTGTACTCACAGTGCGTGATGTGTCCTCCCACCGGCTCGCCTTTGAAGTCAAACTCGATCTCCAGCAGCTTTCCCTGGAAATCAAAACACGAGCATTGTACTGGGGGACTGGGCCGAAAAGTGGTGTAGAAACAGAAACCCGTATCTGTAGTGGGTCCTTTTCTGTTATTTTTCCTGAAAAGTAGGACACCATGGAAAACTTCCAGTTGGAACTTCGAAATTCCGTCAACAACATAATGACGTTATTGACTGAACTAATTAATCTCCTCGCTAACGAGTTGAATTGTCATATTCAAATCACAGCTGGTATTTTTTGTCAGTCATATGAAATGACGTAATGGGTCAATCTTCTCAACTATCAAGTTCCATGACCGCAGGAGTGTAGTCCTGAGATAGTTTGCGGACTACATCTGATCCGAATCAGAATATCTATTTTTGCGCTTGGCGTAGGCTAAGAGTTAGAATATAGGGTAAAACCAGGATAGTTGCCCCAGGGGTATAGTTCCATTGTATTTTATTAATCTATCGAAAGACTCTCCAACTACCACTAAGTTAACCGTATCGCATGTCTCTGTGCGATTGCATGGGAAGGCAAAATTCGATCAAAGTTTTTGCGGAATAGATGTCCTCTTTCTCGGTGGGGCATCTATCATAAACGTAATTTATATGGTTTAGGCAACTATCACCTATGTGGGATAGATGTCCCAAAGTATATAGGTCCGCAAAAATCGCTAATAAGACTCTGGAAATATTAAAGATAATATTTTTTACTTTTAGGGAAATAGGCCCGGGGCGGACCGCCCCTGCGTAGTAAAGTTTAAGAATTAAGTGAACCTGCGCTGTAAGAGCGAGTAAAGTGAGCTTAATCATTATAGCACCCCCACCTTGGATTGGTTTGGTTAGGTTAGGTTACCGTTCATAGGTTTAGCCATTGGTATTAGCTAAATATATTTGACGAGTTGAGGAAAGCTGTCTAAACTTTAGAGGCGAAAGGATCTTCGGACCGCGCTATAACTTTAGCTTTATATGTTCTTCTCAAATCCTCTCACGGCTGAGGCTCTCGGCCGGGGCATTGTTGGCTTAGCAGACCTCTGTGCTCGACCACGAACTGGCCGCACCAGTTTTAACCTTAGTAGTAGTTTAGCCACTGCTGATGAAGATATCCAGTACTTAAGTGTTCAGCGTTCATCATTGAAGCTCTCACTTGATCTTTTTCATATTCTTACAAACATACATGTCGCATCCGGTCATTAGTACGGACACGAAACGAATCGCAAGCGCGCCACTAGCGACATTACGTGTTTTACCCACACCAACTGACAGCGCGCTTCTACAGAGTCGTGATGTTTTAAGCCGGCGGCGAGGAGGACATTCAGTGTCTGATCCCATCAGAGTTAAGACGTCGCGGAACTGTACTCGATTCGTTGTGCCCAGTCATTATAATTAGTTAATGTGATTTTAAATAAAAGCAGTGTATTGTACCCAGTGTTTTCATTGCACGAAACCCGCCTTCTGCCCACATGATGTCCGAATCTAACGGAATAAATATTGACGATCCTACATCAGAAGTGGCATCAAATCGTGCTAATGAGATCACACGCGGGAACAGTGACAATAACAATCAGTGGCTGTTACTTTTTGAAATTCAAAACGAACAAATGCGCGCGCTCATACAAACTCTAAAAACTCAGCCAGTGAATAACAAGTTGGTGTTGCCGGAATTCGACCCCGATAAACCCGAGTCCGATGCGCGATCATGGTGCGCCACTGCTGACTTGTGTTTCGACGGGAATGCAGTGGAAGGAAGCCAACTTATTTTAACAATAAGCAAGGCGATGAGGGGCTCCGCATCAACATGGCTGTCGCAGATAACCTATCCAGGTATGACGTGGGACCAGTTTAAAGAACTGTTCAAGGCCAGATTCGTGTGTGTTGAAACTTCTGCGGCTACCCTCATTAACCTGAGTAATGAAAAACCCAAAGATAATGAGACCTATGCTGCCTACGCTAGTCGTCTTATGACGTTTTTGTTAAACCGTTGGAAGGAGCTGAGTGTTGAACAGATTGCGGCGTCGACTGTAATTGCTCACTTGGCGCAAATTGATACACGCTTACAGCGTCTCGCTTTTACCACGGAGATTACAACGCGTCATAAGTTGCAGCAAGAGCTTCAAGCGTTCTCCTACTTGAAGAGGAGAGCCCCTACAGATACGCGTACTGACACCGGGAACGAGAAACGTCTGAAGTTTTCGTCACTACCGCCAATCAAGTGCCACGCCTGTGGCAAGCCAGGACACAAACAAGCGGATTGTCGCACGAAGAAGAACGACGTCAAGAAGCCGTTGCCTGTGCCACCTGCTACGGGTGCCGGGCAGCGACAACAAGGCAGCAGCAGCTCACTGGTGTGCTTCAAGTGCGGCACGCCGGGCCACATCGCCAATCGCTGCACAGCGGGTGGGTCCAGCGCTGCTGTACCGGCGGAGAAACGAGTCGACCTTTGTATTTTCGAACCACCATCAGGAACATTGAAGCATTTTGGTGAGTGTTTCAAATTTGATTTTGATTCCGGTGCTGAATGTTCTTTGATGAAAGAGAGCATAGCTTGTAAATTTAGAGGCAGGAGAGTAAATGATGTAGTATCTCTAGTTGGTATAGGCAATAAAAATGTTAATAGTACTATGCAATTGCTGTGTCAGGTAGAAATCAACGATTTCGCGACGGAGATTCTATTCCACGTTTTGCCAGATATGTACTTGCGTAGTAACATTCTATTGGGTCGAGAGATTTTGAATAACGGCTTTTGTGTGAGTATGACTGCAACTGAATTAATTTTGACTACAGACAGAACTATAAACGTGTGTAACGCTATTCCAACCACGACTATAAAGAATAATTTTGATAAGATTGATACTGATTTACCATTTGAGGGAAGACGTGACCTTGTAAAAATCTTAGAATTATACTCTGACTTTTTTATTAACGGTTTTCCAACCACACGTGTTAACGGCGGTTCGTTGGAGGTAAGATTGATCGACCCTAATCGGACAGTGCAAAGACGTCCTTACAGACTTTCTCCGGACGAACGTCAAATCATGCGCGATAGGGTAAACGAATTGTTGCAAGCTAAAATAATAAGACCCAGTAGTTCGCCGTTTGCTAGTCCGGCCCTTTTGGTTAAAAAACATGATGGATCAGACCGTATGTGCATAGATTATAGAGAGCTTAATAATAATACAGTGCCAGATCGTTATCCGTTACCTTTAATTTCTGACCAAATTTCACGACTCCATGGTGCAAATTAAGTTAGATTGTGCAAGTGGTTTCCATTTAATTCCTGTCCAAGAACAATCTATTGAACGCACTGCGTTCATTACTCCTGATGGAAAATTTGAATTTTTAACCATGCCGTTTGGTTTACGTAACGCCATATCTGTTTTCCAACGAGTAATCATCAATGCACTTGGTGACCTTGCATACCAGTACGTAGTTGTTTACGTCGATGACATCTCCATTATCTCCGACTCTATTGAGCAGGGCCTGGAGAGACTGCACACTGTATTAGCAGTGTTAACCAAAGCGGGGTTCTCGCTGAACCTTAAGAAATGCTCCTTTCTTAAAACGCGTATAGAGTTCTTGGGTTATGAGGTTGAGGCAGGTAAGATTAAACCAAACAAGCGAAAGATAGAGACTGATAAAGATCGGTCGTGGCAAGACTCGCTAGGAGATGTACAGCTAGCCCTTAATTGTACGGTTAATCGCGTTACAAAAGCTAGTCCATTAGAACTTTTGATAGGTAAGGTAGCACGTCCACTTAATTTAATGGCTAATGACAATGACGACATTATAAACCTTAATGACATTAGGAGATTAGCTTCCGAAGGCATTGAAAAGTCTGCGTGTTATGATAAAATCGTTTTGATAGTACAAAGGCAAGCGTGAATAGGTTCTCTGTCGGTGAATTCGTGCTTATTGAGAACGAGGAGCGTAATCAAACTAAGCTTGATGTGAAGTATAGGGGGCCATTTCAAATTGTTGAAGTGTTAGATGGCGATCGGTATGTTTTGAAATCCCTTTTTAACAAGCGTACTTACAAATACGCTCATGACCGTGTTCGGAAGATGCCCGAGGGCCAAGTACAAATTGAGATTGTAGACGAAATAGATGGTGAATTGGCATCACCTTAGTTTATGTAAACAGGTTCTCGGTTCAGTGGGTCGGAGACTGTACCAGAGTATCGTAGCCGTAGCCCGTTGGAAATCGGTATCTGCTCAATGAGTAGTCCGTGGGTACGCGGTAGGCGGTAGCTCTGGGTGGTATAGTCGGGTTTTGCCTAGAAGCAAAGACCATAGAGTCAAGGGTTGACTCGGTATTCCCGTGGGGAAAATAGTATGTGTGTGACCATGAATGAGATATCTGAGTTTTTGTTTTCTTTGATTAATGTAATGTGCTTGGTCTCGGTAATCTCGTAAATAGTTTTTTTTTTTAAGTTTCTAATTTGATTACTGTTGGCAAATTGCTTGTGTGATCAACGGATTTTAAAGAGTCTAGTCTTTTTTTACCTATCTCATCAGTCTTCATTTGAGTCAGGATTGGACGAACAGAAACTGTGCCAGAATTTTGTATTTTCCAGATTAACAACACACGAGGACGTGTGCATCGCAGAATGGCCGTGTCGCATCCGGTCATTAGTACGGACACGAAACGAATCGCAAGCGCGCCACTAGCGACATTACGTGTTTTACCCACACCAACTGACAGCGCGCTTCTACAGAGTCGTGATGTTTTAAGCCGGCGGCGAGGAGGACATTCAGTGTCTGATCCCATCAGAGTTAAGACGTCGCGGAACTGTACTCGATTCGTTGTGCCCAGTCATTATAATTAGTTAATGTGATTTTAAATAAAAGCAGTGTATTGTACCCAGTGTTTTCATTGCACGAAACCCGCCTTCTGCCCACATGATGTCCGAATCTAACGGAATAAATATTGACGATCCTACATACATAATATGTCTTTGTAGCTGCACCTACGTCATGTTATATGCATCCATTCATCATGCGCGCGCGCCGGTGGCTGGTGTAATACTGTCGACCCAGGCCCGGCGCAAGCTTTTATATGTGAGCCATAATGCGAACATTTTCGTCTTACCGACATATGATTTGTTTATTTTATTATAATATGCATGTAGGTAGCCTTAAATAATATTGTAAATATTTTTGTATATAATAGGTGTAGTTTGGCAATATAGCGATTCTAATCTCAACCGTCTTTCACTTCACACACTACCAGGGACTCCTACCTCAACAGTGGTGACCCCGACGTGATTACAAAGCTACAATGACATCCAACGTAGATTTGAAGAAAGACGAGCAAGAAGTGTCCGGTGTGTCAGCTACTTTTCGCATTCCACCGATCTGGCGCGACAGACTGCGGTTATGGTTCGCGCAGTTCGAAGCCATCGTTTCTCCACACAAGAAGGGAGACAAGGCAATGTACGAGCTCGTCATTGGCCAGCTGGAACGCCAGGATATCGACGAAATAGCCGACATAATCCTCCGACCACCAGAAACCGACAAATACGAAACGTTGAAGAAACGATTACTGCAGGTTTACGAAGAATCCGAACAAAGACAAGTCCAGCGATTGTTGTCTGAAATGGAACTAGGTGATATGAAGCCGTCACAATTATTGCGGCGCATGAAAAACCTCGCTGGTGACAACATATCTGACTCGGCGCTACGTATCATGTGGACGAACCACCTACCACAGTCAGTCCGCGCTGTCCTCGCAGTCAGCGACAACATCGCGAAGAAGTCAGACATCGACGATCTCGCGCAAATGGCTGATAAGATCCTGGAACATTCACATCCACAAACTATCGCTGCTGTCGCCACCTGTACAAGCCAAGCGACAACTCACGAGATGACCATTACAGAGAAACTTACTGAGAAGATTGACTTACTAACTCGTGAGATCGCCGAACTAAAAACGAATCAATCATCGTATCGGCACAGACGACCATTTCGAAGATATCGTTCCAGGTCACGAACACCATCTAGACCCCGCTCCAACCGCAGTGATTCATCGTTTCGAAATGATAGGACCTGTTACTATCATCGAAAGTTCGGAAAACAAGCTCAACGGTGCACACGTCCTTGCAATTTTGAAGACCCAAAGACGACCTCGGAAAACTAAAACCTGCGTTGGCTGAGGCGGCAACCGGCGCGAGAACACTTTCACACCGCCTATTTATCACCGACAGGAACTCACGCCTGTCGTTCCTGATTGACACCGGCGCCAACATCTCTGTCATTCCGAAGAAAGCCGGTATGAAGGCTACACCTACAAGTTTTTGCCTATATGCGGCCAACAATACTTCTATTTCCACATACGGTGAGAAGACACTCGAATTGGACCTCAAACTACGAAGACCATATCGCTGGAAGTTTGTTATCGCAGCAGTCAGCAAACCAATCATCGGCGCTGATTTTCTGAGGCACCATCGCTTATTAGTCGACATCGCTGGCGAACGACTCATCGATAAAGTCACGAACTTATTCGTAAGGGCACCAATGTCATACTCCAACGAGCCAACGGTACGAAGCATAGACATGGAACATCCGTACCACCAGCTTTTAGCAGAATTCCCCAAACCTACGCTGCACCTACGTCATGTTATATGCATCCATTCATCATGCGCGCGCGCCGGTGGCTGGTGTAATACTGTCGACCCAGGCCCGGCGCAAGCTTTTATATGTGAGCCATAATGCGAACATTTTCGTCTTACCGACATATGATTTGTTTATTTTATTATAATATGCATGTAGGTAGCCTTAAATAATATTGTAAATATTTTTGTATATAATAGGTGTAGTTTGGCAATATAGCGATTCTAATCTCAACCGTCTTTCACTTCACACACTACCAGGGACTCCTACCTCAACAGTCTTCAACCAGGATAAGGTGGAAATATCGCTCGGCAATGCTGGTTGTGACAGGAAACGTGCACAAATGAAATGAATGTATCGTTATCGTATTAATCTGCCAGTTTTTTTATTTTACTTATACCGTTACCCAAAGAATTGTTGCATGTGCTCCTGTGCCCTGCATCCGCCCTCGACCGCGATTGGTCCAACTGCGCTCTTAACGTATCTCTAGCTACTTTTGATAATATAGTTACAAATCTGCTAGCGTTGTGGTTGCGCGCGGTGGCGGCGTTGCCGAAAGCCTCCAGCAGCGTGCCGGCAGCCGTGAGCGCGCCAGCCGCGCCGCCCGCGCCCCGCGCGCCCGCCGCGCCCCCCGCGCCACCCGCGTCGACCACGCCCCCCTCGCCCGCCACCACTGCACACTGCAGGCACACGCGCGCCGCCTCCGTCTTGCCCGCGCCGCTCTCGCCTGCAACACGCACCCGGCGATGCTCTCACTACACATACTACACATTGTCTTATAAAGATATTCTGCGAGAGTCGTGACATTTTTTACAACCTCGAACGGATCCCTTATTCTCAAATCAAATCAAATCAAAAGTCATTTATTCAAACTAGGCTGAGAGTCAGCACTTTTTAAACGTCAACATTACATAAGACAGTCCCCAACAACGCCCACCCTTCGCCACTTCCTAGTGCTTTAGCTGGGAAGAAGAAGTGGCGGAACCAACTCCCCAGCAGCACAGCTGTCTGTTAAGTTGGAAGAACTTGATTCTATACAACAATAAGTAAGTACTCGTAATTAGCATTCAACAATAAATGAAAAAGAAAAATCATTAATAAAAAATGGTTTATACAGTCAAATAAAATAAACAATGATATGAGGGAACTCATATGACCTGTCAGTAGGTAAGCTAATTCTGGTCAAAGAACACAAACGTTGTCTTGAGTTAATCACAGCGATCAACAATTCTTATCGTTTAAGTAGTCGTTGATAGATAGAATAGTATGCCTTGGAACAAAGGTTGGATTATACTTTAGCTTTAAACGCATTAAAATGTAAATCTAGCAAAGAAGAGGGAAGTTTGTTATAAAAGGTTATCCCTAGCCCAACAAATGAGTTATGAACTTTATGTAGCCGGTGAAAGGGAGCACGTAGTTTGTCCTTATTTCTAGTATTAATATTATAATATCACTGTTTTTAGTGTATAAGTGTATATTTTGCCTAATATATAAGATGTTAGCGAAGATGAATTGGGATGCCACCGTGAGAATACCAATATCTTCAAAAAATTATCTCAGAGAAACTCTAGCATCTAGTTGGTAAATTGCACGAACAGCTCGTTTTTGAAGACCAAAAATATTTTGAATGTCAGCGGCTTTGCCCCACAGCAGAATACCGTAGGACAAACGCTATGAAAATAACTAAAATAGACTAACCGAGCTGTATCAACGTCAGTCTATTGTCTTACTTTTCTGACGGCGTAGGCGGCCGAACTGAGCCTTCCCGCTAGGCTTGATATATGTGATCCCCACTGAAGTTTGGCATCTACTGTTATACCCAAAAAAACTGCTGAGTCTACAGTTTCAAGCACCTCATTACCTAAGACGATGTTGGGTCCCAGATTTCTTACATTCGGTAAAGCGAACTTTATACATTTAGTTTTCTTGCCATTGAGAACTAGATTATTCGCGGTTAACCAATCCGTAACCCTTGAGAGTGCACTGTTTACGTCGTCAAAATCTTGTCTATTCCTGTCTACTTTAACCATAAGAGAGGTATCATCAGCAAACAGTGCAACGTCACAGATACCCTTTAAATAGAATGGTAAAACATTCATGTAGGTCCACTTAGAATAAGAATGGACCTAGTATTGAACCTTGAGGTACACTTTACTGAACTGGTAGCCCGGAAGATTTCACACCATTAATATCTACACATTGGTGCCTATTATTTAAATAAGAATTTATTACGTTGAGAGCTTCATTTTGAACACCGTAATAACGTAGTTTACGCAAAACCGTCTCATGGTGCACGCAATCAAATGCTTTGGAAAGATCACAATAAACTCCAATCGCATTTTGTGAGCTCTCCCATGCGTTAAATATGTGTTTCAGCAGAGTAACACCCGCGACTGTAGTCGAACGACCTTTTGTAAAGCCTTATGTTCATCATGAAGGAGACTATTTAAATTAAAATGTCTTAGCAACTGCTTGAGTATTAACTTTTCAAATATTTTACTAAATGCAGGTAAGATAGAAATAGGCCTAAAATTGCCAACGTTATTTTTATTACCTGATTGAAATAATGGTATGACTTTACTCTTCATGAGATCGAGTCTCGCTCTACTTTTATAAATACCTGAAAACTACAACATAATATGCTTACTCACTAAAATAAGAACACGTAGGTATTATGTACACGTATGCATCTGAACCAGGTGGTAAACCTGCACCCTAATTGCGTTACATACGATTAATCTGAATCTGTTTCATTTTGACAGTTCAACAATATTCATTGCGTTACGTTGTTGAGCAGACACATTTTTCTAACATATGAAATAATAGTTCAGCAATCTGTTTCAAAATGTACCTCGGTCACAATAAGAGCCGCGTTACACCGTGGATATTTCGCCACACGGAAGAGAAAAAACAGGTGGAACTGCAATGCAACAAAATTACTATAGGAACCGTTGTCGCCAAACTCACACACATATTCCGATCATCATTATAATGCACTACAAATAAACAATTCGTTTGATTTGTCGTTTTAGTTTTAGTCAAAACTAGCATAAGCCATAGATCCTACATCTGGAAATAAACCTTCAGGCTCTATAGATAGGATTTATTTTACTTTAGTTCAGAAAGTATTTACAACGTTTTGTAATCTAAAGTCAAACTAGATTCGATTGCCGAGTAAATTCCGCTACTCGACCATAGATGGCAGTATTTTCAGTAGTCCCAATTTTAAACTTAATTAGCATAAAAATAAGGTCGACATTCGCGTCATAGGTCGATATCTATTGCTACTCGACCAATGCCGCACATGCATTGAATTTTAATTACATTATCGATATCGATGGATATTTTTTTTGAATTAAACAAAAAATTTGGTGTCTTGTTGAGAGTTCAGTAATAAAACTGTAGGAAGAATAACGTAGTGTTATTTGAAAATAAAATAAATAACTGAAATAAAAATAATACTATTGAAAACAATACCAATAAAACAATGAACAGGGAAAAAAATATTACTGTGTTTAATTTAAGTTCAATTCAATCCATATTTTTAAGTGATAATAATAAAACATGATAACTGACTTGATTAAAAAACTTAATGATTTTCGAAAACGGTGAACTGTTCAGTGGCACTGGAGTGGCGTTGAAATATTTGTTGTACTGTCATTGAGGCGGTTTGATGACTGAATGATCTTACACACCGAAATGACCGATTAGTCAATGCAATGCAACGTCTCAGGCATCATTAAAATTATAATAATTACGTTATTATGTAAAAGTTTGATTACATTTTTGCTATAAAGCATCTATGCAACATAATACACTTCTTAAAATAAATTTCGTGTATGAATGTTAAGCGACCTATAGTGGTATTGTTATGTTATTTTGCAATAAATATTAAATGACTAATTTTATTTTATCGATATCCATCGACAAAACCAACATCCGACCCGACTTAATTTTTATTCTTTTTATTATTATTATTTTTTTTACAATGTCTGACATATTCTCGTCATTATTTGACATTATACATCAATTTTACTACCTACTATTTATTTTCAGTGATTGTCATCAAAATCATGTCACTTGGTTCAAATAGATTCATTTTATACAGGTAGATTCTTTTACATATTGTGAATGAGAGAACGTTGTAGGCCTTAGAGACTAGATTTGTAGACGTTTTTCTATTCTGTATTTTCATTCCTCTAAGTACCTGGTACTTATTGACTGGCCTGCACTGTCCTCCCATACCTATTATCACTGTAATTTGAAAACATTGTAAAAGCCAATTATTTTTAAAAGAGTAACCGTGGAGTTTCTTGCCGGCTCTTCTCCATAGGAAACGACAAATTGGAACCGTGCACCTAGCTTCTGACGTTTCATAAGTGCCCATGCAGGCTTATGTGAAATAAAAATATTTTGATTTGATTGATTGATTTGATTTGACTGCATCACTAATTGAGTAGCGAGCGAAGTACTTTCCAGAATGAAATAGAGAATACAATCAATCTAAAATAAACTTTATTTTAATCATGTAAGGTTGATTTTAACCAGACGTTATATTAAATTATTAGTAAATTGAAATTAACTAAGATTCTATTAGAAAATAAATAAAACCGTACATATCGATGGTACGAAACACCTCAATTTTTAAGATTTATTCTCCTACTATCATTTTTGCGCTCCAAAATGGAACAATACGGTATAGCTACGGAAAAATAAATTTGTCGCGAGACTAGCAACTCGACGCGATGTTAGAACACGACTGGGACCAAGTTAGCGTAACAACGCTTAATTGTGGCACGCGTGCCACGCCTACTTTGCAATTCCATGTTTTTTCTCTTCCGTGTTTCGCCACATGTCGTTATCTCGCTTTCTGAAAAGTGCGTGCACCTTTTCAAATAGAAAATAAGTTTATTTATTCAAACTTTTTGCTCAAAAAAGGAACAAAGGCGGACATACGTTCTACATAATTATGTTAGCATAGCGCGGTGGCTCGGTATGGACCTACCGTTACTCTAGTAACGTATGGTGGTGCATGGTGTCACTCACCCGTAATAACTATGCACTGGCTCTCGTTCCTGTCACGCACCCACCGGTACGCCGTCGCCGTGATCGCGTACCTGCAACCGAGAACGAGTTACCGAAGGGAGCCCGAAGCGGCGAAGCATTACGGTTCGTTACGCTACCGAGTACTGACAGGTGCGGCGGCAGCTGGTAGGGCGGGCGCGCCAAGTACGCGCGCACCAGCTCGGCCGAGTACAGCGGCAGCGCGCGGCACGGGTTCACCGACACCAGCGCATTGCCCACGTACGTCTGTAAACACACGAGACATTCGTCACTCGTCAGCGACACCCCGCCCGCGCCGACGCCGTCCCGCGTTCTCCACTACTCACGTATATTATGTCACGTTTGTAGCGGACGTGCAGATTGTGCAGGAACGTGTCCTCGGACAGCGGCGCCAGCAGCACCGCGTCGGGCTGCCCCGCGCCCTCGCCCTCCGCCATGCCGGCGCGGCGCCCGTCACCGACCCGCACGCACGTGAACCATATCCGCCATCACCAACACACACGTCTTCCCTAATAACAAATATACAATCAATTTAACCAGTGTTGATGGGCGTACCGGCAGAGTGGCATACATTCCTCCCATTCTTGGCTGGATTTACTCCATTAAGCCAAAGGCTCGAAAAGCTCACGCCATTGGCCTGTTTAGAGATCAAATATAATAAATGAGTGATTCACTTTTACAATTTTTTTATTTATTATTTTTATTACATTATAATTGTTAATAAAAACCACGATGTACGGTCAACTGTGGGATCTTTACTTTCCATAGCAACTTTACCCATGAGTACTGTACTTAAATTTCTCAATATAACTAAAAATCTGTTGCCTCCATTTAATATCGAAGCAATAGAGAAGTAGTATAACCTACTATTTGAAATATTTTTTTAGTAATCGGAGAGATATTTTAGTACGGTTCTCATTGGTAAAGTTGCTCATGGAAAGTAAAGATGCCACAGTTGACGGTACATAATATGTTTCAATGGTAAATAATAAAACTGTAATTATGGCGACACTATTGAGTTAGGAAATTCCTGTAATGATAGTGATGATGAGTAAAAAAATAAATAATATTTTAGCGATATTTATTTTAGAAGTCCGTATGTATGTTTGTTTGTATGTATGTAAGTATATTCTTATATTATTTGTCTAATTTTATTAACTGAATTGTTTTTGATTATATGTATGTATTTTATTTTCTCTCTATCTTCTCTCCTATAGCAGGTGTGCTTGAAGAGATTTCTTCAGTAATAAGAGTTACCTCTGTACCTATTTTTATAAGTAAGTAATTTATTTGCCAAAATGTAGGTGTACAAAGTAGTATGATGTTATTATAAATGTGGCCCATTTACATTCTACCATCACATGTGGTGTCCAAATAGTGAATTTCATAATACATTAAATTATTTAAAATGTCATAATATTCCTTCAGCTATCCATAAAAACGTTACAAAATGTCTTAATTAATTAATTTCAAATATTTAATTTCACAATACATTACATAATTAAAAAATATCATAACATTACATCATTGACCAATATGAATGTTAAAAAATGTCAGATTTTATTTATTAATTGAAATGTTGAATATTTTTATAATGTCAAAATAAAAATAATAATAGTAAGTAAATGTCAAATTAAAAAATAAATAAAATATGTATAAACCAAATTTATTGACATTACTTTCTTTCTTAGACATGTGACACAAATTCAGTAACATTGTAAAAACATTTTTCTTTAAGCCACTGAATCAGCTTTTTTTTAAACTTAAGCCAAGGTAGTTCCTTAAAGGCGTTGGTAATTTATTGTATACCGTAAGGCGAACCTAGTCCACATTTTTTACATACAAACTTCGGGAGTGTTTTACTCCACTGTCTGACATGGCACATCCAAAGGAAAATATGATATTGTTTTGTCTCATTATTAATATTGTCTGTACGGAAACAGAATACTAAAATAAAAACCCATTAAAAAGTTGAGAACCAACAAAGATTCGTTTTTCTTGCTAATTTTACTTAACTTTCGGCGTGTTTAAGTAATCAAAGAAGTGTAAAATCTCCAAAACCAAGTCGGTACACACAAAGTTCAATTATCGAAAAGTTCAATAAACTTTATTGGTCATTGATTTATGCATTGGCTTTTTCATAAAACCCGATCTTCCAAAGGACCTTTCTTAATTTTTTCCTGAATTTTTTACTATAAATGATCCTGCATCTCACTCAATAACGTTGTTCGTGTAGACTAGTGTCTAACTGCTCATCACTGATACTATCTCTGTCGGACACGAAGCCTGGTGAGACAGCGTGATTTTTAGCCAGGCCCACCAGTGAGTTCGAGCCCGCGACTAGGTTCCCCTTAATAGCCATAGCCATTATAAACGAATTTCTTTTATGTAAATCAAGCAATACACGTGTGCACATAAATGGTTAAAATAAAAAAAAACATAACCCTCCTTCTGGCGCAGTCGGGTAAAAATACAATATGGACAGAATGGATACTAAAAGAGTGTGATTCTATAACAATTTACATTTAATTAATTGGAGTAAAAAAAAAAATGTTTACAAAGCTGTGTTAATTCAATTTACCAGTTTTGAACTAGACACTGAAACATAATTAATCCAGTGATAACTAATAACATAACAAACAAAAAAAAAATCCTGACACTTTACTAACTTGCTACCTATGTTTACTACATTTCCTGACACTACACATGCTACATATGTTTACTACATTTCCTGACACTACACATGCTACATATGTTTACTACATTTCCTGACACTACACATGCTACATATGTTTACTACATTTCCTGACACTGCATGCTACATAATTATGTTTACTACATTTCCTGACACAATACATGCTACATAAATGTTTACTATATTTCCTGACACTAACCATGCTACATAATGTTTACTACATTTCTTGACACTAAACATGCTACATATGTTTACTACATTTCCTGATACAATACATGCTACATAAATGTTTACTATATTTCCTGACACTATACATGCTACATATGTTTACCATATTTCCTGACACTATACGTGCTACATCTTTACCACATTTCCTGACACTATACATGCTACATTATGTTTACTATATTTCCTGACACTATACAAATACATGTTAAATATTGTTTACTACATTTCCTGACACTACTTGCTACATAATTATGTTTACTACATTTCCTGACACTAAATGCTACATAATTATGTTTACTATATTTCATGACACTATACATGCTACATATATTTTGCTAGATTAAGGTGTAAGATTCACTATTTGGCAACTAGCTTAAAGTTGTGCAGAATTATGTTTCTCTCAGAATTAAATACTCTATTTTCATTGTTTTCTGTTTTTCTGATACCTTTAAAACATGACACAGAGTGCCTGCTAAATGTATAACATGCTTCCATATATTCTGCTCATTACAGTGTACTGTTGCTGCATACATTGTTGGTACCTAAGTAATTAAGATATTTTTGGAAATTTCAAATGTCTTATGGGGCGTTTAGATCCCTGTCTCTGTCATTTGAAATTTCCGCAGTCAATATTTAAAGTGGTCTATAATTTACATAAATAGTAAGTATAAAATAAAGTTTTTCAAGTGTATGTGTGACTGCTTAGTTCTTCTAAACTATAATATGAATTTTGATGGAGTTTTCAAGATCATTTAATTTAGAGAATTTATTCTGGAAGATCTGTATATATTAATAATTTATATTACTAAGGTGAAAACAGAAATCTGTGTTTAGACAAGTGAAAAAATTGTACAAAGCTGGGGCTGGTTGTTAGTAGCTAAATAAATACAATAGGCTTATTAATTCTAGCATTTTATTAATCAATGAGCATATAATTTTCTTTAAGAATCAGGTCACAGGGTCGTTTAATCTAGCCAGAACATCCATTTAATTTTGTTGATTTGATCCTGCTCTGGTGTACTTAAAGACAACAACCAAAATGTTCAGAAACAAAATCTCTTTTAAAACATTAGATGCCCATTAAGAGATGTTATTAGATAGAGAACGTATACTTCAATTTTAAGCTTAATGAAAATAATTTTCCGAAAAAGGAATACTTCTTCGCAAAAACACGAAATATTAACAAAATTCGAAGGCAAACTAAAATTTATACTCATTCGAGCTTCAGGACATACCTTGACATAAATATCCCAGATATATATTTAGTTCTTAACACTTTATTTTAAATACTGTAAACATTTTATTTAGAAAAATATATTTACAAATTCGTTTCTCAGTCACCACTTGCTGGCATTTTCCATAAAATACACCATATCAATCTCAAGTAACCAATGCGTTCAGCAGTTCTATCTAAAAATTATATGTTGGGATAGGACAGGACTAAACGATTCCAAATAAATTCATCTAATTCCACTAAGAAACTGTACCACACGGCACACATTTAGGTTTTAAGTTTTTGACGTTTCATCGTTATAGCATACAGATCCACAGAATATATATATACCTAAAGATCACAGAATATTAATGATCATAGACTTTTTATTTTAACTTTTATAATGTTGCAATAGCAAAATATGTAAGCAAAAGAGTTCACGTTCTCTCCAAAGGTTCTCACACATTAGAATGTGCAGTCCCGGACTTTAATTGATGAGCCACTTTTAAACTTTCCAATTTTGCAGTTTTATACATTCACGAGATTACACGTTAAACACGAACTTAAACCGTATGCTTGTAAACAAGATGACAAATTACTTATAATCGAAAATAGAGGTTGAAGGTTGACTAATAAATTGTCAATGATAAATCAATACACTGTTGCATAAGTTTATCCAATCTACTTGGCACTGACCTGCATTGAATTAGAGCTCATTAAATACTCGTTATTTCTGAAAACCTATCCGAAGACAGTGACAGTTGAAATGTCAGAGACGATAATTTCGAATTTTGGTGAGTCGTAGCCGTAGCTATTCACGTTTACTTATGTGCAACAGTTATCATAATTGTCATGAACGGTATCTTGGACGCTACGCGTTCGGATAAAATCGTGGGTACGAGTTTTTCCGATGTCGAAATGACTAATCATAACGTTACTATCGCTACGCTAAAACAAGCAATTGTTTTAGCGTAGGTTACGGTTGCTAGCCCTGCAATTGGTTGACTTTGGGTCGGCACTCTGAACTATGTACGAGTATAACTGACTAAACCCGATTTGCATTACACGGCTAAAATAGGAACTGTGGCAAGTGGCTCATCAATTAAAGTCCGTGACTGTACAGTATTTGACTTTAGCCGCCAGCGACCGACTGCCCGCTGGCAGTGTTGCCACCTCCCATAAATTAGAGTCGCTAGACTCAATATAAAAATTTGCCAGAAAGTCGCTTCGAAATAACCTATATTTTGTAGCTTGTTCTATATTCTATTAGGAGCGGACTCAGGATTTTGCTCTAGGAGGAATATAAGAGGCTAGTAGCGGTAATTTAATTATAATTTAAATACATATAAAAATACTAAGGTTTATTTAAATACATTACCCTCATTGTAACAATCACATAAATCGAATGCCCTAAATACTAAGCAGATGCTGAGGTTAGATTAGTATACCTTACTAAGTTATATGTAATCTGTTTTTGCACCTTTTTGGCGTGCAAGTCACTTTCCGTATTTTTTTTCAAACTTTAAATAAAATATATTTTTTCAAATTTTACATAATAGTTGATTTTTAGGGTTCCGTATCCAAAGGGTAAAACGGGACCCTATTACTAAGATTAAGCTGTCCGTCTGTCTGTCTGTCACCAGGCTGTATCTCATGAACAGTGATAGTTAGACAGTTGACATTTTCACAGATGATGTATTTTTGTTGCCGCTATAACAACAAATACTAAAAAACAGAATAAAATTAATATTTAAGGGGGCTCCCATACAACAAACGTGATTTTTTGCCGTAATTTTTGTATTTTTGTCGTCACTTATAGCGACAAAGTCGCTAAATTGGCAACACTGCCAACTAATGATTTCAAAATCTGACTTCCAGCAGACACAGGTGTGATTTTGACAACCAGACATGTCGCAGCGTGTGTGGGTCATAAACAGTTTTTTTACTTATTTGATTTGCTACAAGGTCTTTTGGTGCGTGGATAATATTAGAATGTATGCCACCATCTTCTTTGTTTCCAAAATATCCATAGTTTAAACTACGTTAACATATGAAATATGTTAATTAAGCTATTTTATTTGATACCTGACACGGCATCATCACAAAAATACTTTAGTTTTTGACTTTGTCCTGTAGATGTGCCCATATTTATGTGACACCACTTAACCTATGTAACCAGTGGACGTGCATGACACTTCCAACGATCCATGATTTGTCAAAATATGATGTACTTTAGAAGTTATAAGAGAACAGATGAACAAACATGCATACACACCGGCCAAAATCATAACTGTCCTTTTTGCTTCGCTGCAGTCGGGTAAAAAACACCCCAACTATATAATTTGATACAGGGCCCCAAAAGACTAGATACGCCACTGGGGTCCATCATACTCTATGGGGCCATCTCATAGGATTAGGTTGATATTGTAGTACCTACACAATCACATCGTGTTGAGTTGGGAGGCACGTAAGGACCGCTTGTGGTAGGTATATATTATGTTCCTTGCGTAAGGACCAGTTGAATTTCGAACTTTTTTCTATAAACTTTTTGATGATACACTGACAACTTGCCATGGTAAATTATTAAATAATTTCCTTTTCTCCTGAAAATGTTGAAGTCGAAAACGCAAAACTCTGTATTATCTTACAAATTAAGTATTTCTATGGTGACAGCATTGACTTAAATATTTATTCTTTCGAATAACCAGTAACTATAAAATGTGGTTTAAGTAAAATCATTAAAAACAAATAGTGGACCAAATCAATTTCCCTTCTGTCTGAGCATCTACTGGAGCTTGGAAAACATTTGAATTATATTAATTTGATTGGCTTTATAATAAGTAGGTATACTTAGCTACTTCTTGCAGTTTGGGATGGAATCGTTGTCAAATACGGCTAAACGCAAAAAGCGGAAAACACGTAAATGCCTAGACGAAATCCGAAAAAGATCACGTCGTACGGGACAAATTTTATTTGAGAAAGACAGCGGTAAAGTTTGTGATCATTTTCCGAAATATAATACTTTAAATAACTGCCTTGTAACAAATAATCGGCTAACATTGAGAATGTTTCCAAAAGCTGTTCGATCCGAAACAATAACAAGGCCTGCGTTGGCGGATTTGAAAGAAAAACCAAACTTGAATTTGGATGAATTGGTAAAGGGTACTAAAGCCATAAGTACGTTGAGTTCAACCCATGTAAGGATGCCCGAATTAATTGAAAATTTTGATGATAGCATTGCACATTTAAAGAACGAACCTTTTAAGTTTTCCAATAAATGCGCTCTTATAGAATCAATTACTAACAAAGAATCTGATGTCGAAAACATGAGTCGTCATGAAGAGAAGTTATCTAGCAATCTTGATCTATTTACCTCTATGGATTCGGCCGAAGTAACAGATAAATCTCCGGACAGTATAGGAGCAGAATCAGTTTCAACTCTTACGACATCATCCAACCAAAGCCTTCACGATGACTTCGGTTACAATTTGTATGAAGAGTTTATGTCCAAACTTCCCATATATTTGAAACGGAATGCCACATTTATGGAAGAAGATGTCATGAAGAAAACAAAGATGTTTTTACAAAATCTTTTTATAGAAAGCTGTTATCAAGAATGTGAAGATAATGTGTTAAAATGCAAAAAAGGGAACATCACAAATATAAAAGGTTATACCCCTCCTAGTGAGCTGATTGTTCATAATCCAATGGACTATATCAGGCTAGGACATGTACAACAGCAGAGCCTGTTTCATCGGCCATCCAGTATAGTACCCATCGATGGAGGATGTAGTATCCCTCACTCGCCTATACTAGCTCCATCTTTACCAGCGGCATCGCCGGATTCTCCGTTGAATGTTATCGTAAATGGCACACCTGATTACACCTACTATCCTCACAGATTAAATTGACAGACCTCGCTATTTATAGTTTTGCTAAGAAAAAGAATACCGCCGATCTGCAGGGTTCCAGTGTTGGTGGGCCTCGGTCACAGCACTAAACTTAAAGTGGCCATCAATATTATGAATTCAAACAAAATCTGTTCTTTGTTTTTTATTTATGTACTACATACATGATAGATCACGATATTATAATCCTATGTTTTCTAGCTGTGCTATCAGGTCCATGTGTTTAAATGTATCAGGGTTCTTGGTGAATGTTTGAAGCAGTTGCAACTTTGTAGCATCTTTTCCATTGTAGTACATCTGAAATTGATTTGCTAGACATCGAGCCTCTTGACCGTCCAGTACATTCTGTAAAAAAAAAAACAACTTAGTCTAACATTCGATCATTATGCCTGCCTGCTTCGCACGGTTTTTACGACAAAACATCGAGATTTTTATTTTGCAAGTTTAATAACTATGTCTTAGAACCAATAATCGAAGACATGTAACAACCGCCAACCCGCACTCTTTATAATAGAGAGTAGGCTGTGTCCCAGCAGTGGGAAAGTTAGGTAGGTATAGGCTGATTATGCTTATGTTAAGTTTAAAGAATTATTATTTCAGAGAACTTATCCCGGATATTATGTATCCGGGATACATTCTCGATATGAAAATCCGTTGCGTAGTTTAGAAGAACAACGCAATCACACACAGAAACGCGGCGAGCAAAAGCGACTTTAATTTATAATGCTTGTGTACAGACGCCAGCACTTCAAGCTACTCCAATCTGTAATTTTTTTTCAACTTTATTACAATAGTTTATGGTGCATGTTCAATTGGGAAAATTTGGTGTGAAAAATTATATTTTTAGATAAGTATGTTTAATCCTCTATAAATCAATAATAAATATAGTTTTAATCCACGCCGCCGCACAGTGGTCTGAAAATCAAGCTCCATACTCATAGAAACTTAACGTCAGAAATTAATAAATAAAAATATGTTTTGTGTTTAGTATACCTCCCTTTGTTTTACTAATATAGTATGAAGGGTATGAGTAGCTCCATGCGTGAGAATTTTTTTTTTTTTTTTGTATGGAATAAAACACTTGAAAGTGCTTTTTAAAGTGAAACTTTTATTACATCGTCTCAAACTTTTTCGTCTGTGTGTTGCATGTCGCGTGACGTGTCGCCGCGTGACGGTCGGCCGCGGAGTAGGGATAAAGTGAAAGGCGCTCGTCAGAGCAGCCGAGGCCAATATGGCGGCGCCTATAGTTCGCATCAGCTGACCGTGTAGTTTTTAGTTAAATGTCTATAATGTGAAAAAAAAAGTTTCACTTTTACGGTGGTTTCATAAAACCACACAAGTTTTTTTCAAAACTGAATAGAACTGATGGGCTGGTACTCACATGAGCTATTGCACCATACACGGCGATCAAGATGACATACAATTCTTGTGCCTTTCGGTGCAGCTTTGCATGTAGCAAGCTTTGGAAATTTTGAATTTACAGTTGGTGATCTTTCAAATCTTTGATGGTATTTTGTGAAGTTACATATCGCTTTGAATATGAAAATAGTATGTAAACTAATACTCATACAAGAAGAGACAAACATACACACATACACACACCCTCACACACTCACAAACTTTCGCCTTTATAATATTAGTGTGATTATAAAGGCGAAACTTTGTGTGTGTGTGTATGTTTGTCTCTTCTTCACGCTCAAACGGCTGAACGGATTTGAATGAAATTTAGCACACATAGGTATAGCTTATAACCTGGAATAACACATAGGATACTTTTTATCTCGATATTCCCACGGAATCGAGACTTATGCGGGTGAAACCGCGGGGTGCATCTAGTAAGGAATAAATATGTACAGTCGAGTTATTTAATATCTGAGCATCTTCATGAATCAAAAATATGTAGGCAACGGTAAGTTTCATAAAACTCTAAACAGCTTTGCTTTACAATAAATTGTAAACAATCTGTGACATCATAAATATGTGACTACATTATATCAATAATATTGCTACAGACAAAGACTCTAAAAATTGTGCGCAATCCCTTGTTCATATTATTTAGCCCAAAGTTAGGTTTACAAATATCTATGCAATTTTTCTATGAAATATATCTTGACAATTTTCGGCAACCAAAAATAAATTTAATGGTAAAGGTCATATAATTGAATATTCAAAGCTGTATAGATATTTATGAATCCTAGTTTGCACCAAATATATTGAAATCTAGAGTATTCAGATATTTTAATTCCGAAGAGTAGTCAGATATTTTTGACTTCACTACCGTAACATACTTATGAACAGTTTATATGATAACATTTTATTGATGTCTAAGTTTGTATAGAACTATATGATCATTTTAACGCTTACAATATTTTGAAACATTGTCACTGCCAATATATTAAAGAACTCGACTGTACATATTTATTCCTTACTAGCTGCACCCCGCGGTTTCACCCGCATAAGTCTCGATTCCGTGGGAATATCGAGATAAAAAGTATCCTATGTGTTATTCCAGGTTATAAACTATACCTATGTGTGCTAAATTTCATTCAAATCCATTCAGCCGTTTGAGCGTGAAGAAGAGACAAACAGAGACAAACATACACACACACACACACACACAAAGTTTCGCCTTTATAATCACACTAATATTATAAAGGCGAAAGTTTGTGAGTGTGTGAGGGTGTGTGTATGTGTGTATGTTTGTCTCTTCTTGTATGAGTATTAGTTTACATACTATTTTCATATTCAAAGCGATATGTAACTTCACAAAATACCATCAAAGATTTGAAAGATCACCAACTGTAAATTCAAAATTTCCAAAGCTTGCTATATGCAAAGCGGCACCGGAAGGCACAAGAATTGTATGTCATCTTGATCGCCGTGTATAGTGCAATAGCTCATGTGAGTACCAGCCCATCAGTTCTATTCAGTTTTGAAAAAAAGTACTTTGAGTGTTATATTCCATACAAAAAAAATTACAATTTTTTTTTTCTCACGCATGGAGCTACTCATACCCTTCATACTATATTAGTAAAACAAAGGGAGGTATACTAAAAACAAAACATATTTTTATTTATTAATTTCTGACGTTAAGTTTCTATGAGTATGGAGCTTGATTTTCAGACCACTGTGCGCCGGTTTGTTCCTGGGCGTCCGACGCATAGCGATTTGCATGTGCGCGTAGCGTACTTCACCAGATACGCGGCATCGGCTGCCACGCGTCTTATATTGACCTAAAACTGAGCACTTCGATTTTGTAATAGAAATAGAACCTCACACTATGGCACAGGAGTGCACATTTTTCAGTTTCAGCTTTCAATGACTTTCCGTTGTTTTTGTTTTTTTTTTTTTTTTTTACAAAATACGATGTTTCAAAAGATAAATGTTTCATAATTTATATATTTTTCATGTCCTTTGTTTTTAAACTTAACGTGGTAACAGAAATTTAATAACTGAAGTTAAGACGAATCTAAGGATACCTACAGAACATGCTGAAGAAATAGACACACATATACACTCGAAAAACATAAGGTATCCTTCTTCTGGGGCAGTCGGGGTATTAAACCAGCTAAAGTGTTACCTTGTCGAATTCACCGCGCATGAGAATGAGCCCCTTGTCGGCAAGCTCCGTGTAGTGCACCATGGTCAGGCACTCAGGCGCGTTCTCCTTGTGCACCTGCAGAAAAATAAATATTATATTGAATAAAAATTACAGTCATTTGTGTTTAGAATCTCAACCATCATAAATGGAGATTGGGTGATTCTGCCCTGAAACTCAATAGCGTTAAGGTTACTATATTATTATATACCAATGGAAAGATCTCATAAAGGAGAATATTTCTTATTATGACGACTTCTCTTGATTGTTACAGAGCTACAGAGCTCTAAATGTGAGTAATTAAGTATTATGAAATTCTGGTCAATTAATTAACTTTCGTTAAGTCTATGCCTAGCAAACATCATCTATTAAACCTGTAGATGGACATTTTAAGACATTGGCCTCCTAGATGCGGTTTTAGGAATTATATTTTTAAGAGTCGGTCGGCCGGACAGAACAATAAGCCTGCTGCATCCCCCACTAGCGTTAAGAAAAATGCCAGTGGAGGATATCTTTCAAGGAAATATTTGTGATAACATGATGACGAGTTTTCTCGATTGTCAGTCAGTGAGGAGTAACAGAGCTCTTAGTCTTCTTTAAATTAATATGTGAAGCAAAAACTTTGTAGGTACCCTTTTTTACGAAGACAGACAGAGGGATAAGAAATTGGGCACAGTTAAAGTTTATACGGAGAAGGAGAGAAAGCGAATAGTTTTGATGATTGTTGATTAAATCATAAATGAATAATGGTCGAATTTCAATCGCTGTCTGAGCACTAGTTAAGTATGAGTAAATAAGCATGATTGAAATTCAGGTATTTTGTCAATTATTTAACATTGATTTTTTCTTTTTTCATAATTCATTCAATAATAATAAAATTAAATTATGAAATGCAAATATAATGTAATTTAGACAAGTACAGTACCATATAGTCCATTTTCAAGTTAATCGTTCCATTCTAAATGTATTAGCTCTATTTTACAAACCTGGTAAGCAAGAAGGGGCGTGAAGTGTACAGTATGGCCATAACTCTGACACAAGATGAACTCATAGCCCTGCGAGCGCGGCAGGGGGAACAGGAATGTGGGCGACTGCTGCATGTTGCCTTGCAGGGTTGAGTATATATCCTTTGGAATAGTTGCTGAAATCACTTCTTTGCTCTTGTGATACTCCTCCCAAATTAACTGAATTTCAGTTACATCTTTATCTTTGACTAGATCTAATTTAAATATATCACCGAGCCTTTTCTCCTTGCTGTCAGAAACTTCTTGTATGGCTTGTTTTGGATTTAATACTGAGGAGAACTGTCTGAAAAAACAAAGAATATCATCCTTTTACTAATTTAAATTCGATAACACACAGTATTTGCAACTAAGTAGCAATATTACAAAACTGCGAACCTTGTATCGACGGAGCCAAAAGTGGTCTTCTTGGCCTCTTCTTTAGTTTTCTGCTGAACTTCTACTCTTTGCAAAAACTCTTCAGGTGAGGTTTTTTGTAGATCTGCGATGCGTGTAGAGTACTTTTCATAATATGGGTTTGTTTTTAAATTTTCTAATGCTTTTTCCATGCTTGTTGAAGTAGTATTAAAGCTGCGTAAATTCAATGTTATATAATTTAGACGTCTGATGTTTTTAAGCAGTGATACAGTAGCTACTGCCATTACCTGCGATAAAATCACACAGTGCTTTTACCCGATAAATTCAATTTCGTTGGCTTAGTAGAATTGTGTGGCGACAGTATGTCTATCCCACAGAAGACTCAAACAGAAGCACAGCCAACTTACTCTCCTGTTTAATAACCTGGGAGTTTGCATGGATATTGCTGCTGAAAATTTTCCTACTGAGACTGACTGACAGTGACAGGCGTGACAGCAGTGTTGCCAACTAGGTGCCAGGTTTTGGAGCTAAATCAAGCTCAAAAATCCAAAAATAGAGCTAGATTGCAACAATTTTTTTTGGATTATTGTTTGCATAGATAACTACTGTGTAGATTTTTATTAAAAAGAAAATACTTTTTTTTCTATCATAAAATTACCTACAAGAATACTAAATATTAATAACAAAACTTTGCTTATTAGAAGCAGCTCAAAAGTCGTAGTCGTCATCATATAAATCCTTACCTAATTCATTTTGCGCTGACGACGACGTTGATGAACCCTAACCGGGTTGGGCTTAATTGCGCGCAGCCTTGTTCAGAATAAATTTATATTTTTCTTTAGATCCAATTTTCTTTAAGAGATCCTCTGGGATTTCATAAGTATAGCAGTATTTCTGGTTTTGAATGACGATCATATTTTGGGCTAGGGGCTAAATCATTATGTTCGGGGCTGAACAAGGCGAAAAAGGGCTAGATATAGACGCGAAGGGGCTAAATTGGTATCCCTGCGTGACAGCAACGTAGTCTGTGGCAAGAAGTTTATAGATAAAAGTGGAGACCACACTCCAAATAAAAAAGTGAAGACGGCCAGTGGGCTAACGCTCTCTTTCTAAATAACTACATAAAAACGAGATAGTGATATGTTTTCTCTCTCTTATTTATGTATTTAGAAAGAGAGCGTCAGCCCACAGTCGTCTTCACTTATAATATTTAGTGTTGCCTCCACTTTTATCTATAAGCTTCTTGGTCTGTGGTGACAGAAAACTTTATTTTTGCAGAAAACTCATTCTATCATTTCATTTATTTGCATGTGTTTATTAGATGTTACTTAAGGCTTAAAGCTAAAGTACAGTTATGGACCCTGTTAGGGCACAGCAACATAGTAATAAGTTAATACAATTAAAATTCAATTTTTTTTAATTAAAATTACAGTTATAGCACGGGTTTTCTATGGACATAGTACGTACGAAGTTGTTGCTAGTGTTTCTACGCAGTGCCATACCGCGCGCGCCGTCCTTCGCCTCCAGCGTACCCAGACCCCGCTAGCGCAGACAGAGGGAAAAGGAGAGAGAACCCCGATCGCGATGCCTGTTTTATTGTACAATTGTAACACAAATGTTTCTGTGTTTCTTTTGTTCAGCCATACATTTATTTGTAGACCATTAAATGATTGAAGTTAAAGAAGTGACTTTAAACTGGCGCCCAAACTGGTAGCTCGGACCGTTATGATACAATGAGTATACCGATACAAATGAGTAATTAATCGTAATGTATCAGTTTGATAGAAAGAAATATACTGTTTAACCAAACTTGAACAAAAATGTATTAATAAAAGGTTTATATTCAATATAATATAACTCCTCTCCTGGCTCGAACACATGCGGTGATCCTCCTGGGCATGCTGAGAATCAAGTTATCCAGCATTTCTTGGGGTAACCTGTCCCATTATTGAATAGCGGCTTCCCTGAGCTCTGGCACTGTCTGGGGACATTGCTGACGGTTCCAAACAGCTCGTTTAAGAGCATCCCGCGCGTGCTCTATTGGGTTTAAATCAGGCGAGCCGGCAGGCCAGTCTAACCTTGTGATGTCGTATTCTCGGAGAGCAGCATTGAATCGTTGAGCTCGATGGGCGGGAGCATTATCATCGACCAGTACAAATTGGTGCCCATGGTTTACTCGGAATGTTCTGACAATTACATCAATAGCAACTGCTTTATACATGTCTGCTGTCATAAAGCCTCGATACGGGATCAAAGGCGTTCTAGCTCCAATCATAATACCACCCTAAAAGGACACCGATTTCCCGCCTTTCTGAACTGTTCCAGTGGCAGTTCTTTGCCTTTCACGGTCTCCTGGTCTTCTTCAGACACGGACACGTCGGTTATCTGGATGACTACTGATTCGCGATTCTTCAACGAATAGACAGTTTTGCCAATGTTTTCTTCTTAATTTTGCCGAAGCCTAGCCCACTGCAATCTTCGTCATTGTCGTTGCCGGTTGTCCGAATGGTCCGAGTGCTAACTTCAAGCCCAGACGCGGCCCAAACTTCTGCTTTTATTTTAGTAGCGTTGATTGTTGGGTCTCGGGCTGCCAGCAATCTAATATAGCGCTTTTGGGCAGCAGTCAAAACAGTTGGGCGACAACTGCGGGGTCGTTCAGCAAAATAAAATCCCGTGGTACGTCTGCAACGTGGTTACGACACAGGATTGGGATATAGAAACTCTGCGTGCTATTTCTCTCGTGGTGTATCCTTCTTCCTTCAAAGTTACTATTCTTGCTCGTAAAACTTCTGATAATCCTCTTGGCATTTTTTGAATCACAACTTTCCGCGAAAAAATATTTTAAATCCGTTAAAATTGGCTAAATCGGATTTCTGATTGAGCGTAAGCTAGGACTGAAAGCCTTTTTATATGGAAAAACAATTTAACTGTTTTATTGTTTTATATTCTAAATCTATATTTTTAATTAAAAAATCTAAAAAGAAGAAGAAATCTTAATATATCTACCGTAACAAAAATGATTTAGATTTTTCAAAGTGAATGGAAACTTTTTTTGATGTGTGTTTGTCATCTCCACGACTCCTTGTTTGTTTCATTGTTTCGGTTCTTCTAATACTTTTTGTGATTTAGTTTTTTCATTTTCTGTGTTGTTATTCATTTCACTTTTCCTCTTCATTGGTAGTCTAATTCTGCAATATTGTCTAAAATGCCCTTTCAATCCACTTTTTAAACAATCTTTATCCCAGGCTGGACACCTGGTGTCTTGGGAGCCGTGGTTTTTACTTCCACATCGACCACAACCAGGTTTATATGGCCGTGTTTTAATTTTTAAATCCAGTTTATTTATCTCAATGTTTTTTCTGGTGCCATCCCCAAAATCCTCCATTTGCCGACTAACTGCTTCGAGGGCATTTGCCTCAGCAATTATTTTGTCCAATGTCATAGAATCTCCTTTTTGCAATATTTTCTTTCTTAGTCCTTGTAACGAACATTTTTCAGTTACCTGGTCTATAATTTGGTCATTTTTATCTGTAAATTGACATTTGTCGGCTTGTTGTCTTAAGCGAACTAGAAAATGTTCGAATTTTTCATTCGATTCTTGCTTAATTAAACGAAATAAATAACGCTCATAAACTTTGCTCTGCTTCGGTGTAAAATAGGCATCAAGTTTATTTATTGCAGTCTTGAAGATATCTGATTCAACTGTGCCAGATATAGATACATTGGTGTCAGGTATATTGTTGAATATTTCTTGTAATTCTAACCCACCAAAATGCAATAAGCTTGCTCTTTTCTTCTCACTCTTATCAATACCAGAAGCGTCGAGATAGATAAGGAGTTCTCGTTTCCAACGCTCCCATCGAGCTCCAACCGATGCAGGTTCTCCTTCACAGTCAAACTTTTCAAGCATGAGTTGGGACACTTCAATTACCTGGAACCAACAAGTTTATTGTTGCTTTAATATCAATTTAATGATCAGAAAATTCTATTTTTTTAACTTCTCAAGCATGAGCTAGGAACACAGCAACAACCTGGAGCCAACCAGTTTATTGTTGTTCCAATATCAATTTAATGATCAGATACTTCTGCTTATTTTGAATACTCAATTTACAACATTTCCATGTCACAACATGGTGTGTATTATACCCATTGTTGTACAGTTCAGTTCAAAATCTTTAAATGGAGTTACATCTACATGACATTATTATCTGTTGTTTTTTTTGTCAAACAGGGATATAATGTTGTTTTGTTTTAACAGATCATTAATTTCTCATGTTGCTAATTAGAGACCATTAATGCTGTTGAGGACATAATTATCCTCTGAAAATTGTCAAAATTAGTCATTTTAATGGCCAGCAGTGCTGCTTTCAATCAATGTTGTATGAATTTAATGCTCAGTTTTGTTGCATTTACAAACTGTAAATTTGATGACCAGGCACTTGTTATTACTAACAAAACACCTCTTCCTATGCTTTGAATTATATTTAGTATGATGTTTGAATTTTTACATACAAACATAATCAACTAAGACCCTACACACACTTCTGACTAGACGATCATGATCCATATCTCACTTTATTTACCGTAGGAAGTTCTAAATACAGTAACTTATTAACCGACTTCAAAAAGGAGGAGGTTATCAATTCGTCGGAACCTTTTTTTTTTTTTTTTTATGTACGTTCCCCGATTACTCGAAGATGGCTGGACCGATTTGGATTTTGTTTTTTTTGTTTGAAAGGGTATACTTCCCAGGTGGTCCCATGATCATCAAGTCAGGATCTGATGATGGGATCTTGGAGAAATAGAGAGAACTCTTCAAATTTTATAGGCACACAAAGCGATTTAGGTATTTTTTGGAAGAATACTTTCTCGTAGTGGTCTCATTTCAATTTGGTGAAGATTTGATGAAGAACTTTGGAGATAGGCAACGGAACTCCTCAATAAATGATAGCAAATGGACTGGGTTTGCTGAAATCTCATCTCTGTCTATTGCTTACACCAGTTCATAACATAACATCACGCCGGTATGCTGTGAAGGGGTAAGCACATGTGCACCACTAAAAAGTGAAAAATAAAAACTTTTTCCAAAAAAAAAAACAACCAACTTCCAAAAAAACACTACAAAGTGAAAAATAACTTTAATTTCGGAAGGCGGTGACAAAAAATTCAAATACAGCTCCAAAGACACCGACTTCCGAAATTAAAGTTATTTTTCACTTTGTAGTGTTTTTTTGGAAGTCGGTTGTTTTTTTTTTTTTTGGAAAAATTTTTTTTTAGGTAATAGGCAGCACTAACATTTATCTACTACTGGAATAATTAAAACCTTAGTTGGGTTTATTAATATTTGAAATCATACCCAGGTATAGATTGTAAATTAAATAAGTAGGTATCACAGTTTAACTTTTGCACTCAAATGTAAACATTTTTTCTATAAGAATACTAGCAGTTTTAACTAATTTACACATTTTATGCGTTAACATTGCCTATCAGGAGGTAGGCACTAAATAGCGAAATGAGTCTATTTTACTAAGTCAAAATATTATTAAGTGTATAAGAATTCCTTTAGTGCATATTGGTAATATACAAATTGCATAAAAAGTTATCAGTGCTGCGGTTTTCGGCAGCATGCTGATGTAATGAGTTATTCATAGCACATCTTTGCATAAACAACTTTAACATAATATTAATCCAGTTGTTTGTCACCACTGCAGTACCATTATGATTACTGTTTTTAACTTTTGAATTTAGATAGCAAAGTTAAGGTATTAAGTTTAATGAGTCGTACATTATTTTCAATAGGTAAACAATTACATGAAGCTAAGGAATTTCACTCAGCCTGCACTTAGTGACATATGCGCTCGAGACAAATCTTATGTATATCTATATACACTACAAAAATATTCACTTACATCACATGGAACAGCAGTTCGAAGTAACTGCGCCTTTGTGTTGTCTTTAAAGTCTGTATCTTTAAAATGCTTGTCACACAGCATTCTGTGACCATTGTACAATTTTGCCTGATTTTGCAAAGAATTATACTGTCCTTCTGGAAAAATGTACTTTGCCCACAGCAGACAACTGAAAGTGAAAAAAATAACACGTTCATCAATCATCAATAGTTCTGGCAATGTTGGACCACTACACTAACTCAGCCCTTGAGACGACCCACTGACCACTACGCTAACTGTACTTGGTACAATAACAGGATAAAAAAGTTTAACTTGTAATTTGTATCTTTCAGTTGGGAAGTCATAAATAAATAAAGATATATTTTAGTCTAAAGTTGCAGCGTTTTTCAGATAAAAGTTACGTGTTAGTACTTACCGAATAAGGTTTCGGACTCCGGGTTTAGGAAAACGGAATAGTTTCACGTTATGTTCGGCTGGTGAACAGCCACACTTGAAACATTTCCTTCTATTTTCATCCATTTCACAAAGTTTCAAAACTTACTGTCTCAGAACTCAGGAAACACGATTAACTGCGCTATACAGACACTAAACGGAGGAATGAAAGCTCAACTCAACGTTTTATGCAATTTATGGCACAGAAATCCTGGATGAAAACGAATTATTCATCACACTCACATGAAAATATGAAACTCGAAAACAGAATGCACAGAGTTCCATAATTATACTGAAATGAATCTGACACACAGAACGTAAGTAAACACCACACAATACCACAGAGTATATTTTTAATACCACAAGCTAATCTGACATGACATTGGGTTGCCAGTAGGGACCTAACTTTGTGGGTCCTTCACGTCCTTCACGATAAGTATATTGTTGAGCAATGTAATATTTCTGCCCCAGACACCTCTCCTACATTGGCCAATAGAAAATTGTACTATCGAGTATATTATATATACCAATTCCATGCACAGACTACATCTTTGACGGATAAGCAAGTACAGTGCTACAATGATCTTTTGGAGCAAAGGTTCATTTGCGACATGTATTTAATTAATTAACAAAATACTAATACGTTAGCATTATGCTATTAGGCATTCAGTCAGGACGTAAACCGTAGGTGTAGCCACAATTTATTGCGATAATTTTACAACGTGCAATGTGACGTTAGGCGATATGTCGGGTGGCGGTCAAGTATGGCCACTGAATTTATTATAGTGTGACCATTAGTGCTGTGCACTCCCTGAGGTATGCGCGCGGCGAGACGGCGGGGAGAATCGGTTGCTGCGCTCTGTCAGTGCGCCGTCAACGCTCGTGGCGGCAGGTAGTGTTATCTGTATCGGACTGTCTATGTCAGACGCACATGGGATAAACATTCAAAGATGGGTCGTGTATTATCTCGTGATATGAAGACTGTCATTTTTAAGGTGGCTGAATATTTTAAGAAAAGAAAAGCAGACAAAGAAAGCTTTGAATTTTAAAATGATGTGAATATTGCCAAAATAGTTGCGGAGGCTACGGGGTACAGCAAAAGAACCGTGCATAATGTGATTTCTGCGGGTTATTTATCAATTGAAAATTCAAGCCAATTAAAATTTCAATCGCCAAAAAAACCAAAAGTTCTAAAGCAAAAACACGTTGTGGATGATTTTGACCTTGGAGTAATCAGAAGAAAAATTCATCAGTTTTACAAAATTGACGACTTCCTTAATGATAAATCTCTGCACTGATTGTTAAACTATTATTATGATTGACATACATGTTCCTATTCTGACACTTTTTATTCAGATTTACACTTTGACATACAATTTTTTTTTTTTTGACATATTACTGTAGAAATGTCACTAATGATATTAATCTGTTTTTTGTTTCTTCTTTTATTTATTTTTTGGAATTCTAATGATTTGACATTTATAATTATTCAATAGAATTTCTGTATAATTTTGGAAAGGAATATTATTTGCATGCCCATGAGACGGTAGAATATGGAGGACTAATTTTTTAAGAAAACATCTATGTACCAATTACCCATGTTTGCAAAAATAAATGATTTGATTTGATTTGATTTGATTTGATTTGACAAAGTTGAAAAAAATTTACCAAGTGTCCGTAAGTGAATTGTGGACGGGAATATTTAAGACAGCTTTTACACAAAATGGGCTACCGTTTCAAAAAATGCAAATCAAAGAGACATCTCCTTATTGAGCAGCCTAATATTACAGTGTGGCGGAAAAAATATCTTACACAAATCAGAAATTACAGAACGCAAAACCGCAACATATATTTTCTTGATGAAACATACATCAACGCCAGTCACCATGCCAGCAAATGTTGGCAATCATCGTCAGAACCCGGAATTCACGCTGATATTGGGAAAGGACGGCGATTGGTAATTCTCCACGCTGGGTGTCGAAATGGCTTAGTGGATGATGCATTGACCATATTCAAATCAGATGCTAGAACCGGTGACTATCATGGAGATATGAGCGGACCTACTTTTTATAAGTGGGTAGATGAAAAGTTAAAAGATAAATTGCTGCCGAATTCTGTGGTTGTAATGGACAACGCGTCTTACCACAGCGTTCAGATTGAGAAGAAACCAACCATATCAAGCCTCAAAAGTGAAATGCAGAACTGGTTGCTACGCCATAATGTAGAATTTTCTGGAACCATGACAAAGGCTCAACTGCTACTTCTTATCAAAAATACACAAAAAGAACCCGTGTATAGAATTGACGAACTCCTGAAAGCCAGTGGACACACTGTTCTGCGTTTATCTCCGTATCATCCAGATTTAAATCCAATAGAGTTGGTCTGGGCTGATATTAAAAACAACATAGCCCAAAACTATATTAATTCTTCTCTAGACGAAAAGATAATCTTATTGGATAAATTGTTTTCGGAATTCACGGCGGAAAAATGGCAGAGATGCGACGATCATGTCCAGAAAAATGAAAATGATTACTGGAGTCGCGATGGTAGGTTCGATAATGTTATCGATTCATTCATAATAAATTTGCAAGGCTCTGATTCAAGTTCCGGTGGCGAAGTGGAAGATGAAGATGATGACGAAATCGAAGATGAAGTTGAATCAGAATCTATGTCAGAATAACTTTCGTTAGAATATATAATTGTTTGTAAATATAAAAAATGTTCAATAAAACAAGTCCTGCTTTAAATTATAAGTTTAGTTCTTATTTATCACCCGCATATTTTTAATAAAATATGAGTATATTTAGGTTACATTTTAATCAACTAAGTAAGTATAATATATTACAGATAGATAGCCTCCGACTATCGTCCCGCCACAAGTCTTGCCTTAGAAATGCAAACTGATATCGTAAGATCTGTCCGACATGTATCGATCTCATGTGAACTCATGCACTTTTTTCTTCGCCTCCCACCTCGCCGCGCATACCTCAGGGAGTGCACAGCACTAATGGCCACACTATACTTGAAATATCGGAATATTTACCGCGTTTCGCGATGGGCATTGACGTTGACCTTAGTGTAGCCGCGGCATGAGCACGCTCAAATCGATATTATTGCAACTCGGAACGTAGCCCTAGTCAATATCGTCACAAACTACGCGGTACAATAGAGTAATCTGTGTTTTTTAATCTAATGTACTCTGTGCTACGCGGTGAGGGTGACAGAGGACAGACTAGACAGTGACACAAGAAAATAAAATGTATGCCTGCCCCGGCTATCTGTACTCTCTCTGTTAGTGAAAGATTACTGAAGCTTTCCAGATGGAGAACTTTTCAAAAGTAGAGAAAATAGGAGAAGGTACCTATGGAGTAGTGTACAAAGCAAAGGATAGAGTAACCGGAAAGGAAATCGCTCTTAAGAAAATCAAACTAGAAAAGTATGTTTTGGCGCCAAAATGTGACAGCACTTAGTCAATTTAGCTGCTAAAAAACTTTTTTATTATATGACAAGACAAGTTTATTTAGTCGTTTTCAAGCTACTTGTGTACAATGGTTTCGGTGGTGTGTTATGCAGTGAACCGGAGGGCGTGCCTTCGACGGCGCTGCGGGAAATCTCCGTGCTGCGGGAGCTGCGCCACCCCGCCGTGGTGCGCCTGCTCGACGTACTACTCGCCGACAGCAAATTGTTCTTAGTCTTTGAGTTCCTTCACATGGATCTTAAGCGACTAATGGATATCACCAAAGGACCTCTTCGCTTAGATCTTGTGAAGGTAAATTAACTGTTATTATTTATCTTTTATCGCTTGCTACAAGCAGATTTAAATTTTTGAGATTGCCGCTATCTCTGTGTACAAAGCATCCTGCACTCAAACTCAAAGCATTGCGTGCAAGCTGTGTTTTAAATGTTACCTGTAACATAGATGCACGACCTGGGTTGATCGTGATCAGTGGTGACCAGGAGCTTACCTCCAAGGTTGGAGAGTCCCTGTATGTGGCCGGCCCTAATCCATCCTGGATCAGGGCAATGGCAGTGTGTTGAACCTCCAGCCACTTGCGGAGCTAGGCTGGCGCAGTCTGACTGTAGTGGAGGTTTGCCTGGCCACCGTTTCGCTTGTAATCCGGATCGGGCCGTGTTGCCATACAAACACATAACAACCAAAGCCGCTCGTCTCAACTCCCCAGGACTCCTTCATCCCAGCTCGATTGACAGCGATGGACTGCGCGGGCCCTAGCTCAGGAGCCTGCTTACACCTACTCGTCATCGGCTGATTTTAGTGATAGTCGAGCCACCGACCACCCAATAACAAAAGGGTCGCGGTTTGGAGTTGAAATTGGAAAGGTGGAGGTGGGAGAAGTAAGGATGTGGTAGTGGGGATAAGACGGAAAAAAATGGGGTTAGGGGTATTGGGGAAGGGATATGGTGGCCCATGGTGGTTTTTACTATAATGTCTATTTCTTATAGAATTAGAAAGAGTAGAAACCTCGGGAAGGAGCATCCGCCAGAGTGAGGCTGCGAACGTGCAGGCTTGCCTTGAGGATATACACGACTGTAGCGCTCTCCTTCAAGACCCTGCCACCCAACTGTCTCTCAAGGAAGCTCTCAAGCTTTCCAAAGTATGGAATGAAGAGTTGGCCGATTCTTGTAGTAGCGTCTTCAGTTGTTTCGCAGCCCGGTTGAAGGCTATTTTATCTGTAGGATGCTGAGATTGATGCCAGATTCTTCGTAGACGCCGTTTTTCTACAAGGTTTGCTTTAATTTCTGCTGATTGGGGTGACGTCGTTGGAAGGCTAGTTAAGCAGGGTGAGTTTTTCCATGCAGATACCTGAATCAGGTTTGTGAGGTACTTGCAAGCATTGTCGGTATCATCTACACACTTCATGGCAATTTTTAACTGAATACTCGTTATTTGAAGAAGGTCGAAGAGGATGTGTTCTATTTTGGTTTACCTTTCTGGATGAGATCTCCTAGTAGACTTGACAGCCTTTATAGTTAGCAAGCTGGTCACACAAGCACAGAGCGCACTTGGCAGGAGTGTTGCGATCTTTCTTTGGGCAGTCTGCAGTTTTGTATTCTGCAGTATGCTGTTATTTCTTCGAATAACCATATTGCTGGCAGAGCTGGCACTGATTTTTTTTTTTCGTGGGTCTTCTATTGTTGCTGGTGGTGGAAATACTCTATATTTTTAACCCGTGTGTGTGTGTGTGCGTGCGTGCGTGCGTGCGTGCTTGCGTGCTTGCGTGCGTACGTGCCTGTCTTTCTGTTTGTTTGTGGCATCGTAGCTCCCGAACGGATGAACCGATTTTGATTTTTTTTTGTTTGAAAGGTGAATTAGTCGGGAGCGTTCATCGACATGTTTCATCAAAATCGGTTCAGCCGTTTGAAGATTATCAGCTCTTTTCTAGTTGATAAAAGGATTTGAGCATCTTCCACGGGTCTGATCGAGTCGAAATTTGGTATTCTATTACTTCAAAGATATTAGACGTAAACAAAGATGTTACTCACCAACAAACTGCAGAAGTATCGTGTTTGGGCTCATTTAAAAGGTCTCAATGAATAGGTTATAGATAAATGGTGATCAGGACGAAGAATGAGGACTAAATGACTTCACTGTGGGAAACTTCAGACTTCAGACAGAAAACAAGACTTCAGTTAGTAGTTTCGATATATCGCTCAGAGTAGCTGAGTGTGGTTTATATTAATAGTCTTGAACTGTGAAAAAGGAAATACTTGCTGGGCGAGGGCTTTTTGTTTTGTTTTGATTGCTCACACGGTCACACACATCAAAAAAGTTTGCGATCGCTTTGAAAAATCGAAATCTTTTTTGTTACGGTAAATTATATTATGATTTCTTCTTCTTTTTAGATTCTTTAATTAAAAATATAGATTTAGAATATAAAACAATAAAACAGTTAAATTGTTTTTCCATATAAAAAGGCTTTCAGTCCTAGCTTACGCTCAATGAGAAATCCGATTTAGCCAATTTTAACGGATTTAAAATACTTTTTCGCGGAAAGTTGTGATTCAAAAAATGCCAAGAGGATTATCAGAAGTTTTACGAGCAAGAATAGTAACTTTGAAGGAAGAAGGATACACCACGAGAGAAAAGGCACGCAGAGTTTCTATATCCCAATCCTGTGTCGTAACCACGTTGCAGAGGTACCACGGGATGATGGGTAATTTTGCTGACCGACCCCGCAGTAGTCGCCCAACTGTTTTGACTGCTGCCCAAAAGCGCTATATTAGATTGCTGGCAACCCGTGACCCAACAATCAACGCTACTAAAATAAAAGCAGAAGTTCGGGCCGCCTCTGGGCTTGAAGTTAGCACTCAGACCATTCGGAATTGCTTGCACCAGGCTGGATTACGAGCACGGAGGTCTTGGCGAGCTCCTCTGAATTCCCGGCAACGACAACGACGGAGATTGCAGTGGGCTAGGCTTCGGCAAAAATGAAGATGAAACATTTGGCAAAACTCTCTTCGTTGACGAATCGCGAATCAGTACTCATCCAGATAACCGACGTGCCCGTGTCTGGCGAAGACCAGGAGACCGTGAAAGGCAAAGAACTGCCACTGGAACAGTTCAGCATGGCGGGAAATCGGTGTCCTTTTGGGGTGGTATTATGATTGGAGCTATAATGCCTTTGATCCCGTATCGAGGCTTCATGACAGCAGACATGTATAGAGCAGTTGCTATTGACATCAATACACTTACAAATTACATAATTGTCAGATCATTCAGAGTAAACCATGGGACACCAATTTTTTTTTTTTTTTTTTTTTTTTTTTTTTTTTTTTTTTTTTTTTTTTTTTTTTTTTTTTTTTTACTGGTCGACGATAATGCACCCGCCCATCAAGCTCAACGATTCAATGCTGCTCTCCAAGAATACGACATCACAAGGTTAGACTGGCCTGCCGGCTCGCCTGACTTAAACCCAATAGAGCACGCGTGGAATGCTCTTAAGCGATCTGTTTGGAACCGTCAGCCACGTCCCCAGACAGTGCCAGAGCTCAGGGAAGCCGCTATCCAAGAATGGGACAGGTTACCCCAAGAAATTCTGGATAACTTGATTCTCAGCTTGCCCAGGAGGATCACCGCATGTATTCGAGCCAGGGGAGGAGTTATATTATATTGAATATAAACCTTTTATTAATAAATTGTTGTTTAAGTTTGGTTATACAGTCTTTTTCTTTCTAAAGAAATTTCTGTTTCAATTACATTATGATTAATTACTATTTTTTTTAATAAAAAATAAAAGATAGTTTTATTTTTTAATTTCAAACAGGGTATTTCTATTTAAAAATAAAACACAGAACAAAGACTTTTTTTTTACAAAGTTAAATTTTATAAATTATATCAGCTAGTGATCATAAACTTTTTTTGTTGTGTATGTTAGCCTGTCACATCGATGTTGGTGCTAGTAACTGGAGTCCTTCCAGCCATTCGTCCTCTTGGCGCGGTCCTCACCTTAGGATTAGGGTAATTATTTTATTGAGATTTTCATTCTCGCGGTCCAGGCGGTGAAACCAAGGCCCCCAGTCTCGCGAAACATGACCGTAAGGACCGGGTTGCGGAGGCCAATTCCTACCATTAACAATGACAAGTTTGATGGGCTTGTTGGTTCGTATTATCACCCAGGGGCCTTTAAATTTCTAACATTAAAGCAATAAAGTGTGTTGACAAAAATGATTGTGTCGGCAGAGCTACCTGCGTCAGCTGCTGGAAGGTGTGGCGTACTGCCACGCGCACCGCGTGCTGCACCGAGACCTGAAACCACAGAACCTGCTGGTGGACGCCGAGGGCAACATCAAACTGGCCGATTTCGGCCTGGCGCGCGCCTTCGGCATCCCCGTGCGCGCCTACACGCACGAGGTGGTGACGCTGTGGTATCGCGCGCCCGAGATCCTGCTTGGCGCCAAGTTCTACTCCACCGCCGTGGACGTGTGGAGCCTCGCCTGCATCTACGCTGAGATGGCAAGCGGGCGCACGCTGTTCCCGGGCGACAGCGAGATCGACCAGTTGTTCCGCGTGTTCCGCGCGCTGGGCACGCCGGGCGCGCATGTGTGGGCGGGCGCGCGCCGGCTGCCCGAGTACCGCGCCGCCTTCCCGCGCTGGCCCGCGCGGCCGGCGCGCTTGCTGCTGCCCGAGCCTGCGCGCGCCGCCCCGCACGCCGCCGCGCTGTTCGACGCCATGCTGCGCTACGAGCCCAGCGAGCGCGTGCCGGCGCGCACCGCGTTGCGCCACGCCTACCTGGCTGACGCGCGCCGCACGCCGCCCGACCTGCCCGGCGCGAGCGCGCCCTGACGGCATGCGACTGTGCTACCTGGCCACGCGCGCGCCGCTGCTCTGCCCGGCGAGCGCGTTTGATCTTGACATTTACCTTTGATAGAAGAAGAAAATGTGTTGTGTGTTTTCGATGTAGGCTCGTAAGAACGGACAATAAATAATTATAAATATTAAATTAGAACTAATTTTATAAATTCAATAAATAGATATGTACATAGAATGATAATACATGATCGATTGTACAGTCCCGGACTTTAATTGATAAGCCACTTTTAAACTTTCCAATTTTGCAGTTTTATACATTCACGAGATTACACGATTAAACACGAATTTAAACCGCATGCTCGTAATCAAGATGACAAATTACTTATAATCGGAAATAGTCTTATCCATAGAGGTTCAAGGTTGACAAAAAAATTGTCAATGATAGGTACATCAATACACTGTTGCATAAGTTTATCCAATCTATTTGATACGGACCTCCTTTGAATTAGAGCTCATTAAATACTCGTTATTTCTGAAAACCTATCCGATCCTATCAGTTGAAATCTCAGAGACGATCATTTCGAATTTTGGTGAATCGTAGCCGTAGCTATTTATGTTTATATGTAAAAGTTATCATAATGGTCATGAACGGTGTCTTGGACGCTACGCGTTCGGATAAAATCGTGGGTACGAGTTTTCCCGATGTCGAAGTGACTAATCATAACTAATTGTCGCTAGGTTACGGTTGCTAGCCCTGCAATTGGGTGACTTTGGGTCGTCACTCTGGACTATGTACGAGTATAACCGACTAAACCCGATTTGCATTACACGGCTAAAATAGGAACTGTGGCAAGTGGCTTATCAATTAAAGTCCGCGACTGTACACAAAACATGTACCTACATTACTTACATAATGTACCTACCTGACCGTACCGGAGGACAGCAACAGAGGGGTATTGCCAACTGCATGCAAACAAGTGCTTTAACTTAGTTAACATGTTCCCGTGTCTATCTTGCACTTGCACTGATTTAAACCCAGGGTACGGTTACACGCATAAATACTATAATACGGCCGATAAATCATGGCCGCGCTGAACATAGTCCGGAGAGACTGTGTTCAGGCCGGCCATGATTCATTGGCTTTCAACTTTAGCGCACGTCGCCCCACTAACACTCGCCTCATGTAACCGTTTGGTTGGAACGTATAATAGCATACATAGCTCTAACAAAACTATGTTCGTAACGTAACACCATATAATATCAATACTTTAGGAGAGCGCCGTGTTTAGGGTTCCGTAGTCAACATGGACATGGCGAAACTATAAGGCTTTATAGTTTCGCCTTGTCCGACCGTCCATACTACGCTGCCAGATGGGTGGACGTCCATCTGTCGTATCTACACGTGAATTAGGGATGTTTTTTTTCTCGTCTTCCCATGGCATGGTGTCATTGGGTTGGTCTTTCAAAAAATATTGCGGGTTTGTGAAAACAATTTTTCGATTAAAGTATCCGTTTGTGAAATAAAGTGAAAAAATTTGTTAGAGTTAAAATTACATTAGGAAACTCAAAACTCTTTTTTTCAATTTATTACACTCTATGGTCAATCGTGTGGTAGGTACATGTTACATTCAAGGGTAACATGTAGGGTACATTTCAGGTTCTGTAAGGAAGGGCACAGCAATTAAATAATCCCATTAGGTCAGTTATGTAAAACGTAAGGATGTAAAGGTAGCATTGTACTATTTTTTTGGGATGTTGTTAGGATAGATACTTAGGTACTAATAGTGTAAAACCCAGTTTGTCTCGAAGTTTTCGGACTCTCAGTTTTTGAATTGACTTCTAAACAGTGCATCCTACGGAAAAGTCACCCAATACATTTTTAAACTAAGTAGCTATAAAAAATTGGCAACAATTGTTTATTTTTTTCAAATAGGCACTTTTGAACGTTAAAATACACAAAAAAGATTGTACAATCGCCCCTTCTAAAAGCCAGTTTCGTATAGAGAAGATGGACAAGAAACTCCATCCTTACTTTTTTTTCTTTTTTTATTCTTAAATGGGCTTGCTCTTGACCTCGATCACACCTGATGGAAAGTGATTAATCAGGTCTATGATCTATGATGGATCTCTTTTAATGTTTCATAATATTTTGTATTAAATCATTATGTGTGAAGATGATGCACCTGTAATCTTATAGTACCTATAAAATTACTACACCAAAACTAAAAATAAAGCAATGTCAGATAAATTAATTTTCTGATATACAAGATGTAACTTAAATAGCGCACAACCTGTTAAGGGGTTATTGTGCTCATCATTATCAACAACTTTTACTATGGGACCAAACCTGAAATCGCGAAACAAAATCAGCTGTTCCATACACTTGTATTCGCATAAATCGTCAAAATGTAGGGAACAGCTGATTTTTTTTTTCGATTTCAGGTTTGGTCCCATAGTAAAAGTTGTTGATAATGATGAGTACAATGACCCCTTAAGAGGTTGTGCGTTATTTAAGTTACACCTTGTATATGTCGTTGCCATATCGTAGATTTGCTCACTTCATGAAATGCTCGAGAATTTTTTCTCGAGAAGACGGTCGACGCCATCAGCGGCACCCTGAGGTTCGGTTAGGTTAGGTTCCTTTAAACCCTGCAGACAGAAACAGGACCCGACGTCCCTAAACCTGACGTCGACCGTCTCCTTCTGTAAATAGGAACCAGGAAAATACGAGAATTTCATGAAATTCGACCATTTCATGAAATTCTTGAGCATTTCATGAAGTGAGCAAATCTACGATATGGCCATTTCATGAAGTGAGAAAATCTACGATATGGCCACGACAGATACATGGTGCTCATATATTTACAAATACATATTGTAAAAATAGATGATTTTCCTAATTTTTTAACAATAATGTGTAACTTAAAAGTTATTGACCTCATCTAGTTTTAAAATATGATTGATGTGTAAAAGTGTACAAACCTTACAGATATAAAATTATTTATTATTAAGTTATTTTGTTACTTCCATAATAGTGTAATATCGTACGGCATTTTGTTGTGGGCAAATGCAGCTGACATTCAGGCTATATTTGTGCAGCAGAAACGAGCCATTCAAGCAATTTTTATAACTTAAGTTGTAGGCACTCACTGAGGGATTTAAGGAAATAATCATTATGACAGTTGCATACATAGGCACAAGTTATATTTCTATGGTCGCATCTCAATATGTATAAATATGAAAACCTGATTTCTGTAAAAATAAACCATGTAATCTAAATTTTAAACAGCGACATCGATAGTATAAATACTAGAAGCAAATATCAACGTATTGTGCCCATGACTAGGCTCTAAAATATTAGTAAACCCTGGCAGAGTGTACCGCGTGGGAGGAGCCGCGCCGTGCCCTCGTAGCAGAGGTCGGAGCCGGCCTGTCGCTGCCGGCCGTCACTCGTTCGATGGTCTGGAGTGCCGAGTCGTGGGATGCAGTGATCTCCTGTGAAACTGTCAGGGCGGAGGCAAGGAGGTTGCGGAGCCAGAGGGAGATTGAGGTGACTCTCCTAATCAGCAGCAGACGGACCGGGCGTCGGCGGAGGGCGGATAACGCCCTCTTCCAGTCCTAAACAGATCCTGAGGGAATAAAAAAAATTTAGTTCATTGACATAAAATTCCTTTGTTTACACTATCAATACATTTCATTTCACATAGTTAGGTAACTTTGGATTTTGCGAACAGGCTGCAAAATAGTGCCTGACCTAGGAGTCGTGTTCTACTGTAACTACGTGTACAAAAGAAACCTTTATATGTGTTAATAAACCCTTAATGACCTGATTTAACTATGATAATTAATCTGAGTATGTGTGTAAAAAGGGGGTGGCTGTGCTGTGGTGTATGAGTGGGGAGGGGGTGTTTTGTGGGGATGTCTGTAGTCGTGTAAGGTGTATTCGTGTGTTGTTGCATGTGTTTCTGTATCTGTAGAAGGAAGGCGCACAAGTTCCCATATTGGGGTGCAAGTGTAGAATGGGAACAACGGGGTTGGTTTTTAGTCAGTAAGTCTGACAGACCCCTCCGCTCACCCCAGGGCGTGTGTTCGCGCATGTTCCGGGGTCGAAACAAAAAAAGAGGTTATCAGCTGCTTTATCGGACTTACCTATGGCTACCGTTAATAAATTAAGGCCTCCAGCCAGGGCTTAGAAACTAATGGACTTCATGCTAAGGGTACCCCTTGTGGGGTACGGACCTCGGCTTAGGGCGTCGTTGGAAGAGGGCAGCAAGGGACGGGCTGGATCGGAATGATTATTATTTAGGGACGAATAAATTCGTTCTTATACTATTATAATGACGGTTAAAAGTTAACGTTCGTTTCTGTAACTGGCTGTAACTCCTAACGGAGTTGCCAGACTTATGTGATATACGTAGTTTCTATTTTTTATGTAGTCTGTGGATCTGACAGTGAGTAGAGTAGTGACAGTGACATGACAGTGTCAACTGTCAACAGTCAAGTGTTTCGGAAAGATTTCTTTTTCTTCTTCAGCAAAGCTATTTGTTTATTTTCGTCTACAGCTCGCGCGGTTTTATCAAAGTATTGATTTAATTATTAAACGTTAATACAACAATTTAATTATAATCACATATTTGCGGTCTTTTATTTGAATTACGTTTGGATCCAACAGGAAACGTGAATAAATGATTTTTACCTAACCAAAACACATTCAAATATGTCTATTGAAATAGAATCTGCCGAGTGAGTGTTTGATAAATAGATAGTATTAATTAATTGTTTTCCTAACTACCGTTCATAAACTAAGTGATATATTTCTTCAAATTTCCAGTGTCATCCGGCTGATCCAGCAATACTTGAAGGAATCTAACCTCACTAAAACACTTCAGACCCTGCAGGTATACATTCATATTTATTATGACAACCACGTTATTATGGAATGGGATCTGCAGCCTATTTGCGTTGCAAACGTTGGACAGCACAGTTGGCGCAGTGGTTAAGCGATTGACTGCTGCGCTGCGTGTCGCGGGTTCGATTCCAGCACGGAACAAATATTTGCATGACCTACAAGTAGTTGTTCCGGGTCTGGCTGTTTGTGTATGTGAGTTTAAATGTTTGTAAACGCACCCACAATACAGGAGAAATTCCTAGTGTGGGGCAACGTTTTTAAAAAAAAAAAAAAAAAACGTACAATGTAAATGCCTTTTATTTTGAAAATAATTCAACATTTTTCTTTGCATTTTAAATGTAGGAGAGACACTTCCTACTTATTAAAATACTGGTAATCAGCTGCACCTGGTTAGGACTGGAAGCCGACTCCAACATAGTTGTGGAAAGGCTCGGCCGATGATGATGTAAACATATTAACAAGAAGCCATGATTTTTTTAATTGTAACAGAATTCTTCTGACTTTGTTATAAGCATGTCATGCAATTAGAGTACTGGTCTGCTTGGTAATGTAGCATAGTATGTGCTAGTCTCTGACTGACATTAGGGCACACTGAGTGATAATGGATATTTACTAATTAACAGTGATCGCAGCATGCTCTTTTAGGCCAATGTTTGCCTTTACTGTTCCTCCTTTTGGGGTACAGGTCTCCTCTCTGTGAGAGGGAGTGAGTGGGCCGTAATCAAGGCAAGCGTGTGTCATTTTTTCAAGTAGTGGTTTGTTTTCATTATGGTAGAGTAATTTGTGTTGAAATTTTTAATAAGCGTTGTGTTTAACCTTTTAACAGTCACATCAAAAAAGCAAAAACGTGCCCTCGGTGCTAAGCAGCTTTATTTACGTATAAATCTGTCATGTAGTCGTGAATGTGGTGTGCTGGGCACATTTTGGTTTGTCATCTATACATGACTGCTACAAACTCCCCAGCAGCACAGACTTGGTAAACTTGATTCTATAAGATAGTAGGTAAGCAAAGTTATTAATCATTTGCTATTATGTCAGCCAGCCATGCCAATATAATAACAAATACAATGAAAACTATATTCAAGCAAAAAACTTTAAAATATTAACAAAGCTTATTACCACACTAAAAACATCCGTCCAGGCTTAAATGGCTGTACATTATGCAATGCTGGATTATGTTGACATATAGTTGTTACGACCTGAGTCACAACTCAAGGCCACAAATGATAAACTAAAACCATCAAAGTCAAATAAATAAACAGGTGGTAATTATTAATGACAAGCACTTCGCCCGCTACTTCGTCCAATGTTTCCTCCCATACAAAGAAAACTCAAAACTTTTTAACTCACGCATGGACCTACTTATACCATCCATACGTTAGTACCACGTAAAGGGAGCTATACCAGAGACATTACATTTTTTTTTAGTTCCTGACTTTAAGATTCTATGAGTATGGAGCTCGATTTTCAGCCCACTGTGCGCCGCCGCGTCACATTCCATCTCGCTCGCGCTAGTACTTCGTTTTCACTAGCAGTTTTTTCTTTTTTCTTTTTGCTCGGCTCCTAAGAGTCGTAGCGTGATGTTAAATAGCCTTCCTCGAGAATTGGGTTATCAAATGCAAAAAACAATTTTTCAAATCCGTCTATTACTTCCAGATATTTTCCACTACATACAAGTTGCTAATGCTGTTGTTGCTGTTGCTACAACAGTTGCTAATGTCTGGTTTCTCCTTGAAAACCAAACATTAGCAACTGTTTAGATGTTCGATAACTTTTTATGAATAAGGCCGTAAGCGTCTCGACCTATCCTACTAATCCCTAAATAGTATAAAAAAAGTCGCTTTTCGTGTCTGTACGCATAGATCTTTTAAACTACGCAACGGATGTAATGCGATTTTCATAAATAGCCAGAGTGATTCAAGAGGAACGTTTGTATGTCTTTTAATAGTGCTACACTCCCAAGTCATACATACTTATTTAAAGTAAACATAAAAAACAATGGTGATTTGTAGACGTTGAACTGTGCTGCCACCTATGACGAGCTTTCAGTTTTTAAGCCCATTGAAATAGAAAATTAAAAGGTATAAATAAACAAGACATCACTCAATGGTAGAGTTTTAATATTTTAGGTAATATTTAAAAGATTTTAGTTCGAGATAAGTTTTAATACCTACTATAGATTTATACATGTGACATCACAAAGCTTATAGACTCAATGCCCCCTCTCGTCACGTGTTGTCCTACTTTGTTGACCCTCTCTTCGTTGCCCATGCGACCATGCGCGTGTCGTCTTTCTGACCATTTGTTTTTCAGACAGCGCGGTGATTCTAATCTGTCCGGTCGCAACTGAAGAACACCACGTTCCGGGAGCTTTTTATATGTCATTAAATCTCGGTTTCAAATATTTCCAAATACCAATTGAGCAACTTTCCATCGTCAAGGCATGCACTTCTACAATGTGTAGTAGTTAGTGCAGCAGGGGTTGTTCCGCAGGAGGAGACGGGCGTGTCGCTGAACACGGTGGACAGCGTGGACGGCTTCTGCGCGGACATCAACAATGGGCATTGGGACACGGTGCTGAAGGCCACGGCGTCGCTCAAGCTGCCCGACAAGAAGCTCATGGAGCTGTACGAGCAGGTGGTGCTGGAGCTCATCGAGCTGCGCGAGCTGGGCGCCGCGCGCTCGCTGCTGCGCCAGACGCACCCCTGTCTGCTCATGAAGCAGCAGGAGACCGACCGCTACATTCACCTCGGTAACTACCCGCCTCCACAACCGCACGACTACACGAGTAATGTGCTAACTAATGTGTGACAAATAATGAGTCGAGGTTGTAACGAGCGTTCGTTTTGTGTCGCAGAGAACCTGCTGGCGCGCTCGTACTTCGACCCGCGCGAGGCGTACGGCAGCGGCGGCGGCAAGGAGCGGCGCCGCGCCGCCATCGCCGCCGCGCTGGCCGGCGAGGTGTCCGTGGTGCCCAGCTCGCGTCTGCTGGCGCTGCTGGGGCAGGCGCTCAAGTGGCAGCAGCACCAGGGCTTGCTGCCGCCCGGTATGACTTTCAACCTCTAAATAAATTACCAACAAGACCAGACGACCTAAAGTATACTTATCCAAAAAACTGAAGGCTGCTGGTGTTTGCATTCTGCGGTCCGCGTGCCTGCGGCGCCGCACTGGGCGTCGCGGGCACGCTTGCCGGGCGGTACTCTGGGACTGACGAGCGCACTCCGCAGGCACCACCATCGACCTGTTCCGCGGCAAAGCGGCCATCCGCGACGAGGAGGACGACCAGTGCCCCACGCAGCTCTCCAAGATCATTAAGTTCGGACAAAAGTCACACGTGGAATGTGCCAGGTTAGTGCCATATACAAATCAATACCGTGACTGGCTGTCAGAGGCGTGAAGTTAAACATTAACCCCTTTAATAATAAACGCAGAGTTACGTGACCACTAGTAAAACTTCATATTTTTCACTTCTTTTAGTTCTGTGGAGTGTGTTTGTATAATACTTACATTGAGTTCTTCATCAGATCCTCACTTAATTAATATGAAACCACATTGCAAATATGCTCTCTCAAACAATAAAAGTAATCATTCAATTCGGTATAGAAATGCAGGAGATATTAGGTAACTAAGATACACAAAAATATACAGTAAAGTACCTTCTGCTTATTTTGCAGTCGATATCTATACTGATATTATAAAGAGTGAGACCGAATGTTGTGAGTTTGAGTATTGTGATGGGTAATCCCCGGAACCACAGCACATATTTGAAAAATTTATTCACCGTTCGAAAGGTACACATACCTAAAAAAAGGTACAGGTACTCATACCTTTAAACGAGCAATTCTTCTATATGTTACCGGCCAAACCCGATTTCAGGCCAAACTAGTTTTTCCTAGGCCAAGCTGGTTTATTAAGCCGGGGCACGCCGATTAAATGGGTCAGGTTAGGTTAGGTTAGAACTGTGACCAAATGCGCGCGAGCCGAGCGAGCCTAGCGAGCGGCGCCGCGGCAGCGGCCGGCGAGCGTTACTTCCAAAGGCTGTTAACGAAATGGCTAATTAAGCTAGTTGGCTGCGACATATCACGCGTAGGATAAGTCTGTTTGGCCTAGGACAAACTAGTTTGGTCTGAAATTGGGTTTGGCTGGTAACATATATATATAATCTGAATCTCGGAAACGGCTCCAACGATTTTCATTTAGTATGCAACGAGTTTTAGGGGCGATAAATCGATCTAGCTAGGTTTCATTTTTAGGAAACGTCAAACAAAAAACCAATCATGGCCATCCAAATATTTTTTCACTTCTCATGCTCTAAAAAGACATCATTATAGCCCTACGAAGCGGGACTAAAGTGACCACTTTAGTCCCTAGGGAGTAAAAAGTAATTCGTTTTTTAATTTCCTTCATGTGACATAGACAAACTCAAACAGCCAGTAAATATACTATTATCTGTGGAGTGTGGACTATCTTCATTGCCAAAATGTTGAGAGTTTTAGTTCCATGGTTTTTGCCAAGGTGGCGCCATGTGTTTTAAATTGTTAATCTGTTACTGGTTTAGAAGAAAAAAAAGACCGCGAAAATTTCAGAATTTTTGTCGAGTGTTTTGTTCGGCTTTAAATAGATTTATTAAGAATGTCCAGTGACAAATATTATGTTCCTATATTTATGTTCCTTGGTGAAGAGTTTGACGTCAAGCAAAGAGCAAAAGACATACCTAATAGATATTGTGATTTTTATTTTATTAACCGACTTCAAAAAGGAGGAGGTTCTCAATTCGTCGGAAACTTTTTTTTTTATGTATGTTCCCCAATTACTCGAAGATGGCTGGACCGATTTGGATTTTTTTTTGTTTGAAAGGGTATACTTCCCAGGTGGTCCCATGATCATCAAGTCAGGATCTGATGATGGGATCCTGGAGAAATAGAGAGAACTCTTCAAATTTTATAGGCACGCGAAGCGATATAGGTATTTTTTGGAAGAGTACTTTCTCGGAGTGGTCTCATTTCAACTTGGTGAAGATCTGATGAAGAACTTTGGAGATAGGCAACGGAACTCCTCAATAAATGATAGCAAATGGACTGGGATTGCTGAAATCTCATGTCTGTCTATTGTTTAAGTACACCAGTTCATAACATAACATCACGCCGGTACGCTGTGAAGGGGTAAGCACATGTGAACCACTAAAAAGTAAAAAAAAAACTTTTTCCAAAAAAAAAAAAAACCGACTTCCAAAAAAAAACACTACAAAGTGAAAAATTACTTTAATTTCGGAAGGCGGTGACAACAAATTCAAATTCAGCTCCAAAGACACCGACTTCCGAAATTAAAGTTATTTTTCACTTTGTACTGTTTTTTTGTTAAGTAATATTTATTAGGTAAGTACATGTTTTTGTACTAAATTGACTATTTTTCTCGCACTCGAAGTGAAAAGTACAGTTTGCACCTCGAGACTAAACGCCAACTTAATATACCCTCGGTTTCATTGACTCCCTCGCACGCTCGGGAGTCAAACCACCTCGGGTATATTATGGCTTCGTTTAGTCCCTCGTTATAAAATATACTATAATATACCAGATGGCCATACGAGTAGGTTACACGCTAAAAGGGATCGAACTTTTTTGATTATTTTTCAAACTGGCGTCGCACAATAATACCGATTTATATGGATAGCGGGCATATGGACAAACAATTTTTTGTGTGATATAATGTCCTAAACTATCACATTACCTAGATAATTAAAGTTAAAAATGGCCATGTTGAGCGAAAATATTATCGTGTCATTCACATCAAAAGCGGGCAATTCAAGCTACAAAACGCTTTTTCTGTTGAAAATGTTATGTGATGTGATTATCTTAACGAAAAGTAATTTAAAATCAATGTTTAAGTGCATTGGATTTTTACCTCTTTAAAGTAGAAAGCTTAAGGGGAATCTAGTCGCGGGCTCTAACTCACTGGTGGGCCTGGCTAAAAAGCACGCTGTCACCAGGCATCGTGTCCGACAGAGATAGTATGAGTGATGAGCAGTTAGTCTACACGCACAACGTTATTGAGTGAGAAGCAGGATCATTTATAGCAAAATAGGCGCGTAAAAAATTACGAAAAGTCCTTCGGAAAATCGGGTTTTATGGAAAAACCACTGCAAAAATGCAAGACCAATTACGTTTATTGAACTTTTCGATACTTGAGCTTTGTCGGTACCAACTGGTTTTGGAGATTTTACACTTCTTTTATTACTTAAACACGCCCAAAGTTAGGTTAAATTAGCAAGAAAAACGAATCTTCGTTGGCTCCTAATTTTTTAATGGCTTTTTATTTTAGTATTCTGTTTCCGTACCGACTATATTAATAATGAGACAAAGTCATACCATGTTTACTTTTTTTTGTGCATTGTCGAACAGTGGAGTAATACACTCCCGAAGTTTCAATAAAAAAAAAAGGTCGGCTAGTTTCATCTTAAGCTTTCTACTCATATGCATTCTAATGCATTCCTCTTTCGTATAGTTGTCTCAGATGATCATATTTATTACAAGTTTGAATGTCAAAACTACACTTGACTCGCTTCTAAAGCTTCTAACTCTACACGCCCTATCTCAACAAGCCCTGCCTGCCAGGGGTGCGGGTTGTTCGAAAGAGATACCGCGGCCTCTGGCACACTGGCAACTGCGAGAACACGGGTGGGTTTTAGTCAGTAAAAGTCTCACACGCCCTCCTGCTCCACCCAGAGCGGGGGAAGTTATTTGATGATTTCCCACCCAAAAAAAAACTCTACAAGCCCTAACTTCACAAAGTCTACACCTTAGTCAAAATATGTGGCTACCATGGAAGGCATAAATTAAGGTAGCTCCTTAGCAGACGCGTTAGCACTTTCTGGAAGGATATTAATATCTCCAATTAAAATGTTTTTTTTTTTGAAAGATGATAGGTTCTGCAAGGTGTCAGTTCAGAGACAGTGAAATTGTTTATATTTCTAAAAGAGGTATACGATATAAAATATGCGAATTGTGATCCAGTTTTAATTAACTTTTTGCTACAACTGTACATAAACGCTGCTGGTTTATTAATTGGTTTACAGGTTCTCGCCAGACGGCCAGTACCTAGTGACGGGCTCGGTGGACGGCCTCGTGGAGGTGTGGAACTTCACCACAGGCAAGATCCGTAAGGATCTGCGGTACCAGGCGCACGAGGAGTACATGAGCATGGAGGAGGCCGTGCTCAGCCTCGCCTTCGGTCGCGACAGCGACACGCTCGCCGCCGGCTCCAACGACGGCAAGATCAAGGTACGGGACGCCGTGGCCACGCGCCTGCCCCGCGGCCGGCACGCGCCCCGCATGGCCCGATACTGACGTGTGCTCTGTGCAGGTGTGGAAGGTGTCCTCGGGCCAGGTGCTGCGCAAGCTGGAGCGCGCGCACGCCAAGGGCGTCACCTGCCTGCAGTTCACGCGCGACAACACGCAGATCCTGTCCGCCTCCTTCGACCGCACCATCAGGTGAGCGCGCCGCCGCCCACGGCCCACGGCGGGCGCACCCAGTGCTGACCGCGCTCTGCTTGCAGGATCCACGGGCTCAAGTCGGGCAAGGTGTTGAAGGAGTTCCGCGGGCACGCGTCGTTCGTAAACGAGGCGGTGTTCACGCCGGACGGGCACGGCGTGCTGAGCGGCTCGTCGGATGGCAGTGTGAAGGTGTGGTCGGTGCGCACGGGCGAGTGCACGGCCACGCTCAAGCCGCTCGGCAGCGGCGAGCCGCCCGTCAACTCGCTGCTGCTCACGCCCAAGAACCCCGACCACTTCGTGGTGTGCAACCGCACCAACACCGTGGTCATCATGAACATGCAGGGCCAGATCGTGCGCTCGTTCTCCAGCGGGCGGCGCGAGCAGGAGGGCGGCGCGCTGGTGAGCGCGGCACTGAGCGCGCGCGGCCGGCTGGTGTACTGCGCCGGCGAGGACCTCGTGCTGTACGCCTTCTGCACCGCCACCGGCAAGCTGGAGCGCACCATCAACGTGAGTGTCCGACCTGGGCCTCCCCGCGCCTTGCCTGCGCACCGCTCACGCTGCCGCTTCTGTTTCAGATCCACGAGAAGGCGGTGATCGGGCTGACGCACCACCCGCATCAGAACTTACTGGCCACCTACGGCGAGGACGGCCTGCTCAAGTTGTGGAAACCCTAATACCGCACGCGCTGGAGAGACTGTTACATCTAGTTAAGATTTGTATTTTGTAAGCACTAGCTCGTAAGTGGAAATAAACATAATACCGAACCAGATTTAGTTTTTATTCAGTGTCGGAGAGGGAACGACAGCGACGAAAGGGCGAGGAAGGTGAACGAGGCCTGCCTAAATAAACGTGAACCCATCGTTCAATCTTGATGAACGAAACAGTTCAATTAAATCATTCAACCCTACATAGTACTATACATTTTAAAATTCGGTTTGCTAAATTGTTTTTAACCAACTTATTTTGGCAGGCCTTCTCCTTGCATTGGGACAATGCAGGCTAGTTAGATTAGATTAGAATCTTGCCAATCGTAGACAGGTCGTCGATAGATGTTTTCCATTTCCGAATTTTCACTGATTGTGAAGACACGGTATGACGGTGGTCGCTTTTATTACATAATCTGACCCGACAGACGTCCTGTCTTAACTATGAATATTGAATTCCCACTATTTATATACGTATATATGTTACGCGCAACTTTTTTTTTTTTTCAATAGAAACTGACAATAACAAACAACAAAAAAAATATTCGTAAAATTATTGGTCCAGCCGTTCACGTGTGATGCCGTGATTAGGGTGTGTCCAGACCTGGCGAATGTACTGCGAATGCGCCGCTCGCGAGCCGCTTGCGAACTGCGCGCGTGCATTCATGTTCGTACGCAGCCCTGCGCCCGCGACGTACTCGAGCGGCGCAGGAGGTGCGCGCGTGCTGCCTGCGGTGCACCTACCTCGCCTCCATATTTAGTTCAAACCCGAAAGAAGCTATGTGCGCACGAGCAGCGCTGCCGGAGTTGCACTAGAGCGGCGCACCAAACGTAGGCTGTAACCGCACGCGAACAACTAGCGCGCAGTTCGCAAGCGGCTCGCGAGCGGCACATTCGCGGCGCATTCGCCAGGTCTGGACCCACCCTATGAGTGCCAACTAACGACTTCTTTCTTCATCCCCCAAAGTTAGTCGACCGCGCTTGAATTCGTTATACCAACGATACACGGTTGCCTTAGAAGGGCCATCCATGAATGCCATTTGAAGTTTATCGTACAATTCGTCCGGTTTCAGGCGACATTTGAAATCGTAAAAAATCATATAGCGCGAAAATGTTCCCGGCGCTGATCCATTTTTTTATGAGACACGATAATTTAAATTAGCTCGCAAATAATGTGGAGGGAAATTTTGAATCTGGGGGCACTGTAGTGCCCCCGCCAAGACGACCCAAGCGGAGCGTAAGGGCACTACCTACCTTTTCTCGAAGCGCTTCGTCGTTTTTTTTAACCCTTATAAATTGGGTTTGGATTATACCAGATAAACAAAATTTTGTTTTCGTTTTGCTGTTATTCGCTATTGCGGACTTATTAAACATATATGCATAGCTCTTATACTTTAACTCTTACTCTTTTGATATCTAAAAAACCCTGATTTCGTCAATGGTGCCGATTCCATTGGCACAAAATACTCTAAACTAAACTAAAAATCACCAAAATTTTGTTTATTCCTGTCAAACGACGATTTCCCATTCTGAAATTGACTAAAGTGACACAACTTAACTATAATTTAGTTTGACAGCACTAAGATTGCACTGAATTATTAGTATAATAGAAATAGAAATAGAAAATATTTATTGTCCAGGTAATACAGTAAGCATAAATAGATTAACAACAAGTTGAGACGACATATGAGTAGCTTAAATACTACCTACAGCTAGTTACAAATATTATTTGCCAGTGAACCCCAAACTAGACAGTTAGTCTGTATCTTGGGGTTCAGGATACGAATACAACAGTGGAGACTAGAGAGGTGCTTTCAAGTATGGTATTTTATGAGTCTATGTATGTGTAACGTTTGTGTAGTGTCTGGCGTGTGTGTGGGGTGTGTGTGTGGTGTGTGTATGTGGCGTAAAATGTGTGTGTGTAAGTGTGTATTTTGTTCCCCATACAATATACTTCGTTTGATTCAGTGTCAGGTCAGGGTCGTTATATTAATTGTTCCGAGTCATCATAACCAGTAATATGCAGCATTTTCTTAACAATTTTTTTGCATTCGAATGACGTAGTGTTTTTAATTTCGCAGAGTTTGCAGACTTTATTGTACGTATTAATCAGAGAGTAGGCCGGGGAGCGTCTAGCTAGCAAAGAGGTGACGTCAGGTGTTGGGATTCTATAGTTTCTTTTGCTGATTATTGAAGTATAGTCGAATCTACTTTTAATATTTTTGTGCGTTTTAATACAGGCAGAAAGAATGAAAAGCTGGCGGACTCTGAGAACTCTCGTTTCGCGATAGAGTAAATCAGTGGGAAACCGGTAGGGCTTCTTAAAAGTTACTTTAAGAAGCGCTCTCTGAGCTCTTTCAGCTTCAATCAAGTAGGTCTTTCCAGCACTACCCCATACGTTGATGCAATATTGAATTATTGATTGGCAAAGCGCTAAGTAAACTTGTTTTAGTGTGTCTGTGGGTAGACAGTCTCGTAGTCTACGCATGGTGTGAATAAGTTTTCTAATTCTGCCAGAAATTTTGGATATATGGTGCTTAAAGGTTAGGTGGTTGTCGATAAGAATTCCGAGGTATCTAAGAGAGGAAGTACGTTCAAGAGGAGGACAGTCGCAAGGGAGAGTAGAAATATTAGAAGAACAGTGATGTAGTTGGAGTTTTAGGTGTACTGGTGGGATAGAAGCGGCGGTCTTGGAGAAAACAATATATTTTGTTTTGCTGCCATTTAGCGTGAGAAGGTTTCTGTCCAGGTTATGCGCGATTAGAGACAATCCCTCTTCTGCTAGACGATGTACATGTTCCCACGATTTTCCGTGAAATATCACAGCTGTGTCATCTGCATAAGTTATTATTTCAGCATTATTCACAGAGAGTTTAAGTATATCGTTAATATAGACAATGAAAAGCGTGGGACCAAGTACACTGCCCTGTGGAACTCCAAAGTCAATGGGAAGTTGATCACTAGAAAGGGAGCTTACTTTTGTGTACTGCTTTCGGTTTGTCAGGTAGCTTTTAAACCATTCAAGGCAAATTCCTCGTATTCCTGTCCATTCTAGTTTCTTGAGGAGAAGGCCAGTTGAAACCGTGTCGAATGCCTTTGCAAGGTCAAGGAAGATGGCAAGGCATTTTTCATTTTTCTCTATATGAGAAGAGATACAGTCGACAAGAAGAGTGGCAGCGTCTTCGGTTGACCTATTCCTTCGGAAACCAAATTGGTTATTAGAGATGAGGTGATTTTTCTCAATGAAAGAAATAAGACGGGAGTTAACTATCCTCTCTAATATTTTAGAGACAGAGCTTAGTAATGCTATAGGCCGGTAGTTGTCTGGTGCATGTTTGGGACCGCTTTTGTGGATGGGGGAAACCGCAGCTATTTTCCAACACTCTGGGAAGGTACCGGTCTCAAGGCTCAAGTTGAAGATATGTGCCATTGGTGTTATTAGAGATTTTAGAGCTCTTTTGATAAGGTAAACCGAAATTTTGTCAGGTCCTGGAGCACTGTCGACTTTAAGTTCGGATATAATTTTGATAATTTCGTAAGTATCTGTCGGTTCAAGGAGAAGAGACTGTGGGTTTGATGTGTCTGAGGTGTATGTATTTATTAAAGATTCATGAGATAGGTTAAGTTTTTCAAGTATTTAAAATGAAGATGGTAATTTTGCTATTCTGAGTTTGTCGTTTTTCACCAAAAATTTTGACTATATTAATTTTTCTAACTAAATCTGACTATTTTTAATCGCGATTAAAAACGTGTAGAATAAAACTAGTGGTCATGAACTAAAATTCACACCAACACTTCGACTTCAGGTGCAAAAACAGTATTGAATCTTTTTTTTTTCTTTTCGTTTGCTTATATCTCGAAAATGGTGTGTCCTATCGCAAAAATTATGATAATTTGGACCCCCTTTAATAAGCCCATAAGCCCCATAATCTCAACATGTAGGTAATTTTTTTTTTTCATACAAAAAGTGAAAAATTCCATATAAAAACGTCGAGGCTGGCCCCTGCGCACGCTTCATTCAGCTCTTCTTAAAAAAATCATTGCGTAGGGCACACAAGTACCACGTTGCGAAGCCAAAAGAAAAAAAAAATACCCCCTGCAGGCTTAGCACGACAACCGTAGAGAAGCGTTTTGTCGACGGAAGACTAGACAAAAATTACGTTTCCGTGTAGACACTTGTCAGTTTTTCACCGAGAAATGTAGACAAGCGATTTCTATTCTACAGTAGAGTAGAAATAGAAAGCGTCATGCTAAGTCTGCAGGAGTCACGATTGTCAAATTCGATTTTAGTTGTGTCAAAATATTTTTTAAGTTTAGAGATTTTTATTTGCAGAATAGCTTTAAGATTCTCATAGCCAAAAGTAAGGAATTTTAGTGATAGTTAGTTTAGTTCGGTGTACAACAGAATCGGCACCACTGACTCAATGATGATCATCAAAATTCTTAACTTACTTCCTAATGTCCTAGAAACCTGATATTTGGTATGTAAGCTAGTGCTAGTACACAAATAACGAAAAAATTCTAAAACTTGCAACTTTTACCCCTTAAACTACGGGATGGAAGTTTGTATGAGACTTCCGCAATTTGGACGCTAGAGATCTGAAAATTGATACAAGGACTCCTTAAATAAATAAAAAAATTAATAAGTAATATAATAATGTAACCCTTTATAAACAAAAAAAAAAAATACAAAACAATATTATAAAAATTTTTTGGTGGTAAAAAGCAACTTACGAAAAGAAGTGAAATCCCACCAAAAACACTTTAATGTAAAATGTTGCTAAAACGAGACCATATTACTCGCACTGTCAACAAGTTACTACAAGAATTTCAGAAAAGTAATGAACAGTGGATAATGTTTTTACCTTATCTTATGCCCATGTGAATGTAGCTAAATGACCGAGCCACATATTTTGAATAAGATGTAGAGTTTGTGAAGTTAGGCCCTATAGAGTGTAGAGTTAGAAGCTTGGCTCTACACAAAGACTACTCTACATGAGATCTGATAACTTTTTGACAGTGCGAGTCATAAGGTCTCGTCATGGCAACAATTTACATGAAAATGTTTTTGGTGGGTGATATTTTCAAAATTGATTATAACTATTCTGAGTGGCCTGGTACTTCTATTTTATTTATTTGAATGTAGTAGGTATTGTATGTATGTTTATAAGTAAGTATAGTAGATTTAATAAAAAACTGTTTTGCACCCAATGTTTATTAACGGGAAACTTACTGGGAAATAATTTGTACAACACACTGCAATATTATACTGACTTCACTATTAAAAAATGGACCTTCATGCAAAGATGGATGCCTGGTACAAGGAGAGGAAGAGAAACCCGATAGCGTACACCACCAGGACAATGTCCATGGCAGTGGCGAAGAGGTCCCTGGCGATTTGGTCGCGAGCCAACTGCTGGAAATAGCCACGGGCTTGTCTTAAAAACCGAGACAGCTGAATCAGGAATAATTCTGTTCCGCGTAGCACAGCACTGTAAAAGAAAAAATAAATTTGCCGAGTCCGATTTCATTGTGAAAGTACAGGAAGGATGTTAAATTGAGTGCGACAGTCAGAAAACAGAGTGGCAATTCTTGTATTTTTAATGACCGTTCAGTCTCAATCTGTCAAAAATACTTCTAATTTCTCTGCGCTTTTGATAGGATTTTGACATTGTTTGTCGCTGAGGTAAGATTGCGAATGGATTTTAAACGTTTTTGATTACAGGAATTTGCCTTCAGATGATCCAGAACCACGGTAGCAGGTTATCATAAAATTCACACACATGGGCATTTTTTTTTTTTGGTTGGGTAATCATCAAATAACTTGTCCCGCTCTTCGTGTCAGACTTTTACTGACTAAAACCCACCCGTGTTCCTTCAGTTGCCGTGTGCCAGGGGCCGCGGTATCTCTTTCGAACAACCCGCACCAGTGGCGTAACTATACCAATAACAGTATTTTTTATTTTATAAGACTTATTTATACACTTTTACTTGAAAGAGTTTAATAATAAATGTTGGGAGTTGGGAGTCTCCTCTGACCGGGAGCCCCGGCCCCTTCCGGCTGGGGGCCCGTGGCATTTTGCCCGTGGCGACTTGCCACCCTGTACTTACGCCACTGACCCGCACGCCTGGCAGATTTATAGATGGGTTCATTCACATTAAATATTTTAACACTGTCAGTAAAATCTACTCGCACGTATGATTCACGTGCTTGAATAATACAGTAAATTTCAACAATGTCGCGACGAGCGCCATCTACAAATCGTTTACAGAACTATGCTGCGTATAACGTGACGCTACGAAGGTAAGTTAAGAGAAGTGCTACCACGCTGCCTTCATAAACTTGTTCCAATGTTAATGATTCTACAAAATGTTAACAGATGGCAGTAAGAGCACATTTTATGTTTTGAATGGACCTGATTATGTAGGTATTTCCGAAGTTTCCGAAGTAAGATTTAGAATTAATATTGTATACGTAGTTTTATTCCTGTCTTATCGTCTGTCATCATAGTATAGGATGCCAATATTATTACTAAAATAACGTTTTAATTCTGAAGTCTTTACGTACCTACTTTACTATAAAGTACAGTTTACCTTGGCGTGCACCCCCACTGCATGTCAAAGTTGTGGGCATTAACGAGCGGCAGTAGCAGTGCTAACACGTACATCAAGCCAGTGTTTTCCATAGATCCTGAGCGTGTCAGAGTCGAGTGCTGAACTAATCCTACACTGAAAAATTACAAAACAGTTAGCTGGTTGTACATATTTTGTCTTTGCTGCTTGTCCAAATGTCCAATGGGCAAAACCTATGGTAAGAAAGCGAGCCATGTATATCGTGCCACTCATAATACGATTTCTGCTACATTATGTAACATAGGTATAAGAGAAAGGATCGGCAAATATTACAGGCATCTTCATACCTCATGGTAGCCTTTTAGCTTCAACTCAGTTTAACATGGTACCTAGCTGGACATAGTCTTCTCCCAGGTTGCACCACACTGCCAGGTTTCCCACTATTCAGGCTGTCCCGGACATCTTTTTAAGGTCGTTGGTTCACCTAGCTGAAGGAATCCCGTCACACTACGCTTGTCGATATGCGGTCTTCACTCCATGACTCCTGTCTGCACCTACGGCTGTTGATTCTTTGTCAAAAATAGCCGGTCCACTGCCAAGTCAGTTTGCCAACCTGTGTCAGTAACTCCAATGCTTTTCCGGATAATTAAATTTTTGTCATATGCACATTTGTTGTTGTATGATTTATTTTGTAGAGAATCCTACTTCCTGCTATATTCTACTGATATTATAAGGTAAGATAGATAAGAAAAATCTTTATTTGCTTTAAACATGGTATAAAGGTGTTACAGTCTGATTTTTTTTATATAAAAGTTAAAGTTTGAATGTTTGTTACTCAATCACGCAAATGCGGCCGAACGGATTTAAATTAAATTTGGCATGTAGATAGCTTAAAACCTAGATTATTAAATAGAATACTTTTTATCCCGGTAGTACGTTCTGGTGAAGTAATTACCTCTACGCAGGTGAAGCCGATGGCAAAATCTAGTTACTATATAATAATAACACCTTTTATTATCGTACTACAGGGCAGAAGCCAAATAAAGAAAGAAAGAAAGAAAATAATAATTATTAATGCGCGTTACTAAGAAACTCCAAGCATTCTTAGATCGTAGTGCGCTGAGCGGTCTTTGGCCCGTTTGTCGTTGATGAACACTTGGTAATGATACCTGCTGTTCTGAACCCCAGTATCTTCAGTAGCACTGGCTCCTCTTGTTTCATAGTTGTATAGGCTGTCGTCACTAGCCAGGGTATATGATGAACCTCCTTCATCATTTTGCTGGAAAAGCAATCATACAAAATTTTAGGCAGAGGTATACCTACCTATAGTACGATGCTAGAGTTTTTCATATTAATGATGATAATCACACACAACATATCCCATTCATAGTCTGTGGTATTCATTTCCTACGGCTGGGACACAAGCCTCCGCTCTGTAAGGAGTGGGCCATAATCCACCACTCGGGACCAGTGTAGGTTAGTAGATGTCACATGTCTTCGAATGTTTGCTTCTAGGACATGCTGGTTTCCTCACCACATGTTTTTCTTCACCGTTTTGACAGCTGTGGTGATGAACATTTGCGCAACAAATAAGTAACTAAATTAATTTACCGCTAATCGTATTTAAGACATAATTCTGTCTCTTGTCTCTGTCATCTTCAAACGATCGATAGAAATAGAGCGATATTTTAAATTCCATTAGCGCTATATGCCTTCAGATTTGCGGTGCAAGAAGGCCTGACTATTGAAAATGTACGTGGCTATATCGCACAGTTATCTCATCATCATCATCATTTCAGCCGAAAGGGGCCATTCAAGTATTACGTAAGCACTACAGGGGGCGGGGGGTTTTTGCTTTGCTTATTTTTGATGACATGGGGGGTGGGGGATCTGGATGGTGATTACGTCAGCAGTATTTTTGAAACTTTTTTACAAAATTTAGTTGATTTTGGTGTGAAATATGGCAACCCTACTTGTCTATGAATGGCTCGAAGAAAACGATGACGATTTTCCAAAATCACACGACCGATTTTGTGCTTCTAGCATTCAGCGGATTCCTGAGGACTTCATCAGCACCCTAATTGCAACACACTTTCAATCACAATCTCAATAATTTTGAAGGATATTGCTAATTCATTGCTTCACATGTTCAAGAAATTTGTCTGCTTACTAACGTAAATAACGCAATTAATGTTGTAGAACTATCAAAATAAAAGCCATCGCTATTGTTCGTGAGTTACCCAATTACTCCACAAGTCTACCTTGTGGGAGGCTGTCCAGCGCTGCGTCTTCTGGAACGCAGTCGCAACTTCCGAATATTTCGGCCCCATCAGCCTGCATCTGTTCTCCGAGCAGTTAGTAATCTATTTCTATTTAATAAGTAACTTCTACCTACTTACGTTGGACACCATGGATGAATTCCCGGCGAATATTTCAGAAGAGAGACTGATCAACCCGGAGTTTTGGTTAAACGTAGTTTTACTGAACTGGTTGTTAATCAGCTGCTCATTACAGCCCATTGCTAGGTCAGTCGCCATCTTCTGAAGAAGTTAAAGAATGACATGTATGTACACGTGTAGCATTAACAATTAAACGTAAATTTTAATGGTTAACGCCTCATAAAGCATTATCTGCCTATAATATATCCATTGCTAGGCCACAGGCCTCCTCTCTGTGAGAGGGAGTGGGCCGTAATCCACCACGCGAGACCAGTGCTGGGTGGTGGACACATGTCTTAGATTTTTTATTCTAGGACATGCCGAATTCCTCACGATGTTTTCCTTCACCGTTTTGAGAGAACGTTGAGGAACAGGCTGTAAAGTTTACTCATCCTGTATATAGATAAGGGAGGACCCTGCGACTAAACGGGTGATAGGCCTCCAGGACGTTGCTTATATGCTAGTTGCGCGGTAAGGGAACGTACCCATACTACGTGAAGCATTTTTTTCAACTTTTTATCCCTCTCCCCCTCGGTGACCACCCGTGGTATATGCCAAGACCCCCTCCCTCTCTAGTTATCACGTACTAATTCATAAATATGGTTTTAAATAATTTCTTGCCGACAGAAAGTTTAAAAAAAAATGTCTCATATTGTGTCTTTATTAATACAGCGCTGCCTCGTGACGCCAAGAGTGCGTACATATCTAAAATAATCAGTGAAAAAAATATCAAGAAGAAAAATCTTAGTAAAAACATATTGTAACAGGAACTTAATACACTGCGCTAAACGCTGCGCGCCATATTTAAATATAGCTCGAAAAAGCACGGGATTTCCCTAGAGGGTACTTATTATCTACGTGACGAAACCGTAAGCCACCCCGCCGCCCCTATGATCAAGCGTCCACCACGCTTTTGGACCCCCCCAGTAGGGTAAAACTAACCTGTCTCACGACGGTCTAAACCCAGCTCACGTTCCCTTTTGATGGGTGTACAATCCAACGCTTGGCGAATTTTGCCTCGCAATGATAGGAAGAGCCGACATCGAAGGATCATAAAACAACGTCGCTATGAACGCTTGGCTGCCACAAGACAGTTATCCCTGTGGTAACTTTTCTGGCACCTCCCCTTTGGGTCACGTAGTATGGGTATGTTCCATAAACTCTGCTTGCGCGATGCAGGATTTTGCGTGACGTCAGTGTGATACGTAGTTCGCATGTGCCGATGTAGATATGCCGCTACAATATAAATTATACTAGGTAGAGTTTGAACCCAACACCCACAACTCGGAGCCGTTACCGCTGGGCCACCACTGCTGATGCTGCCTGCTGCGTCCTATTTATCTATTTGTCGCTTGCTTACCGTTACTCTTCAGATTTCCACTAACACGTGTCCACTTTGGCACGGTTAGGGTAGCTGCTTAAACTTTGTGTTACATTTTAATTTTTTTGATGTTTTTTTTTTGATAATTTTGGGTGCTTTCTATTTTCTTGAATGAGACGTCAGCATATCACTCATTTCTGTCTTGATGTCAAAATTGTAGTTTTTTTCTGTTTACTGTATGAAGGTCTAACACTTCAATTAAGGTCTCCTCAAAAAGGTTTTTTGCAAATTTTTCAGGGGGATGAGCTGAGCAAAGCTAGGAGAAATAAGACAGTAGATGAAGGAGTTAATATTTCATCGCTCAAAACACCTTAACTAATTAAATTCAGAATAAAATATTTTAAATCTTTAATACACAGCAATTAACTTACGAATTCATCAAATTAAAGATAGTCTTCGAAATCGACACACACTGTCCATTAATTTAATTAAAATTGTCTAAGTAATTAACCTGTAAATTCAGTAGCCCGTATCACTACTTGCTTAAGTATAAAAGCATTTTTTAAATTTATCTATTTTTCTTTGAATGTCATTCTTTGGGCGCGATCTGTTGGATGCCATTGTTCGAAATTCAAAAAGAACGCGGACGACCTGCGGTGCCATTATTCGCGGTTGCCAAAGTAAAAAGAGGTTTTTTATTAAATTGATTGGGAACTTTTTTTTATTAATTGACTTATTTTTATGTAAGAATTTGCCTTAATTGAGGCTCGATCAACGTCACCTACTGAGTCATTTACGTTGTAGGTGGTATGAGGCTCTATGTTCAAGTTGACTTTCTATTGGTCATGCAGATGGGGCAGTTGCTTATCGCAATATGTTTAAATTTGCTCTTATGCTTGGTACAGCCTCAGTGATGACAAAATATACGGTGTCATCTGGCATTAGAACTTAAAGCTCTATCATAATAACATATTATAGTGTCGACACAACTTGTCATTATCTTTGTCGTCAAAATTTCTTGCAAATGACTTGTTACAAACGAGATGGAGTGAAGGAGATTTAACAATGCAGCGTTGATTGTCACACATCAGCGACATGTGTAATAATAACTTAATCAGGATTTCCTGTGATTTCCCTGCTGCACCGTGGGAGATCATATCAAAATGCGAATTACCTTTATTGCTCATCATTTGTAAATATTGTCAATGTCTTCGATAATAACTTCATTTCTGTTTGAGAAGCAGCCGCCGCATATTTTAATGGCGACGATGTAAAATAAGCAGTGGTGACTCAGTGGTAACGGCTGCGGGTTCGAACCCAAACTGGCGCTTTACTTTGTGTAAATTATTTATAAAAATAAATAATTATTGTGAGGAAACCGGTTTGTCCTAGAACCAAAAAATCGAAGATATGTTACATCTACCAACCCGCACTCGACCCGCGTGTTGGATTACATCCTGCTCTCTCAGCAGTGGGTACATTATAAGCTGATTCTGCACCTATGTTATGTATGTAAAGTAAACAGCAAAATACACCTACATACGCAATAATACCACGCAGTTTTATGTGATTTTAAGCCGTGAAAAGTTTTAATGGCAATTTACTAAGTAGGTGCATTGTCTTGCCTTTTTATAAATAAAAGTTCACTATACAATAATGTCAGTATTTTGTGCGGTATTTTAAATAATTTATTTCATAGATAAATATTTACTATCAGTAGGTAATCAATGTACGGGTTAGGTAAACAGCAGCACAAGAATCTGTTTAATTATTCCACTAGCTAAACTAGCAACTACTTAAATAAAAATAAAAATAAATCACAAACACACAGCCATCATCAACATGCAAAAAAACAACGGCCAAAGATATCAACATCACGGTGCATCCGCTGAGTGGGTGTGCAAAATCAAAAAATCTGAAAGTGAAAAGGTCCGCCATTTTTTTTCGCAAATCAATAGATTTTTTTAGAGTAGCAACCCCGCGGTAGCCAACACTGGCCACACCGCGGGATGTCGCGCTACCGTATCCAGAAAATTGATGGATTTTTGAATTTTTTGAGATATGCCTCTTTTGATTTTGGCGCTGACATTTTGGCTGTGCCGATATTAAATATTTATTATTGTTGATAAAGTTTGTTTTTGCGCATTTTTGACTAACACAAATGACAGGGTAGAGGTAAAATGATGAGGTAGGTATACCAAGAAACCAGTACCTACAAAAACTCGTTCGACTTGGTCTGTGATAGTTTACAAAATAAAATAAAAAACTGATTAACTCATAAAATAGCAGTAAAAAACATATTTTTTCAGCCCAATCTCTTCGCTATATTTATTTACACATCAAAAATGTAATAGCCAAACATTTGTCGAAAAAACGTCCAAATGTTGACTTAATAAATTCGGAGTCAACCCTTTATTTACCATCAGCGGGTCGTTTAGGCCCCTATTATAATATTTAATGCTAAACAAACATGGGATTTTTGCTTCTAAATGGCTTCATCCACTTTTGATTCGGGGTAATGATTTAACAGGCTTAACTTTGATTTTGGGGTATGCGTTTACGTTAAGTCGCTGAGGTTCAAACTTTTTAGTGATAACAAAAGCATGGTTAAGTAAGTTTCGTGTTATACGAACGGGGAAACCTTTGATCTAAAAACATTATCAACTTTTTCATTTTTTACTATTAGCTACAATAAGTAGATATGTGCCCAAAATTTCTTGTCAATACCTTTAACAAGTATATGTGCATAGTGAATTGGTATTAATATACATAGGTAGGTATACATGATGGTATAGGATGGTAATCATTTTATTGATAAACATCATCTATTCAACCAAAAATTGCCAAACTGCGTAATATCATTGAAAACTTAAAGGATATGTAATTTCAATTTCAATGTGATTTTAAGCCTAGGTAGGTACTCAAAACGCAAACCATGACAAACTTCGACGCTAGAGACTTAAAACACAGGGAAGGGTTAAACATCCATTTAGTCAACTATACTTAGTTCGCGCTTCGTTCTATAACGACCTACTATTTAGCTACATCGGGACCTTTGATCCAGATGATCCCCTTTTTTTATTGATCCTGATGATACTTTATTTTCGAGAAATTGAAGTACTTTGTTTAAAGTTAACGAAATTATAGCTTTTTTTTACTTTCTCCTAAAGTTTATGTAGTTTAAAAGACGTTAAGTTACCCTTTTTATTACAAGGATATTGTGATTGTTGGATAAATATTTAAATAAAGGGTTAAAATACTACAAAAAAATTAAAGAAGTGCCGACGAGGAAATGACCTGTAAAAACTTAATGGCTAGTTATGGGTAAATATTTGCTATTTCTTTGTAATTAATTGTTTATTTTTGTATGTATGGTACTATTGCAATTTGTAACACCCATTCACAAGTTTTCTACCTTGGCTATCCACTCATAATTATAAAATAAACTAGAAAACGCACGTATTATTTTATCAAAATAAATCCAAAACCCTTTTGTAACGGTTAAAACTAAAATTCTAAGTAGCCAATCAAGTCACGAAAACAAACAAAAATCATCAATTATAATAATCCTTCAACTTATTTTTACAAAAAATCGAAAAAAGGTTTTCTATTTTTACCAATAACTGTGCATTGACACGAGCGGGTAATTTTCAATTCGATCGGAATCATTCAAGGGTTGAAATAATTGTACGTTGCGGTGGCATCATTACGTTTGATTGGTTATGGCTCAAATAATAGAATAAATTAGAAATAGGGTTCTAAAGAGTTTTTTTTTATTTGAATGAGCTTTTTTTGTAAGATAAAACTTCCGAATTGTTTCTTATTTCTTAAAAACTTTCATATTTGCCTCATGCTTTTTCGTCTCATTGATTGCTAATTGTAAGAATGGTTTTTTAAAACTGTAACCTAAATTATCCAAAGAAATAAAGATTCTAGCTAGACAATCACCCGTTATGAACATCTTATGTTTTCTCTTGTTTTAATCCTACAATAATATACTCATAATACAGCTTTCAGCAAGCCTTCTGCAATGATAACACCCACACATGATCTGACAAAGATTACCTATGTCTGACTTGGAAACATACTTTGACCCTTGAGTTTGTTTTGCCATTTCTTCTCAAGAGTAGTCAGGTAGGGAATATCGACTCCATCTAGCTTATTTTTATAAAAGTGATTCTGATATCTTATTTAAAGAATAAACAATTTCATTTCATTTCAATGAATTCCATAAGTAAGTAATTAAGTTTTAAGAAAATTATGTACGCAGCAAATAATTCCCTTCAATGTGCTTTATCAATATCCTCCGAAGAATAACCATGCAGAAATAAGTTATCTCTTTCAAGTGGCCTTTAATTAGGTACTTTGCACTTATGCACATATTATATGCCTTCACTACCCTACAAGTTCTCCAAACCCTTACAATTTTACAAGGTCCGTCATCCCGATTAAGGTTCGCGTGTCATACAAATTGTAATGAATAGACAAAACTGACGGATGTAAATATCGCCATTTTGAAAATGAACTGAGGGTAATTTTCGAAACCTCAAGCAACATATGGCTGCGGCAGACGCCATACGAAGCCAACTGTCATGTCTTCCCTCCTTTTCGTACTTAGAAGAAGTGGAATGGAAAAGAAAGGGATGCGAATAGGATTCATTAGTCGGTAGTGCTATCATTTGAATGTCGAATCGCAAAAAAGTGTATTGTTTGGTGCGCAGGACACGTGCGCGGGCGCCGGAAGTAGGGTAGGCTTTGGCGCGAATTTGAACATAATTCGAAAATTCGAATGACTGTATAAATAAACAGGATATTGGAACGATAATCGGTTTCCGAAACAACATATGGATTATGGGTAAAACTTAACCATTTTGGGGTTAACACAAGATTGTTGCCATGATAATTTTAGAGAAGTACCTACTGAAAAAAGGTTGGAATAAATAGCTTCCTTTTAACATTATTTGAGTCTGTGATTTAAGATTTCATTTTACATTTCAGGCTTAACAAGTTGCGCAGGATGTTCTTATCTAGTGACCACTTATGCTAGTTTCCTTTCTAGGTTCTTTTTCACAGATTTGCAATGAAATTGCTGACTATATAAAAATCGTTTTGAAGAAATAACCAACAACGAAAACTTTCTTTATGGGGTTTTTGCCCGCCATTAATATTATTTCAGGTACGGGCATGATATTTTCATTAGCATTAGCCACAAGCAGTGGAAGATAGGTATTAAAAGGAAGGAAGGGAGGTTATAAAATTAACAGCCCTGGTGCAGGCCTATCCACATTAAATAGAAAAAAAAAACTTGAAAATTTGGTACAAAATAATCATGCCAAGAAGTCATGTATTAGACAGCTCATAATTGAACAAGAACATAGCGAATTTTCCAACCCTTACCCTCTAATCTAAAATACGTCTCACCCCTGATGTCGTTTTGCTACCAAGAAAATAGAAAAAAAAACCGATAGATTATCAACAGCCACCCTAACGAGGGCACGCGACATATGGACTCGTGCGCATCCCTTTGTGACGCCGCGATCTACGGCTTAAGGGTGGGTCTATTTATTTTTACTTGTTTTTATATGTAAATTGATCATGCATCCAGGAGATAGAGGATTTTTTGGGGTGAAGTGTTGCAAAGATAATTTATGCGGATTACAGTGTTGGTGATGTGTGAATGTTGCTGGATTACAATGTGATGTTCTTCAGAAAGATCAGGTGCGTAATACTCGATCTATGACGAGGCAAAATGAGTATGTAAAGATCGTATCAGGCAGCATTCTGTAGTTTCTGTCTACCCCTATTGGAAAAGGCGTGAGTTAATGCATGAATGTGCCTACAATGTTAGACTTTCTCAGTGATATGGAATTAGTATGCCTACCATTCTTATATTACAAGAAAATGGTTTTCCTGGAGATTCAGTAGTTTCAAATGTGGAAACACTGTCTTAAGTTTTATCAACTAAGAGCTGTAATAGAAAGTCTACTTTCTGCGAGTCCCGTACGGTTTATCGAATTACCCTTGAACGATATAATTGTCTACAGAAAGCATGGTTCACCGTTGAACGGTAATACGAAAACAGTTTTAGTCGATACGGAAATATAAGTTAATGCAATTTAATCGATGCTTGTCAAAATTGTATGAGCAAGAAACAGAAGACAATTGTTTTGGATCGGCTTAAAGAAAGGCTTTCGGCAAAAATAGATATCGGTACAAGATTATTTAGTTCAAGCGTGTTCTGGCGAACCATGACATCGGCAAATCTTGGTATCGACTAACCTTTCATTCTTCGTAGCGTAAACCGTACGGGACTCACTTTCTGTCACCTTGTTACTAGTCGCCGGTCGGCGCAAAATGTTTTTCTGTTCTATTTTCAGGTTCATTAGGTCGATTTTTCTATATTTGATCGAAAAAGAACTAAAACTCAGTGCCTACTTCTATTTATACGTACAGGTCCACGCAACAAGGGGGGTCAAGGATTTCAACCCTAATGTTTAGGCTAAAGTACTTCCCACAGTTGCGAATACTAAGGTAGATCAATTTCAATATAACCCACAAAAAGTGCCATAAAGTAGCAACAAAAGTGCCGCACGTGTATATCATTTGTATTGGCGCGTGGGGCAGAGCCCGGGCGCTCCGCCCCTCAACAGAATGTTTTATGACTTCACTTGTGTGGCCGCAAATAATATTTAATTCGACCGTCATGTTGGTAAAGGATCGGGAGAACATTTCTTGTGTCCTACCGTATTTCACGGAGATATTTGTAATTAAAATAGGTTCATAATGTATAATTCACGGTTTTTGAAATCCTCTGGTTTTCGGTGCAAGATCAAGTCAAGCCTATTATCCCTCTACTAATATTATAAATGTCAAAGTTTGTATGTTTAGATGTTTCTTATTAAGTCACGCAAAAACAGCTGAGAGGCAAAGAGACAGCCTATAACCTGGATAAAAAGTATCCTATGTCTTAAATAGAATACTTTTTTCCCGGTATTATGTTACCGCGGTATAATTTTCGACCAGCACGCTGGCTACAGCTAGTAAACTATTATAATTAATGCAGAATGATCTCAAGTCATTACGAAAGCTGAGCTTTTTCATGGGATCACTTTATGAAGCTAACTATGCATGTTAACTCAAAAAAATAAAATTACTTACGAAATAGAAGCAACATTTGACAAAAAATTAAGTGTTAAGGTAAAAAAAGTAGTCATATTATTTAATTTTGTTTCCGAATAAGAAAGTCGCAAGAACAACAATTGCAGTTTAATTTTCAGTGTCTCCTACAATATCTTAACGACGCATCTGTACGGTAGTAGGCAGTATTTCACAGCCACCATTTAGATTCAGTGATAATAACTAATTTTATTGTTTAGGAAACTAATAAATTTCTCCATTTTTTTCTTCACTAAACTGTGCGACGTTAATTTGTTTTAATAACCCATAAAATTTGGCGAAAAAACACATTGGTTCCGCTTTTTTTTTAATGTCGCTAAAAAGGTTTATTACTTTTTAGCTTCGGGGAATTTAGAGCAGAGGCTACTAATCGCTTTTGTTTTTAGAAATGTTTTTTTTTCAGCAAAGAACCAAAGTCGATATAGCTCACAGAATAAGCAAGCCGAACTGGTAATGGGCCGGCCATATTAGTCGTAGAACCTAGAACCGATACCGTTGCGGTAGACGTGTTCTTGAGTGGAGACCGCGAATCGGCGAATGTAAGGTAGGACTAAGGACGCCCTGCCCTTAGGTAAGGTGGACCGACGATCTTCGCAGGGTGGCTGGTGAAGAGAGTAGGCCTCTGTAATTGCACGCCATTCTGCTCCATTCTTCCGGCAGTGGACAATGGACTGCTGTTGCCTGATGATGATGATGATTTTTTTTCAAAACGGTTTATAAAGAATCAACTTTATACTCACTCATACTATAAATCTAGAAGTTTGGATGTTTTTTACTCAATCACAAAATAAAGGCTTGGGACGAAGCGAAGGTATGTACACAGATAGTTATAAACTGGATAACCTATATATTTAAAGATTGTACATCAAGTAGGTATTAATAAGAAGATGCTGTTTTTACCTACTTCTATATGTAAGTTACATTTAGATATTTATTTTTTGATGCTTCCTGTATTTTCGGGAGTGTATACAAACGTTGCTAAATCTAAACTAAATGAAATAAAGTACAACACTTTTTCAACACCGTTGGGCCGTCAGGCGTCACGCGTTCCGACAAAAAAGGCGTAACTTTTTACACCTTATAAGTAGCAAGTCGGTCAAAAACTCAAGAAGACACTAAAATCAGTGACAAACTGACTGATGTCAATAAAGATGTCTCTTATCACTTTACAAAGCTTTTGAAGCCATTTCAAATCAGTTAGTAGATAAGTAGGCAGTTTTGTCAACCCTAAATTGATAAATAGAAACAATGAAAACAAAATCTTATCACTTTGGGGTAAAGTCTATTTTTCGAAAGCTGCACACTTGTCTATTGTCACCTAAAGTGAAGATCAGTGAATTGTCAAGGCACTTAATTTGTATGGACACAATAAATTTGGTTTTATTGGTACTTTGGACAGAAAAAGTGAGAATGGTCAGACTTTTTAGTGAAGCGACACTTTTTTATGTGGCTGGGTAACCGTTTAATTGAGATGGACTTTCGATTTTGTTTCATTAAGTTTTGTTCTGTTTCTGTTGAGTTTTTGGCAAAGATAAATTTAATGGTGAGTTATAGACGTGGTAAGTTTTGTTTTGTATTTCCTACTAATAGAATATATCACTTATCTATGTATAACCTACCTTTACTTACTATAAATCACACGAAAATGACACATTCCGGATAAAACTAAAATATAATTCTCTGAATTGCATGTTATGTTTGCAATTAAGGTATTTTTAGACCGTTTATTGCGACAATTATAAAATTATAACTATGGCTATCTAACAATAAAAATCACAGCCACTTTTTAAAAGAGATTGATTGACAGCAGAACCTCAAAACACTGCTGAATTCCTTGACAGTGTAGGTGGTAAAATACTCGTCAAAACACAATGCAAAACAGAAAAAAAGCACAATGGAATTAAGAACATCGATTTATCGCTCTATTGAGCTTTTGCACTAAATATACTTTTAATTATACCTTAAAAATGCAACTAGTAATTATGCGGTGGGTATTTTGCTAAACATCAAAATAAATGTACCTATTTTTTTACTTTTCTGATTCGTAGGCGGGATGGCGCCACCCCTAGATCTATGGATTTATTTCAATTTCTACCTAATGGTAGCATTTTGTTTAATTATAGGTATTAAATCTTTTGTAATTAAGTTGAGCAAAGTTTTGACGTTTGCGCATTCCGTAGGAGTAAGGATAAATGCTGTTTTGTTATTGATTGAACTTCAAATGACACGCAATCGTGGTCTTTGCTAGCGACCCAAGAATATATTTTGATTCCGTACCTGTTTCGATCAACATAAAAGACGTGCAAGGGTCAAATCAAACATTATAGCATGTAACTAAATAAAAGCCTTCCTAAAATATCTAAATAAAGAAACGTTTTGGGAATCCTAACTTCCTAATATGCGAAAGTAAGTTTGTTGATTTGTAACGCTTTCGCGCTAAAACGGATAAACATATTTGGTTCAAATTTGGAACATAAAAGTACAAGATAAATTTTTAACCAGTGCGCAAACTAAACCATGAATTTAGCATATAATTCTAGACCCCCCATTTTTTTTTGTAAAACCGCCGACAAAATGTCTGCGCTGGGGGTCTAGAATGATATGCTGAACTCATGGTTACAGTTTTCGCACTGTTTAAAAATTTACCCTGTACCTACCTATAATTATGTTCCAAATTTCAACCAATTTTTTATGACCTGGATAATGACATAGGCTACTTTTCATCTTAGATCGCAGACATAGCCATGGGCAACGGCTAGTATTTTAATAACTTTCACATTTCATACACAGCTCAGTCTTGTCTTTACACACAGAATTAGAATTATATTGCATATTTCCCACAAAGACATTCCTAAAAAATCACCGCAGGCTAAAAAAAATCCGTCAACCCTTAGCCATCTCAAGGGGTCCAACTTGACCCATCGATTAAGTTTTTGCCTCGCGCTTCCAAATAAAATCATAAATTGTAACTTGGCGGGCAGTGGCAAAAAATCACACTATATCATATTATTCTGCTGCGGGCGTGGTGTGGTCAATTTATGACTAAATTTTAAGGGCCCTTTTTGACCCCGATGCGGCTACATTGTTATTTTGATGTAGTACTTGAAAATGGAGCAATGGGTGAATTTTATGGTGTTGATAAACCTTCGAGAAAAGGACTTTAATTACTTGATAAGTTCAGAATTTAAAAAAATGTTTATTACCCGTTATGTAGGAATACGGGGTACGGGGTACTTACCTATTAGGTTCTAGGTACCTGGAACCTGAGTACCCCGTAGCCCGTGGTCTTTCATTGAAATTTTGAGTTGAATGTTAAAACATTTTTTTAAATCCCACAAAAGAACAAGCCCAAATGGCAATTAAGTTTCCTTCTAATACCAAATATTTTTTCTTCCCTATCAAATACAGGAAGTTCTAATGAATAAACCGAATGACACAAATCGCGTATAATCGGTCGCAAAATTGCATTAAATTAAATTCTATTAGTAAATTAGAGATGTTCACAAAAAAATAACCGAAACTTGTCATCAAATCGCGATCAACCTGTTCACGGTGCCAACAGGGTGCTTCGCTCGAAAATCGCCGACATTTTATAAAAAGTTCGAAAGACATGTCGCTCAGAGATGTTTCTTTTTCGGATTTCGCTAGTGTCAGTCAAGAATTTGTTACCTGGTCTACATACTAGCTTTTTCCCGCGGCGTCGCGTCGCCAACGTGGAGGTCTGAAATTATCCTACGGGAACGTACGTAATAAAAAGTATCCTATTTGTTATTCCAGCTGGTTATAAACTTTATCAGTGCCAAATTTCATCGAAATCCGTTTGGTCGTTTTTGCGTGATTGAACAACAAACATCTAAAGATACAAACTTTCTTAATTACATAAAATATTATAGTAGGATTATTTTATTTGAATTTCTTGTAAAAGCTAGTTGCTAGAGTTGTATCATTCAAAGTGTACTAACAGTAAAAGGGGCATTAAAATAAATAAGAAATTGCTTAGTATTCTAGTTGTTGATACAGAAATATTCAGGGCAAATCAATACCTACTTGGGAACTTACTCGAAAGTTTAATATTAAGGATAGAAGTTACAAATCTCGAATTCATCATTAGAAGTCGAATCTCGAAAACCGCAACACCCCATTACACCCGAACTTCTAATTGAATTAAAGTTTCGCAAGCATTAGTCCGAAACCGTAAAGTTGAAAATTATAGCCTTATGGCTACTAAGTACAGCCGCAGTGGCTAAGTATAGCCAATGTGCCTAATTTGACAAAAACTTAGATGTCGCCGGTTACTTTAAGCTTGTTAGGACTGGCCAAAGTGACGACGGAGAGGAAGAAACTAGCAATTTTGTGGAAAGAAAAAAGTTGTGTCACGCTTTTTAGGGTTTTTTTCCGGTGGGAAATCATCAAATGACTTCTCCCGCTCTGTGTGGAGCGGGAGGGCGTGTCAGACTTTTACTGACTAAAACCCACCCGTGTTCCTTCAGTTGCCTGTGTGCCAGGGGCCACGGTATCTCTTTCGAACAACCCGCACCCCTGGCAGACATCAGCCCTTGCGGACCCCACCAGTTGATGCTGACATCTCTTTGAGGCGCGCGTGGAACACAACGCGCCATCGGCCCGGGCTTGGTCCTTACCGGACAGCGCGGCCCCATTAGGTACTCGCCATCCGCAAGCCCGCGCCTGCGGTGGCCGGGAATCAGCAATCCTGCGGCGACTAGGGCCGTAAGGGCGCATATACTGCCTTTCCCTCACGTGCGCCGCCTCCCTCTACGCTTTACAGTTTCAAATTATAGCTACTTACTGGGGAAAAACTAAGTTTACCATCCAACTTTATTGCTACCTATCTATATATTTATATAAAAGTCCAGTGTTTTAGCTGGTTATAAAGACTTATTAGTGCTAAATAACAACCATGCGTATCGATCGACTACATCGAACGACGACCCATATTTTCACTTCGAGATACTTGCTGTAGAGACCACGTTAAATCGTCATCTCACTGGCTATCTATTTATAAGATTGCTTGTCAGACTTGCAGGCTTTTGACGACCCGTAACGACTGTCAAAGATCCACCGATCCGTTCTTTACCCCACCACCCACGGACCAACCACGGCTTTTCTATTTATGTAATTTGTTTGAACATGGTAGGTACAGAATTATGTTTTAAATACGTTTAATGTTAAAAAGAGCAGTGGTGGTATAGTGGTATTGGCCCCGACTTACAAGTTGTAGGTCGTGGGTTTGAACCCAGACAGGCGCTTTGTATTTGACGCTACTTTGTGTAAATAATTTCATCAGCACTGCTCTCAAAAATTGAAGGAAAACATCGTGAGGAAACCGGCATATCCTAGAACAAAAAATTCAAACATATGTGACATCTACTAACCCGCACGTGGAATATAGCACACACCTTTTCGAAGGGGGGAGGCCAGTCCCATCAGTGGGAACATTATAGACTGATTATACTGGACGTTAAATACATTTAGGAATTTGTGGTGCAAGCGAACCTTCATTTATAAATGTTTATTCAAGCCACTACAAAATATCCACAAAATAATAAGCATAGATTGCAGTCGCCATTTTTTGCTTGGCACGTCGATGTCCGGTTCAGTGGCGCATGCAAACTGCTCATGGCTGGACGTCCGCTGTTGAGATGTCTCGACGGACACGTAGCTTCCGATGGAACGTCTTGATAGATTTGTTAGGTGCTATTGTTGAAATATGGTTGTTATTTTAACACGACTGCCCCATATAATAATTTTGTTTTTATTTCTTTATTTAATTAGGGACTTTTATAACCGCAATGGGTATGACAGTCCTATCTCGTACCCTAATTACACACTAGTTCCGATTATATTTGGGCCATAAATCTGAACAGATTCTTCGGATCATCACCATTTGGTTGGCACAGAATTTTATGGAATCTGGCCAAATCAAGTCGGTTTAACCTCAAGACTCCAAACAGATTATTTTTATGAGAATCCTATCGAAACAGTCCATGAATAAGTGATGTAAGTCTTCACACAACTGCACAAAAGACAGGGTTTGAACTTACTGATTCTAAGTTAAAATCGAAATTCATAATAAATTGATTGATCAGTCTGTAATTGTTCTAGAAATTACGGGACTTAGTTTTGTCTAAAATGATGATGTCATCTCAAAATGAGCAACTCGAGGTCTTGTAATTCTACTGCTGCTGTGATACCTACTATTGCTTTTGTCGTCTCAACCCAACACTGTTTTTGCACGCTTTATATTAGCTTCACTTGTATGTTTGTTTGTTTGTATGTAACCGACTCCTTAGAGCGCGATTTTGACCCACTTTAAACGGTCAGATTTCATTGAAACTTTGTAAACTTATCGAGGACCGATGACAATTAAATAATTTAAAATAAAATGAGAAAAATGAAAAAAAAATCACGTTTTTGTAGTTAGCAGAACTAAAAAAAAGAAAATAAATAATAGTTTAAAAAACTAAAAAACACGCTTTAAAAACTAAACTAAAAAAGGAGAAAATAATATAATTCAATTAAAAAGCGCGGGGTGCTTTTTGAGGTATTTTTATAATCAATTAATGTCAAGCACCCACGCTTTTTAATTGAATTATATTATTGTCTCCTTTTTTAGTTTGGTTTTTAAAGCGTGTTTTTTAGTTTTTTAAACTATTATTTTTAATTACTAGATTTTTGGTCTACTAGTATTTTAGAATAGTTATGGCTATGTCGCCATAACGCAGTTAGAAAATATTTTTACCAAAAATTATGTCTAAATCAAGTTCTGTAATGAAGATTTAAATACAACCCAAATATCAAGACCATGAGAGTGTTGTACATTATGCGACAATATTATGATCTACCCGGAAGCGCGATATCTTACAAATTCTGCTAACTTCCGGGCATGAAACCTTGTTTAGGAAATTATGGGAAGTCTCCATTTGATACGCCCGCCCTTTTGTAACTTATACCTTTGTTAACGCTACGTTCACTTTCAATTAAAATGTATTGTTGGAACTAAATTGTCATCATCATCAGTTTTGTTGAAAAATTGTGACAAGGACTAACTTAGTTGGAACGGAAGGTTTCTATATCACGTATACGTACCGTCGAAACGAAAAGAGGAAGAAGAAGGGGATATGTGATTTTCTGGAAACGACTACTTTCTAAGTATCAATTGATCACGTTGTATTTCTTTCTCTTGAAATAAGTACCTACGTTCCTAGACTGTGCATGTGAGCCTCATTTTTATCAGCAACATTTATAACTTACCAATCGTGGCAGCATATTTTTGCAAAACCTAATTAATTCTATACAATATTACCTACTCTCGAGGCAATTGTCACATGCCTCTTTGGCAACAATGTCCTACACAATGTACCTACATATTGTAATTAATTTCGTCATAGTTAAAAAATATTTGGACACAGGTGTAAGATTAAATTGAACGAATGGAAACATGGTTGAAATGCATAGAAAACACGCAGGGAGATATTCTTTTCACTAACAGTTTGTCTATGGAGCCTACCGCCTAATTTTACCTAGACTTTCGTACAATATACATACATAACTACCTACAGTCAAAATAATTCGCGATTCCACTTAAGTCTCGACCAATTGCAGGCCACCTGTCCGCGCATGCGCGAGAAGCCTCCCAACTGCTGCCATTGCGGTCGACTCACAACTGTCACTTTTCCCGCCCTTTATAATATTTTCCATTCAAGATGTCCTCTAGATGCGTGTGTTTTTTTGGCAAAATCTCAGCTGATTGGATAATTAGGTGTTCAATTGATTGTGTAATTGGTGTAAGTTCTTCTTCTCTCGAGTCTCGGTCTTGAGTGTCTTTCGTGTGAATTTTGTGGCAGATGTAGGTCAATATCTTTGATTTTTGATCTCGCAGCTTACTATGGTTTTCAAAATAAATCACATAATAGGTCGTAGTGAATGGACCATTTCAAGTTGAATATGGATATGGAATGATGCTTTAATTACATGTAGCGCTAATTGAACTAAATAAGCTGAAATGCTACTGGCCCTGAATAAGAACAAGAAAGCGTAGGTATACCTAATATTTTTATTCATTTATTTCATGTAACTGGGGCTCTTTGAAATACATAAAACAAATATAAAGAACACCTGAAATCGTAGGCATTTCAGTTTCATACACTTATAGTAATTGTAGTAAAATGTATTGTACCTATCTATACGTTTAAAAAAATCGAATAAATGATTTTATGGTAATTTCTAAATTCTTTATTTTATTGGAAACCTAATCTTACATTGCGTTCCTTGAGATTGTGCTACTGTTTCTTTCACACGAAATTACTACCATAAGCAGGTTAATGAGTTCAATTAGCAGGTTAATGAGTGAACTTTGGAATTTATGATGAGAACTATACGACAGATGTAGGTCAGGTAGGTACCAAGATCGTATTCGTTCCTCTCTACTTTTTTATACCATAGCGAAACCATCTTACATATTTGTCGTCTATTTAATGAAAACTTCACCAATTAATACTTGCATGTGCAAAGATACAAAGAGAACAAACGGTTGACAGTCTGCAGTTTGATAATTTCCAAAAAATAAGAGGTATTATTCAACCAAAAACCGAACCTAATAATCAATCTAGCCTTTAAGGCTACATCTATTCGGACTGCTCTGGCATACATTTGACTCTCTATCGAATCCAGGGTAGATAGGTAGATGTTATATTGTATTTTGTATGTTATGTAATCATGCCAATAAAATTGTCTAATACGTATTTCTGAAATTGTCGATACGTCCACAAATGAATTAACTTCGTGCAAATTGCAAACAGAGAATAAAAAGTTCTTTAAAAGCTTCTTTTCGCTCGTTTTGGGGCGACTAAATTCTTGCGAATCGCCTATAAAGCCGCACTTTCTTAGGAGGAATAAAAAAAACCGCTTAAAAAGAAAAATCTAACAATTAACTACCTATACAAAAACCAACATGACATCAGGTCACCACCTTTTAAAACCACAGGTTAAAACTCGTGTTAAAACAAAAAGGCGGGAGTAATGAGGCGTGATGCGCCTGCGACGATGTGTGGTCGAAGCCCTACGTCACCCACTGGCCTACTGTTTGACTAATAGTGAGTGGATCTGGTGTTACAAGAGATATTAATTGTGTTTTTTTTGAACGCATAAAATTAGTGAATTATTTTGTTAAAATCCTTGAAAAGACTAGATTTGAGAAACGAGCATAATCAGCCTATATTATCCCACTGCTGGGACACAGGCCTCCTTTCTGTGATAGGTAATACGCGGGCCCAGTGCAGGTTGGTAGATGTCACACGTCTTATTTTTTTTAGGTTCTAGGACATTTGACGTTTCCTCATGATGTTTTCCTTCATCGTTTTGAGAGCAGTGGTGATGAATTAATTTTACACTAAGTAAAGGGCCTGTCTAGATTCGAACCCACGACCTATAACTCATAAGTCGCGGCCGTTACCACTTTTTTCATGCACGTTATACATATTCTTATCTACGAAGACTATCAAAAATATATTATACACAGTATCAAAACTTCAAAGTTCTCGAGTACGGGATGGTTTACAAGACCCGAAGATATTTTAAGGAAAGCTTAAATTAGGAAACAACATAGATCTCCAACCAATAAATAAGAAAGTGGGCTTACACTCTGGGATCCACAAAATCTTCCTCTCCCACACAACAGTGGCTGTGGGAAAGTATTTTTTCTGTTATTATTTTTTACTGCAACTCAAAAACTCTTGTAATCATTAACATATAAAGGGCAAGGAAGAGTTCCGAGTACATCCGGTCATTAGGTCCGTGGTACACTGGCACGGAAGCGTAGATACTATGGAAATGAAATTACATAGGTTATTTGTAATTAATAGTGGTATGGACATTAGGTACCTCTTGACAGTTTTGGGTCTTGAAATGTTAAATCACAGTGGACCGACTCATCCATTTTGATCTTTGAATGTATTTTAAATATTTATTACGAAACTATTCAAGCTTAAATATAATACTATTGGGGGGAGCTCCAGGATAGCCCGCAAAATTGAAATTTTCTCACGTTTTTTATAATTTTCAGGTCAGGCGGTATGTTGAACAAAATATGACTCGCGATCGTAACACGTATGAATTTACTGAATTATAATCATAAAATCATCATCTCCTTATAATCATCTTAAAAACCGTTTACGACAAGTAAGAATTTTTTTGATTAGGTAAACGTAAAACAATAGAGAAGCCAGTGTTTACACATATTAATTAACATAATTCAAAACATTTGGTTATTTTCTATTGTGTTGCAAACGAGTGCGGTTCTTCACAAGATTGGGTTTCTATCTCATTGTGTCCCTAACCTCAGCATCTCAATGTACCTGCACATAATGACATCCTGTGTCCAAACTCTCAAGTCTCAGCTACTCATAAGAAACTATTACTCTTTCTGATTCATTAACTTTATTGTATTGACTCTTTATATTATTAAATTATCATGCTTCTTGAACCCAACAGCTCTATCAACATGAGTTATTTTTATTTTCAATATGTCTTTAACAACGGATTGTAGATTAAGACTTTTATTACTTAAGCTTATTTGTTGTTATATTATAAGGTAGGGTACTCAACACGAAAGTCTTTGACCAGTCCGTGTGGCCAGTAATGACCTGTGGTACTGAAACGTGGTCGCTCACAATGGGCCTCATAAGAAGGCTGAAAGTCACCCAAAGGGCAATGGAGAGGGCTATGCTTGGAGTATCACTACACGATGGGATCAGAAATTAAGAGTTCCGTAGGAGAACCAAGGTAACCGACATAGCCCGAAGAATTTGCAAACTTAAGTGGCAGAGGCAGGACATATAGCTCGAAGGTCAGATGGCCGATGGAGCCGAAAGGTTCTGAAGTGGCGACTGCGTACTGAAAGACGCAGCGTTGGAAGGCCTACCACAAACTGGACAGATGACCTGGTGAAGGCCGCAGGAGAGGTCGTGGGGCTTTTGGGACTGGGACCGAGGAATTCGTTGGATGCGAGAAGCATAGAACCGGCTGAATTGGCGGTGCCTCGGGTAGGCTTATGTCCAGCAGTGGATGTCTTTCAGCTAAAATTATGAAGGTAGGTACATGTTTAATTTTAACCTATAGTTTCAGAATTTCTCTTTCACTTCATTTACGTTCATCATTTAATAGGCGAAAGCTTAAAAAACACCGCAAATGACCTCCATTATTTAACGCACAAAAAACGGCCACTCCGAAATACGCCAAAAAATCTAAAAAACTGTATTAACCTAAATCAAAATAAAGGGCTATAACTTGCCAAAAATGGCTCCCAAAAAACTCTTAATGTCCAATTTTTTGGCGCCAAATCGACCACCCTTTTAGTCACACTTAATGAAAGCAATAAAAAAGTAACGAAATATCTGGTAGAAGCAATTAAAGTAAATTAAGTTATAACTTGGGGCTAAATATTGGTCACAGACGATGATAAGTATTTTTTGTAAAAAGAGGTGCAATATTTGGTAAAAAAAGTTGCCACTTCACATGGTCAAGATAAAGTTGCAGAACAAAAGAAACTGTACCTACCTACTGGCTTCCATTATGAGAAATTAATCGACCAACGCTGAAATAAGAAACAGTAATTAAAATAATATTAAGAATAATAATAAAAAGTAAGTTCTAATACTATAAAAAGTAAGAAACAAAAATATATTTTCATCTGAAACCGTGGTCCTATGCCGCTTTACCATAAAGCTCATGATTGCTTACTACTGTTATAACGTATGTTTAGGTGGCATACAACCGCGGCTAAAATGTTTTCGTTGCTATATGGCCTCTAGAGGGCGCCATATTCAATTTAATGTGACGTCACATAGCCTATAACCAGCGGACGATGAAGACGCTTCGAACGATACCTTATTTGTTAAGCAGTTTATAAATTTCATTCAACACATCATTTAATTTTTTGTTAACATACACACGAACATACATGGCTGTGAATTGGCGTATAAGAAAAGACCTATGCAGTGCAGTAGACCGCTCAACGAGACAGCTGTAGGCTGACGATGGTGACTTGCTCAGATCAAATTAGATTTAAACGGTGTGAATGTTTAGAATGTAGATTTTAGCATTTATTTATCTTTCATTGCGTCAACACTCATCACTCGAAGAAAGAACCGAATAAGAATATCAAAATGATACGTAAACTAACCAAGAAAATCTCTATTCCATCACCACCTTAACTTTATCTAAACATACTGAATTCAACACCAATCGTTTTACAATTCCCATACAGATTCCTAAAAAAAAAACAACTTTATAGGAAGGAAGTTTCTTTACCGTGCCGACACTGACTTGCACTATTTGAAGTGAAATAAAAACTCCCATGGTGTGTCTATGGTGAGGGGATGGTAAAAAACCCACCCAGGCACCATGACTGTGGAGGATTTGTGCTAAAAAGTGTGAGCTTAACGAGTGATGGTTGATGAATTAATTTGGAGCTGACAGGTTTCTTTTATGAGTTGATAGAGATGAATATGGTGGTCCTTGAACACTTCTGCCAACCAAATATTAGAATGATTGAACTCTAGCTTTTGCCAGTGGTTTCTCCAACATGGAGGTCGGTGTATTATACATATAAATCTTCCTCTTGAATCACTCTGTCTATTGATGAAAACCGCATTAAAATCCAATGCGTAGTTTTAAAGATCTAAGCGTACATACACGAAAATCGACTTTGTTACACTATGTAAGGATGGATTACCAACCCGCACTGGTACCCGCCGAGATTGGATTACGGCACACTCGTTCTCACAGAGAGGAGACTCGAGTCCCAGCTGTGGGAACATTATAGGCTGGTTATTATCATATCTACTGAAAGTGTGTTTTTGATGTACTAGACCTTCCACTGAAAGCGGATTTATATTTAGTATATTTATGGCGAAAAAAAGGATTTCAGTTACGTTACTCGTTTTTTCGCAAAATTTATTTCGTTAGTGTAATAGTTGAAAAGTGACTCAAGAAAAGTTAATATCTAAGAGAATAAAGTAGGATAAAGAAAGTAAGACCAAGTACCTACTGAAAATGCATGAAGTGATAGCTGTTACATGCACCACATTTTTAACACGCTTTTAAATTAGCTTCACTTACGTATGTTTATAATCGACACTTTTGGACTTGATTTTGACCTTGTTCAAACGGTCAGATTTCATCTAAGCTTTGTAGACTTATCCAGGAAAATTAAAACTGAAAAATCACGCTTTTGTAGTTAGCGAACTAAAAAATAGAAAATAAATAGTAGATAAAAAAAACTAAAAAAACACGCTTTAATAACCAAACTAAAAATGCAGGAAATAATTTCAAAAAAGCGTGGGGTGCTTTTTGAGGTATTGTTATAAACAATCACCCCACGCTTTTTTAGTTTGGTTATTAAAGCGTGTTTTTTAGTTATTTTTTTTTTATTTATTATTTATTATTGCAAGAGTGACCATACAGTTTCAAAAACTTGACTCTAAAATTGCCAAATAAGTTCATACCTACTTTCTTTTAATTAATCAAAATATTCTAACAACAATTAATAAATGCCTTCTTGATACGTACCTATAGTAAAAACCTCAAGGGTGCATAGCGTAAGGGGGACAAAAAGTCCGGTAGCCAAACTAAACAGCGGTGCCACTTGACACCACCATGAAGTGTTTTGTTAACAAAATAATAAATATTTGAATCTATTTAGAAGGTCCTTAAGTGTTAACAGATGATGGGAAAATTGAGGAATCAATAATGGAATAATTTTGGGATATTCTTGTCGATCGTTTGGTTTAGTTTAGGTGCCACGGCGAACATAATCAGCTAATAATGTTCCCACTTCTGGGGGATTACGGCCCAGACCCTAGTGGGCAGCACATCACAACCACACACCAGGCCTCCTCTCTGTGAGAAGGAGCAGATCACAATCCACCACACAGGCCCAGAGCGGGTTGGTAGATGACACAGTCATGTCTTTGAATTTTTGGTTCTAGGACATGTCAAATTCCTCACGAAGTTTTCCTTAACCGTTTTGAGAGCTGTGGTGATGCAGTATAGTTTACAAATAGTAAAGCGTGTGTCTGGGTTTGAACCAACGACCTACAACTTCTAAGTAGCGGCCGTCACCACTGGGATATAACAGGACTAATCAAATGCATTAGACGCAACAAAGCTTTGTCAATGATAGAAGACAAAATTACGCTAATAAACAAGTAAAACTATTCATCCTGGGAAATTATTTAATTTAGGCAACAGCAGTTGTTGAATAAATCCATAAAAGAATGTAAGTCTTTTATGTAGCAAAAAAAACTAAAGTTAATCAATTTCCTGCGAGCTTTTGTAACCTCAAAACAAAAATGGGAATAAAACAGACTTTATCAAAACTCCACAGAATTTATCACATAAACATTGCTAATTATAAACTTTTGTTACAATGAAAGCGTTAAAATCATCCTTTCTCACAGGCAAATCCTTTACAAAGAAATTAATTCGCTTAAACTACAATAGGACAATAATATTCACTATTGTAGTAATACAAAAGACAGTTTTGCCGCCAAAAAGGTTTATTGACAGGACATACGAAAAACCAAAAAGTATTCACACCCGTATGAATGAAAACTTAACCTTAAGAGAAGTGGGTAAAGTTTATAGAACACTTTTTGGTAAGCAGAAAAAAGGTTGTCGGGAAAATGTCCCGCAGAGCGAAAGAGTACGAGTAAAAAAGTTTTGCTATTGTTTTGCTTAGTGGCTGATAGGTGGTGTTTTTGTAAAAAAAATGATTTATTATTGCCAATTGATAAAAAGGGATGCATTTTTTGGTTCTTCCGGTGTGAATAAAAATGATGAAGTAAGAAAGAATACATCTAAAAAGAATATTAGTTTGTGAAAATGTTCACGGAATACTTTAAATTTTTATTTTATCCGTTGCGTAAGACAATATCTTCAGTACTTACTCAGCGCCTGATTAGAGAAGCACAATACGTCGACTAGTCAAAACAGCCTTTTTGAGCTCTTCAAATCATCCCATAGGGTGCATCAAGGTGCCAAATGGTTATGGAGTGGCGGCGGTGTACTGGAAGACTTAGCATTGGAAGGCATGCCACAATGTTGACCGTTGACCTGGTGAAGGCCGCAGGAATCTGCTGGATGCGTGAAGCACAGAACTGTTCGAATTGGGAGGCTTAAGCAGTGGACGTTTTTCGGCTGAAATGTTGACGATGATGACGAAGGATGTAGGTATTTCTTGATGAGTAAAATTCCTTAAAAACTTTTCTGACCTGAATACAATACAACAGATAACCTTCATTGTTTTAAAAACTCAAAATGACGCCACTGAACCCTTGAACAAACCCAAAACAAAAAACTTTTATTAATTTGCCAACATCAACCCTTAAAAACCATATGAATAGTGGCTCTATCGAAGATGACAAACAGTTGACTATTAAAAAATGAACATGCATATATTTTTCACTGGCAAGGCAGTCAAAATCCACCGCACTTTTTTAAGGAAATGACAATAAAAAGGTAGAGCAACTCAGCAATCGACTTAAAAAGTTTTTAACCTTACGGCTCAATATTTCCACATCAAAAATTCAATCAGTTGCAATATAAAAGTAAAAAAAAAGTGAATACCTTTTGGATCCCTGTTGTGCTAGCGCAGTTATAGAAACATTTCACCAGATTTAACGCCCAAAAGGCGGTGTTATAGGGTTTGCATAAATTTGATATGAAATACGAAATTATTATGTCATGGGAAACGTTATGGGCGGTCGGGGTTATTGTTTTTTTTATATTTATGATTTTTATGACGTCATTATTGTGATAGTTACGAAATTGGGTTGGAAGTAAAAATGTGAAATATGTGAGAGCTTTCTTGCTAGCGCCAGGTATTGTTCACAATTTAGCAGTTAACAGCTGTGGCCGCTTTGTTTAATGAAATGAGATCTATGTGCTTTTAAACAAGATAAATGAGGACATTTTGTTCTCTGCCCTAGCCTTTTCTTAACTATTTTTGAAGCGGTTTTCAGCCTAACTGGATACAGCTGAATACCATTATTTTACGTAGAGCGACTGCCTGACCTCCACAACCCAGTCACTGGGCAACACTTGTAACACCCTTGTTAGACTGGTAGTCAGTCTTTCGAGAAACACTGGTAAGTAGTGGTTACAAACACGATTATGTAAGTTTTCCAAAATTTTACTATTCAAAGCCGGACTCCGCAGATAGGCTAGAAATCAAGATAAAAAGAGAATAAAAACCAAGTCACCCATTGTTATCTCGTAAGAAGCATATAAAACGGAAGTCCAAACAACCGGATACACAACCATAAACAAAAACAACCAATCAAAACAAATTCGAAATTAAACTGGAGTTAACCCAAACACATGTTTATCAAAAGGGTTAACAATTACATAAATTAATACATCCTTTTTATATAAAAAGTATATGTTTTTATATTATTGTACGCGTAAAATCACTTCCTCTATCATTTGAGTGTTTTTTCCCGCCATCTGACGCCATTTTTTATTCAAAGATGGCGGCCACATATGTCGTTGGTAGCACGTGTTTAAAAACTTATGTTTTTGGAACGAGCGGCTTATTAGTCTTCATTTTAACGTGAAAATATCATAACCAAATTGCAAATGACACGCTTTGGGCTGACACCTCATGGCAATTGATGCTGTGCAATATTTTGACGATCAAGTGACAGATGGTTATCGATTACTGAAACTGATCAAATTACCTAACAAAGTGAATATTTTAAATTAGGAAACGATGCAACAAACATTATAAACTATAAATGTACTAGCTGTGCCCGCGACTTCGTCCGCGTGGAATAGTGTCTTTGGGTCTTTGTCTTTTGTCGCAAACTTATAAAACATTCACATAAACCTTACATATTTCCCCTATTCCCTATTGTTATTTTACACCCTTGAGGGTAAAACTTTTACAAACTTTGAATGTCATATTTATTTATATCGAATCAACAGCCTAAAAAATAAGTATCAAGCTTCTAGCTCTAAGAAATGACGATACTTCCATACAACTTTTCATCCCCCCCTTTCAACCCTTTACAACCCTTTTTTCGCATTAAAAAGTAGCTGATGTCCTTTCTCAGGCTCTAGACTATCTATGTACCATTTTCATTTAAATCGGTTTAGTAGTTTTGGCGTGAAAGCGCGACAGACAGACAGAGTTACTTTCGTATTTATACAGGGTGATTGGAAGATGGGTGCAAAGCTTTAAGGCGAAGATAGTACAGACAATTTAGAACCATTTAAGCCATGGTTGTCTTAGACGAAGTCTTACCAAATATTTTTAACCAAATTTTTAAGTTTTTTTTCGGAAATTCTCAAAATTGAATGTAAACTGCATAATTATGGCCAAATTGAATGATAAATGAATTCATTTTTTATTTATTTAATTAAAGTAATGTGTAAGCAATCAAGCAAAACATGTTTTAGGCTTCTGTGTCATTAGACATTTTTTTTACAGACGTTTAAAGCTCAGAAAAAATAAAAAAATTGTACAATACGTCTTTTAAACCTTATTAAAAAAAAAAAAAAATTGGTAAGACTTCGTCTAAGACAACCATGGCTTAAATGGTTCTAAATTGTCTATACTATCTTCACCTTAAAGCTTTGCACCCATCTTCCAATCACCCTGTATATTATAATATTATAAGTAAGGATTTATTAAAGCAACTTTACGTCCTGCATAGAGGACATTACCTGACAAGATCATCACTTTCTGATGACCTGTGACAAATAGACTTTAGTACTCTTAACTCTCATAAAACCTGCGCAAGTTCAAGCAATCTTTTCAGTGCCTATGTACATAACCGGAATTTCAACGGAGGATTAGGCAGAGGTGGAAGTACCCATTTCACCAGTTATATAAGTCCAAACTGGGCACAAATGTGCGTTTTGTTTGTGCAGAATAAACAATTTTTCTTTCTTTCTTTCTTTTCTTTCTTTCAAATCTAGACTCCGGGCTTCTACTGAGAAATTCTTGATAAAAATCCCAACAAGACTGCCCGATCTGAGAATCGAACGCAGAACCGCAAGCTCAGCAATAACGCTTCGGTCGCTAACGAGACCAACGAAGCAGCTAGATTTGAGTAATGGTTAGTTACTTGGGTTTTGATTTTAACCACCAGTCCAGAAGGATAGTAGGTTTATTTCCTGTTAATCGAACGCAGTCAACCTAATCCTCAATCAAGATTTCTAACTGGTGAAAATCGTGACCCGTTATAATTCGCCCACACTACGTACTGCAAACAATTTAGCTCGCACACGATCGTCAACTCAACTCGTCACTTTAGCACTGCAGTTGAAAAAAACTTGACACGATCGTGACAAATCATCGCCATTATCACTGCTCCTCCAATTAACGTGGAATGTTAAAGAGTCACGTTTCCAAAGGTGTGAGGAATGTCCTTAAACATTTCATGATTAACTTTAGGCTATATCCACTTAAAGATCTTTAAAAGCTTCTGTCTCTTACATAATAATTTCATTTAGGGACTTAAGACAAAGGTGCCGATGCCTTAGGCTTTCGTGTGGGGTATGCAAATTGAAGGTCTGCGTCTGGGCAAGTGTGGACGTGTGAATCTGGATCTATAGTTTTGAGAAAAAAATAGTATTAAGTTGTACATTTTAGATTTATTCCTATAGGAAGATAGCTATTACGACCCTCCTCAAAATGGTAGACATATGTCCTAAAAGCCACCATTGGAAAACATATATTATGTCATCTAAAAAACCCGCACTGGGCCCGCATGGAGGACTAAGGCGTACTCTCTCTCTCAAAAAGGCCTGTATCCCAGCAGTTAGAGACTGATATATTATGTTTACTGTCTTCCAGACCACAAATGATAAATGAAAAGGTTTAATTTCTGTAAGTAGGTTTGACACACACACCGACAGCGAGGCGGGGTCACGGCAGACCACGTTTGGGATGGCGGGACGAGCTAGGTAGGTTCCGTCAAAACTGGCGAGGGGATGCGCAGGCTCGCGAAAGAAATCAAATCAATAGTTATTTATTCAAGGCTGGTGTCAGCACTTTTTGAACGCCAAAATTTCTTAAGACAGTCCTCCAAAAACGTCCGCCCTTCACCACTTCCTAGTGCTTTAGCTGGGAAGAAGGAGTGGCGCAACAAAATCCCCAGTAGCACAGCTGTCTGTTATGTTAGAAGAAGTTGACTCTGATCTAAAGGTCTGGTTGATTCTAATCTATTTCTAATGGTAGGTACGTAATTAACGTTGCGAAACATAAAATTAAAATATTTGCCGTATGTCAGCTAGCACACGCTAATATACCAAAAATCATTTAAAAATAAATTACTCAGCTGAAATAAAAACAAAAACATTAACAGAACTAAAAACCTAAATTAAAGCCTCCAGGCATAAAGGGCGTGCCCAGAGATGGAAGAAGTGGAGGGAAGCCTTTGCCCAGGAGTGGGACGACGTGAGCAGGTTAAAAAAAGTAGGTTTGTCCAAACATTTCTACACGACAATCATATTTTAAAAACTAGATGAGGTCAGCGTTTCTTAGCTGCGAGAAGAAAGGCCGAAACAAACTAATCTTGGTCAGATCATGACATGTGAAGACGATGCATATTGATAGCTGAAATGGTCTGAAATAATCTGTAATAAAAAATTGCCTTTTCAAGTAATCCAGCTTTTAAAATATCTTATGACAAATATAGATAGCTGTAACTACGTCGTCGGGTCGTATGATGAGGTATTATCTCATCCGCACACACATAACTTTATGTAGTTATATTTCCACCGTCAACACAGCTTAAACATATTTTCACGCCATAATTAAGTTAAACAGTAAAAAAAAGCAATTCCATAAAAAAGAGTTTCACACTTTTGGCACTTTTCAAATTAGTCATAACCAAGCTGTCGGAAGGTCGTCAGTTGGGGTGATTTCCAACACTTTTGACTAATTTCTTGACGCGGGAACCGAACCTGGTACCGTATATTTATTGGTAAGCACGCGACTTCCGTACTGGTAAACAATTATTGACATTAAGATTCTGTTATTATATTTTAACGCGTGAAAATATTTTTTATTTTGTCTCTTTGAAAGATGATTTGCTAAGTTAGATATAGGGTGGTGTCTTTTCATGGTTGGAACTGAGTGAATGTATAGTTTTAACAAAACTAACAAAGATTATTTCAGTAACTTGAATTTCTACAGAATTTAGACTTCGTTGAAAACTTTGCTAACCTTTTGAAAACTTCATCCTTGCTGACGAAGTTCATCGACCTAGCCTTTTCCCAACTATGTTGAGGTCAGCTTCCAGTCTGACCGGACGCAGCTGAATACAAGTATTTTACATTGCGTGATTACATATTTGATCTCCACAACTCAGTTACTGGGTTAACAAGTCTTAACTTGTTGTCAGACTTCCGAGAATCTGACGACCTGTAAAGACTGTCAAGGATCCACGAATGACAGCCGGAACCGATAGCGTAATGTGCTTTCCGAGTTATAGACAGGGCTTGATATGTAAAAAAATTCACCCATCCAAGGACCCACCGCGACAAGCGTAGTTTATTCTGATCAATCGATCCGTGTGGCTGTTAGTGTCTAATTTACGAGTTACGAGACCATATTACGAGTATTTGTTTCACCCATAAAATTTTCTTCTTTTGAAATAGGTACACAACGAAGAATCAATGACAAGACTAGCTTAGCTGGCTTGCTTGCTAGTCTTGTCGCTGATTCTTCGTCAGTTGGTTCAAATCCACAGCTCCTCTTGTCGTTCTATGTATATTATACTCAGATCTTTTTACAACTTTTGAGTCTTCAGATCCAGGCTTGATGTACTTACTAAAATCTTCAGTAAAAGTCGTCGTTAGCGTGAGTGTCTGAAATCTGCACTAGTCTTCTGAAAATCTTCAACACATCAAAATGTCTTATGCAGTATTGGTTCTTAGCCGCACACCCTGTTTACCGTCTCGTTAGCGTGTTGATTTAATATAAAGTGGCGTTATTATTGCATTATTGCCGGCGGGGCTTAAATTACAACGTGTGGGCCCAGGTTCGACGCGCGGCTGAGCCACTTGTACAACGTGTTTAAATGTTTTTAAATAGTAGTAACTGATCGAACCTTGTGTGCGTTAAAATGGTATGAAAAAGAAAGTGTTGTTTGCTTTTATTTTCTTACAAAAGACTTCAACGCGTTGCACGTTGGATAGATTTTGTAGCAACTAATGGAATGGAAGGATTCCACTTGTAATTCTTAGAAAAGCTAAGTTCTTGTACGTAGTTAATTAACTACCAATTTCAATTAAGTGGGTATAGATAGAAAGAAAAAACTTTAAAATATACACGATATTATTACATTTTCGAGAAAGTTAAAAGTTTCAAAATAGTATTTAAAACTATTTAGGGCTTTGCAACCTGCATAAATAACATGAAAAATTCAAATTCAAATATTTTATTTCACATACACCTAGATGGGCACTTTGAAACGTCAGAAGCTAGGAGCACGGTTGCAGTTGGTCGCTACCTATGGAGAAGAGCAAGAAACACCACGTACTCTTTAAAAAAATATTTACTTGTAGTCACAGTCTCAATAGGTATGGTAGAATAGTGTAGGCCTGTCAAGAAGTACCTGGAGTACCTCAAAAAATAGGAAATAGCCAACAAACCAAAAAATCTGTGAGTCTACAAAGCCTACAGGCAGTAAATCTGTTACATTTTCCAGGTTACCCGGCTTGGCAGCGACCCAACTTCATGCTCCAAAAAAGCGATAAAAACCTGTAAAATAAAAGAAAAAAATTGGAGCCTACCGCACAGGCACACAGGCACACAGGCGGACAGGTTGTCCAGTACTGCACAATGGCGGTGTTGGTACAACTGATGACGTCATCCCGGCACAATGCGCTGTGCGAACACTGTTTGTACAATGTTCGCTTTGTTGGTTAAAGGGAAGCGTGGTGGTAGGGTTTCAAATGGTTTTATGAAAAATGGGTTGTGTGATGTGCTTGAGATTCAGACTTTAGTTCTGCGTGAAATGTTCTGAAGTTTAAGCGCTCTTGTTTTTAAACTCTAGGCCTCGTTCGCTTTTACATCAGTCCCTTGGGATCCCAAAACCAGAAACGCTTAGTCAGCCTATAATGTGCCCACGGCTGGGCACAGGCGCTCTGTGAGAGGGAATGAGCTGTAATCTACCACGTAGGCCCAGTGCGGGTTGGTCGATGTCACATATCTTCGATTTTTTTTTGTTCTAGGACATGCCGATTTCCTCAAGATATTTTCCTTCACCGTTTTGAGAGTCTTAGTGATAAAATAATGTACACAAAGTTGTTAAGTGCCTGCTTGGGTTCGGACCCACGACCTACAATTTGCAAATCGCTCCATTACCACTGGACCACCAATTTTTAAAACGAATGCAGACTGGCATCAAATTTCCCAACGGAGTGACAATTTAAGCGGTGAAAATTTATGTCTTTGTCAAATGACCAAATTATGGGCAAAAATTATTCTGATCTCCAGGGTAAAGTTAGAATTCCACACGTCTACAAGTTCTAAATAAGCGTCTAAAAACGATTCAATTTTTGCTAAGCTCCGATTCAAGGCTACCCCTTAACACATCTGTTTATATTTTCAGCGGCCGGCGGACACTGTTTGACGAGAGCTGCTTATTGCGACCCCGTGCTGCCAGGAGCACACAATATTTTGTCAACACTAAATATTTTATTCAATCTGCAGAACTGTAGAAATGCTGAACAAGGCACGATTGTAGCTTAATCGCTAATGGTTTTTCAAAAAGAAGCCGCAGGACCTTCAACATTATGGAATGCAAATAAAGATATGAATATGAATATGAATATGACCTAGATAATTAAGTCAGTTCCCATTTACTTACACGTTGCTGCTAACTTATGGTCAATTCTCGTGAATAAAAATGTTGAACTTCAAGTCGCATTCTCATCTAGGCAACAATAAATGTCAAAAATCTAGGTGGATTTCAGGTAATGATGCGGACGTTCTAAAATTTCAGAAATGGCTCCCTGTTCTTGAGATGTGAGACATCAAACAAAAACGAAAGTCAGCTTAATTTAAATAAATGACAATACAATCAGGAGGGCAATTTCGCTCTCCAAATCATCCCTGTAGTATATTTCCAAAATGTGTTCGACCCCTGCCAATGCCCACAATATTTGCGTGGTTATTGTGCAGCTAATTGGTAGGAACATGTAACATTGTTGTCACAACGGACTTATTTTGTTTATTCGGATGTTTTAATCCGATCGCAGATTACGCTATTAAAAATTCACGCTTTTTCAAATATTTTTGTGGAACTATGGACGGGTACTTACACTAACGTTTCCACGTATAGACAGCTGTCTGTGACCACAGGTAGACTGTTATGTGATCTTGCAAGTTGGAGAAATTGACACTCGAATTTCCTAAAATGCGGTGAACGGGTTGTCCAAACACAAAACGTTTTTTGACACCTTATGTCAAATAGGTACTGACGAAAATTACAGATTTTCATGACGTTATGCAGGGTAAAATTAAATGAGCTAGCGAAACTCCGCAGACGGTTTGGGTATCGATATCTCATCTTCATCATCATCATTTCAGCCGAAAGACGTTCACTGCTGGACATAAGTCTCCCCCAAGCTCCGCCACTTCGACCGGTTCTGTGCTTCCCGCATCCAGCGGATTTCTGCGGCCTTCACAAGGTCAGCGTTCCATATTGTGGGAGGCCTTCCAACTCTACGTCTTCCTGTACGCGGTCGCCACTCCAGAACCTTTCGGCCCCATCGGTCATTTGTTCTGTGAGCAACGTCAATGCCCACTGTCACTTAAGTTTGGCAATTCTTCGGTCTACGCGATTGTCTTGCTTCTCCTGCGGATCTCTTAATTCCTGATTCGACCACGTAGGGAAACTCCGAGCATAGCCCTTTCCATTGCCCTTCGGGTGACTTTTAGCCTTCTGATAAGGCCCATTGAGAGCGACCACGTTTCAGTGTTTTCGATATCTAAACATGATAAAACGAAAATAAATTAATTTGATGATTTTTATGGGTGCGTCGACCTTAGTTAGTGTATTCACTTGAAATATCTTAATAAAAGAGCCTGTTTTTTGTGTAAATATCACAGACGTGAATTTTATCGATTTCTTATCACGATAAAATATATTTTCTTAACTCATTCTTCGAGTAACAACACTGCCAACGGTCGTAGACCTCTAAAAACATCACATATATTTATTTTTGTTTTAAAATGTTAGCTAATTTAATTTGACACTCGATAATATGATGAAACTGCTTTTCTAGGAAACCATTGCTTAATCAATTCACTCACGAGATCAGACTCTATGTGATCATAGATAAAAATATAATATCTATTATTTCATCACGTTTTAATAAGCCAATCCCCTGCCCTAAGCTAATCTAGCTCAATATTGACACTGTAGTAATGATAGATGACATCATCTCATCAATTTCGACCTCTCCCTTCAAATAGCTCATCATATTGAGCTCTCCCTTCAAAAAGCTCATCATTGGCTGCTCGCGTGACCAGATCAGTGTGCACGTGTGTCATATACTGATTAAAATAGTGTAATGGGTACGTTAACGTAAAGTCAGGGGTTCCTGTCAATTTATGTTGTTCATTTTGAAATAGGATTGTTGTATTTTGTGGTTTTCGGCAAATACCTACATCAAAGCGCGTATTTTGCGTAAGGTGGGAGAATGAATCAGTTATTTGATCCACCCCAGCTCCTCGAGAAAGGCCAGCAACGCCTCGGTGTTGCTGATAATCTCACGTAGGGTACCTGGGTTACCGAATATTTTGCCCTGTAATTAGCGACCACCGGGCAGTTTAACAGCACATATAAGCCACTTATGCTACATACAGAATATAAGTACTACTCTATAGCTGCGTCCTATTGTTTATAATTATCATATTTTATGAGTATACTACACACAAATAAATAAAATAAAAGTGTCTGTGTCATGTCAAAATAACAGCTTTTTGCTGAATGCAGTGAGTGGTATGAAAGTACAAATGATACTTTAAAAAAAGGGTCTGCCTGTTTGTCCCAGCTAATCTCAGAAATGGGTGGATAAAATTTGATGGAATTTTGTATGGGGATAGTTGGCACCCTGGGGAAAGACATAGGCTTTTTTAAATGAACGTACCACGTGGGCGAAGCTGCGGGCGAAAGCTAATCAAAAATAAAAAGGAAAATACTCTTGAATTGGCTCAGGCCTTTTTGAGTTTTTGCAATACAAAGTTAAATAAACACCAAAAAATTACTAGGAAAATACTGGATCGATGCACCCTTCAATAGAAAACCGTTACATATAACGCTATGGATGGTGCTAGTAAGTATATAACTATAGTCCTCCAGACAGAATTTTGGCCATGGCGATGGCGCCTAAAATCAGCGGAGACTGTGTGTGCAGACACAAAGGCGCTCAAGAGAGCGCGAGAGGATAAGAATCCTTAACTCTTATTGTCCGATGACGAAGGTACAGCAATCCGACACGACCGGAGAGAGATTAGGCGCAAGACCACCGAACCCCAAGCTTTCAAACTTCGGGCTGTTAAAAAAATCCTAATGCAAAACCCGAATAACACTTTGCCCGACCACGAGAGCAACGGGGCAGTTTAAATATATGTTACGACTAATAGCCGAAGTGCGGCTACACCTAGTTTTAGCCGGCTATAACTAGGTGCAGCCGGTTAAAACTAGGTGTATCCTACTTATTAAATTGTGAACTGCACCATACTGCTTACCGACCGATTAGGTTAGGTTAGGTTAGAATTGCGACCAAACGCGCGCGAGCCGAGCGAGCGTAGCGAGCGATGCCGCGGCAGCGGCCGGCGAGCGCTAGTCCAGCTGCACCTAGTTGTAGCCGGCTAAAACTAGGTGTAGCCGCACTTCGGCTATTAGCCGTAACATATATACCCAAAAGCCTACCTCTTGAAAAATTCAATACTCTAGCACTTTCTACATACATTCAATACATACCATAAATTCCCATATTTCACCATGCCACAGTTATTAGCCGCGCTAAGGGCGTGTCCACATTATTTCCGGCTCATTGGCTTAACAAGATGGGGTGACAGCCCTTCTATTGGCAATAAATTATCGCTGCTGTTCGAAGCTCATCAGTTGATGGTGCGTATTGAATTAATTTTGGTAGTTGATGGTAAATAGACGGTATTTGCTTTTTGTACTTAATTGTTTTTGTTTTAGACCAGGCACAAGCCATCGAAATTCCTATGGAAATCCTACAAGACCAATTTCAGATTCAGCGCATTCAAACATATTATTGGGGGTTTTAAAACGATTGAAATGAAATGAAATGTTTATTTATTTATGTAAGTAGGTCCTTTACGACACTATCTAGTCAAAATTTTAAAACCGCGCCAGCATTTCTGACTGATCCCTGAGAAAAATGCCGAAACAAACTCAGACTAAATGGCGTCTTTTAAAGTTAAAACATTATATTATTACGATTTTGTGACAGTCTAACAAAACAGGGCCGCGTCTGGACCTTTGAAGAAAGAGTCATTGCAGCTTTAAGCTCATCTGCCCCACTATACGGTATGCATGCATCTGTCATCACGACCCGTCACAAGACGCTACCAGATACCATAATATAAAATCTTTTAAAATTTAATAATATAATTATGAAATCTACTCGTACTATTGATTCGATCATTTGTTGTGTGTGCTTAAATTCCATTTTCAAACTTTTACTTTTTATTGAGGTCCAATAGGTAGGTACTGAATTCTGAAAGCTAGCAGCATTAAAATTACAGTATAACCATAGATATAACAAAGATCATCAACCTACGCGACTATGCAGATGTTTAAAAAACTTATTAAGAGCAGATGCTAATTTCTACTACAGTCACAAATGAAATGGAGTAAAAAAGCGTAAAAATATTCTAAAACCTTAAAAAATTCAAACATTCTAATTTCAATATTCAAAAACAAACGGAATTCCTTCGGTGCTATGAATTAGTTCTAAATAATTAAACTCTTATCGGCGCGTGCGCTGCACCCCTCTTCAAAATAAAAAAAACCCTTCGTATTCAAATTAACAAAACATTACTGTGTATTCCTGCTACAATTATTTTATTCGCGTTTGTTGAAAAAGAATCACCCTACTTTTCAATTCCAAGCAAAACCTAACTCTATGGTTCTTCATTTTAAGGTAATTTTCCATAATTCAAATCTACACCACTGTCTGCAAAAGAAAATGGACTGTAATGAGTATGACAAACGATTGATTTTTGTTTGGGCTTGGTGGGGTGGTGTCGGTTGTAAAGTGATGCAAGTCAATATGAAGCAAAAAGGTGGCACGCGCCCTGCGTACGCGCAAGTACGGTGTATCTTCCCTAACCATCGGAGGGTGGGGTAGGGATGTCACTGTTGAACTATCGATATTGAATAAAAACGTTGAAACTTTCAGTAATAACCTAATTTAATTCTAATAATTCAGTAGGTCAGAGTAATTAGGCTCCATTGTATCGTTTAAGTATTACTATCGACATAAAAATATAATTCATGTTATACCAAGTGGTATATCTAAAATTGAAAAACTGTAAATAAAGATCCATTTAATTATTATTATTTTCTCGTTCAATACATATTAAAATTAATATTATAATAAATAAAATAAATAGTGTTTTATTGCAGGCAAAATACCCATCCAAAAATTGACTGTAAAAATTCAATGTAAGTTGATGAATTGACATAATAGGTAGGTACATATAATTATTATTGAATTTCTTTTGGATATTGGAAGCAGCGAATGAAGCTGATCAAAATCTACTTGATTTAGAATATACCTTTGAAACAGCCAATTTTATTCAGTTGTCATTTTATCATATTCAGATCCAGGGTTGCGGGTTGTTCGAAACAGATACCGCGGTCCCTGGCACACAGGCAACTGAGAACACGGGTGGGTTTTAGTCAGTAAAAGGCTGACACGCCCTCCTGCTCCACCCAGAGCGGAAGAAGTTATTTGATAATTTCCCACCCAAAACTTACTCAGATTTCAAAGGATTTTATAAAAACCTACCGGAGCTTTTATCGAATATCGACATTAATATCGATACTCCAACTCCCGTCTCTATGATGGCTCGTGTCACAGGGCGAGGCGCAAGCGCAGGTGCTGTTCCGCTCGCTCGTCCATGCCCAGTTGCCCACTGTTGCCCACACCTGGGCAGATCCAGCGATTAGGATTTGTACTTATCTACTTCACCTACAATCTTTTTAACGTACTTTTTGCTTTTGTTTTCTTTTAAAAGAAGTGAAAGTTTCATGTCTTGGAATGGATGAAAGAGTTTTTATATTGTTACGCAAATTCAATGATACCTTCAGACCACAGCATTTTCAGGTTTTAAGAAAAAAATGTAGTTGATTTAACGGTTTTCTTGAAAAATCTTGAAGCCAAAAAACCAAATACTAAAGCATCGCATTTATGTAACATACAATGCGACGCTTTAGTATTTGGTTTTTGGTCTCACTTTTGGTGTTCGGCGCGGTCTATCTGCGTTTGTTTTATAATCCAAACCAATAAAATAAAACCAAATAGGTACTAAAGCGTCGCATTGTATGTTACATACAATGCGACGTTTAGTATTTGGTTTTTTGACTTTACTCTTGTGTTCCGCGCGGTCTATCTGCCTTTGTTTTATAATCTGAGGGTCTAGCATGGTTAGTACTTCGCCCATTAAGGCTTTGTTTTGACTGTACAGCAAGTGTGGCTGTAGTTTTCGTAGTTCTAATTAACATTGAGATTTTATAAAAACTTGTATAAAAAATGACATAAATCGACTCAGTAAACGATTCAGAACAAACTACTTTAAATATGTGCATTCAATTGACCGTCTATGCAATGTGTGTGTGTAGGATGTTGTTAGAAAGTCCTATTATAATACGCCATCCGTTTTCGTAACTGTTAAAAATGCTTGAATCAAATCCCACAATATTGCACCTTATATTAAAATGAACTGAGAAAATTAGACGAAAACCAGTCCACCATTGTACTCTGCAACACTCAACATTAACCATTAAGTATAATTTAAGCTTCACAATTAACGTCTCAGTATTTCAGTAACTTCCCAACTCGCAGTAATGGTAACACACCATTCAAGTTTAGCCGGTGTTTAGCCAAACAATGGTTAATTTGACAAGCTCGGCTCGGATTGCTTTCAGTTACAAATCGATTGTGGTTGCGCAGATTAAAAAGAACCTTGTATTTGTACGGTAATTTCTTTTTGAAGCTCATTGAGGTTCTAATTTGAGATCATTAGTGTGTTTTTGAAAGGGATATTGAGAAGGTTTTTAAAATACATAAAGAATATTTTCATCAAGGCACCACTTTTACGGTTAATATGTGTTTCTTTTGAGTTGGTATGCTTCCGTGTTATTGTGAAGGATTTAATAAAAGATAATCATCATCATCAAAATGTCTTTTTGTTCCATACTTTTGATCTTTCCATCCATCCATCGAATTTTTGGTCTTCCAATACTCTTAATAAAAGATGTGTTTAAAAACTGAGCTAGTTTTATTAACGTTGTTCTAGAGGTTTTCTACAAGGACAAGGAGAAATATTCGCAGCTGATGATCAATCGTCAATAAGTGAGGGACGAATGGAACAAACTAATAAAAACGTGTTAAAAAAGAGGTTTTTTGAGTATAGTTCCCAAGACACATAATCGCCTGAATATCCATAATTACTAGCTGATTGGTAAAAAAACTTTACCTTGTCATTATTTTCTTAATTCAAGGGTGGCAATACCTACCGCAGTATCTATAGCTACATCATGACCAGAGATCGGATATTCGGATGCATATTTACCTGAAGATAATTTTTAGCTATGAAAGTGTAGAAGCGGCTTTATAAATTATTTCTGATATTTATTAAAACCCCGGGATTCTTGGATTGCTTATCTATTCAGATGTGTATTGATTTAAAATTAATGTTTAACCTGATACAAATATGTGTATGTACTGGAGGAGGGGTGGTTTGTGTTAGTTAAAACAAAAAGTAAACATATTACTTACCTAAATTAAGACTTTTTCGATACAAAAGCGCATTCCATGTTAGCCAACATCTCAACTTTAGGTGAATATGCATCCGAATATCCGATCTCCGATCATGACATATCGTGATAAAAAAAAATTGCCAGTTGTTAAGTAATTGTGTTGGTAGTAATTAATTTGTCCTATAGGTACCTACTATTAGGGTACAGCGAGAAGAAAAAAACCTTTTGGACGATACAATATAATAGGTCTTTACCTATGAAATTGCCGTTTTGTATGAAAAAATTTAAACGAATTTTTTTCATGTATTTTTTATTTGTATTAATCGAAGTAATCACCCATGCAATCAATGCATCTTTGCCATCGCAGTGGCAGTTTATTGATGCCCTTCTTAAAGAAATCAGCTGGACGGGAGGCAACAAATTCTTCAAAGGCATTTTGTACTGCTTCTCGGGTATTGAATTTTTTTCCCGCCAAGAAGTTATCCAAATTCTGGAAAAAGTAGTAGTCTGTAGGCGCAAGGTCTGGTGAGTAGGGCGGATGACGGAGAGCTTCCAACCCCAGTTCTTGCAACTTAGAGACCGTCTGCTGTGCAGTATGAGGTCGCGCGTTGTCGTGCAGGAGCAGCGGAGACGAGCGATTGACCAATGCTGGTTGGAGATGTGCCAGCTTCTCCATCATTGTGTTCAGTTCTTCACAGTACACATCTGCAGTAATGCTCACCCCGTTTGGTAAGAAGCTGTGATGAATCACACCGGCGCTAGACCACCAAACAGTGACCATCACTTTTCTAGGGGTAAGTTTTCGTTTAGGGCATTGTTTAGGTGCTGAACCAGGATCCAACCAACTTGCTGAGCGCTTGCGGTTATCAAACAGAATCCATTTTTCATCGCAGGTAACAATGCGGTTCAAAATTCCTTCATTTGTGTGTCTGTTGAGCAGTGCAAGGCACGTCTCGACGCGTACTTCGCGCTGACGATCATTGAGTTCGTGGGGCACCCATTTGTCAAGCTTTTTTACCTTGCCAATTTGACGCAAATGGACCAATATTGTTTTGACGCTAACGTCGAAAGCTGCTGCTAATTCAGCCGTAGATTGTGTATCATCAGCTTCCACAATCGCCTTTAATTCGTCATTGTCGACCAAAGTCTTCGGACGACCGCGAGGTTCATTTTTCAGGTCGAAATTTCCAGAACGGAAGCGAGCAAACCAATAACAGGTGGTGCGTTGGTTTGTAGTGTTAGCTCCGTAAACGTCGTTGATGTTGCGTGCCGCTTGTGCCGCGTTGCTGCCACGACGGTACTCATATTCCATAATTACTCGAATTTTTAACGTATCCATGATGACGAAAAAGATTGAAATGCGATGAAAATGTAACACTAATCAATAAACAAATGACTACTTTTGGAAAAAAAAAATCCATGTTTTTAAAATAAAATTAATTTGAAATTAGAATTCTTACTCAAACAAAAATTATTTTGATTTGAAATGGCCAGTACTGCAAAACGGCAATTTCATAGGTAAAGACCTAATATTAATACTTCCTACTCAATACTCACCACAAAGCTGATTATGTAAAACCATGTAATTAATAATAATTTGTAAAAAAATGTATTTCTTTGTCGTTCGTATTCAGGAAGAGAAAGAACTTTTCACTCAGGAAGAACCAATACAATGGTATTGTAAAATTATACAGTTTGTTACAATATTACATACATTAGGTCCCAAGTCCCGAGAAAGTTCCTGCGGTTGAACAAACGGTGCGCCTTGTAATTAGGCCATGAAACAAGCGTTTTATGGTAACATAAGCGGTAGCGATATCAATTCTGTAGATATCCTGAAGCTTCGGGTCATAAATAACTAAGGGCTGAGTTTTCAATAGTCATGTAACTTTTAAATTAGGAATAAATATTGCGGTTTGACAGCTTTTGTATAGAACATTATGTCAGATTTGTTTTTCCGATACAAGTTACCTGACTATTGAAAAATCAATCAGCCATAAATGATTTTAGTTCCGTAGTACATTTGTACAAACACTTCAACACGTCCTTCATATTTTAAAAAACTAGATGAGGTCGGCGCTTCCTATCTGACTACTCTGAGAAGAAAGGCCGAAACAAACTTGGAGTCAGAGGTCACAGTTTATTTTAAAGTCCAGACATAATCTTGGTCAAATCAAGGATGGGTATGGGTATGTAGATTGGTGTCTGAAATGGTCTTTTGACGAAAGCACCACACACATTCAGGGAACCTGTTGGTTTGTAGAGCAGACTAATTTTTTAGAGCATATTGTGAAGCTTTTTAATAGTATTAAGATCCAAATGTACCTTATACTCAGAAATGAATATACTATTACTATGTCGTTTAAAATTATTCAGACTGTGATTAAAAGTATGTTACGTAATTTGAATGCTGAGCTGGCTTTTTTAGCCGTAGAACCCATGAATGTTGGGTTAGACGTGTTCTTGAGTGGAGACCGAGAATCGGCAAACGTAAGGTAGGTCGCCCTCAGTACAGGTAAAAGCAGCTATCTTCGCAGGGTTGGCGTGCAATACGAGAGGTCTATGACTAGCAGTAGATTGCTGGAGGCAGATGATGATGGTGATGACGCTGTTTTATCTAGTTTTCTAGGCAAACTTGATAAAACAGGGAAAAAAGTTTCTCGATCTTTTCACATAAGCATAAGTAATCAATCTTAAGACTTTCAATGAAAAGCACAATCACGATTTCTCAGGACACAATATTATAGCAAGTGAGTCAGTAATCCAAATGATATAATAAGGTTGGTATCAAAAGAGCAGGTTGGTTATAGGTAGCAAGTAAACGTGTGCTCCTTCTCTGTGGGCGGTTAGCAGGCGGCGCCGCGGGCGACGGCTATAGCACGCACTTGAGAACGTGTGCCGACTTACTATTTAGTAGCCACAGATTAGCTATAACAGAGGTTGCACGATTTCTAATAAAGTAAATAATAATATGAAATGAAGGGGGAAAACGACAAATTTTATCTGAGGTATAAATTTGTCGAGTAGACAACTTTTTTTTTTAGAAAATATGCCAAACTGTCTAATTTATCCTTCAGACCAAAGTTATCTGAATATTGAAAAATCAGCCCTTAGTCACATAAACAACTAAGAAACATGAAATATGTACACATGTGTACCTAGCTAGTCATGTTTCATGAATCATGATGCAGTGTGTTGTGTTTGGATATTATTACTTACTACTAAACTCAATTTCTTATCTATTATAAATATTTTATCCAATTAAGATCTTGGAAATAAAAATAAAAAAAACATAAACGTACCGGGAATGCCCTTACCAAAACAGCCTCCTTTGAATCAATTCAATACGATAAAGTTACCTAACCAAAGTATGGTTTCCTTATTTATTGAAATCTTCATCTAAAAAATGCTAACACAGAACCTAGAAATAAACATAAACCCTATTATCTCTTATTATAAAGTCTCTACATAAACATCCTAATCTACTTTCCTTAGCGACACGCGCGTTCGATCTGCGGCCGACAGTCGGACAAGCGGACAGGGAGACCACCCGATCTCTAATCAAATCAAAATCGTGCAGAATTTATTCAGAACAACTGGACATTGGGATTCACTAGCCAGTGCTCGCGGATGCGCCTGCACATATTTTAATAAACGAATTTAAATTTTAAGTCTTTGAAGATTTTCGATTCAAATTGAAATAATACGATCGGTTTTGATTTTCCATTACCTTGCACAATAAATTGTTGCGAATTCGAACTCTAACATAACATCACGCCTTATGTCCCCGAAAGGTTGAGCAGAGGTGTACTTATAGAACACCCACATATTATGATTTAAGTCCCATGTAATAGGGGGCGACCTTATTGCCATCAACGGAGCACAAATCCAGACTCCGTACTGCTACTGAGAAATTCCAGATAGAAAAACTCAATAACACTTTACCCGACCTGGGAATCGAACCCGCAGGCCCTCATGCTCAGCAGTAGCGCTTGTGACCACTAGACCAACGAGGCAATCAGCGCATTCGAACTTTAGTTGTCAAAACTCGAAAATTATTTGTCATAAAAAAGACGGTCTGAAATCCTATCCTACTAAAATTAAAAATATGAAAGTTTGTGAGGATGTATGGATGTATGTTACTCTATCACGCAAAAACTACTGAACGGATTGGGATCAAATTTGGCACACAGATAGTTTATAACCTGGATTAACTTATAGGATACATTTAGCCGGGTAGTACGTTCCCGTGGAATAAATTTTGACCACGACGCGGGCAAAAAGCTAGTCTGTTATAATACAGCGTAGGTACTAAAATAACGTAAAACCCTAGATTAAATTTAATACACAAGAAAAGTGATGTGTAAGTAATTTATTCAAACAGACACTCCACCATTTTCCATATAGACCTTATTGGTAGCTGCGCGTGAGTGCTTCCACTTAATTCAACTTAATATCAAATTACTTAATGGTTGGCCAATGAGGATTATTAGGAAGGCTAACAAGTCAAATTTCCCACAAATTACATCCAGATAAACTTATAAAATTATTGTATTTTTGCAAGAGAACAATGCAAAGTATCAGCTGCTTGTTATCCTGCGCCTGCGCAAGTGGGAGACAGTTGTGGGGAATGGTAAACGATGGGGTTAGTGGAGGAACCGTTGCAGGCACCTGTGGATTTGGCGTGTGTCAATCTTTTCATGTAAAAGATTTTTCAAGCTAAAAAATTTGCATTTTTGCATAATTGTGAGTAGGTAGGGGAGAGCTAACTTTTCAGAATGTGCTGCACGTGCTTATGTACTCAGGATATGAAAAAGCAAAAGGTAGTTAATTAAAGTTGTTCAAAACCCAAAGACTGTTATGAATAAAGCCATGTTTTTTGATGGAATCGAATTCTTCAGCATACAAGAAGATAAGATATATACAGGTGTCCCGAAACTCAACGTCAAGCGGGTACAGGCCAATAAGCTAGGTTGTACCAGTTCTAGCAAAAATTAAATCCATGTTACTTGGTTAAGTGATAATAGGTATTCTTTTGAAAATGTTGAAAATCAACACCCTAGATCAGATATTTAGGTACTGTGATCATAAATTTCTAAATTGTTCAGTGTTTTTTTTTATGTAATCCTAAATAACTATGCTATTAGTCACAAAACCAATAACTAATATTGTGAGTCTAGTACAAAAAAATAAAGTTTAATTAAGTCATGGTTAAAAACGTTTTATCAAGAAACTTTGACGCCTTGTCTTTAAAAAAAAATGTACTATTTTTTTTTTTTTTGCTGGTATAACCTAGCTTATCTATTGCCCCGTACCCGATTGACGTTGAGTTTCGGGACACGCTGTATATTTCATAAAAGTTCAACAAATAAAGTGGTCATTTATTTTGGGCCGAAACAACATAGTAGGTATGTAGGTACCTCGATACGAAAAAAAAGAAGTCCCGAGTCCAAAGTTGATCTACCAGTCCCAGCTCAATCCCCGCTCATAATTCTTCAACCTATTATACAGGCGAACCATAAATAAATAAAATTAACAAAATGTACTTTTCTTTCAAACAAAGTAATTTCTGAGCTTAAAATAATAATAACAAAATGTAAATGTATATGACGTGGCCATATCGTAGATTGCTCACTTCATGAAATGCTCGAGATTTTTTTCTAGACAAGACGGTCGACGTCAGGGGCACCCCAAGGTTCGGTTTGGTTAGGTTTCTTTAAACCCTGTAGACAGAAATCTACCTGACGTCCAACCGTCAACCGTCAACCTGACGTCGACCGTCTTCTTCTGTAATATAAGAACCAGAAGAAGACGAGAATTTCTTGAGCATTTCATGAAGTGAGCAAATCTACGATATGGCCACGACATTTATAAAAAGACGGGTAAAAAATTATAGGGCATCCAAAATTCGTCTGCATCGCTGTCAATAGGAAAAGTTCCCAAAAGACTTGCAACATAGCCACGTTGTATGGTGATGCTCATACTTTGGCCAAAAAATAAACCAGCTACTCTGTATACGTGAAGAGTCCAAATACCAAGTTGGCACACGGACCCATGGCCTTAGTGTTTCAACCCCAAACGGCTGAAACATAACTCCCAATAAGATTGAACAAACTATTAGATAAGAAATCACAATAACACTTTAAATTCAACTCATAATAAGACCGGATACCTTCACGACGAGCTGACAGGGTGTAGGCAGTTTTATTTTCAGCGGCGCAAGCGCATGCCACCGGAAGTCGTCTCGATGCGTAAGCTTCGACAAATTGCGCCACTTCCGGATAAAGATGGACGCTCTTTTCAATGTAATTTATGTCGTGAGAAGTTTTTAAGCATCTGATTTAACTCTTGTTTGAATTTGCATAAATTTTTGTCTTATTTTCTGGACGATGGACTATAAATTTGTTTTTGAAGAGGGGAACTTTTGTTGTTCTTCGTATGATACCTTTTGAGCGAGTTATCTACAAGTTATGTTTACTGAAGCAGGTTTTATAAGATTTCGTTTTTAACTTTATGTACAGTCAGCGTCAAAAATATCGGGACGAACAGACTGTTCAAAATGATCTCAACGACTTCATTCTCATTAAAATTTATCTCAATTGGATAAAGTTCTTGTCAGAATGACATTTGTCTACATTCTGAAACATTCCTTGTGTGATTGAGTTAATATTTGATTTTAATAGTTGTTTAGATCATTTTGAACGGTCTCTGTTCGTCCCGATATTATTGACGCTGACTGTACCTTATGCAATGAAGCGGACGATGATAGGGTTGAAACTGAAAGTCAAGGCGTCCTGAAGAACTGATAATTATGCTTATTAGTCGACTTGCATGAATAAATTCACCCGAATCGGGTGTATCGTCACTTTTAAATAACATAATATTTTCTCTATGTGACTCGAACGAAGTTAATTTATTTGTGGACGAATTGAAAATTCTGGAAATTGACAAATACGCATTCCTTGAATTGTCGATGCGCCCACAGAGAATATGTATGTTTTTTTTTTTGGTTTTGGCTTCGCACGGTTTGTGCATTGAGCCAGTGTCAAGTAATTTTTCTTTTCGATCAAGTAAATGGCCCGATATCGGGCACGAAGTTACCAAACAGTCATAGTTGACTTTAGTTAGTCAAATCTAAGTTATTGTAAAGCGGTAGTAACTTTACAACAACCTAGTAGGAATTTTTGGGGGGAACACGAAAAGTCCACGTTAGTCACTTATTTTCACCTTCACTACACTTGTGCACTCACACGTAACTAAATTGAATAATTCACTACCAAAATTATACAATTTAATTCGCTATTTCACTAAATTCCATGAAAATGAAAATTCGTGCGACATGTTCCAGCGCGATCCCGCCAAAAACTCCATATAAAAATATACCTAATATTAGGTTACATTACATTCTTTTTTCAAAGTGACGTTTAGCCCGATTCGGGTGAATTTTTGCGAGTCGACTAGCCGATATTTACAACCAATGTCAGCGTAGGTGGTTCCCAAAAAAACTTGTGGGTTTTTCCTAAGCACCAGGGCCCCAATTGTGTATCGATATAATGATTCCCCGCGGAATCTTACTACGTTCAAACTATGTCAATATCGTGTTTTGTAGAAACCAATGTAACGGTAAGGAATCGAAATGTCATATTCGGTATCTTCCTAAACAATTTGTCGATATTTATTCGCAGATGTCGTGTGTGATCTAAGAAACACGTGACGTGGTTTCGATGTAAGGAATCGTTAAGTGTTCATAGTGAATTAGGGCCCAGAATCACAACGTTCCTAAAAACTTCACAAAGGCAAGCTGATTCACAACCTTTTTCTTAAATTCCCAGACTAATATTAAAATTGTTATTATTGTAATAAATTATCTTAAACTAATAACATCCCAATCATACAAATTCAAATCAGCTACTTTTAACTTTTTATCAAAACGACATGGGACACTTTTCTAGCCCAAAAAACACGATTCTCAATAAAAAGGGTTGCATTTTATATCATTTTAAGTGGTTTTAATTTGTCACCCGGAACGAAATTAATATAAATGATAGAAATATGTTAATTTACTATTAAATAATATGTTTTTAGTGCATTTTCTATCATCGATGTATGAATTATTCCTATATTTTTGTTTTTTAAGAAGCTCTTTTGCTCTGTGGGATATTCTTGACTACCTACGATTAAAATGTCGTTTAGTCAGAAGAATAGATAGAAATGATAGATATAGTGGTGATAAATTTTATTGGAGTTGATATAAATGCTGTGGGAATACTTAAAGATCTAAGAAAGGCTTTAGAGGAGAACCCTGTGCCGAAACAAATTAAAAGTAAGATAAAAAGGAACATAATTGAATTACTCTTTATAATTATCTATGATTGTGATGAAAAGGTAGTCAATGAAATGATAAGACGGTAAGCCGAAGGAAGGAAAGTCATACAGTAGCAGTTTCTGGCTAAATCATAACAGCCACAGTGATCGTTCGATCAGGGGCCTTAGTCTGCTATTTTTATAAATTCGTCATTCCAACACGATCCCATTGTCATTCATTTGTCATTTTGCTAAAAGTTCGTAATCTGCTAAATTCATAATGGTCGATCATTGGTCGGTCAATGGTCTCGTTATAGAATTGTGTCATAATTGCATTTTCGTATTGCCATTATTATAAAACTCGTTAGTAGAAATGTTTTTCGAAAAACTACTACTAAATTTGAACATTTATTCATGCCAGATTTCATTTATATATATTTTTACATATTATTTATTAGTGATAAAAGCAATCTAAAGTAGTAGGAAGTTCGTAAATTAAGTCAGTCATTCATTTGTCATGATGTACGAGATTACCAATAAATGCCATTTCTTTCAATGGAGTGTCAGTGGCTGACCATTGGAAAGTCATAATGACGCCATTTTATTAGTAAATTACCAAACTTGTCAAAATCAACAATTATGAAATCAATGATAGACCATTCTAACACTATTGTAATAGCAGACTTGAGGCCCAGGTGAAATTACGCTTGTCGCAGTTGGTCCGTGAATGGGTGAACATCTTTATACACCAAACCCATTTGATGGTCCCGGCTGATTATCAGCTAATAGCTTCATATTTCTGACTGACCGACTCCTTGACAGTTCAAATGTGCCTGTAAATGGTTTAATTGAAATAAATGCTTTGAGTTTGATTTTCGCCCGAAAGTCTGACAACCAGTCTTACTAAGGGTTATCTTGTTACCTAGTGACTGGGTTGTTGAGGTCAGCTAGGCAGTCGCTCCATGTAAAATACTGGTACCTACTCAGCTGCATCCTGTTAGACTGGATGACCAAGCCCAACATAGGAAAAATTCTAGCCTAATAATGATGCAACTGAGGGAACACAGGTGGGTTTTAGTCAGTAAAAGTCTGACACGTGAACGGGCGCCGCCAGTAGGGACTGGTCATCTCTTAGCTCCCACGGCTTGTTTTAATTTCTGAATTGTTATTTTATTTTTGTTTTAATTACGGACGCTTTTAATGTGCACGTCTTTTTACATCGTACTCACATTGATAATTTCAACATAATGATGTAACCAACTTTTTGTAACAATTTCATGATTTTAAAAGAGTGTCCATGGAGTTTCTTGCGCGTTCTTCTCCATAGGTACCTACGCTTTGGAATGGGCAACTAGCTTCATCTATCTACCTCACCGACCTTGAAAATTCAAAAGCGCCTGTAATTGGTTTATTTGAAATAAATGCTTTGAGTTGAGTTGAGTTGACACGCCTTCCCGCTCCACGCAGAGCGAGAGAAGTTATTTGATGTTTTCCCACCAACAAAAACAAAAATGATGACGGAAGCAGTTATGTGGTGCTAGACTTTGCTTTACCACTTCAGAAGTAGGTCGGTCGATGATGACGATGATACCATCATCTTCTCATGAAATTCAAATCTATGAAAGAAAAAACACAGCATTTTTAAAGATTTCTCCAAAAACTCGAGCTCAGGACAAAACTAAAGAACATAAATCACCCATTTATAACACTAGATGACACAACCTATCAAAACGTTTTGAGTTTTTTAATGAAAACAAAACCTGTCAAAACCGCAAAACAAAGGTGAAGCATCTTCTCCCCACAAAAACTTCAATAATCTCATATCTATATCAGAGTTTAGATTTACGAGTTCCAGTGAAGTTGAAAGTGCGACCGTCCCACGATAACTCAGTGTTGATTTATTGGCTTATTAGTCGACTCGCCCGAATCGGGCGAATTGTCACTTTTAAATAATATTATTAGGAAACACCAACAATGTGAAGCTAGCCGAACAGTCAAAATCAACTGACATATCCGACATGACACCGTTTGACACTCACTTTTGCTCGAGACAGCTCCGCGGACTGGCGCATCACCTACGTATTACAGCGTACTGGCGTATTACATGAATATTACTTTGTTTGTTAAGTGTGAAAGAAGACCGAAATCAATCATAGTTGTTATAAAGTTTTAGTTTCATCATTACATTTATTTTTTTTGTAAAGAACATTGTTTTATTTGCTTTTAATATTATATTTCATTTATTCGACTCGCACGAAGGTAATTTATTTGTGGGCGAATTGACCATTCCAGAAACACGTATTAGGCACAAATGCTTAATACTTGTTTCTGGAATTTCCAATGCAGGTTTTATTATATTATAGGAAATATTTGGGAATACAATCGAAGTAACAATTTTGTTTTACTCGTAGATTACATGATTCTTTTACTTCATATAGAATTAGGCATAGAAATTTCAGCAGGAGTTTTAATTCCAAGTCAAACGTGTAAAAAAACTAACGTGTAAAAAAATAAGTTTCCTAAAATGACTCTTGGTTATAGCTAAGACTGAATAAAGAAATAGTTATGTTACCCAGCATCATATCTGCCTTATCAAATTCTATGGCGTCATCCGCACTGAGAGCCACCATTATTTTTCCATAAATCAAATACCTTTTTATAACCGCGACGACAAATATAAAAATGTCAAGCGTTGCCGCCGTATAAAGGATGTCCATATTTAAAAAGCCGTTTGTGTCCCATATAATATATATTTCGGTTTTCAAATTCGGAATAAATTTTGTGTCACCTGCGCCGACGCAACCGGAAGAAGATGTATTCCTGTCTCTTTTCCGTGTACGGCGCTGTCTCGTTCCCACTTGTTCTTTTATTATTTGTTTTACTATTGAGATTCGTATCCAGATAATCTTTATACTAGTTTTATATGCGATAAATTACTGCAAGCAAAACTTTGGTGATCATTTCGTAGATAAATGTTGTCGTAATTTGTAGGGACACCGTTGACAGGTGAAGAAAGTCTTAATAAAAAATGTCAGCATATTTAATTGCAAAGCAGAAACGAGAGTGATAGCTGGTAGTTGAAATTAATCCGTAGTACCTACAATAATTATATTATAAATGATCTTGATCGATTAACAGTTACCGACGTTTCTTAATAGTCCGGCAAAGTGCAACTTACTAAATTCTTTTTGAAAATGGTCTAGAAACCTTAAAGTATCTTTTGTTTATTTTTTATTTGGCTTCCCAACAATGAGTGGGTGGGTGTTATAATTTAAACATTGAAATCTTTCCAGTTATACTATTAAAAGCTAAATTTATTACAAAAAATAGGATTGAATTAAATAATAATATCCGTCCGAGCAGAAGTTTTAGTAAAATGTCTTTTGAACATGATTTGGATATATTCAATAACAGTGTTGCATTTGCTGGTGGAAAGCTTCTCTAAGGAAATTAATTGTTTGCTCTGTATGCTTTTTTTTATTTGTATTAGTTGGTCGTGTAGGTATTATTTATTTCCTAAGTTATGTCATCAGTAGTTTGTACCTACCGACCTTTTTTGTTGTTCTTTAAGTTAAGTGTTTATCAGTGGAAACTTGTAAATGGCCTTCAATTTCATTTTGTTTAATAACATTGTTTATGTTAACTGCAAGTTTCCCAAATAAAATAATTAAATACCTCAAATAACATGTTTTAAATTAAATTAGATTGGGTTTCATTTTTGACCTGCAGAACCAATGGCACAAGAACATTATGAAGTATTTAATAAAAACTAATTCATCATTAAAATAGTATCAAAAGAAATAACTCATCTTTAATTAAGAGGTCTTTCCATTTCAATCATCCTAATTTGTTTTTATCCATTTTTTACTAATCCAGTTTACAAAATATCATCTTTTTGGACAAAAACTATGTTTCCTTTTTTAATTCATACAATATTGATGCTCCTGGTCCCGCCTTTCGTCCGTTTCGTGAATTAATTGTAACAACTTCATCATAACTCATTTTTGCTACTGAATGGGTGTTGCTTATAAAACCATTATTTCTTTTTAATCATTTGTAGAGGATTTATGGAAGAGCGGAACTGAAAACTATATCAATTTGTATTAAGACAGCACTAAAACTATTAACTTCTTTAATGTCTTTCTACAGAATAAAAAAACCACTGTAAAAGTTGTTCTTGGTAGTATGAGATTTACGATTATTCAATTTTCATTTTCAAAAGTTAATTACAATTCTGTGTGTGATTGATTGCTAGGATTATCCTCTACATATCTTCCTATGGGTTTCCTTCGTATATCTTCCCAGTTTCCAGTTCTTCGTTTATCATTTCAGTCAAAACTATTTTATTAAAACAACGGTACCTACCTGTAAAATTAAAAGAAACAAGAAGAAGTAATACTGTATACTTTTTAATAGATTAACGTAACAGGCAGGCGTAGCAAGCGATTGCTTCGTTTTACCATACAATTTGAGAACCGGCTTATCTTGTTACATCCACTGAAAGTACTCAAAATGACCTTCGTTAACATTAGAACTTATCGACTTCTTCACATCATGCTCTACTCCTATTATTCCCAGCCCATGTCTTACGCACCTTATAACCTCGTTCACTACACAAACACGCACAATTCCCAACTACTTCACAGGAACATTAGCAAGTCGTCTAATTGTAAAGTTTCACTTGCATTTTAAAGAACACAGACAAGGTAATTGCACTGTATCCTGTCCGTCCGTCTGTGTCCGTACCTTCAGGATTAAGCTCAATTTTCTTATCGCTCCTCGTAATTGTTCGGATCGATTCGGTTACTTCAATTTATTTCGGAGTCGCTAATTCTTTAAATACTTTGATAGGGAATGTAGTGTTTAAATTCGCACTTGTTTTGTGCTTTGCTTGTGAGTCGAGTTCCAAGCAGCGTTTATGTATGGATATGCACCTATTAAATGGCGTATTGTGCAAATAATATTAGATATCTCTAGTGTTCCCTAGTAGTAGCTGTACTTTATGTGTATATAAATGTAATTTGGAATCAATTATGTACGACTTTTACATTCAATTTATCAACATTGTCTTTGTCTTTTTGTGTATCTGTGGATAACGTTGCTCGTTGCACATTTGTGTGGCCCCTTATTTTCTATGTATTTGTAAAAAAAAAGCTACCTAAAATCATTAATAAGCCTGTAAGAGTAAATTTAATTATTTCAATTGTTTCTCTTATGACACGCTGATTAATTTTTTAGTTCATTTTGGTTCTGGCCTAGTCTTTGTAAATTAGAAAAAAACCTTTTTTTTAAACATAGTTACGGTACCAAGCATTCAATATTGGTATTCAGTTACCGATCAAATTACTACGTGGTCTAGCCAACTTTGAACTAAGACAAAAGACGACAGGTTATTTCACTTTTTATGAGCCGACTCAAACGATCAATTATCTCAAATTAAATAAGATGTAATTTTGAAAGAATCCAATATGTCAGCAATTATAATATAAAAGATATAATTTAGCAACAATTAACACATCTCGGTGTCAAGGGAAGATGAAAGGGATGCAAGCGACGAAGTAATTAGATATTTATGAAATCGAGTTTTTAACAAAAATGGGGTAAACGAAGCCTCCAAATATTCTTTGAAGTAGAATGAATAAATTATATTTTACTGACTGAAATTTAAACACCCCTCCGGGCAAGGAAAGCATTTTATTGCCAACTTTGTGCAACAAAAACATTCGTTCCCACCTTTGCCAGCAAAAAAAACCTAACAGAAACTTGACAGTATCTATACCAACCACATAAAGAACCGTACAACTACTTATCTATGTACATTCGACAATTGAATTCAAATCGTGCTCTATGAGCCGGCCGCTGATTGGTCGGCGTTTACCCAATCGGATCGTGTGCATTCATAGAGCTGACGCGCATGCGCTGGTATTGTCAAATAGGGGAGTGATCTTTACTTTTTTTTTGAGCTAAGATCATTGAAGTTTTATTTCTCTTTCATTGTTGAAGGTTTTGTAAGCTGAATGTAGAGTTTTGTGGGTATAAGATGAATATAATTTCAGTGTCTGGCTTCATGCATGTTGAATTACTTCAGCTCTGAACAGAGCGCAACTGCAAGCATTTATGCTTTGATAATTTAATTTAAAGTTAATTAAGTATTTTTAAAGTCTTTTTAAAGTTCAAACGTACTTATAACTTAAATGTTGCACCCCCACAATTAACTAACGTTAACTATACCAAAACTCAACTCCTCAAAAACTACTTTCTCATGCAAAAAATCACATCGGCATCAAATTAACAATATAAATGACATTTATAATGATAGCTTATCATTCACCCAACGATCTGTGCAAAGAATCGCGCATGACATTGCACTCTTGCGCATATCCCACTTGTCAAATTTGACATTTGACATGTGGAATTAAGACGTTACGTTTAACTGTTAAAAAGTGGACGGAACCCACTATTACGTTCACACGTTTCGTTTCTTTTAATTATATACCGGTGTTTTATTAAAATAGTTATGACTTTTTAGTTTTTGGAGAAGTTTTTTGTAAATTATAGAGCTTTTTATACATAATTTTTCTGCTGTGAGATTGACGTCATAAATTTTCTCCATATAAATGTAATTGTCAGATTGTTTCGACAGGGTACATTAGGTAAGTACGTAGTTGGGTAGCGATAAACTTTTTATAAATGCTTAGAGCAAAACTATTCTAAACATACATACATAAACTCACGCTAGGATCCTCACGTACTCTTTTTGCCTCGTTTATGTTCATACATCTGAGGCCTTAGTGTGATTTTTATTTAACCATCTCGATCAAACGCTTCGAGCGCGGTCGGCGCTCCAATTGGTCCGTCACCAATTCAGGGCCAATTGGAGCGCCAAACGCGCTTGATGCGTTGGATCGAGATTCAAAATAAAACTCACAGTAAGGCCTCTGGCCTTTTACGCACGCAGGATTGCGAGTACTACGCACCTTTCTGAATTACATCACCAACAAGGTTACTATAACTATAAAGCAACTCACTATTATTTCAAAACGTAAGAGCCTGACATATGGCAATTGACGTTTCGTATTTCTACAAAGCTTTAAACGGAAGGTCAACAGGGAAGAATCCAATAAATTTTTGACTTATCCTTCATCGTTATTTGTAAGTAGCTTCCGCCCGCGTCTTCGCCCACGTCGGAAGTTATTTCACGGGCACGTAGGTACTACCGGGATAAAAAGTATCTTTAGGTTATAATCTATCTGTGTGCCAAATTTTATCCAAATCCTTTCAGTCGTTTTTGCGTGATTGAGTAACAAACTGTCACATTTGGGTATAATATGAATAGTAGGATTATTATTATTTCAAGTATTGCATGTGAATTGCTCTGAATTATTTTGAAGTATATTGTTAGAAAAACTTGTGTGCTCAAACAACATAAGTAACGCAATTAATGTTGAACTGTGTGTCTGTGTGTCTTGCTGTTAGTGATTTACGCAATTACCCCTTTGCTTAAATAGGAAGAATATTAAGAACCTTAATATAAAATACTTAATATACTTAAATATATTTACTGGAATCAAGGCTCACGATTTTTTTTTGTTCAGCAATTTGCCACAGTGTTAATTTTAGTTCGTAGATTATTATCGACAGTGTAAAAGTATTAAGCAACACACCTCACCTTTATCTACCCATTACTTAACCAAGTACGTAGGTATAGAAAAGCCCTATTTCTGTTAAAAAAACAATGTCACCCACCGGACACTGTTCCAACGAGCCCTCCTAAGAAGCTTTCCACCACACTACACCTCTTTATCTCAACGTCATAAAGTTCACAATTGCATACTTTTTGCCGATTCAAGGGTGAAGTTGGTTGGTTTTCAAAACATCTGCTTGATTTGCATACCCTGGATCTTGACTGATTGTCCTGTCACTCTGGGGTTGGCACCACCGATAGACTGGTTATGTCTGAATGGGGAGCAAAAAGCGGTATTATTACCATGCTTAGGGATTGAAGTGGATCCATGGAAAAAGAGCAGTGGGATATAATCGTATTAGTTAAGTCTTTTTGCTTTTTGTGTTTAGTAGGTATTCCTTATAAATGATTAGCTCTTGCCAGCGGTTTCGCCCGCGTGCAGGTCGGAAATTATCCCGCGGGAACGTACTGCAGGGATAAGAAGTGCCCTATGTGTTAATCCAGGTCATAAACTATCTGTGTGCCCAATTTCACTCAAACCCATTCAGCCGTTTTTGCGTGAAAGAGCCACAACCAGCCATAAATCCATCCTCACAAACTTTAACATTGTAAGTTCGTCAATGTAGATACGGGCCCGTCCGTAAGTACATAGTTCGATTGTTCGCAGTGAACCCTACTCCCGATTAATTAAACTTTTTGGTAGGGAAAAAACACACCAGGAGTAGGGTCCACTGCCAAATCGTGTTGTAAATTTTATTATACTTAGTTCGTTCCTTGTAAAAAGATTTCCGTGAATAAACACATTTTCATTCTTTGTTTCCATTAATCTTATGTTCCTAGGTAATTCGGAGTAGGAAATGCCCGTAACTTTATGCCCGTTATTACGGATTTCGTGGTTAGGGAGTAGACCTCCAGAGGTAGACTTATTGCAGGCATTTTTACCAGTCAACCTTTGAGTGATGCAGAGGCAAACAGTTTCTAGGTGCAATACAGTGGTATTGCTAGCGGTAGATATATTTTTTAACAAAAATAAAAAACGAGATTTCCACCATTATTAAAAATTTATAACAAGTAGGTACAACCTTGTCACAGATTTAAAATAGTGGTATTAAGGTTGTTTTATCTACTTACATGCCTTCCTAGTTCAATCTTTATGTTGTTTACTGAGTAGTATATCTCGATCGAATCAGAGTATGGATTTCAAGATGAGATATAGTTAAGAATCTTTTCTAGAAACTTTAATAAACTTTTCAAAACAATGCAATTAAGTTGTGCAGAACTGAGGTGTTTCAATTATTTTACGTTGCTGTCTTTTGTGATATTCTGAAATCGTATTCTAATCAAAAGTATACCCATCAGACTCCATAGTCTACAACACCATGTGTTCTGAAGCCTTCAGTGAGTAGGTTATATGAAGTATGTAGGTATGTGTAATATGTATGTGGTAACTTTTTATATTTAATGGGTGAACGAAAACAACAAAGTGTTAAAACATAATTTGTATATTTACACATGAAAAAACATTTCGAAGCTACTTAGAATTACGTAAACATCTACAATCTAGTTATTAACAATTTTAATACTGTTTCAAGCTCTCGTATTGACACGTACTTAGAAAAGTGACAAATTTTCATGAACGCAGAGAAAATAAAATAGTAAGAAATCATTTTACGAATAAGAAATATTTTTAAACAATATAAAAACTGGTAACTTAGTGAATACAAACATTTAAATTCTTTGAATTAGTCTATTAATTTACCAGTTCACTTCAGGCAAAATTGAACTCACAAAATAATTTGAATCTGCGGTAACATTTATCGATGACACAACTAATAAACTTAAACCTAGCTAAAACAAACATATACAAACTACTGTTCTATAGATTACACTGGTCTGCGCTTTGTCACTTTAATAAGTAATAAAATGTACACTTTCAGTGGTTCAAAATACGAGGGAAATAGATAATACTTTCACAGGCAAAGATGAAAATCTAGGACGAACTAACCTATGATCTAATGCTAAATCGGTAGGACGGATTACACTGGTGAGATGTGCTTATAACTAAAATCTAGACTGGTTTACATTGCTTAGTTTTATATCTAAGTGTGCTAAAGGGGACTATTTTTTTACAGAATCTACGAGAGATATTTCTAAAGCGACCAATTCAAACATTCAGATGATGACGAAATATTGTGACTCTAATAATAATTATTATCAATTCGGAAGCTATTTGAAATTACTGCCTTATTTTAATCCTCGACGTAAACACTGTCTTTAACTTTAAGTAAAAGTAAAAAAACTTACACGAAATATATAAAAAAATAATAAGCGTAAGATTTAAACGTAACACGATACAGAAACTCGACACTTTAAAAGTTAATTTTGAACTCGGAAACTTGAAGCAGATTAACCTAAGTGGTAACGAGTATTATGGTACTTAAACTTAAAATAAATATCCCTGTAGTTAAATCTAATTTGGCAAATAGCGGCAAAATAGTATGCAACTTACTGGAGCAGTTCGTAAAGTGCTGATATGTATGTTTGGGCCATCTGAAGGGTTTCGTACTTCGAGAGCTGACGGTCAGCGCCCAAAGACGGCAGGTGACCTCGCAGCCTGTCAAACGCTTTGTTCAAGTTCTGCATTCTCCTCCTTTCCCTTGCATTTGCTGCTAAGCGTCTCCTCCTTAACACTGCGGCACTGGTCGCTCGTCCTCGCCTCTTCCCCGACTCCAGAAGTTCGTTATCTTCAGCACTGTCTTCCAAAACGTCTCGCGACAATCCTCTGTACGCAATGTGTGCTGAATCTTGATTGATGCTGCCATCAATAGACGGCGTCGGCTCCAGGCTGGACCTTCCAGAGTCTGGAGATCTCGGCCACGATAGGTAGCACTCCTCTGTCGAATACTCCAGCATCACGTCAGACGCGAACATATCTTTCTCGTAGATCATTCGGTGTCCGTAAGTTTCGGCGGTCATTTTTGCTCACGGTTAGTACAGGTGCGAACGATTCGGCGTCCCGCAAGGGTCTACCATCGGCGCCTACCTGTGAGCCTTATATAGGTTCCCTGTTTGTGCGAAAAGGTTCGTCGGGATAGGCTGTGGGGGTGCGAGTGGGACGCAAGAGGTCCTGAGAGGGTAATTTAAGGCCAATCATCATTAATTATTTCCTCCCTCGAGCGCCGCGTGCATTGTAGGTAGCGTTAGACTCCGTGACTCTATTTTTATTGTACAATGCTTGAGGTTAACCTTGTAACTATTAAAATGTTTTGTAGTTATATTACAATGGTAGGACAAGTCTATTGATGTAATAAAGTCGTATGTTTATTTATTGGATATAAGTTAATTTACTTGTGACAAAACGATTCATCTCTCAAGAAACCTATGAATAATAGGTACCTACTCAACGTAAAATATTTTTAATGTATTGATTACTACGTTCCCTTCAGGCAAACATAGAAATAAGAAAATATTAAAGCTAACATTTTCCTTTTGAACAATGATGTTTTATGAAAGTGTTAAATACTAGCAGCGCTCCGCGGTTTCACCCGCGTAGTTCTCGTTCTAGTGGGAATATTATATGGGGATAAAATATAGCCAATGTCACCCGGGGATAGTGTAGCTTCCCAACTGTCAAATAATTTATCAAATCGGTTCAGTAGTTTCGGAGCCTATTCAATGCAAACAATCAAATCTTTCCTTTTTCTATTATTAGTATAGATAATTAAACGACTGTATTGTATCAATAAACTTATTATATTCCTGTTTTTGAATAGAAATTGCTTGAAACCTACAATTATACTTTTATATTTTCACAAATTCAATCGAGTTGAAAACCAAGTTAGTTCCGCATGATCTCCAGTTCTGTTGGGGAAATACCACTAAAAACTCACTTCAGGAAATAACTACCTACTTATTCATTTAGATTTTAGTCTAGGAAGGCCAATTCCTGTTTTTAAAATCTAGCTACAATCTCATCTCAGCAACAATCAATGTTAAAACCTTGTCAATTTGAGGATTATTTATCTGATTGAAGATAAAATGCAAACGTTCATAAAAAAAAGGTAATTGCCCTTCGTCAATATTTGTCTCCCACTGCACTCTCCCAGAAATTTAAGACTCCCTTAATTCAAACTTATCTTTCGACTTTATTGTGTTCCCAGATCATACTTTTAATTCATGCCCATCCTGGTGGAATACCAGGGCACAGTGAACCAGTCACCACTCGACACCACACCGACTCGGGAACCGAACCCGCGATACTTTTCACGAGATGCACCCACTGGGTGAAATTCAAAACTGTTGTGTTGGTGGGCTGTTTGGGCAGCGAAGTGGGAAGGCTGGATGCGGTATTTTAACAATGTGGCCAGATTTATGTTTATTAATGATCGAATAGGTCAAGGCATTTTTGTTAACGATCGCTTAAATAGAAATGTTTGTAAAAACTATTTTATGCCTAACTAATTTTCACATCAAAGCAAAACACGAGTACACTGATTTTACTCAAACCTTCTTACTAATAAACACAGTATAAAGTTATTCCTGATATAACTTTATTCCCTGTTTATTAGTAGGAGGGAAAAAGTTTTCGAGCGACCGAAAGCACAAAACAGACAGAAGTAACGCAATGAATTTGTCCGTAAAGTTACACGTCTGTTAGGCATCGAGGTCTTCCAAACAAATAATTTCAACCCTTAGCTAAATTTGCAAAATCTTTGTAATTCGAATGCGACATCACGCTAAAGGAACTCATGAAAATAGTTTTCTATTCTATTAGGTCTGGCGGTCTAATTTTGTAACACACAACAGCAATGCCATTAATTTTGAATATTCATCAACATTATTTGCGTTATGTTGTATTTATAATAACACATGACGCAATTGCATGACTTGATTTGATTTGAATCCTTCAAATTTTAATACAAAGTGTTTTGCGCAATTGGGGTGCAAAACTTTGATCAAATCGGTCTTCATTAATTCTTTGATCTGAGCTGGACATAACCACTATCTTGCAGGAAAAGGTAATGATCATGAATTCAAATATGCCACATCATAACTGCAACACTCGATCAACCACGTCGCTCCATCGGCGTACCCCCGGTGTGGTCCAATCATTTTCACGACTCGCCTCCCCGTTCGCAAATCACAGCTCCTTTGATGAAGTCATTCACTGACCTAGCTACCGGTCACTTGTTAAACTGTCCTGGACATTTAGAATGGGAATGTTAGAAACTATAATTTTGGAGAGTAGTTGTCATGATGGTCATCAAACTCAAACTTAAAACTTAAGGGGAATCTAGTCGCGGACTCGATATCACTGATGGGCCTGGCTAAAAATCACGCGGTCTCACCAGGCTTCGTATCAGACAGAGATAGTATCAGTGATGAGTAGTTAGACGCTAGTCTACACGCACAACGTTATTGAGTGAGATGCAGAATCATTTATAGTAAAAAATTCGCGAAAAATTTAAGAAAAGTCCTTTGGAAGATCGGGTTTTATGAAAAAGCCAATGCATAAATCAATTACCAATACAGTTTATTGTACTTTGTCGGTACCGACTTGGTTTTGGAGATTTTACACTTCTTTTATTACTTAAACACGCCCAAAGTCAAGTAAAATTAGAAAGAAAAACTAATCTTTGTTGGCTCCTAAGTTTTTAATGTTTTTTTTTTAGTACATATTCTGTTTCCATACAGACAATATTAATACTCACACAAAACGATATCATATTTTACTTTGGATGTGCCATGTCAGACAGTGGAGTAAAACACTCCCGAAGTTTGTAAGCAAAAAATGTGGACTAAGTTCACCTTAAATATCCATTTACATTTACCTACTCTCAAAACGGTGAAGGAAAACATCGTGAGGAAACCGGCATGTCCTAGAACCAAAAATTCGAAGACAAGTGACATCTACCAACCCGCACTGAGCTCGGGTGGTGGATTACGGCCCACTCCCTGTCGAAGAAATGAGGTCTGTGTCCCAGCTGTGGGAAAATGATGGGCTGAATATGTTATTATTATGAAACCATTTACAGGCAGTTATTAACTGTCAAAAAGTCGGTCAGTTAGAAAGTTGAAGTTATGGGCGAGCGGTAGATATGTGTTATGTCTACTCGTAGTAAGTCAGTCTCGTAGAGTCTATAGTTTAATTTGTAATTTTTTTCTATAGGTATATTGTAAAAAGAGTCAATAGCAGAAGCCCAAATAAATTACTTGCACCTAGTCAGAGACTGCATTTGTATAGCAGGAACTCCAATTGCATAGCAATCAAAATTTTCAACAATTATTCACCTTTACGCATCAGTGTGCTGCTGCCTATAAATAAATTCAAGAAAACAATATTTGCCTGACTTTTAGACAACTGTTTTTATTCAGTTCACGAATTTCTCAATTATGAATTTTGACATAACATTTTATTGGTTTGTACTTAGTGTGTGAATTGACTTTTTAATCTTAAGGCATTTGACCTTACATTCATTTTTGTTTGTTTTTTAAATTCATACCTGACATAGTATAAAAAAATTGCCAATTCAAACTAATTTACTTAAATCTATTTCAATGGGGACATTAATTGTTCTTTAATATTTCTACACCGGCAACGGTAGTATATGTGAAGCCGTTTAATAATCTTTGATATAAAATAAATAAATAAATAAAAAATCAAGTTTTGTTTCGTCCCACCCAGACTATTATGTCTGCCATTAGTAACATCATTGTCATCATCAGCTGCCTCTGGTTTTCCTAACTGTGTTGGGGTCGGCTTTCAGTCTAACTGGATGCAGGTATAGGACCAGTATTTTACATGGAGCGACTGTCTATCTGACCTTCACAACTCAGTTACTGGGGAAAACGATACCCGTGAGACAGGTTGTCAGACTTGGTTGTTATTATGTAGCCACAGGTAAGTTACATCATTGTTTATTAAATAATAGAGATCGCAAGTTTTCACTTAAATCTTGTTTTTGTAATCAATTCTTGGAAAGAGATAGATCCATATACCGCTCTATCTTATGAACCACCGCTAATATTTTCAATATCAATTAAAACAGACACGCCTAGATCTCTACTACATAAAAACTAGCTTGAACGCACATAAATTCCCAGACCCTCTTGAGGTCAAGAACATTGTTTTTTTTCATCGATCATTTTACACGTCATTAACCCTTCAATGCGGCTCGGATTTCGCGACCCATAAAAAATGCTAAGGGTCTACCGTACCCTTGTCTTTTTGTGTTACTTGAAATTACTTAATCTCTGGATAGTTAGTTTGATGATCAAAGTTTGGTAGGATTAAGATGTAATGCGAAAATTAGCATAGCAACGTTTTGTAAAACTAATATTTGTGTTTTTTAATTTAATTTTGGGATGCAGTCCTTGTTTTCTAATTTGTAACATTGCAATTTTTGTGTTGATGCAAGCTTGTTCTTGTTGGTTTAAATATTCAAACCTTTCTTAAATGGAAGTTTTTATTCTTGGCCTTATTTTTCAAACATTGTATGTTTCGTATGGTTGTTTCAGTGGTTCCAAATGAATTTGTGTTTTCATTTAATTTACTAAAAGCAGAAGATATTAGCTCGTAAGATATTTCCCCAAAAATCTGATTTCGTCTTCCTTATTTTTCTTCATATCCTATTTCAATGTTTTACCGGTATACAATAACAAAACGAACCAACAAACGTAACGGAACACCGAATCAAGTTGACTGTGAAAAATTTAATAAACAAAAAAGCTACAAAAAAAGTCAAAAAGTAACAGAAAAGATCCCATTGGTAACGGGATCGCGGTGCAAGGGTTGGTCCCGTTACAGGAGATGTGCCTTCGTTCCGGAGTTCACTTCCGATTGGGTTGTTATAATTACTGATTACCTGTTAAACCGTGTTTCTACATCGTTATTTATTAGATGAACTCTGAATTGGTTCAATATAAATTAGTGGTTAATTAGCCGATTCACACGAATTGAGCACATCACTTTTTTGCACTAGTTTACTTTTTTCTGAACATTATTGCATACAAATTCAAAACGTGCCAATTGCCTAAAACGTATAACTGGAATTGTTCATTCACCCACAAATAATTAACTTCGTGCGAATCGTCTACAGAAATTATATATTATTTAAATTGTCGATTCGCCCGTTTCGGGTGAGTAAATGCTAAGCCCATAGCTATGACTTTGATATGCCAATAAACATGATAGGAATGTTTAAATCATGATGTGTACGTACCGTATTTAGGAACAATATATACTACAATTTACAAACATGATTAGTTTGCCATTATAATCATGCTTGCCTGATCAATACCTATAATAAAAGTTATGATTGATTTATATTTTCAAGGAACAGAACAAAACTTAAAAAATATTATAATTCAAAATAATGAACAGTAAATTTCCGTTTATTATGTAATTTTACTCTAGAACAACTTAATATCACAAAAACAGTTCCCTCCACTCAGTGTGTGGCCAAACTTAACAATCGTTGATTGATAACATTTGCATAATTTTATAACTATGTAACAATAACATTTATAACATAACATAAATATATAAATGGGCCAAATCTGCCCCCTACGCGTTTAGGGTCATGAATATGTATATGAAATATTTATTTATTGGAACCAATCAATTTTGTTGGATTAAGACATTATGATATTTATCAAATTAGATGGAGCTTTGTTTATGATTATGAGCGAGAATTTAAAACTTAACTTGAGTTTCTTTTTATTCTGGCGAAATTAATTATAGCACTTGGTTGTATCTACTCAAACATGTCTCAATTAGTAAAGTGAATCACACTTTATCAATTGAGACACCTAAAACCTTAAAAATACTTACATAATATATAAGGTAACAGATTTAAAATAATTAATTTGTATATGTATATAAAAACAGAGGAGAAATAATCACAATGCATAAAACAATTCATGCGCATCGCATGTCAACAGGAAAAGTGCCCACAATACTGGCAGCACTGCCACGTTGTATGACGATGCTGATTCTTTGGCCAAAAATAGGCCAGCCCTCTCTAGGTCACGTGAAGAGTCGACCAACCGCAAGATCAAAAAGATCTTGATGTTGGTGCAACACAATTTGCGTTTGTAACAATTAGTGTTAGTAATATTTTTCAGTATAATTTTGTATCCTTAAACTAACGGGAGTTTAAGGTAAGAAGTCATAAAACTATTCATAGTTTGTCACCCTTTTACCCCACGCAGCGACTCCCAATGACATAGCCCAACTCATCATTAATAAAATCAACCATAAACCACACAGGGTGACATTAAACAGGAAATCAAAATCCATAGACAAACGGAAGCGCCGCGCCGCCATCTTGCCGCCATTTACAGTTAAACATAAAATGATAGAGTTTAGCGAAATTATAGAGCGGCGCGGTATAAAACTGTTAGATTTGACGGTTTTTTAGATCGTATCATTTAGTAAAACCGTAAATCGCCTTGGGAGGTATGTTTTTAAGGGTTTTTTGAAAATGGTAGCAGCTTCTAAATTGCACATAGATTGCTTCCTAGTATTGTTTATCCTACTAATAATATTATAAATGAGAAAGTTTTGATGTTTTTTACTTAATCACGCAAAAACGGTAGAACGGATTTGGAAATGTTACTTCTTATCCCAGTAGTACCTACGTTCCCGAGGGATTATTTCCGACTTACACGCGGGTGAAGCCACTGGCAAAAACTAGTAACTAGTTTAAGGCCCATAGTATCCTCAACTCCCGTCTCAATGCTAAAGCACGACTGCCGCCCGCGCCCGCGCAGGGCACCTCTGAGCCTTTATCTCGAAATGGGGATATTCCTTGGCAAATGTTGATTAATTTACAATTGTGCTCTAGCGATTCTATGGTACCTCTAACTATCAATTTTTCAGTGTATTTTTTTTTCCAAATAACGAAGCCGTTTAGTAGGAGTATGGAATAGAAGCCAAAATATTGCGTATTGGAGAATATTTTTTTTACAGAAAAAGTATTAACCATACAAAAAAAGTACCCTCGGCAAAATGATCTATATATATATATATATGAATCTATAGCAAAATCATATATTTTTCAAATCTTCAAGACAAGCCGTTAATGAGCAGTACGGTTCATAAAGGTATCGTGTTACGCTACCAAACGGGACTTAGGCCCTTAAGATAGTTTAAACTGTGTTGAGTGATGCATACTCAGTTCAGTAACCTATATTATAACCATACTAAAACAATCGTCTCAATATTGGTAAAAGAGCGAGATAGCCCCAACACATAAGTGTTTTCAATTACTCACTAGGGATGTCTCATTTATATACCATGTAACTGATACAGGACAAACAAGTATGTTTAATTTTCATACTCATTTATCTACTTTAGAAATGCGTGTGTTATAAGAATCCAGTACACTTTTGCCTAGTCCTTCGGGGAAATCAGATGTGATGTTAGGTTATATACCTACCTTGGTTTTGGGTTCACGTAGACCACTATCAATAACACAAGCCAGCTTATATGTTTATACGTATTTACCCATTGACAAAATAAAAATAATAATTTAAGCAGTCCTGGGAACTGGGCTCTGCCGACAGAAGTTTAATCTTTGGAAAAAAGCAACACATTACAGTATCATGTCGATGACGCGGTAACAATAGCATGTTGGTGACCCGAACCCATAAGTTTTGCTCCTACCAAAACCTGCTCAACGCGACTAAAGGAGTTTTTACTTAAAAAAAAAAACAACAGACTTCCAAAACAAAAAACACTACAAAGTGTAAAATAACTTTAATTTCGGAAGTCAGTGACTTTGGAGATGTATTTTATTTAATTTGCTTTCACCGCCTTCCGAAATTAATGTTATTTTTCACTTTGTAGTGTTTTTTAGAAATTGGTTGTTTTTTTTTTAAAGTTTATATTTTTCACTTTATAGTTATAGTACCTACCCCAAACAATTCGAAATTTAATCATCCTTGGGGTCAAAACAATGCATATTTATGCGATAGCAGCAATCGCGGTTTCTTTGCTGTCATTTTTGGAATAATTCCGTTGTCTGTCTCCGAAACGCATCATGAGATCTCTATGAAATAAAAATGGGACCATTTCGGTATCCACCCCTTTCGAACAAAAAAAATAACAAAATATGAACATGTCGAATTGATAACCTCCTTCTTTTTGAAGTCGGTTAAAAAATGCGACTTCATCTAGGAAAACTAAATATTAGATTCTTTATCGAACTAGACATTATTATCATCTGGCTAGCCGTTTCCCAGATATGACGCGGTTGTCGGCTTCCCAGTATTTAACATGGACTAACAACGGAGCTCCATAACCCACTTACTTAAATCACTTATGAAATTGTTTATTTTAAAAATATGATATCGACTTTTAAACATCATACATATAGAAAAAAAACTAGATGGACATTTCTTATCTGACGGTACCTGAGAAGAAATGGCGAAACAAACTCAAGTGTCAAAGTCTCTTTTCAAGTCCAGACATAATCTTGGTCAAATCATGTGAGGACGATGTAGATCAGTGACGTAATCTCGATACTTATAATTAAATAAATACTTCTTGGTATGTCAGTCTTTCGGCCTTTTGACTACCCGTTACAACTGATCCAGCACGTTATACACATTCAGAGCGTTTATTCTGAAAATGGGCAACGTCGCAAATAGCTGTCAAATATTTCACTGTTTTGATTAATTTGGCGATATTACTGTATGGAAATATGAAATATCGCTAACTAGTGACCTTAAATATTGATTATGAAATGCAATATTTAATAACTTAACACCGAATAGTAGTAGTAGTTTAGATGGAAAAAAATAACTTGGAAACTTTCCAAATGCCCTTTTTACACCTAAACGGTAATAATTGCAAATCATTATTCATATTATAGGTCACTAGTTAGCGATATTTCATACTTCCATACAGTAATATTAACAAATTAATAAAAAACAGGTAAATATTTGACAGCTATATGCGACGTTGCCAACTTTCAGAATAAACGCTCTTAACTTGAATAACAGAAGTACCGATGGCACATTAAGTGCATCAATGTCACGGTGGCCGGCCAGTGATTGTGCACAACGACCGGTCATTTCTCAGGAATGCCATTGTGGACTAGATACGACAAATTGACGATAACGGGAGCAAATGGCAGGAGATTTAATGATTTCTAGCTATGTGGATAATATGGTGGTATTTTTTCTAATGGGTTGAATAGGAATTGGAGGGGCTGGGGGCTAAGTAATAACAGCCGCACGGGTCGACCGATCAGGTTAAGCTACGCTTGCCGCCGTTGGTCCGTGGATGGGTGACCATCTCTACATACCAAGACCCTTCCATGCCTCGGAAAGTACGTTAAGCCGTTGGTCCCGGCTGTCATTTGTAGATCTTTCACAGTCGTTACGGGTCGTCAGAAGCCCGAAACTCTGACAACCAGTCTTACCAAGGTGTATCGTGTTACCCAGTAACTGGGTTGTGGAGGTCAGATAGGCAGTCGCTCCATGTAACGATACCAGATTTTCGGTTTCATATGTTTCTTAAATTCAAATCATAACAAACTTGTGTAGGTCAATAACTTTCCACGTTACTTGCCATTATCAAGATAAATTTCTTTCGAGTAATGTGTTTATTTCAATTTGAAAAGTTCGGTTTCTGGTATCAATGTAATAAAAATTCTCATGACTTCCGAGCATGTACCTAGAGATAGGATTAAAAAACCCTTCCAATATCGTTTGATATCACGCAAAGAAGCCGTGCCCTTGGTATGTATATACTCTTTCTGTTACACGTTGTATAAGGGAAACATAAAAACGAGCTATTTTCGTCTGAATAACACATTTCAAAGAATATTTTCAAGGCAATACAATCTGAACTCCTTTCCATGTCCTTCAATTGAAGCCACTGTTTAAAGACCTGTTCCTGCCAGGCCTTAAACGTCTTTCGTCCATAACTACAGGATTGAACAATAGGTACTGAATAAAAGCAATTGATTATGTTACTGGGAATACCGCGACACGCGACCAAGAAAACTGAATACGCTCTTGCAAAAACATCTGTTGTGTAATATTTGGGTCTCTGGTCCGAGGCTTACAATGTAACTTAAACAGATTTTAAAACTGGCTTTGAGTAAAGATGGAAATATAATTTTTCATAATTAACGAAAATGAAGTTCCTCGTCGTTAAATTTGTAGGTAGTTCTTATGTCTGCGAAGTAAGGTTGGAGTTCGATTGAAATGTGTGTTGCATCGGCAAAGTCAGGGTTGTTTTATTTCGGTAGTAAGTCCAGGGTGAGGCTAGTGTAATAAGGTTGCGGCAGAAGAGAGTAGGTAATAAATGATTATATTTCTGTAAGTAGGTTTGTACAGAGTGAAAGGGCTTGTGGCTAAGTAATAACAGCCGCACGGGTCGATCGATCAGGTTAAGCTATGCTTGCCGCGGTTGGTCCGTGGATGGGTGACCATATTTACATACCAAGACTCCTCCGTGCCTCGGAAAGCACGTTAAGCCGTTGGTCCCGGCGGTCATTCGTGGATCTTTGACAGTCGTTACGGGTCGTCAGAAGCCCGAAACTCTGACAACCAGTCTTACCAAGGTGTATCGTGTTACCCCAGTAACTGGGTTGTGAGGGTCACATAGGCAGTCGCTCCATGTAAAATACTGGTATTCAGCTGCATCCGGTTAGACTGGAAGCCGACCCCAGCATAGTTGCGAAATGGCTAGGCAGATTGAAGTAGGTTTGTACAAACACATCTGACTACTCTGAGAACAAAGGCCGAAAAAAACTCAGAGGTCACAGTCTCTTTTAAGGACCAGACATGATCTTGGTCAGATTATGTGAAGATAAGCCTAAAATGATCTTTTGAGGAAAGAACACACAGATTGAGTGGACCTGTCCAATCAGTGTACGCATTTTTCAGTAATCATGCAGCTCAATGATTACCTAAATAAATTAAAATAATTACGACTAGCTCCACCAGGTAGTCGCCGCTTCAAATTCGGCAAATTTTTCTCACGAAAAACCCAATAAAACCCACCCAGGCAGGCAGTGTATTAATATTCGCCATTGACTATTTGACTTTCCCGTCGGTCTCTGCTGAAAATGTCGATTTTTATATTGCACTGTTAATGCGTAGTGTGGGTAAGCTACATGACCTCTGATAAGAAAATATACATAAGTACCTATAGTTTTCTAAATTTGTTTGGTCCAAAATTCAGCATCGCAAATCCCGTTCGCTGACGCAGCCATTAGGTCCTCACGTTTGCAGGTGACAGGGTCTGCTATGTATGATGGGAGGTGACCCATTGTCTGTGGAGCGACGCCGCATGTATATTACTGAAATCGGCATTCGCTACCGCCATTACTCAGTCCACAGCCTAACCCATTACAAGACAGCATTAACACAACCGGAGGCTTCACAGATCTTTTGTATGGGATTACATGAAACACCGTGAAACGCGAGCACGCTTTGTATGATACCATACAATGGTATGGTCAAATACGGGCCGAATGTGAGGTTAAATTACATGTGTTTTTAAGTTTTGTTTCCATATTTTTGCTTGGTTATATTTTGGTATACAGGCTCTAAAGAAAAACGGGAATTAACCGGCGGGGTAATTGCGTTACACACTAACAGTAAGAATGGCTTTTATTTTGACAGTTCAACAACATTCGTTGCGTTATTTTCGTTGTCGAGCACGAATTTTTCGAATATATGAAGCAATGGATTAGCAATATACTACAAAATTATTCAGAGTTTATACTGGGGTATGGCCAGTGGTGTTTAAGTCCCTATAGGAATACTAGCGTTCCTTGATAGGCAATTGACAACGTCAGGAAAATTAATGTCTAAGAAACTAAAACAAAATCGAGTGGTGTATTTCTCAAATAAGTTTTAGTATTTGTTTTCGACCTTTTGCTTCCTTTTGTTTCCTTTTTATTGATGGCTTTGTGAGGGCCGCAGGAGTCCGCTGGATGCGGGAAGCACAGAACCGGTCGAAGTGGCGGAGCTTGGGGGAGGCCTATTTCCAGCAGTGGACGTCTTTCGGCTGAAATGATGATGATTATGACTTGTTTTCAAACAAAATATTACCTGAGAGGTACATACATGACATGTAACACATGTAACTAACGTGAATATAGAATCTATCAAAATGTAAACCAACAAACATAACACCATGCCATGTTTCCTCGAAGGGTCCGGCAGAGCTGTATCTACCTATAGTACGCTCACATTTCGCCAGTTATGTTGTAATAGGGGGCGAGCCTATTAACATCAACCAAGCAAAAATCCAGAGTTCTGGGTACTGCTAAGATATTCCAGATAAAAAGTCCAATAACACACATACACTTACACAGACTCAATCACTCATTCGTGCACTATACTGCACGCACATACACAAAATATTTTCAACATAAGTAATTAAGTAGCTTCTTTTTCGTTTTTAGTACTTATTTGTTTTTACCTTATCTGTTTAATTTTATTATTTAAAAATACTTTTACGAGTTCACTTTTTGTTGTTACCATATAGATTTAGTTTGGAAAGCGCTCGTGTCTGTGGTACAATGATTTTTTCATTAGTACAAGCACTAACGATACAATTTTTTCTGTTATATTAATTTGTATTGCTTTTGTGAACCGTATGAATTTGGTTTTTGAAATAAATAAAATTTATTTATTTTTATCACTTTTGCCAGACCCGGAATTACAACCCGGACCCTCAATGCTCAGCGATAGCGTCGACCACCACTAGACCAACGAGGCCCATTATTGTTTTAAAATGTATAATAATAGCTATCTAAAAATTCAATAACTTTAAACGTCATTTTGATATAACCCTATACACACCCTGCAGCATTTTACAAGAACCACACAACCAGAAGATTAGATAAATATTTGATTATCGATTATTTTAATAACATAAAATCACTTTGATCCTCACAATCATGTTTTTATAACCAAACGAAAGTGTTGATTTTACCCTAAGGGGACAATTTACACCTCGATCTGACGAAACGTAAAAAATCACGTTACGTTTGCGTTAGCAGTCCCAACAAATTAAAATAGAATGCGTTAGAAAACGTTCAGGGTGTTTTATAAAGGTTTAGAGAGTATGAAGTTATGGCAGTTGCTGAAAACTAAATTGGCTAATTTTAAGTGAATTTAAAAATCTAATTTTGAACACGGGAGCTGAATTATAGTAAATTTAAAATAATACAAACAGACTGTTGTATTTATTTAGTATTTTGCATAAACTGATATGCCTCAGCAAAATAAACAAAATAAAAGACAAAATCATGCAAACTGCTACGAAGTTTTCGTAGTCAACAATTTTTTCGTAGACCTACGACATTGTCGTAGCTCGTAGCAATGTCGCTTTTGTGACTAAACTTTTTTATGTTTATTCAAACGAATGATACTTGGTTTGTCTTGTATACATGTATGTATTTGTGTATACGATCTCGTAATGTTTTACCTTTATGACAACAATTCCCAATAAGCTGCAACTTCACTAAAGTTAACTTGTCACATAGACGAAAATACTTTGTCGTTCGATGACGTGTACTTGTGACATTTAACTTAAGGATGCTTTTCTTTTTATTTTTTTAGGGTGGGAAATCATCAACTAACTTCAGGACAGACTTGTGACTCATGTCAGACTTTTACTGACTTTAACCTACCCGTGTACCTCCAGTTGCCTGTGTGCCAGGGGCCACAGTATCTCTTTCGAACAACCCGCACCCCTGGCATTTATCGGCCCTTACGGACCCCACCAGTTGGTGCTGACATCTCTTTGAAGCGCGCGTAGAACACGACGCGCCATCGACCCGGGCTTAGTCCTTACCGGACAGTGAGCTACCCATTACTCGCCGTCCGCAAGCCCGCGCCTAAGGTGGTCGGGAATCAGCCTGGGACATAAGGATGGTTAAGCCTTTACTAGGTCGGCTACAGGCATACAGTCGGTCAATTAGAATATTTTACAATAAAAATGAAGTTTCAACGACAAAAATAATACACAAAAGACGAATAAATTATAATTAAAACAGTTCTCGTCAATCTAATAAGTACGTTTATTGAAAGTATTGAAATACACATTCAAACCACAATAAATACTTTTTACCCGACTACGGCGAAGCAAAAATAAGGGTTATGTTTTCGACCGGTATGTATTTCGCATTTAAAGACACTATTTGTATAATAAATCACTGAAAAAGGTTGAACGAGGTGTTTCCAAAACGCTCGCGAAAGAAATTATCTCAAAATTATTCTTGTAACATATGAGAACTGAATCCCACCCTCAATTCCGCTCAAAAGCTCTGACCTTACCTTCAAACTCACAAAACGGTACACTTGCCCTTGCCACAGGTAAAAGTATATCAATGAATAGTACCACTTATTTCCAAGGATGTACCAATCATGCGATCCCACAAAAGAGCCTTTTGAATACAAAAAAACATGGTGGTTTTTGTGTACCTTTATTTAGCCACAGCCTGTATAATAATGGACTTGGAACACACTTTGTAAGATAAAATTGGAGCAAGTGTATTGGACACAGTGTGAAAACAAAGGTGTAGGGAGCATGTACCTAAATATATGCAAGGTGTACTTCAACTTGGCCGGTCAAAGTCCATTGATAAATAAATAAAATAATTAATAAAAACTTTATTCCATTCAAGCCTTAGGTGCTAGATGCTTTTAAATGCCCTGGACCCCACACTAGGATTCCCTGTGTCGTGAGATCCAGTCTCTTCCCAAGTAATGTAAACATTTCTATTTAATCATAGCTAGGATTAATAATTATATAAAAAAAGAATAAGAAATTATAAAAATACAAACTAACAGGAACTTAAGATTCAAAACTTAGGACAAGAGGATTAGGTGCTTTTGAGTGTGAGTGTGTGGAGTGTGGAGTTTGTGGGAAGTGTGTGTGGGTGTAGTTGGTGAAAATGGGTCCTTTGGAGCGTTAGTAATTCTTTGATAGAATTCCAACTTTATTACATTAGTATAAGGTTCATGTTGAATTGGGAAAATTTGTCATTTTTCGGTATCTTGATGTGCTGGCGTCTGTACAAAAGGTTTTCCGTTTGGTCATAATTTTTGGGATGCAGCCGTTTAAAAATGGCATTTTTACAGCTTGTGTACGTTAAGGTGAGTGTAGTTCTATTGTAGGAGTTGAATTTAGAGTAGAGATATGACCTAAGAAATGCAAAAGTTCTTTAGAATGCTTATGGAAGCGTAGCAGTGTCGAAACAATAAACAGCTGCCTCACACGAAGGAGGTTATATTCTGAGTACAGGGCATCGATCGAATATCGCCAGGGTTTTTTGTAGGCAGAACATGGGCACAGAACAGAAGGTCTATTTGCGGGAATTGGACGTAAAAACGTTGTCGAAACAATGATGTAACTGATTCTGGCTGAGATTAGACTACGAATACATACATAAACTACGAATACATACATAAACTCACGCTTGCTTCCCATGGGGGTAGGCTGAAACTACAGAACGCCACCTACAACATATTCCTTTTGCCTCGTTTACGTTTATAGATCTAGTCTAGTAATGTGCCGATCATTAAAAATGTAGATCCGCAGATACGGATCCGGAGGCGGATAATTGGTGACAAGATCCGCGGATACGGATACGGAGGCGGATAATTGGTGACAAGATCCGCGGATACGGATACGGATCTTAACTTTTTTACTCAATCGGTATCAGTGCGCGTGACCTTGAAACGATAGTTGACGCTTTGCGTGAAAGAACATGTTTCGACTTGCGTAGCGCGGGTCTTTCTTTAGTTTTGTTTATAGTTTAGTGTGACAGTGGGCAGCATGGATAACGTTTGTGTGTGTTGTACGAGTAAAAAAATGTCTACAAAGAAGTTTAGTAGTGCAATTTGGAATTATTAATAAGGTAAAAGATCCGTCAAAATTGTAACGGATAGGGAAACGGATACGAATCTTTTTCCTCCCGCGGATATCCGCGCATACGGATATCCGGAACATCACTAATCTAGTCATACATACACACCGTTTCTAGACACGGATATCGATATCTATGGGTTCTAGAACATCACCAATAAGGTCACTATATGGAGGTTTTTTTGGTGGGATTGCGTTGGAACATGTCGCACGAATTTTCATTTTCTTGAAATTTAGTGTAATAGCGAATTAAATTGTGTAATTTTGGTAGTGAATTATTCAATTTAGTTACGTGTGAGTGCACAAGTGTAGTGATGGTAAAAATCAGTGGCTAACGTGAACTTTTCGTGTTCCCCCAAAAACCTCCTACTAGGTTGTCGTAAAGTTACTACCGCTTTACAATAACTTCGATTTGACTAAAGACGACTATGACTGTTTTGTAACTTCGTGCCCGATATCGGGCCATTTACTTGATCGAAAATAATAATTACTTGACACTGACTAAATGCACAAAACGGGCGAAGCAAAAACCAAAAAAAATAATTAAAATAAGGTCACTATATGTTGTCCTACGTACGGCGTCCCCTCCAAGCGGGCGGCGCGGGCGTTGCCCCTCACATCCATGCCATGTAAATACCTCTTCTTAGTCGCCTCTCATTGATGCTTTCAACATGACTACTCCACCTAAGCATACTCTTTTAAATTTTTATCATTACACCTTCTTTTAAGCCGCACCGTTGCCTAATCACATAATTCCTCAGCCTATCATTCACAGTCACACCACACATGCCTCGCAAGGAACGCATTTCCACAGCATTTATTCTATTTTCATGCTTCTTTTGCTACACGCAACATTCACTACCATACATAAGCGTAGGCACCAGCACACCTAGATTGCAAACGTTATTATGCGGTAATTGCCCCTACGAATATTACCTAACTTGGCCAAGATGTCGTTGATGTCTTTTGTATTGACACAAGAGAGTATTTTGGTTAAAAATTCAAATTACTTTTATTTTTGTTTTTAAGTATCTACTTTTAATGATTATCTACTTGAGTCTAAGGAAATATATACTAGCCAGATAAGTAAATTCGAACAACGCGTTAGAAGTCCTTTTACCCACAACACTGTAAAAATTGTATGTCTTCTAATTAGCTTATTTATTTACAAATACCTACCTTCTTCATAAGTAATTCTCGTATTTAGTTTTAAGATTACCTTGTATTTCTCATATTAAGTGAATTGTATTCTTTTTGAGAAATAAATGTCTGAAACCGTTAAGTCTAGAAAATGAGCTTTCATTGATGCTCAGCCGAAAGGGCCAAAGCGTAACAACTAACATCTAGACTATTGAGCCGACATCACTTTATAAGTTCGAAGACTAATGATAAATGATTTTATTTTTGTAAGTAGGTTTGTACAAACACTTTTTACACGTCAACCATATTTTTTTAAACTAGATGAGGTCGGCGTTTCCTATCTGACACTCTGAGAAGAAAGGCCGAAACAAACTCAGAGGTCACAGTCTCTTTTAAATTCCAGACATAATCTTGGTCAGATCATGTGAAGACCACGTGGATTGGTGTCTGAAATGGTCTTTTGAGGAAAGAACCACACAGATTGAGTGGACCTGTCCAATCAGTACACGCATTTATCAGTAATCATGCAGCTCAACTCAGAACTTGAGGAGCTCAAAGATTTGACGAACAATACCAAAGAAAAGACATTTAGGTAGGCCGCATAAATTATTCAAACTGCCAGATTAACATTAAAACTAACTGAGAAAGAGATGAAACACAAAACAAAAAAAATACAAAACATGACCCACACAGTCCTCACATTCACAATAATTAAAACAATAATAATATTATACTTCTCAAAGTAAATATTCATGTCAAAGTGTATATAATAATAATCAAATGTCGAAGAGTATAAGTTTGCAAAATAACAAAAAACAACATTCAGTATGCAAAAATTGGAGCAGGTCAATCCCAAGATTTTTTGTCCTCAATGTAATCCTTAACGGTATAAAAGGCTTTCAGACTATATCTATGACCTGATTTTCCTAGTTTCTGCTTTAGTCCAATCAATCTAGCATACATTTACATTAAATTTAAAATGTTCGGAAGCCGATAATAATTAAGTATCCTAAAATTGCCTGTCATTTAGTTGGCGATGGCGGCGGACCCACACGACCCAATCCTCCCATAATCGTTCCTAATATAACTGGAGGTATCTATGCAAAAATCATAACCGCAGTTTATTACAAACAAAAAAGAAGACAAAGAGTACCGCACACGCTAATATGACAAATAGATCAAACAATAGAACCGCAAATCAGCGCAGGCGCAGCCTACCGCTAAGATTTGGAAAAAATGTCTTTGTCGCTAACCGCAAAAAGGTATATTACAAACACATTTTTTTTGGTATTGTTTTAACATGTCCTTTCAAAAGTAGATCCTATTTCTAATCGAGATGAGGTTCAAATTCGTGTAAGTTGTAATTTTGCAAAATGTTGTGCGAAATCAGTTCATAATTTTCGTCTATTCCAAGTTTTATTAAAATTGAACCTTATTACGTTAGCATAAAAAGTAGAGCCACTGCAAACTAAAATTTGCAGAACACAGATAATTATAACGCTTCATAGAGCAAATAGCAATTTGTCATAGAGTAGAAAAAAAAACAAATTAGAATAGTTTTTACAGTTATTACGAAAATATTGGTTCTAATAACTGATATTAGGATAATATTTGTTTTGGTAAGCTTTGGGTAGTATTTTAGATAATTACGTCGGGATATTGCTTTGGAACTAAGATGGAATTTTAGGATTTCGGTTTTTGTTCATTTTGGTCAACTGATAATACCTGAATGCGTAGCACTATGTCGAGCAGACGTCTTTCTGGTGAAATGATGACAATGATGTCACAGGACAACTTCATCTCTTCTAGGAAGACGAAAGTAATCATCCTTTTCTCCATTTTTGACATGCCATAGCCTTCTATCGAAACCAGTGGTCCCAGTAGTAGCGGCTGCGACTCACGACTTCCAATCCAGGCAGGCGTTTTACTTTGTGTTAATAATTCCATCACCACTGCTCTCCAAACGATGAAGGAAAACATCGTGAAAGAACCGGCATGCTAGAACCAAAAGTTCAAAGACATGTGACATCGACCAATCCGCATTGGGTCCGTGTGGTGGATTACGGCTTGGCCAAGGTCTGTGTTGCAGCAGTGAGAACATTATAGGCAGATTATACAGGGTGATTGGAAGATGGGTGCAAAACTTTAAGGCGAAGATAGTACAGACAATTTAGAACCATTTAAGCCATGGTTGTCTTAGACGAAGTCTTACCAAATTTTTTAACCAAATTTTTAAGTTTTTTTTTCGGAAATTCTCAAAATTTAATGTAAACTGCATAATTATGGCCAAATTGAATGATAAATGAATTCATTTTTTATTTACTTAATTAAAGTAATGTGTAAGCAATCAAGCAAAACATGTTTTAGGCTTCTGTGTCATTAGACATTTTTTTTACAGACATTTAAAGCTCAGAAAAAATAAAAAAATTCTACAATACGTCTTTTAAACCTTATTAAAAAAAAAAAATTGGTAAGACTTCGTCTAAGACAACCATGGCTTAAATGGTTCTAAATTGTCTATACTATCTTCACCTTAAAGCTTTGCACCCATATTCCAATCACCCTGTATATGTAGGTATACCGTAGACTTCTTCCCGCCCGTCCTTTTCATGCGCCTTGCAGGTCGCATCTTAGAAATCTCCTCAAGTCCCCTTCCCATTCAACCGACTTCTACTCCTACTCCTTCACTGCGCACGCGGTCCGGTTGTGGAATTCACTTCCACCTGACATTAGGGACTGCCAAACTGTAGCAGTATTCAAAAGAAGAGTGAAAGAACACTATCTCTCCACTTTGTCATAATTGCTTATGTATTTATTATTTAAATACATTATAATTATATTATATTTTAGTGATATTTATTTTAGAAGTATGTATGTATATTCTCATTTAAATAGCTATTATTATAAATTTTAAAACTATAATGGGCCTCGTTGGTCTAGTGTTGGCCGACGCTTTCGCTGAGTATGAGGGTCTGGGTTGGAATTCCGGGTGGGAAAAAGTGTTATAAATAAATAAATAATATTTATTTCAAAAAACACATTCATTCATAATCAAAAGGTTCACAAAAACAATATTCGAAGTAAAATAAAATGAACATAACAGAAAAAATAGTATCGTTGGTGCCTGTACTAATGATAAAAAAAACATTGTATCATAGACACGTACGTATTTTTCTGTACCTTTCTTCTTGTCTGTTTATAATATGTGTGTTCATAAATGGTTAAATATTTTTTTTTTGCCATTTTGTGTTGCTATTGCTTAGTAGGTGGTCATGCTACACGAGCTGGAAATGGTATATGTATTTGAAATATACGTTAGTATGCCTCAAATAGCATGCTTACTTCAATTAGGACAGCTATATCTAAAAAAGAAAGATCACCTAAATATTTTTTTACGCTTTACACGTTTTGTGCAAACAAGGTTGTCGGTGATTAAGCCTGATTATTGGGTGCGGGTTCGATTCCCGATTATAGATATTTTTCGGTTAGAATTAGGCGGTTAGCAATATAGTTTTGGCGTGTAGTAATGAATTATAGTTTGTCGGTTTGTTTGTTTTGGCTCAAATTTGTTTTTTATCGGGTAAAAAAAATGGAATCCTGCACTTTTTGTCTTATTAAACTTAATCGGTAGGACTAGTGGTAATGGGAATATTTTGTAGTAATTGCCAAAGATTTTATATATCTAGTTCTGAAATAAATGAGTTTTGAAACAATGAATTTTGTTTAACCATAGTTCAATGAATAGTCCGTGAGAGACCGTCTCGATGAAACAAAAAAAGTCCTACAGATCTCATAATAAATTACGATGAAATTCGCAATCTTAAACATTCATGAATTGACTTACTAAGAAGAAGTAATTTTTGGATTAATTCATTAGCCAGTTTGTTAAAAGGAACCTCCTCAGTACTGTCTCACCTCGTCTCACCCAACATTATCAAAAACTAATTTTCCCAAAATTTCATCGTAACTGACCTGACTTAACAGCCTATAATGACTTAATGCTAACCTTACGAGGCGCCAAACACATTTTTTTATCAAAAAACAAAGCATTTTACGCCCACTGTTGGTTTTACAATATTACTTAATCTCCTCGTTAAAAAAAATAAAAAATGGCGCCAAAACAACGCTTCGGCGCGCTTTTTATCGCCGCCATCTTGAAAAAAATCTATTTTATTGGTTATTTTTATTGCTTGTTTTCGGTCAATTTCGACTGCTGTTTGTTGTAATCATAGGTTTTCTGTGAAATAGCTAGGTTGTAAATAATTTTGGTGAAATAATGGGCAAATGCTACTAAATAGGAGGCGCGTGGTTGGTGTTACGTTTGGTAGCAATAGATCTTTAATTTCCCTCTTGCAACAAATAAATAAGCTAGCCAAAGATCACTCTACTTCTTAAAACTACATGTTTGTATCTAGAAATACCCACCTAATAGGTATACTGGAATTTGCTTCGTGCATTATGGTCTAAAACTAGCTCAGCATTTAGGACTTAAAACATGAATGAGAATACCTATTATTTATTGAAATTACTGAAGAAGGACTTGCGGAATATTCACATATTATGTACCTATCTTATTATTTTTGTCTTGCCATTCAGGATGACTTGATAACTTTAATATAAGCTACAAGATAGGACCTTTTTAGTTAAAAAGAAAACAATCTACTTATTTTATTTTCACACATCGTACCCAATTCTTTACAACCGTATTATTTAGGCTTACACTAAAGCAGGCACATTATTAAGTTAAATGAGGAGGCTATAAAGCTGCAATACTGGGCTGATACGATATAGCACCGATCGTGGGGACCGTTTAATTGGGTTGGCGAAACTGGGAGCGGCGCGCGCGCAGGGCGACATAGATCAAGTTAGAGTAGAGCCGACACACTAGTCGACTCTTTGCAGAAATACATTATATCTTGGGCTTGCTCCACTCTAAACATTGGCTAGAGGGATAGTTTGTTGAAATAATGACTAGGAATTGGGAAAGTTACCAAAGTATCCGCTGATTAATGAAACATCTTGCAAGATCATCAGATACTTAAGATAATAATACAAATCAAAAAGAAAGATTTTTCGTTTATTGACAATAGTAGCCACTATTGATGTGCCATTTTTTAATAGCGATAGAGTTGCCGATGCGAATTACCGAAGGGAAGCCAGTAGGAATCGTGTTATGTGGTCATTCGCCACTGCTCGGTTCAACACCGAGCTTTGAAAATCCAGTGCGGAACAAGATCCCGTAGCAAACTTTTTACGTTTTAAAAGTAGCAGCCACCACCATAGGCAAAAACATCACCAATCTGTCTTCCAACTACTCTATGACCTGCACATCCAATCAATGGATGATTTATGGCACAAAGCAGAGCGGATGTTTGTTTAATCGATTACCTTTATGATTATGACGGTAGCGCCTCGAGTGAGCCTGATTGCGCCTTTTCTGACGAGAATGGTTTTTTAGTTTTTGGGTTTCAGTAAATGGGTCAATCGGGACTTGGGAGTGGTGTTATGTGGGGCTGGGATTTATCCTGTTGACTTTTATGGAGCGTAATGTTTTGTGTTTCTTCTTCTTCTTCTTCTTCTTCAACCCTTGGCCACCCAATGCTGAGTGTAGGTCTCTTCCAAATCTCTCCACTTTTGGCGGTTTTGTGTCGTGGCTATCCAGTTTCTTCCGTAATGTTTTGTGTTTAATTTCTGTTAAATTATTTTTTCCAAGGAATACTGCAACGAATAAAGGGAAAATTGTTTGTTGTGTTTGTTGTTGTCGTGTTGTGTTGTTTTGTCTGTTAATTATGTATGCACGTGTTTATGTGGCAAATAATCATTTTTTTTTCTTTCGATGTGCGTTAGAGACGGATTCTTGAACACAAGTAGTTGTAATCACATACAAAGTTATAACACCCCTCTTTTTGCTGTTAAGCCTTTTCCGAGAAGTAGGTGAAGAGGTGGACTTATCTTTTTCATGGCATGAGAATGGTCATCCACGTCAGGGAAACGGCATTCACAAAAATGTCATTTATGTTGCAAACGACGTTGTATGTATGCTGTATCTCTTCTTCGTTCAGTTCCTCCAAGAGCATAACTTATTGTCTACACTATCAAGCCGTAATATTTATATAAAAACACGTTGTTTCTTAAAATCACGCCCTCCACGATGCAGAGATACGATAGAATTCTTGATCAAATATTCTTACACATACCCATAAAAATCTGAAATGAAACAAAAACACTCTCATAAAATCAAAATTCCAGCCACCCAACAACCCTAATTTTTTCACAGCCAATATAGGTAACCTACATTCTCACCTTACCACCAGCTGATACCACAACAGGCTGCAATTAGATCGAGGGTAAGTTCACGGTGGGTGAGCGTGCCTTATGGGAAAGTGGCTGAAGATGGCAAGACAGGTGGTGGGGTTCCCACGGGCGGTAGGTGCGTGTCGTCTGTACTTGACTTTATAATGTAGATGGGTGAATAGTTAGGAGTCTTACGGCTGAATACTGAAACGCCCCTCAAGTATTTAAAGGCTGCTTAAAAGTTTGAGCAGCTCTTAAACTTTAATTTCGTATACCCAAACGTCACCTTTGAGTATCCTGTTAAATCTAAGCGCATCTTAAATTAAGTTGTGCTCAAACACCGCTCAGTTTAAAAATCGTATATTGCTACTCAACGTTATTTATCTGTCAAAACAACTGTCAAACTGATTTGAGCAGCCCTTATATCTGAGAGTGGTCGCGAGGTCCCTCAAATCAAGTTAAATCTATTGAAACTTTACAAATAGTGATAAAAATGTCTCTATCGTCCTTGTCTTCACTTTCCGATCATGAAAGTCCAACTGTCAGCCGAGTACTGAAATGCCACTCAAATCTATTGAACCCATTAGAATCTTAAAATGAGCATTTTATTCAAGGCTAGTTCTCAAATGTACTAATGGACTTTTAATTATTATTTTCAGTTTACATTGACGAAGCATGCCTGTCATTCGTAGATCTTTGACTTGCGTTGCGGGTCGTCGGAAGCCCGAAAGTCTGACAACCAGTCTTACCAAGGCGTATCGTATAACTGGGTTGTGGAGGGTAGATAGGCAGTCTTTTCGTTTAAAATACTGGTGATCAGCTGCATCCGGTTAGACTGAAAGTCGACCCATGGTTGACGAAACATGGTTCGCTTTTGTCGTATTCTTGCTAACGATGACGTCAGCGACAAAGAATACGTCAAAGCATTTGCACACTGTGTCTACTCAAAGATGTGTACCAAACATCTCTCATGTTGGAGGTTTGATCTGTAACGAAATAAGCAATACTATATTGTTTGCTATTTCTTGTTGTTTTATTTTCTTTGATTTTCTGCAAACTAAGAAACAATGGAAATGCATTGCTTGTGTTCCGAGACAAGTTTTGCTTGTAGTGTTGATTTCTCTACTCAGCCCTTATGCTAAAACGGCCATATACCTACCCCAACAGAACCCACTACCGTTGATATGGTAATGTGAGCAATGTGTCACGGTCCGGTGACGTCATTCGATGTACATTACTGGTGTAAATCGTGATACCATCAGTAATTCGGTAACAGATGCGTAATTACCATTTGAATATCGTAGAAGCGATGGACGTGCGGTATTAATATTGTAATTTTGAGTCTTATATATGGTTTTGACTTTTAGGAAAGGCACAAAACTTGTGGACTCTCTTTAACTTAACAGCTTTAAGCTGCTTTTAGCGGCGGGGGAAATAAGGAAATAAATATACTTGACAGAAACCAACTTTTCCTGTAAAAGGAGACATATAAAAATATGGAACACTTTTAGAGATGTGAACCTACTTTGTGGGACCTACTGTAGTTTAAAATCACTCACTGAGATACAACCATAGAAATATATAAAAAAAAAACTATATATCTATGGATACAACAGTACACAATAAGGATTTGTGAGGATATTTTCGTATACCGAAAACGTGAGCGGCTCTTTAAAAAAAAAGTTTTCAACTCTACAACTTTCAACTACTACAAACACTTTCTCTCACCACATATAAAACCAATTATAATCATCCTATCAACACACAGATACAACTTTTCCAGAAACCCGTAAACTGACCGACTGGGAGTCGAAGCAGTGACATATGGCGCGTCGGTTACCACGTGTCGCCCACCTGAGCCTGCACGTGCTATCCGCGGGTTTTTGTAACCAATATCAACCATCAAACGATTTGTTGGGAGCTGGCAGATTGGTTACTGTTTATCTTTTGTGTTGGGAGTCTGGGTACATCTTTTATAAAGTGTTTTAAACAGGTGGGGAGCTTTTAGGGATATTTGTAATTTTCCGGATATTTACTAAAAATAGGTAGGTACGTAATTAGATCATATCTTGATTGGAGAAGTCACTTTTCGCAATTTTGCGGTTTTTGGTTAGTGTCAGGGTTTTTTTTAGGGTGGGAAATCATCAAATAACTTCTCCCGCTCTGGGTGGAGCAGGAGGGCGCGTGTCAGACTTTTACCGACTAAAACCCACCCGTGTTCCCTCAGTTGCCTGTGTACCAGGGGCCACGGTTTGTCTTTCGAACAACCCGCACCCCTGGCAGGCCGATGCCTGGGGCCGATGCCCTTGCGTACTCCACCAGTTGGTGCTGACATCTTTTTGAGGCACGCGTAGAACACAACGCGTCGTCGACCCGGGCTTGGTCCTTACCGGACAGCGAGCTACGCATTACTCGCCGTCCGCAAGCCCGCGCCTACGGTGGCCGGGAATCAGCCTGGGATAGTCTGTGTTCGTGTTGAAACGCACTCAAGATATCCCTACCTACTATCGATATAGTGTGAAACATACATTGACTCGATTTAAACTGCATTGGAGGGTTTTGTCGTACGGAGAAAGCTTTGATCTAATGATTAAAGCGACTGTTGTTGATCTTACAGTCACACGAACTTACTTATAGATGAGAATAATCGGTGTCGAATCAAGTTAGAATTTGCTAGAATTTTCCGCATTTTTACCCGCGAACTTGAGAAGATGACGTCTGGCAGTCATCATATCTGATTGTAGCTCAAAGAAAAAAAAAACTTTAAGCGGGGTCAAAGTCGCTACTAAAAGTCAGACACAATTTTATAATTGAACAGGGGGTTTAAATTCAGGGTCAATAGTAAGTCACAGGGGTGTACATCACCCCCTGGTGTATGTTCAACAATTTTAATTAGCAACCGACGGACAACCGTTGGGAACATATGCGTGGCTTATGGGACGTTTTGTGGAAGTAAATAGCTATGGTAGGTCAAATGAAATTATTGTTTTAATGTTTGTTATTGACATTGGTAACTTTGGGCAGTTTGATTTGTGTAGAGATGTGACTGGACGCATTTAGGATGTGATTGGATTCCTTGGGATGTGTGAAGATTCTTATTAGAAATTTATTGTGATGATATTATGGTCAAATGTACTCTTCAGAGGAACCATAAGGAACTGGTTGTTTGAAAAAGAAGACTGTTTTGAGGTTAAGTCTAGATTTAGATTTCTTAAATAAAGACCAAGGTATAGTAGGCCTGGCGTCGAATTATATTGTAAGTCTTTACTACCTACTACGCCAGGCCAGCACAAAGATCAAAGTGTTACCACCGACTGTAGGTACGTAGGTAACTACCTACGTAAGTAGGTAAGTTCAATGTCTAAACAACCTCTGGGCATGAACAATCATATTTAGGATAATCTGAAGCTAGATTAGACTATGTGCAGCGAAAAAATCTGATAAGGGACCTAAGTCAATCGAAACTACAGGTATTATGAAAGTTCTAAAATGGAGCTGTCCATTTCAACTTTTCAAAATTCCTGATTTCCTTAGCTCTAGGTATTCTATCTAATTTATATAGAAATTCTAGATCTTTGCAAGCAAAAGTCTTTAGTAAAAACCTATCAACCCCGAATCTAATCAAATTGGGGCGAAATTCCGACCCCAGTAGAAACATTACGAGGATTTCAACGAACTACCTGAGATCCGAACTTTTTCGACAATAATTCGTCCATATTTTTTTCTCACAGTGATACTTTGGCTATTATTTTGTCATAAAATACTCTATAAAAACATTTTTTGGGGAAACGAGACGGATTCAGATGATTGGACTGGAGTTTTTGTAGAAATAGCAAGCAGACACCGTTGGTTATGGGAATAATATGCTGTAGGGATTTGCATCGAAGGAGTGAAGAGTTTGGGTGACGGATAGCGAGAAGTGCAAAAATCTTTTTGAAGATTTATAACCACTGCTGGGTTAGGTAAGTACATTGTAGGTAGGTATGGCATTTAAGTTAATATTTAGAACAGGGAAATTAGTAAGCGGCCCGATCTGTTTAGACAAGTACCAATAAAATGTTTGCAATCATCAGCTGCAGACCTCAATATCTCTTGTCCGTTTCAATGGTGCGGCCACGGCGATATATATATAAAAATAAATCTACCAAGGTTTTGTAAAAGTTGATTCCCAAAACCATAAATAAATTTGTCAAGTTATGGTTAAAAAGTTATAAGGGTTTGAACGTGGCCGCACCATTGAGACGCGGAGAACCGCGCGGCCACGGAGATCTTTAAAACTCAGCTTTGCAGAGACCTGAAATTTAGGTAAATGATAAAGATTTTGTAAAAATACGTATAGAAAAAATCCTAGGTTTATATTGTACGAGCTGTAAGACTATAACCCCATGGCTGCGCCATTGAAACGGTGAAAAACACGATATCGCCAATATCTTGCTGAAAAAGCATCGCAGATGTCTGAAGTTTTTGGTAAAACCCAGATTTGAATTTGTCAAAATTAGTTAAACTGCAACAAAAAATCCTAGGTTTATATTTCAGGATTATGTTTATATTTTATATTTCAGTTCGATATTAAATGGCGGCAACAGATTTTTAGTTATCGAGTGAAATTTAAGTAGGTACCTACTTAAATTTCACTCGATAACTAAAAATCTGTTGTCTACAGTTCTCATTGGTAAACTTGCTCATGGAAATTAAAGATGCCACAGTTGACCGTATTAAAGAGTTGATGCTCTGTTTCTCTTGAATGATATACCTAGTACTGTGCGATGACCTTGGTAAGTAGGTACTTAAGAACAACAACTTGTGGAAACCTTATAATATGAAATTACCTCGGTGAAGTCTTGTCACCTGCCGTGTTCAAGACCGATTAATCTGATTAATCAATTTACCTCCTTATTCACAAACGCTGCTTAAAGTTAAGATATGTTTAAACGTCAAAAATGTAGGTATGTTTAAACAGTTGCTAATCATTACTTACTTAACTTTAAGCAACTTTTATAAATAGGGGGGTTAATTTTCAATTCTTTACGGTAGTCACGAGTAACAAGCTTTTGCCCTGCAGTAGAACGATATCACATTGATTGCTTGTAGGTATAATTTTTTCATGGATATATTTGGGCATAATCTTAATAAGGAGACTGTGAAAAGTTTTGCCCAGCCGTATAATTATACAGGCACGCATATTTCGCTGGCCGCGGCGCCAAGATAGAATGCTCCATTTACAGTCCATTTTTTTGGTCATCCCTTAACAAGGGGTGACAAAAACGTGTCAACGGGTTGCGCAGGCGACGATTGTGATGGACGACTAACGGATAAACATTATCTAAATCGATAAATAATGATGTTACATTTGTCACTTCACCCCTTTTGTCACCCTTTGATTTGATCCTCTTATTCTGCTTTTGTACGATGGCAATTATTTTGAAAACGGATCAGCCATCTTGCAAAGCTGTAAGGCAACTAAAAAGTTTGGTGCTTGTCAAATATAGGTTGTATTCTTCTTACTAGCAAGTTTTTTTTTAAGCTGGACAGTGTTATCTCTGGCTATACCTATACGGTCAGGAAATTGGCACAGAAGCTCACCAACGATGGTAATTATTTTGAAAATGGATCAGTTGGTAGCCATCTTACAAAGCTGTTAGGCAACTAAAAAAGGTGGGTGTGCTCGTCGAATATAGGCTTGTAGGTATTCTTGTTTTATGCAAGTTTTTTTAAGCTGGCCAGTGCTATGTCTGCTATATACCGCTATTTACATGGACTTGCTATATACTGCCTGAAGATTGGCGCAGAAGCTGACCTGTTGTTCAACAAAGGTAGTGGGTTTTTCAACAAAGTCAGTCATAAAATGAAAGATCATAGTTTTATTGTGTGGAAGTTGAGTAACAACGTTCTCCTATGATGTTATGATAATAAATCGCAAATCAGACTTTTGTGAGTTTGGCAATATTTGTCTGTATACATTTTTTAAGTCACCACAAGGCCGATTACGCTTTTACGCTTCAACCTAATGATGTACTACAACACAGAGCTTGGTAAAAGACTTATTTTATTTTTAGATGTTTGTGACAGAAGTCGACATCTATTGTATATTTTGGAAACAGCAGCCCGCTGTAGTAGCGCCACACGGACGTTTGGTATTCTTCGTTTATTAACCTCTGAGTAGATGGCGCTGTTCTCAATTTCGAGAAATAAAATGGCTTAAAAACTACTTAACATTTTTAATTAATCAATTAATTTAATATTATAATAAAATAATCTAAATGCCTCATAAAATATTACAAATGCATAAACTGTCTTCTATCAGTCTCTTTTTGGAACAATTTGTGAGTAGGTATTCTATGAAAACATAGAATTTAGTAGGTGAAGCCTTTTTCTTCCAATTCTTCTCGAATTTCTTGGGGATTCGGCCAGAAGGCCATCAGAATTGTTGACCCTGAAACAGGAAATAAATCATTTAAAATTATTATTATTACGCTGCAGCCTGTAGGTATACGTACCTAGTAACTATTTTGTGCCCGATACCAGAAAGTTAACTAGAAATATTTAATCAAATAAAGAAAAACTGATACCTTCTAGTCTATATGATAAGAAAGTACGTATTCAAGTAGGCTCACTGCTTAACAGCCTAAATATCAGATAGGCAGTGATTCCATGTACAACACTGGTACTCAGGTGCCTCTGGAGGCCGACCCTAACACAGTTAGGTAGACAAGACAGATTAATTAATTGATAAAAACTCCAGAACAAGATGACCCCAATAAAATGTTAAAAGATATTCCGCTTTTGTATAAAATCTTATCTTACCGGCAGTAAAAACTCCAAACACCGTGAAAGCCTCATGGCAGTGCAGGTCCAGCGTGGCTCCGAGGAAGTTGGAGCCGACTGCAGCTCCAGTTCGCCCCACCATGTACATCACACACATTGCCATAGCCCTGAAATAATGGTGTTTGGCTTAAGTAGGTGCCATACGCTTGAAGAAAAAAAAGATTTTCAGATATCCAAGACACATTATGCAGCATGCATGTGATGCATGCGCATTTTGCAGTTTGAAGAGGTTCACAGAAGTAGCACTGACTGAAGTGCATTGAAAATTTCTATAAGTATGATATTACACCATACTTATAATAATACATATAGTATAGTTATGGTAGTAACATCGCATTGGTGCATTACAGCTGTTTAGGGTGATATGTACGAAATTTTAAATAAGTACCTAAATAATTTATTTGTGAAATTAGTAGCTTAGAAGGGTTAGAAAAAAATAAAACTGCTGCTTAGTACCACAATCAGTGTGGGAAAGAGAGAGCTATACAAAGTTGTTGAAAATGGTAATTTAAAACCTCCTTGTTTATAATGTTCATAGGTAGGAACAGATTCATAATTTTAGCCAAGCATTCGCCAACGTCCATACTACGTTGAATACACCGGTTCTCGTCCGATCACCGAAGTTAAGCAACATCGGGCGCGGTCAGTACTTGGATGGGTGACCGCCTGGGAACACCGCGTGACGTTGGCTTTTTGTTAGTTTTTTTTTTTTTCTTATCAAGCAATTTTAAATATTATTTACAGATATTGCCAGAATGGTCAACATTGGCATTGATTGCCATATAATAAAATAAAAAAATAGTTTCACAGAATAAACCGGCTGATCCGATTATAAAAATTATTTCAAGAGTGCGTAATTTGATACAGACAGAAGCTTCTACTAAAAATGACTTTACATCTTTGATCGTTCCCTGACCCGGAACACCAATCTACTAACCTCAATTGCGTAGGGAACACATCGACGGCTATAGCTGCCAAGATAGAGGCAGCACAGCCGGAGCACAATGAGATGATGAGCAGCACCGTCGCCGCGATACCCTCGGGTACAAAGGCTGCTCCCACTGTCGCGATGCCACAGATAAACATTATACCACCTGAAAGAGACGAGAAATAGGAAATGATAAAATTGATAAAATAGAATAAATACTCTTTATTATGTAGGCATCATGAAAATCGTACCGAACGTAAAATAAAAAAGAGAAAAGATTTGACTTTTTGTATAGTTGTTTGTTACGCTTTCATGCAAAAACGGATGAACGGATTTGCATGAAATTTAGCATATGGGTAGTTTTTATCTCGATATTTCTATGGGATTAAAACTTATGCGGGTCAAACCGCGGGGCGCAGCTAGTTACAGATGAACAGAAATGTAGAAATTTTACATAGGATGACAGAATATGGTTGAAGCGATACCTCAAAGATAAGAGAGTGGTTCTTAATTACTGGATTCTTGGAATAGAAAGGGACCCATCTCTTATGAACAAGGGGTCAATGTCGTCCCCGATAGCAGTACATAGCGTGTTTGCAGATCATACGTTGCTAATGAAGATAAAAAAAATCTCATGAATATGCTTGTTATTTTACCAGCAGCCATAAAGTATACCCACTTCGTTCAATCATAATATTCATAACATAAATTATCTATGAGGCTTGGCAGTATAAATAGGTACTAACCCTGGACAAGTACTTTAAGAGGGGCCTTTCCGGTCTGTCTATCGTCAACGCTAGCATGATTGAAAAGCTTGTTGTTTCATCCAACGCAAGTGAATTGCTTGCGAGAGATTTCACAAAATACGGAAATACGTGTTTTTGAAAAAAAAATTGTCATATAGAATTTGCATTACATGTGCGAGGTTTCTATGAAGACCTATTAGTTACAGGTTTTAAAGTATGAGTACATAAATATAATATAATGTAGGTAATATAATATAATACGCTTTTTAAAAATAAACGATTATTATTATTATTATATTACATTATGGCCGGCCAAAATTTTAATAAAATTTGTGCAATAAAGCTGATTTTCAGAAGTCTTTACTGATTATGTTCCTCGAAACTGTTTTTTTTTATTACATAGAAACCATATCCGAACCTATTATCGGGGTTTTCCATCTAGAACTTATCAGTAGCAGCCCGGTGTCTCGATTTGTGCCACGGGACGTAAACATATCTTGCAAAATGTGGGTTTTCTGCCGCCCAACCCTTACCTATAGGAATAAAGGCGTGATGTTAGAGGACACTTACTGTATAACGTCTTCTTGCCAACTTTATTGATAAGGACGCCTATGGCTAAGTACGTCAGCGCGAACACGGCCCCCATAGACATGGATATGGGGAATACCACCACTGACACCTCTGACTCGCACACTACTTCGTCAGAAGACAACATCTGGAAGAGGAAGTAAAGATTTTTAATTTTGCTATCCTTTCAAAAGATTTTGAGGAAGTGTTATGAAAAAAATAATTTAAATGAACCAAATAGATTAGAATTACAACAAGATTAGGAGCACAATTTCTTGATATTCATAATGCTCCAGATAAATTAATCAGAATTCAGAAAATAAATTCATTAGGATGTAAAATAGGCTGTCAGAATAAAAATGCAGCGCTTTTGGATAGTAAAAAAAATCTGTTCTAGCTGGATTTCGATTATGTCTATTTCATAGGAATACTTAGGTATATCTATGAGCTTTTCACATGTCATGTTTTTCGGCTATTATGGTACTTACGCTTGTATTATCGAATTTATCACGTATGATCTGACATATCGAGATACTTTTATTCGAATTACTTCTTAAAATACTGTTTAGTATATCTGGGACCCAAACGTAGAGACCACTCGACCTGGAATGGAAAAAACAATATTTTACTAACTTAGTTTTAAGCTTTACTGTAAATTGCAAGATTTAGCACAAGTATTCTCGTAAAGACAAAACTTTAGAGTAGGTAGGTAGCTATTCACAACCATTCGACACGCGTCCGTGCCGCAATTAACATCAGTCATGGTTATCGTAGGAGTTCTAATAACGCTATTCACAAATCCAAAACACGTTTAATTGTCAATTTAAATCAAATAGACGAGCGCTATTCTTCCGACAGCGGTTTGTTGTTGGGGGCAAGGCAAATTAGGTAATCGTAATGTGTCTTTTTCGATGCGATAGCCTATCGAATGCTTGTGAATAGTCTGCTCTAAGCTTTAATAGTATCTTTGAAGTTAAGTTCCAAGACACTACTAAAGCCTTAGCCACATTGTATAGAGATACTGACAGATTTATTTATTAGATATGATTGATTTTGCATAGTGTAGGAACTAGCGACACATTATAATGGCAAAATGTTGATGCTATACAATAATCGAAACTTACACCATGAATACTGCGAACATCGATATGTGTGATATGAAAACACATCGGAGGAGGGGCACCTTGAACATCAGCCCCACGTTCTTGACAGCGCCCGCGAACCCTCCCGCCTTGATTTCTTCACTGCCTGTTATAAGTTTCCGTACCTGGAAAGGACAAAAGAAAACTGTGTGTCAGAAGTTTTAAGGATTATTGTATTGGTTATACAAAGCACTCGACCCATAACCGTTGGGACCCGTGACCCGAGACGTGCTCGTATGCCACTTTGCCCTAAAGCTCGCTTGCTACTGTTAGGTGCTACGCAGACGACAGACTATCCGTGACGAACGTTTTAGTCTGTGATAATAGAACCTAAGCAATTATATGCAGTAACGCATACGAAGCTCAAAAAGTCCGGCGCACAAAAAATCCGTGTCATTCTGGCAGATCGCGCCGCGCCGCGCCGCACAAAAATTGCGCGCAAAAAATTGAACGTTTGCTTCAACGCGCGCTAACGCAGACGGCGCACTCTTTTAGTATGCAATCTGCACTCGCTAGTGGGGGTCGTAATGTACGCGGTATAATACCATGGCGCTAGAGATCGATGTATCGATGTTAATAAAAGAAATACAAAACAGATTTTACAATATAATTAAGACACTTTTCAAAAATGGGTGTAAATACCCTATTATGATTAGTGGTTTAGAAGTAATGCGGAAATATACAGCATTTCCGGTCAAAACTATAACTCCCCATTTTACTTCGCCGTAGACGGGTAAAAATGATTATGAAATTTTACTTCTGCTGACACGTTTCACGTTAAAGCGATAAGGCACATGCGTGCTTAAATGTTTGTCTAAATCTTATTTGAAAACATCGTGGTGTGTTAATAAAACACTCAGTTTATTTTATGTTATGTTAAATTAGCATAACAGCTGTTAAGTTGTATCTGATATCATGCGATAACATCGTGTGCGCTGGCGCTTCGTATCATCATAATAGACTGATAAGTACTGCACTATTCATTTGTATCTAGTTTCAAACGGAACCACTCGCGTGTGAAGTTACTAATATTGCTAATGACCAGATAACCCGACTTCACCCTGGGTTAATGTTAATCTATCGTTAATTATGTACATAATCTTTAATTAATGAGTCTAATCGATTGGCGATTTTCTATTCGTTTACGCAATAAGTATATTCCACATCAAAGGCTTCTTCTGCCTATAGAGAGAAGAAACGACGATGTATCAATTACTTTCATCATCACACTCATGAGTTTTGTTTTTACGATTTAAGATCGATAATTGCGTTTATTTCTGGACTTTCTTCTTTTTTTCTGATATAGCCTAGATAATAGTGTGCATTACTAACACCATGTATATCAAGGTCTGAATCAAAGTTTTTTTTTATCTTTCGTTTTGGTAGGAAGCTACTTAGACCCGTGTTCTGGATTGAATTTTTTTAGTTGAAAACTTGCCAAAGTCTTCTTTAGCAATACTTAAGATGATAGCCCGTGAACTTCTGATAGATAATAAACCTTAAGTAGTGCTTAACTAGAGCTTGACTCGCTGTCAACTGGTATTTTTTAAATTCAGAATCCAGCGTGTAATTCGTGATCTGATCCCAGAATTAAACCTAAACGCATACACAAATAACTTATGTACAGACGCCAACACATCAAGCTTCCCCAAACTGTCTAAATTTTCCAATTAAACATGAATCTTAGGCTTATGTGATAAATATGAAAATCTCTCAAAGAAATTTGACAGATTGGGGTAGCTTGATGTGCTGCGTCTACGCATAATCAGCCTATAATGTTGCTACTACTAGGACACAGACCTGCACCCTAATTGCGTAACTCACGATTCATCATAATTTGTTTCGTTTTGAAACAAATGGCTAAACCATTGCTTCATATGTTCGAAAAATGTGTCTGCTCAACAACGTAAATAACGCAATGAATATTGTTGAACTGTCAAAATGAAACCGATTATGATTAATCGCGTGTTACGCAATTAGGGTGCAGCTCTCGGAGAGGGAGTGGGCTGTCATACGTCGCGTCGGCGAATTTTTGGTTCTTGGACATGCCGGTTACCTCACTATGTTTTCACCGGTTTGTGAGCAGTGGTATCGAAATAATGTACACAAAATAAAGTACCATTTTGGGTTCAAACCTACGAGCAACAACTATGTAATTCGCGGCCGTTACCACCACCCATACTCCAAACTATTTTTTATTTTTTTAAACCTTGCCCCACACTAGGAATTTCTCCTGTATTGTGGGTGAGTTTACAAACATTTAAACTCACATATACACAAACAGCCAGACCCGGAACAACTACTTGTAGGTCTTACAACTATAGATACTTACAGGAAAATCTTCAGCACTCCCCCCATTATTCCAAGCGTACATCGCAGCTAGAACTGGCAGGGCTGCCTCTGGGCCCTTGGCAGCCAGCAGGTACCGTGGGCTCTCTGGCAGGAACAACAGGATGGCAGCGGCTGCCAACCCTGGTGCGCACCACAGCCAGACGAAAGCTCTCCAGGGAACTATCTCCATGTAAGCAAATGTGAAGGACCATTTTCCTGGGATTATTAGCCACGCGAGACCTGAAAGGGAGATTAAACGTTTGAAAGATTAATTATTTTAACCGACTTCAAACCAAGGAGATTTTTTATGTTTGTTACGGACTTCGTAATTAAAATTATTTTTCAGTTTGTAGTGTTTTTTGCTTTTAGTTTTTATTTTGTAGCGGATTCCCAAGAAGATTAAGATGCTACGCTGTTTTTATGATGATAGAATTTTCATGTCACCAGTCACTGACTTCCGAAATTAAAGTTATTTTGCACTTTGTAGTGTTTTTTTCTAGAAAATGTTTTTCTGAAGAGTTCCGTTGTCTGTCTCCGATACGCATCATCAGATCTATATGAACCACACGGGAAGCTCCAGCTTTCAAATAAACAAAGAATCATCAAAATCGGTTCACCCAGTCAAAAGTTCTGACCCAACAAACATTAAAAAAAATACCGTCGAATTGAGGACCTCCTCCTTTTTTTGAAGTCGGTTAAAAAAGACTTGATAGTGAGCAACACTACAGAAGAGACAACACAACCGTACGGTGTGGCGCAGACGTACTAAGATGGCTGACCACAAATTAGATACCTAAATTGGGATAATAGCCAGGAGAAAGAAGAAGAATAAAGCGGATACCTACCTACCCATTTACATCTTAACAACGTTCAGTGACGTCTGTGCTACCACCGATGACGCTGTGGGCGTAGTGAAGTTTTGGGCCAACGAAATTAGAAAGACGGTAGGTATTACCGTCACAAAGATCAACGTTCCGTCTACATTTAGATGTACTTGAGGATCTTTATCAAGTTGTCGTGCACGAAAATTAAAACATTTTAGTTGGTACATCACGAAGTGATTGCAAACATCGTACTTCAAATTACATAGTTAGCCTATAATGTTGCCACTGCTGTGACACAGGCTTCCTCTTTGTGAGAGGGAGTGGGTCGTTATCCACGACGCAAGCCCAGTGCGGGTTGGTAGATATCACATGTCTTCGAATTTTTGGTTCTAAGACATGCCGGTTTCGTTACGATATTTTCTTTCACCGTTTTGAGAGCAGTAGTGATGAAATAATTTACTGCAAGTAAAGCGCCTGTCAGGGTTTGAGGTTCGCAGTTGTTTTCACCGGGTCACATTGCTCTCCATTTAAAATAACGTCTGTGTAAAATAATGAGATATTTACCTATTGAAATATTTTCATTAAAACCCGATGATTTTGAAACCGAAGTGGTTGAATTGATTATACGAAAATGTTTGCCGTATGAAAAACTCGACTGGAGTCTCTAAGGACTAGAATATTTACATGAGCGATGCTTGAAAATGAACACACTAACATTATTACAACTGCATAAGTAACTATGTATGTTTAACATAATATTTATAGTTGCGTCATACAGCTGTTGACGACTTAGTTCCACCGAACTGCGTCTTTATAAAATAGCTAAACTAAAATATTAGCAAGATAAGTTAAGTTAGCCTTTAGTTAATAATAGTTAATGGGTCGTTGAATGATCGATTACTTGTAATTGTAAGTTCAAGTTAACTCCGTAGTAATTATAAGTTAGATAAGGAATGCTAATTACATAATTAGATTTTATGTGCGTGTTTACTTTGGTGCAACACACTAGGCGATTTAGATTGGGTTTCTTATGCTTCACATAACCGATACGTGAAGAATTTGCTTGAAGATCACCATCATTCCTAAATGTTGGTCTTCTGCTGCACTAGTGCCTATACTACTTCTACTAGCAGCTATATTTTTTAAAGGTTCACATGAAGGGTAACCAAGTGCTGTTCCCGATACCGGTGGGCTACTATTTTTTTAATGTTTTTATATTCTAATAATGAAAACCATAATTCATATGTATACGAGTTATATATGTATTTGAAATAAAGGTGATTTAATAGTTTATAGAACATACCTGGTAGTATAATAAATGAGAACGATATAAAGGCGGAGCTCCATGCGATGGCTGCCGCACGCTTTGAGTTGGCGTGCATCTCACCCAGGTACGCGTAGACTGTGGCGCTGGATGCTGATATCCTGAAATAGACAAGATTCCTCTTATAATTCTTAGTAGAAACAATTAGAAATGATTGGGAATGGTGGAGAGATGTGGCTTGGTTGCAGGAGTGCAGGTTGTTCGAAAGAGATACCGTAGGCCCTGGCACACAGGCAACTGATGGAACACAGGTGGGTTTTAGTCAGTAATAGTCTGACACGCCCTCCCGCTCCACTCAGAGTGGGAGAAGTTATATAAAGATTTCGCACACTCAAAAAAAAAACAAGCCATGTATGGGTCTTGCTTCCACAGTTCCAGTTGCACTGAATACCACTATTTTACATGGAGCGACTGTCTATCTGACGTCCACAACAGTTACTGGGTAAAACGACACCCCTTAGTAAGACGTCTTGTCAGACTTTCGGGCTTCTGACGACCCGTAACGACTGTCAAGGATCCACAAATGACAGCCGGGACCAACGGCGTAACGAGCAACGGCATTTAGGAAGTTGATGAGGCTTCCGCGCTTCTGCAGTGTTTCGCAGATGCTCGCGGAAGCCCGTGTTGATGATTTTCATGCCATAATTAGGATGAGAGTGGCGTCAATAATGGGAAGATTGCGTGGAAACTATAACACCATCCTTTAACCATTCTTTGACAAAGTGGATAGCCCCTTTAATAAGCACTGGGTGCGGAGGCACGTGCCTACATGTGTTGAGCTAAGTAGTAATTAGTTGTCCTTAGTTTAGTTTGTAAGTTTTACTAACACAGTTTTTAAGTCATTCTTACTAATAGTACTTACTTAAATGGTTTGTGTACTTTTATGTATGATCCGCAATAAACGAAATATATGTATCATTGTTAAGTCCGCCTATATACATTTGTGTGCTTAAAGTAGTAAATAAATATATCAGTAACCCGGTAGGTACCATGGCAAAACGATATTTTGATGCAAAATATCTAGACCGAATTTGACAAGAATGTAATTTTGCATATTCTGAGATAACTGAGCGTATCAAGGTGAGACAGGTTATAATTTGAGACGAGATTATTATTCACTAGCTTATGATAGCGGCTTCTCTCGCGTGGAAGTCGAAAATTAACGAACGTGGGGTATCCTACCAGTATCAAAAGTATACTATGTGTTAATCCACGTTGTAAACTATCTGTGTGCCAAATGTCATCCAAATTCGTTCAGCTGTTTAAGCGTGATTGAGTAACGAACATCCAAACATCTAAACATAAAAACTTTCACATTTATAATATTAAGTAGGATTCAGAGGTGTCTATAAATCTGATACTGATTAACTAACATCATTATCTGCCTAGCTTTTTTCCTACTAAGTTGGGGTTGGCTTCCAGTCTAACCAGATGCAGCTGAATACCAGTACTTTACATGGAGCGACTGCCTATCTGACCTCCACAACCCAGTTACTGGGCAAAATCTGGTAACACTTGTTAGACTTCCGGGCTTCTGAAGACCCGTAACGACAGTCAAAGATCCACGAATGACAGCCGGGATCTTCGGCGTAACGTGCAACTGCATTTAGGATGTTGATGGGCGCAGTAACAGGGTTGTGGAGGTCAGATAGGATGTCGCTCCATGTCGCTGAGTAGCACACAAAAAAAATCTTCAACATTATTTATTTACGTATTCATAAACATTTTTATTACTAATATTCAAGTATGTATCTATTTTATTTGCCTGCGTCCGTGTGTCACTGCGGGGTGCCAACTGAAAACCAGCGCTGGGTGTCTAACGCTCAGCAAATGCTGAGATGGTAAGACCTTGTCCAGAAGAAGCGAATTCGTCGCGAAACGTTTCGCGCGAATTCTTTCGCGCGCTATTGAGATACTAGGCACGAATACATCGCGTCCACAAGCATCGCGCGAATTCAAAATACGCGCGTAAATCGCGTGCATAACGCCAGACCCTCGACTCGCGCGTGATTCGCCCTTTCTGGACAAGCCCTAACCCTTTCGGTATGGGCGCGCTCAGCACAATTTTACTGCAATTTTATTGTTATGTTTATTGTTCTCTTTCTTTTTTTATATGTTTGTTGCGGTTGTGTTGTGTCTGTGTCGAATAAATGTTTTCTATTCTATTCTATTTTAAAATACTTGTATTCCGCTGCATCCAGATAAACTGGAAGGCGATCCCAACATGGTTAAGAAAGGGCAGGCAGATGATAGAACCCAAGAGGTTCAACACACGAAACGTTCGCTGCATTATTAGAATGTCTTACAATCTAACAATTACAATAAAAATAATATAAAAGTCATTATTGGCTTATCATTTAATTACAATGAATAAATATTAATGGATTATTACGATGCGGGCGTTTAACCTAGGTCAGTGGCCCAATTCAATTAAAAACTAATGCTTATTATAATTATGTTTATTCATTCATAATAATATTTTTTTTTTAGTATCTGGTTTTAGTTCATTAGACCTTGTACGAAACATCTAAATCCAATCAGTAATAAATTATCAATAATTTATTTTTATGTTTCTTTTTGTGTCCATCTTTCAAAGTTGACAGTTGTTAATAAAGGACCTAAAGGCCTGTACACACGTTAGTTAATAGACTGATAAACGCGCGCATGCTGCGATAAAAACGCACGTTATATGAATGTATTTTTACCCGACTGACCAGCAGGCTTAGCACGAGAACCGTAGAGAACCGTTTTGTCGCCGGAAGAGTAGACAAAAATGACGTTTCCGTATAGACTGGTAACAGTTTTTCACCGAGAAACGTAGACAAGCTATTTCTATTCTACAGTAAGTAGAAATAGAAAGCGTCATGCTAAGCCTGCAGCAAGAGGGTGGAGAAATGCGCGTCATCTGGATTTGAGGTATTCCATTCTGATCCCTAAATTGTGTCCACCATTGAATAATCCACCATTGAATAATCCACCACTGGGTCAGATTTACGAGATCAAATCGGAATACATTTTCAACTCGTATAAAATAACAAAGTCCATATTTTTTTGTGGAATTTAAGGCTCTGACAGCTCTTGAACGGCGGGGTACCTAATGGCGTAACACACTCTCAGTAGCATTGCCTTTCATTTTGACAGTTCAACAACATTCATTGCGTTATTTACGTGGTTTAGTAGAAAAAAAATCCAAATTATGAAGCAATGGATTAGCAACATCCTTAAAAAAATATTCAGATTGCGTTACGCAATTAGGGTGCTGGGTATTGAAATGCTGATCGCGTTCAATTTAATTGGCGACATTCGCCCTAAGCCTGTTACAAATATGTAAGTATAAGTATCTATTTTTCTCACCACAACAAAAAATGCAGACACTGTTACACTTCATCATCATCATTTCAGCCGAAACACGTCCACTGCCGAAAGACTAAGCCATCTTACGAGGCCCATTGTTACACTTACGGTACATGAAATGGTTAGTTTACTTGACTGGTGTCTAAGCTAGGCTTTAAAGGCCTCTGTTTCAGGTCACTAGGTCAGCACCCTCTAGCAGTTAGATACATTTCATAATAAAAAAAAAGTGATTTAACAAGTTTGAATTTGGAGGTTGTATAATAAATATGAAACTTACAAACATCCAGTGAAGAACCTGAAGACGAGCAGCATCCACACGTTGGTTGAGAACGAGGATACGACGGAGAAGACGGCAGACAGGAGGATAGCTGGCAGCATCACCGCGCGACGGCCTATGCGGTCACCCAGGTAGCCCCATAGGAAGGAGGTGCTGATTATACCTGGTGGGAATAAGGTGTTTATGATACATAATATTTATTCCTGTAAGTTGGTTGTACAAACACTTTAACATGTCAATATGGTTTAAAAACTAGATGAGGTCGGTGATTCCTATACACTGTGAAATTTAAATGGTTGTTTTCCCGCGGCAGAACAACTTGCCGTATGGAGTACATTCGAAGCATAGAGTAAAAGTAAAAAAAAATATACGTTTTTTTTTTAAATAAAAAACATATTCATAAACTCGAAAACGTGAAAATCAATAGTAACACTAGAGGTAACTTGTAGGTACTACTCGAACCACACGCGCCGCCAACAAAGGCAACAGTGATCCATAAATGTTCAAAGCAAAATAAACTCTCGCATGTGGTGATTAATCACAATTGTTAAACTGCCATTTTTTGTTTTTAATATTCTATTTGTTTTTAATTTGTATTACCAAGACAAAACCATTTCGCTGCGGGAAAACAACCATAAATATTTCTCATTGTATAACTACTTTGAGATGAAACTCCGAAACAAACTCAAAAGGTCACAGTCGCTTTTAAAGCCCAGATATAATCATGGTCAGATCATGTGACGACCATGTAGACTACTGTCTGAAATAGATTTTAGACTGAAAGTCGAATTGTAAATTCTATTTGTATTACCAAGACAAAACCATTTCGCTGCGGGAAAACAACCATAAATATTTCTCAGTGTATAACTACTTTGAGATGAAACTCCGAAACAAACTCAAAAGGTCACAGTCGCTTTTAAAGCCCAGATATAATCATGGTCAGATCATGTGACGACCATGTAGACTACTGTCTGAAATAGATTTTAGACTGAAAGTCGACATCATTAAAGTTGGGAAAAGGTTATGCACTTGATGAGGTATTAGGTACTTACATTTGTGTTCATGTGGAAATCCTTATACAAGGTGTACCAGAATGAACGCAAGACCTGAAAGTAGTTTGTTCCTAATTGACTACTGAATCGATTTCAGTAACTTCTAATATAAGTTTTTGTCATATCTACCACTGATTGAGCCAAAGAAAATTCAACCTTACACTAGAAGAAATAAGAATCAATTTTAAATGCACAAAGTAATGCTTGGGTCGACACGTTCTTCTTAATAATATCTATCAGTTAGCTTTAAAAAAATAGTTTTGGTCATCGTATTATGCTTTTAACTCAATACTCTAATTGGGGTGTATGAGGTCTTGCGTTAATTATGTTACTCGTTGTAGATAGTGTGTATCATTGTCTGTCTTATTCGAGCTGGCCATTCGGTGATATTCCAACTACCTCTGGCCTAGGCCAGACCTAGATTTATGTATCAATTATAATTATTATTTATAAGAAAAATATTCACATCAGCTTAGCCGCTGCGACATAAAAAGGCCGAGAATCGATCACAAAACTATCTTCATAAATCCTCAAATCTAATAAGAATTTATCGATCATGCTTATTGGCTTTAATATCCAAACCGGTTTAGTAATATAACTGATGATGGATTAATAATCGTTTTAATACCAGACAATGCACAATGGGGCAATAACTCTTGTATCGCAGACAGGTTCTTATCTATTTAATAAAATTAAATATCGTGTTTATTATCTATTGCCATCGGAAAAAAATATGTACCTACGCATCGGCTTTGATAAAGAATAGGCATCAAATAGTTTTGCTTTGTAATTGATATAGTCTGTAGGATAAAAGTATGATTTGTAATTCATATTGTCTCTAGGATATCAGTATCTTGCAGTTACCAAAAGGCACCTACAATCTCGACTGAGCGAATGCCATCATCCACATAATGTCGAATACATCGGTTCACGTCTGAACACTGAATTTAAGCAATATCGTGCGTGGTCAGTGCTTGGATGGGTGACAGTGTGACGTAGGTTTTTGCTTTTTAGCTCCAGCAATCTGCTTTTCCATTGGTGCAGTGAAAGAAAAAAAAAGCCTCAATGAACCTAACCCCAATAACCTTAAATAAAATCCTCTATGTACCGTGTTTCTGGTGAATAAAGACATTTCATTTATGCTACTTTATGTTAGCCGTTTTTTCTTCATTTGAGTAGGACCTTCTCTTGAATGGATGGAACGAGCGTGTCCAGAAGTTGCCTGTTCACTCTTACTTTAAAGTCGGGTAAAAGTGGCGTTCTAACCAATGAAAGCAGCAGCGTTGACCAGCCCCTTGTCTTTGCTGGTCAGCTTGAGCTCACACTCAGCTGCTGTGATGGCGTAGCTCATGCCGACTGATTCCATGGATACGTTCAGCATGATGAGGCCGCTGGTGAACAGCACCAGGTGGTTCAATCTGCCATGGCCTGAGGAGGTAAAAGTGTACTTTATTAATAACAAGAAATCTTTATACACATAAATAAAATTTAAGTGTCTGTTGTGTTTCAAAATAACAACGTTCTAGTAAATACCTATTCTAGAAAGTTGTGACAAATGACAACTAAAATAAAAATATAATTACAAGTTATGTCACGCCAACCAAGAAATGTAAAAATTTATAGACAAAAACTTTAGATTTTTGTTATTCTATCTGTTTGTTTCGGCTAATGTCCGATACGGCTGGATCGATTTTGACTTTTTGTCCCGGTACCACGTTACTGACGAATAATTTCCAACATCCATGCGGACGAAGCCGAGGGCAGCAGGTAAACGCACCACATGACTGTGGTCCTATCCAACCTCATGGAGGACAACTTTTAGATTCAATTCATATTTACCAGCACCCTAAATACGTAACACACTATTAATTTTACCTTTGTACGTATTTTTCTGTTCCTTTCTTCTTGTCTGTTTATATGTGTGTGCATAAATGGTTAAATAAATAAATAAAGATGTTGCTAATCCAGTGGTTCATATGTTCGAAAAACTCGTCTGCCCAACAACGTAGATAACGCAATGAATGTTGTTGAACTGTTAAAATTAAAGAAATTCCAACTGTTAGTGTCACAATAAGTGCATTATTATTTACGCACTTCACTGCGTAAGAGTGTGCGCAATTTGGCCGTTCTACAAAAGTCATGGGTGAATGGCAATGCTAACCGTGTCTGAAGTAAACATTGGTTTCACAAAATTAGCGCGCGAGTTAGCAATGCTGTATGGCTGGATGTAAATTTATTTATTTAAATTAACGGATAATGTGATAACACAGATGCATTTACATTTAGTGCCAACTAGCTGCTGTCCGCGGCTTTGCTTACGTGGATGTCAGAAATTATGCCACAGAAAAGTACTACCGTTATTTTATAAATGGCTATATTACTCCTTATAACATCAGCTATCTGCCAGTGAAAGTCTCATCAAAATCGGTGCAGCCGTTATGAAGATTAGCCGGAACAAAAAGACATCTGGAATCTTTACTTTCCATGAGCAACTTTACCAATGAGAATTGTACTTAAATTCCTCTTGATAACTAAAAATCTGTTGCCGCCATTTAATATAAAACCGATACAGAAGAAGAATAATCTAGAATTTGTAAAAAAAATTAGTAATCGAGAGATATTTTTAACCGACTTCAAAAAGGAGGAGGTTCTCATTTCGTCGGAACCTTTCTTATTTTTTTTTTTTTATGTATGTTCCCCGATTGCTCGAAGATGGCTGGCCGACTTGTTTTTTTTTTTGTTTGAAAGGGTATACGTCCCAGGTGGTCCCATGATCATCAAATCAGGATCTGATGATGGGATCCTGGAGAAATAAAGAGAACTCTTCAAATTTTATAGGCACACGAAGCGATTTAGGTATTTTTTGGAAGAGTACTTTCTCGGAGTGGTCTCATTTCAATTTGGTGAAGATCTGATGAAGAACTTTGGAGATAGGCAACGGAACTCCTCAATAAATGATAGCAAATGAACTGGGATTGCTGAAATCTCATGTCTGTCTATCGCTTACACCAGTTCATAACATAAAATCACGCCGGTATGCTGTGAAGGGGTAAGCACATGTGAACCACTCAAAAGTTTTCAAAAGTTCTCATTGGTAAAGTTGCTCATGGAAAGTAAAGATGCCACAGTTGACGGTACTGACTTACTTACAATTTTTTTATGAACTATATGCTATTTTCTTACAAATTTAGTAAAAAGCCGTAATTTTGTTATTGCAAACAGGCACTTCAATTTTATTTGTTTAAATATGATACGTTCGAAATAAAAACTACGTGACTTTTTTGTAACAGATTTAAGTCCCTGCCAATGTGGATTAATCTTAACAAAAATAACTGGATGCTTTATTTTTAATATAAATGGCTGGCTACGTAATGTGTAGCTACAGTAAGGTTATATTTTTGTTTACCTGTTTGTTCGAAGGCATCTTCAAAACTGTGTTCGATTGTTGGATTCAGCTTTTCTGCGCTCTCCGCATCTCCTTCCCCTTTATATTTGCTTTTGTCTGTCATTTTTCTTGAAGTTTCTCTCTATGTATCTCTTTCTCCGTCTAATTGGTCATCACTCTTCTCTCTCGTTGATATGTTTGGTAGTGAAATGTGATGTAGGTACCGTTTCCTCCTTTCTAGGAAAGATGTGATGAATTGAAGGTGTTCGTATACCTGGAAAAAAGGAGATATTTGTTTTAAAACGGATGTTTGTGGATTGTGGTTGCCAATGCCAATGAAGAGGGTTGTATATAAAAACATCCCTGCAATGCAAAAGCATAGTAACTTGAGTGCAGATCTGTGATTATAGTCAGGGTATATACATCGTAAGTAGTCTAAAAAAGGGGAAATGCTTCGTTATCATCGATTAATTGGATTCCCCAGATATGTTTAAGTACGTAGAAATGCGTAGACAGACATGAATAATAAATAGATATAATATCACATGTATATTTATGATATTTTATCTACTCGATGTTATATAGTGCTTAAGATTGTAGAGTTTTATGGCCTTCAACAATAATGTTATTTTTATTGATCATGCGTTTCCTTGCATCGTCACGGCTGCCACAGAACGAGCTTCTGTCATTACAGCTAGAAACAATTACTGGAATGTACATTCAAGTCTCCTTGTCAGACTTTTTAATTACTCGCGGAAAACACCCAAATAATTTGAATTGTGACCAGAGCATATCGTTTGTTTTGCAAAGATCAAAGCTCTTTTATGGACAGTGAGCTTTGAACTAAACTGGAATATTGATAACAACGTTTCGGTGACGAAGTAGTAAACATTCTTCAGGTAGCTCCTGTATCATGCGCGTGAGTGTAATTTTATGTCAGACCTTCTTGCGGTTTTACGGTTTGACCACTATTATTATACCCTGATGGAAATTGACGATGCGTAAAAATGAATGTCTGGTGTGAAAGATGATACTAATGGCTATTGTTGGCGCGTTTTAGAATGTGGGATACCATAAATAAAAAAATAAAAATAAAAACTGTTTTAAGTAGAAACTTTTTTTTTTGTAAAAAAGCGTAAGTATACTTATACTTAAGTACAAAGTTTTTGCTTCAATCCATCAATCATTTATTTGCTACGAATGTAGGTTACATTGAAATACAGGTGGAGTAGTTAAGAGAGTATTAATAATTCGATTATTCTTCAATCAGTAGTAAAGAAAATTGCTACACATGATTTAATAATATTAGCTAACTGTCAACATTATCCTTATCATTGAAATAACACTTCAGAATGAGCAAATATACTTCTCGGAATGCTAAGAAGTTTTCTTTTATTTTTCAATGTAAACGAGGAAAAATTGCAGTTAATTCAATGAGGCGCATATTAAACCTTGGCACTCCTCAACAAAAACCTTGTTACTATAGCCTTAAGATTTCGTTCCGGACATATTCCTTCAAATAAGTTTTATTATTTAATGAAGAAAGCTTTGTCTCCAAACTGTGATGACTGTGGAGTTGTTGATGATGTGGTTCATATCCTGTTGGAGTGTGTCCGGAATGAAAATACTAGAATTGATGTTTTAGGACGACATAAAAGTTATGATATTGGCTTATGTAATTCCATCCTCGCTTTTCCATTGTCCGATAAGGCAAAACAATTACACAAGTTAGTTTTAAGATAGATCGTAATCAACAATATTATGTTTTTCTGCACTGGGCGATGTGGTCGCTAAGCGACAAAGCCCTTTAAACAAATAAAAAAAAAAAAAAAAAACCTTGGCACTAGGTACTAATGGATAACCTTACTTGTCCTTCTTTTAGTTTACATACACCCTTATGATCCATACAGATATAATATATATAGGTATATATAAACACGCGCCTTCTTCCCGTGGGGGTAGCCAGAAGCTCCAGAAGATCCTACTTTTATATTTGCAATCTGCAATACCTACATAGAATCGTACCTGTTAAGGTGGAAGCGCCAAGGTAGCCCGCGAAATTCAAATTTTGTTACGTTTTTTGCAATTTCCAGGTCACTGTCAGGTTGTACGGTGATCTAAATATGATTCGCGACCGTATCAAATATGGCTTTACAGAATCATAATCATTAGAATCAGCAATACATCTCTATAAGTTCATATTACTCTAAAGAATTACTATCTCATGAAATTATGACATTTGAGGGCAATTCTAACTTATGGAGTTGTATTGCTGATTCTAATGATTATGATTCTGAAAAGCCTTATTTGATACGGTCGCGAATTATATTTAGATTACCATACAACCTGATACTGACCTGCAAATTGCAAAAAACGTAACAAAATTTGAATTTCGCGGGCTACCCTGGCGCTTCCACCTTAATCTTTCCTCGCTTCTATATAATGCACTTCGGTCTGCAAAATGCTCGTAAACCAGCAGTCATTGTCTCACAAATACCTACCTATATATTGCAGTTCATTTGAAAACCCCAGAAGTCATCAGAATACCCATTTTTCCAAGTTCTTCTTAACTCTAATTCGGTCATGGATATCAGTTTCCAACCAGTCCAAATGTTTAATGTTCTGCCGCTTCAATCCAGATTTGGTTTCAGCCATTTTGGAAAAGGCCAGTCATATGATCTAGATCTATAGTAGTCTTAGCTTTACCTGAAGATTGTTCTGTTTCTAATTGTTGCTGCTCTATATTTTTTTAAATACACTATCAATCAACTAGCTAATCGCTTGTCTGCTATCGCGTGATGCAATTACTCAGTCTAGATAGCATCACATAAATATTTATAAAGCGCCAATGCCTTAGTCTTTTTATTGCTCTGGTTTTTTGCGTTGTTTCCTGGAGTACAGACGCCAGCACATCAAGCTACCCCAATCTGTCAAATTTCTTTGATAGATTTTCATCTTTATTACATAAGCATAAGGTTTATGTTCAATTGGGAAAATTCGACATTTTGGGGTAAGTTGATGTGCTGGCGTCTGTACCTTCGCTTATTGGAGCATTGCTTTTGTAATTCATTGTTTTTTACGTTTTGTTAAGCAGGTTTTTAGCTTGCCGCTTCGGTATTTAAGTAAAGTTGTAAAGCCAACTTCACTGTGATAGTTTTCCTTTTGACTTCTTTATTAATATAAATCACTACCGTGAACTGTTTCACGTTTCCAAAAACAACCATTTTGGCTGGCAGAAGGAAGGGGGGGGGGGGGATTGGAGGACACTCTTGACTCTAACAAAAAATTTCACTTTAAAGCATAATTAGGATTATGTATATCCATACCAAATTACAGCTTTCTAGTGCTAAGAGTCTCTGAGCCAAGTTGTGGACAGACGGACGGACGGACACCATGGCAAAACTATAAGGATTCTTTGTTGACTAGGGAACCCTAAAAAAGAGGGTGTGTGCTTATGACCATCTGATCGCAGTGAAAACTTACAACTGGAACGTAGTATAGGTACCTACGCATTTTGGCGCCGAGTATCTTCACCCAACCGAGCGTGACGGTTCAGGGGGCCTACTCTCTAACTCTGTCAACGAAGATACGGGCCCGACCGAAAGTAGTTCGAAACTTCTTAGTGAATCCTACGGCCAATTAACTAACATTTTTGGACGGGCCTAAACATATCGGGAGTAGGGACAGCTGTCAAATCGAGTTGTCATTCATTCTTAGTACGGCTTCCAAACGAATCTTCTGTCCGTAAGTGATACGGAGTTGGAAACGCCCGTTACTTCGACCGAAACGACGGACTTCGCGCTTAGGGACTAGGCCCCCTGAAGTGCACCTAAATATGTTTTCACTTGAAAAATGTAAGACTTTTCTTTATTACAGAGACTTGAATATTAAACGTCAATAATTTTGTTGTTAATTCATTGCATTTTATTCTAAATTACTTTGAATCCTGCCACGTTTATATCTCAACTACATAACTAGCCAATCTTACAACCTTGGTTTATGCAAAACATAACCGCTCACCGTTCTATGTAATTACTCAAAGTGATGTAATGTACCTTCAACTACATACTGTATTTAAGGTAATTGACCCCGTATCTACTAACGTAGTAACCTACATCCTTCATTCATATTTCATGACTAGTGATAAGCGTACTATTGTCATATTGGCATGACAAGGACATTTGTTTAGAAGATAAGGTCTATATTCGTGTGGCAGAGATAAGTAAACATTGTATTGGATTGCTGCATTGTATGTTAATTTTATGATCGAAGTATACTTGATAATGATACTTTAACAATATTGAAATGACAATTCAGTAGATTAATTGATTTTATTTTGTGATAGGAAAGTAGATTGTAGAAAAAAAGTTTTTGCGTGATCATTATGAGAAAAATAATAGTTTAAAAAACTAAAAAACACGCTTTAAAAACCAAACTAAAAAAGGAGAAAATAATTTAATTCAATTAAAAAGCGTGGGGTGCTTTTTGAGGTATTTTTATAATCACTTACTGTCAAGCACCCCACGCTTATTAATTGAATTAAATTATTTTCTCCTTTTTTAGTTTGGTTTTTAAAGCGTGTTTTTTTAGTTTTTTAAACTATTATTTATTTTCTATTTTTTAGTTCTGCTAACTACAAAAACGTGTTTTTTTTTCTCATTTTTTTTTTTTAAATTATTGAATTGTCATCGGTCCTCGACAAGTTTACAAAGTTTCAATGAAATCTGACCGTTTAAAGTGGGTCAAAATCGCGCTCAAAGGAGTCGGTTACATACAAACAAACAAACATACAAGTGAAGCTAATATAAAGCGTGTAAAAAGGAAGAAAATGTCTTGGTAAAAAAATATATAAGTAAACAGACAATTAGGCGAGAAGGGTGGGTAATTAATTTAAGAAAAGTTCTCTTGGTTAGACTTAAGCAAAGAATAGACTAAACTCTTGATTCTTAATTTTCTTGTCTATAGTTTAATGAATGACAGCTGCGCTCGACCGTTTTCGGTCAACGCGACAGATATGCGGTAGTACCTAACAGCTGACATTTTCATCTAACAAATTATGAATCAGAGTACAGGTAGTAGGTACCTACTTTGATAGGTACCAAAGACAAAGAACAACTAGAAGACCTTCCATGATAGGGCTGGAATGGAAACTAATGAGTAATGACAATCCGGATAGACTGTAAGCTGATTAAAACAATGAGAGAAACACTAAAATTAGTAAGACGACCCACTGACCGGAATTTTGGTTAATATCTAATTAAAATGTGGGTAGAACAAAATCCGATCTAACAATTCACTATCTGAACTGCACTGCGTTCTAACAAACGACTCTGCATAAAAAATACTGGAACTTCTGAAGAGTCGTGGGAATTAAAAACATGTATTTTTTTATGAACTATGTACACGTGTTAATTTTTTTGCGAAGGAAGTGGGTAAGTCAAAAATTATTGTAAACATGACCCACTGATCGTGTATTTTTCTGTATCAATTTGCATCAGCTGTATATGACATAAATTATTATAAATCTATGTAGGTGAGGTGGTGTATCAAGAACTCATGACGATTCGACTAAATAAATATCCCGCTAAAAAGCAACTGATGCTTAAGCATACATCAAATGAAAACAAATCAAAAAATACCAGATACTAAACACAGTTAAAGGTAAAAATGAAAGTTTACTTACACTGCACGCGGTTCAAACGAAGTGATTCAACTGCACTTATCAATGAACATGTGTGTGATTACAAAGTTAAATAACTAACACACCACTTTCCACAACAAAATTAAACTAAAAATAAACTATAATCTTATAGTTAACACATTTTAATTCAGGAAACCACGTTTTATGGATTAAAAACGGATTATTTCTGAAGAATAAAGCGCACACGACCTTCCTCGGTTGCGGTCAGTGATGTACTGAATGAACTACTGACTAAAATTAGGCACGGGATCGGCGCAAACGCATTGCGGTATTTATATAGAGCTGCCAGGTCATTCCGAAGTGTTTGTTTTTTAATTAGTTACTGTCATTAATAAGTCTATAAGTTGTTCCTTTGTGTTGAGATTATTATACTTATGTTAAATGGACGAAAAACATAATTAGAAATGCGTAGATTCACAAAATAATGTGTTTATGGAATTGAAACAACAACATTATTTTGTAGATGGAATTGTTATTGTAAGATAAGCGTAGATGATAATATCGGACAGCACCATTCACTCATAGATGTTATAGTAAGTAGGTATTGATCCCTGTACAAATACCTAATCATTCTATATATAGGTACATATTTCTACAAGTAACCTACGTTACTTATTCGTACAGTGACCGCAGATTTTATAGTATACCACAGTTTATTTTCCTCATTTTGTCCTTCATTGGACTCAACCAATGCCATTTTTTTTTTACACCACTTATCTTTTGTTTAAATATCTTAGGCAAATCCTGACAGAGAGCGTTTTTTGACGCCGTAAAGTCAAACCCCGCTGCCACCATTTTCATGACAGTCGTAACTGTGGCCGCTATTTAGCGGCTACCGCTCTTCGACGAAATTGTAGCTTAATGCCAATTGTTCAATCTTAATGCAGAGGTTCAGGAAAAAAAACCAAAACCTTTACTGCGTAATACCGGTAACACACTATCAATTACAATATGAATAAATTTGAAGGAAATTGCTAATGCATTGCTTCATGTGTTCTAAATAGTTGTCTGCCTAACAACTGAAATAACGCAATGAATGTTGGTGAACTGTCAAAATGAAAGCCAATTACCTCGCTGGGTAAAATTAATTCTGAGACTACTTATGACATGGATTAACCTCCACCAGCCTCTGGGCAGTTAGCCTGGCTACCACCTTGTTGAGTGCCAGTTCCTAGTTAGCATCATTATCATCACCAGCCTTCAGCAGTGCACTTCTGGGCATATAGCCTCTCCTATTGCAGGTCATTCAGCTCAATAAGGTGTTCATGAATATTCAAGCCACCAGTTGGCGCCACTTTGACAAGAGGTCTTCCAGTTCGACAATGAACTTAAAATATTTGATGTCATTCGTTTCATTCTTTCGTTCACCATTCAGTCCGTAGGCGCTTTGACACTTTGACAGGTGCCCGGACCCGACGTCTCTGTGCTGCCACCTAGTGAACGTCATTTCAGAACAGCCTCATTCTCGGCACCTCTCATCCTGCTGCTTCCAGCCACCCTGCGAAGACCGACGACGCTCCAAACACACGTCACTTTTCTACAGCATGACCTAAGAAGTATTTAAACCTTCCACGGACAAAAGTGGGAAGACGTTACTCTAGCCTGGTAAACTGGGGCTACCTCGACGAAGCGGCAGCAGGGTGTGACCCATCTTATTCTGCCCTCTGTGCCCCAAAACTTGCAGTCAAAGTGACTTCTGCGTTGCCACCGATGACACCGTGGAAGTGGCAAAGTTTTGGGCCAACAAGATCTGCGAAAACTTCTGCCAGGGACACGAAGAAGAAGAAGAAGCGTCGTATCTTATGCCGTACCGGTTGACGTAATTACGTCAACGCCGGCTGTCTCAACCAACCAGCGCCAAAGCTCTATCTCGTGTAGGGTCATAGCCGTTTTGCGTGGATGTGTCGCATATTTTCCCCAAACTTGTTCTTCGTCATGTTCTTTTTCTGCGTCATGTTTACCGCACATGAAAGTAATTTCTTTTCTTTTCACCCTTCTTCTTCGTGTGGATACTAAAGAAAAACCGTATCATGTATTCACGGAACAATACTGTTAAATCCAAAATCTATCGTGTGATTTTCGCCATCATAACACAAAAAAGGTTATCAATCCAGGTCATATGATGGTGATAAGAGTCTGTTACTATCACAACGTAGCGTAATGATGAATTCATTATAGTGATATTACGTCATCATATTCGTTCATTATTATTTGCATGATCGTGAACTTATGTGTGATATAATAGGCCGTCCTTGAGGAAACCAGATTATTTTATTGTGCTATAACTGCAGCTGTGCGACTTGTCATTCCTTCTCATGAACTGTCCTATTTTAAAAGCGGCTTGGGTACGGCAATTTTTTGGACTCAATCGAAAGGCCTTATATGAATCTGGAGTAGGTACGAAATTAAAACTAAAGCCAGCACCCGATAAACGTTCGAAATTTTCAACTGCTCAATAACGTAGGTAAATGACACAATGAATGTTGTTGAACTGTCAAAATAAAAGTCATTCCTACTGTTAGTGTGTTACACAACTACCCTACTGCTGCCCCACTACTTGTTTTTTTTTTCTGATTGTCATTGACGAAAGGATAACTTTTTATTCAGGCTTAGCATGACGCTTCCTATTTCTACTCTACGGTAGAATATAAATTGCTTGTCTATATTTCTTGGTACAAAACTGTCAATTGTCTACACGGAAACGTCATTTTTGTCTATTCTTCCGTCGACAAAACGCTTCACTCAAGAAGCGTTTTGTCAGGCAAAGCAGGTGGTGAAGCAGGCTTACCTGCTGGACAATAAAATATTTCTATTTCTATTTAACCCGTTCTAGCTACCTATAGTAGTAGTAATAGAGGTGGTACAGTGGTAATGGCAGCAACTTGCAAGTTGTAAACATCGTGAGGAAACACAAGAACAAAAAATCTAAATCGAAGACATGTGGCATCTACCAACCAGAAAGATGCTCAGGTCCCGGCAGTTGGGACGTTATAAGCTGCTATGCTATGCTATGCTCTGCACCACAAACTAAATAAAATACTAAGCTTAATATACATTTAGCGCTAACATCATTAAATCTCTTCCATTTTTAAATGTTTGAGATACACAGCATAAAGATGTTTTAAATTCTTTGAGCGCTAATATATTTAGTGATGTGGTGCAAGTGGCCTTTAGAGTAGCTCGTATTGCCGTGAAAATCTACCAAACGGATTTACGTTGGGGATCAAGAAACAATATATTATCTCATTCACTGATTTCAAAAATAGTAAATCTCTATAAATCAATTCACCGGGATAAGAAGTTCAAATGCTTTATCGAGTCCAGCTAGCTTGTTGTGGTCCCACCCACAGACAAAAAAAAAAGCCAGCATATTACATATTAAGATTTTGACTGGGAGCTTGTGGCTGAGTAATAACAGCCGCATAGGTCGATCGGTCAGGTTAAGCTATGCTTGCCGTGGTTGGTCCGTGGATGGGTGACTATCTTTACATACCAAGATCCCTCCGTGCCTTTTTTTTTTTTGGTGGGAAATCATCAAATAACTTCTCCCGCTCTGGGTGGAGCGGGAGGGCGTGTCAGACTTTTACTGACTAAAACCCACCCGTGTTCCCTCAGTTGCCTGTGTGCTAGGGGCCGCGGTATCTCTTTCGAACAACCCGCACCCCTAGCAGGCATCGGCCCTTGCGGACCCCGCCATTTGGTGCTGACGTCTCTTTGAGGCGCGCGTGGAACACAACGCGCCGTCGACCCGGGCTTGGTCCTTACCGGACAGCGAGCTACCCATTACTCGCCGTCCGCAAGCCCGCGCCTACGGTGGCCGGGAATCAGCCTGGGATTCCCGACGCCCAGGGCGTCTCCCGCGGCGACTACGGCCGTGAGGGCGCATATACTGCCTCTCCCTCACGTGCGCCGCCTCCCTCTTCGCGAGCATTACTGCTTCGCAGAAGGAGGTGACGGCTAACCATTCGCTCTCGCTCCGTACCATGGCCTGAACCAGGGCCGGACGCGAGAGATCGCCGCCGCCGATCGCCTCCACGAGGACACTTATGTCCCTCCGTGCCTCAGAAAGCACGTTAAGCCGTTGGTTCCAGCTGTCATTCGTGGATCTTTGACACCGTTACGGGTCGCCAGAAGCCCGAAAATCTGACAACCAGTCTTATTAAGGGGTATCGTGATACCCATGCAGTTTGTGGAGGTCAGTTAGGCAGTCGCTCCATGTTAAATAGTGGTATTCAGCTGCATCCGGTTAGACTGGCAGATGATGAGTCTAAGTTTGATATAGTTGCCGTCTTAGGATAAAAAACATACGTGGCAAAACCCTACCATTTTGCTGTGTTTAATTTTTTTTTATTTATTCATTCACAAAATCCACAGCTCTTTAACAATTTCATATAAGATAAATAAACAAATCTTACAGCCAATTACGGATTTACAATTTAATAACTACACTTATTATATGCATCAGAAACAAACAGGATGTCATGCTAGCACCCTCTAAGCATATCTAAGTGTGCAGTGTGGGTGGGTGTGTAGAAGTTTTAAGCCGCATGAACCCATACTTCCATGTAAGTTCTACTGGATCGGTTTTGCAAATAATCCCTCCATACAAAACTTTATGGGTAACCGCAGCTCTAAGCAAATAACGTAAATATCGAACTAAGTTCTCCCATGTGCCGCGCCCCTTGCGGATTACAGAAGTGACAAGTGCCTGATTATTGCACGACAAGCATCCACAGGCCGCCAAAGACAATGCAATATAAATCACTGCCACTTACCATATAATAGGTACTTAGACTACTAACGTGTCAAGAAGAAGAATTTGAAAAACCTTGTCAGGGGAAAATCAACACCTTTCCATTCCCTTTCACCTTTTCATTTTCAAACTAGCAACCAATTCGATTTTGTCTATAAATAATCTAACTAAGAACAACACCCTAACTGCGTAACTCACGATTAATCATAATCTGTTCCGTTTTGAAACAGATTGCTAAACCATTGCTTCATATGTTCGAAAAATGTGTCTGCTAAACAACGTATATAATACCGCAATGAATATTGTTGAGCTGTCAAAATGAAACAGATTATGATCTACCGTGTGTTACGCAATTAGGGTGGTATAATTCTTATCACAGGCTAAATTATTACTAGTTAAAATGATAGGAAAATCATCTAGTTTTACAATATCTATTTATAAGTGAGCACCATGTATATATTATAATATACCTAATTAATTTACATGTCATTGCTTTTTTTTCTAATGTAAGTGTACAAATTGTTCCTGACGTACATGATGTTCTCATAGATAATTATATTGACAAGGTACCGTCATGATATTAAGAACTTTGAACAGTTCTCTTAGAGAATCCCGCCTACGGAGGCCATATAATGCTCTAATGGCTCTTTTCTGCAGAATAAAAATAGACTCGATATCTGCAATGCTCGAATCAACATGTCATAATCAATATGCAAGTTTATATTGGTTCATATAATTATGCAAATTAATGCCCGGTCAATATCCTCCTGCCATTGAAATTAACATTAATTTATAAACCAAATAGTTCATGCTACTTTGCATTAGATTAATGGACCCGACGATTTTTTGCAAAATTTAATGCAATTTATCAACTGATTATTTAGAATTAATAATTATGATTACTTATAAGTAAGTTTATTGCTTGCACGGTTTAAAGAGTTCAAATTGCAGGTTTGAAAGTTTTGAGTAACAGTTGATTAAAACAAAGCGTAGGTACGCACGGCTACACATCAAGCTATACATTTCCAGTTTACGTTGATCTCGCACTGTACAGAAATCCTATACAATGCGAGATCAGCTTATACTGGAAATGTATAGCTTGATGTGTAGCCGTGTGTACCTGTCTCATTTAATTTAATGTTCTGTCTCGTAATGTTAAATTCAAATTAAAATCTTTATTGCATATCTCATGTGTGAAAGGTTACGTCACCCAACTGCGAAGAATGTGGAGTAGTCGAAGATGTACAACATGTTTTGATGGAGTGTGTGCGGAATGAGGCTTTGAGATTTAGTTTACTTGGTCCAAAAAATAAGTACGATGTTGGAGAGTGTAATGCTATCCTCGCTTGTCCTTTATCGGAACAAGCTAGGATACTGTACAAACTGGCATTTTTTATTTTTAAGTAAGTGTTACCTGTTTTTAGGTTTAGTGGATTCTGCTGATGTTACAAGGCGACGTTACCGCTCAGCGACAAAGCCATTTAAATAAAGAAAAAAAAATCTCATGTGTGACAAGATCTTAACATTATTTACAAAGTTCACATGGACCCTGTCGGGTACAACAATTGAGTAAAAGTGATTGATTTATAAGTGATTGAGTGAGTGCATGATTTAAAATTTATAAGTGTATAGAACGTCATAATTCACAAAACGAGATAGGTATTCGATTATTTATTTCGATTTCAATTTCCACTACCGACGCTGTCAACAGAGCCTAAATTTACTATGAACACTTAACGATTCCTTAGGTACTCGTAACCACGTCAATGACACACGAAATCTGCTAATATCGTATTAATAATATCGACAAATTGTCTTAGAACATACAGAATAATGACATTTCAATCCCTTATCGTTACATATTGGTTTCTAAAAAACACGATATTGACGTAGTTTGAACGTAGTAAGATGCCGCGGGAATCATTATAACCATACAGAATTGGGGCCCTGCACCCTAATTAATCATAATCGGTTTCATTTTGACAGTTCAACAATATTCATTGCGTTATTTACGTTGTTGAGCAGACACATTTTTCGAACCTGTGAAGCAATGGTTTAGCCATTTGTTTCAAAACGAAACAAATTAAGTATGATTAATCGTGAGTTACGCAATTAGGGTGCTGAACAGATAAGATGGTAAGATTATAACCTGTGCCTAGAGCACATTTTTTAAAGGGTCTGTATACATCGGTAGGTAACCCAACTTACACAAAAAACTGTTCGGGCTATCTACTTGTGATTGTGAATTATTTCATGAGACTTATTTCTATAGAGAGTATTCTTTTGACCACTCCGTTTACATATTTGATTGCAGCTACAGAAGATCAATGATATTACAATAATGACGTCACAACTCACACCTTGTTCATGGATACAGTTGTATAATTTTGGCCAAGCATTCGCCAACGTCCATACTACGTTGAAAACACCGGTTCTCGTCCGATCACCGAAGTTAAGCAACATCGGGCGCGGTCAGTACTTGGATGGGTGACCGCCTGGGAACACCGCGTGACGTTGGCTTTTTTACTTTTGGAAAGTTATTTTATAATCTCTTTTCGGAATAAAGGGAAACATTTTGATGGTTTTTAAATCCAGAAATTGTTGAGCCGGAACACATGCCAAAAGACCAATATTGTTTTTGGCAACTTTAAATTTACGTGCTAATCTGCTAATTCACAGTTCTATTTTAAAACAATAGGTTCACGAGTGAAGCGCCCAGGGGTGCAGGTTGTTCGAAAGAGATACCGTGCCCCTGGCACATAGTCAACTGAGGGAACACGGGTGGGTATTAGTCAGTAAAAGTCTGACACGCCCTCCTGCTCCACCCAGAGCGGGAGAAGTTATTTGATGATTTCCCACTCAAAAAAAAAAAAAACGAGTGAAGCGTTCGTTATCTATACTTAGTATTGTTTACTGCCACTAAATAGATCCTTACACTCCCTATACAATTAAAAGCTTACTTAATTATTCTGGTAGGTGACTAACTGATTACACTCCATTTGCAATAAGATTAGACATTTAACTGAACCTTTTTTACAGTCCAATCAATCGATTTTGACTTCTATTGCGTTAGTAGCATAACAAATGGCAGCTGCAGTAAACAGTTGGTATTGTAACAACTTTTTTGCTTTTAATGCCATCCTTATGCCTACGGTATAGAAGTCAGAATCGGTTGAACTGACTGTAAAAAAGTGTCTAATCTTATTTCAAATGGAGTATAGGTAACTAACTAACGTACTTTAATTTGAAAGATAACTATTAAAACCTATTTTATTTTAAAATGCACTGACTGGTAATTTTCAAAATGATTAATTCCGAACAATCCGAACTAAAAAATATAACTACAAAAAGCCAACGTCACGCGGTGTTCCCAGGCGGTCACCCATCCAAGTACTGACCGCGCCCGATGTTGCTTAACTTCGGTGATCGGACGAGAACCGGTGTATTCAACGTAGTATGGACGTTGGCGAATGGGAGACTGAAATCGTCCAACGGTTTCCGTGACTAAGGAATGACGTCATTTCGAAGTATAAGTTCAATGTCCTACCGACTGCCGGCGAATAACGAGTTGGCGAATATCGAGGAAAAATAAAAAATCCGAAAGACGTTAAGAACCATAAATCGCCTTTTCGCATTAAAAGTGTACAATTTCCAAAAATATTCAAAATGGGGTTAATATGCGGAAACGTTTGGTATCACCAGTATTTCTCTTTAAAACGCTCTCCTGTAAAATTAGTAAGTTTTGAGTTTACAGTTTTAATGCGAGAAGACGAAATATATGAAAGAATACTTGTATTTCTATTATTTATATTCCTAAATACATTAGGTGCCTACTTTAGATGATTTTTAAAAAGGGCAGTATTTCCCGTAATTATGAAGTAGGTACCTGTACTCCGTTTGGAATAAGATTAGACATTTAAATAAACCTTTTTTACAGTCCGTTTAACTGATTTTGACTTCTATAGCGTTGGTAGCATGATAAATGGCATCTACAGTAACAGTTGGTATTGAAACCACTGTTTTGCTTTTTAATGCCTTCCAAGCTTACAAAAAGGAAGCTTCTTTTCCACCCTGTTGACGAATGGTGGCACCTAAGTGTTAAAACATTGCTTAGACAGTAGGTACTTCGATGATCCTCTCCAGAATCCTCATTTTCAGTTAATTTCCACTCCGTAAAATTTTATTTTGAAAGTACCTATGAACCTCTTTGGATTTTGTCCTGAAATGGAGGGGTCGTCAATATCAGATATAATATTTATCTTACTGCACTTAGCACGTATTCTCTGTAAGTAATTAATGAACATACAAAACAATGGATTACTAATGGTTAGTCATCATCATCACCATCGGTCAGTATTAGATAATACATAATAGATTATGCACGGGGATAAAGTAGTGTCTTATGTAGCGGGCGCCGTATCGACTAACCATGAAGTAGATACCCTGCCTCTTTGGTCGGGTATTTGCATGCGCGACTGCTTAGCTTTTCGTCCTGGGTTCGATTTCCTGGTCAAGCAAAGTGGCATTGGGGTTCCAGTCTGAAATTTCTTAGTCTTTTTCTTCTTAGCATTGGCAAAAAAATCATACATCTTTGGCCCAAAATTAAGCTGCGCGAACTTCGCTCACTTACGTAGTCATAAGATCGTCAAATGCACAAGAGACACATGCGGCGCAGGATAGAAGATGACCCATTGTCTGAGGGGAGGTGCCGCACACGCACTTGAGATCTGAGCCGACCATGAACCCCCATCTGTGGCGATTGTCTTTGGGTTCGAAGTCTATTTAGAGATTTCCAAGTCAGGAACGGTAACGCGTGCCCAGGCGGAAGGCTCTCAAATAGTTCGATAAAATTGACAGGAGGTTTATACGGCTCCTGCCACAGGTTACATCTCGCTGTGGAAGCGTCGCTATTGGCTGGACTAGCTAGACCCACGCACCCTATAAAACTTTTTCGGATCTTTAGCTTCTGGGGGGCCTCTGGGATGGCCAAAGATGCTATGACCCGTTTAGGTAGCATTTGGAAGAAGAGAGGAATTGGTATCAAAACCAAGAGCAGATTGATACGAGCCCTAGTATTCCCTATCTTCTTGTATGGCGTAGAAACTTGGACGATTTTAGCCCGAGAAAGACAAAGGATTGATGCATTTGAAATGTGGTGCTGGAGACGAATATTGAGAATACCGTGGACTGCCAAACGCACCAATGCATCGATCTTAACCCAGCTTCGAATAAAAACCCGCTTGTCGACCATATTTCAACAACATATTCTCTCCTATTTCGGCCACATAATATGCCGAGGCGATGAAAGTTTGGAAAAACTGATTGTGGTCGGGAATACCGAGGGCAAACGATCGCGCGGTCGTTCACCAACACGATGGACCGATCAGGTGAAGGAATCATCGTCCTCTAAATTCTACACGGTGGAAAGAAGGAAGGACCGGTGGAGGCGAATCATCCGCTTCAAATGCAACTCCGAAGCTGACCACGATCCTCAGATATGAAGGACCGACTACAGAGAGAGAGAGCCTCTGCGGCACTGAAAAACTGGAATTTGTTAATCAAACGGTGTTCCTGGGAATCACGCTAGACGAGAAATTACAATGGGGAGCTCATATAACATCTCTTGCGGGGCGGCTAAGCTCGGCCGCTTATGCTGTTAGAAAGATCAGACAGTTAACAGATATAGAAACCGCGCGATTGGTCTATTTTAGCTACTTCCACAGCATTATGTCGTATGGCATTTTACTGTGGGGTCGGGCCGCTGACATTGAATCCATCTTTATTTTGCAAAAGAGAGCTGTCAGAGCCATTTATAATCTACGTCGCCGCGAATCCCTCAGGGAACTGTTTAAAAGGATTAATATTATGACGGTACCTTGCCAATTCATTTATGAAAATATTATGTATGTAAGAAAAAATCTACATCTTTTTAATAAAATAAGTGATAGACATAATTTTAATACTAGAAACAAAGACAAAATAGATCAACCATTTTTCAGATTAGCTAAAGTACATACATCTTTTATGGGGTACTGTGTTAAATGTTACAACAAAATACCTTGTGATATATTGCAATTAAATGAAAGGAAATTTAAAGCTCACATTAAAAGTAAACTTTGTAAACTAGCGTATTACAAATTAGAGGATTATATCCAAGATAAGAATGCTTGGAAACATGCTGGTCCTGCTCCATAGGACAATCTAGAGTCTAGACAAAATCAAACTGGTTGCTAATTGAATTGTACATATAATTAATTATATTTATGACATTGATTTACACTCAGTAATTATTTTAACTCACACACTGACTCATTACTTGTTATATTGTAGGAAAATCATACCTATACTTACTTTTACAATGTTTGTAAATGTGTGAACACCATGTATCTATCACAGAATTAATTTATCTGTATTGTTTCAATTTGATTGTTTTTACCCATTTTGGTATGGTAATTTTATTCTGGGTGCATCGTTTTCACACATAATCATATAATGAATGTAAATATGTATTGTACTTGAAACATTTTAAAAGAGTAACGGTGGAGTTTCTTGCCCATTCTTCTCCATACGAAACTACATTTTGGAAGGGGCGACTAGAATCAATTCTATTTTAATGTAAATGTTGACGTTCAAAAGTGCCTTTTAAGTGCCTATTTGAAATAAATGCTTTGACTTTGACTTTGACTTTGCACTGAGACGTAGTTGCGCATTGGGTGACGTGTGTCAGACTGTAGTTTTGTCCTGCGAATGTTTGGAGACGCAATACCAGTTAGCAGCATTCAAAAGGCAAAAAGGTCGCTCCCTATTACATGGGACTTTAACGTACCTGGCGAAATTTGGGGCTGCTCCCCTGCTCAACACTTCGGGGATACAAGGCGTGATGTTATGTTATAATTTAACCCTCTTCTTAGTCATTCACTCAAAACGGAATCAAAATTTCTACCGAAGTAGTAGCCAATTGCCCACCCAAAATCTTATTGCCTAATTATCCAATAAGATCAATAATTCCAAGGAAGTAATGTTGTTGTAGGTCGAGGTACTTAATCAATCTTTTGAAGGAAGTTTTCATTTAAAATTATAGACATAGCGGAAACAAGATTGTAGGATAGTTAATTAGGCTCATTGATGTTGCCATGTCGGTTTTGTGAAGAGTCGACCGCCCTGTGAGTTCACGTGATATTCGCTTACCTATTTCTTCCCATTGTTGTATAACATTCCGATTCTTCTCCGTATGAAACCGTACCTTTAAGAAAGGGCACCTAGGATCAATTCAATATTTTTCTTGTAAATTTTGAAGTGCAAAGATGACTTTTGAAAGGTGTCGGAAATTATTACACAAAAACGTAAAATGTTTAATAGATAGGTATTTTTAAGAGGTTATTAGTTAGTGAGACTATTAGTTTACGGTCGAAATGATGTTTTCCAAAACGTCTCATCGATTTTACAGAAATCCTTAATCAACTATAGGTAGGTATACCTAAAACTTAATCATGAATCACTCCGTCCATTGGTGAAAACCGTATGAAAATCTAAATGTTCCTTTCCAATGTTCCAAAAGATCCATTAAACATAATTTTTTTACCGACTTCAAAATGGAGGAGGTTCTATGTTCGACTGTATGTATTTTTTTAAATGTATCTTCACCGATATCTTCCCCATTTGTGGACCGATTCTCAAAATTCTTTTTTTACTTGAAAGAATATACTCCTGAGGTGGTCCCATTGGTACCAAGTCAGAATCTGATGATCAACCCTCAAATGTTATAGGTATTAACAATTTTTTTCATATATTTTCTGAGGCTATTGAGACATTTGCGTATAGTCATCATTATCTCATGACGCTGAGCTAATGAAGGAAGGTACAACTCTTTAACTCCGTCATAAATAGACGGATTTGCAAAATTATTTTTTTGTTCGAAAGGGGTTTATTCCGAAATGGTCCCATTTAAATTTCATATAGATCTGATGATGCGTTTCGGAGACAGACAAGAGTTCCGTCTTCAAAAAATTACAGCAACACAACCGCGATTGCTGCTATCGTATAAATATCTATGAATTGTTTTGACCCCAAGATGATGAAATTTCGAATTGGTAGGTCAAATCCTTTATCTAAAAAGTAAAACTAAAAAAAAAAAACTTTTTTTTTACTTTTGAGTACCTATGGTTTGTGTTCAAAGAAATACTCACCAGAAAAATAAAAGCATAGGTACCTACCTAGGTACCTAGATCGCATTTCCATCTCAGCATATTTAAACTCGTTATCTCCATCTCAATATTTATCTACCAGCATCATACAGCAAATGATTTAGCATTATAATACTATAACATTATCTGTGTTCAAAGATCGACTCTTATCATAAATTCATAACACCGTAGGAACGTGCTTACTCATCTTATTGTCTAGACGTAAGTAATCCTTGAAGCCGGAGCACGTGTAACCTGAAATCGTCTAAAACTAGAAAACTAGGTGAACTTAAGTTAAAAAAATAGGTAGGTAAGTAAAATAATAGCGGGGTAGGTAATTGCGCATCACAATAAGCTAAGAGTGGGAAAGGCTTTCATTTTGAAAGTTCAACAGTAGGTATTCATTACGTTTATTTACGTTGTTGAGCAGGCAGATTTTTTGACATTATGAAGCATTGGTATAGCAATAGGTATCTTTCAAAATGATTCAAATTCTGACTGACAGTGTGATGCGTAATTAGGGGAACCTCTTCCTAATTACGCCGACCGCCATTCCTCGTGGGCAAAGCAAAATTATTACCTAGGTGATTGTTAAAAATGATAGCATACCTATGCTATTCACAACCAATCGACAGTTTGTACAATTAAAAATTACTCATTTTTAACAATCACCTTAGGTACCTAATAATTTTGCTTTGCCCCCAAGGAAAGGCGGTCGGCTATTTGACTGACACAATTTTCAGGTTTTTGATTTGTGAACAGCCTTTTTAGAGGACTCTTTTGATATCTTTCAGTAGGTACCCGTGAATGACATTTAGTGTGCATCTTCAAATCGTTTATTTACAGTTTTCTGCCGCAACTATTATTGAAACGCAGTCAGAATCCATGTTATAGAGGGAATCTTATTCATCTATTATCTAAGGGTTGACAGCCGCACGTGACCCTTAGCCTGATCTAGAATACAAAATTTAAAATTAGACCTCCCACAAACTAATTTATCTTAGTTATGCCGCATAATACGGTTAAGAACTTTCCGTTTATTTAATAAATATTCAATGATGATGAAATAAACGCCTGATAGAAAGTTGTTAGCAAGGCAATCACCAAACACGCTGTACTCATAAGCAATGTGCAGGCGTTCTGAAACATTTGACGAGTATATTGTATCTTAACGTTTAGACTATTCAAAACTGAAGGGTAGGCTTTTTTGGAAAAGATAATTTATTAATAAATAATAATAAGTTTCTTTATTAGCATATAAACAGGTAGGTAACAGAAAAATGTTAGATCCTGGGTCCAGAGCGTGGTCCAGAGCAAGGTTAGATATAGTACCTACCTACCAGTATTTTAGGAGTAAATTTTGTCTGGAGAACACTTTTTTTTTCTAAAAGCAGCGTGTACTAATGTATTCCCAAGGTCTAAGAAGTGTTTGGGTATAGTTAAGAGGGCGACGGAAAACCACTTTCCATCTTGTAAATCGCCAGCTTTTTATTTAAACCATGAAAAGTAAAATCTTGTTAAGTTCTATTCTGCTGAACAAACACGTGCAAACTATTTAAATTTGTTGCCCTGAGCTTTAATTACTGAAGAAAAACAAGTTAATTAATCCCATGTGTTCCATATGATTGCCTTGACAGCTATTATTTATGAACACAATTGACGTTCTTGAACCGGGAACAATGTTATTTGTGCTGATAGAAAGATTCTTAACGAAATATTCTTCTTCTGGTTGACCCTCGTGATCATGTTCCGTGGAGGAATGGCGTACACTAACAGTATGAGAACAGCTTCCATTTTGACAGTATAACAACGTTCATTACAGGCACATTATTCGAACATATGAAGCAATGAATTAGCAATCATCTGCCTAGCCTATTGCCAACTTTGTTGGGGTCGGCTTCCAGTCTAACCAGATGCAGCTGAATACCAGTATTTTACATGGAACCATTGCCTATCTGACCTCCACAACCCAGTCACTGGGTAACACGATACCCCTTCCCCTTGGTAAGACTACTTATTTGTTAGATTTACTAACTACATTAGAAATGGCTTTCAATTTGATAGTTCAACAACATTCATTGCGTTATTTACGTTGTTGACCTGACAAAGTTTTTTCGAATATATGAAGCAATGGATTAGCAATATCCTTCAAAATGAGTTAGATTGTGATTGATAGTGTGTTGCGCAATAAGGGTGCTGCTGGGTAGCGGGCGCGGCACCCTAATTGCGTAAAATACTTTCAAGCTTAGTTTTGATTCAATTATGTTCTACCTCGACTTACGAGTTATTATAGGTCGCGAGTTCGAACCCGGACAGGTCCTTTACTTTGTGTGAATTATTTCATCACCACTGCTCTCAAAACAGTGATGGAACACATCGTGGAAACCGGCATGTGCTAGGATCAAAAATTCGAAGACATGTGACATCTACGAACCCGCACTGGGCCCGCGTGGTAGATTACGCTCCCAATTCCTCTCACCTTGACCGAACGACCTCCTAAGCAAGAAAAAAATAAGCTTTTATAACAAGATTTTTTGTTACAGCGCAATAAAAAAAGTAAACAAAAACAAATGGATTGTTTAAACAGTGAACTTTAAAAATGATGGAAAACGAAGACCATTAAACGTATAACTAACTATAAACAATCTCATTCAGTGGGAGCAATAAAGTTCTTTATTGTTTATGGGCCGTATCCCGGTTGGTAGCGTAACATGGTCACTTTATGAACCGTACTGCTCATTAACGGCTTGGCTTGAAGATTTGAAAAATATATGATTTTTCTATAGATTCATATAGATCATTTTGCCGAGGATACTTTTTTTGTATGGTTAATACTTTTGCTGTAAAAAAAATCTTTTCCAACACGCAATATTTTGGCTTCTATTCCATACTCCTACTAAACGGCTTCGTTATTTGGAAAAAAAATACACTGAAAAATAGATAGTTAGAGGTACCACAGAATCGCTAGAGCACAATTGTAAATTAATCAACATTTGCCAAGGAATATCTCCATTTTGAGATAAAGGCTCAGAGGTGCCCTGCGCGGGAGCGGGCGGCAGTCGTGCTTTAGCATACAGACGGGAGATGAGGATACTATGGGCCTTAATCATCCGACTGCATGAGTTTGCTTGAAAGTCATAATACTTAAATCCATAATTAGCCTATAATGTTCTCACTGCTGGGACACAGGCATTTCCTCTGTAAGGGGAGTAGGCCATAATCCACTACGCGCGCCCAGTGCCGGTTGGTAGATGTCTTCGAAATTTTAGTTCTAGGACAGCGTTTCTGGACGATGTTTTCCTTCACCGTTTTAAGAGCTGTGGTGATGTAAATTACAAAAATAATATATTACATTTCAAGACAACTCCTTTAATCACTTATTTACAATCGTAGCTTGAATAACATTTGTAATTACTATCACATTCTTCTTTCTTTTATATAATAAGATTGTTGTTGACATACAATAACAAAAGTGAATATATCATCATTTATTTGTATTGTTTGTATTAGTACCTTTATAATGTTGCACTTATTTTGAATCTTAAAGGAGTAATCTTTTATGACTCAAATAAGTGCAATATTATTTTTAACTGGTCAACTACCAGCTAATGAGACACAATTAATTATCTATGTGATTTCTTGTAAATGCTCAAAGAGGTGGTTTTTTAATTCAGTGTATCTCTTTAACCGTAAATATTTTTTAAAGCAAATAAATAAATAAAATTATCAAGTCTTTTTTGCGTAGAGTGATGGAATTCAAAACATAATTAAACATACTTCAATGCATCAAAAAAAATCATCAAAATCACCTCTTAATTATCTTTAAAACCAGTTTATCCCTTCGATAACAATTATAATTATAATTAAAAATATACCATAAAATTTCAAATGTCAAACTGCATCCAGTGATGGATTATTTATTATTAAATAAATAATATCTAATTTTATACGATTTCATTTGCATTTTTACGACAATGCTTGCTTATTTATTATTCGAATTTATTACAACAGATTTTATCCCGTATCGGATTGCAATAAGAACTATTATCTCTCATAACGACAATATCGTGAAATATTATGTGAAATGAGCTGTTATTCCCCCTGCGGGGAAATTGCTTTCATTTTGACAGTTCAACAATCTTCATTGCGTTATTTACGTTGTTGAGCAGACAAACTTTTCTAACATATGAAACATGTATTAGAAATATTCTTCAAAATGATTTAGATTGTAATTGAAAGAGTGATACGCCATTAGGGTGCTGATGGGATTTGTAGGTACATAATAGATCGGCTCGCATTGCTCGCAGAACAGATGGCCGATGGGGCCGAAAGGTTCTGGAGTGGCGACCGCGTACCGGAAGACGTAGAGTTGGAAGGGCTCCCACAAGTTGGACCGATAACCTTGTGAAGGCCGCAGCCATCCACTGGATGCGGTAAGCACAGAACTGGTCGAAGTGGCGGAGCTTGTGGGAGGCCTATGTCCAGCAGTGGACGCCTTTCGGCTGAAATGTTGATGATGATGAATAGATCGGCAGATATCAGTGCAGTCTTAGGTTGCATACATATTAAGAGCGGCTAAAGTGTAGACGTTAATGCCGTGATTGACGTCTCGTAGATGTCACGTAGTTGCCACGAAGGCGGGTACAGATGAAGGCAGTCGTCACGCAGGCGTCGCGTCGCTAAGACGCCGCGCAATCGATGCAGTTTCGATATAGGCAACACCATTCAGTGTTCCTCAAGCTAGCTTAGCCTACCTACCTTACGTAATGGTTGTGAACCCCCCTCCTGAGGTTATTAGGTCCCAAACATCGAATCAATAAAAACAACATACCGCTACAAATTAATGCAGAATGTAGTTAAAATCGCAATATCTGTCATTCAAACTGACAGTTTTTTTCTTCCTATTGATGTAAATAAAATGTACGAAAATAAAGGCTCCTGCAGACTAGCGCGACACGACCTTTGTAGAAGAGTTTCTAAATGTGAAAACTACCACAATCGCGTCGCGGCTTTCTGTGGGAGCCTTAAATTGTATTTTGAATAATTACTTATTTGGTCCTTAGTCCCATAATTTGTTAACAAAACCTGCCAAAGTTAATGAATCTCACTCGGATGAAGTCGGAAATAAGAAGAGGAAGCCAAGTTTGGACATCATAACGACATCTTGACATGATAGATATGATTTTACTGAGATTGACCGGATACAACAAAATTATCTGATGCTTTACTGTGTATTATTGTAATGAAATGTTTAAAGTACACATAAAGCTATAAAACTATTTAATTATAAAGTTATTTACGATTGTTATTTACGTTCACGGAGACAAAACATTAACGTTAAAAAAATCTCATTACCATTCACGTAGATTGAAATAGGGAAAACCGTCGGTAGATATACGAACGAGCGAAGTTTGTACTTCACCCCGCGCTTGGTGCTCAAGCTGCTCCCTGAATTCGACCAACGAACATTGAACAAGAAGAACCCGTGCAACGTTTTTTACACGAGATTTTTAGCTTGGTAAGTTTTTTTATTCATTACCATTCGCGCTTTTAAGAGAAAATTACTCAGATGTGTTGGAGTATTTTTGATGCCACCATAATCAGTGGTGTAACTATACCGTTCGAGGCCCGTGGCAAATTCATCGGATGCCCCTCCCCCCCCTCCAATATAAAGAAGCAGAACCAACAGTAAGAGTATTTTTTTATTTTATAAGACTTATTTATACACTTTTACTTGAAAGAGTTTAATAATAAATGTTGGGAGTTGGGATTCTCCTCTGACCGGGGGCCCCTTCCGGCTGGGGGCCCGGGGCATTTTGCTGACTTGCCACCCTGTAGTTACGCCACTGACCATAATCATAATCGAGTTCAAATCGTTTTAAAATATTAAATACGTTGGTATTGTAGTTAATAAGGGAGTACATCTAAAGAAAGTGCAAAAATATCATTACCGTTCCTGTAATTACCATAATTTACCAGACCCACTATTATAGAAATGGTAATGATCATACAATTATGGTAATGATGTTACACTTATGGCAATGATCTTAAAATTATGGCAATGATTATAAAAATATGGTAATAAATATAAGTAAGTAAGAGGTAAGTTTGTACATTTTCATTGTGTATCGATATAATCTCTTTACTATTAGCTACATTTATGCTTTTCTAATCTGACCTGACAGGTACTTTGTGCAAATTATGTCATAACCATTGCTCTCAAAACGGTGAAGGAAATTCTGGGAGGTTTATGTCAGAGCAGTGGGAAGTTTATAGTCTGACTATGTGTATGCTCACTAACTCAACAGCAAACCAGCATTTGGATTGCCTTGATCTTTGTACATAAGGTCCACGTATAAAAACCAACCATTATCTACTGTAAAATTTGTGATATGCATTATGAGGAAAGAAATAAACTAAGTTTTCGGTTGAGTAGATAAGTCTTATGTGTGAAGATTTTTTTAAATGTCCATTTCTATTTTAACCTATTCAAAGTAACACTAAAATAAATATATTACGTACAAATATATCCTAATAGGAAAAGGAAGAGCTTTGGGCTTTTTATGAATTCGTCCGCATCGCTTTATTTATTTTATTTTTATGAGCTTATTATTTTCCGAGTGACTATAATAACTTAAAAGTCGACTAAATGTTTGCAACAAATAAAATAACTTGCCAGCGATTAAATATTTTCGCGACTATAATATTATGTAAGGTTCAAAATTAAAGGTGTTATAAAAACTAAAAACTAGCAGCTGCGTTTAGGTAGCAAATAAACTATACCAGTTAAATAAAATATTAGGCGAGGAGCTATAAATAATGAATTGGCGACTAATAATGTTAGTAGAGTGGCAAAGATAATATATTACCAGTCTAGTTAGAGTAGGTTATTTTTTTTTTTTTAATGGTTAGGTTAGGTTAGGTTAAAACTGTGACTTCCTACGCACGAGCCGAGCGAGCGAAGCGAGCGGTGCCGCGGTAGCGGCCGGCGAGTGCTAGAAACGACTAGATTATATAGAAAATCTAAACCTGCCCTAATAATACAATAATAATATATTATTTATGAATGCCCATTTTCTATTTTATTTTCGCCATTAAGTTTCCGCTTAGATATTAATTCTGTTCCCAAAAGAAAAACTTGATGCTAGTTTAAATTAAAACGGAGCTTATTACTGATATATTAATATGCTACCTATTACTTATTACGATACTCCTTATTAGCTGCCAACCCATTATGGTACCCACTCTATTTTTTTTTTTAAACCTATATTCATTTTACTTAGTTGCCGCATTAAATACATGCCATTTTTATGTAGGTACACACAGTAAAATACATAGAGATACTCATTATTATAATTAGAGTACAAAGGTACCTACTGCTTATTTGTTAAGAAATTCCCTCCAGCAGACCTGTGAAAGGAGAAATGAAAAAAAAAATGAAAGTAGAAGTGTGTGACAACTAGAAGAGAAAATATAAATATGGGAAGTCTGAAACTAAAATGTACCTACACATTTACCTACTAATAAAAGAAATTAACATATACTTACATAAATGAATACATAATGCTAAAATATACAGGGTGATTGGAAGATGGGTGCAAAGCTTTAAGGCGAATATAGTACAGAGAATTTAGAACCATTTAAGCCATGGTTGTCTTAGACGAAGTCGTACCAAATATTTTTAACCAAATTTTTAAGTTTTTTTTCGGAAATTCTCAAAATTTAATGTAAACTGCATAATTATGGCCAAATTGAATGATAAATGAATTCATTTTTTATTTATTTAATTAAAGTAATGTGTAAGCAATCAAGTAAAACATGTTTTAGGCTTCTGTGTCATTAGACAATTTTTTTACAGACATTTAAAGCTCAGAAAAAATAAAAAAATTGTACAATACGTCTTTTAAACCTTATTAAAAAAAAAAAAAATAGTAAGACTTCGTCTAAGACAACCATGGCTTAAATGGTTCTAAATTGTCTATACTATCTTCACCTTAAAGCTTTGCACCCATCTTCCAATCACCCTGTATATTATTGGCTTTTGCCTGTGGCTCCGCCTGCGTCGATGTCGGTTATCGCGTAAAACGTAGCCTGTTTCCTTCTCCATATCCCAGGCTATATCTCTGCTAAATTTCATGATATCGGTTCAGCGGTTTAGACGTTAAAGCGTAACACACAGACAGACAGGCAGAGTTACTTTCGCATTTATAATATTAGTAGGGACTAGCTTTTGTCAGTCAGTCGGAAACGTACTATCGGTATAAAAAGTATCCTGTGTGTTAATCCGGGTTATAAACTAAATCTGTGTACGAAATTTCATCTGAATCCGTTCATCCGTTTTAAGGTGTCTCCCTCTCAAATTAATAATCGCATGCATTTTACCCTTGCCATTTCACAATACGTTATCTACAAATGAGGTCAAATCCTCAATAAGTTTGTCCTACAGGCCTTTCTTCAGTTGGATCAACCAAAACCTGGCAATAAGCCAGACATAATACAGGACAAAGATGAGACTGTTGGTCTCCTCTTCATTGATTGACCCCTATATTCAAGTTTCACGAAATGTTCACACCCTTTATTTTAAGTCTAGAAGATTTTACAGACTGAACTACAATATTATTTAGGTAAATTTGGTCAATTTCCAATTTTCCACTTTAGACTTTGTATTATTAAGAAAGATGTATTTTATAATGGCTTAGTTTTTGGGACCAGTTATAACAACACATGTACAGACGCCAGCACATCAAGCTACCTCAAATCTGTCAAATTTCTTTGATAGGTTTTAACTTTATTCCAATAAGTATAAGGTTCATGTTCCATTGAGAAAATTTGACAGTTTGGGGTAGCTTGATGTGTTGGTGTCTGTACCTATTGCTACTGTGATGTTTGACGCTCCAATAGGATTATGTCCAGGGATCATGCAGGCGTCTTCCTGTCCTTTGACATACCTAACAATGCTGAAATGCTAAAAAAGCTGTCGCTAATCTATCTGGTAAAATTGGTGATTAAAATTAGTTTTTCCAATTGATCGTTTTTTGTGAGATGATTTTTTTTAAGTCATAACTACGTATAAGTAATAAAATAATACAATGTGTTTTGTAAATGTGACAGTGATACTGATGATAAATAACACTTTAATTAAAAAAAAAAACATTAAAAATTATTGTTACATTTAAAATGCGCAATTAATTTTTAATATGAATGTAATATTAAAAATTAATCACGCATTTTAAATGTAACAGTATCACTATTATAGAGGCGTAAGTTCTTGTCTTTATCATCAAATTAAGTAGAAATACAGCTGTCTTATAAAACAGAAATAAAATAAATTTATTGATTAACTAAAAAGTAGTTCAACAGCACTGATACACGTAACAGTTCGTCATATGACCTTGTTCATCCATTTCGTTCCTTATTGGCATAGTGCCACGGTACGATTGTCGTCATCACTTTAGTACGTCCATTGCTTTTGCTGTTAGAAACGTTGGGATATAAATCAGTTGTTAGCAATCAATGTATTCTGCGTAATGAAGTTGGTTCGTTGTTTATGTAGATTTCAGTGGTTGATCTGAAGTTGTGTTCAGCGATCGTTAAGGAGTAGCGTACAGTGAGTGTAACAAGTGCTTGAATTTAGTTGTGGCAATCAAGAATGAAAGAGAACCAGTTATATTAGACTAGTTCGACCACGATTTCGTCAGCATAGATTTTGTATTTTCCCCTACAAACTAAAGTTCAAAACTTTAATCCTTCTTTTCGGGGTAGTTAAAAACAAATCAACTTTATGATTTACATAAGTAGATAAGTATTCGTGTTAAGTTTTAAGTTTACTAACTCAAGAAATAGGATTTTTTATACAAACAAAATCTCCCTTTTCACCCCCCTTTACCCTTCCTTAGTGATTTGTAACTTAACCTGATCGATCGACCCGTGAAGCTGTTATTACTTAGCCACAAGCCCTTCTGTAAAGTGACGGAAATGATGTAGGATAAAAAACTTTATCCAAAAAAAATGCAACACTACAAAGTGAAAAATTAAGTACTTAAATTTCGGAAGGCGGCGACTTTGGATAATGTATTTGAAATTTTGGTCGCCGCCTTCCGAAATTAAAGTTATTTTTCACTTTGTAGTGTTTTCCGGAAGTCGGTTGTTTTTTTTTTGGAAAAAGTTTTTATTTTTCATTTTTCATTTATAGTACCTACCAATTTGAAATTTCATCATCCTTGTGTTCAAAACAATACATATTTATGCGATAGCAGCAATCGCGGTTGCTTTGCTGTAATTTTTGGAAGAGTTCCGTTGTTTATCTCTGAAACTCATCATCAGATCTACAATATGAAATTTAAATGGGACTATTTCGGAATAAACCCTTTTCGAACAAAAAAATAATTTGCAAATCCGTCTATATATGAGGGACATACATAAAAAAAATTAACATGTCGAATTGATAACCTCTTCGTTTTTGAAGTCGGTTAAAAAACAAATAACAGACTTCATCTAAAAACTGAAATTCTGCTAATGACATCATTTGGCAACTATTCTCTCAATATGTGCTGCCAACTCCAACCACAGCGTTTTTCCATCCAACTATACGCCGACCCTATGCTGACTTTGAAATACACGCGCGTGTGAAGCTTTCAGTGCAGTGTTACCAAGGAAGTGTGGTGGGTGAACGTGTGTGACCATGACCACGAAGTGTGACCACAATGACGAGAGCCCTGTGTCCTTCGAGGAAGCCCTTGATAAGACAGGTATGGACAGAAAAAACCATAATTTCTTGGCTGATTTTTTCCCGGGAGTAGAAAATTTGGAAGAGAATTTTTGGAAAACGAAAGTATATTACAGCCTATATTCGGGATTGTAGATTTGTTGAATCTATCCTTTGTTTTAGTATTTTGGGAAAGGGAAATTTTCGCAATAATTTTCCTAATTTCTGCTTGTCATTTCGATTTTTTTGGGAACTGTCCAAACGTGTTTATTTTCCCGTTCCCAGTTTGTTGTGTCAACACTTGCAAGTAAAACTATGTGTTCTGTAGTTGTATAGAGGTCTCTTTCTCTTTTGTTAATTTTGTTTATTGAGGTAAATGTGTTCGATCACATTTTCAGGTCATTGCTCTGCTTTTTCATTATATTTAGATTGTTTTGTGTTCTGCATTGCGTTTACGATTCAATTGTAATTATTTGAATTCTTTCGTAAAACAAACGCTTAATTACGAAAGTGTGTCTCTCTTTCGATTTGGCTTATTTTCATGACTACTAAACTGATTTTACTGAAATAACTATATCTAAGTTATTTCAGTGAAACCAGTTTAGGCGTAATCACTTTGGCGAACCTTGATGGGAGCCGCCAGTGGTGCTAGCAAACGAAAATGGTCCCTTATAAATGAGGTTTGGGACATCGATGAAAGAACGTCTTATACCTATATTGTTTAGGTACACTTGCTTTTAAATTACTGATGTAAATAAAATAATTTGAACTTGAACTTGAAGATTAATAGTCCAGAATTGAGAACATAAATTGACACAAATTGATGAATTACTCAACATTAGATACATAGATTTAGTAGGATGAATGATGAAACAACAACAGTATTAATTCGCTTTTGCATTTGCCCAGCAGTGAGTTATTTAAATCCACTAGGTAAAATTTAAAGACATAAAATTAAAAACTAAGTTCCGTCGGGTGTTAAAATCTAATAGGTATAGGCACAGTTCTTGTACAGTTTATCTTTAAATACATTAAATTAAAGACTCATTTCCGATGTTGATGTTCATGTCGAACCAATAGGTATTAAACTATTGACACTCTTGCTAGTTGTACCTATGCAAGTAAATATAGTATATATTTTTCCTTATCACCAAAAATATTGAAATTGAAAACTGTAAAATTATATGGATTTTTTTAGGTAAATCAATCTCATCTTTTAATACATACATACATACATAAAGTCAAGCCTTCTCCCAAGCTCTTCTTCCTGGTGGTAGGCAGAAACTACAGTAGGTACACCACCTGTTACGATCCTCACATACTCTTTTCCGTTTACGTTCATACATCTGAGGCCTTAGTGTGAGTTTCATTTAACCATCTCGATCGACGTCATCGAGCGCGTTTGGTGCTCCGATTGGCCCTGGATTGGTGATGGACCAATCAGAGCGCCAAACGCGCTCGATGCACTTGCCGGTGTGTACCAATGTGCGATCAAACGATCGCACATTGGTACACACCGGCAAGTACTACGCACCTGACATTTCTATAGAACATCACCAATATGGTCACTATTATGTCTTCCTATGGCGTCCCCTCCCGGTGTTTCCACTTCATCTTCTTTGCGTATTTATGGAAAAAAATCAAACATATTTTGCCCAAAATTCAGCTGCGCGAACTCCGTTCACTGACGCAGTCATAAGATTGTCAAATGCACAAGTAACAGGGCATGCTGCGCAGTATAGAAGGTGAGCCATTGTCTGTGGGGAGGTACCATATACGCACTTGAGATCTGAACTGCCGTCCTTTAACTAGAAATGCGTTAAGCCCTAAAAGTTGTTTCCGAGACCAGGGCAAAAAACGCGCGACTCGTTATTTCTTAAAAACTGTGATACGTTACTGATTGTAGGACACATCAATAAATTGATATTTCTTTCTGTTTATCCTAAAGAATCCTTACCAGTTAACGGCCTACAAACTTTTCATATCTTGGGAACTATTTGTATTAGACAGAAAGATATAGAATTTTGAACTCTCTTAGATTCTATTTAAAAGTAAAAATTGACCAAGTGAGGGTTAACGCCTTTCTAGTTAAAGGACGGCAGTGACCTGGCCGTGAACACCCATCTGTGGAGATTGTCTTTGCTCTGGCCTTTGTTTTAACTTTCTTAGTCGGCCACGGTAACGTATGCACAGACGGAAGGCTCTCAGATGGTTCGATAAAATTGTCAGGGGGTTTATACTGGGGATATATACGACTATACAGCAAAATGCAACCTGTGGCGGGAGCCACAGGTTGCATTTTGCTGTAGAGTCGTTACTATTAGCGTTTCCACTCACATCACCCTTGTACTAAAATTCCCTTGTTAGTCGCCATCCACATGACTAAACCATCAAAGCATAAGCTTTTCATTTTTGACACTACCTCTTCTTTTAATCCGCAGCGTTGCCTAATCACATCATTCTTCAGAGTATCATTAATAGTCACACCACATACGGTTCGCAAGGAACGCATTTCCATATCTTTTAATTGCTTTTGCTCTCTTGTATTTTTTCTATTCAGGCAATGGGCTCTATAATATCCTCCTCGTGATGACCTGCTCGCTGATACTCCTTGCCATCGGCATAGACCTGTTTGGGTTCGGCTTGGTGGTGGCAGCCGCCTGTGACCTGCAGCTGACGGTCATGCAGAAGGGGATCCTCACGTCCTTGCCTTTTGTTGGTAAGTGCTCACTTTCTTTAATGATGGCTTCAATAGTTATTGGCACCCCTTATGTATATATACGACCACCAAGAGGGGCTGTTGGCTAAGTAATAACAGCCGTACGGGTCGATCGATCAGGTAAAGCTACAGTTGCCGCGGTCAATCCGTGCATGGAGTGACCACATACTAAGCCAACTCCGTGCCTCGGGAAACACGCTAAGCCGTCGCTCCCGGCTGTCATTCGTGGATCTTTGACAGTCTTTACCGGTCGTGAAAAGCCCGAAAGTCTGACAACTAGTCTTACCCAGCAACTGATTTCTGGGGGTCAGATAGGTAGTCGCTGCATAGACGCTTTGGATAACATTCTGCAAACACAAATCTGCTTGACATTACATTATCTATTATAATTTTAATTAAACGATAAGTGATGACATCATCACATCGAGTGGGCCCAATGGCAGGCTGCCCTGATACCAATCTTCCTGACTCTCGATTTTCTTCGTGAGTAAGATCTATCTGTAAAAGCTACTTACTGACACACTGATGTAGTTGAGTTAATTTTTGCTACATCTTTGAATGATATAATCGAGTCCTCTTTTTCTACATCTAAAAAGGTAAAAATAAAACTATTTTTTCGCTATTTCCCAAAGCGATGAAATAGTTTTACTTTACCCTTTTCCTTGCACGTGCATGGAATGTCATAACTACAATCTCAATTTCTATCCCGAGACTGAAGAATACCGAGAAATGCGCTATATACCTACCCACTTAGGTGTCTTCAATTTCCTCATAACTCATACTATGCTGAATAACAAAACAATTTACGGTTGCAATAAAATAGTTAAACCAACGTTATTAAAATATTGTGGCCACATTTAGATTGTGGTTTTTTCTCTTATTTTTATTGTAATGGTACCTAGTAAATTTGTAAATAACAACAGTTCTTCATGTCTGGGGAAGGAACACTTTGTGGTTTTTATCAAATAAAATTTGACTTATGTTCATAAATAATAAAAACCAACCCGCACTGGGCCTGCGTGGTGGATTATGGCCCATTCCCTTTCACAGTGGGAACATAATAGACAGATTATACATGCGAATAAATCCAGTTGATGTAAAATCGTTACCTACTATAGACACTTCAGCAGGTGTGGTGTGGACTCCGGAGTCGTTGAGTTTGTGATAACACCAGCAACCATCCCTACTTAACAAAGTGGCATCAAAACAATTATGTTTGGATGGATGGTGGACGATTTTAACGATGGGTTCTTGGAAACTGTCCATACGGTCGGGTCTAAGTTTTTCAAGACCCGTCGTATCAATAAAAATAAGAGGCTCTCTGATCCTACTTTGCACCTCATGAAGGAGAGGCGCGAGATGGTCCTGCAGTCTTCAGACGATGCACTCGAGAACCGGCAGCTTAATAGATAGATCTCTAAGTCCTTGAAAAGCGACCTCTGCAGTCAGTACAGTATTTATACTGTGCGATGTATCGCGATCTGGGGCCTTAGTCTGCTATTTTCATAAATTCGTCATTCCAACACGATCCCATTGTCATTCATTTGTCATTTTGCTAAAAGTTCGTAATCTGCTAAATTCATAATGGTCGATCATTGGTCGGTCAATGGTCTCGTAATAGACTTGTGTCATAATGGCATTTTCGTATTGCCATTATTATAAAAATCTTTAGTATAAATGTTTTTCAAAAAACTACTACTAAATTTGAACATTTATTCATGCCAGATTTCATTTATATATATTTTTACATATTATTTATTAGTGTTATAAGCAATCTAAAGTAGTAGGAAGTTCGTAAATTAAGTCAGTCATTCATTTGTCATGATGTACGAGATTACCAATAAATGCCATTTCTTTCAATGGAGTGTCAGTGGCTGACCATTGGAAAGTCATAATGACGCCATTTTATTAGTAGATTACCAAACTTGTCAAAATCAACAATTATGAAATCAATGATAGACCATTCTGACACTTTTCTAATAGCAGACTTGAGGCCCAGACTGGACGTGTGTAAATTCCTGCCTGCTGTTGCAAGGTTTTTACCTTGCTGCTGAGCTTGAGACAGGTATTTTCGTAATTATGACAGTGCGTAGAATAAGGCTACTAATAAAATAATAGTAGTAGTTAAGAAACTAGTTTCCGCCCGCGACATCGTCCGCACCGCACGGCACCGCGTCGCATAATCCCACCTGGCTGGCCCGCGTTTTTGCTTTGTTTGCGCATAGCTTTCAATCTTACTTTTTGCATTTTGCACAGATCCTAAGGGTCGGAGCGTGATGTTACATAAACTACAACCTTCCTCAAAAATTGGGTTGTCCAATACATAAAAATATTTTTTTAAATTCGATTGGTAGTTCAAGAGATTAGCGCGTTCAAACAAATATTGAGTCTTTATATATATATATAAAAATGAATTACTGTTCGTTATTCTCGCTAAAACTCGAGAACAGCTGGACCGATTTGTCTAATTTTGGTTTTGAAATATTTGTGGCAGTCCAGGGAAGGTTTAAACGGTGAGAAAATATAAAGAAAATCTATATATATAAATATTGACGTTTGTTAGTCTCACAAAAAGTTCAGAAATCTTTTATCGGCGGTACGAAGTTTGCTGGGTCAGCTAGTTACTTGATAAAAATTAAATACACCTGCATACATAGATAAATATACAATGAAACTATTTAGCTTTCAGTCGTGTTTCACCTAATCTATTTTGTGTTGAAAAAAAAATATTTTCTTTCATGTAATTTACTGGTTTTTTATAAAATTTTCAGGTATCCTCCTAGTATCCTACCTATGGGGTTACGTGTCAGACACCAAGGGTCGTCGGTTCACCCTCGTGATACCTCTTCTGCTTTCCTTCATACTGTCCTGCATCAGCAGCCTGTCTCCTCATTGGCTGTTTCTGGGACTGATCAAGTTTCTGTGTGTTTGTTTGTAAGTCTATTTTTTCTTTTTATATTGTTAGTATTGTATGTGTAAGTGCTCACTCAAAAGTGTAATTACAAACAAGGTAGCAGGGATAATCATGAATTCGCACATGATTCCAGACCTAGCATACATATTTGCATCAGTTATTAAAAAAAAAAAAACTGCTTTTTCATCCATCAATCAATCAATCAATCACCTCAGCCTATCGCAGTCCACTGCTGGACATAGGCCTCTCCCAGGCTGCGCCACAACACTCTATCCTCCGCCTTCCGCATCCAGTCTGTCCCAGCCACCTTTTTAAGGTCGTCGGTCCATCTAGCTGTTTCATAGAAATCTGCAATACCACCAATCAATGCGGTCCAAATATATGAAACAACAATAATTATGTATAATTTTTTTAATAACCGGCGTAACATTTCTACCCAGGGTGGTTCAGCATCATGTACTGAATCCATGCTAGTGATGTAGATCAACATTTTTTGTTTGTTAGGATTCCCTATACAAAGGGTGCCAACGAGGGTGTCAACGGGACCCTATCACTAATGCTCCGATGTCCGTTCGTCCTCAGTATTAGCGGGCTGTCTCGGACACAGAGTGTGTCTTATTGCTGCTACAGCAAAAAAAACAATAACGTCAAAAATTATAGGGGGTTTCCATACAAGAAATGACGAAACGTGTTAATTTCGGCTTTTTTTGCAGCGGGCTGTATCTCATGGACTACGGTTCATTCAATAGGTACAGTCATAAGTATAACATAATAACAAGATATAACATAAGTAGGTACAGTCAACCATTCATCGGTGGTAATACTTGCACTACAAAAATCGCCGTTACTGCTATGACAAAAAGGCAGGGTCAATGACAAATTTTAATAGTAAGTAATTCATGATTTTGCTATTGACTATACAACAAATCTGTGACCAAGTTAAAGAAAGTTCCGTCTAACTTCATGGAAAAATCCGTCGGCATCACAACAGTCAATATTGTCATCCTTTCCCCACATCGCGGGGAATTTATTAATTTGACCCGTCTAATTGTGTGGAGCATACGGAGTGGCCGAGCACCATATTTTATGTGCCATATTATGATCATCAATGTCGACTTCTTATTGGAGGGAAGATTCGAGAAAACACTCAGTGGAAAAGTTTTTGATATTTCTGTTTTTGGCCTGCTATGTATTTGGACGGATGTTTTATGATGCTAAGTTGAAAGTTGAATTGGGTAGATATCTTAGAATACGCTTTGTGTATGTACATCTTAATACTGATGTAGATAGAAGTACATGGGGGAGTAGGCAGAAAAAGAACTAGACTAGAGTACCTAACTGAAGACGTTACTTATTTGGTTCTTTTTAAGTTTTTTTTTTTTTTTAAGTGACAACTGTGTTACCTACATTAATTACATTTAGTAGTATAATAAGCATAGGTCCCCCTGGCTCCGAAACTAAGCCGAACCGAAGTCTATACCTGTGACTTTGGAGTCAAAGTTGGTCCATTATAAAATAAAAATACATTAATTATGTCGTTGGTTATAACAATGAAATATGTGAAAAAGAAAACAAAAGGCACGTAAAGAAGCTTTGTAACTGAATCTATAAACTTGCACCATTTCGTTTCTAACCAGAATGTTTCATAGATAGAATAGGTACTATGTACCTATTATGTAATGTACACTATAACAGTAACAGATATAAATGTAAAAAAAAATCAAGGGGTACCACAATGTAAAACCCACTTAGAGGTTATACAAATAAAGTAGGTTATGAACTTATGATTATAGCCGACTGAACTTTGTAGTCCAGCACCCTAATTGCGTAACTCACGATTAATCATAATCGGTTTCATTTTGACAGTTCAACGATATTCATTGCGTTATTTACGTTGTTGAGCAGACACATTTTTCGAACTTATGAAGCAATGGTTTAGCCATCTGTTTCAAAACGGATCAAATTATGATAAATCGTGAGTTACGCAATTGGGGTGCAAATATGTTTGTGCCTGATTATTCTGGCCACCTCCTTCCAAAAGTTGATTATATTTCCTGGACCCTTAAGAAAATCTGTGTAAAATGTTTCTGTTTAATTTGGGTGACGCCTGTGCATTCAATGAGTACCTACATGCGCAACGGTTTCTTCAGCCTCCATACAAGTCCTGCATAGAGGACTGACCGTTGTGCCTATTGTGTGAATTGGTTTAGCGAGCAGTGAAGGTCCCCGTCACCAGACGCAGGCCGTTCCTGTCCAGGCGTAATAAACTTTTGGTTAGCATGCCATATAAGGATGGCATAGCTTCCCTGGACTGCCTGCAGCCGGATGTCGAGGTCTACCTCTCCGCTTGTGTGTTAGACGGTTCGGAGAAAACAAGCCTAATGTTATTTTATCTGTATATTTCCTTGTATTCCAGTGCCTGTGCAGCTAACTCTGCCACTTACACCTTGGTCGGAGAGTCATGTGTCCAACGAGTGAGGAACCGGTACATGTTGCTCATGACATGTCTAATCCTGCTGTCTCCTGCCGTTGCTGGTGGTATGTATCTCACTATTGCTGTATTCCTTGAAAAATAAGCTGGGTTTAGTACTGAGCTCGTTAATGAACTTCTAAGAAGCTATTAATTCGAGCATCATCTAAAAAAATTACCAAAATGTTAGTATGGACGTAAAAATATCGCAGAAGAACTGCTTCGCGCCGAGAATTGAACAACGAACAGTGGAACGACTCGCTGGGAAGCACGCTGTTAGATTTTCATGGCTCGGCTCAACAACGAGATATGAAAATCAAGTCTTGTACGCGATTCCCGCCGCGATAGTTGTACGTCCGTGCTACGTGGTCTTATAGAAAATACGTTTGTAGAAATTCGTCCGTATTTCTTACGCGAAATAAAGTATCTCAAACCTCATTTTGGCAAAACACCTATAAGTACTCCATTTGCAATAAGATTAGACATTTAACTAAACCTTTCTTACAGTCAGATCAACCGATTTTGATCTATTGCGTTAGTGGCATAACAAAAGGCAGCTGCAGTAAACAGTTGGTATTGTAACAACTTTTTGCTTTTAATGCCATCCTTATGCCTACGGTATAGAAGTCAGAATCGGTTGAACTGACTGTAAAAAATGTTTGTTTAAATGTCTAATCTTATTTCAAATGGAGTATATGTATGTACTACTGCCCCACCTATCTATTTTCTTGCTAAAATTGACCACCAGTACCCACTATTTCCTCGGGACAGGTAAGGTGACTAAGGAGTTATTTCTAAAATATTTTACCTTGGGTTCCGACGCAAGCAATATTATTTTTCTTCGTTTTCCAGTTCTCACCTACCCAACATTGAAACTAGACTTCGCAGTGGAACTATCCTGGTTGAACGTCGTCTATAAACCCTGGAGGCTACTCATCGTAGTCCTGGCCATACCATCAGGTCTCGGAGCCCTGGCCATCTACTTCTTCTGCGAGTCTCCCAAGTTCCTCTTTAACTCTGGCAGGAGGGATGAAGCTTTGGAGGTGCTCAAGCATATATATGCTGTCAATCATAGAGGTTCTAAGGAGGAGTATACGGTAAATATTTTTAGCCTAACATCACACCTGTGTTCTCCAAAGGGTAATTGCGTAACACACTAATAGTAGGAATGGCTTTAATTTTGACAGTTCAACAACATTCATTGCGTTATTTACGTTGATGAGTAGGCAAATTTTTAAACTTATGAAGCAATGGACTAGCCTTCAAAGTAATTCTGATTCTCATTGATAGTGTGTTTACGCAATAAGGTATTTTCCAATTTATTAAAAACTATTCTAATTTGAAGATTGGGACGAAATATGTAACAAAAAAATAAAAATAAATTGATTTATATTCATTTTCTCAATTAGTAACGATTTAAATCAAAAATATTTTTCGTTGTTTTGAATTTACCGCCAAAACGATTCTTACGATGACTTTTTTATCACGTGACCAAATGTGACGCCAGCTTTGTGTAAACTGAAGTAGTTGTAAACAAGTGAATGTCGAGTTTATAACTAACAAGATTTTTAATGGATAGAAAGTGGAGTGCGGTGCCTCTGTGCACAAATACTTCTAAAACTGCGCCACACAAAGTATTTTTACCGGTGCCGTTTACACAAATCTCAGACCAGACCATCGGGCTTCTCATCCACTCGTAATGATCATCAAAGATCTACAAATGACAGCCGGGAGCCCGGGACTAATGGCTGTAATTTTTTCTACATTAATAATGATTTAAAAACATGCAGACTATAGCGAAGTATCAAATCCACTACACTGGGTGATCGTGATGAAAATAATCATTTTCCAATACATTCAGAAAGTCGCAGTACTTCGAACATAACTTTTAAAGTGTAAGTAATTTAGAGAGCAGTGGTGGCTCAGTGGTAACTGCCGCGACTTACTGGGTCATAGATTCGAACCCAGTCGGGCGCTTTACTTTGTGTAAATATTTTAAACCCACACAAAACGGTGAAGGAAAATATCGTGAGGAAACCAAAAATTTACGGCTCAGATCCTTTCACCGAGAGGAGGTCTGTGTCCCAGCAGTGGGCTGATCATGAAATTATGACAAAAGTAACCTCGATTCTCAAACTTCTTTCTCCATTTCTAGGTCCATTCCTTCACGCTAGAAGGATATACAGCAAAGAAGGAGATGTCCCTCATCCGGGCGATGTACGAGCAGAGCGCTCCCCTCTTCAGGGCCCCCTACGTCTTTAGGAGCGCTCAGCTGTTCTACATCGTCGCCGTCGTGTACATCACGTGAGAACCAGGTTTTATATTGTAACTTTGTATACTAACCTGGTTAAAAGGTGGAGTAGTGGCGTTCTTGACATTTTGTTCCGGATTACTTCTCTTTTGTTTTTGGTGTCGTAAGAAGAGTTATTAAAAATTATCTACTTTTACTTCGATCATCATCATCATCATTTCAGCTAAAAGACGCCCACTGCTGGACATAGGTCTCCCCCAAAAGGGGGGTTTTGCCATAATCGCCACGCTTGGCAGGCAAGTTGGCGATCGCAGTATGGTGGTAAAATGCATAAAGAATGCTGCTGCTCATTCTCTAGTAAGTCCCATGGTCGCCTTCTACGACACCCACGGGAAGAAATGGGATAGTGCTATTCTTTACGTCCGGCGCCACGCGGAACAATTCGATCCTGCAACATAATATTTTATGTTTGCCCCTCAACGATTTATTGGAAGGCTTTGGGTAAGAGTAGATATTGGTACCTACGACGTATTTATGAGAAATCAAAGTCCACCGCGAGTAGATACTGGATAATATCATAACGTACAGTTATACAGCACTAAAGTATCTAATATATTATAGTATCTTGAGACAGTGTCCCAACACTGGGAATATTGTAGGCTGATAAGGTTATGTTTGTACCCAGCTTTAACTGAAAGTAAGGCTATGCTACTCTTTTTTCTAGATTTGTGTAGCTTTCAGAATGTTTTTGGTGTTTTTATTAACTTTTAATAAAGCTACGAATGACAGCCGGCCATTCATATGACCAAACGGCTTAAAGTGCAGATCGCACCGGCACCGGGGGTGTTGGTATGTAGAGATGGTCACCCATCCACGGGCTAACCGCTGACACCGTAGATTACCCTGATTGATCAACCCATGCGGTTGTTTTTACTGAGCCACGAGCTCCTTATTATTATCTATTGACTGTCTGAGTGATTATCTTTTAAATGCTGCAAAGTTTATTAAAGATATACGTGCACAACATAATTAAGCATATCTTCATCATATTTTTATTTGCTTACAGGAATAACAGTTTCTTAGTATGGCTCCCCTACATCCTCAACCTGATCAGGTTGTCAATGGAGAGTGGGGCTGTGACAGGCAACATCTGTGAGCTGATCAGCAGTAAGCCAGTCCTGGCTATAAGTAATGCTACTAAAGATATTGTGAGTAAAACTATTTGCCTGAAAGATTCTATAGAATAACTAAAAGTGTTTAAAAATAAACTTTTAACATGGTTCACACCGTGATATCTTATCCTACTAATATTATAAATGTGAAAGTTTGTGAAGATGTTTTGATGTTTGTTACTCAATCACGCAAAAACGGCTGAACAGATTTGGATAAAATTTGGCACACAGATAGTTTATAACTAGAGATCGGATATTCGGATGCATATTTTCCTAAAGATAATTTTTAGCTATGAAAGTATGGAAGCGGCTTTATAAATGATTTGTAATATTTATTAAAAACCCCGGGATCCTTGGATTGCATAACTATTCAGATACAGTGTATTAATTAAAAATTAATATTTAACCCGATACAAATATGTGTATGTACTGGAGGAGGGGTGGTTTGTATTAGTTAAAACAAAAAATAAACAAATTACTTACCTAAATTAAGACTTTTTCGATACAAAAGCGCATTCCATGTTAGCCAACATCTCAACTTTAGGTGAATATGCATCCGAATATCCGATCTCTGCTTTTAACCCATAGGATAGTTTTCATCCCGGTAGTACGTCCCCGTGGGATATTTTTCAACATCCACGCGGGCGAAGCCGCGAACAACAGCTAGTTGTTTATAACTAACTTGACGTTCGAAAAGAGCTGATTCTCAGCTTAATTTGAATAAATGACTTTTGATTTTGAAAACAAATTGTTTCAAATAAATTTATATCCAGCAATTGACTGACATTGATTGCCTCGTTGGTCTAGAGGTTGCAAGCGCTACTGCTGAGCACATAAGGTCCTGAGCTCGATTCCCAGGTCGGGCAAATTATTATTGAGTTTTTCTATCTGGAATTTCTTAGTAGCAGCCTGGTCTCTGGATTTGTGCCCGGGATGGCAATAGGCTCGCCCTCTATTACATAGAACTTAAACATAACTGGCGAAATGTGCCCAAACCTTCGGAAAAACAAGGACTGATTTTATGTTATGCTATCTATGTGCAAATACACTGTGATACCTGATTTTTTTGAGCAAATTTCCCGAAAATAATTCCTCAACTCCAAGGATGCCATTTATCAAGTTTGTGGAAACTAGCAATTAGTTCTGTAATTCAGTTATTTTCTTGAAAAGACAGTTTTTATTTATTCTCATGTTTTCTTTCTAGACTCAAGAAGTCTGCACCGGCACGATAGAACACAACGTCATCTTAACCCTCATCGCCTCTCAATCAGTCTTCGCGTTCTTCAATTTCCTTCTCTCCTACCTACAAAACCGGAGGCGAGTGGTGCTGATCTGCATCCTCTGCCTGTCCTCAATCAGTGGGACCATGCTCAACCTGGTGCCGGAACCCATCTCCAGTGTGTTCTTCTTTATGGTCTTCACTTGCACTTGCTTGGGAATGGGCATTCTTGCTTCGTATTTTGTGGATATTTATCCAACTTCTTTTAGGTAAGTGGTTTTCATTGTAACATTGACATGCTTTTTACACGCTTTATATTAGCTTCACTTGTATGTTTGTTTGTTTGTTGGTTTGTTTGTTTGTTTGTTTGTATGTAACCGACTCCTTTGAGCGCGATTTTGACCCACTTTAAACGGTCAGATTTCATTGAAACTTTGTAAACTTGTCGAGGACCGATGACAATTCAATAATTTAAAAAAAAATTGAGAAAAAAAATACACGTTTTTGTAGTAAGCAGAACTAAAAAATAGAAAATAAATAATAGTAAAATAACGCTTTAAAAACCAAACTAAAAAAGGAGAAAATAATTTAATTCAATTAAAAAGCGTGTGGTGCTTGACATTAATTGATTATAAAAATACCTCAAAAAGCACCCCACGCTTTTTAATTTAATTAAATTATTTTCTCCTTTTTTAGTTTGGTTTTTAAAGCGTGTTTTTTAGTTTTTTAAACTATTATTTATTATTCTGAATGGATAATAACAATATAACAACCTAAATACTCTAAAAATCACAATAATTTCACCATGTTTAAGCAATATTGTAACGCCAGCTTCTACCACTTTGCTATTTTGAAACCTTTTTCTGACCTCGTCAAAGTCTCATGTGTAGATTTAATCGCCACGCTTGGCAGGCGGGTTGGCGATAACAGTGCGGTGGTAAAATGCACAGAGAATGTTGCTGCCCATTCTCTGGTAAGTCCTTTAGATGCCTTATACGACACCCACGGGATGATAAAATATGGGATTGGGATTAGTCTGAATAAATTATTGCATTGTATTAATTTTCAGAGTAACAAAGCTGCATTTACCCAGCATTCTCACATCACAAGACTCTATTCTATTCTTTTTTTTTATATGGCAAGCAAAGCCGATGTCGACTAATCTGCCTATGTCTAAAGTGAATTGGAAAAACGTGTGCATTATACAAAAAAAAAAGTATAATAATCTTCTATGAGCCAAATCATAAGACTCAAAATTATAGGCGCCTTTAACGAAAACTTGGCAATTGTCACTATTTTGCATGTTTACTATATTGAACGTATAGGCGCGTCTTTCGTTTCGCAATTTTTTGTTCTAATCTCGGCTTCCTGTGTGAATGTTCTGTTTTTCAAACAATGTCTGTTATTATTTCAGAGGTATGGCCACTTGCCTGAGCATAATGGTGGGTCGAAGCAGTACCTTCATCGGCATTAACGTGGTGGGGAACCTGATCTTCCACCACTGTCAGGTCACTTTCTACTTGTGGTCTTTACTTGTGCTGAGTAAGTACAGAATTGTTATTCGTGTTTTTATATAAGAAGTATTGCGTAGCTAGATTACAACAAAAGGATTGCATCCAGCAGCTAACTGGCACTAGTTCGCTGCTGGATGCAATTGGCTCAAAACCGTGTGATATTTTTTTGTTAAATTTTATATCCACGACTTATTTGATATTACCTACGATGATGATAGATAAATAAAAACCTGACTTGAATGATTTTAAATGCGTTCATGGATGCGTTTAGAATGTCGAGTGCAAGATTTTGTAACTAATCTAGACAACCATTAAAAAAAAAACATTTATTCAAATTAGGCTGAGAACCAGCACTTTTCAAACGTGACCAAAGTGCATAGAGAGGAGTGCAGAAACCTAATATATTTTTTTTTAATATCGTCAAATTTCGTATTTTTTTTATGTGGTCGAATGGACAACCAATAGTTTAAATAAATTCCTCCGAACCTTACATCATGTAAGAAGGTTTCTCGTAGAGTGTAGATAGAAACTATAATGCACTTGATGATAATTAGAACCCCACAGGGTCTAGTGACTGTGAGTACTTATACCCACTTATTTTCCATTCCAGGTAGCGCAGTAGCCGCGTGGTTCCTGCCACCAGACAAGCCAGCCGTATCCAAACAAGATGCTGTGTAACTGTACATGTGGCGATGAACGCTTTATATCTGTGATTTATATCGTAAGCAAAATAAGGAAAATATTATGTCTGATCAAATTAAGGTTGTATTGTGTTCAAGGAACCTAGTAATGAATATTGGTGCTGAATTTAAGACAGCAAATCAGAATTAGGTTATCTTCACTAATCAAGGATCAGTAAGAAATGTTTGTTGAAATATGTTCTGCATGTATGTTTCTCTTAAATGAAGTTCAAAAGAATTTCAGGGTCAGAACTTTTTGAACGATGACTTTTGATTTTGAATGTAATTTTTTTTGACACCTAGTAATAATAAAATAATTGCGTAATACACTATTAATCAGAATCAGAATAATTTTGAAAGATATTGCTTCATGTATTCGAAAAATAGTTTGCTCAACAACGTATAAAGCAATGAATGTTGTTGAACTGTCAACATGAAAGCCATTCCTACTGTAAGTGTGTTACACAATAACCCTAAAACTCCGTTTAAGATTTGAATGATTAAGGTTGTGATAGTTCCTCATTAATTAACGAAATTATTTCAAGTAGGCATATAATACCTATTAGTACCTACTCAAATATAGGTAGGTACTTGCACTAGATAATGTATTATAATAGATACATTAACTGTCTGTATTATTTAAAAGAGTTTTAAATTCGAGAGATATATTATTTTAAGTAGGTACCAATAATATTTTTATGAAATATTTTTATTTGTAGTTTTTTTTTACTTTATTAATTATGATGGTTTATTATGTATTTGATTAAATTGTCCATAAGCAATGTCAACAAGTTAGTTTTTGAAGAATGAATTTACGATTAATGATTAAATTAATTTTATGGTAAAATTCTTAATAAGTACTGAAATGTGCTGTAAAATATACAAGGTATATTTGTTTTATAAGAATCTTGTTACCGTAGTTTTAGACGATCGTTTACTAAAATAAAAGAGCATACACATGATAAATAATGTCGTTTATTTAACTTTATTTGTAAAGCGTTATCTAAAATAATACACTTGTCATACATTTTAAATTCACGTTTTTAACATTACGTAAATCTCGCACATATTTTCTTCAAATCACAGAACAATTTGTGAATGTTTCATAAACAATGTGGCCTCGTGAAGCAAAACCTGCACATTTGCGACCAACACTCCACATTATTTTAATATAAATAATAATATTATTTGATTGTTTCTCTCTTTTAATTAAAAAGGCACACTCTAGAGTCACATTAAAATTGGATATCTAATTAATTACCTAAAATAAATACAAAAAACCTTAAAATTACGAGATCTTATTCTACTTAAATACTAAATTAAATTGAATTTACAATGAACAACTTTCGTGTCATTTAGAGTTGCATAATTAATTTAGATGTGATATATATGACTACATTTACTAGATTTTAAAGGAGACGGATACGTTTCCATACAATCTTGGGCCTGGATGTAAAAAGATGAAATTGATGTCAAATGATAGCTACTGTATTATCAAACCATCACTGGAAATTTTGCGGATTTTGGCAATCTAAGAGCTGAGTCAAAAGAGATTTAGTAAAAGTGAGGTTAAGTAACAATCTTTACTTAACAGCTGATTTTTGAAGTGCGATTGTCATTTGTTATTTAAATAGGATGTTAACCCATATCATCCCAGTGTTCCATTTTTGAAACGGTTACTTATTTATTTTATTATTATAATTTTTGAACGCATTTTTAAATCAATGTTTTTATGTTGGTATTACTAACATTTCTAGCTGTCAGTTTAATAAATGTCATTTCACTTCGCGCGGTTTTTTCTATCTATATAAAATATTTTATTTGGAAGTTTTTAGTGAAAATTATGGCGAACAGAAAAATGTAAGTAATTATGATGTTTTATATTATACTATTGACAATTTAGGGTTTATATACATGTAATAATGTTATATCATTTGTCATTAAATGGTTTTAGAAAAAACATTACTAATTTTTGGGTAAGTGTAAGTTTTATGTACTGTTCCATTATTGGAGCAGTAGGAACATACGCACATGTAATTTTTATATATTAGGATTTTTATTTTATCAGTATTGACATGTAATTATGATATTATTTTATTATAGACTGAATGTGAATCAGATAATCTCGCACTTAGAAGAAGATGACGACGTGTTCGCGGCTGATATTTTCATCACACCTCCTGATAACTGGCAAAATAGCGACGAAGACAGTGGTGACGAAGAGTTTGCAAGTATAAATAATTTGTCAAGACATCAGTTACTTGCAGAAGCTGAACTCCGGGTCACCAGATCATCACAACCTGAGTCTAGGATAGTGAATGAGCTCGTTGGAGATGAAGAAAAAGTGCACTCAATACCTTCCCCATCGTCAGTGTCGCAGCCTCCACAGCCCATCTCCTCGTCGACGGTGACACAACCACCGCCAAAAAAAAGACGTGTTGAAGTCACAAGAAAGTGGAGGTTTGTAGATATTCCAGAAAAGGCTGAGAAAGAGTACTGTGAACCGGATTTCCTGGAAAACCTTGAAAACCCTGTTCAGTTTTTTGAACTATTTTTTGATGAAGAAGTGTTTGAATTACTGCGCTCAGAAACAGAAAAAAATGCGATTCAGAAGGGTAAACATGCTTTTCGGGTTACTACGACGGATATCAAACATTTTATTGCCATTTTATTATTGTCGGGATATAATAGTGTATCGAGATACAGAATGTATTGGGAACAAAGAGTTGATTGCAGTTTTCCAACAGTGGCAACTCTTATCTCGAGAAGTCGATTTGAAGATTTGTTGCGTTATTTCCATGTTGCTGACAGTAATAATCTTGACCCCAATGATAAGTTCGCTAAAGTGCGCCCACTATGGAAACTGCTCAATGCAAGATGGGTAAAGTATTATCCTGGAGATAAAAATTTGAGCATTGACGAATCTATGATTCCCTATTATGGGAAACATGGCACTAAGCAGCATATCCATGGAAAGCCAATCAGATTTGGATACAAAAATTGGTCAATTTGTACGCGACTTGGCTACTTGATTTATGGTGAGCTTTATCAGGGAGCTAGTACCGGAAATACCCATCCTGATTTAGGTGTTGGTGCCTCAGTTGTTCTGGATCTAATATCAAAGCTGCCGCAAGGTAGCTACAGTTTTTATTTCGATAATTTTTTTACATCATTACCGCTGCTTGAAGAGCTTCAAAAAATGGGTCACGATGGAACAGGGACTATACGAGCTAACCGAACTGAGAAAGCACCTCTCAAAGATCCGAAAGAAATGAAAAAAACAAGTAGAGGATCTCATCATCAATGTACTGATATACTATCTAATATCACTCTTGTCAGATATAACGACAATAACATTGTCACAGTGGCCTCGACTCAATGTGGTTCAGAACCCATAAGCAAAGTCAAACGATACTGTCATAAACAGAAGAAGGATGTTGACCAACCTCGTTGCTTCGTAAACTATAATAAATTTATGGGCGGCGTGGACCGACTTGATCAAAATGTGGGTTGTTATCGAATCGCGATTCGGCTGAAGAGATGGTACTGGCAGTTACTTATGTTTCCACTAAATGTTGCAGTCAATAACGCTTTTCAGCTGTACAAAATATCTCCAGCTGCAAAGAAAAGTAACGGTACGCCACATGATCTTTTATCGTTTACGAGGTTTGTACATATTTTCTAATGAAAAATTCAGCCCTTAGTACTTCAACCATATCAAATCCTAAATCTTCACTAGCAGTAAGAAAACGTGTGCCTGATGCTATTAGATTGGATGGTAAAGGACATCTGATTGACAAAAAAAATAAACAAACTCGATGTGGTTTATGCCACAAAAATACAACTATGAAGTGTATCAAATGTAATGTTGCCTTACATAGCAAATGTTCTATTATTTTTCATACTGAATAACATACCTAATAATATTTTTTTATGTAATAATTATAAGATTTAATAAATATGTTAATTTATCTAAGATTTAATAAGTAAAAAGGTGAAAACAATAGTTTTATTTCCAAACGGAATCCATAGTCACTAAAAGTATCTTACATGCATGTATAATCCTAGTGTTCCATTATTCGAACGGTTACGAAACTAAAAATCTAAATGAGATATAATTTTTTTTGATATGTCGGTCTCATTATACATCTATAAACGTGCCCTGATCCGATTTTCATAAAAAATGTATTTGTTTTACTATGGTTGGGATGATACGAGTTAATTATATTCAGAGGAAATTAGGCAACACCAAGATTAAAAAATTATAGGTAAAGAGATGATCTAAAAATCGATTTTTACTAATAAAAATCGATTAATAAAAAATACTAATATTTTTTATTAATCTTCAATTATAATTAGTATATCATCTAGGAATTGTGCAGCTGGTATCTACTAAATTATCTTGGCACCTAGCCTAACTAAGGTACCATATTATGGACGTTACATGGGCGCAGCAGCCTACAGTCCGTATGCAAGATGTAGTTACAATAATATTTTATTATTGCTTACCTCTGCGAGAGCTGTCGACTAAAATATAAACAAAACAAGTTTTGATACAAAGCACACGCACTAAACGATACGAAACGACTGAGTGAATGCACAGACTAAAAATACAATAATCGATTAACAAACGTGAATCGATTTTAAGATTTATTTTTATTATGTAAATATTTAATTTGTTTAAACTATACAATAAGGTAATTCTAATAAATTTGATTATTTTAATGGAATTAATAATCTGGTAAAAGTATTTTTTTAAATACTATGAGCTCTGTCACGTTAATCGATTATAATTTAATCGATTTTCATTTTATTCGTCACCTTAACTAAATTTTTAAATTTCTCATTCTCCATATTGTAAAATGGGCTGATTTTTCACATTTTGAAATAGAAAAATATAATCCCATTTTTTAAACCATACCTCAACTAATTACAGTCAGGCCCAGAAATCCCCGTCTCTTTTTTCCTCTTTCGTCTTATTTATTAATCCTTATGAATTGTAAGATATCAACCTATATCTACAGCTATTTATATTATAAGGCATGTCCACAAGTGGACTTAGGTTGGCTGATATGGTAATAATAATTCATTTGTTGGTCTTTGGGACATCCCTTCAGTAGGCTACCAGTACCATACCGAAGCTGTTCTAATCTTGATTACAATACTAAACAAACCCTATAGTCTACTGTTACGTAATATTATAAGACAGTGCTTTTCATTTCGACTTTTTATGCAAGTTAAGGCATTATGTGATTCGAGTTTCATACCTCCTAAATCAATTTAATAGGTACATCCTATATAAGGCAGTTTTTTTTGAGGAACACCATCCCTATTTCTGTTTCAGAAAACCTAAAATATGTGTTGTTACATCTGGGTAGGTATCATTTTATCTGATATTTCAAGTGGACATAACGTACTGTTGCCCATTAGGACATGAGATTCGACACCAGATTTAGGGACTTCATCAAATGTCCAATTATACCGTATGCATATAAAAACCTGCCAAACGGACGGACTGGCACTAATCTCACACAAGCCATTACGTTTTGTCATTTTCTTACAGAACACTAATACAATAATGTCATCTTTCAGTTTTACTGAATTATACCTATTTTAAGCTACAATCTACATATACGTAGATATATATCTGTCTAGTCCTGTGTTCTTCTCCAGTCCGTGGTCTGGTTCTTCTTCTATTTTCTGACTTGCGTCTTCTTTGTCTTCTTCTAGTTTTATTACCATGATGGCACCGATTGATACTGCCGAATATTATTTGATTAGCTTTGACTAAATAATTTTCTAGCTTTAACTGATAAAGTAATGAATGTAAGAGTAAAGAAAACCAATGGAACGAAGACATTGTATGATTAATACGATGGAACTATCCCCTTTATGGGGGTAATTGATACTGTGGAGTAATCGTTTGATAAGCTAGAACTGATATCAAGTAGCTTTTCTAAAACATTAACTATCTGTCATTGATAAAGTACAGATCAAGCATGTGGATATACGGTGTGTGTATACGATATGTGTGTACGGGGAGGAGAGACAAAAGAAACGATAAATGAATATGGTGTAAAAGATAATATAGCTAGAGAAGGGGTAAATTCTGAGATGACGACTGATAGAGTTAAAGATGCTGCGCCAAAGAATGGCTGATCCCTTAAACATTAGAATATCATCATTACAGAGGAAGATGAAGTATAAAATTAAAAACTTACACGCAAGTAAAGCCCCCACTGCAATAAAGGGCGCTGGACAGGAGAAGTCAAGTAACGCTCCCACTGCCAGGTTGGATGCTACTCCTCCTGCTCGACCCCACCAGGCTCCCCAGCAAACACCAAGTCCACTAGAAAAGAGTATGGAAGATGATGAAGTTACTGGTAAAGAGAAAAATGAGAAACAATTCATTCTACAACTCTATTTTTCCTCAAATGTGCTTTTAGTCAGTCAATAATGAAAAGATATCTTGCATACTAGCATAATGTTTGGAATTTATATTCACATACATTCATTTTGCAACGCGTTTTGCTACAGCGCTATTTATTTTATTGATCATAAATAATCCCAAACTAGATCTCTCAGATGTAACGTTTTCATTAGATGTAACCACGAAAGAACATTCTCTGTTACCTCAACCGAGCCGGCAAGGCATGCAACAGCAGTCGTATCAACAGAACATTTCCATTCAGCGACGCTGCATTTAGCGCTGCAGCGGCTACAACTGCAATTTTATTGAAACTGGAGCAGGAGCAAGCAGTGGCTGCTAAACAGGCGCTGGCGAGCGCACACACAGCCGTGCAGGCTATAGCTGCACGACGCACTCCTAAAGCACCACCTCGTGCGCATAGAATCGCGCAGGCTGCGTTGCCGAGGACACAACAGGCACCAACTATTAGGCCTGAGGTGAACACCTGGAAAATTATGAAGACGCTCATTAAATAATGACCACATAAAAGTTAAATTAATTTTTTTTTTAAACCCCGAACCAAACAAAAAACTCTGAAACTTAAAAAATAATAATATTTATTGGCCTTTTAATTTTTAAGTAATATTTTGATCAATGTATTGACACATCGGGGGACGGGTAGTGAAAATGTTATCATTTCTACAATACCATATTTAGATTAATTATTGCTGGGACTCGTCTGTTTGGTGTTTTATCATGACCCACAGACTTTCTCAGCCAGGATATTTATACCTAGACGTCGACTTGTTGACAGGCCTACGCTGTCCTCGCATATCTATTAACACTGTAATTGGAAAACAAGTAAATGCCAATTATTTTTAAAAGAGTTACCGTGGAGTTTCGTGCCCCTGACGTTTCATAAGTGTCCATTATGTCAAATAAAATAATGAGGTTTTGATAAATATAATAAAAAAAAGGATGCTCACCTCTTGATCTATAGTAGCATCACAAGTGCTGCTCTGTCCGAAGTGGTCATCATAGCTGCTATCATTGAACCCAGGGAGAGGTATCTCCTTGCCATAGGAGTCATATTTCAGGTCCTTCCAATGGGCTGAGGCGTTGAACAGTCTCGCGTTTTCTGGCTTAGCTGTTGATGCTGTAAGCGTACACTCTCGGCTCTGGATGCGGAGGAGAAGCTCTGGGATCCACATGTTTAGGCCGAAGCCTCTGAAAATAAGAAAAGGGAGATATTAGTATTTATAGTCATTCATTCTCCTGCCTTTGTACCAATTTATTTGGGGTCGGTGCAACGTCTTTTTACACGCTTTATATTAGCTTCACTTGTATGTTTGTTTGTTTGTATGTAACTGACTCCTTAGAGCGCGATTTTGACCCACTTTAAACGGTCAGATTTCGTTGAAACTTTGTAAACTTATCGAGGACCGAAGAAAATTCAATAATTAAAAAAAAAATTGAGAACAATGACAAAAAGGAAAAAATAAACACGTTTTTGTAGTTAGCAGAACTAAAAATAGAAAATAATTAATAGTTTCAAAAACTAAAAAACACGCTTTAAAAACCAAACTAAAAAAGGAGAAAATAATTTTAAACTTTTCTGTGACCGGTGCTACTTTCAGACTTCCTCTGATGTCACCATGTACTCATGTCTTATTCTATCCATTCATGTAACACCGCACATCCCTCTTCTGAAATTGCCTTTCATTCATCCCTTTTGTGGCCCGAGATTCTGAACTACACAGGACAACAGGGCTAGTATGTATTCTTCTATGCGATTTAGCTCGGCTCCTAAACGCTAGGGCGTTTAGTGATTATTAAAAATAGCTACAACCTATTTTTACTCACTCTAGGGCGTTATAACCTTTCTCAATAATTGGGCTAACAAATCCAATTTTTATTTTCAAATCCGACTGGTATTTCCGGAAATTAGCGCGTTCAAACAAACTTCAGCTTTGTAAAAAATTTCATACTCACGCTGCCATGTTAGCGAAGAACATGAAGAGTATCAGGCTGGACTTGACAGCAAAACTCCTGGAGACGAAAGTCTTCAAGTCCTTGATGACACTTAAGAACAACATTTTGGTCCTGCTCTCCTCGCTACCCAGGGTCTTGCCCACGAATACATCGTCTTGGATCAACTTCTTTACCTGAAAGTAAACATCAAACAATCAATCTACCCAGACTTTTTCCAACAATGTTAGGTTCGGCTTCTAGTCTAACTGGATTCAGTTATACCGCTTGGTATAAGACTGTCAGAGTTTTAGTTTCTGATGACCCGTAACGACTGTCAAAGACCTATGAATGACAGCCAAGACGAACGGCTTAACGTGCCTCTGTATTTTACGGATGGTCACACTTCCACGGACCAACCTCGGCAAGCGTCACTCAACCTGTTATGGTGTGTCACCGTAAAATTGTAAATATCGTTCGATTATAATCTTTTTCGCGAGATTGTATCTAAACTGTTGATAAATTGTGAACTGCATCATACTGCTTACCGACCGAATAGGTTAGGTTAGGTTAGAATTGCGACCAACTGCGCGCTAGCCGAGCGAGCGCTACTTCCAAGTTAGTGGCAGTTACTTGACTATTTAGTAATAGCGCAACATACTATCCGTCTTGATACCAGTTCACAATTTGACGGTTTCACTTTGATAGATTATAATCTACCGAAGAATAATGCGTTAAATTGTAAGCAGTATGTTACGGTTCACAATCTTTCAACAGTTTACAATCTTGCGAGATTGATTATAATCTAACGATATTTAAAATTTTAGGGTGACTTAAACAGTAATTGATTTATTTATTTGTGGTTTTGACAGTCATCATCAATCACACCAGTAATTGTGACACATTCTGTGTAGGTATTTGCTATTTAGTGTACTACCTGAATCCTTAGGTACTAATAATAAAACGCGAAAGTTTGTAAGTATGGATGGATAGATGGATGGATGGATGTTTGTTACTCTTTCACGCAAAAACGGCTGAACGGATTTGGATGAAATTTGGCACACAGATAGATTATAAACTAGTTTAACACATAGGATACTTATTATCTCGGTAGTACGTTCCCGCGGGATAATTTCCGACTTCCATGCGGGCGAAGCCGCGGGGGGCGGTAGCTAGTTATTTATAATTTTACTCTCAAAGTAAAATTATAAAAAAAATCGATGCCCTTGTCTATAGCGTTCAAGCTGAAGTGTCCCCTATGTCCGTTCACCTGCACCCTTGACGATCTGAACGACGTGTCTAACAATTTTAATTATTTCTATGTATAGAAGAAATCAAAATACCTTATACTCAGCACTGCTTCCATGATTTGACTTATAAATAGAAGCCAGGATCTTCAACGCCTTATCACTTCTGTTGGTATCAGACAGCAGCCTGGGACTCTCCGGGAGGAGGAGAACCCACCCTCCAGAGATGAACCCTGGTATACTGGAGAGAGCCAGGAACAGCCTCCAGGAGTAGATAGGCAGCAGGGTCTCGTAGTTAGCCATCTTGAAGGGTATCACCAGCCAAGCTATGGCTGGAAGGAACAAAAGAAATTTGTAAAAAAGGTTTGCAAAAACATTGGTCGTTTAAAAAAAATGCTATTTCAGTTCTAGAAAAAGTAGACCATTGTTTTGAGTTTCATATTGGAGTCATAGTACTTAATGTTTTACTTTATTCCTTTCAAGGATGTATTTTATTTAAATAATATTTAATCTACAATTCAGCCATAATTATATTGTTTTTATTACGCTTCTAGCTTTCGTTTCATGTTATTATTCAGCTTATAAAACATGAGTGAAGATAAGTTGAATTGTATATTAATAATATAATGTATTATTATAATATAGGTAACAAGTATCTGAAAATATGAGTAGAATAAAATAGAAATATAACCGAGTCGATCAAACATAAATTATGAAACAACAATTAATTACTTAATTTATTTATCTATTAATTAAAGAACACGAATATCATACATACAACACTTGTTTATAAAGTATTTAGGGAAGGTATCTGCTGCTAATATTTACTCAAATTACCTATAGGTGTTCATGGAAGATTTTTACTCGAAGCAGACAAAAGCTCTAAAGAGCCACATCGTGAAAATTAGTCTCTTAACAACTATAGAGAGGCATTTTAACGAAACCAATTCGATTGATTAATTGGAGGGTGTGGTTAGCTTGACAATTAAAGGAAATTCTAGAAACAGCTGATACAATATCATTTAGGTCTTAAATTACTATTAGGTGAGGTAAAAATACAATGGGTACAGTCATTATCGTCTTCCTGTCCTTGCCCCATATTTCTTGTGGTCGGCGCAACACGTTTTCCTCTTCCATTCTCCCCTGTCCGCCGTCACGCTACAATTCACTCCCTTCTCCTTCATATGATTCCTCACACAATCCATCCATCTTTTATTCGTGAAGGGCGGGCGTTTTGGGGGGACTGTCTTAAGTAATTTTGACGTTAAATTTAAAAAACTAAAAAACACGCTTTAAAAACCAAACTAAAAAAGGAGAAAATAATTTTATTCAATTAAAAAGCGTGGGGTGCTTTTTGAGGTATTTTTATAATCAATTAATGTCAAGCACCCCACGCTTTTAAATTGAATTAAATTATTTTCTCCTTTTTTAGTTTGGTTTTTAAAGCGTGTTTTTTAGTTTTTAAACTATTATTTATTTTCTATTTTTTAGTTCTGCTAACTACAAAAACGTGTTTTTTCCCCTTTTTTTTCATTTTTCTCAATTTTTTTTTTAAATTATTTAATTGTCATCGGTCCTCGATAAGTTTCGAACTTTCAATGAAATCTGACCGTTTAAAGTGGGTCAAAATCGCGCTCAAAGGAGTCGGTTACATACAAACATACAAACAAACAAACAAACATACAAGTGAAGCTAATATAAAGCGTGTAAAAAGAGCTGACTCTCAGCCTAGTTTGAATAAATGACTTTTGATTTTGATCTCCCTCTCCATTCATAAACATTTATATTCATTACTCTTTTATTCAAATTCGTTTGTTTCCTTCTCTTCACATGCCCATATCAAGCCAAACGATTTCCTTTATTTTTTTTTGTAATTCTATAGCTAAATATCTTTTTTCAGTTTGAGTAAGTATTTTTTAAATGGCCTACGCAAAATGTTCAGCAGATCTGATAGCGTCTTGTGACGAGTCGTTGAGCTCCCTAAAATAGGGTTGAGCTACACGGTGACTGATGCTTGCAAACCGTTTGTTGGGACTGGTCAGCTCAAAGTTGCAATGGTTTTTTCTTTAAAGGCCCTTCTAGATATGGCCAATATAATGCTTAGACTTTAAAAGAGACCATGATCTCTGAGTTTATTTCGGCATTTCTTCTCAGGGATCAGTCAGCTAGGAAATGCCGGTGCCATGGAGTTTTAAAATATTGACGTGTAAACGCGGCTCTATAGATCTACTAATAAAAAATTTCGTTCCATTTCATTTTATGTATCTCTACCAAATTCCAAACACAGATCAAAGGTATATAATAATACATTTCTTCCCAAATTGAAACTTTAACATCACCAATATTATGACTAGCTTCATGGTTGATTGTTCTCTTATCTTATTCATGCCATCCCAACACTACACTTCTTCACGGCTGACAGCACAAACATACAGACAGATTAACAATAAGTTAACAATTTAGTAGATGCATCCAACTTTATTGAATAAAACCCTTGTGATTGGATTATGTAGCACGATTTGTAAGCGATGGTGGTGATAGATTCCTATCAAACTAGTTCTAATATCTATTATAAAGATAGCATAAGTTATTTTTGACTTGTAAATAAAAGTGTTTTTGACCAATTTACAGAATTAAATATAATTTAAAAGATGAGGATCTGCTGGGTGAAATGACACACGTGAAGATGTCCACAAGTAAAAAATATCAGTTCCAATTCCAACGTAAGTACGTGTGAGTACCTACTTGACCACTACATCCTTCAGTTCAGTCATCGCAACTTCGTGAACCTTCTCCGAACTGTGGAACCCCCAAGAAGTTTAATGTAGAATCAAAAGTGAAAGTTAATCCACAAACTTTTCCATTAGACTGAGTAACTACTTATTACTGATACAAAAAAACTTCCATCGGTAATAAATACAACACAAACTGTTACAAACGGTTTCTCCCATACGAAACTGTCTGCAAACGCGTTTTAGACTAACAAATGTGTAACACTGACCCCTAATTGGTATGTACATGTATGTTTAACTATTGAACCGTTAGGTCATCGGTTCACCTGTCTAGATCTTTGTCACGGAATAGATTGGTACAGAAGGCGAGCTCTCTTACATTGAACGAAAATAGACAAACGGACACATTCGGATGGATACATACGCCTACGTGCGGCGATCTCCAAAATCTATAAATATTACATGCCTGGTACAGATTGGTGAAGCGTAACATGTCATGTAACATGTTGCAACAATTTGGGCTAGTTGTTCTGTGGACACTGACAGTTGGGCTGGTCCACAAATACAAGATCGTTCAGCGCGCTATGGAGCGGGCTATTGTCGGAGTTTCGTTGAATGATATAATGAGAAATTAAATTATCCGAAATAAAGAACCGAAGTTGCCGACATAGCTTGCAGAGTACACAAATTGAAGTGGCAGTGGGCTGGCCAAGTTTGTCAAAGGACCGTTGGCCGGTGGGGCAGACGAGTCCTGGAGTGGACACCTCGTGTCGGTAAGCATAGTGTGGGATGCCCCCAAGCTAGATGGACCGACGATCTCAAGAAATTGGCCGAGACAGGCTGGATGCGGAAGGCGGACAACAGGAATTTGTGGCATAGCCTGTGAGGGGCCTTTGTCCAACAGTGGACTGGGATAGGATGAGTTGATTGATTCACCAATCTGTACCTGGCATGAGATATTTGAGACCAATGTATGTACGTGTCTGTGTGCGTGCTTTTAAAAACAAATGCCAATCAACAGCGCACTTGAACACACTGTACATAGACGTGTGTCTATGTGTGCATGGTTTTATGTCGTTGAACGGATCTGACCTTCTGTATCTATCTATTCTGTGTGTCTGTATTTACACTGTTAATAAAACTAGGCTTTCGGAGTAAGTACCGGTAGATCCGTTGACCCTGAGGTCCTGGATCTAATCTCTTAAGAGAAAGTGTTTCTGTTTTTTGTCGATACTTGTCGTAGTTTTTTATACACTGAGTCACAGTAGGATTTTTCCTACACCACTCTTCATCTTTAGCCTTGTTATTTTACTTTCATCAGTCATAATCAGACCTACATAAACATGTGATCTGTCTGGCACTTGATTTATTATTTTTGTTCACTTTCACATTTGATGAGTTCAAGTTTGAGGGTAAATGGAAGGAGGCCCTGCCTTTGCAGCTGATAATAATAATAATTTCTTTCAAAACGTCTAACGGGCCTCTAGGAGTTGGATTTTGCTCTTAAACTTTCCAAAGTTCCTGTATCCCGGGAAATGTAAACATATACAGGTTCAAATTGAAAACATGCGACAAACCGAAATGGGAGATTGTACTCATCATTATGAACAACTTTTACTAAGGGACCAATGATGCAATCGCGAAAAAAAAAACATCTGTTCCCTACATTTATGTTCGCATAACTCGTCAAAATGTAGGGAACAGCTGTTTTTTTTTTTGCGATTGCATCTTTGGTCTCTCAGTAAAAGTTGTCCATAATGATGAGTACAATCTCCCATTACGGTTTGTCGCATGTTTTCAATTTCAACCTGTATAAATAATGATAAAAAGCCCACAGCTGTAACTCTACGTTGACGTCGTGGTGGGGCTTGCGCTCTCCGAAAGCTAGGTCTGTGCCGGTAGTTTAATTTGCATAAACAGCACCCTAATTGCATAACACGCGATTATTCATAATCGGTTTAATTGTGACAGTTCAACAATATTCATTGCGTTATTTACGTTGCTGAGCCGACACATTTTTCGAACATATGAAGCAATGGTTTAGCCATCTGTTTCAAAACGAAACGGATTATAATTAATCTTGAGTTACGCAATTAGGGTGCTGGTCTAGGGCGAGAAACCAGACTAAGAGAGATTCAGACACCCACAGGCCAGCACGTGGCGAGCGTTTGGGCAGTAGCAACCCCACGGACCCTATCTCCTGGGAGTAGTCTTGTTTCTCACCTCTGGCTAAAAAAAAATAAAGTTCTAGCAAGACTATCATGACAAATGTAGGTTCTTACCAGGTATTATCAGCCACGCGACTATGAAGCTCATCCCCACGACACTGAGGTACAGCTGTCTTTTCTTAGGCCCCACCAGGTCTGATAGATAGGAAAACACCAACGTGGCAGGTCCACCTGGCAAAAGCAGAACATTACATTACACAAATATATAATCACCCTATAGTGTTCCCACTGCTGGGACACAGGCCTCCTCTCTGAGAGAAGGAGTGGGCTATAATCCACCATGCGGTCCCAGTGTGACCGCTTGATGGATACCATGCCGTCTCAATACGGGTTAGTAGATACCACATGTCTTCGAATTTTTGGTCTAGTACATATACTAGACCAAAAATTCGAAGACATGTGGTATCTACTAACCCGTACTGAGACGGCATGGTATCCATCAAACGGCGAAGCAAAACATCTGGAGGAAACAGACATATCTGTTTCCTCCAGATGTTTTGCTTCGCCGTTTTGATAGCAGTGATGATAAAATATAGTAACATAAAGTAAATCCCATCCCCCCTTAAATCCCATCCCCATAAAACTAGTTATTATTCTTATTCCTTCTCTGTCCATGCTGTAAGATTGTGGAACTCACTTCCGCCTAGCATTCGTGACTTGAAAACTATTTCACTATTCAAATGTCGAGTAAAAGAGCATTACCTTTCCTCTTTATTTTATATATTTTATCAATATGTATTTATTTAAGTATATGTTAATTTCCTGCATTACATGTGTAAGTATATTTTAGTTTAAGACGTCACATATTCGTATTTTCTCTTCTTGTTCTCTCACACTATTGTCTACATTTCTTTTTCATTTCTCCTTTCGCAGGTCTGCTGGAAGACATTTCTAAAGAAGTAAGCAGTACCTTTGTACTCAATTGTTTGTTTATGCCGTATCTGTATGTATTTTACTGTGTGTACATAAATAATAAAATAAATATAGCGCCAGTCTGGGTCTGAAACTAAGACTTACAACTCGTAAATGTCGGCCGTTACCACTGGGCCATCACTGCTCTATTAAAGAATAATAGGAATATTTAATGATCGATGCCATAAAACATTTAAAAAGAATTCAAAACCTTACCTATCACAAATCCGTTAATAGTCCTCGCAGCCAGCAGTAACCGGTAGTCAGACACAGTGCTCTGTGCTAACGTGATGGTGGCATCCATCAGCAGGGTCATGCTGAGAACGTTCCGCCTGCCAAATACGTCGCCCACTATGCCCCAGAAGAAGGCGCTGGCTACTCCACCTGGAGAAAAGAGACAGGAAATGTTAATGGAAGAGGATAGATACCACGATTGAATCCGAGGAAAAAATTAATCGAGCGAAGCGTTCTTTACAGAATTACTTTTAAAATTGTCTAAAACAAATCGCGATTGTGTTGTGCCATCCAATTTTCTTCATTTCTTGTCGATGGTACTCTTCCTCGTTGTTTTTAATTTTATTTTTTCAATATGGTTTGAGCCCAGTAGACGGCCACGTTAATTGCGGCATCAGTGGCATTCTTTGGATCTTCCGAGATGCATGTGAACGGGCACTTAGGACACTCCAGCAAGTAGAGCATGCACTTCATATATCAATATTTGTTGAGAAAACCTACATTAAATCATCTGAAATCGTCAATCTTTATCTACATGAGGAAGGGCCCTGCCAGGGGTGCGGGTTGTTGGAAAGAGATACCGCGGCCCCTGGCACACAGGCAACTGAGGGAACACGGGTGGGTTTTAGTCAGTAAAAGTCTGACACGCCCTCCCGCTCCACCCAGAGCGGGAGAAGTTATTTGATGATTTCCCACCCAAAAAAAAAAAAAATGAGGAAGGACCTTTTTGCAGGATCACACTAACTAAAATGACAACTAATCGAGATCTAGAAGAAAATCCCACGCCGGTCTGACTCCAAATAATTAGGTATAAACGCAAGAGGATGGAAATGAATCTTACTATTTATTCTTGACAATCAACTCTAGCTGCAATTTGGCTACATATGTGCCCACCCATACCTATGTTACACAGAAACAATCATTCAGCCTTGTGGGCGAACCGATTGTTTAATTGTTTCGTTCAATCCATCGTCTAACTCTAATCGGACTGAATTACATAAGCGGTCAATTTGCTACAGTCGACCTTATTTTAACGAGAAATAGTCCTGAATTAGTAAAATACTGATAGTCAGCTGCATCAGGTTACACACCAGTCTAAAAGAGCAAATTGGTCAGCTTAGAAGCTTCCCAACATAGTTGGGAAGCGGCTAGGGACATGAAGATGAGTCCTCAGTCCTAAGTCACTACGTGTTATGAAAGTCAGCGTTTATTCTAACAAGACGTGGCTGTTAAGAGGGAACAGGGCATGCGATTCTCCATACAAATGTATTCCCCTTTTTTCTTCCTGAATAATGCTTCTAGAGCAATATTTTTTTTCATAAAATCCAGGTCTGCTGTAAACGCGTCCCTATCATTTTCTTTTTTTCAGCAACTATAATTAATAAAGAAAATATGACTCTAAAAATTACCAAAAAAATTCCTATTTTTACCGCCGTGATTAGAGGACTACCAGACAAATTAGAAAAGTTTTTAACATAAAAAAAAAATGATAAGAACCTAAACATACTGTTTCTTAAAATATTAATGTAAAAAATAATTGGATCGGCTCAGTTTTCCAGGAGAAAAAAGGGGAATACGAAACGTCGATTTCGTGAATTTTTTTGTGATAATTGCGGTCTGAGCTGCGCAGCTTTCCCTATCACACACTACGAGGGCAGACTTACTGACAGCGCGACGGCAATAGTTTCTTCATATACCTATTTTTCAAATTCCTCGCAGGCCCCGTCCCCTCTTAATTAATGCGGAGCCATTTGACATTATAGTATCAAATGGCAATGACATTATCATCATCTGCTTAAGCTTTTCCAGCTATTATTATGTGGGGTCGTGTTCCAGTCTAACCGGATGCAACTGAAAACATACATTTTACGTGACCTATCTGACCTCCACACCTCAGTTACTAGGTTGTAAGAATGATTGTCAGAATTTCGGGCTTCTGACGACCCGAAACGACTATCCACGAATGACAGTTACGTGCTTTCCGAGACTCAGAAGGGATTCGGTATGTAAAGATGGTCACCCATCCACAGCCCGACCGCGTCAAGCTTAGCTTAACCTTATCGATTGACTCATGCGGCTGTTATTACTTAGCCACGAGACTCTTTAACATAATACTTATTCATCAAAATAGTTACAGTCTCCGTTTGTACTGGAAAAACCAAAAAGTTGACGTCATAGGCTAAGTTTATTGTTACAAAAACCTACGGATTTTTATCCGAAATGAATTGATTTGATTTGATTTGATAGGCTTGTTAGAGAATTTTCTTTAATCTTTATCCTTTTAATGTTGGTTTTGACAACGGAATTGAACCTCAAAAATTTATTCTGCATTTGTCCACTTTCAAAAATTTATTCTGCATTTGTCCACTTTCAAATTTAAAAACACGTAGATAATATTCTAACTGGGCCCAGCTATGACACATTATAAGCTAACAAAACAAATCTAACTACGTTCTGTTTTACGGCGCCATTCCTAATCAGAGCAGTTACCAATAAATCGTAGTAACACTTGATATATTTTCGCTAATAATTCCTTAAACGTGATAAATGGAGAAAATGCTGTCATCAATATATTTTCATGAATATGCTAAATGTCTGTTACGGTATATGACCATGCCTTTAAATTGTTGTTGCCTAATGCCTAGTACTTATTTGCTGAATTCGCAGATAGCATTAATTTAGGTGAAGTTCAATAAGGCTCACTGTGGCGTTGCAAATAAAATAACACAGACATAATGGACCTTCTTTTTACAATCAAACTTAATTAAGAATAGACTATTTACATAAATACAGGGCTTATTACTCGATTCGCCTTTAATTTGTCAATCCCGGCTAAATAGACGCACTTAATTTTCTATTGTATTGGAACCGATAGGTTCCGCGCCGGACTTAACCGGTATGTTATATAATTATCATTTTCTGTCGACGATACTCACGAAGGAAATTTTACTGTGGGCAAATCGACTACTCCAGAAATAAGTAGGTATTAGGGGCAATAGGCACGTTATGAATGTTATGCTATAAAACAAGTGTATGACGTACCTACGTCCCAAAATATGGTAAGGATAATCAACACGTAGGTAAGTACCTAGTAGTGATAACTATATCGTTTGACTCCTCGCAACATGGGACAGACGTGACGTTCATGATATTATTATCTTTTACATTCATTTGCCATATCCATTGTGTGAACGCACGTGCTTAAGCACTGTGTACCTTGTACCAAACACCTATAAAAAATACCCCTTGCCTTATTCCAAAGACTTTAATATAACCACCAGAATGGTAGTATTATTCTGGGTGCATCGTTTTCAAAGCATTTTATAAGATTAACGGAGGAGTTTCTTGCCCATTCTTCTCCATACGAAACTACATTTTGGAAGGGGCGTCTAGAATCAATTCTATTTTAATGTAAATGTTGACGTTCTAAACTGCCTTATTTGAAATAAATGCTTTGACTTTGACTGAGAGTTGGCTGCTTCAATCAAACTAAAGTAGACCTGCGTGGAAACAGCGTCAGACATTTACAATGGCAATGTTTTTCATTTTGACGATTCAACACGATGACTGATGCATGCATGCCGTCTGTTAGGATAGGTTAGTTCAAAACTGCAATGGCTCTTTCTTCAATAAGCCTTCCAGACATGGCCCAGCATTGTTAGACTCTCATAAAATTCTAATATGTAGGTAACTTAAGTAATGTTTGGACTAGACACCATGACGTCTGAGTTTTGACATTTATTCTCAGGGATCAGGCTACTAGGAAAAGCAGGCGCCCCATCTAGTTTTCAAATATTTACGAACAAAATATAGACGTGTAAAAAGATCTACTTACATAAATAAACATTTCTGTTAATTTAATTGCTTTATTTACGTGGTCCAGCAGTCGAATTATTAAAGTTCTGAAGCAAAGGTCATTTCCTAAAAATCATTCGGATCTTTTTCGACCCTCTTCACAATTTTAGCTTACTTGGCGTCAACAAAATGATCATGACCTACCAACTTCTCTAAATCGGTCAAAGACTGAATTCATTTTTGATTATGACATCCATGTTAGTTCTTAAAACCAGTGAGATAAAATCCGTGATGCAATTGACAAAAAAACCATTGTCTTCCAATAAATATTGATGTAAAATTTAGTACTATTCTCGTAAAGCCAATTAGATACGATAGTGTTAAGTTTAATTATTTATTTTTCTCACCACAATAAACATTGTAGACATTATTACGCTCACGGTACATGATGATATGGTTAGTTAACTGTGAGAGACGGGCCTAAGCTAGGCTTTAAGGGCCTGTGTTTCAGGTCATCAGGTCTCCACCCTCTAGCAGTTAGATACATTTCATAATAATAATAAATAATAAAAAAGTGATTTAACAATTTTGAATTAGAAGATTGTATATTAGCTTTAAAGCTGCTGCGGGCCGTAAGAGTCCGCTGGATGCGGAAAGCACAGAACCGCACCCTAATTGCGTTAACACGTGACTAATCATAATCGGTTTCATTTTGACAGTTCAACAATATTCATTGCGTTATTTACGTTGTTGGGGAGACACATTTTTCGAACATATGAAGCAATGGTTTAGCTATCTGTTTCAAAACGAAACAGATAACGATTAATCGTGAGTTACGCAATTAGGGTGCCGGTCGAAGCGCCGCCGCTTGGGGGAGGCCTATGTCCAGTAATGGACGTCTTTCGGCTGAAATGATGATGATGATGATGATAATAGCTTTTAGAGCCTGTATGTAGCTCAACAGAATAAAACATTAAACAATGAGAAAAAAAAAAACAATATAGTATGGTTTGGTTTAGTGACACGTGATACGTATCAGTGTTTGTTCTAACAACGAGCCTATAATATGGGTCTAAACATAAATCAAACATGACGCGTAAGTGTGAAACTTCCGCGAAAACATGATCGAATTCGTAAATTCCCGCGGTTTTTTCATGATCACAAATTATAATTGTCATTATCATCGTCATTTCAGCCGAAAAACGTCCACTTCTGGAAATAGCATTATCGCCACGCTTGGCAGGCGGGTTGGCGATCGCAGTATGGTGGTAGGTATATATGTATGTATAGAGAACGCTGCTGCCATTCTCTAGTACCTAATTATAATTGTGACTAAAAGAAAAGCCTATGTGATGTCACTATTATTTCGGCTCTGACGAGGTTTCATATAACGTTAACCTTTAGGTAATTATATTTTCAATAATATACAAAAAATCAAAATTGTATCTGATTAACCATAAAGCCATCTGTACACCCTAATTGCATAAAACACTAGCAATCAGAATCTGAATTATTTAAAGGATATGCTAATCCACTGCTTCATTCATGTGTTCGAAAAATCATGTCTTCACAAAATCGACATTACCCCTTCTCTACCTATAGAACTGTTACCTAGTGGACAAGCTATAAACTCAAACGTCAACATTAAAATGTAATTTCCAAGAGAAATAAAAAAATTGATGATTGTGCTTTGTTTTATGACGTCACTGGCGCCTACAACGGTATTGAGAATGTTCAAAGTAATCAATGTTTAGGTTAACATTTTATAGGTTTATTTTATCGGTGATAGTGTTCACCTCAGATTATTAAACAAAGGCAGATAGACCGCGCGGAACACAAGAGTGAAGCCAAAAAACCAAATACTAAACGTCACATTGTATATAACACATACAATGCGACGCTTTAGTATTTGTTTTTTTTTTTGTGGTTTGGATTATAAAACAAAGGCAGATAGACCGCGCGGAACACCAAAAGTGAGGCCAAAATACCAAATACTGTCTTTGTTTTATAATCTGAGGTGGTCACACTTTTGGCTTCAGACGGTATATGGGAAATGCCTACGACATGTATACGTATCAATAAATTCCTCCATACCAATTCAGAAATTAAGAGATCCGTAGGTAACCGACTTAGCCCGAAGAATTGCCAAACTTAAGTAGCAGTGGGGAGGGCACTTTGTTCGCAAAAGAGATAGCTGATGGGGCGAAAAGGTTCTGTAGAGGCAACGGCGTACTGGAAGAAGTAGCGTTTGAAAGGCCTCCACAAGGTGGACCGCTGACTTGGTGAAGGCCGCTGGATGCGAGAAGCACAGAGTCGATCAAAGTGGCGGTGCTTGGGGGAGACTTATGTCCAGCAGTAGACGTTTTACAGCTGAAATTTTGGTAATGATGATGATGATGACGTTTTTGATGTATCATGAAACAAAAACCCCAACTCATGATTAACAACAAAATTTTAAGGAAGAACTTCCCTTCGTTCACAGTAAGCGCCATAATTATAATGGTTCGCGATTACAACGTTTGTGGATAAGTAGACTTAGGCCCCTGGACGCCTGACACAAGGAACAGGAATGTAATACTTACCACTCATGAACGCCATATTGATAAGTCCAGCCTGGTAGGTCGTGAGTTCCAGCTCGCACCTGGCGGCTGGTAGCACGTAGGACATAACGCAGTTCTGCACGCCTGACGCGAAGAACGAGGATGCGCACGCACCGAGCGCGCTCCGACTGAAGCGGCCATAGCCTGTGGAAGAAAATAAAAGGAAGTTATTATTGTTACATGCTGTGTGCCCGATTAAATGTCTCAACGGCAAAAATTACAAAAGTATATCTCCTTTAGTATATTTTCTTATATCACTGTGTGACCTTAGCCTGTACTAAAGTCACGCTTTTCTATGACTTAAGTAGTCCATTTTTACACAGAACAGGGTGACTTAAGTGCGGGTATAGGTCACACGTGCTATAAAATAGTATACGATACGTGTGACTTAAGCAGTTCACGGCGGCAACTGCACTACTGCAGGGCGTGAAATAAGCGCCCGAGCGTAGCGAGTGTGCTAAACGCGCAATGTACTATTATATTTTATAAAATACATGTTTAATATATAGGCTTTGGATAGTAGAATTAATTTGGAATTTCAGGCACACTCCAGGTCATATTTAGCGCGTATCTTACTTACAAACTTTGTTGGTCACCTGGAATTTTCGTAAGCACATAAATATTTTGAGACGCCAAAGTACTACTCAGGTAGTGATGATAATCTTGAATAGTATATACATGACATAAATATGTCTAGTGAAGACAAAAATATTTTTAATATTAATCGATTGTAAAAAGAACCCATCGTTTGCCTACTGCAGAGCATTTAGCAAGCATCAACTGCAGCCCATTTGTCTATTGCAAATCATCAACAAATATTATCAACATTATCTACGCCATTTCTATTTTTCTATCAGCTAGAGATAGTAATCTATTATAATAGTCACAACATCCTCGTAAAGACACTTATCTGATCGGAATGCGAGCTAGTCGAACGTGGCCGGAGTAATAACAAAGCTGAGATGCTATGTTTCTAACACATTATGAGAACTTAGCAAAACTGTTACTGTCAAGCACTGGTTTAAAAAAAATCTTGGCTTGATTTTCGTACGTTGTTTTCGGGTGACCACTGAAAATCAGCGCTTTGCTGTGGATCCCATAGCATAGCATCATGTTGAGTGGAAGCCTTCTTGTCACAGTCACGGTGTGCAGATGCCGACTATTTAGGTTCTATATCATAATCAGCTTATAACCAGCCTATTCACCACGCGGGCCCAGTGCGGATTGGTAGATGTCACATATCTTCGAATTTTTGGTTCTAGGACATGCCGGTTTCCTCACGATGTATTCCTTCACCGTTTTGAGATCAGTGGTGATGAAATAATTTACACAAAGTAAAGCGCCTGTCTGGGTTCGAACTTACGACCTACAACTTGTAAGTCGCGGTAGTTACCACTGCTTTATGTTTTGCTGCTTTTTTTAATGTTATGTCATCTTTTTATATGCTATTGTTTCTGGTTGTACGTTGTTTTATAGCTTATAGTTTTATAGAATTTCGTTACACATAAAAAAAATCTGATATTTTCGTTTCATAGAGTAATCAATACGCAGAATACTTTGAAGATTTTTAAATCATTGATTTTTGTTTCACATAAAGTTTAATGTTAGAACAACATAGAATAACAAATCAAGTATTCTTTATCCTTTTATTGTTTATTTAATATAAAATTTATTACCAAGAATAACATTTTATTATTGTTTATGTTTATTATTTTATTCTTAATATTTTTGTTGGTAATTTCTGTTGGGGGTCTCAGTTCTAACCAAACCTACTGCTTGCATGCTGCAAGTGAGCATGCAGCATGCAGCGTGCAAGCAAGCATGCAGTATGCAAGCAAGCATGCAACATGCAGCAGGCATGGTTTCTGTCACGGTTCCGGCGCTGCGGGACTCCGGCGGTCCCACGTGAGCTTATCGTCGCAGATGGTATTCACGCTTCTCAGTTCGCGGGCCGCCTCGCCCCTCCGCGCCTACGCGGATTTAAATTACACTCTAGGGGTAGGGCAAACAAGACTACGTGGAGTCAGTTTTGCAGCGATTCGTTTCTATCACTAACTTTTGTAGCGCACCATATTGACGTTTTAAGACAATATTATAATTCGGTTGAAATAAAATACCATGAAAAAATACACCGAACAAATAATATTCGTTAAAAAATTATTATACTGATTGATAAGTTTTTTAAACAAAAAACTGTGATTAAAAATTCATTGAATTGTGTTTTTGTGAATTAAGGTTCATTCAAGTAAATAGTCTTCGAAACAATAATATTCGAAATAAAAATTCAAGGACCAAATATTATATGAAACATTTTCTGAGAAACGAAATTCTATGAAATTTCTGTCCGCGAAACAAGAGGACACCATTGTTTCTGTGACAAGTAAATCTATTTTTGTTTCTTTCTTTCTGGTTAACCATAATGAGAGTATCTATCTTATCTTGGTAAAATATTTTCAACTAGAATGACAGGAAGGAAAAGAGTAGCAGTATTCAGAATCATTCGATGTGCTTCCTTGCCGGATCGAACATCAACAAATCAATTAAAGGAACTTTTGAATAGTCACGCAGTCGGTCAGCCAGACACATGAAGCTGGTTTCCATCTAGATATTTCAGACTATTGCGTAATTAAATCACAGGGTGCTTTTAGTTATGTTGTGTTATTTATCTTACGTCGATGGTCCTTTGTATCCTCGAGTTGTAACTCGGGTCGTAACAGCTATGTGAACATAATCCAGCATTGCATGAAAGCTATCACGCCCTTTATATCAGGATGCTTTTATTTTGGTATTATGCTTTGTTTACATTTTTCATTTTATTTGTTGGTATATTGGCATGGCTAGACAAAATCAAGTCTATCTAACTAAACAGACAGTTGTGCTGCTGGGGAGTTTGTCGCGCCACATCTTCGTCTCAGCTAAAACACTAAGAAGTGGTGAAGGGTGGGCGTTTTGGGTGACTGCCTCATATGATTATGACGTCCAAAAAGTGCTGATACTCAGCCTCAATTGATAAAATTACGTCTGATTTTTTTATTTATGTGCGTACATTCATCCTTTTCCCCTGGTCTTTAGCCTGCCACATGTACGGAGGATTTTTACTACACATTTACAAGTTGTATTATATTTGAGCAGCGGTGAAACAATGGTGACGGCCGCGACTATCGAGTTGTAGGTTCGAATCTAGTCGGACACTTTACAAAGTGTCAATTCTGGAAACACAACTGCTCTCAACACTATAAAGGAAAACATTGTGACGAAACTGGCATACACTAGAACCAAAAATTTGAAGTGAAGACAAGTGACATCTACCAGCCCGCACTGGAACTGCGCGGTGGAGGCGTGGGTCCCAGCCTTGGGAACCTTATAGACTGAATATGCTATATGCAATGAGAATTTTTAAACATTTACAACTTTACTACAATCCTACATTAAACATTATTATTAATAGCTTACTACACATCGATACAAACCAGTTCACGTTTATCATCGACACACAATGGTAAGGTTCGCAGTACGAACAGGTGTAACAATAATATTATGGCTAAAGGATTGAGTTAATTATATGAAATATGCTAACAGTTTTATTAAGTTCTTTACGGTGTAGTGTTAGTGTGATGACGAATTTCTGCACGTGCAAACAGCACGAGCGATTTTTCATGTGCTTTTCAAGGCGATGGTTTTGGGTTGTCTATGTGTTTTTTTTTTCTTTTTTTAGCATATTTTGTTTCACCGCAGGGTAAAGGCGTCCTTTCCACTTCTCTCTGTCGTTAGCTAGTGTGGAGCTGGACCAATCTCGTCTATAGACGTCAAGCTCGTCCCGCCAATTTTTCCTGGGTCTGCCTCGAATGGCCTCGATGTTGCCGGACGTTTTCAGGGACCCACATAATGGTAGATTTGGATCATGACTCATTCGACATGCGGCAAACGTGTCCGGCCCAGTCCCACTTAAGCTTGGCTGCTTTTTAGGTGACGTCGGCGATTTGTGTTTTGGTGCGCAGGCGCTGCACTGTTGCCTAATACGGTTCGTTAATCTAACTGCAAGAATGCTGCGCTGCATTGTTCACTGGCAAACCTCAAGTCAACTCTGCTGAACTGTCAAATACCAGGTTTGAGCGCCGTATTTATCGACCAATAGCTCTTCCAAGTGTTTTCTATCCGCATAGTAACTTGTTTTTCTTTTCTCACCTGGAATGATACTATTTGGCCGAGATAGACGTAGTCTACAACATATGCAACCTCCACACTCTCTACATACCGTTTATGTTGAACCGTGTTGAACAAGAGTACGGCCTTTGACACGTTCATATGAAGTCCAATCTCGAGGCTCGCGTTATTTAGGTCACTAAGCACTATGACATGACATATGATACAGAGGAATGAGGAAAATGTTGTGAAGCAAGTTGAGGAAGAAGGTGGAAAAAGTGGGAAGAGACCAAAGAAACGAAACGAAGAAAAGATGCGTGAATGGTTAGAAAGGGTGTGACTACGGAGATGACGACTAATAGAGAAGTAAGTATGAAAGAAAAAGATAAATTGCGCCCGCGCCGCCCCCAAATTAGTTGTTGACTGTGCAACTGCTTATTTTGAGAATTTGTACTTATGTGAAGTGTAATAACGGGCACGTATCTGAATGGTGAAAATCAAAATATCGAAAGTCATATTACCGTTATTCAAAATGTAGACCACTTTTCTATGAAACAGCAGATTTTTTTTATAATCGACGCAAAATGTCTACGATCATGTGCTGCATTCATGATTTCATGGTTACAGTTTGCGCGTCGATGTTTCTGCTAACCTATATTTACATATTCAGTCTATACCGTTCGCACTGCTGGGACCCAGGCCTCCTCTCTATGAGAGGGAGTGGGCGGTAATCCACCACGCGGGTCCAGTGCGGGTTGGTCGATGTCATAGGTATGTTATCGCATTTTTGGTTCTAGAACAAGATGTTATCAGCATGTCAGAAGTACTGTGAGGGGATTTATGAAAGTATTGTTAAGTTTTTACTTTGTCTTAAATATTAAGACTGTATTATTTTCTCTCTTTTGTGGAAATGTTTTTTTTGTGCAACCTGTGTCTTTAATTTCTGTAATTGGTAATAAACCGTATTTAAAAAAAAAAAAACTGGTTTCCTCACGATTTTTTCGTTCACCGTTTGAGAGCAGTGGTGATGAAATAATTTACACAAAGTACTGCGCCTGGCTGGGTTTGAACGCACGACCTACAACTCGTAAATCGTGGCTTTTACCACTGGGCCAAATAAAGGTTGAGAGCAGTGGTGGGTACCACTGCTCTCAACCTTTATTTGCCACATGAAAATTTATTTTATTAGTAGTTCCTATTAAAAGCATCATAGTGATTCAAGACAGTGAAAACTGCTCCGACCAGTCCCTCTGTATACTCCCTTATGAGTAAGTTAAACTAGGGTGATCTGCCGTTATAAGCTTGCAACTTGAACATGACAGTCATCTTCTTTATCTATGACACTTGATTTCATATCGATAGGTTCTCTATATACGCGAAGCAAAAACATTGTACACCTTTTTACGAAGATTACGCGGACGGAGCAGTAAAAAATTTGGCACCGTTATCCTACTAATCATATTATAAATGTGAAAGTTTATGAAGATGTTTGGATGTTTGTTACTCAATCACGCAAAAACGGCTGAACGGATTTAGATGTAATTTTACACACAGATAGTTTATAACCTGGATTAACACATAGGATAGTTTCCTTCCCGGTAGTACGTTCCCGTGGGATAAATTTCAACCTCCACGCGGGCGAAGCCGCGGGCAAGAGCTAGTAGTCCATATGGCGAAGAAGTGTAGAATTGTGGTTGAATTTCGGCCAATCAGCGATCACTAGGACATATAAATACGCAAGAGACATTAATATGTTAACCACTGTAGCTATTAGGACAGTCAGAGAAATTAATTGTATATCAAGTTGACTCAATCTGTCTAGGCTTTACCGAACTATGTTGGAGTCGCCTTCCACTGTAACTGGATGTAGCTGAATATCAGTACCTATTGTACATAGAGCGACTGCGCCCACAGGCAATACAATAATCTAAAATAACAATAAAACTTCTATTGGATCTCTTTGAAGGACACTGGTCCTTCAACAGATTAATGTAGAAATGAAACTTCACAAAATTATTTCCGTTAAAATCAATGTGAATTTCAGACAGCTAAGGGGTCAACCTTGTGTCGTATAAAGCAAATAAAACCTAGAATATAAAATGTGATGATTATAGAAATCCTACATTTAATTAGCAAGCAATAAAATAATGTTATTCCGGAAAGTAATATTATCAAGTTTACTATTAACTGAAAGAAACTCGTGTTAGCTAAATGGAGAGAAGAAGTCAGTGAACTTTGTATACAGGTACAAGTGTCTATTTAATAAAGTGTTTTTTATTATGAATCTTGATCTTAACTAATATAAAAAATGCGAAACTTTGTTTCTTTCTTTCTTACGCATACCTAAACGCTAAAACGGCTGATATGCCGTTCCGTGTGGTGCCGGACGTAAAAGAATAGCACCATCCCATTTCTTCCCATGAGTGTCGTAGAAGGCGACTAAGGGACTTACTAGAGAATGGGCAGCAGCATTCTCTTTGCATTTTACCACCATACTACGATCGCCAACCCGCCTGCCAAGCGTGGCGATTATGGCAAAACCCCCTTTTGGAGGAGGCCTATGTCCAGCAGTGGACGTCTTTCGGCTGAAATGATGATGATGGAATGATGAAAACGGCTCAACGGCATCCTAAGTGTACACACTATTAATCACAATCTGAATCTTTTTGAAGGGCATTGCTGATGCAATGTTGCATATTATGTTCTGAAAATTTGTTAACTCCACAACGTAAATAACGCAATGAACGCGTTGTTGAACTGCCAAAATGAAAGTAATTCCTACTGTGTATTTCGCAATTACCCCGCAGATTTAGATGAAATTAGACACACAGATAGACTTTGATCTGGGTAACGCCAAATCTACTTTTCATCCTGGATCGCAAATGAAGTCGCGGGCAACAGCTAGTAATTAATCAATAATCAAGGTAATTTGAAGAGGTCAACACATCCATGTAAGTATAACCATGCTTTGGGATTGAATTTATAGCTGTTGAAATTTTTACTTTCATGATTTATTATCTAATAAGATTTCACATATATTTTATCGTACCTATAGATACTCACAAATAATTATCATTCTAATGTATAAAAAAATTGAATGTGCTATCACTCTAATAAAAAAAAAAAGTAAATCTTATTGTAAGACTCAAAAAAAATCCGATTTTGCTGTTTTAAAATACTAAATAGACAATTGCCACCAACTTTGAGACAAGGCCAGAAAGTTAAATGCACATTTATAATAACAGGGAACTTATAGCGAGCAAACAGGCAAGTAGGCAAACATCTCTTCTCGGACGCAGAGAAAAAAAAGACATTATTAATCAAAAATGGACTGCAGGCTTACCGCAAGAACCGTAGAGAAGCGTTTTGTCGACAGAAGAGTAGACAAAAATGACGTTTCCGTGTAGACAGTTGACAGTTTTTAACTTAGAAAGGTAGACAAGCGATTTCTATTCTACGGTAAAGTAGAAATAGGAAGCGTCATGCTAAGCTTGTTGGACATGTGTAGTGGATAGGCAAAACGCGGTTCTCAAACTTGAAAGAAAATAAAGAAAGTTATAAAAAATCGTTTATTGGCATTACAGCAAAAACTTGTATTCTTCAGGTATTGTTATGAACAGCACTGTATTCATTCGTAGAAAACTCATAACGGCCAATTAAAACATGAGTAACGTTGTAACAAAACACTGAAACAATTGATACCGCAGTGTGACAAAACAAAACCTTATTTTTTTGGAGATACCTACAGTGATCATATTCCTATATTTTTAAAATAATAATTATGACGTAATCAACATTTTGATTTGCCAAGCTATGTAACCATTTGCATAGTTACTACTAGTAACTTATTATTTATACGTGTAACGACAAAGTATTGGACCCCAGCCACAGTGTCTACCAAATGTGAATATTTTAACTAGGTATACAGGGTTTTTTTTCTTTTTTTGGGTGGGAAATCATCAAATAACTTCTCCCGCTCTGGGTGGAGCAGGAGGGCGTGTCAGACTTTTATTGACTAAAACCCACCCTTGTTCCCTCAGTTGCCTGTGTGCCAGGGGCCACGGTGTCTCTTTCGAACAACCCGCACCCCTGGAGGTATACAGGGTTACTTGTAATTCGACGTATATCCGTCAAAAGCTGATAGGGTGGCCAGAATACAACAAATTGAACCCCCCATATGTATGACCGAAATTCAATAGTTTTCGATATATTTTTGAAGCGTAAAATGAAAATATTTTTTATATCATTTTAATTATTTTGTTTAACTGTGCCTACTTTTAATTATGTTCATAGCTTAATTGAAGTGCCTGCTACAATACAATTTTTAATGGTACCCATTCAATATGTAGTTTCTTTTTTATTTGGAATTAAATGTCAAGCCCCTAAAATTAAAATATCTCGAAAACTATTGAATTTCGGTCATACATAATAATATGGGGGGTTAACTTAGCAAGAAAAACGAATCTTTGTTGACTCTTTTTAATGGCTTTTTATTTTAGTATTTTGTTTCCGCACAGACAATATGAATAATGAGACAAAACAATACCATGTTTAATTATTGATGGAAATTGTCGAACAGTGGAGTAATACACTCCCAAAGTTTGTATGGAAAAAATGACGACTAGATTCACCTTAAACATAATTGGCGAAATATGGGTGCAGTATAGGTATACATCTGCCAAACCGTTCCAGGAACATAGGCGTGATGATATGTTAATGAAAATCTAGCTGTTTTCCAGCTTCTCAATAACTATGTGTATCAAACTCACAAATGTTATGGCTGCGCGTATGTTTGTTTGCAGTGAGTTACATAACTGTTTAGTAGTTACCTAACTGCTTCTGTAAGCAATCGATCAACATTTTAGTTTACAGTTATTTCAACCGATTAGCCTTATGCAGTTCGTTTTTCATTCTGAAATGAAATTCTGTTTATTCTGCAAAAGTATATCGGAACCACTTTTACACGTCATATTAAAAAAAAACAGCGGAGGAGTGGTTGTGGAGGTCAGATAGGCAGTCGCTCCATGCATGTGGTTAGACTGGAAGCCGACCCCAACGACGATGATGATTAAAAAAAAACAAGCTACCTACTTAGATGGAGTCGCTATTTTCTATCTGACTGAGAAGAACTAAAAACAAACTCAGGAGTCAAAGTTTTTTTTGAAGTCAAGACATTATCTTGGTCAGATCTATGAGGAACATGTTAATCAGAGTCTGAAATGATCTTTTGAGGAACTAACCACACGGATTTGAGTGGACCTAGCAAGTCCAATCGTGAATATACGGCAAGAAATAATACGGTTAAGAATTCCTTCACATCAAAGCGCACTATGCTATACAAATAGCTTTATCACAACAATTAAAATATACAATAGTATTCTAAAAGAAATAAGAGAACTCCTCTTAAACATTTTAATTCTAAATGAGAATCTAAACTACATAAATGGTTTATTGGTACATAACTGTTTTTATAGTGTGAAAGAATTAATTGATAAAAAAAGTAACAGATAAATATGCTTAGGTACTGGGTTTTCATTATTTTACTTTATGTCCCTACTTATTATTTTTAAGATTTTCATGACAGAAATGTTAGTGTTAGTGCCGTTTTATTTTTTTACAATAAAGATGTTTAATATTTGTATGCCAGTCTATGGCGAAACATGTAAGACCATTATTTTATTAATAAGTCCTTATTGAACCTTGTTATTGTTGTTCTCGGTGGAGCCTGACCTCTGGAGAACGCGTCCCCGGGTGGCTGATAAAGGAAAGCTCGGCAGATATGCAGGGAAGGAGGGAAATAAAATACCTCCCGCGGACCAACAGGCAACCCCTCCCCCGACAGGCCGTTCGGATATAGTCTGATCACGGGCTGGTGGAGGGCAGCGGCACCAGGCAGGGTGTCACGTAGAGAACGGCGGCGGAAGAATCTTCGGGTCAACAGCAGCGTCCTAAGGCCCAGTAAGCAGCAGGGGTTACTGTTTTGGCGTCAGGTGGCAACCGGCCGTAAAATTACAAGCCACAACAATCACTCATCATGAATAAGAAAGAGATATAATACTAGGGCATACCCCAGAAGCAACGTCGGAATCAACGGCAATAATAATGCTAGGGCGTACCCCCAAAGCCGAAGGGCCTGTGCCTCGAGGTGCCTGTTCGTAGCTCCGCCAGTGTGCACTCATACTGCTCGATATGCTCCCACAACCCAGGCGATCAATCTGCTGAACGCCCTGATTGCTCAGAGGCCAGATGTTGATATATTTGTGTAAAGCAGTAGATCTATGTTCAATGTCTGTGTGAAGTTTTTTAGTTAAATATTATGTTGTTGGCTTATTGCGCGCTTTGGTGCTTACTGTAAGCAGCACGCAATTGTTATAAATAAATAAATAAAGCGATGGCAAAGTCGTGGACGCACACCGACAAAGCCCAAAAATGCGCATAGCAACTTAGAGCGTGGGCTCCATGACAGGACGCAGCGCTGAGCTGAGCGAAGTACTACTCAGACGCAGGGTTAATATGTGTTGCATACAGGAGACCAAGTGGAAGGCGTCGAAAGCTAGAAACATCGGGAATGGATATAAACTCATTTATAATATATAATGAAACAGACAGATAGACAGTGACACAGAATAGTGTTGGCATTGTAATCGACGGAGACCTACAGGAGCGCACATTTGAAGTCACACGTATTAGCGACCGCATCATGGCCATCAAATTTGCACTGCACAATCAATCCTGCATGAACATGATATGAGCGTACGCGCCACAAGCAGAGTAACCATGAATTCAGCACATCATTCTAGCCCCTAGGGCAGAAACTTTTCATCGGTTGTGCAAAAAAAATCAGCTGTTTCATAGAAAAGTGCAATACCTACGCGCTCAAAATGTATGGAACAGCTGATTTTGATTGATCGACGCGCAAACTGTAATCGCTTGCACATGAATTTAACACATGATTCGGGACATTTTGGCGGATCTACGCCAAATTTTTTTAATTGGTTATTAAAAAAAAACATCTGCATTTTCATAGAAAAGTGCAATACCTACGCCGTCAAAATGTATGGAACAGCTGATTTTGATTGATCAACGCGCAAACTTTAATCGCATGCACATGAATTTAGCACATGATTCGGGACATTTTGGCGGATCTACGCCAAAAATTTTTAATTGGTTAAAAAAAAACATCTGCAGTTTCATAGAAAAGTGCAATACCTACGCGGTCAAAATTTATGACAATTAAATTTTTATAATCGACAAAATATTCAACGCAGGGGTTTGGAATAATGAACTGAATCCATGCGACGTTGCGCATCGATGTCTCCTTGCCACAAATATTTGTCACGAACTTCTACTGATTCTATACCTAAAACTTATTATTTGCAAAATGCTTAAGAAATTTTCTCAATTGTTAATTTTAAATTTCCCTATCACCTTATCAATTATTCAATCTTACATAATCCCGACGATATAAAATATAACATAATCATAACGTCAGTTACAACCACACATTCTGCATGCCTCGATTCGTTTGAACGGCGTGAAACAATTTATATTTCATTTACGTTTCCACTTGTAGAATGAAGGTAATGAAGGCATTCGTAATTAAAAGTAAGTCAATCGGCAATTATTACGCACGTTTGAGGATGCAGATCGAGCAGAAATCAGTGAGTTTGTGACCCGTAAAGTAGTTATGTACACGTGTATGACGTAGTAAATAGATCTTCTTATAATAGAACTAGCGTTTGCCAGCGGCTTCGTCCGTGTGGAGTCGAAAGTTATCCCACGGGAACGTATAACCGAGATAAAATATATCTTATGTGTTAATCCAGGCAATAATCTATCAGTGTGCCAAATCTGTACAGTCGTTTTTGCGTGATTGAGTAACAAATATCCAAACATTAAACATACGGAAATAGTAGGATTTGTCGCAACAACTCTAGACGTATAATCGACATTATAATTGCTTTGCCACCCTTTTTTGCTGCGGGGAAAGTAAAAACTCAAAGCATTTAGCTATTTCTATTATACCGTTTGTAAAGGAAAGGGTCAATCAGGAACATGAAGCTATTTGCCCTATTTAAAGCATAGTATGTTGCTATGGAGAAGAATGGGCAGGAAACTACATCTGCACTCTTTTGAATCAAAGCCTCAAGAATACCCTCCATCTAAGTAAAACGGAGGGTTGATTGATTTTCGTTCTTGTGTTCTTGTGAGCACCGCGTCTTTCACACCATTTATAATTCCTTAAATAGTTTCTTTACTTTAAAAAATAATAGATAAACACACATGGGCATGGGCTGTACTGCAGTCCCTCCAACGGTGCCAGATCGACTATCGGTACATCGAGGTGTTAAAGTGTCTGTACGAAAACGCTACTGACTCCAGGACCGGACCTCGAAACCTATCCTTCTGCAGCGAGGTGTTAGACAGGGAGATGTTATCTCTCCGAAACTCTTCACTGCTGCACTGGAGGATGTCTTCAAGGTTCTGGACTGGAAAGGGGCTGTCATCAACATCAATGGCGAGTACATCACTCACCTTCGGTTTGCCGATGATATAGTTGTCATGGCTGAGACCATGGAGGACCTCAGTACAATGCTCGATGACCTCAGTAGAGCTTCCGAAAGAGTGGGTCTTAAAATGAACATGGACAAGACAAAGGTCATGTTTAATGCCCGTGTAACACCCACTCTCATGACGGTCGGAGGCGCTGCACTCGAAGTTGTGGACGAGTACATTTACCTAGGACAAACTGTCCCGTTAGGTAGGTCCAACTTCGAGAAAGAGGTCAATCGTCGAATCCGACTCGGTTGGGCAGCGTTCGGGAAGCTTCGCAATATCTTCTCGTCCCGCATACCGCAGTGTCTCAAGACGAAAGTCTTCGACCAGTGTGTGTTGCCAGTGATGACATATGGAACCGAAACGTGGTCGCTCACAATGGGCCTCATAAGAAGGTTTAAAGTCACCCAAAGGGCAATGGAGAGGGCTATGCTCGGAGTTTCCCTGCGTGATCGAATCAGGAATGAGGAGATCCGCAGGAGAACCAAGGTAACCGACATAGCCCGAAGAATTGCCAAACTTAAGTGGCAGTGGGCAGGGCACATTGCACGCAGAACAGATGGCCGATGGGGTCGAAAAGTTCTGGAGTGGCGACCGCGCACCGGAAGACGTAAAGTTGGAAGGCCTCCCACAAGGTGGACCGATGACCTTGTGAGGGCCGCAGGAGTCCGCTGGATGCGGGAAGCACAGAACCGGTCGAAGTGGCGGAGCTTGGGGGAGGCCTATGTCCAGCAGTGGACGTCTTTCGGCTGAAATGATGATGATGATGATGATAAAGGTACTCCTCTAGATACTAATCATTGGTAATTTATTAACACGATGGAATCAAGTTTTTTTTTTAAATTAGAGGTTGACTGTTAAACTTTAAATGAAAAGCAATCTCACGCAGTGGGGGCAATAAAGGTCTTTATTGTTAAATGTAGGAAGTTAGAACACATAAATAAACACACAACCGATCCGTGCTCTGGTTTTTTTCGATCTTAACATGGTACATTAAACACCGCAAAAGCAGTACTTAAATTCGTTGTGGCGTTGGTGCAGGCTACTTCGTATACCATGGACTGCCATGAGATCGAATGAATTCATACTAGAGGAACTCAAGATCACCAAGCGGCTATCAATAATGCCTTTTCCTAGGGCCTGCTCTCAGCTTTTTAGGACATACCTATTATGCGTTTTTCTAAGCATGGCCTAGAAAGGCTTATGGTACTGGACCAGGTGGAACACTGGCAATATGATCAGACGCGAGCAAGGATGCTGTTGAAGGCAGCATCTATCGAGCGGTCCACATTGCAGAAGGCCGCTAATTTGAAGACGCGTCGTATGTGGTCGCTATCCTCAGCATTGATTGAACAACGAATAAGAAGAAGAAGAGAAATAAACACTAAAAAAGTAGATACTGGTGGCAATTCTTTTGTTACCACCTAAACCAAAATCAGAGTATTGCTATCTCTTACTGACAGACCGCGAAAGAAAAACATAACTGACGCTTTAGAACTGCCAAACAATTGCCTTGAATTTAACGTGATTTTAAGCATGATGAATTTAGTTCGTATTAGTTGCGTCGAAGAAAATCTTAATTCAACAAAAGTTTACAGTTCTTATTTATTTCCGTCTCTTTCTTGTTATATTAGAAGGAAAAATCAACAATAACCTACATTAAGTTTAGTTGGAGCACAAAGAATCATCACCACTGTTTACAATTATATTCAACTTACCAGCAATATCCAGCGCTGTTTCATAGTCTGCTACCTCTGGCATTGCATCTTGTTGTGTATCACTGCTCACCGTCCGCCGCGTAGCTTGAAATACAAACAAATAATGTTCATTAATTCTCTGTGTTATTTCTAATATATATACTTAATTATCTAGCTTAGGAAATAATGGAAGAAGAACTCTTTTCCTGCACTAGGTAGGTCACAAAGTGGAGCTCATTCATTTTGTGACCAGTAGGTACTCTCACAGAGAGGAGGCCTGTGTCCCAGCAGTGGGAACGATAAAGGCTGAGTATGTATATATGTAGGTACTCACTACTGATCTAAAAAAGGAGAACACTTCTTCGCAAAATTATAAAACAGTTTCAAGCCGTTTGCTTTCAGTAAACCCCCGGATTATCGACGGCGCGTTGTGCTCCACGCGCGCCTCAAAGAGATGTCAGCACCAACTAGTGGGGTCCGCAAGGGCCGATGCCTGCCAGGGGTGCGGGTTGTTCGAAAGAGATACCGCGGCCCCTGGCACACAGGCAACTGAGGGAACACGGGTGGGTTTTAGTCAATAAAAGTCTGACACGGCCTCCTGCTCCACCCAGAGCGGGAGAAGTTGTATGATGATTTCCCACCCAAAAAAAAGCCCCCAAACATTTTAAAAGCCTAATATCAAGTAGGTGTACCATGATAAGTGTAGGTAGGATGGTCCATGCTATGATCAGTTCTCCAGTCTAGCATTACATGCCGAAAATCCGAGAAACCCGAAAATCTGACAACCACTCTTACCTTACTAAAGGGTATCGTATTACCTAGTAAGATTGTGGAGGTCAGATAGGCATTCGCTCCATGTAAAATACTGGATGACTCCCAAATAGTTACGAAAAGGCTAGGCAGATTGTTGTATGGCATTACCGATTCTGTCTATTCCTTGTCACAGTGGCTATTATAACTTGAAACTTATATCTGCTTTTATACAGTAAAGCACTGTAAGGGGGTTGCTATTAGTACCTTCAATTGTTACTTTATTTTAAATTATTGTTTGAAACTATACAGTAGGTTCACACAGTTAAACATTTCTAGTTTACGCTGATTTCGCATTGCAAGGAAATCCTATAGAATGCGAGGTCAGCTTATACTGGAACTTGATGTGTAGCCGTGTGCACATAATACTGTTTGGTTAAAACAAACAGTAGGTGTAACGCAAACAACTTTACAATGGAAAATTGTTTGTGCAACTTAGAAATTTATTTTATAAAGCTAAAATTATGTATCAGTTGTATAAAAAATAAGAAGGATTAATATGTGGTTTACTATACACAGACTCGTCATTAAACAATAACAACCACACGGGTCAACCGAAAGTTAAATTACGCTTGCCGAGGCCGGTCCGTGGATGGGTAACCATCCATTACAGACCTCTCGGAAGTCCCGGCTATCATTAATAGATCGTTGACAGTCGTTACGGCTAGTCTGAAGCCAACCTTTAATTGTTGAGTACGCGGCTTTTTGCTACTTTGTATGTACCTAAGTGTGTATTTTGCCTTTTTTTGTATTGTGCGTTTTGTTTGCGCAAAATAAACATTTTTTTTCCTTTTTATTCTATCACTGCATAAAGTAATAGCTGTGCCCCGCGATTTCAACCGTATAAGTCTCCATACCGTGAGAAGATCTGGATAAAAAGTATCCTATGTCCCAATCCAGGTCAAGATCTGCCTATGCACCCAATTTCATCCAAATCCATTAAACCGTTTTTGCATGAAAGCGTCACAAACAATCTTACATACAAAAAAAAACAATGTTTTAACTTTCAAATATCAGTTTAGAATTATATTTTTGAATGAAATAGCAAAGAATTTTCATTAATTTATTATTTTTTATTAACTTTTTTTTTGTTTTTATTAACTTTAATTTATTATTTTGTATTAAATTAAATTGATTATTTATTTGTTAATGTGTAATGTAATTTATATGGGAATAATTTCCTGAAATAAATGATTATTTAATTTTAATTTAGTTTAAAATCATAAGTTGTATGAGTCAGCCTGAATAATTACGTAAAAAAAAGTTTGTTTTGGTTAAATGACCGACCAATCTTCGATATGAACTGAATTCTTGCTTGAATGAATCTTGAATGCTTATGGCATTTAGTGCGCCTTAGAAGTACTCATTACAATAAGCAAATAATTTACATTTAGATGATGATCAGAGATCGGATATTCGGATGCATATTTACCTAAACATAATTTTAAGCTGTGAAAGTACGGAAGCGGCTTTATAAATTATGTGTAATATTTAATAAAAACCCCGGGATTCTTGATTGCTTATCTTAATATGTAGATGTACTGGAGGAGGGGTGGTTTGTATGAGTTAAAACAAAAAATAAACAAATTACTTACTTGCCTAAATTAAGAATTTTTCGATACAAAAGCGCATTCCATGTTAGTCAACATCTCAACTTTAGGTGAATATGCATCCGAATATCCGATCTCTGACGATGAACATCGATGAATCATGACATGAAACCCTACGTAATTTACAGGCCCTCATAGCCCGTAGGTTCCGAGAATCTTGTGGCTAAGTAATAACAGCCACACGGGTCGACCGATCAGGTTAAGCTATGCTTGCTACGGTTGGTTCGTGGATGGGTGACCATCTTTACATACCAAGACCACTCCGCGCCTTGGAAAGCACGTTAAGCCGTTGATCCTGTCTATCATTCGTGGATCTATGACAGTCGTTACGTGTCAATAGAAACCCGAAACTACGACAACCAGTCTTACCATGGGGTATCGTATTACCCAGTAACTGGGTTGTGAAGATCTGATAGGCAATCGCTCCATATAAAATACTGGTATTCAACTGCATCCGGTTTGACTGGAAGCTGACCAACATAGTTGGGAAAAGGCAGATGATGATAGCCCGTAGGTTCCGAGTGGTGTACATCGCAGGTTCGAACCTAGACAGGCGGTTTACTTCGTGTAAATTATGTCGTCATCACTGCTCTCAAAACGGTGAAGGAAAACATCGTGTAGAAAACGGCATGTGCTAGAACCAAAAATTCAAAGACATGCGACATCTACCAACCCGCACTGTGCTTTCGTCGTGGATTACGGCCTACGCTATCACACCAAGAAGAGGCCTGTGTCCCAGCCCAGCAGTGGGAAGATTGTGGCTGTTTATGATATAAACCAAAGGTTAAAAACGTAAGCTGGCTACACACAGCTAAACATTAAGCTTTGTTTTTTAATAATAAATGATGAAGCCAGTTCATGACAATGAAATCGTTACAATGGATAGTTTAAACATGTCAACCAAATGTCACTTTTATAATGAAGGTTGTGTAATGAATCATAAGTTTTAATAACTTTATTATGAATTGAAAGATAACATTTTGATAACTATCTTGCTATTGCAGGCATAGGGTATACAACGAGTAACGTAATTAACGCAAGACCTCATACACCCCAATTCGAGTATTGAGTTAAAAGCATAATACGATGACCAAAACTATTTTTATTTAAAGCTAACTGATATTATTAAGAAAAACGTGTCGACCCAAGCATTACTTTATGCATTTAAAATTGAGTCTTATTTCTTCTACCATAAGATTTTTTTTTTGGCTCAGTGGTAGGTATGGCAAAATACATAATAAAAAAAAACTAATATTAAAAGTTACTGAAATCGATTCAGTAGTCAATTAGGAACAAACTACTTTCAGGTCTTGCGTCTATTCTGTTACACCTTTTATATGAAGAAAGTTTGACAATATTTTCAAAGCATTGCATGGAATTTTCTGATGAGTGGTGCTTATTCGTTTTTTTATTTTCAAATTCATAGCCTATACCCAAAGCCCTTGTTGTATTACGCTTTTACACTCTTCTAATAAAAAAAATAAAATAAAGTATCGCGGTAAACTGTTGAGGAATACGGGCCCAACGTAATAATGCTCATCCCTCATACGAAAAATGTGATAATAGATATATAGCCTATTAGATGACCTGAACCCCAATTGCGATACACACTTTCAATAATTATTATGGTCGAAGGTGTAGAAATGTTTTAGTCCCAACTATTTTTAATAACCTTCCAGTCGATATAAACGATTATATCACAAAAACCTCCTTTAAAAATAAAATACATATGTACCTCTTTAATCCTATTAATATTATAAACGCGAAAGTTTGTAAGTATGGATGGATGGATGTTTGTTAATTTTTGTGCAGGGGGCCTGGTGACCTGACATACAGGTTTTGTAAAAAACTTAGTTTAGGCACCAGTCTTCCACAAATTAATTATTTAATTGTGTCTGTAGACTATTTATGTACTTTCTCTGTAATTTGTGGTAAGAAATAAATCATATTGTATTGTATTGTTGTCTTTCACGTAAAAACGGCTGAACGGATTTAGATGAAATTTGGCACACAGATAGATTATAACCTAGATTAACACATAGGATATTTTTATCCCGGTAGTACGTTCCCCCAGGATAATGTCCGACTTCCACGCGGGCGAAGCCGCGGCCGGAAACTAGTATAATATATTGTGAAAGCCTCACTGTAGACAATAATTTAAATAAATTAAAAGTATGTTTGTTTTAAATATAAGGAATGCAAAAGAATGCAAGAGTTGTTTTAACTAGGAAAAAAGTGTCATTATAAAAAAATAAATGTTAATAATTAAGAATGAACAGTGGAGCAACGTCTGCCGACAAAATGCTATGCCGTTTGGCGGAGGTAGGTAAATGTAACCTGCAAAAAATGTTTTCTGTGAATAACCACTTTTTCATTTTTCATTTTTAGGGTTCGTACTCAAAGGGTAAAACGGGACCTTATTACTAAGACTCCGCTATCCGTCCGTCTGTCTGTCTGTCACCAGGCTGTATCTCATGAACCGTGATAGTTAGACAGTTGAAATTTTCTCAGATGATGTATTTCTTTTGCCGCTATAACAACAAATACTAAAAAAACAGAACAAAATAAATATTCAAGGGGGCTCCCATACAACAAACGTGATTTTTTTTTGTTCGTTTTTGTTCGATATTGATAATGGCAACAGGTAGATGATTGAAATATTCATAGAATATTTTAAATTAAATTAAAATAAAATAAATATTTAAGTGGGGCTTCCAAACAACAGACATGTTTTTTTTTGCCATTTTTATAGATAATGGTACGGAACTCTTCGTGCGCGAGTCCGACTCGCTCTTGGCCGGTTGTTTTCATAACAATTCGGAGGATTTTGAAGAAAATCGCTAATCCATTTACCATTACTTCATACCACATCATCTCCCTAGCCTTTTCCCCACTGTGCTGGGGTTGGCTTGCAGTCTAACATCATGCAGCTGAATAGGTACTAGTATTTTACATGGAGATCTGCCTATCTGACCCTCACAACCAAGTAACTAGAGTAATACTATAAGTACCCCTTGGTAAGACTGGTTGTCAGACTTTCGGGTTTCTGACGACCCGTAACGTCTGTCAAAGATCCACGACAGCCGCGACCAATGGATCAACGTGATTTCTGAGGTACGGAGTGTTCTTGGTATGTTTTTATAATTTGACTTGATTGTTTATTAATTGTTTAAGACTAGTCTAGTTCTCTACGACTAAAACAGGATAACCTAATTCTATAATATAATTCTGAACGATTTTTTATGCCTTGTAATTTTTTAAATAATATTATTATAATTTTTATGTCTCTTGACTTTTCTCGGGGCCTTGGGATCACAGAGCTTGGGAAGGCGTACGCGGAGCCGAAGCCAATTCGCAGACACTTCCAACCCTTCGATAACACATACATATGTTAATAGATGGAATATACAGCTATTAACTTAGGTATTTGTTATTATTTTTATACTTGTATTATAGTAACGAAGCTAAAACTGTACATTTTCTTTTACACGACACTGAAAACACTTTTATACGATACTGAAAATGAAAATAATACGCTCAAAAGGCTAAGGAATTGGCTCACTTTTTGTAGCTAATTAATCTTTCTAAAATATTTTATATCAGTTGCACATATTTCGTACTTAAAGTAAAGCTGGGTCTAGAAACATGAAATTTTCTATTCTTCTATTTTCTCTTTTTTTCTTGAAACTAGAGTTCCTTAAATAAACCTCTAAAGGTGTTAAATAGGGAATGAAAGTTTGTATGAAAGTTTGTTGTTTTTTTGCCGATGTGAAATCTCATATACTGCTTGTGAGTAAATATGATTTTCTAGAAACACGCAACTTTTAGCGTAGAATTTAATCAAAGCAAGAATTTAGAAATTTACTACCTAATTAACGTTCTGTTACCTATTCTTAGTTTTCAATCATAATTATTTTGGTGATAGCAGGAAATTACATTTCCTAATAGGTTTTACAACTGAAATCCGGCTCTATAGCTTTTATTGCCGCTTTATCGAATATTTTCAGTTTTCAAAGAAAATGCGAGCGTTTTACGATAACACACGGTTACGTACGTACTAGTGAGATCTGAGGATTTTCCACGATTACAGGTTCGATTCCTCGTACACGTGCGTTAGGCAAGAAATGTTAGTTAGATTTCATCGATATAGTATTTTATATTTATGACATAATAATGTTAGGAAATATTAAATTTCAAACAAACTTAGGATATTTTGTATTAATTTTTATTTGCATTTAATGTATATATAATAGTTTAAGTAGGATAAAGACTAATGAAGTTAAAATTTTAATGAAAAAATTATAAAAAGAACTTGAAACTTTTCCGTAAATTTTTTAGACGCGGAGTTGCAATAACATATTTCTAATTATAACCATAAAAATATCCTTAAAAAAATACTCACGGCTCTGTATCTTCGGTAAAATTTTGCAAACCATTATTTAGTATATTTATCACTGCCGTACACTAAACCATGGGCTCGGGCGCCGCCGTGGTACCGCGCGCCGCACTCAGTCGCCAGTGACAAACTGCGGATTTCCGCCTAGCGCCGTTGTTCCACAGACTTGCACACGCACAGAGAAGGCGGGGGGATGAAATGTAAATTAACTTTAAGTTGTTAGTGTTACCTTTCTACTTGCATACTTTTTTACAAGTTACAGTCATGTATATTATGGGCTTTAATGTACAGTGTATGTTATGATAAGGGGAAGCTGAATGAAGAGCAGAGGTTGGGTAGCATCTTTGAGTTTATATTTAGACAACATCATTCACATAACAAGAAATATTTTGTTTGAGTATCCAAAGGTTGGTACTTAAGGCAAAGTGACGAGGGAGGGTCCACGCGATAGTGTGATGAATAAAACCCACTTCACATTTGAACTTGATGGCAAGAGATGGGAGCTCGGTGCTGATATGGAGAACACAAGGCCAAAAATATATGATAGGTAGTCGCGGCTAGGTAAGGTGTCTGGAACGAAACCAAGATGTGCTGCCACAGTAGTTGCACTTCTAATGACAACACTCACCGTCTTTTGAGGGGAGAGAGACCTTATCCTAGGGTTGGTTGTATTTTACCAATTTCAGAGGATGTTGATCAGACAATTGTTTCGAACGTATGTAGCAAAATGATTCATATTCTGATTGATCAGCCCGTATTTTTACATTTGTTGGCGCATTGCTAGCGCCATCTCTTGAGTTATATGTCGGAACGAGATTTGACGGCTGTCAGTCTGGCGGAACGTCGAGGCGATGGTCAGCGCGGCAAGTGTATTACGCAACTACATACATACGCATACTTAGACACACGCACTTCCAGAGGGCTAGTATTGCTGCTATTCGCGGTGGTAACTACTTAGGATATCATCAAGAAGGCTTTTGACTTACTTATCATCCAATAAAGTATTCAAAATTAGGTAATCATAGTTTTTCTTGTTGTAAGTAATAGATAGTTACTTAGGCAGGAAACGCCTTTCTATGGCCACACTTTCCTGTGAACACAGTAATTACTCATTTCTATTAGATGGTTCCAAGAAATGGAGTTAGAAAATATGCCTTGGTAGACAGAAATTGTGTACCGATTGGTATTGAGTTTATTTCGATCTGTCAAACAGTTGAGTAATCACCTCGATACCTAATTAATATTATTGTTGTCTTAGCAACTGACTGCAGGCAAACCATGCTTGATGTACAGTCACCAAAAGAGATAACTAGATGTATTCGAATTAAATTTAATTTGACAAATGGTTTGTTTGTTATCTAATAATAACATTAAAATTTATTAGAAAATATCCATTGATTTTTAACTAAATTTCAACTATATCAGACGTCAGACGACCCTGGTTTATTATCTATTTTAGTGAAAGGCCACCCTTTCTTCGTTGGTAATCCAAAGATTTATACTCGTGAAAGGGTGCTGCTTGTGGCAATAGGTAGTTTTCTTTTCAAGTTAAACAATAAGGAGCTCTTTATGACTTTTCGAAGACCACAATGAGATTCTGTAGAACGACTACATAGTCAATCAACAACCCTATTTCTATCAGCATAATACATTTGTCTTAATCCCAATTTGGGGTCGGCGCATCCTCGTCTTCCATACTCTGTGTTAGCTGTCATCACTTGATTGGTGCCCACTTTTCTTCTGTTATCACCTTTCACCCAATTCTATCCATAGTTTCTTTGATAATCCTCTATTCCCATAATAATATGATCTCCCTTACTCTTTACTTTTTACAATCCTCCCTTTCACTTGCCTCCGCCACAACCCCCTTTCCATCAAACTATATAAATAAACAAATCGAGCACTAATAATCAATTATTTCGTTCTATCTTAATCAGCTTTCTCTTCCTGACGACTAGACGCCATTTCTCTTCAACTACACATTTATGTTCAACATAATTACAGTGGGTTTGCATAAAATTGCTCTTGGGTACTGGTAATGCATGTCGTTGGTAATTTGCAGTAGGGATTAACAGTCCCCTTAAGTAGTTATGGCGCCTGCGAGGAATTTATAAATTGCAGATACGATGGGATTTCTGATAGAGATAAGGGAGTATCCTGTTTGTGGATGTAAGGGATGGGTGTCATAGGTTGTATGAAGATGGAGTTTTAAAGTACTTTTGAGGTTCTTGTCAGTCAGCTGATTTTGGCCAGTGAGAACGATTGGTTTTGGGCTCGAACGTAACCCATGTTAAAGTTGCAATTTGTTGGAAGCAGCCAGAAATTAATGGTCTATGATAAATGACAAATGATTTTATTTCTTTATGTAAGTTTGTACAAACACTTTTACACGTCAATAATATTAAATAATAGTTTAAAAAACTAAAAATCACGCTTTAAAAACCAAACTAAAAAAAGGAGAAAATAATTTAATTCAATTAAAAAGCGTGGGGTGCTTTTTGAGGTATTTTTATAATCAATTAATGTCAAGCACCCCACGCTTTTTAATTGAATTAAATTATTTTCTCCTTTTTTAGTTTGGTTTTTAAAGCGTGATTTTTAGTTTTTTAAACTATTATTTATTTTCTATTTTTTAGTTCTGCTAACTACAAAAAAGTGTTTTTTTTTCTCAATTTTTTTTTAAATGATTGAATTGTCATCGGTCCTCGACAAGTTTACAAAGTTTCAATGAAATCTGATCGTTTAAAGTGGGTCAAAATCGCGTTCAAAGGAGTCAATTACATACAAACATACAAACAAACATACAAGTGAAGCTAGTATAAAGCGTGTAAAAAAAAAAAAAAACTAGATAAGGTTAGCGTTTTCTATCTGAATATTCTGAGAAGAAAAGCGGATACTAACTCTTTCTCTTAAAGTCCAGACATTATCTTTGTCAGATCATGTGAAGACTATGTATGTTGGTGTCTGATTTTGAGGAAAGAACCACACACATTGACCTGTTCAGTAATTGCACACAATTTATGAGAAAGATTAATAAACATTTCGCACTAAAAATTGGTAAAACGAATTAGTGATGTGATGATGATGATGTCCTTCTTGTTTATTTTTAACTGACTTCAAAAAAGGAGAAGGTTCTATGTTCGACTATAATTATGTATTTATTTTTTATGTATGTTTACCGATTTCTCCCCCATTTGTAGATCGATTCTCAAAATTCTTTTTTTATTTGAAAGTGTATACTTCTGAGGTGGTCCCATTGGCACCAATTCAGGATCTGATGATTGAATCCCAGAGCAATCGAGGGCAAACCCCAAATGTTATAAGTATTAACAATGTTTTTCATATATTTTCTAAGGCTATTAAGATATTTGCGTATGGTGATCATCATCACATGACGCTGAGATCATGAAGGAAGGTACAAGTCTTTAACGGTTAGGAGTGGTAGGATGTTCGGGCATAACTCCGTCATAAATAGACGAATTTGCAAAATTCTTTCTTTGTTCGAAAGGGGTTTATCCCGAAATGGTCACAATAATGCATTGTTTTGACACCAAGGATTTAAAAATTTCGAACTGGAGTGGGGTAGCTATTATAACTAAAAAGTGAAAAAAAAAGTTTTCCAAAAAAATAAAACACCCGGCTTCCGGAAACGGACTGTGACTTTGGATCTGTATTTAAATTTTTTGTCACCGCCTTCCGAAATTAAAGTTATTTTTCACTTTGTAGTGTTTTCCCGGAAGTCGGTTGTTTTTAGTTAAGATATCACCAGCTATACGACCGCCACTATCCCCATAAAATTACTTAGCAATATTGTAAAAGAGATGTGTAAGTCCACGTAGCACGGACGTAAACATATCGCGGTGGGATTTAAAAATCGAACGTTGAGTTTTTTCAACGCGCTGGTATTCACTCTGTTGGATTCTGAATGCTGGGTTCATCACCGAGGGTTGAAAATCCAGTGCCTATAAAATCCAGCCGCAATATTTTTACATGTATATTCTATTCCACGCTATTATATTCCTTTGCTTATTCAAGTACAGCAGGCTTAGCATGACGCTTTCTATTTCTATGAAGAATATACAGTGCGTTTTCTATTCAAAGTCACATTTCGTTTCTCCATTTTTGACATCGCATCGTAAATATCCTACTACAATCTGTAATTTTGTCTTTCGTTTCTAACGATCTTTGTCTAGGTCCTTTTATATGTAGACTATTTCAGAAAGATAATTTTTCCCAAACTGTCAAAATCACACTGACAACAAATTTTCTATTCGACGGCCACAATGTACTTATATACGATTATCTACAAAATCATGATTCGTTTAAATCGCATAACTGTGATAATTAATAGAAGAACATAGCTATCTATAGCTATTGTACATCATTTAGTTAATAGTCAAGTCTACTCTTCCGTCAACAAGTCGGTGCTCGTGCTAAGCCTGCTGGACGCATCTAATTTTACCAAACTCTATAACTGAGCCACGGAATAATGACATTAATAAGCACTTTAAATATGACAACAGAATTGTAGTTTCGGCAAAACTTGACTGTAAAATTAGATTGTAATAGACGAAACAATGACTACATTTGCGAATTATAATAATATGGTTACTTATCATAATTTGTGGACGAAAATAGAAACGATCAGTGACAGCGAGTGTCAATTTTTTACTTGTTTCTACATGTTTCACGATTACTAAACTCCGGAAACTTTTGGATCGTTTTTCTCGTGGGTTTCCATTACCCTGGAATTATATCAAGATTAGTAATAATACAGTTCTTTTCGGTGACTATGATTACATAGACTCCAGCACACAATTGCATAACTCACGATTAATCATAATCTCCGTTAAAAGTTAATCATAATCTCTCACCCCCTGGGGGTCGAGTGTGAACTATTTTTAAGGGTTGAGAGGAAACAAATGAACAAATCTTTTTTTAGACGTCAAAGGGTCGAGAGTGGACTAAACACTCAGAGGTATACCCATAATAGTTCACCTACTTTTTACCAGTAATTAATGTTTAAGTCCCATTACCCATTACGCAACCTGACTAAACATTAACCTACTTACTAACTTGTATTGTTTAAAAAACAAAAAGTTCTGCCACTTAATGATACATCGAAAAGTTATTAATTCCTATGTTTTTTTTGCGATATAATACTACACACATACCTCCATAAACTCACGCCTTCCTTCCCTGGGGGTAGGCAGAAACTAAAAAACGCCAGCTACTACAATCCATACAATATACTCCTTTTGCTTCGTTTTGCGTCGTTGTCGAATAGTAATTTGATGAAACTTGGTCAAGTGGTCTCTGAGAAAACTTACATCAAGTGACTTTCTATGTAGTTGAAACGTTCTACTCTCAATAAAATAAATACAATGCTACCAAACCACAAAAAACCGACATAGCCCGGAGAATTGCCAAACTTAAGTGGCCATTGCTCACCGAACAGATGGCCTATTGGATCTGAAGGTTCTGGAGTGGCGACCGTGTACCGGAAGACGTAGCATTGGAAGCCTCCCATAAGGTGGACCGATGACCTGGTGAAAGCCGCAGGAATCCGCTGGATGCGAGAAGCACAGAACTGGTCGAAATGGCGGTGCTTGGGGTAGGCCTATGTCCAGCAGTGGACGTCTTTCAGCTGAAATGATGAGGATGATGAATGTAACCAAATTTTATGGGCACATAATTTTATTGAAAATACGTTGTATATCAGGACCTCAGACATAATGAGACATGAGTTCGAACCAAAGGGTCTAAACCTTTGGTCAAAACGGCGTAATTATCAGTCAGAAATCTTGATGGTTTTTCAAGTCTTGGAAACCGTGCGAAACTGGGGTGGTTTGCAAGTTCTCTCATACAAACATACATAATCAGGGTATAATATTTCCACTGCTGCGACATACAGGCCTCCTCTTGGTGAGAGGGAGTGGGCCATAGTCAACCACGCGGGCCCGGTGCGGGTTGTCAAATGTTTTCAAATTTTTGGTTCTAGGGCACGCCGGTTTCCTCACGATGTTTTTCATCGCCGTTTTAGGAGCAGTGGTGATGAATTAATTTGTACAAAGTAAAGCGCCTTTCTGGGTTCAAACCTGCGACCTACAACTCGTAAGTCGCGGTCGTTACCACTGCGCCACAACTACTCTAACTAAACTTTCTATCAAGTTTCTTATTCTGTATCCACAAGAAATCCGTCGAAGCGTCATCTTTGAAATCTTATAATCGTCAAACACACAAACTCAAGTATCTTCCCATAAAGATATGACAATAAAAACGATACGAACTGTTCATTTTGAAACGCCTTTGTAATCAATTCTCAAAATCTGACTCGTTCTTTTTGGAATAATCCATTGTTTCCATTAGTTAACTGCCCGAAACTTGTCCCCTTGGTGTCCCCGTAATAAATAAAGACTATTGCCCGTTTTCACTAGCACTAAAGTACCTTTTTTATTTTTATGAATTCTCAGCGCTAATCATTCGATTGAAATGCGACGCAAGCATTGTATTTCGGTTTTGGTGTTGAGAGGATAAAACAGTGCGCTTTTTAACCGACTTCACAGTCAAGTTCTGATTAGTGGTTTTTGGGTAAGCTTCATTAATACGTATTTTTTCCACTTAATGTACCTATGTTGATGATGTTATAATAACTTGTGTGGAGTAGGTACATCCCACATAAAAAAAGTTTAAGTACCTATTTAAAAAAACAAAACAATTCCAAAAAATTTAATGCAAATTGAAAAATAACTTTGATTACGGAAGTCGGTGGCTATAAAACGAAAATACAAAACCAAAGACACCGACTTCCGAAATTAAAGTATCTTTTTTTTAAGGCATTCGTTTTTTGTTTATGTATATTTTATTGTTGCCAAGTGTCCGTGAAAACAGGCGTTAGAAAACTGTGTGAGCATTAGATTACATTAAGCTGAGCCATCAATTCATCATCATCATCATCATTTCAGCCGAAAGACGTTCACTGCTGGACATGGGCCTCCCCCAAGCTCCGCCACATCGACCAGTTCTGTGCTTACCGCATCCAGCGGATACCTGCGGCCTTCACAAGGAAGATGGAAGACGTAGAGTTGGAAGGCCTCCCACAAGGTGGACCAATGACCTTGTGCAACCATCAAGTAAACTAATTTAATTTAACATGTAAAACCTTATAATAACCAGACTTCGATGCTGTAAAATGTCCCAATTTAATTGATTCTCTGCCACAGTCCATCGTCTGGCAGTAGACACAAAAGGCCCTCCATTTTATATTGTGCCTGAACAAAATATAAAAGTCACAATAGCACATTGGCATTGACCGGTCGAGAGGTCGCGGGTTCAAATCAAGTTCAAGTGCACATAGGTAATATAGGTAGTGAAGATAAATATATTTTTTAAGGTAATCAATCACTTATTGGAATGTGATTGATTCCACAGTCCGGAAAGGAGTTACAGTCTTACACGTGTATTTTGTATTAATAATAAAGGAGTTACAGTCTTACACGTGTATTTTGTATTAATAATATAATAGTAGGTACCTACCAGCCCATTATAGTCCCACTGCTGAGCAAAGACCTCTTCATATACATAGAAGGCACCATTAGACAGTATTGAACGTCATATTTGCTCAAGACAGATTGGCGATTTCAGACTTATCTAAAAAGATTTGAGTTTTTGGATGTTTGTTGTTGCTTTTATGCTTAAAGAATAAAATGGATTTGGGTGTAATTTGACACATGGGCTGACCATGACCTGAATTAGCACATAGAATACATTTTTATCCCGATATGCTCACGGGATTGACACTTCAGCGACTGAAACCGCGGGGCGCAGCATACAAAAATCCAAAATGTATATATTGACAAACATAACTATACATCCAGGTTGCGCCACGATCTTTTCCTTCACCGATATCAGTAATGTGCAAGAAAAACGTAGAAAATACAAATAAATTGAAAACTCACATTGATGCTTGCCTGGATCTGACCCCACAACGTGCATGCTAGGCGAGGATTTAACCACTGGGCTATCTCATATCGCTCATTGGCAAGAAGGGTGACACAACTAAAAAAAATCAGCAGTATACCGGTGAGCGTGGAAAATTTTAATATTTTTGCTACAAAAACGATATTACGCTAAATATAAAAGGGACCTACAGTGGTTGGGACAGCCTCGTCGGACTCTTACCGCTGCTTTTGAACTTTTAAATCATCATCTGAGATCGGATATTCGGATGCATATTCACCTAAAGTTGAGATATTGGCTAACATGGAATGCGCTTTTGTATCGTAAAAGTCTTAATTTAGGTACCTGAGTAATTGTTTATTTTTTGTTTTAACTAATACAAACCACCCCTCCCCCAGTACATACACATATTTGTACCGGGTTAAACATTAATTTTGAATAAATACACATCTGAATAGTTATGCAATCCAAGAATCCCGGGGTTTTAAATATATATTACAAATAATTTATAAAGCCGCTTCCATACTTTCATAGCCAAAAATTATCTTTAGGTAAATAGGTATGCATCCGAATATCCGATCTCTGATCATCATACTTACCCGAAAATTGCTCTTTTTGAATTACCTATATCAAGTTTGTCGCAAATGAACGATATTTTACATTGCCAAAAAATAATTCAAAACGCAACTACCCGCGCCATTTATCTGTAACCGCCTTTACAAACAATTCTTATAATCAATCCTCTTATACTTTTTACATAACACACACACACCAAACGGGTATAATTCAGAGTGCAGGAGGAGATTTAATCATTTTTCTCATTGCAATCGAGCCGTGTTATTTCTGTGCACCTCGTAAAATTTATGAGCTTTAAAATTCATTAGTAATTAGCTGAAATTGTTACTGCTAAGTGCGTTATCTGTTATACAGGGTGATTGGAAGATGGGTGCAAAGCTTTAAGGCGAAGATAGTACAGACAATTTAGAACCATTTAAGCCAAGGTTGTCTTAGACGAAGTCTTACCAAATATTTTTAACCAAATTTTTAAGTTTTTTTTCACAAAATTCTCAAAATTTAATGTAAACTGCATAATTATGGCCAAATTGAATGATAAATGAATTCATTTTTTATTTATTTAATTAAAGTAATGTGTAAGCAATCAAGCAAAACATGTTTTAGGCTTCTGTGTCATTAGACATTTTTTTTACAGACATTTAAAGCTCAGAAAAAATAAAAAATTTGTACAATACGTCTTTTAAACCTTATTTAAAAAAAAATTGGTAAGACTTCGTCTAAGACAACCATGGCTTAAATGGTTCTAAATTATCTATACTATCTTCACCTTAAAGCTTTGCACCCATCTTCCAATCACCCTGTATAAATGTGCTTGGTAGATACTAACTTTTTACTTCCGGGTTGTTTAAAAATAACCTTTTATGTGCTACATTATATTTGTTTGCTAACTCGCTATTAACATAAGATTTTTTCGGAGTTACATAACATCATGCCAGGATACTCCGAAGGGAGAAAGCAGTGGTATATCTATAGTAGGTACACGCACAATCCAATAAACAGGAAAAGTTTTTATCCAGTGCGCAAACTGTAACCATGAATTCAGCATATCATATCAATCATTCTAGACCCCCCAGAGTAGACATTTTTCGTCGGTTTTACATAAAAAAATCAGCTGTTCCATACATTTTGACCGCGTGGGTATTGCACATTTCTATGAAACAGCAGATTTTTTTTGTAAAACCGACGAAAAATTTCTAGGCTGGGGGTCTAAAAACTTTTCCTGTATGGGGTACAGTTATAAGGCGAGCCTATTTTCATCAACCGGGCACGAATCCAGACTGAGGACTGCTGAGACATCTCTAGACGGAAAAACCAAAGACTGTGCCCGACCCGAATCGACCCCAGAACCTCTTGCTCAGCAGTAACGCTTGCGACCAAAAAGACCGTTTGTTTTTTTTTAAGTCTTCTATGTAAGAGACGTTTGTATGACCTTAGGTTTGTTGGAGTTTGTGCTCCTTGCCCAAATCAAAGAAATGAAATTACCTTATCAACTTGAATCGTGACAATGAGTTATGAATTAAGAAGTAGGTATAACAAGTGGTCTAAACTTTGCACGAACTAGGAAATGGTCACTTATACCGGTTTTGAACTTTTGACTAACACTAGGTGACACCTCAATGAATGCCTACTATACATATACCTACTTAACTATGTACACGGCTACACATCAAGCTATACATTTACAGTTTACGCTGATCTCGCATTGAACGGAAATCCTATACAATGCGAGATCAGGTTATACTGAAGTGTATACGCTCTTACGTATATACGTAAGTAGTATTACGTCCTTATTATCTTAGCTTGATGTGTAGTCGTGTGTACTAAAAGTTTTGGCGCTAAGCCGAGCGATGATAATCCATAGGCCTTTTATTGAAGTTTTTATTTAAGTGCCGCCTTATGTTAGTGAAAACGAGCCTAAAGTCTATTTCAGATTCAGATTCAGATTCATTTATTTTACAAAAACATGTGTAGATAGTATACATGGTATGAAGCTGGTTATAGGTGTTACAAGGTTTTTCGGCTCAACATGTTTGACCATGGCTGGTATATCTACAAAATAAATAAAGACAATAAGTTACGAAAATACAAAGAATAATAATATAAATAAATCAACAATTATCAAAAATATTAAATTTAATAAATTAGGTCAATAGTCATGCAATTCAAAATAAATAGAATAGATTTAGTCAGTGTCTTCAGAGCGATTTATCGTTTAAAAATTCAATAATATTATAATAGGTCATTTCTGTCAGTTTTTTTTTCAATGTTTTCTTAAACCAGTCTGTATTTAATTTCTTTCTTCTTTCTATTATAAACAGAGATCGGATATTCGGATGCATATTTACCTAAAGATAATTTTTGCTATGAAAGTATGGAAGCGGCTTTATAAATTATTTGTAATATTTATTAAAAACCCCGGGATTCTTGGATTGCATAACTATTCAGATGTATTAATTTAAAATTAATGTTTAACCCGATACAAATATGTATACGTACTGGGGTGGTTTCTATTAGTTAAAACAAAAAATAAACAAATACTTACCTAAATTAAGACTTTTTCGATACAAAAGCGCATTCCATGTTAGCCAACAACTTTAGGTAAATATGCATCCAAATATCCGATCTCTGATTATAAATCGATGTCATTTCTCAATAAAAGATTGTTTTATTGGGTTTTGCCACCTGGAATTTCTCAGTAGCAGCACGAAGTCTGAATCTGTGTCCCGTTGATGGCTATAGATTCGTCCCTTATTACAGGGAACTTAAACATAACCGGCGAAAAGTGAGTGTTCTATAGGTACAGGGCGTTAGGCGTAGTATAGGGCGTTTTTGGGGGACTGTCTTAGGTATTTTGACGTTCGAAAAGGGCTGATTCTCAGCCTAATTTGAATAAATGACTTTTAATTTGATTTTGGTACACCTCTGACTAACCCTTCAGCGATTAAAAGCGTGATGGTAAGTACATTAAATTCTCAAAAAAAAACATTCCAAAGATAAGTCCCTTAAACCAAAATCGCCGTAACATCGCACCGGTTGTCTGTCACTACCTTAACCAGTTCCCAAAACCATACTTCTTGTACTTTTTATATTGCAGACAGCTATAATTTAGTACCGCAGTTGATTTAAATATGTTCTGAAGGGAACTGATCACCGATGCATGCTGTGATTCCAACTGATCAGATGAACACCTGTCAGGACTGTTGCTAAGGGTTTCTGAATGAGCACCTTAATTAAAATAGAATGGATAAAGGAAATGTTATACACTAAAGGCCGCAAATTGTAGCTTTGGGGAATGTATCAATGTTGCATCGCCTTTAAGCGACTTTTTACGTCCGGTTGCTTCGTGTATTCAAATGACTTATTATAATCAAGATAGATAGCATAAAAGATAAGGTACTTAAAAAAAAAGATAGATAGAATACTCTTTATTAGTTACACCATAAAAATGAAAGATTATAACGATGAAAGACAGGGTGACACAATGGGCGGTCTCATCGTTATAAGAAAAGCAATCTTTTGTACCGACAACCTTTGGAGTAAAGACAAAACTGTAGGTAGTCAGTGGTGTGTTACATTATTATATAGATACACCTACATATATATGTATACAATAATAAATAGGAAAACAAGAGCAAGGAACTAAGTGTAATGATGACGGTTCAGGAGAGATGAACACAATATACAATAGTAGATTGGACAGTGATCTCCAAAACAGACGTTTTTATTAAAACTAGGCTGAGAATCGACACTTTTAAATCTTGACAATTACAAAAGACAGTCCCCCAAACACCCGCTCTTCACCACATCCTAGTGCTTTAGCTGGGAAGGCAGGAATCTTTTAAGCACGCTCGTTCTATCGTAGACCTCATCAATCGCTTTCTAACAGGCGTGATCGAGGTCAAGATCAGGCCCATTCGGCAATTTATAAAATAAGGAAGTGGCGCAAACAACTCCCCAGCAGCACAGTTGTTTGTTATGTTTGAGGAACCTGGTTCTATACAATAGAATGCAAGCCGCATACGCACTCGAAAGTATACGCGTGTAGAATTCTTCGTTATTATGATAAACATAATTCTTTGAATGTAACAATAGTATCTGGAACCTACACATTGTTTCTCGATGTCGTCATTTTTAAGTTTTTCGAAGGCGCCGTTAGACAGTCGCACAGTTGGTGCAGATTCCTGCCTATCTTTTATTGTGTTAGGTACTTACAGATAAAAGCATAAATACATATCATGTATATTACTATGGAGAAATCGTATCTTCTCGTCTCTCTCATCGATCGACATCTTGTCAAGAAGACAGCAAACATGCCGATCATCACTATCAACTGTGGCAGATACATACAAATAGCGGCAAATAAGTAGGTATATGACATTGAAGAAATACCAAAACTATATGACGAAGCACACGACGCCAAAATACTAGGTACAATGGGCGGCTGCAAAAAGATAAATGACTTCTCAGAAAGCATAAATTTCGGACATATTACTTTAATTGTAGACCAGAGGGGTTATTGCGTTTATTACACTGTCAGCAGGCTTAGCATAACGCATTCTATTTCTACGAAGAATAGATAGTGCCTTTTCTATACTAAGTCACATTTCGTTTCTCCATTTTTGACATCGCACCGTAGATATCCTTCTACAATCTATCATTTTGTCTTTCGTTTCTAACGATCTTTGTCTAGGTTTTTTTCTATGTAGACTATTTCAGAAGAATATTTCTTCCCAAACTGTCAAAATCACACTGACCACAAACTTTCTACTTGACGGCCACAAAGTATATACGATTATCTACAAAATCATGATTCGTTTAGAACGCATATAACTGTGCTGTGATAATTAATAGAAGAATCTTCTCCTGTACATCATTTAGTCATGTCTATTCTTCCGTCGACAAATCGGTGCTCGTGCTAAGCCTGCTGTAGGAATCGATTTCATTTTGACAGTTCTACAACATTCATTGCGTTGTTTACGTTGTTGACCAGACGAATTATACAAACTTATGAAGCAACGTATTAACAATAAGCTTCAAAATTATTCAGATTCAGTTATGATTACCGAACTGCCCATAAATAGTATCTATAACATATTTACGCTCGTTACTTAGCAATAAAAAATCAGAATAGGCAATGCCCTAAATAGTCTTATTAATAACTTTCTTAGTCTCCAATCGACGGTAAAAATAGATTCCAAGTATCAATTCTGCGAGTTTTAAAAGCAAACGCCACGTGTTTCAATTTTCTAATTGATAGCGAAAGAGTAAACACTTAAGTGATACCTAGTACTCTTGTAATTCCTAGGTATGTGCTTTGTATGTGGCATATGTAGGGTTAATGGTCTCCACATGTTGCCCATGTAGAGGGGTTGGCAGAAGTATAAGTTGGTAGAATGACTGAAAATATGGGAATTTGTTGCGCCACTTCTTCCCAGCTAAAGCACTAGGAAGTGGTGTAGCGCGGGCGTTTTGGGGGGACTGTCTTATGCATTTTGACGATCAAAAAGAGCTGACTCAGTTTGAATAAATGACTTTTGATTATGATTATGCTTGAAGGAAAATGTACCCAAGTTATAAAGGTTCAAAAAAACGACAAAGCGCTCCGAGAAAAGGTAGGTAGTGCCCTTGCGCTCCACTTGGCTCGTCTTGGCGGGGGCACTGCCGTGCCCCCAGATCCTAAGTCAAATGGTTGTGAATTTGCAACTATCTCATCATCATCATTTCAGCCGAAAGACGTCCACTGCTGGACATAGGCCTCCCCCAAACTGACTACCTACTACGATTAATATCTCTTTTAAAAGAGATAACACAACACAACATCACGCCTGTATTCCCCTAAGGATTAGACAGAGATCCCCCCTCAATTCGACAGAAAAAGAGAAAGTGATGCACTCTTTCTAAGAGGCATAATACTAATACTTGCCCCTAATTAATTAAAATTTAAGATATTTTTAGGATCGGAAATCATCAAATAACTTCTCCCGCTCATCGTGTCAGACTTTTACTGACTAAAACCCACGCGTGTTCCCTCAGTTGCCTGTGTGCCAGAGGCCACACTATCTCTTTTGAACAACCCGCACTTGTGTCCTCAAAGGGCATCAAAAAGGGCGAAGTAAAATATACTGATAATTTTTCCGTACAGAAATTATTCATACTATCAGATACTGGTATTCTGTTATTCTCCTATACAGTATCCTCCCCAGACATAAACCACTCACACCTAAGGATGTCAACAACGTGAAAGTCCAACAAAAACTAGCTTTTAATATACACCATTAAGTGCAGCTATAACATGCTAATTTAATATGCAATATAATTGTATTCCTCGAGATTTTACTCGAACTGCATGCCCTCTGGGGAGCAGAGGAAAAAATTATGTGACAATCCTCTAGTAGTAGACCAAGCCACTTTGCATTCATGGAAATGATAGTAGAGAAAAAAAGCATTGGGCACGGGGCAAGCATTTATTGTATCTGATAGTGGATATTCGTCAAAGATGACAGTAATTGTCAGATTTTCACGACAGGTGCTATTTTCAAAACCAAAAATCGATGAAAATAAACTTAAAAAATTAAATCCCGTCAATTACGACAAATAAAATAATAAGTGGAAATTTATATCAATTTATATATGTAAGTACAATTATAATGTAGCAACTTACAGTAAGATACAAAAAGTATTAGGGCTCAGGCACAAATTTTGTGGAACAAGGAACAATACTTTTTTTTCAAAGATTCAATATAAAATTCTCTCTTTTTTGCTTCCTACAATTTATGTTAGATGCTGTTAACTCCTAAATATAACAGCACAATTTTAGCTAGCAAAGCTTAAAATACAATACATCACGTAACAATTCTCATGTTTCAGTTTGATCGCAGTATTTAGCTAAGAGGTGCTAACAAGTCAAATATAGATTAAGTATGAAAAAATATCGTGAATTAGATTTACTTGAAGCGTAGTCTAAATTGTGTACATATTTTTTTTTTAATTTCTTTTTGGTACATTAGCACCTAATACAGGAAAAGTTTTTATTCAGTGCGCAAACTGTAACCATGAATTCAGCATACCATTCTAGACTCAGACAATTTTTCGTTAGTTATACAAAAAATAAACAGCTGTTCCATACATTTTGACTGGATAGGTATTGCACTTTTCTCTGAAACAGCTGATTGTTTTTTGTAAAACCGACGAAAAATTCCTTCGCTGGGGGGTCTAGAATGGTATGCTGAATTCATGCTTAAAGTTTGCGCACTGAATTAAAACTTTTCCTGTATAGGATGATGCGCGGAAGTGAACGTATGCGACGCTAAACAAAGCCGACGATTATTATGTTTATCCATAGGTTTGAGTAGCTTTTATGTTAGAGGTAGGTACACATTTCTGTATTATACAAGCCGTGTGCCCGACTGCAAATTAATTTCCTTACAAACTTTCTATAATAAATCCCTATACAGGCTGATTTTTTAAAAATCCTTCCTCAGTGCTCACTTTCGCTATATTAGGAACTCTTGTGATTTTTTTTTATGCTTATAGCCCCGGAGGCTTAGGTTGTGCGTAGCCTGTCAGTGATTGGGTGAATGATGGTTTTTTTTTAATGAAGTATATAATTTGATAACCGATCTTACTTGCCTGAAAACAGATAAATAGTTACTTATTTCCATAACGAGAAAAATAAGAAATTCTTCATTTATTTATTGACTGTTTAAAAATCATCAATGATTTTATTATTATTCATTAACTACAGAGCTCCTTCATACAGGCTGTCACAATTATTTTTTAAATATTAGATACTCTAATGCATTTCTACTCGTATAGTAAAAAAGTTATGACTTGTTTATTTAAATTAACACCATGATATTTAAGACACGTATACTTACGACATTATTAAAAAAAAAAAAATTGACAATATTATTTTATTTGATCGTTTGATTAATAAATCAACTGAAACGTTAATTGTATGTACAAAAAATCATTTATGCAAATGTTAACCTAAAAACTCATGCAATTATCATTTAAAATCAAAGATATACAATTTTATTAATTAAAATCACTTTACAATACATCAAAAATAAAAATATAAATGTGAATTAAACTTACATATTCCAAAAGGTTACTAATGCAATTAATTGCTAACTTTACAGTTAAATATTCATATTTCTACAATTTCATTTCATTAATTATATTTTTTTTATAAATTTTTATTTATCTTGCCACCACTTCTACCGCTTTATACCTATTTCAAAAAGTCAAGACTGTTAAAAGTTTTAAAATTGTATTGAGGAGTGTACGTAATTAAAACATTAAAAAGCTCATTTACTCAACAAACATAAAACAGTATTTCAGCGGCATATATTAGCATCTGTGGCTAAAAGTTTGTTATTATTTTTTGCTTTTGTACGTTTGAACTCTCATCTAATTTGATTTAATTTTTAACTTATTTAATTTGGAAATTATTAAGAGCCACTTAATCTAAAATAAAAATGTTTATACTTTGCAAAGTACAAGAAACCCGCGATAGAGTGGGACACTGTCTTCCCAAAGGTTATAACTAATAGATATTTAGACAATTATATGAGTATTAAAAAATAAATGATTACATCTATAACTAATATAGGTCTACAAAGTCATGAAAAAAAAATGTACTCAGTGATTTTTTTTCTATTATCACGAAATCCAACAAAATTGGGCCCCCGATTCATAGATTTTTTACTGAAAAAACCACCCAATCAGGTACTTTTACAGACAAAAATTAGGTTGAAATCCACTATCACTATAAAATCTACAGAAAAGATACAAGTCATTGAAGTAGTAAAAGATGATTGCAAGAAATAAATCAATCTGAATGAATCCTAAGGCGTAATAAAGCTCTCCTGACCACAAGACATTAATGTTTTGCACTAGACCACTTCCTCAATCATAATCACTTATAGTACCATTAAGTATAGACACAACATTCCTGGTGTCTCAACCAGCACTAGATTCCCATTGTTCGGGCACCAATGAGAAGCTAGAATTAAAAAAACAGATGTAAGTACCTAAAATAACCAAAACCAAACCAGAAATATTGTATCTAAAAAAACAGGTGTCAAAAATCAATTTCTATTGACAAAATTATTGTTAATGTCACAAAAAGTAAAAAAAAAACAAACATGCAAAATGTGGAAACAGTAAAAATAAAGATCGTTTTTGCGACAGAATCAATTATTGATTGTAAAAATCAATTAGGATCGTATAGTGCAGAAATAACAATTAGCTAATCGATGTGGGCAATTTAGATCAATTTGTTCAGAGAGCTGTAGACAGACAATTATCTTATTAAGACTAGAATCGAAGAAACAAGAAAAACAGAAAAAAGATAAGTAAAAAAAGTAATGACTCAGAATTTCAACATAACACAATATTATGCAACACAAACATTTGAACACCCTGTTGTGATAATAGAAAAAAATTACACTGTTAAATGAATATTGTGAACAATTGCATAATGTTTTGAAATAAATCAATGGTGAGTTGGACTTTTTAACTACCTGATACCTAACTTGATAGTTCATATGACCCCGGAGGACCTTTATTGATTATTTTTATGTTATTTCCGGAAGGTTCTCATTGAAAGGCTTGTTTCCACAGGAGGATCCTTTTTCTGAAGCCCTGACCATCGCTGGTAGTTTTGACCATGTTCCTGATGCAGACGACTAATTAATTAACATGTAGGCTTGGTAAATTTTAATAAATCACGCTTTTAAAGTTTAAAATTATTGACATCAAATATTCGCTGTATTCCTGTGCAACATGCATTTTATCTACCAGTTATAAAAAATGCCAGTTTCATATACAAAATGTTTTTCATTCGATGAGAGTTCAAAATGTCGTAAGTTTCATAGAACATTTAAACTTAATTTAGATTTTATCACTAAAATATACGATTTAACTTTCTTTAAACATGCTCAAATCCATAGAAAGTATTCTGGAACTATCACACGACACTGGTTCATTCCTGGAACAAGAAAATAAAGATTATGTTGTAGATGTCTAGACTGATTTATTTTTCACTGTCACTGTTTTGATATTATGACTACTGAAAATCAACCTTTTAGGGGAATGCGCTAAGGCAACTCGCGAATTTCTTCGAATTCATTTTTTGCAATTTGCAGGTCATTTTCAGACCTGAACAAAATATGACTAGTATACGGGGTGTTAATGAAATTGCGTGCCATACCTTAGGGGTAGGTTCAGTATCGATAAAGGAACCCAGGAAAAAATATATTTTGCAAGATCAACATAATTTAGTAGGTACCTACTAACTTAAAATAGCAATAGTTTTGAATTAAAATTATTTTACTTGTTTAAATGCTTTAATTACTTACTACTATCGAACGCGTTGTCATTTTGTCCTTCACTTCTCGCGTCCAAATACTAAAGCCGTCGCATTATTTGCTACTGAAAACGGCTCGCGACAAATGGCGCAAGATGTGCGCCCCTAACGCTACAACAGTACCTATGTAAATTGCAATTTGAATTTTCCTTTCGTACATAGGACTTTTTTTTCAAGCAATTTTTTTATCAATTCTAAACAATTGCTATTTATACTACTACATTAGGTTTATCTTATGATAATTTTGTGTTTTTTTTTTTTACTTTTTTTAAAGGTATTTTTTTATTTTTCATGGGTTCCTTTATCGATACTGAACTCACCCTGAAGCTATGGCAAACAATTTCTTTAACAGCCTGTATACTCGTATATATTTACAGATTTATAAGCATTTAAATCATAAATACAACCCTTTATATTCATTCCATCCCATTAAATGACTATTTCATGAAAAAAGGTTTTAGCAACGGTTAAAATATTGAAGATCTTTTCTTATTTAGATTCGAAACAAACGCGATTAGCGTTCAGTAATTGTTATGCAAACTTCAAAGTGGCATTCCTTTTAAATTGATGTCCCCTTATTTTAATCAAAATTACAGTTTACTAGTAGACTGTGCTTCGATCGCTGCTGAGCAGTACATCCAAGTGTTAAATTTATTTTAGCAATACTCACCAAGGTAGATCAGCTCTGAGGAAAGCTGAAGGCGGCTGAGACAGTAATTCTATGCCGTCTCGATTGTCGCAAATAAGGCGGGACAAAGTCACCTTCTTTATCTCTTCTAATTGACCTGTAATTAATTGAAATGTTATTGAACAGTTGGCGCAGTGGTGGCCCAGTAATAACGGCCCCGACTTACGATACAACTCGTAAGTCCGTCCTGAGTTCGAACCCAGACAGGCGCTTTAATTTGTGTAAATTATTTATTCGCCACTGCTCTCAAAACGATGAAGGAAAACATCGTGAGGAATATGGAATCTTCTAGAACTAAAAATTCGTAGATATGTGACATCTACCAACTCGCACTGCACCCGCGTGGTGGATTACGGCCCACTCGCTCTTACAAAGAGGAGGCCCATGTTCCAGCATTGGGCAACTTTATACGCTGATTATGAATGGAATATGCAAATGCCTACAGACAATCAGAAATAAGCCTCCTTAGCCTGTCATTTATTTGATTACCCCACTGGTCACATCCGTGTGTTTCACAAGCGAATGATTCCACCCAACTTTATTATTTTAACCATGGGTAAACAGCGATTGAAAAATTACACCAATTATATGATCAAAAATCTAAGATGCCTTAAATATAAATGGCTATATTGAAGCACAGTTGTATATAACAAACATATGTTACAGTTTATAGCGTGTAGCTCACTTACTTGACGTAAAAGCTCCTGGATTAACATCAGGTCCATACTCATAATAGAAGCGGTCCCCTTTCTTATGCCTGGCGAACTGGTCAGCGATGATATTGGCGAAGGTCGGGCCCACGATGCCACCCTCCACTGGTTCCTCCAGTAACCCTCCCACCCAGAGGTCTATGTCCTCTGGACGCTCGTATACTGAGACTAGGCGTTGAGCTGCCTGTGGAAGAAGAAAATAAGTAGCCGTTTTAGGTATAGTAATTTTACATAAGGTTCTTCTTCTTATAGAATAATTTTGAACTATAGTCCGCGCGGAACTAGTTGGCCGCGCCTTAGGTGGGGACTCATCTCTCCATTGCCATCTCATGCGCGTTTTATCTAAGCTAGCCGGAACTTTTGACAGGTGTTGCCGTCGCGAAGTACGGCGCGGCTCCGGCGCTACGGCTGTCATTACTCAGTACGCTGAGTAATGACAGCTAAGCGCCTCCGCCCCTCCGTCCCACCGCTCACATACCTAAAGGTTCTCTTACACGGGCAATTTTTTGAGCAATTATTGCTCGGCAACACTAATGGTGCAATCTGGAGCAACAACAATTAATTGCGGATATGTGTCAGGAATATTGCTTCTGATTAGTCCATATATTTTATGAGTTGCCGATTATCCAATGGGTTTGGATTTTTTTTGTCAATTATCTTTCCATCTCGTTTGTATGTACCTATAACTACGTCTCGTTTTTGCGAGAATAACCGGCCAGCGGCGGAGGCGGCGGAGGGGGGAGCGTATTGCCTAGTTTTTTAAGTTGCTCCATATTGCATGATATTGTGTGGCCGTATTTCTGGCAACAGGTTGCTACATGTTGCCATTACCATATGATTGTAGTCGTGAAGTCATAATTGACGAGAATTGACCAGGATGGAGTTATTTTAGTTGCTCGTGCAAGCGCACCATAAGGCGCGGGCAACTGGTTCCGCGCGGACTATAGTGGTCGCCCAGTGGTCGAAATTTAACCACTTTTTATTCATAGTTGAACTAATGCATTATTATATTAAAAATATTAGCTTTCTGCACTTCTCCCCTGTATAAACTTTTACTGTACCTTACATACCTACTCCTTTGTCCGTATAATTTCCGTAAAAAGGGGTACAAAGCTTTTGCTTCACGTATTGATATACATTCACAAGGTCATCGGTCCACCTTGTGGGAAGCCTCCCCATTCCACGTCTTCCAGTACGCGGTCGCCACTCCAGAACCTTTCGGCCCCATCAGCTATCTATTCTACGAGCAATGTACTCTGCCCACTGCCACTTAAGTTTGGCAATTCTTCGGGCTATGTCGGTTGCCTTGGATCTCCTGCGGATCTCTTCATTCCTGATTCGTTGATGATGATGACCGATGACCTTGTGAAGGCCGCGGGAATCCGCTGGATGTGGGAAGCACAAGACCGGTCAAAGTGGAGGAGCCTGGGGGAGGCCTATATCCAGCAGTGGACGTCTATTGGTTGAAATAATGATGATGATGATGGTTAATATGCCTATAGATAAGGTACTTACACTAGGTGCAAACTGCTGAAATTCAGTGTACGGTTCAAGTCCTATTAGTTGCCTGTACTGGTTGTATGTGTTCAGTCCGTGGTCGCGACCACGCTGGATGTTGATGGCTGCCAGGTCCACACCATAGGGATTACCGCCGTGAAACATGTAGCGTGAGAGCTAAAAATGTGATTATGGTGAATTTTCGGTCAACTGCACTGTACAAACTGTCATCTATATTTATTCATCAGATTAAGTGAGAACTTATCAATATTAAAAACCACAACTTGGCTTCTCTTACCCCTTCAGTAACAAAAGGATCCACGCTCTGCATTGGCTGTGAGGACAGTCCGCACAGTAATCTGTCCATGAAGTGGCGGAGGCGCATCCTCGTCGGCTGGAACATCAGCTCGGGTATCGATATGGACTCGTAAACACCGCCTATTTTGGGACTCTGGATCCTGAAGCACAAAAATATTATATTTAACTATGTCGGTCTGATCTAAAACACCCTTTTTGAGTTATGATCTTCATCAAAAGATTCATATTTTTACGTTTCTTTGGCGTTCAAACAACAGAGACAGGATATATGTATATAAGATATACATATAAGAACATCTTCAAGAAACAAAAAGAGGATTGAATACGTATTATTGAGGGTTACACAAGAACTAACCAAGCAATAAGTGAATTATAAATGGGACCACACCTGAGGTGGAACATAGGTGTGTACATGCAAAAAAAAACTCTCCCTTTTTCAAATCGGTTTAAAATCTATACTTACACAATTCTACCGTCGACTACAGAATGTCCGAACCTCATGGCTGCGGCGGAAAACTCGGCTGACAGCGACGGGTTCGTGTGAGGTTCATACGATGAGAAGTAGCCTGCAGACGGGGCGAGCTCAAACGTGTTGATGATTTGGGGACCTGTAATAATAACGCGTCATAGCCCATGAGGCTGACTCAACTGATTTGTAAGGCTGAGATTGGGACTTTTGATTTCCAAATACCGAACGTAAGATACATTTCATTTGAATAGGTACCAAATTAACAAACCCAGCTTAGCACCAACCAGCAGCATTAATGCACTTTCTTTCGATGGTGCATTTATTATGGAACTTATTATTGTGTCTATATGCGATTGAAGGCGTTTTGCGATATTCTAATGGTAGTCTCAAAATGTTGGGATTATGCTACAGATTACTTGGAAATATACAAGTGGTAGGAGGAACCTCGAACCGCAACCTGTTGCCATGGATACAGCACATGATTCTGAACACCGCATTGATTTTTCGTCGGTTATAAAAAAGAAGTAGGTGTTCCATACATTTTGACTCCGTAGGTATTGCACTTTTCTATGCAACAGCAGATTTTCTATACGTATAATAAATCTGTATACGAGCTGCTTCTGTGCATTCAAAATATGTCCAAAAATAATAAATTAATCTATAATTTAAAAAAAAATCTGTTTCTCTGTTAAGATTTGTGATTTGTACAGGTATCACGTCAAAAGTATTAAACCAAGATAGTTTTTTTTGGGTGGCAAATCATCAAATAACTTCTCCCGCTCTGGGTGGAGCGGAAGGGCGAGTCAGACTTTTACTGACTAAAACCTACCCGTGTTCCTTCAGTTGCCTGTGTGCCAGGGGCCACGGTATCACTTTCGAACCGCACCCCTGGCAGGCATCGGCCCTTGCGGACCCCACCAGTTGGTGCTAAGATCTCTTTGAGGCGCGCGCAGAACCGGACCCGGGCTTGGTCTTTACCGGACAGCGAGCTACCCATTACTCGCCGTCTGCAAGCCCGCGCCTACGGTGGCCGGGAATCAGCCTGGGATTCCCGACGCTCAGGGCATCTTCTGCGGTGACTAGGGCCATGAGGGCGCATATACTGCGTCTCCCTCACGTGCGCCGCCTCCCTCTTCGCGAGCATTACTGCTTCGCAGAAGGAGGTGACGGCTACCCATGCACTCTCGCTCCGTACCATGGCCTGGACCAGGGCCGGACGCGAGAGATCGCCGCCGCCGATTGCCTCCACGAGAACACGGTGGTGCTCCACCCAAGCCGGGTAGACCTCCACCGTATGCTCCACCGTGTCCTCAGGGTGATCTACGCAGTGGAAACACCCAGGCGTTTCCTCCCGCCTTATACGAAACAGGAACCTCACGAAACAACCGTGTCCGGTGAGGACCTGCGTCAGGCGGAAGGTGAGGACGCCGTAGTGCCTCTCCATCCACTACTCCTCAAAGAGGGGACTTACCGCCGCAATCGCGGCGTGCCCAATTCTAATGTATGGCTTCAAAATGTTGGGCTTGTGATTGTGATTACTAGGAAATATAAAAAAGTCAACGAAGTGCAAAAGCAGGCATTATGCGACGAAACCAGTTTGGAATCGAACGTTCTTCTTGTTTGTGCAAGTATGTATGAAGTATGAAGGTCCTGTCATCAATTAAATCTTACCCAGAAGCAAAGGCAGCCACTCATTATAAATGACATGCTGGTATTCAGCCTGTAGTATCCTCCTGGTCTCCCAGAACACGGTATTTTCATCCCAGCCAGGGTTTAGGGCCGACATAGTTCTAGCTACACGGTTGTGTTCCCTCGTGAAGATCGTGTGGAGAACTGTTAGAGAGATGATCTGGTTTCCGTGGTTATCTCCTAGGAAAGAGAAAAATTAGGTTTAGAAACCTACATGTCAAAACTACTCAGCAAGTCTGTCCGAAAACCATTTAGCTGTACATATGGCCTATTTCTGGTGTGACAAGAAAAATCAATCAATATTCATGGTTCATCTAGTTTAGATAGCAACTGAGCATGATAAAACCGGCATTATTTTATCTTTTGATAGCATAATAATCAAAAGAAAACGATTACTTTTCATTAATAACTGTGGAAAAAAGTTAAAATCAGTATTCGATTGACTTAAGTTCAACTTCGAACGGGTTGCGCTAGAGGTTTCAATTCGGCTAAGGGGTTAAAGTGGCAATACGAAAATACCTGATTCAAAGCAAGCGGCTCCTTCCTTCACCGCCAAGCACTCCTTCCTCTCCGTCAGAGGCGGTAGCTCCCTGCCGTAGTCATTGAAGGTCTTCAGCAGCCCGCCAGCAACTCGAAGAGACGAGAGCTTCTCTTCTGAACTGCCGTAGAGGTGGGACAGGTCAGAGTAGTGAGTTGCACCATTCATCTGCATTGAAAGAATTAAATTTTACATTATTGAAATAACCTGAGTACATGACCCTGTAATATTCAAGTAATGTGTTAAGCTGTATCATTACCTGTGACTGCTTCGGTTTACAGTCTAACCAGATGCAGCAAAGGACCAGAATTTTACATGGGGCGACTGCTTATCTGACGTCCATAACCAAGTTACAAGGTATGGTCAGAATGGTCTGACCAAGGGGAGAATTTCGAGCTTTGTTAGTAAGATTTTCAAAAACCGCTACGATGAACGAGTTTAGCACATAATTGCCAAGGTTTCTACGAACCGATGATATTGAAATCTACAATGTCGTACTGCCAAAACCGTCCCACTTTGATTCAAACATCAGCAGGTTCACTGGTCTAATTTAGTAATTTAGTTAGCTCAACCACTCGTGATACTAACACCAAAAGATTATCATGAAACCAACGCACCTGCTTAGCATACCCTGCAGAGCAATCACTAGCCGGCGCGATCTGAGTCCTCACAAAATTAATGCATTTCTGTTTGAACTGCCCGTAGAACTGATCGTCAGGAGCCACCACTATTGGTGCACAAGCAAAGTGCTGCAGCCCCAGAGGCAGGACGTCTTCACCGTCGTTCATGCAGCAGGAAATGGCGCTACTATTGTCTAGAAGAAGTAAAATGCAGATGGTTAAAATGAAAATGAATAGAATGGATCTGAGGGCAAAACAAGGAATCAAATTTTAAATCAGTTGGCGTATCTCTTTATTAAATCCTGTGTTTATATAGATTAATACAACTACCGCAATATTTAATTATATCCTCAGGCGTAGATAGACAACTTGACAAAATTCCCCAATTCAATATCTTTACCTATAATCGTTACATATAGATAATAAAATCGTAGCAAAGACAAAACTGTGTGTTGTTTTTTTTTGCGAGATCTGGGCACGACTCTGCCGAAAATATTTTTTTTATAATTTTTATCCGTTTGTCTGTTTGTCTTAATGTATGTTCCAGCATCACGCGAAAACTGCTGTATAGATTTTGTTAAAATTCTGTATAGATATTTCTTAGAAATCTGCGCAGGCCGTAGGGCATAAATTATCACGCTTTTTGCCATGGGGGATGAGCAGTATTCAATGTATTCGTATTCTTCTATATTTTACCGCAAATTGTAAAAAGACGGGCCAAAAGGTTAGAAAATTGCGGAGAGTTACAGATTTAACGTTTTCAATTATGATCACTTTTCCATTATGCACCTAAGCAGCAGTGATGGACTTCACAACAAAAAAAGTACAAGTTGGATGGGGCAATAAAGGTAGGTAATTCAACCGATGTGACTACATGAAAACGGCCTTAGGAGACTGTTCTTATTCGCATCCACAAATTAAAAAAAAATATGCAGTCAGAAAGAAAATGGCAATTTTACTTTTTTTTTAAGTGAAACCAATCGATCCTGTTTCTTATAGGGATCAAAAAACTCTATGGGACTACAGAGGTTTAACTATTACAAATGTCGGAAATCGCAAAGAAGACTAGATGAGAGCGAACACAAATACCAGCACCCTAATTGCGTAACACTTGATTAATCATAATCGGTTACATTTTGACAGTTCAACAATATTCATTGCGTTAATTACGTTGTTGAGCAGACACATTTTTCGAACATATGAAGCAATGGTTTAACCATCTGTTTCAAAACGAAACAAATTATGATTAATCGTGAGTTATGCCATTAGGGTGCAGGGCTACTAGGGAACAAAGCAGACAGTTACAGGTTGAATAGCATACCTTTCAAGAGCTAAGCAGTCAGTCATGACAGCGTAAAAGAACGGCTATTTAGCTAACTTTCGACAAAGCAAAATAACTAAGCGTTTTGGACGATTCCTTTGCGAACCTGTGGTTGTCAGTTCGAATCCCAAGTATTGGTATATTTAGAAGTAGCGGGAGCCGGGAGGTTCCCTATGAATATCGAGCCGTGAGTCAGAATAGTTTTCTAAAAGACCAATTATAATTCAAAGAGATTTTGCTTAATTAGATGATTATGTTTCTAAATTAGTCTATCTAGCATAAATAGGCAATTCGTTTTCATTTTAAATCTAATAAGAGGGGTTAAAGTAAGTTTATAAGGTATTTTTATAATAAAAGGATAGTCATTTATAATTACATAACTTGAAAATGTGATTTTTTTGTTTATAATTTCAGTTTCAGATACCTACTAGAGTTTTGTATAAAATGGATATTCCAGTTGGAATAATGTAAATCGCACCACTGCACTGGTTTCGAAGTAATTAAAATATTTGTATAAGGGCAAACTACAGTTTTTGGTGTTTATTTTCTACGAATTTTTATTACGTGTACATATTTTTGTTCAATGTTGGTGTTTTTAAAACTTCAAAACAATTCAGATATTGAGTGAAGGCTGATTAGAACACTTTACGCAATTAGATTGCAGGGCCCCAAAAAACTTTGAATATTTTTACCAGGTGGAAGATTCCGGAGAAAATATCTTTACCTGCAGTAAACACAACTCCCGCGCTGATGTCATGGGCAACGAACTGTCCGAACTGCATAAACATCATGTTATGTGTGCTGCTGGGGTGGCTCCCGTCCAGGAGTAGAGCGCTGCTGACCGTACGAGCGCTTGGTAATGGAAGCCCAGACTTGGCTGTTCTCATGGCCCAGGTTCCTGCAAAATGGTAAAAGTTTTTTAAATCTTTCATGGCATTCGTTAAAACTCAAAACTATAAACTCGATTTGTAAAGATGATGATTCATTTTGTCAGTTTAAGTTTTAACTGCTCACTTTGAACATTTTTAGTGACCAAAATGCTTGAAAAAAGTTGGTTGTGCCCCTTTTTTATGTTTTTGGCTCGTCTTGGCGGGGGAACTGCCATGACCCTAGATAGTTACCATCACTATAATCAGGCGGCAGAAGTCTCTCGAAGCCAGTGAAGACAGCCCCCCAGGTGGAGGATGTGGGGTTGTTGCACTCTCCTCCAATACTCCTGTATCGATTGGGAGCCGAGCACGACGGTTGTGGAGGGCAGAATGGACCTGAAACCGTCGGAAATTAGTATGTATAATATCAGTATTTATTATGTATGTCAGCAGAATACAGGCTTTTCACATTGATCAACATTCACCACACTTTTAATAGCGTAGTGTACCTCTAGCGAAGTTCTGCACCAGTTTTTAGGGTACCGTCCCTTTTAAAGAAAAAAAACAGAACTCATATAGAATCACTTCGTTGTCCATCTCTCTGTCTATCAGTCTGTCGAGATCTTTTTTCTCAGGGACGAGTGTAGGTATCAAATTGAAATCAACATCAAATACTTTGGTCTACGGTCCCTTGAAACTCCAAAAAATCAAGCTTCTAAGTAAGCGCAATAAAAAAAGCGGTCATATGATAAATGATTTTATTTCTGTAAGTAGGTTTGTACAAACACTTTACTCAGCGTGACGTATATCGATCATGGAGAACTTGTATGAATTTATCTCAAAATCATTGCAGTTGAACTACAATGTAAAGTTTGTTTTGGGGATTCATTTCATCCCAACTACGGAATCCTTCATTGTGCGTGGTCCGACACGGAATTGGCCCGTTTTTGTGTTAAATTACCTTCATCTACATATACCTATTTCTTTCTGCGATATTTCAACAAACTCACCGTCAGTATGATCAGTTAGTCCCAATGCCAGTTCATCTTCAGAGATCACTTGCCGCGCCTTCAACTCCTGCGCAGTGAACAGGTTTAGCAAACCGCCGCGGCCCAGAGTAGCGGCGCGTTCGTCGTGCGTTACCACTGACTGAAGGAATTACAGGAGAAATATATTTATGTAAGTTTAGCAAACAATACCCTCAAATTACATACCCATAGACGTTATATTAAACTCAGTAGCTGGCACTACTACACATTACCTATGTGAAGATGAGTATGTCAGGCAGGAATGAGAAATTGATCGCCAAATTAAAAAGGCCTGGAAAAGCTACTGGTCCATGAAGAGGCTAATGAATGGTGATCTGCCGGTCTCCCTTGGCTCGGGTAGTTTTTGCGTTAGCCTCTATAGTACGTTTTTTAATCCACTTTGTGTATATAGTATTTATTCTTTTCGTACAGTCACCAAAAGAGATAAATCACCAGAGTCATCGTATATAATATCATTGAAGTTTAGTAGGAAGTGAAATGTAATTTAATTAATAGAAAACCAACAGTTCATTTTGAAAACATTCATCGGTAACTTACGAAACTCCTCCTTTTTGAAGTCAGTTAATTAAAAATGGAACATCAACTGACGTTTAAAACTGTCTTACCAAGTGATGGCCGTAACTAGGCGATGTGGTATTGACAATAGTCTGCATGGAGTGTTCGAGCAGTTTGGCAGCTAACTTGATCCATAGAGACAGCTTCTGACGCGACTTCGAGTGAGAAGTTTTGATTTCGTCTGTGCTGATCGCGGTGGCTGCGCGGGAGTGGCGCTCGGTTTCCGCTGGGTGAAAGGAATCGAAATTAAATAATAAATCTATACTTATTCGTGATTTATCGCATAGCCATTTCCTAACAATGTTAGGGTCGGCTTTTACTTTAATTTATGAATTGTAACTGGATGTAGAATTCGGATACCGTGTAATAATGCTTTCATAGATTTTGTGACTAAGTTTTCAATAATAACTTGACATTTGGATGGTTTATTGAAAAATTCGATTAATTTTTAACCAATGACTAATCAATCGGTGTTCTAAATTGTCATAATAATAAAATAAAAAAACAAAACCATATAATGATTCTTACAATACATTAATAATTTTAAATCTTAATTATCATAATTATACGAAACTAAAAACATTACCTTTCTTTGGGTTTAACCATAGTCGGGCAAAATTTTAAAACATTTTTAATTTTATTGACACTCATGTTCAATCTCACCTGCATGGCCACTGCCAGTGAAGCAGCATACTCCAGCAGCACCTTCCAGATGACACGCTGGGTTGTAGGAGCTTGTTCTCATATGTGCTGGACACTGCACCTTGGGCACGCATTTGCCGAGACGAGGGCAAACGGCGCAGGGAGGCTCTTTGTAATGAATGTGCTCTGAAAATGTTGAAGTAAAATGGAGTATTTGATCCAACGTTTTTGTAGGATCAGTTGCTTCGTTATTATTAAGAACTGCGCCAATAATTATTATAGTTGGTGCTTGAGCTGATACGACAAAAAAAGAGTGATCACTAGTTTACTCTCCATGAAAAATTGCTGTTGTCTTCAATATGTCTGCGGAATTAATTTTGACAATATTCAGCCCACTTCCCTCGTTGTAGGTTTGAGCGTACATTTGTAATAAATGTATCAGCATATAAAATAAGTACTTACTTTACCTAGGTACACTGAATAAACTTCGTATATTCAAATATAATTTACTAACCAATTTGGCCAAAGAATTAGCATTGCCATTCAACGTGGCAATGCTGCCAGTCTTCTGGGCACGTTTCCTGATGACAGCGATGCGGACGAATACTTCGACGCCTAAGAGTCCTTTTATTTTCTAACCTAACTAAAACTATTAACAAAATAAAATATGGCGTCGGAAAATTTCTCCGCAACGCCACTGGTACCTATTACCACGTTGTACGGTAATACTTAGCGTCTGGCCGAGGTAAAAACAGCCCTTATCACAAAAATTAAATAACCTAATACCTATAATCACTACCAGTTCTTAAATCATTTCAGTTTTTTTTTTTTCATAACCTAAAATCTGACACTGAATATCAAAACTACAGTAGAACGTCTGCCGTTGAAGATAGGCCTCCAGCTATTACCATAGGATCCTTGAATGTTGCATAAATAAAATTCTTACCGAGTCCATGTGTCACAGAGCTCCTATCATTCGCGTGGGCAGACAATACAACGGGACACACTACCACCACATACACGAATAAACGTAGAACAATCTTATACAAACTCATATTGACTATATTTTTCAAAAAGATAAGTAATTTTATACTATCCGCTTCAAGTTTCAACAATCAGTTCTAAATTTATGGGAAATTGGACATGTTGCTCACGCGCTGGCTAAGCGGTTATCGAAATGAACGAGTCAAAGATTTACATTTACATTTGCATACAGTGAACTTTGAGGGTAGATGTACTTAATTTTATTCTTGTTATATTTCAGAAGAGGCCACTCTTCTGTTACTGATGTTTAGGTAGGTACCTGCTTAATCTAGGTAAGTCAATAACAATGAAATAAACGATTAATATTAATTCAATAATTTTATTCCTCATATTCACAAACATAAATAACATTCACAACACATAATAATATGAATTATTACTACCATGTACTTTACCGTTATGTAGATTCTCAAAACAAAAGACACTAGGTATCAATTTAATCTCCGACATATATCACAAAACTTACATAATTACAACAAATTTTATCATTAACTAAAAACTAAATTAAATAGCCGCCTCTTGGAACTTATGGCAATACAAATTCGACGATGCGTACATAAGTACATACATTTATACGTACGAAGTGTCGATAAATAATATTTTGTACTATATCAAGCGCCTTATGAAGTATGATTACCTAGCAATAACATTGCAACGCGTACATTGTTTTATTATGAGTACCTACAGGCACTATTCGTGCTTTCCTGTGGTTGTGTTCAAGCCTTTAAGTTGGCTTTCTTCTGTAATTGTATCGTCTCGTCTGAAGGAAGAAGGAATCCAACTAAGCCACCACCTGAAAAAAATATTTTCATTACTAAGCATTTGTCGGTTTTTTTTTTGAGTGGGAAATCATCAAATAACTTTTCCCGCTCTGGGTGGAGCAGGAGGGCGTATCAGACTTTTACTGACTAAAACCCACCCGTGTTCCCCCAGTTGCCTGTGTGCCAGGGGCCGCGGTATCTCTTTCGAACAACCCGCACCCCTGGCAGGCATCGGCCCTTGCGGACCCCACCAGTTGGTGCTGATATCTCTTTAAGGCGCGCGTGGAGCACAACGCGCCGTCGACCCGGGCTTGGTCCTTACCGTTAATTGCAACAAAAATCATCTCATTCCTTTATGGTTCTGAGCTTATGGTCTGTCCAAAGTTGCGAAAGAACGAGGACTCCTACCCTTAAGGTCCGCGCGACCCACTGGTCTAGTGGGTATTGCGATCAATATTACATTATATCTTGCTGCAGTAGGTGTTCATTGGAATATGTTACACTTGGAATCCTCTTGGAATCACTGTGTACGTTCTGTTTCATTTGCATCATAATCAGCCTATAATGCTCCCAAATCTGCAATCCATAGCGTGCGACATAGAAGACTATGTGAGAGGGAGTGGGTCATAATCCACCACGCGGGCCCAGTGCGGGTTGGTGGATGTCACATGTATTCGAATTTTGATTCTAAGACATTTCCTTACTATGTTTTCCTACGCCATTTTGAGAGCAGTGTTGATGAAATGAAATACACAAAAGAAAGTGCCTGTCTTGGTTCAAAATCAAGACCTACCACTAATAAGTTGCGATCGATACCACTGGCTCACCACTGCTCTCATCATTAGCAAGGTATGATAAAGTTCAACAAAATTAGAGTTAATCATACTAACCAAAAGCAATCGACCCATAAATATAGAAAGCTCCTTCACAGTTGGTGTCAAGAAGTCGTTTGAGAACGTTGATACCGATGATCGCACTCCCACGACCAACCATCAGCGTGAGACACACGGCCATGGCTCTGAAAATTACCAAAATAAAGCAATGTTACTTAACACATAAATAAAGAGGATGATTACAGGAATATTTAGACGATAATTCTATGATTACTGCTTCAGAAAATTGTACATAATCTCACCTATTTTGACGATTTAGAATTTTATTTGACATTAATTAGCATTATTATGGCATGTAACTTTAATCTATTTGACATACAATGAAATTGATTCTATTTTCTGCAGTCTGTATTGATATGCATGTACCTATTAATAATGATTTTATATAAATTCGACAATGTTAATTAAATATATTTGTACGCCTTTGGGCAAAACATAGAGGATCTACCTATCTGTAACATCTCGCTAACTATTGTAATTTAACCTATGTTTACAAATAAAACATTCTGATTCTGACAAAAAGTAAATTCAAAAGCTAAGTCCCGACTGCTGAAAAATTAAAAAATATGAAACAAGAAACCAATATTCAGGCAAAAACCAATAATTAATTCTGCCTGCCTTTTCCTAACTATGTTGGGGTTGGCTACCAGTCTTACCGGATGCAGCTGAATACCAGTATTTTACATGGACCGACTGCCTATCTGAACTCCACATCCCAGTTACTGGTAACACGATACCCCTTGGTAAGACTGGTTGTCAGACTTTCGGGCTTCTGATGACCCGTAACGACTCAAAAATCAAAATCAAAATATTTTATTTCACATAAGCCTGCATGGGCACTTATGAAACGTCAGAAGCTAGGTGCACGGTTCCAATTTGTCGTTTCCTATGGAGAAGAGCCGGCAAGAAACTCCACGGTTACTCTTTTAAAAATAATTGGCTTTTACAATGTTTTCAAATTACAGTGATAATAGGTATGGGAGGACAGTGCAGGCCTGCCGTTGGTCCCGACTGTCGCCGGGCAAAACTATAACTATATACACGTAAAGTTGTCGGCGTCGTATTTCGCTGCGAGGTGTCGCGTAACCGTCCTCGGAAACGTCGATGTACGACACCTTTCGGCCAAAAGTCTTGTTTCATGCAGTGCTGTAGATGGTGGGTTGGAACTCGTACCACGAATGACAGTTGATGTCATGGCGCGATTCCAACCTTTCGACCCTCAGAGTCCAGTTGGTCTTTACTTTCAAGTACTGCACGACTTCCTCAATCTTTGTGGAATGATGTAGACGCGAAGTGTATAGCTGCGTCGTAGGCACAGCAGAACGCAGCATCGTGCTGGGTCCACTCGGTGCGGTCGACCCGTACGGCTGTTATTACATAGCCACGAACCCCTCCAATCAAGATATAGGCACAAAAATGATTAGGGTAAACCCGTGGTCGCATGCTGCCACTGCTGCGTATTTTATTTCGTTATTTCATGTCCACTAGAGGGCGCCACATAAAATTTAATGTGACGTCACATAGTCCTATAACCATTAGACGATCAAGACGTTTCCAACGATACCTCATTGGTCAAGTTATGAAAGTAGTCACTAGGGAACAGATGAACATACATATATACAAACATACATAGCAGTCAAAATCATAACCCTCGCCGTAGTCGGGTAAAAAGGTAGAAATGGAGGGATGGTTGGGTTACATGAGAAATGCCAAATGAGTAAGTAGGTGGTAATGTAAATAACAATTATAGTATAACATCATCATAACTTGTTTTATAAAAAGACAGAACACTTTTAATAACTTGTTTTCGTCTAATAAATGATTAATTCTAATAACTTACTTGACGTAAGTTGGGAAGATATCAACACTGTAGGTGTTCATAAATCCGAAGTTGAAGATGGCAGACAAGAAGACCATGAACAGGACAGCACTGAGGATCCAGTAGGGACTGCTGTTGATGATCAAAGCTGCTACTCCAGCTAGCATCTAGGAAACCAAATAGAAAAAAAAAAACATTAGAAGATACCTACTAAAACGAATTCATAAATAAAATTACCTATTGAAGAAATCACTGTCCTTGTAGCAATGTGAATATAAATGACAAATGTTTTTATTTCTCTAAGTAGGTTAGCACAAATACTCTTACACGTACGTCAATCATATTTTAAAACTAGACGAGGTCGTCGTTTCCTATCTGAATACTCTGACAAGAAGGCCGAAACAAACTCAGAGGTCACTCAGTGTCTTTTCAAGTCCAAGCAAAATCTTGGTCAGACCATGTGAAGACCATGTAGTGTCTGCAATTGACTTTTGAGGCAAGAACCACAAAGATTGAGTGGGCCTATCCAGTCAGTGCACGCATTTGTCAGTAATTGTGCAGATCAACTCCTCCGAGTTGCTTGCTTATCATAAATGATTTTAATACACAAACTTTGGGATAAGAAAGAAGCAGATTGGCTGTATCGTTTAAAGCAATTTCTTTGACGACATGAGAGAATAATATATAACAAGATACATGACACTTAAAAAATTGTTGGTATTCAAAGATAAAAAGGTGTATAAAATTCTAAACAGTAGCTTATTACCTGTATGCTTATGAATAATCGCTTCCTACCAATGCAGGTGATGATGCTGCTCATGAAAATGTTGCAGAAAGCTAAAACCATGGTGATACCAAACACCAACGTCATTGCTTCAGTATTCATAGAACAGTCTTGAACCTGAAATTATAGACATACGATTTAAATAGACGCATATAACGGGGAAACATGGCACTAAAGGCTGTGGCATATAATCAGCAGAGGGTGGACCAAGACTGCTAATGATGATGATGATTACAAAGAGAACTAAATAAAAAAACTCTTAGAAAAAACAGCATGGCTAAGAAGCCAATTGTAAACGTTGATGTACAAAATATGATTAGACAGGGGTGACCACTGAAGCTTAGCACGAGCACCGATTTGTCGACGGAAGAATAGACATGACTATTAACTAAATGACGTACAATAGGAGAAGATAGCTATGTTCTTCTATTAATTATCACAGTTATGCGTTCAAAACGAATTATGATTTTGTAGATAATCGTATACTTTGTGACTAGTGTGATTTTGACAGTTTGGGAAGAAATATTCTTATGAAATAGTCTTCATTTTTATGGACCTAGACAAAGATCGTTAGAAACGAAAGCCAAAATGACAGTTGTTGAGAAGGATATCTACGGTGCGATGTCAAAAATGGAGAAACGAAATGTCACTTGGTATTGGAAAAGCACTGTCTATTCTTCGTAGAAATAGAAAATGTCATGCTGAGATGTCGACTAATAGAGAAGTATGGAAGAAGATATTGCGCCGACATAAAATAAATATTTTTTTACTGCGATTACCTCTTGGACAGCTGTGGAATTCGCAGTGAGTCTGATCATCTCACAGATGGTAAGATGCCTCTCTCCTCCCACTACGGATATCATGAAAGCGTTTACTATGAATGGCAACCATACGAAGAAGGCATTCATTCTGAAAAAGGAAACAATACAATTAGTAGAAGCTTAAAAAAAGGGCAGTCACAAGGACTGCCGTCAGAAGTGAAAACTTAAAACTTTGAAAAAAAAAACAACACGTCACATCAGAACCTTTAATTTCTGCACCTACCAAAAATCGCTCAACGTGACTAAAGACGTTTTCAAGGAAACTATCAGAGGCAGTGTGAGTTTCTTATAACCATCTCGACTTTACGCATAGACCGCGTTCGGCGCTCCGATTGGCTCTGGATTGGTGCAGGGCCAATCGGAGCGCCGAACGCAGTCTATGCGTTAAGTCGAGATAGTTAAAGAAACTCACACAAGGGCCACAGACTTTCGTAAAAAAACTAGCTGTGCCAGCGACTTCATCCGCGTGGAATTTTACAAAAAAGGATATGTTAAAAATTTCTAAACTTAAATAAAATTTCTAAAATAAAAGTAGCCTAAGTTACTCCTTATTACATCAGCTATCTGCTAGTGAAAGTTCCGTTAAAATTGGTCAAGCCGTTTCAAAGATTAGCCGGAACAAACAGACAGAGAGACAAAAAAAAATCATTTTGGTATATGTACCGTGTATATATCCATATATATGCATTTAGTAAAAAGCGGTTATTTTAATATTACAAACAGACACTCCAATTTTAATTATCTGTTTAGAGTAGGTATAGATGTATAGATGTTCAAGTAATAGAATACTGAAGGCAACAGAATTCATTGCATCAATGCAATGGTCTTCATTTTTTGGGTGCAATCATACTCACGTGATATAGCTGATGACGAATAGAAAGGATAGAAGTACAGTATGCTTGAGCAATGGCGGCTTGATCATCGGGAGTGTCTGCGCTACTATGGATCCCCAGAAACCTTTGTGTAATGCTGAAGAATGTCCCTCATCCAAGTCTAAAGCATCAACCTGAAAAAAAACCTTTACTGTAATATTAAGAAGACACGACACAGATAATAAAGTAATCGAAGGTCGAATACATTATTTTTTCTCAAGCCGATTCATTTATTTTATTTAGCAAGGCATTTTATGTTTAGCAGTCAAAGGATGTTATGATGATCTGGTAAATTCTTAATGGAAAACTCAAAAAGCGATCTCACTCAACACTCTTTATGCCGAAGAAATTCCTAATTAAACCCAATTCATGTTATCATGTATCATTGTCATCATCTGTCTCGCCTTTTCGTAACAATGTTGGGGTAAACGCAATGCTTCTGACTACACGCAATGACTGTAAAAGATCTACAAATAAGGCATGTAGTGTCGGGGTCTCGATAAACAATGGATTATCACCCAACCACAGACTAACCTTGGTAAGCGAAATTTAATCCAGGATCAATCCCTACATTCTGTTGTCATTTAGCTACGACCCCACAAGATACTTGATATTACTAACCTTATAATTATCAGCACTTTTCCCAGTATTCATGGTATAAATCCCCTTCAGCACTTCAAGGGCATCTTCGTCTCTGCCCACACTGACGAGGTATTTTGGGCTTTCATAGGCGAAGTAGCACCCAATGGCGCTAATGGCACACGGCACCGCAAAGATCAAGTCTAGGACACGCCAGGAGTTGAAGAAAATACCCAAAAATGGGATGTGGCAGGAGAATGACAGCGGTAGGACTGGTATTGCTATAACTGAAGGTTTAAGAGATAGTGAGTTTCATCATCATACACAAATAATCAAATTAGAAAGCAACAGAGAACAAATAATATCTTAACACTCTGATCTCAACTAATCCTGGCTTAGCATACTTAATCAACCTACAACATTCCCACGGTTGGAATACAAGCCTCTTCGGGCTGCGCCAAAATCCACCACGCAGGCCCAGTGCAGGTTGGTAAAATATGAAAATGTGTTTATTCACAGTAATTACAAAAAAATACAAGACGTAATATTACTTCTGCCAAACTATGAAACAATTTGTTAGCAGAGGTAGCTCCTTTTAAGCCCTGTACCTATAAAATTCTGAGCTAAATACGAAGATTTCAGATATAATAGAAAATATACCTGCCATAACCCCCATAGAAGCCAAGTGGACGGTGGTGGTCAGCAAGACCAGAGAACTCCTCCTCGCCGACGGTGTGCACTCGCTAAGCAACGTCACAGCTAATGCATAGCCACCAGACACACTGCAAAAGAACAGTTAACACATTTCAAGATAATGGTACAACTGAATTGAATCTAAGTGAAACAGAAATAATATATCAGTTAGTCTCCAAAAGGATTACTGGCATGACGACTTGTAGAAAAGTATGAAGAAGATCATATGCTGCGCCGACTCTCAACAAATTGGTTTTAGGGCAAGTGAATGATGATGAGGTAGGTGTGTCTTACAAAAAAATAGCACCTGACATTCAAATGCAGCTCATGGATACAAAAGAAGATCCTTTACAATTAAAACAACATACTTACGATGCTGAAGACAATAACTTCAGGAAGCCTAATACTATCCAGTTAGGTGAGAACGCTGCTAATGTGCCAGCTGCGTAGGTCAAAGTCATGGATACAATAAGGATCTTCCGCCTGCCCTTTGTGTCTGCAAGGTAGCCCCATACGTGGGACATGGCGATAGTTCCTGGATTGAACGAAATCATAGTTACTATGTAGCTTATAAAGACGGTTTCAAGTAAATTTTAAACTTTCAAAGGCTGCATGTATACTGTCCAAGTTTGTTGTAGGTAGGTATCATATTTTGCAATAGTATTTCTTTTGTAGCTGACTCTAAGACACATATGGTCGACGACTGCAGATTTAGGAGCTGTTGTTTAGTGGGGTTTGAGTAGTATCGTGATAGTTATTGGCAATCGTGATCATCATCACATTTGTTAGTTAAAACTAAAGAAAGATTCGATGTACTAAAGTACATTGAATCTTTTATTGCCCCTACAATTCGAAAATCTCATTTTTTTTAACTAAACTAAGACTGTACCTAGCCAAGTATCGTCATACTTCTAAAAGCGTTTGAATCCAGCAGAAAAGGGACTATGAACTCACCAATCAAAGGCACACATGCTACCAGCCCCTGCTGCGTACTACTGGTGCCAAGCTCACAGGAACTGGCCGTCACCAGGTAGGACACGGAGAAGATCTCGAAGGTCATTCCGATGATGATGCTGGCGCAGAGCATGAACGTGTATAGGTTGTAGCGACTGAACCCTGGAAAAAAATATAGTTGCATGATAATTAATACGACGTGAAGAGGTTCAGGCATACCTAAAGCTTTCTTACTGATCTGTGATATATGCCTATCATAGTGCCGAGTGTGTGCAAACACAACTGATTGTAAATCAACATCATTTCAGCCGAAAGACGTCCACTGCTGGACATAGGCGTCCACCTCCACCAAGCACCGCCACATCGACCGGTTCTGTGCTTCTCGCATCCAGCGGATTCCTGCGGCCTTCACCAGGTCATCGGTCCATCTTGTGGGAGGCCTTCCAACGCTAGGTCTTCCAGTTCGCAGTCGCCACTCCAAAACCTTACGGCCCAATCGGCCATCTGTTCTGCGAGCAATGTGCCCTGCCCACCCTGATCGTAAATATTCTGTTTATATATGATTCCCTATTCATACTAAACTTTTCGCAATTACTGTAACAGTAGAAGAGTCTGTCATTCTTCATAAAACTGTGTCCTGATCGATGGATGAGATGATTAGAAGTAGTACAACAGCTGAATTGTATTATCCTGTACAGATACTTAGGTAATGGACTTTTACGATTAAGAATTTATAGGTTTACTTTAGCAGTAGCCGAGGACTTTTCGACTAAGACCTAAAGCAATTCCGGCATAAAACGGCATTGCTATGCTCCGATTTATAGGCGATTGGTGTTTGGTTAATTACGACATGTCTAAGCTTGATCTTTGAGACTGGCAACGCATCAACAAACTCTTTATGCCATTCCAACAGCTACTATAATATGTTCTATTTCAATAAGGTAGTTGGCCTTTCATCAGTTATATGAAGTTTTCTGATTTTTGAGCATCCATGTCATATAAATGACGAGCAACGACTCTTGAAGAGTAAATATTGCAATCAAATGCTACACACTTGTAACTCTGTTTCAACATACCTAATATAAAACACACAATTATGTATGTGCGCATAATTCTTGACAAAATAAGCTAAGTATATTTGATTTTGATAAGAGTACTGAAAATATCAATGGCGTAACTACTTAGATTTAATATTTAATTAAAATTTTGATTTGTCATTGTGACGCTTTATATAAATTGCGCCATATTTCGTTTGTTTATATTGTAGAAGTAATCGGCTGATAAAGAAATAAATCACTACTTTTAATTACATTTGCTTTCATTCATCAAAAAAAATGTAGAAACGCAGGAATAAAATGTAAATTGCAATGGGTAACTACTGGATAAAGTATCCTATGTATGCCCAATTGAAGGATATTGCTAATCCATGTTAAATATAATAATAATATGTTCGAAAAATTTGTCTGCTCACTGCTCAACAGCATAAATAACACAATTAATTTTCTGAACTGTCAAAATTAAAGCTATTCCTACTGATAATGTGCTATCCAATTACCCCGCAGGTCATGGTCTACCTGTATGTCAAACAATGAAGTCCGTTCAGCCTATGAGGTGTGAAAAGGTAACAGACAGACATACCTATAGACATACAGAGATACTTTCGCATTTACTAAAATATATTATATAGGTCCACTATACATAATATATTAGGTATCTTTACATAGTATAAAACGGAGTCGCTTTTCGTGTTTGTAAACTACGCAACGGATTTTAATGTATAATACACCGATATCCACGCGGGCGAAGCCGCTGACCGAAGCTAGTATAATATAATTACTAGTAAGGACCAGTATGGATATAATGAGATTGAATTATTTTGGTTCTTATCAAAATAAAGAGAGTACCAGTACTTACCTAACAGTCTTATGTTAAACATATTTTTTATATCATTACGACAAATTAAAATATAGTGTTGCAATAGCACCACAGCATCACTTTTCCACGCGCCGGCAACACCAGCACACCGTTAGCGCTAAGAAATGACCTATTGAGATCTTCGCTTCATCCGGCTCGAAGGACCAAATTGAACGCACTGGGAAATACAGCTTTGTACGGCTGTTATTCCAATTACGTACAGTGTGACTACGGTGGCTATGTATGCAATCATGTGTTCAATGCTATTGCTAGTAAGTTGTGGACGTTTGAATAAGTATCTGAGATTGCCCTACGCAGGGACTGAATCAACATCAGCGTCGCTTTTTCCCAACACTGCTGGTTACGGTTTCCAGTCTAACCAGATGCAGCTGGATAGCAGTATTTTACAAAGATCGACCGCCTATCTGACCTCCACAACACAATTGCTGGGTTACACGATACACCTTGGTAAGACTGGTTGTCAAAGTTTCGGCCTTCTGACGACCCATAACGTATGTCAATAAGATCCACAAATGACAGCCGGGACCAACGGCTTAACGTGCTTTCCGAAACACGGAGCGGTCTTAGCATGTAAAGATGGTCACCCATCCGCGGACCAACTGCAGCAAGTGTAGCTTAACCTGCGATCAACACATGCAGCTATTTTTATTGAGCCTCGAACACGTCCAACCCCCTTTTTTTGGGTGGTATAATTGCAAATGACTTCTGGCTCTGGGCGGAGCGGGAGCGTCAGACTTTTACTGACTAAAACACACCCGTATTCCTTCAGTTGCCTGTGTGCCAGAGGCCACGGTATCTCTTTCGAACCGCACCCCTGGCAGAAAAGCACATTTCGTGCCTAGGATTTGAACCTCCAATCTTATAAACGGCAAGCGGTCTTGAAATTGAGACCTCCGGTCTAATTACAGGTTCACCTGTGTTCCTTCAGTTGCTGTGTCAGGTCCACGGTAACTCTTTCGAATAAATCCGCGACCCTGGCAGGACCCCTCTGACCGCTTGTACGTAGGTATTGATTTAAGTACTATACGTATATCACTCGACCTTTATTGGGAAATCATTTTCAGATCTTAAGGCAGACAGGCCCGACGCGACTTTAATAGGATAAATTATATCAAATCTTCATGGATGGACCTACTAGTCTGCGAGAGCCTTAACACACTATTAAAGTTCTGCTTGTACTATACCGCATCAAATTACACAAATTGCTGAACAACGTAGGAAACGATATGATGTGCCACCACAACGTGATCCTGGGACAAGTATAGGCAATATTTACAACAATATGTTAAAAAAGTAAACTCTCGTTTTGAATTTGAGTCAATTAGGTGCTTTATTGTTGACATCATAGATCATGCAATACATGGTTGAACTAACAGTAGTTCACATAAAGATCTGAGTTAAATCAAATACCTATCCCAACCCTCAAACCCCTTTATTTATAACGTTGTTTAAAGTTGAGTAGTGATTAGCGACTGATTAACCATTCCTAAATTTTTGACGTTTAAACGTCTCTTAACTTTTAGCAAATAAACCCCAATTATATCATCAGACTGTTAATAACTTTTGAAGTCTGCAGCAGGCCTAATCGAAGTCAGAGAAAATTGGGTTCATGTGTTGCAATATTTGAACATTTCTTATTTACATTTCTGGTCAAAATTTACCAAAATTATGATATGATTTGTATTACAAATATATTTGTGGAGGCAGAAACGTCTTCTAGCCTATTTAAAAGTCCACTGCGTTGTTGAAGATGCGTTATCAACTTTAGAAACAAAGTAAATAGGCATGTCCCTGATAAATTTACTTCGTGGTCAGTGCTGTTATTTGCTAGAACACAGCAATGGTGCTTGACGTGTTTTGCTCATCTTCCGACCCTTTTCCCAACTATGTTATGGGTCGGCTTTCAGTCTTACCGGATGCTGCTGAATACCAGTATTTTACATGGAGCGATTGCCTATAAAGAGCCTCTCCTCACCGAGAGAGGCTCTAGAAAGGCAGTCCCAGTTGTGGGACCATTATAGGCTGATGATGATTGCCTCTCTTCGCCAAGAGACTATTATAATAATATGTTTCTACACCCGTAAGGGAAACGCTGCCGAAAACGTAGACAGGTGATAGGGCTAGTGATTCTCGATACAGTGCCATTTTTTTTTTACCTAATTTTTTAGCATTTTTTGTACACTATGCTGTGAGAACAGTTAAATGAACCATTGTTTGATATTAAAACACATTTAAGAACATTTTTTTTACAACTCTAGCAGGTAATGTATTTAAAAATAAAAATCTGCTGATTGGCTCAAGCACAGGCTCAGGTCGCGCTCGACTCCAAGTCCAGGCGGCGACTTTAGATTTAAGCATCCTTTGTAAAGCGCCGCCAAAATAAAATAAGTAGAAACATTACAGAAGCGTCAAACGTTTTAAATTGATGTAAAATAACCGATTTAAGGCGAAAGGTTTATTGGTATCCGTTTGCATTTAGTTTGTATATAACCTACGTTCTGGCTTCGGAAGCGTTCCCCTTACACCCTGTATAGTCTTACCTGTCATGTCCAGTGCCTCTTCAAACGGCACCTTATTAGTCTTCACCGTCATTTTGCACTGTATTTCACTAACACTATTAAGATTTATATTATGTACATTTATTTATTATAAAATTATTATCACACCAGCATCGTGGCAGTTACTGCGCCACCCAATGTCAGGGACACGTTTTATAATAAAAACTATTCAAGTCAAGCGTTTCATTTTGTTAAACACTTGGTTCCGTAGGCTTGGGCGCCTTGGGCACTGAATGAAGCAGTTTTCTGTTCTTTGCCTTGAGCGATAAGACCGCCTATTACTTAGGTATACAATTACATGTCACACTTTACTGTTTTTATTTTCCGTGTACAATAAAGTTTAATTGTATTGTATTGTTCGTTGTAATTGAATTCACAAGCATGAGTGTATTGGGTAGTGTGATATTACAGAAGTAAGTATTGGAAAAAAATCTGCTTTTAAAAGTCTGAAACTATCAATACATTGTGTGAATGTGTGGCGATCAATGAATTATAGCGAGCCTCGTAAAGAAATTCCCAATAATTTTCATATTCAAATGATTTATTTTCTATTCACAAACAATGGCATGTAAACTTAAAAACTATGAGACAATAGTTTGTGAAGGACGTTGTCTACACTAGGAATATCTGTAAGTAACGCAGATCACCAGGGTCCCACCACATGGTATGTAAATATTATTTTGTCATTTTGTCGGCTAAAAAATGGTGCATAGAGAATTGTAGTTTAAAAAACTAATTATCAAGCTCAAGCTGTGGAACATAATTTTATTGTATTGTATTCTTCAGTGACTTCAGTGTCCCTACTACTTGGGTGAACCATGCCTCATAAACCCACGGAACTCTATAATCCGAGATGACACTATCATCAGATAGCAATGTTTGCACAAGTAAATATATTCTGTACACCCGCGCAGAGTAAAATATAATGAAAAGATAGTGTGTCTTAGTAATCCCATAATTAGTACCATCGTAATTAGATAGGTAGTTAAGTTTTCCATTCAATACTGAAAATTGGTTGATTTCTCCATTGCCACGTGCTAGCTCTATCAACCTTGTTGACCAATAAGGCTTAGGCGCCACAGTCCGGCGGGACGCGTTCCTGGTAGAACAAATTCCATGAAGTTTTCATAGAAATGGTTCTACTGGTGTCGCATCGCACTGTCATGTCGCGCCAGTTTGCGTGAGTCTATATTTTGTTTAATATTTTTTATAGTTTCATTCGAAGATAAGTGCCACTTCAGCAAAGGCGTTTTGATAAGGGTTACCAATAATAAGAAAGTTAAACATAATAATTTATTAATCATTTTTTAATCATAAAATTGAAAAAAAAAATACTTACATCACAATACTGTTAATAATATACATAAATATGTAATTAGTAGGTACTTACATACATGGAACCATGTAACAATTTGTAAACAATTTTATAATACTTTATTAGGTTCTGAATTATATTTCGCTTAGGTAAAGTTTGGGCGTTTTGGGGGACTGTCTTATATATTTTGACGTTAAAAAATTGCTGATTCTCAGCCTAATTTGAATAAATGACTTTTTATTTTGATTTTTTCGTTTATGCTGGCTTACGTATTATACGTTGCCAGCCAGAACCGTAATTGCGTAACACACTAATTATTTTAAAGGCTTAATCCATTGCTGCGTATGATCGATTTTTTTTCTGCTCAACAATGTAAAAACGCAATGAATGTTGTTGGACTGTCAAAAGAACTAAACATATTCAGCAATTTTATAAAATAAATCTGTGTACTACTTTCATTGATAGCTATTAGCTGTAGTGAATGAGTTATAGCGACATTTCCATCTATCAGAATCACCTTAAAATCTCGAAGTAACAAACTTAGTTTTTTGTAGGAATCAAAAAACAAAAAGGGTTTCTTATGTTCACGTGTTCAATTTATTTTTCTGTTCCCTGATCTTTGCGTCTGAAGGCAGGAGGAATCCGACGAGGCCACCACCTGGAAAAAAAATTTAGGTGTAATTAGTACAACTGGTATAATTGGTTGGTTGGTTGATGTTGAAGGTTGGTAGGTGTAATTTGAACCCAGAGAAACTTAAAATTGAGCTTTTCTAGTAATTCTCTTATAAAAAACCCGTCGTATTCTGTAAAAATCACACCGGCAAAACTTAGGTGAAGTGAGCTTGAAATGAGTCGTCATCCCACCTGAGGACATTAATGACAGCTCACTTCACCAGACTTCACCTGAGTTTTCACGGTGATATTTTTACAGTATAGACCGGTTGGGTTTCATAAAGGACTACCATGACGATAGTTCGATGTTTTAGCTACCTACTGGGTGGGACATAGCCCTCCTCTCTGTGAGAGGAAGTGGGCTGAAATCCACCACGCTAGCCAAGTTCGGTTTGGTGGATGTGGACATCCACCAAGAGTGACACAAGAGAGAGTGGACTCTATGATGTCACATGTCTTCGAATTTTTGACTCTAAGACATTCTGGTTTCCTCACGATGTTTTCCTTCACCGTTTTGAGAGCAGTGGTGATGCAGGTAATTTAAAATAAATATAGCGCCAATCTGGGTTCAAACGGACGACCGTAACTTCGTTCAAACTCGTAAGTCGCGGCCGTTATCACTTGGCCACCACTGCTACAGAAGAATACGCTTGAGGTAAAATATTGTATTGCGAGAATACTCCCAGCCAAGAATGGTAACAGAGCCAAAACTCCTCCCCATTCTTCTTCCACTGTTTATAAAATTTTCAACAATGACGCGGATGTCAAAGCCGCACGGTACCTAATGATAAATCAGAAGACTCACCCAAAGTAATAGACCCATAAATGTAGAAAGCAGCTTCGCAGTTGCTGTCGAGGAGTCGCTTGAGGACGTTGATGCCGATGACAGCACTACCACGACCGAACATCAGGGTGAGGCATACAGCCATGGCTCTGACGGGAAAACAGAGAAAAATTAATATTGAAGTTTGTAATGTAAAAATAACCGCTTTTTACTAAATCATGTGAAAGTATATACGGTATTTACTTATAATAAAAAACAATGTTTTTTTTTGTCTGTACGCCTGCCTGTTCTGTTTCTATTATCTCCGAAACGGCTGGGCAGATTTTAACGGGACTTCCATAGGCAAATAACAGATGTTATAACATGCTTGCTTAATGAATCGGTAGCACGTTCCCTTGGGATAATTTCCAACATCCCCGCCGGCGAAGCCACGAGCACAGCTTGTAATATTATAAATGTCAGAGTAATTCTGAGTGTATGTCTGTCTATTACGTACCTTTTCACGCCTAAACCACTTAACCGATCCTTATCGAAAACAGATATTGGCTACTTTTCTTCCTAGATATTAAGAATGTTATATAATACAAACACGTACTTGAATTTGCGAGTAACAGTTAGTAATGCATTAACTTGATATATTTTTGCCTATTTGAATATACCGTCGAGCAAAGACACCTTGACGTCAATAAATCTTCAAAAAATCCACAATTCTAGATAATTCATTTATCAGTCTACGCATTACAAGAGTTTATCGTCAATTTGACAATACTATCAGATCAAATTGACACTAAGTACCGAGATAAGTAGGTATGTTTTTCAAGTTCATCGTGTCCTAATTCTTCGATTTGACCTATATTTTCGACTACAGGGTATCCGTTTCATTATTTCTTTCGAATCTAGGAAATACTCATAACAACATAGGTAAGTATATTATAATACTGACTATAACATTACACACTGACTATGGCTGTACTGACTCGTAATGTTAATTACTTTCCCTACCTATGTATAGATCCAAGTCTATCTAAGTAAACAGCCAGCTGTGCTCCTGGGGAGTTTGTTGCACCACTTGTTCTGCCCAGCTAAAGCACTAGGAAGTGGTGAAGGGTGGGCGTTTTGGGGGACTGTCTTACTAATTTTGCCGTTCAAAAAGTGCTGATTCTCAGCCTAATTTGAATAAATGACTCTTTGATTTTGATTTTTATACACTTTTCTATATTTCATTCTCGATTTCAATGATAGTGAACGTATTTACTGCATTTGGTGAATCAATCATGCCTAGCCTTTTTCCAACATTGTTAGTCGGCTTCTAGTCTAACCAGATTCGGCTGAATACAGTGTATTTTACATGGAGCGACAGCCTATCTGACCTCCACAACCCAGTTACTGGGTAATACGATACCCCTTGGTAAGACTGGTTGTCAGACTTTCGGGCTTCTACAGATCCGTAACGACTGTCAAAGATCCACGAATGACAGCCAGACCTTACTGCTTAACGTGCTTTCCGAGGCACATAGGAGTCTCTGTATGTAAAGACTGTCACCCATCCACGGACCAACCCTGGCAAGCGTAGCTTAGCCTGATGGAGCGACCCGTGCGGCTGTTAAAACTTAGCCACGAGCCTTTCTCATATAAGTGATACTAAAACCTTCTAAAATCTGACGTACTTCGCTAGACCAGCTCAAGGTCAAAGTTTGACCACCAATGAGTCTGCTGTACAGGTTTGTGTGTTGTAATTAATCTATACTCTGACTAACCTGACATAAGTTGGGAAGACGTCGACACTGTAAGAGCTGAGGAAGCCAAAGTTGAAGATAGCAGACAAGTAGACCATGAACATGATGGCGCTTAGGATCCAGTAGGGGCTAGTGTTGATGACCAATGCTGATACTCCAGCGAAGAACTGAAACAAGATAGAAAGATTTCCAATATCAGTAGCGCAAAAGGCTTCCTGAAATGTAAAAAATGCCATATATGGTCCATAGTAGTCATACCACCATATTGTCCAAAATATAGGAATGCCTAAGAAATGTCACAAATAAGAAAAGAAATCATACCTGAATGGCGATGAAGAGTGTCTTCCTACCAAGGCAGTTGATGATGCTACTCATCAATATGTTTCCGACAGACAACACCATACTGATACCAAACACCAACGTCATTGCTTGAGAGTTCATTGAACAGTCTAGTGTCTGAAAAAAATACATAGTTTTTAACAATGATACATACATACATAAAATCACGCTTTTTTCCATAGGAAAAGGCCTAAACTACAGAACACCTTTTGCTTCGATTAATTTCATTAGTTGTAAGTATTAAGTGTTTATATATCATACAAGAACACCGGTTGCGAGTAATACGCACCTGACCTTTCTAAAAACGATTGAGTGAACCTGTTCGGTCAGTACACGTATTTCTCAGTAATCGTGAAGCTCATCTCAGAACTTATGATAATCCTTACCTCTTGAACAGATGTAGAATTTGCAGAAAGTCTGATCATCTCACAGATGGTAAGATGCCTCTCTCCCCCCACTACCGACATCATGAAGGCATTTACTATGTAAGGCAACCAAACGAAGAAAGCGTTCATGCTGAAAATAAAAAAAGACTTCAAATTAATATGATTAAAGAATATTAGTTGTGATGACAATGAAGTATATAAGTAGAGACATTACTAATAATTTATCAATGCAGTATTTATCAAAACGTCATGAGGAAAGCGGCATGCCCTAGAACCAAAAATTCGAAGATAATTGACATTTACCAACCCGCACTGGGCCCGCATGGTAGGTATTATTATACCCACTCCCTCTCACAAAAAAAGAGGTATGTGTCCCAGCAGTGGGAACGTTAAAAGCTAATTATGCTAAGTTAATCTAATACCATATAACAAAATAAACAACTTACGTAATATAACAGACGACAAACAGAAAAGATAGGAGAACGGTACGTTTCAGCAATGGCGGCTTCACTATTGGAACAATCTGTGACGCTATAGATCGCCAGAATCCTTTGTTGTACGATGATGACTGTTCCTCATCTAACTCTAATGCATCGACCTGAAAACCGGCAAGTTATTAGAATTTCAACATAACATAACATCTCGGCTTGTTTCCCCGAGGGATAGGACAGAGGTGTAGGTAACTATAGTACACCTGCATTGCGCCAATAGGGGCGAGCCTATTGACATCAACCGGGCAAACCCTGACTCCGACTGACAAATTTCATAAAGAGAAACTCAATAACACTTTGACCACTAGACCAACGAGGCAGTCAATAAAGTAGAATTTCATAAATTAACAAAGATAACAAAATAAGAATCAGCCGGTCTTTTCTGCAAAAAGCTCATCGTGAAAACTTAGGTGAAGTGCTTGATGTGAGCTGCATTCCACGCGATTGACAATTTTTTTTTTGTGAGGTTTTTTAGAATAGATCAGCTCGTCTCGGGGCCTGGATGATGTAGTCTTTTTTTATCGTACACAACTCAGAATAATTAAAACATTAAAAAACAGATCTTATTAAGGGCAAACGTTCTAACAGAATCGCATCGCACCATCGCTTTGCGCTTGTCTGTGGAGTGTGGGTCTTAAGACCGTTCATAGACACTTTAACAAAGATAGAGAATAACCTTATCCAAAATCTAGTTTCCTATGGAGAAGAAAGTAAATAACTTCGTTCCTACTGACCTTATAGTTATCAGCACTGTTCCCAGTATTCATGACATACATCTTCTTCAAGACTTCGAGCGCATCCTCATCCCGGCCAACACTGGCCAGAAACTTGGGGCTTTCATACGCACAGTAGCAACCAATGGCACTGAGGGCACATGGTACTGCAAAGATCAGGTCCAGGACACGCCAGGAGTTGAAGTAGATGTCCAGGAATGGTATGTAGTAGGAGAAGGTCAGTGGCAAGACTGGTATTGCTACAACTGGAATATTAAATGTAGGTTAGCTAGTAATCCAATTGATTGCATTTAGAACACTTTTATGCAAAAAAAACAACCGACTTTAAAAAATAACACTTCAAAGTGACTTTGGAAGTAGGTAGGCAGGCATTATTATTGATCGGGGAATAGATCGCGTCATGCTAAGCCTGCAGGTAAGTATGAATTTGCTACAAAAACGCGCAAGGGTCGTTCAACGGAGAATCTTAACACCGCGATTCAGAAATAGGACCGAATGGTACAACGCCATCTAGTTACACATTTGGAACGAAATTCACCCCTTGCGCATTCCGCTGAAGGGGCTGAACGTTTTGAGAGGTGAGTAACAATGGTCTCCGAATGGAACAATAAAGCTTTTTATAGATAAACTAGTGGCCCTTGCATCGCATACTTTTTGTACGACTTATCAAAAATCATGACACTGAAATTTTACAAATAAAATAATAGCTTCGACATAAACAAAGTCATACCTGCCATTATTCCTATTGAAGCCAAGTACGCACTCGTGGTCAATAAGACGAGGGTACTCCTCTTTGCAGCCGGGGTACACTCACTCAGCAGAGTCACTGACAACGCCATGGAACCCGACACACTGGAATAAAAACATAATATGAGGTTACAGTTATAGTTTAAAAATAGCCTGGAAAGAAATAGCCTACATAATAAAACAACGCGATTAGTTATCATACATCATACTTACATAATTTAAAAAACATTGCTATAAAGTTCTAAACGCATAGTACGTGTAAGTTATGTTCGTCAGTCAACCTATATGAAATCTGTACGATAATTCCTAATTTATTTTATGCTTATGTTATCAATTATTATAATCGTCAAAATCTCGTAAACTTAACACGATTTTATTCTTGATTTTATTTTCCTGTCCCGTAGTATTCTCTCTTTTGGAACATCTCGAAAACCATAAATTATATATTCGATTCAAGAAAGCGATTTCTTTTGTTATCAATGAAATATTAAAAATGTTCTCCAACTAGGTTTTAGTAATAAATTGTTACTTTAGGCAACATATGGCGATTCCACCTAATTCCCCCTTATTCATAAACACGTGGTAAAGTTTCAGCCTACATGGTATTTTGGGTAACATACTAACACTAGCCATGGCTTTCATTTTGACAGTTGAAGATAAATGGATAGTATCCTCCAGGTGGTATGAGGACTAAAACACTGTAACTTCATTTATAAAAGGGACAACAAAACGGTTGAGCAGACTTTTTCGAATATATGAACCAATTAATTCATTGAGCCTTCAAAATGATTGAGATTCTGATTAATAGTGTATTATATATAGCTTCAAATTTAACTTAGTGTGTAACTAAGAAATAAAACAAAGACAATGTATTGAAAATACTAACGACGCCGAAGAAAGTAGTTTGAGTAAGCTCAGCACAATCCAATTTGGTGAAAAGGCGGCAATGGTCCCAGCCAGGTAGCTGACGGTCATGGAAATGATGAGGATCTTCCGACGACCCCTCGTGTCTGCCAGGTAGCCCCAGATGTGAGACGATGTTATTATACCTGGGCAAATAAAATTATATCATATTACCTAATGTCTTCTCTTTCATCCATTAGCTTATTAGCGAAATCTGCAAGTAAATCTAAAAGACTCTAAATGAGGCTTTTTCAAAGTATAGAATAGAATTGAAATTGTTTTCTCTGTTCTGGCATAAGTTTTCATGACGACTTTAGAATATTACTCCCAGTCAGTAGGTTCATAAATGAAGCTAAATTGCTGAGGTGCTTTAGGTGAGTTGCTCCAATATAATGTTCAAGCCAGCTATATTCTGCCATCTGGCATGCAAAAATTTGTACATACTTATAACTAATACATTATCTAAGTAATTAGTGACTTGAATCATCTATATAAATATATCATGTCATTGTCATGTACAAATGGACAATGACGCGGTTGACAGACATGGTAGAAGAAAATATGTTGCGTCGACCCCAATGGGCCAAAGACAAGGAGATGATGGGATGATAATGTAGATGATAGGAGAAGACGGAGTGAAGGAGTGAAAGGAAACGCGCTCAACCTTGGGGACCGGCAAGATGGTCAAACGCGATCAAGAACATTGTTAGAAGCAGTATGTGGCAAGCGGTTCACACTGCAGAAGACCGCATAACTTGGAGACGAGACATATGTGGTTATGATCCTGAGCATTAAAAAAACAACTAAGAAGAAAAGATGCTTAGCAGTACGACTACTAACCAATTAAAGGCACACTTGCAACCAGACCCTGTTGGGTGCTGCTGGTGTTTAGCTCACAGACGCTAGCTGGCACCAGGTAGGACACGGAGAAGATCTCGAAGGTCATGCCCACGATGATACTGGAGCACAGTATGAACATGCCCACATTGTACCGGCTAAATCCTGCAACAATGTATATAAATGAAACGCATGATAATTTTAAGTTTCGCTTAGTAGGCAGACGTAGACTACATTATATGGGCACTAACAGTTTACATCTTGGACCTCGCTAAAGCTATTAACTATGAAATCTTTCCTGTTTTCTTCTTTCAGCGACGACCCTGGTTACCTAATTGTATCTATGTAGGAATAAAAATAATGACTGAAAAACATGCTCTGCGATTTCATGGATCAATTTTTTTTCACAAAGATGTTGTTGATGCTTTTGTTGGTTTAGCTGTTGCACGCGATTTCGTTTCAGGACGAAGGTGACCTATGTCCTTATCTAGGTCATGGTCTATCTGTGTGCCAAATTTCATTCAAAACCGTCACTGTCTTAGCGTGAAAGCGAAACAAGCAAACTTAGTTTCGCTTTTATAATATTAGTCTTAGAAGATGGCTATTTACTCTTTAGGTCGTAGAAAAGGATTTCGAAACTTTGGACGCACGAATATTTAAAACTAGATATCAATAAAAGAAAAATAAAAAGTTGCTTAAACGTAGGTACCTGTCATATCAAGCGCCTCTTCAAACGGCACTTTATTACCCTTAACCGTCATTATAACACTATTTTACACTAACAACAACTAGCAAAACTAACAAAAAAGTTACAATTAAAGGTTCAATGTTTATGTTATTTTCACACTAAAATCTGCATTTAACTGCCACCACCACTATCACAGACCCATTTTATATAATAAAAACATATAGTCAAGCAGTTTCTTTTTCGTTCACGTTTGGTTCCGTGCTTATCAGTTATCTCTTACACCTGTTTCGACGATTTCTCGTAGATTATTCTAACAGTTTTTAAAGAACTATAGTTATAGAAAGCTGAACGCAGAAACTCTCAAACCCCGGGGGCGCGCCGCCCGCAGCGCGCCCCCGGGGTTTGAGAGTTTCTGCAGCCAGTCTCCAGGTGGAAGCGAGGCTAATTAGCCTCGCTTCCACCTGGAAACTGGCTAATCCATCTACCTAGTCTTTTCCCAAGTATATTGGAGTCGGCTTCCAGTTTAATCGGGTGCAGCTGAATACCAGTATTTTACATAGAGCGATTGCCTATCTGACTCCCACAACCCTACTACCACTCAAAATGATGCAGTATTATCAGGAGAATGAGAGCGTTTATTTTTTTCTAAAGTATATCGAAACTCTTAATGTATTCTCTGGTCTTTCTTTCGTGGTTATTTTTGCAATCAATCTATTTTCTCACTGCGGGCCAAATCTAGCTTTTTCACATATTTTTGTAAGCTGAATACGGGTTTTTCCTGCTGGAGCTAAGCTAATAATGCCATCTTTGCCCTGTTCTGAAGCAGTATCGTCAAGCCTTGAATGAATCCCCATCTGTTATTCTTAATCTATTACAATTAAATTAAAACACTCTTATATATGGTGGAAGAGAGTAAGATAATAATACGGTACCCTAATATTTAAGATGCTGTTATCATTTGATAGTCATGTTTCAGCATGGTAAGCGTTATAAAAAACTTGTAAATAAAACAAAATGTAATCGGTTATTTTCTCTAGTCATCCTTCATTTGATATTAAAGATAAACCTAACATCATGATATTATTTATGCAAATGGCAATTCTTCTTCTTTTTCAAAATATTTTTATTTTTATTAAGGACTGATTTTTCAATAGTCATGTCGCGCGAAACGGGCGAATCGACACTTTTAAATAATACATTATTTCTGTAAGCGACTCGACAACTCCTGAAATACGTTTGGGCACTTTCTGAATTTTATTCACTTTATTGTACTTGCAGTGTTCCTTTTTCATAATTTTGTTGCACGAAATTCAAAAAGGGCGAGAAAATTCGTGCGAATCGACTAAATAGCTTCTCTTCCAGCAACCTTGAAATGGACAGAAATTGCCTGGACACGAAATGGGGTTGGCTTTTAATCACTTCGTAGATCCTATAGAAAAGGGCAGATTGTGTGGAGATGTCGTTACAGATAGTTTGAACACCGAAAATCTGACAACCTGTCTTATCGTGTATCGTGTTACCCAGTAACTGGGTTGTGGCGGTCAGTCAGGCAGTCACTGCATGTAAAATAAAAAAAATCTGCTGCATCCGGTTAGACCGCATTACAGTTCAGAAAAGGCCAGACAGATGATGAGTATGGACTAATGCTGGCTCTATAGGTATTTAGATCACCAACTATTAATTGAAACCACTTTGTACTTTTAACAATATAATAACTTGGAACTATATAATAAAGATACAGAATGACAAGGGAAATATTTAACACATGAAACGACTGCCTCTTACGGCGGTCTCCAAACAAGTCCCCATGTCTCTATAAAACACTGGTGGGAACGTTGCTATTGTTTATGTTCCTATGCTGAATTTTGACCCTATCTTATGGATGTTTACGTCCGGCTCGGGATACTGCAGCGCATCACCTCGTCTGCTGGAGGCCACCAGGCCGCTCCGCTGATGTCACCGTGCCGCTGATGACAATAGCCAACACTAAGTATAATGTTCCCACTGCAGGGACAAAGGCCACCTCTCTGTGAGAGGGAGAGGTCCATAAACCACCACGGGTCCAGTGCGGGTTAGCGGACGTCACATGTCAGTGAATTTTTACTTCTAGGACCTGCCGTTTTCTTCACGATGTTTTCCTTCACCGTTTTGAGAGCAGTGGTGATGAAATAATTTGCACTAAGTGTTTGATTGTGTTCCCACAACTCACAACTTCTGAGTCGCGGCCGTTACCATTAGGCCACCACTGCTCACAAAAAAGCCGCTTATTTTCCCTAATGACGACGATACAGCAACCTTCTGGAACAGCTTCCAGTCTACTTCCGTGACCACGGAAGTCACGGAGGTCACGGAAATAAGTACTGTCTCATAAGCTTGTCTGTGTTTACTGATGTAGACACTTGACGAGAGATCGTCGACAGATCCATCAATAATCTCTACTTATCTTTATCAAACATGCAGATTGTATAACTGTATCGTAGAAAACTATTATTCATATTTATGAGGCCGGCGTTCCGTTGGTGGTGGCGGTGGAATGACGGTCTTATGGTTGCCTACGACTTTCTCATCGTTAATTTTATATTTCATCTTTTTTATACAAATATCCAGGACTCAAAATTCCCTACATATAAATCAAGTTGAATGTTAAAATAACAGCTTTTTACTTGTTGTAATAATGTTTGTCTGACTGTCGGTTTGTTCTAGCTGATCTACGAAACGGCTGGAGCGATTTTGTCAGGACTTTCACTGGCAGATAGGTGGTGCTATATGGAGTAATATTGTGTTTCTTTTATTTCCCGTAGGATAATTTCCGGCATCCACGCGGACGAAGCCGCGGGCGCAGCAAGTCTGTAATATTATAACGATTGGTTCAGTGGCTTAGCTTGAAAAGGTAACACACGGATAAACATCTTTGTGATAGATAGCTCTATATGTATTTAGATCTCCAGCTATTAATTGAAACCACTTTGTAATTTTAACAATATAATAACTTCGAACTATATAATAAAGATACAGGATGACAAGGGAAATATTTAACACATGAAACGACTGCGTCTTACAGCGGTCTCCAAAGAAGTCCCCATGTCTCTATAAAACACTGGTGGGAACGCTGCTCTTGTTTATGTTCCCATGCTGAATTTAGACCCTATCTTATGGATGTTTATACAGGAAAAGTTTTTATTTAGTGCCCAAACTTAAAATATCATTCTAAGCGCAAAAAATTTTCGTCGGTTCTACAAAAAAAAATCAGCTGTTCTATACATTTTGATCTTGAATGGTATGCTGAATTCATGGTTACAGTTTGCGCACTGTATAAAAACTTTTCCTGTATAGGATAGGATACTGCAGCGCAAGCATCTCGTCTGCTGGAGGCCACCAGGCCGCTCCGCTGATGTCACTCTTTACTTTGTAAAGAGAGCACGGCAATCGCCAACACTTGACAATTCAAAAAAGAAATTCTTTTGAGTTTGAGTTTCAAGGTTACTTTCGCATGTATAACATTAGTATAGATAATCATTATTTAAATCAACATCTAAAAATATCTTCATCTTATCTGTGCCTATATGGAAGTTCTTTATTTTTAGGATCTGATGACATGACTGACTTTACTAAAACAGTGGACTTTGAGCTTCATATTATCTTCAGTTTGGTTCTTTGTTTACAGTAGTGTAAAAGAAATATTTAAATCTAAGTTTGTTCATAAGCCTCTTTTAGTCTCTGTGTATTTTAGCTCTGTGTCTAACTTGTAACAAAATAAATGTAAAAAAAAACGTCATGGAAATTGGGAGTAAAATTGTAACGAGCGCAAAATTTACGTTATTACCACACGCTTTTACTTACAATATGATAACAGAAAAATGCTGATCATATAAAATTGTTAGATCACTGGTAAAAAATATGTCCACGTATAACGGATAATTAGTTTATTTCAGTGCAAATACTGTACAGTCACACTTCTTCTTCACAATGCAAAGTTCAACCTTTTTAATCTTATTCTTATTTCCTATTTTATTTTTCCTTATTTAAAAAATATAATCTTATTAATAAAACAAATGAATAGGCCTATACAGATAAGTCTTTTAGGGTTGAAGTTTTTGGCGGGATCGGGTTGGAACATGTCGCACGAATTTTCATTTTATGAAATTTAGTGAAATAGCGAATTAAATTGTATAATTTTGGTAGTGAATTATTCAATTTAGTTACATGTGTGTGCACAAGTGTAGTGAAGGTGAAAATAAGTGATTAACGTGGACTTTTCGTGTTCCCCCAAAAACTCATGTTAGGTTGTTGTAAAGTTGCTACCGCTTTACAATAACTTTGACTTGACTGGACTTGACTGATTAAAGACGACTATGACTTTTATGTAACTTCGTGCCCGATATCGGGCCATTTACTTGATCGAAAAGAAAAATTACTTGACACTGGCTAAATGCACAAACCGTGCGAAGCCAAAGCCAAAAAAAAAAAAGTCTTTTAGGGATCGCTATTTAAAAAGCATCATGGGTTTTCGGGGGTTCAAGAGCCGATGATGGGGTCAAAATCAAAATTCAAAATAGCAAATTTTCAAATTTTACGGCCTTAGCATCCCCAAAATCCCTGGAAGTGACACCCATGATGGAACATACGAAAATATAGGTAGCTAACCTACCTAACAAAGACAGAAAGAAAATGTGCTGTAAAAAAACTACGACGATCATTATTGACGTCTAATTGGTTTGTTTATTTCCATTCTGCTACACCCCTGCCCAACCCTTTGATAGAATACAGGCGTGATCTTATGAAGAAATTTAATTTCCGCAACTTTTTCGCGAAACTGTCCGTTCGTACAAGTGGATTCGCGCAAATGTCTTTCGTGCAAAGGTCCGTTCGCGCAAAAGTCCATGCGCGGAAATTTCTTTTCGCGCATGTGGGTTCGCGCAAGTGTCTTTTGCGCAAATATCTTTCGTCAAGTGTCCCAGATCCGCTAAAAAATTGTACCAAATTAGGCAGGCACATCATCAGCATCTCAGTAATCAGTATTCTCATCGTTAGTCTGGATTTGAGGCCATAGGCAAAATCAAAATCAAAATCAAAATATTTTATTTCACATAAGCCTGCATGGGCACTTATGAAACGTCAGAAGCTAGGTGCACGGTTCCAATTTGTCGTTTCCTATGGAGAAGAGCCGGCAAGAAACTCCACGGTTACTCTTTTAAAAATAATTGGCTTTTACAATGTTTTCAAATTACAGTGATAATAGGTATGGGAGGACAGTGCAGGCCAGTCAATAAGTACCAGGTACTTAGAGGAATGAAAATACAGAATAGAAAAACGTCTACAAATCTAGTCTCTAAGGCCTACAACGTTCTCTCATTCACAATATGTAAAAGAATCTACCTATATAAAATGAATCTATTTGAACCAAGTGACATGATTACGATGACAATCACTGAAAATAAATAGTAGGTAGTAAAATTGATGCATAATGTCAAAAAATGACGAGAATATGTCAGACATTGTAAAAAAAAATAATAATAATAAAAAGAATAAAAATTAACATTGCAATTTGGGAGCAGTTAATAGACTTTCACACGGTTTTGCTGTTAATGAGGTACCAGGGAAGCCACATGTGCAGAAGGAATTAATGCCAAACTTCCCTGTCTTCAACGTAGTCTTTTATCTTATAATATGCTTTTTTGATAAGGACACGTTTGATGTGAGTTTTAAACTTTCCATCGCTAAGTTCTGTAACCGACTTTGGCAACTTGTTATAGAAGCGGATACTGTTTATTAGAAATGACTTGCTAGTTTTAGTTAATCTAAATTTTGGAATCACAATTTCATCTTTACTACGTGTATTTAGATTATGGAAATCGCATCTTTTTTTGAAAAGACCTAAGTTTTTGCGAACATACAAGATATTTTCTAGAATATAAAGAGAAGGCAGAGTAAGTATATCAATTTCGTTGAATTTGTTTCTAAGAGACTCGCGAGGCCCCATTTTATAGATTGCGCGGATTGCCCTCTTTTGTAAAATAAAAATTGAATCTACGTCCGCTGCCGATCCCCACAGCAGAACGCCATAAGACATAATACTGTGAAAATAAGCAAAGTATACTAACCTAGCTGTGGCTACATCAGTCAACTGCCTTATTTTTCTTACTGCGTAAGCAGCTGAGCTTAATCTGCTTGAAAGCGCTCTAATGTGGGCACCCCATTGCAATTTTGAATCTAAAGTAATTCCCAAAAATACAGTTTCCGAAATAGCATCTAGTTTCTTGCCATCAAGTTTTAAATTTAGACCTACTTGGGGTACATTTGGTAGCGAGAACTTAAGACATTTAGTTTTGTTCGCATTGAGTAAAAGATTATTAGCAGCAAACCATTTCGATAGAACAGCTAGGCTTTCGTTGACATGTAAGACATCCGTATCTTTTCTATCTATTCTAAAAATAAGAGAAGTGTCATCAGCGAATAAAATTATATCCGAGAAGTTAGCCATCAGATAGGGAAGGTCATTAATATAAACTAGAAATAAAAAAGAAGGACCAAGAATTGAACCTTGAGGCACGCCCATCCTAACTAGAGACCCCGAGGATGTCGCCCCGTTAACGTTTACTTTTTGCTGCCTGTTTGATAAGTAGGAAAGTACAAGATCAGCAGCTTGTCCACGAATTCCGTAGTGGTGTAATTTACAGATCAGTGTATTGTGGTCAACGCAGTCAAACGCTTTTGAGAGGTCACAGAAAATGCCAATCGCATCCTGAGAACTCTCCCAGGATTCCAAAATGTGACTGATGAGTTTTACTCCCGCGTCAGTCGTCGACCTACCTTTCGTGAAACCAAACTGTCGACTATGTAAAATCCCATTTGAGTTAAAATGTGACAACATCTGGTCCAGCATGATTTTTTCATAAATTTTGCTCAATGCTGGAAGCACAGATATAGGTCTATAATTAGAGGGATCACTCTTACTACCCGATTTGAAAATTGGTACTACTTTACTATGTTTCATTAAGTCAGGAAACGTACCGCTGTCTAAACATTGATTAAATATGCCTGTTAGGACAGGAGCAATTGTGTCAATGATATTTTCAATAACCTTAACGGAAATCCCCCATAAGTCTTCAGTGTTTTTTATGTTAAGACTTTTAAATGCTGTTTTAATTGTGGCAATAGAGATGGGTTTGAATTCAAAACTTGGAATGTCCTTACTGAAGTTTTCTTTAAGAAGAGATTCAGCTAATACAGATGATGAGGGGAGACATTTCGTAACCTCTATTGGGATGTTGGTAAAGAAATTTTCAAGAGTCTCCGCAACTTTTAACTTATCTGAAATGGTTTCATTGTCAATTTTCAGAGCTAACTCATTCTGATCTCGTTGTTTTGTGTTTCCAGTTTCTTTGTTAATTACCTGCCACACAGCTTTTATTTTATTTTTAGAAATACTAATTTTGTTACTTATTAATTTAGATTTAGCTTGAGCACAGACTCTTTTGAATATCTTAGAATAGTTTCTTACATAATTATGAAAGGCCTGATCTGAAGTCAATGACTTTTCATTATACAAATTATATAAGATGTCTCTGCTTTTTCTAATGCCATCAGTGGCCCATTCACTAAATTTTGGTCTAGTAGAGGCCCCTTATTTATGGGGCTTTAACACAACTGGATAAATGTAGGTGAATGATAAGTACATCTCTGCGTAACCCTTCTGGGTAACAGGAGTTATGTTATGCTATGTTATGAATACTTCGTAGTTTTCTTGTAAGTTATGCAAACTATTACAGACACAGTGACGTTTACTCTTTACAATAAACTTAGAATAACAGTTTACCCAACAAAAAGAATCCAAAAAAAAACAACCGACTTCCGGAAAAACACTACAAAGTGAAAAATAACTTTAATTTCGGAAGTCGGTGACTTTGGATATGTATCTAAATTTTTTGTCATCGCCTTCCGAAATTAAAATAATTTTTCACTTTGTGGTGTTTTCCCGGAAGTCATTGGTTTTTTGGAAAAGTTTTTATTTTTCACTTTTCAGCTATAGTACCTTCCCCACACCAATTCGAAATTCATCATCCTTGGGGTCAAAACAATGCATATTTAAGCGATAGCAGCAATCGCGTTTGATTTGCTGTAATTTTTTGAAGAGTTCAGTAGTTTGTCACCGAAACGCATCATGAGATCTATATGAAATGTAATGGGACCACACGGAAAACACCAGCGATCAAATAAAAAAGGAATGATCAAAATCGGTTCACCCAGTCGAAAGTTCTGAGCTAATAAACATAAAAAATAATAAAAAATACATTCGAATTGTGAACCTCCTCCTTTTTTTGAAGTCGTTAATAAAAAAGATACCTCAGCTTACCTGAGTGTACCCACACGTCTAACTCTATACTAAACCTCACAATACGTTTGTTTATTTACGAAAGTAAATAAGATGATAATTATTGTAATTATTTGTAGAAATGATGAAATATTCACACATGTGCTCAATCCATGTACGTAGTTGCATTGTCTTGGAAGAATGGTCTAGATTTGGGTATTATAGGGAATTGGGGAATTCCAATTCCTATTGTTAATGTGGGATTACCCACAATCATCACTGTCTCGATGGTTCTGTGGTCGCATCCTTGTCAGCTGCTGGGTCTTGGGTTCGGACGGTGTAGTGGAAGTAACTGCAATGTTTTGGCTCGTTACTTCCTTTCTTTATTTACCTGATTATGTTCTGGGATTTCGGTGACCCTGTGCCAAGACCAACGTGTCGTAGGAAGTGGGTTTAAAGCCACTTTACTTTGTGTTATTTATTTCAGAACCACCATGTCAGAACCAATTATTCGAAGACATGTGACATACTGTATGTTGCTCAGTGGGAGTTGGTTTGACATAAATACACCAACACCCACTCGATATTTTATTTGTGAGCTAATCGGTAACTGCAGAAATACGTACTAGGTTATTTGAAAGAACTGTACTAGTGCACAGAAGTGATAAGAGTAAAATATTTTGAAATAATAAGTAGGTACGAAAACAGCAGTTGTGTGCCTTTTCGAGCTAGTAAATTCGTGCAAATCAAGAAACAAGCCGCTGGGAGCGAACTAAATTACGTTCGACACGGGGTTTAGAATTTAGCAGGTGGTTAATTCATGAAAACAGTTTGCGCGCCGATTACACCCGGTATTATATTTTTTCATTTTCATCTCTCGTTTCAGCCTATTCTACGATGTTCGGAGCAAATAGGAGTTGTTTCTACTCACGCCACTAGAATATAAACAGACTTAGATTTATCTTTCAGTCACATTACAGTTTCACGTTTCAGTCGAAATCATACGAGTAGATAGATAGCGCGGAAAGTTCCCTTTGTATCGTGATGTAGCAATAATGTCAAGGATTTAGAGCGAAGTGCAAAAGATATCTGTCGTTATTGTCATACAGGCTGATTGGCATCCAAGGGATTTTCCCAGACTCAGTGTTCCGCCTTGTAGTAGACTGCCTCTGCTAAAATCTTAGTGATGGGTTCCATTGTTGGGATGAATAAAATGTATGCCAAAAACAACTTAACAAACCATCAATATATAGGAGAAAATGTTTTTTACAAATACAATGCGTCCCCATAGTAACATAAAACCGTAACTCGACCTTAATTAATTTAGCATCTATCTCGGAAAAACAACAATCGAGATCTGAGATCTCGATTAATAAGACGTATTGTGGTTAGTTGTCTATGTATCGATCGCTTATGCATCTTAAGTCCTTTATGTTCGTGTAGAACTTTTATAAAGCAGTAAAATATTGTTTTATTTATTGATATTATTCAGACTCCAACTGTATCTAAGACAGTAGCAAATAAAGAGATGATTATTAAAACAACTTATTTTTTAAAGTATTCGAATAATTAGAATATTACCTGAAAAAAAATCGATTATTTGAATACAAAAAAAAAACGAATATTTGCAAGTCCTAACACAGGCATTAGGCTAGGTATACAAAAAACCACGAAAAAATTAAATATCATCTTTTATTTTGTAAAAAAATAAATATATCACAACTATCGCAAATACACAAAACTCATTTTTAAACCGATTTTCTATCCGGTGGCAAAAACAGCGATACTACGACACCACCTGTAATAATAAAAAATATGAAATAAAAAATCGGTCCACTTGTCTCGATGCTACGAAGAAAAGAAATCCCACAAACAATGGTACACGTTAGCGTGAAAAAATAATCCAGTCCAAATCAAAATCAAAATATTTTATTTCACATAAGCCTGCATGGGCACTTATGAAACGTCAGAAGCTAGGTGCACGGTTCCAATTTGTCGTTTCCTATGGAGAAGAGCCGGCAAGAAACTCCACGGTTACTCTTTTAAAAATAATTGGCTGTTACAATGTTTTCAAATTACAGTGATAATAGGTATGGGAGGACAGTGCAGGCCAGTCAATAAGTACCAGGTACTTGAATTAAAATACAGAATAGAAAAACGTCTACAAATCTAGTCTCTAAGGCCTACAACGTTCTCTCATTCACAATATGTAAAAGAATCTACGTATATAAAATGAATCTATTTGAACCAAGTGACATGATTTCGATGACAGTCACTAATAATAGACAGAAGTAAAATTGACGTATAATGACGAGAATATGTCAGTCATTGTAAAAAATAAAAAGAATAAAAATTAACATTGCAATTTGGGAGCAGTTAATAGACTTTCACACAGTTTTGCTGTTAATGAGGTACCAGGGGAGCCACATGTGCAGAAGGAATTAATGCCAAACTTCCCTGTCTTCAACGTAGTCTTTTATCTTATAATATGCTTTTTTAATAAGGACACGTTTGATGTGAGTTTTAAACTTTCCATCGCTAAGTTCTGTAACCGATTTTGGCAACTTGTTATAGAAGCGGATACTGTTTATTAGAAATGACTTGCTAGTTTTAGTTAATCTAAATTTTGGAAAAATACTCCATGTCCAGTCCAAAAATACTCCATGAAGTTTTATTTTCTTTCACATTCTTAAAAGACAGTTAGTAACACTGGCGTATATTTCTCCTCAGATTACAATTTGGTAAAAGAAACATAAACATCACGTCACCCACATGTTGCCATTATGTTTAAGTCCCATATAACAGGGGGCAAGCCAATTGCCATCAACCACAAATTCAGACTCAGGGCTGTTACTGAGAAATTTCAGACAGAAAAATCCAATAACAATTTGCCAAACCTGGGAACCGAACCTAAGACCTTATGCTGGGCAGTAGTTCTTGCAACCACTAGACCAACGAGGCAGTCTAATAATGGAAAAAAACATGTTTCAAAAAAATACTCCGCTCATCATTATTACACGGAACAACATCATTTGATCATCAGCTCAGCCGAAACCATTCCAGTTCAGCACTTGACTTGACACTCCTGGCTTGGCCTCACTGCCGCTTGGTCTATGTCTGCTGCCGGAAATAGGCCTCCCCTAAGCATCACCGCAACGACTGATCATGCGCTGCTCTCATCTAGCTGAAGGATTAGCATAATCAGCCTATATTCTCACTGCTGGGTCACAGCCCTCGACTCTTCGAGAGGGAGTGGGTTGTAATCTACCATGATGGACCATGGATGGATGGTGGGTCTTTCGATTTTTTATTCTAAGATATGCCACTTTCCTGCTCCACTTTGCTATCACGGTGACGGCTGACGGTTTGCCAGAGTGGACTCTGGCAAACCGTCAGCAGTAGACCCTTATTCTGAAGAGGATAAAGTACTTACTAAACCCAAGTAGAGAAAAGCAGTAGAAGGTCAGCTCGCAGTGGCTGGTGATGACGATCCCGATCATATTGACTCCCATGAACGATACCAGTCTGGCTACCATCATACCCAGGCTAGTTACTAGGCCCCTAAAACACAAGTTTATTATTAAAACATGATGAGAAGCAGAATATGCTTCTTTTTTTCAAGGATTTTCTGGGGCTATGGCCTACTTAAGCGTGTTATTTAATTTTTTATTCCATTGCGAATGTCGTTTTAAATTGAAGAAGACTATAAATCCCCCCTTTTCACCAATGGGTATTGTGAAACCCAGTAACTGGCTTGTGGAGGCAGATAAGCCATCGCTCCTGGTAAAAGACTGGGGTAGTCCCCTGGGGTAGTCCAAAAAAAAAGACGGGTATTCAGTCGAATCCGGTAAAACTGGAAACCGACGCCAAATATAGTTGGAATAAAGGGCTAGGCCGGTAAAAAACATCTTCAAATCACAGAAGAATCATTTATCCGGGTAGTATTCGGTTTTACTTACTCAGTTAATTACTGATTAAAGAATATCAAGCAACAAATAGGTCATACTTACCTATGGCACGTGGGATACAGATCCACAAAATACGCCGCCACGCACCCTATACCCAAAGAAGTAGACTGGAGTAGAGTGAAGAATACCATATTAGCCACCGGTTCTTTCAGGTTGACCAGGGTTGCACTGACTGCGGAGACTATCAGCATGGTGATGAGGACCAGGCGGGGTCGGGAGGCAAACTTAGAGATGGCTAGGTTGACGAGGAAGAAGAAGATTCCATAGGCCATTCCCGAGTAGATTGTGCTTTTTGATATTGTGTCGTTGCATGTGTACTGAAAAGAAATTAGATAAAACTTTAGTACAAAAAAAAACCACCACAACAAAACAAAAGTTTTATAACATCATCAAGATACACAAAATGGGTTTACTATACGTAAACCCATTTTGTGTGCAGGTGCAACGCAGATGACACACTTTTTGTGTGATCGAGTCTGTGGCGCACAAAATGTCTGCATGGCATGCAAAAAGTCTGTCGCGGATTTTACGCAGACTCAACGCACACGACGCACATCTTAGATCATTCTGTCGGCAGAACTGTAGGGACGTAGACGCTATGAAAATGCAGAGATTGCGATGTAATATTTTATACTTGTAGTACAGAAAAAGAAGAAGAAATTAAGAATTTTGGGTACATCCTATACTTTCGGAGAGATTACTGAAAGGACAGTTCCTAAGACAAAATTGCTGGTCTGTTTTGTATTTCTTGTATTAACATCGATACATCAATCTCTAGCGCCATGGTATTATACCGCGTACGTTACGTCCCCCACTAACAAGTGCAGATTGCATACTAAAAGTGTGCGTCATCTGCGTTAGCGCGCGTTGAAGCAAAGGTTCTATTTTTTAAAACGACTTCAAAAAGGAGGAGGTTCTATGTTCGACTGTATCTATTGGTTTTTTTTTCATGTATGTTCGCCGATTTCGATTTTGAGACATTTGCGAATAGTCATCATCATCTCTTGGCGCTGAGCTGATGAAGGATGGTACACCTCTTTAACGGTTAGGAGTGTTAGGATGTTATATATATGATGTATAACTTCGTCATATATAAACCGATTTGCAAAATTCTTTTTTTGTTCGAAAGGGGTTTATTTCGAAATTGTCCTATTTAAATTTCATATAGATCTGATGATGCGTTTCGGAGACAGAACGGAACTCTTCAAATCAACCGCGATTGCTGCTATCGCATAAATATGCATTGTTTTGACTCTGTTTGTACTCTAACTAAAAAGTGAAAAATTAAAACTTTTCCGAAAAAAAGAACAACCGACTTCCGGAAAAACACTAAAAGTGAAAAATAACTTAAATTTCGGAAGGCGATGACAAAAAAAAATCATATCCAAAGTCACCGACTTCCGAAATTGTAGTTATTTTTAACTTTGTAGTGTTTTACCGGAAGTCGGTTATTTTTATTTTTGAAAAAAGTTTTTTTCGCGCACTTTTTGTGCGGCGCGGCGCGGCCCGATCTGCCAGAAAGACACGATTTTTTTGTGTGCCGGACTTTTTGCGCGTCGCGCGTCGTATGCGTTACTGCATATAATTGCTTAGGTTCTATTTTCACAGACTAAAATGTGCGTCACGGATAGTCTGTCGTCTGCGCTGCTCCTTAGTGTACCTACTACTACTAGCTGTAATACTGGAGACAATAAACGTTATTCTATTCTATTAATTACGTATTATCGAAGCTTACTCAGAAACTATCCGAAGTAAGTTAATAGAATATATATGGGACCACTCCTAATCCATCAAAAGAAGAATTTTCGATATCGATCCACAATCGCCAGAGAAATCGCGGAACGTACAGAAAAAACACAGATTAATTGAGAAACTCCTTCTTTTTGAAGTCGGTAATATAACTTTTTTTTTAAACAAACCGCTTCAGTTTCAGGTGATGCTTTAGTTTGACTGTATATCCTGTCGCAGAAGCTCTGAGAAGTCTTCTGTCCTTCGTTGAACGAGTTGAAGAAGAAGTTCACCATCGTTGGAAACCACATCATGAACACGTTGTTCCTGAAAGTAATTACTCCTGATTAAATTAGCATAACAGGCTTTGCAACAAGAAAAAAAACTCTTGAAATGTGTATTATAGATAGAAAAATCCTAAGCTACATACCTCCAATGAATAGTGACTGGATCATTATCAGTTTAAGCAAACAGAATTAAGATCATTTTTTACTGCAGTCGGCTGTTCCTAATAAACTATTAGAAATTAATTATTATGAGTGGCTAGTGGCTAAGTAAAAATAGCCGCAAGGGCCGATCGATCAGGTTAAGCTACGATTACCGCGGTTGGTCCTGTTACTGGATGGGTGACCATCTAAACATACCAAGAGTCCTCCGTAATTCGGGTACGTTGTCAAACCCCAAAAATATGACAACCTGTCTTAACAAAGGGTATCGTATTACCCGGTAACTGGGTTGTGGAGGACAGATAGGCAGTCACTCCAAGTAAAATAATGGTATTTAGCTGCACCCGGTTTGGCTGGAAGCCGACCCATCCCAACATAGTTGGGAGAAGGATAGGAGGATAGTGGTGAAATTGATTACTTTGTATATACATACCTCTTTGCTCCCAGCACATTTATAATAGCAAGCTAAACATACTTACGTGCTGCAACACAGTGCTATGAGAAAGAACAGTTGAATAGTCCTCCAGAGCAGCGGAGGGTTAAATATCGGCGCTGTATGTTCTGTTATTGATTTCCAGAAGGTACTAGTTTGCTTCACTTCTGTGTCTGAAGTCAGTATATGTTTTACCTGAAAATAATACAAGACGAGCTCAAGAAACGTAAAGTGTTTCGCAACAAATAATGCATGATCATGGTGTTGCTCGAAAATATTGAGAAGGCGTTAAGTATGTCGGTCTCACAGTCTGACACAAAATATAGGTCCTGGACTTGCCATGCCTTTATATAAACTTCCTTCACCATAATCAGACTATAATGTCCTCACTGCTAGAAGACATACCTCCTCTCTGTGAGAGAGAGTGGGCCATAATCCACCACGCGTGCCCAGTTTTACATGTGGGTTTTTTTTTTAAGGATGGGAAATCATCAAATAACTTCTCCTGCTCTGGGTGGAGCGAAAGGGCGTGTCAAAAGTTTACTGACTAAAACCCACTCGTGTTCCTGCAGTTGCCTGTGTGCCAGGGGCCACGGTATCTTTTTTGAACAACCCGCATCCCTGGCAGAGATCGGCCCTTGTGGACCCCACCAGTTGCTGCTGACATCTCTTTGAGGCGCGCGTGGAACACAACGCGCCGTCGACCCGGGCTTGGTCCTTACCGGACAGCGAGCTACCCATTACTCGCCGTCCGCAAGCCCGCGCCTACGGTGGCCGGGAATCAGTCTGGGATTCCCGGCGCCCAGGGCGTCTCGTGCGACGACTAGGGCCGTGAAGGCAGGGCACATATACTGCCTCTCCCTCACGTGCACCGCCTCCTTCTTCGCAAGCATTACTGCTTCGCAGAAGGAGGTGACGGCTACCCATGCACTCTTGCTCAGTACCATGGCCTGGACCAGGGCTGTACGCGAGAGATCGCCTCCGCCGCACGCCTCCACGAGAATACGCGGGTTGGTTGATATCACATGTCTTCGATTGTTTTTTATTCTAAGGTCATGCTGGTTTCTTCACGATGTTTTCCTTTAGTGTTTTACAGAACAGTGTTGATGAAATTAAATCCACATAGTAAAGCGCCTGCCTAGTTAATTAAAACTCGTAAGTCGAGGACGATACCACTGCCACCACTATTCTACATAAGATAATAAAGCTTTTTCCAAAAAAAAAAAACACTGCAAAGTGAAAAATTACTTTAATTTTGGAAGTCGGTGTCTTTGGATTTATATATTAGTTTTTTGTCACCGATTTCCGTAATTAAAGTTACCTATTTTTCACTTTGTAGTGTTTGTTAAATCGCTTGTTTTTTTTACTCCCATACCAATTCGTATACTACTACTTGCAACGTAAACAACAGTGGCAGGAAGTAGTAGAATATCATCAAGATACACAAAGTGGATTAAAAACTCGTATTATCGAGGCTAATATAAAAACTATCCAAGCAAAGTTAATTCAATTCAATAAGGACAAACTCTGTGGCATACCCTATCCACTAGAAAAAGAATTTTAATCACGCACTAAAAAGTATCAAACAAGAAAATATTCTAGAAATATCAGTTCAAACACCTAACTGTTAAAAATGTAAGCATAAGTAGCAAAGATGCAGGCTTATTTCCCTTGAACTCAAAATGAATAAAAATAAAAACATCAACCTACCGGATACCCATCCTTCTTCCCCCCATTCATTTTATAGATCCTCTCCAGCACCTCTAAAGCCTGTACATGGTGTCCTCGACTGGCCAAATACTTCGGACTCTCCTCCAGCCAGAACAAGAACAAAGCTCCTATACCCAGCGGTAACGCCAGGACCAAAGCGAAAAGGCGCCAGGGTCGGAAGGTCATGCCCAATGGAAGTGGCAGGTTGAAGGTTAGGGGCAGAATTAGGTACGCTAAGCCTGTAAGAAAAGACTTTAAAGCTTTCGTTAATTGTACGGACAAAAAAGTTAAAATTAAACGTTAAGCAAATTGACACTTCGTCTATTTGCCGTAGCAGTGTTATACAACGGTCAAAGAAAGGCAGTTGTGATTTGACTATACGGAAAATTTAATTTGGTAGTTAAATTAATTAACTTTGATTTTCCTGAGAACGTGAAATGCGGGTTTTTCGATTGAAACTTTTAACTAGCTAACCAACTTTTCTTGCAATTTTCTTCAAAATCCTACGCTTTTACCAAAGAAAAGAGTAGGTATTAGCTCAGTTTTTTCGGTAAAATATCGCATTCGGTTTAAATACAAGATGCTCAAGAGTGAGTTTGATATACCAGTAGATACGGAGCAGCATACTATAGAATAGAAAACCGTAAACCATAAGTAAGCTTGAGGTAATATTTTCGACAACGAAAGGCACCTATGTGGTTCATTACTGAAATACTTACTAAAGGCAACAAGCTCGGACGCCAAATTGAAGGAGTTCATAATTTGAAGGAACTGGCTCCGATATCGGACCACAGTGCACTCGCCCAGGATTGTCATACTGAGAGTCAAGCTTGCTGTGGAGCTGAAACGATAACAGCTCATTAATATGGCTAAAAAATACTCATGGCTCATTAATATGGTTAAAATGGCTAGAAAACTCGACTCAAGAGTATTCTATTCTCGATACTGCGTGCATGATGTGGTTGTCTGTAAGTACCTAGATATTGAAGAACTTAGATTTTAGTTTTAATCAACTCGCCCTATGGCAGGCCACTGCTGAATAGAGGGTTTGCCTGTGCTGTACCACAACACCCCAACATCAACTAGAAAAGAGCTGATAAAATTAAAATGGCCGAACAGATTTTCTTGAACCATAGCTTAGAACATTTTTTCATTACTCCATATTTAGAAAACTCTCGATTAAGTCATCTTTCAGAAAAAGCAAAATCGACTTAGCCGTTTGGGTACGCTACGATGCCAACAACATACACACATATAAACTTATAACACCCCTCTTTTTCCATCGGTGGTTAAAAACGTCCTCCACCGCATTGGTGAATAGTTTCGGGGCTGTCACATCTGGTACCCAACTGTGTCCCTGATTTACTTTTGCAGTGTACAAATTGTTAAGATATAATGTAAGTACCCATCACAGATATAAGACATTTCTATATTAATGTAGAGATTATAACGTATTTGGTGCTTACATGCAACCTCTGCGATGCCACTGAAAGTTTTTGGCAAGAAATATGAAGCAAACATTCCACCAAATCCCAGGCCCAATCTGACGCCTACTTTTTATATCCTAATATAAAACAGTAGGCGTCAGATTGGGCCGACATGCCAATGAAGAAATCGTCGTTGATGAGCCTCATAAATAAATCATCAATTGTCATCCCCGTTTCAATCAATCATCCCCGTTTTATTATAGTTCTACCTCCATCATTACATACGTCATTAAGGGCTTATTTTTCAACAGTCAGTTAAAGTTTGTCTGAGGAATAAATATGCCGGTTTGACAGCTTTTGTATAGAAAATATGCCAACCTGTCAGATTTATTCGTCAGATAAAAGTTAACTGACTATTGAAAAGTTAGCCCTAAAATATGGCTTTAGTGACCGCGATAGTAAGTCTGTAGGAAAGGTTTAAAAAATATCTATAAATATCGAGTGGCAGTATTGTTTGGGTAATATCAGTGTAGAAATTCTTTCAAACTTATGTTTTAGCATTTAATTTTAAGTGCTTGGAAACAACAACCATTCTTTTTCTACGAACACCAAACGGTCTTATTGGCAAACCTACCACGGGGTCATTTTTGGTAAAAAGACCGTTTATAAAAGAGGTCGCGTGGTCACAGGCTGACTGCATCATATCAAACATGCAATCATTAATTGAACATGACATAGTGCAGATATTCAAACACGTTTGTAGCATAATCACAATGTATTAAGTACGTATTGTAAATATATTTGATTATGAGATTGAACGCAGTGACAATTAGCAATTAATGTGTGACAAAGCATATATTTTTGATAAAACCATAACATTCTTATAATCTCTAGACAGACATTTAATTTTTTAAATGTCATAAATTCCAAAATGTTTGCTATCAGATATGAAATCTTGGTATGCCCAAAGTATTTTAATATTTATAGGTAATATTCTAAAAAACGGTGGCATCATAGCATAGTGGATAATGTTATACTAACAAAATATGGACAATTTAATACTTAGTCTGAAATAAACTTTTTTTTTTATTCCCTAGAATGAGTCTACACCTAGTGCGAATTCATTACGACAGAATCCCAGTCAGAAGGTTCTTCGGTCACTTACAGGAATTAACTAACAGACTTAAATTTCATGACCATTTCTTTTCATTTAGTTAATGATAAATGATTTTATTTCTGTAAGTAGGTTTGTACAAACACTTTTACACGTCAAACATATTTTTTTAAACTAGATGAGGCCGGCGTTTCCTATCTGACTACTCTGAGAAGAAAGGCCGAAACAAAGGTTAGGATAGGGCTATGAGCAAAGTCACGGCAACCATTGGATTTTTTTTAAGACCTGTGTCCCATCTGGCTTAGCATGACGCTTTCTATTTCTATGAAGAATAGACAGTGCTTTTTCAATACAAAGTGACATTTCGTTTCTCTTTTTGACATCGCACCCTAGATATCCTCCCCCCCAGTGGGTTCCCGCATTGTCGTTGCGGGGGGGCTCAGTAGCCGTGGTCCGCTCCCACGGTGAAGCGAAGAGGAACCCAAAGGTGGGGCCGCTCGTCAGGGCTTTGGTCTCCAAGCCGACGACGTAGCGGCCAAAAAGTAGGTTGCGGTGAGGTGCACCGCAACTGAGGCGGGCCGCGTTGTCGAATGGGAGGCATCGCGGCTGAGGGTTACAGGCTGCGGCGGAGGAGGAGTGCCGGTACTTTTGAGTAGCGCTCTTCCCTTCCGTGGCCTGGACGGGGCCGCCACCGTTTGATGGCGGACGCGGTGGGGCCGCAGGGGAAGAGGAGTGTCGGTATAGCGTTGACCGCTCTCCCTATCCCCTGCGGCCGAGAAGTGGTAGGCGGCGGGGCCACTGTGCTGACCCGTCGCAGGGGGCCAAGGGAGCCAAGGGTGCCAGGGTAGTCTGGGGCCCTTGTGGTACTTGGTTCCTGGGGTGGTCACGATGTGCCATGTGTCCTGGTGCGCCGGACTGGTGGGGTCCGCAAGGGCCGATGCCTGCCAGGGGTGCGGGTTGTTCGAACGAGATACCGTCGCCCCTGGCACACGGGCAACTGAGGGAACACGGGTGGGTTTTAGTCAGTAAAAGTCTGACACGCCCTCCTGCTCCGCCCAGAGCGGGAGAAGTCATTTGATGATTCCCACCCTGAAAAAAAAAAAAAAAAAAAAAAAAAAAAAAGCCCTAGATATCCTACAATCTGTCATTTTTTGTCTAGGTCCTTATAAACGTAGACAATTTCAGAAGAATATTTCTTCCCAAACTGTCAAAATCACACTTACAACAAACTTTTTACTCGACGGCCACAAAGTAAGTATCTGCGAATATCTACAAAATCATGATTTGTTTCGAACGCATAACTGTGATAATTAATAGAAAAACAGCTATCTTCTCCTATTGTACATCATTTAGTAATGTCTATTTTCCCGTCAATAAATCTATGCTCGTGCTAAGCCTGTTGCAATCGAAACATTATAGGCTAATAAAGTGCTCAAAGGGTTCTTGCTTTTCAAACTAAGGACCCCTGAAACTGCATCTATTTCTGGCAATTCAGAAATAACAAAGAATTTTAAGCAATTACTTCTTTATCAAAATAATTTACGATGGCAATCAATTGACGATCATCGTATTTAAGTAATGCAATACATTATATTTTTGACAGCTACATAATATCTAGGGCACGTGTCATTGTGCTGATGAGTCAGTCGCTCACGTTCACGGGAACGTGACTGTCGTCTTTTGGACATATAGCCATTAGAGAAAGAACGATGTGCATGATTCAAACAAACGCTAGACGCATGCATGATTCACAGGTTAAAAAATTAGAGAGAAGAAATCCTTAAGGTGAACCTAGCCCACATTTTTTGCATACAAACTTCGGGAGTGTTTTACTCCACTGTCTGACATGGCACATCCAAAGTAAAATATGATATCGTTTTGTCTCTATAATAATATTGTCGATACGGAAACAGAATACTAAAATAAAAACGCATTAAAAAGTTAGGAGCCAACAAAGATTAGTTTTTCTTGCTAATTTTACTTAACTTTGGGCGTGTTTAAGTAATAAAAGATGTATAAAATCTACAAAACCAAGTCGGTACCGACAAAGTTCAATTATCGAAAAGTTCAATAAACTTTATTGGTCATTGATTTATGCATTGGCTTTTTCATAAAACCCGATCTTCCAAAGAACTTTTCTTATTTTTTTCGCGATTTTTTTACTATAAATGATCCTACATCTCACTCAATAACGTTGTGCGCGTAGACTAGCGTCTAACTGCTCATCACTAATACTATCTCTGTCGGACACGAAGCCTGGTGAGATAGCGTGATTTTTAGCCAGGACCACAAGTGAGTTCGAGCCCGCGACTAGGTTCTCCTCAACAGCCCAGGATTGGATCTTGGAACGTATGTAAGATAAAGTAATAGAACCCATTGAAAGAAGAGGTAGCCTGTGAGGGAGGGGCTTGTCGCTAAGTAAGAACAGACGCACGGTTCGATCGATCAGGTTATGCTGGGCTTGCCGTGGTTGGTCCGTAGATGAGTTCGTAGAGAGACCGTCTTTACCTACAGACCAAGACCCCTCCGTGCCTACGTAGGTTAAGCTCAAGAAGCTTATAGATAAAAATGGAGGCCACACTCCAAATAAAAAAGTGAAGACGACCTGTAGGCTAGCGCTATCTTTCTAAATACATACATAAGAACGAGACAGTGATGTGTTTTCTATCTCTTATGTATCTATTTAGAAAGAGAGCGTTTGCCCACAGTCATCTTCACTTAGGTATTTAGAGCTGTTGGTCCCGTCTGTCATTCACGAATGACAGCCCGAACCAACGGTGACTGTCAAAGATCCACGGATCTTTGACAGCCGTTACGGGTCGTCACAAGCCCGAAAGTCTGACAACCAGTCTTAATAAGAGGTATCATAGTAACCCAGTTACTGGGATGTGGAGATGAGATCAGATAGGCAGCCACTCAATGTAAAAACACTAGGATTCAGCTGCATCCGTTTAGACTGGAAGCTGACCCCAACATAGTTGGGAAAAGGGATAGGCAGATGATGGTGTAGACTGACGTAGAACCCAGCGTGGCATGTGGAACGAAATTCTCTCGCACCTAATGTGTCAACTAACTTGTTTGGAAGAGTTCAAACTGGGGCGAATAGTAGCATGACTTCCTTTTATCATTAAAAATAACCGATGCACGCAACTGGGTTCGGTTTGTTGCGGCATCTACATAACAACATACGAACTACGCACTGATGTCACGCAAAATCCTGCATCACGCAAGTAAAGTTTACCGCGCAACTAGCATATACACCGAGAAATTTTAATGGTTGTTTTCCCGCGGCAGAACAACTTGCCATATGGAGTACTTTCAAAGCATAGAGTAAAAGTATAAAAGTAAGATTTTTTTGTTAAAATAATTTAAAAAATATGCCTCAAATCGAAAACGTGAGAATCAATAGTAACAATAGAGGTAACTTGTAGGTAGGTACTACCGTGGTACTACTCGAATCGCATGCGCCGCCGACAAAGGGAACAGCGATGCATAAATGTTCAAAGCAAATTTTGAACAGTTTGTTTATAAAACGATTGTATTACCAAGACAAAACCATTTAGCTGCGGGAAAACAACCATTAAAATTTCTCGGTGTATACCACCAACGTCCCGATAACAATCGTCGAACAGTTGCCCACCAACAACACCCATCTGGTCGGAGCATCTTTGCTATGGAGGATGAGCAAACTTTACACCCTGTTCCTCATACCTATAAAAGTTTAAACAGTCCATAAAGCTGTAATTCATATTCAGACGATGACATCTTTATTGCCATCGGTGCAAGTGAGCTTAATAAAACATAGAAGCAACAGTAACCCGTACTTAACTAACAATAACATACGTACAAACTACTCCCAATTAGTTTTACGACGAGCATGGACTGCCAGCTAGGAGCGAAGCTGCTGACTGCTGCGAATAGGAACCCGATAGCAGTGGACAGCAGAAGGGCACGACGTCGGCCATGCGTGTCAGCGTAGTAGCCCCAGGGAAACGCGAAGAGAACACCTGGAATATACACCACAGCATACATAATTATAAATGTATAACATTTTATGCACGAAAACCTTCTTCCCATGGAAGAAGTACTCCTTTTACTTCGTGCCATGCTAAAATACTCATAAGTATCATCATCATCATCATTTCAGCCGAAAGACGTCCACTGCTGGACATAGGCCTCCCCCAAGCTCCGCCACTTCGACCGGTTCTGTGCTTCCCGCATCCAGCGGACTCCTGTATATTGTAATGAAAATATTAGAATACGTAAATCGTACGGTATGATTCCAATTTTAACTCAACATAAGGTACAAGGTTTATGGTACAAGACAACAATCAAAATAATGTAGTTAACAAGTTTAGGAGATGTCTTGTCACGCTTGGTAGAAGAGGCTCATGCAAAGGGCTAATCAATCTATCAATCTACTCAGCTTATCGTTAACCACTGCACATAGGCCTTTCCAAGGCTGCGCTATAACACCCTGTCCTCCTCCGCCTTTCGCATCCAGTCTGTCCCAGCCACTTCTTTAAGGTCGTCGGTCCATCTAGGCTAGAGCTAATGGCTGATAATAATTAGGAAGGGGAAAATCCAGGTATTATGGTGTATCTGCGAAGAGGTCAATCTCATACCACGCTCATCGTCATCATTATCCCAATTAATTTGTGGTCTGCGCAACATATGCTCCATACTTCAGTATTAGTCGGTAGTCATCCCCTTTATAACCTTATCATCTCATACAGTCCACCCATAGTTATTTTGACCTTTCCCTATTCTTATAGCCATCGACATTTATACTCAAAACTTTCCTCACGACATTTTCCTCATTCCTCCGTATCACATGCCTATACCATGACAGCCGATTTCCACACAACTTTTCGGGTACCAGTGCCTCATTTTTAACCAACTTCAAAAAAGGAGGAGGTTATCCATTCGACTGTATTTTTTTTAAATGTTTCTTGGCTCAGAACTTTCGACTGGGTGAACCGATTTTGATATTTTTATATTTGAAAGCTGGTGCTTCCTGTGTGGTCCCATTAAAATTTCATATAGATCTGATGATGCGTTTCGGAGAGAGACAACTGAACTCTTGAAAAAATTACAGCAAATCAACCGCGATTGCTGCGATCGCTTAAATATGCATTGTTTTGACCCCAAGGATGATGAAATTTCGAATTGGTGTGGTGTAGTACTATAACTAAAAAGTGAAAAATAAAAACATTTTCCGAAAAAAAAAACAACCAACTTCCGGGAAAACACTAAAAAGTGAAAAATAACTTTAATTTAGTGTTTTTCGGGAAGTCGGTTGTTTTTTTGTTTCTCGAACCACGACAAAAACCTAAAATATCAATACTTACTTATCGTCTGAAAGGATCAAATCCTACCTGCAAACGGTGCTGAAGCCAATATCCCGATTTCTTTCAGCCCCATCTTGAGGTCACAGCTGGCTGCGGCCACTACCGTCGCAAACCCAAACATGTCCAAAGAGAAGGCGTTGGAGATGATGCAACATACTGCCAGGAGAAGGTAGTTGTAGCGACCATGGCCTGGATGTGGAAGAAGGAATATCACTGAATAGACTGTTCTCTTTCGTCTGAATAGGCAATAGGAAAAACTAATGGTAGGCCCGTAGAACACGGCTCGGTCTCTGTACTTTACTCTACGGTACCGTGTTCGGGGACTACGAGCCGTGTTCTACGGGCCTAACATTATAATCTTGTCATCGTCATCATAATCATCTTTTATAATGTTCCCAATGCTGGAAACAGGCCTCTCTGTGAGAGAGAGTTGCGCCGTAATCCACCACGCGGGTCCTGTGGAGATTGGTAGATGTCACATATCTTCGAATTCTTGATTCTAAGACATGCCGATTTCCTCACGAATCTCACGATGTTTTCCTTCGCAGTTTTGAGAGCAGTGGTGATGAAATTAAAAACACAAAATGCCTGCCTGTGTTCCAACTCACGACCTACAATTTCGTAAGTCAGGGCCGATAATATTGAGCCACCAGTGTTTTAACTTTGAAGTTGTTTGCCGTGGTAAACCATAAGTTCTACGGTCATGGTACTACGGCAACGTACCGTAGTGCTACCGTGTCATCAAGAAACTTTAATTCAAATTCAGTTTTCAAATTCATTTTTACACATCAGGTTTTAATCGGTATGAGATGGTCAACGATAATCTCCTCATTTTTTTTGTCAACCAAATGTTCAGGAAACCCACCTCTGCCTATTGCAACGCATCTTAGGTCAAGTCGATATTACAAGCACATGATACCATATTCCGGTTTGCCTCTGATAGCAATGCACCTTCGATGCCTCTGGTTTTGCAGATGTCCATAATAGGGCAACCATCATGGTTCCCTGTGCACTTACGAGTACCATAAGACAGTACCACTAAATAACATCAAGGATCATTTAGTAGGAAAAGATGCTAAAAGTATCTACATGGACATTCAGGGAAGCCGGTTCAGGAAACAAAAACCTTTCCCCCATTCCAAATAGCCACTTAATTTCTTTGTTAGGTGTCAATTACACGAAACACAATACTTAGTGTTCGTTTGTAAATCGGGTTGTATTCGCTTACCGTAGCCCCTCGATGCTTGAAACCAAATAATCGTGTAGAATTAATTGATTGGTTTTCGCTATTTTGAAAGGGACATGGTCAGACAGAAACGGAGGAATATATAGCTTACACGAAGGCCAGTTAACACCAGTTTCCAAATATTTTCCAACCAGGAATCAAGATTTCGCCAATAACAGCTATTCTGTTCAAATCTCACCGTGACAACGTAGGTGAAGTGAACTTAAAGTGAGCTGTCATTTCACTTAATGCTAGGAATTGACCCAGTAAAGCTGACATCTCACTTTAAGATCACTTCACCTACGTTTTCACGGTGATATTAGTAATGTATACACCGGCTGATATATAATATTTCGTAAAAATATCACCATGATTATTCACGGTGACACAATAGAAGATTTTTAAATTCACATGCAATATTGAAATTATTTTGTATCTCTGTTTAAGAGATTTAAACAGTCAGCGGGTTTGAATGAAAGACGGACACCTACGAATAGGCCATGACCTCATCTGCCCAGCCTTTTCCCAACTATATTAGGGTTGGCTTCCAGTCTAACCGGATGCAGATGAATACCAATATTTTACATGGAGCGACTGCCTATCTGACCTCCACAATGCAGTTACTGGGCAACACGATAGCCCTTTGTAAGACTGGTTGCCAGCCTTAACTTAATAGCAAGCAAGTGTATCTATAATATAAAAATGAATCGCTGAATGTGTTGCTAAGCGCAAATCTCGAGAGCAGCTGAACCGATTTCGCTAATTCTTTTTTTGTTGTGTTTGTTATTGTCCGGAGAAGGTTCTTATGAAAAAAAAAATGTTGCGCGTAATATTATATTCATATTTAAGACAGGATAACGTCTGTCGGGTCAGCTAGTTATAAATAAATATGTATTTACCAGTCAACTCCACAGCTTCATCGTAAGTGTACGCGGCTCCATTCTTAACTACAACATTGTCTGTTCTGTACCCTTCCATCTTGTAACGGGTTACTTTCACTCTTCATCTCGCAACACTGATCTCTATTATCTAACACTGCCAGCATCTTATCTGTTATCACACGATTCTTTATGTCTGTAAATAGTATTAACAAACACAAAGGCGCAAAAGATTAGAAATTGATAGAATATTCCTAGATATTTGAAAATTTTAGAGCATTATCTGAAATATTCAAAGTTAATCTAAGAAAGCTGAAGACTTTGTTTGAACGCGCTTATCTTTGGATCTACCCGTCGCATTTGAATAAATATTTTTACATTTCTTAACACAACCCTCGATAAAGTTTATAGGTTATGTAACATCACGCTACGTCCCTTAGGAGCCGAGTAGAATGAAGCAATATAAGAAACAAAGCTGAACGAAAACGAAGTAACAGCTTGGGGACGCGATGCGTTGCGACGTGGTGGGTGACGACAAAATTGATTTTAATTTTTTTTTATTTTTATTTGTATAAATAAATAAATAATAATTATGTCAAATCCAAACCTTATTCAGATTGCCCACTCTTAAGAATGAGGGGCAAGTAGTATTTAAGTTATTGAATGCCATTTTGTACTAGAGACAATACTGAGATAATGGACATATAATATTTTCTAAAAACAGAATTCTGTCCAATCTCTACTGAATTTTCAGAATCTACACAATTGCTCTAAAATTAAATAAACTTGTTATAAAATTAAAGCCTTAATAATAAAGATAACATGCTTTCAATGTGTTTAAATTTTTATTCTTATATTTATAAATGTAATTTTAACGTGTTTGAATGAATAAAGAATGATAACATTATTCTTGCTTCCTTAGAGCTCTTGCAGACAGGCGCGACGTAACGGCTTGACTCTAGTGGATCAATTTCTATGAACTTTTTATACATAATATGTATGTATAAAAAGTTCATAGAAATTGATCTACCAGAATCACGTCGCACCGTCGTCGCATCGCGCCTGTCTGCGGAAGGCTATACTCAATTTATGTTTTTTTATTTATTTATTGGCTCATAAAAGTGTTGTAATATAGTAATATTGAGGTGTGACACTGAATCCCGCATTAGGATAACCCTGTGTCGCTGTGTCTCTTTCGACAGATTGTATGTAATTTATTAAAGATAAGTATACAAGAGCAACGGTTTAAATAATTAAGTAATTTTCTGAAACTAAGACTAAATAATTCACTAAAACTAATAAGAGGTAACCAAAAGTATGTGTGCATGTGATGAGTGTATGTGCTACAATGTGATGAGTGTTAGTGAGTATGTGGTGACTGTGTGTGTGTGTGTGATGAGTGTATGTATGATGTGAGTATGTGGATGAGATGTGTGTGTGATGATGAATACTTTAACAGTTGAAAGATAGAAGGTTTTCCGTTTCAATATAGTTAAGCGCAAGTACCCAACCCTGAACTTGTTTTTAGCACCCAAACTTCGTCAAGGAGTATAATGTTGAGCTTTTTGTTAACTTTTTCATACTTGTATGGCCCAGTACATAAGAAAGCCTTATTGCCAAACTTAAGCTTGTAGAAAGATCTGTTGCATGTGGGTTATCAACGTGAGCGCAGATCCGTTACCATTGTGGCCACTGAAGTTTTGTGGAATTTAAGTAGCACTGATAAAGTGAACAGTTGGCGCACTGTAAGCGCTTTCGTTTCTCGATATAACATATCAGTGGTATCGGATTCCTAATCTATGAGAGACCTTAAGGATGGCTCTTGGTGCACGTTCAGCAGTAATTAGATGACTTTTACAAGCAAAACCACAAGATACTATACAGTAATCAAGCACAGACTGATATAGAGCCAGGTAAGTCATCCTTAGAGTATCTTTGTCAGTTTTTTTTTTTGTTGGGCATCTCGCAGTTGGCCTTGAGAGGCCGTGACTGCTCAACCGGGCTTTCCTGGGGCTGCCATTAAGAAACTAATCTTAACGCCTCCAGCCAGGGCTTATAAACTAAAATAAATTACAAACTAAGCGACTGCACGCTGTGGGCACCCCCTGTGGGGTACGGGCCTCGGCTCAGGGCGTCACTGATAGGGGGACAGCTATCATTGGGGACAGGCTGGATCAAAATATTGGCATTATTATTGATCGGGGATATTTTTATCAGCTACAGAAAGTGTTTTAAAAATGTACAAAACCTTCCTTACGCGCGAAGCGTGCACGTGTGTTCCCGCAGAAAGTCCTGAAGCAACGGCAACTCTAGTGGAATCATTTCTTTAATAAATAATAGTTTAAAAAACTAAAAAACACGCTTTAAAACCAAACTAAAAAAGGAGAAAATAATTTAATTCAATTAAAAAGCGTGGGGTGCTTGACATTAATTGATTATAAAAATACCTCAAAAAGCACCCCACGCTTTTTAATTGAATTAAATTATTTTCTCCTTTTTTAGTTTGGTTTTTAAAGCGTGGTTTTTAGTTTTTTAAACTATTATTTATTTTCTATGTTTTAGTTCTGCTAACTACAAAAAAGTGTTTTTTTGTTTCTCATTTTTTTTTTAAATTATTGAATTGTCATCGGTCCTCGACAAGTTTACAAAGTTTCAATGAAATCTGACCGTTTAAAGTGGGTCAAAATCGCTCTCAAAGGAGTCGGTTACATACAAACAAACTAACAAACAAACATACAAGTGAAGCTACTATAAAGCGTTTAAAAAGTTGATGTAAAACTACCATAGAAGCTTTCATCCCCTATAATAAGACAAGGGGTAACCCTTGTCTTAATCCCTTAAGGGGATGAATTTTCAATAACCCTCACTGACTGCTCACGTTTTGTCTACCGGAAGGAGCTCTCAGGAACCCTTTTGCCAAATTTCATGCTTCGAATAATCAGGCCAGCGGTTTAAGGCTCCCCCGCAGACAGGCGCTTCGCGACGGTGCCACGCGATTCTGGTAGAACAATTTTCATGAACTTTTCACATAAATTGTTCTACTAGAATCGCGTCGCGCTGTCGCGAAGCGCCTGTCACCGGGAGCCTTTAGGCTTTGCGTTATCTGTCAGTGAACTGCATATAATACTAGTATTGCACAACCATTAACTTTTAAGACTAATATTAACAATATTAGGAAAACATCATTATTTTCCCTTTTTTTTCTTAAACATGTACTTACATAGATACCCACTTAATATTATTTAAGTCCGTTAGGTTATACAGGGTCGCAGGGCCATCAACGTGTAAACTGAAACCTTTTTTTTAAATAACGACTACGCTTCCCCTAAGCGTAGCGTATACCACAAAACATGCCTATGGCCTCGGCAACACTGTAGGTTACAATCAAAGAAATAATTTATGTAATCGGATCTGCTGGGTAGTTGTGTAACACACTAACAGTAGGAATGGCTTTTATTTTGACAGTTCAACAAAATGTTGAATGCATTGCGTTATTTATTATGTTGCTGAGAAGACAAATTCTGTAAGTAAGTAATTCTGTAATATGTAAGCGGGTATGCCCTTTATGCCTTTTATTTAGAAGGCTTTTATTTAGATTGTAAGTTCTGTTTACGTTCTATTATTTTTTTTCATTTTTTTTAGTTTTCAATGATTTGATGGTATATTCGCGTGTGCTAGCTGACATTATAGCAAATTTATTGTTTTTTTTTTTTAATTACCTATTATTTTATAGAATCAAGTTCTTCTAACTTAACAGACAGCTGTGTTGCTGGGAAGTTTGTTGCGCTACTTCTTCTTCCCAGCTAAAGCACTAGGAAGTGGTGAAGGGCGGGCGTTTTGGGGAGACTGTTTTATGTAATTTTGACGTTCAAAAAGAGCTGACTCTCAGCCTAGTTTGAATAAATGACTTTTGATTTTTGATTTTGATTTTCTTCAAACATACGAAGCAATGGATTAGCAATAACCTTCAAAATGATTCAGATTCTGGGTTTCGCACTTCCAGCGATTAACTTTAACAAACAAACTGTTTACCTCTTTATGACGTGATGGCCCAGTAGCTAATACTTCGCCTCTAAAACACACTACACACAGAGGACATACAGCGCTCTGCGTGTTCAATACCATAATGCATTCAGGGTGTTGATGGGGTGGCCGCGCTACTGCAGTGCTTCCGACACGTTCGCTGAGGCGGGAATAGATGGCTTTCACGCCATCATGCGCAAGCGACGCGCCTCCATCGCGCGCAGGGTACGCGCCAGCCCCAACAGCATCCTGAATGCTATACCTAGCGGATAGGTGGGACAGCCCCATACTGGGACATTGGAAACGCCTACATTCAACTGTGGCGTAATAATAAATATAGTTTCTCCAGTAGATGTAAGTACTAACACTAGTTTTTAAGTCGTTTGTATACTAACCAAATGGACGTTATGAGTCTGAAATAAACGATTAATTTTTTAAATAAAATCAAAAGTCATTTATTCAAATTAGGCTGAGAATCAGCACTTTTCGAACGTCAAAATACATAAGACAGTGCCCCCAAAACGCCCACCCTTCACCACTTTCTAGTTCTTTTGCTGGGAAGAAGAAGTCGCGCAACAAACTCCCCAGGAGCACAGCCGTCTGTTTAGTCGGATAGACTTGATTCTATACACACATAGGCAAAGTAATAAACATTACGAGACACAGAACATTAAATAAATAATTAATCATACATATGTCAGCCAGCCATACCAATATACCAATAAATAAAATGAAAACTTAACTTGACCACAAAGAATAAAAATAAAAAAATATATTAATCCTCTCATGCGTGGGATGAAATCCGGGTAAGTGACATGTGACTTTTTCAATCTACACTAATATTATAAAGAGGAAAACTTTGTTTGTTTGTTTGTTTGTTTGATTGTAATGAATAGGCTCAAAAACTGCTGGACCGATTTTAAAAATTCTTTCACCATTCGAAAGCTACATTATCCACGAGTAACATAGGCTAAATTTTATTTTGGAAAAAAATAGGGTTCCGTAAGATATTTGGGGTTTTCGGACACAAGGTGTAAAAAATCAACCAGAAAAGTTACTTATTTTGCGTACGCTGCCTAAACTATAAAAGATAGAACCATAAAATGTTCTAATTAATTGTAGATCTTATAAATATCTACAAAAAAGTCCGCGACACACTATACCTATCTATGTCGAGTGAGGCACAACAACCATTTTTTTATTTATTTATCTTGAATTTTTTTTGGACTACATTTAAACGCATTTATTTTACTCATGCTATAATCCTAATCAAAATAAATGATTTCATCACTAAGTACAGTTTATGTAGATAATATTTGGTCTTTGAATGATTAAAATTGGACGTTTGGTTTTAAAGTTATGGCGAAATTAAAATAATACGATTTCTGCTGCACGGCCCGTTGCGAAGTGGGCGTCACCAAGACGGGGTGCGCGTGCGGGAGGGGAGTCTATGCAGCCTGCGGATAATGACTGCGTCGTCGATGTCTGTGAATTGACCTGGGAATCATTTTACTGACCGTGTCTTTCCTGGGTAGGCTTTTTGCAGCGGTAACCGACATCCACGCGGGCGGAGCCGCGGGCGACCGCTAGTAATTCATATAATGTACCTTCTTGGACTTAACTTAATCGTTGTAAGAAAAAAATAGTAAAGAAACGTGAACTAATCAATACTAATATTTAAACTAAAAATATTTAAGTTTTTGTATGATTTTTTGTTACGCTTTCTCACTAAAATAGCTGAGCGGATTTGGATGAGATTTGGCACATGGGTAGACCATGACCTGGATTATGACGTAGAATACTTTATATCTCGATATTCCCACGGGAACGAGACTTATGCAGATGAAATGCGGGGCGCAGTTAGTAGTAAAATAAGTTTGAAATCGTCAACCCGTATTGAGCACCTTATCTGTAGGTATGTATGCCTCTTTATTTTTTTCGAGTTTGGGAAATCATCAAATAACTACTCCCGCTCTGGGTGGAGCAGGAGGGCGTGTCAGACTTTTACCGACTAAAACCCACCCGTGTTCCCTCAGTTGCCTGTGTGCCAGGGGCCACGGTATCTCTTTCGAACAACCCGCACCCCTGGCAGGCATCGGCCCTTCCGGACCCCACCAGTTGGTGCTGACATCTCTTTGAAGCGCGCGTAGAACACAACGCGCCGTCGACCCGGGCTTAGTCCTAACCTAACCGGACAGCGAGCTACCCATTACTCGCCGTCCGCAAGCCCGTGCCTACGGTGGCCGGGAATCAGCCTGGGATTCCCGACGCCCAGGGCGTCTCCTGCAGCGGCTAGGGCCGTGAGGGCGCATATCCTGCCATATATGCCTTAGCCCTGCAGCGGGACAAAGAATAGGCTGGTTAATACAAAAACAAAAGAGTAGGTACACTCACACAATTAATGGAATGTGAATGTAGGTACTTGATATTTATTAAGTTCAAGTTATAAATAAGCGTCTTCTTGTTTGAAAGTTAATCAGGAGATTGTTGCTACGGAAGTCGACAACATTTCGAAACAGGTAGGTGTTTTTATTTTGTTATGTTTTTAAAAGGTTGAGTGTTGACTTTGGCCTTTACCATACACATCATCTGCCTAGCCTTTTCAAAATTATTGTTGCCAGTCTAACCTGATTTAGCTGAATAAATAGGCAGTAGGCTGCCTATCTGACCTCCATAACCCAGTTGCTGTGGATCACGATACCCTTGGTAAAACTGGCTGTCAGATCGGGCTTCTGACGACCCTTGGCCTTTAACATAGCATGCACAACTTTTGCAATCGCAAAATAAAAATATAAATGAAATATCTCAGGAGTTAAACGAAGGAAAAGGAGTATTTAAGGATCGTAGAAGTTGGCGTTCTGTAGTTTATGCCTACCCCCATAGGAATAAAGCGTGAGTTTATGGATGTATAAGTATGTCTTGTATGTATGTCAAAAGGCTCTGTAGACCATTTTCACCAAAGGCAAAGTAGGAGTAACTAAAATGGCGTTTGACCTGAAAAGGGTCATTGCATTCAATCATTATTACAGAGATACCGCGACCCCTAGCACACAGGCAACTTAGGGAACACGGGTGGGTTTTAGTCAGTAAAAGTCTGACACGCCCTCCCGCTCCACCCAGAGCGGGAGAAGTTATTTGATAATTTCCCACCCAAAAAAAAAAAAAAATCATTATTAACAAACCAAACCAAACCTAAAATTGCCAAAGATAAATCAAGTGGCTCTTTTTGCACTTAATAACTAAAATTTTAATCGTTAGACTCACCAAACCCCGTCGAAAGATGGACGCGTTTCTGGACGTCTACTCCCTAAGCACGCAATCCGTAGTTTCGGCCGAAGTTACGGGTGATTTCTACTCCGTATCACCTACGGACTTAAGATTAGTTTGGGGCCCGACCTAGGAATAAATGACACCACGATACGACAGTTGTTTCTTCTCCCGATATGTTTTTGCCCGTGTGCAAAAGTTAATTAAGCGGGTGTAGGGTTCACTCCGAAGCTTCGCACGGTCCCGTAATTTCGTTGACGGACTTAGAAAGTAGGCCCCCTGTTTTGTATTGACAGCTCTGATATACACATTGCCGCAATCGCCATAACACATGTGATTGCTACATATTATGTAAGTACGATGAGAGCAAATCTAACAATTTAAATATTTGCCTATAGTTGTAGGAAACCCTACTTTATCTTGTAGAATAATAACTGCACAGTACTTGCTGCACAGATACACGTCATCACGTCATCGTCAGTAGCTGGGGCTCTGTCTCGCATAGGGAATGAGATGATGAGACGCATATTTTCACACAACTTTTTTTTTGTGTTTGTGTCTTTTCTCTGCGTCATGTTGACTGCAAATAAACGATTTTCTTCCTTTCTTATAAATTTTATACAAGAAGCTATTTAAGTCCATACACAGCTCAGGTCACAAGATCAAAAATTGAAAATTACCCACAAAGAATACATTTTCTAATGCGTGCTTGTCGTATCTTAATCAAAGTTAAAGCGTTTATGCAATTAGACAGTTCAAATTGTCAATTGACTTTCTCATATTACAATAGCATGGGTAAACACATGCCGTGTTCCAGAAGCGAGTTCCTTTTCGAACTTTTAAGATAAGTTATAACAATAGAGTATTACACCCAGTTTTGAAAAGTGGAATCGATCAGTGCCATAAAAATGCATTGAAATTTAACATTTTCATATTTCGCGAGTAATTTGACGAAAACGCTGGACGCAGCGGACGCCATATTGCTCTGTGGGCAAGACGTCAGTTTTCTGTCTAGACAAATGCGTTGATATTTTGTATGATATAATTTGTTTTATTGTTTATAATTTAAAAAAAAATAAGTTATTATTCTAGTTATCGTTGATTTTCTGTTCCTAAATGTAAGATATTATTTCAATTAAAATTACTTTGGTTACGAAAATTATAAAAGTACAAAGTTGTTCAATTGACACGCCGTATGACGTACCTAATAACATGGCGGCTACTATTTCATGGTGTTCAAAAACTAAAAAAAAAACTGAAATCTTTGAATTGAATTTTAAAATGTATTTTGTTATTTCATGAACTAAAACCAACATTTTCCGACTGGTTTTTGCCTAAGCTATCTCAATAATATATTTTTAGATTTTATCTCATATAGTTAAATACCCTATTGCTAGAGCCTCGTTGGTCTAGTCTAGTGGTCGCAAGCGCTGCTGTTGAGTATGTTCTGGTTTCCGTTCCCGGGTCGATCAAAGTGTCCATCTAATATTTCTCTGTAGCAGCCCGGAGTCTTAAGATTTGCGCCCGCTTGATGGCAATTGGCTCGCCACTATGACATGGTAGTCAAACATAACAGGCGAAATGTGGATTTATTTATTTATTTCTTTAATTAAAACGATTTAAAACCAATTACAAAAATTAAAGACACAGGTTGCACAAACAAAAAAAAACATTTCCACAAAAGAGAAAATAATACAAATATTAAGACAAAGTAAAAACTTAACAACACTTTCATAAATCCCCCTCACAGTACTTCTGACATGCCGATAAAATCTTCGTCCATTCGTCCGCGAACAGATCGTTTGTTGGGTTAGTGTCCAAGAGATCATTAAGGGCGGATATACTATAGGTCCACGTCTGCCTAACCCTTCGAGGAATATAGGCGTGATGTTATGTCTATCTGTTTGAACATTTATGTAATTGACTTCAAATACCGTTCGTACCATCGTAAACTTAAACTGAAAACACTTCATGTACTTATAGGTACGTACACGACGTAAGATCCGACTAAATGGCTATTAGAAAGAAAGAAAAAAACAAAAATGCGTTTATTACAGCTTATAAAACCTTAAAACTATAAATAAAACACAAAACAATGTTATTAACGGTGTAACGGTGGAGTTTCTTGCCCATTCTTCTCCATACGAAACTACATTTTGGAAGGGGCGACTAGAATCAATTCTATTTTAATGTAAATGTTGACATTCAAAAGTGCCTTTTAAGAGCCTATTTGAAATAAATGCTTTGACTTTGACTTTGACTTAATACCAGAAGGGCCTCAGCTCAGCATAATGTCAGATGGCAACACAGTGTACACCACCTAACGCTGATTTTCAGCTGCAATCCACGAGTACCATAAGCTAGAATAATAAATACATAGTGAAATAACAGCTGCACGGGTCAATCGATCAGATTAAGCTACGATTGCGCGGTTGATCCGTGGATCGATGACCATCTTCATCGTCATACCAGGACCCCTCCGTGTTTTGGAAAGCACGTTAAACCGTGGTCCCAACTGTCATTCATGGACCTTTGACAGTCGTTACGGGTTTTCAAAAGCCCAAAAGTCTTACAACCTGTCTTACCCAAAGGGAATCGTATTGTACCCAGTAATTGGGTTGGAGATCAAATAGGCAATCGCTACATGTACAATACTGATATTCAGCTGCATCTGGTTAGACTGCAAACTGAACCCAACATAGTTGGGATAAGGCTAAGCAGGTTGTTACTATGTCTGACCTAGGACAACTAACTCGACTTACGTTACGACAGCTATTAGTTCGGCTATTGTAGACAGTCTAGCCATTTCATAAAATTTTATGAACTACCTACCTTACTACATAATTGTATTTAAAAGCTTGTGACCTTAACCTAGTCCCAGTTTCCGTCACGAGATCAATATAGACATTATAATTACTAGAACCCATAAATATACAATGATCGAGACTTTCAGCAACTTCCTCGGTCCACGGAACTTGTCATTACTTTGATTTATAGTGTCAATAGCATAATCAGCATATAACATTCCGACTGCTGGGACACAGGCCTCCTCTGTGAGAAAGGGATTGGTTATCCACCACGCAGGCCCATTGCGAGTTGATAGTATCACGTCTTCAAATTTTTGGTTCAAGGACATACCTGTTTCAACTTCACCGTTTTGTGAGCAGTGGTGATGAAATTATTTGCGCAAAGTAAAGTGCTTATTTGTTGGGTTTGGGTTTGAACCATAGAAATAAAAAAAGGTTCGAACCTAGGACTCGTACTACTATCGATACTTGTAATTCGCGGCTGTTACCACTGGGTCACCATAAATGAGTAGACCCCACACCATGTCTTATACCACTGCTAGTTACGTAAACAACAGTAATGAAGGAATTAGAATATCATCAAGATACACAAAGTGGATTAAATACGTACTATCGAAGCTAGCGCAAAACCACAAATCAAAGTAAATAAAATTTATATGAAACCACGTCTGAGGCAAACCTTATCATCAATCAACTCAGCCTATCGCAGTCCACTGCTGAACATAATCCTCTCCCAGGTTGCCCGCCTTCTGCATCCAGTCTGTCCCAGCCACCTTTTTAAGGTCGTTGGTCCATCTAGCTGGAAGTTGTCCCACACTACGTTTGCCGATATGCGGTCTCTACTCCAGGACTTGTCTGCTCCACCGTCCATCGGTCCTTCGACAAACATGGCCAGCCCACTGCCACTTCAGCTTGCTCACTCTATAAGCTATGTCGGTGAATCCGGTTCTTTTCCGGATAATTTCATTCCTGATTTTATCCTTCAAAGAAACTCTGAGCATAGCCCGCTCCATAGCGCGCTGAGCGACCTTAAATTTGTGGACCAGCCCAACTGTCAGTGTCCACGTTTCGGGACCGTATGTCATCACGGGCAGGACGCACTGGTTAAAGACCTTAGTCTTCAAGCATTGCGGAATAGGTGGCGAACCTTATACATTAAGAAAATTATTTTCTAAATCGATACACAATTGCCAGAGATACCGCGGAACATACCTAATACAGAAAAAAAGCAGACGAATAGAGAAACTTCTTTTGTAATTCGGTTAAAAAATGGTGCTTATTAATGAACAACTAGACATCTGGAATGTCAGTGTGTGTCATTTGTGTGACATGACAAAATCCAGCTGGTCAAAACTTATCTTATAATCATAACAATTATATTCTAAATAAATAAAAAAATCACCGTGAAATTACAATACCTAAGTTTGTTGGCTTAGCTGCTAAAAAGTCGTCATAATTTTTTTATCATTATCACTGATAAATAAGTGACTGATAATAATACCTTTAAGTATGCTGTTAATCAACCGATCAATCAATTTGCCTTTCAAAATCCAAAGCTTCACCTAATTGTGCAGCAAGAATAATAATTAAATTATAGTATTATTTATTAATAATACTAGACTATTCTCTCCTACTGCAGGTAAACAGCCTCTTCTCATACAGAGAAGACCCGAACATTGGTCACTACTACTTTCAAAACGGCAAAGGAAAACTATGTGAGAATAATGACATGGCCCAGAACCAAAAATTGTGACATCTACCAACCCGCATTGGGCCCACGTGGTGGATTATGGACCGCTCCCTCTCACAGAGAGGAAGTCTGTGTCCCAGCAGTGGAAACATTATACGCTGCCTTCGTCTACAAACTTTATAATAATGCTATAAATACATCCATAAATTGGAAAGTTCTGTTCAGTAAATTTTATAAAATACTGATGTTTCGTACCATATCACATTTGCTATACTTAAAGTGCAGGCACTTTCAGACGATCCCAAGAACGCCACAGGTGCCATATATTAATGCGGGCACATATTGGACCCAAGCACCAATAGATGAACCGTTGAAGAAAGAAAGTTGAAACTATAAGAAGAAAGAATAAGTCCAATGTTGGCCTCTTCTTCTCTTCTGTCACTACCAACCTCCGTGTACCGCATCCAGACCAACCCAATTACTACTGATTTTAGTTCACCAGTCCCGGTAAAAGTTGGAAATACTTTCCAGTCTCAACTAAATCATGATTTTTTAAATTAAAATTATGGTTTAGTAAAGAAGAATGTCGGAAGTCCATAATATAATAATGTCAACATACATCATGCATGAAAATCCAATAAATTACCGTTACCTATGGCCCTTCCGGAAGTGCCACTTAAGTGGACTATATAGCCACTTGTATTGCCACTTGCAGGTACTGATAAAGATTATATTATATTATAGCCGAGACCTTCGCGCAACTCGGCTAATAGAAGTCATTGATCGACATCCGTACCGTGCGTAAGTCACAGATACGACTTTTTCCACAGTTACGCCATTTTGTAATAGGCAGTTGGTGATCCTTCAAAGTCAAAGTCAAAGCATTTATGCATTTCAAATAGGCACTTTTGTAGGAGAACGTTTTCATAGATTTTTCTTCTCTCGTATTGGCATTATATATGTTTATAGCTCCTACCGTGGTAATTTCTCTCTGTACAATTATACCACTTCAAACAAAGGAGAATTTTCAATTTTAAACTGTTTATAAATGGAGGAACACTGAATCCCAAGTCACCTAGTTTGGGAGCCCCCGAAACTATGTTTAACACACTACTTCTACAGAAGTACTGTCTTAAACATAGATGTTGTAAATGTTACTTATCACTTTTTTATAAATAATAACTTACTCCGTTGCTGTCGTCTGTCCGCAGCTCTAAAAACTTGACCGGGGATACTTTAGTCTGGTTGACTGAAGTGTTGAACTTGACCGATGTGGTGAAAGCCTAGAAAACGGCTTGCCCGGATACAGACCGGCAGGTGAACCCATCTGGCCAGAGACAGTGGGATGAGCCACTCTGCAGGTTATCATCTTATTATAATACGTCCATTTTGGCTGTGGTTGAGTGGGAGATGGGCTTCTAGCTTCAGGCTGCCAATGCGGTGAAGGCGTCGACTGGGATTAGAGATAGCACAGCACGCCGCCATCAATGATATCATCCGTCGTGCTCTTGTCACCGCCGGGGTGCCAGCTGTTCTAGAACCCAATGGCTTGGCACGCGACGACGATGGGAATAGACCAGACGAAATTACCATAATGCGTTGGAAGGTGTAGGATGCAACATTTGTGGACATCCTTGCTTCATCCCATCTTCCTAGTACGGCACTGTGCTGAGGCGGCTGCTGCAGTTGCGGAAAACCACGAACGGCGCAAATATTCTTATATTATCTGTTGGAACTTAGGATTTTGGATTGAAACTCTAGGGCCATGGGGTCCGAGTGCCCACTTAGTTTTCCGAGACATTGCCAAGCGGTTGGTCGACTCTTCTCGTAACCAGAAGGTATTTTTTGACCAAAGAATCAACATTTCTACAACGTGGCAATGCTGCTAACCTTTTGGGCACTTTCCCTGTACACAACGATGCGGGCGAATTTTTTGATGCTCTATGATACTTTTGTTTTCTTTTTTTGTTTTTTTTTTTTATATTATCGTTTTAAGACGTCAGTTTTTAAATTATATCCGTCTGGTGTCGGACGTAAAAGAATAGCACCATCCCATTTCTTCCCATGGGTGTCGTAGAAGGCGACTAAGGGACTTACTAGAGAATGGGCAGCAGCATTCTCTATGCATTTGAAAACCATACTGCGATCGTCAACCCGCCTGCCAAGCGTGGCGATTATGGCAAATCCCCCCTTTTGGGGGAGGCTTATGTCCAGCAGTGGACGTCTTTCGGCTGATATGATGATGATATTTTTTTAATGAATTAAAGGCACTAACGAGTAAAGTTTTTTTATTGCTAAAAATCATCTTTATTTTAGACGCGAAAAACTTACTTTCTTTCTTTCTTCTTTTTTTCTGTTCCTTCGCCTACCGGCTGTCCTATCTCCGTCATATTAATTAATCTATGGCTAAAAGTAGGAGCGGCCGGTATCTATTGTGAGCAACTGGGCCGCTGTCTGTGTGACGTCACTTATCTGATAGTGTTGCTCGTCAGCTGATTGTGATTGTGTTGGACACCATGCACAATCAACAATAACTAGATTTTTTTCTGTGTACGGCCGGACAGACAGACACACTATGGGCTATGTATAAGGGCTTCTTTTTTCGTTATCGTAGTGGTTTTAGGTACATAGATCTAATAATATATTTTTCTTGACTTTTAGAAAGAAAGCACATATATTTAGCAAAGACTAAAAGTCATACAATACAACATATTAGTACTACTTACAAGTAAAAAAAATAATTTATTTGTTATAAAAACTTTAAAGCGCGTCGTGAAAAATTAGCAGGAAAGTGGGCCTCGCGGCTATGCCTTATAGGCTATTTTAGGTTATTACAAAAAAATTATTAAAATAAACATATAATATTATAGCAAGCCGTTATTAACGTTTTGATAGGTTTAGAAGTGATGGACATGGGTCCGAAAAAAGCAAAAATAAATGCTCATAAAGAGAAATAAAATAAAAAAATTGCTGCTCGTTAGTAGCGACTAACGACTCCTGAGTTTAAAAAAAAAAACTAATCGGTAAAGCAGTGGCTTTACCTATTAGTTTTTTTTTTTTAAACTCAGGAGTGGTTTAAAAATAGAAACATTTGGAAAACCCAAAGCAACAGCCAAAAAAAATTGAGAAAACTAAGATTACATTTTCTATTGGAATTTTGTATGAATTAATGAAATATTATTCTATTAAAATAATTGTGCGTTACCAAAGGTCCATCTAATATAACAGACAGCTGTGCTGCTGGGGTGTTTGTTACGTCACTTTTTCTTCCCAGATAAAGCACTAGGAAATGGAGAAGGGCGGGCTTTTTGGGGGACTGTCTTATGTAATTTTGACGTTCGAAAAGTACTGATTCTTAGCCTAATTTGAATAAATGACTTTTGATTTGATATGAAGGTGACATAGATGTTACATTTTCTTTAGTGACTAAACCATAGTGACTTATGGCGATTGTTATAGAGATGGGCCGATTATGACTTTGGCCGACTAGCCGACTAATCGGCTGCAAAATGGCCGACTAGTCGGCCAAGCCGATCATGGCTTCGGTTGAGTTCGGGTGACATCGGTAATGTTCGTGACGTACGCTTTCGCCGCCCGGCGACCAAACGGAATTGTCGGGACATGTTTTTGTTTACTTTGCATTTATTCTAACATTGTTTACGAGCAGGCTTTTCTTTTTATCCTATTCTAGATTATACTGAAAGTAAACTATAAAACTGGTTCTATAATAAACATAACAACAGTAAAAATTTAAATTTCATTTCAATCACCATCTTTTATCTTTTAAGCATATTAATACGAGTACAAAATGGGCCGACTAGTCGCCGACAAATCGCCGACTACAAAGTCTACAAATATGGCCGACTAGTCGGCTTTCCCAATACATCACTAGATTACTAAGAAACTAAACTCGAATAGGATAATGTCAAATCATGTGCTAAGTGTGTGCTGATAAGGGCTTAGCAAAGCTCTAGCTAGTCCATATCAAAGCGCTTTAAACCGGTTTTGATTATCGCAACTTTATCAGTGAAGAGATTATCAAGGACGGCTCGATCGTCGTGATAGGCATCGACTTAATTACATAAATTTAAAAGCGAATACGTGTAAACATACCCAGGATTAGCAACTCTATTCCCAATTCGTCAACTCTGCGTACCGGTTCTCTAGAACCGGTACGCAGAGTTGACGAATTGGGAATAGAGTTGAAAAGAATTTTCGATTTTCGAAAATTATTTTGGATAGGTAAGTTTAATTTTGCTTCCGGTAGCAAAAAAACCTCTTAGAGATCTACTCTCCATCAGCAGTTAGCCAAAAACTTTTAATAACAATTTGCGACCCGGCCTGCTTCGCACGCGTCTGTGGATATCATAGGAGGGATCAATAGACCACCGTTTTCAAAAAATCGCCGCAAATGCCGACAAAAACAATATAAATATTTTTTTCTTTTTATAAGTCGAAACGTTGTTAAGATTTTGATAGGTTTAGAAGTGATGGGACATAAGTCCCTAACTAGCAAAAATAAAGGTTCATAAAAAAAATGGATCAATAATAATTTATGCCTCATCACAGGAGATCTAATTTTTACATTTTCTTTGTTGACGGAACCTCATTCTTTGGGGACCATGACGATTGTTAAGATACTAAGCTCAAATAGTTATTGTGCTAAGTGTATGTAGAAAAGGCGGGTTTAGCAAAGCTCTAGTCCATATTAAAGCGCTTTAAACCAGTTTTTATTATCGTAACCATATCAGTGATTAGAACTGATTAAGGCAACAAAGAGATTATCAAGGACGACTCGATCGTCGTCATAGGCATTGACTTTTTTACGTGATTATAAAAACAAATACGTTTAATCATTCCCAGGATTAGCAACTCTATTCCCATTCGTCAACTCTGCAAGCCGGTTCTAGGAGTGAAAGTTGCGAAAATTCTTATGGATAAGTTTCATTTTGCTTCTTTATCCGGTGGCAAAAAACCTTCCTTGTTGCTCTTATTAACCCTCTAATGGCCAATTCCTATAATTTACGCAACGTTATTGGATAAAATTAAGTGTCCGTCAGGATTGAGGAGTCACATAATATGTATTGTATTACCGAAATTATGAAGCTTGTGCATTTAATTTTCATACTACAAATTAAAACAACTTACTACTACATTATACTAAAAATCTGTTTTAATTGTTTCATTGGTTTCCAAGAAACAGCGCGGGGAAATGTATGGATTTTACAGATAAATCAAAGCATTATAGTTAGTTAAAATTCAGCCGTGCAAAACCTATTTTTTGTACAGATTACGCATAAACACTACTAATTCCTACCAAATTTTCAGAAATATCCATCGGCTAGTTTTCCAGTTCTAAGGTTGCTCCAAACGTCTGAATTGAGGAGCCACTTTAAACTACCTGTAACTCTGAAAAATCGGGCCTACAAATTCGGGTAATTTACTTCTAAATATTGGTAGTACCCGCGTTTAAATATGAGACATGGGTCCTCAATCCATAGGGACCCAAAGTGAAGACTCTTTTTATCTTTACCAATAATGAAGAAAACAGGTCATAGCTTTGCATAATAGACCCTCCCTTATGGAAGTAGCTATCACTAGTAAAATTAGCTTACGAATCTAGATAAATGCCTAGTTTGGTCACCATTAGTAAGCAAAACAATTCGTTTTTGGAACGAAGTTCCTTATTGTTTATAGGAACTGAGTATAAAAGATCTACTCTTTAAGTGCATTATCCACCAGCAGTTAGCCAAGACCTTTTGTCCATTGATTTATTAACAACTTGCGGCCCAGTCTGTTTCCGTTGCTTCGCAGGGGTCTGTGGCGCGGGTGCAATGACGACATGTCACATCATCGAGATTTCTGTGCTATTATAAGTTGAATATGAACGTGATATGCACATAAACCTTCTGGAGTTTACTCTAAATGATGGTAAAAATCACTTTAAGTATAGTTTAGACCAGCTGTGCCCGCGGCTTCGCCCGAATGGATGTGGGAAATTATGATAAAAATGTAGGGTCAAAAAATTGTCTAAGTTTCTCCCTAAAACAGCTCTCTGCCAGTGAAAGTCCCGTCATAAATACAGTATTATACTTTCAGCAAAAAACTGTTATTTTGACTTTACAAACAGACTTCAATTTTATTGATTTTTATGTAGAAGATCTAAGCGGTCACACAGACAGATACAAAAAGCAACCTGGCTTTATACTATGTAGATATCATAGGCTGGATCCATAGTCCACCGTTCTCATAAAATAATACCAAACTCAGCCTATAATGTTCCCACTGCTGGGACATAGGCCTCCTCTCTGTGAGAGGGAGTGGGCCATAATCCACGACGCAGGCCCAGTGCAGATTGGTGGATGTCACATGTCTTAAAAAATTTAGTTTTACCTAAGATACTACTAAGTTTTTCACTATGTTTTCCTTCATCGTAATGAGAGCAGTGGTTATGAAATCCAATAAACGAAGTAAAGTAGCTTCTTAGGTTCCAACTCATGACCCACATCTCGTAGGTCGGCCGATACCACAGGGCCACCACCGCTCCCAAAAAATCTCTCTAAAATCATCCCGAATGCCTAAAAAAACAATAGAAATCCAGTCTAACTTCATAAATAAAGAACGGGATATAACGAGCTTCCGTTTGGAGTCCACAATTAACGTTCGTCTGTCTCATAATCCACTTACGTAGATCATTCACACCCGCCTAGATTTAATTAATTCTTACGTAATAGGGAGAGGGGCATGGGGACAGCGGAAACGAGAGCGTTTTCTGTATTAAAAAAAGCTCTGCGAAAGTTATCAATATGTGGTTTTCATAACAAAGAGTCTCATTATTACACGCTTTATATTAGCTTCACTTGTATGTTTGTATGTAACCGACTCCTTTGAGCGCGATTTTGACCCACTTTAAACGGTCAGATTTCATTGAAACTTTGTAAACTTGTCGAGGACCGATGACAATTTAATAACTAAAAAAAATATTGAGAAAAAAAAAACACGTTTTTGTAGTTAGCAGAACTAAAAAATAGAAAATAAATAATAGTTTAAAAAAACTAAAAATGGTGAGTGCTTGACATTAATTGATTATAAAAATACCTCAACCCACGCTTTTTAATTGAATTAAATTATTTTCTCCTTTTTTAGTTTGGTTTTTAAAGCGTGTTTTTTAGTTTTTTAAACTATTATTTTCAAATCAATGGAATGAAAAGCACACCCGTATGTGACTGTTAACTGCAATTTCAGATTCTCTTGTATGTCAATTTATATTTTATAGGCACAAATCACAAATACCAAGGTCATGAGAATTATTTTCCTACATCGCTAACTTTAAAGTTCACCCAACGGTTTATGTGTTGTGCTATTTATTGGCTTTTCTATCGGTCTATCGCCATTCATCTAAATCTTCCAAATCATATTTTTTTTTTTTGGGTGGGAAATCATCAAATAACTTCTCCCGCTCTGGGTGGAGCAGGAGGGCGTGTCAGACTTTTACTGACTAAAATCCACCCGTGTTCCCTCAGTTGCCTGTGTGCCAGGGGCGACGGTATCTCTTTCGAACAACCCGCACCCCTGGCAGGACTAAATCATCATCTGCTTAACCTTTGCCCACCTATGTTGGAGTATGGTTCCCGTCTAGCTGGATGCAGCAAAATACCATTTTTTCACATGGAGCGACTGCCAATCACACCTCCAAAAGTATAATAAGTCAACCGAAAAATTCTGAAAACCCAGTCTTACTGAAGGCTGTCGCCCCTTAGTACTTAGGTACGTGTAGGTTCCGGGCTTCTGACTAACCGTAACGACTGTCAAAGATGTACAAATGGCAGCTAGACACAACTGCGTAGCGTGCTTTTCGAGGTACAGTCGAGTTCATTAATATATTGGCTCTTTCAGGCTTCAAAAATATATGAACGTCAAAAAAGTTCATAATATTGTGACAACTATATGCATCATTAAACTGTGGTCAAGATTTAGATTCATTAATATGCGACTGCTTTTTCTCATAATTTTTCATATTATTGCTTAATGTACAGCATACCTATATTATTGAACCGTTTACATCAGGACATATTTTTGTTCTATAGGTTCTATAGAATTTATTGAGAATTTATCCAACGCTCACAATATTTTGAATCCTTGACAGTGCTAATATATTAATGAACTCGACTGTACGGAGGGATTTTGGTAAATTATGAATGGCCACCCATCCGCTGACCGGCCTCGGCAAACGTTCCTTAACCTTGAAGACAAAAAAAACAACAATTTCCAAACACTCTTCACGTGTCTCTCATGCACCATACCACCGCCCTTTAATGCCATAGTTCATTGCAGATTAGCAACAGTGGACATGGGGCGCTACCGTGGTACAGTAACTTGATACGGATGTTACGAACACGCCATTCTTGTTATACGATACAACATGTAATTGTAACTTGCTTCAATTCCGTATATTATGTGATTAAAATGTTTGCCTGCCAAATGGTTGACGGATCGATGACAGCGTTGGCTGGCTACAGACCAACGATTACCGAAACCTTGTTCATTGATGAAGCTTGTCAATCTGCTGATTGGTTGACCAAAACAACCAATCAGGGACAATTAATTTTGACCTTGCAGAAACCCGATGTAAGTGATACCAACTCATGATGCTAAAGATTGACCATCATCATCATCTACGGAGCCTTTTCCCAACTATGCTGGGGTCAGCTTGCAGTCTAACCGGATGCAGCTGAAAACCATTACATAAATGAATGCTGAATAACAGCATATGGAGCGACGGCCTTTCTGACGTCCACAACCCAGTTAGTGTAGGGTACTACGATACCCCTTGGTAAGACTGGTTGTCAGACTTTTGGGCTTCTGACGAGCCGCACGACTGTCAAAAATTCACATATGACAGCCGAGACCAACGGCCTATCGTGGTTTTTGGAATATAAAATTGGTCTACAAATAAAAATAAATATATTGGTAAACGGTTTTTTTTTGTTGACTAATCTACGTGGACTAATCTACGACTCGTTTGCTGTTATTTGTCCTTCTCAGATTCTGACGTAGACTCGTCGTCTACTCTGACGTTTAAACGCCAAAAATGTATGGTTTAATAGACGCTAATCATTACATAACTTTATGCAACATTTATAAACATGGGGGCCCGTGTCGTATAATGTCGTTTTCAGGATCAAATCTTCATAAATGAATAATATATCCTCATCAAAGTGTGATGGCTAGTCTTTATCGGGATCACAAATTAACAAAACGTTTTCACATAATTTCCAAGAAGAGGTTTTCAGCATAGTCATTTTACAACACAGAATACCTACGTAAGATGGAATTATTTATAGATGTGATTACACTGATATTTATTGTACAGTTTTAATTGTTGTTGAAGATAAATAAAAAGTTTGATAAGTTTTACCGTTTCAAAGATATGTATTGTTTAAGTACCTATAATTACTGAAGTAGGTAGTTTATGGGATTTCATTAAATTCTACAGTATGGAGAAGATTATACGACAGTTAATAAAAGGACTAGCAGTAGGTAATACTAATACACAGGAGTAATAAGGAACTATCAAATAAATCCTAACTCTGAAATTAAAAATCAGATTTTCCCAACAAAATATAGTAGTGATGCGCCAACGTGGATACCGACCGTTGGGCTGGTCCACACATTCAAGGTCGCTCAGCGGGCTATGCACGGAGTTTCTTTGAAGGATAAAAATCAGAAATAAAAATATCCGGAAAAGAACCAGAGTTACCGACATAGCTTGCAGAGTAAGCAAGCTGAAGTGGCAGTGGGCCGGCCATGTTTGTCGAAAGACCGATAGCCGAAGAGCGATAGAGCAGACGAGTCCTGGATTGGAGACCGCGTATCGGCAAACGTACTAAATGATATACCACTAGATGGACCGACGAACTTAAGAAAGTGGCTGGGGCAGACTGGGTGCAGAAGACGGAGGACAGGAAGTTGTGACGCAACCTGGTAGAGTCCTATGTCCAACAATGGACTGCAAGGGGCTGATTTAATAGACGGCAATAGGCGTAAGCCTAATGTTATTTTCGAAATACTTATTGGGTCGCGGTCTCCACTCTAGCAGGCTTAGCACGACAACCGTAGAGAAGCGTTTTGTCGACGGAAGAGTAGACAAAAATGACGGTTCCGTGTAGACAATTGACAGTTTTGTACTGAGAAATTAGACAAACGGTTTCTATTCTACGGTAGAGTAGAAATAGAAAGCGTCATGCTAAGCCTGCAGGAATCGTCTACCACTTCAGTTTGCTTACTCTGCAAGTTATGTTGTTAACTCCGGTTTTGTTCCGGATATATGTGGCCATTGAACACGAATCCAGACTTCAAGCTAGCAGCTTGAAGCTGTGATATTCCTTATGGAAAAATCCATTAATTTCAATCACTAGACCAACTAGGGAGAAAACATCTTGTTACAATATTGATTTCATTATCAATTTAATTAGAACATTAAAAGCAGAAGCTTCAAAGTCCTAGGACCCTTAGGGTATCTTTAGAGCATAGGTCACGTAGCAGTCACTTATTATCGCCTTCTGTTACGTCCAACCCAGATACAGGTTATTAGACCTAAGGGTACAAGGACATAGGAACTTTTTGAGATACAGCAGTGTTTCCAAAAAGTCTGCTGTATTAGGAAAATATACTAAAAAACTCACCGTCATAATAATCAGCCTATAATATTCCCAGTGCTGGGATTAAGCTTCCTCTCTGTGTGAGGCAATGGGCAATTATCCACCGCGCGGGCCCGCGAATTTTTGGCTCGATGTTTTCCTTCACCGTTTTGAGAGCAGTGGTGAAGAAATAATAATTTACACAAAGTAAATCGCCATCTGGGTTCGAACCTACAACTCGTAAGTCTTGGCCGTTCCCACTTGGCAACCACTGGTGAATTCTCAGGCCACAACTACAAGGACCTAGGAACTTGGGACATCGAAGCACAAACTGTTACCATAAATTCAGCTCACGATTCTAAACCCTCTAGCATAAAAAATTGTCGTCAAAAAGTGCAACACCTACGCGGTCAAAATGTATGGAAAAGCAAATTTGGTTTTTAATAACCGACGAAATATTTCACCACAAGGTTAACATGTAACCCCCCCCCCCCCCCTGTGGTGTAATTTTTCGTCCGTAAACATCTTTACAAAATTTGCTTTTTATTTACATGATTATGAACGAGTCCATGGTGTCAGGTTGCGCCTCGCAATCCTTGCCTCCCTGTATTTCTCGAAGTCATCATTTATGCCTAGCCATTTCCCAACTACGTTGGGGACGGATTCCAGTCGAACTGGATGTAGCTGGGTACCCGTATTTTACATGGAGCTACTGCCTGTCTGAGCTCCTGGGTAATACTGGGGCGGCATCTACAACGCCACATGCGAACTACGCAAGACTTGACGTCACACTATTCCTACATCGCGCAATCAGAGTGTACCGCGTGACTGGCATATACAGGGTGAAATTGAAAACATGCGACAAACCGAAATGGGAGATTGTACTCATCATTATGAACAACTTTTACTAAGGGACCAATGATGCAATCCCGAAAAAAAAAACATCTGTTCCCTACATTTATGTTCGCATAACTCGTCAAAATGTAGGGAACAGCTGTTTTTTTTTTTGCGATTGCATCTTTGGTCCCTCAGTAAAAGTTGTTCATAATGATGAGTACAATCTCCCATTTCGGTTTGTCGCATGTTTTCAATTTCACCCTGTATACAACGTCCCGACAACAACTGTCGGGCAGTTGCCCACCAGACACCACACCCGTCTGGTCGGAGGATCCTCCCTTTACCATAGAGTATGAGTGAACTTTACATCCTGTTCCTCATACCTCTATAATACAATATACCCCTTGGTTAAGACTGGTTGTCAGACTTTCTGGCTTCTGACGACCCGTAACGACTGTCAAAGATCCATGAATGACAACCGGAACTAATGGTTTAACAAACTTTCCGAGACACAGAGGGGTCTTAGTATGTAAAGATGGTCAATTGGTCACCCATCCACGAACTAACGGTACAGTAAGCGTAGCTTAACCTGATCAATCGACCCGTACGGCTGTTATTACTTAGCCACAAGCCCCTAAGCTTCAACCTGAAGTTCCTGTATTCCTGTATTTCCCGAGGCATCCATTGTAAAATGACTTAGAGATTAACGGCAAAAACTCAAGCGCAATTCAGTTTTTAATCGTTGCTAAGTCTCTGGATTACTTTTCAGCAGAAATCTTAACGTTAAGCACAGTTTGAGTACCTAGGGGGGTGAGAAGATCAGCCATAGCATCTCGCAAAGTGCGAGTGATTAATCTGCCTTCTGTGTCTGATCCTTCAGTCCTTTCAATCGTTCGGTGTTGATTTTTGAGGGCCTACAATTTTTCAGGCATAAAACCAATCCTACGATAAACCATTATCTACACTCTTTTTGCCTGATCTATTAAAACAACAATGTTGATCAAGAATATAGTGATAAATGATAAAAGATTTTATTTCTGTTAGTTGGTTTGTACAAATACGTTTACATGTCAATCATATCTTTAAAATTAGATGAGGTCGTCGTTTCCTAGGTATATGACTACTCTGAGAAAAAAGGTCGAAACAAACTCAGAGGTCACAGTACCTTTTAAATCGAATAGATCATTTGAGGACCATATAGTTTGGTGTCTAAAATGGTCTTTTGAGGAATGAACCACACTGATTCAGTAGACCTTTCCAGTTAGTGCACGCAATTGTCAGTAATGGTGCAGCTTAATCAGTGGAAAGTAGTTGACTGATAACGAATCACAAAAATTTGACAAATATTACGACGTTTTGGTTTGGCTGTTTTTATCTAATGAACACATTCATCATCGAGCCTGAAAATTGTATTGGCAATCTCATTAATGCTCACGCAAGATATCAAATGCCAATGTCTAAATCTACGGTTAGGCAGGGTTAGGAGAACCAAGGTAACCGACATAGCCCGAAAAATTCCGAAACTTAAGTGACAGGGCTCATTGCTCGCAGAAGATCGCCGATGGGGCTGGAAGGTTCTGGAGTGGCGACTCTGCCTACACCTACACTATAATGGATAAAATGTTGACCATGTACTAGTTGCAAAATTCCTTGGCATTATGATAGCCAGATAACTTGGAAGCCACAAGCAGAAGTTTTGATGGTATATTGGCGTGTGCTAGCTGACATTTGGCAAATTTAATATTTTTTTTGTGTTTCGTAATTTTAATTACCTACTATTGTATAGAATCAAGTTCTTCCAACTTAACAGACAGCTGTGCTGCTGGGGAGTTTGTTCCGCTACTTCTTCTTCCCAGCTAAAGCGCTAGGAAGTGGTGAAGGGCGGGCGTTTTGGGGGACTGCCTTATGTAATTTTGACGTTCAAAAAGAGCTAACTCTCAGCCTAGTTGGAATAAATAACTTTTGATTTTGAAGTATGTAAAAAACTTAGTGCACTTGCATATGGCCTCTTTAACTTATCCAAAAAAGTAAATATGGCCACAAGGTTAGTCGTATATCACGGATTAGTCGCGTCGGTTTTAAGATTCGGCACAATATTGTGGGGAAATTGTAGTCTGGGGGACAGGTGCACAAGGCTCAAAAACGCTTTATTAGGGCTATGTGCAATTTAATAGAAACAGATATAGCTGTGTACCTGTTCTAAGTCCCTAAAATTGCTAACATTACCATCAGTTTACATTTTTGAGATGGCTGTATTTGTTAAGTCAAATATGCATATTTTTCATAAAGTGTCCGATAATAGAAAGCGATTTAACTCCGTACACTGATTTGTTGTGAAGGTTTTTAAGTTAAAGTTAGATAGAGAAACCCGTTCCACTGAGATGCACTAAGTAGTTAAGTTTATTTAAGTTAAGAGTAAGTAACAATAGTACAGTGGTAGGCGATTATTTCTCTCAGTTATTGATAGCTACACAGTATGTACACTATATTTAAATTCGTTAGTCAAGTTATTTTATAATGCTAAATTATGACGCACATCATTGGCCTTAAGTAGGTTACCGAGTAAGCAGAAAAATGTACGGCGATGAGACCGTACACGATCAATCAGGAAACAATATAAAAACTTGCTAATTGTTTGTGGTTCCGATACCACCCTATTAATGAAAAGTATGGGTCCGACATTTTTAACAAAATATCTAATGTAATAAATAATGAGACATTTTCACTTTTCAAAAAGAAATTGACCGTTCTATTAATTAATTAATTTTATTACCCAATTAGCGAATTTTTGACCGATACGAACTTAAATTGATAATTAATATGACATCTTTGTTCTCTTCGACTTCATACAAAATCCATTATATTTAAATTTAAAGCTGTATTGACCTAAAACTTTATACGAATTTATAATCCCATTTTCTTAAACTTGACATCATGTATTTGTATTGCCTATTTCAAATTATTTGTTGAATTTCTTCTTGACATGGTAAACTTGTATTGATTGGATTGACTGCGTAAAGAATGTATAATGTGAGTCTTTGTCTTTGTCAGTTTAAGCTATAATAATAGCTTAAACTGTTTTCATGCCCTAATTAAGGTAGTTAGTATAAGGATCATTTTAAACTAAACATTTGTAGCTAACATGTAACTACTTTCTGTGCAAATAAAAAAACTATTCTATTCTAAACAAAGAAACATACAGGTGAAGCTAATAATAATAAACGCGTGTTAAAAAGGCATTTCTATGTCTATCTATTTTTAGCAATACTGTCTACTACTCCCCTAATTCTAGAGAAGGATGCCACTGCACTGTATCCTGTACTTGGACTATTTATATTTAAGGCGGGTGCAGTATCCACTAACTCAGTAAGATTTTGATTAACAAATTAGGTGACCTGCGCACGACGCGAAGTTTAGCTGCGTGACATACGAGCGGTTAGAACGGCGAGCTTGTTTTTTTTTTATTTTAGATTTAAGGTGTTTGAAAAACCTTATATACTAGAAAAAAAATAGTACAGTATTGTATGTATAGTCGCACATTCTTTAAATACTGTAGGTGCATTATGTTTAGATGGCATTTAAAAACATAAGTAAAGGGGCCTGTTAGCGCACCAAAAATAAAACTAATTGGCAATTATTTTACTCACAAAAAATCTAAATGAGACAAGAGTGCCGTTTGGCATTCTCTGTTATCGTCTTATACCTTGCTAGCTGTTATCATAGCTCCCATAAGTCATTACCCTATGTGGCTAGAAACAGGATGTCTTAATTGCAACAATAACAGTCATTTCAATCTGCATCTTATCTACCATCACTTCGACTACAAAAAGCCATTTTAATTCTTCTATCATTTTTCATCTTTTCCGATAGCGTGGCTTATCCACATAATGCACCAATATCAATCATTTAAAAATATGATCAGTGCTAATTGTATGCATGCTTTCAGCATAGTTAACAATCACGATCCCCCCCAGTAGGTTCCGCATTGTCGTTGCGGGGGGGGCTCAGTAGCCGTGGTCACCCTCCCACGGTGAAGCGAAGAGGAACCTCGAGGTGGGTCCGCTCGTCAGGGCTTTTGCCTCCAAGCCGACGACGTAGCGGCCAAAAAGTAGGTTGCGGTGAGGTGCATCGCAACTGAAGCGGGGAGCGATGTCGAATAGGAGGCATCGTGGCTGAGGGTTACAGGCTGCGGTGGAGAAGGAGTGCCGGTACTTCTGAGTAGCGCTCGTCCCTTTCGTGGCCTGGACGGGGCCGCCACCGTTTGATGGCGGACGCGGTGGGGCCGCAGGGGAGAAGGAGTATCGGTATAGCGTTGGCCGCTCTCCTTATCCCTTGCGGCCGAAAAGTGGTAGGCGGCGGTGCCATTGTGATGACCCGTCGCAGGGGACCAAGGGTGCCAGACACGGGGTCATCTGCGATCCTTATGCTATTTGGTTCCTAGGGTGATCACGGCGTGGCATGTGTCCTGGTGCACTGGTGATAGGGGTTATTCCCCTCCGATGAGGGTCCGGTGACGGACAGCCGCGGTGGGGTCGCGGATGGCTTGCGCGTTTCCGTGTTCCCGCCTCAAGCGACACTGGAGGACACCATGGAGTTTTAGTGGGTTACAGTCCCACATAACTGCGCTATCTCCCCGTGGTAGCGCAGTAGGCATTTATCCACGTTAAACAAAAAAAAGTGCCCGGGTCGATTGCGCGTTATATTCCACGCGCGTCGTCAGAGATATCAGTAACAACTGGTGGGGTCCGCAAGGGCCGATGCCTGCCAGACGTGCGGGTTGTTCGAAAGAGATACCGTCGCCCCAGGCACACAGGCAACTGAGGGAGCACGGGTGGGTTTTAGTCAGTAAAAGTCTGACACGCCCTCCTGCTCCACCCAGAGCAGGAGAAGTTATTTGATGATTTCCCACCTTCAAAAAAAAAAAAGCAATCACGATTCATATTCATCATGATTAGTTATCGTTTGTCTTTAGCAGAACGTGAACCCATCACGTGAATGTTTTATTTGTCTCAAATGTTTAAAGTTTTATTCCTACATTATTGCGTCCGATTGTTGATCAAAAGTCTTTGATTCCTCCTTCCAAACCTCTCTATCTTTTACAATTTGGCTCAAGCTGTCCATTCTATGCCATTTCAGATCCAACATGGATTAAAGGCTGATTAAGCACCAATGCGTTTAAGCGCAGCTTGAACAACTGATTGGAATTACTTCTTACTATTTGAAAAACTAACTAACAACTGAAATACTTAGGTCCTACTTGAAATTCTTAACCGCACTGGATGTTTAAAGCTCGGGGCTTTCAAAGTATTTCTTGAAAATCCGGTGCGCGATGAAACACGACGATGGCGATAGATCGCCCGTACCTGGCCATGTCGCCTGGGCTTACGTCACACTACTAGTAATTACTTTCGTGAAGAGGGAGGCGGCGCACGTGAGGGAGAGGCAGTATATGCGCCCTCACGGCCGTAATCGCCGCGGGAGACGCCCTGGGCGTCGGGAATCCCAGGCTGATTCCCGGCCACCGTTGGCGCGGGCTTGCGGACGGCGAGTAATGGGTAACTCGCTGTCCGGTAAGGACCAAGCCCGGGTCGACGGCGCGTTGTGTTCCACGCGCGCCTCAAAGAGATGTCAGCACCAAATGGTGGGGTCCGCAAGGGCCGATGCCTGCCAGGGGTGCGGGTTGTTCGAAAGAGATACCGCGGCCCCTGGCACACAGGCAACTGAGGGAACACGGGTGGGTTTTAGTCAGTAAAAGTCTGACACGCCCTCCTGCTCCACCCAGAGCGGGAGAAGTTATTTGATGATTTCCCACCTTCAAAAAAAAAAGCAATCACGATTCATATTCATCATGATTTTATGTTCAAAACTACTGAGTTTTCTATAACTAACCCATAGCAAAAAGCCCTGCCTTACAGTATCCATTAATGAATAAGTAATTCGTTATCAACAGAAATATTTAGGGTACGCAGATTAAGCAAAGTAAGTACATAGTAGGAATTAGGTGCGGACATTGTTAAAGATAATACGGTATTGATAATAAATCTTTACGTATGAATGACGAAGCATCTGTCATAGAAATGTGCTATTTCAATCTTTGGTTTACATATTGTAAGAGCTTTACAGCAGATGTTTATAACAAAACTAGTTTGAAGTGATAATAGAGACAGCCAAAACATACTGTAGTTAATTAATTGACCACACCCAGGTCCTTAAAGTACATAAAAACACGGTGTTAACACCAACATCCATTGGTAACTCGAACGAAAAAACGAGTCATTACTAAATAATTCTGTCTTAAATTATACATGGTATTTCAGTATCCGACTCGAAAGAGAGAAACTATGAATCAATGAATTTATATAATAAGCTTCTCAATTCCATTAATTTTATTCATAAATAAAAATTTGAAAGACTTTTACAACATACAACATCGCATGCCTCTTTTCTGCTGGTTAGGCAAAAGTTTACCTATCTCTACTATGCCCACATTTCTCCAGTTATGTTAAGTCCCGTGTAACCGGGCAAGCCTATTGCCATCAATCTGGCATAAATCCAGACTCCGGGTTGCTACTGAGGATTACTTATGTATGGGAAGAACCCAATAACTCTGTCAACCATCATCATCATCATTTACGGAGCCTTTTCCCAACTATGTTGGGGTCGGCTTTCAGTCTTACCGGATGCAGCTGAATACCAGTATTTTACATGGAGCGACTGCCTATCTGACCTCCACAACCCAGTAACTGAGTAATACAATACCCCCTTGGTTGTCAGACTATCTGGCTTCTGACGACCCATAACGACTGTCAAATGACAGCCGGGACCAACGGCTTAGCGTGCTTTCCGAGGCAGGCAGGGGTCTTGGTATGTAAAGATGGTCACCCATCCACGGACAAACTGCGGCAAGTGTAGCTTAACCTGATCGATCGACCCGTGCGGCTAATATTACTTAGCCCTCAATAACACTTTCAACCAACGAGGCATTATTTTACAAGTAAGCTTTAATTTATAATCAATAAATGATACACAATGAAGCACGAAAATATTGCACTATAAAAGGAAAATGTTTAAAATAATTAAATAAAAGAAAGATCAAACTCCGCGATTGTTAATGCATTTTCTAATGAGAACATAAACCGATTAAGCTCGATAACAGACAAAGATTTGTTGATTTACTTTCAATTAAAAACAAAATAATTGATTGACTTTAGACAAATGTTTATCGTAAAACAAGTGATTACGTTATCGGTTTCCATCTTTTGGAAAATGTTTGTTTTTTCGAATTTGTTATTGAGAAAATAAAACGTATTTTAAGCAACAAAAAAATTGATTGGCCGATTTTCTATAGCTGTCTTCCTGTGTGGAATCCTCGGGAAGTAAACAATCTGTTTGTTGACCTATTTTTACAAGGTTTTTATTTTGATCTTTGTTTCTGTTTTTGAAACGTTAGCTACTACTTACTTACACAACAAAATCTGCCTATAATGTTCCCACTGCTGGGACACAGGCCTCCTCTCTGTGAGTGGGAGTGAGCCATAATCCACCTCGCGGGCCCAGTGCGGGTTGGTAGATGTCACATGTCTTCGAATTTTTCGGTTCTAGGACATGCCGGTTTCCTCACAATGTTTTCCTTCACCGTTTTGAGGGCAGTGGTGGTGAAATTATTTACATAAATTAAAGTGCCTGTCGGGGTTCAAACTCTCGACCCACAACTCGTAAGTCAGAGCCGATTCCGATGGGCCACCACTGCTCAACTACTACGCTACGTTACTGTTTATTAGAATTTAATAAAAATATCTTTAAGACCACTAAATCAGATTTATTATCCTGTTCTGAGTAGAATAAGAACCCATTTTTATAGCGTTCTGTACAATTTCAGAGAGATCTTTTGTTCAGTTTTATATGCACCCATTGCATCTTTTGCGTAATTACTATTGGTGAAGACCATATTCTACCAAGATTTTTCCGACAATGTTTGGCAGGTTCCAATCCTTTCAGATACGGCGGGATCAGTAACTGGATGATGACATTAACTATGTGTTTTTTCTGGCTTATAATAATTAATTACCTAACGACCATCGACTGTTGTGATTACCTGTACGCTGAAAATAGTCTTCCGATTAAATAAACTCGCAGAATCAACATCTCTTTATCTACGATAGTTGCAAAATTAGGTAGGTACCTATATAGTGAAAATATTATAATTTTACGCTAAAGATAATGGTACTACTTTATTTCTTTACTTATCGACATAACCTATATTCAGCAACATGAACCTGCTGATATCAAAACAAACCTCAATTTCCACATTTTAGCATTGTCTCTCGCCGCGCATGCCCAGTATTGACTAACAGCCATCGCGGCACGCGCCACGCGCTCAGTTGGCCGTCGCTCCCGACCGTATGTCACGAACGTACCTATTATCACTTAACACTAAGTACGACGGTCTGTCAGTTGGCGGGACGAGGCGCACGGTGCAAGCGCCCGATAAAAAAACATGTTCAAAACGAAAAAAAATGTATAAAACATGGAGGTGTTACATTTTCCATATTAGTCCCAAAGCGTGGGTGGAGTGAACAATAGTTCCGATTAATTTTAATTAAAATAAATCGATCATTAATAATAATAATAAAAAATTGCAAGTGCAATAAATATATTTTTTTGTTAATTTTTAATTAAATTTTGAAAAATGTTTGCGTTATTTGTGTTGTTTGTGGTCAGTTTTGCAGGTGGGTTTTGCAATACTTAATATTAGTTTTCTTATATTTCTTATATTTTTTTGTGCGTGTGAAAAATATTATTTACAGAACTAAAAAAAAAGAAAAGCTTTTACCAACAACAGTTAGCGAAAGCTTGTTGTATTTTGAAAACTTATAAAATGTTTTGTGTATTTGTGTTATTAAAATTTCGAATATCCGGACGTTTTGCCCTAATCTTGGTTGTTTTCGTTATGTTTATTCAGTTATTTGTACCCTTAGTAACTTAAAAATAGTGTAATATGCCCGTGTTAGTTTGTAACCTTATCTACACGTGAACTTTTTGTAAATAAACATAGTATTGCGGATTAGATTTTGTTCAAATATTGAATTTTTTTAGTCCTTCTGATAATTTATTTTCGGTTGTTTTATAATTTATATAAATATTGTATTGTGTAAAAAGGAAAATAAAAATCATTAAACAATCTAATACACAATTTTTTTTTTAAGTGACAATATGTGTAGATTTAAAGTTATCTATTCTCCCGCCAATACTGGAATGGTTTTCATAAAATTTCTTAGCTTTTAAAACACAACTCTTTCGTTTTTAATATGGTTTCTTTGAATATAAAAAAGAAATATGAGGTTTTTATTTTAGGTAAACTTGAAAAAAAAGAACTATCTCACTTTAAATCATGAAATCAATATTTTTTTCAGACTTGACTCTGCAAGCGGAATGGAGCTATGGCCGTAAGTATTTTTTATCATTTATTTTATTTATTAAACAATAATTAAAATTCTTAACGAAAATTTCAAATGAATGATATAAACATGTAGGCACTACACTACATAGAATCATTTCAAATAAACCTAAACCTAATTTAAATAAATATTAATAAGATTCCGTAAGATTTTTACCATTGACGGAATTTTACTAATATTTATTTAGAAATATTTTTATTAGCTATGAAACATTTAAACAACTTTGAATTACATTTTAAAACTATAATTACAAATTCCAGATTAAAAAATCATTCTGTCGTAACAGAATGATTTTTTAAGGAGTTTTTAAGTAATTCAAAACTCTCAGTATGAAGTGCGGGGTAATTGCGTAATGCACTAACGGTAGGAATGGTTTTAATTTTGACAGTTCAACAACATTCATTGAGTAATTTACTTTGACGAGTAGACAATTTTTTCGAACATATGAAGCAATGGATTGGCGACATCCTTCAAAATGATTCAGATTGTGATTGATAGTATGTTATGCAATCAAGGTTAGTTATAGCTAGGACTCTATGCCCACAATCGGTGTAATAGCTCGGCCACAAGTTCTGTACATTTATAAACAAACACAAAAAATCTGCTAAAGCGTGAACAGTACAGAATATCCCCCTTATTTATAAACATACACCATGTTTGACATTTGTGGCGCAATTTCTGTCTTAGTCTAAACTTAGCGTCAGACTTTTGAATAAGTTATTAATTCTAAAAGATAGTTTGGTATTACAATGGTACCAAAAAGATAAGTAGTCATTAATGAAATCAAAAACTGTCAAAACAAATGAATCATTACTTGAAAGTTAATAACACACGTAGATTGATTTTAATCAAATTCTAATAATAACTCTTGTAAGAATAATTTTATCAATGGTACGTACTGCATGTATTGATATAGGTTAATACCTAACCATTTTGAAAAATCAAAATGGTTTGGCTAATTAGTCGATTCACAGGAATTCACTTGCCCGAAACGGGCGAATCGACAATTTCAAATAATAGTATACTATTGCCTGTAGGCGATTCGCGCGAATTTAATTTATTTATGTGCGAATTGAGCACTCCAGATATACGTAGGTATTAGACGATTGGCACGTTTAGAATTTTATACAATAACTAGCTTTTGCCCGCGACTTCATACGCGTGGACTTTAGAATCAAGTAGATAATATTTTTTTTGATAATATATAGCCTATTTTTTAAGTTAGATCTCTCGGAATACATCATTGAAAACTGCATTCAATTCCATGCAGTGGTTTTTGCGTGATGCGGTAACAAACATACAGACAGACAAAAATTCTAAAAACCGTTGTTTTGGCTTCTGTTGCTCTAATAAAGACCCCCCATACTATTTTTTCTTCAATATCTTTAATGTACAGACATCGGCCTGTTACAATTTTATTATATGTATGAAGTAATAACATTAGTTCGATTTTCTCCTATTATCTAGTAAGAAAAAACTTTGTTTTTTAATTTATGGCCTAATACGTATTTCTAGTGTTGTCGATACGCCCAAAAATAAATTAACTTCGCGCATCGCCTATTACTAAATAACATATTATTTAATAATGACGATTCGCGCTGCGACACCTTTAAATGTCGCAGCATCATGCTGAGATAGGGGCCTTTTGGCCTCGTACAGTATTTTGTTTTTTTTTATTTTTTACTTTTTATAATATTTTAATTTTTTTTTTTTTTGTTAAGCATATTGTGTAGTTAAGTTTCTTTTTTTTTCCTGTGCGAGTCTAATAAATACGTTTTCTTTCTTTTTCTTTTATTCGCCTTTAAATACTGGTAGTTATCTGCATCCGGTTAGACTGGAAGCCGACCCCAACATAACTCGCAAAAAGCTTGGCAGATTGAATCCTTACATGGAAGTCGAACCTACCACTGTTTCAACTCAAAAACTCAAAGCATTTATTTCAAATAAACCAATTACAGGCACTTTTGAATTGTCAAGGTCGGTAAGATAGGAAGATGAAGCTAGTTGCCCATTCCAAAGCGTAGGTACCTATGGAGAAGAACGGGCAAGAAACTCCATGGACACTCTTTTAAAATCATGATTTTGTTACAAACAGTTGGTTACATCATTATGTTGAAATTATCAATGTGAGAACGATGTAAAAAGACGTGCACATTATAAGCGTCCGTAATTAAAACAAAACAAAAATAAAATAACAATTTAGAAATTAAAATAAGCCGTGGGAGCTAAGAGATGACCAGTCCCTACTGGCGGCGCCCGTTCACGAACATGACGTATGGATCAGCACCATTCAGCTCAACCATTTTGAAGGGAACTTAATGATCCAACACACACGCCACCACCAGCGAGACATTTGAGTGAGCATGACATACTCTCAGCTGCCAGGGCACATTCAAGTCAATGAAAGACGTACCCTGTAAATGTTAGCTATATAGTAAGGACATAGTGCTCACACATATGCTATGCAATTATACAATACTAAAAGGTTGAATTTATACAATGCAAATGTATCTAGCTTTTACAGTCTTCAGCAGCTCCAACAATGTTTACAAATGCTATTCAATTTAGTTTGCTATTCAATTTAGTTTAAGGTACCTTGTGGAGCAGGACAAGCAACTTTTAGCCAAGCATTTTTGTCAGCGATGTAATCCCCCAACTTATAATAAGCATGGCTGTTTCTCCTAGAAATCCAGTCACGAATTTAACTCAATATCTAATGCCGTGTAGTTCTCAAGTAAAAGTAGTGTCAATTCATGAGTAATTTCACCCCCTGGATGGATGCCAATGAATTCAAAGTAAACCGATATTACCTACTAGGGAAAGTCGTAAATCGGTAAAGTGCGAGTCGGACTCACGCATTAAGGGTTTCACAAAACCAAAGCTTTTATTTATTTATGTAATACTTCACGCACAGAAATGTACAGAGGCGGACTTAATCCCAAAGGCATTTTCTACCAGTCGACCTTTGGGTGATGCAGAGACAAACAGTGGTAGGTGCAATTACGTAACTCGTGTTTTGAATATTTATTCAAATATAGGTACTAATATTATTATACTTATACATATGATATAAATACTTAATTAAATATAACCAAAAATAAACATACTTAAATACACATTAATATAATAAAACAAATAAGACAAACAATGGGATGCTTTTGTACTTACCTATGTAGGTTTTCCGTTTAGAACAAAAATCGTTATAAAAATGAGCATTAGGGGTCTCCGGGTTTCGTACCACCATAACTATGTATGTTATTTAACGGTGCACAAGATAGAGCACAAACAAAAAGTAAAAAAAAAACACATGTTTTCGGTGTTTCTTGCATTGAACTTCTTATTCTAATTATTATTAATTCCCACTGGCTTCTACCAGCGGCTTTGCTCGCGTGCAGGTTTTGATCTGTGAGCTATTTAAAAAAGTCATCCAAATCCCTTTTTACGTAATTGACTAACAAACATCCAAACAAACAAACTTTTACATTTATAATAGGTATTTTAGTAGGATAATAGCAGCTATTATAGTTACACGTAGTCTGTAAAAACATCAACAAACTAGCTGTTGCAAAAAGCTATATGTGCCAGACAGGCAGCGTAGACTTAGTAAAAAGATCCCGTATGCACTCTTTTTATACGGAATCCTAGTCTAAGTATCGGGGTGATGTCCCGGGCGATGGCACGATAAGCACTGCACTGCAGCTTTTGTTTGTTGTGTTTACTAATTACCTATAACATCAGACATTGATAAAAAGATTTCTAAACAGATAATCAGAAAACTCAAGAATAACAAAATTGACTGTCTAGGTAGTTATAATCAAGTTACCCATTTATTCAATCAATCAATCAATCCATTTATTTTGTTAAACATATTGTCGTTTTGCCATTAAATGGCGTACAAAATTTACAGAAAAACAATTATAATTAGTAGGTGGCATGCCAATACATAACAAAAAAATCAATTTAAAAATATGTCAGGTAGGTACACAGGTCATTACTATTTTAAATAAATAGGTAAACACATTAGTACTTATCAATAATTAAAAATCATATGAGTTTAATTAGCAAGTCGGAATCGTCATACCTCTGTTTATCAGTAGTAAACTCAATGATGGAGTAGTAACATCTATCTAGAAGGAATTTAAACAAGGACCTTTTAAAGGATACCAGACACTCTATAGGCAGCTTATAAATAATTTCCAAGAAATTTAAAAGGTAAAATCCACACACCTGACCTTCTACCCTTCATCCACTGCTGGACATAGGCCTCCCCCAAGCTCCACCACTTCGACCGGTTCTGTGCTTCCCGCTTCCAGCGGATTCCTGCGGCCTTCACCAGGTCATCGGTCCACCCAACGTGTTGGGAAGCCTTCAAACGCTACGTCTTCCGGTACGCTGTCGCCACTCCAGAACCTTTTGGCCCATCGGCCATCTGTTCTGCGACCAATGTGCCCTGCCCACTGCCATTTAAGTTTGGCAATTTTTCGGGCTATGTCGGTTTCCTAGGTTCTCCGGCGGATTTATTCATTTCTGATTCGATCACGTAAGGACGAAACTCCAAGCATAGCCCTGCCCATTAAACCCTTTGGGTGACTTTAAGCCTTCAAATAAGGCTCATTGTGAGCGACAACGCGTCAGTGGTACGTTTCTGTCCTTAACTCAATTTATTTGCTGTCGACGAAACCTGTTCTGGATTGACAATATCTCACTACTCACCCCTTTTCTATCGTATTATCAATGTTCTCAAAATCCATTCGAAATGCGTATATACTATAGGCACACTTCCACCTAATCCTGCGGGAAAAAACAGGGGTGAGCCACGGCTATTTTGAAAAAACAGGAGTGAGCCACGGCTATTTTGAAAAAACACGAGTGAGCCACGGCTATTTTGAAAAAACACGAGTGAGCCACGGCTATTTTGAAAAAACAGGAGTGAGCCACGGCTATTTTGAAAAAACACGAGTGAGCCATGGCTATTTTGAAAAAACAGGAGTGAGCCACGGCTATTTTGATAAAACATAATTTCTTTGGTCATCCCCTAAGGCTAGAATCCTTCACAAAACCATAATATTAAACTCTATATTAAACCCTTTTTTTCTCCCCACAGAGGAAACGCAATGGCCAGGAGTGTGTACCATAGGCCAGCTGCAGTCTCCGATCAACATCATGACACAGGAGACAGTGCTGGACAAGAACCAGGTCCACATCAGAGGACCGCTGGTCTTCCGAGGGTACACGGATGTGGTGCTGTCTGCTTCTAACAATGGACATACGCGTGAGTTACTAAATATTGGTGGTATAAACTTTATTATCACATGTATAGGGACCACTTTAAGGTTTAATGTCCCTTGCACGGCATAAAACTACAGTTTAATTTTGCTTTCGAGACATTAAGAAAGTTAGATAGTTTTAACTAAAGTGAAGTTTCAAATTAATTAAAGTTTTTGTCAAAGGTTCGGAAGTAGAATTAAGTATACATAACATACATAATCAGCCTATAACGTTCCCACTACTGGGACACTAGCCTCCTCTCTTTGGAAGGAAGTGGGCCGTAATCCACCACGCGGGCCCAGAGCGGGTTAGTAGATGTCACATGTCTTCAAATTTTTTGTTCTAGAACACGCCGATTTCCCCACTATGTTTCAGGAATCAGAATGTTATTTATGGAAAGTACTCAGAACAAAGTTTTTAATGATACGCAAGTAGATAAGCCAAAATTAATAAAATTCAGGCAAACTTAAACATGCACGGATACAGGGAAGCATCATTTGAATGAATAATATATTATGTCATGCCACTTATTATACAAAAAAGGCCAAGGAATAGGAAGGAAGAAAAAGGAAATTAAATGGAAATTAAGTTCCGCGACAGGAAGCGCCGAGCTCTGGAACCTTTAAATCCTTCCAACAGTTTCCGTAGCTGGCTTTAACCCTACTCAAACCCTACCATGTATGGCATTCGTGTCTAATTTATACGCCAGGTAGATCTAGTACATTTCCTGCCTATGTTAAAAAAAATCATGTAGGCAATTGCAATATCAAGATGGTCCCTAAGCCTTTTACTCAGAAAAGGGGTTTAGTAACTAAAACCACGTTCCCAGATATCCTGGGTGGCAGTACTGGCAGGAATCAGCGCTTAACCTGTAACCATTGATTTAGTACACGATTCTGAATGCCCATGCATTGAAATTTTTGTCAGTTATTAAAAAAAAAACACTACATGGTCAAAATGTATGATTATTATATTTTTTTATAACCGGGCTGTGCGTCGTGGTCCCCTCTGTAAAGGGTAAACTTATTGCCAATAACAAGGCACAAAAGAAAATTCAGACTGATTATTTCAGGAATAACTAAAGAAAAACTGGCTGAGACGAGCACACTTCCAACGATTAAATCATCGACGCATGATCAACCTGAAAATTTATACTAGGTACTAGGTCTACGGCCTCTTAGTAACACGTATCCACCACGCGGGCCCCCGCGGGCCCCTTGCGGGTTGGTGGGTCAACGAGGCAGTCGTGATCAAAATGACTGAAAAACCATCTTTGTTTCAGTGGAATGGGACGGAGTCGGAGGCGATGAAGCGCCATTTCTATGTATGACACACTGATATATTTTTAACCCCCAACAAAAACAGAGGGGCGATAAATGTTTTAAACCCCCCACGAATACAGAGGGGTGTTATTTATAAGTTTGACTGTGTGTCTGTGAATGTGTGTGTCTATCTGTTGCATCGTAGCTCCCGAACTGCAGAAACGATTTAGATTTTTGATCCAAGAGTCGCGGGACGGCTAATGAAAGCGCTAAATAGAAAAGGTTTATACCCAGCAATAATAAATGCATATTATTGTAGAAATTATATTTTCATTAGCCGTAACACGACGTGACGAGACACTTAAAAAAAAAAATTACCTACAACCTATAGAGCCAATACATATTAATATTTTTTTACTTTTTGGTAGTTCTAAATGTCTGATAGCTCTATAGATTTCCTGTCTTATGTTAAAAGTTAACTTTTCTATGTAATGACTGTCGATCGCATTACGACTGTCACTGAGAGGTAAAAGTCAAAAAGTTTCAATTACACCGACACCTTTGTGGGAATTACTGGACAGAACAGAAATTTCGTCATCGTTCACATTTCTCCAGTTATCATGTAATACAGGATGACCCTATAACCATCAACTACACACAAATCCAAACATCAGACTGAAAATCATCTTTGTTTCAGTGAAATGGGCCGGAGTCGAAGGGGAAGCAGCTCCAACTCTATCTGGTGGTCCCCTGAGAGGGAACTACACCTTCCTGCAGTTCCACTTCCATTGGCTTTCTGAACACGCCATTGATGGCATGAAGTAAGTGTAAAACGTTGTATTTTCAGACCAGTAACGACCAAAGATACCAATAAACTTGCGAAAAAATTACGCATTGATGATAAGGATTTCTGAGCAATTAACAATTGAAGCATTAATACATAACTAGCTTACGGCTTCTTCCAATGGGGGTAGGCAAAAACTACAATACACCACGTGCTACGATCCTAACATTCTCCTGAAGCAATAATATATTGATAGATTTCATAAGTAACTACGTACCCAAACAGCCAAATTCTGAGACGACAAAATTTCGATTGCCTATTAGGCAGTTATTATTCTATTCCAAATAAACCCACTGCACCAACTTTCACAAGGTCACGAAACATTTAAAAAGCTATCCAATTCCATATGAAAGGGAATCGTTACTCTGAGCAAAACCTTTGCTTTACGAGCTTTTTTACAACCCTTTCACAACCCTATTTCTTTTAGAGATCTGAGGATGAAAGGGTGACCTTTTCCATTTCGCACCTTTTCATTCCCAGTTGGCTCCAGCCCTTTTCTCCCCTAACGATGCCAGTACGTGAGTTTGCATTTACTGACCTCCCCTATTCTCTGTAATCCTAGTGATTCAATACAATTTTGCAATGCATTTATTTCTGCAAGCCGTTAGGTTTTCATTCAATGTTTATAAGTAACTAATTCTTTGTTTGTATTGCTCACAATTTAATAATTAGATCGATTGATAATTATTTAATTTATCAACTAGAGGATATCAGCAACCTATTGAACCAATTTAAGCGCTGCTTGCTACTCTACTATCTTAAGACGTAAATAAGAAACAAATGAATGCGTTTAGTTCTTGTGTTTAGACAGTGAAAACAAGACATTTAATCTATCAAAGATATGCGATGGGTCGCACAGTATACTGGATTGTTGGAATTTCGACTGAACACCAGTCCCTGTGAAGATGGACGATTGCGGTAGTATTAAATACAAATACTATATTCCATTGTCAAGATAGAGGTAGGTAGGGGAGTACTGAAGCCCACTCAGCCTGTCTTGTACCAGACCTGAATCGGAACTGTTTCGGTCGAGATTTAGTTTCCTTACGAAAGACACGTCGCGTAAGACGAAACTCTCCTGTCAGGAATAGAATGCCGTACAAGATAGTAGAACTAGATTTTGTGAACCAACTGCCTGATTGTTTGTTTTGTTGCGTGTGTGTGCAAGCCCTCTCATTATTTTCATAAAGTGATGGTCTGGCAGTCTTGTCTCAGTCTGTCCTAGCCTTAACGTTTATTTTCTTCGCAGACAGTCAACAATGCATTTATAACGTAGGTATTCAATAATCTGAGATAATTATTAGGTAATAAAAATAACCAGTGCATTCACCTGCTGTAACCAGTATGGATTGTCACTAAAAACCTTGGTTCTACGATAAAAATAACCGATAATAATATCAAGTAATTAAACTAGATATTTTTGATATTATTTAAATGCAAGGTTTTTACATTGTTTCTGTTACATAATGTGTGTAATAGATAATATTCAAATTAAAATAACAGATAAAATAGATAGTGTAATAATGTCATTAACATTATTGAGATATTAACTTCCGCTGTTTTTAAATGTAACAGCGCGGCGCTTGCTTATAAAGAAGAAAACACTTCTTTCTTCTTTCTTTATTTCTTTCTTTCTGTTTCCCTCATGTTGTCACAAACTTTAAGAGAAAAGCTCATGTCGCTGTAAAAAGATATAGGTCCCTATTTACGTAAAGACACACAACATTTTGACAGCAAGTTCGGTAGGAACTGAGTATCCAGAACGCGCCGGTTGTTTCTTTCAAAGTACCTATTGTGACTTGTGCCTTAGAGCCTATGTTGTCTCACTGCTGGGCAAAGGCCTCACTTTCTCTTTGCAACCTTTTTGGCGCAGCCATGAGGCACACACTGTTGTAGTTATTTATTTATTTTATCTTTTTTATTTGTTGTTGTATTTTGTGTTTCACGTACTGTGTCCAGATAAACGGTATTCTTTCTTTCTTTCTTTCTTTCTCTCTCTGTCTTAACTCAAGTCAGAGAGGAGCTCAAGACGCTTATGCTAGTGTGGACCAAAACTGTCTGTAGACGTCAAGCTCGTCCCGCCAGCTTCTCCTGGGTCTGCCTCAATGTCGCTGGACATTTTACGGGACCCACATGGTGGTTGATTTGGCCCATGACTCGTTCCATAGGCTTTCGACTATGTTGACAGAACAATCAATTGACAGCAAAAAAAAAAAAAAAAGCCAGCGAACAGCCTCCAAAAATATCGACACAGAATTTTAGTTTCTACGGCACTCTGCAATGGGCGGTCAGCCCAGCTTCCAACTGGCTTATCATCAGCAGACAGCAGTCATTAACACGAGAAAAGGGATACTAAGGAATGTAAAACATCACAAAACTGTCCAAAACACCGTAATCGTTGTACAAATCAAATCGTACAATATTATGTCACTTGTGATAAGTTGGTATCAGCAGCGTTTGTGTAAGGATTAGCTGTACACTCTGTGGCGTGTGAGTGACATTTATTTGTTCCCCAATTTTGTAGTTACTGCCGGTTTCTTTCCATCGTGGCGAGGTACGCACGACGACATATCAAGCTATATGTTACCAGTATAAGCTGACTTCTCATTGTACGCAAAACTATACAAGGCGAGGTCAGCTAAAACTGGAAATGTATAGCTTGATATATCGCCGTGTACAACAAAGAATTGTTTGCGTACGCGCAAATTCTTATAGTTGAATGAGATAGTATTTCTCATCAAATTTTTATTATGCTATAAGTTCAACTAGGTGGCAATCCCACAAAGACTTGGTTTATCAACCAAACAAAAGAATAGCCAGGTAAAATGTTGAATCATCTTATAACTTTTTATTTGGTTTTACTACCTAATCAGATAAAAACAATTAAGTAAGTAAACACGAAATAAAAGTAATGAGCTACTGTTTCTTCGAACAAATGTATCTACAGAAGTAGGTGGCAATAGCAAGAGATATAAATACGACACGTAGTGGAAACAAAGACTGTTTAATGTTTTGGTTCCTATTTTCGAGGATCAAGTGAATACACGCTTTTATTAGCTTCATACGTATGTTAGTATGTGCCTATGTAACGGAAACTTTGAACATGATTTTGACCTCCTTCAAAACATCGGATTAAATCGAAATTTTGCATATTTATCAAGGACCGATGACAATTAATCATTTTTTTAAAAACACGTTTTAGCAGAACTAAAAAATTTAAAATAAATAATAGTAAAAAAAACTAAAAAACACGCTCTAAAAACCAAACTAAAAAAGTAGAAAATAATTTAATTATATTAAAAAGCGTAGGGTGTTTGATATTAATTGATTATAAAAATACCTCGAAAACCACCCCATGCTTTTTAATAGAATTAAATTATCTTCTACTTTTTTATTGAAGTAATAACCTGCACCCTAATTGCGTAACACGCGATTAATCATAATCGGTTTCATTTTGACATTTCAACATTATTCATTGCGTTATTTAAGTTGTTGAGCACACACATTTTTCGAATATGAAGCAATGGTTTAGCCATCTGTTTCAAAACGAAACAAATTATGATGAATCGTGAGTTACGCAATTAGGGTGCAGGACGCGAGTCAACATTTGCTTAGTCTTTTCTAACCATTTTGGGATCGGTTTCCAATCTAACCGGATCCTGCTGACCAGTGATTTATAACCCAGTTATTGGGTAATACGATCCCCTTGGTAAGACTGGTTGTCAGGCTTTTGTTTTTTAAAAACCCTGATTTAACCAATGATTTTTGTTAACAGATATCCCCTGGAAGTTCACATGGTCCACATCAAGACTGGTCTGTCTATGGAGGAAGCTATGCTGAGGTCTGATGGATTGGCTGTCGTCGGTGTGTTCTTTTTGGTAAGTAAAACTCACATGAGAACATTTTGTTTTTTATTCTCTCGTTTATTTCATACGTCTCTCCTCGCCGTTATCTCATTATTCAACTTCTTTCTTAGCCATAATTATCAACTTTTTTTCAACTACTTAGGTATGTCATACAGGATGATATTTCGGCGGATATCAAAAAAATAATTTGCTGTTCCAAAGATGTAGACCGCGTAGGCTGTTTCTATGATACATCATTCATTGTTACATTTTGCGCACTGGTTATTATTTTTTCCTGTATGTAAAACTTTGAACTTATTCTCAAACCTACTTTGAAAGATAATATCGTAAGAAAGTCGTATAAGGCCGCCAATCTGTGAATAACAGGAGTGTGCTGATTGCGCTCTGCATTGTGTCACCCACGGCCAAATATTTCATTCTCATTAAACCCTAGCTCCCACGAGATAGTACAATATCAACGGTTTGTTTAAATCTAACAATATTTCCTTCATTGTAGGTAAATAGGGGGTACGAAAGCGGACATGCTCTTGAGCAGCTCATACCATTTGTGCCCTACATCACCAACAGCGCTCAAAACCAGACTGAAAATCATAGAGTTGATATCACGTAAGTACACACTTGGAAATAATAAGTAAAGGCCTGTTTTACAAATCCTGCATAGACAATAAGTATCAGACAATTATAGAAATTGAATTTTGATCAGCCAAATCAGTTTAACAGAATTTTTCCAGAGGTGGTAATATAAGTCTAGGTTTTTTAAAGCAGGATTACTATTTCACTTCTTTGACATTCACAGAATATGCTTTTGAAACACGTTTGCCCCCACCCCCCCAGGGCTGATCACAAAATAATTAAGGACCATAATTTATAATGAAAATGTCCAATGACCTCCGTAAAAAGGTATAAAAGTCGTTAAGTTACTACTTCAAACTGATTAAAGGAAGGAAGAGAATTGTGGAACTAATTGTAAGGGCGTAAGGGTATTGAGAACAATAGCAGACGGCTTTAGTTGCGGTTTGAACTTCAAGGCTCTGTCGTCAAGGGTAGACCAGAAAATACAGACTACAGAAAAAGAACATTCCTAATTTGATAATTTTTTCAACGGAATAGACCAGATAGTTTGGTGGCCATTTAGTATCGGCACTTAAAGAGGCTATTTTTACCCCCAAATATTTTTAACACCTCTTGATTTTTAACAGGCGTCTGTTGAGCTATGAGCCTCAGTCTTACTACACCTACCACGGGTCCCTCACCACTCCTATGTGTCAGGAGATCGTTACCTGGATCGTCATGGATAAACCACTCTACATCACTTCAGACCAGGTAAGGATTCTTTAATTGAAGGATATTTATAACTATTGACGTAATTAACTCTCTTCACTGGGTACACATTCTTTTTGGAACAGCTTGGCTGAAAAAAATAACATTTTGGTTCCTAATCATAGACCTTTATCTAAATAAATATAAGAATATTGATTATCTCTTACAAAGAACTTAAGTATAAAGAAAAAACAAATGACGCTTTAGAACTGTCAAACTAAATTACGTCTCGATTGCCTTGAATATGGCGTGATTTTAAATATGACGAACTTAGTTCGTCGTAGTTGCGTCGGAGAAAATCTTAGTTCTAATAAAGACAGTCCTTATTTATTTCCATCTCGATCTTGTTGCATGAAAAGGAAAAAGACAGCAATAAATTAAATTTTGTTTAGTTGGTTGGTTTACGCGAATAACTGTGCCTTGCAAAAAGTCCATCGGACTATAAAATTAAACCACACTCCAGACGTGTAGCAAATAAAACTAAATCTCTTCTTCTCCCTCTAGTACAAAATTTTCACCAAAGTAGACGTTGGAGGGGACTACAACTACAGAAGCCTTCAGTCACCCAACAATAGGGTGGTCTACCGCTCCATAGCCTCAGCTGCCTCTATCCTCGCGCCTGCATTCCCTGGCGCCTTGCTCAGCCTTCTCTCCGCAGCCCTGGCTGGAGGAGTCAACAAAGGCGTTGGTGCCATCTTGGACATCAAGCGAAAACTCTTTGGAGACAGTATCAAAAAGTGCGTGAAGATGGCATAATTGGATTTTAGACTCAAAAGACCTACTTCAGGACCTCCGGGGAAGTTCCCTGAGAAATTCAGAGAAATGTTCAATTTTGATTTACATTCATCTGATGGAAAGTGCCTATCTGGAGGTGGTAGGTTCGGGCCTAATTTAATTAAGAGGTTTGACAAAATTGTAGGAACTGCCAAATAAGATGTTAGTAATTTAGTAGAATGCACAGATTACTAATATGTAGCACGCTAATAGGATGCCAACAGAGATGTGTTTTGGCGTGTAGCTGACTTCTTCCTTCTTAAATGATGAAACGATTAGTATTTATGTGCAATATTCTTATCTAATTAGTAAGGAAGTCAGTTTGTGTGCAGTGATTTAGGAATTTTAAAATCGTACGTAAACGGTGCCGCGCCGTGCCGCCAGTGGGCGCAGGCCCTTATGCTTTCGGCTAAAATATTGTGTAATATTATGGATTTTCTTTAATCCATGTATAAGTAATCAATTATTGTCGATCGGTGATAATGGTAATGACTAATGACGTGCAAGGCCACTGAATATTCGCCATTTCATTCTCTGCGGATACTTTTATCTTTCCCTAGATCCAGACGAAGATTTAGCATTAGCTATTAGTAATACATAATCATGATTCTCCGCTAATAATGTCCACAAAAGATATGGCCGTCATAAATATTAAATATTATGTATTATCGCCGATTTCTAGTCATCAGCAATATAGATTGTTTAACTAATCTCGCTTACTTATGCACGTGTTGATAAAAAATATTAAGATGTAAGATCACATTTTGTGATAGTCACGCGATTTCATACAAAAAAAATTGAATTAGTTTTTAATTACGGATTATTTTGACGTTCCGCTATTATGACGTAGTACTGACATAGCATAATTTCCTTTGTGATAATACCCAGGATCGTACTCCGGTTTCTATACCTAACTAGCTAACCAGACAAACGTTAACCCATGCAAAGTTCATACAAAAATCCCTTATGTAGAAATAAGGACGTCAAATTTTTCCCGATTTTTATCATTTTCCGGGATACTTTTTTTAAAATTTTTGGTCCTTATAGACCTAATTCGGACCATTATGAACATTTAAACAGAAATGGATCCAAACGTTCTCAAGTAATGTGCTTACCAACGAAAAGCATTTCATTTTATTTCTAAACAATAGATAATTATAACGAATAATTTTATCTACCAATAGAAGCTTGAATTCATTTATTTCCAAAACCAATGTTTATGTCAAGTGAGTGTTACAAAGAATTGTGATAAAAAAGATGATAATCGGCAAATAAAAACCATTTTCATTCCCATTCAGCATATTTAATTTAGATTGTATCGAATTGAAGTTTAATTAGTCCTTATCACAGAATTTAATATAGTTATCACGTGCAAAAATATAGCACATGATTGGATACGCGAATTCAAGAAACCTTTAAAATCCTGGAGATTTTATTTGGGCGATCTTTTTTCTTATCAAGGTTCCGTATGTTTTACAGAGTTAACATAACAATATGAAATAATTTACTAATAGTATTATCGCATTTCTCAAAATATTATGGTTGGGCACCAGAAGATAATATTTTGACCTGTAGTTACTATGCATAGAACCATCTTATTTATGTACGAAATAGCAGTCACCAATCATAAAAAGATCCTGCTCAACGTCACAGTCATTAAATAGTAATCTTTATCAGAATATTAAATTATATCTCTATTATTATAGTTATCTTAGACTATAGGATTATCACAATGCAATATAATACTTTTACACTAATAAATATGATTTATTGGTGTAATAATATTTTTTATTTAAATAATAGATTTATTAGATGTTTGTGACGTATTTATTATTAAGTGATATCATAAATGTAAATAAATTATAATCGTAACGGCTGTTGTAATGACTTTGTTTGGTTGGAAAAATTGTTATTTTTTTAGTTATAATTATAACATAACATCACACCTTGTTTCCCCAAAGGGAAGGCAGAGATACAAATAGCATCTACACCCACATTTTTGGTTTATTTAAGATAAACCAATAGAAGTATCTCATTTGTAAATATGCTTATTTTTTAAAGAATGCATGCAAATATTATTTTAATTAATAATGGAAACCTATTACTTATTATTTTTACAACTATTACAACGATAATTATTGTTTAAATAAGATTAAATTTTATTGATATATATATTATTATTGTAAAATAATAATCGGCTGTGAAATGTGAACGATTGGAAAACGAGTGTGTGATAATGTGTTACTATTAAGTTTATAAAATCTGTACAGTATACCATAAATATAAAAATATATGACAAATTAATAGAAATTAATAAGGTTTTTTTTTATCACTACTGGTTCCTTACTTAATTTGCAAGAGGTAGAAGAAGCTATCAGAAGAAATTAACCAATTTATAGGCGAAAGGACATTTTTATACAACCTAAATGTAAACGGATACTAATACCGTTTGCATTTAGGTTGTATAAAACCTACGTTCTGGCTTCGGAAGCGTTCCCCTTACACCCTGTATAGAGTTGTTAATTAATACTCTCTTGAGCATAGTTGCTAAAGCTGCTGAAAAGTGATGATTCCCAAGGAGCATTAAGAATCTAGTTGTACTGTACCTACACGAAACGAACATAATTATCATATTTTCAATCGTAATCCATCAATCTCTCCTTATCGACATCGACGTTGGTTCACCACACCTTTGAAGCTGATAATTTTACCGCATAAGTTAATTAAAGTCAATGACTGCAGCCTGACTTTACCTAATAAAACACGCTTTAAAAACCAAACTAAAAAAGGAGAAAATAATTTAATTCAATTAAAAAGCGTGAGGTGCTTTTTGAGGTATTTTTATAATCACTTACTGTCAAGCACCCCACGCTTTTTAATTAAATTAAATTATTTTCTCCTTTTTTAGTTTGGTTTTTAAAGCGTGTTTTTTAGTTTTTTAAACGATTATTTATTTTCTATTTTTTAGTTCTGCTAACTACAAAAACATGTTTTTTTTCTGATTTTTTTTTTATGATTGAATTGTCATCGGTCCTCGACAAGTTTACAAAGTTTCAATGAAATCTGACCGTTTAAAGTGGGTCAAAATCGCGCTCAAAGGAGTCGGTTACATACAAACATACAAACTAACAAACAAACATACAAGTGAAGCTAATATAAAGCGTGTAAAAAAGGGGGAGAGCGGCTAGCACAGAAAACTCAAGCAGCCAAGTTTAGCCTGAATGTATGCTCTCTTTCTAAATACAGACATAAGAACGAGACAGTGATATGTGTTTTCTCTTTCTTATGGATGTATTTAGAAAGAGAGCGTTAGCCCATAGTCGTCTTCACTTAGGTATTTAGAGTGTTGCCTCCAATTTTATTTATAAGCTTCTTGGGTTTCAGTCATTAAAAGTCTGACACGCCCATCCGCTCCGCCCAAAGCAGGAGAAGTCATTTAATGATTTCCCATTCAAATTAAAACAAAGGTTAGCCTGCAAGAAAGCATTCCCAAAAAAATGAACAGGGTCCGGCGCAGCGGGATACCCACTCCCGCTCACAGAGACTAGGCCTGCGTCCCAGCAGAACATTATAGGCTGATAACGCTTATGCTAACCCGTAACGGCAGTGTATCGAATCATTTTGAGCCATATCTATATTATTATTTCTAAAACTATGTATCTCCGTATAGTGCCGGACGTAAAGAATAGCACCATCGCATTTCATAGCGATCGCCAACCCGCATGCCAAGCGTGGCAATATGGCAAACCCCTTTTGGGGGAGGCTTATGTCCAGCAGTGGACGTCTTTCTGTTGAAATGATGAAAACTATGTGGTTGTGTTTCGGGTCTGGACCATACAGACCTATTAAGGCCAGCGCCGCAAATTTCAACGGCAACGATGCCGAGGTAGCCTTAGGCATCATCATTGAAATTTGAATTTTATTGTCTTACATATAAGATATATTCCTATTCGTCGCATAAAAATTCCTTGCCGTGCCGATGCCGTGCCGTTAGTGGGCGCAGGCCCTTAAGTAAACAAACACCTTAGTCTAACCCTTTCGGAATAGCTAGGTAAGGTAAGTAACACTGATCTATTTATATTGTCTTTGGTCCCTGGCCCTGACATCAATGGACTGTCAGCAATGGACAAAATTTAAAAACTTTTACTTCTTGATTACGTGGCTTTTGGCTACTTTGTATGTGTGCATAAATAGGTATTGTAAAAAAATGCATACCTAATTAATATCAAGTCATTATTATTCTCACTTCATTAATCGGCTTATCAATTCCTTGAACCTGTCCAAAACTTATAAGATAGGGAGAGATAATTATAATTCATGAACTTTATCAGCAATTAATGAATCATGAATTAAACTCTGATTATTTCTTATTAGATAGATGAGGACGGATTAAATATTATTATTGTCAAAATAACAAGAAATTCGACCTAATTGTTTAATTCTCTAGAAATTTCTTTTTATAAAGATGTTTTTCCCGTAATTTGACAATTAATGCCATAATAAATATATAACAGGTTTATGCGTGAATGTTTTTTTTTTAATGGCTAATAAACTTCTTCTGATGTCTTAGAAAATGTATAATACATCGAAAGGCGTAATAAAATGTTAGGAACCCAATGGATCAGCAATGAACGCCATTCAATTTGAGAATTTAGAGAATAGTGACATACAGTTTCGAATTCGTGAAAAAATTTCAAAAAATTATAAACATTGTGTTTTCTCGTATCCCTTGAATTTTCCCCTAGTCTTTATGGTGTGTAAAATATACAAAATTAATCGATGTTAAGGACCTAGAATATTGAGACATTAATACTCGTCCTGAAAACGAGTTGCTATGGAAAATGTGACTAATGGGGCACTATCACGTCCGGGAAGGAATGCGTCGAATTACAAGTTAAAGTTTACAATCTTAAAAGAGTATAGTTACAGTTTAGAACATCTCAAATGAAATTGAGCCAAGTAGAGACACATTAGGGAAGCGACCATGGTTACCTGGAAGTTACATTATCTAGTTTAATGGATTTATACCTACCTATTGTTAATGACCTAATAGTTTATCGCCTAGATATTTCTGAAGGATAGTTTACAATCTCGATTAAATTAAGTACGGTAATACGTTCGATAACTGCATGGCCACTGGTCGTGGTAACTAAAAGCGATACCTAACAACACGAGTTTATCAAATTGTTCAAACGCATCAAATAGGTTGATCGTCGCTTATTTCTTGGTTTTCCCTTCAAGATGGAGACTACCGAAGAGGGTAGGTATAAAAAAATATTTTAAGAAGATTAAAGATTCCTAAAAATAGCCGTATATATCTCGAAGTTGATAAGTCTATTTTGAGTCGCATAATTACTTTGCAAAACAATGATAAAAACTATAAATAAAGTATTATCGATAAAACCTAATTATCGAGTTCATATCGTTACGTAATTTTCTTTATCATCAGCCCTGAAAACGTTCATTAATGAACTTGGCCGCCCTATCGACTTTTATAACGTAGGTTGTGAATGATAACTCTAATGCCGAGGTTCCACGGCCTGTGAGCTGACGGTCCGTGCCTCGGGGCCGGCTGATAGGCCATGGGGACCGTTCCATTTGATAAGGCGGAATTCAATCGGTGTCATGGTATAGACAAATGGACATATGAAGCAGAGGAATACGGAAAGTGTTATGAGGAAAGTTTTAAGTATGAATGCGGATTGATAAAAGAGTAGGGGAAGACCAAATACACGATAGATGAACTGTGTGAAAGATGATATAGCTAGAAACGAGGTGAGTACCGAGATCACGACTAATAGAGAAGTAGGTATGGAAAAGTGGGACATGTTTCACCGACCACCAATGAATTGGAATAATAAGAGGAAGTTAATGATTGTGCCTGGGTGAACACCCACGCCAAGTCCAGCATGATTCAATCTCTGTGGCACAAGCTGCGCAGCGCATTTAGTTCCACAGCGAATTTAGTTTCTACGCGAAACAATAAAAAAATACTCCGCAAGGGAGTGTAAATGTGGGGTCGTTCCGCCAACAATGAGCCACGACATAACATCGTTGCCTGCACCCTAATTGCGTAACTCACGATTAATCAGAATCTGTTTCGTTTTTAAACAAATTACTAAACCATTACTTCATATGTTCGAAAAATGTGTCTGCTCAACAACGTAAATAACGCAATGAATATTGTTGAACTGTCAAAATGAAACCGATTATGATTAATCGCGTGTTACGCAATTAGGGTGCTGTTCTCGTTATAGCAGCTGATGGACGCTACTGAAGCTGAAAGTGCGATACTCGCAGCAAAATTCTGGGGCGACTCAACAGGGTGACTTTGAAAACAGTTGATAATATTTAAGGGGTTGTTCTAAAATATAAAGTTACTCTTTATTTATTGCTATCGAAACGCTTAGAAGAATAAGAATATCTAAAAGACTGTTGTTGATATTTAGATAGTATATTTTTTTCTATAACCAATAAGTGGAAAATGGGTTTTTGTATAGGATAACGTTTTTCAAATAAAGCAAAAATAATAGTTTCTTCTTAAGATAAATAATTATAGGTATCTCTCTCTGACCAGCGTGAAATGAATGAGACAGATGATTATTTTTTCGGGAAAACGATGTTGTTCCCATGGACTAAGTTGTTCAATTTAATGGTCTGTACCACACCCTCAAATAAGACTACACATTCATACACACTATATAGAAGAATATTTTCTTTGAAACTTTAAATTATTAGTTATTTAGTTTTACCTTTCAACGTGGCAAAGCTGCCAGTCTTTTGGGCACGTTTCCGGATGACAGCGATGCCAGCGATGGACGAGTACTTCGACGCCCAAGTGAGTATTAAACAAAAGGATTTTTTGTATTTATTTGGATGGTTGTAGTTATTTAGTCATTTAAATAGTTTTTTACTTAATTTAGGGCTGATTTTTCAATAGTCAGATAAATTTTATTTGAAGAAGAATTATTATGTCAATTTGACATATTTTCTAGACGAAAGCTGTCAAACCGCAATATTTATTCCTCAGATGTAAGATAACTGACTATTTATTTATTTACTTAAAGGTTCACCCACAGCACATACATATACATACAAATATTAAACCATACGGTTATATTCTATTATCAGGCCACTCAGAAAGTATTGCGAAAAAAAGTTTTTATGTATGAGAGACTGCCCAGATATAATCTATTTTGAAAATATAATTATTTGTAAGTAAAAATAAGTACGTTCCAATTTCAAAATTTCCCTCCACATTGTTTGCGAGCTTATTTAAATTATCGTGTCTCATAAAAAAATGGATCTGCGCCGGGAACATTTTCGCGCTATGATTTTTACGATTGCAAGTACCTATAGCCTGAAACCGGACGAATCGTACGATAGACTTCAAATGGCATTCATGGATGAAGGCCCTTCTAAGGCAACCGTGTATCGTTGGTATAACGAATACAAGTGCAGTCAACTAACTTTGGGGGATGAAGAAAAAGTGGTCGCCCTTTGACGGCTGTTACGGAAGAAAACGTGCAGCAGTGAAAAATGTAAACAATTACATAATTATCAAGAAATTCAGCACATACTGCAGGTTGGATCGGGAAGACTTCACGAAATTCTACACGTGCATCTTCGCGTGAGGAGGATAGTTTCACGCTGGGTGCCGCACAATCTCACCGATGCTCAGAAGCAGGCCCGAGTGCCGTGATATGGTAAACAAATTTGAGGCAGGCTCGTCTCGGCGTGCTTACGATATCATTACAGGTGATGAGTCTTGGATTTATCAATACGATCCAGAAACAAAGCGCCAGTCGACGGTTTGGGTGTTTCAAAACTAATCAACGCCTACCAAACCAAAGCAATCTAGAAGCGGGGTGAAGATTTTGATCGCGAGCTTTTCAATTTGACTGGCTACTTGGTGTCAATTTCTTTGCGGAATCATAGAAGCATCAACGCTGAATGGTATTCTACCAAATGCTTGGCAGAAGTTTTCTCTGTTGTGAACAATAAGCGACCTAACACAGGGTTTCCGCGGGCTACTGCTCCACCACGACAACGCGCCTTCGCACACCGCGCTCAAAACGAGGGACTTCCTGGACAGCACGCCGGTCGAACTCCTGGGTCATCCTCCTTACAGCCTTGACCTAGCACCGTGTGACTTCTTTTTATTCCCGAAAATAAAAAATCAGCTCAAAGGGATACAATTTTCGTCGCCGGAAGATGCGCTGTCAGCGTTCGAGCAGGCTGTAAACGAGGTGTCTGCGGCGCGCAGTGGACTGGAAAAAGTGTTTCGAAAACTGATTTAGACGCATGAAACTTTGTATAGAGGCTAGTGGAGAGTACTTTGAAAAGATTTAATGAAAAATATTTACTCATAGAACATTTATTTTTTTTCACAAAACTGTCTGAGTGTTCCACGTATCTATGCCAATTACATGAAAACACAACATTGACGACAGAAGACGCCAGATAACTGCTTAGTTGCTAACTTAAGTCTAGGTGTAAAATTGTTTATGAAAATGGGAATTGACTATTGAAAAAGTTGAATTTTATACTTACGGTGTTTATATTTTTATCCTCTTCAATAAATAAATGAAGTAGTTTACCAGAAAAATAATAGTTATAATAAATCTTTTCGTTTTATTTTATGTAACTATAATTAGAACACTATAAAATTCTCATAACAAACTCGGCTCATTTGATTCACATTCGTCTGCCCGAGACGCGCACAAGTGATCTAATATTTAAACACAATTTGGTGCAGGCTCTACCAATGCATATGAGATACCTTTTGGAGAGAAGGGGCAAGCTTCATTAAATATTTATTGCAATTGCACGTTTCACTCCAAATTAAATTTTGAATTAGATTTGTTTTGACTTTTACTCCGACTGTACCAATAAATAATGGTCATGACTGTATAGTACCTGCAAAGAAAAGTTTGAGTGATTTTTCTAGGTGCTTCAGAGACATGAAATATTTTTTGAGCGGCACAAACATCGATGGACAAACGTTTTATAAATTTTTTTTTGCTTTTGTATGTATCTATGTTTACTGTTTTGTTGGTATATTGGCGTGGCTGTCATTTGGTAACCAATTTAATTTAATGTTGTGTGTTTCGTAATGTTAATTACTTACTATTGTATAGAACCAAGTTCTTCTAACTGAACAGATAGCTGTGCTGCAGGGGAGTGTATTGCGCCAATTCTTCCTCCCAGCTAAAGCACTAGGAAGTGGTGAAGGGCGGGCGTTTTTGGGGCCTGTCATAAGTAATAATAGTCTATCTAGTCAGCCAAGTTTGATAAAATGTCTTTTGATTTTGTTTAAAGACCGGGAACACTCATACATAATACATACCGGAAAAGTTTTTATTCAGTGCGCAAACTTTAACCATGAATTCAGCATACCATTCTAGACCCCCCAGCGAAGAAATTTTTCGTCGGTTTTACAAAAAAAAATCAGCTGTTCCATACATTTTGACCGCGTAGGTATTGCACTTTTCTATGAAACAGCTAATTATTTTTCGTAAAACCGACGAAATATTTCATCACTTCATGGTTAAAGTTTGCGCACTGAATAAAAACTTTTTCTATAAAATATGTATATTAGTGTCTGTTCTTTGGTGGTACACGCCATCTTTAGTAAGATTTAGTGGATTTACCTTGCACATTTCTTGTCCAAGATAGAAAAGGCTGATGAACGAACAAAACTTAACAAAAAAAGAATGATAGCAGGTTGCGTTCTGTAATTTTTGCTACCTCCATGGGGAAAAGGAGTTATGTCTGTATGTGTGTGTAAGATACAAAACATAACACCCGATAAAATAAAATAAACCCAGCTGTCCCTCGATCTTTCATCGTGTTTTCCTAGAAAATCTAGCAAGATCTTCAAGAAATAGTCCCCTAGTCTTACAAAAGAGTATTTCTATTTATATAACCGGATCAGATCAGTACAAGCAATTGCGATTGTCTGTGAGTGCAAGGATATGACCTAATGGCCGCGTGTCCAGCGAGAGTGATACTTCCGCTATAACATATTATCTGAGTTCAGAATAGGTTGGAAAAGGAAATAGTAGCTATGTATAATGTGGAAGAACAGACGTCAGCACATCAAGCTACCCGAAACTGTCAAATTTTCCCAATTAAACATGAACCTTAAGCTTATGTTACAAAGCTGAAAATCTATCAAAGAAATTTGACAGATTGGGGTAGCTTGATGTGCTGGCATCTGTACTATAAAGTAGGCTGCTTCATTTCTTTCGGAGGAGGACGAAATCAAAGGAGTATGATGCGGCCAGTAGGCACCCAATAATAGTTTACAACAATACAACAAAAAGATAGGTAAAGTAAAAGAAAGAAGAAACTTTGAACGTAGCCAAACCTACATACATACATGACATGGCACCAGTATTCTTTTATAGCGTAGGCAGACATAAGAGATGTATTAATAGTAAGTACCTACGTAACAAGGCTCACGATTGCATTCATTGTCAATAACTGGGACACAAATTAAAGCCAGGGTGCAACTTAGAATAAACCTAGTTAGTTACCTACACTTTGTCCCACCGGAAGTCGACCCCAAACCTTATGTATGTTCAGCAGTTGCGCTTGCCAGCACGACTCCAACGAGGCAGTTCTAGGTATCGCCAAGAGTCGCACAAAGATATCGTATGAACAGCTACCTCAAGGTATAGAAGTATGGTCACCAAAATAAATAAGTAACCACGGTCATCGGATAGTGAAGTTTAGTAAGAAGCCGATACAGTGGTCAAGGCTACGGTTTTTCGGGGGAGCCCTATGTCCACCAGTGGACGTCTTTCGGCTGAAATAGTGATGATGAAAAAACCGAAGTACTTATGGTTTAGAATAAAATTAAATTTTACTTAATATCTTTTTTAAAGAAGTCCATTTATCAAATTTCATTTCAGTTGAAAACCACCATCAGTTTCTTTCTACACTTCAACTATATGCGTCGATCCTGGAAATCTCTTTTGAAGACTGTACCTGCGAAATCCTTCCATAATCATGTAGATTTATGTGTTATTTCATGTAAATATTTAGGTTCTACGATAGCGAAACTGAAGACCTAGATACGACAAATGCCATATTTAACCTAAATCCCAACTATTTGCTGAGCATTACTTTTATTACTGGTTTTTTAACGCAAAATCTTGAAATATATTTTAGTACATTATTTGTACAAGGCAGACCGGTGATAAGATAGGTAGTATATATTCTCCATCAAGGATATCAGTAGGTATACCTAGACATAACCTGTCTCACGATAAGGCAAAGACCTCCCTCGTCTTCAAAGATTCATAAGTAGGTACTTACTTCTTCCACTTACTCCAAGAGTTCATCTGCGGCTAAAATGAAGAAAAGATTTGTTGATTTGAAGTACTTGGATGCCTCTTATATGTACGGGTGCAAGGAAATGAGATACCAACTTCCTTTTCAAAGGTGTGTGTTTCGGGCACACGACCTTCCGACCATTTGGAGGTTATCCAAATCTTTATTATCTTAAAAATTTACTAAAATGCGAAACTGCCAAGACGCAGTAAGCAAGCGTGATGATAAATGTTATTACCTTCTTTCTCAGAGAAATTGTGCTTTTGTAATAGTTTCTTCACCTTTAATATCTCTTTTTGTACCTACGTAGTCCAACTGACCTAATTCCACTTACTAATTTTTTCATCAACCAGAATGAGAGCACAATGCAGTATCTATACATCTCCTCAAGCATCCGTTGGCCAAGATATTCTAGACCTATAAGACCTAGTCTAGATTTCCTGGCGATTACATCTAACGGCCGAGGGGACAAGATGCATTTATCTATTTGTGTAGATGAAGATATGACACGACTGGATCAATGGCCGGGATTTATAATGAAGATGAAGTTGATGCCGTTTTATCAAAAAAATTGTAAAAGGTGATGTTTGATTTTTAAGACAAATAGAGTATGTTGGTTTTTTTTTTCGAGGGGGGGGAAATCATCAAATAACTTATCCCGCTCTGGGTGGAGCAGGAGGGCGTGTCAGACTTTTACTGACTAAAACCCACCCGTGCTCCCTCAGTTGCCTGTGTGCCAGGGGCGACGGGATCTCTTTCGAATAACCCGCAGCCCTGGTAAGTATCGGCCCTTGCGGACCCCACCAGTTGTTGCTGATATTTCTGAGGGCGCGCGTGGAACACAATGCGCCGTCGATCCGGGCATATTTTTTTTTTCTTGTTTAACGTGGAGAAATGCCTACTACGCTACCACGCGGAAATAGTGCAGTTATGTGGGACTGTAACCCATTAAAAACTCCACGGTGTCCTTCAGTGCCGCTTGAGGCGGGGACACGGAAACGCGCAAGCCATCCGCGAACCCGCCACGGCTGTCCGTCACCGGACCCTCCTCGGAGGGGAATAACCCCTATCACCGGCGCACCAGGACACATGGCACGCCGTGCCCACCCCAGGAACCAAATAGCATAAGGGCCCCAGACGACCCCGTGTCTAGTGTCCGTGTCGTGTGCACCCTTGGTCCCCCTGCGACGCGTCAGCACAGTAGCCCCGCCGCCTACCACATTTTGGCCGCAGGGGATAGGGAGAGCGGCCAACGATATATCGACACTCCTCCTTCTCTGCATCCCCACCGCGTCCGTCATCAAACAGTGGCGGCACCGTCCAGGCCACGGAAGGGAAGAGCGGTACTCAGAAGTACCGGCACTCCTTCTCCGCCGCAGCCTGTAACCCTCAGCCGCGATGCCTCCCATTCGAAATCGCGGCCCGCCTCAGTTGCGATGCACCTCACCGTAACCTACTTTTTGGCCGCCACGTCGTCGGCTTGGAGGCAAAAGCCCTGACGAGAGGCCCTACCTTGGGGTTCCTCATCGCTTCACCGTGGGAGGGTGACCACGGCTACTGAGCTCCCCCCCCCCCCCCCGCCCCGCAACGACAATGCGGGAACCCACTGAGGGGGAGAGTATGTTGGTAGGCTTCCTATGTTTATACTAAAGGCAAAGTCATGATCACTGTTCTGCCCTTTTCACAATTTATTTGGAGTCAGTGCATAATATGTCTTCTTAACCGACGTCAAAAAGGTTTTCAGTTCGATATGTTTATATTGTTTCTTTTTTAATGTATGTTTGGGCATAACTCCGTCATTTATAGACGCATTTGCAAAATTCTTTGTTCGAAAGGGGTGTATTTCATAATGGTCCCATTAAAATTTCATATAGATCTGATGCTGAGTTTTGGAGACAGACAACGGAACTCTTCAAAAAATGACAGCAAATCAACCGCGATTGCTGCTATCGCACAAATATGCATTGTTTTGACCAAGGATGATAATATTTCGAATTGGCATGGGGTAGTTAGGTATTATAACGTAAGAGTGAAAAATGAAACTTAAAACAAAAAAAAAAACAATCGACTTCCGGAAAAACACTACAAAGTGAAAAATAACTTAAATTTCGGAAGGCGGTGACAAAAAATTAAAATACGTTCCTATCCAAAGTCACCGACTTCCGAAATTCCTCCATTAATACTTCTCTATGAGTCGTCATCTCGGTAGGCACTGCCTTTTTAGCGATATATCATCTTTCACACAGTCCATCTATCGTTTCTTTTGTCTTCCCCTACTCTTATTCAAAATCAAAAACAAAAGTCATTTATTCAAATTAGGCTGAGAATCAGCACTATTCGAACGTCAAAATAAATAAGACAGTCTCCAAAGCGCCCACACTTCACCACTTCCTAATGCTTTAGCTGGGAAGAAGAAGTGGCGCAACAAAATCCATAGCAACACAGCAATATTCATACATGTAATTGTATATAGATATTTTCATACTCAAAAAAACGTAAGTTTATATGTGTTTTAAATGGTTCATTATTGTTATAACACTTACCTATAACCAGAGATCGGATATTCGGATGCATATTTACCTAAAGATAATTTTTAGCTATGAAAGTATGGAAACGGCTTTATAAATTATTTGTAATATTTATTAAAAACCCCCGTATTAATTTAAATTATATAAAAGAAATTTACAAATGCGCATTCCATGTTAGCCAACATCTCAACTTTAGGTGAATATGCATCCGAATATCAGATCTCTGCTTATAACACAATATTGGACACTGTCTTAATTTTTATAATGGCCGAAGACAAATAAAAACAAATATGGTGGAGCGTACCAACTGGGCCCGCATGGTAGATTGACACTAAACGGTGGGAAAAGTATAGAAATATACTGTCATGCATCAAGTTACAGCCTCATTCTATAATAATGTCTTTCAAAATATAGGTCAAATATCTTGATTCTCGTGAAGTTTTCTTTTTCAACAAAATCAATAACAATGACGATTATCTTTCGGTTGTTTTGAAAACATTATCTTTAATTGAACGGTGAGGATGACCGCATCTCATTCACAATTATAACGTGCAGTCGAGCAGTTTCCCGGTTTTCCGCAGTGCCAATATGTTAAGGATTGTCTGTATTTTATCGTTCATAGGTATGTACCTAGTTTGTTTTTTTTCTACTTTTTTTTATTGATCATTAGACAGAAGGTTAAGTTACGGTTGCCGCGGTCGATTCGTGGATTGATGACCAGCCATAATATTTATTATAGAGACTCTTCCGTGCTTCGGGAAGCACGTTAAGCCGTTGGGCCCGACTGTTATTTGGGCATCTTTGACAGTCGTTACGGATGGTCAGAAGCCCGAAAGTCTTACCAAAGGGTATCGTGTTACCCAGTAACTGAGTAGATAGGTTAGATAGGCAGTCGCTCCAAGTAAAATACCTGTATAAGCAGCATCCGGTTATACTGGTAGCCTATCGCAACATAGTAGGGGAAGGGATGGGCAGATTTATTTTGTGAAGTGAATGTTCAAAATCAAAATCAAAAGTCATTTATTCAAACTAGGCTGAGAGTCAGCTCTTTTTGAACGTCAAAATAAAATTACATAAGACAGTCCCCCCAAAACGCCCGCCCTTCACCACTTCCTAGTGCTTTAGCTGGGAAGAAGAAGTAGCGCAACAAACTCCCCAGCAGCACAGCTGTCTGTTAAGTTAGAAGAACTTGATTCTATACAATAATAGGTAGGTAATTCAAATTACGAAACACAAAAAAAAAACATTAAATTTGCCATATGTCAGCTAGCACACGCCAATATACCATCAAAAATTTAAAACTAAAAATAATAAAAAAAAAAACGTCCCTAAACAGAACTTCCAATCTAAATAAAAGCCTCCAAGCATAAAGGGCATGCCCGCTTACATATGCAATTCTGCATTATGCAAATATAGCTATAACTTAAAGTAACAACAGTTAAACTAGGACCTCTGGTCCAAAATTAATAAACTTGAGGAAGCGGGATAGGCTTGCATTTGACCACTATCGCATCATGGTGAGCGATGATGCAGTCGAATCCAGTGCATCCTAATTGGGTAACACGCTATCAATCACTATCTGAATCATTTTAAAGGAGAAATTGCTAATCCATTGCTTTAAAATTTGTCTGCTCAGCAACGTAAATATCGCAATGAATGTTGTAGAACTGTCAAAATGCGCGATTAACCCGCTGGTTCTAACTATCGCGCATTGCAGACTCTAGCAGCGAATCACAAAATAACATCGCTGTACCTGTATCATACGCACAATGAATTTTCTTAGAAGGTGGTCCACAAAACGTTTCGCTATAGGTACATCAAATAGTTGATTAGAATAACAACAATAAGAATAACTCAATTCCTTACAATCGGTTGCGTAGCGTATCGTATTGTTTATAAGTTTACCTGTTTACAAGTACATGATATTATCATTGTTTCGGACAGCGTTTGTCTACTTAAAATTGTAAGCCTCTAGCAACAGCGAAAATTATAAATGAACCATAGGTACGGGTACATCATCTACCTGGCCATTTACCAACACTGTTGGGGTCGGCCTGAATACCAGCAGGCTTAGCATGACGGTTCCTATTTCTACTCTACCGCAAAATAGAAATCGCTTGTCTACATTTCTCGGTAAAAAACTGTAAACTGTCTACACTGAAACGTCATTTTTGTCTACTCTTCCGTCGACAAAATGCTTCTCTACGGTTCTCGTGATAAGCCTACAGTATTTTACATGAAGCGACTACCTATCTGACCTCCACAACCCAGTTACTGGGTAACACGATACCCCTTGGTAAGATTTTGGTTGTCAAACTTTCGGGCTTCTGATAACCCGTAACGACTGTCAAAGATCCATGAATTACAGCAGGGACCAACAGCTTACCTAGGCACGGGGGGTCTTGTTATCTAAAGATGGTCACCCATCCATAGACTTACCGTGGCAAGCGTAGCTTAACCTTATAATAATATCTTTATTGAACAAGTAACATGACTCAAATGTGTTAGTAACAATATTCCTTACCCCTATGTTAGTATTCCTATTCTAATCAGTTAACCTAAAACCATGAATACATGCGAATCACTGCCACACGCGTAACACCGAGTTGGAAAGCTTGCAGCAGCGACCCACACATAAACAATCTAGTCTGCTTGTCACACAGCCCAAAATAAGGTTGGTCGACCCGTGCGGATGTTATTACTTAACCAAAAGCCCACATATAGGTATGGGTACACAAGACGGAAAACTGAAAACTGTAATAACATTTTCGATCGACACGGTTCAATCTATCAGGTTAAGCTACGCTTGCCGCGGTTGATCCGTAGATGGGTGACCATCTGTACGTACCAAGACCCCTCCATGCCTTTGAAAGCATGTTAAGCCGAAAAGATCCACGAATCACAGCCGGGACCAATCCTGGCTGTCATTCATGGCTCTTTAACAATCGGTACGGTCGGTAAAGTCTGGCAATCAATCTTATCAAGGGTTAGCGTATTATCCAATAACTGGGTTGGTGCGGTCAGATAGGCAGTCACTCCATGTAAAATACTGTTATTCAGCTGCATCCGGTTCCGTTCCGTCTGGTAGCTGATCCCAACTTAGTTGGGAAAAGGCGAGGTAGTTATTGAGATCATTACTGGATTCTGAACCCCAAGATACAGACTAACTGTCTAGTTTGGGGTTCACTGGCAAATAATATTTGTAACTAGCTGTAGGTAATATTTAAGCTACTCATATGTCGTCTCAACTTGTTGTTTAATCTATCTATGCTTACTGTATTACCTGGACAGTAAATATTTTCTATTTTCTATTTCTATTAATCGGTTGTGGGAAATGGATGTTGTAATAAAAAAAACAACCTGACGAATTTTGTTGTCCTTTTCTTCAGAAATCGCGGCAGCGGCAAGCAGGAAAGCAACTGGGGCACTGACTACAACTACAGCGTCTACAACGACCACCTTGGACACCATCTTAGATTATCAACCAGATTGGACTTATGACGGTAAGGGTCCACTTTTACTTACTTACATATATTTGATTGATGTTTAAGTGCTAATTTCACCAATGAAGCTGATCACAATCAGCACATTTGAACTCCGTTCAAGAGCTGTCAGTGTCAATATTCCACAACAATGATGACACTGGCAGTACTTGAAAGCGGTCTACATGTCATCATCATCATCATACTGAGAAAAGGCTTCCCCCCAAGCACCGTCACTTTGACCGATTCTGTGCTTCTCGGATCCAGCGGATTCCTGCGGCCGTCACCAGGTCACCGGGGCCTACATGTGCTGCGGGGTAATTAGTAACAGAAGGCATGGCTCCATTTTGAAAGTTTAACAGCATTCATTGCGTTAGGTATACCTATTGAGCGTTGAGCACACAATTTTTTCGATCATATGAAGCAATGAATTAGCAATGAATATCCTTCTAAATAATGAAAATTGAAGCCGATAGTGTGTTATGCAATTAGGGTGCTGATCACGTTCAGTTACATTGGTGAAATTGGCCCTTACTTCGAAACTAATATCTAGCTATTAGTTGCGGTATTCCGGGATTTCTAGTATCAACTTTTAGTACCTACTCGTTTAACTCGTTTGTCATTCAATTGATCAACTTAGGTACAACCTTATCAGCCTACAACGTTGGCAGAGGTTTGTCGTAGGTTCGAACCCAGACAGTCGATTTACTTTGTGTAAATTAACTGCTCTCAAAACTGTGAAGGAAAACGTCGTGAGGGTACCGATATGTCCTAAAACCAATCATTCGAAGACATGCGACATCTACCAACCCGCACTGGGCCCGCGTGGTGGTTTGCCCGCTCCCTCTCACCGAGAGGAGGCCCGTGTCTGAGCAATGGGAACATTATAGGTGGATTATACTTTATGCTGTTCCAAACCTAAACAGATTGGTTATGATATTGTCTTCCAGATAAATTAACCACAAATCATCCCTAGTTAGTAAAACAGGCAACATAAATATCTTAACACAGTCGTCAGAAATAAAACTACGATTTTCTAAGAAATTCTTGGAATGTAATTAACTTGTACATTGTCGTGTGACGGTAATTCAAGTTCTTGATCAACTTTAGTACCGGTGCACTAACGTATCGGTCAGTGGGCTCTGTATCAGGAATTTTATAGTGCGCGGTAATTATAACCGTTATTTAAGTTTTTTAATTCAATGTACAATGGTGTCGATTCTGTTGTACACCGAACTAAACTAACTAAACTATCACTAAAATTCCTTACTTTTGGCTATGAGAATCTTAAAGCTATTCTGCAAAATAAAATCTCTAAACTAAAAAATATTTTGACACAACTAAAATCGAATTATTATCAGGAGAACCAAGGTAACCGACATAGCCCGAAGAATTGCCAAACTTAAGTGGCAGTGGGCAGGGCACATTGCACGCAGAACAGATGGCCGATGGGGTCGAAAAGTTCTGGAGTGGCGACCGCGCACTGGAAGACGTAAAGTTGGAAGGCCTCCCACAAGGTGGACCGATGACCTTGTGAGGGCCGCAGGAGTCCGCTGGATGCGGGAAGCACAGAACCGGTCGAAGTGGCGGAGCTTGGGGGAGGCCTATGTCCAGCAGTGGACGTCTTTCGGCTGAAATGATGATGATGATAAAAATCGAATTTGACAATCGTGACTCCTGCAGGCTTAGCATGACGCTTTCTATTTCTACTCTACTGTAGAATAGATAGAAATCGCTTGTCTACATTTCTCGGTGAAAAACTGACAACTGTCTACACGGCAACGTAATTTTTGTCTAGTCTTCCGTCGACAAAACGCTTCTCTACGGTTGTCGTGCCAAGCCTGCAGGTGGTATTTTTTTTTCTTTTGGCTTCGCAACGTGGTACTTGTGTGCCCCACGCAATGATTTTTTAAGACCTGAATGAAGCGTGCGCAGGGGGGCAGCCTCCACGTTTTTTATATAGAATTTTTCACTTTTTGTTTGGAAAATAAAAAAAATATTACATACATGTTGAGATTATAGGGCTTACGGGTTTATTAAAAGGGGTCGAAATTATCATCATTTTTGCGATAGGACACACCGTTTTCGAGATATAAGCAAACGAAAAGAAAAAAAAAAGATCAGTACCTACTGTTTTTGCAACTGAAGTCGAAGTGTTGGTGTGAATTTTAGTTCATGACTACTAGTTTTATTCCACACTTTTTTAATCGCGATTAAAAATAGTCAGATTTAGTTAGAAAAACTAATATAGTCAAAATTTTTGGTGAAAAACGGCAAACTCAGAATAGCAAAATTACCATCGTCACTAAAATAATAATTCAGTGCAATCTTAGTGCTGTCAAACTAAAATATAGTTAAGTTGTGTCACTTTAGTGAATTTCAGAATAGGAAATCGTCGTTTGACAGGAATAAACTAAATTTTGGTGATTTTTAGTTTAGTTTAGAGAATTTTGTGACAACAGAATCGGCACCAATATATATATTAGGCTGAGTTATCGATCGCAAGTAAATGGGGCATTTTCCAGGGATTGTCGTTACGAATTAAGGATAATTATCTCCTATTTATTTTTACAGTATTTTAATTATTACCTTTATCAGCACGTTAAGCCTGACTCTGATGGTAAAAAAGCCAGACTAAAGTTTCAATAATCAAGTCTTGCCAAGTTCTAATTTCGGCGAACAAGACATACCTACCGTAAAAAATCTTATCCTGTGGATCTGTATATGAACATTAAGAACAAACCGAGAGTTAAAAACAAAAATTAGTAGTTGGATGAACTTAGATGTCAAGTTATATAGTAATGAAACTTTAGGATTTACTTTACTCCATGACAATTTTCACCGCCCTCTTTGGCGTGAGCCTAGCATTAGGAACTAATACTTTTCCTATTTTTTTGTGATTTTCAGAAGAAAGCAAATGGCCAGGCCGCCACTGCCAGAAGGGTGGCAAGAGACAGTCTCCTATTGACATCAAAACCAGGGATGTCATCCCTGATTTCACGAACCAGTTCATCAAGTATGGACCTCTACAATTCATGGGGTACCACAAGGTGCTCGTCTCGGGGATCAATAATGGCCATACCAGTGAGTGCTACCTCTGTCTATCTATACATTTAGTACTGTGCCCGCGGCTTAGCCCGCTTTGTTGTCGGAATTTATCCCACGGAAACGTGCTACCAGGACAAAAAGTGGTGCTAGCGCCACGCCGCCCCGGCGGGCTTATTGTACTCCCTATAACTTTAGCCAGGTCCAGCTGTTTCGTAGATTAGCCGGAACAAATAGACAGAAAAATAGACAAAAAACTACGACTAAGTACTACTAAAATACGGTACTTACATAATGCATTTAATGAAAATGTGTGTTTATTTCTCGCAGTACAATTCAGTACAGAGGGCGACGAGGCCATCCACCCGGTCCTGACAGGAGGTCCTCTCAAGTACCTCTATAGACTGGAACAGCTCCACTTCCACTGGCTTTCTGAACATGCCATCAATGGCATCAAGTAAGTTGCCTTCAAGTTTTTTTTTTTTTTTGTTGGGCATCTCGCAGTTGGCCTTGAGAGGCCGTGACTGCTCAACCGGGCTTTCCTGGGGCTGCCATTAAGAAGTTAATCTTAACGCCTCCAGCCAGGGCTTACAAACTAAGACCGCGGCCCCTGGCACACAGGCAACTGAGATAACACGGGTGGGTTTTAGTCAGTAAAAGTCTGACACGCCCTACTACTCCACCCAGAGCGGGAGAAGTTATTTGGTGACTTTCCACCCAAAAAAAAAGTCCTCCAGAAACGCCCACCCTTAACCACTTCCAAGTGCTTTAGCTTCGAAGAAGAAGTAGCGTAACAAACTCCACAGCAGCACAGCTGTCTGTTCAGTTAGCAGAACTTGATTCTATACAATAGTAATAAGTAATTAACATTACGACACACAAAATATTAAATTAAATTATTTGCCTTATGTCAGCTAGCACACGCCAATTTACCAACAAACCTTTACTCATGTAGAAATAAATAATAAAAACGTAAACACAACTTAACACCTAAATAAACGCCTCCAGGCATAAAGGATGTGCCCGCTTACATGTGCCATAAATGTTTCAGATTTCCCATGGAGCTACATTTCGTCCATGTGAGAACGGATCTATCGGTGGCCGAAGCGTTGGGCAGGAAAGATGGACTGGCTATCGTTTCGGTGTTTGGAAATGTAAGTTACATCACTACGGTTTAATACTTATCGGTGGTTTTGGAGGGACTAGGGGAAATCACTATCACTTTCATCGTCATTCTTCTGCCTTGCTTTCAATTTACTCGGGGTCGTCGGAAAAGAACACATCGATCATAGGTACAACTGTCAAATCGTGTTGTTAATCTTTCTTAGTTCGGGCTCCGAACTAATCAAAATCAAGAGCCATTTATTCAAACTAGGCTGAGAGTCAGCACTTTTTGAACGACAAAATTACATAAGACAGTCCCCCAAAAACGCTCACCCTTCACCACTTCCTAGTGCTTTAGCTGGGAAGAAGAAGTGGCGCAACAAACTCTCCAGCAGCACAGATGTCTGTAAAGTTAGAAGAACTTGATTCTTTACAATAGTAGGTAAGTAATGAATATTACGACACACAAAAAAATACATTAAATTTGCCATATGTCAGCGCTAGCACATGCCAATATACCAACAAAATATTGCCTTTAATCTTATGTCCGTAAGTAATACGCAGTAGAAAGCGCCCGTAATTTTGAATGAGACTAAGGGCTTAGTGGATAGGGAGTAGACCCTCAGATTACTGCCTACTAGAAAATCTTACACATAATCATCAAATGACAAGAACAAGCCACAGGTGGACAAAGACCTCTTTAGAAGTTGGTTGGACTTTGATAATAACATATAACGGAGGTACCAGTAGGTACTTAATTGATATAAGTGCCAATTTGCGAAGATAGCACTATAATATGCGCAAAACACCAATCAGCTAATTTAATTATGGTTTTATCATTCACATTGCACAAAAAGTGCAAGAATGTTACAAATTAAAAATACTTATTGTTACTTAATATTGCATAAAGTGTGGCTTTGTGCCCTTGACACGTTCTTCATAGGTCTATCAGCGAAGTTGTGTAAGGTTACAATTTCTTTTTGAAACTATGTTGTTTTTATAATTTCTTGGAAGTCGTACAGTAGGCCGCCGTGACTGATGTGCGGCCAAAGTGTTAACTTTGACCTACCTAGCGTAGTACGAAGTTTAAATAGAATAATCGGCCAGCTTATACTGATTTTGATTCCACTGACGTGCGCCCTACTTCTTACAATTTGTTTCAAGTTGGTATACCTACCTTTCGACAGCTATGTCCCTCCGTACGTATTTCGCGTTCCGTAGCCAACAAGACAAAAAGGGACCCTTATAGTTTCTCCATATCTGTCCGTCTGTCTATCTGTCCTAGAGGTGAAAGATGTAATTTGGAAATTTACGGTACCTTCCCTAAACGCAAAGTGGGGATGATTTTTGAAGTGAAAACTTCTTTAGGCGCGTTGGAAATTTTTCGAGATGGGAAAAAGCAATGGGGATTGTCTAAAAATTTTAACCATTCCATTTTATTTTAGTTTTCGAAAATATAGAGCATGTTGAGAAACTAATTTGAATATTTTGATGATGGGCTCAATAGTTATTTCTTAATTTAATATTTAATCATTTTAAATTTTTGAGATAAATGACGTCATCAGTGGCACTAAAGATCGTTGCCTTTGCCTCACCAGTACATAATTAGAAATTTAAATCTGTCAACACAACGTCATCCATCTCATCTGTTAAAGTGTCAGTAGACGTCATACATAATCGGGTTGTTCCCATTGGTTCACGAGTGTATTGTTCTCGAAAAAAATAAAATGAACACTTGTCTTCCCAACGGGTCCACGATCTTTTCAAATATAAAATATTTTATTTCCCTACTGGTCCATGAGAATATTTGGTACAGTCAACAATAAACGCTTCGCTAAGGGATGATTTGTTGGATTTGCCTCCGCCCCGAATAGTAGAATAATTATTAAACATGAAAAAAATCACGAGGTCAGCTTTTTAAACGCTTTATGCCTCCCAAGTACCAGGTTGTCATAACTCGGTAGGAGCATACCTAACATAGTGGTATCAGCTAGACAACGCTTTACGCCGTCAAAGTACCAGGTGATCATACCACGGAAGGAGCACACCTAACATAGATGTGTCAGCTAGAAAGCGCTTTATGCCTTTGAAGTACCAGGTTGTTATAAATCGCTAGGAGCACACTTATCATGGTAGTGTCAGCTAGTATTTATTTATTTAAATTTCTCGCATATAAAACAAAGGTACAAACGCGGACTTAATGCCTTAGGCATTCTCTACCAGTCAACCATGGGTGTTGAAGAGATTAGGTGGCAGGTGCTTTGATTGAGAGGAACAATGATTAAAAAAAAACTATAAGAATACAAAAAAAATACAGGTTGATTGATTGTCTTTTTACGAGAAATGGTTTTTACTGACTGTACTTTGGATACATCCGGTGGACCCGTTGGGAATTCATTGAGAAGCATTTGAAACATTATAATTTTTTCATGGACCCGGTGAGAAAACAAGAACAATAGAATCGTCAACCTTTGGGAACAACCCGAAATAAGGGAACCAAAAGTTCTAATGTAAGTAATGCATACAGCATAAAATAATGATAGTGTAATGAGATTTATACGAGATCATGAGGTAAGTCGCAGGAATAATAATTGTAAAAACTTTATAAATATGTAAATTCTTATGTTTATATTTTTGACATTTATATTAATTTGACACTTGGCAGACCATAGAAAATACTTGTCACATACTTTTTATTTTTTGCGGCAACGATACAAAACTGTACGGCCAAAGCTGACGTAATTTGAAGGGCAAACAAGGTCAATCGTATTTTATAAAATATATCAATAAAATATAAATATTTTTCATGATTCATTAGTCCGCAATGATCAGTAACACTATTCCTCGAAATGGTTTTTCAATTACAACATATTAAAAAATATGAACAATGCCCATTGAGCTCGCGACACCGTTACCAACACCTATGTTTTTTAGTAGAGGTATTTCAATAATTTAAGTCTCAAAGATAGGTTTAGGTCCAGAACTAATATTCCAATTGGAACTATGAAAATCGGATGACCCGTTTAGAAGATAATGATCAAAATTATGAATATGATTTATGTGAAATCCTGTATTGACGATTCAAAAAATACTTCATCGTCGACTCGACGCCGATGCGAACCCCTCCTGCCGTTATCTGGGAACCCGCCGGTGGCGCATTCCGAGGACCATGAAAACACATGGCCTCGGACTTGTGCAAGGCCACCTCGAGTCCCAGTTGCCGGATCCTATCGACGATTGTCGCAACCCCGTCTGCCGCTAAGTCGGCCGCCGCCTGGTACGACCTCCCTTGCGCCAGGACCAGCGTGTCGTCAGCGTAGCAGACTACGCTGACGCCGCTAGGGAGGTCGGCGCGCAGCACCCAGTCGTATCCGATGTCCCACAGATGCGGCCCCAGAACCGATCCCTGTGGGACACCGCACGACATCTCTCGCCGGTTCCACTCTCCTTGGTGACCGGGGTAGATGACGGTCCTGTCCGTCAAATAGGCCTCAACCACACGACAGAGGTAGGTCGGCATCCGGTGATACCGGAGTGCCTCCCTTATGCAACTCCAGGGCAGGGTGTTGAAGGCATTGGCGATGTCTAGAGACACCGCCAAGACGACCCCACCCCGGGCCACAGCATCCCCCGTCGTGAGGGCTCGCACGCGCATGATGGCGTCCACCGTGGAGCGCCCCCTGCGGAAACCGAACTGGCTCTCCGCCAAATCCGGCCCCACCCGCACCAGCCGCCCGACGAGGCGGTCTGCAATTACTCTTTCAAAGAGCTTGCCCACCTCGTCGAGCAGCACGATGGGCCGGTAAGCGGACGGAGAGTCCGCGGGGCGCCCCGGCTTCTTAATGAGGACCAGTTTCCCCGTCTTCCAACGAAGTGGGAACCGGCCCTCCTCCAAGCATGCGCTTAGGAGCCCTCTTAGTCGAGGCCCGAGAGCCTCCAAGGCCAGGACCCAGGCTTTCCCAGGCAAGCCGTCGGGTCCTGGGGCGGTACTCTTGGCATTCAGCCTACGTACCGCCACTCTCAACTCTACCTCGGTCACCTCTGGAGCATCGTCGTCGTCGTCAGTGTGGTCCGCATCGGGCACCGCAGCAGGCGGAGCCATGGGCGGGGGAGCGTGCTCCCCTCGCAAAGGGAACAGAGCGCTCACCACGTCCTGCACGAGCTGAGGCCGGAGACTCTGCGTCAGCGGGGGAGCCCACGGGCGGATTTTGTTTCGCACCGTTTTGTATGGGCGTCCCCACGGATCTCTGTTTAGAGTCTCCAGCGACTCCTCGCGGGCCAGCATTCTGGCCCGCAGGATCTCCGCTTGGGACTCGTCCTCGACAGCCGGTGGAACTTCGCGGAGCATTTCCGACGTTTGGCCCCCAGACTGGAGCGGGCCGGGGCTGCCTTGAAGCGGCTCTTGCCCAATCTAGGGGGGCCAAACGCCTCCTGCCGGAGGCTCTACGCGGGGGTCGTGCGGTCCATGGCCCTATACGGGGCGCCGGTGTGGGCGCCTACATTGAGGCGCCAGCCAGCCCGAAGGCTGAAGGCGTCCCATAGGGTCATGGCGATCAGGATGATCCGGGGATACCGCACGATCTCAGGTGAGGCGGCGGGCCTCCTTGCCGGATTACCGCCATGGGATCTGGAGGCAAAGGTCCTCGCGCACATCTGGGAGTGGCGCGAGGAGGCCAAACGCCGGGGCGTTACTCCGCTGCCGCGAGAAATCGAGGTGCAGCGGACAGAGCTCCGGCGGGATCTCATGGTGACATGGAGAGTGCGATTGTCGCAACCCAGTGCTGGGCACGCCACGATAGCGGCGGTAAGTCCCCTCTTTGAGGAGTGGCTTGAGAGGCGGCATGGCGTCCTCACCTTCCGCCTGACGCAGGTCCTCACCGGACACGGTTGTTTCGGGAGGTTCCTGTTTCGCATAAGGCGGGAGGAAACGCCCGGGTGTTTCCATTGCGAAGATCGCCCTGAGGACACGGTGGAGCATACGGTGGCGGTCTGCCCGGCTTGGGCGGAGCACCGCCGTGTCCTCGAGGAGGCGATCGGCGGCGGCGATCTCTCGCGTCCGGCCCTGGTTCAGGCCATGGTACGGAGCGAGAGTGAATGGTTAGCCGTCACCTCCTTCTGCGAAGCAGTAATGCTCGCGAAGAGGGAGGCGGCGCACGTGAGGGAGAGGCAGTATATGCGCCCTCACGGCCGTAGTCGCCGCGGGAGACGCCCTGGGCGTCGGGAATCCCAGGCTGATTCCCGGCCACCGTAGGCGCGGGCTTGCGGACGGCGAGTAATGGGTAGCTCGCTGTCCGGTAAGGACCAAGCCCGGGTCGACGGCGCGTTGTGTTCCACGCGCGCCTCAAAGAGATGTCAGCACCAAATGGGGGGGTCCGCAAGGGCCGATGCCTGCTAGGGGTGCGGGTTGTTCGAAAGAGATACCGCGGCCCCTAGCACACAGGCAACTGAGGGAACACAGGTGGGTTTTAGTCAGTAAAAGTCTGACACGCCCTCCCGCTCCACCCAGTGCGGGAGAAGTTATTTGATGATTTCCCACCCAAAAAAAAAAAAAAAAACGATTCAAAAAATACACACGTAATTGTTCTAGTTTTCACTTCTGTCGGCACTCCCGAAGTTTTTTCTCGTCTATCCCATGGGGTGCGTAAAGTTTTTTTAGATTGCAGGCAGCTCATCATCATCATCGTTTTCCTACCCTTATCCAATTAATTGGGGGTCGGCGCAACATTTCTCTATTAGTCGTCATCTCCTTAGTCACAACCTTTCTAACCATAATTATCATCATTCACGCAGTCCATCCATCGTTTTTTGGTCTCTCCCTACTCTTATAGATTGCAGGCACATAATTGGTTGTTTTTTAAATATAAAAAAGTCACGGTTGGAGTAGGTACATATATTTGTAAATGTACCTACCTAAAGAAGTTAAAAGGAAAACTAAACTGAGTAGAAATTACATATTTATGCAGTTGGAATGTATGGAAGAACATGTTTTTCCCACGTTGTGAAGGCCTATGTCCAGCAGTGGACATCTTTCAGGTGAAATTATTATGATGATGAATATGGGGTTTTATCTGAATTAAACGAGTTTTACTTCTATTTATCTCTTCTAGTTTCGAATTGCGCCATCAACTCATCACTTGGAAAATTCTCTCGTTAATCCTAAATTGTGTGCTACAGGTACAAGCCGAGCTCGAGGACAATCAGGTTGAGGCCTCCGAGTTCATGCAGTACATACCCAAACTCCTCAACACCGGGGACAGGATCAGTGGAGTACTCCTCGATATGGCGTGAGTATGACAGCGAGCCATTATTAGGGTCAAGTGGAGGACACTGTAAAAAAAGTCATTAATATTTTTAGAAAAACAAAAGTATTTTTATTTATTACCATAGAATCAGCAGTATTTAAGCTATAAATTAGGCTTGAAATGATATCAAAATTATACCTACTCAGAAACTATGTACCTACTTATTTTTTTAGTTTTTTGATATCACCGATTTGTTATAGTGTGCCCCGGGGGTGGGGTACAGTATAACAGCCATAAGGGTACAGTATAACAAGATGGAGTAAACTTAAACAGTTGATTATACACACATCAAACTAAAAAAAACAAGAGTGCAATTATGACCAGATCCGACTCTAAAGGAAAATAAAGAACATTATCAACTTCACCACTTTTGCGGAGATAATTGACGTCATATTCATCTTCCTCATCTTTTGTCAATAATTTTCCAATATAATTTCCGAAAATTTTATACCGACTAAATATCTGTTTTTGGACGTCTCGTCTCGTTCCGATTCCAAAATATTTTCGATAAAACACATCTAAAAAAAAACACTATAACATGTTACACTGGACCTACCCCGTTACACTGTACCCCACACGCTATTGTTTAAAACAAAAAAAAAACGGTAAAAAGTTTAGGTCAGAAATTGTATTAAACTTTCTTTACTATTTACACACCAACTAATTGAAGATTAATAGGAACATATACTGACTCACCAGAAATTTATAGTTTTCCAACAAAAACAAAAAATCACTAGTCAAATTCTTCACAATTTCTTGTCAAAAAACATAAATTCGCGCCTTCTTCCGTTCACCCAGCAATTTGACGTCCAATGATAGCTGTTTAAGGTGGCGGCGAATAAGACTGACAAAACACGTAAAGACTGATATACCATAGGAAAATTTGAAAAGGACAGGATAATCTTGATGTTATACTGTGCCCCCTGTTACTCTGTCCCCCACTTGACCCTACTATTATAACGATACACAATTTTGACCGCCTCTGTGGTTTTTTTTTTTTGGGTGGGAAATCATCAAATGACTTCTCCCGCTCTGGGTGGAGCAGGAGGGCGTGTCAGACTTTTACTGACTAAAACCCACCCGTGTTCCCTCAGTTGCCTGTGTGCCAGGGGCCGCGGTATCTCTTTCGAACAACCCGCACCCCTGGCAGACCGCCTCTGTGGTGTATTGTCTACCTACCTGCTGGGTTCGAATCCGAGCGCAGGCGAAATATTCTGCTTGGTTTGGTCGATGGGCCTATCTATCTAACTATCTATCTACCACCATCTTATCTAAGACTCTAAGTCTAAGGTCAGTCACCATATCAACAATGTTAACAGCATTATAGTGTTTCGGCATTTCGAGGTTAAATAGCCAGTTCCTCTTTGGATGAGGATTCCGGGTGAAGCTCGCAACAACCTTCGGCCTGATCATAACTTACCACTAGGTGTTATGAAAGCAAAGAACTTCACCGTACCTAGTGGAATAAAAACGGTCCAAGGACGTTTTGGCGAGTGGCCATTATCGAAACTGACGCCGCCATCTTGTTTTTGTTCAATACAATTTCAGTGACAACTTCATTTTTTACCAACAACGCCCCCTGTCATTATGTCTACAATAGATCCTTGTAGCAATGTGTTTCATAGACAGGTTATTGCTAAACTTGAGGAAGTAACGCTGAGGTAGGTACGTAGGATTCAATTCTAACCAGCACCCTAATTGCGTAACACCACCATCAATCAGAATCGAAATCATTTTGAAGGATTTTGCTAACCCATTGCTTCATAAGTTTCAAAAATGTTTTTTGCTCATGAACGTTAACAGTCTTGGGCACAAGACTTCCCCAGCATCTACACGCTGTTAATCTCCGGCACGACCACAATCTAATCTTCAAATGTTTTTCTTTTTTATAACAGGCATATGCAATAACTATCATGCCAGTAAATCTTAGTCGTACCCCGTCTTAATAAATGCTTTTCATTAATTGTATAATTGTTGTTTTTAATCATTATAGATTAGCAACAGTGGCGTAACTACAGGGTGGCAAGTCGGCAAAATGCCACGGGCCCCCAGCCGGAATGGGCCCCCGGTCAGAGGAGAATCCCAACTCCCAACATTTATTATTAAACTCGTTCAAGTAAAAGTGTATAAATAAGTCTTATAAAATAAAAAATACTCTTATTGTTGGTTCTGCTTCTTTATATTGGAGGGGGGGGGGGGGGGGCATCCGATGAATTTGCCACGGGCCTCGAACGGTATAGTTACGCCACTGATTAGCAACAAGTTTTTTTAACAAGCACGTTTGCAATTAACATGAAAAGTTGAAGATAGTTAATTGAGAAATTAGGAAGGAATAACGAATGATTAGCCTCAATGTTGCAAGTTGATAACCCTCTTCCTTCAGAAAATAATTATCTTGTTAAGGTCCCTAAATTAGGCCATCATTGAGAAATCTAGGGAACAGGGCGCTCAATAGCTACCCAGTGTTCCATCTTAGCAGGTAAAAATGCGTGTATACCTACCACTAGATAGGTTTTTGTTCCCAGTGTAGATCATCACGAGCAACAGTCCACGTACAAAAAGCTTAGATACGTACTTAGGTAGATTAATTACCTATTGTGAATGTGAGGACTGTATGGCTCATGTTTTGTTTTGTGTTTCATCTCTTTCTCAGTTAGTTTTAATGTTAATCTGGCAGTTTGAGTAATTTATGCGGCCTATCCAAATGTCCTTTCTTTGGTATTGTTCGTCAAATCTTTGAGCTCCTCAAGTTCTGAGTTGAGCTGCATGATTACTGATAAATGCGTGCACTGATTGGACAGGTCCACTCAATCTGTGTGGTTCTTTCCTCAAAAGACCATTTCAGACACCAATCCACATGGTCTTCACATGATCTGACCAAGATTATGTCTGGACTTTAAAAGAGACTGTGACCTCTGAGTTTGTTTCGGCCTTTCTTCTCAGAGTAGTCAGATAGGAAACGCCGACCTCATCTAGTTTAAAAAAAAATATGATTGACGTGTAAAAGTGTTTGTACAAACCTACTTACAGAAATAAAATCATTTATCATTTAGGTCCTTTGATTTAATTTTCCAGTCAACTGATGAGTTCGGGCGACACAGAGACGTACTACACATACTCCGGGTCCTTGACGTCTCCTGAATGTAATGAAGCCGTCATCTGGATCATCTTCACTGCACCAATCTATTTGACGGATGTGCAGGTGACACGCTAATCAAGCATTATATCTATAACTAAATAAACTTACCGTTTTTAAAATCTGGAGGCTACAATCTAGACCGACCGGCAGGGACGTCTAGTGGAGGCAATGGGGACTTGAGGAAAAATGGGGACTTGGGGAAAAATGGGGCATCGATGGAAAAAAGTTGTAAGCAGGAACGAGCTCAAACACTTTAGTATCCCGCCCCGCACAGGTTGGGTTTTCTTCTGACCGTTCTTACAGAAATAAGAGTACCTTTGTTGACCTATGCTGAAGAAAATAATGTAAAGAGCCAGCGAACCTAGCTCGATTATAGGACTCCGCCCGGGAAAAGTTAGGTTTTCTTTTGACAGCCACTAGAACAAAAGCTGGCAAGAACTAGGGGCGCCCATGGGTCACGGGGCGCTACTGCTGAGCATGAGGTGCTAAGTTCGATCCCCTTGTCGGGCATAGTGTTATTGGGTTTGAGTTTCTGGAATTACTCAGTAGCAGCCCGGAGACCTGTAACCAAGTACTTGCCGTTGTACTCTAAAAAAACTTTCATTTCCCGACTCCTCTGCAGTACCGTCTGTTCGGGAAGGTGGGAGTGGGTCGGCACAACTTCAGAAGCCTTCAGAAACTGGACCACCACATGGTCTTCACGCCAGGCCAAACCAAGCTGCAAGTCCCGAAGATTGTCGTCTATTTTGGTGATGTTATCAAAGCATTCACAGAGTTCTTCAGGAAGTTCGGATCGTAGGTTGATTATGTACTGTGCTTTATAACCGACTTAAAAAATTAAGTTCTTAGTTCGTCTGTTCATATATTTTAAAGTTACTTAAAAGAAAATACTACAAAATACAACTGTCTTTAAGAAAACAACTTTGAAAAATATCTGGCTTTTTTCCAATGAAAAAATAATCACATATATAACTCTTGTAAAGCTAGGAAAAGTGCAGTTTTGTCGTATATTGAAATGACAACTGCAGCAGTTTTATGAAAATGGCTATACTCGTAACATGGCAAATTGACGTAGCTAGGTTACCAATTTTCTTTACAATTCTATTCCTGCAGGAAAAGTTTTTATCCAACGCGTTAACTGTAACCATGAATTCAGCATATCATTCTAGACCCCCCAGCGCAGACATTTTTCGTCGGTTATACAATAAAAAAACAGCTGTTCCATACATTTTGACCGATTTTTGATTATTTTTTGTAAAACCGACGAAAAATTTCTTCGCTGGGGGGCTAGAATGGTATGCTGAATTCATGGTTAAAGTTTGCGCACGGAATTAAAACTTTTCCTGTATATCTACTTACACCGACCGACGTCAAAAAGGTAGGTACATACCTATATGTAAAGCTTATACCTTTTTTGACGTCTGTCAAAGGTTTTTTTTTTAAGTTCTTTGGTTTTTATTAGGTACCTATTTACAGTCAGCGTCAAAAATATCAGGACGAACAGACTGTTCAAAATGATCTCAACAACTACGAAAATTCAACTTTATCTCAGTTGGATAAAGTTCTTGTCAGAATGACTGTTGTCGTGTACTGTCTTCATTCTGAAACATTTCTTATGTCATCGAGTTAATATTGAATTTTCATAGTTGTTTAGATCATTTTGAACAGTCTGTTCGTCCCGATATTTTTGACGTTTACTGTAAATAGGTACTTATTAAAAACCAAAGAACTTAAAAAAAAAACCTTTGACAGACGTCAAAAAAGGTATAAGCTTTACTTAAAGGTATGTACCTACCTTTTTGACGTTGGTCGGTGTAAGTAGATATACAGGAAAAGTTTTAATTCAGTGCGCAAACTTTAACCATGAATTCAACATACCATTCTAGCCCCCCAGCGAAGAAATTTTTCGTCGGTTTTACAAAAAATAATCAAAAATCGGTCAAAATGTATGGAACAGCTGTTTTTTTATTGTATAACCGACGAAAAATGTCTGCGCTGGGGGGTCTAGAATGATATGCTGAATTCATGGTTCACGCCAAAATTAACACCTTTGGCAATTAGATTGGTGCTTGGAACACCTCATGCCCCTGTACAGAAGATTCTGGTGCACTTATTTTATCATTAATAAAAAAATAAAAATAAAACAATATTTATGTTACAATAACATAAAACTATCTTAGAGCTCTCCCCGCACTATTTGCAGTTTTCTCTCTCCTAATATCAATTTTAATTAATCATTATCAAAAAACCAATTTAATGATAAAAGTGCAGTTTTGTTATGAGTAAGTAATATTATTAATATTTTTAAACAATAATATTTTTGTTTTTAGATTTATGAAGCATACTATCAAGAGTTAAAAGTGAAGGCGTTATTAAAGTCAAGTGTGTTAAACAATAATATAAGGGATGAAATATCCCATATGAGCCGGCGTACATCTGACCGTTGTCACTGCCACACAAATATCGACCTTGCAAAAGTTTGAATAAAGTTAAGAATGAATAAACTTTGTTAAGCTAGAAAGCGTATATAAGCGGAAAATGAGCGCGTCTTAGGTTATTAATTCTCGAATTCAATTTAAGGCACACAATACAGGATAAGTTCTTAACCAGTGCGCAAACTGTAACCATGAATTCAGTATGTCATTCTAGACCCCTAGCGTAGAAATTTTCCGTCGGTTATACAAAGAAAAAATCAGCTGTTTCATAGAAAGTGCAATACCTACCCGCACCCTAATTGCGTAACTCACGATTCATCATAATTTGTTTCGTTTTGAAACAGATGGCTAAACCATTGCTTCATATGTTCGAAAAATGTGTCTGCTCAACAACATAAATAACGCAATGAATATTGTTGAACTGTTAAAATGAAACCGCGCGTGTTACGCAATTAGGGTGCTGGTCAAAATGGATGGAAAAGCTGTTTTTTTTTTTGTATAATCGACGAAAAATTTCTACGCTAGGGGGTCTAGAATTATATGCTAAATTCATGATTACTTTTTGCGCAATGGATAAAAATGTACCCTATACTGATAGGTATTTGTTTGGCAGTGACAACGCTGTGCTGCGCCTTGCCAGATATGCGCCGGCCCTAAGAGTAACTTTATAAGTCAACTGTTGTTCTACCGTCACTGCAACTATTTTGCGCTATATTGCTCATAATATGGAATTGGTCATCTTATTCGAAGAATAAATCACAAAAAAACAACCCTTTGAAGACTAATGTGGAATTTAAGAAAAAATATTGCAAAATAACATAATAGAATTTTACAAAGTTTTGTTTAAAAAATGGATTAGTTTTAGTTTTATTAGGTAGTAAGTATTTTTAGGACGCTAACAGACCGACTTCAGTGGTTGCACGCATGGACCTAGTAAGTTGCAACGGGCATCTGTAGGTACATATAGATATGAGACTCCGTTTACACCTGAAACATCGGTACTCATACAGGGTCAAATTAAATTAGCTGGTAATTCTTTACCCACGTCTTGGGTGTCATATCGAAAACAAATAAAACAACAAAAAAACATTAATCAAACTTTGTTCAAAAATTTAAATGACACAGTGACACAAGCAGAGATCGGATATTCGGATGCATACTCACCTAAAGTTGAGATATTGGCTAACATGGAATACACTTTTGTATCAAAAAAGTCTTAATTTAGGTAAGTAATTTGTTTATTTTTTGTTTTAACTAATCCTCCAGTACATTTACATATTTGTATCGGGTTAAACATTAATTTTAAATTAACACACATATGAATAGTTATGCAATCAAGAATCCCGGGGTTTTAAATAAATATTACAAATTATTTATAAAGCCGCTTCCATACTTTCATAGCTAAAAATTATCTTTAGGTAAATATGCATCCGAATATCCGATCTCTGGACATAAGGCAACCAAACGACTGTTATGTAATGGTTTTAGAAAATGAGTAAAAAATATCTAAAAACAGCTGAGCGATCTACACGTGTCCGACGCGATTCGATGACCGATTACGGGCATTGGCCTTCGCCAACCGAATGATGAAATGAAAAGCTTTTTTTTTTGTTTCATTCCTTTTCTATATCTATGCCCAACACGTGAGCAAAGTATTGCCAGCTGATTTAATTTGACCCTGACCCGAGCGGCACGTCGCTCGCCAACGGCAGAGGCTACTGCAGCCGGCAACCGAGTGTCGTGTGGCTGTGGCCAACTTGCCACTCGTGTATATGAGTACTAACATGTTTATGTGTTGCGGGAAGGAATGTTGCAGTGTTGCTGGCAACTTGCGAATGTTCCGTATTCATGCTAAACAAAAGAACATTTCGCAAATATCGAATGTCGCGGAAAACAATGTTCTGCGATATACGGGGCTCCACAAAGAAGTCAATCTGTACGCGCCTTTATGACAGAGAAATGTGATATAATGATAAAATAAATATAAGCTTTACATATTGTTAAATCTGTTTTATTTAGATAATATTAACAGCCGTATCTACAATCTCACGCGCACATTCATACATTGTCAAGTTGTTCAAACGGATTTCTGTATACAAATTTATTCTTTGAGAAATTTAACATCATCTGTATTTTTTAATAACAATTTCATTGTCATCAAAAAAACAACCTTGAAAATGATTTGGAATAAAAAATATATTAAATCATTGTTTTGAACATATTTGTACACAAAAATCATACTATTTCCCTCAAAACAAGAGTACGGAGAAGCCTCGGAGGCCGCTGCTAGAGGCGGCATTGTCAATACTTATACTCCATTTGAAATAAGATTAGACATTTAAAAACTTTTTTACAGTCCGATCAACCAATTTTGACTTCTATTGCGTTGGTGGCATGACAAATGGCAGCTGCAGTAAACAGTTGGTATTGTAACTACTTTTTTGCTTTTAATGCCATCCTTATGCCTACGATATAGAAGTCAGAATCGGTTGAACGGACTGTAAAAAAGGTTTGTTTAAATGTCTAATCTTATTTCAAATGGAGTATAGCTTATAAACCAAGCCTTACTTCTGTCATTCACTAGTAGAGACACTAGTAGTACATGACAGAAGTAAGCGCTCAACGCATTTTCGGCGCCATAAATTTAATTAGTACTACCGTCTTTAGAGGCTGCCGCCGCAGCGTTTCCGTGTTTTCTCTAAACATTGGGGCCATTCAATTATTACGTAAGCACTACAGGGGGCGGGGGGTCTTTGCTTTGCTTATTTTTGATGACATGGCGATGGTAATTACGTCAGCAGTATTGATTTTTAGATTTTCTTTCTAAAAAATTTCGTCAGTTTTGGTTTGAACACATAATATATGGCAACCCTATCTACTTGTCTATGAATGGCTCGAAGAAAACGATGACGATATTCCAAAATCACTCGAAAGTGAGCAGACACAGAACATTGAGCAGCAAACATCCAATGTCAACGATTATTCATGTGTCATGGACTGAAGTCTGTTAATTTGAATTAATATACCATTTTTTTTTAAGGAGTCTGTTTTGGTTGATTTTAGTAACTGAATACCATCTCAATAAAAATTTGCTTAAATAAATATTATATGTTAAAGTCCTCTATTCCAAGCCTATTTCTTATTTCTAGACTTATAACTGCTGCTCATGAATCAATAAATAAACCAAACTCATTGAAAAATCCATGTACCAATTTTTACGTGTGCATTTGGGTAAGAAGCTTGCTTACTTTTGTTGACGAGGGGGACGGGGGTGTAAATAATTGCAAAAAATCTGCTTACGTAACGTAATACTAGAATGGCCCCTTGGTTGCCCAATAAAATTACGTCCAATATTTTATTACTTAATCCACGTATGCAGGGACGTGAAATACCGTAGCGGAATTTTCAACGTAATGCATTTCCAACGCACTGCATAACGCTGAGAGGTAAAAATCGAAGTGTGTTTTATCGAAGTGCTGGGATGTTCTCTGTTCGATTTTCAATCCTCGGTTCAACACCGTAAGTTGAAAATCTAGTGTACGAATAAATGCCGCCGCAATATTTATACCACTGTGCGAACATGGTCTTTAACAAAATAAGTACAGGGATTATGGCCATCACATTGGCGTTGGAGAACAATATTGGACGCAAGGCTCCATGTATCCCCAGGCATCAAATTAACTAATAAATTACATTAATACGGTATAGTTCTAACACGTATGCATGGTAACTAGACATTTCAAATGAAGATTTATTAAATGTAGTTGTAGTATAAAAACAAAATATCAAGTTTATTTTAAGCTATCATAAATTAAACGCGCAACAAACGTTTCTTTATTTAATGCTATCTCGTTTTATTTCAAAGTAAATTACAGTGACGGAATATTGGTTAATCTTTTTTGTCATGATGACTGAAAAGAACCTAATGTTTTGAAAATTGACATGACGATATACCAAATAAAAACATTGATACACAGTATTTTACTGGGTGTTGGAAAAGTTATTAGGGAATGCAGGCTCATGTTTGATGGCATTTGTACAGATGGAGTCTTTATTCAGAATCAGAGGCTAATCAGTATCCTAAGTCCTGGCCAAAACCGGCTCTAGCCGACTGTGACGCCAATATATGAGTACAACCCATTATATAGTTCCGCTAATACAATCAGCAAAAATTATTATGTAATTTTGTGGAATATAAGTATCGCAGGGTCCATCTTTAAAAAAAACAATAACAAACAAGTATTCCAACACTGATTAAAACACTGCTGACCGTACCTTAAAAACATGATATATTTTCACAGTATTTACGTATTAATCACCGTTTCGTTGCGAAAAAGGGATGGTGCTATTTGTACTGCATTTCTCCATCTCATTCTCTCACATCGAAGTTTAATTGAAACATTACTACAGCATACGCCAACTTTTGTTGCAGCTGCGGTCATGAAATGCGGGATGGAGATGGCATGATGAAAATATTCACCGTCCCTCTCCAAGTTTCATGACCAAGCTTGACGTGACTAATGGCGTTTAGTTTACTCCCTTCTCTGCCCAGTTAACGAACAACATACAAACATACATTAATCAATACATTATTGTACATATCTACAGAAGGACCTCTATGCCTGGTCCTGATTGCTGACAATTTCCTTTAATCTCTTCTCTATGTACTGCACTCTGGAGACCAGCTTGTCTTTAGGATTGAACTCTGTGTATGGAATCTGGAGTACTTTGAAGCCCTGGAATGTAGAAAAACGCATGGTATAATAATATAATTCGCCAGGTAATGGTACAGCATTTTCGCAGGATACCCAGGGGAGACCCTTAAGGTGACTTTCCCAGCTAAACGTTTTTAAAGATATAAAGGATCATCTCTTTTCAGCAACTTTGGTTAACTGTCCGCCTTTCTACATTTTTTGAACGCGAAAAGATTAAATCCTACTATAATCCTACTTTCCTACTATACAACGAGTAACATAATTAACGCAAGACCTCATACACCCCAATTAGAGTATTGACTTAAAAGCATAATACGATGACCAAAACGATTTTTTTTAAAAGCTAATCGATGTTATTAAGAAAAACGTGTCGACCCTAGCATTACTTTATGCATTTAAAATTGAGTCTTATTTCTTCTGATATAAGACTGAATTTTCTTTGGCTCAATCAGAGGTAGGTATGGCAAAATACATAATTTATAAAAAAAAACTTATATTAAAAGTTACTGAAATCGATTCAGTAGTCAATTAGGAACAAACTACTTTCAGGTCTTGCGTCCATTCTGTTACACCTTGTATAATATTATAAATGTGAAAGTTTTCTAGGTTTAGGTGTTTGGATGTTTTTTACTGAATCACGCAAAAACACAAACGGATTTGTATAAAATTTTGGCACACAGATAGATTATAACCAGAGATCGGATATACGGATGCATATTCACCTAAAGTTGAGATGTTGGCTAACATGGAATGCGCTTTTGTATGGAAAAAGTCTTAATTTAAGTAAGTAATTTGTTTATTTTTTGTTTTAACTAATACAAACCACCCCTCCTCCAGTACATACACATATTTGTATCGGGGTAAACATTCATTTTAAATGAATACACATCTGAATAGTTATGCAATCCAAGAATCCCGGGGTGTTTAATAAATATTACAAATAATTTATAAAGCCGCTTCCATACTTTCATAGCTAAAAATTATCTTTAGGTAAATATGCATCCGAATATCCGATCTCTGATTACAGACCTAGATTAACAGATAGGTTATTTTTTATCCCGATAGAACGTTCCCTTGGGATAATTTTCGACATCCACGCGGGCGAAGCCGCAAGCAAAAACAAGTAAATAAATAAAAGCAAGTTTTAGTAATGAAACTGACCTTAAGTGTGAGTAGCCTGGTCTTGAGCTGGGTGAACCCGCACGGCACGACCGACTTGCGCGTCATGTCGTGGTAGTCCAGGCCTAGCACCGCTATCCGATACACGCTGGAACAAGTACACGATTGTTATACAATCTATAAGTTAAATAAATCCTGCATCGCGCAGTTATCCGCGCGATTAGTGTTCATGTTTCAAACTGAAGTGGTGAAAGCTTAAAATTATTTCCCCCGACCCTTGCTCGACGAAGTGCCTGCGCCATAGCTGAGCCATGTAGTTTTAATTAAGATACCCAGATAATCTAACTTTCCCCCTGTCTTGCTGCCCGCTTTGTATACATCGTCAGGCTCGTACAGTCACGAGCACTAATTTGTATACGCTTACCAACTTTTAAAAGTGAATTTCTCCTCTTGTACTGATTGTAATTTTATTAGGTTATCTCCGAATTGCAACCGTTATTTAAGGTGAATGCGCAGTGATAGACCGCGAAATTCAAATGTTCTTACGTTTTTGCAATTTTCAGGTCAGTATCAGGTTGTATCCTGATCAAAATGTGATTTGCGAATATAACAGGTACGTATTTACAGAATTATAGTCATTAGAATGTCTAATATATCTCTTATAAGTTAGATTTCTTCCACAAGCACTTTTCCATAAGAAATTTGTTCTTATGGAACAAATCTAACTTAGAAAGATGTATTATTGATTCTAATGATTATAAATCTGTAAATACGTACATGTTATAGTCGCAAATCATATTTTGATCAAGTAACAAGCTGACACTTACCTGAAAATTGCAAAAAACGTAACAAAATTTCAATTTCGCGCTCTACCACTGCGCATTCACCTTAAGAGACAAACGCTTTTGAGTTCAGCTATGCGTATACATACTAGTGCTCGTGACTGTACACCCATAGGGTGCAGTCGCTTAGTAATTTTAAAAATTCGCCTCTGGCTGGAAGCTTTGAGTAGCTTTGAGCCGCTTAAGGCAGCCACAGCATAGTCGGGTTAAGTAGTCTCGACCTCTCAAGGTCAACTACAAGATGCCCAAAAAAAAGCTTAGAATTACCTTTTGTTGTTTTCAGCTTTCTCTAAAGGTACAGGATGGCATTTGGCGTCTACGGCAAATTCCGCGTCTGTAAATACAACAACTCGTTACATTTAATCGCTAAAATATAAGATCGACTTATATAAAGCCTAAAATAAAGCCTATAATGACAATTTTGTCGATGTAGATATATTTCTGCAGTCAAAACCTGGATTCAAGAGGAATGTATCTAGTCTTTTGTCAATGAATGATGTATGTTGTTAATGAATAATATAATTTTCCAATACTTTGTACGTTCATAAAGTTGTTATACTATTGCTATGAATATATTATTATTATTTCAATTTAAGATTTGTTGTACGTGATTGATTATATTTCTTTATTATTCTCTGAGCCACTTATGTGCATGAGTAGGAATGAATTTCTAATTATGTATTTAGTGTAGGTAATGTTTCAATAATTGTAATAGACCATTGAGGTTTACATGAATTATTGAATGAATTATTTAATAATGTATAGCGCCACCTAGTGACACCTATCTTTTTGAATATTGCATGTTAATATGTGGATAATGCAGTGGGCTGCAATATTGTCAAACACTTCTTATTATAACACTTTTAATATTAAGATGTATATTGTAGCTGTTTTTTATCCCATTATAAATAAAAATAAAATAAAAATATAGGTAGGTCTCCTTAACCGTATGAAGAATACAGGCATCCATTATCAGCCTATAAAGTAGTTTCCCACTGCTGGGACACAGGCCTCCGCTCTTCAAGAGGGAGTGGGCTGTAATCTACCATTCGGGCCCAGTGCGCGTTGGTAGGTGTCACAATGTCTCCGAATTTTTAGTTCTAGGACATGCTGGCTTCCTCACGAGGTTTTCTTTAACCGTTTTGAGAGCAGTGGTGATGAAATAATTTACATAAAGTTAAGCGCCTGACGGGGTTCGAAACCACGAGCTACTCGGTAAGTCGGAGCCGTTACCACTGGGCCACTAGTACTCTCAACTGCCACTGATACTATGTGATATTACATAATATTCAGGAATTTTCCTTTGTGCCAGACTGCCAGCATAAGCTATACGAGAATCCAGGGGTGCGTGTTGTTCCAAAGAGATACCGCGGCCCCTGGCACACAGGCAACTGAGGAAACACGGGTTGGTTTTAGTCAGAGCGGGAGAATTTACTTGATGATTTCCCACCCAAAAAAAAAACAGCTATACGAGAATGGCTTGCTACCAACCTTCAAACTAGCACAGAACCGCTATAAGGTGAAACGAGAAAGAAAAATAAATAGTAAACCTATCGATACGGTATACTAGTAACAGTAAACTGTTACTATTATACCGTATCCGTATCGTACCGTACCGTAACCTAATAACGAGTCTATAAATAAATTTATAGACTCGTTATTATGTTTTGCATCAGTGATTTATCAATGCGTGGGACTGAAGCATAACTGGTGAAATATGTGTGTATTACAGGTACAGTTCTTTCTGCCTAACCCTTCAGGGGTTACAGGCGTGATGATTATGTTTATTTATTTATTGAAACTTTTAATCAAGGATAACAAATCACTCACCATACAAGAATCCGAACCCCGAATTACAGTCCCTCTTCAAAAACGCTTCAGCAGACACTAGACTCTTGAAGGTGTCCATGATGCTCTGCACGTAGAACGACTTCTCCTTCGTGTAGACAACGGGCACTCCTACTGATATGTCTTCGGGTAAACGCACGGAGCCAGGACTGGTGAGGTTAAGATAGGCGTCTATCATCATCAGCTTTCGACGGCAAGGGATTGATATTTCTGGAGAAGATATCGCAACATTTTAAAGTTTTGTAATGCAGTTTAGTTTACACTAGCGCAGGATTCAAGGAATCCTGCAAAATGTCTCTATTTGTTTTTTTTGTTACAGAACATAAATTACTAAGAATAACTACACCAAAAGTTTTAGGTTTGGTAACTTTATGATAATTTCAGTTATCGCGTAAAAATTACATATTTTATTTACAGGATCTTTAATAGCTAAATGATTGCACATTACAATAATACAGGCTGGTATTTTTGTCAAAAAAAAATTCAGTCATAACCAAGAGAAAAATGTCTTTGAATTTTCTCTAAAATGGAACCTGGTTTCACTTATGTCTATTTCTCACTATATTCATTGGATGACTAGATTTTTCATCATCCCAATCATCATTCGCTTTAAAGGTCTATTAAAACTTACCACCAGAAGACAGTAGCTTATCAATAAACTCAGGTTGTAGCGTGGACTCCAAGTGTTGCTTCGTGGCTTTGTTCAGGGTCAGGAAAGAGAACACCAGGTCCAGCCATGATGAGGACTTGGTCATCTCCTCCTCTTTGAGGGATAGAGCTGTCTGAGGGTAGGGCAATGTATTTGGTTACTAAGAGACCTGTGGACAGAAGCCAGATGCGTATAGTTTTACTGGACTTGTTATGCAAACAATTGTTGTTCCTTTTTTTGCGTATTGTCACAGTATAAATATGGACAGTACGGAAACTAGGCCTATTTGTTGAATGGCACTATTAGTGTTTGTAAAAATGAAAAGTAATTTATTGGAACAAAGTTCTTTAAAACGGCTTGCGGTAGGAGTTGAGTAGAAAAAACCGTCAAGTCAAAAAGCGTTCAAAATGTGTCTACGAAATATGAATACATTGAATGATCGTCCTTTTCGGGTTACTAGATAGACGGCAGTGGCACCCCTATTTAATAAAGTTGTTTCTATAAACAATCCATTCGTCTAATGATTCTATTGTCAGACCTATACATGCAGCCAGCATTTTAAAAAAGAATTATTTAACTGGCGGTAGCAGACCAATCATGAATCGCTTCAGTCTCATACAAGATTTTATAGAAGACGTGAACTTCCTAGTTTTTTTACACTTACTTGAATCAACGCTTGCCCAGCATTCGTAGGCGGAAAACAGTCAACCATAGCTAATGTGACAATAGCGGACGCTATATCAGTGGCCCTGCACTGCTGTATGTGTTGCTGCAGCCAATCAGCGATCGCGATGAGGACAGGCTCATGTCGGTACTTCAGAAGGCCTAGGGAGATGGTGATTGAGTTCACCACTGCAGACTTGTCTTCGTTTGATGGTAGGCATTCTATTACGTCGCTGAAATGGAAGTTTTATCGTGTAATTTTGTGTGATTTAGGACTTTTGTCTTTTTTCCAGTGTGCAGTCTGATATTCATACTGAATTTTGTGACATCATGACGCCTAGGAAACATTTTTTAAATTTTGTAAATTTTTTGGGTATCTGTGGAGAACGTTGCACATTTGTATAACTCCTTATGTACTATTTATTTGTAAAATATGTGTAATTGTTTGTTCTTCCAATTAAATAAAATCAAATCAATTAAATTCTCATTTGATTTTGCCAAGTCAGCAGCATGACGATAAAAACCTAGCCTAATGCTATGACATACCTTAGACAGTCTAATAGAATAGAATAGAATAATATTTATTTGCTGTAAAACATGGTATAAAAAGAGAGAGAGATTCGTTCTCAAACTGTGGTTTTATTTTTTTGGATGTGAATTTATCAAATAACTTCTCCCGCTCTGGGTGGAGCAGGAGGGCGTATCAGACTTTTACTGACTAAAACCTACCCGTGTTCCCTCAGTTGCCTGTGTGCCAGGGGCCGCGGTATCTCTTTCGAACAACCCGCACCCCTGGCAGGCATCGGCCCTTGCGGGCCCCATCAGTTGATGCTGACATCTCTTTCAGACGCGCGTGGAACACAACGCGCCGTCGACCCGGGCTTGGTCTTTATCGGACAGCGAGCTACCCATTACTCGCCGTCCGCAAGCCCGCGCCTACGGTGGCCGGGAATCAGCCTGGGATTCCCGACGGCCAGGGCGCCTCCCGAGGCGACTACGGCCGTGAGGGTGCATATACTGCCTCTCCCTCACGTGCACCGCCTCCCTCTTCGCGAGCATTACTGCTTCGCAGATGGAGTTGACGGCTACCCATGAACTCTCGCTCCGTACCATGGCCTGGACCAGGGCCGGACGGCGATCTTCGCAGTGGAAACACCCGGGCGTTTCCTCCCGCCTTATTCGAAACAGGAACCTCCCGAAATAACCGTGTCCGGTTAGGACCTGCGTCAGGCGGAAGGTGAGGACGCCATGCCGCCTCACAAGCCACTCCTCAAAGAGGGGACTTACCGCCGCTATCGTGGCGTGCCCAAACTTAGACTATGGTAAGGTAAAAGGAATAAAAAGAACATTAAATTGGTCAATATTATTTCGTTGGCAACCCTATTCTAAATCATTTCTTGCCATAGATATTCCGTGTTGTCGTTTAAGAAACACCATCACAGCCTTTTATATTATTAATGAAATTCTGTTTTATTGTTATTTATTCACTTACTTGCATATCCTATCTAATAACACTGGATCTGGGAAGTTGAGTGAGGCCATTGCATACAGGAGATCAGCTGACTTTTTGAGGTCAATGACCTCAGCCTGGTTGGTGATGTTGTGTGAGAGTGCACGAAGGAGCGGAGTACTGCGGCGACCTTTTAGTTGGAGTGCTTTCATTACCTTGAGAACAGAGGAAGATTTTCCTCGTGATAACTTTACAGTAAACAAAATTCGTGTAAATGTAGTGCTGTTCCACAAACAATGGGGCACTATAGGTATATTGTGTCCAGCGTGTTCTGTAGTCTGTAGGTTACAAGAACTGATAGACGCTACTGAAGATGCCAAATTCTAGGTTGACAGTATTTATGTAGATTGCTACCAACTTGCTATGAAGTAGAAAAAAGTCTGACGAAATGTGAGTGTACTACACCTCAGCAGTACATACCGCTTCAGGGCTAAAATACACTATATTATAATTTTAGGGTTAATCAAAAACCACAACATAAGGAAGCATATTGTGTGTTGAATGTCACTATAGGCAGCATTATTTGATTAACAATTTAATGATTAATTATTCAGGATAAATGAGACAAAGTGTCAAGCACAGGAACCTGTGATTGGTTGAATAATTTATCAAAAGACAAACGCAGCAGATTACCCATGCTTGACAATGCTCATTAAAATCACATTCATTAAGGTATGATTAATATTTCCCTATCTTCTATCATACTTTGGCAAAGCAGCATGTACAAAAATGTTGTATAGTCTATCAACAGAAAAATAAAAACAAGAGCAACTCACTTTAATCATCTGTGGCAATGTCAAATTCGTTATAAGCCTGGCTGCCTCATCATCTCCTGTGATACCCAACACAGTGTTAAGATCCTCAGCCATGGTCAGTGAGCTTACAGCATGGGTGGTAGACCTGGCCAGGATCCGGCATAGCTTCAGGAACCGAGGATCTTTCTCAAAGTCTGGTAGCTTAACTTTGTTAGTGCTTGTCCATTCTGATAGAATTGACACTATCTGGAAATTGGGCAATTAAGAAGACAAAAATTAGTTTAGCCAATGCATTTGATGACCTTATGACTGTCTGTGAGCAGAGACATATTCGAACTTATAACTAGGTAGTTACAGAATGAACTCAGTATGCTTAGATGGTTTGATCATATTGAGAGGATGAATGAAAGGCTACTAAAAAGAGGTATTTTAACAAGGCAGATGTGAGTGGAAGCGCCGCAAGGTCGCCCTTGGAGGCCATATAGTAACCTTATTGGTGATGTTCTTCAGAAATGTCAAGTGAATAGTTCTCGCAACCGGTGTGCGTATTTCGTGTATTGTCCCCATCAGGGGACGTCAAAAATTTCCTAACCGTTGTCCCCGTTATATACATACAGGCAACGGGGACCACGGACGTTTAACATTTCACATATCGTTGTCACTTTTTTTATAAAAAATTTAAACAAGTTTTCTTTATTTTTTCTTCATTGCCCTAAAAAGAAAAAGAAATACTTTAAATTCAATCATAACATTAAATCAATTTAGTACATGTATTATACAATTTATTATGATATAACAGCTTGTCGCGAGTTTTACCTGTGTACTAATTAGTCGTGCTTGACATACTTTTTTATAAGTAATTATATAAAAGATATTAAAAATAATCAACGTACTATGCAGTTGTAGTTTTGTTCTTTAATGATTAATTTAAAGATTTTTTTGTTTGACTGGTACTGTTTTTGGCTTGAACAATAGACGTTTTTTATTCATTCATGGGTGGTCCCAGTCGCCGGAAGAAAAATATTAATTAAAATTGATACGTCGGCTAGGACCACCGCCGCCGTTCCAATTAATTGCGGTTCCAGTCGCCGGAATCCTCAACTGCTGGACGGATCTTGACAAAATTTGGTCGTGCAATAGTTTATGCCCGTAAACTACTTATAGTACCTATACTTTTTATCGGGTAGTACCCACGGGCAGAAAGCATAATATTAGGTCTTTACCTTTGAAATTGCCGTTTTGCAGTACTGGCCATTTCAAATCAAAATAATTTTTGTTTGGGTAAGAATTCTAATTTCAAATTAATTTTATTTTAAAAACATGGATTTTTTTTTCCAAAAGTAGTCATTTGTTTATTGATTAGTGTTACATTTTCATCGCATTTCAATCTTTTTCGTCATCATGGATACGTTAAAAATTCGAGTAATTATGGAATATGAGTACCGTCGTGGCAGCAACGCGGCACAAGCGGCACGCAACATCAACGACGTTTACGGAGCTAACACTACAAACCAACGCACCACCTGTTATTGGTTTGCTCGCTTCCGTTCTGGAAATTTCGACCTGAAAAATGAACCTCGCGGTCGTCCGAAGACTTTGGTCGACAATGACAATTTAAAGGCGATTGTGGAAGCTGATGATACACAATCTACGGCTGAATTAGCAGCAGCTTTCGACGTTAGCGTCAAAACAATATTGGTCCATTTGCGTCAAATTGGCAAGGTAAAAAAGCTTGACAAATGGGTGCCCCACGAACTCAATGATCGTCAGCGCGAAGTACGCGTCGAGACGTGCCTTGCACTGCTCAACAGACACACAAATGAAGGAATTTTGAACCGCATTGTTACCTGCGATGAAAAATGGATTCTGTTTGATAACCGCAAGCGCTCAGCAAGTTGGTTGGATCCTGGTTCAGCACCTAAACAATGCCCTAAACGAAAACTTACCCCTAGAAAAGTGATGGTCACTGTTTGGTGGTCTAGCGCCGGTGTGATTCATCACAGCTTCTTACCAAACGGGGTGAGCATTACTGCAGATGTGTACTGTGAAGAACTGAACACAATGATGGAGAAGCTGGCACATCTCCAACCAGCATTGGTCAATCGCTCGTCTCCGCTGCTCCTGCACGACAACGCGCGACCTCATACTGCACAGCAGACGGTCTCCAAGTTGCAAGAACTGGGGTTGGAAGCTCTCCGTCATCCGCCCTACTCACCAGACCTTGCGCCTACAGACTACTACTTTTTCCAGAATTTGGATAACTTCTTGGCGGGAAAAAAAAATCAATACCCGAGAGGCAGTACAAAATGCCTTTGAAGAATTTGTTGCCTCCCGTCCAGCTGATTTCTTTAAGAAGGGCAACAATAAACTGCCACTGCGATGGCAAAGATGCATTGATTGCGTGGGTGATTACTTCGATTAATACAAATAAAAAATACATGAAAAAAATTCGTTTAAATTTTTTCATACAAAACGGCAATTTTATAGGTAAAGACCTATTATAAAAGATATACTACTACTACATTTGAGGTAATTTATATTTTTTTATAGCTATAATATTCTGTCTAATATGGCACTCTCACTTATAATTTTAACGCAACGGGGACAGCGGGAATAATACGAAAAGTATATATTACAATAAATTTACGGGGATAACGGGAAGTAATTTTGATTATTTTATTAAATTCCCTTTGTCCCCTTTAACGGGGACATGGCCTATGGGGACAACGGGAATACACGCGTGTTTCACCGATGTATGAACGTAAACGAGGCAAAAGGAGTATGTAATGATCGTAGGAGGTGGAGTTCTGTAGTTTCTGCATACCCTCATGGACAAGGCGTGTATTATCTTTATACCTTTTCTCATTGATATGCTAATGTTACCTATCTCATGATGATTTACAAAATTAGGAGCCTAAAGGTTTTTTTTTAGACACTCAAACAAAACAAGTCTATTAACTGCAAGGTAAATTCAAACGAAAGATTCCTTCATCAAGTTTTAAAATACAGAAATAGTGGAGATAAGCAGTATTAACTATCATTAAAATATTATTTTAACATAATTATGTAAAGCAACACAGAATTAACACTTGGACGAAGTCAAGTACTTGGGGGTGATCCTTGATAGCAAACTGCTCTGGAACAAGCATCTTGACTACAAACTGAATAAAAGCACAATTGCACTTTACCAATGTAAAAGAATGTTAGGGAAAACATGGGGGCTCTCTCTGTAGATTACTCTGTGGCTATATAAAGCGGTGATCAGGCCAATGTTGGCTTATGGCGCTCTGGTTTGGTGGACGAGGACCGAGCTCTCGACTATCATTACTCGACTACAGCGCTTCCAACGAATGGCTTGTTCAGCTACCACTGGCTGCATGAGAACCACCCCAACAGCAGCCATGGAGATAGCCCTTCAATTAACTCCCATTGACCTGTACATACAACAGGAGGCGACACTAGCTGCCATCAGGCTAATGCATCTGGGCATATGGGGCAAAAATTTAACCAGTCCATACGCTAAAATCCTGGACCGGGCGATTGAGTACCAGCCGCTCGCTGCCCCGTGTGATAGAACACCAAACAAACCTATGTTCACGCACAATGGTCCACTTGAAGGACTAAGTGCGGAAACCAAACCCCTTAACATAGAACATAGAACCTATGTTCAACAAAAACTATGTCATACAAACAGTAGAGGAAGAAAGGGATCAGTCAGGAGCCTATGAAGTGCACATCTACACAGACGGCTCAAAAACACAAAACGGTTCAGGTGCTGGCGCACACTCCCTTCATCTCAACATTAACTTTCACATACCGCTAGGCAAACACAGTTCAATCTTTCAATGTGAATGTGTTGCCTTAACACAAGCCGCAATAACAGTAAAGGGCTTAGGCATCCAGAATTACGGAATTAAATTCGTATCCGACAGCCTATCTGTGCTCAAAGCCTTAGCAAACAAACAAACCAACAACAAACTAATTTTTGAGTGCCATCTAGCTCTGGAGAGTTTATCGACGTCCAATCGTATTACCCTCCAGTGGATCAAAGGGCACAGTGGATCCTTAGGTAATGACGCCACAGATGAACTTGCAAAGAGAGGCTCAGATACGAACGTGCTAGGCCCGTACCCACTTCTCCCCCTACCTTTCTCACAATTTCGTGCGTGGATTCGCCAAAGATCAACCGTACTACATAGCAACCGATGGTCGCGGGCTACAGACTGTAGACAGTCAAAATTGGCTTTACCGACTGTACACTCGCGATTAACCAAAAAGCTTCTCAGCCTGAGTAGAAATAACCTTAGAATAATCATAGGAACAATTACAGGCCATAATCTCCTTAACAAACATCTTTATAATATAGGTGCCACAGACAGCCCACTTTCCAGGGGCTGCCTCGACGCCGAGGAATCAGCCGCCCACATCATCCTGGAATGCGAGGCCGTGGCTTCTCATCGTGAAGAAATCCTCGGAACAGTGAGGTCGCTCTGCGAAGCCTGTGAAGCTCCCAGGAAGCTTCTGTGCTTTTGAGCGGAGCTAGGTTGGCTTTGTTAGCCAGAATCACCACGCACAACGGACCGAATGGGAGTCTACGTGCGGAAAAGGGAGTCCTATCATCATCATCATGATAGGACTCCCTTAGTAATTAAAATAGAATGTCAATTTAATACTGTTTATCAAAACTGACCTTCAGAGCATGTCTCCGTGACACAACATGGTTCTCAGCAACAACAAGCAAGCTGTTCAGGTCCGTAGCATTTGTTATCTGTCCGTCTATCTGAACCAGGCGACTGAACTTCACAGATTTCGGACTCGGCTTCTTTGTATCTTCAACTGTCTGTATATTCTGGAGGGAAGCAAATGCTGCTGCTACTAATCCTGAAAAGTTATGATTAAAGATTAAGAAAGAAAGATTTAATAAAGAGCTACTGTGTGAGGGTTGTGGGGATCAGACGCAGTCCCTCTCTATGTAAAATACTGGTATTTCGCTGCATCTGGTTAGACTGGAAGACAACACCAACATAGCTGAGAAAAGGCTCGGGAGATTGATTTATTGCTTTAATAACTTATCACTGCTGTATCCATGTTAGGTTGTTATAAACCTATTATAATTATATAGGATGCAGGTTGACATTCTAGTTTCGTACTTTTTGCCTACCACCATGGGAAGGTGTGAGTTTTAGTACCATTCGTTGTACAAAAGAAAGTATTGCGACAGCAGCAAACAGCTTTATAAATTATTGTAGAACAAGACAATTAACTAGTTTATTTGCTAGAATAATTTATTACTTTACCATTTTCCTTATCTTCTGCTGTATATTCTTCAAGTTTCTTGTTGGGTATATTTGTAGAGAGCTCTAGCTTCTCAGTTTTGAATACTGTGGCACTAGGACCTGAATATTTCCTTACGGCTGCCCTTGATCCTAACCTCCAAATCACTAACCCGCTTAATTTCAACATCTATGACCAAAATAACATTATGTTTTAACAATTTCTCATAAAATATACTTCACATAGCATCATATTCAAGTTTTTTGAATGAAAACGTTGGAATTATGTGTTAAAAATGCGTAAAATTCAACTTCTTACATCACGATTTAAAGTGATCAGATATTATTTTGTTTTTATTTATTATATTCCAGAATTAGAGTAAAATTAGTGATAAATGTACCTTTTATATGTGATGGAAATAGCCTGAAAAGGAATAAATATAGTTTTTACAGCATTTACAAAAAGCGAAATTATTTATCTTTTTGACAGTGGAATGACAATGTTGCTACTCGACTCCTCGAGCCAGTGTGACCATCTCATAAATGGCGAATCTGCCACAGACTGGGCAAAAAATCTGCCAAAATCTGCCACACTTGGCGCTACAAATGCCAAAAATATGCCTTCATGGAAACGGAAAAAAACACACAACGAATTCAACAAAATTTCTTTAATAAACAAAAATATTTTACAATTTTCTTATGCATTATTATACCTATGCACTACTTACTCTACGTATCAGCATTTGCCTCCAAATTTTCGTCATTTTCGGTGTACATAGATTTTGACGACATCTTTTTGATCATGTTTTTAGTTGCTTTAAAGGAGACACAGTCTCCGTGTTCCTTAATCCCCTCTTTTGTTGTAATTAAAGCTGACACATGTTGATTTAGGAACCTATTTCTTATTTTTGTTTTATTTAAATTCACCTGAGAGAAGATTCTTTCGCACGAAGCGTTGGACATTGGCAAACATAATAACGCTTTCGCGAAATTCGTAATGTTTGGATATTTTATAGCCCCATTCGCGTCCAGGATTTTTCCAATCGCTCCCCAAAATTTGTCTACACTCAAAATTGTGCTGGTGGTGCTACTTCCACCTGATTCTAACAAGTCTTTTACACTTTCATCAAATTTAATTTGTCGAAGTTCGTCATCAACTTTTTGAATGTTGTTTTCGTCTACTATGTTGGGAAAATTCTTTGCAACGTTTAAAGTTGACGCAAAATCTTTGTAAACTACATGCTGTGGATCCAAGAACTGCAAATCTTTGAAAATATTGCTCAGTGGCAACCGTGTCTTTAATTGAGTACACAGTTCAGTCAGAAAAGTTTGCATTCTTTGAAGGAATGATTGGATTCCAGGTTTCAAACTCACGTCTACGGATAAGCGATCGATTTCAGTGCTCACATTAACGCCTAAATACATATCTTTCAGGGAAAAAAAGTTCACAATGGATTTTGGATCAATTGCAAGTGGATCTGTAGTTTTCAAATAATTTCCTTTCATATAACAACTTAAAAGGCACGTATACACTTCAGAAATGTCTTTGAATGCTGTGTGGACTGTTGTGTAATCTCCTTGAAATATAGTGTTTAGTTTGTTGACAATTTGCAATATATAATCCAGGGCATAAAAATACAGTTTATATATCTTGTCATTCAAACTATTGAACAAGAATTCTGATGAAATATTTCTGTCTTCCAAAAACTGCGACTGAAAAAAAAGTTTAAGGGCATCCCATTGCTCTAAAATTCTTTTGATGCAAGCGTGCAAACATAGCCAACGAATTTCGTAATGCCTTAATATTTTATGCTTTTCAGTGCCAATAAAATCTTGGTATTCTACAAATTCTCTTTGTCTTTTGCTACTATGTGAAAAGTATCCGTAAACTTCCTGTACTATTTGGTTAATAGCCCGTGGTATGGTGTTTTTACTAGCGTGCGATACACACAAAGCGGTAGAATGGCAGACACATTTAATAAACATGCAATGTGGATTTAAATGTTTTATTTTGGCAACAATACCACCTTGTTCCCCGAACATGACGTTAGTGGTATCAGCCCCAAAACCAATAGCATCTTTAATATTAAGGTTAGCATTAGTCAAAGCCCCGGAAAGTGCATTAAACAATGATTGCGCATCAGCCCCGTTCAAGTCAACCAAAGTTAAAAATTTAGTTTTTACTTGGAGATCTTTTTCAGAATAATATTTGGTTACAACTGCAAGCATCGAAGTGGTTGTAACATCTGTGGTCTCATCAATTATTAAAGAAAACATCGGTTTACGTGTTTTCATATTTTCACACGATTTTAAATCGGCGAGCATCTCCTCTTCTAAATTAGGCTTCAACACATTATACGTTACCGCTGCTGCTTTAGTCCTCTTGCAGGAAAATTGTTTGGCGATTTCAGAATCGTGGAAGCTTTTTGATATTATGTCGCTCAAATGGTCCATTAAGCGAAAAGGTAAATTGTGTTCCACTAGCATAGCACAAAAATTTAGTTCCGCCTTTTTGACTTCCTCTTCTAATGGAGTTTTCTTAAAAAACTGTTGAACCTGAAACAGTTTAATAAAAAAAAAATACTTTTAAAAAAATCTCTGAAGTATCTGATTATATATATATGTATATACTTATTATAAAGTACTTACCGATGATTGGCCACTATACCCAGTTATGTTCTTTTTATGTTTCTGAGATGATCCATGCTCTTTTAAAGAAGACAATCTGGTAATTAATTTACAATTGCAAGCTTTACAGAATGCAACGTCCTGGTCATCCTTAGCCCTAGACAACCAGGAAGAAAGCAAGGGATCTTGCTCCCACTCAGGTCGATAAGAACGCTCGTATTTTCTCTTCATAATAAACTATTTGTTGCAAAGAACCGCACACGATATACATCAAAAGAGAATGAACTTGAATGAAGTAAAATCATAATTTGATTGGAAACCAAATCAATAAAGAAGATAAGAATATGAACACTATTCTCGTTTGATTACAGTTCATAATCACATGACGCACTTGTTTAAAAACAGAATAAGCGGGAAATGCCCGTATAATTTCCCTATGAAACAGAAGTTGCCAGTTCGTTAAAATCATTTGTTTATAAAATCTGATGTAATTACTAAAAAAAAGACGAATTCATTGGAAATTTAAATTAGGTAGTGTGTATTTTCTTGAAATCTTTTAAATCTGCCAAAATCTGCCACATTTTCAAATCGTCAGTATGATCTGCCACAGACAAAATTTAGGCGCGAAATCTGCCAAAATGGCAGAAATCTGCCACAAATGGTCACACTGCCTCGAGCATAGAAACTAAACGTAAATTTAAAATTGACACTAGCTGTGCTAAAACTATGTCTCACTGGCAATAACTAAACGTTGCCTTCATTTTTGTCTGTGAAAACAGTGATGTCCACCCGCAATTGAAAATGATATATTTTTTTAAAGTACGCATTAAAGTTTTTGTCTAATAAAATAAAGATTCGACACATATAATATATATAGATGGTCTACAATAATATTTAAGAATTATATACTTTTTTATCATTGTTTGACTCATACGTTTTATTTCTAGCTAGAACTAATTCACAATCGAGCAACAATTGAATTGAATGTTTTATTAATCAGCTGAAATCACATCACTGGTCTAGAAAATTGCAAACGGCGGTCGTGGGAGGAAGTTTTGTTGTGATATTTTGTTGTTATTTTACTAAAAACAGTGAAACCCGTATTGATAATCATGAAAATGGTAAGTAAACTCATCTACACACCTAAAATGTAAGAAAACAGAGTACATGTGAGAGAAACATTAAAATTGTTACCGTTTTAGACCGATGAATCTGTACGAATTTGAATTGGTTTTCTTTGAATTTCTTTCTTATTTTTTTGTAAAATGCCTTATTTATCCTCTTATTAATGTGAACTCTTTACTCCATAGACCTTAGCATCCTCAATTATTGTGTTATTATAGGAAAGCATGGTTTTCGTCGTAAGTGTACTTAGAGGTAAACGGTAATTTGCCTACCTTCACTATATTGATAAATTATGAGTTACCGGCGTTTGGAAGATCTTATCGCATTTGCCCTCTTGCTACTTTCAACGTTCCATAAATTGCGATGTCAATAAGTTTTGTATTTACCAAGTGTATTTTACTGTAGAAGACAAAGAAATGAGATAATTACAGATTTATGGAGTAAATTTGAAAACTGTTTATAGTATCAATCAATACTTTACCCTTCTGCTTATAGGAAATGTCCTTGTAACCTCATCATTTCAATTTCAGCAAGTATGATAAAGCTTGTATTGTTTTTATTCCTATGTTTATGAAATATTAAATAACATACCATTACATTACACATTCTAAATATTTTATGTATAGCTCAAAAGATTTAGTTTAGTTAAATAAATGCCACTTCATTTCTCTATCTTCACACTGATGATAGTTATGTGCCATCATAATCATTAAATTTACATTATAATTCTGTATCCAACTTATTATACTTGTGTTGTGGCTGAGCGCCATTGACTTTGTTGATTGCGGGTTGTGTGTTCAATAAACAGAAATTCATTTTAGGTCCTTATGAGGATTAACCGGTCAACTACCGCTAATGAGACACAATTTATTGTCTAATGTAATGGCCCCTATAGCGATCCACGCCGTACTGTACTGGTTAATATCAGGATGATTGAGTTCTTTTTGGTTTGACTATTTCTAAAAATGAAACCTAGCTATTCGATTTATCACCCCCGAAACTCCCTGCATACTAAATTTCATGAAAATCGTTGGAGCTGTTTCTGAGATTCAGGTTATAATACAGGGTGATTGGAAGATGGGTGCAAAGCTTTAAGGCGAAGATAGTACAGACAATTTAGAACCATTTAAGCCATGGTTGTCTTAGACGAAGTCTTACCAAATATTTTTAACCAAATTTTTAAGTTTTTTTTTGGAAATTCTCAAAATTTAATGTAAACTGCATAATTATGGCCAAATTGAATGATAAATGAATTCATTTTTTATTTATTTAATTAAAGTAATGTGTAAGCAATCAAGCAAAACATGTTTTAGGCTTCTGTGTCATTAGACATTTTTTTTACAGACATTTAAAGCTCAGAAAAAATAAAAAAATTGTACAATACGTCTTTTAAACCATAATAAAAAAAAAAGTTGGTAAGACTTCGTCTAAGACAACCATGGCTTAAATGGTTCTAAATTGTCTATACTATCTTCACCTTAAAGCTTTGCACCCATCTTCCAATCACCCTGTATATACATATATACAAGAATTGCTAATTTAAAGGTATTGGATACTATGCTGAATCCCTGGTGAAGACAAATTTCCATAAATTTCCTTCCCAAACTGTCTAATTGACCAGCGTTATAATAATTAGAGTAAAGTCTCCATTTAAAATACAGTTGCAGTCATATTTACAACCTTTGAGTTGGCCACAGCAAGATGTGGCAGTCTGCAGTATGTGGCTCCATACTGCTTTATACCTTTAACATGCTAACGTGTAACATCATACCTTATTTTCCTGAAGGGTTATGTAGAAGTGTACCATAATTTGACCCATTATGTTTATGTCCCAGGTGGGACATGTGGACGGGCTTGTGGCAAAGTAATAAAAGTCACACTACGCTTGCTGCCGTTGGTCTGTGGACCATTTTTAGGGTTCCATACCCAAAGGGTAAAACAGGACCCTATTACTAAGACTCTGCTGTCCGTCCGTCTGTCTGTCTGTCCGTGTGTCATCAGGCTGTATCTCATGAACCGTGATAGTTAGACTGTTGAAATTTTCACAAATAAAATAAAATTTCTGTTGCCGCTATAACAGAATAAAATAAATATTAAGTGGGGCTCCCATACAACAGACATGGTTTTTTTTTTGCCGTTTTTATAGATAATGGTACGGAACCCTTCGTGCGCGAGTCTCGCACTTGGCTGGTTTTTACGTACCAAGGCCCCCTTGTCTCGGAAAGCAAGTTGAGCCATTGCTCCCAGCTGTCATTCGTGAATCTTTACGGTTCACCAGAAATCCGGAAAGCTGCCAACAAGTATTACCCAATAACTGGGTTATGGGGGTCAGATAGGCAGTCGCTCCATGTACAATACTGGTATTTAATTGTGCCCCGTTAGACTGGGAGCCACCCCTAACCATATTTGAGAGAAGGTTAGGTAGACAATGTGTAAGACCTATGTGAATAAACCTTTTTTGTTAAAATATCATACCAGTCTGATGACTATACTATATGTTAATAAATTTTTATAAAATAATCATCCTTTTGGTACATTTTATTGATAAAATAAATGTCAAGCATGTTTACAAAACTAGGTGAATGTCAAATCTTATCAGTGATTACAATCAGATCAATGGTACTCAGACTTTCATGTAAACATTGAATTATCTCGATCTTATTATTTTCAGTTTTTTTTTGCTTTGGTTCAAGCATATTTATCGCACTGTATTTAATAAGTGTTGGTTCTGTCATTATGCCAAAGTTTCTGTAGACTTAGTTAAAGTTAGTTTCTCAATGCTGCTTGATGCTGCTTGTCATCCACTTGATGTAACATAACATACCATCACTCCTTTAATCTCTATGGGTAAGGCAAAAATTATAAACGGTAGTACCTACATTTCCCAAACAATTATAGTGCCTTCAAATAGACTATTCCTAAATTATTTTTATTACAAGGGCAAATAATGATGTCTCGGAATAGGGTATTTTCCAATTTATTAAAAACTATTTTAATTTGAAGATTGGGACGAATTATGTAACAGAAAAATAAAAATAAATTATTTATATCCCTTTTCTCAATTTAAAACGATTTAAATCAAATTTAATTTGAATTTACCGCCAACACGCTTCTTACGATGACTTTTTATCACGTGACCACACGTGACGTCAGCTTTGTGTAAACAGCACCGGTACAAATACTTGCACTTGAAGAAATATTCGTGCACAGAGGCACGGCACACCAGTAAAACCACTTTCTATCCATTAAAAACTTGTTAATTATAAACTTCACTTGCTACAACTACTTTATTTTACACAAAGCTGACGTCACGCGATAAAAAAGTCATCGTAAGGAGCGTTTTGGCGGTAAATTCAAAACATCGAAAAATTAATTTGATTTTAATAGTTTTAATTGAGAAAATGGATATAAAAAAACTGTTATATGTTTCGTCCCAATCTTCAAATTAAAATAGTTTTTGAAAAATTGGGAAATACCCTATTAGAATGTTCGGTAGCGACCCGCCCGATCTAGGTTTATTCAAACCTGTGTTTATTTATTTATTTGTTTCGGGCCAGTTAGATGTATAGCACACACACATTTCGCCATTTATGTTGAAGTCCCTTGTAATAGATGGCGGGCCTATTGCCATTAACCATGCACAAATCCACACTCAGGGCTACTACTGAAATTCCAGATGCAAAAATCCAATAACACTTCTCCCAACCTAGGAATCCAACCCAGAACCTCATGGTCAGCAGACTAACGAAGCAGTCACTTCATGGAATCCTTGAGAAATGTAATAATGGTCTATTAAAGTATTAGGAGGACACTCACTAGAGTCTTGTAAACAATAACTTACTGTACTGCTGTAATAACAACATACATAAATACACACATAACATAAACCTTGTCCTTTTTTGCATAGAGGTAGGCAAACTACTGAAAGCCACCTGCTATGATCCTTACATACTTCATTTGCTTCGTTTACTTTCATACAGCTGGGCCCTGTTTAATAAACGTTACAAATTTTAAATTGTAATTGTATTTTACAATTCTACAAGTTTTTGTTTAATATAGAATACAACTTACAAATTTACCATGGTGGAAAACTGACAAAATTGTAAAATTGTACCTGCAATTTTACATATTTCTGTTTAATAAACATTTTTCTTTACAGGTAACAATTTTCATATTTGTAAGGATAACTTTTATTGCACGCATAATTGTAATTTCAAATTTACATATTTTGTAAATTGAAGAAAAATTCCTACAGGTTGACTCGCCTTGTGTCAGAACTTTACAATTTTGTACGTAAAGATAAGTGAAGAAATTTAATTGTTATGCATAAAAAAATGGTTCTAATGACTTGTAGTGAAAGTATTGAAAGTAGTGATAATTAATATTGAGTGAACAGCAACGGCGAATTGTTCGTAAAAGGATAAACTTTACTTTTGAAGTGACAGATTTTACGTTTAACGAACAATTTCGGTTCTGCAAAACTACCGTTGAATATTTGATAACGAATATAGGACATGATCTAAAATACGATTCAGAGAGAAATGCAGCCCTTACACCCACTCAGCAAATTTTGTTTGGTTGTGCGAAGGGCTTTCCTTTTTAAATTTTTATATCATGAGTTTTTTCACTAAACCGACCGATTAATATTTCTTTATTAACATACACTAGAGACAGAATCGTGATTTTGTAATTTTGCTCCATGACTTTCGTTACGAATCAAACAAATAGAAAAAAGTAGGTAAGTACTCTGTAAATAAAATAAACATTTTTAAAGAGTAACGGTGGAGTTTCTTGCCCATTCTTCTCCATACGAAACTACATTTTGGAAGGGGCGACTAATATCAATTCTATTTTAATGCAAATGTTGACGTTCAAAAGTACCTTTTAAGTGCCTATTTGAAATAAATGCTTTGACTTTGAATAAAATACGAAATATTTTAAAATTCTAAGATTTTGAAATCTACCCTCGATTTAAGAATCTTCAACAAAAACTTACATTTTATGTAATGTGTAACTTACAATTACAAATTTGTAGATACAATTTTGTCATCGAAATCTACAGGCTTTTTCTAAAAATGTAAACGTTTATTAAACAGCATTTGTAAAGGTAATATTTGTAATGATTTTACTTGTATAGTCCTTACATATTTGTAAGGTTTATTAAACAGCACTTGTCATACAACTTTATAAATATGTCACTTATTTACAAAATTGTAGGATTGTAATGTTTATTAAACAGGGCCCTATGTTTATTAAACAGGACCCTGGTCATACACGTACGCCGGTTGTGAGTACCTACTTGGCACTAGACACACCTGACGAACATCACCAATAAGTTCACTTTATGCCCTACATGGGTCCTCCCAGTATTTCAGCAATTTCTTCCAGAAAACCAGTATAATGTTCTAAGAACAAAAACACTTAGGCCATTCAAATATTTCTATTGATTCTGTAGTCCAACTTTCGACCCTAAGCAGTGAAGCCGACATTCCATTGAGCCTTTAAAATAACAGTTAATACTAATAGCCCAGAGGAAAACAACTTAGTTAAACCACCCACTATTCCACCTAGCATGGAAATAATTAAAATGTTAAAATATAGATATGTACAGGTATTGCCAACCACAATAAATAAAAATAACAGCAACAGTAGAATTTGGGCGCAAGGGCTAATTTATGTCCGTGCGTCATTCTGCAATCGAAAATAGTTCATGAACCTATTCTGTAACTTTTTTATTTATAGTATGTTGACAGAAATGCTTGGTTGAAGTTTGTGTGATAGAAGATTGATGAGATGGGCCATCCTATTAACGATAGGAAACGTGATTGTCAACAGATGAAGGAATTTGGATAGTTTCCCATTTTTTCGTAATAGTAATATGCTTTGATGATTTAAATTAGTTTTAGAACATCAAAGCGTATGCTGGCAGCAATTATAAATCTCACAGACCATACAACATTCGATAAATCAACGGCTGGGTATAAAGACCAACTACAGTCTAATGCTAGACATAGGCCTGTCCAAAGTTGCGCAACTCGTTAAGGCCATGGTAACTTTAAATATGTAGTCTCGTTATGAGTGATAATAGTTCTTATTGCAATCTGATACGGGTTAAAATATGTTGTAATAAATTCGAATAATAAATGAGCAAGCGTATGTCGTAAAAATACAAATAAAATCGTATAAAATTAGATATCAACTATTTAATCATAAATAATCCATCATTGAATGCAGTTTGGCATTTGGAATTTTATGGTATATTTTTAATTATAATTGTTATTGAAGGGATAAATTACTGCTTTTAAAGATAATTAAGAGGTGACTTTGATGATTTTTTTGATGCATTAAAGTATTTTTAATTATGTTTCGAGTTTCATCACTATATGCAATAAAGACTTGAAAATATAGTATATTTTTTGCTTTATAAAATTCTTTACGGTTAAAGAGATACACCTTTTTGACCGTTTTCAAGAAATCTTCGCCTTTGTGAATGCGCATCAGTAATTGGTAAGATGTTAGAAGGTCCCTAGGCGGACTGGCTTTACATTATAATTAACTACATTACTTATTCAATATCTCTCTGCCAGAGATGTACAAGATACCTTAAATAAAGTATCTGGAATACAAAATGCAAAATACTTTTAAATTAAGTATTTCAGATACCAGATGCAAATAACTTTCTGTAATGGTATCTGAAATACTAGATATAAAGTACGTATCTTTCGAATACTTTTTATAGATAAGATACTGTTGTAAAAAAGAAAAAAAAAAATTAATGAATGTTTATCTTTTTACATGTAAATCGCGTTGATTGCGCAAACGTTACACAACATAATATTATGTTTTTAAGGTTTTAATTGAGACTTAAGTAAAACTAGTTCTTCAAAGAGTTTATCACTCATTCGCTATTGTTCATCAATTACTAAAAGTATTTTAGCAAACATAGTATCTACAAAATACTAAGATACCAAACAACAGGTATTTAAATACAAGATACAAAATGAATTGCAAAAAAGTATCTGAAATACAGATACAACATACGTATTTTGTATCTTGTATCTGTATTTCAGATACTTGTATCTTAGATAAGTTACATCTCTGCTCTCTGCCTACTAATTCCAGTAAGTAGCTGCAGATGCCGACGACGGAGTATATACATACTTAGGTACCTACTTACATAAAACTATTATAGTCTGGTTTCTTTTCTCTCCTATAAGAAATTATCCTTGCATAAATGCAAGTTACAGTTGGTTGCAGATACAGTTCTAAATAATGTGATATCGGTTGGTAATATTGAGAACATATGATTAAACAAGCAAACTCAACAGAAACCTTTCTTTACAAAGGTTTAGGTAAACCAGTAAAAATACACATGGTAATTATAATATAGAAAGAAAAACGAGTATAATTAAATATTGCTGTAGATATAGTTGATCGACCTCGTAATTGCTGTAACATTTTTGATCAAAACTGCCAGTACATTAAACCTTTGGGACCTGAGTATCTGTAATTGTGCAAGTGACATTCAACCTAAGGCTGTTTGTCCACCACCAACGTCAACGGGACGTCAACGAGAACAAGATGTCGGCGCCGAAGTGGCGATACATACATTTATTATGGCTCGTCCGTCACCCGAACGCCGAGTTCCAGGTCCTCGAAGTTTCGAGTAGTTCGGCGCGATCGCAAGAACTCGGGCCTAGAATGTGACGGGCTGACAGGCCAATACAAAACACGTTTGATTTTGTCTGCTGTCTGCCATCGCTAGCCGGCTTTCGTTTTGTCTATCATAAGATACTGAACCGCCGAGTTGGGTCGCGGTGGACAAACGATCGCCGTCACCGCGACAACACGTTCGGTTCGAATAATCTGACGTACCGTTGACGGTGGCGGTGGACAAACGGCCATAGAATGATAAAACTTGTTAAACAATTACGAGATCGATTATACCTAACAGAACGGACGAAATGTGGGTGTACTATTAATAAGTGCACCTCTTTCTAATCCTTCGGAAAATACAGGCGTGATGTTATGTTGTGTCAATAATTATTCTTAGTGTTAAAAAAATTATTATGCCAAGCCGATACAAGGACTTTCCAGCTTGTTAAAAGTCCTTGTGTCAGTTCGGGTGAGCAGTAATTAGTGTGGTATGTAACGGGAAAGTAATTTCCAGGCGGGGGCTGAAGGCGCCGGTGCGGCTCGCTGAGCGCGCCCGCTCCGCGCCCCCTCCCGTCATACAACACTTCAGGTGAGTGACATATTTAGCTACATCTTGTAAGCACGGATTTTGATAAATATGTGGGTTTTAGGCTGCCTTTTCATTAGAGATGTTCGACGATGCGTAGCGAAGAAGGGATATGTGATATCCATCGATAAGATCGTTTAATTTTCATAGCATTGCTTATGTATGGGAAAGGGGACAAAGATGCGATAATTTTTTCACACTCTTTGGGATTAGGGATGCTAGTGGTGTAGCTATTAAAAGTGCAGAGCTGGGTACACGGCGTAGGCATGAGCGCTACTCCACATCACAGCATCGCTAGCTCACATCGCACATCTTCCTTCCACAGCTGACTCGCGCAAATCGCGTATTCCTTACACATCTTACGACCTCCGCTACAGCTACAGCCTTCCCCCCTTCGCCGCTTAGCTACCTCGCATATTCCTGGTGGAAAGGCAGCCTGACTCTTGGATTTTTAATCGAAATTGGACTTCGAATTCGATTAAGTCTTTTAGTCACTACAATACTCCTTATAAACTTTTTCCAAAAAAAAAAACAACCGACTTCCGAAATTAAAGTTATTATAATATACACTTTGTAGTGTTTTTTAAGTTTTTTTTTTTTTTCGCTTTTTTGTTATAGTAGGAATATATATTTATGCGATAGCAGCAATCGCGGTTTGTTTGCGGTCATTTTTTGAAGAGTTCCGTTGTCTGTCTCCGGAACGCATCATTAGATCTATATGAAATTTAAATGAGATAATTTCGAAATAAACCCCTTTCGAACAAAAAAAATAACATACATAAAAAATAAATAAAATAAAAAATATGTCGAATTGAAACCTTCTTTTTGAAGTCGGTTAAAAATACTTGTCATCATGATACCTTAAACTTGAGTTGCACTTAAGTAATCTAAGGCAACATTTCCACAGTAAACAGTGTGTTACAGCAGAGCGGTAGTTTAAAATAATAATATGTTACCAGCTCCTATTGAATATGGTTTTGGGTTTTTTCCTTACCTTACTACTCTTAAATCCAACTTAGAAAGAAGAGCTATTTAAAAGTTAAAAAGACTTTTCAAGAAGACATTTCAATTCAAAATATTTTTAGTCATTAAGCTTTATTTTTCGATCAACATTGAGTAAATTCTTTCAATTATAGTCTTCTTAGTTGAGATTCACACGGACGTAAAAAAACACGGCGGATTTTTTTGTGCGCACTAGATCTTCAACGCCGAGAGTTGAAAATCGAAAACTGCGTTTTTTCAACGCATTGAGCCTCACTCGCGCTGCAAAGCTGCAATCTGTTGGATTCTCAATGCTCAGTTCAACACCGAGCAGTTTAAAATACAGTGCGGGAAAAAATCCGACGCGATTTTTTTACGTCCGTATGATTTACTTAAATGCCAGATAATATGAATAACTCCAATATTTTCCAACAGGTTCGCCTAAGGTGTTGTTAGCGTGTCACGCATTGCTAAGGAGTTCAGATGGATCACAGACCGGCTTTTATGTATAGGTAAGTTTTAGTATTAAAATAACCTTACCAAATAACATTCTGGACAGGTTGCCCTAGCCGGTAGGTATTCTATGTTGGACTGGACAACACCCTAATTGCGTCAAACGCTTTCAATCACAATCTGAATATTTTTGAAGGATATTGCAATCCATTGCTTCATAATGATCGAAAAAATTGTCTACTCAACAACGTAAATAACGCAATGAATGTTTATGAATTGTCAAAATGAAAGCCATTGCTACTGTTAGTGTGTTACGCAAATACCCCGCAGTTATCGAGATAAACTATAGTAGCCGCCTAGCCGGCACAACTATATTCACCATTTGGCCAAAAATGTCTCACGATGACCCTCAGTTGGTTTAAAGCTGTCAGACTTGGCAAAAGTTTAACTTAGACTACTAGACAGGACTTAAAGTTTGGCTTCTGTTAACAGACATTGGTTCCCTGCCCAACGCGTCTAGCTTGCAACCTCACTTGTTCTAAAATGTCTTAACACAGATTAAATATTTCGACAATTAAGAGCAGACATATTATATTAGACTATTTACTTAGATATGAACATAGTTTATCGGTACAATATTCTTTAAATATTCGGTAACTAGCTACTGGTTAAATAACAATATATATACGAGTATATATATATCTATTCACAATATTTTATTTATTTTTCATCTCTTTTCAGTTAATTTTTAATGTTAATCTGGTAGTTTGAGTACTTTATGCGGCCTACCAAGATGTTCTTTCTTTGGTATTGTTCGTCGAATCGTTGTGCTCCATAAGTTCTAAGTTGAGCTGCATGATTACTGACATATGCGTGCACTGACAGGACAGCTCCACTCAATCTGTGTGGTTCTTTCCTCAAAAAACCATATTAGACACGAATCTACATGGTCCTCAAATGATCTGACTACGATTATTATGTTTTTTATTTTTATATAAACACATTGACGTTGATGAATTTTATTTTTAAAAGGACATTAATATTTACTATGTAAAGTATTGTATTGCTTTAATTATTGTGAATGTGATGACTGGTTTTTTTTTTTTGGTTTGGTTTCTTTTTTTTCTGATTTAGTTTTAATCATGGTCTGGAAGTTTAAGTAATTTATGAGGCCTACCCAAATGTCCTTTCTTTGCTATTGTTCGTCAGATCATTGAGCTCATCAAGTTCTGATTTGAGCCGCATGATTACTGATAAATGCGAGGACTGATTGGACAGGTTCACTCAATCTGTGTGGTTCTTTCCTCAACTGACCAAGATTATGTCTGGACTTTAAAAGAGACTGTAACCTCTGAGTTTGTTTCGGCCTTTCTTCTCAGAGTAATCAGATAGGAAACGCTGACCTCATCTAGTTTAAAAAAATATGATTGACGTGTAAAAGTGTTTTTACAAACCTACTTACAGAAATAAAATCATTTATCATTAATATATCAATTAAGTAGTTGCGGATATCATCGAGTCATGGAAAACATATAAATTTATTAATTGTTCGTGCTATTCCATTGTCTTTTAAAAACGAAAGTCGTCATCATCATCATTCATCATCAGCCGGAAGACGCCCACTGCTGGACATATGCCTCCACCAAGCCCCGCCACTTCGACTGGTTCTAAAACGAGAGTAAACAATATTATTTACAGATTGTCGAGAATTAATTCTAAAGAAAATCGTGAGACGTAAGCTAAACTCGATATCTCTGCGTCTTGAGTTTTTAGACAGAATATCGGATTACTTTATTGAACGTTATCTGTACCTTCCTACTAAATAAACCGTTAACATAAAAAAATTGGAGCTATTTAAATAGAGTACATAAGTTATGTAAGCATTATCTCCTATTAAAAGTAGAATACTTTTTACGAAACATAAGTCTTATGTGCCAAGAAACTGTCTGCTTTTTAACATTTAAAATGGCCGTTTTTCGGGGTAGCTATCAGAATGTTGATTTGAAACGTTTCGTAAAGTAACATTTTGAATTAAATAACAGTGAAATGTATATTCGCGCTTGTTAGCTTGTACACATCTAAAAGCTGCAGTAATTTAACAATGTCTGCCGAGTTAACCTCGAACTTTTGTGAGGAACAAAATAAAACACAAACCGTCTCCCCCGTTCCCATTCGCCATAGCGGTTTGCCGGATCGATACCGGCACCGCTTCGATTCCCGACCTACACACACTCGGGTAAACATTCCCCTTGGGCGGACTAACGATCAAAGAATAAGAATGTATAGAAGGGAAAACTCCGCACTAAACATACAATACTCTTAGATGCAAAGGAAAGAAAAAAAAATGCGTTAATTGGCATTACAAGATGCAGCCCACCTTTTTTTTTGGGTGTGAAATCATCAAATAATTTCTTCCGGTCTGGGTGGAGAAGGAGGGCGTGTCAGACTTTTACTAACTAAAACCCACCCGTGTTCCCTCAGTTGCTTGTGTGCCAGGGGCCGCGGTATGTCTTTCGAACAACCCGCACCCTTGGCAGGCATCGGCCCTTGTGGGCCCCATCAGTTGATCCTGACATCTCTTTGAGGCGCGTGTGGAACACAACGCGCCGTCGACCCGGGCTTGGTCCTTACCGGACAGCGAGCTACCCGTAACTCGCCGTCCGCAAGCCCGCGCCTACGGTGGCTGGGAATCAGCCTGGGATCCCCGACGCCCAGGGCGTCTCCTGCGGCGACTAAGGCCGTGAGGGCGCATATACTGCCTCTCCCTCACGTGCGCCTCCTCCCTCTTCGGGCCATTACTGATTCGCAGAAGAAGGTGACGGCTCCATGCACTCTCTCTCCGTACCATTGACTGGACCAGGGCCGGACGCGAGAGATCGCCGCCGCCGATTGCTTCCACGAGGACACAGCGGTGATCCGCCCAAGCTGGGCAGACCTCCACCGTATGGTCCAACGTGTCCTCAGGGCGATCTTCGCAGTGGAAACACCGGGGCGTTTCCTCCCGCCTTATCCGAAACAGGAACCTCGTAAAACAACCGTGACCGGTGAGGACCTGCGTCAGGCGGAAGGTGAGAACGCCGTGCCGCCTCTCAAGCCACTCCTCAAAGAAGGGACTTCGCAATCGTGGCGTGCCCAAAGATGTAACACCTGACGCGGAATGTTCAAGAACGGCTTAACGTGCTTTCCGAGGCACGGAGGCACTTGGTTTGTAAAGATTGTCACCCATCCACGGTCCAACCGCAGCAAGCGTAGCTACCTACCTGTACTTGATTAATCGACCCGTGCGGCTGTAAATTAACATATTGTGTATTTGCTGAACAATTAATTTCCCTGCCTGTATCTAAGTGTCGCTTCTATATTCTTTTCTTATCCTGTGTTACGGTACACGTAGGGGAACTTGTGATTGACATTTTGGACTTTTTATGGTGTTAGTAATGTTGGCATTAATTCGAATGCTTTGGCTTTTTGGAATTATATGGCTTCATTTTAAGAAATGATTATAAGAAAATCAGATTGTAATATTTTTTCTAGATCTCTGTTGCGACTAAAAGGCAATGATATCTAGTTGGTTTCCAAATTAGGTTGAAAGGTACTTTTTAACCCAAGAAACCCTATAAATGTTTGAAAATGCAGTTAGTTGTATCTCTATCTATAGGAACTCATTCAATCTTAACAATGTTAGAAGAATGGCCAAAGGTTGTAGAACCTACTGGTTTGGAACCTACTCGTTGTTTGCCTATTAGTCTACTTAACAAAAATCTTAAATTCATTCATTAATTTACTGACAGACAACGCACGCCCTAAACCGCTGCCTGGGTCTAAAAGCATGGAAATTTATAAGGAAGGTCCACTACGGAAAGATTTTTGAAAATCACCCTCTAAACAGATTAAATACCGGGTAAAATTTTAGAATGATTGTCGTAATTTTTGCCGATGAGTTATACCATCGTGCTACGGCTTGTATTATTATCTCCTTTAATTCATTTAAACGTACATATAAATTATATTTTTAAATATTCGAACATAAAAAAAAAATTACATAAAAACATTTAAAAATATAAAAAATAGTAGCCCACCGGTATCGGGAACAGGGTCCAAGCTACCGGTGGTCAGGGCTGCTGAGAGAGGAACCTCCTCACGATACGCGCCGTGTCCAGTAGTACTGCTTTCTGGATCAAGTTCTTGATCCAGCTGCCTAACGAGAGCCTCCTGAGGTGTTGGTCGAGGCTCTTGGCTATAATTCCATTGACCGTCACGACTATCGGCACAATGATTGCTGTATCCACATCCCACATGTCAACAACCTCGCGTGCCAGGTCAAGATACTTGATCTGCTTATCTTTTTCAGCTTTCACGAGGTTCTCGTCATGTGGGACTGCTATATCAATAATCATTGTGCGACGCTCTAATCGATCTATCACCACTATGTCCGGCTTATTGGTATTATTATTATCATTAGGTACAATACTTACTGTGCCCGCGGCTTCGTCCGCGTGGATGTCGGAAATTATCTTACAGGCACTTGCTACCTAGACAAAAAGTAGTTAATCCTTATAACATGGGCTATCTGCCAGTGAAAATCCCGTCGAAATCGGTCCAGCCGTTTCAGAGATGACTTAGCTGGAACAAACAGTAAAAATAAATAAAAGTACTGTACGTATTTACATATGCATTTAGTTCCTATTAAGCTGTTATTTCGACATCATAAACACAGACACTTAAATTTTATTTACCTATCTAAATAGATTCAACATTTTATACAGAACAGACCTAATCTAAATTATTATTTCCCTCTCTACTGACAGGATTAATGCCTCTATATCGACAATATATGAATTAAAGGCGGCTCGATCTCGATCACTCCAAATACTCAAAACAAAACTACATCAAGTTCAAATAAACATCAAATTAACATGGAACCCCACACTGACGAGTGTCGAAATAACAAATCCCACGGTTTTGTAGTAAATTAATATTAGGATGTCTGCACACGACTGGAGGGTGAAAAGGGCCGGTGCAGCGAAGGGGCACTGTTCGTGCAGCCGCGTTGTATCCTGCCTTATGTTGTAAGCTATATTTTTGGATGAGAAATGAAGGCACTTTATCTTTTTTTGCACATTGGAAATGTCAGATTAGGCTCGCAAGTTCGTAATCTTTTAATACTTGTATGAGGCGACTATAAATATCCTTTAGCTCCTCGGCTGTTAGGCAGACTCATTGAGTCTGGTATCAATAGAAAAATAATTGTGTTAAGTACTTGACATTTGGAGTTTTAGGTATGGCTGGCTATGAGGTGTAAGCATATATGTTCTCCATATTCTGAAGTCCTACTTTAGTAAAGGTATCACGAAGAAGAAACTTAAGTACAACTTTACTGTAGCACATAGTAAGTGTAACTAAAGATTTTTCTATCTCTGTACAGCAGGCTTAACACGAGCACCGCTTTGTCGATGGAAGAATAGACATGACTATTAACTAAATGATGACAATAGGAGACGATAGCTATGTTTTTCTATTAATTATCACAGTTATGCGTTCTAAACGAATCATGATTTTGTAGATAATCGTATACACTTTGTGGCCGTCGAGTAGAAAGTTTGTTGTAAGTGTGATTTTGACAGTTTAGCAAGAAATATTCTCTGAAATAGTCTACATTTATAAGGACCTAGACAAAGATCGGTAGAAACGAAAGACTAAATGACAGATTGTAGAAGGATATCTACGGTGCGATGTCAAAAATTGAGAAACGAAATGTCACTTTGTACTGAAAAATCACTATCTATTCTTCGTAGAAATAGAAAGCGTCATGCTAAGCCTGCTGGTAGTATGCATAAAAGGGTGGCAGGGACTTCAGCGCGAACCAGACACCAAGAAATCAACCCAAATTTTACGTCGATTAACAAAAAAAATATTTGTTGTTCCATACATTTTGTCCTCATTAGGTATTTATTGCACTTTTCAATCAAGCAGCAGATTTTTTTACAACCTACGTAATTTTTGTACGTTTTTGGTGATAAATGATTTTATTTCTGTAAGTAGGGTAGTGCAAACAATTTTACACGTCAATTATATTTTTTTAAACTAGATGAGATCGGTATAAAATCATGTGCTTAATTCATGGTTACAGCTTGTGCGTCGATGTTCCCTGCCACACTGTTGTAGAGTGTATTAACTGTATAATATAGAAAACCTGTGATCAAACCTCTTCCTGAACTCCTGACCCCTTGACAATTCAAAAGTGCCTCTAATTTTCTTATCCCTACTAATATTATAAATGCGAAAGTAACTCTAAAGTCTGTCTGTTACGCTTTCACGCCTAAACCGCTGAAACGATCATCTTGAAATTTGGCAGAGATATACCCTGGGATATGGAGAAGGATATAGGCGATAACCGACATCCACACGGGCGGAGCCGCGTAAAAAAGTTAGAAATAAAAGCTTTGAGTTTGAGTTGATACGTGATAACAATACCTTTCTGTGCTGGTATAAAAGGCTGCTGACACACTGGCTGCTGGCTGCTGGACAGCTGAGAATGATCACTAGGACTTAAATTCGACCACGCTTTTAGCGCGTTTTCCAACATTCGCTATGTAAAACCAGCTCCCCTGTATCCTTTACCAGTGAACCTGCTAACGTGTACTCAATAGTTCCCATATATCAACAAAGGGGTGCTAATAATGGGAGCGATTCCCCTGGATGTACGACTGATGGCATCGATTCCCCTGAATGTGCGACCAATGGCTTTGTTGACAGCGCGGGGGAATTAAACAATTTTATGTGAGAGAGAAATCTGACAGCAATGTTTAGGTGTTAGCAAGGAATACGGTTTACAGTTTCTAAAGGTGCTCTTACACGGGTTTTTTTGAGCAATTATTGCTCGGCAACACTAATAGATCAATCTGGATCAATTAAGTGGAGCAATCTGGAGCAACGACAGTAAATTGGGGATATGTTTCGTGAATATTGCTTCTGATTGCTCCATATATTTCATGAGTTGCTGAATATCTAATTTTAAGTCAATTTTCATTCTATCTCGTTTGTACGTATGTATAACTACGTCTCATTTCGCGAGACGAACTGGCCGGCCGTATTTCTGGCAACAGGTTGCTACATGTTGCCATTGCCTAAAATTGCTGGATGTAGTCGTGACGTCATAGTTGACGAGAATTGACCAGGATGGAGCAATTTTAATTGCTCGTGTAAGCGCACCATAACAATAATGGCTGTATCCTACTAATATTCTGTTGTCCGACTAATATTATAAATGTGAAAGGTTGGATTTTGTTACTCAATCACGCATAAACGGCTGAACAAATGTGATTGAAATTTGGCACACAGATCGTTTATAATCTGAAATAACACATCCGATAGTACGTTCCCGTGGGATAGTTTTCGACCTCTACGCGGGTGAAGCCGCTGTTAAAAGCTAGGCATTAATATTTCATCCCCATAATATAACACTATTCATGTAACTAAGTTATCCTCCGAAATACTGAGAGCGCAAAATTGCAGCGCATAGCAGTAGGGAGAGAAATCTAATCTCCGTGCAATAAGTTGTAATCCCCTCTAAAGGGATCCAACTCTGGCCGAGAGATACGTTTCGGTATATATATTTTCCGTCTTCGCTGAATGATTACTTCCTGTCTTAGTATTGCAGGGGAGTTTTTAAACGGTAATATATTTCAAATAAGCGTGTGTAATTCATTTTAAACCGACTTCAATAAGTAACACAGTATAAGTTGTAAGCATTTCATTTTCAAACTAAACTTTCAACAATTTCAAAAAAGATAATTATGAAAATGTGACATAAGGTCTGTCAAATTGTTGGCAATGCTTCGGCAGTTTGGCTGAACAATTTTGAAGCTGTAGTCGTAATCATTGGCCAGATGACCAAGGTGCTATAACCCACCTGTATCTATCATTTTCATCGTGAATGCTGTCTTCAAAGTAGCGGGCATTGTGGCCCCAAAGTAGTCTATCTCCAAAACTGTCCCGTTTCTTTTCCAGTTTGAGTCCTTGTTTGTGATGATGGTTTATTATTATGAACACCAGATTAGCATCACGTCCAATTAAAGGCTCCAAATAATATTTGTATCTGCCGTCGTTAGAATTTTCTTCAGTCTTCCTCGATCCCCAACACTGTCTGTCTCCGGCATAGTCTACAGAGTCGCTCATTCGCATAAACATCTTGCAGTCAATGTTGTACAGTTCAAATGTGAGGTCGTCGCCGTTATACGCGGGGACGAACTTCCAGCTCAACCTCTTACTAGTTTTGGGTAATCTTTTATCACCCCAAATGGCTTTATCTTTGTTGGTTGGATCATTTTTCGATTCTAGTTTCAAAGCCTGTTCATACATCTTATTGACTATTGTCACAGCGCCTTCACTAATTATTTGTTCAAACAGGTCGGGAAAATGATTGCGAACAATATCTTGAGCGCCACTGTGCCACAGTTTATACGCGTACGACATGAGGTTTCGTGGAGCTGAGCTGAGAAGTTTTTTTACAATTTCGTCGATGGCTTTACCAGCACTGGCTGTAACGAAGGTTATACTCATACTCACTGCACTGTCATAGTTACCCCTGATGACATCATTGTACAATTCATCCTTAAGCGGGCGTATGTCATGAATTTTGAGAAAAGCTACGTGACTATCAAAGTATGTTAAGCCTTGAAGTTCGCGGGGCAGGGTAGCATTTTTGTGAGCAAACAGTCCCTTTTTCCTCAATTCGAGGACGAGGTCTGAGATGTCCTGAGCGACGCTATGCACTCCGTACACGACTACCTTGCCCTGGTCGTAGTTGACGATGCGCGCAATGTCTTTAGCACAGCTACTGTTGATGTGTGCTCCTGAGACAGTCACGGTGAGGACAGAGTTGTCTTTGATGTAAGCGCTGGTGTCGCAATCGGTGTAACTGAGAACTGGGATCCTGTTCGGTATCTTCTTGTCAATATCCGGGCCACTGCTCACCAGTCGATATTGATGATTGACATTATAGCAGTTTGGGAAGCCACTAATGCCTCCCATGGAGGCAACCCTACCTTCACCCCAGTAGTCAACATGTTCAATCTGGTCGTTGAGGGATACAGGTATTTTCACCAGTTTGTACTCGCCTTGATAAGGAAGATCGGAATAAGGATACACCCGGTCAATGTTAGTGTTGTAGTTTGGTTCAGCGGCAACCTTCCAAACGGTAAAAGAAAGCATATTGAAGCTCAGTGCGTCGATGAATCTGAAAAGAATGAAAAATAAAGATGTTTAAAGTACTGTTTAATTATAAAAATAGAAATCCCCATTGCGTGTAGGACCGCTAACAGTGAAGGATTTTGTAGTTGGGAATTTGGGATGAACATTTAGGCATGCACATGGCGCAGTATAGATTATAACTACCGCAAAAAAATTGTTTATATGGCTTAGTATTTCTGGGAAAAACAAAGTTATTTTTTCGGACATAACCGGAAATTTCCGGGTATTCCCGTTCGTCCCTCGAAGAGAAATAATAATAAATGTTTTATTGACTTATAGAAGGTGTGACAATTAATTGAAGCCCTGACTCCTGAGGTGGTACCAATGTTATAGGAGTTAATGTCTTCACCCGCTTGTGGAACGTAAACAATTTATGTAATAAATTGTTAGTGTTCCATGTTGTTTTAGCTTGCTCTTGTGTGGGTTTGTGTGTGTTAAATTAAAACTTTTCGTTTTTAAATCTGATTAATGGGGAATATACTTTGAGATTAGTGCTATTCGTCACACTTAATAATATCGTGCGTGTAATATTAATTATTGTATTGCACTGCTTTCTTTTCAAATTACTTGCTTGGATAAAACAATAATTATTTTACAAAATATAATTTATTTCATAAAAAAAATACTAATATAATCATAATAATTTATGTATATCCTAACATTTTTAACATCTACCCTAGGTACTAAAAAGGCTAATCGGTTATTTTGTTTACCTACTTATTATTGTATTTTCTCTTTCGAGAAATAAATGCCTTAAAAACCATATATCCATAAATATCTCGACTTAGCACACGAAGTTGTTGACATGTAAAATGTGAACTCGGTTGTGATTTTGCCGATTGTCGTATCGGCCAATGGGCTGATGGCCGAAAGCCTCGACCAACATCTCTCGAGGCTCTCGTTAGGCGGCTGGATCAGGGGCCTGTTCCAGAAAGCAGTGCTCCTCGATACGGTTCGCATCGTGAGGAGGTTCCTGTCTCTGGAGCCCTAACCACTGGTAACTTGGACCCTGCTCCCGATACCAGCGGAATTTTTAAATGTTTTTTGTAATGTTACTTTTATAAAAATATTTAAAAATGTATTTAGTAAGGATAAAAAATATATAAACGAAATTTTTAATTATAAATAAATCATATACGAAAATGTGTGAAAAATTGAAAATAAATAAACGAAAATATTTTATAGTAATTTATTTCATAAAAAGGTGTAGGTACAGTTTGTTACAAAGAAGGATGACAACTTAGGAATAGTTTACATCTGTCATCCATCATCATCTCATTGTACTGTACTTATTATTTTTTATAAAAATAAAACATAGTCTAGATATTTATTATTGTTTGATGCTGCTACTTAACCAAATAGTGCCGATATCATTATCTTATCATATTTGTGTGAATCCTATGGGTTTACCCGACATTTAATGTCACTTTTTAATAATTAGACCGATACACTGTTTCTTTTTACTATAAAAAGTAAGTATTTTTCAGAACTGATCAGTTTATCATGTGTACGTCAGTAAAGTTTTGATAATTATAAACACTTATTTTATACACATATTAGAACTGTTTTGAATGAAAACAAAACAGCTATTATTCCGACGAATAAGAACCTCCTCGTATTTTGAAGTCGGTTAGTAAATAGATAGAAGTATAATAAATAGGTAGACGTTTGAAGACACATCAACCAATATTGAACCAATTCAATGAACTACCAACAAAGATAAGCCACGCGAATTTCATATATTTACAGGACGGCACAGAGAGATAAACGAACAAAACACCGCAATATAACAAACGGTACCTATTATACATTTTATGAAAAACAAAGTCACAACAAAACAATAAAAAAACTATTATTTGCAATTCTTATAATTTTATTCGGACCGACAGGTGACATTTAGAACATAAAGTCTGACCAGAAAACATATTTACCTCAAGAGAAGTCTGACAGTACACGATTTGTCGTTCCGGCGAACTTTCGAGCGCGAGTGCGGCCAGCTCCAAACATAAGGAAAGAGTTCCTAGTCGACTATGCAATCACATCGGCAATGCGTATCAGTGCCAATTTAATCATATCACTACATAATAAAATACATTATCTAGATAATAATAAGTGAAGCTAAAACTTTGCACGAAAATAACGTGGACGGAGGATTATGAAATTAGGCACAGTAAAAATTTATAATGAAGAAAAAGTGCAGAAAGCTATTTTTTTAAAATTATATTCGATTTTCGACCTATGGCGGACCACTAGATAGGTATGTACGTGAAGAAAAAACTTTGTACTTGTCTCTTTAAGGAATTTACGCGGACGGAGGGGTATGAAAGGAGTATTTCGTTCTAGCAGTGGAAACACCGGAAACATTATAGGCTTTTTTTTTTTGGGTGGAAAATCATCAAATTACTTCTCCCGCTCTTCGTGTCAGACTTACTGACTAAAACCCACACGTGTTGGGACAGTTGCCTGTGTGCCAGGGGCCCGCACCAAACATTATAGGCTTAAGACAACTTCTCTTGAGGTAGCCCTCTCTTTTACATCATGCTCCCTGGCAGAACCACATTTGCTTTAACAAGTATGACTTACTTAAAAACTTTTTCCAAAAAAAAACAACCGACTTCCAAAAAAACACTACAAAGTGAAAAATAACTTTAATTTCGGAAGTCGGTGTCTTTGGAGCTGTATTTGAATTTTTTGTCACCGCCTTCCGAAATTAAAGTTATTTTTCACTTTGTAGTGTTTTTTTGGAAGTCGGTTGTTTTTTTTTGGAAAAAGTTTTTATTTTTCACTTTTTAGTGGTTCACATGTACTTACCCCTTCACAGCATACCGGCGTGATGTTATGTTATGAACTGGTGTAAGCAATAGACAGAGATGAGATTTCAGCAATCCCAGTCCATTTGCTATCATTTATTGAGGAGTTCCGTTGCCTATCTCCAAAGTTCTTCATCAGATCTTCACCAAATTGAAATGGAACCACTCCGAGAAAGTACTCTTCCTAAAAATACCTAAATCGCTTTGTGTGCCTATAAAATTTGAAGAGTTCTCTCTATTTCTCCAGGATCCCATCATCAGATCCTGACTTGATGATCATGGGACCACCTGGGAAGTATACCCTTTCAAACAAAAAAAACAAAATCCAAATCGGTCCAGCCATCTTCGAGTAATCGGGGAACATACATAAAAAAAAAAAAAAAAAAAAAAAAAAAAAAAAAGGTTCCGACGAATTGATAACCTCCTCCTTTTTGAAGTCGGTTAAAAAAGCAAATAATTCATTTTTGCAATTTAGGGGCACTATTTCAATATAGATTTATTTGATACTACATATTTGCTTAGGTCTATGTATAGTAATAGATATATCATAGTGGTTTTGCCGGGAAGGATACTCCGCAGCGCAACCACTTTGAATAAAAGTTTACGTCGTAACTAGAGATATAGACTTTTATTTAATAGGACTAGAATTTATAGACATTCCACAAGTTTATTTTTATATGACTTATAAAGCAAAGGTGGTTTCGCCAGGGAGCATGACGTTCTCTTTTAGTACTTAACAAAAGTAATCATTCTGTAAGCCTAGTGGCTCTTCCATTCTAATTTCATCTGATGTGCTAATCACTAGTAGCCTCCCGAAGGCTACCACAGCCGTTATACTTCTTGGAGGCTCCTCTATCTCAGTTTGATTAACACTCTTTCGGGATTTTTGGCGCACTGGATTTTATAATGTCGTTGTTGAACTGAGCATTGAGAATCTAGTAGAGTGTATCAAATCACGTCGAAAATCGAAAAGTGTGTTTAACTGTTTGATATTCAACTCTCGGCGCTAAGCAGTGCGTTGGTAATCCAATGCCCGAGAAAATCCTGCAGCGATTTTATTACATTCGTGGTTCTCGTCAATTTTAACACGTATTTTAGGATTTTCCAAAAATCAACCCCTATGTATTGACAGCTAGCAAGAAAGGTCGTTAGGTCTAAAATATCATTCCATTTGATTCCATCTAAGTATAATACTTCGATGGAATCAGTTTAACGTACAACCCAAAACGTTCCGTTCAGTTCCCCACACATTTAGTCGACTTTCACGTGAACGTAATAAAATCGCGGCGGAACTTTATCGCGCACTACATTTTAAACTCTCGGTGTTAAACCGAGAATTGAGAATCAAAAAAAAATGCAGGGCGCTGCGCGAGTGAATCTCAGTGCGTCGAAAAAACACATTGTTCGATTTTCAATTCTAACCGCTAAGCAGTGCGTTGAAGATCCAGTGATCCACATACCTATTATCACTAAAACATTGTAGAAGCCAATTATTTTTCAAAGAGTAACCGCCGAGTTTCTTGCCGGCTCTTCTCTTTAGGAAGCGACATATTGGAACCGTGCACCTAACTTCTGACGTTTCATAAGTGCCCATGCAGGTTTATGTGAAATAAAATATTTAGATATTTTTGGTTTTGATATTGATTTTGAGTGCGTAAAAAAATCTCGCCGCGATTTTATTACGTTCGTTGGAACGTGGAATTAGAGCAAGGCACCTATTGCGGCGTGGATCAATAGCCACGTGCCATGTATTCACGTGCGAGGTGAAAACCTGCGGTTTCCAACGTGGCCACCTGCCTTTATATCAGTACCTAAAGCTAGAACATAATACGGGTAAATTTTTAAAGCTAAGTCCAGCAGTGTTGAAGTATAAATTTGTTCTTTTCCATTTCTCTCCGTTTTCAGCTGACTGAACAAGCTACACGTGCGACCTAGATCTGAAGTTCCTCCGTTTCTATCTGACTCATAAATAACTATTGCTGGCTTAGTACAGAAACCTTTTTTACGTTTTTCAAAAATGTTGTAGTAATTCCTCGTAGAAAATACGTATAGAATAATACTTGCAATATTCGGTTAATGATAACGACAAATTACACATTGTGCATGGCCAAATATTTACACAGCAGTCTAAAAAAATCCTTTAATACATGTCATCTTGAGGATAGCAGAAGATTAGTTTTCTTCTCACAGTATCGAATGTTTGTGAATGGCTGTATTCACAACCATTCTATACGCTTCCCTGGCGAACTGAACATCAATAAATTGTTATCGAAAGAGTCTTCAAAACGCTGTTCACAAATCCGAAACCCGAAAATGTTGAATTTTTTTCATAATTTCTCACCGTTTAAAATTTCTCTGGACTGCCACAAATATTTCAAAATCAAAATTAGCCAAATCAGTCCAACCGTTATCGAGTTTTAGCGAGACTAACGAACAGCAATTCATTTTTATATATGTATATAGATAGATAATGTGACATTACAGTCGAAGGCAAAAATGTCTACTGACTTTTGGAGGGTACTGTAAGTAACCTCGAATAGTAAGCTTTGAATGGAACTAAGACAGCTTAGAAGACTAGACATGGCTCAGTAGATTGTTTGATTGGATAGCCAATGCCTTCGAATTGAGTTTGTAAGAGGATTACATTGAGGTAAAAGGCAGTAGCAATCGGCAATCAGTCTGTGAATCGTGATTATTGCATTACCACCAGCATAACTATTAAAAACCACTCGACAGGATTTCGAGTCTAAAATTACAAATGTGTGACACAGTTTCGGTTACCTGATTTACATACCGACCGCAAAATAGCCGTAGGAAGAAAATCAGTCGTTTATTTGGTTTAAAATTTTGGTCTAAATCTAGGCCTAACTTCTCTGGGCTCGTGGTAATTGGAAATCGCGCTGGTATATTGAAGCTCGATGTTACGTATCTGTCGAAGTATTAATCCAAAGTGCAAGGTGCTTATTAAATTGATTGAATGGACAAGCTCGCTTGCCAGCTGGATTAATCAAACTTGATATTCAGTGTTATGTGAACTGGCTTTTTATGGATGCGATGTAGTAGATAAGAATATTGTTTTTTATAGAACAGGGTAGATCATCTACTACCTCAATTTTTTTTTATACCTATCCCAATTTTTATACTAAGTGCTTGGTTCTCCAAATCTTTAAAGGCTCCCTCAAATTGGCGCAACGCGACTCCAGTAGAACAATTTCTATGAAAACTTTATGGAAATTGTTCTAGAGTCGCGCTGTCACCTCACACCTGTCTGAGGGAACCCTATAAATTCTCTAAATGATAGTGAAATCCGCATTAAAATCCGTCGCGGAGTTACGAAGGGCAATGCGATTGCACAGATAACATGAAAAGCGTCTTTGATTTATAATATGTATAAATGATCAGCAGTTCCTTTATGCAAAGTGGTGTCAGGTCCTTATTAATAGGCTGGGCCTAACCTAAGCCTCAAATAGTTTCTCACACCCACGCGCCATTCGCTAACCCTGTCACTTATGCAGATTGCAACGTTTACGCCAACATTGGGCACAGTATGGACACTAGGCCTAATTGTTGAAAGCGTCTTTTAAACAGAAATTAATCAAATTTTATATCTATGTCATAATAAGAATTACAGTAATATTCATACATAATAAAAACAAGCTTAAATTATCCGGTCGTTTTGTGCGTCATACGGTTAGTACTATAAAGAGTCGCCGCTTGAGGGTCGTTATGTCCGAATTCTACTGTGTTTATTGTATGTTGTACATGATGGCAGTTTATTACGAAAAATACAATACGCTCCTGACATTTTTGAAAAGATCGCGGGCGGTCCTGGTGCAAGAGCTACACGTATAACGCGCCCGGTCGTCTCGACACGGCACGGCACCCGCGACTTTACGACTATCGCTTAGGGGTCTCGTAGATGCGGGCGTCTGTGTGAGTGTGCCGTTTCGTACGTTTGTTTGTAGTTTCTGTACTGTCCATATTTATATTGTGCAGTTGGGCAGTGCTTCCGTTCCTCATATTTTGTTTTGCTAATTGAGTATGCCATTTGATTACCGTTACCTTTACCGCAATTTAGATTTTCCAATATGGTCCTGAATCAGGAACTTGCGTTTGGCTATGAGCAAGAGCACTATCTACAACGAATGTTCTCTGAGCTTCTGCCGGTGGTAGATACAGCCCGAATAGTAACAAAAGTTCAAAATGGAGGTAGAAGTTGCTGCGGTACTTTTTGATCCTTACTCGCATGCGGCGCAAATAAATAATAAGACAGCGCTAATGTAGCCATCGCGGTGTTTTTTCTACGTTCTTAAACTCTTTAATTTTTGGGAAAAAAAACTCACTTGATTTATTGCTTAACGTCTAATGTCATTAACAATGCAACATCAAATATTGGCTATCTGCAAAATATCTTATTTTAACGCACTAATTTATTGACACCTGACGACTCGAGGTCTCAGTCAAAGTATTTATTTCAAATACAAAATGCACTTTTAAACGTACAGCAAAATAGAATTGACTGTAGTCGTCAAAAGGTAGTTTCGTATGGAGAATAATGGGCAAAAACTCCACTATGTGGCTGCAGCATTATGAAATGGGTACTTAAACCAGGAAAGTATCTGGAACCTATGTAGGTTCCAGATACTTTAATAGATATTAGTGTAAATAGATGTATATTTACACTAATGCTTACAAACCGACACACTACGTCACCCACCTCGTGGACCCCATCAGACATGCAGATGGCAACATTTTACACCAGCTCGCGAAACAGTGGTGCCAAGCTTCCGTTCTTAATATTTTGCACCGACACATTTGTATGCAATGCCTGCTGCTTCCTTCGGGGCACGCGTCGTGAGTTTATTAACTTTGTGACGTGTGATCGCACTTTTGTTCTTTGTATTTACTTTGAAATGGTGTGTAAGTATTTAGGTTACTGCAACTAATTTGTTCCTTTGCAGCTTGTTGCCGTCTATACTCTATAAAAGCTTCGGTGGTCTATTCAGTTTTTGCAAAGTCCTCTTTATTATTCGACTTATTAGTCGATTCGCACGAATTAACTCATCCGAAATGGGCGAATCCACACTTAAATAATATATTGTTCTCTGTAGATGATTCACACGAAGTAAATTTATTTGTGGACGAATCGACAACTCCAGAAATACATCTAAGGCAATTGGCGCGTTTTTAATTTTATGGAAGTAAGTAAGTAATTTATTTTCCAAAATGTAGGTGTACCTTTGTACACCTACATTTTGGAAAATAAATTACTAGTATGATGTTATTATAAAGGTTAAAGGTTATCTAGTAAGAAAAATAAATTTGTTTCTCAACTATAAGTATTGCATACAATTTAAAACGCGGCAATTGGCATGTTTCAATTTTAAAACATATTTAGCATACGATTGTATAGAATCAAGTTTTTCTAACTGAACAGACCAGCTGAAGTGGAACAGAACAGCTAAAGTGGAAGTGGTAAAGAGCGAGCGTTATTAGACTGTCTTATGTAATTTTGATTTTATGAATTGTAATCTGTTGAATTGGTGTCTGATTCTTGGCCTAGTAAGAATTCTAATTATGTCCTTTTTTGATAATTTGCACTATGATCCTCAATATTTTGTTTTTCACAGGCCTCCGCCTTACGTATCCTACGTACAGGCACACATGAAAACGATAAAAAAAATACTGAAAGACCAGAGCCAAACTATCTTTAATCCTAGTTATAATATTACTTATTAATTATTATTATCCTACTATATTATAATCCTACTAATATTAAAAATGTGAAAGTTTGTGAAGATGTTTGAATGTTTGTTACTTGATCACGCAAAAACGGCTGAACGGATTTGGATAAAATTAGGCACACAAGTCGATTATAACCTGGATTAGCACATAGGATTCTTTTTATCAGGGGTGTACGTTCCCGTGGGAACCACGCGGGTTCCACGCGCTCGAAGCTGCTGGCAAAAGCTAATATTAAATAAAAAAGCACAACTACACTTAACTTTATTAACTTAAATACACAATGAGCGGCATAGCTTGATATTCTCTACGACCACAGGTCCACAGCTTCTAATTAAGATAAGCGACTGAAGCTCTCAGCTTTTCTTTCAATCATATAAATTAACTACAACAAAGAAAAGCTCTGTGATTACCCTCCACACAATAATCTTTTCTCTTTACTGCGGGTACTTGTGAAATAACCCAACAGTATTAGATTATTTGTTTATTTATATGGGAACAGACGTTCTGTGGTTTTCCTTGCATTCATTATGCAATAATAATATAATTTATCCTTTGACTCATAACATGGTTTTGTTCTATTTTAACTACTCGCTGTGCAGTTGCTGAGAACTCACCAGGTCAATGTGGCGAGGTATTTTGTTTATAAAATGGATTAGAATATCAAAAAACAAGTGGATTTAGATATGATTGTTTGATCTTCTTTCCTACTTTGATATGATCACTCATCAACAATCGATGTCATTCTGACCTGCACCCTAATTGCATAACACACGATTAATCATAATCTGTTTTACTACTACCATGAAATGTTGCACTGGCTTATGAAAATCTTCAAACTCAAAGCATTTACTTACATATTTAAATTAGACCGATGTATACAGGCGCTTTTGTATTGTCAAGTAGTCGATCAGTAAGAAAGATGCGAGCTAGTTGCCCTTGGATAAGAACGGTCACGAAACTCCATGGACACTCTTTCTAACAAAAATATTAATTTTAGTTTAAATTCTTTATTTACAAAAATAGTAGGTGAGGAAAAATCATTCTCCTCTCATCCTCATTTCCCATTTCAATAATGGTATGGTGGACTTGTTATTAAAGTTTCACATTAGTGGTTCATTAATTGAATTCGCAATCACTCCTCTGACGTCGTCACATATCGCCCATATCCAAACATTTGCAAAGGTCAGCTCAATCCCAGTGCTTGTTCAAACATTTGTATATACTACTCTAATCTGGAAGCCGATAAACTAATATAGTGTACCTACCTACATAGTTTTAGTAGCTACAGTACTTACTCGAAAGTTGAATGATTTTTTTTTTCCTGTAAATTGGATCAAAAAAATGTTATGACGTTCGGTTTTACGAATCCGGCTAATCTGATAAGAAAGCCCCAAAACAAACTCAGTGAGAGAGAGAGAGAGAGGACACAGTCTCTTTTAAAGCCCAGGCGTAATCTTGGTCAGGCCATATGAGGACTATGCAGATTATCTGACCAAGATTATACATAATGTCTGGACTTTAAAAGAGACTGACCTCTGAGTTTGTTTCGGCCTTTCTTCTCAGAGTAGTCGGATAGAATACGCCGACCTCATCTATGTAGTTTAAAAAATATGATTGACATGTAAAAGTGTTTGTACAAACCTACTTACAGAAATAAAATTATTTATTATTTAATGCCAGAAATTGTCTTTTAAGGTAAGAACTACACAGACTTGAGTGAACCTGCACCCTAATTGCGTAACTCACTATTAATCATAATCTGTTTCGTTTTGAAACAGATGGCTAAACCATTGCTTCATATGTTCGAAAAATGTGTCTGCTCAGCAACGTAAATAACGCAATGAATATTGTTGAACTGTCAAAATGAAACCGATTATGATTAATCGCTTGTTACGCAATTAGGGTGCTGCTCAGTCAGTGCATGCATTTATCAGTAATCGAGTAGCTCAACTCAGAAGTTTAGTACCTAGTTTACGCGTGTTAATATGGCAAATAAAATGTGTTTCCTGTGAGACATTTTCTTACCATATTAAAATGTCTCACAGGAGGGAGACGACGCTCTACAAAGCCGAAGTTTTTCTAATACTCCTTGTGCCATAAATCGGCCATGTACTGTACCTTGAATTTATTGATTAGGAGCAATGTCCTGCTCACGTGGATGCTACATCTGACGGCCTCACGTGTACACCCCATGGGTTGGGATGAAGTCTGTGGTCAGACGGGGGGTGGAAAATCCTAACAGGGAGGTGACTACATTACAAACAACGGATGGCAAAATAGCGAATGTTTTGGAGAGATCCAACATTATAAATGAGCTCATTTGCTACGATAAGCCCTTGAATATAGCAATTAACAGCTTTGTAGTCTTTGAGAATGGCAGGCAATTAGTTATTGAAAAGAATGCTGAACAAACCGCAATTAGACTTTTCCCTGCTCTGAAACACTGAAAAAATCCTAAATGGTATTGCCCTAATGGAAAATAGACCTTGTTGTTGAATATGTGAGTTACATATGACCCAGAGGAGTGCTAGAACATATCCAGATGGTTATATTGACGTGATAACAAAGTGAGTTTAATGAAAGCGCCCGGTAACAGCCCTCTAAGCGAAACAACGCCCACCCCGCGTTTCTACCCCCATTCAAGTTCACTGCGACCGCGCCTCATCCCTAGCATTTCCCCTGAATTTATGGCCGAACCAATTTACACTTTATGTTTTTCAAAATAAGCCTGATAATGGTACGTGCGCCGTAACTTCTTGCGACGTTTCACAAATGAAAGGCACGTGTTTGGTGAATAAAAACAGTGTGGTGGAATTACGACCTTATGTGGCTATATTGTAAGTGGAAAATTGATCGTCGGTCGCGCGCACTTACGCAGCCTCCCCTAGGGTTGGCACGGTCGATCCTTGCAGTCGCGTCGCCGGCTCGGTCCGGACGTGTCCCGACGCTCAACATTTTTATTTTCATAATTAAACAACAGTAACAAAACAATCCACTCTTTCCTTTCCCGTGGAAGGAAAAATGTTGGATTTTCTATACAGCAAAATTATTTCGCGTTTTTAACTCGCGCAGTTAATTTCGTAGAGAAGCAATTTTTTTAGTATTTTTTCGTGGCGGCGATGAAAACTCGATTAGTGAATTAAACTGTCGTGAAAGTGATATTAGAAGGATGTGATGTGTATAGTGATGAAAGAAAATATAAAAAATTACAGTGACGTCGGTGTGTTCGCGAATTTTCTGCAATTATATTCGAGCTTAGTTTAACAGGCTTAGTTATTAGGGAAACAGTATTATTTTTTGATTGAGGAGCCTTTTACAAAGAGGTATTGTTTGGTGATTTTCATGTATTGGATATCGTCCTGTGTCCGCTTGTAGTTAGGAACGCATTATGTGACAATGCTTTTGTCTTTGTGAGACAAATACGCTTCGGTACTGCAAACGACTACAATAGTTTGCAGGATGACAATTTGATGCACCAAATTGATTGCATACAATCCAATTGGCCTAGATCTGAACACAGTAAATTCACTTCAAATCCTGTTATGAAACGCTTGCAGTGAATCATTTTCTAAATTGAAACACAAAATAAAGTCAATTTGCACCGTGAATTGCCCGAGGTTTAACCGTTAAACCAAGATTAATGGTATCAGTAATAGATTTAGCTATGAAAGTTAGCGTTATAAATCGCTGACGTAATCGCTGTCTAATGGCATTGTCAAGATATGACGTCATCAGGTTTATTTTCATAAACATACGAATAACGGTGAATAGTACGAGTACAGCAAACAGCACGGCAAAGTCAATGCCTACTTTTTGGTATGACATGAGCAAATATTTGTTCTAGACATGCACTGAGGTTGTATAAACTGAGAATTTTTGTACAATGATGGAATTTGATATGACACGCGATTCAGCGATTAGATATAATATTATAGAACCTTGGGGTAATTGTTATATTAACGAATAAAACCTTAATTCTCTAGTTATATTATTATGACTGTATGTAACATATACGAAGAGATCAACATTCCAAATGGTATTACGTTTTACAGTATAGGCTTGAACATAAACAATTTCGAGCATAATATTACGAATGGTTCAGCAATCTAACTATATAATCTGATAAGTCTACTACTGGTAGTATCGTTACATAACTCCTGCACGATGCAACCGGCACCCAACACTGTACGTCGGTTTCACCAAATTAAATTACTTATTATGTGTATTTTTCTTTTCTTATTCCTGCACTATAAGTGGTATCGTCTCGCCCTTTTTACGTACAAATAGAGTTTAAGGTGAACCTAGTCCACATTTTTTGCATACAAACTTCGAGAGTGTTTTACTCCACTGTCTGACATGGCACATCCAAAGTAAAATTATGATATCGTTTTGTCTCATTATTAATATTGTCTGTACGGAAACAATACTAAAATAAAAACCCATTAAAAAGTTAGGAGCCAACAAAGATTCGTTTTTCTTTTTATTTAATTTTACGTAACTTTGGGCGTTTTTGAGTAATGAAAGATGTGTAAAATCTCCAAAACCAAGTCGGTACCGACAAAGTTCAATTATCGACAAGTTCAATATATTTTATTGATCATTGATTTATGCATTGCCTTTTCATAAAACCCGATCTTCTTTCCTACGAATTTTTTACTATAAATGATCCTGCATCTCACTCAATAACGTTGTGCGTGTAGACTAGCGTCTAACTGCTCATCACTGATACTATCTCTGTCGGACACGAAGCCTGGTGAGATAGCGTGATTTTTAGCCAGGCCCACCAGTGAGTTCGAACCCGCGACTAGGTTCCCCTTCATTTAATTCCTCCACAAAATCTGTCAAACGATGCAGTATTTATTAGCTACGAGGGTTTTTTTTTTTTTTTTTTTTTTTTTTTTTTTTTTTTTTTTTTTTTTTTTTTTTTTTTTTTTTTTTTTTTTTTTTTTGGTGGGAAATCATCAAATAACTTCTCCCGCTCTGGGTGGAGCGGGAGGGCGTGTCAGACTTTTACTGACTAAAACCCACCCGTGTTCCCTCAGTTGCCTGTGTGCCAGGGGCCGCGGTATCTCTTTCGAACAACCCGCACCCTAGCTACGAGGGTTCCGTGGGTGTTAACACAATTTGAAGTGAGTAGGAAGATTGTATGTCTGAGCCTGATAGCCTACCTGCATTGCCCTTGCTGACTCATTAAGGTTCCAAGATTACGGACATTCTTAGCTGGTTTATAATGCACTATGTTTTCATTACCTACTATATGCAAACACGATTCATTCAACGAGCCATGTTTAAACCAGCATGGTGCATACAACCCACTGTATTATAGAAGGTACACAGGACTTCCGGGGTGAGCGTCGAAACGAACGATTTTTATTTCAGGACAAGAATATACCACAATACTTTGGATCCAATTAAAATTTTACCCATACCTTCTCCACTAAATAATTCAACCATATCCACAATGCCATTCTTATTGATGCTTTATCCTTATTCGTATCCTTCAATGCCAACAATGACTCGTACACCACAAAAACTTCCCATACACGTCCCTATCCAATAAATAATGTAGCCATATAAAAAAAAAGCTTGTTGAACATCGCGGCTCCAGTTTGTCAATACGAAACTGTTTACCGACGCAATGCGCAAGTCTGCCGACGACCCTGGCTAGGCGCCAGAATATCAGCTGATTTGGACTCTGGTAGCCCGGTGGAATTTTTACATCTATTGTGGTTGTATTTGTGTTATTGGTTATAGACTTATAGTTATCGGCTTTCGATAAATGTCAAGAATTTGAATGAGTGTGTGTGGAATTTTGTCAGACTAGCTTTTGCCAGCGGCTTGACCCGCGTAAAGGTCTGGAATTATCACTCGGGAAAGTTCTACCGGGATATATAGTATCCTATATGTTAATCTAGGTTATAAATTATCTGTGTGCCAAATTTCGTCCAAATCCATTCTTTCGTTTTTGCGTGATTGAGTAACAAATATTCAAACATCTAAACATACAAACTTTCACATTTATAATATTAGTAGGATTATATGACTTGACTTGGAGTCATGGGTTCCAGAAAATAGATTTTTTATCCATTGTAGTGAGTGATAGGAATTGTGTTATAAGTTTAAGCTTTGGACAGACGTCTGTAATTTTAATAGCCATGCGCCCAGGGAATTATGTCAGATTATATCACCTGATTTAGAGTCATTGGTAGTCGATGGAAGTTTTATGTTCAGTATCGTGTGTTGAATGACTAATAATGTCCTACCTATGCTCTAGCATAAAACGACCGATAATATCTATATTATCGCTTGTTCTGGATTCTTTCCCGAAACGAATGGGGAGCTTCTTCCGCCACTTCTTCTCAGCTAAAGCACTAGGAAGTGGTGAAGGGTGGGCGGTTTTGGAGACTGTCTTATGTAATTTTGACGTTCAAAAAGTGCTGACTCTCAGCCTAGTTTGAATAAATGACTTTTGATTTTTGGATACTATATATGGTTCATCATTTGTGATCTATAAGTATTGAGGATACGGTGAAAGGTTGTGTCTACAATTATGGAAGCATTTAAATCTCAATATTTCAATAATTGACAAAATCTGAACTGAAAACTGATCAAATCTTGACTTCCTCCTCCTTTCTCTGTAACCAGTGAATCATTCATAATCATTTATTTGCAATAAGTATTGGTACAGTGTTGCATTCGATGCAATGTTTTCTATTCTGCATTCGATGACTTTCTACAAAAAGTTGACGCCATTTTTCTAGCCACTTTGTCGTCTTCTATTCCATTTGGCGTCCCATAAATTTGCTATTTCTTTAAAGCATGAGAACAAACTGCATATTTGAGTCGACTTCCTCATAAATCGTTTCCCCCATTTACAAAAGTGCGGTCGTCAGTCCGTAGTTTTTTTTACTGCAGCCGCGGTAATACTTTACGTCTAATAGCCATTAGTTCAACGCCCCTTGCTGGGCGCGCCCGCGCCTTGTCGTAATTAAAAGTGCCTAATGTCATTATGATCGTCCTTTACTGCGATAAAAGTTTTGTGTGTAGTAAAATGGATAGACTTTTACAGGAAAGTATTTCTAGAAAAGCTTTTCTGTAAACCTAAAATTTTCTCTCTTTTCAACAAACCATTTTAAAAACTTGGCAAGTGGATAAGTGGTGGCAGTAAACTGCCATCAGTTTCACGAACAAAGCTCTTGGCATATTCTAACTTTTATCAAAAAACCAAACGAGCATGTTCCAAAAAAACAGCTAGATTCATTTCACACAAACGACTATCGTTCTAACCTAAAACAAGATAGAAAATATGGGAAATATAGGTACTTATCTATCTAATTAATCTAGTTTAGATTATCTCCTAAACAAACTCAGACAAACCTAAAGTTCAGTTAGTTTAATTTTGCTATCAGATAGTCAAAACTTTGTACGATTACTTATTGCATATTATCAAACCTTAACCAGATTTCATCATTGCATAATTAGAATAAACTAATACGGATAATTCAAACATAGATGATTGGCATGCTTCAATACTTCCTTAAAAATCACAACCCACAGACTTTTTTGCTATTATTAGCTCCTACTTAATTCGAGCAAAATATTTTGTTCAAAGCAAAATATACGTACTATAATTAATTGAAGTATTTTGAAGAGTATATAATTCGAGCAAAGTATTTTTTCAAAGCAAAATATACGTACTAAATCAAATCAAATCATTTTTATTTGTGTAACATAGGTAAAATTAAATGAAGGATTTTGAAAAGTATAAGCGAGGCGAACTGGTCAATCAATGATCTTAAATCTCTTTAGCGATCCAATGTCAGTCGTTACGGGCCGTCAGAGGCCCGAAAGTCGGACAACCACTCTTACCAAAGGGTATCGTATTGCCCAGTAAGTGGGCTGTGGAGGTCAGATAGACAATTGCTTCATGTAAAATACTGTTACTCAGCTGCATCCGGTTAAACTGGAAGCCGACCCGAACATAGTTTGGATAAGGCTAGGCAGGGCTGATGATGATGCGATCCAATGTCTCGAACTTTAGAATGTAGTAAAGAAATATTTAAAACATAACCGTGTTTATTTAAAACATCCCATTTTTGTATACCTTTCTCGTTGAGACAAGGATCACATAATATACATACACAGAGCATCAGATGTATGTTTACCAATAGCCTTAATATTCAGAGCGTGGCGATGTCGCGCAACCCCGATACGCGATCCACTGCACCTGGTACTGCAATCGTCTCCTTAATGAGATACAATTTAAGTAGGAAGCTATCCACTGTAGCAGATTTTAATAACAAAGAGCATACTGGTCTAATAACTATAGAAGATGAAGATAAAATAGATAGATGGAAGAAGAGAAGACATCATCATCTGTCTAGCCTTAACCCACCTATGTTGGGGTTGGTTTCCAGTCTAACCGGATGTAGCTGAATAACATTATTTTACATAGAGCGACTGCCTATCTGACCTCCACAACCCAGTTACTGGGTGACACGAAACCTCTGACTGTCAGTCTTTCGGGTTTCTGACGACCTGTAACAACTGTCAAAGATTCATTAATGACAGCCAGAACCCACTCTTTAACGAGTTTTCCGAGGTACGTAGTCGGGGGGGTGTCTTGGTATGTAAAGATAGGAACCATTCACGGACGAACCGCGGCAAGCATAGCTTAACATTATCGAACCATGCGGCTGATATAATTTAGCCACAAGCGTAGAGAGGACAAGATAACCAAATCGACGAGAAATATTGATGATAACGAATTTCCAACTCCACTATGGTCTTCAAATTATGCCATTGCAGGCAATTGGCAGTGACAGTCACATTCATTTACAAATTCATAAAGGTATACATTCTAATTAACTTAGTGACTGGCTCGCTTCACGAGTTTCCATAAAACAAGTTTAGAAGGCTTTTTATTTTTGTGTTTGATTGAGCGAAAGCTTCTGAAAGTAATTCCTTTACTAGGTAAATTGCAAAAAGGGAATAATAAATGAATTACTTAATTTACTTTCTTCAGTAATTTCCTTGCCGGTTTTTTCTTCAAACAGTATTTTCCTTATAAATTCCACAATGTGCTACAAGATCCTAAGTCACGTTGCATTTAGATTTCATCTGTCATTAACTCATTAGCTACCGCTACCCGCGAATCACGTCTTGTCACAGAGAAACCTAACGAATTAATTCTATATTACAATGTAAATCACTCTTGTTTAATCGAGTCACTTCTCTAATAGCGGTCGCTGATTGCATAGCAATTGCAACTGCCTTTAGTTTATGTTCATCGATTGCTTTCTCGTGTTACCTCACCTTACGTGACAGATTATATTATTACTACTGATAAATATGGACTTTACGTTTAATTGACATTATAGTTCTGATGTTAATTTTATTTACAGACAGAATTTGAATAGTATCATGCTGAACGGATTCTTCGTACATGCAAGTGCTATGCATGTACGTGCTTACATATTGTTTTGAAGATAAACCACTGACAGGATGAAAGGGTTACATTACGCACCCAAGCACGGCCGTATTATTAATATCATCGAACTTGATGTAAGCTATGTGATGTTACGGGTTCCAAGTAAGCTTCACAATTCTGTCTTCTGTTTCTATTTCGATTTAACACTGTACAGATGCACTAGTAAACGAACCCGCGTTAAGTAAACATAATTATATCGGCTGAAACAATATCCCACCATATCGGCTTGCGCATGCGGTTGCATGCACGCATGCTGCGTACGCGCCGCTCCGCGCTCAGTCTGCGCTCTACGCGGCCAATGGGCGCACAACCGCCGACATTACTTTCTACATTTGAATTTCGATGCACGGTCGCGAATACGAAATTATTTTGTGTATTTTATTTAAGTTTTTATTATTTTTTATCTGTGAACATGGAAAGTGACTAGACTAGTGATTTTATTCTTCAGTGTTTTTTTTTTTGTTATAACTTTTCGCAAACAAAGCCCCAGGGTTTAATTGAATAGTAAACGGGCACGGAACGCAACGTTATCGGCGGAATGCGTAGAAATCGTTCCGCATGAACGATCCATTAGAAGACCTATCATGGAGGTAACCATCGGATAGTGAAGTAGTGTACCTTCGTCGATTTCAGGCATCGCTGGCTATTGTTTCATGGCTGGTGCGTCGGCAGCCGTTAGTACGCTTCTCTATATTTTTTACCACACACTCTTGTTTACTAACAATTATTGTAATGGTCCACCGGTCCATCTTACCATATTAATGTTCAACCACCGTAATTTACCTCATTATCAACACTCATCAGAGTAGCGAACACTTAAATTTCCACATAATGGTCTTTTCCGGAAATTCACGACATTTTTCTAACAAGAAAAAGCACTTTATAGAATGAAGGCATCTCGAACACGGGTTTAACTACCGGATGTTTAATGTGGGGGTGCATCTTGACATACCACCTTCCATCTGCATTCACCTTGTACCTTAACTCATTAACAATACGGTATATAACTCACTAGCAAGAGTGTTTTATGGTCCGTCAGTATGCTTACTTCTAAATCCGTATTTTCAGGAGTTGGATATTCGGTAGTTAGGATCTATATTTATGTTTCGTTCAGGAGTGTTAATGAGTCCCTTATTGTGGGTGGTAGCCGTGAGGCCGATGTTTTGAATGAAAGCGATGAATAGTTTATTGATTTACAATACGATTATGTATATAAGCCATTGAACGGTTTGCTTGTTTGTTTGTTTAATTCCATGGTCTTAAAAGCTTTCGAGTTCTAAAATAAGTGATGGCGATCATTGCATTGAAATTAAATTATTTGGAATTAGTTTCCTCTTGAAAGTACATTTTAGTAGTTTAGTAATCCCTTTATTCCACAGTATTCAGGGTTAGCTTTCCAATTATAATATACGAATCGTCATTCTCCTGTCCTTTTCCCAATTTATTTGGGGCCGGCTATTTACTTGGTATACTAAACTAATATCATTGTAAATGTGCCTTCAATCAAATGTAAATTCAACAACATTATTCATTTATTGTTTTCAAAACATGCATAATTATGTTGTAACAACATAAAACAATGCCTTCAAATTGAAGAGTTAACGGTTGAAAAGAACAACCTTCAAACATCGCACCTGCCCACGTCTCCACCTTAGTTGGATTGGAACACATGATGAGAACATTAAGCCTGAATCACTGTCATGAATGCTAAACCAAATAACAAATGAAACAATGAATGTTTTACAAGGATCTTCAATGGTTACGAAGATATGGTTAATGCTTTTGACAATCCTTTAGGTGCCGCTATAGCATAATTAGCCTATAATGTTCCCACTGCTGGGGAAACAGGCCTCCTTTCTGTGAGAGAGAGTGGAATACCCACCGCGTCGGCCCAGTGCGTGTTAGCGAATGTTTGGTTCTAGGAACCAAAAATTGACAGACATTGGTTTCCTCACGATGTTTTCGTCATATTTTGTTCTTTTCTGTTTTAAAAGTGTAAAAGAAAGTTAATAACATTCAATTAAGTAAACCGAGAATACATGCCTAAATAATGTTAACTGTAAATAGCGGCATCGGACATTAGATCACACACCGTTATATTGAACACCCATTTTTAAAACGGTAAATACAATATTTGATTGAAAGCTCAAGTAACAGATAATAGACGATCCCTTCGATGAAATAGAAGATAATCAAAATAATTCAAACGAAAACGAAGTCACCTGCGAATCTCCATTCTTTGAACCGGCAAAACAGTGTCAGAAAGTGAATGTAGAGTAGAACTGAATACCGAAAACCTTTGACACGGAAAGGAAATGAAGACCATTACAAGAAGTGGTTAATAAATCTCAACCATTGAACATTAGGGTTACTGGATAGTAACCCTAATTTACAATAGGTACATTATTATTCATGTTTAAGTAGATACTTAAACATGAATAATAATGTACCTATTGTAAATATTTTGGACTGGAACCGAAGAGAATGAATGAAAACAGTGTGAGTTGTAATACGGATAGGTGTTATCAAAACAATTATCCAAGGTGTTTAGTTTAGACAATCGATTGCAATACGAACTCTCGAAATGAATGTGTCTAGAATTTATTAAAATCTTATTGCCATTTTGTTCTTTTAACTCATACAATTGAAATAAATCAAAATGAGGGAGCTTTAGCCTGATGTAGGTTTTCCTATTTTTTCCTTTTTACTGCCAGTGATAAAACTTCGTAAAGTTGATAGATATCAACTGCTGGAAATACCTTTGCTGCATATATTTATTCCTTATCATTATCTATATTTCATCTGGCATCGATAATGACTAATGGCTATTGTTTTCTTTAATTTACATTGGCATCGTGCATCTAACACTTATTAGAGCATAGAGCCTACTTGCATCACGATCACATAAGTTTCTCAACTTGTATGATTCTCAGTATTAATGTTTGTGGCGCATGTGCAATTTGAATTTGTAATCATCGTCATTTGGAGCGGTGATTAAGAGAGTTGTCGCAAAAAAGTATTGATGTATTCACAGTAAGTAGACACTGCCGCGAATATAAACGAATAGGTTGACTAGAAATATTATCACTCAATACCAATACGACGAAGAAGACAGTCCTAAAAGTTTGTTTAAATCCAAAAAGCTTAGGATTCCAGTAGTAACTATGTATATTTTAATCTTAGTCTGACTAATTCTGTAAATTGTTAGAATGCGAATCAGTCAATTCAATTTCTACCGCTTTGATAATGCGTTCTTTGAGATTAGTTGCTGTTCCAGTAGTTCGTTTGCAATAATCAATGGTTTTACCAGAACCATAAATATTATTAAGCTTCCGTAGTATATTCTCATATATCAATCATTACATTCTCACCTTTGTTTAAATGTTATTGATTAATTGTGCTACTTAAGTGTCCCACAATTGTTCCATACAGTCAAAACATGGAACTTACGTCAGATAGCCGTCATACGGACTAGTATCGTCTTCTCTTACATCATCATCGATCGGTGCTATGTCCAAAACATCACCAATACCTGCAACGTTCTTGACCTACGTTCACCTAAAAATAAATACTGAATTACCTAACTTGCTACAACCGGTCGGTGGAGTAACGACCGTGCTCGAGTAATTTTGCTTATAATTAGTACAGTGAGTCAGCTTCGGGAATAGAAGTGTGGCGCTACAGTAAACGGGTCAACGCTAGCGAACAAGGAGTTATTACTTGGGAGAGTGCACATCTGTGCAGCAATTGTTTATGTGCTACACTTTTTATTAACGCCTCATTTAATACAAAAGTTTCAATTAAGAGTTGTACCATTACAATGGCTTAAATTAATTTGTGAGGCTGAAGAATATTGTTGGTGGCTTTACATATTATGCGTTGTTTGGTTTTAGTTAAACGCCTCAATATAACAGATCAGGGCTCAAGATAGAAGACCCTGGGACTAAAAACTATTCCATAGTCATCTCTGTATTTATATGTCCATCACAATGCAATATTGCTATATAAGTACTTTCTTTGTTCTTAGATCAAAAGAAAATGAGCTAGTTAGAATGACAAGCAAGTGTAGGAAGAAAGTGGGTTATTGTGGTGCTTGTTGACAATGAGCCAGAGCAAAAGTCTCATCTATTTGTTACCGCTACACTACTTTCTGTCTAAACGCATATTATTGTTACTATTTCGGTTAATCTTATACATGAGAGAAAATAAAGTGGATCCATTAGATATTCGATTCCTAAGATTTGATTCTAAATGATTATTTGTTTATTGGTTACTTTCATTAATCAATGTTATCTTTACCAAATTCACCAAATGTGACTGGATATCTTGCGCAGAGTTGTACAGCGTTTTTGTGAGTAGCGTATCGACCCCCGTTAAAGTCTTGATGTGCATACCGTGCAAACTTTTTGTTATATTGATAATGTTTTGCAGTTACTTAATCATTTCAACAGCTTCTGTCACAGAGATATTGTCGGCTAAAATAATAATTTGTACAAACAAAGATAATTATTTATAAGCTCGCATTATCGTCGAGAGCAATAGCCGCGACGTGTAGTCCATCTGCTTCCAATTTTCATTGAAACGTGTGATCTAAATACAGTGGAGCCAATCCATCATCAACGAGTTCGTCAAAAGCGCCCAAAACAGAGCGGAACACGATGATTTAAATAGAATTCTCTAGAATATCTCTTTTGGAAATATTGTTTTCGTGCCCTATATTTCGCTTCGGATTTTAAAAGGAGCATGGAACTTCCCCATCTTTCTCTTAAACTAATGAACTACAAATGTGACTTCGCGCGAGTCTTGCATCATCTTCTGTATTGCTATTAGGGACAAAGGAAGCTTACCGTTTGATACTTTCATTTCTCTTTGGATTTGTCGCGCCCAGAACGTTCGGTTATACACAAAGCTCGAGCTGCACCAATGTATATATTTACATTTTGACTATCAACTTCTTGATTTATGGTTTGTGGTGGTGCAGAAATATTAACTGGTGGCTGGGTTGAATAGAAGCACTAGCAAGTAATTTGGTTATTAGAATACTAAACTCCAATATTATGTGTACCTACTATGTTCTTTTAAATATATCTCTCATTATTTCGAATAATACAGACGTTATGTTTTGGTATTTACAATACTAGTGCTTTCAGCAAATTTAAGAATTTCTTTGTTTGCCTTGTTTTATTGTGTATTTTACTACCAAGAACTTTACCAGAATTTACATAACTATTTACAACTCAGGTTGTTAAATCGATAAAACATAAAAGCGACATTGGCAATGAAAGCCCGGAATCAACGACATCGGCATTTCCATCGAACGAACACGAAGCATGTCAAATATGTAAATCAGTACATTTGTACTTGTTACTTTTAATTCCTTACATTTGCTATCTACTGATTAGAAAACTATTAGCTTTACTGTGTCTTTGATGACGGCTGTAGATGTACCATTTGCGAGTTTAATTGCGGTTTCTTTCTACGTTTTTACTTCGCACTTTGTGTCCCTGTATCTACGCCCGCATGTAACATTATTCGCTTAATGGTTTCGCTTTAGATATCTGTCTTTATGTTTAAAGACTATTTGCACTAACATTACTATTGTATAGTGTTAACCTGTGCTTATTATGAATAATATCATCTCTTCTTATTAAGATTTACTTGGACTTATACCTATACGTAGACAACTCGATGACTCATATTTTAACTACTAACCAACAGGTGCACTTGCTGTTTAATTACTTCTTAATTAAACTCTCTAAATATATCAGGCAGCAATCTCAACACATGAAAGCATTAAAACGCATAACAGATGCAAAAAATAAAGATAAAGCTCTAACAATGACTCATGCGCAGGTGAGTGTAGCGTCTGTGCGTCTGCGCAGACTGATGACACACAATCGTGTCAACGGGCAACACTTTGAAATCATCATTGACCTAGTCATGTTCATGTTCCAACCAAGAGTAACTACTTTTCTTGAAATTAGGGCTTTCCTACGTTAGATATTTCATCCGAGTAATTTTTTGAATTGTTTACAGTTCAAAAACTGTCTATGTGGTACCGCTCAACTGAAACACAGATTTAAAAGTCGGAGCAATATTGTAAAAAAAATTGTAACTAAAGAATCCTTCTTTTATAAAAAAATTGCTGAATAGCTGTAGAAGATTTGATCGATCTATTATTGGGGCAATGTAATGCTTCCGCGGTCAAGTTTGATGGCGGACGGACGAAGAGTCGAAGACTCAGTTAAACCTAATTAAGAAAAATATACGTATTCAAGTACAGTCATTGCAGCCATGTGAAAGACTCGCCTCATTTTTTGTTACATTTTAAAGTGGTTTGAATGTTGAATGTTCGTCGTAAATTCTCGTATTAGTTTTACGATGTCTGCAGAATGTTAGTGTGCAGTTTTGTTTATTATGCGCCTGTAATGTCTTCTTTGGGTTGTAGTTTTGACCTAGTAAGATTTTAGAGACTCAGATTTACTCACTCAGACTCAGATTTTTTTCACTCAGTCATTACTACTGAGATTTGGTGTATAAACACTAGTAGCTGATAGACACAAAATATAAGATGAAGATAGATGATGAATTTGTAGGATTTGTAGGTTAGGAAAAATTCAAAATTCAAATTCATTTATTGACATAATAGGTTATAAATCTTCTTTGAAGCCTCTGACTCCCGAACTAGGTGTACCTGTATGTCAGGAGTCAGCGCCCTCTCCCATTTTATTTGGCTTAGAAACTAATGTCAACATAGGAATAGGCAAACAAATGTGCTACAACATACAGTTTTAAAGGAAGTGAAAACAAAATAAAAAATATTAAAAAACAAAAAAATAAACATCAATAACGTATGTAACTTATTCTAAAATTATTATTATATCGTGCTGTGTGTGTGTGTGTGTGGAAGGTGTACGTGTGCGTGTTGGTGGGTGCCAATTCGTGTTTGTGTACGAGTAGGTGTATGAATAAAAGGTGTGTTCTATGTATGTGTTCCTTAGTAGATAGAGATTAATTATTCATTATTTTCTCTACATCCTCATAATCAAGAGTAAATAGCCAGTTCTTTACTTTAAGTTTACATTCATGTAGTGTTAACGGATAAAAATGTAAGGTTCTATTAATTTTGTTGTATAAATATACAGACAGAAAAGCGTTTTGTCGTCTTGCAAAAGCCGTGCGACATTTAACAGATTCAACTACGTTTGGAGTTGTTCGCTTATTTCGAAGTTTATCTGGATCATATGGGGTAGATACGTGAAAATGTTCTCTTGATTTGTTTAAGAAAATGGCAACGATATAAAAAGTTAATCGGAATATGGACTGCATAACCCAAGAGCCGGCTGCTAAATGCGGAGATTAAAACATATAGGCCCGTAATCGATTTCAACGGTCTTCCATTCATCACGTAAAAAATATTCAACTAAAACAAATTAACATTTCTTTACTTCAGAGCCGTTAACAGCAATATAACTAGACTAGATTCCAATAAATAAATCTTCATTCCTACATCTCCGGATCTTTCCTGCAATCATTCTTTACATTCCTGAGAGATCAACCAGCTTTGGTAAGTTTCTAGGCGATCGTAACTCATTTATTTATGTACTGGCATCTTTGAATACGACGTTACTAACTGTATATGTCACATTACGTCTATGCAATGTCAACGACAGTCCTCAGCAATAAGGGGGCCCTTATTACTGAGGACCGACGTCGTAGGGTGTCTTAGACCAGGTACTCTAAACGTGAATGGTTCTTTCAATGTTCGTCACAAAGAAGACGGGCCGTGGGCGGTGAATTTTTAAAGGGTTGGCTTCCATCACGTCACACAGAATATAAAAATAACACTGCTAGATCAGACCACCACCCTAAATAAAACTACGCCTGCGCAATCCTCGGGTTAAAGTTCATAGCCTTCTCCCAGTTAACCAGTTCACAGCCACGTGTAAGAGGTGTTATATTCTTAAAATTGCAGATGATGATCACATTCTATTATTATTTCAGTCGTAGGTCTGCTTGAGCTGGCAACCTGGCACTACTATTAATCTTAAACAATAACTCTTGCAAGATCAGAACAGTTTTGCCCTCAATCTGTCTGAGAATGAAAACTGGTTTAACATTTGGGTCAGTGTACCTAAGTGTTTAGATTATTTCAACGCCAGGTTTATTTAAACGTATCGTGGTTATTAGGTGCATTGGATACATTATTATTGTTAGCTCCAGGCTTCAACAAAAGTTTGCTTTTTGTACTCCTCCACGATTCTGAAATCTTACTGTTATACTACTAATTTCTTTAACTATTTCTTCTATTGTTCTTCTTTAACTATTTCTTGTATTGTTCTTCTTTAACCATTTCTTCTATATTGTGGATCTTGTTATATCGATCATTCAATAACTACACCTCACTTGAAACGTGCCATTAGGACGTCTACTCCCTCAGCACGAAGTCCGTAGTTTCGGCCGAAGTTACGGGCGATTCCTATTCCGTATCACCTACGGACATCATAACTTCAGTTTGGGGCCCGACCTAACAATTCATGACACGATTTGACAGCTGTCCCTACTCCCAATGTGTTTTTGCCCATCCAGAAAAGTTAATTAATCGGGTGTAGGGTTCACTCCGGACTTCACTTTCGGACGAGCTCGTATCTTCGTTGACGGACTTAGAGACACTCTCTAACTCTACGCCCCAGATTTGCTGTGGGAGACTCGATCAGAGGCCTAAGTCTACTAATTTACAAATGTTGGAATAGTCTCTCCATTGTGACTTCGACAAATTTTGTATGGCAAAAGACTTAGGTCCCAGTCTTTCGGCAAAACCCAGTGGTTACTGGTTAGTCCTCTCTACTTACCTCAGTGGTGTGCGTCATGAGCCGGCAAATAGTTGGCAAGCCCGCGGTATGCTGTCGTAATTAGTCACTATTACTATTGTGATCTATATTCAGGTACCAGTAATGCATTGATAAGCGATACCTGTAATAATTTGTTGTTATTAATAGAAGGGTAATTTTTAAGTTTTCCTTGTTACTCATTTGATACTAAGCTTTTGTTGTCTTCAACTTTTAACCACCCATTACTCTGCGTAGGTCTTCTCAAGCCAACATCAATGACCGCAACCTCTATTTTACGAGTACTTGGAGAATAAAGCATAAGGAGCAAATATTTAACCATCACTGTGGAAATATTATATGGTTCCAATGTTATACCTACATGACATAGTGAATAAATTGGTAACAACCATTACCACTATTGTAATAATCGGTGTGAATTATTCTAACTGCAGTTGCTGCAACAATGCCATGTATTCGTTACATGGTCTGACACATCATTGTCTTTCCGCCCACCATAATAATGCATTACGTCTAAGAAAATTACAACTTATAGTGCATCGTCTAATGTAATATTGTTTACATAAACCCAGTAAGTATTGAAATATTTTGACGCAGTCTTGATGTGACTAGGGTGTAGGCGTGTTTCTATAAACCATATATATTTACCAACTAGACCAAGGACCTAAGGTTAACTTGAATTGCGAGCCTATTTGCGTGAATTTATCAATTTGGTTCGTTTTAGATCGATTAGCGACTTTGCAGACAATCGAACAATTGTCACTATTTACTTTAGATACTAGATAAGACTAAGGACTTTAATTGTCTTGCTAACATTCTCTATTTACAGAATAGTCACACCCAAGACCATTAACAGTATCAGTAACAGAAGTTGTAAATAATTGGTCCTTTAAATTTAAAGTTATTCGATTTGCAAAGACCTTCTATAGCTAAGGAAGTAGAATTAGCTTCTATTAACACTTTAATCCTAAGTCGCTCGATACTTGGCTAGTTAAACCCTGTCGTATAAAGAAGCCCACGACACTTCACTTAATCCCTTAAAAGGCTTTACGATCCCATTTATAGCACAAGTGCTTATTCGAAATATCGATACGGAATCGATGCATCGCCCACTCGTATCAAAAACCTTTTCCTTAGGACTTTAGTTGGCTTCCATATCAACTAGATGCGATTGATTTTTATAGATCTGTCGTCTGCTGCCAATTAGGCTTGAAAGTAGATATGTTTATCGGTTAAATCATTTCCAGGTTTCTTGTCTGCCTGTCTCATCTCCATCCGCCCTTATCCCTTGTTTTACGTCTAACAGCCGTTACCTCAGCGTTTACTGCCTTTCTAGCCTTCCCATCTTCCACAAAAGCCATCCTTCTCTTCTTATAGCCATCCCCATTTTGATTAATTGTTATAACTTTCATAGTAATTCGCAATAGACCATCCTGTACTGGCCGTTCTGCCCCCTCGATATTCTAATCGAGACATATCTCGGGTATCGATAACCACAGGGTGTCGTGACCATGTCGTTAGCTTGATTGGCGATCATTGAGCGAATCGCTCCGAGCATCGACCGGCTTCTATAACCTGTTACCTTACCTACATGAGCTACATAGAATGGAAGCAGGCTGTAATCCAGTTTATACCAGATAGGAATCGATTGTTAAGTGCTGGTATCAGGTGGTCGACCGGTGCTAGGCGTATTTTGTGTTGACATCTTATATTTACTTAAAGGGCTTTTAAGGCTACCTACGTGACTGAAAGACAATATGTTTAAGTAATGTTTGACGATAATTTTATAAGACTTTCTTTTCATCACTGTTGAGAAATTCTATTCCCTGTGCAGTTTTAGATATAGTGATTATCACAATCATCAAACAAATGATGTTCTCTGGTAGTTATTCTCTCGAAACCATGTCGCTCAATGAATTCCTATCAATTACTGTAAAAGAACAACAAAGTCCATTCCCATACAACTGCAACACAAGAAACATAATATTAGGTCAACTGAGCAACATTAGCCGCATGCGACTCAATGCGGACACCGATCAGCCGACCAACTGTAATGGAAACCTTACACTGCTTTTATATGGCGACCCATTTTACTATGAAAATGGTTTAAATAAGAAGATTAAAGAAGGTTTAGGATTCGGATTATGTTCCACCATTTTGATACGATTTCCGTGGTAGAATCATATTTCTTAATCGAGTAGATTTTCTGAGAAATGAATGAAAACGGATGAAATTTGTGGTCATATCCGCTTTCCTGAAAGAGCACTTGAAAGAAGAAAATAAAACCCTTTGCTTCTAGTGTATTTGTCTAAACGCTTAAAACTTTTGTGGTCTTGTGGTTTTTTCATCCTAATAAAGGATAGTAAAACAAAAGTTTTACGGCACTGCCGTTTCAGACTATAATTCAGCTCGGGACTCGTAGATAAAAGCAACCACATAGTATGATAGAAAATGGAAGCTACGAGATTGGAATATGCATTGGTAATGCTAGCCTGCAAGTCACACAAGCGCTGCGGTCGCCGGTAACAACCACGGCTTAATAACTAGCTGCAACTAGCTATCGGAAATTACATGCTGTTCATAGTTTTTAAGAGCAGTAAAGTCTGAAAATGGTCCTAATATTCTCAAGAGTCAGGCCCAACGCAAGTTGTCTTAATTGATTTAATATGTTAATGAATGAATGGTAACGTCAAGGTGTGCGTTACCCCAGCCAGATGTTGTCGAAAATGGTAATTTGAATCTCATAGATAATTAGTTTTGCGGCTTCTGTAATTGTTGCGCACATTTTTAAATTTGTTGCGCTTATAGTTTTTTAATTATTTCACAAAAACAATTCCTGCTGGGGTAACGTTATCCCAGCCAGACCTTTTTCTTTCTAATGGGAATATTTAAATAAATACTAGCTATAAAATTAGTTGTCTAGATGAAGTAAATGTTGTGCCTTATTTTGTATTTGTTCTTTCATCGGTTGCGAAGTTATTCGAGATTTTGCTGGGGTAACGTTTTTGGTTTTGCTAGATCTTTGAAACGGTTAAGCGGATTCTTATCATATTTTGTACATGACTTCTTAGGAATTAGTTTAAATTTGTTCTGCAATAAAAAAACCAAAATAATGCATAGTTTAAAGGATATTTTATTAAATAGAAAAACACTTCAATTGGTTCCAGCACTCTCAATAAGAGGTCTAAAGACTTACTTTAAACGTTATTTTAAAGCTTGTAAATGCCTTCAAATGTATGTGAAGTTTCATTAGTATCCTGTAAGTATTTAACAAGTTATGATGATATTCAGTTCTTTACGAGCACGGTCTTGATGCGCGCGGTGTTATTTGGCCACTGGATTGGATATATGAACTGAATGTTATGTCAATAATTAGTTGTTCAGTTCAGTTGTATATCAGTAAAATTTCAGCGTAGTACATTGGATAATTAATGAGATAATACGATTAAAGTCATTAGGAAGTGAAAGACCGAGGTAACCCGACCAAGTTTAGGTGGTTACGAAAAAGCGAAATCGCAGAACATTATGCTATCTTTTGAAATGTTTAGTATAATACACCTTACAATTTCGGTACAGACGCGTACACTGTTAAATACATAATAATATAATAATATCTGTACTATGAAAACATTATTATTATCTTCCAGTTGCACATACTTATCAAAAATCACCGATATAACATGTCGTTCGGTGGGACGCGGGAAAATGTGATATTTGAAATGAGACAACAAATCAGTAGGACTAACTGTGAGCATTTTACTACATTGTGATATCATTTAATATTACAAGCTTTAAAATAACGTTTAAAGTAAGTCTTTAGACCTCTTATTGAGAGTGCTGGAACCAATTGAAGTGTTTTTCTATTTAATGAAATATCCTTTAAACTATGCATTATTTTGGTTTTTTTATTGCAGAACAAATTTAAACTAATTCCTAAGAAGTCATGTACAAAATATGATAAGAATCCGCTTAACCGTTTCAAAGATCTAGCAAAACCAAAAACGTTACCCCAGCAAAATCTCGAATAACTTCGCAACCGATGAAAGAACAAATACAAAATAAGGCACAACATTTACTTCATCTAGACAACTAATTTTATAGCTAGTATTTATTTAAATATTCCCATTAGAAAGAAAAAGGTCTGGCTGGGATAACGTTACCCCAGCAGGAAATGTTTTTGTGAAATAATTAAAAAACTATAAGCGCAACAAATTTAAAAATGTGCGCAACAATTACAGAAGCCGCAAAACTAATTATCTATGAGATTCAAATTACCATTTTCGACAACATCTGGCTGGGGTAACGCACACAACGTCAAGCTATCGTTTGATGTGCTCTTCTATTACGATGACGTCTTCACAATTCCACATTGTTTCAATTGAATCCTTATTAAAGGAAGACTAAGCCATCTCGAAATTTTTGTAGCATTAAAACTAGCGTTTAGACTTCAGACATAAACAATCAAAAAGCACTAAGTATAATTTACTATTGGGAATACATAAATTATATAAAATTTTATTCTGACTCAACTACAAACGAATGAAAAAAAAATGCAATGTCTTAAGACTAACGTAAATTTTAGTAGTGAGTTGTCGTGCAAGACGAAAATTCTCGACAGCTGACAAACGAATTTTCCCGATAACTTTCCAAACGGTAACAAAGAACATTCCGTATTGAACCTGACACCTTTTCTCAATATTCGGCTCGTTGTTCCACACGTCATGACCAAAGTATGTCTGGTATTGTTTTAAGCTCTCCACTATATTATTATTTATGAGTGAAGCGAAGCGGCGCGGCTCTTACAATGAGCTAATGATTGCGTTCAGTTTTTTGTTAATTGAAATGTTACTAAGGTTTTGTTTATCGAGGTCGTGATTCATGAGTGGCAATGTACTGTGTCATACAGGTTCTTCTTTTGCCTAACCATCTACCTAGTTAATACATTTTTGGGAGTCGCGCTCGTGTATATCTCAAGTCCTCCAAAGTTAATTAAGCTCATTTCTGACCCACGGGTGATGTTTTGCCAAGCTTTCAACAAATGCAATTCTCGTAACTAACCTATCATCGACTCAACCAACTAAGGCACAGATATGCATCTTTCTGAGAAAATGAACAGTGAATTGTTGCCAATTTAAACTAGTGCACATAGAAACCACTAAAGGCACTTAAACGATATTTATCCGTCCATTACATTCTAAAACAAACAAATCTTTGTATAACAAGCATCGAATGCAATCATTTGGCTCATCCCAATGTCAAATTCAATTTACATATTGCATACTAAATGCATCATCGCACACCTACGTGCCGACGTAACATGCACCTCGGCCTATCATTACATCACGCGATCCTACCTGGATGACTCACCCAGTGGGCGATGGCAACCGGTCCCAGGTAGAATGTAGTCCGTTTTTACTGGCCCTATTGGGAAAATATACTGTACGTTTTGTAATTTGCAGCTCACTAAAGTAACTTGCTTGGAAGTCTGTGCCCTTATTTGTAGCGTTGATCAATCAATGTTGTGCCATGAAAATTGTTTAACATATCAATTTTGTTTTTTTTTTTTTTTTAATCTTTTCGGGGATCGTGCTTGAGTGTATCTGAAGTGGATCCTCCAAAGTTAATTATATGAGCACAGATCTCACTACGCCTCTTCACCTTGAAGAACAGGCTCGTGTTAAAATATTCGATATGGTTGTCTTTTTTATTGCTTCGGGTCTAGAATCAGATGTGCAATAACCCTGTCTGCGAGGGTCTGTTACATACATTATGACCCGTTCCATCGAGGTGTTATTTAGCCCTGTTTGGTAAGGTCGCTTCAAGACATATATCCAATTCATATACCGCTTATGATTCACGCGAATTCTTTGTGCTGCGAATTTTACTTTCTAAATGGCTTCAGTTTCTTTTTTCGTTTGCTTTAATTTCAACTTGCAATGTTTCCGTATCAAAAAATACTTGTCTAGATTTCTAAACATTTCATGCTGATAAGTATTCACGGTACAAATTTAAATCTACATTATTTCAGGTAATTTTGATTGTGCAATAGAAACTGATATTTGTACCGTGACAAATAACTTCAGTATTGTCTACCTTCGCGTATTGTCTGCGTATCTTTGATTACATCTGTAATTATTTCGAATACCACTCTGATTTTACTTTTTGTTACAGTATACTTTCACTAAGCAATCAATTATACAGAACGAAATGCTCGCAAAGGCTTGTCAGAATACTATGATTTATGCTATCTCCAGTAAAAGTAGATAACCACTACTCAAATAAAGATTATCATAAAGGATGAATAAATACTATCATGACAGCTGTTGCACTGTCTGTTACGAAACGGACGAAGACTATTACAAAAGGGAAATAGATAAAGTTAGCTACTAAGCTGTTTGTAATGATGGTCTAACGACCTGGCACACTAATGAAATGGTTAACAACAAAAAATTATTACTGTCGTGACTATAAGGAAAAGTTCTTGTTTAACAACATAGCTACGTACGGTGAAGAAATATAAAAGAAAGATGAGCAGGTTAAAACTGGTCAATAAATCAGTAATACTGTTTTGAACCAACATTGCGAGTGACTACATTTCCAGAACATCTCAACCACTCAAATAAACGAATGCACCAATTGGCACAGCGATCACAGAATAACATAAAATATTAATGCCTTATTCTACGAAACACTGGCAACAGTCAAAAGTATGATTGAGGAATAAACCAATTGACCTGGACACGAAATCTAAACGCAATCTCTACGAAACCGGCGCCACTTACGCACTTACTGCACTTAGTAACCAAATCCTGGTCCTTTCCATATAATTTGGTCCTATTAGCTTTATTGCCATCAGAGTATGGGCCTTTGTGTTTCGCCCACGGAGTTTTGTCTACATTAGACCTAACTAAACAGTGTCGTGGTCATCCCACTCCAACAATTTGTATGCTACCAAACCTCCCATTGCCTTTTATGGGGCTTTGATGAAGGCGTGCGGTCAGTAATATTAATATTTGCATACAAATACGTTGAGTATATTTTTCCGTTTGAATTATTGTTACCAAGTGGAGAAGAAAATATATACCTTTTTTTATTGGATTTATGTCATAAAACTTACAACGATATTGCTGTTTCGTAGATTTTTTCAGAATATTGCGGAAAATAAGATCCAATAAATTAGATCCATATCTAGGAGGGGCTTGTGGCTAAGTAATAAAAGCCGCACGGGTCGATCGATCAGGTTAAGCTACGCTTGCCGCGGTTGGTCCGTGGATGGGTGACCGTCTTTACATACCTTCTTACAAGACTTCTTGCCTCGGAAAGCACGTTAAGCCTTTGGTCCCAGCTGTACATTCGTGGATCTTTGACCGTCGTTACGGGTAACGGGCCGTCAAAAGCTCTAATGTCTGACAACCAGTCTTACCAAGGGGTATCGTGTTGCCTAGTAACTGGGTTGTGGAAGTCAGATAGGCAGTCGCTCCATGTAAAATACTGGTATTCAGCTGCATCCGGTTAGACTGGAAGCCGACCCCAACATGGTTGAGAAAAAGCTAGGCAGATGGTGAAACGTGATCCATATCGAAATGTATGACTGGAAATGCGGGACAAGTAGGAGCTAAGTATAAAGATTATTCCAGCTTCGTCCGTTGTTAATGGAAAGGGCGTTAGTTTTATTTATTTCATTCAATCCATCAATGATTTTCTTATATCAACTAAACATGGTTTGAGAATTATTGTTCTCTTGATCAATCAATGCGCTACAATCTTGACAAAAATAATAACAGCTTGGCATTGAAATCAAGATGCTTACGCAAGGCAAACAAAACGGCTCTTATTCACAACAGGAAATAAACTCTTAATAGCGCACATTTTCCAGCATTACACAGCAAAAAACACTAACTTATCTCCGCCCATCGATCAGCGACTTCCGAAGTCTCGAGCCCTAAATCCAGGCCGGGGTTTCCTTCCAATCTTCAAGGCACATCATCGTGATTGTCCCTTCGGTACTTGACCCCGTCCGCCTCGGAGATTGCTAGCACTTCCATAGGAAGTTAAGAACTCAGGAACTGCCAACCTTTTATGGTTATTAATGAGGTAGGCTATGGTTGTCGAATTTTACTAAGATTGGTTGTTCAAACTTCCTCTAACTCAAGGTTAGCTATAATGTATAGTTTTGGAACGGGATTATGTAAGACTTGCTTGATGTTTATGTAAGGTTGGTCATTAATTGTTTATGGTACGCTTCGTGCGTTTAAAAAAATATTCATAGGCACATATTATGATTAAATTATAAACTTTCTTTTAACAGCTCGTGTCATTCTTTTCTCGTGTAAAATGCTGAAATAATATTTAATTTTTAAAATTACGTGTGTACGAAAGAGTTATCACACAGAGTGTGACAGAAACCTTTTTTTATCTGACAAATATTTCAAACTGGTAGGGTTTAATTTGATTTTACCCCACGGTTCAACCCTTTTTAATGCCGGCCCGTGCCTGAACCTTTTAAGTACCTCCTGGTCATAGGGGTCCCTAATAATACCGACGTCACATTTGACTTTACACGTAACCACGATAATAATTCCAGTGAGCATTGACTACGGTCATACATAAACTCAGGCCTTTTCCTCGGCAGGCAGTGACTAGCATGAGCCATTTGCAATAAGCAAAAATTATTATTATTAAAAAAGCAATCAAACGTTCAAATAAATGACATACAATTCCTGATATACGTCTTCATCATGCGTTCATAGTAATTGCTGCTATTACTGAAGCTTCCATTCCATTCTATGATGTCAGTGAAGACGTGTGGCACTTTGCAATCTTACTCTCACTTTCGTTCTGTACTTAAAGAGTAATTTTACCATCGTCAACAAATTTTACTTAATTGATGTCATTATTATTTTAGTTATTAACGTTTGAAAGTGTTATACCTAATGCTTTTAAGTTGTTTGAAAAATTGTGACCTGTACCAAAGGGACCAAATTTTTTCAATTCGGAAATCTGAATACATTATGAAATTTATGAATATTGTTACAGCGTTTTCAATATTTATGTCCGTTATATTAAATTAACCATCGCTTGTTACATAACTGTAGCGAGCTAGCAAATCTTTTAAATAATTTATTTTCTTCTTATCTCTGACGACTCTGACGGAAAATGAATGTTCATTCAAAATATTTGTTACATGAACGATCACGTCTTGTCAAAACTAATTCAAAGAGCCATTCCTTGTGTAATCTATAAAGCGTTGGAGCAAGCACTTATCTACTTATTATACATACGTAATACTCTGGTATTTACTTTCATTCTTAATGGCAACGCTTACGATGCTCGTCTCGAGATACTTTGTCATCTCTCGTTATGAGTTTTCTCTTGTTAGTGTTAATTAATTGTAGTGTTTATAAATTAGCTGGGTTGATGATCTGGTGTAACTTGTAGGAACAGACGGTTTTAAGGTAACTTTTGAAACAAAATCTTCTTAAAAAATAAAGATAATGACTTATTTAGTGTGAGGGAAAGATAGAGTTATATCTTTTTTCTGTCATGTAACGAAATGTGCCTAAACGTGACCCGTCCTTTTTAATTTTCGTCCAATTATCGATTTGCCGTCTAAAAAGTTTCACTTCAAAAACAAGATGCTCTTCACAAAGTTAGCAATATAAATATTAAAATCAAATATTATGAATAACCAAAAAAAAAACTGTTTTCAAGTGACGAACGAAGAAAAATGATATCAGAGTCAATCTGGTAAGTAAATAAACTATCCGTTAAAAAAAAGTTTATTCTAATCACCCAGGTGTATTGCTCCACTGTGGGTGGAAACAAGGCAACCAATAATAGTCCTTGGAATTTTAACACAGTTTTTGCCGTTTATAAAGTATCATTTATAATTGTATTTCTAAACTACGCAACTAACACAATTCGTAATTAGTTTGATAGGGTTACGAAAAATATTGTCTTGATGCACGCAATAGAAAATTAATTATACGTTAGACTTTGGTAACAGTTCGTACAATAAGTTGTTATTTAAAAAATCTGATGCATCCACCGGATGTCGCCTAGGCTAAAATTTCGTCAACATCTTCCGCTTTGTCAAAATTACTTCAATACGTTTATTCCGTAGCAATAATCAAAAAACTTACTTCCGGAATAAACACTACAAAGTGAAAAATAACTTTAATTTCGGAAGTCGGTGACTTTGGATATTTTAATTTTTTGTCACCGCCTTCCGAAATTAAAGTAATTTTTCACTTTGTAGTGTTTTTTCCGGAAGTAAGTTTTTTTTTTCACTTTTTAGTTATAGTACACACCAATTCGAAATTTTATCATCCTTGCGGTCAAAACAATGCATATTTATGCGATAGCAGCAATCGCGGTTGATTTGCTGTCATTTTTTGAAGAGATCCGTTGTCTGTCTCCGAAACTTATCATCAGATCTATATGAAATTTATATGGGACCATTGCGGAATAAACTCCTTTCGAACAAAAAATAATATTACAAATCCGTCTGTACAATGTGGACCTATGACGGAGTTATGTCCGAACATATATAATAAAAAAATAAACATGTCGAATTGATAACCTCCTTTTTTTTGAGTCAGTTAAAAAGGCTTATATTTCTCTAATTTTACAGATTTAAAAAATAATTTAAAGTATAAAATTGTTTTTATTCCAGGGAATGGCAGCTTTCTGTCCTTCTCTGTCTTTCCAGCGTCATCCAGGTATACGCTGGATTCCGTAGGGATAAATAATTTTAATTTGAGTGTCGGTTCAAAAACATCTGAGCAATGAGCACATTGAGCACATCGAGCACATCATTCCTCCATTCCCAAACAAAAAACACCTCTCAGACGGCATCACGGAACTTGTAATATTCAAAGAAAGTACAACTTTCCGTAGAAATAAAGGATTCCAAATTGAAGATGAAAATCGGCTCAAAAACCATATACCTACCTATTTGAATAATTTCTCATATACATCTGAGCAATGAGCACACGTTTCCTCTTTTCACGGAACTTGTAATATTCAAAGAATCGCTTGTCAAACAAGATTCACATTCACACAGATAGTTAACACGTTACAGAATCATTGTTACACTTCTTATGTGTACGACAACATTGACAGCTTCCTCTACATAACATTTCGTAACTTCATCATTGTTATGTTCTATTAGGTAATTCATTGTTTTACTGCAAACTTTTTTCGGCTCTTGTACTACCATTTTGATTTTTATGTGCTTTTGTTTGGCTTCACTTACGCGTTTGTTAATAATCACCTCCTAGGGATTAAAACAATCAATGTGACTTAACGATTTGCCGTTACGTATAAGGACTATTAATGAATAAACTAGGCTTAGAATCAGCACTTTTTTAACGTTATAAGACAGTCCAAAACATCCGCCCTTCACCATTCCCGAGTGCTTGCTGGTAAGAAAAAGTGGCGCAACAAACTCCCCAGCAGCACAGCTGTCTGTTTAATTAGGAGAACATGATTCTATAAAATAGTAAGTAATTAACGTTACGACACTCAAAACATAAAATTAAATAATTTGCAATTATGTCAGCTAGCACACACCAACAAAAAAGCATTGAAAACTACTCACGCAGTGATGAATGAATGATCAACCAATGTAGGCTTTTTTTCTACGACCACGATGTTCTTGGTCTTGTTCCTACTAATCGTAATAATATGTCGTACTGCCTGTTCTATCTGCCTATCCTGAGTTAGATTTACGAACACGAACAGTTGTTTTGATGTCGTCGTGGCCTTTATCATTACCATTTTCGGAAATACTGTTCTGATATAAGCTCGAGTTCAAACAGTGCCGAAGACAAAAATGTATGTCGTCTTTCTGAAATTCTGACCTTATTATTGAAACTTCAAACCATTTGTTTTAATTAGATAAGTAATTAATTCTAATTGCCTTATTTTCAGTTTCTATTGCTGAACTGATCAGTACTAATGTCTTGTTTGCGTGTTAATATGCGCCTCTAAGCTATTCATAATTTGGATTTGCGCTTTGGAGAAAATGGTAGTAGTAGTAGGTTTAATAAAGTGTCTTCAAGTAAGGTAAGACAGTATTAATTTTTATTAAAATGAAGCTTCTCGTAGATACGTATAAAATTTTCATTGCATGAATTTAGTACACCCCGTTTATGAGTCTTTACATCGCTCGCTTATTTGAACCACTTGACTATGTATAAAAATGAATATGGTAATAGCAATATTTATGAACCTGAGATCAACGTACCTTAGGTTTTTAATTTACATATTTCATCAATTTTCGCTACCAAGCCCTGAATATTATTGTTAAATTATTAAAAAGTTAAGTGGGAAATCAAGCAAATAAGTGTTACAAGTACGAAAAAAGTCGCAAATGAAGCCGACCATGACTTACTGGGCACTAGGGCCTTGACTTTTAAAACTGCCCAGCCTCCAGAGGTCGATTAAACATAAACATATCTATCACTACTGCCTCGTAAAGACCAGCGCTATCGGAAACTCGTAAACTTTAATTATTTTCTCCGCTGAGCTGAAAACATTTCATCCGGGTATCTTCAATGACGTACGATGTCGTAAAATTCCATGTATTTCTGTCAAGATGAAATGTTTATTGGAGTTTGCAGGGATGTTATTTGAAATTGATTTTGAAATAGGTATTAATGAATGAATTGAGTTGGAAAATCAAGCATGAGTCGCAAATGAATTGACATTTCCTGCTGTGAATCAGAGAAGACTGAAAATCACTTTAGTTTTTAACCTCCGACGCCAAAAGAGGGGTGTTAAAAGTTTGACTGCTATGTGTGTTTCTGTAGCACCGTAGCTCTTCAACGGGTGAACCGTTTTCGATCCGGTTTTTTAATGTGAAAGTAGGTTTTCTAGCAGTAGTACTTAGACATGTTTCATCAAAATCAGTTCAGCTGTTTGAAAATTATCAGCTCTTTTCTGGTTGATGTGAAAACGCCAAACAGACGATGCCCAGCAATAATTAATGTAACTATGCTATTGTAGAAAGGATAACATTTTCATTACACGTCCCCCGACGTGACAATGCTTTGATCAAAATATTACCTACAACATAAAAGGCCAATAAATATTATTTTTTTACTTTGTGAAGTTCTTGTTTGTGTCGGAGGTTTAAAAAAAAAAAATATTTTACATTACTATGGTGATAGCAGATGACAAAAATATAAAACTGAGCTTATTTATAAAAGGAAAGTCGACTAAGACAATTTAAATCAAGTTCATACTACAAATGAATTCCATAATAAATCAGTTATATGTATAAATAGTACCTATACCAAAATAAAAGTAACAATGAAACGCAAAAATAAATAGACCGTCACATTCACAAAGATGAACAAGCACACAATTAGTCAAATATTTGAATTCTACCATTCAGTTGAACAAAATTCTATTGTCAGATCACAATTCGTATCAATTAGCTGAATTATCTTCATCTTCAAGAATGTCGAATGGCGTGCTCTGTCCATACAAAGCTGCTTAAAATTCCTCCATATACGACAGACGATAATGCTTTCAGATGAAGACCATCTCAAATATGCTCTTCAGCGTGTGTTTAGAACTAATTGCTATCGGATTGTTATTCAGTATTGACATTTTTATGACGATGTGCTTTTTTTTTAAATCTGCTCGTTTTTCTACACAATTTGTATTATCCGCGTGAAGTCTGAAATATTGTAGTTTTAAACGATGTTTTAGAAACGAAGATCTTTCTAATAACTTGTCAAAGTGTTCTTAAACTAATAGAAGCGGGGCTGTCGATATGTATTAAGGCTAAAATACCTTGAATAAGCCAACATCGCTCGTCACAATGGAGGTCTTAACAACGTAAATTTTAGGAGAATACCTTTCATATTTGCGGCATACAGGTGTACTAGTATTTTATACGGTCACCATCTGCGTAACCTAGTTATGACGGCAATAACCCGCCACGAAAGCTCTTTACGGAGGTAGATATGGCCCAGGGGACGTTTAGGGACTCGTGTTACGAAGATATTATGTTACCCTTCCATTTCAGACATTTTTACCCTAAAACATTTTCTGTAGACGGCTAATTCTGGAAAATGTTAATCTATAGGAGGCAGGAAATACTATATCTCCATTATAAAACGCACATTTATTTAGTTGTTAGATCAGTCACCACAATCAATCATGCGACCACACTGCGCGGGCGCTCCAAATCTGACTCGATGTGTGGTCTAGCTCTTCTAAATTAATTGGTTAGCTCTGACATGATTGTGTACTTGCGGGAGGCAATAGTATTTGCTTAATATAGCCAGTCATTTTCTTCGTCATGTTGACTATTCTATTTGTTATATATTCTGCGTTATGTGCACGATTATAGTTTCTAGAAAATCTTGTTCAGTTTCTCTTCTATTTAAAGTTTTAATGGATCGTATATCGATAAAAATACCAACTAAAGCATATTCTGCTCTACCTCTAAACTAGATTTTAAGTCTAATCCAATGTATTTCAGAAGTTGAATGATCATGAAATGTAAAATATCCCTTATGCTTGAAAGTTTCAAATTCTAATGCCAAATATGTTCGAAATATGTATGTAAACTGGCTATAACATTGCTTATGCTGCACGAATAAATAATTAAATTGTGCTGTTATTGTGAAAGGTTTCCCAGTATAAAATGGAGATAGCTTCGTTTTGAAGGTCGTCTGCCGGAGCCAAGAATACGAGTGCCGCATTGCAGCCTAGATGCACTGACCCAGCCAGTGCATTCTCAGAATTATATATAGGTTAACTGTCGATTACCAGTGTAATGGTGTCGCAATTTCGCAATACTAGTCAACATTCAAAAACAGGTGGGATATATTTTCCCTAGTTTTGATAAACAGCCAAAACCTATTGTTAATTTCCACTTCACGAGAAGTTATGTCCAGTTGTTTGTCAGTGTTAAATCACGCCGAACTGTCTACTAATTTTGATGATGTTTGACTCAAAAGTGAATCACTCGACCGAATTCTTACCGGGTATTTTCGAGAGTTTTGTGTGGAACAGTGAACTTTTCTAATAACTGAGTTGAAATCTGAACTCGGCTAAAAATAAACATAACAAGAAGCTGATTGACATCTGTGAAATGTCCCAGTCATTGACACTAGCTTGAACCTTTTTAAGCTTCTCTAAATATAGTCTCGAGTGGTTCAGTGGTATCTTTCGCCGTATGGTGTGATCCTCCTTAGTACCGCATCATGAACGGTTTCTTTAACCTGAATAAAACACACTTTAATCTCCATACATCACTACGATCGAATGTTCTAGACAGAAACGCCTTATATTTTTATTCATACTTAACAAAGGAGAATTATTTCTGCCTTTCTATTATACAATAAATAAAAAGGAACTGCTTTTCCTTATTGCAGTCTAATAACTATTTATTAACTATATTGGTTCTATTTGAAATAATGCTACGGTTTAATAGTTATACAATCTCACTTAGTTCCCACTTTCCACGCTGAATTGTAGAAAAATATTGTTGAGCCGTTTATAGAGTCATACTCATAATTTGTAAAAGCGGACTAAGAAACTATCCTTTGCATTGTATGTTTATATTGAAAGACAATGCACTTAGTACTATTGCTATCTTTTAACTTATTGTAATGGTACAATACAGTTCTGGACTAGCACTTACCTAAATGGGTATTGAATATACCTTTGTTTGCAATTCTTTATCGTTATCTTCTTTAATTAAAATTAATTCAATACAACATTGTGTTGTTTAACATAACAGATTGTTTATCTCTGAAGTTACTATGGCAATATCTCCCGTCGGATTCTTCTATTTCGAATTTATGTAGGACCCTACTTTACTATCGCATATATTATTTGTAGGCTGAGCTAGATAAGAAAATGTTCTTGAACTTTATCTTGTTCTCTCCAATCCAGATACACTTCTAACACTATTCTTACACTTTCACTTTGCAAGTTGCTCTACCCGTGTTTAATTAGCGTGGTAAAACGCTTTGAGAATACTTTGTATTTGATGATGTAAAAGTATTAGTTTGGGTGAATTAAGTACTAGTTTGTCTGGCGCATTTGTAAATATCAAACGCCCATTCAGAAAAGTTAAAAGCAAAAAGATGTATGAAATCAAAACTTTCAAAAGATACGATCAATTTATCGCCGCTGCTGATTTCATAAAATATAATCCAAAAATGCATCGTGCATGGAATTCCACTCGTGTCCGGAGATAAAATTTCGCATTGCCTTTATCGAAGTTATCTATTTAGGTGATATTGGAGTCACATAACTTGACCATAACGTTAACATTGTGGGAAAAATAATTTAATTGCATGTGACATCTCTATGTCACAACAACAACTGATTAATGGGATGACATAAATATTCAATATGGAAAGTAATAATCTAGAAGTCAACGTTTAACCTTTGACAACATTTCAAAGACATTTGTGTTACATATATTGGTATTGCTTATACTTACTTCGAAATGAATTAGTTTGATACGGCCAGCTGATAAATTCATTAGAAGTAATTAAGCATGAAATGTAAGACGATGTCATAGACTCAATTATAATGGCGTTGATTTCTAAGCACCTGCTATGCCGGTGAACGTCCCCGAGCGTTGCACCCCATCTATTAAGCTGTTCTCTGCCATCTCTGCCGGTCTAGACGCACCGTCTCACTCCAATTACAATAATGGCCGGGTGCATCGCGAAATTCCATAACACTTTCTCCGCTGTAAGTGGCTTTGCTTTCATGTGCCTAATGGCTAGAGAGTATGCTCTTGTTTTGTTTTATTCTTCGAAATGCTTAATGGCTGCATCTTTTTTCGCTGCTCTATGTTACTTGATGTTACGTATGCCGATGAAATTATCTTTTTTTCGTTACCTTATGCGAGAATTGTTATGATGTATTGTGTGATACCATCATTATTGTGTCGTTACATGCAAAGATTTCTCACGTTTGAATTATATCAATCGTGTTCAAGTGGAATAACATCCACAGTACCATTTTGGAAGATTCCAGACCGAATTCCATTTAAGAATTTTATTTCTGAGTTCATCTTACTAGTAAAGCCGTCTGAATCCTCAAGGCTCACAGAATTCGGATCCGGCCTTATTTACTGCTTCCCCAAATTCTATTATTGCATCGTTTAAACCGTTAGCGGTTTACTTTGCGTCTTCGAAAACTAATATGCGTTCTATTTTTAACGTTCCCTCTTCCTGTACGGTTGTCACAGATCCAAATCTGTCATTTGTTCTAATACGTCTTCCTCTGTCACAATGTCGTTTTAAAAACACACCAGGATTTATTCTACGATTGTTTGTTAAACCTTGGAGGGTTAAATGACAAAGCTATCAATTAAAGTCGTTAATGATTTATTTTTGGACAGTCCGTGATTGTTCCTCGCTGTTGAATAATTGGATTTGGCATTTATAAATGTTTGCTTTAGTCCAGCTTCCAGTGTGCTTAATCCGCGCAATGTTACTGGCCAGATTAATCAATGCAAATGAGTAAAACGGTAAAAGCGTTGGTTAATCATTACTATTTGCAGCTTTGCAGTGTTTGTTTTTAGTGACTGGCAGTTTTATCGCACGTAAAATAACCATAGTAAAACGTTACGATCGTACGTAACTACCGATAAACCAAATGCCATCTTCTTGTTTTTTTTTTATAGTAAAAAATGCTTCTGTTATAAAATATTTATTTGCCATATGCAGAACGTCTAAAAATGGCATTCCCAATGGCAGTTTCGCTGGACACAAACATAGCTACTTACTTCCAATAAATCTCGTTTCATAATGTAATTTATTGCGATAGGTTTCCATAAACGTGAAGTTATACCACCACAAGGTATAATAAAGAGTTGCAAAACTACAGTTACCGGTAAGTTCCAACTCCCCAACTTATTTGTGTGTAAAGACCATTTGGGTACATTGTTATTGCTCAGATTCGGGATTTGCTGCCACTTTTCAGCTCCTACACGTGTACAAAGAACCTTGTGGACGTAATCGCTCGGAACGGTCTTCGCTAATGTTTTCACTTACGCAACGCTAGTTCGACGACCCAAACCGTTTTTGGTCAACTGTTTGTTTATGGTTTTTGTTTTTGGGTCTCACCTTGAATTTAACGGCCGTCTGCCTTTTAAGTCTAAAAAGTTTATTGGAAAGCAATGGGTTAAATCAATTACTTGGTTATCCCTCGCCCACCGTGGCCGATAGACCGTATTTAGTAAACCCGTTGTTCGTTTTATGGCTTGACTCATCCTTCCTCAATTTGGTCGGTGTCATTAGATGTGCTAACAGCTGTTAGATCAATGTCTACTTTGGAAGCTTTGATCAATGTATACCTAAAGTTTTGCCTATGAATCACAGAATACGCTGCTTCTCTAAGTGCCTATAAGCTGTTTTCAGGGGAAATTTTCTTACTCAGAGATAAGCTAACATCCTGTCACTATTTTTACTCCAACGCGATCTTTAAGCCCAAGTTGTAGACATGGGTAGCTCGTGAGCGAGTGATAGAAAAGAGCTAGCTCTTTTTGATGGACGTCGCTCTCGCTCACTCACTCGTTCGCTAAGTAGCTCACTAGCTCAGTTAGCTCTTAGATTCTCAGTACCTACTTCAGCGAGACACCGATGACCGACCGAAGTCAGCGGCCGAACGGCTCATTCGGTTCGCTTTGGAATATTTCGGATCGCATAGTTCGTTAAATAAATAAATAAATACGTCATTGTAGACTATCATACGACATAAATCACTGTAAATCTATCTTTATAACCATAGCTTTAAAGTAGAAAATACTTTGGCATTGCATTGTTTATTTTTTTGCGTATTATTTACGTAAAGTCATAACATTATATAAACAAACAGAAAAGCTTATTTAACTTAACTCCAAACTTCCAAAGAGCTATTGACAATGACTACTGAGCGGGCCGATCCGTTTTCAACGACACGCGTGCACCGTGAGTCAAATGAACTAACAGTCGGCGTCTGAATCACTGAGCTATAGAAGAGCTTGTGAGTAATAAAGAGTCCAAACTTCCAAAGAGCTACTCACTATTGAGCGAGCCGATCTGTCTCCTTCGACGCGCGTGCGGCGTGAGTCAATTGAGCTATCAGTCGGCGTCTCGGCGTCTGTGTCACTGAGCTATAGAAGAGCTAGTGAGCTAGAAGAGTGATATAGCTCTTTAGAGTGAAAGAGCTAATCGCTCTTTTTCTTTTCAGTGAGCTACTTCGCCCATGTCTACCAAGTTGTTTCTACATATAAAAGCTTCATCATTTCTCATCACTAAGCTTTCAACTTCTGAAGAAAAACAAAACATTTCCACATTATTTGTCAAGTCAAAATTTGCAACATCAGCATTGATTCTTCGAAGGGGCTTGAGACTGCGAAGTAGAGAGCCATCGAAAAACCATCAAAGCACCGCTCAGGAACTGGGTCGAGGGTGGTTAGAATAAACTACCAATATCTTAGCTAACATGATGGAAGCCTTCACAGAAAACTGACTCATGGAGTTGAAACTTCCTCGAGAGTTCGAGACCCTTTTTGTTATGAAAACAAAATCTACTTAGGTATAAGCTAAAATTGTGTTTGTAATTCTTCAATTTCTGAATGAATAACATCATCTTATCAAAACATGTCAAGGTTTACTTTTATTTCATGCAAAACGTTTCATTCATGAATTTGCTAGTTGAAGAAAATTTCCGAATTTGTAAGTGTAATATACCTAATATTATTCTGGTTGGCTCGTTGCCAGAGCTCTGTTTCAACTGACTCGTCACTTATCTCGGGCTGTGCATCATCGACTGCCTGTCAGGTCTTGTAGCCTCTTGTAATGGATTAAGAAGTGATTCCTGCACCGTTATTTAGGATTCATATTGGCAAAATGTATTTGACTCATTGGTGTCGTTTATATTGCAGTTTGCATATGGTCAAAATGTAGAGACTCATTGGTTTAGCTTTCTACGCAATCGTACGTATTTTATGAATCACCTTAGTATTTATTGTGATTAAGTCACATTTCAGTATCATTGCCTAGTATCTCAAGGTTTCCTAGTAACGACCGATGCCAGATCCTCCTTTTTGTTATTGTTACATAAATCAACACAGGAAATGAGTTTAGTATCTATATGTTGTTTTCGATCCATACGAGTAGACTAGCCACAGCATAAAGAGGATTTCTTTCCTTGTTGTTTTCTAAAATCTCATGGTCTGTCTATCTGAATCCGACCAATTAAGGGCAAATAAATAGAACCAAAACTTACAAGTTACATCTATTCGCAAGGTTATCAAATTGCATGCAGAATAATAATTGATTCTAACAGTGTGTAATTTAAGTAATAACAAGGTTGGTACTTAGAGATACATAGTTAAGCAAAGTATCATATAGCAACTGGGTAGATTGGAAGACTAGAAACCTATTGAGGCTAAAATGTTTTCTGTTAACGAAACTGCTATTTAAGCTGCAGAATCCTTGAAATATAAAAAATCTGATTACTTATTCGATAATTTCCCTCATAATGTAGATTCAGTTTATCATAATGAAAGAAAAGTACAAATATTTTCTCGTTCAATTTTCTTAATGTATATTCTATGTAGCCTTGAGTAAGTCCAATATAAACAGATAACGCTATTTCCACAAGACATTTACGAGCGGCGTGTACTTCCCAACTGTGCTCCAGAATTTACGAGTCCCAATGTTAACGTGAAATGTTTTAACTACGTTCAGTTTCATCCGCTCACCATCACAAGAATAGAATATAGATAAATAATTAGATTACGGCGCGCCTAATTAACTTCACCGTGACCCAATTAATACGCCACGTAAAATTCTAGTTTCCTTTCTTACTAAACAAAATTTTCATTCACAAGTTTATTTTGAGAGGATGTGTGAAAAACATCGACTCGACTTGTATACTATACAATGATCGTCAGAATTTGGCTCGCATCCAAATAAAAGAGCGGTAAAATTACAGACCACTATAATAAAATTTAAACTTGCACCTCCCATGAGAGCCCTTCTAAATTCGCCATACAGCTGACCTATTTCGCGTTCAATCTGGCACGATCCAGTGCTGGTTTATTCGAGAGCAACGTTTTTGTAATGGGATTTTAGTGTTCGCTACTATGATTTACGAGTACTATATTCTGTGCAAAAAGTACACTAACTGTTCGGCACACGGTGGTATCCAATACATGATATTTTTGGCTACCGACGCCAACATACTCTAATTTCGAAATATTTTAGCTTTTAAACATTATGAAATAAACGATAAAACAAAGTGCTATCAAAATGAGTTCGCGGGACTATTACAAGGTGTCCTACATGAGCAAAGGGGCTGAACGCTCCAGGAGATCTATGGACCATGACGTTCTGGACAACGACACGGAGTTCAACGCCAACCAGTTCAAACTATACGATGACTTCACCACAGACCTTCGCATTGCCTTCAACCCTCTCAGGCGGAACTTCCACGACATCACCAGGTCTGATATGTTAAGGAGGAGGGGAGACCCCAACGATTCTGGTGTCGATATGGAAAATGGAAACCCTCTTGAAGATGTGTCAACTTCTAACGATAGTGACTTGGTAAGTATTCGTAGGAGTCGTCTAGTAGCCATAATTTTGAATATCTTTGGATTTTGTTTTGAAGTAGTCAAAGCATTATTTACGATCGTTATTTCGATGAATATAATACCAACATGTGTATCAATTTATGCAACCACTCATACGCTTTAAATCATTCAGCGTGAAGTTTCTCGTATAACTGGTTACTTTATCTCGCTTGGCTTCAGAAATAAATGGGTGCATAAAGTTTTGCAATTGGCTGGAGCTTTCGGACTGAAATTTTAGCAGAGTATTTTTTATTTTAATGTTCGAGATTATGACTTTAAATTCTCGGCTTTAGTACGATCTTATTTTTTCAGTATGCTGAAGTTAGGTGTGCGAAATAAAAATGATTGATTACTGAAATCTTTTTCGCGTTATTCCAAATTATATCTGATTTTATCAAAACGCTGCATTTATATACGTCAAATTAGATTAGAACAAAACAACCAGTAAATACAACAGCAAATTCCTATAAAATGCAAATCTGTGCCGTCCGGGGCAGCGCGCGTCGGATCGAATAATACAAAGTACTATTAGTGATGGCTGGCGCCATCCATTGTGTCCGGCCGGACGGTAGCGCCTCGTCTAGCCATTGTCCGGCCTGCGCCAATCGGCAGTGGTAACTTGAGACAATGCTCTATGACACAATCACTTGATTTGAACAAGGAAAGGGGCAATGCTTTGTAGGGTTCGTCACGATTCAAGCTATTGAACTTAAAATTGGCAGTTTTTAAACGATTAATATTTATGAGACATTAAAAAAAAATCGTCAAATTGAGCCTGTAGGTTCGATTCATCTCATCAAAAACAAAGAAAAAATAAACGGACACTTTCGCCGTAGAACTTACCTTATTGGCAGCTGATTCTTATAACAAACCCAAACGTGTTTATTATACCTATGTAAACTTCCCCAACAACAACAACAACAACTATTAATGTACAACCACCCCTCAATTAGGTGGTCCAACAACAAACTGGATTATTTACGACGATTTCAAACTTGCGTGTTATAAATTCATATGCCACGTCCAAAGTTGTTATATTCCCATTTAACTGACCTGATTAAATCATACAGATCTTACGTTTCATGGAACTAGCCATCCAAGGGGAACTCGCTAATAGGACGTTATGACGTAAGCAGTAACACTATTACATTGTGGACTGTGACTCATTGTAATGTTATACGCATTAGCCCCATACGGGTAGTCATATGTGACACACAGACATAATGCGACTCTCGAACGACTCCATATTTGTACTACTTAATTATTAATTATGTTTTATTTGGAAACAACATCCACAATGTCTGCACGATGAGCGTTGTTAAATAGACAGACATACATGCATATTTTTCCTTGAAATCAATGATTATTTTTTCTGTTAAGTGTACTTTATTGAAGCGCATCACATTATGTATTCAAACTCCGCTATAACTCGCCTTGTTGACTGTTAATGTGTGAACCGTAGCATTTATGACGAAGGTGTATTTAATAACTTGCCACAATGTCGCCATGCCAGCCACTCTGGTAATTAAGGATATTGCACGCGTGGAGTCGCCCCGCGCACGCGCGTACTTTTTTCGAGTCGGGCCAACCGGTATTGTAACCCGTTCACAAATAAAGTACAACCTTAAGTACGCCGCGCCGGTTACACTGCGACCGACTGGCCTTGACCATACGTGTAATTTAAGTGTACTGCTCATTTAGGGCAGCATACGTCTTAAGCTGATTACATCACTACTAGTAGGAGTCCTTAACCTTGACTTCTTTACCCTTAAACAGCCTGACATTTAAATTACTATTTTTCCATTTGTTGCAGTTGGAGAACGAAGTGATGGTAGATCCCTGGAGCAGCATGGACTCCTCGAATTCACCTTTAACTGACTCTGGACCCTCGGCAAGTGAAGACTGCACCCCTTCCACTTCGAGCGAACCCCTTCGCGGGCCTCTAGACGCGTCCTCCCCTCTTTCGCCTGACTCGCGCCGCTTGCCCGACCCAAAAGACACCAAAACCAAGATCATACCCAAACACATTCCCCCAAAGGCATCCGACAAGGCGCGCTCGCGAGACCTCACCCTTGAACTAGAGACCCTAGAACCCGATCTTCTCTCTCGCCGTCCACATTTTCTTGACGAAGATTACCAGCCGCCGTCCAAGTCGAACATCGAATGCCGAATACCCAAGCCGCATTTCCTCGACCACTCGCCGTCGCCTGATGAATTCGACGAACGCAGTGACATCACAAACCCGAACTTCCTAGACGATGATGTCGAAGGCGATGACAGTCAAGTACAAAAGAAGGCTGGAGCCCTGCCAAAGAGGCCACAGAAAAACCAGGCTTCCACTTACTCCAGTTCAGAAGATCGAACACACAGAACAAGTTACCGAAGTACTCTACATTATGGGTTAGAAAGTGCGGCACGATCGAGTGAGCGAGACAAAAGAGCTTCCCAACTGTACCGGGGGACCTGGCCAGGAGAACGCGATGTCTGGACAGGTCATGACTCCGCCAGCGTACGCAGTTTCTCTAGTAACGGTTCCGCAGAGGGAACGAGACCTTCGTCTAACTTGGAAAATAAAATGGAATGCGTTTGTTCCTTAATTTCGCTTTTAAGCTTATCACCAGAAAACAACGCAGACTTGAGCGGCCCTTTATTGGATATGAGTAGGTCTGTTGAAAGTTGCATAGCAATGCGGCAAGCAGGATGCATTCCGTTACTAGTTCAGTTAATACATTCGAAGGTCCCTAGAGAAACTCGAGACCGCGCGGCGAAGGCGCTTCGTAACATAATCCACACACAGACTGACGACAAGGCCGGGCGAAGAGAAGCCAGAGTGTGGAGGTTGTTGGAACAAGTCAGAGAATATTGTTACGTATTAGAAGACCTCGTGGAAATGAGAAGAGAAGGAAAGGAGGTAATAGAAGATGATGCGACTAAGCATCCAAGTCAGAGCGTCGCAGCTCTGATGAAGCTGTCGTTTGATGAGGAGCACAGGCATGTGGTGTGTCAGTTGGGAGGACTGCAGGCGCTGGCTGCGCTAGTGAGCGGTGACCAGGCGGCACACGGCAGCAGAACTGATGACAACACGTGCTTGACCATGAGGAAGTACGCCGGAATGACATTGACAAACCTCACCTTTGGAGATGGCAACAACAAGTCGTTGTTGTGCTCTTTCAAAGACTTCATGCTAGCTCTGGTTGAGCAGCTGGAGTCACCCAACGATGACATGCGACAGGTACGTAAAACAATATTTTGGTAATATTTGATTTCAAACTCCATTGAATATAGCAATGAAATACATGAACTTTAACGTAGGACATAACTTATAATCTATTTATTTTTACAGGTAACAGCAGCCGTGCTGCGAAACCTTTCCTGGAGAGCAGATACCAACAGCAAACAAGTACTAAGAGAAGTAGGAGCCGTCAAAGGTCTGACTAAAGCCGCGATGACGTGTCAAAAAGAGGCGACACTCAAGTCGGTGCTCTCTGCCCTCTGGAACTTGACAGCACACTGCTCAATGAACAAAGTAGCCTTATGTTCCGTTGAAGGGGCACTGGGCTTCTTAGTTGATATGCTCAGTTACAATTCACCCACAAAAACACTAGCGATAGTGGAGAACGCAGGTGGCATCATGAGGAACGTGTCGAGTCACATCGCCGTCCGCGAAGATTACAGGCAAATTCTCCGGGAGAGAAATTGTTTGAGTGTCTTACTACAGCACCTTAAGTCTCCGAGTCTCACTGTGGTCAGCAACTCGTGTGGCACGCTATGGAACCTGTCCGCGAGGTGCCCACAAGACCAGCAGTACCTATGGGACCACGGCGCGGTGCCAATGCTTAGGAGTCTTATACACTCTAAGCATAAAATGATAGCGATGGGCTCAAGTGCCGCCCTTAAAAATTTGCTCAATTCCAAACCGGGTAAAACGCACATAATCTCCCTGGACACGACAGCTAGAAACATGAACCTACCAGCTCTACCAACATTAGGCGCTCGGAAACAAAAGGCTTTGGAGCAGGAATTAGACCAAAACTTAGCCGAGACTTGCGACAATATTGAGCCGGCAACGTCTCCTTCAACAAGTAATAGAGAAGAGAAGAATCTCTTCACAGCCACGGAAAGACAAATCGCCATGAATTTAGAAAGGCATAGGATGACGTCGAGTTCACCTCTCATGGGTACATTAACATCACAAATATCTTTAAGTCACAGCGCTCAGTTGGCGAGCTATTTGAGCTGCAGTAACACTTTGCTGAAGGGTGCTTTGGTCACGCGATCCAACACAGGAAGCGCGGGTAACGTCAACCGATCAGAAAGCAAGGACTCAGTCACAAGCACTCATTCAGACTCTGTGTTTGACCGAGTCACGCGAACCGGGAAAGTGCCAGTACCTACACCCAGAAATAAGGACTTAATGAAGAGTGAAATCTCAGGCGAATCGTTTAATAAAGCGTCCTCCAAACAACACAAAGACAACTCCTTCCTTCGATACACGCAACCTCCAATTCCTCCGCCAAGAAGTACTACAGAAATGAGAACAAATTATACAGAATCCGGTTTTGACGTCGACCAGGACTCTTGCGACCAGCCTATAGACTTCAGCAGAAAGTACTCGGAAACCAAAAACAACGAATCGGAGATTGAAAAACCAAAGACTGAAAACAAAAAGTATTCGAAGAAGGACAGTCCCACGACATACGGTGACTACCAGGAGACTGACTTGGACCAGCCTACGGACTATTCCTTACGATACGCTGAACATCAATCCGAGACTGGGTCGGACATGTCGGAACCTGCAGGCCCGTCAGTTCACGAGGACACAATCAAACACTTCGCCACAGAAGGCACTCCTTACGAGACACCAGCGATCTTCTCAACAGCCACCTCAATGTCAGATCTCAGGGTGATCGGCAAAGACAATAAGAAAGCAGCGGCGACCGCCAAACCGAACCCTGAGGCGATGACGCATTCAGACGAAAAGGACACATGCTCCATCGAGGACCCGCCGAACCATGACAACGATAGGGCAGCAACAACTCCTCAAGCGACTGTTCCTGAACCGATTCCCGAAAAACGAGGGGTTTTCGATACCAAGTTCAGTTCAGGGATGATAAGTCCCGAAAAGCCGGTGAACTACTGCGATGAAGGCACTCCTGGTTACTTCTCGAGGGTCAGCTCTTTGAGCAGTCTTGGCGAGCCGACGGAGGAAGACAGTCTGGCTAAGAGAAACGCTATGGCGACCATTAACGTGGACCCGAGCCCTCCCGAGCAAAGTACCAGCAGTTCTGCTAAGGACAAAGAAGGTAAACGCTTATTTTTCATCCCAACTAATAATGAAAATGATGTTAAAAGGAATAATAAAGATACACGGGATACCAGAATAAAATTACCCTCCTAACTTCTTCTTAACTATCTCTAAATCCAATGCTTTATTCTTCTGATCCACGTCATCATCAAATCTTAAACTTTAATTCAGAATCTTGAATACTTACAAAAATATTGTACTTATTTACTTTATTACAAATGGTAACCAAAAAATCACTTAGATGAATGTAAATGTTAATAAATGTAAAATTCTGAATTGAAGTATCGTACAAAAACCTTCACAATAACTAACCCGTTCTGAATCTGTCCAGGTTCCAAAGCAGTGACGTTCGCTACAGAGCCCGCGTCCGTGTGCTCGGGCTCGTCGCCCACGTCGCGCGCGTCGCCCCCGCCGCAGCGCTTCGTGGAGGACACGCCCCTCATGTTCTCCCGCTCCAGCTCGCTGGGCTCCCTGCCTGAGTGCTCCCAGCAAGATGACCAGGGGTCTGTGCTGTCTGAAGTTAGGTAAGCGAAAGGTTTGGTTACATGTCGCAGGTCGAAGTCGCAATAAAAAATTGGAACTGAAAATATTTTTTTTGTGTAGCTACGAGTAATAAATCTGTGATAAAAGATTTAAAAAAGAGGCTTTCAAGCTCTATTAATCTGCCCATATAGATGACGGGACAGGTAAAACAAATACACACACAATACTGTAAGGAAGTTTGTTCTGGTTTTTTAACTCGGGTCAAAAGAAGTATATTAATTTATTTCTTTGAAATCAAAAAGGAATGGTTCGCAATATACCCTGGACCGAGATAGAAGAAATTCATGGAGCCTTGTCTTAACAGTTGGATAGATTGACAGTTACCAGTAAATCTCTCCCCAACAAACTGTTAGTCTTAAATTATTCTCTTAAAATATCGAATTCCCGTGGCCCAGCCGGCTGACGTCCGGCTGCATATCCCCGAGCGAGATCCCCGACTCGCCCGGCGCCAGCGCACCGCTGTCCCCGCGCACGCGCGGCGCGCCCGCCAGCGACTCGCTCACTGCGCTGTCCACACCGCCACAAGGTACACACGGATTTATAGTATAATATATACTTACGAGTAAAACAGCACTTAAGAGGGAACTGGACGTGCGATTCTCCATACAAATGTATTCCCCTTTTACAAAAAAATTCCCTATTTTTACCGCCGAGATTAGAAGACTACCAGACAAATTAGAAAAGTTTTTAAAGTAAATAAAAATTCAAGGAACCTAAATATACTCTTTCTTAAAATGTTAAAGTAAAAAATAATTGAATCGGCTCAGTTTTCGAGGAGAAAAAAGAGGAATACGAAACTTCGATCTCGTCAAAAAAATTGTGATAATCTCGGTCTGAGCTGCAGCTATCGTTATCACACACTACGGGGGCAGGCTTACTGACAGCGCGACGGCAATAGTTTCTTCAAATACCTATTTTTCAAATTTCTCGCAGGCCCCGTCCCCTCTTAATAATCATTATCTTTCAGCTTAGCCCTCTCCTAGACCAGCACCCTAATTGCGTAACTCACGATTCATCATAATTGGTTTTGTTTTGAAACAGATGGCTAAACCATTGCTTCCTATGTTCGAAAAATGTGTCTGCTCAACAACGTAAATAATGCAATGAATATTGTTGAACTGTCAAAATGAAACCGATTATGATTAATCGCGTGTTACGCAATTAGGGTACTGGCCTGTATCCCAGCAGTGGGAACATGATAGTATGATTATGTATCAAGCTTAGCCTTCTCCCAACTATGTTGGGTCAGGTAGGCATCGGCAAAAACAGCATTTACTATGCAGCGATAATATCTTTCACATTCCAGATTTAGCCCTAGGCATACAGATAGATTATAACCTGGATTAACACATAGAACACTTATTATCCCGTTAGAACGTTCCCGTGGAATCATTTTTGACCTCTATGCGGACGAAGCCGCTGGTACAAGCTTGTTTGAAATAAATATCTAACCTTATTGTTCTACTCCTCAGAGCCCGCATGCGTCGGTTCAGTGTTCGAAGAGCGCGTGTCCCGGTTCCTGGTGGAACATACTCCTGCTCAGTTCTCTGCAGCCACCAGCCTTAGCAGCCTCACCATTGATGATGAGCCTAAACTGCCCAAGGTGAGACATTAAAACTCTATAAACGTCAATTTGAATTGATCGACGTGAACATTCTGGTTTACTTCAAAAGTGAACAGACGGAAATATATGTGTAATCATCATGTTGGGATGTGTTTGAAATTATGAAGAAATCTTCTGCTGAATATCTTGACATACTCTATTGGTTGATAAGGTTCTTACAAAAATTATATGGCTCCATATTTTTAGATTTTGGTGTGAACTGGTCCTTTTGCTCCGATTCCATTTACATTTTTACATTTTGTGACATCCACTTTTGTTTCATTTCAGCAATCGCTGAAGTTGTTACCAAGAGTTACTCATCAAGAAGAGATCGGCAGTTCATCGCCCAGTAATAATCCTGATGACGTTTTGCAAGATAACAGAAACAGGTACGCATTTTTTTTACTTTATCATACATTTTTAATAATGTGTGCCAATAAATTTATTTTTTAACTTGTATTTTTTGCTTTCAGAGACCAGTTCCGGACATTGCCTTCGGCGAACCTCGTTGCTAATGAACCTATGAAAGGTAATGACACAATCCTCACTAATTAAAAAAATTACAAGATAAATGACGTAATATTTTAGATTTCTAGTCGAATAAGCATTTTTGTGCTCTTCGGTCTTATCAATTATATTAATAATTTAAATTTTATTATTTTCTCTATTCAATGTTTTGTATGTGAGGGATTTGTGTCCGAGGCTGGGTGACCATCTTTACATACCAAGACCCCTCCATGCCTCGGAAACCACGTTAAGCCCGTCGCGGCTGTCATTTGTAGATCTTTGACAGTCGTTACGGGTTGTCAAGAAGCCTGACAGTCTACCAGTCTTATCAAGTGCTATCGTAGTACCCAGTAATTGGGTTGTGGAGGCCAGATAGGCAGTCGCTCGGTGTAAAGTACTGGTACTTAGCTGCATCCGGTTAGACTGGAAGCCGACCGCGACATAGTTGGGAAAAGGCTGGGCAGATAAAGAAGTGTTTTATGTGTGGATAGACAAGAACAAGATGCATTTATAGGGTGACTGGTAATTAGTGACCGATATTTAAACACATGACTGTAATAAAAAAAAAGCTACTTTCCCAAAGAAACGATTTTTTTTCTATCTTATTGGCCCCAATTTTACTAACGCAATAGAATATTCAGTACCTTACAAGAATAATACACCATCAGCTGTAATTTAATTTAGTTACCTACCTACAAACAAAAAAAATATAATCCACTTTTACCATGCATTATTCTTTTTTCATTAAGTTAACAACTGATAGCGCGCGCGCGATCCGTACGGTGGTTAAATTATTTACAGAATAATAATGCATGGTAAAAGTGTTTTTTGTTTGTTTGTAACTAAATTAAATTTTAGGTGATGGTGTATTATTCTTGTTAGGTACTCAATATTCTATTGGGGTAATAAAATTGGGGTCAATAAGTTAGATAAAAAAAATCGTTTCTTTGGGTAAGTTGTTTGTTATAATGAGTACAATCATGTGTTTAAATATCGGTCAATAATTACCAGTCACACTATATTTATGTTAGTTTTATGTGTTGTACAATAAAGTGTTTAATAAATATTTCAGGCACTCAAACCCCAGGCGAGGTGTGCAAAGTATACTTCACAGAAGACACGCCCGCCATCCTATCGAAAGCGGGCAGCAACTCGAACCTATCCGCGCTGTCCATCGACTCTGCGCCCGCGCCGACGTCCAACGACTTGAACGACACGCACGATACGTCCGACAGTTCGAATTTGAGCGACGCGGGCGACTTGCTGGAGGAGTGCATACAGAAGGGCATAGCTAAGGTAATGTCATACGATAAATGTATTTTGTAAACGAATGGCTGATCCATTCGTTTACAAAATACATGAAAACTTAACTGTGGATGCCATGCCACTTACAAAATGAGTGCTGACAAGATATTTGTAATTTGAAGTAAATTTTTACCTCAATTTGCTTCAATGATTTTTCATTAATAATGGTATTCAAACAATGAAGGTTGGAATAAGTGGTGAGATATAATGTTAAAAACCATCTAAATACAGTACAAAGTGTTAGTACTTCCCTTTAGTGTGATTGCGTATATTTTACACTTTTGAAACGGACTATACCCTACTAATTAGGTGACACGGGTATATAATGATATTCCCGTGTGTCCCTTGAGCCCTAATTATAATATATATCAATTATTCTCTTGGGATTGTTAATTATTATAATTCCAACAATTGTTTTGTTGTATCCTACTAATATTGTAAATGTGAAAGTTTGTATGTTTGGATGTTTTGTTACTCTATCGCGCAAAAACGGCTGAATGGATTTGAATGAAATTAGGCACACACATAGTTCATAACCTGGATTAACACAATGGATTCTCTTTTCTCGGTCGTACTTTCCCGCGTGATAATTTCCGACATCCACGCGGGCGAAACCGCTTGCACAAGCTAGTGATAAATAAAGAACAATGCAATGTCTTGTTTTCAGGTGGTAAAGATTAAGGGTCCATCGTCTGACGTATCCTCCATCAATCCGTACAGAGATGAAGTATACGTAAGTGCTATTAAAATATTTTATTTTTACATTATAAACCATATTTGTGCTAATAAGTAAAACATTGTATTTACAGAGGTCACTGCCACCATACTTGCGTTCGTCCACGGAGACTGTCAGAATGTCTCATGACTTCGCCAGGAACGTTCGTGACAGGTGAGAAAATCCTGTATGGGGGTGTCTATTAATTACGTGAGGCGTTTAGGGGGGGAGGGGGTCAAGGCGAATCTCATCCAATCTCACATGTGGGAGAGGTTTTTTTTTACGCAAAGAAACAATGTAAAATTACGAGAAAACTGGGTTAAATTAAGTAAAACATGTTTTTCCGCCAATATGGCTAAATACTACAAAATTATATTTATCGCGGTTACGGTGCGAATGCTACAAAGTAGCACAGTAGCTCCTCAATTGTTAAACTACCACCGGCCAGCCGGCAGTCAAAAGCAATTCAAAAATCCATCGCAAATAAGCACAGATTAACGTTTTTACTAAAAAAATACGCATTTAGAAATATTTCACGCGGGATTATTGGGTAGGTGGGGAAGGTCGAGCCAAATCTCACGACATCTCACCAGGATTGGGGTTTGATATATCGGCAATAGAGATACATAACTAACTAGTCAAGAACATAATATCGGTAGTGCAAGGATATTATTTTCTTGACTTTTTAATTAAAATGTGTGTATTTAAAGAAAATATGAATCAAAGTAAAGCTTGCACTACAAATCTCAGAGAAATGTTCTTCTAAGGTGCTAAGTTTTCATTTTTGTGTTTAGATCTTATTCCAAATCGAAGTAAAGTTGGAAATGCAAAAACTGGCTCAAAGTTTTACGGTCTTATTCATAAAAAGTTATCGAACATCTAAACAGTTGCTAAAGTCTGGTTTTCAAAGAGAAACCAGACACAAGCAACTGTTTAGATGTTCGATCACCTTTTATGATTAAAGCCGCTAGTCTAGAACTAAAGTTAGTTTACGTTTCTAATACAACGGAATATGTTTAGTGTTGAATTAAATAAGTGGTTTGTGGTGCAAGCAGGCCTAAGGCAACCAAGGTAAACGATTTGTTCATTCCTGAGTACACATATTATTACGATTTTTTTTCGCGCACCGGATTTTAAGCGCACTGCTGTTAGATTGAACTGTCGTGTTCGTGCTTCCAGTCGCTCGGGCAGCTCGTCCCGCTCGGGCGCGTCCCCGCCGCCACTGCCGCCCAAGGTGGCCGCCAGCCTGCCCGCGCCGCCGCGCCCGCCCGCGCCCGCGCACGGTATGTAGCAGCACCGCAGTACAGACGGGTTCTTTACGTAATGTGTACAGAACCCAGGGTCATTTTTTAACCAGTGCGCAAACTGTAACCATGAATTCAGCATATCAAAATCAAAATATTTTATTTCACATAAGCCTGCATGGGCACTTATGAAACGTCAGAAGCTAGGTGCACGGTTCCAATTTGTCGTTTCCTATGGAGAAGAGCCGGCAAGAAACTCCACGGTTACTCTTTTAAAAATAATTGGCTTTTACAATGTTTTCAAATTACAGTGATAATAGGTATGGGAGGACAGTGCAGGCCTGTCAATAAGTACCAGGTACTTAGAGGAATGAAAATACAGAATAGAAAAACGTCTACAAATCTAGTCTCTAAGGCCTACAACGTTCTCTCATTCACAATATGTAAAAGAATCTACCTATATAAAATGAATCTATTTGAACCAAGTGACATATCATTCTAGATACATACATTCTACCCTAGCGTAGACATTTTTCGTCGGTTATACAAAAAAAAACAGCTGTTTCATAGAAAAGTGCAATACCTACGCGGTCAAAATGTTATTATATCCGTTGTAGATTTATCACAACTTATTTTTCCCCATTGTTTTCATATGAAGCAATCACCTTTAAGACTTTTACAGCACTATGGAGCCAGAATTATACGCATAGTGACTTACAACTACAGAGCCACAGAGTATGCTCTATTTAAATTTAAATAATAAACTTAATTATGTGTCCAGCCAGTAAGTAGTAATACCAGAGCCAACGTATAAAGTTTATCTATATATTTTTAGCCAATCATGTATATCAACGTATGTACCGGCTGTATTGTACGATATTTTATAAGTAAAATATCTGGATCACGCGGCAATATACCGCTGATATTAAAAAATATTTCGTCGGTTATAAACATAAAAAAATTGGTGTTCCATACATTTTGACTGCGTCGGTATAGCACTTTTCTATGAAACAGCAGTTCTTTTTTTGTTATAGCCGACGAAAATATCAACGCTTGGGTCTAGAATCATGAAACCATAGCAACAGGCAGCGCGATGATGATGTCCCTGCCATTCGATATAAAACTGTCTTGTGATTTCAAAAGTATAGTTAAATATCATATTATGGTTTAAAGTGTGATATCTGAAACTTGACCTGCCATATTATTAGCAGGTATCTCTATCTACATCACTTCTTTTGAAGGTGCTTTATCGTGCTACGTAAATTATTCCAAGGTTCCCGGTATGGTCAAGGTTATCTTTAATATACCTACTGTTTAATGATATAAAAATACTTTTGAACGCGAACTGTATGTAGGTACCACGGTGCGATGTCGCGATCGCGGCAAGGCGGCATAGTATATTAGCCGAAGTGGATTTAGTGCTTCATGACGTTGCAAAAGTGAGCGTGTCTCATGCAATGTTTTATCGTCACAGAGCTTGCCGCCTCAAGTTAGAATAAAGATTTTAGTTCAGAAGAAACTCTTTGTATTGAATACAGTTCTAAATAATATACCTTTGTCATTTTACAGGTCGGAGATACGAAAGTCGTCTGCCAGTCAAGGCTGAAAGGCGAGATAAACCACGTCCTGCGGCCGCTGCTAACCTCGCACGAAATGACTCTTTATCATCACTCAGTCTCGACTCTTTCGGCTCTACTGACCGCGAGATCTTCGAAGAAACCGTAAAGGCTGGATTATCAAGCGTCAACCCTCGAGCTAAGTATGCCATTGATGAAAGAACGAGAGCTCATTCAGCCGAAGGCGTTGCTGAGACCATAAGGCGTGATCGTGTACCACGTTCCTTGGACCGCGCGCCGTTAAGGTCCCGTGACATCGAGCCAGAGTTGCCGGCCATCGTCCGCAACAGTCGCCCGCGACGACGACGGTCACGCGACCCGGATGTGCGCACGTCCTTGTCGCACGCGTCGCCACGACTCGAACGCAGTACGTCGCTTTCATCGCTTAGCAACGACTCCTTTGGATCTACTGACCAGGAGGTATTCGAACGTAGTGTGAGAATTGGTATGTCAAGAGCCAGCGGTAGTGCGCATAGTTCTGGGGCGAGGAGACGAGGGCGGAGTGACGATAGACTGGAAGCGTCGCGACGAAGACGTGGTGGTGGTGGGGGGGCCCTAGCTCGCATGGGCCCAGCGCGTGCTCTGTTAGAGGAGGTCATAGCGCGAGGGGCCGGGGCGGCGCGGGGGCCCGGCGGGGGGCCCGGCGGGGCCCGCGGCGCGCGCCGCCCGCCGACAAAAAACGTGTCCCCGCCGTCTGCGGCCCGCGCGCCCGCAGGCGGGGAGGGACACATCACCCGCGCCACACCTGGCTCTGACGGCACCGCGCAGGACCGCGGCGTTGTTGAACCTGACGTCACGGCTGACCCTGCACCTGACATGTCAGGTTCCATCACGTTACACCGCTCCAACGAGTGCCTGGCACCACTATCGGCTAACACAACGTTAGAGTCTGAACCTCCTGACGAACTGAACCGCTCCAATGAATCCTACGCCGAAGTATTAGACGGAGAATGGAGCGACGGTGAACGTCCGCGCGACGCGTGCGACGGAGGAACGTTAACCAGACACAGCAAGAACAAGAACAAACTCGAGTGGACCGACATCAAGTGCACAGACATTAAACCACTAGAAGACCTTCCCTTATACATTGACGACGTATCTAAACGCAGCACAGATACCTGGAACGACAACACATGTCCTGATGACGTCACCTTCCCTACCATCAGCGGGTCCGTACACATGGTATCTTCAATCCGCAGCGAGGTAGCCGACCATGCCATGACATTACCAGACTTACTTGAAAAAAGCGAAGCACCCACTATGTCATTCTCACGTCCTGATTTAACAAACAAATTAGAGCTAGACAGAGATATCCCTCAATCTCCGCTAGTTATGATGATGGACAGCAGATTAGATGCAGAACGATTGATGCTAGACAGTGTGGCGGAACCGAGCTTCACATCTTTAGTGGACGATGGCCAACAGAACTTTGACTCGATCCTTTCAGCTGCTATAGAGAAGGAAGCAGCTAGACTGGCCGCGCAACTGAAAAGCTCTCACTACGGTATGGAGGCCAGCGTGACGTCATTAACATCTCTGGATCTCGACAATGTCAAACCACCGTCAAACCTTGGTAGCTTGCTATCGCTCAGTGCATCTGGACAGTGGGATGAAACTTCCCAAGTCTCGAAGAAATCACAAAAGAGCAGGAAAAAATCGCTTCCTGTCTCGTTAATGGTCAAACGAGCTCTCAGTAACTCTATGAACCAAGGCAGCTCTGAACACTTGGACAGCAATCCAGTCAGTTTTCTGGATAATGTAAAGCCTCCTTCTGAAATGGACAACCTTGACATGGAGAGCAGCATGATATCTGTCTCCAGTATAGTGTCGGAGGTCGCAGAGGTCAGGGATCGCATACCCATCGTGTTTGACTTCAAGCAACCTGTACAAGACTTCCCTCTCTGCAGCACCTTCACTAACGTCTTCCATGACCTCGACAAGGTCAACCCGCCATCTTTGTTCGACGAAATTGCAGAATCAACGATGGAAATTGAACCAACGACTGCACAACAATTGCATGAAGATTGTGTGTCTAATACTTTGAATGTAGTCACCGATATTCCGTCGGGATCTGAAAACTGCACGCCCATACCTTCCGATATCAGCAGCGTCGAGTCAACGCCGAAGAGACAGAGGGATTCAAAATACTTGACTCCTAAAGAAAAGAGACATGTATCTAAGGACAGATATCAAACGTACACGATCACTGATACCGTAGCCGAGAGTGACGTAGTTCTCGAAGTAGAAGAAGAATTCGTTACGTGGACAAAGTCAGAAAGCGACCGATCTGATGAGTACGTCACGGCAACCTCTGAGATAAAGTCCAGAAGGAAACTCAGCGCCAAACAGAGGAGATTGGAAGACAGAGCTAGGTACCAAACTCAAACTGTTGACATACACACCATCTTACCGCAAGAACCGCAGAAAGTCGTCGACCCGCACTTGGAGAGTCTAAAACGACGACTGGCCGCCAAGAAGACAATGAAACAAAAACGAATGGAGGATGCCGAGCGATTCCGAACGCGGACGCTGAGCGAAGACATTCCTCCTTCACCGACGTTCGTCACCAAAGACGCGAACTTCGAAAACGTCGAGACTACGACAGGCTACGACAGCTTATCATCAAACGAGTTGAATCACCAACAGATATCAGACGACAAACAGGACGATGACGTGTTCTCACGGGAAACTGACAGTGGACATAATGAAGATGACTTCGAACTGAACTCCACTCAGATGCAAACTTACACAAAGAGCTTCCGGAACTACTTGCCTGTCATCGAAAGTCCTGCCGCGGTCGACATGTGCGTTGTATACAACCTTAAGAATATAGAAATGACGGCCTCATATAAACGAACGATGCAGATGCAGTGCGATAAGAACCAGAACCCAAGTAGCAGTGACTTCGCGAGCTATGAGGGAGATAGTAATTCTGAAGATAGGGCGCAGTCTGAATCAGACCCGGAGACATCTCGCCCGAAGCCGAAGATAATCAAACCAGCTCGACGCGATGAAAGTCTTGACTCCAATGATTCTTTAGAAAAGGAAAATGATATTCCTAAAGCTATTAGAGGGAGGAAGAAAGCGATGTACGTGTCGCCCTACAGGCGAAACGTACCCGCCGCTACCAAGAAACCAGCGACTCCTCAAACTAAAGCAGCACCTAAGAGTGCTCCTCCCAAACTCACGAACCCCGTAAAAGCCCACACAAGTGCCAAAACACCAAAACCTTCAGTTTCTAAGGCTTCAAGCGCAAACACTTCCCCTAAAAAGTCTCTTCCAAAATCCCCCACGAAAGTGCAACAAAAACCGATATGTATTCCTCCTGTTGCCGCAAAACCGATACCTCTAGAGCGCCAAGGAACGTTCACGAAGGAAGAGAGTTCTGTGCCGGTTAAGGACTTGCCAGTCTCTGTCCCTGACAAAAAGACTACTGCTCCTAAGCCATCTAAGACTCCCGCACCAAGCAAAAACAATACATCTCCTTCAAGACTGCCACAGTTCAATCGTACTCGACCACCTCCGGCTAAACAAAGTCAGCCCAAGCCTTCCACATCAAGGACCACTAAACGAACAGAGCCAGTCATGAAGAACTCTCCTTCAAACCACAGCTTACAGAGCAATGAGAGCGGAAAGACCATCACGATAGCATCGAGAAGTTCTCGACAAGGCAGCACGTCTAGTGTCAACTCGATACAGTCTTCGAAAACGAACTCAAAAGACATCGAAAGCAAAATAGCTAGTTTGTGGAAAAAGGTAGAACAAGCGAAAAAGTTGCCAGCGAAAGCTGAAAAGAAGGTTTGGATAGAACCCGATAAAACGGAGCCTCCCAAACTTATTAGAAGTTCTACCTTCGAAGGGCAGCCGAAGGCCCAAGTGTCTTCAGCCCCTAAGCAGAAAACTGCTATAGGTATTAGAGTGTCACAAATACCCAGTTTGAGGCCAAAATCAGTGCCGAGTAAGGTCGCGGGGCCAGTGAATAGTGCTAAAAAGACGAACACAAGAGTTTTTACTAGGAGACCTGCGAATGGACAGATCACGTCGTAAATAATAAAGAAATGTTATGAAATTTAAAGTTCTAATAGTGTTATGAGGTCCCATCGAATGTTATCAAGATCATCCTGTTAATTACGCATGAAATGTAATCAAGTATTTTGTGCAGAAACTCAATGATATGCCCTGATTCAGAAATTGATTAATAAAATAACTTTGACCTCATGTCTTGACAACCAGTGACGAATTATGAAAACGTATTACAATTTTGGATTATTATTGTAAGGCCTAGTACACACTGTAAGTCTGGTCAATTACGAAGTAATTTTGCAATATTCAAAATGTATTGATAACTACTGCAGCTCTGTAAACGAAATAAGAGCTTTGTTTATATGTGAGTAAAATACTAAAAAGAATTGACGTACACCTGGTTTCTGAAGAGCTAATTAATGAACAGGCAGTCACACACACGTCGTGATTGGCTGTTGTTATTTTAGTCAGCCAATCACAGCAGTTAACAAGCGTTTGACCATATTTGTCGTAGATTTGTCATTCAAAAACCGTGTGGTGAACGTAAACTCACAAATAAGCAAAGTTCACGTTTCGCCACTGATGCAGTTCTCAATATTTCTTGATTATCTTCGAACGTGCTGCTAAACTTAGCTGCCTAATTGACAATGATGATTTCTACCGATTTAGGTATTCATAATTCAAGTTAATAGGCGAACAGTCACAGCCCCCGTGGAATACCCACGTCTTACAACTCTTGTAACTATAAATTACTATAGATGATTATCATGGCTTCAAACTTTTGACAAATAATATTCTTATACTAGCTTACTTATAAACATTGTCAAAGGTTTGGCCGTAATGCAGTGGTACTCCCTAATTAGAGCCCTAGATAGTACTTACATATAACAAACTAGGGAGGTATGATTTCATCGAAATATAAGTGCAATATTGATTAAGAGCTAAATTATTAACCAAGCTATGGGTAAGATCACATACTTGACGTAATGCCAGCACTTTGAATGACAATGGAGTGCCACTGATTAAATAAATATTAGCATTAAATAATTTCTTGATTGTGAACTTGTTCTCGAGTGAAAACCCAGTTAGTGACCTGTTTTCATTTATTTCTTTTGTATATTTGTTGCATTTATTCATATTTTAGAGACTATGTTTTGATAACCCTATTTCGACTGCAATTTTAGTTTTTAAGGAGATTATTGAAAGACATAGTCACAATTTTTTTCTACTGTCAAAATATTTTTATTTACTGTAAAATTTTCGAGATTCATATTGAACTATAAAAAAACTGAGAAGTGGCCCTAGTTTGGGTCAGTTTTATTCAAATCTTTATAGTTTCGTTGATATACCTCGATATCTTCTAGCATAAGTCGCGTTTTAAGCCCAAAAGCAATTTCTTTTAATCGTTGTAATATTTTTAGTAAACCCGTTTCTTCAATTTCCTATCTCCAGTCATAACATTGGAATTTGTAGTAAAAACATGATGTTTTCACACTATAAATACTATCGTGTACGACAATTAATTGTAAATATATCCCCGCTAAATTATAGTTAAGATTACCGTTATGCAATTTGTATATTTTTTCACAAAATTTACATCGGAAATGTCATGTTCGCTTTGGAGTAAACATTGAGACGAGATGGCGCTGTTCATTCTCGAAGGCAGTCGAGGGCTGTGCTCAGCTTGCCCTGCTCGATGTGCATCGTCTCAGTTTTACGTCTAGTCAGTTTTAATGTTAGATAAGCGGGATTAGTAAATTTGGCGTAAGAAACGTAATTTTTACACATGAAAGTGGATCGCATCGATTGTAACAGTTAACTGTAGGTTATCATTTAACTGGCTTCCTGTAATTAGATCGCATTTGCGGTTTTTACTTATGAAATATACATCATTTCTGCGGGAAAATCGTATAACTGATCTCTATTTGTGTGAGCCAAAATTCTTCTAAATAAAAGTTCAAATCGTCAATAGACTTTTGCTTTTCTTCCATTCAGAATACTTTATCATTAAATAGTTTAACATATTTAAGCAATCTAAGGGCCGTTTCCATGACCAGATTGCTGAAGAATTGTTTCATTACATCAGGCACGGCGGAAACGCGACCTCAGTTATACCTACCAATAAATATAGTAATACATTATTACCTAAATAATCATGTTTAAATTTCATGATTAGTACTGATTCCTTTATTATATAGATGTAGTAGTAGCATAGATAATTTTCTTTATACTATCACACGATGTAGCGAACGCCATCAATTTCATGTAATAAGCCAGTTTTATATAGTTAAATAAAATAGATTTAAGGTGCGTAATTTGATGGTAAATAAAGGATACTTACCGCATTTCTTTGTATTATTTTCAAACCAGTCTCCGGTAGTCAGTATTATAACAACTAAAATATTAGGTCTTTACCTATGAAATTGCCGTTTTGCAGTACTGGCCATTTCAAATCAAAATAATTTTTGTTTGGGTAAGAATTCTAATTTCAAATTAATTTTATTTTAAAAACATGGATTTTTTTTTCCAAAAGTAGTCATTTGTTTATTGATTAGTGTTACATTTTCATCGCATTTCAATCTTTTTCGTCATCATGGATACGTTAAAAATTCGAGTAATTATGGAATATGAGTACCGTCGTGGCAGCAACGCGGCACAAGCGGCACGCAACATCAACGACGTTTACGGAGCTAACACTACAAACCAACGCACCACCTGTTATTGGTTTGCTCGCTTCCGTTCTGGCAATTTCGACCTGAAAAATGAACCTCGCGGTCGTCCGAAGACTTTGGTCGACAATGACGAATTAAAGGCGATTGTGGAAGCTGATGATACACAATCTACGGCTGAATTAGCAGCAGCTTTCGACGTTAGCGTCAAAACAATATTGGTCCATTTGCGTCAAATTGGCAAGGTAAAAAAGCTTGACAAATGGGTGCCCCACGAACACAATGATCGTCAGCGCGAAGTACGCGTCGAGACGTGCCTTGCACTGCTCAACAGACACACAAATGAAGGAATTTTGAACCGCATTGTTACCTGCGATGAAAAATGGATTCTGTTTGATAACCGCAAGCGCTCAGCAAGTTGGTTGGATCCTGGTTCAGCACCTAAACAATGTCCTAAACGAAAACTTACCCCTAGAAAAGTGATGGTCACTGTTTGGTGGTCTAGCGCCGGTGTGATTCATCACAGCTTCTTACCAAACGGGGTGAGCATTACTGCAGATGTGTACTGTGAAGAACTGAACACAATGATGGAGAAGCTGGCACATCTCCAACCAGCATTGGTCAATCGCTCGTCTCCGCTGCTCCTGCACGACAACGCGCGACCTCATACTGCACAGCAGACGGTCTCCAAGTTGCAAGAACTGGGGTTGGAAGCTCTCCGTCATCCGCCCTACTCACCAGACCTTGCGCCTACAGACTACTACTTTTTCCAGAATTTGGATAACTTCTTGGCGGGAAAAAAATTCAATACCCGAGAGGCAGTACAAAATGCCTTTGAAGAATTTGTTGCCTCCCGTCCAGCTGATTTCTTTAAGAAGGGCATCAATAAACTGCCACTGCGATGGCAAAGATGCATTGATTGCATGGGTGATTACTTCGATTAATACAAATAAAAAATACATGAAAAAAATTCGTTTAAATTTTTTCATACAAAACAGCAATTTCATAGGTAAAGACCTATTATCCTAGAAAGGTCAACGTAGGCAGATAGAGCAGTAAAATACTCGAGCAATTTTTCATTGATACAATGATAATGAACTTAGAAGAAATTTAAATAGAGTTCTAATAGCGTGCCAGAGATGCCTGTGGCAGCATGCTCGCGTACAATATTTTCACTCAAAAGTGAAAGTAAAACAGAACAGCGTAAGTAGTAGAACATGCTAGAGCATTTTGACCATAACTCCACGTTCGCACGACCGTAAAAATATCACGGCGGGAACGTTCGCGCACGTGATTTTCAACGCACTGCTTAGCGCCGAGAGTCGAAAACCGATCAGTCTGTTTTCCGACGCGCTGGAGTGCAGTTTGTTGGATTCTCAATCCTAGATTCAATACCGACAGTTGAATATCCTGTGCGCGATAAAATCCCGCCACGATATTTGAGCTAACTGAAAAGTAGCATTAGAAAGCAAAGCGCTGCTAAGTACCTACTTACCTACAGGCATGGAATGAGAATGACTTAATCTGAGCTATAATTCCTCCATATTGCAGTCAACCCCACCGATGGCAGTAACGAGTCAACTAACATGATCTGACCCTTGAGTTTGTTTCGCCATTTCTTCTCAGGGGTAGTAGACAGGAAATGGCGACTCTATCTCACTTATTTTTTATAATTACTTGACGAGTGATTCAGTTATCTTATTTACAGAATAAATAATTTCACTTGTAACCAGCACAACAAGGAAGTCCAGCATCAATCATCATCTGCCTACCCTTTTCCCAATTATGTTGACGTCATGCTCCCCGGACACAACGAGAGTGTGGTGTGAGGGCCATTGTTAAAACTGCCAGAACATTGTTCGTTATTACCTACACTGAGTAAATAGGGTTATTACACCCATTTTTGAAGTGTCCTAATTAGATTCTAAAATGCTAATAAACCACTAACAAAAACACAACATTATTTTGTATTTAACCGATTAGTGCAATAAAAATGCATTTAAATTTTACATTTTCATATTTCGCGCGTAATTGACGAAAACGCTGGACGCAGTGGACGCCATATTGGTCTGTGGGTATGACGTCAGTTTGCTGAGTAAACAAACGCGCTGATATTTTGTATGATAATTGTTTGTAATTAAAAAAAATAGTTATTATCCTACTTTTCGTTGGTTTGCTGTTCCTGAATGTAAGATATTATTTCAATAAAAATTACTTAGGTTACGAAAATAATAAAACTAAAAAGTTATTCAGTTGATTCGTTTATTCAGCGGTATGACGGCTACTATTTCATGCAAAATTTCGTGCAAAATAACATTGTAATTTTATCAGAAATCATCATAACACGGGAACAAACGCACTTTCAACCACTTGTCCGTTTTCAACATTTGTTTACAAATACAAATGATGTAATTTGAGTAACCCTTCGTATTTATATTATGGCCAGATGTTTCAGAAACCCAACACAACTTACTTCAGGTAGCTACAAGCAATAGAAACTTGAGTAGACCCTTTTTTGTGAGCGCGGTCGTAAACATGTCATCTGGCTGATAGCGGGGCGGGGCGTGAGGGGACTTGACGTTTCAAATTACCAGTACGTGAGCGGTTAAAAACAGATTATAAAACTGAAATCTTTGAATTTAATTTTAAAATGTAGCTATTTTTTTATTTCAAGAACTAAAATTGTGACAGTTGACAATTGTCAATTGGCACCGCCATTAAATGTTGGCAGTGCTGCCAGTAGTAAATGGAAACAATCCTATCCGTAACTGCACTAACATAGATAAAATAAATAATAGATGGTTCAATTTATATATTACATGTAAGAAAACATGCAAAAAAGATTATTTACGAGTATATTTTAGACCTGGCAATGCATAGGTATTGCTTTTTTCCTTCTTATGCTATTACTTACTTCTTAAGTTATTATTTTTCCCTGTTCTGATTTTTGATAATTTTATATGGCAAAATTGAAAAGTATTTTAGAGCAAAATCAAACTGAAAACTTTTAAGTAACTCTCTTCATTTAATTTTTTTATTCAAATTAAATGCAATTTTATGTATGTACTCCGTGGGGCACGTGTTCTCCATCTCCTTTCGATGTGACATAGTTACGAGCGGGCACTGTATTGAGACTCATCAACGACGTTCAGAACGCTAAGGTGATGTGAGGTACTCTGGCACTTAACCGCAGTGAGGCCACGTTCGCCCGAACGTAAAAATATCGCCGGTTAATTTACTGCTTAACACAGAGATTTGAAAATCGAACAGTGTTTTTCGACATGCTGGGATGTGCCAAGGTTTATCAATGCTTGGTTCAACACCCGAGACTTGAAAATTCCCGCCGCCCGGTTTTTTTACGTCCGAGCTAACGCTTGGTCCAAAAATTAGCTGCGACATTATAATTTGACACGACATAATTTATAGCATCTGTTATAATGATCTCTGACCCCATGTATGCGCGCGCAACGTGTGTTCCGTTCTGACCTTTGATTTAATTATTGTCAGGCAAATTCTACCTGAAAAATTTAAATAACTATTAAATAGATTTGAAAGGTTTTCTATTAAATATAAGTATACTCCATTTGCAATAGCATTAGACAGAAGTTAAAAAAGGTTCTTTTTAATGTACACTTCGTAACAAAATTACATTAAACGTGTTGCAGTTACGATTAATGCCAAAAAAATTAAAGTGTCAATGCTAAAAACCTAAAAGAAGCAGGAGTGAACAACACCGAGTAACTAAATTAGCTGATGACGACGAAGTTTTACCAACGAATTGTGGGTCGTAAGTTGTTATTTAAAATAAAGTATTGTAAAAAAAAAAAATTTACTTCCTTATAATCTTAATTAGATTTAAATCATCATGTGATTGTTTGTTTCATTCATTCGTTTTGTTGTAGGTTTGTAATGTGTGATGAAGATGTTATTGTAATTAGAACATTATTCAAATAAACATTACTTTTACTTCGTTTATCTCAGTATTTAGTACTGTCTTAAATCTACCTAAAAAAGTTAGAACATAACTTTGAAATAAAATGTTTTGCACTCCTGCTTCTACGAGCCACTTTTTTCTAAAGCTATAATAAATGGGGTATAAGTCTATTTTATAATACATAGCACGTATATTTATCATTATCACAGACACGAATCACCCATTAAAGTTGTGGATTTCAGCCAATCTAAGCGTGGCTGTGCTAGGACGCATACGCTGTAGCCCGACCACTGGAAATGGTGTATAAGTCATGAAATAATGTGGTACTATTATTTCTCTTTCTAGTACCAAAAGGTACATTTCCGTACAGTGTACTGCCATAACCATGACCTTCTTTAGCATCGTGGCCGGGCCAGAACGGAACACACGCAACAATGTTGTCTTGCATGGATTATAATTCCAACTTTACCAAGATTTCAAAACAATAAAAATTGAAAATCAGGAAAACATAAAATAAATAAAACATCATTTTGAACTATTCAGATTGTATTATGTAATGTATAAGGATCAATAATTCCATTCAGATTAGAGTAGCGTCCTACTAAAACGGAAAATTATCTTGCACACATCAAATCGTACATCTTGATTATAGCAACTCTATAACTGTAAAACCTATTTCCCTTAATAATTATCTGTTTAATATAACGTACAAAATATATCAATGTGTAAATGTAAAGTTACTTTGCAATAATAACAAAAAAGAAATCTATAATTACTGTTATCCATGGAGGCATGCAGAGGTAGTTCGGTACATTACTTATAAACTGAGCCCGAACAAACAAGTGCAGCAGTCCTGGCGGCCGCCTCCGCTTTGTAGTACATTCCAACTTCTACATTTGTCTGTTCTGGTTTTTAGTGCTAAATATGAGCCTATGTCTTAAAACAAATCCCGTACAGTTATCGAAGAGTAGGAAAAAATGTAACAGCGTTTTTATTTACAATTAGAAGCTTGACGCACAAAAAAATACAGTTTCTTAAAAGTATACATATCACGTCAAAAGTTTAAAACATCAAATTTAAGAAATTTGTTTTTTTTTCTGTGCTTGAAGAAGCTTGAGGCACAAAAAATACAGCTTCTTAATACATATCATGTCAAAAGTTTAAAACATCAAAGCGAAAAAAGCTGATTAACATTATCCTTTCCACCTAAACGCGTAGTAAGCCATGATTTGGCTAGAAATCACTAATCCCGGAGTTTGCCAACGTAAGCTGGATGAAATCATGGCCGACTAGTACATAGCCTAACATAAACACGTGCTTTAGGCCAATTACATATTTAGACGACAAGACTTAGCTCCAAATATAATCTAACATCATTATTAGAGCCCTAAAAGGGTAAAAGCTTTAAAATAATTTAAGTGCCAAACACTATTTTAAAAACCACGTCTGGCATAAATATGATTCGATAAAAATTGATCAAATAGATAAAAACAAATACATAATTTATCTTATAATCCATTGATATAAAATAGTCTTGCCGGCAAAATAAGTTCACAAAAATTTAATACATTATAGGTGATAAACTAGGTGTCAAGGATAAAATTGATTACAGAATTATGTACAAAATATTTTCACAATACCAAAATGCGACGCCAAATAAACCAGTAGGTACGTAACACTATGTATACTTATTATGCATTTTTACTTCTTTTTAAATCTCTAAAATGAAGAATTTTGAATGAAAACGTAATTTATTTAGCTTACTACATGAAATATCGACCGGGTTTTGATAAACTTCACAACTGTGCTTACTTTACATATTTCCAAACATCTCTATATAATATTTTTTCATTAAAATATTTATTTGAAAAATATCTTCTATTTAACTTTACTATCGGTGAATACGTTCATATCAAAATTGGCCATCTTTAACACATTCTGTAGACAGAAACACGTCGTAGATTTCGTCTACTCACAACTCTTTATCAATACGATTCGTTTAATTTCCTCCCACAATTGAAATGAACATAGTCTGCAAATACTGTTACCATTTTATTACAAAACGAAGTTTAAGGAATTCGTTTTAATTTATCGTAATACGTTTACATTTTACACACATTTATATTTACTTTATACGTATTTCTCAAAATTCGTTTTAGATAAATCCCTGTAAGTAAAATCGTAACCCGGCCTGAAAACCTTACACTTTAAAGACAGATTTAGAACGGTACCTATAATGTACACATGTTGGGTATTGGGGTAGTATTATGTAGCCATCATGTCTCGGGTGCGATGTGTCGCTTACTAATCGTTTTTTAACACTTCCGTTAAAATAGAACCACAATACCCTGTGTTCGACTATAACCTAACACCTAAAAGCTAGGGACAAATACGGTCGCAAAGGGTACAATGAGACAATTTCGGGTTAGTCTGTGAACCGCTGGGCTCGCTCCGACGATCGGACGCATTGGAGGCCTACTTTCGCTGGACCAGCGTGATGTTTCGAGCCCGATTTTTTTCTTTTTCACTTTCATTACTGGTCAGTCTTTGCCAGTTTGTAAAGTTAATGCTCTGATAACGCAACCAAGTCTGCGCTCTCTTCGGGTTACTGAGCAAGAATAAGCCTAAGCGTTTTCTGCCAATGGCAGAGAAGTATTGGAGCCAATACATTTTTAGCCATCGACCGAAGTTGATTGAACAACGGTTCAAAATTGATTTGGATCGTGGGATTGAGCCTTTGAGATTTTCTGCTTATTTCTTTTAACAAGGACATATTAGGATCTAGAAACGTCTAACAGTAACAAGCCTCATAAATACTTGCAGACAGTACCACGGGAGTGCAAAACGAGCACTTCGCCATGCGTCTTATAAAGGAACTATCTTAATCATGTAAGTAACTTTCTACCTACAGTGTTACTAGACCCTAATATTAATATAGTGTACTTAACTGTTTCATTATAATACCCAGCCTATTATTTTTTATTTATAATACAGTTTCGGGTATGTTTTCCACGAAAATATACAACTGTCCCCTTTGCAACAAATTTTAACATCAAAATGGTTTTTCATGATTACAGAAGTTCGAAATAAGTACTATTTATATTGAAATAATGAAAGCCTCAGGTGAGGTTTAAGACATTCTTATATTGTATGTGAGTTAATGCTATGTATATTATAACTGTCACAAGCTCGCATTGAACTGACAGCGTTGAACGAACCGCGCGGTGGAGACATTTTTTTCATTTTTTTTATTTATAATTTAGACATACAGATTTACAAACACCGACCACGACAAAAAGACATAGAATACTGCTATTATCGACTTGGCAAAACCTGTACAATTTAACGCCACATGAAGATTATTTATACCTACTATGTTTTTTTTTTGTTTGGTCCACCGCGCAGTCGCCAATTGAGGAACCAATCTAGCGTGGTTATTGGTCGCGCCACCACCGGCCGGACAGTTCCACTAAGAGTGAAAATGCAGACAAAAATAATTTACGATCCTTGTCCGGTCGGCGTGCGCGCGTATAATTTTCATTTTTGTAATTTTCCAAAGCACGGGATCGTGGGATCCGCTCATGCCGCCTCCCGGGTGCGCCGAGAGCGCCAGCTCGCGTGACCGATGCAACCCTGCCCTATACCTTCTGCAGGTGATTCGAGGCGCCAAATACTTGATTCATTGTTAATTTAGTCGTCTTCTTGACAAAGCCTATGATTATCCGATAGCTACGCCGTTGTCTATTACATATTTTGCTTTCGTTACGTCTGACTTTATTCCGCATAAATCCCTGACTTATAAGTCGAATTTCAAGTTCAAAGAACTCATAATACCTAGCAGTCTTTGGATATCTTTATCACTAAGACCCTCTCCTTCACACTTGTAAATAATTCTCTCCAAAATATATTCCGGAGTTAAATATTTTTTCTCTTTTTTAACATTTACATCAACATTTTAAGTTTGCAGCTTGATTCTGCTTAAGTAAACATTGTCAAGTTTTTATTTTGCTTTAGGTGTGGAAACACCTGTATCCTTCAATTTATTTAGAATGCTCGCGCATCTATTTTTTTTGTACCAACATCACTTCTAATGTACTGCGTGCGGCCCGCCTGCCTGCCCGCACGGCGGCGCGTCCACTCCGCGGGCGGGCCGCGTGTTTTGTCTCTGATCGCCGTCAACTCGCGATTTATAACATTGTTTGTACTCACTCGTTACGTTCCACTCTCTAACCTTAACACTAAAATATACATAAAAAATATCACAGCACTATCGATTCACTTACACTAAAACCACGACGCTTGGCGTCGCGACTTCCGAATAAAAAAAATAACAATAATAATAAAGGAATCGAAATTCAAATGCATGAGCACACCGCCGTTGGTCTCCACGCGATACTTCGACGACAGCACACCTTTGGAACCAGCCACCGACACAACGTCTCACTCAAGTAAATGCTTGTTACTTACTAACATATTTTAGGTCTTACACAAATCCCTGTACAAAGATACGCAACTGTCATCAGTCGAAGAAGAATCTCTTAGTAGAACGTGAGGCAACACACTGATGACTACTAACTCATCTGGACTAGAAGTGACTTCACAAATGTCTTCAGTGAAGTCACACGATTACACACCTCGAGCTCTAGCTATTCAGCTGATATCCAACCAGCAGTCGAGATACATTACTTGCCTTATATTCTACTCCCACTTATCCCCTAGACCCGACCAACGGCGGCCTCAAAAAGCGTCGAAAATGCAAGTGCCGCAAGTACCAAAATATTTACAAATTTAATGCAAATAATTTGTTCACCAAATTATCTTACCCTAACTTTGGATCATAATCATCGAATATAATACAATATTGGAACCGAATAGTTTAAACAGCAATTTAAAGATTTTACTGGCGTTTGTCGACCGTGAGGCGGCGAGACGTGGGATAGATACAACTACGTGACGTACAGCGGGCTTGAGAGGCGCCGGCGCAAGTCGATGTCACATATTACTTTAATATTCGAGATGGAGGCTTTCAGCCAGATTTAACGTCAATTTAAACAATCCTTCTGTGGCTCTGACATAGGTGTAACAAGTAAATAATATTAAAGACATCAAAATGCTCTTCCCTCTACAATTTTTACAAGATTTGATCTTAAATCCGAGAAACTAGCCCGCAGTTCGTAAGTCTATCCCAGGTTCACCGGCTCTTCATAAAATGGCACATATAACTACATTCTGTTCTACATCTGAACGACGAGGCATACGTTTAAGCAACAATCTAAAGCGATAAACTTAAACAACTAAATGAGGTAGCATTATTATGAATATGATTAAAGAACATTAACCAACTAATGTTTGGTGGGATCTATGTTATATAAATGTATATATCAACAGTTACATTAAAATATTTCCTATGGATTACTGAGGTATATAGTCGTTTGCCTGAGGTAGCTGTGTGGTAGCCAAACGGTTTTGATCGTACACTGGTGCAACATAACGAACAGAGCAGTGTTTATTTTTATAGGAAAACTATCTGTCCAACGCAATCAAATCCGTTCGGCCGGAACAAAATACTATTTAATGATTAACATCTACAATTCATATGGTACCGCACGTCAATACAAGTGTAGTGCGGAGGAGCTTAATTTATACAGGGTGTAGCAACACCCTTCACGAAGCCGTTATCTACACATCTTGTACATCAAACGGATTAACTTTGCGTAAAATTGCTGGGAAATGACTGTTTCTGGTGTGAAAATTCGCTGTTTACGGTAGTGCGCAAAGTAACGCACGCATACCATTATGCGTAGGAGTGTATTTAAAGTCAAGTTACATAAAACAATTAAAACAAGTTGTTGTGAAAAAAAAAGTTTGACCTTCAATATCTCGATAACTAGCAGATTCCCAGGTCTGGTCCAGAGCAAAAACAATGATCATAACAACGGGAAAGGAGAAGCAAGCCACGGCTTCGTTAAGGGAACTTTAACACCCGTTACAATATGTTTAGTATATGTCGGTGTTGATGATGGAGAGTCTGTTGAGTTCGGTGTCGCTGTATACCTTGGTGATGAGCGGCTCCCAGGCGGGCGCGGCGCGGTCGCGGATGGTGAGCAGCGGGTCGATGTGCGGCAGGTACAGCTCGTCCAGGTCGATGCAGGCGGCGCCGGGCGCGTCGGCCAGCGCGCACACGTTGAACTCGGGCCCGTACTCGCGCGGCACGCCCGCGGCCTGCGACACCGCCGCGCTCTCTTGCTGGGATACTTCTGGAAAAGTTGGATGACCATTACTTTTTTTTTTTTTCGGTTGTGGCTTCGCACGGTTTGTGCATTTAGCCAGTGTCAGGTAATTTTTCTTTTCGATCAAGTAAATGGCCCGATACCGGGCACGAAGTTACAAAACAGTCATAGTCGTCTTTAGTCAATCAAGTCAAAGTTATTGTAAAGCGGTAGTAACTTTACAACAACCTAATATGAGTTTTTGGGGGGAACACGAAAAGTCCACGTTAGTCACTTATTTTCACCTTCACTACACTTGTGCACTCACATGTAACTAAATTGAATAATTCACTACCAAAATTATACAATTTAATTCGCTATTTCACTAAATTTCATGAAAATGAAAATTCGTGCGACATGTTCCAACCGTATCCCGCCAAAAACTCCGACCATTACTTTAATCGTTTCTTTATTTAAGTCACCGTATGATTGTGAATACCGTTAGTTTATAATATATCTCGCGAGATTATAAACTGTCGATAAATTGTGAACTGCACCATACTGCTTACTGACCGAATAGGTTAAGTTAGGTTAGAACTGCGACCAACCGCGCGCGAGCCGAGCGAGCGGAGCGAGCGGTGCCGCGGCAGCAGCCGGCGAGCGCTAATTAAAAGTTAGTGGCAGTTACTTGGCTATTTAATAATAGCGCACGGTACTATCCGTCTTAATACCAGTTCACAATTTGACAGTTTCACTTAGATATGTAGATTATAATCTACCGAAAAATAATGCAGTAAATTGTAAGCAGTATGTTACGGTTTACAATATTTCGACAGTTCACAATCTCGCGAGATAGAGAGATCTAACAGTATTTATAATTTTACGGTGACATAATATACACTTCAAGCCAATGGGCAAGTGATACGGAGGAATGAGGAAAATGTCGTTTTTTTTTTTTTGGATGGGAAATCATCAAATAACTTCTCCCGCTCTGGGTGGAGCGGGAGGCCGTGTCAGACTTTTACTGACTAAAACCCACCCGTGTTCCCTCAGTTGCCTATGTGCCAGGGGCCGCGGTATCTCTTTCGAACAACCCGCACCCCTGGCAGGCATCGGCCCTTGCGGACCCCCCCATTTGGTGCTGACATCTCGTCGTGATGATGAATGTCGTGAGGAAAGTTTTGAGTATGAATGTCGATGGCTATAATAGGAGAAGACCAAAGAAATGATGGATGGACTGTGTGAATGATGAAATGGTTAGAAAGGTAACAACTGTACAACGGAAACAACGGTATCATGTAATAAATATGGCGGCTACTATTTCATGGTGTTCTAAACAGATAAAAAAAAAACTGAAATCTTTTAATTTAATTTTAAAATTTATTTTGTTATATCATGAACTAAAAACTAACATTTTCCGACTGTTTTTTGCCTAAGCTATCTCAATAATCAATTTTTAGATTTTTTCTCATATACAGTACAATACCCTATTATGACACTTTCCAAAAATGGGTGTAATACCCTATTGTCACCCGTATGACGAATCTTTACTTTTGCGACGTTGTCAACTTACTGTACAAAATACTAACACTAGTCTCCATGTGATCAAAGTTTCATTGATAAATACGAGTAATTCATCTTAATTCAAGCCAATAATTCATATTTAAAGCTAAAATAATGCTACGTTGACATATTTAACGTAAGGGTGTTTTACATTAATAATCGTGACTTGTCGAATTATTTTGTACAAAAAATGAAAACAAAAAAATACAAAATGATAATTGATAAATAATTCATAAGCCAGTTAATTCTTTTATATCTTCTCATTCATACCCTAGAGTTTTGGGATATCAAAAACAACACCTTGTATAGCTGCACCAAAATAAAGATTATTTAGTTATACTGAAAATGAAATCCAACTTACCAAAATCAAATGTAGTGTTGTTCACTGGCAGCATATCTGTATATTGCAGACTATTGTCTAGAATTGAGTTTTCATTTGAGTTGCACCAATCTTTCTCAATGACTAACGGATCAATACTATCCATTGTACTGTCATCCGACTCGAGGAAACAGTATGTATCAAGTGACATTTCCGAACTCGTAGAATCGATTCCCGATTCGATCTTCATTTTGGTATCGTGTTTATCGATTATAGTAACAGGTGGTGGTGAAAGTACCTCTGGAGCAGTGAAAGATTTGTTTATCTTATCCTTTTTGTCTTGTTTTACGATATCGTGCATGCGACGCATATGTTTGTGCCAGTTGGGGTAGCTGGCGAACGTTTTGGTGCACTCGGTACATTTGTATGGTCTGAAACCGGTGTGGATGTTGAGATGTTGCTGGAGCATGGAGGCTTTCATGAAGCCTTTGTTGCAGACGTTGCACTTGTGTGCGCGCATGTCGGAGTGGGTCTTGGAGTGCTGCACGAGGCGGCTGCGCAGGTTGAAGACCTTGATAGATAGACTCTTTATTGTATGGAAACCATATAAATTACAAACAAAATGTTAAAAAAAGTTCATCAGATACGGGCGATTTTTGGATGAACTAAAGGGACAAAGGATAAACCTGAAATTGAAACGTAATAATACATTACGCGAGTTGTCCCTGGTGGGGACAAGTGTTATTGGGTTTAGCCATCTACCCGGTTGATGGCAAAAGGCTCGCCCTCTACTTCAAGGGACCTAAAAGTAACTGGCGAAGGCACACCTCTGCTAACCTTTCGAGGAATACAGGCGTGATATGTGCTACGTTACCTTGCCGCAGACTTTGCAGACATGCAGCACACACTCGAAGTGAGTGGGTATGTGCTTGAGGATGAGGTACTTCTCGCGGTAGGTGCGGCGGCACACGGGGCAGGCGTAGTGCTTCTTGCGGTGCACGTCCAGGTGGCGCTCGCACGACGCCAGCGACACGAACTGCAGCCCGCACTGGCGGCACCACGTGTCGCGCGCCGAGCGGTGCACGCGCTGGTGCAGGAGCAGCTCCTTCAGCGACTCGAACCTGACAAAAGGGAGGCTAACTCAAAAATCTAAATCAAAAGTCATTTATTCAGATTATGCTGAGAATCAGCTCTTTTCGAACGTTAAAATTAAATTACATAAGACAGTCCCCGAAAACGCCCGCCCTTCACCACTTCCTAGTGCTTTAGGTGGGAAGAAGAAATGGCGCAACCTCCCCAGCAGTGCACTGTCAAGTAAGTTCCGCATAATTAGAGCCGCCCATTTTATTTAGGGTCGGCACTGAAGTCGTCTTCCAAGATCTCTAACAGCCGCGATTTCCGTAGTCACGCTCGTCTTGTAGCCTGGGATTGAGACCTCCCAAGTTAAAGAAAGTGTTATTCGTTTTTTTCCATTACACATTTCTCAGTACGACATGTGATGAAGAAGTAGATAGATCCCTAGAATCTGAATCTGTGCCCGATTTATGGCAATAATAGATGCGCCTTACACAACAAATTGTGGGTGTCACATGTCTGTATACCCTTTAGGGGAAATTAGCGTGAATTAAGTGTTTTTGTGTGTTATTTTGTTGTTAGTGCCGTGCTTTTCTTTCATTCAGATACATGCGGAATCGATAGAGCAGTGGTGGCCCAGTCGTATCGGCTCCGATTTACGAGCTTTAGTTCGTGAGTTCGAACCCAGGCCGGCACTTCACTTTGTCTAAAAAAATTCACCACTGCTCAAAATGGTGCAGGAAAACATGAGGAAACCGGCATATCCTAGAACCAAAACTTTGAAGACATGTAACATCCACCAACAGGCACTAGGCCCGCGTGGTGGATTATGGCTCGCTCCCTCTCACAGAGAGGAGGCCTGTGTCCCAGCAGTGGCAACATTAGGCTGACTGTTGTATGTGACTTATGTTTTTAATGTTGTTGTGTTAAGTGTTTTTATGAGTGTTTATTTTAATTTTTATTATGTAGTAATATTTCAAACACAATGTAAATTGTTAATGAATAAATTGAATTGAATTGAATTGAATTGACTGTGATGTGACATGCTGAATCTATTGTGCTTTTTTTAACCTTCAACAAAGATTGTGGGTTAATGCTGTGTATGTGTTAAGTTAGTAAGTCTTCATAAAAAAAACATTAATACTTACAACATATCGCAGCCGTATTCCGTGCAGCGCATGGTGCTGGTCTCGTGCACGACGCGCGTGTGCTCGCGCAGGCGGTTGGGCGACTTGAAGCCGCGCCCGCACTCGCCGCACAGGAACGGCTTCTCCACCGCCACCGACGAGTGATAGGCCTCCGTGTGCGTCACTAACAGCGACAGCCGAGGGAACGATTTGCCGCAGTCGGTGCATCTGCGGACGGTCTACAAGTTAGAGTGCTGCAAGGATCTTTTGGCATCTGAGTGACATTGTCAGGGTGTATTCATAAACACTTGTGCAATTGTTTTGCGAAATGCTTTCTTCTTCGTGTCGACGGTACTCGTGCCCTTTTTTTTTAAATCATTACAGCCTAGTAGGAGGCCACTTTCATTGCGGCATCAGTGGCTTTCTTAGGTCCTCCTAGGTGCAGGTGAACATGCACTTAGGGCACTCTAGCAAGTGAGTCATGGTCTGATCAGAAGCACCACACTCGCACTGGGTGTTGGATGGATCAGTAAACCCCGACTTCGACAAATTGTGTCTGTGGCGGCACACTTGGGTACGTAATGTGAAATTCTTTGGAAAAACAAGATCGCGGCATTAGCTCCCAATTCAGCCACGCGCTAAGAAATTCTTGTACACCTATAAACCTCAAAACGCGTTTCTTTTGACTTTTCCGGCCTGATCCTACCAAATTTTTTACGCGATAGCTTTTAAAATTCGCTAGTGCAAAAGTTGGATGCAGTTGACGGTCTGTTTATTCAATTTGTTACTCAAATGTTTCCGAATGAATAATACCCAGAAACTATTTATCAAGACATGACTTAATAGGCACTCAACTCCGTATTTTATTTACTACTTGCCGTAGTAAATAAAATACGGAGTTGAGCCGTGGGCAGTTCAAGTGGAAGTCGGAAATTATCCCATAGGAACAAGCTACCCCTACAAAAAGGAGCCCAAGTTACTCCTTATGACATCAGCTATCTGCCAGTGAAATTCGGTCCAGCCGTTTCAGAGATTAGATGGAACAGAGAAACAGTTTTTTTTTTTCAATTGTTTTGTAAAATCTTTGACATGCATTTAGGAGAAAGCTGTTATTTTGACATTACAAACAGACACTTCAATGTTATTCATTTATACATATATATGTATATAGATGACATAGGAATTATTATGTAAAATGCAAAGACGCAGGATTGAATTGGAAAAGAGAATTTGTACAAAATAATATTCAGTCAAAATACTCACTCAAATCTACCTTTGGTCATATGATTGTAGCAATGGTCGCCGAACAAATGATATTTGTCATACTGTTTCCCACAAATGTTGCAGGAGTATACCAGCGGTTGGTCACCATGTTCTGTGGTAAAGTGTGTGTCAAACTCTATTCTATTTTTGAATAACTCGTCGCAGTAATTACAGAGGACTCCTCCAAGGATGTCTATGGAGCAGTCCTCACCAATTTTGGAATCAGAAACGTATTCGTCAATAAGTACTTCGCCAAAGTGTTTTGTGAGATGTTTGGCAGCGTCCAGCTTGTTATTGGTGGTCTCGTCGTTGCAGATGGGGCATGAGTACAGAGCCGTGCAGTGCTCGTCAATGTGGTACTCGCACATGTCGATACTCTCGATCATTTCCCCACAGTCTTGGCAAGGGTACGGAGGTTTGTCCTTGCCGTGGATGACTTGATGTGTGTGTAGTTCTTTTTTAGATGGAAATCTACAAGTATTAAGATTAATAATTATTTTTAATTTTTTTTGCTAATTCCACAAAGTAATTAAATTGTTTTCAAGACTTACTGTTTTTGGCAAGGTTCACATTTAAAATTGTGAGTTGTGTCAATGTGACTATTCAGAACTGACTGTTTTGAAAATGTTTTGGAGCAATGAATGCACCTGAAATAAAAGGCAGTGCAAATATTAAACACTAAACATAATTCCTCTCAATAAGGGGGAATGTGTGAACTTAGTTTGAACCAATCAAATCCAATTTGGAATATGTTTCTATTTCTATTAAACATCACATTATTATTTTCAATATACATATTATTCACCACAGCCAAGCAGAAAAACATTTATTTATTTGCTCTCATGCACATTACACATTTTACAATTATGTCGGTTTTTGTACATGAACCCTGTCAGGGCACTGCAAAGCACAATGTCGGTTTGCTGTTGAGTTTCAATTGAATTAACATAAATTTTAATTTTAATTAACATAAATAACACATAATTAACTAAACTAATATTAATACGAATTATTAACTAACACAATACAATACATGTCGGTAATCAAAATAAAATAAAATAAAAAGTCATTAAGATGTCCAAATTTAAAATTAAAATTTAAAATGTTTTATGCGCATTTCACATTATTTATCTAGGTCTATCAATCTGCCCAGCCTTTGCCCAACCATGTTGGGGTCGGCTATCAGTCTAACTGGATGCAACAGTATTTTACATGGAGTAACTGCATAACAACCTCCACAATCCAGTTACTGGGTAGTTCGATATCCGTTGGTAAGACTGGTTGTCAACTTTCGAGTTTCTGATGACCCATAATGACTGTCAAAGATCTGCCCTAAAATTATCATTGTATAGTTGCAGTTGTTGCTTAGTACTTGTTGAAAATGTGTTTAAATTTAAAAATTATGCATTCATTCTGTTCTAAAGTGGTTAGCATGAATCATACTGTAAGAATCTTAAGGTGATTCAGATTCTGAGCTTATTTCTTTATAGTTGAATTTCTATTAAAAAAACTAGCAAATGTATGAAACTAGAATCATATTTTGTATGTATGCCCCAAGATTATTGTGCTTTTGTCAAGTCACATCCCTGATTAAGTTACTAATCTTTATTGTTTTCATAAATTCATCAAGTATGTGACACTAGCAATATTCTGATTGGAATTGAAAATGGACTAGTTACTTAGACCTTGTCTCCTTCTAAAGATCAGTGTTCACACACATATTATTATGATATTGTAGCAGCAAATCATACCAATAGGTACCTATAATGTTCCTTACTTGCGCTATCCTACCTTGTTAGCAGCGCTCACTAAGTTTAATAAATCAATACTCACTTGTGTTTGTTTCTAGCAACGTGAATCAAGTAGCAATGGTTGCGGAAGCTTGGGTAGCCGGTGAACTGTTTGTGGCACACGACACAAGTGTAACCTATGTCTGCGTCTCCTATGTCGTGGTCCACGTAGTGAGAGTCATAATCCTTCTTGTTACCAAATGTTGACTGACAAATTCTGCAGTATATTCCGCCAACCAAGTCTATGGAGGTGAGCTTGCGGCCCAGCACAGTCTCCGCCTGCTTCAGCCAGCCCGTGCCGCCGGGCTGCGGTGGTGAAGCCAGCCCGTCCGGCTGCGACGGTGAAGCCATCACTACCTCTAGGTGCTAAGTATGATCCATCTATTACGTTTACATCGGTGTCAAATGGGTGTTAGGAACGCTGCTATTGCAAACATCGTATTGTAGTTTAATTTGCGGCTACATGTTTATTGTACTGTATGTTCCCTGAAAAAAAATGTCGGCATGAGCGATCGCTTTGACCTTGGGCTTTGTGAGTGACGGTAACATCTTGCTCATATTAGACCGATGACCAAATATCGTATTCTATATAGGAAGGTACATAGTTGTTTCAAAAATTTTACTTCCGCGGCGTCTACCTTCATCGGCGAATTCTAGGTTGTTCAGCCATTAGCACTGAGGAGTGAAGAATCATTAATCATCTTAGCAATGAAAATAGCATGCAATACTCACAAATTTTGGATAAAAACATATAAATGAGCATCGGACAGTTGCCCCACACTACATTTTATATTGTAACAGCGGAAATAAACGATAAACTTTAATAAAAACGCAACGCCGGATAACAAACAACGCCAAGAAAACGTGTGGTTTTTGATTTTCTCCGCGTTCCCTTAAAATAGTTTATACTATTTAGCATTATTACAGGATAGCTTTATCCATTTTACCAAAAGAAAAGTGAAATGAGGAAATAAATGTTTAAAGTACAACTGCGTTTTTCTCTGGAACGAAATGCAACAGATTGCCAAAAAATCAATGAATGGAGAGATTCGTTCAAAAACGTTCTAGAACTGTTGAGTTCGAACTTTACAATCTTACAAAAATATAAATTTATCAAATTAACTGATAAATAAAACAAAATGCCATTGAGTAATCCTAAAACAATAAAAACTAGTAAAATTCAACCTCAACCTTTTAATTAATATTTTCAGCAAAATTTTCAAACAAGGTGAAGGTAATGAAGATATTATTCAATGAACATAAAGTGGTCAATGTTCAATGGTCTTCTTGACATTTGAATTTTGAATTTTTTATCATTAAAACATTTGTCAAATTTTACTATTGTGAAATTGTGAATCGAAATGCCAGGTTTTGATTTATTTGTTGTGATCACAGTTGTGATAGTGAATCAGCTTACAATAAAAGTCAAGTGATTTGTGAATATTATCGCTATTATTTAATTCTGTGTTCATGAAAGAAGTGAACGCTATGCTGTGATATTTAGCGACAGTGATTGTAAGTTTTCGATTACCCAATGTGAATATTTACTGTTGATTTTATTCTTAATAATTATTACAATTTATTATTCTAAGAAGAATATTCTTATTGCAAAACTGTAAACGATGTTTCTAAGTAAGTGTTACCGTCAGTGCGACTTAATTAAAAAGTTTTAATGATGGATTTATGCCAATCGTTTTTTGGAACTTTTATAAATTTTACACATTCTACGTAACCAAGAGTTTCACACCGTAATGTTTTGTAATCAATTTCAAACAACACTATTGGCGCAATGCCAGCACAAGTCCCGAAATAGTATACGCCGGCGTGACGATATTTTCCGTTTACTCCACTCCCTGGTTTATTTAACTTCTGTAGTATATTATGGATCGCCATCACCCACTTAGCTCGAGTTTCCACGGCTCCATGAGGAGTCGAGACTCTTCGTCAACAGTTGGCAGCGATGCAAGAGAGAAAATAAAAGACTGTTTCAGAAAATTCATAGCTTTTATGTTTACACAAGTGGGTGTCGGCGCCCTTGTTGTTTGTTACGCGATTCTTGGCGCTGCGGGCTTCATGCACATCGAGAAGGACAGTCCTGACGAGCAGCTGGGGCAAGTGAGGCAGCTGAGACAGAACTGTGCAGAAGCTCTATGGAACATCACAATAACTGACAACTTATTCAATGAAACTGCTTGGGTGTTCAAAGTGAATGAAGTACTCAAAGTGTTCCAGAATAACATCAGCGCTGCTATTCACACCGGCTATAATGGCAGAGCAGCTGAGGATATATGGTCATTTCCAGCAGCTCTTATGTATTCCCTCTCTGTGTTCACAATGATTGGGTATGGAAATATTATCCCCAAGACAGTTTGGGGCAAGATTGTGACAATAGCCTATGCCTGCTTTGGCATACCAATCTATGTTTTGTACTTCTGTAATATGGGAAAAGTGTTAGCACAGACATTTAAGTGGTTATACATAACTGCACATGAATGTAGCCGACGAGACGACACTTTATTTGAAGATGGGGAAATGCAGCCTGTTAAACGGAAGATTACAGTGCCATCAACGGCTTGTTTGTGGGTGATATCATTTTATATCTTAACTGGGACAATTATGTTTGGAGCCTGGGAGAAATGGAACTACTTGGACTCAACATACTTCTGTGTGATAAGTTTGTGTAAAATTGGGTTTGGTGACTTTGTGCCGGGTGCAAATATTGCTGATTCTGCTGGAGGTTCACACTTGAAGCTGGTCATAAACTTTATTTATGTTCTGCTGGGTATGGGTCTTGTGGCCATGTGTTACAACCTCATGTGCGAGGATGTCAGGGTCAAGGTCAGGGAGTTACGGGAAGACCTGAAGAACTGTCTCGATGATATCACTCTGAAGATCACTGTGTGCATGAATGATACCAAGTATTACCATCAGAAAAATAGCAGAAATGTCAAATGACATGTATGTAGTAATTTATTGGAGATTTATTTATTTGTATTATTACTTATTAAATCTAGATTCTAAGTCCAATGTAATATTTTATTTTTAAAATAAATGCATTTAGTATTATTTTGTGTTTTCTGTTATCAATAACCCTGGAGAAGTCACATCATTTAATTATGCTTTAGGTGCCTACCTAGCTTATAAAACTGCCATATGAATTGCCTGCAAGATTCATAATTAATACTATATCATTCTGGAGCAAAATATTTAATTTCATGGGCACCTAGCCTAAAGCCGATCAAGCAGAGTCAGTTCAGGGCGAGGGAGAGGCAGAGAAGAGCAGTTCCTCACGCTGTTCGAGGCCGAAATAAAATCGACTTTCAGTGGTAATAGAATTACTAGTTTCGCCGCCACTCAGTCCATTTGCGGTGACCCTAAATACTATCCCCCATAATTATAAACGCTACTTAAAGTTATGTAATGTTTAGTGTCTGTTTAACCATACATTTTTGACGTTTAACCCATCGCGCGTCTAATTAGCAGACACAATAGAAATTCTATTGCTATCGAAGAGTTAAACATCTCTTACCTTTATGAATAAGGGGGTTAAATTGACAACATAATCAGCCTATAATGTTACCACTGCAGGGACACAGGTCTCCTCTCGGTGAGAGGGAGTGGGTCGTAATCCACCACGCGGGCCCAGTGCGAGTTGGTAGATGTCACATGTCTTCGAATTGTTGATTCTACGACATGCCGGTTTCATCACGATGTTTTCCTTCACCGTTTTGAGAGCAGTGGTGATGAAATAATTTACACAAAGTGGAAGGCCTATCTGGGTTCGAACTTACCATCTACAACTCGTAAGCCGCGGCCGTTACCACTGGTCACTATTTTAACTGTTGATTAATAATTATCCTAATACCAGTAATTATTTCGCAACAGTGAAGCAGCAACAATTAGTGTAAGAAGCCGCATTATGCTGCCGGTGCGTCTGCGGCGCGTGACCGGCTACGAGGGTCGCGCCAACGACACGCTGTTCCAGCCGGCTGCGCGTGCGCCGCCTGTCTCACAACACACGCTCGTGTTCTTCGGTGGAGACGTGCAGGTGTGTATATACTGACAGGCACGAGGTTACAGCACGATATAGAAGGCAAGAGGTGGAGTAAAGATGGCTCATTTCCACTTGCAACACTGCTGTATCAAGATCAACAAATCGCGGGGCTCTAGGACGCTATGTGACCCCAAAAAAAGACTACATAACATCCAGACCTGTATTTCCAAAAGGGTTAGGCAGAGGTGTAGTACTTTGAAAAAAGACTATCACAGCCCATATCCCTTTTTCTCCTGATCGACATACAGCTAAATCAGCCAGCCATCAGAAACGACTTCTCCAAAGACCTTTAATATATTTTTTGCTAAAAACCCTAAATTGTATTAAAGTTTCTGGAATGGAGACCGCGTAGCTTTGGAAGGCCTCCCACAAGACCGCAGGAATCCGTTGGATGAGAGAAGCACAGAACCGCACCCTAATTGCGTAACACGCGATTAATCATAATCAGATTCATTTTGACAGTTCAACAGTATTAATTGCGTTATTTACGTTGCTGAGCAGACACATTTTTCGAACATATAAAGCAATGGTTTAGCCATTTGTTTCAAAATGAAACATTATGATTAATCGTGAGTTACGCAATTAGGGTGCTGGTCGAAGTGGCGGAGCTTGGGGGAGGCCTATGTCCAGCAATGGACGGGTTTCGGCTGAAATGCTGATAATGATGTAGATACTACCTACATCAATAAAATAGCATCTCATCAAGTATCTATCGATCTTCGTCTTTATATTTTTTCCTTCTGTCCAGGACTACCCAGAAGTGATGCAAGCGCACCGAGACAACCGGAACTATATGAAATGGAACTTAGAGAATATGGTGCGGATGCTGGGGAACAACTTCCCTACAAAACATATATTGGTTGTAAGACCTGCTAGGTATAGTGGATTGTATTACAGAACTTGAATTTGCCAAAGCGACTGCCTACAGAACTCCATAATGCAAAATTACAACAAAAACCTAAAAGTAACACAGTGCACATCTGCACATACCTAAACTATCTCGTCTTTTTACAATGGGCGTACGAGGGGAGCTACGATTCTTAAATAGGTACTACTTTTGCATCGTTTATGTTCATACATCAGCAGGCTTAGCACGAGAACCATAGAGAAGCGTTTCGTCGACGGAAGAGTAGACAAAAATTACTTTTACGTGTAGACAATTGACAGTTTTATACCGAGAAATGTAGACGAGCGATTAATATTCTACGCTAGAGTACAAATAGAAAGCGTCATGCTAAGCCTGCTGATCATATACGCACGCCGCCGCCGGTTGTTAGCGCTACGCACCTGAACTTTCTGAAGAACTTCACCAATGAGGTCACTATATTATTATGACCTTCTTGGCGTCCCCTCTCGGCGTTACCACTCACATCTACCTTGTACCTAAACACCTTTTGTAAGTCGCCTTTCATTCATCATCTCAACATGACCAAACCTTAGCGTACTCTTTTAAATTTTTGTCTTGAGAACTTGTTTTTATTAATATTCTAACTGGAAGCCAGATAAAAGACCAGCATATTTTTTTAAGTTTAATTTGATTTTGAAACCGTTGGACACTGACTGACCTCTCTTTCTCTGATGGGGGGAGACCACGGTCTGAGGAATCTCGTTATTATAGTCTTGTTTTTGAGTACCTATCTAGTTCAATAAGTGTTTTATTTCGTATACAACACATAGATATACATATAGCCATATGAAAGATACTGAAGAAAAGAAGATTGTTCTATTATGTTCTATATTATAGAAGTAGGTACATCGGTGGTTCCAGGATAGAGTACAAGAGTTTCAGCTGCTATGACAACTTCGTGCCGAGCAACAACGCGGGCGTGCCGGAACATACGCCCACGCATGGGGCGCTGCTTCACTTAGAAAGGTAGGAAAATTTTGTTTACTTACCTGTAAACCATATTTCGTTGGAATACTTTAGGAGTTTTACTGCCTTAAAGCTTTCTTAAGTATCCTCCTACAGGTTCCAAGTTACATTATGTTTCCTCTCGTATTAGAAAAAAAGTCTTGAGAGGGATATGTTGATTAAAATATGATTTGCGAGCGCAACTAATATGGCTTTAACTACAGAAATATAATCATTACAATCATCAATTCGTCTAAGTTCATTTAATCCCATTGAATGACTACCAATTTCATGAAAACGTCATTCACTCAAAATAAAATGAATGAATGCAAAAAAACGAAAGGAAATAAAAATATCTCTTGTTTAGATTAAGAACTAAGCATTTCTAAGTTTTGTTAACCATTAGACCTATATTGTGAAAGAAAGTGAATTATTGTTATAATAACTAGTTCGGATCTAATTGTGTACTATGCTGAACTTTATTATTCACAATCTTTGAAGCGCTGAAGTTACTGCCACCAAGTTATCCGTACTATGCGAAGTTAACACTATCTAAATTATCTTCTATTCTTAATTTAGGCTTCTACAAGGAGTCAGCAACAGGATCAAAAGTTCGTCCTCATCAGAACTGATTCAGGCTTTCACGCCGGTCACTTTGCCTGAAGACATCGATATTGAAGATTTGCACGTGAGTTTTTGTTTTTTTTTTTATAATAGTAAAGCAAGCAAAGGAGCTATTTTAGGTTTTTTTCGAAGGTCTTAAGGGGGAAGCGCCAGGGTAGGTCGCGAAATTCAAATTTGCTTACGTTTTTTGCTGAATGCAGGTCAATGTCATTGAATGACTCGTCATTCAATTGGATTACAATATGAACATAGAGGGTTGCATTGATAATTTTATTTATAATCTATCTGTGTGCCAAATTTCATCCAAATCCATTCAGAAGTTTTTGCGTTAAAGAGTAACAAACATCCATGCGTACAAACTTTCGCGTTTGTAATATTAAGTAAGGATATAGTAGGAAAATTCTGTAAAGCTATATTTCTCATGGGTGCGAATCATATTTTAATCAACATACGACCTGACATTGGACTGCTAATTGCAAAGAACGTAGGGTAATTGGAATTTCGTGGAGTATCTTAGCGCATTCTCATGAATACAGGATAAAATTTTAACCAGTGCGCAAACTGTAACGAGCAATTCAGCGTGTGATTTTAGAACCCCTTTGGTTGAAATTTTTCATCGGTTATTTAAAAAAGAAATTGCTCTTTCATGGCAAAGTGCAATACCTACGCGGTGAAAATGTATGGAACAGCCAATTTTTTGTTTGTTAACAGTAACAGACGAAAACTTTCTACGCTGGGGTGTCTAGAACCATAAGCTGAATTCATGGTTACAGTTTGCGCACTCGTTAAAATGTTGTCCTGTATAGAAAGTGTTAACACAACACGATCAACCTATAACGTGCCCACTGCTGGGACACAGGCCTCCTCTTTGTGTTCCTGCACTCCCTCAGTGGGCCATAATACACCACGGGAGTCCAGTGCGAGTTGGTAAGTGTTAAACAAAATGTTAATACTACTGATGAGTACCATTTAGGTAGACAATTAATATAGAGGTTTTGTCAGTTTTGTGGCTTCGGTTTGTACTCAGTAACCTATTTCAAAACAGCAATCTAGACACGCGGCAGCGTGTCAAGCCAAGTTCAAGCCAACAGAACTGGCGAGCAGCACCGTGTGTAATACCACGTTCCAAATATTTTATAACAACTTAAAATATAATTTCTTCTTATAACGTAAGATAATATATTGAAGCCTATGGTTTGACTTGGCTAGTTCTCATATTCGAATTATTATTAAGTACCGACGAAAACAGTCAAGGAAGAGCCCTATATTCGATGGCTAGTTTCTACCAGCAAGCCAGATTTTCGGAAGAATAAAATAAGAACTTACAGCTTTAGATCTTGCGAAGGCTATAATATAATTTATATATGACAACTAGCCAAGTCAGATCTTAGGCTTCAATATGTTATCCTAAGTTATAAGAAGAAATTATATTTCAAGTTGTTATAAAATATTTTATGTTGTTATAAATAAATTTCAGGACTGACTATTGAACTTGGCACCCATTTAGATCTCGCTTCTTTTGTCGTTGAAGTCAACAACCAAGGCATAATCATAATATTGAACTTGGCTCTCATTTCACATTTATGTTTTTGTTGGGTTTGTCTATCAGAAATTCAGAATACCCTCAAAATGCAAACCGTAGGACACAATTACTGAACTCTGTCTTGCAGGTTTACAAAAATGTTGATTCTTTAATAATTTGGTGTATCTGATGGTCTTTTGATATTTACATCGTTTGAAATAAATAAATGATTATGTTCCATGCAAACCCCGCTTAGCTAACATAGTTGCAATAGCCAATGATTACATCTGACTCGTTATCGCTAATCGCATATTAGCGTGAAGTATTTAGTGATTATCGATAGCTACGGACTACTTACGGTGTTTGAGCTCCATGCACAGTTCTTTATCTGAAAACATTTATTTATGAACCTAATAAGGTGTGGACTTCTCTTGGTGTTCTTGTCGAAAGTTATGTAGACAGTGATGCCTAAGAATTTAATTTTAAAAGTGCACCGCAACAATATTTTTATGGAGACATGATAAGAAACAGAAACATCAGTAGAAAATAGGGAAACAAATAATTATTGAAAATGGGTAATAAAAAAAATCCCTTCACTTTGGAACTTGTAATTTTGTGCATGGATTAAGTTGCAGAGTATACGCTCACGACTGAACGATTAGAAAGGGGGTTATTAAATAAGCCCCTTCCATACTTTGGAGCTCATTTTGTCTATGGATTCAGTTGCAGATTTATGCAAGTGCTTAAAAATACTCATTTTCGTAATACATATTCCGTGCCTCGGAAAGCACGTTAAGCCGTTGGTCCCGGCTGACATTCTTGGATCTTTGACAGTCGTTACGGGTCGTCACTTCGTCAGAAGCCCGAAAATCTGACAATCAGTCTTATCAAAGGTTATCGTATTACCCAGTAACTGGGTCGTGGAGGTTATAGGCAGCCGCTCCATGTATTCAGCTGCATCCGGTTAGACTAGAAGCCGAACCCTACACAGTCGGGAAAAGGATGGGTGGTTTTTTTTAAGGGATTATTATGTACTCCCATGTTTCCCAACCACATTAAAGGCGACTCTGATAAAACAAACCATATAGGTCCGGGAACCGCAGTACAAATGTCAAATATCGAATGCAGTTTTTAGTTAGTTTGAAACTACCGAAACTCCGTGTAAAGTACAAATACCAGTGTTTACCCCAAATTGACAGTTGCGTAGCAGTTGAACCTTATTTAATTTATTCTGTGATAAGAGCGTTCATCCCGTGCCGTGTGGCATCCTCGCATTTACGAGTATAGTGGTTTTTCGTGATTATTTCATAAATATAAATCAAAGTACATACTATTTTGTTTCAGCCAAGCATTCGATCGTTGGTATTTATAATAATTTTTAACATTTACTCTTAAATTAAAACATTTCATTGTAATAAGTAATTCAAATAGAAAATAATTAACGGTATGTCGATTTTTATAAGTAAATACCAAAATAACTGTAAAAAAAATTGCATACAAACTTATAAATACCAAAGCTCTAGTGCTTGGCTGAATACAAAAGTACTTTTATTTAAACCTAATAACATAATCACAAAAACCAGTTGAAATCAATATGTTTGCCAAATTATATCCATATTTTTTCGGCCGTTTTTGCGTGATTAACACAATACATCCAAACACAAATTATCACATTTATAAAATTAGTAGGATTTATTGGATCTCCAAAAGAGGTGACACAATTACATGCAAGTTTACAAGAACAGGGACGACGCTTCCAATTATATCTCTAGACACCTTGAACCTAAAACCATAACCTGTATACTACAGAACTCCGCCATCCACCCGGCCGAGTCCAGCAAGTCGAACGGCACGAAGGTGGTGACGGCGAGCGGATCCGCCGAGCCGGAACCGAACCTGCCCCACCGCGACTTGACAGAGCACAAGCCGTGAGTAAGGTTTAGTTCCAATGGATGTTGTACCGTGTATATTCCTGTACCTACTTATAGTTTAATTATTTTTTTGCCAACACAAATTTAATTCAGTGCCGTAACCATCGACACGGCGATCAAAAGATTGTGTTTTTAATTCAACATTTCATTTTATATTTGTGTTACTGTTACTTGTGCTTTTGACGATCTTCTGACTGCGTCAGTGAGCAGAGTTCGCGCAACAGAATTTTGGCCCAAAGATGTTTGTTTTTTTTTTGCCAACGATACGCTAAAAGAAGAACATAATTATACAGGCGTGATGTTATTTATTTATAATATTGTATAATTTGCAGCATGATTTACAATTTACATATATTTCTGAAGTTAGTAATAAAGAGCCTGAATCACTATAAAGCCATCGAGTGGAATGAAACGATCCCCTTCATTTTTCGAACCTCCTGCTTTTCAACTGACTTCAAAAAGAAGGAGGTTATCAATTCGACATGTTTATATATATATATATTTATGTATGTTCGGGCATAACTCCGTCATTTATAGACGGATTTGCAATTTTTTTTTTCGAAATTGTTTTATGCCGATATGGTCCTATTCTAATTTCATATAGATCTGATGATGCGTTTCGGAGACAGACAACCGAACTCTTCAAAAAATTACAGCAAATCAACCGCGATTGCTGCTATCGCATAAATATGCATTGTTTTGACCAAGGGTGATGAAATTTCGAATTGGCGTGGGGGAGGTACTATAACTAAAAAGTATAAAATAAAAACTTAAAAAAAACAACCGACTTCCGGAAAAACTACAAAGTGAAAAATAACTTTAATTTCGGAAGGCGGTGGCAATTTTTTTTAATACATATCCAAAGTCTTCCGAAATTAAAGTATTAGTTAGTGTTTTTTCGGAAGTCGGTTGTTTTATCTAAATTTATTAGGTGTCGGCGCAGCATACTACTTTATGCGTAATTTATTCGAACATGTATAAAATAAGAATATAAAATCTCCAATTTCTTTTTAGCGTTTTTAAACTAGTTTTCTAAATATACTGTGCTATCTTCTGAATCATAGAAGCGCTAGCTTTTGGCGGCAACTTTTACCGTGCGGAGGCCGGGAATTATCCTACAGAAACGTATCTACTACTGGGTTTCGCATTTATAATATTAGTATGGATTTGTTAGAAACAAAAGTCTTTCAAGTTTCACCTTAACAAAATACTCAATTGACCCCAGTATAACATCAAATATTCCTCTACTTGCAGTGAGGTGGACCCACTCTGGTGGCGGGACAAACTCGCCCTGGACGAGTCTCAACTGACTCTGGTGGGCTTCAGTAAAGGCTGCGTGGTCCTCAACCAGCTCATCTACGAGTTCCATTACGTTAAGACCCTGACTCCTGGGGACGCGCATATGATGAGGTAAGAAACGGAATAATCAGATTTCGAATGATTTTGGAAGTGTTTTGACGATCTTCTCGCTTTCGTCACCGATTGGTCTAAAATATTCATAGATGTCAGCCGGTGTAATCGACATCGGAATTGCTGTACCACTTTTCAAAATCGATATAGGTATTTTATTTTCCATAAACCTACATGGGCACTTATGAAACGTCAGACGTAGGTGCACAGTTCCAATTAGTCGTTTCGTATGGAGAAGAGCCGGCAAGAAACTTCAGTGCGGTAGAAACTATCTAACTATAAACATAATAGACCTTAAGGCCAATTTTCCTAATTAAAAACGTTCAAAATCTAGTCGCAGTCTCAATTCGGCGACAAACAAATGTCATAAATGTATGGAACCTCGCCATATTTTTGAGATTGAAACTTAGATCAGACTGAACGTTCTTAAAATTACGAGAATTGCCCCTCTTGACTTTTATGACGTGCATGAAACATTCGACCTTAAGGTGGTAAAGCCAAGAAAAGATCGACTGTACCTACAGACGCCCGGTTCGTTTTTTTTTTTTGAGGGTTTCATCAAAAAACTTCTCCCGCTCTGAGTGGAGCGGGAGAGCGTGTCAGACTTTTACTGACATAAACCGACCCGTGTTCCCTCAGCTGCCTGTGTGCCAGGAGCCGCGGTATCTCTTTCGTACAACCCGCACCCTTGGCAGGCGTCCGGGTCGTGCTTTTGGATCATAGACCACGTTTGTAAGGACTTTCCAACTCTCCGTGTTGAACTGAGTATTGAGAATACAACAGAGTGCATCCCAAAGTGTCGAAAAAACGTACTGTTCGAATTTGATCTCTCGGCGATAAGCAATGCTTTGAAGATTCAGTACGCGAAAAAGTTGCGCGACGATATTTTTACATTCGACCAAACGTTAAAAAAGACTTGTCAATACCAGCTCGCCGTCTGGCTCAAATCATATAAGCTGTGCTTGTCTTACAATGAGGGTGTTCTGAAATGACGTTCACTAGGTGGCAGCACTGAGATGTCAGGTCCGAGCACCCAAGGGTATGACGTCAGTTTGCTAAAAACTAAAGCGCTGATATTTTTTATGACAATTGTTTATAATTAAATAAAATGAGTTACTGTTCTATTAAATTTTACATTTTCAAATTTCGCGCGTAATTTGAGGAAAACGCTGGACGCAGTAGACGCCATATTGCTCTGTGGGTATGATGTCAGTTTGCTAAAAACTAAAGCGCTGATATTTTTTATGACAATTGTTTATAATTAAAAAAAATGAGTTACTGTTCTATTATCGTTGGTTTGCTGTTCCTGAATGCAAAATATTATTTAAATAAAAATTACTTTGGTTACGAAAATAATAAAAGTACAAAGTTGCTCAGTTGACATGCCGTATGACGAATTATCATGGCGCCTACTATTTCATGGTGTTCAAAAACAGATTAAAAAAACTGAAATCTTTAAATTGTATTTTAAAATTTATTTTGTTGTTTCATGAACTAAAACTAACATTGTCCGACTGCATTTTGGCTAAGCTATCTCAATAATATATTTTTAGATTTTCTCTCGTATAGAGTAAAATAACCTATTCTTGTTCACAGGTTCATGTCCCGCATAGTGGACATGTACTGGCTGGACGGCGGGCACGCGGGCGGCAAGAACACCTGGATCACGTCGCGCAGTCTCTTAGAAACGCTCACCAGGCTCAGTAAGTTTATCACTTGTTTATTTATTTGGTACACCAACAGCAGTACTTATAACGAATTAACAAAGAACAATAACATATTAAAAGTACTGCAATGTATCTGCATTCACCATAAAAACATCATCGTAATTAGCTAAGAAAACTTATGAAAATGAATTATGAATAAACCATGAACCCCCTGGAAATTTCCACACGGGGTGTTTCAGACTTATGTACTGAACAAAACCAAACTGTCTGGCTCAAACAGTACAACTATGATGAATTCGATGACCTTATCTCCAGTGGGTAACTCAGTATTTATAACTTCACATTCACACTAAACAGCCACACACTACATACAACAAACACACACGCTTCACCAAATGTTAAATTGTAATCCTAGTTCTAAGTAGTTCTGTTTATATAGGTATCTAAATTTTTGATTTGTTGTTGACATTGTGACTTGAACAGGCGAAGACACTGGTCCCTATGATACAGTTAACACTAGTTTAGGGACCAGGGGATTCACATTTTTGTAAACTTTTATGTCAATACAAGTTATTGTATGGTAAAAGATTGCAGTGGTATGGAACGTGCGAACTTAACGTTTTAGTTGACTTATCAGTATCACACACTTTCCAGTGTCTACTATAAATAATTCGAACTTTATTCTCGTGCAGATATGAATGTGTTCGTCCACGTGAGTCCTTACCAAGTACAAGATGAAGGCAGACCCTGGATCGGCAGAGAGGAGAAGGCATTCACAGGTCTGCTTAAGAAACTTGGCGCCAAAGTAAGTAACAACACAAGTCAAGTTGATGGTTAAATAAAATTGAATCTTACCGTAGTGTAATAAAGGTTAAGTTTGATACAACTCGCAACGCTTCGACTGCCCGCTTTCATTACGTTTTCGCTAAGATTTCTTTTGACTTTTTGTTTGGTTTCTGAGGGTTGTAGCGTGATGTTAAATAGCATTTAGCCTTTCCCAAAAATTTGGCTATCAAATACAAAAATATTTTTTCTGATCCGACTGATAGTTCTAGATATTAGCGCGTTCAAACAAACAAACTCTTTGCTTTATTATTAGTACAGATACAGATTATTATGAGCCGTTGATATTTTGGATCCAGTGTTGCTAGTTTTGTAGTGTTTACTCAGAGGATGTTATCAAAATAAGAATAGCCGATATGTTTTTTTTGTTAGCCTGTTTTCTGTCTCACTCCAGGGAAAAGGCATTCCCTTTTTCCTTCCAAGCCTCCTGGGCCATGTTGACCCTGCCAACCGCATCAGATTTAGCAATTTTTATAAGTCAATTCTTGAACAAATTAAACAAATTAACCTTTTTAGCGCAGCCGTGAGGCACACACTGTTGTAGTTATTTATTTATTTTCACTTTTTTATTTGTTATTGTATTTTGTGTAAGATAAGATAAGACATTTATTTGTAGAAACATGAGTATACATACAAGGCATGTAGGTTGTTCATAAAAACAAAAAGATCCGTCATGTTCGTCGTTTGTGGCATATAAATACATAGGTAAGAAATTTAAGGTATTTAAACAAAGCTAAAAACATAATTAACCCATTTATGCCCGCTGTCCTCGTTTGGGGACATTTGCTTAAGTACCCACATTTTTCAATTTATTTTATCTATGTTTTCTTTGAAGGCGAATTTGTAGTGTCAACAAGTGTGGCTTTCTAATAAAAATTGCAGTTTTGTGAGTTTATGTATAAAGTGGCCAAAAATAGTGATTTAATTTACTTCATTTAGTATATTGGTGTTTAACCATAGGTAAGTCATAATATTTTATACTTATATTGGGTTTTATTATACATTTCCTGTATTTTTCATTAGACCATAGTTTTTACTAATACCTAATCACATTTTGTTGGGTATTTTCTTGTATTTGACAACGAGCATAGGTAATTTAGTATGGTGTCCCCAAATGGGTCCAATGGGCTAATGGGTGAATTTTCTTAATTTTTTTTTGCGTAAACTATGACTAAACGAACGTTTGATGTTGCAAATGAGTATCGACGGTTTGAGAAAGCTATCGAAAATACTTTGCATGAAGAGGTAGACCCTGATGTCAGTTACGATATAGTAGCCATCCCTCCCGACACGAGTGTTCTGACGGATGAAGAAGGCAATGAAGATGATGCAGCAAAATATTCTTCTACGTGATATTCCAGGTTGAGTTGAAGTTTTTGAGGTCCGAAACATGAAGAAGAAAAACACAGCAGAATTTGATTACCGATTCGATACGGTGAATAAGATTTTATTCGAGCGATGGCTTGACAACAGTGCTTGCACCATGGGTCCAAACTATGACTGTTCATCCTTTGGGTAAGGTAAAAAGATGGAGCTCTGCGGAAGGAAGGAAGGTAGATGTAGACATCCCTTTTGTGTTCCAGAATTATAACAATGGCATGGGTGGAGTTGATCAAGCTGATCAATCAATCGCAGTAAACTGGACAGCAATACGAAGAAAATATGGTGGTGGGTTCTATTTATCTACATGCTCGATTTGGCTATGGCTAACGCTTGGCGTTTCCACGTCCTGGCCGCTGAAGATAAAATAGACCAGGTCCAGTTTCGCTGAAGTGTTGCCCGACTTTATTTGTGGAATATAACCACAGAGACCGGATGGAAGACGCTGTAAACCTTCATCGATGGTGCCTAGTATAAGTCGAGACGGCGTTCGATACTTCCCTCAGAAACTGACAAGCCAACTACGAAGCCTAGTATGCCACATGAAAGCACGTTGGTAATGTAAAAAATGCTTTAAAACATTGTGCATCGAAAATTATGTTTTGTAAAATACTACTCATAAGCGCCCATTGGCCCCATTTGAGGACGGTGTTTTTTTGTATATAAGGAAGATTTTTTTTTTAAGTTTTTTCTAATAATATGTCTTACTAGCGTTTAATAGTTACGCCAATAAAGATTTTTTCAAAAAAATATCGTTATTTTGTATTTGGGTCTAAATGGGTTAAATTTGCACACAAACTAAAAATTAAATTTAAACAATAAATTGTAGATTTTAATTAAATTGTCACGAACTGTGTCCAAATAAACGGTATTCTTTCTTTTTTTCTTTTATGCAAGCGTAGTGATCAATGCTAGTGCCTTCTCTGTATGAGAAGAGGCCCTGCAGTTGGACAATAATAGGCTGGTACTATTATAATACTAGCGTTTGCCAAAGGCTTCGCCCGCGTGGTTGTCCGAATTTATCCCACGGCAACGTACAACCGGGATAAAAAAAGTATCCTGTGTTTATCTCTCTCTCTCTCTTTCAGGTGAACAGATACCTCCACGACCAACCCGGCATGGCACACTCCCTAAACATGCATTTCGAAGTCCTGGCTAACTTCAAGAACATGCAAGACTGCATACCAGAGGGTATGCCCGACACTTCTGATGAAGAGGCCTAAGAAACCTCGAAGTTGGCTAAAAAAAAAGTTTTATATAGAGAAGATATTTTGGCGGCAATATTTTATATGCATAGACATAAAGAACGGACAAACCTGGACGAATTATATTTAACGGTCGGTTTTAGAAACTTGTTAGCCGGAGTTCCGTTATTTTGTATGTTTTTGTCCGTAGTTTTTCATCTCCTGCGTTAGCTTAGTGGTGTAACATGCATGTTCGGGTATATTTTCCGCCCGGCTGTGCCGAATGAAGCCGACCCGAACATAGTTGTATCACGCCTAATTCAAAACAAAACACAAAAAAGTCGGTTAACATAACAGTGGAGCAATTCTAGTAATTTTAAGAACGTTCAGTCTGATCTCAGTCTGTCAAAAATGCGTCAAGTTTCCATACATTTTTGACAACTTTTTGACGTTTGATTGTCGCCGAGATGAGACTGCGACTAGTTTTTGAACGTAATTACGAGGATTGGCCTTCTGCTGTTAATAAAAATCTTAATGAAGTAATAAAAAGATCACAATGAATACCAAAAGATGGGCCGATGACCTGGTGAAGGTCGCAGGAATCCGCTGGATTCGAGAAGGACAGAACCGGTTGAAGTGGCGGTGCTTGGGGGAGGCCTATGTCCAGCAGAAGTTCAGTCTTTTGGCAATGATGATGAGTACCAAAACTCAACAGTTATGTGCACATTTTTTGTTTGAGTAAGTTCACTGAAAATGAGTTCTCCTTCAACATCGTAGCTACTGAGAATTAACGTAATCGGCCAACTAACTACTGGAGCAAATAGGTTGATTTTCCATTTTAGACCGTTTTTCTACGGAATTCCAAAGACAGTTGTGCTAAAATTATATTTTGGCTTGTGATAAAGTGAAGGTCAATTTCAGGACGAAGTTGAATAATTAGAATGAAGGTTGTGGGGAAAAATTGTGAAACCTCAAGACTGTGAGACTTGAGAAAATATCAAATATAATTTATTTCTGATATTTTTGTGAGCAGGCTTTTTTTAGCCCAGAAAAGCCATCTAGGCCTAGAAATAAGATTATTTTTCTAAAGTATTGATACTTTTAATAACTTAACTATGATAGATTTTAAAAAGAGTTTTAAACTCGAGTGCTTTTTTTGCGAGATGTCCTCTCAAGAACTGAATTTTCTTTGCTTTATTTATTAATGTATTAAACATATAAATAGGTATGTATTATTCATAAATATAAGTTATTGACATTGTGTTGTGAGATTAAGTTATTTAAACGGGTCGAATTTGCACCTTGTCTTGTTAATATTCATGAATTTTAAGTCATATAGAGTTGCCAATAAATACAATTTACAGTATTTTAACCGTAGTTATAAGTATATAAGCAAATTCCCTGGTTTTTTAAACTATTATGATTTTCCGCGTCCTCTCCAAGAGTCGCTTTGTGGCAAATTTAGATATAATCGTTTTATAAGGACACAGACCTTCAAAGACAAGATTTAGATCTATTGGGAATCTGTGTATATAGAGTTAGGGAGTATACTTGCTGATGGTACACTCTCGGATCGTATACAGTCAACTGTGGGATCTTTACCTTTCCATAGCATCTTTACCCATGACTACTGTACTTAAGTTTCTCTCGATTACTAAAAATCTGTTGCCGCCATTTAATATCGAAGCGATACAGAAGTAGAATAATCTACTATTTGTAACAAATTATTAGTAATCGCGAGATATGTTAATACAGTTTTTTTTTGTTTTTTGGGTGGGAAATCATGAAATAACTTCTCCCGCTCTGGGTGGAGCAGGAGGGCGTGTCAGACTTTTACTGACTAAAACCCACCCGTGTTCCTTCAGTTGCCTGTGTGCCAGGGGCCGCGGATCTCTTTCGAACAACCCGCACCCCTGGCAGGCGTCGGCCCTCGCGGACCCCACCAGTTGGTGCTGACATCTCTTTGAGGCGCGCGTGCAACACAACGCGCCGTCGACCCGGGCATGGTCCTTACCGGACAGCGAGCTACCCGACGCCCAGGGCGTCTCCCGCGGCGGCTACGACCGTGCGGGCGCATATACTGCCTCTCTCACGTGCACCGCCTCCCTCTTCACGAGCATTACTGCTTCGCAGAAGGAGGTGACGGCTACCCATGCACTCTAGCTCCGTACCATGGCCTGAACCAGGGCCGGGCGCGAGAGATCGCCGCCGCCGATCGCCTCCATGAGGACACGGCGGTGCAGACCTCCACCGTATGCTCCACCGTGTCCTCAGGGCGATCTTCTCAGTGGAAACACCCGGGCGTTTCCTCCCGCCTTATTCGAAACAGGAACCTCCTGAAACAACCGTGTCCTGTGAAGACCTGCGTCAGGCGGAAGGTGAGGACGCCGTGCCGCCTCTCAAGCCACTCCTCAAAGAGGGGACTTACCGTCGTTATTGTGGCGTACCCAATGTTAATACAGTTCTCATTGGTAAAGTTGCTCATGGAAAGTAAAGATGCCACAGTTGACGGTACTCAAAGTTATAGGTGTCTAAAACTTTGGTTTTCTATGCTCATTGTCCGCGGTCCACGTCCACAGACGTAATAAAATCGCAGTGGGATATTTTCGCACAGCTTAGCGCCGAGACAAAATCAAACTATGTATGTTTCGACGCGCAGAGATAAACTCAGATTCTCAAAGCTCGGTTTAACACAGAGAATTGGAAATCCAGTGCTGGATGTTTTTAGGTTCGTGTGAACGTCGACTAAGAAAGCGGTGAACGGTCACACAATAGCTGCTGTCTAAATACAGAGAGTTTTTGGCATCATGTCAAATACTGCTGAAAATGACAGATTCGCTTAGCGACCGGTCTAAGATGACGGAATCGGTGTCCTAGGAAACCAAATTTTTAAACCCGAGTTCTCTAACGACAACTAACATAAAGCATTGGAGAAATTGCGTAACACACTAACAGTAGGAATCGCTTTCATTTTGACAGTAAAGTTCAACAAAATTCATTGCGTTATTAAAATTGTTGAGCACGTTTAAGACACATTTTTCGAACTTATGAAGCGATGTATTAGCAATATTCTTCAAAATGTTAAGAGATTCGGGACTTCAGATTGTGATAGATAGTGTATTACGCAATTAAAGTGCTGTTCTTAAAAAAATTGTTGCTAAAATGCATTTTGGATGGACTCATTATATATTAGAGTAAGTTTGATAATTTAGGCGTCAATGTGCAATAAATGTATTTTAAGTTATTGACTTGCACTGGCTGCAAGAAAGCAATATTAAATGTACCTATCTATTTGTATTTACTATTATGATATTCGCCATAGACGAAACTTTTAACCAGTGATTTAATATTGTGTGTAATTATAATATACACCGAATGAGAAAACTTTTGTTTTGTATTTTGTTATTCTTAGATTTTTCTATCTTTGAGCTTCCAAATTTTTGTTTCTTTTCGAGCATTCTCCCTCAAAGTTGTTATTTTAAGGTTAGGCTGGGCCTACATTCAAGATTTAAAAGACAAAATGTTTAGGATAAAAACGAATTCGTGTAATTCAATGTATAGTGTAAATAAATTGCTTTAAAATCTGTATTTATTTGGATAGAATGAAATTGATCTCAATTTGATGAATAAAATTATTTTTCAAGCATACATTGTGTTTTCGTTTTGTTAATACAACCAAGTCTTCCCGTGTATGTCTATAAGCCCATGTTCCCACGGACGTAATAAAATCGCAGCGGGATTTTATTGCGTACTGGATTTGAGAATACAACAGAATGCAGCGCGAGTGGGTCTGTCGAAAAAACAGTGTTCGATTTTCCACTCTGCCACTAAAGTTTGCGTGCGTAACGAAGACTAAGGAAGCATTTCAAAGCGGAGCAGACGAGACCAGAAGGCCAAACCACGTAATTAAAAACGTTCAAAAACTAGTCGCAGTCTCATCTCGGCGACAGTCAAATTTCAAACTTGTCTAAATGTATGGAAATTCAAGGTACCTATTTTTGGCAGATTGCGACAGATCAGACAGTGAACTTTAAAATTACGTAAATTGCTCCTCATTAAGGTAGGCGATTTGGATTTCAAAATGGTGGAAAAGGTTTATTTCCAAAAATAAAACAAGTAAGTCCTCCTTAACAGTTTAATAAGTAAATTCATCCGTATAACTAAATACAGTAACCGATGTACTACAATAAACCCGCTCTTATCCAAAACAAACATTATGCTACAAATTAACATCGAGTTAAACGTCATTTTGCTTGCAGTATAACCCTAAATAAAAGGTTACAAATAATGTGAATTAAAGCTATGATTTCAAATGCATCACACGTTTATCATTAAAACTTAAAGACAAACTTATTTTAGCTCTGTACAAATAAAGAAGGAACTTCTGAAAGAAAAATAACCGTTTTTTAACACGCTTTTATTGGCTTCACCTGTATGTTTGTAAGCATGTTTGTATCCGATTCCTTTGGACTTGATTTGGTCCCACTTCAAACGGTCAGATTTCATTTAAACTTTGTAGAGTTATCGAGAACCAATGGCAATTCAATAATTTTATAATGTAAAAAAATTAAAAACCGAGAAATCACGCTTTTGTAGTTAGCTGAACTAAAAAATAGAAAATAAATAATAGCTAAAAAAATAAACAGGCTTTAAAACCAAACTAAAAAAGCAGAAAATGATTTAAAAAAGCGTGGGTTGCTTGATATTAATTGATTATAAAAATACCTCGAAAAGCACCCCACGCTTTTATGAAATTATTTTGTACTCTTTTTTAAAGAGAATCGTTGCCACATTTACACTGGCATGATTTTCATTCCTTGATAGGTTACACTGCAAGCAATAATGGCTAAAATACTTATCACACGATGAAACGAGTGGAGGAAATCAGCCTTACTGGCCTATTCAGTACATACATACCTACTCATAGGAGAGGAATGATTTAGTCCATCAGAGAGAACAAAATTGATTTACACTGATTTTTTATAAAGTGATATTCATGACAAATTAGTAATATGGAAACAAATAGAGTTTCCAACATTGAAGAAATATTGTCGCACATGTGTCCAAGTGCTGCAGAGATGGTTTTCGATGCCAAACTGATATCAACATTCCGAACGTTGAAATAAACTTGAAAATAATAAAACCATAACCATGATTCAGAGAGCATCAAAGCGGACAGAAGCGAAAGAGATTTTTTTTTTTACCGTCTTTCAATGAGAGCAACGTTGATATTTTACTGGGGGTAAAACGGCAGGTGTACGCCAGACATCAGAAACATTTGACAAGAGGTTCTCAAACTTCGGATTTGCGCCACCAGATAGCAGACCCTTCGTCGTGCACGTTCCCTATATACTATAGTTTATTGGGCGAAGAGATCTGGGATGGGATTGCTAGTTACAACATACAACTTCATCAGAATATATACTAATTACTAACATAATGCACTATCGAAGCAGAACGCTTTATTTCATAAATGGATGCTTACATAGAATTGACTAAGTTATATTCAAACTTAATTTATAACACCTCATTAATATTCTCTAGCGCTCCCAGAGCTAAGAAAATTATCCTAGTACAATGTTATACTTTTTCGCTTCAAGTGGGGCACACACATTAAGAATTCCTATTAACATTAAAATCAGATGGAAATTGCAAAATTTGAAGTCGTCATTCAACCCATTTAAATTTCTGATACATATGTATAATACTATCCAATTTGAACGCACTTATTAGTAATCCATAATACAGTATCTATAGTTCGACTTTTAATTATTGTGTTCAGTAACTTGACAGTTCAACGAAAAATAATGTTACCATACTAAAACGAATAGTGTTGAGGTAGTGAACGAGTTTGAGTAAAGTGCAAATTCATTATTTCTTTTAAAATGAAACCATTTTTATCATTTGTTATAAAACTTAAAAAAATAATTTGTAAGATATGGAATATAAGACTAATTAATAATTTATTAATAAAAGTAATTTCCTTTTTTAGTTTCTTCATAGAGAAAGAAACTAAACAAATTACCTTACTATTGAAAAACAAAATATATAACAAATTCTACAATTTTTAATAGTGCATATCATGTTTTTAAGACAAGTTATTAAATTTAAAATATATTTTTTTGCATGTAAGTACATTATTTCAAGTTCATTCAATTTCGTTCATTCTTACACCACCTCACTATCTTTTTTTTGTCAAAATCAGTAACCCTTCAACTGTCGAGTTACTGAATACAATTAAAAGTCGAACTATAGGCGTTAATATGACACCTTGTCTTTTTACAAAACGCGATCTAAAGTTTTTGCATTTCCAACTTTATTTTGATTCCAGTAAAGTTCATAATTAAAAAATTACAACTCAACAACACAGTAATGAGTCAGTTTTGTAAAAAGAACTGCATTTCTATACATATCGGGTTCTAAATTAAATTACTGCCTTGGTGGTTTAAAAACATTCGTTTGGTATTATTTTTTATATTTGGTTTGAGTATTTTAAATACACACGACAGTCGCTCCATGTAACGTAGTAGTATTTAACTGCACCCGGTCAGACTGGAAGTCGACCCCAACATAATTGAGAAAAGGCTAGGCAGATGAACGACTGTCATACAGGTATGAGCGACTACACTGTTCTATAACACCATACATTTACTTAACATGCCATATTTTAGAGATGAAACGGATAACCGGTAACTATCCGGTATCCGGCCTATTTGGCGGCCTAAATACTACCTGGCCGAATACAGGATTAAAAATTTTTGGTAATTGATTGCTTTATTTAGTTCTGTAATCAAAAGATAATTCTACAACTTAAATAATAAATTAGTACTCAAACTGAACTAAGGGCAAATTACGGTGAATGAATACTAATTTACCTGCATTAAGAGGTAGCAAGCGGTTCCGCTTGTCTTCGTAAATAAGGCCAGCTTCAGAAAAAAAAAGTATTTCGCTGTACACACTGCTGCAAGGTGCTGAAAGATAAGATTTTTGGCAAACTTTGTTAAATTTGGGTATTGTTTAGCATTAGCTGCCCACCAAGAATAAGGAGCGCCGTTCCGCCGGATATTCGGCGGCCGGCTATCCGGCTATAAGGTCGGCCCAATATCCGGTTTCCGGTATCCGGCTAAACTGCTATCCATTTCATCTCTACCATATTTACGTCCAGATTCTGCAATTCGACTAACAATATCATAAAATCTATTCTATCTACCACATACTTATGTAAGCATCCACTTAGACCATCGCTGGCCACCTCACATGTTCTCAAACTGTCCGTCCTTGTCTAACAGCAGGATGTTAGGGTTTTCCTTCTCAAACTCCGTAGGTTTCCTGAGTCGTTGCTGATCAGTCCACTCGCCTTCCGCCGCCCCCCACTCTCCCACCTTCTCTCCAATTACATCAATCTCATCTTTAGCTCGTTGCTTCTCCACCTGTACAGAAATATAAATTGTATTAGGATTTATACAGTTGGTGGATGAGTAAGATGGATAAGCAAAGTCAGAAGGTCAATTCTCGTTATTGAAAACGTCAAAAATCTAGTCGCAGTCTCATCTCGGCGAAAATCAAATGTCGAAAACTTGTAATAAATGTATGGAAACTCGAGGTATTTTTGACAGATTGGGACTGAAATCAGACTGTGAACGTTCTTAAAACTAGAGAATTGCACCTCAGATGAGGTTGTGTGATGAAAACTACGAGATTTGCTAGATTAAGCTTGCTTGATGCAAATATTGAGAATGGTGCCGATTCTATTGTTCACCACCTTAACTAAAATAATAGTATTGCTAGTTCTTACTAACCGGCCACGAAAGAAAAAAAATAAGTGACGCTTTAGAACTGTCAAACTAAATTACGTCTCGATTGCCTTGACTTTGGCGTGATTTTAAGCATTATGAATTTAGTTCGTCGTAATTGTGTCGGAGAAAATCTTAGTTCAACTAAATTTGACAGCTGCTACTACTTATTTCCGTCTCTTTCTTGTTTCATTAGAAGGAAAAGATAGCAATAGCCTAAATTAAGTTTGGTTGGTGCACAACAGAATCATCGACAATAAAGATTAGTTAATTCACATTGTGTTAATTTATTAACAACAGCGAATACTTATGTGTAATAGTAGGTAAGTTATTATACAACTAACTATTTATTTTGAACTCCTAGAATTAACTGCTACAAGGTTTTTTTTCATGTTTGTAAATATGTGAGCACTGTATGTGCACTGTGTGTGTATTCTAGGTACATAATTTTCACACATAATTATAAAACGGTAGTTTATAGTAACGGTGGAGTTTCTTTCCAATTCTTCTCCATACGAAACTACCAATGGGAGCGACTAGAATTAGTTGTATTTTAATATAAATGAAACATTCAAAAGTGCCTCATAAGTGCCTATTTGAAATAAATGCTTTAACTTTTGAATTTAAGCGCTCGAATGAACATGAATATTCTAGTCTAAGATTAATGATAGTGGTATGGGAATGAGCGGTGTATAATAATCTCCCGGACCTGTTACCTCCGTGTCGTGTTTAGCGAATTTGTCGAACATGTTCGCGTAGAGCTGCTTCTCCTTCCGCTTCTGTTTAGCGATCGCTGACTTGCAAACGATGATTTGGTTGGCGGCAGCCTGCGGATCAAAGGGTTATGGGTTAAGGGATTGCATTCAATTCATGATTGAATCTTTTAAAATGAGTTGATAAAAAAATCATCATCATCTATGTTGTGGTCGGCCTCCATTCTAAACGGAAGCAGCACAATACTGTTTATTAATTTATGATAAAGGCTGTTATTTCTTAGCTCAAGAGTCAAGAGAGAAATTCTTGAGTCTTCCCGAGTTAATAAATAAAGTATGGAATGAACATGTAATTATGAAGACAACAAAACAACTACTATAACATTCCCACTCATTTCAATTACATTCTCGTTCTTACATTTATGATTTAAATTTGCTAAAACATGTGATTGTAAAACATTACTTTTATGACATTTTACCCCCTTATTTATAAACGCTGCTTAAAGTTAAGTAATTGATTAACCATGCATTTTTGATTTTTAAACATCTCTTAACTTTAATCATCGTTTATGAATACACCCCTTAATGTCTACCATATGGTTAATACTTAAATATAAATTAAGTCCAAGCAGACTTCACACATCTGCACAAGATTTGCATATTTTTTCTTTACATCTGTTATCATTTTAATTTTTTTTTTTTGACGATAATACAATGTTTATATCACCTTATTCTGTGGTTCAGCTTCAACAATTTTCTCGAAGTCCTTCAAAGCCTGTTCAGCTTCCCCGATCCCCAACAAAGCCTGACCTTTTCTAAATAGTCCCTTGACATTGTTCTCGTCAAACTTCAGGGCTTTGAGCGCGTGTTCCTTGGCCTCATAGTGGTGAGCTGGCGTGACCTTCAAGTAGACCAGGGCTAGATTGAGGTGGGCTGATAATAGAAGCTCCTTAGCTTGGTTTTGGTGTTCTTCTGTTGCACTTGAGTCTTCAGGCATGTCTGTAAAGATTTGATAAGTATTTTATAACACACTGCAGCAATTCAGATGAGCTGTGGGTCAAAAGAACCTTCGATTGAGTGTAGACGACAGTTTAGAAAGATTAACTACACTTGCACCAGCTAAAATTCTCATTTAAAAAACCCAGATAAAAACTCCTTCGAAACTCACCTTCAATTAACGTAATAACTCTCTTATACATTTTGATAGCCAGCTGGAACTTGCTTCCCTTGAAGTAATTGGTACCCTTCTCCTTGAACATCTTAGCCTGTTCTACCTTCTCTGCACCATCCATGGACCAAAGCTCTTTGGTTTTTTCAAAACTGTTCAATTTCACTACGTATTCTACCGGCGAGTTCGGTGGTACTCCTAACTCTGCATTCCCTTCAGATTTGAAGGCGTATTTTGGCTGAATGGATAGTCGGGACTTCTCTCCTTGAGCGAACTTTTCTAGGGCTCTCTCGATACCTTCGCACACTTTGTGTTCGCTGCCTTCTCCAAGTGGGAATGTGATTGTTCTTGTATCGAAGACTTTGCCGTCGGCTTGCAGTCTGCCCTCTAGTTCGACTGTTGAAGAAATTATTATTTTAGCTAACTGTATTAACCAGCTGATCTTTTTTATAAACATCTCACCATGAAAACTTAGGTTAAGTGAGTTCGATGTGAGATGTCATTCCACCAGGATTTGGTCACTATTCACATCTCACATCTTTCACAGTGATATTTTTACAAAACAGATCCTCAAAACCTTCTAAAAGTCAATCATCATTTCTCTCTTTATCAGTATGACTTTTATGTCATAGACGTAAGGTTTAAATTGCAATGATTACTGCGCGTTCCTGAAAAACAAGAACTTATCTAAAACTAGCTGTTGGTGCTACTGGAACAAAAAGTTTACGCTATGTTACTCGTTATAACATCAGCGATCTGCCAGTGAAATCCCGTCAAAATCGGCCCAATCGTTCCGGAGATTAGCCGGAACATTCAGACAATTTTTTTTTTTTTTGTTATAAGTACATGTATATGCATTTAATAAAAAGCTGTTATTTAGACATTACAAACAGACACTTCAATTTTATTTATTTGTATAGGTTTTAGTCGTTTTATTTAACTGAATTATTCTATTCCATATCAACATACTAGCCGGCTGTCACCACAATCACGATTCCATTTCTTTATCATAATATTATGTATCGCATTTCATTCTATTTAGACCGGCAAATGTGAACCCAACAATAAAATATCATGTTACGAAAGCGAAGAGAAATGCACCTTTTGTTTTATTAAAATTGTAAGCAACCTACTTGTGTTAATGGGAATAAAATGCAAGGGGTGAAAAAGCAATGACAACTTATTAGGATTTTGTACCTCAGACATTTGTGATAGTTTATTATTGCGTGTGCACACGTGATAAAATTGAAACTTCTTAAAAAAAGAAGAGATATAAGTTGTATGGGAGACAGAGACATTTAAATCTTTCTTCTCTCTCGTGTAACGAAATGTGAACGTGACGCGTCATTGAAATTAAACTCTCAGTTCTCGTCCAATAGAGTAAATCCAATTTATTAATAACTATTTTAATTTGAAGATTGGGACGAAATATGTAACAGAAAAATAAAAATAAATTGATTGATATCCATTTTCGCAATTAAAAACGGTTTCAATCAAATACATTTTTCGTTCTTTTGAATTTACCGCCAAAAACGCTTCTTGCGATGACCATTTTATCACGTGACCACACGTAACGTCAACTTTGTGTAAACTAAACTAGTTAGTTGTAAACAAATGAATGTCAAGTTTCTAATTAACAAGATTTTTAATGGATAGAAAGTGGTATATTAAAGGTGTGCGGTGCCTCTGTACACAAATAATTCTAAAACTGCGCCACACAAAGTATTTTTACCGATGCCGTTAACACAAAGCTGACGTAACGAGTCGTCACGTGATAAAAAAATCACCGTAAGGAGTGTTTTGGCGGTAAATTCAAAACAACGAAAAATAAATTTGGTTTGAATCCTTTTTAATTGAGAAAATGGATATAATGTTTTTGTTAAAAATGTCGTCTCAATCTTCAAATTAAAATCGTTTTTAATCAATTGGAAAATACCCTATTATCGAATCGCCACCTAAGCAGTCTCACTTCAAAAACTATTAGTAAAAGCTTTTCTACAAGCAATATAAACCAAAGGCATACTATGGTCTTTCTGCCTATCTCAGTTAGTACTAGCATGACTATTACGTTCATAGTACCTGCGACAAGGCAACTAACAAAGGCATTTACAAGGCATAATTATGTGATTGGGTACGCCGAGACCATAGCTGGACATAATTTAGTGCTCTTATTGGTACTGTCCTTCAAAAAGGTCACGGCAACCGGCGTGCGTGTATGATGCCAGTGGCCTTAGTGTGAGTTTTATTTAACCATCTCGATCTATCGCTTCGAGAGCGTTTGGCGCTCCGATTGGCCCTGGATGGGTGACGGACCAATCGGAGCGCCGAACGCGCTCGATGCTTTTGATCGAGATGGTTAAGGTGAATGCGCAGTGGTAGAGCGCGAAATTCAAATTTTCTTACGTTTTTTGCAATTTTCAGGTGAGTGTCAGCTTGTTACTTGATCAAAATATGATTTGCGACTATAACATATACGTATTTACAGATTTATAATCAATAGAATCAATAATACATCGTTCTAAGTTAGATTTCTTCCATAAGAACAAATTTCTTATGGAAAAGTGCTTGTGGAAGAAATCTAACTTAGAAAGATGTATTATTGATTCTAATGATTATAAATCTGTAAATACGTACATGTTATAGTCGCAAATCATATTTTGATCAAGAAACAAGCTGAAACTCACCTGAAAATTGCAAAAAACGTAACAATATTTGAATTTCGCGGTCTACCACTGCGCATTCACCTTAAATGAAACTCACACTAGGGCCACAGATCTATAAACGTAAACGAAACAAATGGAGTATGTAAAGATAGTAACAGGTGGCGTTCTGTAGATTCTGCCTACCTGCATAGGAAGAAGGCGTGTGTTTATGTTTAGATATTTACCTGTGACCATGGAGCCGTCATTGGGTACGTCGTTTCCTGTACCCTGCTCAATAATGTGACGTAAGATGCCCTTGTTCTTGCTAGGAGACAGGTCTTCCACCTTCCAGTCTATCATCTCGATCTAAACAAGTCAATGTGGACATTTTTATACTTCTCATTAATATTTGAATGAACATAAAAATAAATACAGAATCTTAAATAAGGCAATAAAAGGACTTTATATGACTGGCTTTTGACCGCTTGTAGGTCAGAAATTATGCCACGGGAATGCCCCCCATGACCCCATGACCTAACTCAAGTCATGATCTATCTGTATTAGTGAAAAAAGGAAGATCCGCAGATACGGATCCGGATAATTGGCGTCAAGATTCGCGAATACGGATACAGATCTTAACTTTTTTACTCGATCGGTGTCGGTGCTCGTGACCTGAAACGATAGTTGACATCACTTGACACTGCGTGACAGAACATGTTTCTACTTGCGTTGCGCGAGCCTTTCTTTTGTTTTGTTTATAGTTTAGTGTGACACTGGGCAGCATAGATAACGTTTGTTTATTGTAAGAGGTTCAAAAATCTACAAGGAAGATTCGTAGTGCAATTTGGAATTATTAATAAGGTAAAAGATCCGTCAAAAATGTAACGGATAGGGCTAAGGATACGGATCCTTTTTCTCCCGCGGATACGGATACAGATATCCGGAACATCACTAATCTGTACTGTATGCATCCAAATATGTTCAGCTGTTAAGGTGTGAAAAGTGTTATTGAAAAAAGAGTGATTATAAAAATTTACATATATTTATTGAGGAAAAGTCATAGGTAATTAATAATTTACATTACCTATTACTAATATATAATTATATAATTTACATTCAAGGAAGTTCCAGCTACATAAAAGTGTTCCACAAAACTCAATATTCAAAATGTTCTGAATGTTGATCAATGATTTTTGGGTTTATTACAATTTTGTCATTTATAACCTGGTTACCTAATTAAATATGTAATTTAATTTAACCCCTTACAATGCAATGTCAGAGGGTTAATGAATTCTGCTATTGTGTTGATTAAAAGGCTGTAGAATCCTGAAATATTTAAGCAATACTATCAGTGGTTTTTCAAACTGTAGGCACCTGAACATTTAAATATATGTTTTATTCTTCTTTTCCATAAAAAAATCCTACAATCGGATGTCATACAATATAGTGGTCCAGTCGGAGTAAATTATGCCATTGCTCATTAATTACAAAGAGTACATAAATAAAACTTGGCAAGACATTGTAGACCCTTACAAGAAACCAATAAACGTTATAAGTTAGGCTCTTGACTTCCTATTTTAAGTACTTGGACCTAATAACCTTATTTTACTTTTACGTGTATATCTTCTGAACGGTATATTTTTTCCAAATTTTGTTTTCACACACTTTGTACACAAATTCAAAGCCATGTGCGTAAAAAATTACAACTTAGACCTGAGTTGTACATTCATTTTTGGTGACTCGAGTCGATCGCGACCCATAGGGTAGGTGATCGAGTCAAAACTATTCGATCGCTTGGGTCGTTTGGGTTGCAGCTCTGATCTCGGTCTTAATGGTTGTTACCCTCTCAGTCGCGACGCGGTGGCGGTTCGCAACCCACACTAGAGTGAGAAAGTGACACATTTCTAGCGCGCCATCCCGTTTTTGGGTCGCCGTTAGAAAGTGATGAGCATATCCGTGGCAGCATTCGAAAGAAAGAGATAAACATATTTGTTGGGTATTTTTGTAAGCATTTACATAACATTTGTTTATGCGATTTCTCATCATATAATAATACTTTTTAAATACACTTTCATTTTGTAGTAGTTTTCTATTTTTTTGTGAGAGGTTGTTTTTTTTCTAATATTTTCATAACGGGACTTGCGCGACCGCGATTGGTTTTGAATTTCGTCTAATGTTTCAGCAACATTACTTTTCTTTTTTTAAATGTTTTTTTTCCGATTTAAGCAATTACAAAATTAGTAGCTGTGTCACCTACATAATTATTCATCTTAGGTTTTTGTTTTCTTAATTATACGGTTGGAATAGATGCCCCAATAATTTTACTTAGAAATCTTAAACCACCAAATTTGTATAACGGGAACAGACTACAAGTTAAATTTCTGCGCAATAACGTGATCGTTGCAATAGTTTTGACTGGTCCAGCAGTTGGTCAAACAGTGCTAATAACTCGAATCCCAATGATTTCCAATGAATTTACCTTTTAATTAAGGTATTGTTTGCCGTAACAATTAATAAAGCACAGGGACAACTATTTAAACACGTAGGAATCGATTTACGTCAAGACTGCTTTTTCACATGGACACCTATATATCGTGTTATCAAGATCAGATTGCGGAGAAAACCAGTATGTTCTTCTACCACACAAAAATAAAACTAAAAATATCATTTAAGTACGCAGAAGTACTTTAAAATACCTTCTACAAAAATACTACTCATTATATAAATACCTCCATAGTGTATTAGATACTTTTATAAGACCCCCCAGTACTTTTACCCAGCATTCCTTTATTATTCCTGTTCCCGTGATATTTTTTACTTTAGTTTCATTTTTAACACGCTTTTTAAAACGCTTTTATTAGCTTCACCTGTATGTTTGTTTGTAAGCACGTTTGTAACCGACTCCTTTAGACTTGATTTTGACCCACTTGAAACGGTCAGAATTCATTTAAACTTTGTAGACTTATCGAAGACCGATGACAATTCAATTTGTTCTAAATGTAAAAAAAATATTAAAAATCAAGCTTTTGTAACTACAAAAAGCTTGATTTTTAATATTTTTTGTTTATTTTTTATTTTCAAAATTTTTTAGTTCTGCTAACTAGCAGAACTAAAAAATTTGAAAATAATAATAGATTTAAAAAAAGTTAAAAACCTTTAAAAACTAAACTAAAAAAGTAGAAAATAATTTCAAAAAAGCGCGGGGTTCTTTTTGAGGTATTTTTATAATCAATTAATATCAAGCACCCTACGCTTTTTTGAAATTTTTCTATTATTATGTTGATTATTTCCACAAAACGGTGAAACCGCGGTGCACAGCTATGTTACAACAGTTTTTGAAGTCTCTAATGCCTTTACAGCTAAACTACTGAATCTATTTTAACGATATTTAGTATAGAGTAAGCTTAAACCTCAAGGAAAGACATAGTAATATTATTTATCCAACCGTGATAACTTATATTCACGCGGACGAAGTATTGGGCAACAGCTAGTTTAATTTATATAGCAATACAGATAACTAATTCAGGAAATTGTGGTGAAAAGGACAAACAGAATAATCAAAATAAGTGGTAATTGCAAAACCACATTTCCTGTGTTTCAACTAGTCAAAGTCGCACAAATTTAATTTGAAAATTGAAAACTTAACTTCTCAAATGTCAGGACATGCCCAGTCCAGGCTTTAGATAGTTAAAGTTGATGGCCAAAATCTGGGATTAACCATATAGGATGGGTGACTTGACTCACATTTTGTAAAAATTGTTTGTAAGCATCAAAATCAAAAGTTATTTATTTAAACTAAGCTGAGAGTCAACAATAGTCAAAGTTACATAAAGGGAGCAGTGGTGGCCCAGTTGTAACGGCCGCGACACGATTTGTGGGTCGTAAGTTTGAATCCAGAGAGATGCTCTACTTCGTATAAATTATTTGATCACCACTGCTCTCAAAATGGTGAAGGAAAACAATGTGAGGTAACCGGCATGTCCTAGAACCAAACATTCGAAGACATGCGACATCTACCAAGTGGATTACGGCACACTCCCTCTCACAGAAAGGAGGCCTGTGTCCAAGCAATCTGAACATTATAGGCTGATTATGTAAAGTTACATATGACCACATCATATATTTTGTTCTCTTATACCTCAAACTGCAGTGTGGAGTCAGGTGGGATCTTAGGGGGATTGCCGGCAGCACCGTAAGCATACAGTGGAGCACAGGTCAAGACGCACACCTCTCCCTTCTTCATCGTTGCCACTCCAATGTCCCATGCTTTAATTACGGTTTCTGAGAAAAGACAATAAGTTTCAATTCTATTGTTTTTTTTAAGACAGACAAAATAATATTTGTCAGCTGGTCATCTCGTAGGGGTTGAGTGGTTAGGTGAAGTAACATTCTTATTTGCTTTTTCACTTCTACATTGAGTAATAGTATCATAGAATAACTTGAATAATGTAAAAGCCAGTCAGAAACTTCTTGGCTTGCGAATTCTATATTTCATGACTCAACACATTTTTTTTTTAAATATCTATGCAAATATTGGATCAGCTGGTTATCCTTACTTTAATGTACTTAACCTATTTCAACTCATAGTGCGGTTTTTTCGTCTTTACGATTCCTGAGAGGTCTTCATAAATAATTTGGATGATAGATTGGTACCTCTAAATTATAAGATACAAAAATATGGGGGTTGTAATTTAGAATTACTGTTCAAGAGCATGTGTACTAGTGTAGAAATGCGGACTCTAATAAAAGACTAGGTTATGATAAATCGATCAAGGCACCTAATCAAGAGGTCAAGAACTACAAAATTATTCATTATAATATTACCTTTTCCCAAGTTGAACTCGAAAGGCTCATTCCTGTCTCTGCTGGAGTCGAACTTGGTGCCATCAAGAAGTGTTCCTGTGTAATGTACCGTGACCTGACATCCAGGGTTGGGAGTATCAGTCCCTGTACCCTCCTTGATGATCCTCTTCAACACACCGCGGTCTCCGGTCTTTGTGATATCTACGCCTTCATCGACAGTCATGTCGGATGATTTTACTTTATTTTTTTTTAAGGATTAATTATTTTATAAAAATCGCAACACGTACGTTGCTAGGACTACGTTTAAACAAATTGTTTTTTTTTTTTTCGCTAAGTAATTCGCAGAATGAGTCGCGCGCGGGCCGGTCAATCTTTTTGAATGAATGAATTATTGAATTGCGTTATTGCGGGCGCACCTCATTATCTATGCTCTTATCTTATCTATGCTCATAACCACAGGTAAAACACGAGGAAGCGTGGTTTTTATTCTCTGTCTACGGGTTTTTAGAATTTTCTAGATTGACTGTGTTTATGTCTATCTCTTTCATTTGCCCGAAATAGAAAGAGATGTCATCATTTTTAAACCAAAATACCGTATCATACCCATAGATAACAGCTATATTATAAATAATTCAACTACAAGTTTTTTTTTTTTTTTTTAGAAAAAAAGCGCGGGAATCATCGAATTTGGCGGGCGTGATTTTTCTTTCGTTTTCATAAAAATAATAAAAAACGTTTACGATTGGAGATAAGTTGTGTAGATTTATGTAAATATTCATTAGATTAGTTATTGTAATTGTTTGTAGATATAATTCTTCATATTTAGGGTAAGTTTTTTATATTTTATTTTTTCTGTCCACAATGGACAATGAACCACCCGATCCGGGGGGCACAGTCCCCTCGGTCGGTTATAATGTTACAATTTTTGAATCCAGTATGGATACAGACTCGTCCATAACCAGATCGGAGCGGAAAAGGACTAGAGCTCCACGAAAAATATGTAAAAATTGTAATAAAAGAAGGCGAAATGGTCACTCAACTGGAACAAATAATAATCCAGAAACAAATTGCCATTGTGATAATGACTCAGTAATAACAATCAGTCCTAAAATAATATCAGACGTACCGGTACATCCAATTTTAGCTCACCAAGAAGCCACTCCACGTTCTGTGGATGGTCCCCAGATTGAAAACCTCATAAAATCAGATCTTCCCCAGAAGGCGCCACAGGTTGCTAGGGCTTTGTACGAAGCCACAGACCTGTCGCCATACGTTGTACACATCCAAAAAATTTTTGATACACAAAACTCGGCTCAAACATTGCACCCAATAACTTTAGGACATTTTCTTAAAAAACGCAGGTTCAACAACATCATTAACGGTTCACTAAAACGCATTGGTCGAAATAGAATATCACTAAGCTTCTCCCGTTACGTAGATGCAAACTCTTTTTTAAATGACCCAAATTTGGCCAAAGAGAAATTAAAGGCATTTGTTCCATCTTTTAATGTGTGTCGTATTGGACTTATTAAAGGCGTACCTACCGAATGGTCTCCGGAGGAAATATTGGAAAATATATCTGTCCCCGCTGGATGCGGGAAAGTCATCAAAGCAAGGCGTCTCAATTATAAAATACACGAACCGACCCCTGTGTGGAAACCATCCCAAACAGTCGTGCTCACCTTTGACGGACAAATTTTACCAAAACGTGTGTTTTGTTGTTACAATTCCATGCCAGTGGAATTGTATACATTCCCAACAATTCAATGTTTTAATTGTTGTCGTTTTGGCCATACAAAGGTACAATGCAGGTCGAACCCTCAGTGCTTCAAGTGTGGGGAGAAACATTCTGCTGACACTTGCAGTATTGAAGACGAGAGTAATAGTAAATGCTGTCATTGCGGTGGCATTCATTACGCCATCAATAAAAAATGCCCAGAATTTGAGAGACAAAAATCAATTAAGCATTATATGGCCCATAGCTGCGTGTCGTATGCTGAAGCGTCGCAACTACATCCACCAATCTCAAAATTGTATGCAGATGTGGTAACATCTGCCCCATTACATACCACTAACAATTCTTTCTTTTCCCAAACTTCACCCCAATCACGTAACACACCAATTGTCTCCTCACATAAAAAAACGGTATTCCTGAAACCTCGGGATCCCCCAAAAACAGCTAAGGGGTATGACCGGGCAGCTCATCAAGCATTAATCAGTAATGAAGTTTCTGTGTCAGGGAATGGTGTTGCATTCCAAAATAAAACAACAAATAATAATGAGAATCAAATTTTAAATTTAATAATCATGCTAATTAATACCTTAACTAAAAATAATAATATTGAACCGTCCAACGTTGCCACTGTAATTGATACTCTGTCTAACTTATTTAACCATCATAATGGATCCAAATCTATCCAAGATTGTCCAGTGGAACAGTCGCAGCATTGTGAATAAAAAATCTGATCTGTCCTACATATTAAACAAATATGATCCCTTTGCAGTCGCTCTCTGTGAGACATGGCTTAAACCAGGGTTCTCTTTTAGAATTCCTGGCTATGCGTGTCTAAGAACAGACAGAAGCGATGGGTATGGCGGGGTCGCCATACTTATTAAAAATAACTTGTCTTTTCAATCTTTTCCTCTTCCGAGTCTCAGTGACGAAATATCTGCTGTCGCTGCTATTGTAAATAAAATCTGTTTAGTATGTATATATTATTCTCGTCCCACTGTAAATATTCTTTCTGAAATAAGTAATCTTCTTTCAGTTTTACCTAAACCATTTTTGGTAATGGGCGACTTTAATACACAACATCAGTCCTGGGGTAGTTCTAGTTCCAATTACTATGGGGAAAAGTTATTAGAAATTCTAGACTCTAATAATTTGTGTATTTTAAATACGTGTCTCCCAACACGCCAATCGAATCCAGATGAGGGAATAAGTGCCCCTGACCTCTCAATCTGCACACCTGAGTTAGCATCGACATTATCCTGGTCTCCTTTACCGTCTTCTTATGGTAGTGATCATTACCCTTTAATCATTTCTTTTCCGCATAAAAAACAAACTGCTTGCAATCCAACACCACGATTAAAGTATAGACTTCAAAATGCAGATTGGGATACATACAAAAATTGTGTAGAAGAAAGAATTCTTGCTTTAACTAACTCCTTACAACTACATGATCCCCAGCTATTATCTGATCAAATAACAAGAATTTTAATAGAGGTGGCAGATAATACTTTCCCTATTAAGAATGGTGCTACAGGCAAAATTCCTTCACCACCTTGGTGGGATGCTGAGTGCACTCAGGCCATTAAAAAAAGAAAAGAAGCAGAAAAAAATTATAGTCATACTATGACTCGTCACAATTTTGAAATATACCTAGATGCTGCTCGTACAACTCGTAAGCTCCTTAGGAAAAAGAAATTTGAAGGTTGGCAAAGATTCTGTGCATCTATCTCGCCAGAAGTTAATGCATCTCTAGTATGGCAAAATATTAGGAGATTCAGGTCAGCATTCAGTGACACAACAGCCTCAAAACTCCCATTAAAATTAGCCAATGAATTTATGGATCATTTAGCTCCTCCTTCTGTCCCAGAACAGAGATCTTTAATGCACTTTCCCTATGTTCCTATTCCTAATTCTGAGTTGAATTCCCTGTTCACACTAAGTGAGTTGAAAGGAGTCCTTTCACATGTTAAGGATTCAGCTCCTGGTGAAGATGGTATACCATATTCATTTATAGTTAATCTGTCTGACGCTGTTCTCTTAATATATTTAAATCTCATCAATACAGCTATGATATCTGGCAACATTCCATCAAGTTGGAAGTCTCAAACAATTATTCCTATTCTGAAACCGAACAAACCTTCTTCTAATGTTACTTCTTATCGACCGATTGCACTTTCTACAGTTCTTGCTAAAATTGCTGAACATCTCATTAAGAATCGTTTGGAGTGGTTTTTGGAAAGCAAAAACTTACTAGCTACATCACAGTTTGGTTTTAGGAAGGGTAAAAGTACGATAGACAGCCTTAGTGTGTTCACAACTGATATTCGTTTAGCCTTCTCTTCTAATAACTCTGTAATTGCTGCTTTCCTCGATATTAGCTCAGCTTACGATAATGTCCTGATATCAATCCTAGAACAAAAGCTGAACTCATTACAAGTTCCAACAATGTTGTCTAAGTTAATAATTAACATGCTTTCAGAGAGATCTTTAAATCTTCATATTGAAGGGTATACATTTACCCGTTTAGTTTGGAAAGGTCTCCCTCAAGGTTCTGTAATTAGTCCAATTCTCTACAATATTTACACTTATGATTTGGAATCCTCTCTAAATGAGTCAGTACAAGTCCTTCAATATGCAGATGATTTACTTCTTTATTTATCTGGTCATTCTGTTGCAAATATTTGTACATCCTTAACCTCTTCTTTATGCTTACTGAAGACTTGGCTAGAAACCAATGGTCTACACCTGTCAATTGATAAAAGTAACATTGTCTTGTTTACTAGAATGCGTATGCCTCCTATAGTTACAGTAAAGTATAATAATATCCCTATGCCTGTTAAAAACCAGGTAAAATTTTTAGGCCTTATTTTGGATACACATCTTACTGGTTTACCACACTGTGATTATATAGCTGCTAAATGCGAACGAAATATCAACATAATTAGGTGTCTTGCTGGTGTTTGGTGGGGAGCACATCCCTTTTCATTAAAATTACTGTACAACACCTTGATTAGAAGCTTATTAGATTATGGGACTTTTTTGCTGGAACCTGCTAATGTTGCTGGTCTTAAGAAACTGGACAGTGTTCAGTCCAAGGCACTTAGAGTGGTTTCTGGCGCAATGAAAAGCAGTCCTATTAATTGTCTTCAGGTGGAATGTGGAGACCCCCCACTTCATTTGCGACGTCAATTTTTAGCTAATAGATTTATGGCTCGGTGTCTTCAATTTACATATCATCCTTTGCGAAATAAACTTTCCACTCTCTGTGAAGAAGTAATTTCATCCACTTACTGGAGGCACAAAGCTACTCCGTGTTTAGTTAAAAGCTTTAGAAAATACAATTTAATTGAAGCTCCTTGTCACCAATCTGAATTTCTTCCTATATTTCACTGTAATTACAGTTCATTAATTATGTTACCAAATATACATTATAACCTTAGCATTTACAGAGATGACGTATGTCATAACCATAACTTCAACTTCACCATGGATAGAGACTGGAAGGGCTATCAGCTCTTGTTTACAGATGCCTCGAAGCATGGAAGAGACTCATGTGTGGGAGTAGGTGTATACCACTCCCAATATAATATCGTCCAAAAAATAAAGCTCCCGCCCGAATCATCTGTATTTACGGGAGAATGTTACGGTCTATTCAAAGCTGTCGAATATATACTTATGATGGGCTTACGGAATTCACTCATATTAACTGATGCAAGGAGTGCTTTACAATCTTTGGCCAGATTCCCTTTCTATTCTCATAACTCTTATATTACATTTCAAACACGTGAACTCCTTTATAGGTGTTCTATTAAGGGGTATTCAGTGCATTTTGCGTGGATACCCTCTCATTGTGGCATTTTAGGTAATGAGAGAGCTGACCAGTTAGCTAATGATGCCGTATTGTGTGGAGATGTTTTTCCGTATAAAAATAACACCCAAGATCTGGCAGCTCTGCCCAAAGTTTATCTACAGGAATCCTGGGGTCAGCTTTGGTCCGGGCAATCAGTGAAAGGGAAATTTTATCGTAATATTCAGCCATCTATTTTTGTTAAACCTTGGTTTAGCAAGTACAAGCTAAGCAAAAAGATTACTACAATATTCATACGTATGCGATTGGGTCACGTGTGCACTCCTGCTCATCTTGCCAGGCTTGGCATTGTGCAAAACCCTACGTGTGAATGTGGCGCTGAAGTGGGAGATCTGAACCACGTTATTTTTTCCTGCCCCCTTTATGACCACTCCTCACTTTTCCAAAGTCTTGTTTCCCTCGGAGTCCCTTTGCCCACTTCTATCTCATGTATTTTATTTAATTTTAATGTAGATATTTATAAAACCATAGCTCTTTTCCTTGTAAATAATGATATAGCTATTTAAACATTTATTATTTATAAACTGTATATAAGTACTTTTACCATGTAGTTCTTAGTTATCGCTCCGAGTCGGCCTTTTTGTTAGGTCACTTGGTGTCGTTAATTGGTTACAATTATTTTCTGTTGTATTATAATTCCCTACTGCTAACTTATTATAATTTTTTTATTTTTATGTATTATCAACTAATCTCCTTTCCATTTCCAAATTTCCCGTTGTAATATTTTATAATTTCGAGAGTACTTGATTCTTACGTTTTGTTATCAAATAAATTATTGTTAGTGGCAATAAGCACGAATAGTGCAAAGCCAAAAAAAGAAGAAAAAAAAAAAAAAAAAAAAAAAAAAGTTTTTTTTTACTTTTGCTATCTTGTCTTCTCATTTTCTTATTATGCCGCGGCCACACATTGGATTCAACTTTGCGTCCAAGCTTAGGCTTGGCTTCAATACCAACTTTGCACCAAACACTGGAAATAGACAAGCGCAGACCTTGTTGTTCAGTTGATGCAGAGTGGACTATGGATGATAACTTATTTGCACTAGCGGCTATGGTTTAGGTGTACAACATGCATCTACTAAAACATTTTTGTGGAATTTAATGGTGGAATTCCGTATCGCTGGTTCTCCTTGGTATTATTCAATAAACTCCAAGACATGTTCATTCGACCATTCAGTCGAGGGCGTTGTCATTTCGAAAATAATTAGGTATAGGTACTACAACAACCAAGAAACACGTACGAACAGTAGCCGCAACTCGCGACGAATGACAGGCAAGACTCCGCAGGACCAATGTGTGGCGCACATACGCGCGACATTCCGTCCGAGATGCGCGCGCGCACTCCCCTTCCTGTCCCCTCGCCTTTGAATTGAACTTGTTTAAAAAACCGACTCGTTGCGCGTCGGTGTTGGACACAGGACGGTGATTGGACACAATGTTCACATTGTGTCAAAGACTGATCCGCACATTGGAGTATTCGCCGCAATAAGCTACATTGCTTTGGTTCAAATATAATCAATGTGTGGCCGCGGCATTACGCAGAATTGTTAGTTCATGAAATTATCCTCCTTGGACTTGGCGATGGCATCCCTTAGACGATACCTATAAGATACCTTATTTCTGGTGCTGCCCTCCAGTGTTTAGCATGATGTAACATCGTTATTATTAGTACACTTACTTCAAAGAAGATGTCACTTAATGAAAAAAATCACTGTGTGCTGGCGCTAATTTTTGCGAGTTTTTGACAGTTCGACTTCGACATCGACTTCGAAGTTGATTGAAAAATTCTGCAGAAAATGGCTGTCCAAGGTAAGTTTTAAATTGATTTTGTTGCAAATAACGCATTTTAGTTTAAAAACTAATGTATCCTTCCTCCAACATTTTAGCGAATATCATACCCGGTACTTGTTTATTATTATATGCTGCTCGAAAGCAAAGTAAATATAAATTTAAAAACGAATAAATGGTTGAGATTTTCTTTTAACTCCCCTCCCCCCCCCCCCTACTCGATTTTTTAAAACTCTCCCGGGTTGCTCCTTTTGAGAGTTGGCAACACTAAGTGCATATGACGGATAGAGACCGCAAGAATTTTAGAGTTTGATTGATGCAAAGACTAGGTACAATATTATACTGGTTTGATGGCAATGACTCCACTGTTGAAGGCCTGTCTGACGATGACTTCGAATTGACAATGTTTCGAGAAAACAAGGACGTGGTTCCTCAGATCAACTCGTTTGGAGTGACAGTAATGTGGCATATCTGAAGTGGTTTGATAACAAACCAGTAATAATGGCGTCATCTGTTGATTCCAAAGAACTCATCAACAAATGCAGACGTTGGTGTAAAAAAACTAAACAATAAATTCAAATTCACAGACTATTTGCAATAAAGAGCATTACAATAACATGATGGGAGGTGTTGATATGTTAGACAGGGTCATCAGTTTCTACAGAATTAGAGCACGTTCCAAGAAATGGACTGTTCGTCTAATTTTCCACCTCTTTGATTTTGCGGTAGCTGCTGGATGGCTCGTATACAGAAATGAAGCCAAATTGTTAGAACATCCTTAAAAAACATTCTAGACTACTTAGAATTCAAAGGCGATAAAACTAAGACGCACGGACTATAATAATAACAATGTGTAAAATTATCACAAAAGTGAAAATAACAGTGAAAAACAAATCAACAGAGTCAATAACAATAAGATTAGTTTTTTGTGTGAACATCACCCTTAAATACTAATTCTCGAACTGTTAAAACCCAAATAATTGATTTCGAAAACGTATTACGCTACGTAAAACAAAAATAGTGAACAAAACATTAAATAACGGTTTTGTCATTCAAACAAATTAAATTATGCAGAATCACCATGAATGCGCTACGTAATTCGTAACAGCGCTATCTAACGAATCTATCTTGTACTTTCTACTAAGATTTGTACTTCGAATTTTTACGTACAGAAGGCAGCACATCAACCTACTACAATCTGTCAAAGGAGATGGACAAAATGTGCTCCCCACCGAGAACAAACATTTTATTGAAGATAAATTGAATAAAAAAAAAGAATTTTGAATAATTTTTTATACCTATAAAATTTCATTTTATTAGCAAGCAGTAATACTTGTGTTCACAAATAAAGATTGATTGATTGAAGATACCGCAAACCATCATACTGTTTCAATAAATGAAGCGATTTTTTTGCATTTGTCTGCGAAAAGTTTGTGAATATTTATAAAAATCCAAGAATGCAGTTGCCAGCAACTGCTAGTACTGCCATCTAAACTACCGCAAATAGGGCATTGCCATTCGTTTAGTTTTTAACAAGTTGGTCGCCATGTCGGACAATAGTGACCGCCAGTAAATGTTTCATTCAGGCAGCGTCGGACATCGGTGACCGACAGGGCACACCTTGCTTTGACTTACGCTTACAGGCAGCGGCCACTTTTTCATTTTATTTGAGCATATTATGTGGCCCGCGCGGCCCTATATAGTATTTAAAAAAAAAACACTACAAAGTGAAAAATAACTTTAATTCCGGATGTTCGTTACTTTTTTTTTTTGAGGGTGGGAAATTTTCAAATAACTTCTCCCGCTCTGGGTGGAGCAGGAGGGCGTGTCAGATTTTTACTGACTAAAACCCACCCGTGTTCCCTCAGTTGCCTGTGTGCTAGGGTCGACGGTATCTCTTTCGAACAACCCGCACCCCTGGCAGGCATCGGCCCTTGCGGACCCCACCGGTTCGGCGCACTAGGACCATGGCACGCCGTGACCACCCCAGGAACCAAGTAGTATAAGGGCCCCAGACGACCCCGTGTCTAGCACCCTTGGTCCCCCTGCGACGGGTCTGCGCAGTGACCCCACCACCTACCACTTTTCGGCCGCAGGGACACTCCTCTTCCCCTGCTCGGCTTGGAGGCAAAAGCCCTGACGAGCGGCCACACCTTGGGGTTCCTCTTCGCTTCACCGTGTGAGGGTGACCACGGCTACTGAGCTCCCCCGCAACGACAATGCGGGAACCCACTGGGGGGGATGTCGGTGACTTTGGATATGTATTCTAATTTTCATGTCAACAGTCACCGAATTCCGAAATTAAAGTTATTTTTCACCTTGAAGTGTTTTTCGGAAGTCGATTGTTTTTTGTTTTGGAAAAAGGTTTTATTTTTCACATTTTAGTTATAGTAACTACCCCACCCCAGACCAATTCGAAATTTAATCGTCATTGTGGTCAAAACAATGCTTATCTATTTAAGGGATAGCAGCAATCGCGGTTGATTTGCTGTCACTTTTTGAAGAGTTTTTTTGTCTGTCTGCGAAACGCATTGTTAAATCCATATGAAATTTAAATGGGACCATTTCGGAATAACCCCTTTCAAGCAAAAAAAGAATTTTGCAAATCCGTCTATATATTATGCCCGAAGATCCTACTACTCCTAACCTTTAAAGAGTTGTACCTTCCTTCATCAGCTCAGCGTCATGAGATGATGATGACCATACGCAAATGTCTCAATAGTGAAACTGGTTTTTTTCTAAGATATAACGTATTTAATCAAAATATTTACCCTCATTATCTATACATTGCTGCCATCTAAACGGAAGTTAAATGCCTTTACAAAAGAACTGAGATCTAGAAATGACAAACTGTGTGAAAATATTTTGTACTGCCTCCTGGAAAGATTTTTTTTTTTCAATTAAACCATCCCGCTAACTCCTGGGTAGTTTGATTCGGGCCGGCTTCTACCATCTCCTTCAATTCAGCGTTATTGACCTGTGTGGGCGTTCTACCACGTGGTTCGTTCTTCAAGTCGAAGTTTCCATTACGAAAGCGTTTAAATCAAAAACGCAGTGCGTTCATTAGCAGTCCCCTCTCCAAACGCAACGTTGATATTGCGAGCCGTTTCTGCCACGTTAGTTCCGCGTCTGAGCTCGTATTCAAAAATAACTCAGATTTTAGAAGTATCCATCTCGTCTAAACTGAATAAAAAACAATTGAAAAACGAAAATCGAATGTTGCACATTTTTTAAAAGAACCTCATAGGTATCACGTGAAAAAAAATTCACACTAAAATCTCACTCCATGAAGATTTTATGTCAATTCGAAGTGTCTATTACTATACAACGGCAATTTCATACTTTAACCCTAGCGAGCGGGCGGGATCTCATGGCGACATGGAGAGTGCGATTGTTGCAACCCAGTGCTGGGCAGGCCACGATAGTGGCGGTAAGTCCCCTCTTTGAAGAGTGGCTTGAGAGGCGGCACGGCGTCCTCACCTTCCACCTGACGCAGGTCCTCACCTGACACGGTTGTTTCGGGAGGTTCCTGTTTCAGATAAGGCGGGAGGAAACGCCCGGGTGTTTCCACTGCGAAGATCGCCCTGAGGACACGGTGAAGGTCTGCCCTGCTTGAGCGGAGCACCGCTGTATCCTCGTGGAGGCGATCGGCGGCGGCGATCTCTCGCGTCTGGTCCTGGTACAGAGCGAGAATGCATGGGTAGCCGTCACCTCCTTCTGCGAAGCAGATAATGCTCGCGAAGAGGGAAGCGGCGCACGTGAGGGAGAGGCAGTATATGCGCCCCCACGGCCTTAGTCGCCGCAGTAACGCTCTGGGCGTCGGGAATCCCAGGCTGATTCCCGGCCACCGAAGGCGCGGGCTTGCGGACGGCGAGTAATGGGTAGCTCGCTGTCCGGTAAGGACCAAGCCCGGGTCGACGGCGCGTTGTGTTCCGCCTTGGCGCGTCTCAAAAAGATGTCAGCATCAACTGATGGGCAGGCGCGGTCCGAGGGGGGGCTCCTAGGGATCATGATCCCCACCAAAGCCGTAAACGCATAGCTTAAAATAGTACTTTTTCGAAAATATAAAAAAAAAATCTTATCAATATGTAGGTAATCTTTGTCTGTGACTTTGGCTGCGACCGCGCCTGCTGATGGGGCCCGCAAGGGCCAATGCCTGCCAGGGGTGCGGGTTGTTCGAAAGAGATACCGCGGCCCCTGGTAACAGGCAACTGAGGGAATACGGGTGGGTTCTAGTCAGTAAAAGTCTGCACGCCCTCCTGTTCCAAAAAACAACCATATTACCTACAACATTTGAGGGTTGCCCTCGATTTCCCTGGGATTCCATCATCAGATCCTGACTTGGTGCCAATGGGACCACTTTAGGAGTAGACTCTTTCAAATAAAAAAAATAATAGGGGAGAAATCGGTGAACATACATAATAAAAAAAAAATACATACAGTCGAACATAGAACCTCCTCCTTTTTGAATTCGGTTAAAAAGACCTAAAGATCTTGAACATTGAGACACTAGGCACAAATGTGGCTTTCCAGGGCACATGGGACAAAAGATTACAACTTTTTTTGTTTTGTTGCGTGCTGTTTACTTGCCAATCGTTCGTACGGGGCTGTTTGGTTGTCCGACAGAGTGACCAGTATGGCGCAATTGAAATAATTATTCCGTTCAGGCCACATCGAACTAATGTGTCCGTCAGTAGTATATAAGCATTATATACAATAACACCATAATGCTTATAATAGTTATAATACACCTCAACTTAATGTAATTTAAAAACAAATAGGTGCCTTTTTTTAATTTCCAACATTCTCTTTGGCAACTAACGTGTTAAACTGTTTCATGTCAAATTTTATATTTATGCATACAAAGCCATACAGTTCTAAGGACACAGGGAAATATTTTTACAAAGATTCATATTTAAAACTCTTTTATTGGCTATAAGGTTTCAGTCTTTAGAAGTTAGTTTTACTGATAATGTAAGTACCTAAATATATATGTATTACAATTCAAAACCTAGACTGATAAATTTTAAGCATTGTATAAGTTATCTTGCATTGTAAAGTGACTACGCTTAATATAATGGTAATTCTTTTACAGATAATATAACAATATGTACACCTGAATAAATACAAGCCACCCTCACCTACCTGTTGCTGAATTAAATTGTTTTTCAAGTTCTATAATTATCTAGACTTCTTATCAGCACTTTTTTATTTAAGTCTCTTTAAACTATAAACGATTAACAATTATTAGGGCATTTAGTTACATAATATCTATAAAACTTTGCTGAACTTTGTGATAACAGTTTATGGGCTGGGTTATTTTTCCACTCATCGGAACCGTCACAACAATCACAAATGCCATCATTTACTTGACTTGATGGGATTTTGTTCACGGTGACTGGCCTGTTTCTGTACTGTGTTTCACAATAAAATGTTCCGTTTACACATGCACTTGTGCTGGGTTCATCAGTTCCATCCTCACAATCACAAAACTCATCATTCACCAGCTCGAAAGATATTCTTTGGTCAGATTTCAAACAAGTGAATTCGTTCTGATGATTTGGTCTGTATTTCGACATTTGAGTGTACAATACACCATGGATTATGCCATTTGCGTTTATAAACTTATCAGCTTCAGAACGTAAGTGTGTGTAGGCTTCCACTTTCACATGATCCAGTTCCAAATCCAATATTGGTGCATTCCTGCTATTATTGCCGGCTTCCGACGTTATAGCCAAGAAAAAATACAGTTGATAGAGTATGAAACATATGACCATACATATAGTTAGGATTATGATGTTCTTCTTCTTTTTAATACCCATTATGCTGCTCATTCAGATGAACGTCCAGTCACAGGACTTGTGTTTCAGTTTTTTCAATAATTTATCTATAACAATAAATAAACACGGAAACCAGAAACCAGTGAACATTTACATCACAAACGGTATAGAAAACATCCGTACCGCAACCGCCCGTATTCTGTCCTTTTCTTTTTGGATCGGAAATATGTGATAGAAACAGTATTTAATGCAATTAATCAGCAAAAGACATGGAATGGCAGTCAGAACTAGTCAGAAGAAATAAAAATGAAAGCAAGCAGGTGAAATGTCAAGCAGAAATTGACGTATACGTTTCAATTCAATTGACAAGATCATTGAGGTTTACTGATTCAGTGTATATTACTGAATGCCGAATGTTTCATGAATTGTTTACAGAAAATCATAACTCGCTAAACCTGAGCATTAAAGCTTGCTAGGTTGTGTTTTCTCCTCCATTGCTTCTGTTTTGCTTTTCACATTCAATGCAAATAATCGTTGTCTATTTGAGCCAACCAACTGAGGACCAACCGATGAAATAAACTTGAAACCTTGAAACCGTAGACACTTGAAACACCGTCAACCGTCAACCGTCACTCAGTCAAATGTCAATCAAAGTTGACAATACTGACATGTTTGTTACGTCACAAACGGGTAAATAAAAAGTGGTTTTATTGACGAAAAATTTCGTTTTGTGCACTTTAGGCAGTAAGAAAATTAGAAAATAAAGCAATCTTTACTTGTGGTTCAAATGTCTAAGTTATAAGAAACTCGTCATGGATTTCTTGACGGTGGACCGCCGAAGTGAAGTTTCGTCCTCCTCCGATAAAAAGGACGAATCACCAAATGCACATAATGATGATCTTGAGGTAGATTCATAATGGTTTTATAATTTTATTTCTAGCGTTTTTAGTGTATATTTTTGGCAGTGTTTCGGGTTTCCTTTAGAAGCCATGCCTTAAAATTTTAAACTCGAGTTTCTGAAAGTAATATCTGTATGTTCAATAAAATATCCTTTGTTTTATAATGTTAAATAGTAGTACTATTTGCTTCAAGCTCAGTCTTTTGGCCGATTCAATGTATCCACTTTTATGTATAGGTATGTATTTGAAGTTTATTGGCAATCATGAAAGACAGGTTGCATTAAATAGGTAGTAAGTCCAATATCCCACATAGGATGAATAACAAGCAGAGTAACTAGCCAGGAATTATTGAACTGAATGTCACTGCTTGTGTCTATCTATTTTAGTGTGCTTATCACCTACAATAACAAGGCTATTAACTAGGAAATAATTACATGAAGCAATTAGAAGGCAGAACAGTGCTTGCATTGTTGTCTGTTCTTAAGCCGACTTGACATTGAATGACGCAGCAAACATTTTGAATTTGGAATTGTGAGGTGTTTGCTCATGGATCACACTGCTGTCAAATACATTTCAAAGTATTCCATATTGGGTTGTATAATTTTTTTTAATGAATGCATACATTCTGTTTTTATGTAAAATTGTCTTCTTAATATATTCTAGAATTCATTCACTGATAGACAGTGCACAACCGAAACTGCTGGGTCCAGAAGTATGAAATTTAGCACAATACTTCCTTATACACGGTAGCAGTGACATCGACGCACAACCTGTTACTATGGATTCAGTGTACATGATTCTAAATTACGCATGGATCATTAAAAATAAAAATTGTAGGTACCATATATTTTGACTACAATAGGTGTTGCATTTTTTCTATGGATAGCTGTTTATTTTTAATAAATGACAAAAGTTTTCTATGTTGGGGAGTCAATCATTTGCTGAAATCATGGTTTCAATTTTGTCGTTGATGTGCCACCTTGTATAATAAAAATTAGCACTAAGAAAGTGTTTTTGATAATTCATTCTTTAACTGGTTAAGTCCGTCGCGGAACCTATCGGTTCTAATACAATAATATATAATCTATTCTATAAAAATGAATCCCTATTTCCCTTGGTCACGCCATCACACGCGGCATCACACACCGCTGGACCAATTTTGCTAATTCTTTTTTTGTTGTGTTTGATATTGTTAGGAGAAGGTTCTTATGGAAGAAAAAATAAAGAAAGTTGCGAATTCAATATTCATAGTTAAGACAGGACAATGTCTGTCAGGTCAGCTAGTATAAAATAATTTATTTATTTCTCATCATACTATCCTTAAAGAGTTACATAGATCAATATTGTCCAGTTATGGGCTCATAGAATAATATTGTGGGAGACTGATGCCTAAGCTAAGCCGAAGCCTGTATTTCAGGTCACCAGGTCTCCTTCCCAATAGTTTCCCGTAAACTAAAACTAGACAATAATAAATTAACATTTGACATATAGGAGTGTTTGTGTGGTGAGTGGTTGTGTCAGTGTGAGCGAGTAATAGAAAATTAATTGTGTCTCATTAGCCGGGATTGACAGATTCAAGCATTTAAAAGACATGTATATGATCATTTTTAAGGTGGACAATTCTAAGAGTGTGCTGCTTAAGATAGCAACGCTATACGCTGAGCAGTTGATGAGCGACCTGATCCTGGAGGTGGGAGGTCATGGGTACCCTGCGCATCGGCTGATATTGTGTGCTAGCAGTGAAGTGTTTCAGGTAAATGATGTTACAAACACTTACACAGTATACACATCAAGCATATTTTAAAAACATGATTAGGTTGGCAATTCCTCATACTACTTTGTACACCTACATTTTGGCAAATAAATTACTTACTTACTTACTTACTACTCTAAAAGGAAAGGCCGAAACAAACGTAGAGGTTGCAGTCTTATTTAAAGTCCAGACATAATCTTGGACAGGGCATGAGAAGAAAATGAAGATTGATGACTGAAATGGTATTTTGAGGAAAGCACCACACAGATTGAATGGACCGGTCCAGTCAGTGCTTGCATATGTGTGAAGATTGCCAAGGATCCATGAATTACAGCCTGGACCAAAGGCTTAATGTGCTTTCCAAGGCACGAAGGGGTCTTGATTTGTATAGATATTGTTATGAGGTGTGGTGGTCTTTGTATCCACAGACCAACCTTATCAAGAGTACTTTAACCTGATTGATCAACCCATACCTGTTATTACCTAGCCACAAACCCCTCATAGTATTTTTTCTTTTTAAAGCTGATTTACATCCGTCACCTCACACGTCAGGTCCAGTTAAAAACCAGCGTTAGGCACTAGTTGTCTGGCATTTATGCCGAACTGGGCCTTTTTAGCGCAGCCGTGAGGCACACTTTGACGCATTTTACACTTTTTGTTGATTGGTTTAATTCTATTATTTTGCTGTATATTGTGTGCCTTTTTTAGTCTGTGCTAAATAAATGTATTTTCTTTCTTTCTTTCTTTCCTTTGTTCAGACATGGTTACAAAAATATATTTTTTTATAACTTGGTTGGTTTACTTGACCTACCCTGTTGGTGGGTTTACTTGTTCAGTTGTTTTTATTTACTTCTGATTGTTTTTTTCGTACATTTCATAAATTAATAGGTAGTTGATTATTTAGTTATAGGTACTGATCCTGCAGTATGATACATACATAACACATTAACACCAACTGGATTGCATATTATGTTGATTTGTTTGGAAAATCCCTACTAATATTATAAAATAATGCGAAAGTAACTCTGTCTGTCTCTCTGTTACGATTTCAGGCCTAAACTGCTGATCCGACTGTCATGAAATTTGGTAGAGATATAGCCTGGGATATGGAGAAAGACATAGGCATATAGGGTACTTTTTTACGCGATAACCGACATCCACGCGGACATCCAAATCTGTATCAAATTCTTTGTATTCAGGAATCCTTTCCAGAGACGAAATTGACTAACTATTTGTCATTTTCCAGGTTATGTTGATGAATCGTGAGTGGAGTGAATGGCGAGAGAGCCGCATAGTGCTCCAGGAGACTCCCACTGCAGCCTCTGTGTTCCCACACTTCCTAAAGTAAGTAGACTGGAGAACTATGCAAGACTAAATGAAAATAAGCTCATGCATACCATCATTAAGCTGTGGCCAAACTGAGGCGAATCTCGCGTGGATTGCGGGATGGTACTGGCTTACGCGGACTTGTCAACTATATTGATTGGAGGTGTACAAACTGGCGCGAATGGGCGTTTTTATAATTTAGAAATTATAAAACCGTACATAAGTACGTACAGACGTCACATCAAGCTATCCCAAACTGTCAAATTTTCCCAATTGAACATGAACCTTATGCATATGTGATAAAGTTGAAAATCTATCAAAGAAATTTGACAGATTGGGGTAGCTTTATGTGCTGGCGTCTGTACATAACGTCACACTTTGTTTCCCCGAAGGGTTGGGGATTTCGCCGGTTATTTTTAAGTCTCATGTAATAGGGGGCGAGCTTATTGCCATCAACCGGACACTAATCTAGATTTCAAGCTGATACACGTTTTCAGCTGTAGCTTGCGACTACTAGACCAACGAGGCAGTCTAAAAGCGCACTATACATAGATGTAATTAAAACAATCGACGTCGCGTTTTGTTTCCGGCGCAAGATTTACTTCAGTTTGGTCAGAGCTTTATTTTTACTATTTCCCAAGGCTATAAAAAGTCATCTTTATCAACAAAACAAGAAAACTTTAATATGCTTTTTTCCGCTTTTCTAGAAATATTTCATAAAACAAGCTAGTTACTTACAATTTTTACCTTGTTCCAGGTATTTTTATACTGGGCAGATTAGAATATCTCATCAAACAGTGTTACCAGTGCTTTCTCTTGCTGATAAGTATAATGTTAAGGTAAAATACTAATAACATTAAAAAATAAATCCAAAAAAATGCTTGAAAAGTGAAAGAAAACTAGCACAGTCAAGTCATTTTTGTTGATCACATAGATTCCATAGTGACCTCTTTCGTTGGATCCTTCAGCATTTTGTACTATTGTACAACCCGTACACCATCCATCCACCTGACCTGTTGACATCTTAGCTCTCTTAACCCAAAGCATAGCAATTGGCGTGTGGCCTAAATCGGAACTAATGCTGCCATTTTGTTTTTTCAATACATTTCTTACGTACTTTTCACAAAACAATTGCAAAAATGTTTACCAACAGCGCCACCCTGACGACGTCATTCCTCATTCTTGTAGCAGTGTACCTGAAACTTGTGTCTTATTCTCAGGATCTAGTCACCCTCTGCCTGAGCTACATGTCGCAGCACATCGCGCAAGCTGCCAAGCGCGCTCAGCTCATCTCCTGGATGCAATACACCATGGCGTGTGGACACAATGATGTTGCTAAGGTACTACAAACTCGAACTCAAAGCAGTTATTTCTATTAAACTCACACCACCAGGCACTAGCATAGCTATTCGCTGCCATTCGACAGGCATCCTATCTAAATAAGTCTTTTTGATTTAAATTGACTCCTACAATAACATTGATTGATGTTGGATTTGGTACGGAAGCATATCAAATGGTTGTGAATAGCTATGCAGGTATTTTTGTGTTGGCCAGTCAGAAAGATGAAGCTAGTTGACCATTCCAAAGTGTAGGTTCTACTTCTGATAGTGTGCTAATTAAAATAATAGGCCCATTTTTATAAGTTCAGACTGCCAGCTATTATTTATAAGCTGGATTATTTGCCAATTCGCGTTTAAGCTTTCATACTTACGGGGTTACCCCGGAACCTAAACATGTGAAAAGGTAGTAAAAGCCAATACCAGATGGTAAGCAAAAATTTTCAAATATTTATTTGTACTCCATTCGGGTGCCTGATAAGATAACTGACAGTTATCTATGAGTTACCTGGAAGTGGGAGCGGTAACTTCGCTTTTGTGGTTGCTGCATTTCTAGATAGGTTGTTCTGTGATTAGACTGATAAAATTCGTTGCTTAAAATGTAGCTAAATAATATTTTCATTATTTATTTACGTGAAAATGTAGATGACTTTGCAATAATACTACCCTGTGAAGAACAGAACTAAAATTCCGTAAAAAGAAACGCAGAGCGACGCTAAAAAAATGACATTGACACTTGACAGTGACACTTGACTGTTGTTGTTATCCTAAGTTCCTAACGTCAATCCGGTGCAAAATAATTGACGAAATTCTCGATATTTTGAGAGAAAATTGCGTTTCTTTATGAAAAAAGTTCAAGCGATGTGGAAATAACAAAATGGAATCCACAACGGATAGAGTCAAAACAAAACGAGAGCGGAACATGAACTATACTCGCGAGGAGAGTGAAAAACTGGTCACTCTCATAGAATCTAAGATAAATATTATAGAAAATAAGAAAAACGATTCTGGAACCTGGCACGAAAAAGAAAAAGCTTGGAAGGACATCGAGATGGAATTCAACCGAGTAAGAAATGGTATTGTTGAAGTTTGTGAACGAAACGTCACTTGTCAAATTGATACAATTTGAATAAACGGGCGTAGAGGTGGTGGTGCATTCAAAAAACGATCCCAAAGAAACGCCATGTGTTTTATTTGACCATTCCTAAAGATAATTAAATAAATCTAATAAAAGTATCCAGAGATTCGGCGACGGACGCTGGGCGTACGTGAGCTTGCTGGACATCTGGCGACCGTGAAAAATGATGGTTGGTCTTTGTGAAAATTAACCGCCCGATCCCACGCGACACCGACACAAGATGGACGCCGCTGCGAAATGCCCTTCGACATCCTCGCAAACCAAAGAATTAATAAAATACAACAAAGAGAGAGGCATTCTGCGAAGGCTTTTCACGATCGCGGCCAACACCATCGAAGAAATTTTCAAAACCGGTGAAGGGAAGATGACTGAATTAAAATGTGAGTTTAACAAATTATATGACTTGAATACACGAATTTCACATTTAGATACAAAGATAAAAGACGAAATATTAAATAATGAAAGTACGGAGGCACTAATCGAAAAAGAGATCTTGACAGCGGAAGAATATAGCAACAGATTTATTGTTATAAAAACTAAATACGAGATAATTGTAAATAAATCTGCTAAAACAAGCACAAGCGGAGAACACACACAAAATAGATATTTCAAGCTGCCCGAGATAAAATTTCAAAAATTCGATGGTGATATTCGTAATTGGTTATGTTTCTGGGGTCAGTTTTCAAAAATAGACAAGGACTCAGGGTTGGATGATGATGATAAAATGTACTATCTAAAGCAGAGTATTGAAATTGGAACGGACGTCTACTCATTAGTAATGAGCTACCCTCCATCAGGGAACACATATAAAAAGTGCATAGAGGAGCTCAAACAGAGATATGCGCGAGAAGAATTGCTAATAGAGGTTTATGTTCGAGAACTACTTGCGTTAGTTTTGAAAGGAAAATCCAACCTTGTGGAGCTATACGATAAACTGAATGCGAACTTAAGAGCCTTGGAAAGTCTCGGCATCAGTAAATACCAAGCGTTTATCCTTCCTCTCATAGAGTCTGCCCTACCCATTGATATTTTAAAGATTTGGGAACGACAGAAGGGGTATTTAAAGTCCAAAAACCCAGAGGAAGTCCTTGTCAGCCTAATGGGTTTTTTAAAAGCGGAGATAGAGAGCTCACAAAGAGTTGAGTTAACAAGAAATCTAGCTCAAACTGACCCTAATGGCCAAGAGGCCACCGCTAGCTGCCTTATAGCACATAACAATAATACAAAAAAGGAAATGCAACCCAAGAATAACTGCCTATGGTGCGGTAAAATGAATCACTCAAGCGCTGAGTGTTATAAGCTGCATAACCTCACCGTGGAAGAGAGAATAGAAACTGCAAGGAAGAAAAAGGCATGTCCCATTTGTCTGAAGATTGGACATCATCCAAAAGCATGCAGAGCATATGTGAAATGCTTTATATGCCATAAGAGGCACTCTACAGCACTCTGCACGGAGAAAAAAGAGGTGAAATGTCCTGAAAAAACGAATAATACTACTACAACAAATCTATCCACTCAAAATTACAACACAGAAACCTTACTACAAACAGTGATGATCAACGTGAGGAATGGAGAACGAGTCCTACCTGTTAGAGCGCTGTTTGACAACGGTTCTCAAAGGAGCTATATTCAAGAAAATGTTGCAAACGAACTGGAACTGATTCCCACACGACAGGAAAAGTTGAATCATTGCTTGTTTGGTAACATAAGAACTAAAATAGAACCTCATAATGTTTATAATGTAATGGTAGAAAATATTAATTCAAATTTTACAATGAATATTGAGGCCCTCAGCCAAACTTCAATTTGTGGAAATATTCCCAAATTAAATTTAAATAATGAGACATGTAAAATATTAAAAAGGCATCAGATCTCCTTACCTGATACAAAATCTGATATATCAGAAATAGGTATTTTAATAGGAGCTGATTTTGCAGGATTCATGTTGACAAGTAAGGTTATTGTTATGGAAAATGGTTTGGTGGCAATTAAAACGAAATTAGGTTGGACAATTCAGGGCAGGCAAATTAGCACTTCATCTGATAATACTGCTTCTTCTATGTTTTGTATGTCTATGTCTACTAACAATAATTTAACAGATTTTTGGACTCTTGAAACTCTTGGCATACATGATCCAGCAGAGATGAAGTCTAGAGCGCAAGGCGAGGCCGAGGCAGTGAGCTCCTTCAAGGAGACAGTGACGATACTGTCAGGTGGCAGATATGAAGTGGAGCTTCCATTTAAGATAGGTTTTGATGACTTATTATCAAATTATAATGTTGCAAAGAAAAGATTGGATTTAAATACTAAAAAGCTGATTTCTAGTGGTAAGTACCAAGACTATGATGCGATTTTGCAGGAGTGGCTGAGATTAGGTATTATTGAGCCTTCTGATATACACCATAGTCATAATTATGGTCATTATTTACCACATAAAGCTGTGTTTAAAGAATCTAGTCTGACAAGTAAGATAAGACCAGTCTTTGACGCCTCCTGTCAGGATAAAAATGGGCTGAGTCTAAATATGTGTTTAGAAAAAGGTATAAATTATATTGAACATATACCTAAACTATTAATTGGATTTAGGAAAGGCGCTATTGGTATAACAGCTGATATTGCTAAGGCCTTCCTTCAAATTAGTATAAAGCCTGAGGACAGAGAATATTTAAAATTCCTGTGGTGGGAAGATGAGTCTCTGGAAAATGTAGTGGAATATAAACACTGCAGAGTAGTGTTTGGATTAACGTGTAGTCCATTTTTGCTCTCAGCTACAATAATACACCACTTGGACAACATATCCGATAAGTATGAACAGACAGCTCAGCTTCTTAAGAAATCATTTTATGTAGATAATTGCCTTACAAGCTTAGAATCTGAAGAAGAGGCACGCAGATTTATCGAAGAAGCAGTAGAAGTCATGAAAGCAGCACAGTTCGACCTGAGAATGTGGACAACATCACCACTCCAGATCAACGAAGCTGGTAAGGATATTATATCAGTTCTAGGCCTGAACTGGAACACAGTCTGTGATGAGCTTTCATGTAACATTGGTGATCTGCCTCTTCCAGAGATGTTAGGTAAGCTAACTAAAAGAGTGGTACTTTCATTGACTCAGAAGATATTTGACCCCATAGGATTTACTAGTCCTGTCACCTTGGCTCCGCGACTGCTGCTACGAGAAATGTGGATCCGGGAGTTGACCTGGGATGAACCTTTACCTCAAGACTTAGCAAATAATTTCCTAAAATGGTATAACAATTTGAAATATTTAGAGCAATGTAGAATACCTAGGAGATTAGCAGATAACAAATTGACTGACTGCAAACTAAGCTTACATGTGTTTTGTGATGCTAGTAAATATGCAATGGCCTGTTGTATATTCTTACGGGCTGAAAAAGGCAATGACGTCACTGTTCAGTTAGTCGCAGCAAAGTCTAGGTTAACACCACCAAAAATAATTTCTATACCTAGGCTTGAGCTTATGTCTGCGGTGATTGGAGTAAGACTACTGACAGAAATTAAGAACAGTTTAAATTTAGCCTGTGATGAATATTATTGGACTGATTCTAGCGTCATTTTATATTGGATATGCAATAATTTATCATGGAATGTATTTGTAGGTAATCGCGTTAAAGAAATAAGAGAAGGAACTAAATCAGGAAAATGGGCTCATATTCCAGGATCTCTCAACTGGGCTGATCTGCCGTCGCGAAGCTGCGATGCAAAGCATTTGCTAGAGAGCAGGTGGGTGGAAGGTCCAGAATTCTTGCTACACAGTCCAGCAGAATGGCCAAGCTCCCTGGTGACAGCAGATGAAGCAGAAGCTAAAAAAGAACTGAAAAAGACAGCTAAGTTAACCTGTGTAATAAATATCTCAGCAGATGAGAACTTCTCAGATAGGCTCCTATATTTTAGTAAGTATATTAAGATTGTACGTGTAGTTGCCTGGATTACCAGATTTGCAGATAAATGTCTGAAAAGGAAAGTTAGGACATTAAATAATAATGACATTACAAGTGAGGAATATGAAAAAGCTGAAATAAAATTATTCCTACTACTACAACGCGAAAATAATGATATTCTCGAGTCAAAATGTAAGAACATACATACATTTCAAGACCAGGAACAGTTGTTAAGAATTAAGACTAGGCTATTATTGTTATCCGATATGCCTGAAAACACCAAATATCCTATTTTATTACCGGCTAAGAATGTGATAGTACGCAGGTTAATAGAACAGAAGCATAATCACCTGCAACATGCAGGTCCAAACACTTTAATTGCTGACATAAGAAAATCATATTGGATAATTGGCATTCGTGGAGTAGTTAGGTCAGTATTAAATAACTGCATGCTATGTAGGAGATACAGAGTGAAACATATGCAAGCACCTGTTGCACCCTTGCCTGTAGATCGAATGCAGAGCTCCTTACCATTTGAAGTGTCAGGAGTAGATCTAGCAGGACCTCTTTTCTTAAAAAATGGTGAAAAGTGTTGGATTGTTCTATATACCTGTGCTGTATACCGTGCAGTACATTTAGAACTAACTCTGTCCCTATCATGTCCTGCGTTCCTTATGACATTAAGGAGGTTCATTGCTAGGCGAGGCAGAATAAAAGTAATATATTCAGACCATGGTACTAACCTAGCTGGTACTAAGAACCTATTGGATAGTATAGATTGGGATAAAATGCAGCAGGAAACATGTTCTGAGAAAATCAAGTGGAAACTCAATGCACCAACTGGTGCTTGGTGGGGAGGTTTTTTCGAACGTCTTATAAGAATAATGAAAAATCTGTTGCGCAAAGTTCTAGGTAGAGCTAGTGTAACTTATGACGAACTTTATACTTTACTATGTGAATGTGAGTCAATAATGAATAATCGACCACTCACTTACGTTCAGGATGATAGTGCCAATTCCTTGGAGCCCCTAACTCCAGCTTGCTTCCTGCAACCATTACCTAGTTCAGACACAATTGATCTAGATTACCTTGATTCAAAAAGCTTGAATGTCCGACTAAAATACTTACAAAAGTTACGCGACGATTTTCGTCATAGGTTTAGGACAGAGTATTTGACTGAATTAGTACAGAGAGGAAGAGAGAGAGATAAGTACGATGAGCTTAGAAAAGGTCAGGTAGTATTGATAGAAACGGAGGAGAAGAGAATCAAATGGCCCCTAGGTGTTGTTACCAAAATATATACTGGAAAGGATGGTATTAATAGGACAGCTTCAATTAAAACAGCTCTAGGCTATAAGGTGAGACCTATACAACGGTTATATTCTCTAGAAATCTCATCAAGTGAAGTGACAGATCTGCCGGTCCCAAAACATTTTCAAGAAAAGGACAAAAAAGGTAAAGTAGCACATACTCCTACTCCTAGCACTGTACAAAATCCAACCCAGGCGAAGGATCATTGTACCACGCATGTTCCCAGGGGGCCTGAGAAAGTCACACGGTATGGTAGGACAGTAGTGATGCCTAGTAAGTTTAAAATATAAATATTGACAATTACACGCTGTAAATGAATCAATTATTTCAATTCTAATTATTTTATTTAAGTTGTGATCCACCACGCATTTTTATCACATTACGTGTAATTTTTTTTTTTTTTTTCTCGCCTTTCTGTGTTAGGAGGGACACACTCAAAATTGAGTTTTTATTATTTTTTATGTAAGACTACTGACTAAAAGTATTTCTACTCGTAATATTGTAACAAAGATTGTGTCACAGAAGTGAGGTTGATTAATTTTAATTATATTTCAATAATAATTTAATTTTCTAATGACAACAATTTTTCTATGAATATGTTTATGTTTGACGAGTTATGAGTGTTATATGTTGAATTTGAAATGTATATTTTTTTTGTTGCAATTATTTTTCCAAATATTATTTTGATGTTAGTTATAGGGTATAACGTTTCGTTTAATTGAGTTTTTTTACCTTCTCTGTGTTCGGAGGATGTTGAAGTTTGTGAACGAAACGTCACTTGTCAAATTGATACAATTTGAATAAACGGGCGTAGAGGTGGTGGTGCATTCAAAAAACGATCCCAAAGAAACGCCATGTGTTTTATTTGACCATTCCTAAAGATAATTAAATAAATCTAATAAAAGTATCCAGAGATTCGGCGACGGACGCTGGGCGTACGTGAGCTTGCTGGACAGGTATAGTATATCGGGATGCCAAGCAACTGAAGGTAAAATATGAAGCTTTGAAGAGGGAGATTAGAAAGAAGTGTCGCCTGATGTGCGCGGATGTCTCTAATACTGGTGGCGCTGGTGTGGGCCCTTTGACACCAATAGAACGGAGAGTTAAGGAAATGATTCTATTGTCTTTTGAAGGCAATGAGAGCTTCTCTGATCCAGACCCAATGGGTAAGTTCTACATAGATTGATTTATTTATTTATTTAACCATTTATGCACACACATATAAACAGACAAGAAGAAAGGAACAGAAAAATACGTACAAAGGTAATGCTTATTTCTACAGAAATCTCTTCCAGCACACCTGCGATAGGAGAGAAGATAACAGAGATGTAGACAACGCGTGTAATAACAACAGAAGGAAAATCATAAAATTACAAATTAAACTCTAATTTAAAAATATACATACACACATAATATGAGAATATACATACATACTAATATACATACATACTTCTAAAATAAATATCACTAAAATATATATAATTATAATGTAATTTAATTTATAAATACAATTATGACAATGTGGAGAGATAGTGTTCTTTCACTCTTCTTTTGAATACTGCTACAGTTAGTTAGTTAGTAGTTAGTTTATTATTATTTTTAACCAGTGAATCTCTAATAACTAGAGGGGGCCTCCTTCTAAGCAAATGAACCTGTGTAGGAGACTGTTCTTCCTTCCTCAATTTATTATAAAGTGGATTCTCTTCTATAACATTAAGATAACGCCTGTCTCCCCGAAGGTAGGCAGAGATCAGCTATCTAGTAATAGTTCTAATTATTCCTGTTTCTTTTAGAATTTGCTGTGAACCAGGAATCTGACACAGTTGTTCTTACAAATAACATTACTGTTTCAATCAAACAGGAAGAAAACTATTCAGATAGTGATTCAGCTGAATGTAAGTATTATCATCTAAGTCTGTGTTTCCTTCCACATTTAACCTGTCTTCCTTCAAAACAAGAGTGAATAGGCATCTTCTGGGTATGCTCAATCCACCATAGACCTCATCAATATCTTTCCATCAGGTGGGATTGAGGTCAAGAGCAGGAACATTTAGTAATAAAAAAAAAATTACATTTGAATTATTATGAGCCATAAGTTCAAAGGATGTCACATCCACCAACCTGCAACTGGCACTCTGGATAATTGCCCACTCCCTTGCACATAGAATAGGCCTGTGTCTCAGCAGTATAGGCTGATATCAGCAGGCTGTATGTACTAGCCTGTGATTTTGTCAACCTGAAATTTCTTGCTTTAACATTAACGGTCTTATTCATCAAAAATATCGACACCTTTTTATGAATAAGACCGTAAACATATAAGCTTCCCATTAGTGCAAGAATTTTCGGAATTGGATCAGTAGTTTCGAATATTACCCCCTTCTACTACCTCACAAATTTTACCACTTTATTATATTAGTATAGATTTATACAACAATCTATTGATGTACAAACTAAAAACAAAAATATTGTCTTTCAGATTTCAATAGCATTACATATGAAATGCCTGTAGAAGAACCTTTACCTAAAAAAAGGTGTTTACCACATGAAAATGGTTTGCCCACAACATCAAAAGACAAGGACCAAGATAAAACTGAAAAAAGTAAGCACTTGTACGCACGGCTACACATCAAGCTATACATTTACAGTTTACACTGATCTCGCACTATACGGAAATCCTATACTATGCGAGATCAGCTTATACTGGAAATGCATAGCTTGATGTGTAGCTGTATGTACAATAGTTTCTTTAGGCTATATTTTTTTACACTTATTTTTTTTTTCTAATCTATACTTTAAACATTCTTTTCTTTTTAGGCGAACTAACCGAAAAAAGACAATTATTACCGTTAGCAGGAGAACAATTAGAAATAGTAAATTTACAAAGACAATTACTTGAAGAAGAACTTGAAGAAAGAAAATTAAAAAAACAGATACTAATAGAAGAAATAAAACATAAACAACAAATGTTTGCTTTAGAAAAAGAACAACTCCTACTTAAAATAGAGATATTAAAATTAGAATTAGAAAATAAAAAAACATTATGATATTTGACTTTTTATTCTTGAATTATCATCAAGGGGCTTGTGGCTAAGTACAGCCGCACGGGTCGACCGATCAGGTTAAGCTACGCTTGCCGCGGTTTGTCCGTGGATGGGTGACCATTTTTACATATTAACACCCCTTCGTGCTTCGGAAACCACGTTAAGCCGTTGGTCCCGGCTGTCATTCGTGGATCTTTGACGGACTTTATGGGTCGTCAGAAGCCCGAAAGTCTGACAACCAGACTTATCAAGGGTATCGTATTATCCAGTAACTGAGTTATGGAGGTCAGATAGGCAGTTGCTCCTTGTAAAATACTAGTATTTAGCTGCACCCGGTAAGACTGGAAGCCGACCCCAACTTAGTTGGGAAAAGGCTAGGCAGATGATAATTCTGAAATTATCATCATCACATCAATCACTGCTGGGCCCAGACCTTCGCCAAACATCGCAACAACAACCAGTCCTGCATTTACTGCACACAGCGGATTCTAGTGATGCTATTCTATAATCCGTCCACCACAAAACTATTCCAAAGTTACCAGTAAATCGTCCGGTGTCCCTCACATGCAAAAATATTGAGCTTAATTTCAATCAGATCGAAATCAAATCAGATGTCATTTACTCAAACTAGGCTGAATGTCAGCACCTTTTGAACGTTAAAATTACGTAAGACAGTCTCCCAAAACGCCCGCCCTTCACCACTTGCTTGAGCTGGAAAGAAGAAGTGGCGCACCAAACTCCCTAGCAGCACAGCTTCTGTTAAGTTAGATGAACATGATTTTATACACGAATAAGTAATTAAAATTACGAAACGTTAAATGATTTGCCATATGTCAGCTAGCACGCCAATATATTCGTACCAACAAAACATTGAAACTGTGCTCCATAAATATTTATAACATAGTATAAAACAAAGTAATTTTTCGTGTCTGTACGCTTAGATCTTTAAATGTACGCAAAGGATTATAATGCGGTTTCCTTCAATAGACAAGAGTAATTCATAATTATAAGTGAGTGAGTGAGTAATTTATATGTATAATACACCAACCTCAACGCGGGCGAAGCCGCCGGCAAAATCTAGTCAAAATATAAATAACAAAAACATAAACTTGTAGTGAAAAAGATGAGTTTAAAATGTATTCTTAAACTTGGCAGGAATGTCAGAACTTCGTGAAGTGGAACCTGGAGTGGGTGTGGTCGGACAATGATCTGAACGAGCTGGAGGGAGAGACGCTGGTGCAGCTGCTGCAGCAGAGCGACCTAGTGCTTCACAACGAGATGAGTGTGTACAGGTACAGTTTACCAAAGAAATTTTCCGCTTCGGGTATCATCGTCTATTTTCGGAAATACGAACGGGTGGTGATGAGATCTAATACAGAGTGGCAGGGTCATAGACACGCAAACTGTAGCCATGTATTCAGCGCATGATTCTAGACACCCTAGTGTATAAATACTTCGTCTGTTTAAAAACAAAAATCTGCTGTTTCATAGAAAACTGCTTACGATGAATACTTACGCGGTCAAAATGTATGGAACAGCAAAATTTATCTTTAATTACCGACGAAAAATTTCAATGCAGTGATTTTTAGAGTCATGTACTGAATCCATGATAGCAGGTTGCGCGTCGATGCCATCTCTGCCATCCTGTATAGAGCTGTTACAACCAAGGAAGTACTTGTCGTATCTCATTTTACCTGGCAACTGATTTATTGCAAAAAAAAAAAAAAATTTTTTTCTTTGGGCTTGAAAGATACTTAGTCCACCTTTAGTCGAACTTTCCATCCTTTATATTTCTGAACCGCTCAGTTACTTTTCCCCCAGTTTCGTAGTCCGATGGCTGAACAAACAACGGGAGCGATTGGTCGCGAGTGATCTCACTGAGGCAGAGTACAAAGTTCACTGGGACTCTCTTGTCGCCGCAGCCTTCTCACACGTCAGGTCAGTATTTCAAATCAAAATCAAATCATTGATTTTTTTGCCAACATGGGTAGTGGTATAGATACACAATGTTTTTATAATGTTCTCCATGCTCTGCCGTCACATAGGCATGCAAAATTTACACATAAATTACAATATATGTACGGTGGGCTGCATCAATTGGGTACCCCAGTTGTATTAAAATTTTAACTCAATTGATGCAGCCCACTGTACTTTCAAAATACTTAACAATTAATATTACAAAATGATTGAATTGGAAAATCATTTTAACCGTATTTTCAATGTCATGGAGTATTTAGTAGTCAATGGGTAATTAAATAAATGTCTGAGTCGATAAATAAATCAAAATCCTAGTAAAAATAATAGTTGTGAGTTTCACATGTCATTTCTATGATTGTAAATCTGATTATTAATTATTGGCCATAAGGGTTCCCTTTTAGATATCCTTCACACTGTAATACACTTTATCAGTTAGAAATTCCTTTAGCTTCTGCTTAAATATGTGCGAGTTGTCAATGTCTGTAATACAACATGGCTATATTTTTTTCGCATTAAACCCTCAGTTGTAGCTAGAGCAACGAGGCAGTCAATTACCTCGTTGGTCTAGTGATCACAAGCGCTACTGCTGAGCACGTGGTCCTGGGTGCGATTCTCAGGTCGGACAAAACGTGTTATTGGGCACCGGGCACAAATCCTAACTCCGGGTTGTTACTTAGAAATTCCAGTTGACATTCACGCGGACGTAACGCTGTGCTGCTGGGAAGTTTGTTGCGCTACTTCTTCTTCCCAGCTAAAGCACTAGGAAGTGGTGAAGGGTGGGCGTTTTTGGGGGGACTGTATTTTGATGTTCGAAAAGTGCTGATTCTCCGCCTAATTTGAATAAATGACTCTTGATTTTGATTTTTGTAATAAAATCACTGCGGGATTTCTTCGTGCGCTGGCGCTTCAACGCACTGTTTGTCGCCGAAAGTTGAAAATCGAACACTGTGTTTTTTCGGCGCGCTGAGACTCACTCGCGCTGCACTCTGTTCGATTCTCAATGCTCGGCTTAACACCGAGAGTTCAAATTCAAGTGCGCGATAAAATTCCGCCGCGATTTTATTACGTCCTTGTGAATGTTTACTATCAGTTTCCCCGACCTGGGGTTCGAACCCAGGACTCCTCATGATCAGCAGTAGCGCTTGCGACGACTAGACCAAAGAGGCAGATTTATTATTTAAGAAAATAATCCTTATGATACGGAACAACACTTTATTTGAATAAAGTAAGTGTTGTGTCGTATCATAAGGATTATTTACCGCTTAGTTAACTAAGGGTTAATTCGGGAGGAAACGCCCGGGTGCTTCCATTGCGAAGATCGCCCTGAGGACACGGTGGAGCATACGGTGGCGGTCTGCCCAGCTTGGGCGGAGCACCGCCGTGTCCTCGTGGAGGCGATCTCTCGCGTCCGGCCCTGGTGCAGGCCATGGTACGGAGCGAGTGTGAATGGTTAGCCGTCACCTCCTTCTGCGAAGCAGTAATGCTTGCAAAGAGGGAGGCGGCGCACGTGAGGGAGAGGCAGTATATGCGCCCTCACGGCCGTAGTCGCCGCGGGAGAAGCCCTGGGCGTCGGGAATCCCAGGCTGATTCCCGGCCACCGTAGGTGCGGGCTTGCGGACGGCGAGTAATGGGTAGCTCGCTGTCCGGTAAGGACCAAGCCCGGGTCGACGGCGCGTTGTGTTCCACGCGCGCCTCAGAGAGATGTCAGCACCAAATGGTGGGGTCAGCAAGGGCCGATACCTGCCAGGGGTGCGGGTTGTTCGAAAGAGATACCGCGGCCCCTGGCAAACAGGCAACTGAGGGAACACGGGTGGGTTTTAGTCAGTAAAAGTCTGACACGAAGAGCGGGAGAAGTTATTTGATGATTTCCCACCCAAAAAAAAAGGGTTAATTTATCAATAGTCAAATAACTTTTATCTGAAGAATAAATCTGACAGTTTGGCATATTTTCTATACGAAAGCTGTCAAACCGACGTACTTATTACTCAGTTAACAGTTATCTGACCATTGAAAAATCAGCCCTTAAAATAACAATAGCCAAACGTTTAATTCAAGGTACTGGTCAGTCCTGAATGATTATGTCGCTCTAATCTAATGAACGTTGTGTTTAACAGATTCCCGATGATGGGTCCCAACCAGCTGGCGAAGCTCCTCCTTTGTCCACTCACACAGGAGCATAAGGACTTCTTCATGGAGAGGATGGCCATCGCCATGAGCTATCAGTCAGGTAAAGGAATGTTATTATTCTAGATCCAAACATATTTGCCTCTTTTAGCAAACGACAGAACAGACGAAAGGAATCAATGAGTCGGACACTGTATCCGCCAATCTTTCATTTTATTAAGTGGAAGGCAGTCCCTTGCTATTGTGAGGAAGCCTAGTCCCAGGGGCTCTGTCTCTAAGCTAGAAGTCCGTAGTTTCGGCCGAAGTTACGGGCGTATCCTACTCCGTATCACCTACAGACATAAGATCAGTTTAGGGCCCGAACTAAGCATGAATGACAATACGATTTCACAGTTGTCTATACTTCCGATGTGTTTTTACCCGTCCGAAAAAGTTAATTAATCGGGAGTATGGTTCATTTTGAACTATCGAACTACTTTCGGGCGGCCGTATCTTCGTTGACGGACTTAAAGAATAGGCCCCCTGGTACTTATTGACAGGCCTGCACTGTCCTCCCATACCTATTATCACTGTAATTTGAAAACATTGTAAAAGCCAATTATTTTTAAAAGAGTAACCGTGGAGTTTCTTGCCGGCTCTTCTCCACAGGTAGCGACAAATTGGAACCGTGCACCTAGCTTCTGACGATTCACAAGTGCTCGTGTACGTTTATGTGAAATGTATTATTTTGATTTGATTTGGAGTAGAAAAAATGGTCCTATTTGACGCAGCTGTAAGGCACACATTTTTTAAAATTATTTTTTGGTCCCGGTGTCAAACATATTTTATTTCTTAATCTTCCTATAGGTCAATACGAACGTGTATCCGAAGTCCAGAAAACGGAAGCTGGTCGCATGCTGTTCACTCCTCGCCTCTACACCGAGGACACATGGGGTTCAGTCCTGGCCGTGGACAACTTCCACTCGCTCCCGTGCTACCACACCAGAACCTTCATCTTCTCCACCAGACCTTCAATAGCTGACGTGGCTCCTCAGGACAAACTGACGGAATGGACTGTCGACTTGTACCCGAAAGGCGTCTGGTTCAGGAAGAGTTTGCTCATCGTGTGGGCGGGTACTTATGATGTGAGTATTCTCGTGTTAATAAAGTAGATTTTAGCTTTTTAAAATCAGAAGTCTCTTTTGAGCTAAGGCTATGAGTGCAGATTTCGTCCTATACCGACCATTTTCTGTCTTGAGGGCTATTAACTCCTTTACTTTTTACTCGTCCCTAGCGATTTTAAGTTTTTGCTTTTTGTGCGTGATGTAACTCTAACACGTCATGTCTGTAAAGCTAAGGTTTTCTAAGGCTGCGGTGGACGCCACATAGCGTCCGCAATTTACTTTCGAATGACGTCACAGAAACGTTTTAATATATGTAGTAAGTTGTAAGTTGATGTGTTCCCTGGAGAGCGCTTTTTGACACCGTAAACTCAGGCCCGCTGCCGTCATATGACGGCTTTTTCTGCCGCCGTTATGTGGCGGACACCGCTATTGTAGGAAAGCCAAGCTTAAGTTAGACACCTTCTCTTTTTGACATATTGCTCCATGTAAATAAACTTTTGAATTGATTCTGAGTGTTCCAATGGTAAATTCAATTTTTAGACATATTTTCTTTATGTTGAGCTGTTGTGATGTTGTTTATTTTAGCTTAATTATTTCTGCGGCTACACTGAAATCTATTAGTTTTCTCCTTGCTATCTTGAAATGGACCTAATGTTGTTGTATAAATAATACTAAATAGTAAAACACTCGCTTGCTCTTTATTTATTTCACTAAATGCTTAATTTAATTTGTATTAAAAAATAGGAGTATACCAAACCGTTTATTATTCTTCAGTCTTAAAGTAAATTTGTTCGCCTTAAAAGAATCCTTCTTTGAATACGAGATAACTTATAGTACAGTGAAGTATATGTAAATTAACCGGTTATTTCGTTTTCTTGCCCTAGCCTTTTTTCCCCCGAACGCGTCGAGGCTCAGGGCGGGTACGTACGGTCATCACAAGTACTTGTTGAGCCACCATTTTAGATTATTCACCCGCGAATGACACTTACATAACATGCCGCTTGCCTTATGAATTTGTTATATTATATTGATCGAAATTACTAATCGCGGCTTCAAAGGCTAGCAAAAAGATGGGGTTCAATTTTTAATTTTGCTTTTTTTCTGATGCGAAATTGCAAAGTTGTTAGTAGATATTTTTAGAACTCGTTTATTGTTTTGGCATTTTACATTAGATATTGATAAACCTATGTTGAATCGAGGCTGGGCAAAGCGTGAATGAACATTGTGTCGCGTCGAAACGAGATAGGAACTATTATTTCTGAATATGGCAAAAAAACTGCAGAAAAAAAAAACAAATAATGGACGGTTTTTTATTATTTAATTTAATGTTAGCCTAGCATCCAAGAAGCAGGGTTATTTAACATCGGCGCAATGTAGAAGAATGGATGTTGGCTCAACGATTATTTGGTTCGATTGTATGTGAGATTTTTAATTTATAGGGACACTTCACTTTTCATTTAAAGGGGTCAGCTATACCGGTTCACCGACCAGGGCGATATTATTGAAAACATAACCATCAATGAATTCGTTTTGATACGTGTACTGACATACTGAATTACCGACATAAGACATCTTCTACTTATTTAGTATATTAAATTAATTTTTTCACTGGCAGACAACTTTAGCCTAAACCGCTGGGTCTAGGAGCATGACATTTTTCACAAGAGTTCCTTGTATAACGAAAGTGAACTCTAACGAAAGATTTTTAAAATTCATCCCTAAAGCGATTTAATATGACAGTTTGTATGGAAGTTCGTAATTTTTGCCGATCATATTGTATTTCAAAGCAAAACGCCGTTAAAAAAACCCGATGTACAGGAAAAGTTTTTATCCAGTGCGCAAACTTTAACCATGCGCACTGAATACAAACTTTTCCTGTATAGATAGCGTTTACCTAGTAGCGAAAAAACTTTAGTTCAAAATAATAATAAATAAGGAACTTCGTTCCAAAAAATCAGACGGGAGAGAAAACCCCAACTGGGTTTGACTTAGGCATTGCATAAAAAAACGAGTGTGAAAGCGAAATACAGAGATGGAATAAAAGATAACATTTTCCTTTTGTTTTTCAGACTTTTTAGATGTCTACAGATTTTCACCATTTTCTATTTTCTCGATTGACAAAATGGTCCAAATGTGTAGGCACAACTCGCGACAGTCTCTATTAACGACTCCATATCCCGTAGGTTCCCGAGGTGGTGTTGAGAACGGTTCGCATCTCCATCACGTGCCAGAACTGCCCCGAGTACACCGTCAACCAGTACGGGGAGACTGAGCAGCTGGAGCCTGACGTAAGGGTCAAGGTGAGAGGTCTTTAATAAAAATATACATTTCTTTCAGTTTATATTTTTGTATGTTACAAAGGTCTGAAAACTGCGTTACAACTCATTCATAAATAAAATAGTGATGTGCCGACTAGTCGGTAAAGCCGACTAGTCGGCCATATTTGTAGTCGGCGACTAGTCGGCTAGAACCGCCGACTATTCGGCCCATTTTTTACTCGTATTCATATGCTTAAAAATTTAAAAGACGGTGACTGAAATGAAATTGAAACCTTTACTGCTATATCTTTTATTATAGAATCAGTTTTACAGTACAATCAGGAAATTAGGATAATAAGGAATAGGAACCCTTCGTTTGGTCCATTAATTAATTAGACTTGGATCCAGAAATTATATACCGAAAGTAAAATTAATTAATACTTCTAACAAAAAAGAATAAACTCTATAGCAAACAATTGGCAATCAAATGAAATCAAAATATTTTATTTCTCATAATCCTGCATGGGCACTTATGAAACCTCAGAGGCTAGGTACACCGTTCCAATTTGTCGCTGCCGATGAAGAAGAGCCGGCAAGAAACTCCACGGTTACTCTTTTAAAAATAATTGGTTTTACAATGTTTTCAAATTACAGTGATAATCAATATGAGAGGATAGTGTAGGCCTGTCAACAATTACCAGGTTCTTAACAAAAAAATACAGTCGAATTGAGAACCTCCTCCTTTTTTTGAAGTCGGTTAAAAATATAAAATGGTTAACAAATCTACAGTCTACATGGCTTACAACGTTCTTTCATTCAATCTAAACTTATAAAAATAAATAAAATAAAAACCGATTTAAACCAACGCCAACGGTAGCTAATCATTAAGTGGCAACGGCCTTTACGGCCCACTTGCACAAATCACTAAACGCTTAATGCTAAAAGCTTATATTTCGTCGTTTTGTCTCTGCCATCTTCAAACGATTGTCAGAAACAACCATGTTTTAAAAACGTTTAGTGGTAAACACATTAACCCCCTTATTTATAAACGCTGCTTAAAGATAAGAAATGATTAGCGACTGACTAACCATACATTTTTGACGTTTAAACATCTCTTAACTTTAATCATCGTTTATGAATACACCCTTAAGTGATTTGTGGTGCAAGCAGGCCTAAATGTAGCACGGTATTTTTTTAAAGCCACGCCGTTTGGTGACCCCATCTTTTCGCCAGTTAAAATAAGTTGGTTTATAAAATAATATTATTATATTATTTTCAGATCGGTATCCTAGTTTGGGGGGTGCAAAAGGGAGTCGAGCATGTGTCTTCAGTTGTGGAGCGAGTGCATCGCTTCTCACCACAAAACAGGTCAGTTCGTCAAGACCTTTTTTATGCTTAGCAATATTAGGAGCTGTCCTGACTATCTATCTTATCAAATAAGTAATTTTAAGGTTTTTTCTTTCGTTTCTGTCGTCCTATAACCGAATGGTCCTCCTCTTATTTGATTTTTTTCAGTGAAGAATTTGGACAGAAAATCTTCGGATTTGAGCAATTTATTTACTCAAGAGAATTCCTCCGGACTGTCTGATTGGTCTAAGGTACTAAGTGGGTCCGATTCCCAGGACTGGTCAGGAGCTACTCGTTTTTGTATCCAGAAATTCTGGGTAGAGTAACCCGGTGACTAGATTTGCCCTCTTTTGTGGCCGAAATTTGGGTATGGGTATATTCTACCTCTGCCTGGCTTTTTGTGGAAAACATATTACAGATAATGATGGTTGATAATGCTTTTCCTCAGGGTACTGAACATAGACGGCGCGCTAGACTTCGACGAGCTGAACACCCCGCTGTACTCGCCCGCGCCGGCCAGCAGTGCCTACGCGCGCGACGTGTCGCCGCAGCCCGCCGGCAACAAGTACACGCCCTGCAATAGGTACTACACTAACACTTGTGCTAGGCGCGGTCACACAAGGTGCGAGTAGGACAGTGAATCGTGTTGTCTCGCTCCCAAGTTATATGACCGTGATTGCCACGAACATAGGCGCATCTATGTAAAAACAGTGTACAATGTCGCGGGCGCTCTATTGAATCGAAGAATTGAAGCGCGCTTAAGATGAAGACACCTTCCTCCTCGGGAAGAATACTCGGTTTTTCTAACCTTCTTCCGGGTAGTAAAAATCTATTCAATTTTCGAAGAAGTTTTTTTTTGTAAAACTTTTCTTAGGAATTTTTTGTTGAAGTTCCAATTTTAGATCACGTTATTGACCAGCGGGTTACAATGAAAATTTAGTACAATATCAGTATATATTGTCCAGCTAACCCCTGGCTATAATGACTTGCTTTAGGTTAGGTTTACATTTCCTCATTTACAGGTGGTGTGAAAATTCTATAATGTCTTCTCTGCCATCAATTTTTTCCAAGCATAATTCTTCGATCTAAGTCATTACTAACCAGATGTTTAGTTCTATTTCCAGCAAATGTTGTTCGAAGTGCTCCGAGACGTGCGAGGTCCCTGAGCCGAGACACTTATTAGGACCCAACAAGGATCAATTGAGGGTGAGCTCATTTTCTGGCAACTTACTAAATATGACACATTGCTACCACACTTTGTCAATAATGTGAAAATATGAAAATTAAATTCCCTGTTGAATACTATCCGTCAAAAGTTGCACTATCATATTGTCTTACTCTTTTGGATTTCTGGGTTTTCGTGTCTCGGTGTGACCGCTTTGTTCATCTAAACTATGCAACGGATTGTGGGTTTTCATTAATTATTTAAAGAAATTTATTCCAGGTGTGTTATTAAACTTACATATCTACTTATTATAAAATAATTATAAAAAAAACTGAACAATGTAGATTTCTACATTTGCCAACGCACATCGCCTATGTCAATATTAGCCGGCTTTCTAGGGTTATGGCAACACTAAACTGAACTTGATGCCACTGATCTATGTTGTATCATATTATTGATATTGAAATTCACAATCCTACTGCCTATACTGGGTCAAATAGTTGTGATGGGTATCCATATCCAATGACGACAAAACAAAAAGAAAGATATCTTTTTAACTCAATATTTCAGGTATCTACAGTGTAGTAGTGTGTACACTAACAGTGTCCGTTGACTTCATAGTCAACTTGCCTTAAATGAAGAGTTTTGTTTTTTTTCGTCACTATACAGAATGGAAACCAATGCCTTATATGAAACCACAAGTAATACCAGTCCATAGACGTAAAACAATTAAATATTAAATTGAAAACCGTTAATAAAAAAGTGAAATTTTTAACAAAATAAAAATATATAAAAAATCTGTTAAGTAAATTAAATTCTCTGTTGAGACAACGTACTTTCGTATCTTGTCGTATAGGTATACCGATTTTCTGTTTACGCAAATAAGTAGTTTGAACTGCGTGGCAACGTCGCTTTTCAATGTTCAAGTATTCATTGACCTTGAGATCCAATTATGCAGGGTTGAAATTAGCTAAGATTTTAAAATCTTCTTTTTTACCTAATTACTGGACTAATTTTGTTCAATTTTTGCATGTCGTCAGCAAAGTATGTGGTTTCATTTATTGCATATCTGGTTTACCCGGTATTTTCTCACGGAATATTTTCTTTTCCAGATACAAGTAGTGATCGTACCCCTGACTGACTACTGCCACGTGGGAGCGGGCGACAACGCACAGGGGTGACCTCGATCTGTCGTGCCTCTCTTTCACACTCAACCGGAAGCGGTAGCGTGAAAGAGACGCCTATACTTCTCTACCTATGCTGCATTATTGCACGCTCGAGCCAAAGGTTCGGAGAGTTTCTTTGGTTTGTTTTGGGCCTTGATCTAAAAGGGTGATACACGATTTGTGAATATGGCTTGTTTTAAGCACCCTTGAAATTGAGCGTATTAATTAGTTTCTTGGCTTATCTGGGACCTAATGCGTAACTTTTTTTCTATTAAAAGGGACTTAAGGCACTACATAAAACTTTATTTCTTATCTAAGTCTTTACAAATATGGTGGTTATACTTTTTTGGTCAGTTTTTGAGATCTTAGGTGCACTAACGTGCGCCGATAATTTGAGTCGCCTATTTATATGTTAGAACGATTTTAGTAGCTCGAGAATTTAGCAAAAAATAAATGCTGCTTGATGATGCTAGATATATAAACGACGATGTATGTTTGACTGGATACACCTTAAATACATTATATAGTTCTATTGAAGAGTTGATGATGAACTGAAGAATTAAAGAATGATGTAAATGCATAATTATTAAAAGTATGTTGTAACAAAGGGAGGATTTAGACTCACTAAACATTTAAACAATATTATTGCTGTATTAATATAATATTCCGTAAACCACTTCTATGTAGTTTTGACTGTTCATGTAAATAATCTTAAAACCTTACTACCGGATAAATTTTGAGTTAAAGAAAACTACTGTTGTTATAATTTGAAGTCCTATTAATGATTAGAATCATTAATTTGTCCAGCCATTATTATTTTATTACCAATTTTGGTAGCTAATAGAAATAATCTACATTTGTTGTCAGTATGTAAGATATTGTAAGCTTTGGTGATAATATAAATATGTTAACGAAATTCTGGTGTTTGTGGAACTTCACTTTAGAATTGTCATTTGAAAAGAATAACAATGTTACAAAATATTTTATAGTTTTCAAGTCTTCGTTTTGAAAACTTTGATAAATAATGAATTAATGAGAAAGCAATTTGGATACGATTTTAATTAGTACAGTCACGAAATAAACAGGTAATTGCACACTAGAGTAAATTTTTGAGTGCACGGTTGACGAAATGTACAGTTACCAACTAGATAAGTAGCCAGGGTCGTCCCATATAGTTAAAAAAGTTTAGTAAGAAATTTGGTAAATGAGCTGTCTGTTTTCTATAAATAATATGGTCTGAATTTCTTTCATCCCAAGAGCTAATATCGTTATCTTGTAACATTGTTATTGAATACATATATTCCACACATCTAAATATTTGCCTATTTATCTTCAATATTATTATGTATCATGTTTAAATTCACGTATTGTTACTTATAAAATGGTTCTAGTAATTTGTCGCATGTTTTAGACACACCTGTCGAATTGTTCTTCTAAAGCGCCTTCGCACAGCAGTTAAAGTTGTCATACTAATGGCTCTATTACACGGTTCAACTAAACGGATTCTATTTGGGGCAGAAATATTGTATGATTCACGTATGATTCAAATATAATTAAAAAAAATATTATATGCAATAAACAAGCAAACTACAAGTATATAATATTGAAGAGATTCTTAGACATAAAAAAATCGTCAATGGAAAACTCCCCAAAAGGCTGGTCGCGTTTCACGTTGTATGTAGGTACGGTTGATTTTTTGGCCTAAAAATTGGCCTGTCCTCTGGTCACATGAAAAGTGGACCAACCGATTGGCGTTGTCCCGAATTACTCCCGAACAATGCCAGATGGCACAAACATTGCTCCCCATAAGGTTGATTTTGCGGCGTTGGTTTCAATGGTTGAGGCAACTGTCAAAATTACTGTCGTAGTTAGTTCCCAACAAGCTAATAATACAAGGCCTGAGGTGGTTTTATTTTATTTTTTTAAATGACGCGTTATTGTGTTCGTAAATACTCCGTAATTGGAGTTAACCATTTCCCGAAATACCCTAAAACTAGAAAACTGTGGCTTAGACCTATTCTTAAAGATTTTTTAAATTATCGAGTTCAAGGAAACATTTTGAAGTAAGTCATTATGAGGAAATATTTATGGCTTTAAATGCTGACACTTTCAATGACAAATATTTGATTTAAAATATTGAAATCACCGAAAATAACGAAATCGTGAAATAAATCCGAAGTTATGAATGAATGAACGATTTGTCCAATTTATTGTAGGCCGTATGGACCAAGCTATTATCACGCCATCTACAATTAGCTTTACCAGACCTCCCCAATTTGGTTGTTACATCCGAATTAAAAAGTTGAACCGAGTAATTTTGCCATTACAAAATAAAAATAAAATGTTAATAACTACCTCAGTTTACTTCAATCTCTATTGACAAGAGAAAGCAAAGCGTAGCTGCGGTCAAAAGCGCCACCAGTAACGAATGATTATAATAAAATGTGATACCAAACAGAACCAAACAAACAGGTTGTATTTGCTATAAGTCTTTCTAATTTGTCTTATAACACTTATTCTTATGTAACTTAGAGCATTTAAACTGGAAATTCGCACAAAATATAACATGATTTTGCCAATTATTTGTTTTATGTTATTTACCCTTTTCGTCTGTATGTATATGAAGGCATGTTGCGCCGATTCTAAATGTATTGGAATGTTTGTTTTATGAGTTTTTCTTGCGAACGTAATAACGTTCAAAAATTAAAAAAATATTAAATGACAAAATTAAAAAATAATTAAAAAAAAATGTCAAAAATTTAATGACAGCTCATAACATCGACGCCACAATATAGTCCCTCTGACTACAGCAACCTAACAGCAATCTTATAATAACGACAATAAAGGTCACTATGATATCGACCGACTTGTTAGTGGCAGCAACCCAAAATTAACCTTAGTTTAACGAATTTAAAGATCACAATGATATTGACAGAGTTTTTAGTGGCAGCAACCTTATAACCACAGTAAAGATCACTGATATTGGCAGACTTGTTAGTGGCAGCAATCTAAAAGCAACCTTATTGTAACGGGAGCAAAGATCACTTTCATTTAGTGCAAAGTCAGGGGTAAAATAAGTGTGAACCGACTGTGGTCGAGTCTATACCCAGTTCAGTCGCTATGACAACAAATATCAACCTATGTCCGTATAAATACAGCTGATTCGAGAATGAACAAAAGCTAAAACTTCAGTGCTAGTTGCAATGTAATTTGAAGTATGTGTAATAGAGTGAAAGCTTATTTTTCTTAAAGCAAAGCATGTGGTTGATATTTATTTCTTTGTCAAAAGCACTTCCCCAGTTTGAATGCTCTGTTCGCAAGTTTATACGGCATATGTGCAATATTTGTCTTCTTTGTACTGTTCGCTGCAGTAAAATTTGTGTATTTGTTCATAAGTTGTTGTAAAGTTTGGACTTGAATATAATAAGATAAATTATTTTTGTCTATTTTCTTTTCATTTATCAGTCGAAAAAGTGTTAGGTGATATGGCTAGAAAGGGGGCTACTACCGAGATGATTTTGGAAGAAGACATGTTTCTAACTGAATTGGTATAAGGGCAAGACAGTGATGGGGCTTAGGGGAAGCCCATGTCCAGCAGTGGACGTCTCTGGGCTGAAATTATGCTGATGTAGGGTAAGACAATGATGATGATGAGACTATAGAGTAATAACATGAGTAAAAATAAAAAAAACGTTTGTATTTTATACGTATAAAGTATTTATTACACAATTGACGATACATGTAAAACGAAAAATAATACAAAGCTCTCCATAATTTTTAAACAAATCTAACATTCCGTACGGCGACGGAAAAAAAATGCTAAGCAATAGGAATATACGATTTTCGTCGCAATAAAATGTAACTATAGTAATTAAAATATAATCATTTAACATTAAACTGACAAGCATGGATTACATTCATGACACCCAAAGTTAAAAAAAAAACTCAATATTACTTACAGCAACTTGACTATAACATGACTAAGGGTTAGTACAGATGGGCGGTTGGCACGCATACTGTTCGTGCGACTTTTTAGGCGTTTAATAAACGCGTAGTGTATAATATCAGCAAAGCCGGTCTGAACAGGTTCTCCGAAGTTTCGCGCATGTTTCTCACTCCCCATCAGCTGCCTTTTCACAACTATGTTGGGTCGGCTTCCAGTCTAACCGGATGCAGCTGAATCACAATATTTTACATGGAGCGACTGCCTATCTGATGGTGGGTGGCAGTTACTGGGTAATACGATATCCCTTGGTAAGACGCTGTCAGATTTTCGGGCTTCTGATGACGCGTAATGACTGTCAAAGATCCACAAATGACAGCCGGGACGAACAGCTTTACGTGCTTTATGAGGCACGGAGGTCTCATGGTATTTAAAGATGGACATCCATCCACGGACCAGCCGCGGCAAGCGTAGCTTAACCCGATCGATCCGTACGGCTGTCATTACTTAGACACAAGCTCCTCATGTTCTCGCACTCCTCAAGTCACCATTAATTGGTTCTCTCGTGTCCGGCCATGGCACGGAGCGAGAGTGTATGGGTAGCTATCACCTCCTACTGCGAAGCAGTAATGCTCGCGAAGAGGGAGGCGGCGCACGTGAGGGCGTATATGCGGGGGGAGTATATGCGCCCTCACGGCCGTAATCGCCGCAGGAGATGCTCAGGGCGTCGGGAATCCCAGGCTGAATCCCGGCCATCGTAGGCACGGGCTTGCGGACGGCGAGTAATGGGTAGCTCGCTGTCCGGTAAGGACCAAGCCCGGGTCGACGGCGCGTTGTGTTCCACGCGCGCCTCAAAGAGATGTCAGCACTAACTGGTGGGGTCCGCAAGGGCAGATGCCTGCCAGAGGTGCGGGTTGTTCGAAAGAGATACCGCGGCCCCTGGCTCACAGGCAACTGAGGCAACACGGGTGGGATTTAGTCAGTAAAAGTCTGCCTACTCCATCCAGAGCGGGAGAAGTTATTTGATGATTGCCCACCCAAAAAAAAAACCATTAATTGGTTACAAAAATAAATGATTGCGCAGTCTACTGCGCAAATTTCAGACCGGCCGTTATTCATCCGTATACGTAATTTGATGTCGTACAACATGCGGGAAACCCTTTTGAACATAACCCAAATACAAAATGATTATCTCAATTTCTAATTTCAAAAGTTATCCAAAATCATAGGCCAACTTACACAATTTAAGCACTTAACATTAAAACGTTGACTTTCTCTTACACTAGGCTTATCTAACGGAATATACATAGAAACCTTGTTTCGGGACTAAAGCACATTTAAAAGCGGGTAGACGAATATTAAAACAATATAGTTACAACTCTGTGTGCCCTCATAGGGTGGGTAGTTCTAAATCCTGACTACCTCATTTAGTTAAAAACTTTTTGATGTCGTTTAGGCCGGTTATGTTAGACACTCGATTTTCAACTCTCGGTATTGAGAATCCAACAGAGCGCGTCCCAGCGCGTTAAAAATCAAGTACGCGACAATCGCCCGATCCTAGACTTGCTGTATATTACTTATTTGATTCATGTTTTTGCATTTCTACGTCTTCAGTTGTTAAGTACTAGCTTTTTGCGGACTCTGTTTAAAATTTTTGTTTTATTGACTCCTATTTTAATTCCGTTCTAATTTATCACGGAAAAGAGACTATCATACCAATTAGGCCGAAGATTTTTTTTTTCGTTAAAACTTAAATATAGTTAGGCCTCGACTTGTAGAAGGCGCAGGTACGCTCGTCATTAAGATCTTTAAGACTTTTAATATACATTTTTCTTAATTAAAGGTAACGCCTAAACTTCTTATAAGATATAGTGTATCAAAAAAATATAATGCGTAAAAATATCGTAAGAGAGTAGAAAGAATATACTTTAAAACTAAATACTTTTGCACCATCATTGAATAAAAAGGAATACTTTTAAGTACTACGCTAAGTTGAGCCTTTTCTCGAAATACGTTAGATATTATAAGACATAAAAACTATTTCAATTTATCTTGGATGGAATAGTAAATGCAGAATTTCGAAGTACGATTTTTTAAAGAAAAGCAAAATGATTTACTTGCTTTTTGGTATTCACAGTCTTCGATTCCTTACTAAATAGACTATGGTTAGATTTCAAAATGTTTAAAATTTATTGTCACAATTTTTATAAAAAATACTTTCGGAAAGTTTTCTTTAGATCTCAAAACGTCCTTTATCACAGTGTTGCATTAAAAATATAACGAATCAATAGGAAATTAGATCGAAGGGATTATTTGCTAAAAATAACAATGATAGAATGGTTTGTTAAGCTTTAAGCACATACATGGTCGGCCACATGGGTCTATTCACATCAATACACTGAACACTAATATTTAAATACTACACAGCGAGACTGACTTGCAGGTTTGGCTGTAAACATTAAACACAAAAAAGGAATTGGCCTTTACATCGGAAAAACACATCTTGGGTATATACTGACTATTCTAATAACATTATTGAAGGTCTAATACACTCGTCTATATTTGAGAAATACTTGTGACCGAATATCGCTATAACAAACGTCGATGCAAGCGGAAACGTAATATAATTGATGTAAAATGGCTTTTCATATAAAAATAGGTTAGTTGTTAGGTCATAGGAGCAGCTCCCTGGGGAAGAGGTTCATGGAAGCATAGTCTTCCAATACCTGGAATGAAAATAAACGTTTATTGGAGATGCAAGATTCAGAACCAGCCCGTTGACTAATATTTAGTTCGGCTTGTTTCAAGCAAGGAGACCACTAGAATACAATAATACTTGTAGAATAGCTACGCAATATTAGTCATCTTGCCCATCTGAGCTGCAGGCTTAGCAAGACGCTTTCTATTGCTACTCTACCGTAGAATAGACATCGCTTATCTATATTTCTCGGTACAAAACTGTCAACTGTCTACACGGAAACGTAATTTTTGTCTAGTCTTCCATCGACAAAACGCTTCTCTAACGGTTCTCGTGGTAAGCCTGCTGGTTTTCAAAGAGTTGGCTCTGCTGCCAACCTGTTTGCATAGCAAAGTCCGCCTAAAATGATCCCACTGCTGGGACACAGGCCTCCAATCTGAAAGAGAGAGAGAGAGAGTGGGGCAACCACCACGCGGGCCCAGTGCAGGTTGGCAGATGTCACAATGTCTTCCAATGTTTGGTTCTAGGGTATGCCGGTTTCCTCACGATGTTTTCCTTCACCGTTTTGAGAGCAGCGGTGATTAAATAATTTACACAAAAGTAAATCGCCTGTCTGGGTTCGCACCTACAACTCGTAAACATCGCCACCACTGGGCCACCACTGCTCCACTTGCTTGCATAAGCCCATATTGCGTTTATTATGAGTTCTTGATGTAGCTAGTTACGAGACCCATTAAGTTCTTCGTCTCGAACCGATGATGGCATGGATTTGGGCCAATGGCAACAACTTTTCATTTGCCAGATCCCTACACAAATCAGAGAGCACATCAAAACCTTCAATCCCGGGTAGTTGGAAGCTGAGAACATAGGTAACTCACCTCCCGCAACTTATCCACAGTAGGCTGTGGCACATCCAGCGGCATGTCCGCCCACAGCTTGCTGCCGTCCAGGCACAGCTGCTTGTTGAGCAGTAGTTCAGCTCCTGCCGACGGCTCCAAGGGAGTGTGGTCCAGCGAGTACTTGCGACATATCTCCGCCCAGGCCGTGAGGTGCTTGTCGTTTGCTTCTTCGGCTACCGAGGCTATGTCAGTCTGGAAAAAAATATGGTGGCTTTTGAAATGTTGGTTTTCAATTGGAATATATTAATTTTTGTGCAGCTGGGAGTTCGTTGCGCCACTGTTTCTGCCCAGCTGCAGAACTAGCATCTAAGATCCCATTTCATTTGTAAGGGTCCTTGGAGTTTCACGCCCGTTCTTCTCCATAGAGTTCTACGTTTTGGAATTGACAACTATCTTCAACTTTTAAACTGATCGTCTTTTTGCCAGTTCAAAAGTGCCTGTAAATGATTTAATGGAACTAAAGCTATGTCCAGCAGTGAACGTCTTTCGGACGAAATGATTATGATGAAACGCTATGAGTTTGAGTCTATATAATCTCATTATGATTCTATTATTGTTACTTTGGTCCGATTAGCAGATTTAACTGGAGATTGGCTGAACATAATCAGGCCTTTTTTCTGTAGGGTAACCTAGTTTTTTGCCGCCTCTTCTCAACCGTGCAACTTGTAATTGAGTCATTAATAGAGCTTGATTTTAGAAAGTTTTCGTTTTATTTCGTAGCTTGTTATATTGAAATCACAAAGAAGATTTACCTTAGCCAGCGTAGAGATAGCAGTCCCATAATAATCGTGATTAATCTTAAAGATATCAGCGACCAGTTCAGCCAATGCTCCCTGGGTGCTATTAGCTTCATCCACCACATTGTACGTCTGTTTGTTGGCTTCCGGTTTCCGACCCAGCGTCCATATTGCGCGGCACACGTCCCGGACGTGAACCGTGTTCATCTTGAGGTCGGCTGTCCAGAGGAGCTTCATCGTCTCGTTGAGGTGTTTGTAGATGCCGCCGTAGAGGAGGCGGGGCGCTGTGGGAAATAAAGTAACTTACAATGCATAGTACATCTACTTAATACAAATCTTAAATTCATTTGATGGCAGACAACGCAGTAGCAAACAGGTAAGTGTAGAATCATGAAATTTTACACAAGAATTCCTTATACAGTGTCCCTCCCACGTCAAGCCACAAATTCGGCGCTATTCTTTTTTGTAGGTTCCTACAAAAAAGATTCCAAAATTTTATCGATAACTAATTAATCATTGCTTTTCGTCCCCTTTTTTTTAAATAAAATATTACTGGTAACATCATTATTTTATTTGACCCTAAAATGTCGTTTTCTTGTCGGCATTAGCCGACGGTGGCGTGTTGGGCACGTTTTCATTTGTCGGCTATACCTGACGGTGGCGTTCAAAATGTTAAGTATGAGCTTCATTGTACCGTATGGAAGCCCCATATATGCAATAAATGAAACTACATACTTGTTATTTGCTGATGATGTGCAAAAATAAACGAAATCGGTTCTTTAATTAGGTTTTTGACCTAATTAAAGAACCGATTTCGTTTATTTTTTGCATTTTAGTAAATTTGAACATGTGGAATTGGATCACTAGGTCATTGATTCAATGAACATTGAAATCCGACGTTGCCACACAGTGCCAACTATCACGACGCTGTTATTACTTATTTGTCTAAAATGGAAAATCGGCACACTGAACGACAAGGTACGAAGGTACGTTGTCAAAGCAGAGTGTTACTTTTACTGAATTTATTTTGTTTGAAAATTCAACTTTTTTATTTACTCTTTTTAATTAAGTTAATTTAATTTTGCTATACTTTTGTGGACTAGTATTACTTGAGGTTTCATTTATTGCATATTATATGTGGTTTCTATACTGTATAATGAAGCTCATACTTAGGATTTTTTTTTAAAATTAAAGGATTTAAATAGGGGACGAAAGTTAGTATGGAAATTCGTCATAATATATCGATGGGAACCCCCGTCGGGCACACTTATTTAAACTAATATATAAAGAGAAATTATTCGATTTTTTGCATATTACTTTGTAAAACTTTCCCGCTAAAACAGCTGAACGGATTTAGATGAATTTTAGCACATGGGTAGACCATGACCTGGATTAGGACATAGGATTGACTTTTCATAGACTTTTTCTCCAGATATTTCTACGAGATCGAGACTTACGTGGGTGAAACCGCTGGGCGCAGATAGTCGCTGATAAAAGGGGAACCAGTGTCAGTTTTTAAAAGTTACTCTGTCCCGCAGGTTCTGTACCCTGCTAAGGTTGACTGATCAGAATATCCACCGAAAAAATGAGCCTTACTAAGTAGTAGTATTACTACGACAATCAACTATCCTTTCCAGAAAGAGCCTTTCATTCAGCAACGGACTCAAGAGCTACATTAATATAATAACGTCCCATCGCCATCGATACGATTAGAAGAAGCAACGCACTACCAAAGAATTAACAGCAATAATATATCTAACCATCTTCAGTGCGGGGAAAACAAAAAAATACACGCGAAACATTAGAAGTGTTAATTATAATTTCGTGTTAAGAACCGTAAACATATGTATATGTATGTACGGTACAAAAGTGGATTACGGTGAATGTTAAATTGTCCGTGATAATCCACTTTCCTTCAACACGGACAAATTGGACGACTAATAACATTCATTCATCGTCTGCTAGGCAGATTTCTCAACTGTGTTGAGGTCGGCTTCGGGTCTAACCGAATACAGCTGAATACCAGTATTTTACATAAAGCGACTGCCTATCTGAACTCCACAATTCAGTTATTTGGGTAATACGATACCTCTTGGTAAGACTGGTTGTCAGATATTCGGACTTCTGACGACCCGTAACGACTGTCAAAGGTCCACGAATGACAGCCGGGACCAACAGCTTAACTAAAGTGCTTTCCGAGGCACGGTGGGGTTTCGGTATTTATAGATGCTCAATTGGCCACCCATCCACGGACCAACGGCAGCAAGCCATTTTTCAATAACATTCATTATGAAAGATAAAAATCTATCAATGTTGTAATACAGTCTAATAAATATAAATCTCAATAAAATATTACAATGGAAACTATACTGTCGTGATTTGTTTGATTTTTATTTGCCGATCTTACTTATAAAGTAGCTCGCTTAGTTTTGTACTACATGTGCGTGACGGAAGCCTATCGTAATATTATGAACCATGAAGAGTAAGGCTGATAATGTCAAACATTTTCAACAAAACTTAGTGAACGTGGGCTTTCATACAATTTCGGATCACCCTACCTCGTTAAAGTCTACGTTCTGAGTGTCCGAGTATGAAACGAGACACAAGTGTAACAAAAAAAAACACCATTATAAAGGATTTTTTTTTTGAAGATGGGAAATCATTAAATAATTTCTCCCGCCCTGGGCGGAGCGGAGGGGCGTCTCAGACTTTTACTGACTAAAACCCAGCCATGTTCCTTCAGTTGCCTGTGTGCCAGGGGCCACGGTATCTCTTTACAACCCGCACCAGTTGGTGCTGACATCTCTTTGAGGCGCGCATGCAACACAACGCGCCGTCGACCCGGGCTTGGTCCTTACCGGACAGTGGCTGGAAATCGGCCTAGGATTCCCGACGCCCAGGGCGCGAGGGCGTGAGGGCGCATATATTGCCTATAACTCCATGTGCGCTGCCTCCCTCTTTGCGAGCATTACTGATTCGCAGAAGGAGGTGACGGCTACTACCCATGCACTCTCGCTCCGTACCATGGCCTGGACCAGGGTCGGATGCGAGAGATCGCCGCCGCCGATCGCCTCCACGAGGACACGGCAGTGCTCCGCCCGAGCCGAGCAGACCTCCACCGTGTCCTCCAGGCGATCTACGCAGTGGTAACACCCGGGCGTTTTCTGCCGCCTTATCTGAAACAGGAATCTCCCGAAATAACCGTATCCGGTGAAGACCTGCGTCGGGTGGAAGGTGAGGACGCCGTGGCGCCTCTTAATCCACTTCTGAAAGAGGAGACTTTCCGCCGCAATTGTGGTGTGCCCAGCACTGGGTTGCGACAATCGCACTCTCCATGTCGCCATGAGATCCCGCCGGAGCTCTGTCTGCTGTGCCACGATTTCTCGCGGCAGCGGAGTAACGCCCCGGAGTTTGGCCTCCTCGCGCCGCTCCCATGCGTGCGTGAGGACTTTTGCCCCCAGATCCCATGGCGGCAATCCGGCATGGAGGCCCGCCGCCTCACCAGAGATCGTGCGGTAACACCAGATCACCCGGATGGCCATGACCCTGGTGTGGCCGGCGCCTCAATGAAGGCGCTCACACGGGTGCCCCGTATAGGGTCATGGACCGCGCGAGCCCCGCGTAGAGCCTCCGGCAGACCATTATGAAGACTTACAATCATATTAAGATTACTAGGTAGCCTTCTAAGTGCCGAACATACTAAACGTAGCAAAATCCGCCTATAATGTTCCCACTGCTGGAATACAGGCCCCCTCCAACTTAGTACCTGCTTTGTAACCTGACTTGAAATATATTTATGGTAAGTTTATCTAAGACTACTGAAGTCTTAGTTAAACTTACAATAAATATATTTAGAAAGAAAATGTCACATATATGTAGCTCACATAGCTATCAGCTAATTATGTGTAGACGACGGTTCGAAGCTCAGCAAAATAGAACTCCTCTAAAAATCAATGCGCCATATTTACCGTCGGGAAGGTCCTTGAAAGAAGTTATTAGTAAGAACAACTTACTGAAACTCCGACGGTCCCCGATGCCGTACACGATGGCCGGCCTGATGATGGTGTAGTTCAGCTCGGCCGCCATGTTCTTCAGCTCCTTCTCCACTTTGCTCTTCATCTTAGCCTCCGTGGTCCATGGCTCTACTGAGCAGTCTTCTTTTTGTGGCTAGAATAGTTTTTTTTTTAATATTATTTATTAACATTATAATTTGATAGATTAAGCCCATGGTCGGGTTTTACCGTTTGTTCCCAACGAGTAACACCCTCAAATGTCACACTGTTACTCGATGGGAATGTTTTTAAGAAAAAATTCCCAACCAGTCACACTGTTACTCGATGGGAACTTTTTATTACTAATTTCCCAACCAGTCACCAGTCACTGTAACCAGTAGAAATTGGATGCAATCTGGACTTTAGGGCACCCCGACTCGGACAGGTTAGGTTAGAAGGGGATGGCGGGGTCGTGTGAGCGAGCGAAGCGAGCGAATAGACCCCGCCATCCCCTTCGTGGTTATTTTTTTATAAACCATCCTGAAGTAGGAGCCCCGCAAAGCGGGGCTCCGTCGACCAAGCCCACCCTCGACCATGCATTGAATATTTTAAGATTTGGTTAGGTGCCATTTGAGTTAGGTTAGAACTGTGACCATTAAACATGAAAATTAGGTCAAAAGAACATTAGGTCAAATATGCAGATATAAGAGGACAACGACTCGTGAAAAGTTTACTTCCCGTTGTCCCCGTTAGCCGAATGTACGTTACGGGGACAACTGGAAATAAATTTAATCACGTCCCGCTGTCCCCGTGACGGGGATATGGCATACGGGGACAACGGGAATAAATGATAATAATACATGCTGAACACATATCAAAAAATATTCATTAGAAATTATAATAAAGTTAATAATTATATCAAAATATTCACCGTCAAAAATTTGACTGGTTGGGATTTTTTTCTGAAGAAATTCCCATCGAGTAACAGTGTGACTGGTAGTGTGACCGGTTGGGAATTTTTTCAGAAAAAAATCCCATCGAGTAACAGTGTGACATTTGAGGGTGTTACTCGTTGGGAACAAATGGGTTTTACGCCTAAATAGGTACTCAAACTTTACAAAATTTTAATAATTATTTTTCTTTAATATCTATCGTTTGAAAATCAAGTCGAAAGCCTTGCAGATTTGCATAATATTAGTATAAGGTCATAAGAAATTATTTTTTAAATAGATGCGTTAAAATTTGGGAGTAGTTTTACAACAAATATTGAATATTTCCCACACAGACCATACTCGCAATTTTATTCCGTCGTCAACTTGTTGAGAAGTCTATGACGTCACATAAGCAGATCGATGACGTCACTGCCTCAATGTCGCCAGCGGACAAGTTTTACGAGCCCGACCGGATCCTTGTAATTATCACTTACTGATAAGTACCAAATTGATGAACCATTTCGTTGCAAGCAGAGTACGCTTTTATTAATATCGTTAACGGAAAATTATATTGGTTCAGTCATAAATTGAGAATGTATTGAGTAGGGAGGCGAGTTTCATCTATCTTAAGAGCTCGTTAATAGAATCACATACGTAATTTAATGAATAGGTGTATATTCTAATAAAACCTCATTAAAAACAAGCACTATTTTGAGCAATCATGTGTTTAGCGTAGTGCCAGTTTTGCTTTAAGGGCAGTCCTTAGAGAAATATAAAAGCTTACTAATAGAGTCTGCGAGCGAAAAAAATCGACCCAAGAACATTCACCTTCATTTCGCTCAATATAGCACCTTCTCACGCACGTTGTCTGGACAGACAACCTTTTTCCATCCTAAGCATTAGTATCTGCTTAAAAATAAATAATTTGTTCAGAACTGTAGGGTTTCTACGAGCCCTGGTGACAGAATACGGCGTTGCCTCTAAATAAGAAGTAATATTGAATTTAAGCTATTTCTTTCAGGTGAAAGTGTTCGCTTTTACGTGCCTAAAACAATCATGTCTTTTTTATTACTAAATGGGCCTGCTCTTGACCTCGATCACGCCTTATGGAATGCGATTTTCTTACTTTTTTTTGGCAATGAAATCTCGCAGGTTAACCTAGGAGATTGTCGGCTGTTAAACCGGACTTCACATGCCGATGCCTCAATAGATTAAGGCCTTCAGCCAGGTCTTAGAAACTTGAAACCACACTACAGGAGGTGTCCTAAGCGTGTAGTCACGCTTAGGACACCCCCTGTAGTGTACGGACCTCGGGTTAGGGCGTAGCAATGGACCGGAATGTTTGGCGCAGTGGTTAAGCGATTGACTGCGGCGCTGCGTGTCGCGGGTTCGATTCCCGCACGGAACAAATATTTGTATGACCTACAAGTAGTTGTTCCGGTTCTGGCTGTTTGTGTAGGTGATTTTAAATGTTTGTAAACGCACCCACAATACAGGAGAAATTCGTAGTGTGGGGGCAACGTTTTTATTAAAAGAAAAAACTAATTTTTAAAACAAACGCTTCTTTTATAACTTTGAAACCGACTCTAAATTCGCTTGAATGATCTAAGGCAATCAGAATATTTTTTCCGCGAGCTTGCATGATGTAAGATTCTCTTGTACAGACAACCTTTGCAGTACCTACCTGTAATAGCAAAATAATAAAGTACCAACCTTATCACTACTGTGCATCTGCCCACTTGAAATCTCAACCAGCCTGCCGACCTTCAGTTTGGCACACTGGCGGGCTACGTTGGTGCTGAGCGTGAAGAGCCCCTCGGAGTACACTGCCTCCGTTTGCCCCACCCTGGTCTCGCCGGAGCAGTTGACCACCAAGTCCCATGCGGCACCGTCGCCAGGGTCCAGAGCTGATGCGCATGATGCTGCAAAGAAGATGTGGTGATAAAGTCGTGCTGCTGGGTAGTTTGTTGCGCCACTTCTTCTTCCCAGCTAAGGCACTAGGAAGTGGTGAAGGGCGGGCGTTTTGGGGGACGGTCTTATGTAATTTTGACGTTCAAAAAGGCTGACTCTCAGCCTAGTTTGAATAAATGACTTTTGATTTTGATTTTATGCGAAATACGGGTCGTACGAAAGGTTGTTTTTTAGATGGGGAGTACTCCTGGGAATCCCACATGTATTCAGTTCCTCGAATTAGTTACAGATTGACGGTTTTTTTAAGAGTCCGGCTACTACCGTTTGTCGCGTTGTTTTGTTGGTATGCGTTCTTGTCTGCGCGAGTTACAACGCCGGAGAGCTCCCCGGATGTGTTGATCCAAGATTTTTTTTTATAGTTAGTGGGGTACCAACAGACAGGCGGGGTAGAAAGCTATTCCCCGACTGCGGTTTGAATCACACTATGTGGTTTTTTTTTTAAAGTTTGCTTTGTGCTTTCCCCACAAAGTTGCAGATTGTTTTTATACACTTTGGCGACTCTATGTCGCGCAGATTTAGGCGATTGAATTATATGTAAAATCAAGTTAAGGACTTTCGATTGTGGCTATAGACACTATCGTGAGTCATTTTGTCATAACACTCATACTCATAACGCACTAGCTAAACTGTGAGTTCAAACAATGGTCAAGCGCTGTAAGTATACTTTTTTCTCTCACCTTACATAAAATAAAAAGGAAACCCTTCAATATTAACGAATACACTCCCACGCTTACATGATAAATGCAATTAACATTCCTCTTTCCCTAGCATCGAGGAACTATGAAGCAATCGTTGAATATGTGATACCTATTATTAACAATACAAGTGTGTAATGTTTATTATATTCATAACTAGCAGGTCGGCGCAGGCGCATTGTATGCACAAATATGAGGACGAACGTACCTATCGAGTATCGACGGCGCGGCGCCCGGCGGCGCCCCGTGCGATGTACACAGATCTTGTGTTACATTTATGCATGTAATAAAATGCTTATGGTAATTAAAGCGTCGGCAGATTTGGAATTACAGAAATTGCATTGATATAAAATTTAGTTTACCCAACCAGTCTTACCAAAGACTATCGTGTTACCCAGTAACTAGTCTGTGGAGGTCCATGTAAATGCTGGTATTTAGCTACATCCGGTTAGTCTGGAAGCTGACCCCAACATATTTGAGAAAAGGCTAGCCGGATATTAATAATCATGGACAAATAAATAATGCTTCATAAGCACTTCTCGTGACAGCTAATAATTATTAGTAAAAGCACAAAATAGCGTAACCCCACAGTTTATGTGCGTATGTTACTTCAAATTTTGGTTTATCAATAATACATATAATGATCGTGAAAAGTTATTGTACACCGGATTTGCAACTAATACAAACTTAAGGTAAAGTCAATAGTAATTCAATACAAAACAATATGATTCTTGATTGCCTCACAGGTTGCATGCTGTGTAGGTACAGACGTAGACGCCAGCACATCAAGCTACCCCAATCTGTCAAATTTCTTTAATAGATTTTCATCTTTATTACATAAGCATAAGGTTCATGTCCAATTGGGAAAAATTGACAGTTTGGGGTAGCTTGATGTGCTGGCGTCTGTACATCATCACCATATTTTTTTTTGGCATTTTAAAATTTCTGCCTACTCTTGTCTAGAAACTCTGCACGCCACTTGGCATCGAATGGTTGTGAATAAAAATGCAGGTTGGAAATGGATGAATAAATCAAACAGACACGTTGGACGTTTGGACGTTGGCAGACAAAAAAAAACGTTTTTTTTTGCACAATTTGGGGCCAATGTACGAGTATACAGATGATAGACAGGAGACATGAATTCCATCTGCAGTATTCTTTACCTTTACCTACCATACATACAATTATGTGAGTTATACTATTAGCAATAAACTATTAACAAATACATATCTACTTTGTTGTTTTCCTAGGCTAATCAGGAAACGCGGCAAGTTTTAATTTGTAATCATTTCAACTATTTTAAACAATGATATTTAGCCAATTTACAATAAGTACCTAGAAACACTAATTCATTTTCCTGTGTTCATTCCTGCCTAAATATCCTCATTGGTAAAGGCAATCTTAACAATTGGTATGTTTTATTGACTCATTTGTATTCAGTGCACGCGCCTGAGTCATTTTGAATATTAACGTGCCAAGTCAACATGCTACGAATAAATGCCATCATAAATTAGACTTATTTATCTTGTGGGAGATTTCCCTTATGGGATCATTGAGTAGAATTTTAATCGGCGTAAGAGCACGTATGGTATTATAATTAGGTATTGTCCGTTTAAGGAAGCTATTGGGAGTGTCTGTGTTGTCTTCTAAGGGACCGTACTTTACAGAGATACTCAGTCGGGAATCCGGGATCGTAGAAGGTGGCGTTTTGTAATTTCTGCCTAGCCACATGGGAAGTTTATGTACGTATTCACCATCAAGGAAAGTGGCGAAACAAACTACACGCCTACAGACAGGATTGGTCCACACTAGCACAAGACAGAGAGAAGTGCAAAGAAGAAAGGGAGGCCTTTGAACTGCAGTGGGACATCATAGGTTAGAAACGAAAGAATCAATAAGGTATTTTACTCTATATGACAAAAATTCCAAAAATATATTATTGAGATAGCTTAGGCAAAATGCAGTCGAAAAATGATAGTTTTAGTTCATGAAATAACAAGACAATTTTTTAAATTTAATTCAAAGATTTCAGTATTTTTAATCTGTTTTTGAACACCATGAAATAGTAGCCGCCATGTTATTACGTCATACGGCGTGTCAATTAAACAACTTTGCACTTTTATTATTTTCGTAACCAAAGTAAATTTTTATTTAAATAATATTTTGCATTCAGGAACACCAAACTAACGATAAGTAGAATTATTTTTCTACTTATCGTTTGGTTTGGTGTACATTTTTTTAAATTATCATATAAAATATCAGCATTTGTCTATCTATATACTATATAGCAAACTGACATCATACCCACAGAGCAATATGGCGTACACTGTGTCCAGCGTTTTCGTCTAATTACGCGCGAAATTTGAAAATGGAAATTTTTTATGCTATTTTACGGCACTAATCGATGAAATAAAAATGTTTTTTAGTGGTTTATTAGCACTTTAGACAATCTAATTAGGACAATTTTACATATTACAGGCACTTTTGTATTTTCAAAAGAGTCCGTCATTAAGAAAGATGAAGAAATAGTTTTCCATGCCAAAGCGTAGTCAGGTTCGTACAGAGAATGTCCTTCTCCGTCCAAGTAGTTTCTTGCCTGTTAGCAAGAAACTACGAGTATATGGACGCTCTTCTAACTGACCAATGTTTTAGAAGACCACCGTACAGGCCTTAATCTTGTAAATTTTCATTTTATAAGAATTGTTATTATAATTTCAAAATTCTTTTCAAATTATTTGACAGACATTACAAATTGAGTAAGTATAGAACAGAGTAGCATATTGGTGTCGATTCTGTTGTACACCGAACTAAACTATCACTAAAATTCCTTACTTTTGGCTATGAGAATCTTAAAGCTATTCTGCAAAATAAAATCTCTAAACTTATTTTATTATGACACAACTAAAATCGAATTTGACAATCGTGACTCCTGCAGGCTTAGCATGACGCTTTCTATTTCTACTCTACTGTAGAATAGATAGAAATCGCTTGTCTACATTTCTCGGTGAAAACTGACAACTGTCTACACGGAAACGTAATTTTTGTCTAGTCTTCCGTCGACGACAAAACGCTTCTCTACGGTTGTCGTGCCAAGCCTGCAGGTGGTATTTTTTTTTCTTTTGGCTTCGCAACGTGGTAGGTACTTGTGTGCCCCACGCAATGATTTTTTTAAGAGTTGAATGAAGCGTGCGCAGGGGGGCAGCCTCGACGTTTTTTATATGGAATTTTTCACTTTTTGTTTGGAAAAATAAAAAAAAATATTACATACATGTTGAGATTATGGGGCTTACGGGTTTATTAAAGGGGGTCGAAATTATCATCATTTTTGCGATAGGACACACCGTTTTCGAGATATAAGCAAAAGAAAAGAAAAAAAAAAGTGTTTTTGCAACTGAAGTCGAAGTGTTGGTGTGAATTTTAGTTCATGACCACTAGTTTTATTCCACACTTTTTTAATCGCGATTAAAAATAGTCAGATTTAGTTAGAAAAACTAATATAGTCAAAATTTTTGGTGAAAAACGGCAAACTCAGAATAGCAAAATTACCATCTTCACTAAATTAACAATTCAGTACAATCTTAGTGCTGTCAAACTAAAATATAGTTAAGTTGTGTCACTTTAGTCAATTTCAGAATAGGAAATCGTCGTTTGACAGGAATAAACTAAATTTTGGTGATTTTTAGTTTAGTTTAGAGAATTTTGTGACAACAGAATCGGCACCATTGTTGTAGATAGGTAGCGATTAATTGTTTCTTTGTAGTGGGGTTTTTCTTTTTATAGTGGCTTGTGTTAAGTTAAGAGAGAGGTGAGAAGTTAAGTTACGCTGGGTGAGGATTTTTGTATACCATGACTCCTCCCTTGAGTCAGAAAGTACGTTAAGCCGTTGGTCCCGGCTGTCATTCGCGGATCTTTGATAATCGTTACAGATCGTCAGAAGCCCAAAATTTTGACAACCAGTGGTACCAAGGGATATTGTATTGCCCAGTAACTGGGTTGTGATATGTTCAGATAATCAGTTGCTGCATGTAGAATACTGGTATTCAGCTGCATCCGGTTAGACTGGTAGCAGACTCCAACATAGATGGGAAAACCCTAGGATGATGAATGATGATGTAGTAGGGTAATTTAGAATCATGAGTTTTAGCTAAGTTTTGCTACGAACTTCTCGACAGTTTGAGTACTAATCATCATTTCAGCCGAAAGACGTCCACTGCTGGACATAGACCCCAGGCTCCATTTTAGGGTTGGTTTTGCCATAATCGCCACGCTTGGCAGGCGGGTTGGCGATCGCAGTGTGGTGGTAAAATGCATAGAGAACTTGCTGCCCATTCTCTAGTGAGTCCCTTAGTCGCCCTCTACGACACCCACTGGAAGAAATGGGATGGTGCTATTCTTTTACGCCCGGCACCACACGGGACCTACTAATAAAGTGAGTGCTAATAAATTTTATTAATACACGTACAAAATTTTTGTAAATACTCCCAGTGTTATCTTAACGACAAAGCTTGACATTTGATACCTTTACTGACCTTTAATAAACTTTAGTATTTTTTTTCAAATAGGCACATAAAAGGCACCTTTGAACGTCAACGTTTACATTAAAAATAGAATTGATTCTAGTCGCCCGTAGTTGTTATGTTGTTTATAAGGAAAACTTTATTTTTTTCCCTATGATAAGGCTTAACAATGCGACAAAGACATTGTGTTCATATTATTTGTGCTAAGTTCACTGTGAGCTCGAAAGGTATGCAGTGACAATGGAGTAGGCACTAGATACGCCAGTTTTGAACGTATTAATAACTCGAAAATGTATTGATTCACACTAACTAAGGTACTTACATGGAGCCATTTTAAGTATGTAGAGGCAGCCCCGGACCTACCATTTATTCGACCGGGGCAGAATCTTCATAGTGGCGCCCCTCTGTCCAGCGTTTGAGATAAATTAATTAGGTGTGGGCCTGTGTGGCGCCTTTTCCTTACAAGTCGACGCTACGGTGAGCCAACCAGGCTTCCGTATGCTAGGCGCTTTGTGGAGCAAGTTTTTTTAATTTTTAATTATACTATATTATGATTTTAGGCCCGGTCCCCCCCCTGCCCTATATCCGGGGCTGTGTAGAGGTAAAAGATTACAAAATGTTTGTTGAAGTTTTTAATCAATTTTAATGCTCTAGAATTCACAGAAAACTAATTTATTTCAATGTAAACCCCATAATCCTTGCAGAACAATAGGTTTCAAGACTCGATGTAAAGGAAACGTATCCTAGGGGCCGACTCCTTAAGCACGAAGTCCGTCGTTTCGGTCGAAGTAACGGGCGTTTCCAACTCCGTATCACTTACGGACAGAAGATAAGTTTGGAGCCGAACTAAGAATGAATGACAACACGATTTGACAGCTGTCCCTACTCCGGATATGTTTTTGCCTTTCCAAAAAAGTTACGAACTACTTTCGGACGAGTCCGTTTCTTTATTGACGGAGTTAGAGAGTAGGCCCCCTAGAAACATTTGCTGAATACTTTTTTACAGAATGCGCGTCGATGTCTGTGCCACCCTGTTTGTTTGCAAAAATTCGTCTGCTCAATAATGTCATAACGCAACAAATGTTGTAGACTTGCCAATTGAAAGACAGTGCAGTTGGGTGTTACAAAATTACGCTACAGGGAAGAAACGCTAGGAAGAAAACACCTAGTTGGTCTGTAAAATTTGTACTTTCTATCCGAAATATTTGCATTACAGCTACAAGTTGACCGACGTACGTCATTCGTGGTCTAGTGCACACATTTACATAATTCTTTTTGTTTTATTTGCAACAGCGGGTTAATGTGACGATAACGGATACACAAATAACTTCGTATAATCTGCGAGTGGAATGACACGAGAGCGATTTGAGAATGACGTGAGTGGCGATGGATTGTTAAATGTCGAATGGAGGGCATACAAGTGTTGAGGCATATTTTGACCCACAGAATCGTATTGGACATATTTTCTCGTTACACTATTGACGCTGTCCGGCGTCCGGCGTTTGACCGAGACTATAAATGACCGCAATTTTGAGCCGGACTCCTCCGACTTTTCGTGCGAAAACGTAATGCAACTTGACTAGAAAGAACCAACCGGCATCTAGTTGCGTAACACACTATCAATCACAACCTTTGCTCATCTAAACAAACATTGCTTCATATGTTCGAAAAATTTGTCTTCTCAACAACGTTAATAACGCAATGAATGTCGTTGAACTGTCAAAATTAGACCCATTGCTACTGCTAGAGTGTGACGAAATCACCCTGCTGCTTTCGTATCTATACAGGATAAGTTTTTATCCAGTGCGCAAACTGTAACTATGAATTCAGCATATCATTGTAGACCACCCAGCGCCGAAACTTTTTATTACTATAAATTAGCTGTTTCATAGAAAAATGCACGCGGTCAAAATGTATGGAACAGTTGATTTTTTTTTGTATAACGTACGATTAATCTCTGCGCTGGGGGGTTTAGAATGATATGCTGAACTCATGGTTACAGTTTGCGCACAGAATAATAGCTTTTCCTGTATAGGTACGAGTATACCTATAGTTATTTCACCGACGCGGCGACAGCGACCCAGAGTAATTTTCTTTCCTTTCGTGAGCTCCCTAATAACCAAATTAGGTCTTGAAGACGTCGTCGCATCCGTGTATAGAAGAGCTTCAACATTATTCACCTTTCAAGATTGTATCAAATACACGACTGCGGCTTATTAGCAAGTATGAAGGCAAGACAGCCACGCAGTTGTAAGGTTTTACACGCCTCATGTTACAAAATCGGAACAACGTTTGTTCCACATTTTAAGTTAAACATGTCTACCCTTTTAGTCCGCTAGACTAGACCACAAACCACAGCAATCAACCGCTAAAGTTCAGCGGGGTGAAATTTAAAAAGCCTTGGCCAGTCAACTGAAAATACACAATGTGGTAAATGTCGAGCTAAAGGTCAGCTCTAGTAGCTGTAGCTCACAATGCGTGTATTTTGTATTTCATATTTCTTTTTTGAAAAAGAGCTGTTGCTCATGATTAGTCAGCATTTATTTTATACTAACTTTTGCCTACGGCTCCGCCCGCGTGAAGGTCGGTTATCGCGTAAAAAAGTAGCTTATGTCTTTCTTTCTCCATACTGCGAAGATCGCCCTCAGGACACGGTGGAGGTCTGCCCGGAGCACCGGCGTGTCCTTGTGGAGGCGATCGTAGGCGGCGATCTCTCGCGTCCGGCCCTGGTCCAGGCCATGGTACGGAGCTAGAGTGCATGGGTAGCTGTCACCTCCTTCTGCGAAGCAGTAATGCTCGCGAAGAGGGAGGCGGCGCACGAGAGGAAGAGGCAGTTATGCGCCCTCACGGCCGTAGCCGCCGCGGGAGCCGCACTGGGCGTCGGGAATCCCAGGCTGATTTCCGGCCACCGTAGGCGCGAGCTTGCGGACGGTGAGTAATGGGTAGCTCGCTGTCCGGTAAGGACCAAGTCCGGGTCGACGGCGCGTTGTGTTCCACGCGCGCCTCAAAGAGATGTCAGCACTAACTGGTGGGGTCCGCAAGGGCCGATGCCTGCCAGGAGTGCGGGTTGTTCGAAAGAGATATCGCGGCCCCTGGCACACAGGCAACTGAGGCAACACGGGTGGATTTTAGTCAGTAAAAGTCTGACACGCCCTCCTGCTCCACCCAGAGCGGGACCAGTTATTTAAAGATTTCCCACCGAAAAAAAAAAATGTCCTCCATATCCCAGGCTATAGCTGTGCTAAACATGACGATCGGTACAGCGGTTTAGGCATGAAACAGACAGAGTTACTTTCGCATTTATAATATTAGTAGGAATTTCATGTTTTTTTGAACAAGTATCCAGGATTAAAAAGTAGCCTATGTATCCGTCTAGGAGGTGTCTAGTGTTGTGCGTTAATTCCGGAATAGGTTGAATAAAACCTTATTACAGAACACAATATTTACGGCCCGATATTTGAGTAGGTAGGTAGTGTGTTTTTTAAAGATTCCTCCAGATTTAGCGTAGGTAAGGGTCCCTGGACATTGCGTAGTTTAATAAGGCCTTTAGGCGTTCTGGACGCGCTGCCTTTTGTGGAGCAATGGACAATTCGGCAACTTCCATCCTAACCATATATTATTTGTACATTACATTTATAATAATATACATGCATTACATGCATAAGATCACGCAATATCAGCATGCATGAAAGAATATTAAAGTAATTTGCTGTGGACGACTAATAAGGCTATTATTACGAAATGTACGTCTTGTGTTTCGACGTATTCTGTAATCTGGTTGAAATATGTGTTAATTTTAGGTAGAAATCACATATATCTATTAGTTGCTCCATGGCACAAAGAAGAAGACATTGTTTATTTATTTATCTACCGGCCGTTTTTTGTTATTGTTTAAGTGTTTATCAGTGGAAACTTGTAAATGGCCTTCAGTTTCATATTGTTTAATAACATTGTTTATGTTAGCTTTAAGTTTCCCAAATAAAATAAAATAAAATAAATTCGAAATTCGACCATTATTCATTTAAATCAAAAATAATAGCTTTCTGCACTCCTTCTAGTTCTACATATAAACTTTAACTGTGCTAAGCTCATACTCCTTGGTTCGCGCAATTTTCGTAAAAAGGTGTACAAAGATTTTGGTTCATGTTTGATAGATTATAAACTAAAGTCCCTTTTCGTGTCTGCCTGCTTGACCACGTTGTTCTTCTAAACTATGAACAGATTTTTACAGTTTTCACCATCATTTAGAGATTTTATTCTGGAAGGTTTGAGTGTGCAAAAAAGGAATCTCAATGTTTTGCCACGCGAAGCAGGTGCGGGTCACTAGTTCAATTAATAAAATAGAAATGTTACAAACAAGTTGTCACAGTGATAAATGTGACAAAATACAACAGAATGGATGAATCATTCTGTAGTTACATTGATAACATAATCAAAGGCTACTACAGAAGTTAATTGCATTACACAAATAAATTTAAGGACACTGGACAGTAACAATTAATGTGTGGACTTTAATTAGTTTGTCACAAAAAAACCATTATTATTTTGTGCATTATCATGATTCATCAGTACATATCGCATCTTTAGAATAATAGAGACCTAATGCGAAATTAGCTGCAACCAAAATTGGTCTCTATAATTCTAAATAATTTTGCTTGCGGCTAATTTCGCATTAGGTCTCTATTATTCTAAAGATGCGATATAATAAAGCTCAAGAGCTCACCATTTTATTTTGTTTGAACACTCTAATCTTTGGAAGTAGTAGTCAGATTTAAAAACATATTTATGCATTTGATAGCAAAATTCTTAAGGAAGGTTATAGGCTATTTAACATCATGCTCCGACCCTTCAGAGCCGAGCAACAACAAAGAACTCACGAAGACACAGGTTGCAGGCAGAAGCTAGTCTGTAATACAAATCAATACTGTACTGGTTTTTGAGGTTTTCTTCAATACATTGTATGTTCTCATAAAACCTATGTTAACCTTAGATTTACTGACTGACATTAAAAACATAGGTAACCAGGGCATTAGCAGGCAGGTCAACATGATAGTCAATAGTTGCAACATACCTGATACCAAATCACTTCTATACTTGTCCAACTTTGTACCTACCATATCCGACGAATAAATATCTTTGTCATTGTCTTGACAGTAACCGTCTTATTACAAAACGCAGTCTTACTTTAGTTCTAGCTTGAAACTGTAAATCTGTTTTTGAATTACCAACTTTTCTTCTATTCGGGTAAAGTTCTTAATACAAAAATGATCATTTAGCACTGGACTAAGTTGTTAGTTTTGTAAAAGGAGCTGTTTTTCGATTTAAGTTAGGTTCTTATTTCAAAAACACACTTGATGATTTAATATTCCTTGAACTCTTAGTGGCCTGAAATCCCAACTCACAGTGAGCGAGTGTTTGCCTTGCAGAGACAAAAGGCTGGTAGGTATCCATATTTGAGATGCAAGAAGGTACTGTTTTGCATGAGATAAAGTAAAGAGCTTCCCGTTGCGCGTCTAATTAGCAGACACTATAGAAATTATATTGTTATCAGAACACATGGTGTACACTTGACATGCGAAGGGTTAATAGAAAATAATGATACCTGTTTCACTAACATTTGCCTTCAGATCATTTCTATAATTAATGTGATACTGTAGAACAAATACAAGCCATAATTTTTCCACAATATTGTAACATTTTACAAACATAGCATGAATTTTAATTTAATGATGAGATTGTTTAGAGTTGTGTGAGGCTGAATAGAATTTTATCTTATCTGTAATTGTTTTGCAGATAGGGAGAAAGTTGAAATTGATGTGTTGACTCTGTCCTTGACTTGACAAAATTGATAATATAATGTTGCAACACCGTAAGTGCACAGCACAGTTTACAGTAGTAAGTGCTAGGAATTTTGGTGGATAGGCGATCATAAAAACTTGAGAAATCCTGAATGAAATACATATAAAATCAGAGTTCAAGCAAGAACCATTAAATTACTTTAGATCCTACTTATATTATAAATGTGAAGGCTTGTTTGTTTTTACTCAATCATGCAAAAACGGTTGAATGGATCTGGTTGAAATTGGCCACATAAATAGTTTATAACCTGGATTACAACTTGGGATACTTTTTATCCTAGTAAAACGTCCCCATGGGATGATTTCCAACAACCATGCCAGCGAAGCCACTGGCAAGAGCTAGTAAAATAATAATTCCAATTAGAATTTTCCACATAACATATCATGTCTCGCCTGTCTGTCAGCTTCTAGATTAAGATGATCTACATTCTTTCACATCCATTATAATCTTGTCATTGAAGAAAATTCTTTTTATGAAGAGCTTATGAAACTAACTTACAATAGTTAATCTATACTTACTGGGATTAATAAGATTCGCGCTCTTGTATTCTATTCGAGAGTCTTCAAAAATCTTGCTATGTGTTGGATTCAAGAAAGCCAGTTGCGGCGGTGTTTTGTCCACGACGCGCAGACCGCTCACCAGGTCATTGGTTATCAAGTACTCCACCAGGTTCCGCCCAATGAAACCGCACCCTGAATCAAAATCGTACCGTCAACCAGCGAAAAAGAATCCTCGCAGGCCGGATGACTAACACTCAAGAGACCGTTACAGAAGAAAAAAAAACTACGTCACTTCACAGCAGTAAATGCAATTTCAATGCTGTTGCATTTGTTGCAGATTGTAGCATATTGTCTCCAGGTAAAAGAAATTAATTACCTCCTAAAACCACAACTCGTGGTTTTGAATTATCACCGGCACAATCAGACATTTCGCTAGCCGTTTCAATAAAATGAATGACAATGACAGTTAGTTTTGACAGATCATCCGTCCGACAATCCCAAAATGGAAATGTTACCAGATCAAACAGAATTTTCACACACAATTTAGTAGTTTTTAGGGAATAGGTGAAGTTTCTTTTTTCATGTAGGCCATCATTTGATAACTTCGTTGGTCTAGTGGTCACAAGTGCAACTGGTGAACATAAAGTCCTGGGTTTGATTCCCAGGTCTGGCCAATTGTTATTGGGTTTTTTTGGTTGTAATTTTTCAATAGCAGCCCGATGTCTCTATTTGTGCCTGGTTGTTGGAAATAAGCTCGCCACATAAGGGACTCAAACATAACTGTCGGAATGTGGGTGAAATGGGTTACTAATACCAACACTTCGGGAATTACAGGCATGATGTTATCTTATTTGTTAGAATATAACCAAATAAAAGTTCACAATGCCTATTGAGGCATTGTGAAATTTTATTTAAAACATTGGTTTAGGAGAAAATATCGTCAAATTAAACTCTTTATTTAAGTATAGACGCTAGCACATCAAGCTACCTCAAACTGTAAAATTTTCCCAATTGAACATGAACCTTATGCTAAGGGAATAAAGTTGAACATCTATCAAAGAGATTTGGCAAATTGAGGTAGTTTGATGTGCTGGCGTATGTACATAAATTCTCTTATGTCATTCAGTATTTATATTTATTATCAGTACCTATAGTATTATTTTTTTAATGTAAAACTTTACATTTGATGAACAATACAGTTTGTAAGTACTATAGTATCAACAGTCTCTTTATAATAATTAAATTACTAGCAAAAAATTATTGAATCCTATTAAATCCTAAACTTTGGTGCTATAGATCTACTTCATTATTTGCTTCAATTTGATTCTTGTCTCCTTTTGATTTCGTGTCCGATGGTAAGAGAAATGCAACAAGTAACCCCGCTGAAACAATGATAATATAAATATTATTGTTTGCAGTTGGAAACTAGTCCCGTTGCCAATGGTATAATTTCTGAAACAGTCCTATTGCCGTATACCCCCTTTTTTATTGTAAATATTTAATTTAAATGCCTTTATTCCACTGCCAAAATATTATAATGTATTTCCCAGCCTTACCAGCCATGGCAAGCCAAAATAAGTTGTGGCACTTAATTCTACTTACACATGACTAGTGCGACGTATCCGCCTAACATGGGCGTGCAGTAGTTTTCTAGCAGGCTGGCGATGATTTGTACGCTGAAGAAGCCAGAGCCTCGGCCTACCAACAGCGACAAGCACGTCGTCATACCTCTGTAATAACACAGTAATAAAGAAATATTTTTATGTTCACAACTCTCGAGTATTTCACGTATCACAGTGTTAGTTATTTAATAAATCAATAATTTACAATGTTTAAACAAGGACACGTGACTTAAAAGAAAGAGAGAGAGAAATCATAAATTACGCCTAGAGCTAAGCGTCCACTGTGTCGGAATCGGAGCGTACGGAGTGTACGAGGCGTCGGTATTTACAAAATGCCGATAGGTGCGTCCACTGCATTCGGATTTTGCATCGGCAATGTCGGTATTTTCAAAGCAATCAAGTTCGACTGTGGATGAGTATTCACATTATGGAGGATACTGACGAGGATATTGTAATTATTAGTTGTTTATTATCAGCAGAGGAGAAGAAAAACAAAAGGAAACGAAAGATGTGGGTTCATAAAATAAACTTAAAAAGGCCTATTTTCGGAGAATTTAATATATTAGATATATTTTGATTTATTAGAAGATGAAGAAATATTTTTTGGATATATTCATATGTCTCGAACCAAATTCTTTGAACTTCATTAGATCCTCGAACCGCACCTAAATAAGCAAGACACAAAGTTCACTGCGGCTGACGTCATCGGCAGAAATATCGATCTCTGGTGCAGTTATGCCGATCCAGTGCACGCTGTACCATACAAATCAATACAAAGCAACGAATCCTTTCGCTCCGTACGAGCCGATTCCGACGCAGTGGACGCTTAGCTTTATAGTGAATAATTTCAATAAAATATTTTATGTAAACTAGGCTGCCAACGCTTTTTTATATGTCTGTGGCTTGCTATATGCTATGCTTTCACTACAAAAAAAGTTTTAATATCTAATATAGAGCCAAGGCCCAAACTCTACAAGGCCTACCTCTACAAACATTACATCTTGGTCAAAATGTATGGCTTGGCTGTTTCGCGGCCGTCGCACAGAGACGTCCTTTGGACTTATGGTAAGAAATTATGTCACTGATCTATAATGTCGTGCAATAATTCAATGGAACAGTTATGAAATACATTTTTAGAAGATATAAGTTGGGCTTGGTTCTACATTCGTTCTGATATCTTTTTTACAGTGAAAGCGTTTTTTTTTTTTTTTGAGGATGGGAAATCATCAAATAACTTCACCCGCTCTGCGTGGAGCAGGAGGGCGTGTCAGACTTTTACTGACTAAAACCCACCCGTGTTCCCCCAGTTGCCTGTGTGCCAGGGGCGACGGTACCTCTTTCGAACAACCCGCACCCCTGGCAGGCATTGGCCCTTGCGGACCCCACCAGTTGGTGCTGACATCTCTTTGAGGCGCGCGTGGAATACAACGCGCCGTCGACCCGGGCTTGGTCCTTACTGGACAGCGAGCTACCCATTACTCGCCGTCCGCAAGCATGCGCCTAACGAAATCGACGTATTCAGGTAGTGATAAAATCCAACGTATTAAAAGCATTGCCCACCCATGCTCCTCCCCACCTTAGCTTCGCCCAAGCGAGGAAATAAAACCTAAGTTTAAAAAAGAAATAATATACCTTAAATGCGTAGGGTTCAACTCTACTAAATATGTATTAACGTTGCCCAAGATCAGTGTGACGTAGAGGAAGAAGAAAAACAACGCAATGCTCAGCATTGGGACTTTGACGAAGATCAGCATGACGCCGCAGAGAGACGAAATAGTGAACACTAAGAGTGTTAACGTTTTCTTGCCAAGCGCCACGATGAATGACAAAAGGACTAATAAGGATGCCGCGCCTCCGGAGTACATCATAGTTACGTACAGCGCCTTCGGCTCGATAGTTCCGGTACAGTCTGTGGATTCCTGTAAAAAAAATATTTGAATTAATAACAGGGTGTGGCGTAAATAGTGGTCCACCGTGAAAAAATAAAAAAGATATGGTTTTTGTTGAAACTAATTGGTTGTAGTTTTTTTTTTTTTTAAAAAAAAACGTTGTCCCACACTAGGATTTTCTCCTATATTGTGGGTGCGTTTACAAACATTTAAAATCACATACACAAACAGCCAGACCCGGAACAAGTACTTGTAGGTCATACAAATATTTGTTCCGTGCGGGAATCGAACCAGCGACACGCAGCGCAGCAGTCAATCGCTTAACCACTGCGCCAAATCTTTGGCTACAAAAGATAGAAATTCCGTAAATAAAAACAAAAAATAAATATTTTCGGAATCCTTGGGCAAAAATGGTTAAAATTGTAATATGTTACCACTATTTATGCCACAACCTGTATATAATTTTAAAAATGATTTTAAAACATAATAGATATCTTGTCTTTTTCTGAAACAACACTGTTTGCTATTTACAAATAAAGCTCCTCCAATTTGAATTATTTACACAAAGCAGATAACTTAAGATAAATTGAAGCTCAAGGTTTGACTTAGCTAGTTTTCACATACAAGTTATCTTATATTTGGGTAATCAACTTATCTTCTATAAATTTTACGCAAGTTACAGTTTTTATATCGTAAGATCAACTAATCTTAATCTTCAAAAAATTTGGTTTGCTGATAAAAACTAGCCAAGTCAAATCTTGGGCTCCAACCTATTTTGTGAAGTTTTACTTTCTTTAAGTACTGTGGCCTAGTATCTGTATTTTAACATAGATTGAATTTAAATAGTTTAAGATATTCACACATATTTTTTATTTTGGTATAGCTGCAATAGTTTGCTAGATAGAGAGCACTTTCAGTTGGAACTGAGGCTGAAAAAGTCGCAGAAAATTTATGATCGCGCGGAAGGACGTTCAAGGCAAAAAAACCCACTTGAACGTCCAACCTTGACAGCTGCCACACAGCTGTCAAAGTGGGACGTTCAAGTGGATATTTGTTTTTTTAAACTGATAAGTTCACAAAATGATACAGAAAATTCAATTGGTTTGTTTGAAAACCGTATAAGCAACTTACAGAGCTATTAGAAGGAGTCTGTATACTCTGACTCGCAACTTCACAGAACGTGCGGCCATAGTAGGTCTCCTCGCCGCTAAAATATGCGTTTGTTATCGTTGGCACCCACATTGTATAGCCCGTTGCCCTGGAATAAAAGCAACATTTTAAAATATGTTGATGGTTCTCGAAAATAAATGTGGTTCATCGAATCAATCGAATCTTTGGTGGTTGTGAGGGTGGTTGAAAGGCTTGTTGGGGTAGGCGAAAGCGACAGAATGCCACCTGCTACGATCCTTACATACTCTTTTTACTTCGTTTACGTATAAACAAATCTGAACATGCTGGTTGCCTGGGCACGCCACGATAGCGGCGGTAAGTCCCCTCTTTGAGGAGTGGCTTGAGAGGCGGCATGGCGTCCTCACCTTCCGCCTGACGCAGGTCCTCACCGGACACGGTTGTTTCGGGAGGTTCCTGTTTCGTATAAGGCGGGAGGAAACGCCCGGGTGCTTCCATTGCGAAGATCGCCCTGAGGACACGGTGGAGCATACGGTGGCGGTCTGCCCGGCTTGGGCGGAGCACCGCCGTGTCCTCGTGGAGGCGATCGGCGGCGGCGATCTCTCGCGTCCGGCCCTGGTGCAGGCCATGGTACGGAGCGAGAGTGAATGGTTAGCCGTCACCTCCTTCTGCGAAGCAGTAATGCTCGCAAAGAGGGAGGCGGCGCACGTGAGGGAGAGGCAGTATATGCGCCCTCACGGCCGTAGTCGCCGCGGGAGAAGCCCTGGGCGTCGGGAATCCCAGGCTGATTCCCGGCCACCGTAGGCGCGGGCTTGCGGACGGCGAGTAATGGGTAGCTCGCTGTCCGGTAAGGACCAAGCCCGGGTCGACGGCGCGTTGTGTTCCACGCGCGCCTCAAAGAGATGTCAGCACCAATAGGTGGGGTTCGCTAGGACCGATGCCTGCCAGGGGTGCGGGTTGTTCGAAAGAGATACCGCGGCCCCTGGCACACAGGCAACTGAGGGAACACGGGTGGGTTTTAGTCAGTAAAAGTCTGACACGCCCTCCCGCTCCACCCAGAGCGGGAGAAGTTATTTGATGATTTCCCACCCAAAAAAAAAAAAAAAAAAAAAACATGCTGGTTGCCGAGCACGACACACGTGAGCTCTCTGAAGAACATTACCAATAAGGTCGCTATGAACACCGAGGACGTCCCCTCCCGGCGTAGAACAAAAGTATATTGTTAAAAATTTGCCAAAATGTATGAAAGATTTTACACGTAGTAAAACTTACGTCATGTATGCAGTTAGCGATAAGTAGTAAAGTATGGCCGAGTTCTTCAATAGAGGAGGTTTGAACAGAGGGGCTGTTTGGTTCCATATTTTCTTCAGTACTGAAGTTTCAGAACTATCAACCGGGGGTTCCTCGAGGCAGACATGGCTTACCTGTAAAAATAGGTTTCTTATTTTCTTTCTGATACTATTCCTATTGGTATTTAATCAAATAATTATTCTGTTTTGTATATTGAACTAAGATAGCATGCTCTAGGATAGCGAGCAAGACAGTAAATTCAGACGGTTATTACAGTACCTACCTACATACCCATAAATAATCTATATACTCACAGAATAGCTATCCTTCGTAGAACCGGTGTTGCTCTTATATATTGACTTAAAAACCTCCAACGCCTCTTCGTTCCGACTCCTACTGAGCAAAAACTTTGGGCTTTCTTTCAGGAATAGCATAGACAAGATACCAAGCGTGCTCGGCAAGCATATCATTTGTAATAGCAGCCGCCATGGTCTGTACACAACGCCGAGCCAGGATATCTCGTAATCGAAGGACAGCTTTAGTATTGGTAGAGCAAAAGCTGGGGAACAAATAATTGTACTTACTTAACAAACGAAAGCTCATTGCCATATGGAAACAATGAAAATGCGTAGGCATTGTAAGCTAAAATATTTCACAACAGCCACAAAGCGTTGTGGTCATACTGTAAGTAGGTATCCATTTCATCAAACTTATGTGAACAAACAATGGCCTTACAGCTAGTGGTGAGCTGAGTGACCTGCGTGGCGCTTGCCATCAGAAACATGAATCTGCTACGATTTCTACTGGGTATACTCTCTGCTAGCAAGACGAAGCCTGCGGCATTCGCTGATGTGGAGCTGAAACCGTCAAATAATTAACAACCGTGTGCATTTACGCTTGTGTCATGTCAGTCATGTGGGTAGTTTTTACGAGGATTGATTGTTTTTTTTTACACCACTTGTTCGCTAATATCAAATGTAGGTATGCCATGCAAAGGTAACTTAACGCAAGTCATTAAAGGACCTAGGCTCTAGCTGGCCAATAATATTGTACTGAATTTCTATAAGACCTTCTGGTGCATAATGTGATTTAAATTTCGAACCTCAACTAAAAAATCGTAACAAAACTTTTACCACAAACATTATTTTAACTCTCATTTCATCTATCTCATTACATTTAATCAGCCTAAACGTTATCAATCTCACTTTATAGGTTTTAGTTGCCGTTGACGAATAATTTTATTATACAACTTAATATAAATATTATAGTGAATTAACAACTAACAATAATGGAAATTCATGAATTAGATCAAATAAAAATGATTCTTGTTGCAACAGTTAAATAACATTCGAATTGGTTTTTGTTACCTCGCAGTAGGTAGGTGCGAAAAGCAGAGTATTCTCTTCGAGGATAAAGGTGTCTTCATCTTGGGTGAGATCGAATCCCTTGCTGCACTCAGAATTCTAGGCTTATCTTCCTCTCTTTGATTAGGAGTTAACTCACAGCCCCTCGCTGGGGTCGGGAGCCCTATAGGTAATCCTTTTTACACGCTTTATTTACGTTCGGGGTTCAAAATCAAGCGCCCGCGAAATTAATACACTTGTAGCGGCACTACAGAAAAGTACTTCGCAACAATATCTAAAGATACAAAAAGAGAAGTGGCGCCATCTACAACGCCACAGGCGAACTACGCAAGACGCACGTCATAAGAAATCCTAGATCGCGCAGTTAAAGTTTACCGTGCGATTTGCATAGGTACAACATCCCGACATGCGTCGGGCAGTTGCCAGTTTGCCACCAGACACAACACCCGTCTGGTCGGAAGATCCTCCCTTTTCCATAGAGTATGAGTGGACTTTACACCCTGTTCCTCATACCTCTATACACTGCTTTATCCCCATAATGAATAATCTACTATTCATTAATTTAAATTTGGTGCTTTGTCAGTCTAATGTGGAGGCACTTAAACTATGTAAAACAGTTTTACCAATAGAAACTTACAATGCACTAGAAAGAAACTTTAGAACGGCCATCACTACAAAGTTGGGTGCCATTGTTGATGCCAAGCTGAGGGCGAGGCCGATTGGCATGGCGAGTAGTAACGTTTTTCGGCGACCTTTGATATCAGCACACAGACCCCAAGGGTATGACGATAGGATCAGACCTGCAAAAACAGAATATACCTATATCATTAAATTAAATAACAGGTATAGTTAGTTGTTTTGTGCAAAGTAAAAAATCGTTTTAGGCAGTAATGAATAAGGAGTACCAATCTAACGTCTAATGACCTTGAAATTCAAACTCATGACCTCTTTTTCAGGGTTTTTACAGCGAGTTGTCAACATAAACGAGCAGACAATACAACTTACCCACGAGAGGTATCGCAGACAGCAGTCCTTGTTGCGAAGTGCTGAGCGACATATCACAGGCAATCGCCGGCAGAACCACGGATAAGCCAAATATATCCACGTACATTGCAAGGATCAGCAGGCAGCAGGTTATCAGCATACGCACATTATAATTACCGAAACCTGGTAGAAAAGTAAGACAAACGTTTGCAATACTGGACAACTTTTGGGATTTGGAACGCATCTATGGCTACGTTCCGAGTTGCGATAATATCGATTTGAGCGTGCTCACACCCGTTCCGAATTGGCGTAAGCACGATAACGATGTCCCGTGAATCATCATAAAAGACTTTATGACATTCGCCATTTTGTGATAATGCCGACCATGTGCGTGAAAGAGTAACAAAATCCATCCATACTTACAAACTTTCGCGTTTGTCATATTAGTAGGATACTTCTGTCTAAATGACAGTTCTTAGCTGTCATAATCGTGATATCAAATTCGGAACGCAAAATTATTGATGTGAGCGCTATTTTTCTAATTCGGCCTAATGTCAAGATGACGATTTTAATTCGGTTGCTGCCAAATCCAGCCGCGATTTTCATTTTCGATAGATATTGTGAGATCTTCAACATACTTAATTAAATAAAAAGAATAATAACGCAATAGTGTATTTTCCAATTTATTAAAAACTGTTGTAATTTGAAAATTGGGACGAAATATGTAACAGAAAATTAGATTGATTTATATCCATTTTCTCAAAAAAACACGAAATGGTAAACTTTTTCCAAAAAATAACAACTGTGTTCCAAAAATACACTACAACGTGAAAAATTTCGGAAGTCGGTGACTGGTGACATGAAAATTAAAATACATATCCAAAGTCACCGATTTCCGAAATTACAGTTTCGTGGTTTTTTTATCACGTGACCACACGTGACGTCAGTTTTGTGTAAACGGCATCGGAACAAATACTTTGTGTGGTGCAGTTTCAAAAGTTGTGCACAGAGGCACCGAACACCAATGATTACCACTTTCTACCCATTAAAAAAAACTCGACAATTCACTTGTTTACAACTGTTTTAATTTACACCAAGTTGACGTCACGTGTTGTCACGTGATAAAAAGTCATGGTACCCGTGTTTTGGCGGTAAATTCAAAACAACGAAAAATTTATTTGATTTAAATCGATTTTATAATGGATATAAATCAATTTATTTTTATTCTGTTACCTACATATTTCGCCCCAATCTTCAAATTAAAATAGTTTTTAATAAATTGGAGAATACCCTATTAGCTTGGGTAGGTAGGTACGTACTCTAAGAACAGATTAAATAGCCATATAATTTTTTACCCGCGTTCCTTCGCTTAAATACTCTAGTTACTAATAAGCATAAGAAACCCATTGATTTCAATGTAGACTAGAAACCTAACTTAGGTACCTATGCAGATTAAGACCATGACGTAAAACTTATCATAAACCCAAAATCACGCGTGTAGCCTTTAGTTCCGTCCGTGTACTTTGTTACTAAATATTCATAGGGAGCCTTCGTTTTCATTCGAATCAAAGATCATCTACATTATAAATTAAGGAGCTTTGTTTGGTCACCGAGTAGGTCATTCCATGATTAATTTGTAGACAACCGATATTGCTTCCCATCGCAACCATTTAATAACACCCAATTAATTTTCAGTGTCGGAAACAATTGGCGACAATTAACTCTGCACCCTAATTGCGTAACTCAGGATTAATCATAATCTGTTTCGTTTTAAAACAGATGGCTAAACCATTGCTTCATATGTTCGAAAAATGTGTCTGCTCAACAACGTAAATAACTCAATGAATATTGTTGAACTGTGAAAATGAAACCAATTATGATTAATCGCGTGTTACGCAAGTATGTCGGCTTCAAAACTGCATATAAACTTTTTGCCTGACTTATTTTTATGGCCGATTTAGAAGTCCGGAACTGGTCTTAACATTGATTGATGTCAATGCTGCTTAGGTATTATATTTATAAAGTGGAAAATGATAGTGCAATTTAATTAAGAAACTGGTCATTTGTTCGTGTTTACTTGATAGTGAACCAGCACCATACCGTCATCAATTCGGTATCTCCATTGTTCCACATTTGAATTCACGATTTGAAAAACAAAATCGGAGTTTGGACGTTCCCAAAGAAGCAACAAATTTTGATTACAGCTTAAATATTATTTCATAAGTTATTTATTTTGTTTTGCATAAAAAGAGCATCGGAATTTAATTTTCCTTATTTTGTTTTGTTATCCATTTTAACGTTGAAAATATTGATACTGCACCCTGAAGTAGCAGCTCAAGGCATTTCTTTAGCTGGGACTCTGGGATTTAATCAGCGAGAAGTAAGTGCTCAACTTCATGTAGGTAAGCCGTTATTCTGTTTAAAGAATTTTCCATCGATACCTGTAGTCTGGCGGCTTCGTGCGCTGACCAGGAGGACTACGAAACCGGGTCAATACCGCATGATTAGATCGGTTTCTCTTTACCACCAGCCTGCGTAATCGTCACATGACCCCAGTAAGGTCCAAGAACTGCTTCGAGACTTTCATGGACTGACTCTGCGTTCGAACTGTTAAAAGGAGACTCGAAGAACGTGGCGTGAAACCTGCGTTACACGGTAAGACGGTAAAGAACTTGGCTCCATCGACGTCGAGTCAAATGTAAATGTTCGCGTGCAAACTGTAGGTGCGCTATTCTATAAGCTCGTGTCAGCTGGTGATTAAGTTGCTCGACTATTATATCAACTGAAGATACAAGACAAGTCTCAATATCTCCTCTTGATTATTATCAGTACTGTTTTCAAAGCGATGACAATAGATTTCAGAGGAATGATTATTTGTTCTACGACTTATCAATGTTCGAATTATAAATAGAATCAAATCTAAGGTTGCTGCTCGCCGAAAAAAATTGAAAGTCATATCGGTATTGTTGAGGATGTACCTACATTTATATTTGAAATGATTAGAGGTTCTGCTGCTTACTTGAGAGCAGCACTAAACGATCTAGTAGCACAAATCAGAAGGCCAATTCTCGTAATTAAAAACGTTCAAAATCTAGTCGCAGTCTCATCTCGGCGACAACCAAATGTCAAAAACTTGTCAGAAATGTATGGAAACTCTAGGTATTTTTGACAGACTGAGACTGAGATCAGACTGTGAACTTTCTTAAAATTACGAGAATTGCCGCTCTGGTGTCTTGGATCGGACGTCCAACTTGGACAACTGACGTATTTTCTCACTTTCAGCTGTAACGTTTGGAACTGGATAGACATGAGAAAAGCACTTTTGATTGCTGATCAGACGAGAACTCACTGGGCTTAATATAATGTCGGTACAAAACTTAATTGAACTGTTGTTCTTACTGGATAAACAAAAGATTTCCGGTGGCGTGTTGAGTATTAGAATCGAGGCAAACCATATTTACATAAGGTGACCTGCATTGAAAATCTCATCTTTCGAAACAGAAGAAGGCATTCCGCCTCCTTGACGAAATAGTATTCTATCTTGTCAATTGCCATGAGAAAATACTAGTATTATCAGCCTATGATGCTGGAACTGCTGGGACACAAGCCGGGCCTCCTCTCTGTGAGAGGCCTGTGAATACTGTTATGTCCCGGATAAATGGTACATCATCTACAAGGTGTAACAGAATAGATGCAAGACCTGAAAGTAGTTTGTTCCTAATTGACTACTGCATCAATTTCAGTAACTTTTAATATAAGTTAAAAAAAAAAATATGTATGTTGTCAGACCTACCAATGATCGAGCCAAAGAAAATTCAATCTTAAAACAGAAGAAATAATACTCAATTTTAAATGCATAAATAATGCTTGGGTCGACACGTTTTTGTTAATAATATCAGTTAGCTTTAAAAAAAATAGTTTTGCTCATCGTATTATGCTTTTAACTCAATACTCTAATTGGGGTGTATGAGGTCTTGCGTTAATTATGTTACTCGTATGCACCATTGGATTTCGATATTTCGTGTACAGACTGTCGAGTTAATTTAGGTTAAAACTGCACGCCCGTTCAGTAAAATTTCTATAAAAGCATTTGAAATGTGTGTCTATGCCACAAGCAGTGGAGGGTCGTGCAATTTTACATTAGACTGTGGTGCCGATTCTCTTGTCAGAAAATTCTCTAAACTAAACATCACCAAAATTTCGTTTATTCCTGTCAATGACACAACTTAACTACCTATAGGTATTTTAGTTTGACAGCACTAAGGTTTTTCTAAAATTTCTTTCTGTAATTTAGTGAAAATGGCAATTTTACTATTCTGTTGTTGTCAATTTCATTATTCTGTTCAACCTAAAATTTAGATTATCTAACTAAATCTGACTATTTTTAATCGCGATTAAAAAGGTGTGGAATAAAAGTAGTCGTCAAGAACTAAAATTCACACCAACACCTTGACCTCAGGTGCAAAAACAGTACTGTATCTTTTTCTTTTCTTTTGTTTATATCTCGAAAATGGTGTGTCCTGTCGCAAAAATAATGAAAATTTCGACCCCCTTTCGCATATAAACCCCTAGAACTCAACATGTAGGTAATAATTTTTCATACAAGAAGTGAAAAATTCCATATAAAAAACATGTCAAGGCTGACCCCTGCGTGCCTCCAGCTCTAAAAAAAATGACGCGGTAGGGCAAACAAAGACCACGTTGCGAAGCCAACAAATACCACGCGGAGTCGCGATTGTCAACATCGATTTTAGTTGTATCAAAATTATTTTTAAATTTAGATATTTTTTTTGCAGAATAGCTTTAAGATTCACATAGCTAAAAGTAAAGAATTTTAGTGATAGTTTAGTTAGTTTGGTTCGGTTTACAAGAGAACCGGCACCTATCTCTACCAAGCATCGTTATCCGATTACATCAAGCAGTTTCTGATTCTGAACAGTCATTATCTGTAAGATAAAGGTTAGTTTTTCTTGTTTATCTTCACAACTTTATGCAATTCATTACAACCTAAATATTATGTTAAACACTTCAGTCATCACTCATCACTTTTAAGGTTCCTTATTCAAAACGTGACACCGGTATCCTAGCAACCGTTCCCACTGCTGGGACACAGGCCTCCATCCTCTCTGTGAGAGGGAGTGGGCCATAAACCCCAACGCAAGCACAGTGCGGGTTGGTGGATGTCACAAATCTTGGTCTTGGTCAATCTTTGTCTCAAATTGTTGGTCCAAGGACGTCACAGTTTCCTCACGATGTCTTCCTTCAGCGTTTTGAGAGCAGTGGTGATGAAATTAATAACACAAAAAGTGCCTGCCTGGGTCCGAACTCAGGACCTGCGACTCGAAAGTGGGCCACCACTGCTCTCTTAGAAAATACTGATCTTCATGGTTAATAAAATCAGATTCGCATACCCAGGTTTGATTGCCCTAGACAAAAATCTGACGAAACCTGGATTATTGATCAAACACCTGATGAGTAACTCCCGAATTGAGGTAGAATTTGTATTCGAAAGCGAGGTCAAGAGGACTGATGGATAAATCATTATAGTCCTACATTATTGAGGCTTTGCAATGGTAATACCTATAGATTTGTAACCGTGTGGTTAAATAAAGCAAATAAAGCAATAACACTATGTTGCAAAAAATATATATCAAAATCATGTTTGATAGACGGCTTGCACAGGTGGTGCGACAAATAGAACATGAAGAAAGTGACACATCACGGAACATAGATATCCGTGTCACGGAAGCTCTTCAAATATTGTTTGCGAATTATGCTAGAACGACAAATTTATACATGAAAATGTGTTTTCTTAAATACTCTCAAGCCAGAAGTCACGACGACGACTTATTGCCATTGAAACTGTTTATTTCAGTATTTTGATTTCAAAGGAACAATGACAAACGAAAATGAAAATGAGTGGCAGAGGGACTGCCTTCAAAACCACATTTGTTTTTGTACTAGGCACCATTATTTTTAAGATATAAGAAAAAAAAAATAGAAACAAAAATTTGCTATTCTGCAAATTTTTGTTTCTATTTTTTTTACCTGAATACAGCTATTCAGGTGTCCGGGAGTGGATAAATATAAACCTATCTATTTAATTTGTATGTAAATGTAAAAGGAAACTCATATCGCGCAAGACAGCCTATACACTCATTGTTATCCTACAGTTAAGGATTCAGTATAAGCAGCTAACGAACCTCCTTTACCAAAACCTATTTATTGGTGTCCCCTTGTTTCGCAGACAGAAATTTCATAGAATTTCGTTTCCCAGAAAATGTTTCATATAATATTTGATCCTTGTGTTTTTATTTTGAATATTATTGTTTCAAAGACTATTGACGTGAATGAAACATATTTCACTGAAACACAATTCAATGAATTTTTAAACACATTTTTTTGTTTAACCAACTTAACAATCAGTAGAATATTTTTTAGCGAATGTTGTTTGTTCGGTGTATTTTTCCATGGTATTTTATTTCAACTAATGAAAATATCGAACTAAAAAGTCAATATGTTGTGCTACAAAAGCTAGTGACAGAAACGAATCGCTGTAAAACCGACTCCACGTAGTCTTGTTTGCCCTACCCCTAGAGTGTAATTTAAATCCACGTAGGCGCGGAGGGGCAAAGCGGACCCGCGAGCTGAGGAGCAGGTGGTGAGCGTGAATACCATCTACGACGATAAGCTCGCGTGGGACCCCGCCCCGGAGCCGGAGCCCCGCAGCACCGGAGCCGTGACAGAAACCATGCCTGCTACTTGTTGCATGCTCGCTTGCGTGCTGCATGCTTGCTTGCATAATGCATGCTCGCTTGCAGCATGCAAGCAGTAGGTTTAGTTACAACTGAGACCCCAACAGAAATTACCAACAACAATAATATGAATAAAATAATAAACATAAACAATAATAAAATGTTATTCTTGGTAATAAGTTTTATATTAAATAAACAATATAAGGATAAAGAATATTTGATTTGTTATTCTATGATTTATGATTATTCTAACAATAAACTTTATGTGAAAGAAAAATCAATGATTTAAAAATGTTCGAAGTAAGTATTCTGCGTATTGATTATTCTATGAAACTACATGCATGCATGTATTTATTACATGCAGTTCTACGAAGGTGTAATAGGAGTAATAGTGTTCTGTGGTGTAGACAGTTACGTAGTGGATGTAGACTCTTTCTCTTACGTACGCTACGTAAAATTATCTGTAGATACCATTTGTGTTCTAACCAACCAAGGTGAGAAAATACAGATAAACAAATATCATACGAGTGTGTTAGTTAACTGAGACATTTAGCAGTGTCTAGAACAACACAGAAAGAAAGCTTGGAAAATCATTGGATATAAAGATGATCTTTTATTTTTGAAAAGCTGCGTTCTAGGTTAATAGCTCTATACTTAGGTAGTAAATTTTATATGAAGGTAAGGTTAATAATAATAAAGACAACCCTAAGTAATATACTTAAACTTATATAAAGCACTCACCTGTAAGGTCCAAGGCTTCTTCAAAACTACATTCCTTTTTATCGTTAACAGTTTTGGTGAACGCCATTTTTTATTTTTTTTCACTGATTTAGAATTTTTATTTCTCACATTACAGATTTTATTACATGAAAGAGTATCTATTTATTATGACTTGATTTACAATTTAAATTACTATCCCAACATAAATATTGCTTTTGTTGTTACTCGCGTTGGTGATAGGTAAATGGCCAATATTAGATCGTTAGGAACAAGCTACAATTTAATTGGCCATGTATCTATGATAGACTGGCGCGAATACAGTGAGGATTTGGAACTGGAGCGCGCCTACATATAGTTTGTTGTTATATGCAAATACTGATATGATCACGGAAAATCCACGCGGAGATTGTCTTTGGGATGGGTGATAGATGAAGATCAAGATATAAGTACCTATTTATAACTCTATCTCAGTACCTACATTAGTTCCTATTAAATAAAAAATAAAAAAAAAGCCTTTTATTTCCTATTAATTAGTTACAAAATAAGTTTTACCTAAATAAATATTCTTTAAATTTCTTGGGTAACAGGAACCCTCTTCAAGGTGAAGGCCTCTTCCAAAGATTGCAATTTTACCCGGTCTTTAGCTTTAAGTGGCCATTGTTGTCCAGCTATTTTCTTGATATCGTCATCCCACCTTACTAGCAATTTGCCCTGTGGGCCGTTCCATGTTGTAACCGTCACCCTAATTGCATAACACGCGATTAATCATAATCGGTTTCATTTTGACAGTTCAACAATATTCATTGCGTTATTTACGTTGTTGAGCAGACACATTTTTCGAACATAGGAAGCAATGGTTAAGCCATCTGTTTCAAAACGAAACCAATTATGATGAATCGTGAGTTACGCAATTAGGGTGCGTTTTGGTCCATCTGTGGTCTTTGAGACGCGCCACGTGACCAGCCCATTTCAATTTTAATTAGTTCCAATTATAAACTTAATTCTAAGCTCAACAGTCTACCCATGTCGGATATGGAATATTATAAAAAGTCATTGCAGATAAATTACATACATAGGTACCTTAGGGACTAACATTATTATTTCCCGAAAAACTCATGCAGATGATAAAATCCCACTAATATCCTACTATTCTACTAGGTAATATTATAAATGTGAAAGCTTGTGAAGATGTTTGGATGTTTGTTACTCAATCACGCAAATACGCCTGAACGGATTAGGATGAAATTTGGCACACAGATAGTTTATAACCTGGATTAAAACATAGGATACTTTTAATCCCGGTAGTACGTTCCCGTAGGATAATATCCGAACTGCACGCGGGCGCAGCTGCTGGCAATAGCTAGTACATTATAAATTAAGTGTTTCTTTTCCAATTTGGATTTAAACATAATTTCCATATAATTGCTTAATAGTTGGAGGTAACCGATTGTACGCACGAATAGCAGTAAGCACTTTTAGTAGATAGGTACTTTTATAATAATAAACTAGCTGCGCTACAGGTGTCACCCGCGTCTCAGTGCCGTGAGTATATCGGAATAAATAGTATCCAATGTCCTAGCCCAGGTCATTTTTTACCCATGTACTAAATCTAAATTTCATCCAAATCTGTTCAGTGGTTTTTCTGTGAAAGCGTAACAAACTTACTTTCGCATATAGAATACTAGCTTTTACCCGCGGCTCCGCCCGCGTAGATGTTTAATAAACCGCGGTTATCGCGTAAGAAAGTAGCCTATGTCCTCCATTTCCCAGGCTATATATCTCTGCCAAATTTCATGACGATCGGTTCAGCGGTGTAGGCGTGAAGGCGTAACAGACAGACAGAGTTACTTTCGCATTTATAGTATTAGTAGGGATTAGGCATTAGGTGTACACATTAATTTAAACCTTAGTACCTAATATAGTGCACTAAACGTGTAAATCCTTGGAAAGTGCATTTTACTTCAATTGCAGATTTGCAGTATCAGTCACCGGTTACATTGAGTTTAGCAGGTAAGTATACCTATACCTACTTTAAGTTTTCTAAATTACTTGGTTATTGAAGCGTTAACTTTTAAAATTGACTGCAACCAATAAATTAAAAAAAAAACTGTACTAACGCTTGTGTGTGGTAGTCTTTTTTTGAAAATTAATTGTTTTTTATAAACATGTAATTTGGTGGTATGTCAGTGCAATGTGGCGGTACGTATACTTAAAGAAGGCATGAAAAACAGAGTGAAAAGTTCACTCAACCTCCATAGAAAAGGGAGGATCCTCCGACCTGACAGGTGTTGTGTCTGATGGCCTACTGCCCGACGATTGATGCCGGGACGTTGTATATATACAAGGTGTAACTTAAATAACGCACAACCTCATAAGGGGTCATTGTACTCATCATTATCAACAAGTTTTACTATGGGACCAAACCTGAAATCGTAAAAAAAAAATCAGCTGGTCCCTACATTTTGACGATTTATACGAATACAAGTGTATGGAACAGCTGATTTTGTTTCGCGATTTCATGTTTGGTCCCATAGTAAAAGTTGTTGATAATGATGAGCACAATAACCCCTTAACAGGTTGTGCGCTATTTAAGTTACATCTTGTATATATGCAAGTTGTGCTGTAAACTCTGCTTTGCGCGATGCAGGATTTTTGTGTGACATCAGTGTCATGCGTAGTTCGCATGTGGCGATGTAGATATTGCTACATACTAAGAAAAGAAAGAAAGAAAAAGAAATGTTTATTCGGCACAAACAAAACGCACATTACAAAAAATAAAATAAAATAGGACATAAAATGCACACATACAATGTGGACAAAAAGCCCCGTATTGAAATTGTAAAAGTTACTTACACAATATTATCCATGTAAGGCTACGTTCCGAGATACGATAATATCGACTTGAGCGTGCTCCCACCCGTTCCGAATTGGCGTGAGCGCGATAACGATATCCCGTAAATCGTCATAGATGACGTCCTGACATGAGCCATCTTGCGACAACGCCGACCATGCGTAATACTAATATCACCGTGAGCGCTGCCAAAAATGACAGTTCTGCTGTTTTGTTTTGAATCGTATATGTAGTATCTTTAGCTAACTTAGATATAGTGCTTCTGGCTAGAGTCGCCATCTAACCAAATAAGAAGACAAAATTTGTGGTTTATACAAGTTTTATATGGTGTAAATAGGTTTTAACATTGAGTGAGCATAGTTAGCGCGTTCACGAGCGTTCCGTATTGTTGACAAAAATGGCAGTTCTTAGCTGTCATAATCGAGATATCTATCTCGGAACGCAAATTATTGATGCCAGCGCTCACAGCGCTATTTTTCTAATTCGGAATGTGGCCTCTGTCAAGGCTTGGGACCATAGACAATATAAATGGATCTGCTGCCTGCGTTGCGACCACAGAACACATATACTCCTAACGGAGAAGAATGCCAACTCCATACAATATTTTTAGTAGAACGGTTGTGTGAGCGCCATCTATATTCGCCCCTAGGAAAAATACTCGTATGGCGGTAATTTCAAACGTTTGCTTAGCATCCCCAGCCTATTGAACATGGTTTTTGGTAGGTACATTCTCTTGTAAGAAAACTCAAATTTGAGTTTCTTACAAGAGAATGTACCTACCAAAAAACCTACAGAGTGGATATGGCAAAATAAAACGATAGTGTGTAAATAAATAGTTTCAGATTTATTTCAACAGTTTCATTACAATTTATTATTATTGTGTTCATATTATTACATACAAATACTTCAATTACAATCTGTTTGCAGTAGCCTCAGAGTATAGACTAAACCATAAGTTTTTTATAACTACATTTACATAGATCATACAACAAGGTTAGACAAAACCCAATTTTCAAAATGTACTCAAACAGAAACGACAGTAGATTTTATTTATTTATATGGTACTAATATTATTTAAAAGGTACACCAACGACTTATTCACTAGAAACATTAACATAACAAAAATAACATATGCATTGAGTTATGGTCAATTTCTCACTTACAGGCGTACACAGCACTTCACAATACACAGATCAGTAGAAATAGTGACAAAGTTATTTAGTTATTTACGGTACGTACTGTACAAAAGTAGATTTAGTATACATATAACGAGTCCTGAAGGTACATGGTAGATTAGATTTTAATAAGAATGTATTACCTAATTTAAGCATAATATTTTTGTGTTCACCAAAAATTTTAAGGTACATCTATGTATGCATTTCTAAAATACTGATCGTGCACCAAATATTCCTGAATGTTACACAAAATTTTTAGTATGCATCCGAGTACCGTATACCGTATATATGTTACGGCTAATAGCCGAAGTGCGGCTACACCTAGTCTTTCCCGGCTATAACTAGGTGTAGCCGGTTAAACTTAGATGTATCCTACTTATGTCACTTGTGAACTGCACCATACTGCTTACCGACCGATTAGGTTAGGTTAGGTTAGAATTGCGACCAAACGCGCGCGAGCCGAGCGAGCGCAGCGAGCGATGCCGCGGCAGCGGCCGGCGAGCGCTAGTCCAGCTGCACCTAGTTGTAGCCGGCTAAAACTAGGTGTAGCCGCACTTCGGCTATTAGCCGTAACATATATAATGGAGTTTTTGATAGGTTAGGTTAGGTTAGGTTTATTATTTTATTTGCAGTTCTTCAGAACTGCAAATAAAATAAAATACATACAATTAAAATACATACCTATCCAAAGTGACTTCCGAACTTAGATAGTAAGGAACAACAAAGAAACAAAAAAGGAAACAAAAAAGTTTATTATTTTTTGCTTTTCCGTTTTTCGGCGGTTATTTTTTTTTGTTAAAATGTTTTTATTTTATAATTTTTTGTGGCTATAATCTACTAATATTACTACATGCTTAATTTTTGATTACATTTTGTAATACACAACTCAGAATTAAAATCTGTGAGTGAGCAATCAATCATCCCCTGTTTTCCTACCCTTAGGGTTGGATTTTTTTTCCAAATTTATATTGGACTAATCTTATAATATAAAAATGAATCCCTATTTCCCTTGGTCACGGCATCACACGTTTTTTTGTTGTGTTTGTGACTATCAGGAGAAGGTTCTTATGAAAGAAAAAGTAACGAAACTTGCTAATTCAATGTTCATAGTTAAGACAGGACAACGTCTGTCTGGTCAGCTAGTTTCCAATAAAAAAAGAATGATCAAAATCGGACAACTCTGTAAAAAGTTATGAGTAATAAACTAATAATGCATTTAAAAAAAAAATACGCGTCGACATGAGAACCTCCTCCGTTTTTTCGTCGGTTAAAAAGGGAAGAGCTCACTGGGCATCAAAGAATAATAATAAGTAATATTTTGTAACAACACTCACCAGTAAGGTCCAAAGCTTCCTCAAAGCTGGTTTCCTTCTTATCGATATCAGTTTTGGCGAACGCCATTTTTTTAGTTATTTCACTATATTTAATTTGTATTTTTTACTTTAGAAACGTTGATTATTTCACCAACTTTTATTTGAATGTTGCACAAAAGAGTCATTACAATTATACCTAACTATATTTTAAATTTTATGACAATCCTACCATTAGTTTAGTTTTTTTTGGTAGTAGCGCTGGTGATTGGTAGATGGCCAATATTTGAGCATTTAGACCTAGCAACAATTTAATTAGCCATATCTATAGCAATGATAGAATGACGCGAATACAGTGAGTGTTCGGGACTGGCGCGCGCCTAAATATAGTTTGTTGCTAAATCAAGCATGCAATACTGATAAGAGATAGTATTTGGGATGGGTGATGTAAGAACGATGTTCTTGCGCGATAATTTATTGTTACTTGCAGTAAATATTTTATTAGATGCTCCTGGCTAATTACAATGAAAGAATACGGGACGTTGCCACCGAAAATGTTTTTTTCTTGAAATAAAACAAATACAATTTTAACATTCGAACTTATATTTATAATTAAAAATACAATGAGAAAGTACTTAGTACCTATAAATTAATTTATCGACAGTCTCTTCACAATGGAATTAAACTAACATTAACTAAAATAATGAAACTATTCCTTCTCAAACCTTGGGACTATCAGAATCTTCTTGTTCATTTCTTTCAATTTTATTCTTGTCTCCTTTTGATTTGGGATCTGCTGGTAAGAATGTGGCAGCAATGAATCCAGCTGAAACAATAAATATGGCAGGATATTAATTTCCAACCAGTGGTTAACAATGGTTGACAGTTTCTTTGATAGATCTTGAGGCATAGTTAAATTAACACATTTATTGGTAGTGTAGGATCAGTATTATCCTTACACATGACTAAGGCGACATATCCACCCAACATGGGTGTACAGTAGTCTCCTAGCAGGCTGGCGATGATTTGCACGCTGAAGAAGCCAGACCCTCGGGCTACCACCACTGACAAGCACGTCGCCATGCCTCTGTAAAGATAGATCAAAGTTAGTGAAGAATTTTTGCAATAGCTGCATTCACAATTTTGCGTTATTTCAGGGACTATTTTATTTTCATATTATCAGATCATTTTGATCTTATGCAGTCAATAGCCTCAAAGGACGACAAAGAACGAAAACAAAATGGAGAAAAAAATACAAACCTTAAATGCGTAGGGTTTAGTTCGACCAAATACGTGTTAACGTTGCCCAAAATCTGAGCAACGTATAGGAACATGAAGAATAGCGCTATGCTCAGCATTGGGATTCTGATGAAGATCAGCATCACTCCGCAGCATGAAGATACAACGAACACAATGAGCGTTATTGTTTTCTTGCCAAGAATCCCCACGAAGAAAGACAGGAGGATCATTAGGAGAGTTGATACGCCTGAGTAAATCATGGTAGCATACAATGCCATCGGCTCGATGCTGCCCGTGCAATCTGCTGATTCCTATGAGTAAAATTAAGAATTAATACTAAATAATTGTATCTATTGGCTTTCATAGAAAATTCAGAAAATTTAGTTTTTTAGTTTAATGCATTGGTAACACTGAATTTAGGGATGTCAGTATCTTAGTGAGCAATTTATTGTACTTTTAATAAACTGACAGCATACCTAAAGACAGTTCTGTCGGTTAGTGAGTACTTTATTTTTGACGTAAATTTCCACTTACAGTTCCATTATAGCGAGTACTTGTACTCTGGCTCGCAACTTCGCAGAACGTGCGACCCTGGTGGCTCTCACCGCCAGTAAAATATGCATTTGTCATGGTTGGCACCCACATTGTGAAGCCAGTTGATCTGGAAAATATTTATGTAAGAATAATAAAATCTGCGGAAAGCCGGAATTTCCTGCTAGCAAAGCTGCCAACTTATAAATAAAAAAAGTAGAAAAGAGATTAATTATTTTACACATAGTTTCTGACAAATATTAACCAACCGACAAATATTAACAAATATTACTTACGAGTATGTGAAAGTCATCTTCAAATAAAATAATATTTATCAGCGTATATGGAAGACAAGATATAACTTAAAATTAACCGTAATAAAGCTTACGTCATATATGCGCAGAGCAAAAGGTAGTAGAGTATGGTTGAGTTTTTCAACAGAGGAGGCTTGAACAGAGGGGCTGTTTGGTTCCAGATCTTCCTCATCACTGACATCTGGGAGCTGTCCTGTAGTGGTTCCTCTAGGTACACTTGCATTACCTGAAAAATATAAACTAAAATCAATCATTCTCATTCTGCCTAGCCTTCTCCCAACTATGTTGGGGTCGGCTTCCAGTCTAACCAGATGCAGCTGGTAGTCCTGCCACACTGCCTATCTGATCACCGCAACTCAGTAACTGGTTAATACGATACCCCTTGGTAATACTGGTTGTCAGACTTTCGGGCTTCTGGCGTCCCGTACCGACTGGCAAAGATCCACAAATTACAGCCGTGCCACTTAACGTGCTTTGCGAGCCACGGAGGGGTCTCGACACGTAAAGATGGTCACTCATCCATGGAACAACCCGGCAAGCGTACCTTAATCTGATGGAGCGACCTATGTGGTTGTTATTACTTACTTATAAACTAAAATATTGACGAAAATTAACTCCATATTTTGTTCGGTTTTCATATTAGTCTATCAACATAATATCTATTTACGATAAATCTGTAATTTTTCGATCAGGCAAAGCAATAAAATCGGTTGTCTAAATAATGCCTTTGAAAATCACTTTATTCATCAAAATATCAATAATCATTCAAAGAGCCATAAGTAATGAACTCATTCATAATTTAGGATAACCAGCCATAAAAAAATTATGCTATACAAGGGGACTTTATCCTCCGGATAAGTAATCTGGGGTGAAATTATATATTATTTTAATATGGTAAATTGGTGGGGGCACTCCCGTGCCCCCACCAAGACGAGCCGAGTGGAGCACAAGAGCACTACCTACCTTTTCTCGTGGCGCTTCGTCGTTTTTTTTGAACCCTTGTAACTAGGGTTTGGATTATACTAGATAAACAAAATTCTCGGGCTATGTTGTCAATAGAGGACTTATTAAACATATAAAGTTTTAATTGCATGGCTCTTATATTTTCGATTTATTGATATCTAAATAACCCTGATTTCGTCACTGATTCACAGATGATCATCAAAATTGTTAGAGTACTTCCTAATGTCTTAGAAAGCTAAAATTTGGTATGTAAGCTAGTATTAGTACACAAACAACAAAAACATTCTATAACTTGGAACTTTTAACCCCCAATCCCTTAAATTAGGGGATGGAAGTTTGTATGAGACTTCTGCAATTTTGACGCGACGGGTCTGAAAATTGATATAGGGACTCCTTGTTATTATAAATAATTAAAAATAATAATAATAATATAACCCTTTATAAACAAAAAAAAATTGTCACAAGCAACTTACAAAAAGAAATGAAATCCCACCAAAAACATTTTTATGCAAAATTTTGTCAAGACGAGACCATATGACTTGTTCCACCCAGAGCGGGAGAAGTTATTTGATAATATCGCACCCTCAAAAAAAAAAAACCATATGACTTGCACTGTCAAAAAGTTATCAGATCTCATGTAGAGCCAAGCTTCTAACTCTACACGCCCTAACTCTACAAGGCCTAACTTCACAAACTACGCATTAGTCAAAATATGTGGCTTGTGGCTTGGCCTTTCGTTACTGCAAGAACTATTATGTAATAGAAAAGTAATGAACAGTGGATACATTTTTCACTTTACGCCGATGTGAATGTAGGGAAATGGCCAAGCCACATATTTTGACTAAGGTGTAGATTTTTGTGAGGCCTTGTAGAGTTAGGGCGTCTAGAGTTAGAAGCTTGGCTCTACATGAGATCTGATAACTTTTGGACAGTGCGAGTCATATGGTCTTGTCTTGGCAACATTTTACATGAAGATGTTTTTGATGGATTATATATTGTCCTGTATGTATCTCGAAAATGCGACTCTTTTCCGCATTAGTGGGTGTTTACGCCTGCACGTTACTTCTGAAGATGTTCAGTGTTGTGTGTGTGTCGCATTATGCTATTTTAAAGGTGTCAGGCGCCGTATGGATTTTATTATGCGAATACCGTCATAATTTTTATATCTTCAGTCGCAATTTTCACCATTGTCGCGAACTTGTACGCTCCTTATACATTCCATGTAAATTATAGTTAAATCTAATTAAAACAACCATACCTCGATACGGGAGTTTCATTGAAGTCCAATGAAGCCCCAACAGTGGGTTTGTGGAAAAATCAAGACTAATCTCGTCATGATACTTCTTTGTAATAAAGGTACTCACAGAATAGCTGTCCTTCTTAAAACCAGTGTTGCTCTTGAATATTGACTTGAAAACCTCCAAGGCCTCTTCCTGCCTGTCTTTACTGAGTAAAAACTTGGGGCTTTCCTGCAGGAATATGGTAAACAGGATCCCGAGCGCACACGGCAAAGTGATGACCTGCATTAGCAACCGCCATGGTCTGTAAACTACTCCAAGCCAGGAAATCTCGTAACCGAAGTCCAGTGTGAATATTGGTAGAGCGAAGGCTGTGAAACAAATTAGTGCAAAGATTAAAAGCGCAATTTAGCCACCTTATAACCGACTTTAAAAAAAGGAGTAAGTATTCAATTCGGTTGTATTTTTTACTATTTTTTATACGCCTTATATTAGCTTCACTTGTATGTTTGTTTGTATGTTTGTATGTAACCGACTCCTTAGAGCGCGATTTTGAGCCACTTTTAGCGGTCAGAATTCATTGAAACTTTGTAAACTTATCGAGGACCGATGACAATTCAATAATTAAAAAAAAAATGAAAAATGAAAAAAAAAGGAAAAAAGAACACGTTTTTGTAGTTAGCAGAACTAAAAAATAGAAAATAAATAATAGTTTAAAAAACTAAAAAACACACTTTAAAAATCAAACTAAAAAAGGAGAAAATAATTTAATTCAATTAAAAAGCGTGGGGTGCTTGACATTAATTGATTATAAAAATACCTCAAAAAGCACCCCACGCTTTTTAATTGAATTAAATTATTTTCTGCTTTTTTAGTTTGGTTTTTAAAGCGTGTTTTTTAGTTTTTTAAACTATTAAATGGTTGCTACTTCAGAACTCCGTCCTTTATAAATACATTTGAAAACTTTTCTTTTACCTATAGAATGGTCTCATATCAATTTGGTGCAGTTCTGATTCCTGGTTTTGGAATTAGCTGCAATAATATGGTTTTTTTCCACTTAGTTTATGGTGATGAAGTTATAATAGCTTCCTGTCACTTTCCTTTACTTTAGAAAGTAAAGGTAGATAGTGGTCACCCTTCGTACAATTTTTACATTTTAATTTTTACTCTCTAGTTAATTGTCAAAATTATTTAGTTTTTGCACCTACGTGTAACAAATATATCGTAGTTACTTATAAAAAAGTCTGAAACTATTATATCAAAGGGTTAATCTACTTTATAAAAAATATAAAACAAAATCAAGAAATGTTACCATTAAAACAAGCAAATAACCTATGAAAACTGAGCTGAATAAGAGGATTCCGATCGATATATATAAAAATCCTAATATAGTTTGCGTAAAACAAATTTTGAAATATTTTATTATTTTGTTTCAGAAAAATTGCTTATGAATGTGCCCCCTATAGTACTGTCCGAATGGTCCCCAAGCCTTGCACAAAATTAAATTACAACTTTACATAAATCCTAACTTAGTATGAGAAATATTTCGATTGAAGCTTAGAGTAAACAATGTTAACATTACTCCATCATCACTGTTTTGTCAAAAACACAAGTATTCTACTTTTAATTACGGACTAAACATCCGTCAAAAATTTAGTCACCGTGCGCTGAAGCACGTTACGTCTTATCAGTTGACACCAGGGGGTATCAACTTTCTATTAGCCAATGTAGGACAGGTACCCGGGGCAGAAATATGACATTGCCAACATTTAAAATATTGTGAAGGACCTAAAATATTAATCCCTAATATTACTTTTTTTTTATTGTAACACAGGTGCATTGTGTTTGTCTCGTTTTTTTTCTTTCTAAATAGTAGTTTTTAGACAGAACAGCCAACGAAATATAAATATTTAATAAATAATAAAAAAAAATATGTCTGTTTGAAGGCAAATTTTTTGTTAGTCCAAATTACGTAATATCATAGTAATATTGTCCTAAATTAAATTTTAACCGAAAATATAGTATTTATTTTGGAAAATCCATAGTGGCAACTCAATGTCATGTCAGTCAGAGGATAAATGTCTTTGCAATTGTTTTATGATATTGTCAAATTAACGTAATACATTCTTAATAAAATCTAATCTACCATGTACCTTCAAGACTCGTTATATGTAGACTAAACCTACTTTTGTACCGTACGTACCGTAAATAACTAAATAACTTTGTCACTATTTCTACTGATCTGTGTATTGTGAAGTGCTGTGTACGCCTGTAAGTGAGAAATTCGCCATAACTCAATGCATATGTTATTTTTATTATGTTAATATTTCTAGTGAATAAGTCGTTGGTGTACCTTTTAAATAATATTAGTACCTTATAAATAAATAAAATCTACTGTCGTTTCTGTTTGAGTACATTTTGAAAACTTATGGTTTAGTCTATACTCTGAGGCTACTGCAAACAGATTGTAATTAAAGTATTTGTATGTAATAATATGAACACAATAATAATAAATTGTAATAATAATAATAATAATTCTGAAATACAGCCTTGTGGAATCAGAAGTGCCGTACTACAGGTATGTGCCCGACCCAGTTCTCGAAAATGGACATGTCACACTGTACTGGGATCGATCCATCATCACTGACAGGACCATTGTTGCCAATAAACCTGATATAGTGGTGGTGGATCGACTAGAACGGCGTGCAATGATCGTTGATATAACGGTCCCGCATGACGGGAACCTCGTGAAAGCCGAGAAAGATAAACAAATAAAGTATCTTGACTTGGCTCGCGAGGTTGTCGACATGTGGGATGTGGACTCAGCGATCATTGTACCGATAGTTGTTACAGCCAATGGCTTGATAGCCAAGAGCCTCGACCAACATCTGAGGAGGCTCTCGTTGGGCAGCTGGGTCAAGGGCTTGATCCAGAAAGCAGTACTCCTGGACACGGCTCGCATTGTCAGGAGGTTCCTCTCTCTGGAGCCCTGACCGCCGGTAGCTTGGACCTTGTTCCCGATACCGGTGGGCCACTATTTTTTATATTTTTAAATGTTTTTATATAATTTTATACTAATATTTAAAAATGTAATTTATATGTATATTGAAAGGAATAAAGGAGATAATAATAAATTGTAATGAAACTGTTGAAATAAATATGAAACTATTTATTTACACACTATCGTTTTATTTTGCCATATCCACTCTGTAGGTTTTTTGGTAGGTACATTCTCTTTTAAGAAACTCAAATTTGAGTTTTCTTCCAAGACCAAAAACTATGTTCAATAGGCTGGAGATGCTAAGCAAACGTTTGAATTTACCGCCATACGAGTTTTTTTCCTAGGGGCGAATATAGATGGCGCTCACACAACCGTTCTACTAAATATTGTATGGAGTTGGCATTCTTCTCCGTTACGACCATATGTGTTCTGTGGTTGACAAAGCGTGGTGCGACAGGCGCGAAGTTCCGTTAGCATCATGGTGGCTGGTATGTCTATGCACACAAACAAAGGCGTGTTTGTGTATAGTTTTTCTGTAATTTATACCGTACGAAGGTATCCCGCGTACTAAGGGCGACGACTTTCCTATACGAATTTGTGTGGGGTAGGTATCACTACTAAAAAGTGAAAATTAAAAAGTTATTTCACTAATGTTGTTTTTGGAAGTCGATTGTTTTTTTTTTAAATAAATAAACTTCTTATTATAAGAAAGCTCATATGAGGTCATTATTGACTAAGGGCACGAATATTTCAAGATTAAGATGTATTTAATTCAGTGAGAAATTGCTTTCATGGTCAAAGCCTCGTTGCTCTGGTCGGAAGCAGTATTTCGGCCTGAAAGTGTTAGTCAGATAATAGAATACAAACATTCTTACAGCAAATGATAAGCTGCACGGCCATGGTGGCGCTGGCCATCAGAAACATGAGGCGACTGCGATGTCTGCTGGGCACGCTCTCCGCCAGCAATACGAAAGCTGCTGCGTTCGCAGATGATGAACTGGAAATTGCCAAAATATAAAATACTAGCCCAACTCCGTCGTGTAGAGATCTCCACAAGAACCATGCATTTTTTGGGCATGAAAAGTATCCTTTGTCACTCGAGAATAGTGTAGTTCTTTCTCAGTGAAACAATTATGTAATCGAGTAAAAAAAAAAAAGAAAAAAGAAAAAAACAAAAAAAAAGAAAAGAAAAAAAAAGAAAAGATAAAAAAAAAGAAAAAAAAATCCGATCGATCGATCGGAAAAGACGAAACGGCGGCGGCGGCGGCGGTTCGGTCGATTTGAAAAGATTTCCTTTTACAAACAAACACAATTACAAATAACTAAATTCCTCGTTGTAATATTTTCATATGAGATAACAGTTTATAAATACTTACAATATCTAGAGATCTTTTGGTTTAGAAGTGAATAAACTAAAATACCTTTAACATAATTTCGTGATTTTATTTACTCATCTAGACCGGTATAAAATCTTTAAAAATAGCTTTGTAAAGTCAAGTAAACGAATTGTTTATCAAATTGAGTACCAACTTAAATTATTATCTATCTGTTTAATCAAATCACTAAAGTTCGACTTTTAAAATATATTCAGTAACTTGACAGTTGAAGGGCAGATTTTGGGAAACAAAAGATAGTGAGGTGGTGAAAGAATGAACGAAATTGAATGAACTTGAAATAATGTAATTACAAGCAATTATTTTGTTTTAAATTTAATAACTTGCCTTAAAAACATGACATGCACTATTAAAAATTGTAGAATTTGATATATATTTTGTTTCTTAGTAGTAAGGTAATTTAAAATAAAACAACATAAAGATGTGTATTTATAAATGTGACAGTTTGTATGTTGAACGGATTGGGGTGAATTTTGGTACACAGATAGTTTATAACCTGGAATAACATATACGGCAATACGTTCCCGTGGGATAATTTCCAATCTCCACGCGGGCGAAGCCGCTGGAAACAGCTAATATTTATTATAAAGGTATCAGTGATGTTATCAATAACATGGTCCATACGACACTTATCATCTTCTACTTTTAAAACGTGACATACGCAAGCACTCCATGACGAAGGGGTCACATTACTAACCCCTTCTTCAAATAATTTTTTAACTTCTTTCATCTTAAAATATGTACTGTTTTTTGCGACATGCCTCTTTATCTGTCCCTAAACGAATTCTATTGGTTTATTTTTTGGTTGGGAAATCATCAAATAACTTCTCCCGCTCTGGGTGGAGCGGGAGGGCGTGTCAGACTTTTACTGATTAAAACCCACCCGTGTTCCCTCAGTTGCCCGAGTGCCAGGGGCAGCGGTATCTCTTTCGAACAACCCGCACACCTGGAATTCTATTGGGTTAAGTTTAAGAATGTTTTGATTTAAAATTAATCCATTTTTATCAATCATTCTTTACGCAAAATCGTTCACTTCCCCAACACTATTAGTGTTAGTATGGTAACATTATTTTTCTTTGAACTGTCAAGTTACTGAATACAATTAAAAGTCGAACTATATGTACTGTCATTCTTTGACAGTACTATGAAATGGTAACAACTCGGAAAATTGACGACTATTTCCATTTAATTAATAATCATTACAAATCTTTCACCACTATTTCAATCAAATATGGAAAAATTGACATAGACCTCTGAATGTGCTTTGCAACCTTACTCTCGGTACTCTCGAGCCTGGCTCTGAATAAGCTGAATGACGACCGTAATTTAAGTGTTGCCATAGGTACTCTATGAAGCTATGAATGGTAGGTTTTTACAGGATCGATGTTATTTAAAAGTTTACATAGTTAAATAGTTTTAGCGTTAGTAACTTACAATGCAACGGAAAGAAACTTGAGAACGGCTAGCGTTTCGAAGTTGGGGGCCATGGTTGCTGCCAGACTGAGCATGAAGCCAATTGGCATGGCGACTAGTAGTGTTTTCCGGCGACCTTTGGTGTCGGCGCATAAGCCCCAACCGTAGGACGATATGATAATACCTGCGAAATATGAAACATTTAATTTATCAAAAGTTCCCATACTTAAAAGTTCAAAGCCAGTTGCAGACTAAGAGCTTTACTAAGTTAGTTCGCATAACTGATGTAAATCTACTAATAAATGTGAAAGATATATGTATGATGTATGTTTAGATGTTTGTTACCCAATCACGAATAAATATCTGAACGGTTTTTTTGACACACAGTGTAGTATAACCGAGTATGGTATCTAGTGTAGGATTAAGACCTAAAATACTTTTCATCCCGGTAGTACGTTCCTGAGGGATAACTTTAGACCTCCACGCGGGCGACTAAAGCTAGTTTTTCACATTTGTGTGCAAACCGCAACATATGAAATTAATTACTCAGCAATACGAGCTTATTGAAGCTTAGGTTTTTTTTTTTTGGTTGGGAAATCATCAAATTACTTCTCCCGCTCTGGGTGGAGCAGGAGGGCGTGTCAGACTTTTACTGACTAAAACCCACCCGTGTTCCCTCAGTTGTCTGCATGCCAGAGACCGCGGTATCTCTTTCGAACAACCTGCACCCCTGGCAGGCATCGGCCCTTGCGGCCTCCACCAGTTGGTGCTGACATCTCTTTGAGGCGCGCGTGGAACACAACGCGCCGTCGACCCGAGCTTGGTCCTTACCGGACAGCGAGCTACCAATTACTCGCCGTCCGCAAGCCCGCGCCTACGGTGGCCGGGAATCAGCCTAGGATTCCCGACGCCCAGGGCGTCTCTCGCGGCGCCTACGGCCATGAGGGCGCATATATTGCCTCTCCCTCACGTGCGCCGCCTCCGTCTTTGCGAGCATTACTGCTTCACAGAAGGAGGTGATGGCTACCCATGCACTCTCGCTCCGTAACATTGCCTGGACCAGGGCCGGACGCCTCTACGAGGACACAACGGTGCTCCGCCCAAGCCGGGCAGACCTCCACCGTATGCTCCACAATGTCCTCAGGGCGATCTTCACAGTGGAAACACCCGGGCGTTTCCTCCCGCCTTATCCGAAACAGGAACCTCCCGAAACAACCGTGTCCGGTGAGGACCTGCGTCAGGCGGAAGGTGAGGACGCCGTGCCGCTTCTCAAGCCAATCCTCAAAGAGGGGACTTACCGCCGCTATCGTGGCGTGCCTAATTGAAGCTTAGATTAGCTGTTGATCTGCAACCAGCTTTTAACAAGTTTTAATTAATTGATAGGCCGCTATAGCTTGATGCGCTATTGTACAAAATCCAATCAGGAATACTTGAAGTTGACGCTGAGAGCATAACTTAATATTGGCACGGACACCCAGACCCAAAGCAACTGTTCTGAGTCCCGGTTTATTTTTATCATTGACGTTTGACCTAATCGCTGTCTGATCTAATCGTACCTAAGTGAAGAATTAACCAATTCTTCTTTGGTGGTTTGTTGGTGTAGTGCTCGATTCCCAGGTCGGGCAATGTGTTATTGAGTTATTCTTTCTAGAATTTCTCAGTAGCAGCCCGAAGTCAGCCATAGTGTACCTATAACATGAGGCCTTAACATAACTGGCGAATTGTGAGTGTAAGTACCTACTATAGGTACACACGATCTCGCATTCTATAGGATTTCCGTGAAGTGCGAGATCAGCGTAAACAGGAAATTTATAGCTTGATGTGTAGCCGTGTGTACAACTTCTATTTACAGGTGTGATTTTATGTTTTGGTTTATGTAGTTGAAATCAGACTCGGAACCCATAGTTCAGGTGCCAATATGTCAGCCATTTACCTATAAGTGGTATAGCAGACAGCAGCCCCTGCTGCGAGGTGTTCAGCGACATGTCACACGCCATCGCCGGCAGAACCACGGAGAAGCCAAAGATGTCCAAATACATCGCCAGAATGAGAAGGCAGCATGTTATCAGCATACCCGCATTGTATTTTCCGAAACCTGCAGACGATTAAAGGTTCATATACAACATTATTTTTAGTGTAAGCTAAACTTGAATATAGTTTGTTCAGAATAAGTAACTGAATCGATTCCAATATTTTTTACACCATGTTTTATTTTTTCCCATAAAAGTGTGATGGAAAATGTTATCACCAGTTAATTCCAATACAATCGCAGTACGGTTAGGTACCTACTACCTAATTATTATCAATGAGCATAATACGAAGCTGGACGCGCGGGCGGCGCACAGTTGGCTGAAAATTGCCTTTCATAGACATATAGAGACTCGAATTTTGAAGGGTCCTTTTTTGGCTAGAATTGGATTCTGCTGATCATTACTATTCTATAAAATTTCGTAGGGGCAATTGCGTGTAGGTACAAATGAAGGAGTTATAATGTGACTTTAGAGAAAATAAATATGAAATTTGAAAGGGGGCACAAAGCATACAAGTTTTTCATATCAGAGGCCAACCTATCAAGGTACATGGATGAAACTTTATGGCCTGCAGGTGTCTTATTTCGGCGGTTTGTAAACTTCAAACAAAGAGCAACAAACGGTGCACATCTTACCGGCGCCGACGGTCCAAATAAACAAAATAATGGATAGTGGCCCTTATCGATTTGCTACTTTTAACTGCAAGAATGTAAAACGCTCCATCAGTGACGTCAGAGACCTATGCCGTACGTGTGACGTGGTTTGTCTCCAGGAAACATGGCTGATGCCGCACGACATACCCTTTATGAGCACGATCGACAGCGGGTTCGGATATACTGCAACGTCTGCAGTTGATACATCTGCGGGGATACTGCGCGGGCGTCCCTATGGCGGCGTCGCGTTGTTATGGAGATATAGTGCGTTTAAACAGGTGTCAGTGTTACAGTGCGATAACGCCCGTATTTGTGCTATTAAAATTACAACGAGTGATAGACAAGTGATCGTTATGAGTGTTTATTTACCAACTAACTCTGGCGATCACTTACAAGACTTTACTGATTGTATGAGTGAGATAAGTGCCATTATTGACGAATATGGAATCGAATCTGTTTTTATTTTAGGTGACTTTAATGCGGATCCGGGTGAGTTGTTTTACACTGAACTTATGCATATTTGTAACGACCAACAATGGTCATGTATAGATATAGACATGCTAGGTTTAGACTCGGGTACTTTTACTTTTATAAGTGATGTGCACGGGTCAAGCAGCTGGTTGGACCACTGTGTAACTACTCACTCGGCAAAGCAGGCTGTTGTAAATGTAGATATTAAGTATGACACTCTGTGGTCTGATCACTTCCCACTTGTTGTCTTATGTAATTTAAAGTTATTATCCCCTAAGGTCACGTCTCAGGTCACCAATGTAAATAAAGATGTAGTGTGGGGTATAAAAAGTGAGGAACATGTTTCTTTATACGCTAAAGAGAGTCATAAGCGACTTAGAGTAATTGACTTCCCTCCTGAGTGTGTAAATTGTGCTGATCGTTTTTGTAGTGACCGTGGCCACAGGCTTGTTCTGGATACGCTTTACTCCGACATTGTGACTGCCCTCCGTGACGCGGCAGTGGCGAGTCGGGGAAGCACGGACAAGGGCGGGGGTGGCCCGCGCATAGCCGGGTGGAACAAACATGTCAGCGAGGCTCACAGGGTGGCAAAATCTAAGTTCCTCGATTGGGTGTGGTGTGGTAGGCCGAAGTCAGGATTTTTATACAAACAAATGTGCGATAGCAGACGAGTATTCAAGTCTCGATTAAAGTGGTGCCAAAATCATCAGGACCAAATCAAAATGGATGCTCTAGCTGTGAAACACTGCAAGGGGGATTTCCGCGGTTTCTGGAAGGGCACCAAAAAAGAAAACTTACGCCCTGGCCTTCCTGTGAGCATTGATGGTGTGAATGACCCGAAAGAGATTGCGAATCTTTTTAAGAATCATTTTTCGGTGAAGTCTCCTTTGGGTACAGCGATGGAGGTGCTCAATGCTGACGACAGCAGTCGGGAGGTGGGAACTACCTTCCGGGCGAAGGATGTCACTAAAGCCATAAGCCTTATCTCTAGAGGTAAGTCCCCGGGTCATGATGGGCTCAGCATTGAGCACCTACAGCACGCCGGACAACACATTGCTAGGGTCCTGGCCATGTTTTACTCGCTGTGTGTGAGCCATTCCTACCTGCCAGCCGATTTTATGAAAACAGTGGTAGTGCCTGTAGTGAAGAATAAAACTGGTGACCTTACTGATAAGAGTAACTACAGGCCTATTTCTCTTGCCACTGTAATTGCTAAAGTGTTTGACGGTTTGCTTAACGCACAGTTAAATAGATCGGTAACACTGCACGATAACCAGTTCGGGTTTCGTCCCCGGCTGTCCACTGAAAGTGCTATACTGTGTCTTAAGCACACCGTCAAATACTACACAGACCGTAAGACACCCGTGTATGCGTGCTTCCTTGATTTGTCCAAGGCTTTCGACCTAGTAGCTTATGATCTGCTGTGGAGCAAGCTACGAAGCATAGATTTGCCGCCGGATCTCATCAGCATGTTCCAGTATTGGTATGCGCACCAGTCTAATAGTGTTAGGTGGGCGGGGGCAATGTCGGATGCGTATCAGCTCGAATGCGGAGTCAGGCAGGGTGGCTTAACATCTCCTACCCTGTTTAATTTGTATATTAATAGTCTGATCGTGGCGCTCAGCAGCCAGCATGTCGGCTGTCACATTGACGGGACATGTGTCAATAATCTAAGTTATGCTGATGACATGGTGCTGATGAGCGCTTCGGTCTGCGGCTTGAGGAAGCTGGTACAGATATGCGAAGAATATGCTTGTGGTCACGGTTTGTTGTATAATGCAAAGAAGAGCCAGTGTATGATCTTTGAGACCACCAGTGCAAGATGTCCGGGAAGCATACCTCCGGTCAGACTCAATGGGGTCCCTTTGGAAAGGGTTGAACAGTTTACATACTTGGGGCATGTTTTGACTGTCGACCTCAGGGATCACGCAGACATGGAACGGGAGCGGAGGGCGTTGTCTGTTAGAGCGAACATGATCGCCCGCAGATTTGCGCGGTGCTCAAATGAAGTTAAGGCTACGCTCTTTAGAGCGTATTGTACATCGCTGTACTCATGCAGTCTGTGGGCTCACTACACTAACAGAAGTTACAGCGCCATCCGCGTCCAGTACAATAACGCGTTCAGGGCGGTGATGGGGTTACCCCGATACTGCAGTGCCTCGGGTATGTTCGCAGAGGCGCGCATCGACTGCTTTCACGCGACCATGCGCAAACGCGCTGCGTCCTTGTTGCACAGGGTGCGGGTTAGCCCCAACACGGTACTGGCGATGATTGCGGGAAGGCTGGACTGCCCCTTCATCCGGCACTGTTCCAGCAGACATGTTGCTGTACCAGTGTCGGAGAGAAAGTATTAATTTTATTGTTTAAATTACGTTGTTTTATTTTGATTTTATTTTATTTTATTTGACATTACTTATTTTATTTTATTTGGTTTAATTAATTGCATTTTATATATTAAATTTGTATCTGTAAAATTTATATTAATTTATGTTTGGCAATGGGTGTTATTTACCTGAAATAAATGAATTTATTATTATTATAATTTTTTAAGAAAAATTTGTATGGCGCTAACGTGAAAAATGAGTTCGCCTTTATATCCTTACACACAGTTAAAGTACCATTTATTTGTAATTTTTTGACATGCTTCATGTTGCGACACCATTTGTGATCTTCTTTTTTTTAATCCTCACAATTAAAAAAATATGTTTTAATTTTGATGATTCACTATGGTTAAATGCTTTAAATATGAGTATGCTAAGTCTAGTTCACAATATTTTTTTATATTAGAGGCCAAAACAGTCTAAGAAATCACAAAAGTTCGTTTTACTAAATTGAAATGACATGGTAATTATGAATTACCTTTTGCCTTAGACCAATAAAAAAAGATAGACAGCGCGCCGCAAACATTAAAACTGAAGCCACCTTTTTTTTATCATAACTAGGAATATTTTTAGTTTCACAGTGCTAAGATTTTTCTAAAATTTATTTCTCTAATTTAGTGAAAATGGCAATTTTACTATTCTGTTGTTGTCAATTTCATTATTCTATTCAACCTAAAATTTTGATTATCTAACTAAATCTGACTATTTATAATCGCGATTAAAAAGGTGTGGAATAAAATTAGTTGTATAGAACTAAAATTCACACCAACACCTCGACTTCAGGTGCAAAAACAGTACTGTATCTCTTTTTCTTTTCTTTTGCTTAAAATAATATCTCGAAAATGGTGTGTCCTATCGCAAAAATTATCAAAATTTCAACCCCTTTTAATAAACCCCTAGAACTAAACGTGTAGGTAATAATTTTTCATATTTTTCATACAAAAAGTGAATAAGTCCATATAAAAAAACATGTCAAGGCTGCTCCACCTGCGCGTTTCCAGCTCTAAAAAAAGTCACGCGGTAGGGCAAACAAGTACCACGTTGCGAAACCAAAAAATACCACGTGGAGTCGCGATTGTCAACTTCGATTTTAGTTGTATCAAAATTATTTTTAAATTTAGATATTTTTTTGCAGAATAGCTTTAAGATTCTCATAGCCAAAAGTAAAGAATTTTAGTGATAGTTTAGTTAGTTTAGTTCGGTTTACAAGAGAATCGGCACCTATCTCTACCAAGCATCGTTATCCGATTTTATCAAGCAGTTTCTGATTCGGAACAGTCATTGTCTGTAAGATAAAGGTTCGGCTTTTCCTGTCTATTTCATAACTTTATGCAATTCATTACAACCTAAAAATTATGATAAACACTTCATTCATCACTTTTAAGGTTCCTTATTCAAAACGTGACACCGGTATCCTAGCAACCGTTCCCAATGCTGGGACACAGGCCTCCATCCTCTCTGTGAGAGGGAGTGGGCCATAAACCCCAACGCAAGCACAGTGCGGGTTGGCGGATATCACAAATCTTCAAATTGTTGGTCCAAGGACATGACAGTTTCCTCACCATGTCTTCCTTCAGCGTTTTGAGAGCAGTGGTGGTGAAATTAATAACACAAAAAGTGCCTGCCTGGGTCCGAACTCAGGACCTGCGACTCGAAAGTGGGCCACCACTGCTCTCTTAGAAAATACTGATCTTCATGGTTAATAAAATCAGATTCGCATACCCAGGTTTGATTGCCCTAGACAAGAATCCGACGAAACCTGGATTATTGATCAAACATCTGATGAGTAACTCCCGAATTGAGGTAGAATTTGTGTTCGAAAGCGAGGTCAAGAGGACAGATGGATAAATCATTATAGTCCTACATTATTGAGGCTTTGCAATGGTAATATTAATTTGTAACCGTGTGTCTCAAATAAAGCAATAGCACTATGTTGCAAAAAATATACATATATCAAAATCAGAATCATCTTTGATAGACGGCTTGCACAGGCGGTGCGACAAATGGAACACGAAGAAAGTGACACATCACGGAAGCTCTTCTAAGTTTGTTTGCGAATTATGCAAGAACAACAAATCTCTGCTTGTGAATCTGCATGAAAATGTGTTTTCTTAAATACTCTCAAGCTAGAAGTCAGACGACTTATTGCCATTGAAACTGTTTATTTCAGTATACCGATTTTAAAGGAACAATGACAAACGGAAATCAAAATGAATGACAGAGTGGCTGCCTTCAAAACCACATTTGTTTTTGTACTAGGCACCATTAGAGAAATACAATAGAAACAAATATATGCAGGGTGCAGGGTGGTGTTCGGCACCCTAATTGCGTAACTTACGATTCATCATAATTTGTTTCGTTTTGAAACAAATGGCTAAACCATTGCTTCATATGTTCGAAAAATGTGTCTGCTCAACAACGTAACAAACGCAATGAATATTGTTGAACTGTCAAAATGAAACCGATTATGATTAATCGCGTGTTACGCAATTAGGGTGCGGGAGTGTATACAGGAAAAGTTTTTATCCAGTGCCCAAACTGTAAACGCTGAATAAATTTTTCGTGGGTTTTACAAAAACAAAATCAGCTGTTTCATAGAAAAGTGTAATACCTACGCGGTCAAAATGTATGGAACAGCTGTTTTTTTTGTATAACCGACGAAAAATTTCTTCGCTGGGGGTCTAGAATGGTATGTTGAATTCATGGTTAAAGTTTGCGCACTGAATAAAAACTTTTCCTGTATAACCCTAAACCTATTCAATTTGTATGTAAATGTAAAAGTCCAAAGTCAAAGCATTTATTTCAAATAGGCACTTAAAAGGCACTTTTGAACGTCAACATTTACATTAAAATAGAATTGATTCTAGTCGCCCCTTCCAAAATGTAGTTTCGTATGGAGAAGAATGGGCAAGAAACTCCACTGTTACTCTTTTAAAATGTTTCAAGTACAATATTTTATTCATTATATGATTATGTGTGAAAACGATGCACCCAGAATAAAATTACCATACCAAAATGGGTAAAAAGAATCAAATTGAAACAATACAGATAAATTAATTCTGTGATAGATACATGGTGTTCACACATTTACAAACATTGTAAAAGTAAGTATAGGTACGATTTTCCTACAATATTAAAGGAAACTCACATCGCGAAAGACATCCTATACACTCATTGTTATCTTACATTTAAGGATTCAGTATAAGCAGCTAACGAACCTCCTTTACCAAAACCTATATAATACATGCAGTTCTACGAAGGTGTAGACAGTTACGTAGAGGATGTAGACTCTTTCTCTTACGTACGCTACGTAAAACTTATCTAGTCATGTGTTCTACTAACCAACCAAGGTGAGAAAAGATCCAGAAGACAGAAAACACTTAGCAGTGTCTAGAACAACACAGAAATAAAGCTTGGACAATCATTGTAAAAACTCGTTACAGATTTAAAAAAAAAAAATTCAGGCAAGTTTTTACACATACACCCATAGTATTAGAAAAATTAAATTAAATTTGAAATAGATATTAAATAATTAGATATTTAATTAAATAAGAGATAGGCATTTATATTTATTACTTTCTAGGTTTGATAGATATGTAGGTTAGGTGAAGGTCTAATAAATAAGCTCTTACCAGTAAGGTCCAAAGCTTCCTCAAAGCTGCTTTCTTTCTTAACAGTTTTGACGAACGCCATTATTTTATAATTTCAAAGTTTTTTATTTTTTATTTCTTACTACATTAGAAACATCCACTAGATTTTATTAAAATATTGTATAAAAGAGATATTGTATCTATTTAATATGACTTTATTTTCAATTTAAATTTATTATCCCAAAATAAATTTTGCTTTTTTATTGGTAGTAGCGCTGGTGATAGGTAAATGGCCAATATTCGACCATTTGGAACAAGCTACAATTAAATTGCTCATGTATCTATGATACACTGACGCAAATACACTGAGTATTTGGAACTGGTGCGCGCCTACATATAGTTTGTTGTTTTCCATGCAAAACAGATAGGATCACGGAAAATCGACGCTGAGATTGTATTTGGGATGGGTGATAGATAGAGATCAAGATATAAGTATTTATAACATATCTCAGTACCTACATTAGTTCTTATTCTAAACTTAACATTTCCTAGCTCAACAGTCTACCCATGTCGGATATGAAATATTATTAAAAGCAATTTCAAATAAATAACATAGGTACCTAGGTGCTAACGTTATTTTTTCCCCAAAAAACTTATACAGATTATAAAATCCCTACTAATATTATGAATGCGAAAGTAACTCTGTCAGTCTGTCTGTCTGTTACGCTTTCACGCCTAAACCGCTGGGCACGCCACCATTGTGGCGGTAAGCCCCTCTTTGAGGAGTGGATTGAGAGGCGCCACGGCGTTCTAACCTTTCGCCTGACACAGGACCTCACCGGACACGGCTGTTTCGGGAGATTTCTGTTTCGCATAAGGCGGGAGAAAAGGCCCGGGTGTTTCCACTGCGAAGATCGCCCTGAGGACACGGTGGAGCATACGGTGGAGGTCTGCCCGGCTTGGGCAGAGCACCGCCGTGTCCTCGTGGAGGCGATCGGCAGCGGCGAGCTCCGGCGTCCGGCCCTGGTCTAGGCCATGGTTCGGAGCGAGAGTGGATGGGTTGCCGTCACCTCCTTCTACAAAGCAGTAATGCTCGCGAAGAGGGAGTCGGTGCACGTGAGGGAGAGGCAGTATATGCGCCCTCACGGCCCTAGTTGCCGCAGGAGTTGCCCTGGGCGTCGGGAATCCCAGGCTGATTCCCGGCCACCGTAGGCGCGGGCTTGCGGACGGTAAGTTATGGGTAGCCTGTCCTTACCGGACAGCGAGTCCGGTAAGGACCAAGCTCGACCTGCCAGGGGTGCGGCTTTTTCGAAAGAGATACCGTGTCCCCCTGGCACTGTCGGCGTCGTCGAGAGTATGCATGCATTCCTGACACCTGTCAGTGCTACAATTCTAGTAACGATTGAAGATCAAAATAGTAAAACACCAGAATGGGTTTGGGTGAAGTTTTATTTATTTTGTAGTACATTATTTGCTAACCTTCGTTGGTCTAGTAGTCACAAGCGCTACTGCTAAGCATGACACTGTGGGTTCTATTCCCAGGTCGGGCAAAGTGTTATTGTTTTTTTCTGTGTGGAACTTCTCATTAGAAGCCCGTAGTCTGGCAATAGGGTCGCCCCCTATTCCATGGGACCTAAACATAACTGGCGGAATGTGGGTGCAACTGGTGCAGCTCTGCCTAACCTTACGAGGATAACAGGCGTGGTGTAATGCTATTTGTTACAATATTTGCAAGTAAACACAATGCCTATAGTTCGACTTATAATTGTATTCAGTAATTTGTCAGTTTTAAGAAAAATAATGTTACCATACTAAAACTAATAGTGTTGAGGTACTGAACGACTTTGCGTAAAGAGCGAATTATAAAAATGATTTCATCATAAATTAAAGTTAAACCATTTTTATCATTCGTTATAAAACTAATAAGGTTAGTTTCTGCAATAAGAGATAATTAAATAAAAATAGAAGAGACATACTTAAATTAATGATTGATTGAACATAAATTATTAGATTAATTATAATTATGTAATAAATCATTATTGGATTAAATAAACGATTTATCAATAATAATGCTATTCAATTCAATTTGTGAATGCAAAATAAATTTCTTCAGTTTAACCTTAAATGTACCAATGTTTTTTAGGTCCCGAATGGCTGGGAATGTTGTTCTAACATTTGGAAGTCGCGTAACGAAAGCTTCCTCGGAAGGCAAAAGTACGGTGATGCGAAGTAGTGAGCTGCTGAGCACAACGCCTGGCTTTGCGCTGCCGGTGACTATTTACCCAAACAAGCTTCGAGTACAGGTATGATGGACATTTACACTTGATAACGCCGAAAAGAAGACAGGCTAAGTGTTACTTCCGACGGGATTTCATTTTTAAGATATTATTTTTATTTAGAAATGGTGTAATGTGGCTCCTTGGTGGTACATTAAAGCAAAATCACGCGCAACCATTCTGAACCCTTTGAATTAGTCGTACGGTACGTGCTAGAAGTCGAGGTCCTACCACAGTATCGGCATAATTTAACTTAGATAGAACCAGACTTTCAACTAGCTGCACACGCAGACCTTCGCTTAAATACGGACGCATCTTATACAGCATTTTAAGACGGTAAAAGCAGTTTTTTACACAATTTGCAGTATGACCCTCAAAACGTAAATCCTGATCCATTATCAAACCCAGATTCCTCGCCTCATAAACTTGGCCCATTACGATCAAGCTGGTAAGATTTGAATTTATTTTATCCACTTGACCCTTAGCCCCGAAAAGCATAAATTTAGTTTTGGTTGGGTTGAATAATAGGGAGTTTTGTTTCGACCAGTCCACGATCCTGCCCAGGTCCTCATTTAATAATTTGACTGCGGCTTCATAGTGTTCAGGTAAAAAAAAAGGTATAATTGAATGTCGTCAGCGTAAATATGAAATTTAGTATTTTTTATAACATTGACAATTTCAGCAGTATACAAAATGAATAAAGGGGGACCCAGTATAGATCCTTGTGGAACACCCCTTACCACTGGAGTCATATTTGATAAAATACTGGATCCATTGGCATCCTGTATTTCAACCAGCTGTTTTCTATTGCTAAGATAACTCTTGCACCATGCAACCGAGGGTGCGTCAAAATCATAATACGTCATCATAGATAGCAGGAGAGACAAATTTATAGCATCAAATGCCCTAGAAAAATCCAGTAGAACTAACAGCGTACAACATCCATCACCCTGAGCCGATAATATATTGTCCATAACATCCAATAGGGCCGTTGCAGTGCCCCTAAAACCTGATTGCGCCTCCGGCAGAATGTTATTTCGCTCAAGGTATGTGGATAATTGGGCGTTTACTACTTTTTCAAGCACTTTTGACAAGAAGGGTAAATGCTAAAAGGCCGTAAGTCCTTTATAGTGCTTGGGTTCACAACTTTAGGTATAGGACGTACAACAGCAATTTTACAAAGGTCAAGAAACGACGTAGAAATTGAGTAGTTAACAATAGAAGTCAGGATATCTAAGGTATGAGGGATAGTCATTAAAAACATGTCAAGCGTGATATGGTCAAAAACCTCTGCATTGGTTTTACATTTTGATAAAAAATTGATAATTTCTGATTGGTCTATAGTATCAATAGAAAAGACACCCTCGCCAAAGAAAACAGTGCTCACTCAATGTTAAAAACAATTTAACGTCTTCTTATTGGGTTAGGTGGCGACTCTAGCCAGAAGCACTTTAACTAAGTTAGCTAAAGATATTATACGATTCAAAACAAAACAGCACAACTGTCATTTTTGACAGCGCCCACGGTGATATTAGTAATATGCATGGTCGGTGTTATCGCAAGATGGCGCAAGTCAAGACGTCATCTATGACGATTCACGCGACATCATTATCGCGCTCACGCCAATGCGGAACGGGTGTGAGCACGCTCAAATCGATATCGATAACGTAGCCTAACAGATCCATCAAACTGACAACTGACAGACAAGAGATGTGAATCGTTGTCAGTGCCGATATCAGTTGAAAACTTACATTGACTATTGATTAATCATTATTTGTGACATTTTCCATAAAACGAAGGATAGATTGTGTGAAAGATGACATGGGTAGAAAGGGTGTACTTATAAACTGGGATAAGGGCGGGAGGAAGACACCCACATCACATCCGCACTGCTCCGGCCGTAGCAGCAGTACGACACCAACCATCTACATTAAGGATGACGCCCACATCAAATCCGCACTACTCCAGCCATAGCAGCAGTACGACACCAACCGTCTACATTGAGGGCGCATTTATTGATATTGTATAGATTGTGTCTACCGGTAGAAGACGTCAAATTAATATCAAGCTTGTGTAAATATTGATGGGCGAACCTTAATCTGTTGAAAGTGTAATACGTTCATTATGAAATGATAATTATAAAGAACATCAGGTTAAGTCTAATAAAAACACAACATCTTGATTACACACTTTTGAAGGGTAATAAGACTAATAAGGCTGACTTTAGATTTTTCCATGGAATTTTGGGATGGTGTATCTTACTATTAATATTGTGCTTAAAATAAGTCACTTTCTCATAGTATAAGGACTTATTAACTAGACCTTTAAGCTCCTTGTAATACAATATTTTGCTCTTTGAACAGAATTTTTACATCGCATTTGCGCCTGATGTGCGCAAGCACATCATAAGCTTGTTATCCGTTATCCATGGATACGACCTTTCCTTAATAACTTGAGTCCTACGTGGAGCATAGTTATCAAAAATCGTGGTGGTGACTAAGTCCTCCTTAAACTTATCTAACGGTATGTTTTTTTTTTCTACGACTTATCACAATTGGCGGTATTTTCTCAAATATCAATAACTGACACGGATAGAAAACAAACGCTGTAACGAGCGAAACATCGAAAATGAAATTTAGAAAATATTTTTAATTTTAACAGTATTCCTTTCAAACTGAACCATTGGCAAAAATTCGGACCATGTCAAGTTCAGAACGAATACGTTGTGGGGGTACACCATCCTCTTTCTTCACATATACGCGACCATTTTTGGTCCACATATACTTAAATTTATGCCTCTGCCCAGCCTCACGGGCATCGGCGTCAGTCACTCGTTTAAATAAAACCGTCCCGCAGGGCCGCGCAAGTTGAGGTCCGCCGTGGTGTGGCCGCGTCGCACGCGCGCCGCTCGCAACAGCTGATCGCGGGTAGCGCGGCGCGACAGTCGCACGGCAAGCACGCGCGGCGTCGCCTGCTCCGGCGTGTCGGCACTGCCTGTCACAGTAAAGTTACGGCGTACCATGTCAATACGCTCTGCGTTTACTATTTCGCGTTCGTCGATAGTAATTCCCAGCTTCAAAGAAACCAAATGCACCAAGTGTAACGGGATCTCATCTTTTGTTTCCGGTATACCCGTTATTATGACGGCATTGAGCAAAAGATCCTGATCGCGTTCATTTATCTGTAATTTCAGCTCCGCAATAGTCCTCAAGGTGGTCAGCAGATTATGGCTCCTTCTCCTCAAAATATTTCTCGATATGGGAAACCTTATCTTTTCCACACTCATGCGTTCCCGGCATAACCCGACATCAGCTTTTAAACTCGCCATTTTGTCCCGGAACTATCGCAACTCCGCTCTCATAGCACTTAGTTCCTCACGAAAACAGCGAATCTCGTGGGCTACATTTAGCTCCCGAGAGCCTGTTGTTATTGGGAAGGGCTCAGCCGCTGTACTCTGGTTCACTGCTGGAGACAGAGTTTCAGAAGAAGGCTGGATTTCATTTGACTGGCTGTTTATTATGACACCGTCTGATGGGCCTTTGACAGGCGTGGCCGAGTTGTCCTCTCTCGGAATCTTCGCCTTACAATCAGGGCACAACCAATTAGGCGAAACCTTTGTGACGTAATGCCAATGCAAGTGGGATGATGCGACCCCGGGCACTTAGTGCAGCGAACACACTCAGCCCTGGCCATAAATTGACCGCAGTCACCGCACTTCGCCATATTTGCGGACTATATTTTTGTGGTGTACGTTCGTAATATAGATAATTAGATTCGCAGTCCGATAGTCTGTAAACAGAGTAGTACGACCAAGTAATCACAGATGGCGTTAATAACACGTATAGTTGAATGACAAACTGTTAACTTTTAGGTCCTGTATTTTCACTGAGCATAATTTTCACTTTTAGAATGTATGTTTTTAGCACTGAGTTTTTATAGTTTCGGGTAGGCGGTTAGCACTGGTTTTATTTTGGTTTGGTTGTCTGGATATTACTAATGTTTTAATTATCACTGTCACTGCACTACAATTTATGTGAATTATTGAATCACGTTCAAGTTTTTTTATCAATAAATATCTTTTAAAAACGTTGTGTTTATATTTTAAAACTCGTAATTATAGCAACCTAATCAGCTGTTACCGACGTCCGTGTCGTCACTCCCAAGTTCATTTAATTTCGTTCATTCTTACACCACCTCCCTATGTGTTTTTGTCAAAATCTGGTAACTCTTAAACTGTAAAGTTACTGACTACAATTAAATGTCGAACTCTAGATGTTTATAACAAAATAACAGGTTTTTTTTTGTCGGCATCGGGTTGGACCATGTCGCACGAATTTTCATTTTCATGAAATTTAGTGAAATAACGAATCAAATTGTATAATTTTGGTAGTGAATTATTCAATTTAGTTACACGTGAGTGCACAAGTGTAGTGAAGGTGAAAATCAGTGACTAACGTGGACTTTTCGTGTTCCTCCCAAAAACTCCTACTAGGTTGTTGTAAAGTTACTACCGCTTTACAATAACTTTGATTTGACTGACTAAAGAGGACTTTGACTGTTTTGTAACTTCGTGCCCGATATCGGGCCATTTACTTGATCGAAAAGAAAAATTACTTGACACTGGCTAAATGCACAAACCGTGCGAAGCCAAAACCGAGAAAAAAAAGAAAAAAAAAAAGAAAATAACATTTTATTTTACTCTGTTTTAGTAAACAATAACTTTAATGAACAATACAGTGATCAAGTACTTAGCTATACTTAGTATCAACAGTCTCTTCGCAATAATTAAATTAAGTGCTAGTAATAAATTATTGAATTCTATTATATCCTAAACATTGGAGCTATGGACCTAGTTCTTCATTTCTTTCAACTTGATTCTTCTCTCCTTTTGTTTTCCGATCTGGTGGTAAGAGAAATGCTACAAGAAGTCCAGCTGAAACAATTAGACTTTTTTTAATTTTTAAGTAAAGCCTGCAAATTCAATTAAAAATACTACCACATCCAGTTCACACATATTTAATCATACCAGATATACCATACAACATCTGCCGGGCTTAACACATTAAGGCCCAATTGTACAGACGCCAGCACTTCAAGCTACCCTTAACTGTAAAATTTTCCCAATTGTACATGAACCTTATGCTTACGCTATAAAGTTGAAAACCTATCAAAGAAATTTGACAGATTGGGGTAGCTTGATGTGCTGGCGTCTGTACGTTTATTCGGGTCAAATGAATAAATGTAGAGTTTGTAATTTTTAACACTTAATGCGTTGCACCACTCCTTCAAATGTGGCCGTATATTTTTTGTAAACATTCTTCATTTACCTAATTACTTGCAATCTATGACATATAAATATGCAACCGTATCACTACCAGCCGTGGAAAGATAATAGTCGTGGCTTCTTTATTTAGTGGGTGCTTTTAGTGCGCCGTCGTATTACTTAATTCTACTTACAGATGACTAAGGCGACGTATCCGCATAACATGGGCGTGCAATAGTCTTTTTGCAGGCTGGCGATAATTTGCACGCTGAAGAAGCCAGAGCCTCGTGCTACCACCACTGACAAGCACGTCGTCATACCTCTGTAATAACAATCACAGTTAAGGAAATATTGATGTTCACAACTCTAGAATATCACACACTGCATTTAATTTAAGAAAACCGGTCGTATCATTGGGTAATTTAATAACTCACAAGGACACGTCACGTAAGAAACGCAACGAGGAAATACAAAAGTACCAAAAAAACGAAAAATATTTATACCTTAAATGCGTAGGGTTCAACTCGACTAAATACGTATTAACGTTGCCCAAGATCAGCGTAACGTAGAGGAACAAGAAAAACAACGCAATGCTCAGCATTGGGACTTTGACAAAGATCAGCATGACGCCGCAGAGAGACGAAATAGTGAACACTAAGAGTGTTATCGTTTTCTTGCCAAGCGCCACGATGAATGACAAGAGGACTAATAATACTGCCGCGGCTCCGGAGTATATCATAGTTGCGTATAGCGCCTTCGGCTCGATACTTCCAGTGCAATCTGCAGATTCCTGTAAAAAAAATAATTTGAATTAATATTATTCCCATTTTTGCGCACCTGATTTCATTCTTTTCTACTATCATAGGTAATCCATAAATGGTATGTTTTGGCAGCACATAATAAAGTTGGATGCTTTTAAATTAATGTTAAAAGTTTGAGATTTTTTTTTAAGTTTTATTTAGTTATATTGATTTTGAATAGTTTAAGCTGTACACACTTTTTTGCTAGAAAATAAATGTTATAAGTTGGAAATTAAGAGGAAAAATTCCGAACGCGCGAGTGGACGTTCAATGCTGTGGCAGCTGTCAAGGTCAGACGATCAAGTGGTAGTTCTTTTTTTAAACTGATATGTTGAAAAAATTATACAGAACATTCAATCGGTTTGCTGGAGAACTGATGATGCAACTTACAGTGCTATTAGAACGAGTCTGTATACTCTGACTCGCAACTTCGCAGAACGTGCGACCATGGTGGTTCTCCCCGCCGGTAAAATATGCGTTTACTATGGTTGGCACCCACATTGTATAGCCCGTTGACCTGGAAGAAAAGCAATTTAAAAATATGTTGATGACTCTCGGCCATGAATGTGGTTTATCGAAGTTTTCGGGAAATTTCAACAAATTGGCCAACCGTATAAAATAACTCTAGAAGAAAGGAAAAATGCAGGTCGCACAAAGGGGATACAAGTGCCATTTGCCCACTTCAGATGCCGCCACTATTGTGTGTCTAAGAATTTGACAGCTATCTGTCACCATCCATACATTATTGCAAACGAGCGACTGCGTTTACGCCAATTATTCCCCTTTTGTGCAGCTGTTGACTGCAAAAATACGGGGGCTTATGTATTTTTTAGCCGAAAATTAATGATTTACACGTAGGCAGTAAAACTTACGTCATGTATGCAGTTAACAATATGTAGTAAAGTATGGCCGAGTTCTTCAATAGAGGAGGTTTGAACAGAGGGACTGTTTGGTTCCAAATCTTCTTCAGCACTGAAGTCTCAGAACTATCAACTGGAGGTTCCTCGAAGTAGACCCGCGTTACCTGAAAAACGAAGATTTTGATTCTACTCAAACTAAGATTAAGATAAGAGATTAAGTATATTTAAGCGTTTTTCAAGTTTTTCCCTATTGTGTATTGAGTTAGAACTGCATGCTCTAGCTCTAAGCGATCTAAGACAGTAGATAACTCTAGACGGTTATAAAGTACCTTTGAACAATTCAGATACTCACAGAATAGCTATCCTTTGTAAAACCGTTGTTGCTCTTGAATATTGACTTAAAAACTTCCAAGGCCTCTTCGTTCCGACTTCTACTAAGCAAGAACTTTGGGCTTTCTTTCAGGAACATGATAGACAAGATACCAAGCGCGCTCGGTACGCACATGACTTGCAACAGCAGCCGCCACGGTCTGTATACAACGCCGAGCCAGGGTATTTCGTAACCGAAGGTCAGGGTAAATATTGGTAGAGCGAAGGCTGGGGAAAAATTAGTGTTACTACTATAAATGTCAATAAATGCGTTTTGAAATACGACAAGATCGAAAAGAAGGTGGCGAAGGTCTCAACGACCACTAAACTTTGCTGACATACTTATGTGAGTTTTCATTTTTATAAACGAGTGTGAACAAATAGCCTTACCGCTAATGGTAAGCTGCGTGACCATAGTAGCACTTGCCATCAGAAACATGAACCTGCTGCGATGTTTGGTGGGTACACTCTCTGCTAGCAACACGAAGCCAGCGGCGTTCGCTGATGTTGAGCTGAAACCGTCCCATTATTTAAAAAAACTGTGTACTAACGCTTGTGTGTGGTAGTCTTTTTCGGGATTCATTGTTTTTTATAAATATGCAATATGGTGGTATGTCAGTGCAATGTGGCGGTAGATAAACTTATAGAGGCATGAGAAACAGAGTGTAAAGTTCACTCAACCTCCATAGAAAAGGGAGGATCCTCCGACCAGACGGGTGTTGTGTCTGATGGGCTACTGCCTGATGATTGATGTCGGGGCTTTGTATATATGCTAGTTACGCTGTAAACTCTGCTTTGCGCGATGCAGGATTTTTGTGTGACATCAGTGTCATGCGTAGTTCGATGTAGATACTGCTACATACTAAGTGAAATAGTTTTAACAATTAAAACTTACAATGCAACAGAAAGAAACTTTATAACAGCCAGCGATGTGAAGTTGGGTGCCATGGTTGATGATAAGCTGAGTGCGAGGCCGATTGGCATGGCGACTAGTAATGTTTTTCGGCGACCTTTGGTATCAGCGCACAGACCCCAAGGGTAGGACGATAGGATCACACCTGCAGAAGCAGAATAAAGATCATTCAATCAATAATAATAGGTAAAGGCGGTTGTTGATTGCAAAGTAAATAAATAATAGTTTAAAAAACTAAAAACACGCTTTAAAAACCAAACTAAAAAGAACAAAATAATTTAATTCAATTAAAAAGCGTGGGGTGCTTTTTGAAGTATTTTTATTATCAATTAATGTCAAGCACCCCACAGTAGTGTAGAATTGGGGCATCTGGATCACTTCGCTTCGCTCAGATCGTGATCCAGATCGCCCCAATTATACTTAGATCAGTAACTGGCTGCTCACCGTCTATTTAGAATGTAATCTGGTCTAGAGTATTTAAATTAATAATGTAACTGATACTTATTTGTTACATGCGGGAATCAAACCCACGACACTTGACACATTTATAAGTAGGAGCATCTGTTTAACCTACTTTGTGATATAACAAAATGACCTCTTAGCCAATTCGCCGAACGTGTCGTCAAAGGTGTTTTAAAATATTGAACTACTTTATGAGCTTTACTCACTTTACCAGTGAGTTAATTCCTCATTATAATAATAGAGGTTGTGTCTTGGTGAATAGTAAAAAAAAGCCTCAATCTAGTTAAAAATACCTTTATTCTCAATCCATTGCTTTAAACATGTAACATTTTTTAAAGCACATACATTAGAATGAAACACACAGCTTAATATATTACTAGACGTTCCATAATCATCAAATATTTTTTTTAAACTAGGACAGTTTTTATTTTCTAAATTATATATCTTGTCATGTTTTACTATGTTTCTTAACCACAAAACTTTTTCACATCCCTTTACATAAATGTTTTTATCTTTCAAATAAGGTACAATGTATTGGTGTAAGTTTAAGTACGGTATATAACCCTCTTTCCAGAAAATGTTTCTGTTTCTCTCTATCCAGCTTACTTGTAATCTTTCTTTTTTTGTAAGATTGTAAAATGGGTATGGTGGTTTGATCAACAACACAACAATTCGATTGTTGCATGCGATTGCTATTTCTTTGACAATAAACTCGTTATTTTCCATCTTAAACCCTTGCACATCGACTATAGCGTTCATGATAATTTCTTTACAATACTACTCAGAGGCTTATATTCAATCAAGCGATCGTTGATAATTAGACAATAAGCAGATGTATTTTCTGGAATATCTTCAGAACTTTCTATTTCTAGTCTCACATCTATAGCTCCAGTCTTCAAAGCCTCGTTCTGTCTTGAGCAATCAATTACAAATAAAGGAGCCTTTTCTTTAAATTCAAGCAGATCAAGCATCGGTTCACATCGAGTGTTATAATAAGACTGACGAAATTTTGTGTACATTTCATATAATATACAATACTTATCTTCAGAAAATCTTGAATTAACGGATTCGTATGGATAATAGTGAGAATTCAAAAAAAGAGTAACATTAGTCAATTTACCATGGTCAAATATTGAACTGTCTCTTGATTTCGTGTTTTTTCTATTTGTTTGTAACCCAAAGATCACATACCTCGGTTTCTCGAGTTGTGAAGCAGTCTTAACAACCCATGAATGTTTTGTAGTTTTGGGTAATAAAGGGTATTCGTACAAGTCCCAATTTCTAAAAGCTATTTGAATAGAACGATCTTTTTCTAAATGTTTCAGTAAAGTTAATCTTTCTCGATCTGAAACTTTTATATGAGGCACTCGCCATTGCAATCTCTCTATATTTATTTCAATCGAGTCGTTATTATCAAGGGCAACACTATTAAGCTTGGAACTACTTCTGTTAAGTATAAGTTCATGTTTACAGTTAATGATAATTTTATCGTAATCTTCCGCAAATCCCAAAACTTTATTCAGGGGTATAAGAAAGCTAAATATACCATCATTATCTTTATGCCCATGTAAATTCCACCCCCAAACACCAGCAGCTTTGCTTTCCCCCTCACTCATAGACACATATGATTTTAGAGTTATAGTAATTCCTGCATTTTTTATTCGATCTATCTCAACACCATTGATTTCATATCGAATGTCTTGAAATAGAAATGATACAGGATTATTAGTGAAATTGACACTCTTTCGAGTAAGTTTTCCTGAAGCATCTTTAGAAGACACAGTGGCTCGACCTTCAACGTAAATGAAGCTGGCTGAAGGTAATATGTACATATCTTGCTGATTTATGGGTATTCGTATTTCATCATTTTCTTTAAAACTGTTGCTGTATGGATTATAAGTATGATATTCGTAACTCACTATAGAGTTATCGAATTGTGGTGAATCGTTTATCTCAAGAATACTCATAATTTAAATCCCAAGGCTTGAAGAAATAATTTATTCTCTTTAGTGATTTTTTTAATACTTTGTGTATGTCTGCGTCTTCTGACGATACGTGAACGAGTAAAGTTTTTCACTTTTCCGCTTGATTTTATATTATACACTATCATTTTTTTACTATAATTTGATTGACATTCGTCTCTTGTAACCGACAATGTTAAAGTGTTGACTTACGAGGAAGACATCTTTTTTTAAAGTAATGATTTAAAAAGACTGCTTTTTCCAAAACTCTTTAAGAAATTTTATACATAGATGTCCACAATTAAATAAGTTACTATTTTGAAAGTTATTATAATTATAATGGATGTCGTTAGAACCCACATAACGAATAAATTCTATTGGCGGTTTTAAGTTACCGTAACTATCGAAATATTCAACATATTGATTTAAAATTACGTAGGCTACCCAATGTGTACCGGCATTTTTCGAAATATCTAAATTAATAATTCCACACTCTCGGGAAAATGGCGATTTCGGCAAGGTATCTCTCATAAACACTCCACGAAAATATGGGATTTTTTCCGTAAAATGAATGATATCTATATTAGTAAGAGCACGGTTAGGTAGCCTGCAATTTAGTTTTTTTTCTTTAAATTTAGATATAATCGAAGTCCATTTTTGTAACGGTTTAACCGCAATCCGTTTCCAATACATACACCTTCCACTTTCTTATTATGTCGTTCCATCTCTTCCAAACGCTTTTTTGCAACCTTAAATTCGTTGATAGTTTTGACAATTCCAGCAATTCCGCTTGCTATACTTCCAGCAGCAGATAAGCCAGCAAATATTGGAATTAAAGGTAAAACACCGCCCGTTTTAGGAATAGGTATGATGCGGGGGAGCTTCGCAGATGAATCACGAGTTAACTCCCTAGCAGCAGCGTATGCCAATTTTATCATTTTTTTCTTACACATTGGCTTTAATTTTTTAATGCATTTTCTTGTATGGGAGACTATATTTTTAAAGTCTTTTTTCAGGCCATATCCAGAACTCACTTTCGATAGCATTACGTTGTTAACCAAATTAGCAGCAAATTTTTCTCCTGTGCTTGCATCTGAAGACTGAGCGCGCTTCTTTGCCATCCTAAGTAAAATTATATCTGCTTTGTGACGATCTTTCAAACTTTTGGAATTATTATACGCGATATCGTGATGTTTACAACATTCATCTAATTTATTCACACCTTTATCACCACGAGCCAATCTTTCATGTAATTTAGTACCTGGACCACAGTAATTATATCCCGGTAAATGGAGCTCCAATGGTAAATTATTAATTAAGTTGTTCACAAGTCCTTCTCCCTTCATGTATGCAAACAGAATAGAACCTATATCGTCGATCATAACATTATATTCATAAAGCTCTTATAAAACATTTGTATCATCAATCCAACTATTTTCTGATGGTGGTAACCCCAACCATTTCACGAAAACTTTTCGGCCTTTTCGTTTCAAAACCTTTTCGACAAGGTAAATATCAGGGTGTATTGTAATTTGTAATTCTTGATCATAAAATGCTCCTAAAATAGGTTGCTGTTTAATGTCTTGCAACAAATATGTAACAGGAATTGTATTTTGAACTTTACTAATCTTGAATATCTCTGTTGACCAATTAGGAGTATAGCCTTTTTCGAAACAACCTTTGTGTTTACTTATTCGAACAAAATCACCTGTCCTGAATTTACGACTTTTTGTTTTATTTTGTTCTCGATTAAAATATGTATTTAGTAGTTTAGTTTTATTACTATGATTGACTTGAGCTGGTGGTAAACCAGTTGTTGTATGTGCTGTTTGATTATATCTATTAATTACTTTAGCAAGTGTTCCGTCAGTCCATTTATAATTCCCTTTCATACTAAAAACCTTGTAAAGGTTACTTTTTATCGTCCTTATAAGTCGTTCTACAATGGAGGCCTTTTTGGTTGAATAAGTGCTGTAGTGATTGATAGAATTATTTTTTACAATATTTTGAAAACTTTTATTGTAAAATTCTGTTCCTAGATCTGTTTGTAAGTTTTTTGGGATGCGTTTTTCAGTACTCAATATCGTATTGAAAGCTTTCGAAACAGATTCTTGATTTTTTCGTTTAAGTGGAATAGCCCAAGCATACTTAGAGAATCCATCGATAACCACTAAAATATATTTGCAGTTGGTGTTGTATTTGGATATACTTTGCATATCCATTAAGTCGGCTTGCCAAAGATCATCAATGTCTTTTAATATCACACGCCTACGAGGAAAATTGATTCTCGCACTTCTATGAATTTCGTTAATAATATCTTTTTTTACTTTGCTCATTCTTAAACAGTCACTTCTGAATTACAAAAGTATACTAAATAACAATTCACACGATGACTCCTTTTATCCTTTTATTATGTCAGCTTCTTTTAATTCTTCAATAATTGATAAGATTTCGTTGTCTACATTAGTATTACCTGCAGTTTTAGATGCAATCAAAAGTTTAAGCCTCTCTACTAATTCATTCGGATCATCCCAATAAACAAGTTCAGTATTTGTTTTATATTTTTTAAGGTATGGTAGACCAGCACCTTGCTTTTGCTCAGATTTAGTGTCTGTAGATTCTTGTAAGCGTTTACTAAACTCCGAAAATAATGGTTTGATTACTTGAGAATATTTTAATCCTTTATCTCCTCTAATTTGACCTGCAGAGTCGAAATCTCTTTTATGAGCATTAGTTGTGACGAGTATTTCCTTGTACATGAGTTTATCTTTTAAATTAACCACCGTTAGATCAGGCTTTTTGCGCAGTAACAATTCTTTAAGACCTGGTGTTATTTTATACCGTTTATTGGCTATGCAAATATTGTATACTTTATCAGAGTTCTCATAAGTGGTAGAAAAATTTACTTCTGTATTTCCGATCATATGCTTATTATTCTCGCTACGTACTCCAAATGGTATATTTATATTATCATAAATTTCATAGACATCTTCTTTTTTCAACGACACATTATTAAAATTTTCTAAATCAGATGTGCCGCCTTCTTCGTCTTCTGAATAAAATTTATCTAAAGAGTTTGATTCACCAGAAGATTCATGTTTGTACGCATCATAAGATTGATCTTGTGAAAATATTTTTGAATCTATATTAGTCTTTTGAGTTTGGTCAGTTTGTTTGTTAGCTATTATCACATTGAGAGGGTCTGCGAGAGGCTTAAAAAAATACTTTAGATGAGTGTTGGTATTAAACTCCTCATCTTTCATTTGTTTTATTTTATTCTTTATAGCGTCCGCAGACTTTATTAATTGATCTGTAATTTTGTGATCCATTATACGACTTATACTTAGCGCTATTTACGTGCAAATGATTTTTTTTTAAATATTCATTATTTATATAATCGTCACTCAAAATATATAAAGTTGTCAAAATATTGTCTGTATCTGCCTTTGTTTAATTCACAATCCTTATTAACAATCAAAAAATCATAGGTGTGCAACCAGATCTTAGAACACAAATCTTTGAACTTGGACCACTCCATATCAGAACTAACATGTTCATCGTATATATGCTTCAGGTTAACTTCATCTTGCTTGAAAATTATTAAAAAGTTGACGTTATCACGTAATAACTGCTTTGGTATTTTTGAATACGTTTGAGATAAATAAAAACAATCTATATCTCTATGTCTACCCATTGTATAATAATTTCGTATATTAATTTGCTTTTCACAAACCACATCATCAAAAATAATAACAGAATTTTGTAATGCATCGTTAGGATGAATGACCTCATCGTCAGAATTTAATATAAAAATTTTTACTTCCGGGACTCTTTCCAAGATCAGTTTAAGATATCTATACTTTGGTTGAAAGCTAGTCTTGGAATACAAGTAAACATTTTTAAACTTTAAACCGTTTTCATGGAGTAACAAACTAATCATAACGTTAGTTTTTCCACAATTTGAAGGACCACATATTATACATCTTATATTATTCGGTAGAAGTACACTATGCTTAGTATGTGGCTTATTTTCCGTTACTTCAATATTTTTAATTTCTAAAGATACTGGTTGCTTAATCCACTTCATGATTGCATCTGCTAGAAAAATTAAATGTACTTGTATTTATAATGTTGGCCACGGTGTCTCCTGAATTAAAGATAATTATCTGAATAATCACATTGTAATATTAGGATTTAATAACTATACAAATAACTCAAATTATGTTATAATGGGTATATTATTTAACGATGAGATAATGTATAATATCATAAAGGGTTATAAATAAATCAAAAACTTAATTAAGTTTCTCAGAAATATTTATTAAATAACAATCTTAATAAAACCTTATATAGAATTTCTTACAAAAAATAAACTTATAAAATAAAAATTGTACAGGAATCAATCAATTGTTTCAGACACATAGTACCTATTAGTACAGTCTATCACAATGCCCCCAAGGCAGTGTTTCGATCTGATTAGAAAGTATTTCTCTTTTATCATCATTACTATTTAAAACTACTTTATTAACTTGTTGTGAATATAAGAGATGTTTAATTGATTTTATCATGTTCATTTTGTGTTTGATAACTTTATTATTAACTAATGTTTCATAGTAGTCTAACATTTTAAGGCGTTTGGTTATGGGCTTTGTTACACCTTTCGCTTTTTTTATTGTAGTTTTTACGCTTTTTTATTGTAGTTTTTACGCTTTTTAGACAGTATAGCTTTGCTCTTAAACCAACAAACTCGGTAATAATTGATCCGCCAAGTTCATCTTTAAACAACCCTGGAATACTGGCATTTATTTTCGGTATTCCGAACGGATTATTTTGTCTGAAGTTACTCGTATCAAACCGAGAAATATCATTCTTTAGATCTTTGTAAAAGTCATCTGTATTTATCAGGTACAAAAGACTATCAGTGTCTGTGTAACAGAGATTTACATTTTTACCATATTTATTTTTAATATAACTATAATGAAAATTATACAAATGTTGTTTAGCGAATTCAAGCACTGTGAATCCTATGTAAATTGGTTTATCTAATATAAGTTTTTCAGGACTTAATTGGGCAGCAACAAAATTCTCGGAAAATATAGAAATACTTTTCAGATTAGGTTTCGAAATTATTTTTTCCGCACCAATGCACTTGTTTGTTGTATTACTAAAATCTTTCCATTTTGTTAATAATTTCACGTCTACTTGCTTTCGTTTATTTTCTATAGTTTTACCAAATACGGAATTGTTTAGAAGTTTAAAAAAGTCTCTCTCAAAGGGTGACTTAGAAGCCTGTCGTAGACAAGTATTTAAATCAATGTATTTTCGAAGAAATGATTCTTGTCTAAATCTAAGTATACGATGAATTTTATTTAAAATTAGACCATGATGTAAACATTCTTTTAAATTAACAAAATGAATGACATACTTGTATTTGTCATATAAATTAGCTATTAATTTCACAGATTTTCCGTTTGGAGGAATAAACTTTTCACATGCGAAAGGCAAATCCTTATGAATGTTATGCAGATAATCTGGATACTCTAAGTCTACTTCTAAAATGTATCCATATTCACCATCATTTGGAATTTTCATTACATCAAAATTTAAAAGATCACTCTGGCTTAAGAAAATAAATTCTGATATTGGCAGTTTTCTTGTCATTGCGTAACCATATAAATTATTGCAGTCTAAATAAATGATGTAGCTAGATGGTTTTGTATCATCAAAATGTGGAACATACTTGTTATTAGCTTTAGCATGTCGAACAGAACATTGGGCTAATCCACCGCGTATACCCTTCTCTAACAATTGATATATTTCCAAATCACTTATTAACTCTAGTCGTACACCAGTATATAATAGCATGGCATCCCAGCTTAAGCTAGGAGCAGATATATAATAGGCTGGATCAAGAGAGTAATGTTGTAAACTTGTATTTCTAAAATTTTCAAAAATATCGCACAATAATAACACATCGCATTTTAAGTACAAATCTGTGTATTCCCCAAGCGTATGTATATTAAATGCTTGCCAAACAGCTTGTGCATGTCTGTAATCATCATCGGAAATATGCTCTAATTTAATTGAATTATAAAAATATTCCTTAGGAGGCAGTTGCTCATCCTCATACTTTGACCATGAATCCATATAGTCATATGGATAAACACCTTTATGTTTCAATAAATACAAAGCCTCCTTATCAGTTATTATACTTGATAGATTGATAAAATCATTAACATCCAAGCTTTTACTTAATTCATCTAGACTTGAACTTAGGAACTGGTATGAATCAATAAACTTCATTTGAATAGGGCGTGCTGTGTTTGTTGACTGAATAAATTTAGTTATAGATGTGTATTTTTCTTTCGATTTTGCAATTATCTTAATACGACCTTTATATTTTGCTAATTCTTTAATGAATAAATGGCTATCATAACCTGATAAATTATGAAAAACAATGGGTACAAATTGACACATTTTGTATTTCAAATTACACAGGGAATGTGCTGCACCTCTGTATTCGGAAGTAACATGATCATGGTCTCGAACTTTATCTCCAAATAATAATTCTTTGCATATAATACATTCGGTAGCATTTTCAAAACTAGTTTTTTGTTCACGAGTTAATGGTTTCATAGGTTTAACTTCGGATAATATAGTATTTATCCAAGTTACATCTTTAACCAGCCAACTGATAAAAGTTTCAACGCAATCAGGACCTCTATAAGTAACGTATTTGTTTAAACTTGGATCGTATGAGCAACATATATAATAAGCAAAACATGCTGGAACATGTAATTTAAACTTTTGGGTGTTATGGTTCTCAGTGTTTTGTTCAGAATAGTTTTGCAACATACTTTCAAAGTCAGCATAGATTATAAAATTTATTTTTTGTTGACGCTCATAATTTTTAAATTGTATCATGCTATTTATTTCAGGTAGTATTGTGAGTACATTAGTACAATGATGGGTACTATATTTCAATTCACTCGAGAAAAATTGCAAACAGGAATCACAAAAGTGAATTTTACCTTTATGATAACTTATTTGATTTCGGACTAGTCGCAAAAGATGTTTAATCAGGCAATAATGTCCTTTATTATCACGCTCAATGTACAGTAAGTTAATGTGATGTTTTTTCTTAGTATTAGTTAAATATAGAGGTCCAGTTATGGTACATTTACTATCTAAACCATATATATTAATACTAATACTGGGATTGTATTTCTCAAATAACTTTATATCATTCATCGATGGTGGAAATGACATACCCTGTGTATTCAGAACTGTTGAATAGTGTGGGTAGGAATAAATTCTACATGAATTATGTTTAACAGGGTATAAAGCAGCAATAATGCTCCACAAAAAACAGTGATCATCATTATTCTGAATATTTAAACAGCATTTTTTATTTTTTATTACTGGTGGTAATTCTATAAAGGTACCTCCTCTCATTGGATTGTATTTATTTATATTAATTTCTAAATGGCTAAGTGTAAAAAATGACCAACCCGAGTCACGCTGTTCAAACTCGGTTAGTTTCCTTTTTAGCACTTCTAAAGAATTCTTGTGAAAATCATTTAGATCAGAGTTTTTATAAATTACTATCAATTTTGTATTAAAAGATTTCAATAACTGCTCATTTGTTTTTGCTAATAAGAAGTAAGCAAATAATTCCAAATTGATTTTAATACAATTATGTTTTTCCAACGATATTTCAATAACTTTTCTAATATCACTTTGTGAGTCATTCAAGAACGCTTCAGGTGTAAGATAATCTATTTCCTGAGCGGGACTTAAACGGTAAGTAACAATTCTGTTTTTAAAAGCAGTCGCTATTATTTTAATATTATCAAATTCAGTTCTCAATAAACAGTTTGACTTGTGTAAGTTAGTTCTCATATGATATTTAAATTTATGTTTCGGTATTTCAAGAAGGCATTTATCACATCTCATTATTATTTCATAAGCTGATGCAATGTTCGATGGTTCAACTGAAAGAAAACAAGAAACAATATTGTTGACATTTTATTACTTTAGAAGAAATCTTAAAACCTATTTGAGTACAGTAAATGATTAATAACTTTAGGTACTATTATTTATATTAATTAAAAATATGATTACAATGGTTAAAAATAAATGCTTAAGTAACTTTGTAAAATATCAGGAACAATTTCATTAATAATAATTACTAATAAATGTTTTTGGAATCCCATTGAATTCCTTACGTGTAGCGCTAATGAATTTAGTTAAGTGCGTCCATGCTTCTGTGCTTACATCAGTTTGGTTTTTAACTGTAATAACAGAATGCTGCCATCTATTAATAGGCAATACTTTATCTATATCATCACATTTATATACTTTTACTTCGACATAGTGCGAACCAGTTTTAGCAGTGTGCGCTTGCCTACTATAGCCGTTGGCAATCCTACTGCTAATATATGAATATATTGGCGTTTTTTTACCCCTCGGTGCTGATGAAGTGCTAGGCTGGTCTTCATCCTCGCTGTCGTCGCTCCCGAATAATTCAGCAGCTGTGGGCAGGTCCGGCAACTTAGCAGGGTTTATTCTTGGTTTCTTGTATTTTGAGTGCCTGGATGTTGATGGAGTCGCAGGAGTCGCAGTAGGCATCCTGCTTCGCTTTTTCTTAGTTGGTACCTCAACCGAAACGGCCTCAGTAAGCGTTTCAGGAACCCCCACGCTTGGAGAGTCGTCCTCTGACAGGAACAGGTCGTCCGCTAGCTGGGATGTCTTGGACCTGAAATCATAGAAATATTCGATTAAAAATAATTTACATAACATACATTTACATATTGGTAGATAATAAGATAAATAATATACAATGGAGTCAGGCTTGATACAAAAAACTGCGACAACTACGATCTTTGTGACAACTGCGATCTATGGCGTACAAAAACACGCTTCTGCCTGCCCTTAATGGCATACAGGTACTGTAAAATAAACCAGGAAAAAAATACTTACATTTTGATAAATCCGATGATTCCTCACAGTTTAGAACCAGCGTTGATCTTCCTTCGAAGGATGAGGGCGCAATAGTGCTCCACAATTTCTATCGATGATTTAAATACCTTTCCATGATGTATTGATGCATGCCCAAAAATGGTAAACGCAAACACGAGAGCAAAATATTGCAAAGATAAACCAAATTGATATACTAACCGAATGACCCGGCGTTACCTCATTATTTTATTACTTTCATATCTACATATTAATTAAGTTTTACGAATTGTACAAAAACTATGGTAATTTATATAAAAATATATAATATAAGCAAAGACTACTATTGAGTAAAGCTATTAAAATAGATAAGTATTTTAACAACGAACTAAAATCTGAAATTTTATAGTAGTGTAAAGTATTTGTTGCTCTGTTAAATTGCTTAAGCTAGCAAATAACTCTATCCGTATGATAAACCGCATACCCCAACTTTATATGCCTTATTTTTATTTGAATTTTTATCATCGGGTACCTAAGTGTAATCAGTAGAACAAACAGACATTCCAACTTAAAGTATTATTAGAAATGTAACGTCAACAATGCAACTGTAGGTGTCAGATCATAGCAAGGGTTAGATTTCATCTAACCATTTTTGGATAGCAGAAGAAATCTCCACAACAAAGCTATTATTTTCAACCTTATGAACACTATTTTTTTTACACAATTTTTATATAAATTGCTCACATTTATTCGAAACAACATTAGTTTTTTAAAACTGTCGTGTTCCGTACGTACCCAATCGTGTGCTCTACAATGTCGGTAAGTTATGTTTTTTTTTTTTAAATGAATTTTGTTACATAAGTCGCAAAGCATTCTTATATATTATTTTAATCACAATATTTTATCATTTCAGGATTCGGAGGAGCTGTTTAACTTCATACCTTTAGAAAAGGTTCCTGCTCAAACACACGCAGTAAATCAAAAATATCTGGGTCTTGCTGAAGCATCTCGCAAAATATCAAAGAATAAACGAATGGCATATTCCTACATAAAAAAACCCGTTACGAGGCCTTCGAAAATCATAAGAATACAAATTATTGATGCAGAAAATTTCGATCAGAAGGATGGTTCATTCTGTAATCATCATTGTGAAGCAGAAGTTTGTGCTCAACACGTCGTTAAAAGCATTTTAATGGATGACATATTGTCTAGCACCAAGGAATTAATCAATAAAATTCAGGAAAACATGGAGAACTCCTAGTTATATAGCTAAGTAAATATATTTTAATGTGTTTAGTACGTAAGCCTATCAAATGCTATCCCTACTCATATAAAAAACGGTGATGTTATGTGGTTATCTGTTTAAGACTATTTAGTAAGTACAGTTTAATATGTTTTATTGTGGTTAGTTTATATGCCCATCAAATGCTGTAATAAAAATGGTGTTATGTGTATACTGGGAATAGGGAATAGTATACTTAATACTACCCTTTCTTTTTTATTGTAAGTAAGTAATTGAAATAATGTTGTAGTCTCATAAAATACATGGACTTGTTAAATTGTATTTTTTGCTAGAATGTATAGAAACTATGTAATTGTGTTGTATTCCCACAAACGTAATGAAATAATAAATGCATACTTATTTGAAACTTTTAAATTGGTTTTTATTTAAATTCCTTTTCATTTAAATTCATTTGGAAAGATTCGAGCACATCTACACAACATAAACATACAATCACAAACACAACCATAGGTTTCATCTTAACTTCAACTTTTGTTTTTGCTAGCGCAAACCAATCCTAATTATGGGTATCAACGGAGCTCCGAGTATTATAAATTGTTTACTATGACATCATGCACCATTCAATTCCTGCAACTGTATTGAGAAGGTGGGATCGTTTTATAATCAAGCTTTATTTATCGTAATCACGCAATTCACCAAGTCACAACCTCTATTATTATAATGAGGAATTAACTCGCTGGTAAAGTGAGTAAAGCTCATAAAGTAGTTCAATATTTTAAAACAAATTTGACCATACGTTTGGCGAATGGGTTAAACAGATGCTGCTACTTATAAATGTGTCAAGTGTCGTGGGTTTGATTCCCGCATGTATCAAATAAGTATTCGTTTACTATGAGACCATATTATTTTCTAAATAGACGGTGAGCAGCCAGTTACTGATGATGTAAGTATAATTGGGGCGATCTGGATCACGATCTGAGCGAAGCGAAGTGATCCAGATGCCCCAATTCTACACTACTCCCCACGCTTTTTAATTGAATTAGTTTGGTTTTTAAAGCGTGTTTTTAGTTTTTTAAACTATTATTTATTTTCAATTTTTTAGTTCTGCTAACTACAAAAACGTGTTTTTTTTATATATTTTTTCCTTTTTTATTAAATTATTGAATTGTCATCGGTCCTCGATAAGTTTACAAAGTTTCAATGAAATCTGACTGTTTAGGGTGCGTCAAAATCGCGCTCTAAGGAGTCGGTTACATACAAACAAACAAACAAACATACAAGTGAAGCTAATAACAAAATTACCCACGGAGAGTTACATACTGACATACTGACATACAAGTGAAGCTAATATAAAGCGTGTAAAAAGTACTACCGCAGTAGTGAAAACGAAGTACTAGACTCACCTTGAAAATCAGAATCAAGACCTCTTACTCAGTTCTCTTATAGAAAGTCAGTAATGAGGGACATACAGCCAAAATAATCGAGTAGACAGCACTCCTTACCTACGAGAGGTATCGCAGATAGCAGCCCTTGTTGCGAAGTGCTGAGAGACATATCACAGGCCATCGCCGGCAGAACCACGGAGAAACCAAAGATATCCACGTACATTGCAAGGATCAGCAAGCAGCAGGATATTAGCATACCCACATTGTATTTCCCGATACCTGGTAAAAAAGTAAGAAAATAATTGCTTGAAGACTTCACATATAATTTTATTTCGTTTGCCGCCAAATTCTATGACTGCCGCCCGAAAAAGCGACTTCTATTTAGAGATTTTCAAAAAGCATTTTACTTGGACATGCTGCAAGAAAATTTATACCTATTATCTTTTCAGTTAAATGAAAGGATAATATAAATTTTCTTTGGACTATAGGCATGTAGATAAATACAGATAAAATGGTTTTTGTACTTATTGGAATAACAATTTTCTCGCGTTCTTTTGTTTAAATCTTCTATTTATTTAGAACATAGAAATAGTCAATCAAGTCAACAAAAAAAAGTTAATGATCATAACTAGGTCGTAAAAATTGTACCTACTGTAGGGGAGACTGAGGAGAGTAGTGACAAAGACGATTTCTCGGAACCTATGACCGTTTTTGAGCATGAAACAGCGCACGATTATTTTTTAAAAGACGCGCTACTTGACGCAATATGCGTGAGTACGACGTCTGCGTAAAAAAAAACCGAAAAGTAGGTTTTTTATCAATATTTTAATTGTATTTACATCGTGACATATAGCATTCACGTGGTTACGCTATTTTTACATTTATTGTGTAGTTTTTGAAGTTTCAAAGTGTGGCAGTGTATTGCTGAGTATGCATCTTGTTTCGAAATTACGAATTATTAATCTGACCAGGTCGCGGTTTTTGGCACTTAGCAGAGTTGTGACACGCTGTCACCCTCCTGTTGCAGTTTATTTTCTGGTTAACTTATTTTGCATGCTTTTTGCAATGTTTTTGCTCTTTTGCTGGTTTATTTAGATTTTGTTTATTGAAAACAATTCTTATAACATAAGTTTGATAAAAAAAGAATTCGGCAGCTAAAGTCTGTCTTAAAATTACATTTTTGTCAGAAACTAATTTGGGCATGTGGTTTGGTGTTGTATACTGAATTGCTTTTTTTTTTTTGTTTCAAAATGCCTAATAATTATACACGAAAAACTAATAAAAAGGCAAGTAATGTCGAAGACTATGCAGAAAATGATTCAAAATCAAAAGTCATTTTTTAAAATTAGGCTGAGAATCAGCACTTTTAGAACGTCAAAATACATAAAACAGTCCCCCCAAAAACGCCTACCCGTCACCACTTCCTAGTACTTTAGCTGGGAAGAAGAAGTAGTGAAACAAACTCCCCAGCACCACAGCTGTCTGTTTAGTCGGATAGACTTGATTCTATACATACATAGACAAAGTAATATAGACATTACGAGACACAGAACATTAATTAAATAATTAATCATAGATATGTCAGCCAGCCATGCCAATATACCATCAAATAAAATGAAAACTTAACTCAAGCACAAATAACAAAAATGTAAATAAAGCATAATACCAAAATAAGAGCCTCCTGGTATTAAGGGCGTGATAGCTTACATGTGCAATGCAATGTTCACAAAGCTGTTACTACCCGAGTTAAACTAGGACCATCGACGTAAAATAAATAAACTGATAGGTAATTATTAGTAACAATAACAAAATCATCGACCAGTCACCACAAGCAGCACCCGTTCACGAGCATAACGCAAAAATCAGCCATTACCCCCCTCGCCATATTTGAGAGAAGGAGGTAACCCGACCCCCGACGCTACCGCAAGCAGTGACATCTACGGGAGCATGACGAACTTGCTGCCGGTTACTCAGGCAAGAATAGAATTATCAACTGTCGAGGTCGCTAGCTAACCACATAGAGCAATATACAACTCATCATTAAAAAAAAATGGTTATGAGTAGATCATGTCAATAACTAATGACTTAATAGATAATAAAAAAATAAAAAAAATACTTAGTCAATAAAAAATATGTTTATATGAACCTATATAACCTGTCACTAGTTACGCTAATTCTGGAGAAAGAAGACAAACATTGTCTTGAGTTAATCACAGCGACCAACTATTCTTGTCATTTAAATAGTCGTTGATGGCATAGTAAGCTTTTAAACAAAGGATGGATTTTACTTGAGCTTTAAATGCATCAAAAGGCAAATCTAGCAAAGAAGAGGGAAACTTGTTAGAAAAGGTTATATACCAAGCCTTTTTTTGTTAAAATGTTTTTTTTTATATTTTTTTGTGGCTATAATCTACTAATTACTACATGCTTAATTTTTGATTATTTTCTGTAATACACAACTTAGCATTAAAATCTGTGAGTGAGCAATCAATAATCCCCTGTTTTCCTACCCTTAGGGTTGGATATTTTTTTCCAGATTTATATTGTACTAATTTCGGGTTATGCCCTTTCCAATAAAAAAAGAATTATCAAAATCGGACAACTCTGTAAAAAGTTATGTGTAAAACATTTAAAAAAAAATGCACGTCGACATGAGAACCGCCTCCGTTTTGTCGTCGGTTAAAAAGGGAAGAGCTCACTGGGCATCAAAGAATATAAAGTAATATAAATTTATAACAACACTCACCAGTAAGGTCCAAAGCTTCCTCAAAGCTGCACTCCTTCTTATCGATATCAGTTTTGGCGAACGCCATTTTTTTAGTTATTTCACTGCTATTTAATTTGAATTTTTTACTTTAGAAACATTGATTATTTCACCAACTTTTATTTGAATGTTGCACAAAAGAGTAATTACAATTATACTTAACTACATTTTAAATTTTATGACAATCCTACAATTATTTTAGATTTTTTTTGGTACTGGTGATTGGTAGATGGCCAATATTTGACCATTTAGACCGAGCAACAATTTAATTAGCTATATCTATAGCAATGATAGACTGACGCGAATACAGTGAGTGCTCGGGACTGGTGCGCGCCTAAATATAGTTTGTTGTTAAATCATGCAAATACTGATAGGAGATAGTATTTGGGATGGATAAGAACGATGTTCTTGTGCGATAATTTATTGTTACTTGCAGTAAATATTTTATTAGATGCTCCAGGCTGATTACAATGAAAGAATATTATGAAGTAGGTAAAACAATCAAAACGGAATTAATCCAACAACGGTTTTTGTAATGGCCTAACGACAATGTTTTTTTTTTTTAAATAAAACAAAAATAATTTTAATATTCGAACTTATATTTATAATTAAAAATACAATGAGAAAGTACTTGGTACCTATAAATTAACTTATCGACAGTCTCTTCACAATAAAATTAAACTAAAATTAACTAAAATAATGGAACTATTCCTTCTTCCTGTCAACTACCGTCTAATGAGACACAATTCATTTTCTATTGTAATGGCCCCCCTTAACTGGGCCAGTGGTACTTAACCAATTAAACCTTGGGAATATCAGGATCTTCTTGTTCATTTCTTTCAATTTTATTCTTGTCTCCTTTTGATTTGGGATCTGCTGGTAAGAATATGGCAGCAATGAATCCAGCTGAAACAATAAATATGGCAGGATATTAAATTTCAACCAGTGGTTGACAGTGGTTGACAGTTTCTTTGATAGATCTTGAGACACAGTAAAATGAACACATTTATTGGTAGTGTAGGTACAACTTGTAGGATCAATATTATACTTACACATGACTAAGGCGACATATCCACCCAACATGGGTGTACAGTAGTCTCCTAGCAGGCTGGCGATGATTTGCACGCTGAAGAAGCCAGACCCTCGGGCTACGACCACTGACAAGCACGTCGCCATGCCTCTGTAAGGATAAATCATAGTTACTGAAGAATTTTTGCAATAGCTGCATTCATAATTTTGCGTTATTTCAGGGACTATTTTATTTTCATATTATCAGATCATTTTGATCTTATGCAGTCAATAGCCTCAAAGGACGACAAAGAACGAAAACAAAATGGAGAAAAAAAATACAAACCTTAAATGCGTAGGGTTTAGTTCTACCAAATAAGTGTTAACGTTGCCCAAAATCTGAGCAACGTATAGGAACATGAAGAATAGCGCTATGCTCAGCATTGGGATTCTGATGAAGATCAGCATCACTCCGCAGCATGAAGATACAACGAACACAATGAGCGTTATTGTTTTCTTGCCAAGAATCCCCACGACGAAAGACAGGAGGATCATTAGGAGAGTTGATACGCCTGAGTAAATCATGGTAGCATACAATGCCCTCGGCTCGATACTGCCCGTGCAGTCTGCTGATTCCTATGAGTAAAATTAAGAATTATTAATATAAATATATAATTGTATCTATTGGCTTTCATAGAAAATTCAGAAATGGTAGTTTTTTAGTATAATGCATTGGTAACACTGAATTTAGGGATGTATCTTAGTGAGCAATTTATTGTACTTTTAATAACCTGACAGCATACCTAAAGACAGTTCTGTCGGTTAGTGAGTACTTTATTTTTGACGTAAATTTCCACTTACAGTTCCATTATAGCGATTGCTTGTACTCTGACTCGCAACTTCGCAGAACGTGTGACCATGGTGGCTGTCACCGCCAGTAAAATATGCGTTTGTCATGGTTGGCACCCACATTGTGAAGCCAGTTGATCTGGAAAATATTTATGTAAGTTTAATAAAATCTGCGGAAAGCCGGAATTTCCTGCTAGCAAAGCTGCCAACTTATAAATTAAAAAGTAGAAAAAGAGATTAATTATTTTACACATAGTTTCTGACAAATATTAACCGACCGGGTACTTATGTGAAAGTCATCTTCAAATAAAATAATATTTATCATCATATACGGAAGACAAGATATAACTTGAAATGAACCGTAATAAAGCTTACGTCATATACGCGCAGAGCAAAAGGTAGTAGAGTATGGTTGAGTTTTTCAATAGAGGAGGCTTGAACAGAGGGGCTGTTTGGTTCCAGATCTTCCTCATCACTGACATCTGGGAGCTGTCCTGTAGTGGTTCCTCTAGGTACACTTGCATTACCTGAAAAATATAAACGAAAATCAATCATTCTCATTCTGCCTCGCCTTCTCCCAACTATGTTGGGGTCGGCTTCCAGTCTATCCGGATGCAGCTGGTAGACTAAAATATTGACGAAAATTAACTCCATATTTTGTTCGGTTTTCACAATAGTCTATCAACATAATATCTAGTTTTTTTTCTCCCGCTCTGGGTGGAGCGGAAAGGCGTGTCAGACTTTTACTGACTAAAACCCACCCGTGTTCCCTCAGTTGCCTGTGTGCCAGGGGTCGTGGTATCTCTTTCGAACAACCCGCACCGCCCGCCCTGGCAGGCATCGGCCCTTACGGACCCCACTAGTTGGTGCTGACATCTGATTGAGGCGCGCGTGGAACACAACGCGCCGTCGACCCGGGCTTGGTCCTTACCGGACAGCGAGCTACCCATTACTCGCCGCCCGCAAGCCCGCGCCTACGGTGGCCGGGAATCAGCCTGGGATTCCCGATGCCCAGGGCGTCTCCCGCGGCGACTACGGCCGTGAGGGCGCATATACTGCCTCTCCCTCACGTGCGCCGCCTGCCTTCGCGAGCATTAGTGCTTCGCAGAAGGAGGTGACGGCTAACCATGCACTCTCGCTCCGTACCATGGCCTGGACCAAGGGCGGACGCGAGAGATCGCCGCCGCCGATCGCCTTCACGAGGACACGGCGGTGCTCCGCCTAAGCCGGGTAGACCTCCACCGTGTCCTCAGGGCGATCTTCGCAGTGGAAACACCCGGGCGTTTCCTCCCGCCTTATGCGAAACAGGAACCTCCCGAAACAACCGTGTCCGGTGAGGACCTGCGTCAGGCGGAAGGTGAGGACGCCGTGCCGCTTTTCAAGCCACTCCTCAAAGAGGTGACTGCTATCGCTGCGTGTCCAACATAATATCTAGTTAAGATAAATCTGTAATTTTTCGATCAGGCAAAGCAATAAAATCGGTTGTCTAAATAATGCCTTTGAAAATCAATTTATTCATCAAAATATCAATAATCATTCAAAGAGCCATTAATAAGTAATGAACTCATTCATAAATTATTATACCCAGCCATAATAAATATAATGCTTTACAAGGGGACTTTATCCTCCGGATAAGTAATCTGGGGGCACGGGAGTGCCCCCGCCAAGATGAGCCAAGTGGAGCACAAGAGCACTATTATACCTACCTTTTCTCGAAGCGCTTCGTCGTTTTTTTTTGAACCCTTCTAACTAGGGTTTGGATTATACCAGATAAACAAAATTCTCGGGCTATGTTATCAATAGCGGACCTATTAAACAAAGTTTTAATTGCATAGCATATGCATTGCATTGTATATGTGGCTTGTGGTTTGGCCGTTTCGTTACTACAAGAACTATTGTGTAACAGAAAAGTATTGAACAGTGATTATATTTTTCACTTTACGCCCATGTGAATATAGCAAAATGGCCAAGCTACATATTTTTACTACGATGTAGATTTTTGTGAAGTGAGGCCTTGTAGAGTTAGAAACTTTGCTCAAGATAAGATCTGATAAGTTTTGGACAGTGCGAGTCATATGGTCTCGTCTTTGCAATATTTTACATGAAAATGTTTTTTGTGAATTATATTGTCCTATATGTATCTCGAGAATGCGACTCTTTTCCGCATTAGTGGGTTTATGGAAAATCTTGACTAATCTCGTCATGATACTTCTTTGTTATAAAGGTACTCACAGAATAGCTATCCTTCTTAAAACCAGTGTTGCTCTTGAATATTGACTTGAAAACCTCCAAGGCCTCTTCCTGCCTGTCTTTACTGAGTAAAAACTTGGGGCTTTCCTGCAGGAATATGGTAAACAGGATTCCGAGCGCACACGGCAAAGTGATGACCTGCATTAGCAACCGCCATGGTCTGTAAACTACTCCGAGCCAGGAAATCTCGTAACCGAAGTCCAGTGTGAATATTGGTAGAGCGAAGGCTGCGAAACAAATTAGTGCAAAGATTAAAAGCGCCATTTAGCCACCTTATAACCGACTTCAAAAAAAAGGAGTAAGTATTCAATTTGGTTGTATTTTTTACAATTTTTATGGTTGCTACCTCAGAACTCCGTCCTTTATAAATTCATTTGAAAAACTTTTCTTTTACCTTTAAAATGGTCTCATATCAATTTGCTGCAGTTCTGATTCCTGGTTTTGGAGTTAGCTTCAATAATACGTTTTTTTTCCACATTTATGGTGATAAAGTTATTATAAATTCCTGTCAGTTTAATTTACTTAAAGAGTAAAGGTATACGAATTTGTTTGGGGTAGGTATCATTACTAAAAAGTGAAAATTAAAAAGTTATTTCACTTTCTAATGTTATTTTTGGAAGTCGGTTGCTTTTTTTTTAAATAAATAAACTTCTTATTACAAGAAAGCTCATAAGAGGTCATTATTGACCATGGGCACGAATATTTCAAGATAAAGATGTATTTAACTCAGTGAGAAATTGCTTTCATGGTCAATGCCTTGCTGCTCTGGTCCGAAGGAGTATGTGGGCCTTAAAGTGTTAGTCAGATAGTAGAATAAAAATTTTCTTACAGCAAATGATGAGCTGCACGACCATGGTGGCGCTGGCCATCAGAAACATGAGGCGACTGCGATGTCTGCTGGGCACGCTCTCCGCCAGCAATACGAAGGCTGCTGCGTTCGCAGCTGATGAACTGGAAATCGCCAAAATATAAAATACTAGCCTAACCCCATCGTGCCACAGGAACCATGCATTTTTTGGGCATGAAAGTATCCTTTGTCACTCGAGAATAGTGTAGTTCTTTCTCAGTGAAACAATTATGTAATCGAGTAAGTATTTGAAAAGATTTCCTTTTACAAACAAACACATTTACAAATAATTACATTCTTCGTTGTAATATTTTCGTATGAGATAACAGTTTATAAATACTTACATTAAATATCTTTTGGTTTAGAGGTGAATAAACTAAAATACTTTTGACATCATTTCGTGGTTTTATTTACTCACCTCTAGACCGGTATAAAATCTTTAAAAATAGCTTTGTAAAGTCAAGGAAACGAATTGTTTATCAAATTGACTACCACCTTAAATTATTACCCGTTTAGTCAAACCACTAAAGTTCGACTTTTAATTATATTTAGTAACTTGACAGTTGACAGTTGAAGGGCAGATTTTGACAAAAATGGTCGTGTCAGAATGAACGAATCAAATCAAATCATTTATTTTTGCAAACATGGGTAATTGGTACCTACATAGATGTTTTCTTAAAAAAGTAGTCATCCATATTCTACCGTCTCATGGGCATGCAAATAATATTCTATAATTAATTTAAATAATACTCTATAAACATATAGGATATTTTTATCTCGGCAAAACGTTCAACCGATCCCACGAGGGTGAAGCCGCTGGCAAAAGTTAATATTTATTATAAAGGTATCAGTGATGTTATCAATAACATGGTCCATACGACACATATCATCTTCTACTTTTAAAACGTGACATACGCAAGCACTCCATGACGAAGGGGTCACATTACTAACCCCCTTCTTCAAATAATTTTTTAACTTTCATTTTAAAATATGTACTATTTTTTGCGACATGCCCCTTTATCTGTGCCCAAACTAATTCTATTGGGTTGAGTTAAATCGTTCACTACCCCAACACTATTAGTGTTAGTATGGTAACATTATTTTTCTTTGAACTGTCAAGTCACTGAATACAATTAAAAGTCGAACTGTCAAAGAATGACAGTACCTATGTACTGTCATTCTTTGACAGTACTATGAAATGGCTACAACTCGGAAAATTTACGACTATTTCCATTTAAATAATAAATATCACATATCTTTCAATACTATCTCAATCAAATATGAGAAAATTGACATATACCTCTGAATGTGCTTTGCAACCTTACTTTCGATACTCTCGAGCCTGGCTCTGAATAAGTTGAATGACGACCGTAATTTAAGTGTTGCCATAGGTACTCTATGAAGCTACTAATGGTAGGTTTTTTCAGGATCGATGTTATTTAAAAGTTTTAGTAGTTAAATAGTTTAAGCGATAGTTAGTAACTTACAATGAAACGGAAAGAAACTTGAGAACGGCTAGCGTTTCGAAGTTGGGGGCCATGGTTGCTGCCAGACTGAGCGTGAAGCCAATTGGCATGGCGACTAGTAGTGTTTTCCGGCGACCTTTGGTGTCGGCGCATAAGCCCCAACCGTAGGACGATATGATAACACCTGCGAAATTTGAAACAATTAATATATCAAAAGTTAACATACTTAAAAGTTTAAAGCCAGTTGCAGACTAAGAGCTTTGCTAAGTTAGTTCGCATAACTAATGTTATCCTATTAATAAATGTGATAGATTGTATGTTTAGATGTTTGTTACTTGAACGAATTTTTTGGCACACAGATAGTGTAGTATAACCGAGTATATTAGTGTAGGATTAACACCTAAAATACTTTTCATCCCGGTAGTACGTCCCTGAGAGATAATTTTAGACATCCACGCGGGCGACAAAAGCAAATTTTTCATATTTGTGTGCAAACCGCAACATATGAAATAAATTTCGAAAAACTACCTCAGCAATACGAGCTTATTGAAGCTTAGGTTAGCTCTTGTTCTGCAACCAGTTTTTTTTTTTTTTTTGGGTGGGAAATCATCAAATAACTTCTCAAACAAACTAAAACAGGAGGCCTAAACATAATTGGCTCGCCCCATAGTGTACCTATAACATGAGGCCTAAACATAATTGGCGAATTGTGAGTGTAAGTACCTACTATAGGTACACACGACTACACATCAAGTTATATATTTCCAGTATAAGCTGATCTCGCATTCTATAGGATTTCCGTGAAGTGCGAGATCAGCGTAAACAGGAAATTTATAGCTTGATGTGTAGCCGTGTGTACAACTCTATTTACAGGTGTGATGTTATGTTTTGGTTTATGTAGTTGAAAACAGACTCGGAACTCATAGTTCAGGTGCCAATATGTCAGCCATTTACCTATAAGTGGTATAGCAGACAGCAGCCCCTGCTGCGAGGTGTTCAGCGACATGTCACACGCCATCGCCGGCAGAACCACGGAGAAGCCGAAGATGTCCATATACATCGCCAGAATGAGAAGGCAGCATGTTATCAGCATACCCGCATTGTATTTTCCGAAACCTGCAGACGAATAAAGATTCATATACAACATAATTTTTAGTTTATGCGAAACCTGAATATAGTTTGTTCAGAATAAGTAACTGAATCGATTCCAATAATTTTTACACCATGTTTTATTTTTTCCCGAAAAAGTGTGATGGAAAATGATATCACCAGTTAATTACAATACAATCGCCGTACGGTTAGGTACCTACTGCCTAATTATTATCAATGAGCACAATACGAAGCTGGACGCGCGGGGGGCGCGTGGGTCCGCGTGGTGAACATGTTTGTTTAGACAACTAGGTAACATAACAAGCTTATAACTTTGTGATTTTTCATGATACAGTTTTAAATTTTGTACATAGTTCTTTACATAAAAATACTAGACACGTGTTTCGGGTTTCGCTTATACTAAAACTAGGGATGTATAGGTCTAGTGAACAGGGGCGTGTGAGTGAGCGCTCGTGATTCCAATGTCCGCGGAAGCACCGAAAGTATTCTCAGTGTGTCCGATTGTGTGTGTGGGATTCCCCGATGTTGCTGAGGTGGATGCAGCTCCACACTAAATTTTAATTGTAGGTACATTTATATTTATCTGTGTATGAAGCCTACTAACACTTGTTACCAACCCTAAGGACTCCGGTTTGAAATAAAATTATTCTCTTCTAATGCATGTTAATAGCTGATAATTTGGTTGATCTCTTCATATGTATTAGACCACCTGGACCAGTACCTATTCAAGACCGATATCCTGTCAAAAGTTTTCTATGTTTCAAATTAAATTCGAAAGAAGTGAGATATGTCTAAAGCAAAGATTAATTATATAATGAGCATCGTCCTTAACAGTTGTAGGGAGCTTAACTCTTTCGTTCCCCGAGAGTAACTTTCCATTAAGCCCCGACGAAGATTGTTCCCATCGTGAGTAAGTATTTGATAAGACTTAATTGACATTCATTGTGGGCTACAATTGGCGCCAATTCGCTCTCGTTCTCTATCAAATAAACAACACAATGGCCTTAGTTTCATCCTTGCTATAGGGATTTTCCACCATCTAAACGTTATAAAATGTAATTGGGCCGGCCACATATGTCGCATGTCAGACGACTAATGGGCTAAACTTACGACCAATGGGTCCCTCCTAATGGCAAGCGACGTCGCGATAGGCCCAGACGGAGATGGAGAAATGAGCAGGACTCATTTAACAAGAACTGGTCACTAGCAGGATTAAACAGAGATAAGTAGAGGGAGGGTAGAGAGGACTTTGTCCTACAGCTGAGTGAGACATCACGGGGTTTTAATAAAAATAATACACATTTTATCACAGGAGTTAAGTGGGGATGTAGATGATGATGATGATGATGAAACTTTATAAGCGTCCATTGGTACTGTAAAGGTTTGTTGCTTAAAGAATGCAACCTTTATGTTAATACAGGCCGGTAATGGAATGACTGTCACATTTGAACTATTAAGATGAACATGTCTAGGATTCGATCCGTCAATGAGAATAGGATGTGGTTTATCCTAAAGAAAATATAATTGATTGTATTAGGCGCGGCTTTATTATAACACTAGCTTTTGCCCGCGACTTCATACGCGTGGACTTTAGAATCAAGTAGATAATCATTTTTTTGATAATATATAGCCTATTTTTTAAGTTAGACCTCTCGGAATACATCATTGAAAACTGCATTTAATTCCATGCAGTGGTTTTTGCGTGATGCGGTAACAAACATACAGACAGACAAAAATTCTAAAAACCGTTGTTTTGGCTTCTGTTGCTCTAATAAAGACCCCCATACTATTTTTTCTTCAATATCTTTAATGTACAGACATCGGCCTGTTACATTGATTCGGCTTCAAGTAACTTCGTGAAGTAGGTAGTAGAGTAAATCTGGATTTTTGTATTTATAGATATCGATACACATTACGCCTGTGAAGTTTACACGGAAAAACCAACTGATATTTCAAGAAACTGCAGTCGTTAACCCAAAAAAATACTTTTTTTTTTCGTTTTATCTTGTATCGGTATCCACTACGCCTGCGGGGTTTTGCTAACTAATTTAATTTGACCCTCTATATTCTCACTACTTCTTGACAATCGTGATTGAATACATGTACTAGTCGTGTTGATAGTGACCGGTAGCAAACACGTGCTTTTACATGACATGCTAATTCTCTCCTCAAAGAATGTTCATTATGCTCAACGGTTGAATGTAGATCACGATGAACTATTGAGGCTTTTGTCACTCCGTCGGCTTGTGTATAAATAATGAAAGCCGCACGGGTTGATGGTTCAGGTTAAACTACGCTTGCCGCGGTTGGTCCATGGATGGGTGGCCATCTTTACATACCAAGACCTTTATCTAAACTTTTTTTCTGTTTCTTTGTTTCGTATTTACGCTAAAACGGCTGAACGGATTTGGATGAGTTTTGGCACATGGGTAGACCACGACCTGCATTGTTTTTCTGTAACCATCTCACCGGGTGAAGTGAGCGTGGAGTGAGCTGTCAGTGTCATACCCCACTGATGCTAGGGATTGACCAAGCATTACATTCACAATCATATTCGAGATTTAAATAATATTTTTAATGCTGATTCAATTGATCATTTTATTACAATTTTAAAGCTTGTATTTAAGTGTGCATCATTTTGGAGGTTTTTCAAATAAAGTAGCAAAACAAAAACTCAGTCAGAAACTCAATGTTGTTTCTGTCTATTTTTTCCTAGACTAGTCCTTATATTGCCTGAGGCGCGAGCGCGTCACGCAATATAAGGACTAGTCATCTTAATCGAGATTTAATCTAAATTATGATTGTAAATGTATTGCTTGGTCAATCCCTAGCATCAGTGGCATGGCACTGACAGCTCACTCCACGCTCACTCGGCTCACTTCACCCGGTGAGATGGTTACAGAATAGCACGGCAGGACTAAGACATAGGATAGGATTTTTATCCCGTTATTCCTCAGGATTGAGACTTATGCGAGTGAAACCGGGGGACGCAGCTAGTTTATTTATATATAGGTGAACGAAACAAAAGCCTTAAATAAATTCACAGCATTAATACATACTTAATCTATGGCATAATCTCGTATGTATTTTGATTATAGGAAAGCACGGCACTATTAATTAGAGAGGATAATACCAACCCTCCGTGGTTGGTATTATAATTAAATGATTAATAAACAAACCGTACCTACACTATTCACTAATAATTCGGACCTTTATAAATTAAAATTCACCTACCTGTAAGGTTCAAAGCTTCTTCAAAGCTGCTTTTCTTCGAAACGTTATCAGTTATAGCGAACGCCATTTTATTTATTTATTTATTTCACTAGATATTTTTTTAAACTTGCATTAGAATGAAAAAACCTTTATTAATTGAACTAGATTTTACGAGATATTTATGTTTGTTCGAGATCAATATTAGGCCTAAATTAAATTGTGTTTAAAGTAGGTGGCCAATATTTGACCAAGCTATATTGGCCATGTGTCAGTGATAGACTGGTGCGAATGCAGTGAGTGTTCCGTCCCAGTGCTCGCTTAAATATAGTTTGTTGTTAATCATAATAATCATAGCTACAAATACTGATAGGAAAACCACGCCGAGTTTGTTTATTATGGTATCCCGAGTTCTACGATAATATTCTATAGATAATTATGACTTGCAGTTAATGTTGACGCTACCTGTCTGTTTGTTTTAAACTTCGCTCATTTCAGATATTTTTGGTCATGGTTTAACGAAGACGTAATGTAACTAGGCAAGTAGGATGAAATAGTTTTTGTTTAACATTCTTGTAAAAATACAGAACGTCACTTTATATACCTGTCCACTTGTTTACTTAATTAAATTGAGTATAAATTACTGTAATTAATTAAACTAATCTTGTGAGTATAGCTATGCTCTTCGTAATTGTGTCACTAATGCATAAAACTAGTCTAGTAAGTCTTTAAAGGCTAATCCTACCAATAAATTCGGTGTTACATATTTTGTTATGAAAGGTGTAGCTATTAGTAAAAAAAAAAATATAAAAAAAAATATCCCCATAATTTTTTTGTTGGCGCAACGTGTCTTTTTACACGCTTTATATTAGCTTCACTTGTACACACTTTAAACGGTCAGATTTCATTTAAACTTTGTAAACTTGTCGAGGACCGATGACAATTCAATAATTTAAAAAATAATTGAGAAAAAAAAACACGTTTTTGTAGTTAGCAGAACTAAAAAATAGAAAATAAATAATAGTTTAAAAAACTAAAAAACACGTTTTAAAAACCAAACTAAAAAAGGAGAAAATAATTTAATTCAATTAAAAAGCGTGGGGTGCTTGACATTAATTGATTATAAAAATACCTCAAAAAGCACCCCACGCTTTTTAATTGAATTAAATTATTTTCTCCTTTTTTAGTTTGGTTTTTATAGCGTGTTTTTTAGTTTTTTAAACTATTATTCTCCATAGGTACTTCTCCATTCGTCATCACGGTAGTCCAGCAACCATCTGTCTTTGGCCTTACAGAAGGCCATTCACATTCATACTCAAAAATTACTGCGTACCTAATGCACATAATATGATTACCTATCGTTTTGTTCCGGAGAAATGGTACATCTATAAATAGACCATTTGATTTCGATATCTGGCGCACAGACTGTGTACCAAAAATCGATATTCGATTATCTACAGCAGTTTCTGAGTGTGCACAGTCATTGTCTGTAAGATAAAGAATCGGCTTTTCTTGTCTATCTTTACAACTTTATGCAATTCATTACAACCTAAATATTATGTCAAATAGTTATCGCTTTTAGGGTTCCGTACCCCAAACGTATCAACGGGGTTCTTGTGAGCGTACGTCTTCTGTGTGTCCATTTCTCTCTCAGATAGGCGTAATAAGAAGGTGGTTGTAAAAACTTTCTCAGAATGCGTGTTACAATGATTCTATGGTCGAGGCAATTTTATTTTAATCATATACTTTAGCAAATTTTAAGATTTAATAAAAATACCTACGTAATCTTTATCTGTATATAATATATGTTTATCTGTTACGGCCGTTGCCGACAGACTCCGAATTTCGGAAAAACTAGTTTTGCGACGGATAAAATCGGGTATAGCCAGTTAGTTACATAATCATTTACTTTTAATAAAATTGTTTTTTTCGTATTTACATAAATAATGTATTAACTTAGGGTGGGAAATCATCAGATAACTTCTCCCGCTCTGGGTGGAGCAGAAGGGCGTGTCAGACTTTTACTGAATAAAACCCACCCGTGTTCTCTCAGTTGCCTGTGATATTATTTTTTGTTGTCTGACGACTCTACGTGGCTTCTACAAAGTGCGTAAGTGTCATTAGCTCAACTGCAGGCTAAGCACGAGCACCGATTTGTCGACGGAAGAATAGACATGACTATTAACTAAATGATGTACAGACACCAGCACATCAAGCTACCCCAATCTGTCAAATTTCTTTGATAGATTTTCAACTTTATTAGATAAGTATAAGGTTCATGTTCAATTGGGAAAATTTTACAGTTTGGGGTAGCTTGATGTGCTGACGTCTGCACAATAGGAGAAGTAAGCTATGTTTTTCTATTAATTATCAGAGTTATGCGTTCTAAACGAATCATGATTTTGTAGATAATCGCATATATACTTACTTTGTGGCCGTCGAGTAAGGAGTTTGTTGTCAGCGTAATTTTGACAGTTTGGGAAGAAATATTCTTCTGAAATAGTCTCCATTTATAAGGACCTAGACAATGATCGTTCGAAACGAAAGACAAAATGACAGATTGTAGAAGGATATCAACGGTGCGATGTCAAAAATGGTGAAACGAAGTGTCACTTTGTATTGAAAAAGCACTGTCTATTCTTCGTAGAAATAGAAAACGTCATGCTAAGTCTGCTGGTCGATACTGCGCCACAAATGCTGGCAAATAAATGAACTATAGCATACCTCTCCAGGCACACCATGCGTCTCAGTGGGACGTCTAATTTAAAGTTTGACAGAAGTATTGCATGTCTATTATATTCTTGGGGCACTTTCTGCTGAGTCTATTCGCAACGATATATATTATGTATGTTAGAATCAGCTTCCAGTCTCACCGGATGGTCTTGAATACCAGTATTTAGAGTGCTTTGCTGAAACTGGTAAATAAAAAAAATATATATTACTTTATTTGTATAGAATGCAGGTAGTACAATAATGGTGTTCGTTTCAGATATATTCCCTGTACATTTTGTCTGTTGGCAAACAAAAATATAGTGTTTATCTTACAGATAATTTAGAAACTAGGTACTTAAATTCAAAATGAAATCATGAAACAGCTAAATCTAAAATTATTTACATAAGAAATGAGATAAAGTAAACCAAATATTACAATTAATCATTTATAAAATCGGTAACAGAGTAATAACTTACTTACTCACACTTTAGGAAGGACATGATTAAAGAGTAACCTAAGTTATTCTATTTACTTACCTACTTCAATCATGAAAAAGTAACATGTTAATATTACACTACCCAAATGTCGTTTCTTTGGTATTGTTCGTCGAATTGTTGAGCTCCTAAAGTTCTGTGTTGAGCTGCACGATTAGTGACAAATGCGTGCACTGACTGGACAGGTCCACTCAATCTGTGTGGTTCTATACTCAAAAGACCATTTCAGACACCATCTATATGGTCTTCACATGATATTGTCAAGATTATGTCTGTACTTTAAAAGAGACTGCGACCTCTGAGTTTGTTTCGGCCTTTCCTCTCAGAGTAGTCAGATAGGAAACGTCGACCTCATCTAGTTTAAAAAAATATGATTGACTTGTAAAAATATTCAATGTTTGTATACTTACCTACAGAAATAAAATATTTTTTATCAATTATCATGTAATGTAAAAATGTCATGGATTTGCGCAAAGTAACGCCTGATTCCATAATTTATCGTAAAAAACCGGCCAAGTGCGTGGACTTGCACACGAAGGTTCCGTACAAAAGGCAAAAAACGCCAAAAAGAACCCGTTTCTTGTGTGGAGACCCCTGTTTTTTTATTAATTTTGTTTTATTTTTATTTCCTTTATTTCAATATACACATGCAAATTATATTTTTAAATATTAGAATATAAGATATGTAAAAACATTTAAAAATATAAAAAATAGTAGCCCATCGGTATCAGGAACAGGGTCCAAGCTACCGGCAGTCAGGGCTCCAGAGCGAGGAACCTCCTAACAATGCGTTATTTTTATTATTAGTTATAGCGACAAAAGATATACACCTGTGAATATTTCAACTGTTTACTATTACAGTTCATGAGTAACAGCCCGCTGGAGGCAGACGGACGTACAGACACTGGAATCTTAGAATTAGGATTCCGTTGGTACCCTTTGGGTAGCTACTGAACCCTAAAAACGGAAATGTCGTCTCATTTTTTTCGTAATAGTTTGTGTAACGATAACATAAAAACCAGCTCGTCACGTTTGATGTAAACACGTGAATGAGCATGTCCTGTGAGTTACTGTGTTACGACCTAATGTATTGCATTGAGCAATTATTATAGGAACACTGCATCAGTCGTGCGTCGGATATCCGTGCTTACGTCACCGTCGCCGCCTTTTGTTGCTCCGGTCGCCGGCGTCAGCGTCAACGACATTGTTGTTAGATAACAATGATGTAGCAATGTATAATGTCTGTAGAATTGAATGAGGAGAGTTGCTGTATTATAAATGAATAAAACTTGGAAAAACGGTAAATAATAATCAGCGCTTGTCGCAGTTGGTCCATGGAGGGGTGACCATCTTTATATACCAAGACCCTTCTGTGAAAACAGGTTAAGCCTGGTCCTGGCTGTCATTTGTAGATCTTTGACAATCGGTACAGGTCGTCAGAAGTCCGAAAGTCTGACAACCAGTCTTATCAAGGGGTATTTAATTACCCAGTAACTGGATTGTGGACGTCAGATAGGCAGTTGCTTCATGTAAAATACTGGTACTTAGCTGCGGTAAGACTGGAAGTCGGCCCCAACATAGTTGTGAAAAAAGCTATACTGGTGTTGATGTTGTTGCTAGGATGATGAAGTTTGGAAAAACGGAACGTCAATCGTGAAATTCGTCGGTAAACAAACCAACGTTTAAGTACAGATATATTTTCCCAGGAGTTTAAGAACTAGACCGCCTTCAAGATTTCAGAAGGCCAACTCCCGTAATTAAAAACATTCAAAATCTAGTCGCAATCTTGTCTCGGCGACAATCAATGTTAAAAACATGTCAAAAGTTTAGGGATTAAGAGGTATTTTGTCAGATTGACACTTATAATAGTCAACACAAAAACTAACTGAAATATTTTCAAACGATGGGAGGTAACGCCTGGGTGTTTCCACTGGGTAGATCGCCCTGAGGACACGGTGGAGGTCTGCCCGGCTTGGGCGGAGCACCGCCGTGTCCTTGTGGAGGCGATTGGCGGCGGCGATCTCTCGCGTCCGGCTCTGGTCCAGGCCATGGTACGAGGCGAGAATGCATGGGTAGCCGTTACCTCCTGCGAAGCAGTAATGTTCGCGAAGAGGGAGGCGGCGCACGTGAGGGAGAGGCAGTATATGCGCCCTCACGGCCCTAGTCGCTGCAGCTGACGCCCTGGGCGTCGGGAATCCCAGGCTGATTCCCGGCCACCGTAGGCGCGGGCTTGCGGATGGCGAGTAATGGGTAGCTCGCTGTCCGGTTAGGACCAAGCCCGGGTCGACGGCGCGTTGTGTTCCACGCGCGCCTCTAAGAGATGTCAGCACCAACTTGTGGGGTCCGCAAGGGTCGATGCCTGCCAGGGTTGCGGGTTGTTCGAAAGAGATACCGTGGCCCCTGGCACACAGGCAACTGAGGGAACACGGGTGGGTTTTAGTCTGACACGCCCTTCTGCTCTACCCAGAGCGGGAGAAGTTATTTTATGATTTCCCACCCGGTCGAGGTCGCTCAGAGGATCAGAAAGGGATCCGTTTCTCGAGTAAGTTCAATGCGGGAAACCTGGAAACCTGGGGATTTCATTTTGAAAATTCTACAACATTCATTGCGTTATTTACGATGTTAAACAGACAAATTTTTGACAGTCGATCACAGCTGTTAATGAGTGTGTGAGTTGATCAATTATTAGCTACTGGTACAACATGACGTCAAGACATTTTCAGCTACAATATTCCAACAAGAAGGATTCGCAACCATGACTGTGCGATTTCCTTGCACTCGGCACTCACACTATCCTACTCGCACGGTAAGTTTAGTGTAAACATAGTGTAGATGTGGCGCTACTCGCCAAAGTGCTGACAGTAGTTACGACACACTGTAAACAGAATAAATTTACATAATTATAATTCTCACGAACAAATATTGGTATACGATCTGATAAATAAACCACACACAGGAGTTGGGAATTCGAGAAAATGAAAATGTAGTTTTATTTTTATAAAGATAAGATAATATATTTTTATTTGCATAAAATATGGTATATAAGGTGTTAATGGAAAATGTAAATCAAACATGTTTTGCTTTTAAAACTAAAGCGTGCAAACTTACATACTAATGTTAATGAAATACATAACATTGATTTCATATTTAAAAAAAAAAAACATTAATACTGTAGAAATTATTTCATTTATTCATTTTTCTACTTATTGTTACACATTTTTAAATATTTTTATAAAACACACATTAAAAAAAATAAAATATATAAAATAGAGATCCGCCGGTATCGGGAGCAGGGTCCAAGCTACCGGTGGTTAGGGCTCCAGACACAGGAAACTCCTGACGATGCGAGCCGTATCGAGGAGTACTGCCTTCTGAATCAGGCCTTTGACCCAACCGCCTAACGAGAGCTTCGACAGATGTTGTTCGAGGCTTTCGGCCATCAGTCCATTGGCTGATACAACTATTGGCACAATGATCGCTGAGTTCACATTCCACATGTCAACAACCTCGTGTGATAAGTACAGATATTTAATTTGCTTCTCTTTCTCAGCTTTCACGAGGTTCCCATCATGCGGAATGGTAACATCGACTATCATTGTGCGGCGCGCTAACCGATCTATCACCACTATATTAGGCTTATTGGCTACAATAGTCCTGTCAGTAATGATAGACCGGTCCCAGTACAACGTGACGTGGTCATTTTCAAGAACTGGGTCGAGCACATACTTGTAATACGGTACCTCAGAATCCACAAGTTTATATTGCAAAGCAAGGTGCTGGTGAATAATCCTGATCACTTGGTTATGCCTGTACAAGTACTCGCCGTTAGCCAGACGAGAACAATCAGAGATAATATGCCTGATGGACTCACCCGGACGATGATATGCCCGACACACGTCAACCGTCCCGTCCGTCATAATATTATATGTCTCCGGTAGTTATTCGTCAAGATAACTTCGTCCATAATTGCACAGATGAAACCTTCAGTTTCTCCGAAAAGGTCACCAAAACGTAGCCAGGATATCGACGCTAGGAAATCTACACCAGGCTCATGAAGAGCCCGATAGAAGCGCCCGTGAAGCTCTTTGTTTCGCCATACTTTCTTGCGGTCATCTATGGTAAGTATTACAGGTTTACGCCAGTTCTCTTTAATCATGGACAACGGGGTAAGCCCCTTGTCCACTGCGACCACATCACGGTGCATACCCACTTCGGTTTAAAAAAATACTCCCTGAGACTGAACACCTCGCGGTTGTGAAGGGTCTTCGCATTTAAAAAGCCACGACCCCCGCACTTCCGCGGGATCTACAGTCTCATCACCGATGATCGTGGGTGATGCGTCCGGTTTGCAGTCAGCAGTGTACGGACCCGTCGATCCAGGGCATCCAGTTCAGTCTGAGTCCATTTGAGTATGCCGAAAGAGTACATCAAAACCGGCATTACCCAACCGTTAAAGGCGCGCACCTTATTTCCTCCTGAAAGATTAGCTAGCGGAGATATTATCTCCGCTATCGTAAAGGGTAAAAATTAAATATATATATATTTTTTTAATATAATTATAAACCTCCGCATAACGTTCCCCGAATGATTAATTTTAGTGATAGCACACTTAAAAATTAAAATTTCAAGAAAAGTATCTAATTCTATGCTCTGCCAAGGTAAATATAGTTTAAACGCAAGTTTAGTTATAATTTAGAGTAATTATCAATATATTTAGCTTCTACTCTATAGCATCATAAAACAGAATTCAGAATTTTCCACCTTGGTGATTTTGAGCCTCCTAGGAACACTGTTTGACTAACAAATTTCAGTTTTTCTCCATTCAATATGATGTCACATTCGCTACTTCTAACATTTGTTAATTTAAATCTAATGCATTTGGTTTTTGTGCCATTTAGTACGTAAACCAATCTTGGACCTGAAGAATAGAGTTATTCATGTTGTTAATTTTTTGTGAATGTCGGTCTATTTTAAATATCAATGATGTGTCATCTGCAAATAACACCATCTACGGTTGATTTAGAAGTAAATAGTGGAAATCATCAATGTAAACTAAAAAAAGGAATGGACCCAATATTGAACCTTGAGGAACGCCCATCGCTATTTCAGACCCTAATGAGTTTCTGCCGTTTACTTGAACTTTAACTTTTCTGTCTTTCAGGTATGATCTTAATAAATCAAGAGCTGTATTTCTAATCCCATAGTGCTCCAATTTTAGCAGAAGTGTCTAATGGTTTACGCAATCCAACGCCTTGGAGAGGTCGCAAAAGATTCCAATGACATCTTTTGCTTCTTCCCAGGCGTTAAAAATGTTCTTTATTAGGGTGACACCAGCGTCAGTGGTACAACACCCTTTGGTGAAACCGTACTGCTGTTCATGAAAGATGGCGTTGTTATTAAAGTGACGTAACCTTTGATTGAGAATCAACTTTTCAAACACTTTACTGAGAACTGGCAAAATTGACACAGGCCTATAATTGTTAGGTTCTTTACTATCACCGGATTAGAACAACGGAACTACTTTACTGTGTTTCATGAGATCCGGGAAGACTCCTTGGTCTACACTGGTGTTAAATATGAAAGCTAAATAGGGCGCAATGGTTTCGATTATAGCACTAAAGACTTTTACAGACATTCCCTAAAGATCTTCTGTTGGTTTAATTTTAAGATCTTTAAAAGCTTTTATAACAGCTTGGGGGTTGTTATGCTGAAACTTGAACTCCAAGGAGCATGCCCTTACATTCTTTCTGATTAAGGCAGCAGAACGCGCGGGTGCGGAATTTAAAGCTTCAGTAGTTTTAACAGGAATATTAGCGAAAAAGTGTTTAGCTCTGGGGCCAGAAGAAGGCCTAAAACGCCTAAAAGGCCTAAAACGCCGAAACCTCGCCTGCATAATTAAAGGCATTGAGAGATTTGAGATCGCGCTCAGAGTGGGGCTTCTGTTCGCCCACCGAGTAACCTCAGGAAAGACGGAGCAAAGTGGTCACGTTTGTAGAGTTCGGTTTCGGAGAAACCCCTATACAGTCTCCCCAGAGATGTGCCCTAATAGGCGTTGCACAAAGGGGGCTTCGGATCAATCTTTTGAGAGGTAACGATGCCCCTTCCATGTGTAGAAGACGACCACCGGGGTGGCTTTAGCGAGGAAAAAATCCCACACACCCCGGTCTTATCCCCAAAGACCGGGAAGGTTTCCTCCCTAAAACAAAAAAGGTATTACAACTAAGGAGTGAAAAGTAAATAGTTTAAAAAAAAAGTTACCAACTTCCAAAAAAAACACCGCCAAGTGAAAATAACTTTAATTTCGAAAGTCAGTGGCAAAAAAAAGAAAAACCAAAGACAAAAACGTCCGAGAATAAAGTTATTTTTTGCTTTGTAGTGTTTTCTTTTTGAAGTCGGTTGGTTTTTTTAATAAACTTCTTTAGTCAGCCATTAAAAAAAAGAAATAGTTAAATATAATAATAGCTAATAGATGGTGTTTTTACTATTACAGAATAGTTCAAAACTCGTGATCCACGTTTGAAAAGTTGAGAAAGAAAATAATTTTATGAGGTAAAAATATAAATAGACGATCACATTATTTGGAGGACTAGAATACCTAAGTGGCCTTGAAAAACGCACGCACACATTTACACAATCGACGTGAACACCATCTAACGACGACGGCCATAACAATTATCACACAAAACATGCGAAGTTTAACACTAACGGTTTTAGCGAGATTACGCCCGAGTATTCTAATAGATGGCGCGGAAACGGCGCGCAAGTAAGCTCTAGACCTAACAAAAAAAAATTGATAGAACATTATGTACATTATTTTTATTTGTTTTGAGTGTTGAAAAATGATGGATTTGGGTGATTTTGAAATAAAACTGATTTCATGAAACTTAAAACATCTTTATTTAACATGGATTTTTGTAATAGGGTATTACAACAACATACCTTTAAATATATGGTTTGCACTAAGCACGGGTTTTTTTTCAGATTTACATTACTTTTAGTATTAAGCTCTTTTCAGGTTAACATTACATGACACTAGATTCCGCCCGCGGCTTCGCCCGCGTGGAGGTCGGAAATTATCCCGCGGGAACGTACTACCGAGATAAAAAGTATCCTATGTGTTAATTTAGGTTATAATCTATTTGTGTGCCAAATTTCATCCAAATCCGCTCAGCCGTTTTTGTGAGAAAGAGTTACAAACATCCATCCATCCATACTTACAAACATTCGCGTTTATAATATTAGTAAGGACTAGCTGTGCCCGCGACTTCGTCCGCGTGGAATAGTGACTTTTTGGGCAGCATATTTTGAATTACATAATAATATACCGTCGTTTGGGTAGCAAAAAATTTACTTTACAGTAATGCTTCTCTGTATACGATATTTGACGTATGGCCATCGGGGATGAATGATTAACAAATGTTCGCCGTGATTCTTTAAATTAACATAACTTTTTTATTTATGAACCGATTGACATGAAATAAACACTAAATGTTAAGTGAAGCTTACTACAATATATTAGTGAAAACCGCATCTAAATCGAATAAGCCGTTTCTGATATTAGCGTGCACAAACACACAGACAAACAGACAAACAGACAAAAAAAAAAATTAATTACAATCTCGGGTTCAGCATCGATATAATAACAACCCCTGCTACTTTTTTTTATATATTTCGATTGTACAGACACCACTTTTCTACAATTTTATTATATGTATAGAAGATTTATTTGTAATAAAGGATTAAAAAAAAATACAAATGATAATTATTAAAAACAAAGCACCTTATTTATTACGCTGTATAGCTAAAAGTATTTTATATTTACAAGAAAGAAGAATTTTTACGGAAGGAATTTATGAAACAAAGAATTTACAAAAAACAGTAAACAATCTTAGCGGAAATAATGCGGCGAAAAGAGCGACACGTCCTACTAGCATCAGGCGTCGGTGTCAGCCGGCACTGTTGATACTCGGGCGTTTACGCATCTATGCATACGTATTATTTTCGGAAATAAGAATTTGCGAAAAATCTATTGATTGGACTAAAAAATTAAAACATTATTATGCTAGTATTTTGGTTGTAAAATAATCTGACAAAAAATCAGAATGATTGAATGTATATTAGTATGGTTTTTAATCGTTAAAAGAAATTTTAAGAGGTATATTCGTGATTTTTTCTATCGTATCAAATTTGTGTTATTATGTTTTCAACACACTATCTAACTATCATATATCCTGAAGATTATCATATATTTTTCTGATTTTATTTACTGCAGTGGATCATCATTTATTAGGCATTATAAAACTTGCGTTTAGTTCCTTTAAGCCCCTTAAGAAGAAAATTTTCCAGCGGGTAATCGTAGACGGATTGCTACGTCTCGCAGATGCGGCGTAGCAATCCGTAGATGTCCCGTAGAAGCATAGCGACACGTAGAGGGCTCGTAGACCGCGGGCGAATGTTATAGGTATTTTCGATACAAAGTCATAGTCAAAGCATTTATTTCAAATAGTCACTTAAAAGGCACTTTTGAACGTCAACATTTACATTAAAATAGAATTGATTCTAGTCGCCCCTTCCAAAATATAGTTTCGTATGGAAAAAATGGGCAAGAAACTCCACCGTTACTCTTTTAAAATGTTTTAAATACAATATTTAACATAGTACATTCATTATATAATTATGTGTGAAAACGATGCACCCAGAATAAAATTACTATACCAAAATAGGTAAAAGGAATGAAATTGAAGCAATACAGATAAATTAATTTTATGATAGATACATGGTATCGGTAGATTCCCATCATAGATTACGCCGATGCCTGTTATTTGGATGCCACCGTAGAGCTGTTAAATAAACTTGAGCGTTTACAGAACATCTGTATTCGTTTTGTTTTTAATCTAAAGAAGTATGATCAGTGTCCAACTTTCACAAGGCACTCAAATGGCTCCCCATTCGCCTTCGCCGGAATTCTCGGATTACTGTGTTTGCTGTTCAACCTTCTTCACAATCCTAAAACCCCTTCCAATTTGCGGGACCGTTTTTCCTACGCCCGTCCTTCAGATGCACCTTGCAGGTGACATCTTCGAAACCTCCTTAAGTCCCCTTCCCACTTCACTGACTTCTACTCCTACTCCTTCACTGAGCACGCGGTGCGGTTGTAGAATGCACTTCCGCCCGACATTAGGGACTGCCAAACTGTAGCAGTTTTTAAAAGAAGAGTGAAAGAACATTATCTGTCCTTAACGTCATAGTTGTGTATGTATTATTTTATTTTCATTATTATCATTATTTATATTTTAGTGATATTTATATTAGAAGTATGTATGTATGTATGGTGGTTGTCCCGGTGTTGCTCTTAAATATTGACTTAAAAACCTCCAACACCTCTTCGTTCCGACTCCTACTGAGCAAGAACTTTGGGCTTTCTTTCAGGAATAGCATAGACAAGATACCATGCGTGTTCGGTATGCATATCATTTGTAATAGCAGCCGCCATGGTCTGTACACAACACCGAGCCAGGATATCTCGTAACTGAAGGTCAGCTTTAATATTGGTAGAGCAAAAGCTGGGGAACAAATAATTGTACTTACTTAATAAATGAAAGCTCTTTGCCATATGTGTTGTGTTCGTGGTTCGGCCAGGAATTTTATTATGTGTGATGCTCCAGGATTTATTGGATTCTATCCAACTCATTAAAACTACCTTTTCTTGTCGTTGCCATGTTCTTTATTCTACCGACCATAAACTGCCACTCTATATCTAAGCCCTTAGATATAGAGTGGCAGTTTATGGTCGGTTGGGCCCCCAAGGGGTGTATTAACCATAGTGGTTGAATAAGTAACTAATTATGATCAATGGACACTACACCCTCCCTCACAGATTTAGTTTAGTTGGTGGGTGGATGATTCTCTTAGATCTCCTGAGTTGAGGAGCTGACACTGGATTAGACTGGACTGGACTGGTACGTACTGGACTGGGCTGGACAGGACTGGGACGTACTGGACTGGACTGGGTAGGACAAGGACGTAAGGGACTTGATCGGACTAGACCAGGATGCATTGGAATGGACTGACTAAAACTGGGTTGAGGAATTAATACAGGACCAGGATATACTGAACTTGGCACTAAAGGAGTAGAAACTGGAGTACTGGATGGTAAGAGTGCATGGGACATTTGGTTTAAATGGACTTTCTTAACTACACCATCTCCAGATACAAAAATCATAACTGGGCTAAGACATTTTACAACTATTCCCTTATTATTAACACCATTCCTCCTTATGCGAATTAAAACTAAATTTAATTTAAAACTAAATGATTATTCTCACTAAATACATGAGAATAAGGATATTTCTTAACAGACAGGATTAAAATTAGGATTTAACATGTACAAGAAGGTTCTTTGCTGATACAAAAATAACAATTAGGTAATTAGGACATTTCTCTGTAGTTGTAGTCTGAGTGTTCCTATAATTTACAAGTTTATTAATCTTAAGACATATGGATTCAAATCGTTAGTATTTTGTTTTTCTTGTTTGAACTCAGGACGCATAGCTTTCTTTGACTTCCTATATCTGTTGGTTGTTCCGTTTTTCTATTATTTAGGTAAAGCAAACTTTGCGTTGTCACTTGCTCATTCGAGGCTTGCAACGCCATCTGTGAACTGGAATGTGTAGAGACAGTTTTTCGTTCGTCACAATTTTTTATAACTTTTTCTTTGGTTACTATTTCCGAATCAGTCTGTGTTTGTTTATTTTTACTTCCTGCTTCTTTGGAGTATGTTATGCGAGTAATCTGTGTGTTATGCCCTTTTTTGCCGTGATGGTTGGAGACTGTATTGGACTAGTTGCTATTTGTTTATTTATAGAGTCAAGTTTTCCAACTCCGAGTTACCTACATTCTTCTTTTTTAGCTTTTCATTCTCAAGGCTTAATTTGTCTATTTCTCCATTCGCACTGCAGAGTATTATGGTTAGTTCATCAATCTGTTCATTTAATTGAGTAATTAAATCAATGTCGATCATCATCTAAAATATCAGGCATACTACATACAGTGCCATCTGGTGTGTGATTGACGAGGCTATCCTCCAAGTTTATATCGGAGTTTGAGTGAGCTCGTGCGCGTTTAACGGTGACGTTAACGATTTCGTTCATAGTTGTGCTTGTAGTACTGACATTCATTGCTAGGATGTCTACTAGACAGTATCGCTTATTTTAAACCAGATGTCACTTTATTCAATTCTGTTATGCCTACTCTTGAGACTGCGAATTAACGATTTTTATTTTCACTTTTTGAGTGTAGTTTTTTAATGTAACCAGGCTATTAAAATACCTGTAGTTTTTGATGTTCTTGCACTGTGAAGTTCATGCACTTTATACGGCTGTGTCATTGAATTCCCTCGATATTTTAGTGCATCCGCCGACTACTGCCTTTTACTGACGCCAGCGTAGATGACTTCTACGCAATTATGCTTAAAAATTACGTAAGTGGCGCAGAGTACATTGGTCGGTGGTACGACGAGTACGGGGGAGCCCGAATAGCGTCCTAAGGATGATTGGCGAGAGAAACGATACAGTTCTGCTCAGTAGGTCCACTGAACTCCATGTGTTGCGAGACCGGTGAGCCTGCTGTGTGAGCAGGTGTCTAGTTTCTTCTTTTTTACTTTTTTTTTAAATGACTAATATTAAGTTTAGGCAAAAATCTTGTTAGTAATTTTTTTTGTCTGAAATAAATGTTTTTTGAAGTTAAAACTTCTTTAGGCGCATTGGGCATTTTTTGAGATGGGAAAAAATAATTGAACTCGCGACACTGTTGCCGACACCACTAAAAACACGAACGTACGAACGAACAACGTTGAACGTAAGTTGAACGTTGAAAGTTGTTTAATATGACGTTTAAATTTTTTTTATGTCCTATCCCAGATCATTGTCTACCCATGTGCTAAATTTCATCCAAATCTGTTCAGCGGTTTTTCAGTGAAAGTGTAAAAAACTTACTTTCGCATATAGACTAGCTTTTGGCCGGGGCTCCGCCCGCGTAGATGTCGGTTATCGCGTAAAAAAGTAGTCTATGTCCTTTTCCACATCCCAAGCTATATCTCTGCCAAATTTAACGACGATCGGTTCAGCGGTTTAGGCGTGCAAGCGTAACAGACAGACAGATAGACAGAGTTACTTTCGAATTTATAATATTAGTAGGTATTAGGTTTACACATTAATTTAAACCTTTATTAATATAGTGCACCTATACCTACTAAATCCTAGGAAAGTGTATTTTACTACAATTTCAGTATCAGTCACCGATTACATTGAGTTTAGCAGGTATACCTATAAGTACCAACTTTAAGTTTTCTAAATTAAATTACTTTACTTGGTTATTGAAACGTTACTTTTAAAATTGACTGCAACCAATCATTTACTGTTATTACTTGTTAATGTGTCATTTATTTAAGTCTCGTATTTAGAATATTGTTTTGAAATAGGTTATCATTATTGCATCATCAGCTTAGGGGGCGTCCATAAATTACGTGAGGTGTTTGAGGGGGGGAGGGGGTCTCGGCAAATATCACGCAATTTTTTTTCTGATTGAAACAAAAAAAAAATTATAGGTACTATTTTGGTCCATTAGATCCAGATTGTACATGCTTAAGATTTAATCTTGAGCGTAATCGCATAATACGATTAAGATCATTCACTAATTCGTTCCAAAAAAAAATAATTTCATTCATACTTCGACGTTATACATTTACTGACTGTCAAACCATCATATTTGTTTTATACCAAATAGCTCAATTTAATCTGAATTTACGGTACAGTGTAGCCCGTCTGGGTTGCGGTCAACCAGTCAGATCGACAACATTCCGAATTATTAAAACTCTAGAAAATTTAAAATTCCGCAGCATTCAAAGTTTATAAAATACATTAGCTTAAATAGAATACCAGCCGAAAAACAATTTTGTAAATTATAAAACACCGAGTTATCGAATATAAGTAAATATAAATCTTGTATTCCTCAAGAGTTAAAATTAATTTGATTTCGAAAAAGGTTCGTTCCGACGTATATTCATCCGAATACTCATCTATCCGAATAATGATTCGGCCGAAAATTACTCATCCAAGAAATTGTAAATTTTTCTTAGATGGTCCACCTTTACAAGCATGAAATTTGAGTGTTTTATATACATTATACATGCTTGTAAATTAAAGTAAAATTAATTTAAAAAAATTAATTAATTTAAAATTAATTAAAATAATTAATTTAAAAAAAAAAAATCTAAATATAAAATTATATAAATTTTTCGGCTAAATGAGTGTTCGTCTGTTCATTAATTTTGGCGTATAAATTTTCGCTGTTATTTTTTTTAACTTATTGAGACTTTGTGACTTTGAAAGATTCTATTAATATAGCTTTAGTATTTTCTTTATTTAAGACTATATTTTAAGTGACGGTGGGCCTGACGAGAATCCGCGATATCGCAAAGTGATCGCACATGCCATAGAGCATTTTAAACAATATGATTTGGACGCAGTATTTATTGTGACTAATGCCCCTGGCAGGAGCGCATTCAACAGAGTAGAGAGACGCATGGCTCCACTCAGTCGAGAACTAACAGGCGTTGTTCTTCCCCATGATTCTTTTGGGACACATCTTGACTCCAGCGGCAGAACATTAGACGAAAGTCTGGAAAAGGATAATTTCGAAAAGGCAGGGGATATTTTGGCTGAAATATGGTCTGCAGTTTGCATTGACGGACACGAAGTAGTCGCTGAATATATCTAAGACCCGAATAATGACACTTCCAGCGTTCCAGACCTGCCAGCCGAAGAATGGTACACTGAGCACGTTAGAGAGAGCCAATATTTACTCCAGGTACATTGGCAGTTGGTTCATATCAAATTTTTATGCGTGCCTATTTTTATTTTTTAACGAGCACGAATATCAACAAATTTTTATTAAAAGTTACAAAGGGAAATTGTTATTAATTTTTTTTTTAGGTTGTAAAATGCGATGACCAGAAGTGTTGCAGCCCACGCCGGAGTGATCTGCATATGATTCTTCACGACCGTTTTCTGCCACCTCCATACCCTATCACTCAAGTTGATGGACATTTGACAATTCCGGTCTTTAAAGAGCATGACGGAAAGTCATTTGCTCCATTTCTAATACGCCACTGCCTACCGGTTCAACCGCTGAATTCCTTTATCAGCACGCCTTATGATCTCTATTGCCCAAGTGTACGTGATGATTTAGAGAAAAGATGCTGCAGTACATGTGGTATTTACTTTGCATCTAGCACAAGAGCTGCAGAGCACAGGCGATCAGCCCACATTGCACCAGCTAAGCAAGCGCCTATGTTCTGCAAAGTGCGACCCTCACGGATTGTCACAAGACGAGCTAATGAGTTACTGTGTGCAAGTGCCAATGGCTTAGAGTGGCTAGATCAGAACGAAGTTGAAGGAGCAGATGATTTTACTGAAAATCATATGGACATGTTGATTCCAATAGTCTCTCTTGAGACCGTGCATGATTCTCCATGGATTGAATTAGAGTAGATATTCTTTTTTTAATCACAGTAGTTACGATTTAAGTATTCTATTGTTAAATTTTTATTACACTTATAATTAAACTCTCAGCAATATTGATTACTAGTATAGAGGTATGAGAAACAGGGTGTAAAGTTCACTCGTACCTATTGGTAAGGGAGGATCCTCCTACCAGACGGGTGTTGTGTCTGGTGGGCAACTGCCCGACGGTTGATGTCGGGATGTTGTACCTATGCCAATCGCGCGGTAAACTTTAACTGCGCGATCTAGGCTTTCTATGACGTGCGTCTTTGCGTAGTTCGCCTATGGCGTTGTAGATGGCGCCACTTCTCTTTTTGTATTTCTACATATTGTTGCGAAGTGTTTTTCTGTAGTGTCGCTACACTAGTCTTAACTAGTCGTAAATAAAAGCACGAACCAATTTTTTTTTTCTTTTTACAATAACAATCCAACGTGTTTACGTAAGAAACCCACATTTTAAAAAATCTCACGTGAGATTGGGGGATGGGGGAGGGGGTTGAATAAAATCTCACGACATCTCACCAGGGGGGGAGGAGGGGAGAGAAAATTCAAAAAAACACCTCACGTAATTTATGGACGCCCCCTATACATGGCGCGAAGGTGGTTAATTTTGTTTGGAAGCTCGTTAATTTACAATAGGAAGAATTGGGGCCCTAATATACTGCCTTGCGGTACGCCTAGTATTACAGATTTGAATTCGACGACAGAGACCACCTTCACCATTTTGAACGTTCATAATATATATCTATCTATTCATACAAATGAATTTTAAGTGTCTGTTTGTAATGGTCACAATAACAGCTTTTTACTAAATGCATGCAAAGTCAAAGGCAAAATCAAAGCATTTATTTCAAATAGGAAGGCACTTTTGAACGTCAACATTTACATTAAAATAGAATTGATTCTAGTCGCCCCCTTCCAAAATGTAGTTTCGTATGGAGAAGAATGGGCAAGCAACTCCACCGTTACCATACGAAGGTATGCTACTCAAAATAAAAATAAAAACAATGTTTGCAATTTTATTTTTGTCTGTCTGTTTGTTTCGGCTAACCTCCGACATTCACTGGCAGATAGCTGTATTATAAGGAGTAAGTAACATAGGCTACTTTTTGTCTATATTGTGATAATTTCCGACATCTACTCGCCGCAGTCGCGAGAACAGCCAGTACCTCAATAACAGTGGCCTCCATTACTCTTGCGCATAATAATAGCGCGACGGAGATCGCTCAGTTTAGGTCGCCGCTCGTAAACGAACTAGTTCGCTCTTTTATGTAGTTCGTCAGCTCCTAGCTCGAATCAGAGGAAGGCAGATCGTTCGCTTGTTTTGATCCTGCTCCTGCACGAACACGCGACAAGATTATGGATTGCTGTACTTTTAGCTAAATTTATTACACTATAAACAGCAAAAACCTCTGAATGAATATTCTTAAAAAATAAATCATTATTGTAAATAATACCTAGGCTTATTGGTGCAATCAATAAATAAACTCCTTAGTTTAGTTAGTGAATTTTATTAAGTTTTGAAAATAATCAACACACAAGTACTATAAATAAAATTCGTTTATTTCAGACTATTAATTGCCCATATTTTGTTGGTATAACATTATCTTTAAAAAAATCTATCAAAGCAATCAATTATTGATTCTTAAACCCTAAACATATTTAACCTAAACTTTGGTGCTATAGATCTACTTCTTCATTCGTTTCATTTTGATTCTTCTCTCCTTTTGATTTCCGATCTGATGGTAAGAGAAATGCAACAAGAAGTCCAGCTGAAACAATGAGAATAAAATTTATATGAATGAAAGTCTGTAAATTCAATTAAAAATATTACCACATTCAGTTCACACTTACATAATCATACCAGATATATACCATACAACATCTTAAGGCTTAAGGCCCACTTGTACGTTAAGTCGGGTTAAATGAATAAATATAGGTAGAGTTTGTAAAATCGGTTAAATAATTCATATTGTTAAAATGCGTTGCGCCACTTCTTCGAATATTGCCGTATTTTTTTTTGTGAACATTCTTCATTTACCTTACTTGCAATCTATGATATTTATATAAGCGACCGTACCACTAACAGTCATGGGAAGATAATAGTCGTGGCTTCTTTTATTTTGTGTGCTTTTATTTGACCCTATACTTTAGTGTTGCCCAAATGCAAGAACAAGACGAGACTTAGCCAGTCTTGGTCTTGGTCTTGCGCCAATACACCTGGTCTTGGTCTTGGTCTTGGTCTTGCGCTCCCAGTCTTGGTCTTGGTCTTGGTCTTGCAGCAAGAGTCTTGCAAGTCTTGCAATTACCTATTAGTCTATTACTATTTATTAAAGTTTACTTTAAATCTTAGAAAAACGTATTAGAATTGGAACATTGTGAGCTTGAATTAACATAGCCATAGTAAAGATCAAGCAGATTAATAAATAACTGAAGATTTGATAAGAAATTCGAAAAATCAACTAGTAAATAAATCACAGCTAGTAAATACTTACTCTCATCATCTCTCTCAGAGATATTCGGGCTGGTAAGTAATACAAAACTCTTATCGCAGGCTTTTTATTTTATTAGTAGGTAAGTACCTACGCTTTTTATATTATTTTATTAGTTTTGTAGATTTTTTTTACACGTTTCAAGTATATTTAAAAGTGGCTACAATATTTATTAAACGGGTGAAATTTGAACACTTTTTTGCTATTTTTTCTTGTAAAAACTTAAGAAATATAATGACTAAATGTACAATAATAGTACCTAAGTAATTAGTTTAAAACCATATAAGTAATCAATATTATAATATATACTCACTAGAATGAATTAATATGACATCTACTACCTATCCTTACCATTTTATCCTAATCATAATACTACTTGCGTGATCAGTATAATGTATTCATTTTCATTCTAAGCACTCTGAAACTTATTTATTCTTTGGAACACCTGTAGGTACTCTTAAAAAAATTCGAAATTATTTTGCATGAGTATACCTACGCCCTATGGCGGCAATCAAATAGTGTCACAAATGTTATGATTTCGGCGTGGCGGCAACGATTGTTTTAGATTTCAAAAGAAGCCGCCGGCGCGTGTATCATAACCATGTACTTCCGAAAAGCGGCAAATTTCTTGAGAAGTAAGTACAAAACCTTTGATGCCGCATTATCAAAGTGCCGATGGTTAAAACATAACTATGCATGCACTCAGTTTGATTTTAATAGATATTTTTTTATTCGCTATGTTTATGGTATTAGTCGTAATGCGCATAGGTCCAGTTTTTCATATTCTTTGATACAGTTTTTTGCGTCTCATAGAATTCCTAAGCGTACCTACCTATACACCGAACTGTTACACCTAACTACTCAGTGAAATAGCGCTAAGTCCTAGCTGCAAGACGCAAGAGTCTTGCAGGCTATGTCTTGTTCTTGCTCAAGTCTTGCACGGTCAGTCTTGGTCTTGGTCTTGCTAAAAATACGCGGTCTTGTTCTTGGTCTTGGTCTTGCAAAAACGCAAGAACAAGACCAAGACTGCAAGACCAAGACTGAATTTGGGCAACACTACTATACTTCCACTTTACTTATTTCTACTTACAGATGACTAGTGCAACGTATCCGCATAACATGGGCGTGCAGTAGTCTTTTTGCAGGCTGGCGATGATTTGCACGCTGAAGAAGCCAGAGCCTCGTGCTACCACCATCGACAAGCACGTCGTCATACCTCTGTAATAACAATCACAGTTAAGGAAATATTCATGTTCACAACTCTAGAATATTATCATCGGGTAATTTAATAACTCAATAATCTGCAATGTTTTAACAAGGACACGCCACGCCACGCCACGTAAGAAACGTAACGAGGAAATACAAAAGTACATCTTTTTTTTAATACCTTAAATGGGTAGGGTTCAACTCGACTAAATACGTATTAACGTTGCCCAAGATCAGTGTGACGTAGAGGAACAAGAAAAATAACGCAATGCTCAGCATTGGGACTTTGACGAAGATCAGCATGACACCGCAGAGAGACGAAATAGTGTACACTGAGAGTGTTAACGTTTTCTTGCCAAGCGCCACGATGAATGACAAGAGGACTAGTAAGATTGTCTCGCCTCCGGAGTATATCATGGTTGCGTACAGCGCCTTCGTCTCGATACTGCCAGTGCAGTCTGCGGATTCCTGTAAAAAAAAATGTTTAAATTTATAGTTTTGCGCACCATTTCATTTTTTTCTACTATCATAGGTAATTCTTAAATGGTAATTTTCAAGTTCAATTTGTTGGCCGCACAGAATAAGGTTGTCTGCTTTCTCTTCATGGATTGTTTTGATTTAATGTTACAAGTTTTTGGATTTTTATTTATACAAACTCAGTAGCCAAGAAAATATTACAGAGACTTAAGTTTATTTAAGTTTCACATAATTATATTGATTTTGAATAGTTTCATCTAAATACACGTTTCTTATATTATTTATGGTATAGCTTGGTATAGCTAGTACTTTGTTAGATAATATATTATAATTTGGAACTGACGAGGAAAACTTCCGATCGCGCGAGTAAACGTTCGATGCTGAGGCAGCTGTTGGACGTTCAAGTGGTTGTTTTTTTTTTTAATTGTTAAGTTCATAAAATAATACAGAACATTCAATCGGTTTGTTAGACAACTGATAATGCAACTTACAGTGCTATTAGAACGAGTCTGTATACTCTGACTCGCAACTTCGCAGAACGTGTGACCATCGTGATCGACCCCGCCGCTAAAATATGCGTTTATTATCGTTGGCACCCACATTGTATAGCCTGTTGACCTGTAAGAAAAGCAATTAAAAATATGTTGATGATTCTCGGCCATGAATGTGATTTATCGAAGTTTTCGGGAAATTCCCACAAATTAGCCAACCCTATAAAATAATTCTAGAAGAAACGAAAAATGCAGGTCGCACCAAGGGCATAAATCTGCCATTTGCACACTTCAGATGCCGCCACTATTGTGTGTCTAAGAATTTGACAGCTAGCTGTCACTATCCATACATTTTTGCAAACGAGGGACTGCGTTTACGCAAAAGTAATCAATATGCCCCTTTTGTGCAGCTGTTGGCTGCAAAAATAAGGGGACTCATGTATTTTTTAGCCGAAAATGAATGATTTACATGAATGATTTACACGTAGGCAGTAAAACTTACGTCATGTATGCAGTTAACAATATGTAGTAAAGTATGGCCGAGTTCTTCAATAGAGGAGGTTTGAACAGAGGGACTGTTTGGTTCCAAAGCTTCTTCAGCACTGAAGTCTCAGAACTATCAACTGGGGGTTCCTCGAGGTAGACCCGCGTTACCTGAAAAACGAAGATTTTTATTCTACTCAAACATTTGCGATTAATATATTTAAGCATTTCTCAAGTTTTCCCTTTTGTGTATTGAAATAGGACTGCATGTTCTAGCTCTAAGCGATCTAAGATAGTAATTCTAGATGGTTATTAGGTACCCTTGAACAATTCAGATACTTACAGAATAGCTATCCTTTGTAAAACCGGTGTTGCTCTTGAAAATTGACTTAAAAACCTCCAAGGCCTCTTCGTTCCGACTCCTACTAAGCAAGAACTTTGGGCTCTCTTTCAGGAACATGATAGACAAGATACCAAGCGCGCTCGGTACGCACATGACTTGCAACAGCAGCCGCCACGGTCTGTATACAACGCCGAGCCAGGGTATTTCGTAACCGAAGGTCAGGGTAAATATTGGTAGAGCGAAGGCTGGGGAATAAATCAGTGTAACTAATCAATACAGTGTCGCCCTGACTTTTAACGACGGACAAGTCGTCAAGCCCCGCGCTGATGTCTGACAGATGACATGTTTACGACCTCGCTCACAAAAACAGGTTCACTTAAGTTTCTATTGCTTTTAGCCACCTAAAGTAAACTGTTTTGGTTTCTTGATTAAACAGACCATAATATAAATTGTAAACCTTTATCAAATTACTACATTTTGTATTTATGAACAAATGTTGAAAATGGACAAGTGGTTGAAAGTGTGTTTGTGAGTGTTATGATGATTTCTGATAAAATTACTATGTTAATTTGCACGAAATTTTGCTTGTTTATTTATTTATAAAAATTAAACTTCTCGCACACAAAAAAAGGTGCAAAGGCGGACTTAATGCCTCAGGCATTCTCTACCAGTCAACCAAGGGTGGTGCAGAGATTAGATGGCAGGTGCTTTGGATGAGAGGAACAATATGAAAAAAAAACTATAAAATATATATCATAATGAATTATAAATAATATTACTTAAATAGGTTGTTAACTAATTATACACATACATGCATACATATCTACTTTATTATATACTTAAAATATATATATATATATATACAAATTCAAGGGACAGGGGTGTTGAGACGACACGACCAACGACTAGTTGAATAGACAAGTAACTTAACAGCAGTACTTTTTTGGGAATCCTACTAAACATTTTCATAATATTGAAACTCAAACTTCATATCGCGCGGAGGTCAATGACCGTTTTGGCACTCGAATATCCAATCAATTTAAAAAAAATAGTTATCATATGAAATACAACTCGTTTGACAATTAAATAGGGTAATTAATAGTTTACATACACCAGGATATACTCAATTCACTGTGAAACACTCAAAATAATCAAAATTCACACAACAATGACGACTTTGACCAACTGTTTGATTAGGTAACATGTTTTGTCGAAAAAATAGTTTTTATGATGCTATTTGATGCAAATATCTAAAACGATGTCATAACTACTTCTAAATGAATATTTATACGCTTTTTGCCATACGAAAACATCGAAAAAAAGGCGGCGGAAGTCTCAACGACCACTAAACTTTGCGGACAGACTGTATGTGGGTTTTCATTTTTCTAAACGTGTGTGAACAAATGACCTTACCGCTAATGATAAGCTGCGTGACCATAGTAGCGCTTGCCATCAGAAACATGAACCGGCTGCGATGTCTGGTGGGTACACTCTCCGCTAGCAACACGAAGCCAGCGGCGTTCGCTGATGTTGAGCTGAAACCGTGTACTAAAGTTTGTGTGTGGTAGTCTTTTTCAAGGATGAATTATTGTTTTTCATAAACATGCAATTTGGTGGTAAGTCAGTGCAATGTGGAAGTACTTATAGAGGCATGAGAAACAGAGTGTGAAGTTCACTCAACCTCCATAGAAAAGGGAAGATCAGACGGGTGTTGTGTCTGATGGGCTACTGCTCGATAATTGATGGGACGTTGTATACAAGGTGTAACTTAAATAGCGCACAACCTCTTAAGGGGTCATTGTACTCATCATTATCAACAACTTTTACTATGGGACCAAACCTGAAATCGTAAAAAAAAAATCAGCTGTTCCCTACATTTTGACGATTTATGCGAATACAAGTGTATATGGAACAGCTGATTTTGTTTCGCGATTTCAGGTTTGGTCCCATAGTAAAAGTTGTTGATAATGATGAGCACAATAACCCCTTAACAGGTTGTGCGCTATTTAAGTTACATCTTGTATATGCTAGTTGCGCAGTAAACTCTGATTTGCGCGATGCAGGATTTTTGTGTGACGTCAGTGATGCGTAGTTCGCATGTGTAGATGTAGGTGCTGCTACATACCTACTAAGCAAAATAGTTAAAAAAAATTAAACTTACAATGAAACAGACAGAAACTTTATAACAGCCAGCGATATGAAGTCGGGTGCCATGGCTGATGCTAAGCTGAATGCGAGGCCGATTGGCATGGCGATTAGTAATGTTTTTCGGCGACCTTTGGTATCAGCGCACAGACCCCAAGGGTAGGACGATAAGCTCACACCTGCAGAAGCAGAATAAAGATCATTCAATCAATAACAGGTAAAGGTGGTTGTTGAGTGCAAAGTAAACAAGTCCTAGCGCAGTAGTGAAAACGAAGTACTAGACTCACCTTGAAATACAAAATCAAGACCTCTTACTCAGTTCTCTTATAGAAAGTAGGTAATGAGGGACATAACAGCCAAAATAATCGAGTAGACAGCATTCCTTACCTATGAGTGGTAATGCAGACAGCAGCCCTTGTTGCGAAGTGCTGAGCGACATATCACAGGCCATCGCCGGCAGAACCACGGATAAGCCAAAGATATCCATGTACATTGCAAGGATCAGGAAGGAGCAAGATATTAGCATACCCACATTGTATTTCCCGATACCTGGTAAGAAAGTAAGAAAATAATTGCATAACTTGAACACTTTTGGGATACTTGGAACGCATGTATTCTGTCAAGATGACATATAATTTTGTTTTGTTTGCCGCCAAATTCTATGACATTCTCTGTCACAGATTGTAAGTCATTTAGAGACTCTTACACGGGGCCCACAGTCCCACAGGGCTCAATTCTTGGTCCTTGCTTGTTTCTTATTTATATGAATGACTAATAAGTAAGGAATTACTTCATAAAGGATAATCATGATATAGTGTTGTTTGCGGATGATACTTCAGTTTTGTTTAAACTTAAACGTCAGCAGCTATTTAGCGACGATGTAATCAGAAAGAAAATAAGAAAAAGTATTTATTGGACTCACACAGGAATATCACAAACTTATGTAACTACAACACAATACAATTATTAAACACATAAAAAAAGAAAAAACTGAAACACCACTACGCTACGCTACTTAATAAAATTAAAATTACTATGCCAAAAGGCCACTATCTCAGCATGATGCTGCGACATTTCTATTATAAACTGTCGCAGCACTGGTATTCTGATAGGGCCCGCTGTGATGTCACGGATCAAAAAAGTAAATAAATTAAAATAAGATAATATGTGTCTAATACCAAAAAAAATATATGTAAAAATGTAGATATATAGTAAAAATATTGTAATCCGCGTGTCGGCAATCTCAAATAGCGCAATCTCAAAAGTAGTTCAGTGGTTCAATGTTAATAATTTACTTCTTAATGAAAAAAAAAACAAATACATTTACGCTTCCTCACGTTAGGCAGGTGAAAACTAATGTCTTGATAAAGGGCGAAGAATTGAATTCTGAAGATAGCACTGTATTCTTGGGCTTAACTTTGGATGCCAAGCTTCAGTGGGCCCCACATATAGATAAATTGTCGAAAAAGCTAAGCTCTGCAGCATAGGCTGTTAGAAAAATTCGTAATTTAACTGAATATATCTGGATGACCGAGTTGTTTTTTTTTTTTGGTTTGAAGTTTTCTAAAAAATAAAATAAATGAATTGTTTATTACCACAAAGTTCAAGTACATTACACTGTATACAAATGTGTACTGTATTTACAGATCTTAATTTAGCATTAGGTAGGTAAGTACAATAAGTTCAACCCTGTCCCCTAAACTAGGCTAGGCCTGTATCTTAGGGGGCAGTACCCGGCTATAGCATATGCTTATGATGCTTTTGTGGCAGACGTGCCAGTGGACTGTGTCAAGTGGGTGCATTTTTTTATCTTGTGGTAAACTTTTAAAAATGTGAGAGTGAGAAAGTGAAGAGTGAATTGTATTGTATTTTAATAGAGTATGATTGTGTTAGAAAGTGGATGGGGTGTTTTGTGATAGTGTTGTGTGTAGTGAGTGAAGTGAGTGTACGTTTGTAGTGTGTTAGGGATGTGCGAGTGATTAGCGCGTGTGCGAAAAATAGGTGAATTACACAAAAAGCGGTGTTTATTAGGTGATGTAGGTTATAAGAGATTCCGTTCCATGATAGTCCTGTTTTAGCAGCCATTCAATTACTGTGCGTTTTAGTTTAAACCTGGCGAGACCGAGAACATATTTTTTTTTTATGGGCTTTGTTGTAAATGTCGGTACTTATTACGTAAAATTGGTGCCTTGCAAATTTCGTTTTATGTGGAATGCTGGGAATTATACGTTTACGTTTGTTGGGGTCAGGGAGAGCCAAACTGCCATGTATCCTAAGAATTGATTGAAGCACAAATAGCTGTCGTATAGTTAAAACCTTACACTCTGCATAAAGTTGCGCTGTTGGATATCTGCGTGGTTTCTTCTTCATAACTTTAAGGACTGCTCTTTGTGCTCTCTCAGCCCTCAGGAGACCTGTCTTATTGGCTCCACCCTACACATTAATACAGTACTCTAGCACCGATTGGCACAACGCAAAATAGACCATTTTAACAACATCCTGGTCAGCTGACCCCTGAGTGATTTAAAGATAGGGATAAGGCGCATTGTTCGGGTGGTAAGTATGTCTAGGTGTTTGTCCCATCTTAGTCCGTTGTCTATATGGATGCCGGCGTATTTTACGCAGTTAACTCTTCTTAATTAGGACAGGAGCAAAGTGTTGAAGGACTTGTACATGAGTGTGCCGTTAAAGAGAAAGTGCTTGGTGGTTTCATATTGCAGGGAATGGCGAAAGGAACATATGAAGTTTTCGCCAGATTTAATCTCAGTAGGTTAGAGTTAAACCAGTGCATGATTCTACTTAGGGCAGACTCAGCATTGCTTGTAACGGCTTCTCAAGATGGACCATGGGCGATAATTGCGGTGTCATCTGGATCGGTGTATATGTTGCAGTTAGGGAGCGTCATATTGCAGAGATCATTTATGTCAGTGTCGGCCCTAGTATGCTACATTGTGGTACGCCGTAAGTCACTAGCTCCTCGTTACTCAAGATAGGACCAATTTGGATTGACTATGGTTTTTAAGGTAGTCTATGAAAATTTCAAGAGCCATGCCACGAACACCCAAGGATTCCAACTTGGAGATAAATCTGGGCACAGAAACCGTGTCAAACGCTTTGGAAAGATCTAAGAAAATTCCCAGCCACTTCGTCTTCTCATAGAGATTTTTTGCAATCAATTGCGTAAATTAAACCTAGCTAGATCGATTTATCGCCCCTAAAACCCGCTGCATACTAAATTTTATGAAAATCGTTGGATTCAAGAATTGCTTGTTTAGAGGTATTAGATATATACAAATACAGGGTGTCCGGTATTTAATGGATAACCTTGAAATGGTTCTTGGTAGAACTAATGGCCATTCAGAAAAAAAAAATCTGTAAAAAAAACAGCCGACTTCCGAAAAAATACTACAAAGTGAAAAATAACTTTAATTTCGGAAGGCGGAGACAAAAAAATTAAATAAATACCTATCCAAAGAGACCGACTTCCGAAATTAAAGTAATTTTTCAATTTGTAGTCTTTTTCGGAAGTCGGTTGTTTATAAAAAATACAGATTAAATACAAATTAAAAATGTTTTTTTCTGAATGGCCATTAGCTCTACCATGAACCATTTCAAGGTTATCCATTAATTACCGGACAACCTGTATACAAGAATTGGTCGTTTAAAGGTATAGAGACAGCCCGTTTAGTATACTTTAGCTATTTTCATATAGTCTTATGGTATTCTGTTGTGGGGAAATGCCGCCGACATTTAGCCTATTTTTGTCTTGTAGAAAAGAGCTGCTCGATCAATTTATAAATTCAGTCCAAGACACTCTCTCAGAGAAAAAAATAAGGAAATTAATGTAATGAATGTGCCTTCACCGTATATTTTTGAAAATCTTTTAGATGACCACAAAAATATTAAATTGTTTAGTAAAATAAAGTGATATCCATAATATAAATACCAGGAACAAACACAAATTTGTTGTACCACCAACAAGGCTCAAGAAAATAGATGGGAAATTCAGATGTCAATGTAAGTATACCCTTTTAGAATAAACTTCCAAGCCATGTTCAAGATCTAAGTCTCAATAAATTTAAATCATTCATTAGACGTAGGTAAGTTGTGCCTGAAAGCCTTTTATTATACATTTAAAGATTATATCCAGGACAAAAAAGCTTGGGATTGAGCTACTCCAATTTTTGCATACTGAATGTTGTTTTTTGTTTTTACAAACTTATACTCTTTGACATTTTCATGACTATTATACAGGATAAGTTTTGCTGATATGCTGAATTTATGGTTACAGTTTGCGCACTGGATAAAAACTTATCCTGTTTACAATTTGTCATGAATATTGACTTGGAGAGATATTATATTACTAGCTGTTGCCAGCGACTTCGTTCGCGTGAATATCAGTTATTGCGGTTGGATTAATAATATTACTATGTCCTTCCCTGAGGCTTAAGCTTACTCTATACTAAATTTCGTCAAAATCGATTCAGTAGTTTAGCCGTGAAAGCGTTACAGATAGACAAACAGGCAGATGAGGCAGAGCTACTTCAAAAACTGTTTTAAAGCTGTGCACCGCGGTTTCACCCGCATTTGGTGGAAACAACCTACAAAAAATGGAATTATAGTAAAAAATGTCACGGGAACAGGAATAATAAAATGGTGGTAAGTAATAATAAATTAAGGAGGTATTTATACATATAATTAGTAGTATTTTTGTAGAAGGTATTTTAAAGTACTTCTGTGTAAATGATATTTTTAGTTTTTTTTTTCTTGTGTTAGAAGAAAATACTGGTTTTCTCCGCAACGTGATCTTGATAACACGATGTATTATAGCTGTCCATGTGAAAAGCAGTCTTGACGTAAATCGATTCCTACGTGTTCAAATGGTTGTCCCAGTGCTTTATTAATTGTTACGGCAAATGATACCTTAATAGGAAATTGAATACTTTTAAAATTAAAAGGTAAATCATTGGGAATCATTGGGATGCGAGTTATTAGCACTGTTTGACCAACTGTTGGACCAGTCAAAACTATTGCAACGATCACGTTATTGCGCAGAAATTTAACTAACTTAGTCTGGTCCCGTTACAAAAATTTAGTGGTTTAAGATTTCCAAGAAAATTGGGGCACCTATTTTTAATTTGAGGAAATATGGGGGAAGGCCACTCGGGTTTAAAGAATTAAGAAACACCTGTGGGTAATGGACCGCATCTTCTTGATCCATTACATTTTCAATAGATGTGTAGTTAACGGTATCTCCTGGAAGTTTAGTTAAAATTAGGTCATTAATTTCGTCAACACTACTGTTTCTTGCTGCCAATATTGCCCTTTGACACATCCATTGATAATATTTTTTCTCTACTTTGACTATTATTATCTGGGTAGACTTTCGGATATTAAGTCTTCAATGCTGGTTACATTTTCACCTAAATCGCGATCAATTTCAATTTTGTTTTCAAAATGAGGTACTTTCCCGTTACTTGAACGTAGAAAATTAGGTAGCTAAACTAACCGTATACACATAATTAAGAAAACAAAAACCTAATATGAATAATTATGTAGGTGACACCTACTAATTTTGTACCTGCATAACGGAAAAAAAAACATCAAAATAAAAGCAATATTGCTGAAATTATTAGCCGAAATTCAAAACCAATCGCGGTAAGTCCCGTTGTAAAAATATCATTAAAAAAACAACCTTTAAAAGAATTCAAAAAACAATACCCAATAGAAAACTACTACAAAATGAAAGTGTGTTTAAAAAGTATAGATATCGCAAAAACAAATTAAAAAAATCGGTTCGCTGAGTTCAGCCGTTTCTTATGGAGCCTCGCAGAGCTACCGTGGATGCCAGCCAGCGCCCCTCCGCCTTGCCCGCCACCGCGCTGGCCAGTGTCTTGCGGGCCATGAGCGCGTGATCTCGAGTTATTTTAAAATTAAGATATCTCCTAAAATGTTGATTGAAATCAAGTGATGGCAAGGACAATTTTGTTCACAATTAAATACTTGTGATTAATAACATATTAATTTGGATAAGGATTAATATTATGTTAATAAAACTCCTTCGCAAATAAATGCATTAATTTTGAAAAAATTTGATTACCATAAAAAAAAGGTTACAGTGAGTCAATCTTAAAAGATAGACATACCTGTGCTGACTTTTTTTTACATCTTTTAAAGAGGAACAATTCCATGATATATGATTTTTGCGTAACTTAAACCGTTTACGCAGCGCACGCAACGGAAGCTCTCAAAAAAGGAATATTTTTTCCGGTTTTTGCAACATTTTCCATTGATACTTCACTTCTATTGGTTGCAGCGTGATGTTATAAAGCCTTCCTCGATAAATGAACTATCCAACACGATAATATTTTTTTTATTGAAACCAGCTGTTCCTGAGATTAGCGCGTTCAACCAAACAAACAAACTCTTCAGCTTTATAATATTAATATAATTATAGTATAGATTATTGTTTCAAATAAGTGAATGTGAGGACTATGTAGTAGATCATGTTTTCTTTTTGTTTTTCATCTCTTTTCAGTACTTTATGCGGCCTACCAAGATCTCCTTTATTTGGTATTGTTCGTCGAATCGTTGTGCTCCACATGTTCTAAATTGACCTGCATGTTTACTGACAAATGTGTGCACTGACAGGACGGTCCACTCAATCTGTGTGGTTTTTTCCTCAAAAGACCATATCAGACATGAATCTACATGATCTCAAATGATCTGACTACGATTAGTTCTGTTTTTTTATTACACATTGACATTGATGAATTTTATTTAAAAAAGGACATGAATATTTACTTTGTAAAGTATTATATTGCTTTAATTATTGTGAATGTAGAGAGTGATATGAGTAAACTGTATTAGAGTTTAATTTTTTATTGTTGTTTGGTTTCTTTTTTTTCTCATTTAGTTTTAATCATGCTCTGGCAGTTTGAGTAATTTATGCGGCCTACCCAAATGTTCTTTCTTTGGTGTTGTTCGTCAGATCATTGAGCTCATCAAGTTTTGAGTTGAGCTGCATGATTACTGATAAATGCGTGCACTGATTGGACAGGTCCACACAATCTGTGTGGTTCTTTCCTCAAAAGACCACTTCAGACACCAAACCACATGGTCTTCACATGATTTTGTCAAGATTATGTCTGGACTTTAAAAGAGACTGTGACCTCTGAGTTTGTTTTGGCCATTCTTCTCAGAGTAGTCAGATAAGAAACGCCGACTTCATCTAATAAAAAAAATATGATTGACGTGTAAAAGTGTTAGTACAAACCTACTTACAGAAATAAAATCATTAATCATTTCTCAAAAAGCACTGTACCTTGACATGCATAATTAAATGAAAGAATAACAGAAATTACCATTGGACTAAAGCAATACTATTGTAGTCTTTGATTTTTCTCGTGTTCCTTTGTTTAAATCTTCTATTTATTTAGAACATAGAAATAGTCAAACAAGTCTAGAATAAAAAGAAAACTTAAACATCATACATAGGTCGTAAAAATTATACTGCACTGATTTTCTGGGATGTTGTTAGGCTAGGTAGCTAATACCAATAGTGAACACAAAGTTTGCGGCTTCAAAAGACCTGTGCTAACAGCGCTGTACTAAAAAAAACATTTATTTTTGGAAAACTTTTAGTTTTTTACTCATCATCCTGGCGACTATAAATATACGAGGTAAATGCGTTACAAATGTTCAATGGCAATGGCCTTCCATATTGAAAATTCAACAACATTCACTGCGTGATATACGTTGACAAGGATACGATTTTTTAAACTTAATAAAGTAATGGATTAGCAAATTCCTTCATAATCTGTCGGAATTTAAAAGTGTGTAACGCAATGTGAGGGCTGGTTCACTATCATAACATCATTTTCTTCAATCGGAGTGCTATTTTCCACTTTAAAACCCTCTTTAATTATATTCCTACCTACTTATTTGTAAGTACCTAAATATTGAAGGAAACGCGTGGCAGACAGCCTAAACCATGCATTGTTTTCTTTCTGTAAAGCTAGGTAGGAATAATACCTGATTATTGCAGAAAAGCAGCTAATGAATGTCCTGTGCCAAAAACTATTGAATAGGTAAAACTATTAGGTACATGGATTTCTGAATACGTAAAACTTATCTTCACAAGTTTAATAGCAAAGCATGGTGAGAATAAACTACCTTTTTATTAGAAGATATCAGACACGTTACTTAGGAGTTACTCATGCACGCAGTTCTGAACCAATATCTAGAATTCTAGAAAAACGCAGAAATTTAAAATCTTAACCACAATTGTAAATGTAATTAATAATTGGATAATGTAAATGATTGAATACTATATAATTTTGTTTAACTGTGACTGATATTTAATGTATAAATGTAAAAGTTATAAATCATTAATATAAAAATAATAAATAATAATAATTGTACCTTAGAGATTTGCACGCCATGAGAAATGGCAGACATGTCGTGAGTCACTCTTTATTTTAAGATCTTGCATGCATGTATTATTTTAATTCTGTATGTATACACATGTTCGAGCAAATAAAATTTATTTCTTTCTTTCTTTCTAAAACTCGACACAGGAATTTTAATTTAATTTTTTTAGCTAACATCTAGGTTACTTTATAAATGGTTAATTTTAGGTGAGGGCAGGTTTAATAATAATGTAGACTTAACCGTAAGTAATATAAATGTGTAAAAATACTCACTAGTTAGGTCCAAAGCTTCCTCATAGCTGCTTTCCTTCTTACCGTTTACTGTTTTGGCAAACGCCATTTTTTTAAATTATTTCACTGCTATTTAATTTGTATTTCTTACAATAGAAACATTGATTATTTCACCAACTTTAATTTGACAAAAGATTTGCAATTTAGATTGGATTTGGATTTCCAATTTTGCACAAAAGAGTATCTACAATTATAACTTCATTTTCAATTTATTACATACTAACATTACTTTTGGTTTTTTATGTTAGTAACGCTGGTGTTAGGTGTATAGCCAATATTTGACCATTTAGAACAAGCTACAATTTAATTAGCTATGTATCAATGATAGACTGACGCGAATACAGTGAGTGTTCGGGACTGGTGCGCGCCTAAATATAGTTTGTTGCTAAATCATGCAAATACTGATAGGAGACTATATTTTGGGATGGGTGATAGAGAACGAGATAATTTATTGTTATTTGCAGTAAATATTTTATTAGATGCTCATCCTGACTGATTACAATGAAAGAATATTACGAAGTAGGTAGGATCAATCAAAACGGAATGTATCCAACAACTGTTTTTGTAATGTAGATTTTTGTAATGGCCTACCGACGATGTTTTTAAATAAAACAAAAATAATTTTAACATTCGAACTTATAATTATTTATAATTAAAAATACAATGAGAAAGTACTTAGTACCTATAAATTCATTTTTCGACAGTCTCTTCACAATAAAATTAAACTAGCACTAACTAAAATAATGAAACTATTCCTTCTCAAACCTTGGGACTATCAGAATGTTCTTGTTCATTTCTTTCAATTTTATTCTTGTCTCCTTTTGATTTGGGATCTGCTGGTAAGAATGTGGCAGCAGTGAAACCAGCTGAAACAATAAAAATGGCAGGATATTAATTTTCAAGCAGGGTTGACAGTTTCTTTAATCAATCTTGAGGCAGAGTTAAATTGACACATTTATTGGTAGGTAGTGTACGTACAACTTGTAAGAACAGTATTATATTTACACATGACTAAGGCGACATATCCACCCAACCAGTAGTCTCCTAGTAGGCTGGCGATGATTGAAACCTGCATGGGCACTTATGAAACGTCAGAAGCTAGGTGCACGGTTCCAATTTGCCACTTCCTATGGAGAAGAGCCGGCAAGAAACTCCACGGTTACTCTTAAAAATAGTGGCTTTTACAATGTTTTCAAATTATAGTGATACTAGGTATGGGAGGACAGTGCAGGCCTGTCAATAAGTACCAGGTACTTAGGGGAATGAAAATACAGAATAGAAAATCATCTACAAATCTAGTCTGTAAGGCCTACAATGATCTCTTATTCACAATACGTAAAAGAATCTACCTATATAAAATGAACCTATTTGAACCAAGTGACATGATTTCCATGACAATCACTAATAAATAGTCGAACGCCACATGTGCAGAAGGAATTAATGCCAAACTTCCCTGTCTTCAACGTAGTCTTTTATCTTATAATATGCTTTTTTGATAAGGACACGTTTGATGTGAGTTTTAAACTTTCCATCGTAAGTTCTGTAACCGACTTTGGCAACTTGATATAGAAGCGGATACAGTTTATTAGAATTTCTTGCTAGTTTTAGTTAATCTAAATTTTGGAATCACAATTTCATCTTTACTAGATGTATTTAGATTATGGAAATCGCATCTCTTTTTGTAAAGACCTAAGTTTTTGCGAACATACAAGATACTTTCTAGGATATAAAGAGAAGGCAGAGTTAGTATATCAATTTCGTTGATTTTTTTTCTAAGAGACTCACGAGGCCCTATTTTATAGATTGCCCGGATTGCCCTCTTTTGTAAAATAAAAATTAAATCTACGTCGGCTGCCGATCCCCACAGCGGAACGCCATAAGACATATTACTGTGAAAATATGTAAAGTATACTAACCTAGCTGTGGCTACATCAGTCAACTGCCTTATTTTTCTTACTGCGTAAGCAGCTAAGCTTAATCTGCTTGAAAGAGCTCTAATGTCGGCACCCGATTGCAATTTTGAATCTAAAGTAATTCCCAAAAATACAGTTTCCGAAATATCTAATGAGCATCGTTCATTAGCAGCTGTTGGGAGCTTAACTCTTTCGTTCCCTGGGAGTAACTTTCCATTAAGCCCCGACGAAGATTGTTCCCATAGTGTGTTGATAAGACATAATTGACATTAATTGTGGCCTACAATTGGCACCAATTCGCTCTTGTTCTCTATCAAATAAACAACACAATGGCCTTAGTTTCTTCCATGCCATAGGGATTTTCCACCATTTACACGTTATAAAATGGAATTGGGCTGGATATATATGCCGCATGTCAGACGAACAATGGGCCAAACTTACGGCCTAATTGGGTCCCTCCTAATGGCAAGCGACATTGCGATTTCCAGACGGAGATGGCGGAATGAGCTGGACTCCTTTAATAAGAACTGGTCCTTAGCAGGCCTTTGCCCTGCAGCTGAGTGGGACATCACGGGGTTTAAATAAAAATAATAAACGTTTTTTCACAGGAGCGTGGTGATTGCCACAAGAGTAGAGAGGCCTATCAACAGTGGGTGAAGTCGGGATGTGTATGATGATGATGAAACTTTATGGGCCGCGGCATCTCTTTCGAACAACCCGCACCCTTGGAAACCAACTTCACTTTCCAATAAATAAATAAAAATCCAAATCGGACAACTCAGTAAAAATTTACGCGTGGTCATTCATAAAAAATATATATTACTTCAGAACCCTCTCCTTTTTTTGTCTGTTAAAAACGTCCTATATTGACTATTTTCCGTGGGTGTTGGTAAACACGGGTGAATTGGTCCATAATTTGGTTTGAAATCCATCGGAGACATAAATATTACAATTTATTGAAGTATTTGTGATTTTCTTACATGAACCTGTGGGGGAATCGCGGTATATACTCACAATAGGGTATTACTTTATACGAGAAAAAATTAAAAAATATATTATAGAGATAGCTTAGGCAAAATGCAGTCGGAAAATGTTAGTTTTAGTTCATGAAACAACAAAATAAATTTTAAAATACAATTTAAAGATTTCAGTTTTTTTAATCTGTTTTTGAACACCATGAAATAGTAGCCGCCATATTATTTCGGCATGTCAACTGAGTAACTTTGTACTTTTATTATTTTAATTTTAGTAACCGAAGTAATATTTATTTATATAATATTTTGCATTCAGGAACAGCAAACCAACGATAAGTAGAAGAGTAACTAATTTTTTACATTGGAAACAATTGTCATACAAAATATCAGCGCATTTGTTTTTAGCAAACTGACGTCATACACGGTTAAAACACGGTTATCAATCAATATAGGTAATCACACAAAGCACTTATACGTTAAATAGTTCCACACATAAAATTACAGTATAGTAAGGAATAAGAAAGTTATTACACAGTTATACACACAATAGAACACAATAATAATATCCTAAGTTATAATACTTGTTAACTGGCTATCTAGATAAAGGGTACTTCACGACTTAATAGTGAACAGCGGAGCCACTATTTCACATTTACTTGTTAACTTGAGGACTAACAGCCCCACTCAGAGACGCCTAACGGTTACTTAGGGTGGTACTTAGTAAAAATTAAAAAAAGTTCACTCCCAGAGTCAGTTAACGGTTCATTAGTGGCCCTTAATGAAAATTAAAGTTAAGTACAGCAAGACCTTTACTTAACTTGTTAATGATTGATTTTGACAGTTACGATTGAGGTTATATTTTTATTTTTACCAGTGAATTCGCTTTTGCATTTATTTAAAAGCAATAATGACTGATTTAGCGACTTCATTGAGTTTGTGGACTATGCCAGAAGATATAGAGAAGTAGGACCAAGGCGGTATTTTCGAGATTATTCTGATCCCTTTACTAAATACTCTATTCAAGAATGGTTTTACAGTAATGGTTTTACAGTGCGACAAGCCTTGGTTGAAAGGTTTTTTACATAAATATTGTTTCCTTTATAAATAAAAATGCATAAATTAATCAAATAATAATACTTTTATTTTATGTTTCACCAAAAAGTGTCGAAAGTGTTAGGATGACTGTTTTTCAACAGATTTTTTGGGTCTTTTGGGTCGGTTGTTGTTTATTTGAAATCTATAGAAACACATCAGGTGCGGATAACAATACCTGCAGAAACTGTTATTACAAACTATTAAAAGTATGTATTAATAAAGAACTAAAAGGGAACACCAATATATTTATCAATAGGCGCCGACAAAGATCTGCGTGCACATTAATAACAAAACATTACGGAAATAATTAAACAATTAATTCTATTACTAGGCTCAAGCAATAAACAAATACCAAAAAATCCCGAGTTGCTGTGAACATCTGGATACTTTCTAAAATGCTCAGGTACTATATAAATGGTAGGTGCCAATTTTTTCCCAAGATCTTAATTATCACGTATATAATTTAAAATTCACAACACAAAACGTTCTCGCCCGGTGAATGAAACACAAACGAAAACAAAACAAGAATAAAATATTCCCTGATTTGATTGACATTGGCAGATGGTAATGATGCCATACCAAAAAGGTGACAAACGCTTTAACTTATTTAAATAAAAATAATTGTTTCGCTTTGTATTTTAGTCAAAAATTACAGTTAAAGAACTGATTATCACTTATATTACTACGAATAATAGTTTTCAACGTGTTTATATAAACTTTTTTGTCGTTTAATATCAACTGTTTTTAAATATGGCTACACCAAGGCTTTATTGACATGATATCGATATGACGATTTGGAGATGCTTCGCCCTACGGATACTTAAATCTGTCATTTGCTAATGGACGCTTAAATTATGTCTCTGGGATGTACCATTGATTAACGGATTTAATGCTAATTAGTTAAACCACTACATAAATCAATGAATAATAAAATTTATTAGATTTTTCGATATTCGAACTTTGTCGGTACCGACTTGGTTTTGGAGATTTTACACTTTTTTATTACTCAAACACGCCCAAAGTTAGATTAAATTAGCAAGAAAAACGAATCTTTGTTGGCTCATAACTTTTTAACGGCTTTTTATTTTAGTATTCTCATTCCGTACAGACAATATTAATAAAGAGACAAGACCATACCATATTTAATTTTTGATGTACATTGTCGAACAGTGGAGTAATACACACCCGAAGTTTATTTGGAAAAAATGTCAACTAGATTCATCTTAATAGTTAGATTAAAGTGTTTATTATAATCTAATGGGTGAGATTTATTATGCTTGTCCCAAAAATGTTATAGACTACTTGTATTTTCGATTAAAAACCGTTCCATTTAACGATACGTTTACGTAGCGTGATTGTACTAGGGCCTGTCCCTAGCGATAACTTACCAGATTTATCGAGCAAAACATCACACGTAAAAAGAGGTTTTACACGTAAATATAGTTCTTTTTTATAATAAAACAACTGTGTTTGTTTTTTTAAATGACTTGTTAATAATATTGCTGAAATCAAATCGTAATTTTAAGATAACAAGACGATTAACTTGCACTAAAATGTGTACCTTAACCGATCTGGTCGATTAAATTTTGAGTTAATCGATTTGTTTTATAAAAATCCAGCTTTTATCAGCACAGATACATTCGTATATGGATTTCTCACATCATTTTGTATCAATCATACATTTTATAGGCCTATATCCGTATTAAGTGCCCTGTGCACGAGTTAATCGATTATTTGTTCGGAAACCACGGTGACTGTCCCGGTTTTTATTCACGACCGAGCCAATAAAGTGGACATGGGGAAATCCGTTCAGTCATTTAGGATCGCCGGTGCTTAACTTCGAATATGCAAATGGTGTTCTCTTAGATTCTCGCTGTGGTGCGTCATAATCGGGGTAATCTCTTTATTTTTTGAATTAATTACTGGATCCTGATAATCTGTGTACATAAACAGTACAGCTACAAAAAATGGTATCTTTCCAGATTTAGAAATATCCTTGAATTTGCGACACTGATCGCGCAAAAAGTACCAAGAACGAACTTATTGGTGATGTTCTACAGAAATGTCAGGTGCGCAACCGGCGTGCGTGGATTACCAGATAAATGAACTAAATGGCAGGTATACACAGGTAAGTATGGGCAGGTAGGTACACACAGGTAGGTACATAGAGGCAGGTATACACAGGTAAGTATGGGCAGGTAGGTACACACAGGTAGGTACATAGAGGCAGGTATACACAGGTAAGTATGGGCAGGTAGGTGCACACAGGTAGGTACATACAGGCAGGTACAGTTTATTGTTTATCTTGGGCTTTGCTTACATAAGTAGGTAGGCCCGTAATCTAGCTAAATTTTATTGGGCTTCGCCAACAATATTTGATAGATAAAAATACTTTTATATGAATTATAAACAAAGCACATGTAAAAAAAAGTACTTTAATTATCTTTGACATAATTTTATTGTACGAACTAAAATACTTAACATGAAACATTAACATAACAAATATTAAATCTTGTATATGTAATTATGCCATAATTACGAAGTCATTTGTTTTATAATCAGTCAAAATTCTTAATTTAATCTGATATACAATTATGACACGTATTGAAGCTCGCCCCCAGTGCAATCTTCACTACCAGCCTATGCATTCCAGACGCTGAACCCACTTCTCATTTGATCTGCTACTGGCATAGGATTCAAAGCAGCACAAGCAAAACAATCATTTTCTGCATGTTCTTCGTCATCACTTGCACTCAAAATCAAAATCAAAATATTTTATTTCACATAAGCCTGCATGGGCACTTATGAAACGTCAGAAGCTAGGTGCACGGTTCCAATTTGTCGTTTCCTATGGAGAAGAGCCGGCAAGAAACTCCACGGTTACTCTTTTAAAAATAATTGGCTTTTACAATGTTTTCAAATTACAGTGATAATAGGTATGGGAGGACAGTGCAGGCCAGTCAATAAGTACCAGGTACTTAGAGGAATGAAAATACAGAATAGAAAAACGTCTACAGATCTAGTCTCTAAGGCCTACAACGTTCTCTCATTCACAATATGTAAAAGAATCTACCTATATAAAATGAATCTATTTGAACCAAGTGACATGATTTCGATGACAATCACTGAAAATAAATAGTAGGTAGTAAAATTGATGTATAATGTCAAATAATGACGAGAATATGTCAGACATTGTAAAAAAAATAATAATAATAAAAAGAATAAAAATTAACATTGCAATTTGGGAGCAGTTAATAGACTTTCACACGGTTTTGCTGTTAATGAGGTACCAGGGAAGCCACATGTGCAGAAGGAATTAATGCCAAACTTCCCTGTCTTCAACGTAGTCTTTTATCTTATAATATGCTTTTTTGATAAGGACACGTTTGATGTGAGTTTTAAACTTTCCATCGCTAAGTTCTGTAACCGACTTTGGCAACTTGTTATAGAAGCGGATACTGTTTATTAGAAATGACTTGCTAGTTTTAGTTAATCTAAATTTTGGAATCACAATTTCATCTTTACTACGTGTATTTAGATTCTTCTTCTTCACTTCTATTAGTTTATCGTGTATAATTATTAGGCATTCTGAAACAAAAAAAAAAGTAATTCAGCATACAACACCAAACCAGATGTCCCTAAATTAGTTCCTGACAAAATTGTAATTTTAAGACAGACTTTAAACTGGCAAATTCTTTTTATATCAAACTTTGGTTGTAAAAATTGGCTAAAACAAACAAAATATGTATAAACCAGCAAAAGAGACATTGCAAAAAGCATGCAAAATAAGCTAAGCAGAAAATAAACTTCAACAGGAGGGTTGTGACAGCGTGTTACAACTCTGCTAGGTGCCATAACCGCGACCTGGTCAGATTAAATAATTCGTAATTTCGAAACAAGATGCATACTCAGAAATACACTGCTACGCTTTGAAACTTCAAAAACTACACAATAAAAGTAAAAATAGCGTAACCACGTGAATGTTATATGTCACGATATAAATACAATCAAAATTTTGATAAAAATCTTATTTTTGGTGTTTTTTTTCCACGCAGACGTCGTACTCACGCAAGCGCTTGTTGTACGCCCCTTGCGTGTATTGCGTCAAGTAGCGCGTATTTTAAGAAAGAATCGTGCACTGTTCCTGCCCCCGTCCGACCCTTGCTCGTTGAAGCGCCAGCCCGCGCCGCAGCTGAGCCAGTAGAGTTAAATTCCCTTAGTAATAATAATAATGCCAATATTTTGATCCAGCCTGTCCGCACTCGCTGTCCCCCTAACAGTGACGCCCAGAGCTGAGGCCCGTACCCCACAGGGGATGCCGTCAGCGTGCAGTCGCCTAGTATGTAATTTAGTTTTTAAGCCCTGGCTGGAGGCGTTAAGTTTATTCTTAATGGCAGCCCCAGGAAAGCCCGGTTAAGCAGTCACGGCCTCTCAAGGTCAAATGCGAGATACCCGAAAAAAAAAAAATTCTTGCTCAATAACGGACATAGGTTCCGAGAAATCGTCTTTGTCACTACTATCCTCTGTTACTACTCTCCTCGGTCTCCCTAGTCTGACAAATCGAACGAAAATAAATCGGAATTAAAGACATTTATCTAATAAATAAAGAAAACGAAAGATCTAATGTAAGAAGCATTAAATTATAAAAACTAAATGTCTTTTGAAAGTCGAATTCTCTATCGTGTCACGTTCAGACACATGCTTAATTTGTCTTGAAACTTTAATTTTAAAAAAGATTATTTGCACTTTCAACTGCCGTCACGTGGAGCCATGAAAATAAATGAGTATAAATAACTAACTAAAAATAGGTACTTACGTCACTTATTATCGTAGTAATTTTAAAGAGCAAATATTTGTGAAAAGCAACGTAATGAAGTATTTTTAACTAATAGAAAATGTTGTCTTATGTCTTATACAAACACCGTAATTAAGGAAACCCCACCATGTTCAACACAATGATAACAGATTGTTTGCACTACTTACTTGTCATGTACCTACGCAAACCATCGGACATGAACCAAGTCCTCATAGTTATTGCATCAGCCTGGCGACATGAATATGCTGCTAAGCCGGCGCAACGTGACGTACATGCGGCTACACATCAAGCTGTACATTTCCAGTATAAGCTGATCTCGCATGGTATAGGATATCCGTATAGCTTGATGTGTAGCCGTGTGTACATCGGCGACTGGACATCGGCGGCTGACTGAAATTCTGGAAGGCAAATTCACTTTCGGTTCACACTTCGAACGATTGTCACCACCATAGAAAATTAAGATTAAAATTATATTGTAATTAAGCATTAAACATGTTCCAGCATCTCGAGTTTCCTTGCAACCTGCCTGCTGGCCTGACATAATTGGCGCAGTCGGTAGGATCCTCGAAGAACAACGAGCACCTGCAAGCTGTCCTGGCGGTCATCATGGCCGTTCGAGGATCCGAATCTACACACTGAGATCAGACTGTGAACGTTCTTAAAATTACGAGAATTGCCCCTCAGATTAGTAAGATGTTAGATCAGCAAATAATTCAACCATCAGCTTCTGCGTGGAGTTCACCTATAAGGGTAGTCCCTAAAAAGGCGGACGCTTCAGGTTAAACTAAATGGCGATTGGTGGTAGACTTTCGGAACTTTGGACGGTATGTATACCCCCCCATACCAAATATTTCGGACATTTTGGATAAGTTAAGCTACTGTAATTATTTTACGAATTTAGATTTAGCTAGTGGTTTTTACCAGGTAGAGACGAGCTCTGCAGACATTCCAAAAACAGCATTTACAGTAGAACATGGCTATTTTGAATTTCTGAGAATGCCCATGGGCCTGGAGAATAGTCTATCCACTTTCCAACAGGTAATGGACAATGTTCTCAGAGACCTACAAAACACTATATGCTTGGTTTATTTAGATGACGTCATCGTTTTTTCTACATCTTTACTAGAACATATAGTCAATTTAGAGAAAGTACTCAATAGATTACGTGAATCCAACTTTAAAATTCAAATGGACAAGTCAGGGTTTCTCAGACTCAAGACAGCCTACCTGGGCCATGTCATTAGCAAAGACGAAGCCCAATCCCGACAAAATATCCGCAATAAAGAACTATCCGCTTCCAAAGACTCCCACCGAGATTAAAAGATTCCTAGGTCTCCTTGGTTACTGTAGGAAATTCATACCCGATTTCGCGAAAGAGACAAAATTTATGACGCAATGCTTGAAAAAGGGCTCAACAATTACGTTAGACCAAAATTACACTAACTGTTTCGAGAAGTATAAGACACTCCTAATATATGACCCCATCCTATAATATTCCGATTTTTCAAAAGAATTTATCTTAACAATGGACGCACCGAACTTATCTATAGGAGCTGTCCTGTCCTAGGGTACCATAGGTATGGATAAACCCATTGCTTATGCTTCTAGGACTCTGAACACTATAGCACCATCGAGAAGGAACTCCTTGCAATCGTCTGGGCTACCAAATATTTTAGACCATATCTGTTCGGTAGAAAATTTAAAATTGTCACAGACCATAGGCGTCTTCAATGGGTAATGAACATAAAGAACCCAACTCCCGTCTTACTCGATGGCGACTAAAACTAAGCGAATTTGTACCTCTCTGTAATTTACAAGCAAGGAAAGTACAATACTAACGCCGATGCATTATCCCGTATAGAACTAAATAACGAGGACACTAGCTATCTTATAGCCAACCCTACTGAGAGACCATCCTCACTATTGGATGATTCAAAAACTGATACAGTTCACACTGACGCTGAAAATCCAATTTTAGAAGTTCCTATAACTGATTTTTCCCATAACAAATACCATAAGCAAATCATTTTCACATTGGTCGCTGACCTAAGGAGCCATCCTTCAGTTTCAAAACTGTTTGAGTTACCCGTCAGAACACATATTCAGATAGCCAGGAGTAATCTTGAAGGGAATGTCGTAAACGCTGTGAAAGAGTATATTAATCCCAAGATAAAAACTGGTATCCTCATTAGTCCTCCATTAGCCATGTACTAAATTATCCCCATTATTCAGAATAAGTTTAATACTTCATCCGTGGATTTGGTCTTAACAAAACCAGAATTATAAAATGTCAAGGACTATTTAAAGCAACAGGAGATCATTCGCAATTACGACGAGGGCAAAAGTAACCACCGTGGAATTAATGAGTGCTATATGCTTTATCCAATAAATATTACTGGCCAAAAATGAAAGAGCACGTAACGAAATATATAAACGAAAGTCACGTGTGCGGTCAAGGTAAATATGATAGGAACCCCGCGAAACAAAGGTTTAATATAGTACCACCCCCAACCAAACCGTTTGAAATAGTATATCTTGACCTACTAAGTGTCAAAACGCAAAAATACCTCACAATTTTATTATTGCCTTAGGGACACGACAGCGGTAGCGTCATGCAACCTCTTTTAACATTTAGTACGCACCATGGACTCCCTTTAACTATTGTCACAGACAGAGGCCCAGAACTTACAAATCAACTGTGTTTAGAGTTTGTTAAAATTCATATAATCCAACACCACAAAATTACAGCATGCACACCAAATGAAAATGGCATGGTGAAAAGGCTGCATTCTACACTTCTAGAGTACTTACGTTTTTAATATTGGAGCACCGTAGAGATTCCGTTATGAACTTAATGCCATATGCAATTCTAGGTTACAACAGCTCGTACATTCATAGTTTCACCAAATGTAGAACTTTAAACATAATTATTGAGACCCCCGTGATCTACTGGATATCAATCTATCCGAAAATATACTACAGTCATATATACAAGAACATCGTAATAAAATGAAAAGAATTTTCGAAATGATTAATGGTTTGTCTCTACACGATCGCACTTGAATTATCGGAAATATTAATAAAGATAGTGAACCCAAACAAGAATATTCTGTGGATCAGCAGATTTTCCTACGGAACCCAAACAAAAGTCACTTCCCATTACCAGACATTATTCGTAGTAATATAAATCTAGTAATAAAACAGTTACATTATATTCGACCCGAGTTTCGCAATAAAATGCTTCTTTATATCGCCCACATATTGGATATTTTCGCAGTTATCCGACCAGTTAAAATTGTTTCAGTCTAATCGTGTCAAAAGTGGCCTAATTGATGGGTTAGGTTCAGTTGTTAAGAGAATTTCCGGAAATCTAGATTATACTGACGCTATTCGCTACGATAGTGCAATTAAAACCCTGCAGGAAAATGAGAATAAGATGATTACGGAATTAAATAACCGCGTCAGTTTAAATAAGCATTGGATGTCTGAAAATTCGAAAATTCTCAACAAATTGGTCCGGAATCAGAACAAAATCAAAAAACTGTAGATGTGATTATGATTAGAGATTTGCATCGAGAGAAATACATAGTTAAGTACGCCCATCAGGCTCAGTATAAAATAAATCTAGCGGATAATATTGAATCCTTATCCGAAGAATTGCTGAAATTAGATAATTTATTAGCTTTTATACGTGCTAAGAGCACACATTTCCTTATGTTTAAATTAGATGTATTCAATAGAATGATAGAACAGCTAAATGCTCTCTATCGTAGAGAACATATACTGAACATTAGCTTTAGGGAATACTTTAACATAGTTAAGTTAGGTTACTATTATAATAGCCGAAATTTAGTATTGCTATTTAAGCTCGCGGTTGTCCTTCCCCATACCTATGACCGTTACAAATGATCCATAGTCCCCAATAAACATAACAAAGTGCTGATCCCATCCTATCCCTTCCTGGCAATTCACAACAGAGATTTTTTGTACATAGAGGCAGAATGCCCGAAGTCCAGCCAATACTATCTCTGCGAGGACAACATCAATCTACACTACAAGAGTCAAGGCGACTGCATTCACCGTCTCATATCTACACAGCAAATCGACAAATCCTGCCAATTCTTCGTAACCAAATAAAAACTGAAGCCGTGAAGCACTCGACGACCGACACTATGTAACAAGCTTTCCTGTGCCTACAAAAAATCGCTTGTCCTGCACCGAAACTCAATACAGCACAGTGCAAGAAACTTATCTCATCACGATCCCGAAAGGCTGTGATGCGCAAACCCCGTCCTAATTCTGGCAAAAGAGACTGACCGATTGAAGGGACAGGCACTGAAAATTATGAACATCCCACTCAGCAATGGAACCAATTATAATACCGAAGCTAGAAGATTAAAACTCAACTCCGTTAACCTCCGCAGCCTCCATGTTGCTAATAAGGAGCTATCTATAGATGCACCATTGACCCTGAACACATCTGACATTTGTAACGTGTACAACACTATCACACCGCTATACCTAGTACTAGTAGGACCAACCGCACTGTTCATCGCGTTCGCTTTACGAAGATATCTGAGACGGTGTTCGCAGGAAACAACACCAGAAGTAACCAACGGCGAAATAGACAGCAGTAATGGATATGCCGACTTTAACAGCCACACCGCAGACCGTGTTCAACCAAGATTATCAGCGCTATTCTCGAACAAAAGCCAAAGGCGAGATTGACGTAGTTCTTGTAATTAGCATACCAGAGTAGTACCTAACCTACCTACAAGTTTTTTAACCGATCTTCAATGAATTACACCTAGTTGCTTTTATGCCGAATCAGTGGAAGACAATGGCTAAGAATTAGGTACTCAGAACTAAAATTGAAGTCCGAGTGTGTAGGTACTAATATTTCGATTATTATTTCCAGCATGTCGGGCCCATCAGCCGTGGTGTACACGTACCTTGGCGAGTTCAACAACCTGCGTCACAGGGACAAGATGGTGGCTTTTGGATCATCCTTCGTCGGTATTGGCACCGTCATCTTGCAGCTACGTATGGTATTCCGAAATACCGCTCACCGAAAGGACGGTTTTCCGATAACACCCTACTCCGACGGTTAGTTGAACGAAAAAATAATTGGCCGATGAAACGTTTCGCCGAAAATATTATTTATCGACGGTTGGTAGTCCGAATGAATCCTTCGCCGATGTAACGGTTCACCGAAAACACTCTTCAACGACGATTGGTTAAACGAATGAATCTTTCGCCGATAGCATTCAGTTTACGCTAGCTATTATATTTTATAATTATGTGCAATGCAGCTAAACAATACTCGAGTCCCATGTTTAATTTTATCAGCATAGATGAATAAATAACTACCGGGAGCTTCCGTATTAAAGATAAGTCCCTAAATGACGCATAATGCACTCAAATGGTTAAATGGTTAGGTTAAGTTAGGTTAAAACTGTGACCACCTACGCACGAGCCGAGCGAGCGAAGCGAGCGGTGCCGCGGCAGCGGCCGGCGAGAACCAGAAACGACTAGATTATATAGAAAAAAATATGGAAAAATTAGATTATTTTTAGAAGGCTATCGAGAGAAATAATATAATTATAATAACATTATTATTACCTGTTTAGAATTTGTCCCAAGTGGAAAAAGCACCCTTGTAATAAAACGTCTTCAAAGTTAGATCTTATGCTTGAAATGGATTTAATTTTGCGTAAAATATGTTATACCAACTGAAATATTTGACTAGATAAAAAATGGTAAAAGTACTAGTTGGTGAACAAGTTATTGTTCAATCGTTCACTTGCCAAACATAGGTTTTGTTGTTTCAAGATGTTGTTGTTCAAGAAGATTCATTCGTTAAACCAATCTTCGTTGAAGAGTGTTTTCGGTGAACCGTTACATCGGCGAAGGATTCATTCGGACTACCAACCGTCGATAAATAATATCTTCGGCCAAACGTTTCATCGGCGAATTATTTTTTCGTTCAACTAACCGTCGGAGTAGAGTGTTATCGGAAAACCGTCCTTTCGGTGAGCGGTATTTCGGAATACCATACGTAGCTCCATCTTGCCATGTAAGTCTTCTCATATATTATTACAGGAAACTCTTATACTCGTATCGTTACACATTATAAACTTCACGCGAAGCGCCTGTGGCTCTAAGATATTCATGCTTAATTATCACAGTTATATGTTATCACAATATTATGAAAATTATAGGCGTACGCTACTCGATTATTTTTACCCGACTGCGCCAGAAGGAGGGTTATTATATTAATTATAGTTTCTAAACCTAAACATAATATTGAAGTAATTGTTTTGTCATTTAATCTTTCAAACTTGAAGATTTGAGAATACCTACCTATATTGACTACCACATTAATGGGACTGACAGGAAACTCGTCACTTAAAACTAGGTACGCTTAAAATATACCTGTATCCAAAATTCCCTTGTGCTAATACCATTCTCAAATCAATTTCAGGTGTCTCCTGGCTCATTCTACCTCTCGAATTCGCCTATCCGATACCGTTCCTGGGTATCGAGTACCGTCCCTGGCGTCTGCTGGTGGTGGCCTGCGCAATACCCTTCGCCTTAGCAACCGTCTTCTTGATGTTTGCGCCGGAGAGCCCCAAGTTTTTGTTCGCTACTGGCCAGTATGATACTGCCTTGAATGTTGTCAAGAGAATTTACTTCAGAAATACTAAGAAGGCTGAAGATACTTTTCCGGTACGTATTTTAGATATTGTTAAAATGTAAGGGAGCAGTGGGGCCCAGTGGGGGGAGCAGCGGTGGCCCAGTGGTAACGACCCCGACTTACAAGGTGTAGATCGTGGGTTTGAACCCAGGCAGGCGCTTAACTTTGTGTAAATAATTTCATCACCACTGCTCTCAAAACGGTGAAGGAAAACATCGTGAGGAAACCGGCATGTCCTAGAACCAAAAATTCGAAGACATGTGACATCTACCAACCCGCACTGGGCGCGCGTGGTGTATTATGGCCCACTCCCTCTCACAGAGAGGAGGCCTATGTCGCAGCAGTGGGAACATTATAGGCTGATTATGATTATGCTAAAATATCGTACCCAACTGTTTTGTTGCTTGGCGCATATTTTAAACTCAGCAGAGAAACGTGTCATTGAGACTATCGTTATGGGTACCTAGCCCATAGTCTATCACTATCACCATCTTTAATTTGACTTCTTTGACCAGACTGCTGCAGACAAGTGCAGTATGCATAAGTAAGAACTTAGCCAGCAGCCTGGTCTCCTTGAATACCCTATCAACACAATTATTGCGTTACACACTGTCAATCACAATCTGAAGAGTCGGTATAATAACTATTTAAGAATTCGGTTTATTTATTACATAATAACATTCTTAACCAGTCTTACCAAGGGGCACCCCAGCGGCAACCCAGTTACTGGGTAACAAGATTGTGAAAGTCATACAGGCAGTTGCTCCATGTAAAATATTAGTATCCAGATGCATCCGGTTAGACTGGAATCCGACCCCAACATAGTTGGAGAAAGGCTCGGCAGATGATGAGGAACATTGTATGTCACATGACTGATAACACAACTTAAAGTAACCGAATATCCCACGAGGCTTGAGTGAATGCGCTACAAATCAATAGTACTGATACAAAATACTAATAAGGCTTAGATTGAAGAAAGAAAATAATTTTACGAGGTAAAAATATAAATAAACGATCACATTATTTGTTTAAGAAGAAAATTTTCCAGTGGGTAACCGTAGACGGATGCTACGTTGCGTACACGCAGCGTAGCAATGCGTAGATGTCCCATGGAAGCGTAGCGACACGTAGAGGGCAACTAGACCGCGGGCGATGTCATAGGTATTGTCGCTACAATCGTTATTAATCGGAAATTAATGGTTTCTGGCGATGAAAGAATTTATTCCGGCTTTATTGCGAGAAATCAAGGCGAAAACTAACTTCACTTTGCTAACCTTACAGTTAACCGTTAGAAAATTAGAAACCTAGTATATTCATAAAATCACCATCCAGAATAAACTAATTTACACTATTTTTGTCCTGCTCCTAATTGCAATAATTAAGGACGAGAAAAACAAACTGTTAACTGCTAAACTCTTACCTTATGAATTATTTTAAAGGCAATTTCTTATACGGAGAATGCTTACCTACATAAATCTTCCGTGTACATTAACTACAAACATATTATCTATAACTAATTGCATGATAAACACGAGATGGTAATCAATACAATATAATATCTACATATTATTTTTTGACCTTTGACCTTGTGAAGGCCGCGCGAATCCGCTGGATGTGGGAAGCACAAGACCGGTCAAAGTGGAGGAGCCTCGGGAAGGCCTATGTCCAGCAGTGGATGTCTTTCGGCTGAAATGATGAATGATTATTATGACATATTATTTTTTGAAAGGGGTGAAAGTATGTTGACTTTTTTGCAGATCATACCGACAATAATGTAATAATATGATGATTAGTCAAGCGCATTGCGTCAATATACGCAGGAGCATAGTAAAGGTCAACTGTTTGCTATTTTAATGTTATTCGGTCTCCACGTAAACAATGTTAAACATTGCTCGTCTGCCATGAATGAAATCAGCTGAGAATTTTCAAGAGGGGTTGGGGTGACTTGGGAGCGTTGATATAAGTCTGTCTCTTTCTTGTGCTAGAAAAAAGTGGTTTGCATGTGGTCCCTTTCTCGCGCGTCGTGGAAAATCGATAACCTCCTTGTAGAATCTGTACTCCTAGTAAATATGGCGAAAATGGCGGATCTCTCTACGATTTGGACTCGTAGAGGGCCTCGGCCGTCACGTTGTCTATGGGGCTAAGGCCTCAAACGAGGCCTCAAGTATGGATAATTTTCTTGAAAAGGAATGTAAAATTTTCTCTTTGAGAAGGTACATCGTTTCCACGAGGACCATTTAATCAGTTCGGATGACAAAAACGGAAAGTGAAAATGAAACCAGTGGATTATCATTCCAAAAGTTTCTTTTTAAAATCTTGATTTTTTTCAGTGAAAATTAAGTGGTTTTTCCGCTTGGAAAACCACCTGATATCTGTTCACCGAACTTTCCACGACATCTGAATTACTAGGCGCACAGGGGATCGAGAAGCTAGAGAAATGCCTTTCTCGGCAGTGAGAACTTATGGCTAGACACATATATTTGGTAGTAGTACGACTACGACTCTGAGCTACGAAAACTACCTGTAGATTTATAGTTTTTTTGACGTGAAAACGTCTTTTCGCTGGGAGTACTGGTGGTAAGTACAATATTTTTGACCGACAAAAACACGTAAGATTTCAAACGCTAATAACTACGAGAGTTATAGTACTAGAGTTATGATTAAGCATTTAAAATATAGGTCATATTTAAAACAATTTTTAAGCGGGATATTATTTGTCTGTGACGTCACACCACGGGTGCATGCGCATGCGGACGACCGTCTATTTTTGACAATGAGGCGAAATTCCAATTTGTATAGCGCAAAAATGTGTTTAGAACACTGATTCTGGAATCGTTGTCAAGAGTTGACAAAGCACTACTAGGGCATTTAGAGAAAAATCTAAAATATTGGCCAAAATAGGATTACAAATTAATTTGAAGTAGACAATAGCAAAATAACTCCACATATCGTGTCATATCGGCAGTAAATAGGCTCAGAAAGGAAAAAAATCTCAATCGAAGAAAGTTCGCATCAAAACAAATGCAATGAGCCTAAAAAAGCACCGAGCGAATACAATACCTACGGCAGTGCCTGAAACAGATTTTGGTCGCAACTGCCCAATTTCTGCCGTCACACGAATCTGCCATAAAAAGAATCTGCCGTAACCAGAATCTGCCGTAATTAAACCAGAATCTGCCGTAACCAGAATCTGTCCTTAACCGAATAAAGGCAAAATAGTTTTAAAAGTCGCCTAATATTAGCTATGTAATAGGTCTTTACCTATGAAATTGCCGTTTTGTATGAAAAAATTTAAACGAATTTTTTTCATGTATTTTTTATTTGTATTAATCGAAGTAATCACCCATGCAATCAATGCATCTTTGCCATCGCAGTGGCAGTTTATTGATGCCCTTCTTAAAGAAATCAGCTGGACGGGAGGCAACAAATTCTTCAAAGGCATTTTGTACTGCCTCTCGGGTATTGAATTTTTTTCCCGCCAAGAAGTTATCCAAATTCTGGAAAAAGTAGTAGTCTGTAGGCGCAAGGTCTGGTGAGTAGGGCGGATGACGGAGAGCTTCCAACCCCAGTTCTTGCAACTTGGAGACCGTCTGCTGTGCAGTATGAGGTCGCGCGCTGTCGTGCAGGAGCAGCGGAGACGAGCGATTGACCAATGCTGGTTGGAGATGTGCCAGCTTCTCCATCATTGTGTTCAGTTCTTCACAGTACACATCTGCAGTAATGCTCACCCCGTTTGGTAAGAAGCTGTGATGAATCACACCGGCGCTAGACCACCAAACAGTGACCATCACTTTTCTAGGGGTAAGTTTTCGTTTAGGGCATTGTTTAGGTGCTGAACCAGGATCCAACCAACTTGCTGAGCGCTTGCGGTTATCAAACAGAATCCATTTTTCATCGCAGGTAACAATGCGGTTCAAAATTCCTTCATTTGTGTGTCTGTTGAGCAGTGCAAGGCACGTCTCGACGCGTACTTCGCGCTGACGATCATTGAGTTCGTGGGGCACCCATTTGTCAAGCTTTTTTACCTTGCCAATTTGACGCAACTGGACCAATATTGTTTTGACGCTAACGTCGAAAGCTGCTGCTAATTCAGCCGTAGATTGTGTATCATCAGCTTCCACAATCGCCATTAATTCGTCATTGTCGACCAAAGTCTTCGGACGACCGCGAGGTTCATTTTTCAGGTCGAAATTTCCAGAACGGAAGCGAGCAAACCAATAACAGGTGGTGCGTTGGTTTGTAGTGTTAGCTCCGTAAACGTCGTTGATGTTGCGTGCCGCTTGTGCCGCGTTGCTGCCACGACGGTACTCATATTCCATAATTACTCGAATTTTTAACGTATCCATGATGACGAAAAAGATTGAAATGCGATGAAAATGTAACACTAATCAATAAACAAATGACTACTTTTGGAAAAAAAAAATCCATGTTTTTAAAATAAAATTAATTTGAAATTAGAATTCTTACCCAAACAAAAATTATTTTGATTTGAAATGGCCAGTACTGCAAAACGGCAATTTCATAGGTAAAGACCTAATATCTGCTCAAAACTGAAAAAAATCATACCCGGTGAAAGCTTACATCATAAGGAATGCAATGAGCCTACTAAATCTAGTATCGGGCAAATACAACGGCTACAACTGTATCGGAAACCATAGGAACATTTGTTACCAAACCCTGAGTAAATAATTCATCTAGGTATCTATTATAACGTTTTCACGAAAAAAAACGGCGCGAACTCGAATTGCGCCTGCTTAATTTTTACCCGACTGCGCCAGAAGGAGGGTTATTTTTTTCGAGTGTATGTATGTATGTATATTTCTTTGGCACGCTCTGTAGCCTAAACGGCTCGAGAGGTGCCGTTAGATTCATCTTAATTGTGAGAGTGACACTGGTTATATCAAAATTGAAAAGAAAAAATGGCCGATTTTTGGCGCCATATTGATTTTTTTTCTCAAAACCTATTGAGGGGGTATCAAAATAAAGGGTTTCATAAATAGGTCTCATTAATGTCAAAAATAATTATATTAAATAAAAACTATGAAATAAAATGATAATTTACAAAACCAAAAAACCCGACTGCCTAAAAAGTGAACTTTAATTAAAAGAGATGGAAACGAGAAACTTGCTTTAAAAGGATGACTATTAGACTGAATACTATAAGCAATCTCATGCAATCCGAGGCAATAAAGGTATTTTTTGTTTTTTTCTCATGACGCGTTCTGTGTGCATCAGGTGCGACAGAGTCTAAAATAAAAAGTTTCCGGTTCTGATAATAAGGCCTAAATAATGTTTATCTATGAAATGAACAACATAAAATAAAGATTTCTAGATTAAATAAATATAGATCATAAGCTTCTACAAGCATCTGATAAAGTGATCTGACAACAGCTGCTCTTTGCTTCTGAATTAAGACGGAGTTCATTATTATGCAAATAAATGAAATAAAAATATAATTTTAACATGTCATGTAACGTGGCTACTTAATCTGCTTTGTTTCGTAACTCATTGTGTAGCAAAGTGTACGCGGTAACGGCGGGAAGGGTGGAAGAAAATCGATAGACATTCGACGCATGCGTACTCTTCACCTTCGCTCCGCGCGGTCCCGGCACAACTCCACCTCCTAACGTTTCTGGTAGCCTAGTACCGGCGCCCACAATTCTGTGTTTTCCCTGCCCTCGTCGCCAGGCTTCCCGGAAGTAGAAACCTTCGACTTCCGCTGTGTAGGGCGGCACAACGTTTTCAGTTCTGAAAGCTCTATGAAAGCTTCCTCGATGGTTTTCCTGAAATATATTCGGTCGGCGGCCGCTGTTTCAGGTTACGTTACCGCGCATCTGTTCTGCGCAGCTCAACAAGTAGGAGCTTGGTTGAATGAGCGTTACTTTGTGACGTGAATGGGACTTTGATTCATTTGTGTTTTGTGAATAGGGCGGTTTATTGTGTAAGGTTTTTGTTGAATAGTATAAAATAATGGTAAAACTCAATATTTCTCTGTCCGTCTACGTATTAAGTACGCATGGCCTTTGGCTGTGTTTATTCTATAATATGTACTTCCACAAAAGTGAAAGTGGATTCCGCTGGATACAGCTAATGTTTTCCTTGTACATGGTGTGATAAAATGATCAAGCTGAATTGTATTAAAGGCTAATGCTACTGGCTGGTTAATTATTATGTGATTAATAAGCTAGCTAAATGGTGATTAGGGACCAACAACTCAAGATTGGTGAGATCAAACCTCACCCCAATGACTAGACTCTAGACCTCTAGACTTTGGAGTAAAGGAGAAGTCACACTCACTCACTTTCATTCAGACGACCTTAAGGGTGTAGATATAGAGACGCAGCGCAGGGCACCCGCCATTCAATCCAACATGTTGGCCCATTTGCTCGGTGTACAAACCAAGTAAAAATTACTATTTTCAAGGCTTACTACCAAATCCAATCAACACCAAAATATCCCTACATATCCTGCGCGTTCGGTATAACAATGGTTTCAGAATGTTGTTGAGACTTCCTCGCTACTGTAGAGCGTAGGAAATGATTGCTCAAGCTCGTACCGATGGATATGGATATCATGCGATTGTGCGCAAGAAAACAGCTTCCCTACTGAGGAGAGTGAGACAGTCGCAACCGCATCCTTAGAGTTGGCACACTAACGACTAGCGCCCCTAGCCATGCAGCCTTCGGCATGTCGGACTTTGGCTTGGATTGTATGTCTTTTGGTCTAGCTCCGCACCTAGATCTGTCTCGTCAAATTAAACTCTACCGGCACAGACCTACGGGTCATTAGAGCACGAAGGCTCCATCACCGTAAATATACGGCGTTATAAGTAGATCAGGTACTATTTAGTAATAATAAAAAATCAGTAACATTATTTCAACAATTGTTTATTGAATTGTTCGTTTTCTTACAAATAAATAACAAAAACGTAATGGCAGTGGGTCTGTATTGGCAATCACAGAGCTATATTGAAACAACATTTGATTCAGAGTCGTTCGTTATAAGTACTTAAAGAATTGAACGAAGATTCAAAGAGCAGTTTTTGCTACTATCGTGTGGAGCATTACTTTCGTTCGAGAATGAAGGGTTTTCGAAATTTCGTCTGACTACCCCTTTTTTTTGGGTGGGAAATCATCAAATAACTTCTCCCGCTCTGGGTGGAGCGGGAGGGCGTGTCAGACTTTTACTGACTAAAACCCACCCGTGTTCCCTCAGTTGCCTGTGTGCCAGGGGCCGCGGTATCTCTTTCGAACAACCCGCACCCCTGGCAGGCATCGGTCCTTGCGAACCCCACCTATTGGTGCTGACATCTCTTTGAGGCGCGCGTGGAACACAACGCGCCGTCGACCCGGGCTTGGTCCTTACCGGACAGCGAGCTACCCATTACTCGCCGTCCGCAAGCCCGCGCTGACTACCCCTTTAATAAAAACTCTATCAAATATTTTCGAGCGCATTTTTTGGAGTTTTTTTGAGTTACTAACGTAGTTTTAAGTAATTTTTACTAACAAGTTATGGAATGTAATTATGAATTCTGAATTAAAATGATTAATAATAATAAAACATTCTCATTCTATTTCTATTCTCGTATACATTTGATATGTCTTAAAAAACTATATTTTATTATAATATTAACTAACTATATTTGGTATATTTTGTAGGTGTGTACAGTCAGCAAAATAGTTTGGTAATTTTGGTATCCACATGGTCTTCAGTCAGCCATTTGCTGGTTACTAATCTCTTTCACTGACTGTACGTAAAACTTCATCAACAACCAAAATAATCATTCATTCATTTAAAACAATTAGGTACGTCATTTTACTAATACAGTTAAAAACTTCATTCATATCTCAATTATATTGCATGAGCAATATTGCGTGTTAGGCATTTTTATTGGCCTGAGTTCCATTCTTATCTTTCTTTTCACAATTATAAAACGCAACGTCTGTCTGTCTGTCCGTTAGTGCGTTCATAACTCGAGAACCACTGATCCAATATAAGTGATTTATTTTCTATCTATAGATTATATTCTCTGGCTAATAATGGAACTCAGTGCCAATAAATAAGTCCTAAGACTGGGTCAGAGTATTTTGTTTAAACATTCTTCGGTTTTCTTCGTAAACAGAATAAACTAGTTCTGTCCAGTTCCATGTTTCTGGTTTGAACCGGCTCATACTGGTTCGTGGGTCTCGTTTTGGGTTGATTCCACTACGATCTTCTTGTGGGGGATCCTCTTCTTGTTTGGTAACGTTAGGCAGAACAGTGAGTTGACTAAAAAAAACATTAAGATACCTATTAGAATTTGCCATAATTTTTCGAGCTAGATTAGGATGTCACTGCTTTCTGTGTAGTATTCAATTAATCTTTATTACAATCCATCATGTACCCTTACAGGTGGTAAGTAGGATTAAATACAAACAAATTATGTACCCTGTCGGGCACAGTACCAAAGAAGAAGAAATCTTCATTAATCGTAGTACTAAGAGAGGTGTACTTACTTATAATAATGGATCCGAATAAGTAGAATCCTGCGCCGCAGTTGACTTCAAGGAACAGACCGATGAGGTTGGAGCCTACCATGGAACCCACTCGACCCATCATCATAGATAGGCAGATCGCCATAGCTCTGTAAGTAATAAGCCAATATTAAGTAAGTATGAAATGTATGCATACTGTCATACAAGAACCCAGACAATATTCTCTCACACTATTTCACCCAAAAACAACTGACGGGTTGTGTGGTGACTAACATTTTTTGTCCTTCGAGCCAGATTCCATTATGTTATAATGCTTTTACTAGCAGCTTCACCCGCGCAGACCAATTTAAACAAAATCTTATCAAATTATACACCTAAACCTTCCTCATGAATCATTCTGTAAATTGGTGAAACCGCATGAAAATCCGTTCAGTACTTTTTTAGTTTATCGCGAACAGACAGACAGAGAGACAGGGTCTTTGTTTTATAATATGTAGTGATAAACCTTTTAATCATCTAGCAACTATCTCCTCTTACCGGAGGCATAAATTCGTAAGAAGAAGAAGAAGTCTGTTTACTTCATACATAGATCACATAGCAAGGAATCTCGGCTACAGGAGGTCTTCGTTTAATTCTTGAGTCGGGCTCATAAATGGTAGTGTTCGACCGAAATTTTACCCTAAGCAAGCGCTGTTTGTACTGTTTCGAACAGTATTAATACTTTATAACGGCACGGCAACATATTGTCGTAACGTATGCATTATCAACAAACAAACTTTAAAGCCCTAAGCCGCTTGGCGTCGCGTTACCATGGCCGACAAAAAAATCTCTAAATAGACTTCGAACCCAAGTCGGCCGGAGCAAAGACAATCTCCACAGATGAGGGTTCACGGACGGCTCAGATCTCAAGTGCGTGTGCGGCACCTCCCCACAGGCAATGGCCCACGTTCTATCCGGCGTCTCATGTTCTTTCACCTGAGCATTTAATGATGTTATGAATGCGTCAGTGAGCGGAGTTTGCGTACTTTCGTTCACATCGCGAAATTTGGGCCAAAGATGTTTGAACTTCTTGCTATCGATACGATAAGGAGATGAACAATAGCCTCAAAACTCACCTATACTTAGTAGGAAACAGCTCAACAGCGACCGCATTCATCAAGCCAATACACGCCCCAGACATCTGGAAGATGGCGAACAGCACCACAGCCAACTGCTGGTTATAGGCCAGATGGGCGCAGATCCCGCTGATGCCGGTAAAGCCCAGGATCACCACGAGGATCGGCTTCTTGCCCACGTAGTCAACGAGGAAGCCCACGATGATGTACATGGAGGAGAAGACCAGCCCGATGTAGATGGAGCGCTCGAAGGTTGACGTGTGAATTGTGTCGTCGCAGATCTGAGGAGTAAAGAGTTGAAGAAGTTATTAGAAACTGAATTTCAGAAGGTAACGGATGTAATTGTATTAGTTTAAATGAAAATGAAAACAACTTTCATAATAGTCTTCGAGTAGTTCGTTATTGGAAGAGTGTTTCAGAAAGTTTATGATACAATGTCGATGTTTCAAATTCTCTGCAAATCGAATTACTATTCGAAAGTTAAATTGATAAGTTTGTCGGTTTTCTAACCCCTCACAATTTTTATCTGGGCTTGTATTTATACTGTTACTTTAGATAATGGTGATTTTTGTGATTTGAGTTGTTCTATATTATTTTGAACTTACCATAGTTCCATTAGACACTGCATCCCTGCCTGCATCTAGGACGTCACAGATCTTGGTCTCACCGCCTTCGTGATTAGCAAGGGAGTTGAGGATGGACGGGAACCAAACGTAGAAACCGTTCGTTCTGAAAATAAACAGGAATAAGGTTTTTAAATGATATGCATTATCTTTTGGGACTGTTATTTGTTTGAACATCAATGATCGAAGTGCATTTAAGCATAGTTACGGTAATCTTTAAAGCTCGAAAATTCAAAAAACAATTTCTAAAATTGCCAACTGCTTATTTTGTGCAAGCATAAGGGAAGAATACAAAGATGCGCCACGTTAACCATTTTTATTTCCCACTGTCAATTACATGTCCTAAAAAACATCTCCCAGGGCAAAGCTAAATTACAACTGCTATAAAACTTACGTGGCAAAGATCCCGAACTGCACGAAGCAGGTTAAAGCCGTCCAGGGCAGCAGCGGTCGCTTGAACAGAGGAACTGTCTGCTCCTTCATGGAAGCCCAGATGGCGGCCGCGCCCTTCACGTTGGTGTTCTTCGTCATTTGGTTGTCCACTATTAGGGACTTGACCTAGAAAAAAGTTAAAATGGAAATGAGAGTTGGAATAATAAATGGTGTATATTTTCGTGAGTAAGTCGAACTATCAATTAGGCTATGCTTGCCACGATTGTTCCGTGGGCAACCACCTTTGCATACCAAGACTCCTTCCGTCCCGGTTGGCATGTGTGTATATTTGACAGTCGTTACGAGTCGTCAGAAGCCGGAAAGTCTGACAACCAGTCTTACCAAGGGAAAGCGTAACATTATAAGAGAGGGCAGATAGGCAGTCGCTACAGTAAAATAGCTGCATGTAGTTTAACTGAAGCCGACCCCAGCATAGTCGGCAAAATAAGGCTAACCAGATAATTATTTTTGTGAGTATTATACCTGGGACTTAAACATACAGTAACTGAAAATATGTGGGCGTTCTGTGTACCCTTTTGAGCACTGCAGACATGTATGTTTATAGTTATGCAATTTATAACTTAATTATACTTATTGCTTGCCAGTTTCACAAAAAAAATATAAAGGGCATTGACGCGATAAATAATGTCTGTGGCAGAATGCAAACTCAAATAGTCAGTGAAGTAACTGCGCAACACAGTCTCAGAAGGAATGGCTTTCATTTTAACAGTTCAACAACAATCATTGCATTATTTACGTTGCTGGGCGGACTTTTTCGAACATATATGAAGTATTGGATTAGCCCTTAAAATAATTCAGATTGTGATTGATAGAGTGTAACGCAATAAGTGTGTTGATAGGGTATTCAAGGAGACCAGGCTGCTGGCTAAGTTCTTACTTATGCATACTGCACTTGTCTGTAGCTGTCTGGTCAAAGAAATCAAATTAAAGGTAGCGATAATGATAGACTATGGGCTAGGTACCCATAACGATAGTCTCAATGACACGTTTCTCTGCTGAGTTTAAAATATGCGCCAAGCAACAAAACAGTTGGGTACGATATTTTAGCATAATCATAATCAGCCTATAATGTTCCCACTGCTGGGACACAGGCCTCCGCTCTGTGAGAGGAAGTGGGCCATAATCCACCACGCGCGCCCAGTGCGGGTTGGTAGATGTCACATGTCTTCGATTTTTTGGTTCTAGGACATGCCGGTTTCCTCACGATGTTTTCCGTCACCGTTTTGAGAGCAGTGGTGATGAAATTAAATACACAAAGTAAGCCTACCTAGATTCGAACTCACGACCTACAAATGTCTGTCAAATGTCTTGGTCAGCACTAATGGTCGCACCACATGTATTTTATATTTACGATTATTTTAGTTCTGGGACTTGCCGGTTTCTTCACCATGTTTTTTTGAGTGCAGTGCTGATGAAATTATTTACACAAAGTAATGCGCCTGACTGGGTTCTAACCCACGACCTACACTTTGTAAGTCGGGGTCGTTACCACTGGGCCACCGCTGCTCCCCACTGGGGCCCCCTTACAACGTTTTAACAATATCTAAAATACGTACCGGAAAAGTATCTTCAGCCTTCTTAGTATTTCTGAAGTAAATTCTCTTGACAACATTCAAGGCAGTATCATACTGGCCAGTAGCGAACAAAAACTTGGGGCTCTCCGGCGCAAACATCAGGAGGACTGTTGCTAAGGCGAAGGGTAATGCACAGGCCACCACCAGCAGGCGCCAGGGACGGTACTCGATACCCAGGAACGGTATCGGATAGGCGAATTCGAGAGGTAGAATGAGCCAGGAGACACCTGAAATTGATTTGAGAATGGTATTAGCACAAGGGAATTTTGGATACAGGTATATTTTAAGCGTACCTAGTTTTAAGTGGCGAGTTTCTATCAATGCTATTAATGTGGTGGTCAATATAGGTATTATCAAATCTTCAAGTTTGAAAGATTAAATGACAGAACAATTACTTCAATATTATGTTTAGGTTTAGAAACTTTAATTAATATACAAATAATCGAGTAGCGTACGCCTGTAATTTTCATAATACTGTGATAACATATAACTGTGATAATTAACCATGTTTTTGTTAGAGCCACAGGCGCTTCGCGTGAAGTTTATAATGTGTAACGATATAAGAGTTTCCTGTAATAATATATGAGAAGACTTACATGGCAAGATGACGGTGCCAATACCGACGAAGGAGGATCCGAAAGCCACCATCTTGTCCCTGTGACGCAGGTTGTTGAACTCGCCAAGGTACGTGTACACCACGGCTGATGAGCCCGACATGCTGGAAATTATAATCGAAATATTAGTACCTACACACTCGGACTTCAATTTTAGCTCTGAGTAACTAATTCTTAGCCATTGTCTTCAACTAATTCGGCATAAAAGCAACTAGGTTGTAATTCATTCAAGATCGGTTAAAAAACTGTAGCTAGGTTAGGTACTACTCTGATGTACTAATTACAAGAAATACGTCAATCTCGCCTTTGGCCATTAATTATAGTTTTTTAAGAGGATATTTCCTAACAGTGGATCGCATTTTCGTGGTTGGCATTCGATATTAAGGAATAAGTCTATGTTCACTCGGACGTAATAAAATCGCTTTGGGATTTTTTCGGCACTCAATTTTCAACGCTCTGCAGCTTTGGGCCGAGAGTTGAAAATCGAAAAGTAAAACACACTGTTCGATTTTCGGATGCACTGTTGGATTCTCAATGCTCAGTTCATGATCGAGAGTTGAAAATCTCGCCGCGATTTTATTACGTTCGTGTGAACGTCGACTAAGGAACATATTATTATTTTATCTCTTTCAATTAGGTAAATAATAAAAGTATAAACTTACAATATAGCAGACATAAAGACCAGCACGCCAAAGGAGATGACATCAGGTGCGAAGCTGGCGAACGCGGAGAAGATGGCTGAGATCAACATGGAGAACAACATGACTGGTCGCCTACCCTGTGTGTCCGCCAGCCAGCCCCAGAAGTATGACGTCAGTATTATAGCTGGAAATGGTTATAAACAGGCGTTTAGTATTTTTCTAGTTGAGCTGGGGTCTATTCTATAGGAGCGCACGAACTTATTATCAGTGATCGGAATAGGCTGGCTATATTTGCCTAAACTTCGGAGAACAGAGACAGAAAGTCGAGACTTCCTTACGACTACATATTTTTTTTTTATTAAAAAATTGTGCATGTTGCATAAAAAAAGTAAAATATATACTTATTGACAAAACGTAATGTATTCAATGATTTGATACAACGGTTAGTTGGATCGTAAATATAATTCGAATACATGAATTAAAGTTAGATTATTTATTTCGGGATTTTACGTGCAAATCCAGAAAATTTGGTAATTGCAAGTTTAGTTAAAAATAGCCTTTACACATCTTAAATAAAGCTTATTTTCAACTTACTGAAATTTTTTCCCGAATCCCGGGAAAAAAATATAGTCTTAAGGAAGTCCCCACTTTCTGTCTCTGTTCTCCGAAGTTTAGGCAAATATAGTCAGCCTATTCCGGTCACTGCTTATTATGTTTTTACCCGACTACGGCGAAGCAAAAAGCAAGATTTTTGGTTTGACCAGTATGTATGTCCACCTGTTCCCACATAACTTCTCATCATAATTTGACAAAATGAGGTAGCGTCGGAAGCGTCTTGATCGTCCACAGGTAGCAGCGCAACTCGTTTTGCAACAGGTGTATTTTTGCTGTACAGATCACAGCAACCTCACTGCTGAAACCCATCTCTTAACGCAATTACATTATTTACCTAGGAAAGGTATAGCAGAAAGCCATCCTCTTTGCTGCAGGGTCAGATCCAGGTCACACTGAGCAGCTGGCAGGATGTATCCGAGGGCTAAGCTCTGCATGATCATGCCCAGTAGGATGACCCCGGACATTAGCATGTGACAGATGTTGTACATGCCGAAACCTGGAACAATGGATTCATAATTTAATTTATTATTTTCGAGGAGTGTAAAATGTCTGTCTCTGAGAAATGTCAGGGATCTTTAGATGGAAAGGTCCAGCATCTTAGTGGGACTTAATCTTTATCATGCTTTTTTTTCACTTTTTTCTTATTTTCAATCACAACACAAGGAAATTCCTAAACCATTGCTTCAAAGGTTTGAAAAATACGTCTGATTAACAACTTTGACGCAAGGAACGTGTCTGAACTGTCAAAATTAAAGAAAGTTTTCTTTCATTTTGACATCAATTGCCAATTTAAATAATTTATGCAATTAGGTACCTCGCAAAGCTTGTTTGTAGTGGTTCATTGTATGAACCTGGGGATGATTTTAAGATAGCAATGCGCGACGCGACTTGTTGAACAATTTCTATGAAGAAGCATTTATTGTTAGCTGCCATAATCTTCAAAGAGTTACTAAGATATCAAACAAGATTTACCTAAGTTATCTGAAAAACGGTAAAGGATAATGGAGAAAAGTAAGAAATCTACATAGAATCTGCTTTATGTGATCTAGTAGAAATCTTGTAGCTCTTTTTCAACCACAGCTATATTTCACTTTACCGATTAAATTATTTGTTCTATTCTAGAAAAATACAGCATTGTTATCTTATTAAAGCGACAACATTAATGATGTAAGTAAGTAGTACAAACAATCCGTTATCATTGTGATGAACATCACCTGGTGGGGTTTCCCTAATTACGGTGTTTGTATAAGACATAAGACAACATTTTCTAATAGTTTAAAATACTTCATTACGTTGCTTTTCTCAAATATTTGCTCTTTAAAAATTCTATGATAATAGGTACGCCTACTTAGTTATTTTCACGGCTCTACGTGACGGCAGTTGAAAGTGCAAATAACCTTTTTTTTTAATTAAAGTTAAAAGACAATTTAAGCATGTGTCTGAACGTGACACGATAGAGAATACGACTTTCAAAAGACATTTCGTTTTTATTATTTTATTGCTTCTTACATTAGCTATCTCTTCGTTTTCTTTATTTATTAGATGCCTTTAATTCCGATTTGTTGGCGTCCGATTTGATTTGTTGGTACGTTTTGTATTCTGTGTAATGATTAGCTTTTTCCAGCGGCTTCGCCCACGTTCAGTACTTTTTGAGGTTATCGCGAATAGACAGACAGACAGACAGACAGACGCGGCGGGTGACTTTGTTTTATAATATGCAGTGAAGTAGGTGTAATTTTTTTGTCTTTTCGTTATTTCTTTAATGGTTTATTCAAAAGATGCCAATTGACTAATACGTGTTTCTGGAATTGCCGATTCGCCACAAATAAATTAACGCCTATAGATAATATTATATTACTAGCTTCCGCTCGCGGCTTCGCCCGCGTGGAAGTCGGAAATTATCCCGCGGGAACGTACTACCGGAATAAAAAGTATCCTATGTGTTAATCTAGGTTATGATCTATCTGTGTGCCAAATTTCATCCAAATCCGTTCAGCCGTTTTTGAGTGAGAGAGTAACAAAAATCCATACATCTATATACAGGTTGAAATAGAAAACATGCGACAAACCGAAATGGGACATTGTACTCATCATTATGAACAACTTTTACTAAGGGACCAAAGATGCAATCGCGAAAAAAAAAAACATCTGTTCCCTACATTTATGTTCGCATGACTCGTCAAAATGTAGGGAACAGCTGTTTTTTTTTTTTGCGATTGCATCTTTGGTCCCTTAGTAAAAGTTGTTCATAATGATGAGTACAATCTCCCATTACGGTTTTTCGCATGTTTTCAATTTCAACCTGTATACATACATACATTTTTTCGCGTTTATAATATTATAGTAAGGATTTAAAAGTGACAATGCTCACGATTCGAGAGAGTTAATTTGTGCGAGTCGACTAATGAGCCGATTTGTCCGTTGATATCTTAATTTACGGTGTGTCTTCATAATTTTTGTTCATTTAAAGTAAACAGAAGACTGCGACCAATAATTGACATTGCACTCAAAGATAACGATACAACAATGTTCAGATCACATAGTGATTGCTAAATCAAGCCACAATGAAAATATTGTCTTACGGGATTTACAATATGAGGTTAGATTTGTGTACCTGCTAAGTAATTCTATTTTAATCCTGACTGAGTCGATTGACACCTGCAAAATGTTGCACGGTAAACTCTGCTTGCGCGATGCAGGATCTTACGTGCCGTCAGTCTGTGACGTGATGATGACGCTACATCATAAATACACCCAATTTTCACATAATTATGCCGATGTCTACATGTTTGTGGATACATACAGTAATAATTGTCCTAGATAATAATAGAGTAATTTATATTAATAATTGCTTTGTCTTAAATGTGTTAGTAGGCCACTAGTGGTTATCTATCGGCAGTAGTTTTAAGTAATTGTAAATATTCAGGATTTGCAATCAATACAAGAATACACTATTAGATAGATCTGTTTCCTGCAGCTAGGTATCTTTGCAAAAACCATGATGTTTGTTTCAATACTCATAGGACAAAAAAAATGTTTTCCGTCAACAAAGTAGTTGGTAGCCCAAAATTGAATTTATGATTATCCTTTATCATTATCAATTGAGTGTGAGAACGAGTCTAACAGACAATTAAAAACGATGCAAAATTATTTTTTAAAATTGAGTGTGAGAACGAGTCTCACAGACAATTAAAAACGATGCAAAATGATTTCTTAAAATTGAGTGTGAGAACGAGTCTCACAGACAATTAAAAACGATGCAAAATGATTTATTTAAACAATAAATTCAACGAGCTTTTTATTAGAGTTGCTACTTTTATAGCTCATTATTTTAATAGAAGCCATCTTCTATAATCGTTGAGCTCCTTAAAGTTCTAAATTGAGCTGCATGATTACTGACAAATGCATGCACTTACTGGACAGGTCCACTCAATCTGTGTGTTTTGTTTTTTCTTTCCTCAAAAGACATTACATGGTCTTCACATGCTCTGACCAAGATTATATCTGGACTTTAAAAGAGACTGTGAGCTCTAAGTTTGTTTCGGCCATTCTTCTCAGAAATCTCAGAGTAGTCAGATAGGAAACGCCGACCTCATCTAGTTTTTATTAAAATATGAATGACATGTAAAGTGTTTGTACAAACCCACTTACAAAAATAAAATCATTTATCACTTTCAAAAATGAGGTGGTTGCAATAAACAGATTAATTCATAGGATCTGTAAATGAATGAACTTTGCACATCGTCTGAGCGGTCTTTGTCTTAACTGAAACGATTGAGATTCATTTAGATGTTTGTAAGAGCTGCTTTATGTAGATAAGGAAAATAAACTTAGTCTTTCTTTTTAATACTTGCTTTGTTTAATTACATTTAGGTAATCCTCACAGATTGCATCTCATTTTGTCTATCACGCTTCATCATCACACTCCCTGTAAATTGAAAAGTCTGGCTCTTGTGACACAGGAAGTCTTCGTACAAGAGTCAGGGCTACACCGAAATCTGTGACTTGAAGTGAAAATAAATAAATAATTATTTTAATTGCTTTAAAAAATTTAGCAAGATGAGGGATTGAAAGTGTTTTAAAATCATGAAATATCACTTTCTGTCAAGCTTTTTGCCTTAAAAAAGTGTGCAGTCAATCTTCCGTTTCTGACCCCAATTTAGCAGAATGTAAATCGTATATCTGATTTGAAAACAGCACCCTAATTGCGTAACGCACGATCTGAATCATTTTGAAACAGATTGCTTATCCATCCTTACTAATATTATAAACGCGAAAGTTTGTATGTATGGATGTTTGTTACTCTTTCACGCAAAAACGGCTGAACGGATTTGGATGAAATTTGGCACAAAGATAGATTTTAACTTATATTAACATAATAGAATACTTTTTATCTCGGCAGTACGTTCCCGCGGGATAAGTTCCGACTTCCACGCGGGCGAAGCCGCGGGCAGATGCTAGTTGCTTCATATGTTAGAAAAATGTGTCTGCTCAGCAACGTAAATAACGCAATGAATATTGTTGAACTGTCAAAATGAAACAGATTATGATTGATCGTGAGCACGGAGATCGTGAGTTACGCAATTAGGGTGCAGAATTTGTAATGAAATCTCTAGTGTAATTATTTATCATCTTTTCTCGTGCTAGTTAAAATAACAATAACAATTATGTTATGTTGACGTCACTTACCCGATAACAACATGGCGTCATCGAGCGACGCAGCTGTTTTGTCAACCTTCTCGCCGCTCTTGTCCATTGAGCCGTTCATCGCCATCTCTGCTTCTAGAACCTGAAATAAATAAGCAATGAATATTAAGATTTCAGATAGTACAGTACTTCAATTGCGTAACACGCTTTCAATCACAATCCATTGCTTCATATGTTTGAAAAATTCGTGCTGTCCACAACATAAATAACGCAATGTATGTTGTTGAACTGTCAAAATGAATGGCTTTGTGACTGTAAGTATGTTCCGCAATTCCCCCACAGGTTCATTTAAATAAAACACAGACACTTTAATTATATTATGTCTCCGATGGATTTCAAACCATAATTATGGACCAATTCACCCGTGTTTACCAACACCCACGGAAAATACTGACTATAGGATGTTTTTAACCGACGAAAAAAGGAGAGGGTACTGAAGTAGGACATATTTTTTATGTATGACCACGCGTAAATTTTTACTGAGTAGTCTGAGTAGGTTTCATTTAAAATTGAAAAATAAAATCCACACCAAAGTGTAGACAAAAGGATCCCAAAAAAAAACTTTTTAACAAAAAAATTAACCAGCGCCGACACAAAATTAGTAATTTACATTAATTTAGGAGCTGAGTTAGACCAAAACGTTTATTTTTCGTTTCAGTTTCTTTTGTCGTTGGTAATTTTTTTTGCTAAAAAGATTTTGACATGAACTTTTGAAGCAACTAATAAGAATCCTGCGTCTTCAGCCACTCACTTCTAAAACTAGTTTTGTTGTTGTGGGCGTTACACGATCAAAAAAACTTGAAAAATATTTTGGTCCTTAGAGCCCTTAAAAAACTGATCAACAATCACAAAAAAACACTGAGTGAGTTTGACAAAACTCTAAGCGGTGATACAAGAATTTATAGCTAAAAGCGTGTTTTGTGTATTTCAAGCTGTTTTTCACAAAATGTAGTCGTTTCCAGGCATCAGAATTACCTCTACGTCGGGTACTATGTCATATTCATAGGTTCTTTCTGCTGCCATGACAAACGGCCTTCAGTCTACTCGAGACCTAGAAATTTTGAAGGTAATAATGTTTCGTTTTCTACGATATTTGATCAAAGGGTAACGAATGAATGATGTGGTGACCTATTTGTGTTTGATAGAAGCTAGAGCGTTCCTTTCAGTTGCATTTGAGTATCCTATATAATGTTCAAAGGGTTTAAATATCCTTACTGCTAATCGTAATCAGCTACCACTGCTGAGACACCGGCCTCCTCTCTGTGCGAGTCAGTTGACCGTAATCAGATACCTATCACATGTTTTTGATTTTTTATTTCTACTACATGCCGGTTTCCTCACGATGTTTTCCTTCTGCGTTTTGAGAGCAGTTTTGATGAAATTTAATACAGTAAGCAAAGCGGTTGCCCGGGTTCGAACCCACGATCCACAACTCGTGAGTCATGGCCTACTACTGCTCTCTATTAAAAGTATCTTATAAAATGTTCAAAGGGCGTTAGTAATATTCTTACTGCGTTTTCATACCCCGAACGAATTATAAACTTTTTCCATCAAGTTTAAAATAAGAAGCGTATGTATCTCTTCCTTAGCGTCATCAACGAGTTGTGAACAAGGAGGTTATGAACACGTTTCTTCTTTATTTTATATACGTTCACTACCGACCAACCTCTGGTTCGCACGGTTTTACAATTTGACTTAACATCGAGATTTTTTTATAATATGAACTTATTAAACAGATAAACTTTCCGGAATAAATTCTTGAAACGATCGTGATCCGATGCGAAGTTAAGAAGAACAACGCAATCACACAGACACGAAAAGTGACTTTAATCTATTTCTATATACTAATAATAAAGCCGAAGAATTTATTCGATTGTGTCTTTGAACACGCGGATCTCTGGAACTACCAGTCGGATTTGGAAAATTCTTTATGTTAGACCATTATTCTTGAAGAATACTATACGCTACTTAGCATGCCGTCTATCTCGTCTCATCTCTCTAAAACCGAAAGAACGCTACACGAAAACTAAGCAAAATCAGCTCTAAACAGTAGCATTTTATCTTTAAACTAGCTGTGCCCGCGACTTCGTCCGCGTGGAATAGTGACTTTTTGGGCAGCATATTTTGAATTACATAATAGTATACCGTCGTTTGGGTAGCAAAAAATTTACTTTACAGTAATGCTTCTCTGTATACGATATTTGACGTATGGCCATCGGGGATGAATGAATAACAAATGTTCGCCGTGATTCTTTAAATTGACATAACTTTTTTATTTATGAACCGATTGACATGAAATAAACACTAAATGTTAAGTGAAGCTTACTACAATATATTAGTGAAAACCGCATCTAAATCGAATAAGCCGTTTCTGATATTAGCGTGCACAAACACACAGACAAACAGACAAACCGACAAACAGACAAAAAAAAAATTAATTACAATCTCGGGTTCAGCATCAATATAATAACAACCCCTGCTACTTTTTTTTATATATTTCGATTGTACAGACACCACTTTTCTACAATTTTATTATATGTATAGATAGATAGTTGTCTATTAAAAAGGATTACACAGGAAACACAGGTTCAACCTAGTTCAGGCAATAAGCAACTGTGTTCTATTTTAATTTTTAAGATACTTTGTAAATGTGCTCCTTTTTATAAATAAACGATTATTATTATTATTATTAAAACTGTGTTTTCCCCGTTATCATGTTTTGATGACAGTCGCGGTTCCCTGCGTTCTCAATAATTGCTTCGCGAAATATTCCATTGACTTCAATGATTAAAGAATCTTATCAAATGTACATGTTTGTCTCCCAACTGGTACACAATATGTTTAATAATTATACTATTTTTTTACACTGATAGTAAGTTTTGAAAGAGAATTGTAGATTGTATCAATTGGTATTTGTCCTGTGCTGACATTATTAATCATTCGAGGAAAATGTATAATCGTACATCGTTACGTTAAGATTTTATTATATCTTAGTGTTAAGATTCTTATACTGTTAATTTTGTTGTCAAGTTCAAAAATGGAATTTGAAGTTACGAAATAAATGCCTTTAATAAGAAGACTATGAAGATTTACGAGGGAATTCTGCAAACTTCACAGATTATTATTTATAGCCTAATACGTACTAACTAACTAGTAATGACAGCCGTGCGAGTCGATTAATCAGTTTAAGCTAATCTTGCCGCGGTTAGTCCGTGGATGGATGAGCATCTTTATATAATTAGACCCTTCCGTACCTCGAAAAGCACACTAAGCCGTTGGTCTCTGGTGACATTCGTAGACCTTTGGCAGTCGTTACGGGTCTTCAGAAGCCCGAAAGTCTGACATTGATTTGGGGTATGGTACTTATTACCCAGTAACTTGATTGTGGAGGTCAGATAGGAAGTAGCTCCATGTAAAGAACTGATGATGCCGAAAAGGCAGATGATGATGTAGGTATGTCAATGTACTGGCTTATTCCAGCTTATAATATTACAAAGCTCAGGGACTTGTCCTTCGTTTTCTGTGCGGTAAAGTAATAAAATAAAAGTCGTTACTTACTTTTGGAGATTTATACCCTGGTCTAGATATTCAAAATGCAAACGATGCCAGAATTGTGCAATTTCTTTAGAATATCCAAATTATGACAAAGAAAGGTCATTTCCTATCAGACCGATTAATAAACATACATTACATTATTTTTAGCTGAAGATAACGAATGAACGAAAAATTAAGAATTAAAAATACTTAAAAGCAAATCAAAAGTGCATAATTATGTCGGCTAAAAATAGAATTAATTAAATAATTAAAGATTTCAATGAATTAAAATCACAAGCCAGATGAGTAATGAAGGTATTAATTAATATCAATATGGTTTGTCCGCGATACGATATCTGTATCTATTGTACGAATTATTTATAGCGGCCACAAACGGATTATTGGCTTATGAGGGGATCTAAAGGGTACTGTGGCAGTATCTGGGGGGCGAATTGATAGATCAGAGGCATTAGAACCAGCCTGTTTTTGGCCACTGCAGGCAAAGGTCACTTCTCATCCAGAGAAGGCTCGAGCGTTGATCATCACGCTCGCTCAACACGGGTTTTTCATTTATTCGGAAGGGTATGGTCAACCTATGAGGTTGTCAGCTGCTTAACTGGACTTGCCTGTGGCTGCCTCAATAAGTTAAGGCCTCCAGCCAGGGCTTAAAATCTTAAAAATAATCGACTACATATTTAGGGCACCCCCTGTGGGTTATGGACACAGAGTACATTATATGGTATGGACCTCGGCTTAGGGCGTCGCAAGAGGCGGGCACAAAAAATAGATATTGACGAATTTAAGGCTACTGGCTTAGCAGCGTAAACACTTTATGTATTTCACCGACTTTTCAGAGGAAGGGTTTTTTTTTTTTTTTTTTTTTGAGGGTGGGAAATCATCAAATAACTTCTCCTGCTCTGGGTGGAGCAGGAGGGCGTGTCAGACTTTTACTGACTAAAACCCACCCGTGTTCCCTCAGTTGCCTGTGTGCCAGGGGCCGCGGTATCTCTTTCGAACAACCCGCACCCCCGGCAGGCATCGGCCCTTGCGGACCCCACCAGTTCGGCGCACCAGGACACGTGGCACGCCGTGACCACCCCAGGAACCAAGTAACAAAAGGGCCCCAGACGAACCCGTGTCTGGTACCCTTGGTCCCCTTGCGACGGGTCAGCGCAGTGGCCCCGCCGCCTACCACCTTTCGGCCGCAGGGGATAGGGAGAGCGGCCAACGCTATACCGACACTCCTCTTCCCCTGCGGCCCCACCGCGTCCGCCATCAAACGGTGGCGGCCCCGTCCAGGCTACAGAAGGGAAGAGCGCTACTCAGAAGTACCGGCACTCCTCCTCTTCCGCAGCCTGTAATCCTCAGCCGCGATGCCTCCCATTCGACATCGCGGCCCGCCTCAGTTGCGGTGCACCTCACCGCAACCTACATTTTGGCCGCTACGTCGTCGGCTTGGAGACAAAAGCCCTGACGAGCGGCCCCACCTTTGGGTTCCTCTTCGCTTCACCGTGGGAGCGGACCACGGCTACTGAGCCCCCCCGCAACGACAATGCGGGAACCCACTGGGGGGGTTCAGAGGAAGGGTCGCGGCTGCTCAAGACGGGTTGGCGACTCCAGACTTATGTTGATTATCATAAGCATTGTTTTTGCTCAACTACGTTATAAGTAGTCAATGAACTCAATATTATTAAAGAACTAGCGCTGATATCAGTGAACTCATTAATTGTTTTTGTCTACGTAAATATTGAGAAAAAGTTTTAAACAAAATCATTCTAAGTACTCGTAGTTCTGAAATTAGTACTCAAATTTAAACCCAGTCATCATCATCTGCCCAACCTTTTCCCAACCACTAGGGTCGGTTTCCAGTCTAACCGGATGCAGCAGAACGACTTTTATTCTATATGACAACCCTAGGTAAGACTGGTTGCAGACTTTCGGGCTTCTGGCGATACGTAACGACTGTTAAAGATCCACGAATGACATAACCGGCACCAACGGCTTAACGTGCTTTCCGAGGGATTCCAGGCACCCTCAATGGATCTTGGTATGTAAACATGGTCTTGGGTGACCATCTTCACGTACCCTGCTACACAAGCTCCTCAAATATAAACCAAGAAGGTAATAAAAAAATAATTAAGAATCAGATTAAGTCAATTATCTTCTGTAAATACCAATAAAATGGACTATAAACAGCGAATGTCAAATGTTTTCCTTGACAGCAGGAACAAAAGACCGGTGGTAAAACGCTACTTCATAATAACTGAGATTTTTTTTGGTTCTGTGTTACAAAGTGAAAAACAAATTACTTACTTATCTATTCTTGTAATAACTTAAGATGTCCCTTAATTTATGAGCCCTCAAATGATGTTCATAGCTCCATTTTATGTGGTCTATAAAAGTGTTTAGTGCTCACGTGCCGAACGGTAGTGTCAATGTACAAACCGTTGCGTAGTTACATAATTTTAGAGCCTTTTTGTATATTCATGGGGCAATGAACGTCATACTGGTACCGTCATCTTGTATTAGCATAGTACTTTAGGCGGAACGTAATATATGCTCTTAACTGCTATATTAGGGTAAGCTGGTATTTAGGAAACATCATTTTGCCCGAGTTTATCTACGAAATAACTGAGATCGGTAAAGGAAAACCATCGTACAGAAATCTGCACCCTAATTGCGTAACACGCGATTAATCATAATCGGTTTCATTTTAACAGTTCAACAATATTCATTGCGTTATTTACGTTGTTGAGCCGACACATTTTTCGAATATATGAAGCAATGGTTTAGCCATCTGTTTCAAAACGCAACAGATTATGATTAATCGTGAGTTACGCAATTAGGGTGCAGGACTTATTAGTTACTTATAGTCTGAGATATTCTAAAAATGTTGCTTCATAAATTTATTTAAACCACGTGGAAGCCAGCAGGCTAAAACAGGATGTAGGTACCCAAAATGGTCTTTAACGTCTATGAATTGGTTTCTGTCTGCTTTTATAAATTAAGTACTGACATAAGTAACACTATGTTTCTTTTGTTACAGTTAACATCATAAGGTATACCAAATTTAAAATGAAAAGCTGAAGCAGAGCTGAGTTGGACAGTTTCGTTAGCAATGATTTACTGAACTGTGATCGTAGCTTTGCTGTTTACACGCGGTTTGGATACGGTGCCCACAACTAGCTTTTGACAGCGGTTTCGCCCGCGAGGAGGTCGGTGTATTACACACATCAACCTTCCTCTTGAATCACTCTGTCTATTGATGAAAACCGCATTAAAATCCGTTGCGTAGTTTAAAAGATCTAAGCTTACAGACACGCAAAGCGACTTTGTTCTATACTATGTAGAGATTATGCGGTCCGGCGCTGCCGTCGCGCCGCGCCGGTGCGGCTTCGACGTCGTATACATGAAGCCAGAGTAACCTCAAGCCTATTTTAGTTGTGTTTTCAATTTGCATCAGTCTTGATGCAAGGTCAGAGCAGGTGAACATAATGTTATCGTAAACTTGACAGGCAGCCGTCACGACGTCAGAGGTTATTAGCTAATTGTTCAAGTTCACCCAACGGTTGATGCACTTTTGTTACCAATATCAGAAGGTTTTATCGCATTTTAATTGGGCTTTAATTTTAAGCCTGGATTTTCTTTCTTTGTATACCTACCTACAAATGAACATTAGCTTTTGTGATTGTGGGAATTATAATGAAGGGTGGGCGTTTTGGGGGACTGTCTTTTGTAATGTTGACGTTCGATAAGTGCTGATTCTCAGCCTAATTTGAATAAATGACTTTTGATTTGATTTTATAGAGTTTTAATTTACTTTTTTTTTTGTAAATTATTTAATCACCACTGCTCTAAAAACGGTGAAGGAAAACATTGTGAGGAATAAATAATTCAAAGACATGTGACATCTACCAACCCGCACTGAGCACGCGTGGTGGATTACGGCCTATTCCCTCTGACAGAGGCCTGTGTTCTAGCAGTGGGAACATTATAGACAGATTATATATTTTTTTTTGGTTCGCTCTTTTTCATAACTATTTCTATACTAGCTTCCGCCTGCGGCTTCGCCCACGTGGAAGTCGGAAATTATCCCGCGGGAACGTACTACTGGGACAAAAAGTATCCTATGTGTTAATATAGGTTATAATTTATCTGTGTGCCAAATTTCATATAAATCCATTCAGGAGTTTTTGGGTGAAAGAGTAACAAACATCCATACATACAAACTTTCGCGGTACATATAAGTAGGTATGGATTCGTTGAGAACGTTTTTTTGGAGAATTTTAATTTACACAAATTTTGAACGTAATTTATAGACCTAAAGTTTGAAATGTACGAGAAATCGGTGACATTAGTAATTTGTAACGTTAATAACAAATCCCGTTAATACGCTCAGTTGGGCTAAACGTAAATATTTTTGTGCGTAACTGCCAATGAAGCAATTCATTAAGCACTTACATTAACAGTTAACTAGATAAGAAATGCGTAATTAATTAATTAATTGGTTTAAATAATAATGACATCTAATTAATAATAATGCAACATGCTAAGCTTACCGAAACTAATTGATATTTCTGTATGAGAAAAAAAAATGACACATTCAGAAATAGATTCTAATATAACTTACAAGCAAGTAAGTTTGACTTATAAACAAGAAAATAGTTTAGAAACACTAATATTTTCAGGCTTTCAAAAACCGGATACTATTTTAGCTAGCGTCATTACGCTATTAATTACTTAATTATTATATCTGCATGCATATTATATGCCGTCGATTTTATCTTGATTTGTCTAGCTAGCTCCTAATAATATATTATTATATTAGCTCATTATTGTTTATTAAACAATCTTGATGAGCTAATACAAGCCACACATTGCGGGAAGTTGACTTTGTAGAACTGTATTATGTTTTGAATACATTTGACATTATCAATCATATAAGGCCTACTGGCCCAGTTTCTACAATTTATCTACATTCGCGTATTATTAGGTAATTGATGAAGATAGCCATTTAATTAATTATTCATGTAAACCAAAGAATATCTGTACTTTGATTTTATAGAGTGGTAATGTATGTAAAGGGTTATCTTCGGAACTAATGATCCGATTCCGAAAATTCTTTCACCAATGAGAAACTGCAGTGTTGCTAAAACGCCGACTGTCATAATTTATATTTAGTGATAAAAAAAGAAATTCTATGCGGAAGAAGTCGCGGGCGGAAGCAATGTTTTCAATAATTAGTATAAAATATTAAGTAAAAAATGGTTTAGGTACGTCTCAGTTCACAGCATAACCCATTAAAACATTGGACTTTATTTAAAAAGCCGGATTAAAAAGTGGGCTGATTATAAAATAACTATATGATATTCTGATTTTAAAATTAGCCGTCATTTTGACACAGAGTTTTCCCGCGAATTTTTTTTTTGTTTTTTTCTTCAGCCTTGCTTTTTATTTAAATAACTTTGTTTTTATAATAGAATCACGTGTACTCACTTATCGACAAGTTTTAAGTAGAAGCGCGCGCGGTGCGGTGCATGCTATGCCACTGAACATAAGACTGATTACTTTTGACTGCCTCGCGTCTGTTTTATTTCGGTTAGTATCGTCAACATCGGGACAGTAGATAAGAGTGCGCGAACCACTTTGCTTGAACTTTCGGCGCTGTGAACAATATGAGGTTATCAACGGCGGAATATTTTCAAAAATATTAAAGTTAATGAGCTATTTTATTAAACAACTTTTGTACTTAGTTGATGACACTATGGTATTTTTTTTATGTTCTAATTTGCAATGTGCAAGTATATGAAAAAGAGGGAAAAGAATGACAGGGCAGTCCGCATCGCTGCGAACGGGAACTTGCCCCAAAAGGCTGGCAGTTGTATTATTGCATTGCAATATTGCCAAGATTAATGTAAGCACATTGAACCAACCTAACATCCTCAATGTTGAAGAGAATGAGCGCCTGAAAACAATAGTAACTGTATCTTATAGCTGATAATTTTCTTTTGAATACGTCATCATAGACCTAGATATAAGTTTATAACTAAAATCTAATCACTCGTTTTTTTTTATATGACGTCAGCTTGATAACCATCTTTTACTTTTATTCTTCTTCTTGATAAATAATAAAAATGAAATGCTGTTCTTTGGTAAGCGTATCACTTGAGAACGGTTGGCTATTTCTTATATTATAAAAACTTAAAAAAAAGCAACCGACTTCCAAAAAAGCACTACAAAGTGAAAAATAACTTAATGTGCGGAAGGCGGTGACAAAAAATTAAAATACATATCCAAAGTCACCGACTTTCGAAATTAAAGTAATTTTTCACTTTGTAGTGTTTTTTTGGAAGTCGGTTGTTTTTTTTTAAGTTTTTCTTTTCACTTTTTATGTATAGTACCTACCCCACACTAATTCGAAATTTCATCATCCTTGGGGTCAAAACAATGCATTTTTATGCGATAGCAGCAATCGCGGTTGATTTGCTGTCATTTTTTGAAGACTTCCGTTGTCTGTCTCCGAAACCCATCATCTGATACATATGAAATTTAAATGGGACCATTTCGGAATAAACCCCTTTCGAACAAAACAAGAATTTTGCAAATCCGTTTATATATGACGGAGCTATGCCCGAACAAACATAAAAAATATATATATAAACATGTCGAATTGATAACCTCCTTCTTTTTGAAGTCGGTTAAAAATATTTGTAATAAGCCTGAATAAAGTTTTTAGAGAAACACAAATTGGAAAAGATACCTGAAATTTTTTAAATTCGGGTAAAATTTAAAGTGCTTTTTGTGTGGGATTTTTGCATAAATTATTTAAGGTTGGACAAGGCGACGTCTGTTGGGTTAGCCAGTTGTTACATAAAGATGGTCAAGTACATAGTCATCTTGGGGTCTCAATTACTGCAGCAGCATTGAGTTCACCCGGCAAAAAGTAGCTTTAGCCATAAATAATCCTGCAATCTAATTGCTAATTCATTGCTTCATTTGTTTGCAAAATTAGTCTACTCAACAACGTAAATAACGCAAAAAAATATGAATGTTGTTGAACTGAAAGCCATTCCTACAGTTAATGTGTTACGCAATTACGCCTCTGATTCACAAAATCTAACAGTCCTGTTATATTTTGATATTTGAAAGAAAATTGGTACAGATTACTTATTTCTCATCACTTTTGTGTCACTGTGACAAAATGAAATTATTTCTCACCATTGTGGAAATGTCCTATTTTAATACTACTTTATATAAATAGATTTTCCTTGAAAATAATAACAGCGGATACGCTTCAAGATCACATTATTAAGTGGGCTTCAATATCTACTAAAATTATTAATATTTTGGTAGGTAATTCCATCTAGGACGAAAACTGGAATGAACTGGAATTTTGCGGTGCGCTCAAAATTTATTCTTAATCTTAAAACAAACTTTTCACTTGTTGCTTATTTTTCACCTTATTTATGGTTTCTACTCACTTTTAAAACTTCCAAACTGACCATAAGTAGTTTCTGCCTGCTACTAATGTCACACTCAAACATATTGTGTAACTGATTAATTTTGAGAGCCCGGGAGATATTTAATTGCCAACATCTGACATGAGATAAAGACCCGCGGGAGGGCTGTATCTGTACACTTGAACTTGAGGTCGGCTTCAATGGCTGTCTACGGATACTTACATAATGTTTTAGCTAAGTTGAGGTAAGTATTATGTATTCGCTTTTGTCATGGGATGATTCTGTTTTCTTGCTTTCCTATCATCATATTTTCGTTTATTCATTTGAATACATATTAAATTACATTTTTAAATATTTTTCTAAAATAACCTCATAAAAAACATTTAAAAATATAAGAAATAGTGGCCCATCGGCATCAGGAACAGGGTCCAAGACTATCATATACTATCATCATATTATTATTATCCTTATCCCAATTTATTTGGGATCGGTCCAGCATTTCATTTTCTTCCAAGCACCTCCATTGGAATTTCTCATACTCTTGTATTAGCTTTGACTAGATTGCAGCAGGGTGTATTACATAGTGTGCGCCTCACTTCATTATCATCATTAACAGCCCAACTTCCCCCACTGCCTCTCTTTTCTTGTGCTAGGTGTGGCCTGATGACAACAATGTCAGTCGCCCATCTCGCCGCCGAACGACCGGCCTCTCTTCTTCCATGAACGCCACTGTGTCATAGCCTTACTCCATCTGTCATCACTATGCTTTCCCGGGTATCCTGCCCAACTCCATTTGAGCTCCATAATTCGCTTTCTGACATCGTTGTTGCTTGGCATTATCATCTTCCTAGCCTTTTCCCAATTATATTGGGGTCAGCTTCCAGTCTAACCGGATGCAGCTGAATACCAGTATTTTATATGGAGCGACTGCCTGTCTGACCTCCACAACCAAGTTACTGGGTCACACGATACCCCTTGGTAAGACTGGTTGTCAGACTTTCGGGTTTCTGACGTCCCGTAACGACTGTCAAAGATCCACGAATGACAGCCGGGACCAACGGCTTAACGTGCTTTCCGAGGCACGGAGGGGTCTTGGTATGTAAAAATAGTCACCCATCCACGGACCAACCTTAGCAAGCGTAGCTTAACCTGATTGATCGACCCGTGCAGCTGTTATTACTTAGCCACAAGAAATAACAGCTTTAACCTGTCTATTGGCGTGCTGCCAAGCATGGAATGCTCCAAAGACGTCCACTGCTGGACAGCAGTGGACGTCTTTCGGCTGATGAAATGACAATAGGGGGAGGCCTATGTCCATAAGCCTCCCCCAATTGTCATTTCTGGGAGGTGGTTTTGCCATAATCGCCACGCTTGGCAGGCAGGTTGGCGATCGCAGTTTGGTGGTAAATGCATAGAGAACGCTGCTGCCCATTCTCTGGTAAGTCCCTTAGTCGCCTTTTCCGACACCCATGAGAAGAAATGGAATGGTGCTATTCTTTTTACGTTCGGCACCACACGGCACGTAGTTATGCATTTATGATAAAATGTTTTCTAAGTACAATGTCATTGTACCCTCATACCTGCCCGCGCGATGAGTTGTCACATTGGTTCCAAGGGCGTTTGTACATTGTAACATTTATGGTAATTAGCAATGATTAAAGACTAGATGACGGCCGTGACTTTGAGTCAGCAGAATTCGCTTGCCTTGATCCTAATTTATTTGGGGTGGGCGAAACATGTATTTTTCTTCCATAGTTATCTATTAGTCGTTATTTCGATAGTCACTCCTTTTCTAGACATATCATCTTACACTCAGGCCATTCATCCTTTTCTAGACATATCATCTTACACTCAGGCCATTCATCCTTTTCTAGACATATCATCTTACACTCAGGCCATTCATCCTTTTCTAGACATATCATCTTACACTCAGGCCATTCATCCTTTTCTAGACATATCATCTTACACTCAGGCCATTCATCCTTTTCTAGACATATCATCTTACACTCAGGCCATTCATCCTTTTCTAGACATAATTATCATCTTACACTCAGGCCATTCATCGTTTCATAGGTCTTCCCTTAACCTAATATTAATCGAAATTTGTATTCAAAATTTTGTCGTTTTCCAATTTCCTCCGTATCACATGTCCATAACATGACAACCAATTTTCGCACAACTGTTCAGTTACCAGTCCCACTTTCAGACTTCGTCATAAGTACCTATTTCTTATTCTATCCGTTTGTGTGACACCGTGTTCCGTGTGGTGCCGGACGTAAACAATAGCGCCATCCCATCTCTTCCCGTGGGTGTCGTAGAAGGCGACTAAGGGACTTACTAGAGAATGAGCAGCAGCGTTCTCTATGCATTTAACCACCATACTGCGATCGCCAACCCGCCTGCCAAGCGTAGCGATTATGGCAAACCCCCCTCAAATTGGGGGAGGCCTATGTCCAGCAGTGAACGTCTTTCGGCTGAAATAATGATGATGATGGTGTGACACCACACGTCCCTCTTAGTATTCACATGTCAGCTGCACGGCCTGCATGCACCTTTCATTCATCTCTTTTGTGGCCCAACATTCTGATCCATCCATGTTCACATGTGTATTACATGGATGGATCAGATGACTCAGTCGGTATCAGCAGTATATCGTCGAACAAAACCGTAGAAAGTAAGTCGGTATTTCTAAAGAACAATAGTTTTCCTAATTCTAATTCCGTTTTATCATTCAGTCATCATCATCATCATCATCTGCTTAGCATTTCCCCAAATATGTTGGGTAAGCTTTCTGTCTAACCGGATGCAGCTGAATGCCAGTATTTCATAAGTACTATTCCGCAACGCTGTCATCCGGAGACGTGCCTAGAAGACTGGCTACTTTGCCACGTTGAATAGCAATGCTAATACCGGTCGCGTACTGCTGGTTCCAGCCGGAATCAATAGTAAGTCCTTAGTTACTTCTTTTTCTGAAGTAATGTCACATGTGTTTTAAAATTAGCACAGAATTCTGAATGTCTTTTTACATGCACGCAAATGCATTATTAGAGTAGAAACAATCAACTAATATGTATTGTTATTAGTGTTGATGAATTAATGAATCTTAACACATTAATCCTTTTTAAAAAATCGGCTAAGTGACGAACAATTACGTTGCATTGGAAATAATTGTCACGGGACTTTAAATTTACCGCACTAGGTTAGGTTGACCCACACAATTTTATACTGTCAAACTTATTTTTCATATCTATGTACATAGTTATTACTAGCTATAAAATTACAAATTATCTCAATGAAGTATTTTTTTCTACAATTTTCATCTTAGTATCTTTTTACGCACATGCTCTTAGTCCTTTAATCCTGATTGTGAGAAACACGGAAGTCAATCAAAACGTCGAAAGTGATTGTGTATATACAGGAAAAAATTTTATCCAGTGCGCAAAAATCAGCTGATCAGACAGCAGATTTTTTTTTTTTTTTGTAAAACTGACGAAAAATTACTTCGCTGAGGGCTCTAGAATGGTATGCTGAATTCACAGTAAAAAAAAAAAAAACATTTTTGAAAAAAGAAACCTATACAAACTTTTTTTACGCACTGAAAAAAAAATCTTTACCAGTATACAGGGCGTCCCACGGATATGCCACATGGAGGGAAAGTACCTTGAATATCGTAGATGGAACATTTTACTGAAAGAAGACATTATTTGAATTTATAAAACAATTTAAATTGCATTCATAGATTTTAAATAATTACACGGTTGAACCGGAAATCGAACCCGTTACACGAGAAAAATAATCACCTGTAGCTTTATCATACCGATCGAAAGGTTTCATCATAAGGATTATTTTTTGCTAAATAACATAGTGTCAAAAATAAAAGGAACACCATGAATTTTAACATTTTTAATAAAACTTAATCAATTTATCAAATGCTCAAAATGAGTCCCTTCCTGTTGAATACAAAGTCGCACTCTTTTGATTATTTCGCTCCCTGTCGATTTTTTGATCTTGTTGTGGTGGATATTTAGAAAAATACGTTAGACGTATTTTTCTGCTCTGCTTGTACCTCGTGGACACTTTCATACTGGTTCTTGTAAACTATTTTTTTTACATAGCTAACCCCATAAAAAAAAATCTAATGGGGTTAGATCTGGGGATATTGGCGACCATCTTATTTGTCCCGATCCAGGGATGAAAGTGTTCATTAAGATAGTCCCTTGTTCTGTGACTGTTATGAGCCGCAGCCCCATCTTGCTGAAAACTAAGGTTTTGTCGTTCTGCAACCGGAAGATTATTTATCTCATTTCTCAAAATCTCAAGTATTTCTAAATACCTTTCCGTATTCAAATGCCCTTCGTAAAAATGTACTAAGAGGACCCGGTTTTTTACAATCCCACACCAACAGTTGAACGAAAAACGCACTTGATTATTAGTCTCGCGGATACGTAGGGGATTCTTCCTGGACCAAATGCGTTTATTGTGTCGGTTGTACATACCATTATTGCTGAAGTTTGTCTCATCTGACCAGATAATATTATTCACATCAAATATTAAAATTCATGGTGTTCCTTTTATTTGTGACACTACCTATGTTATTTAGCAAGAAATAATCCATATGATGAAGCCTTTCGATCGGTATGATAAAGATACAGGGTGATTATTTTTCTCATGTAACGGGTTCGATTCCCGGTTCAACCATGTAATTATTTAAATATCTATGCATGTAGTTTAAATTGTTTTTTAAATTCAAATAATGTCTTCTTTCAGTCAAATGTTCCATCTACAATATTCAAGGTACTTTCCCTCCATGTGGCATATCCGTGGGACGCCCTGTATATTTCGAATTTGACATCTGAAAACCTTTCGACATTTTTGTACAGTATGGATTGAGCCCTAATGACTACCTATGATGACAGTTTTTTTTTGTTTTCAGGGTGGGAAATCATCAAATAACTTCTCCCGCTCTGGGTGGAGCAGGAGGGCGTGTCAGACTTTTACTGACTAAAACTCACCCGTGTTCCTTCAAAGTCAAAATCAAAAGTAATTTATTCAAACTACGCTGAGAGTCAGCTCTTTTTGAACGTCAAAATTACATAAGACAGTCCCCCCAAAACGCCCGCCCTTCACCACTTCCTAGTGTTGCCTGTGTGCCAGGGGCCGCGGTATCTCTTTCGAACAACCCGCACCCCTGGCAGGCATCGGCCCTTGCGGACCCTACCAGTTGGTGCTGAAATCTCTTTGAGGCGCGCGTGGAACACAACGCGCCGTCGACCCGGGCTTGGTCCTTACCGGACAGCGAGCTGCTCATTACTCGCCGTCCGCAAGCCCGCGCTGGTTTGGTCATGTTGAGATGATTATGTTCTTCAGAAAGGTCATATGACCAGATGAATGAACATAAACAAGGCAAAAGGACTATGTGAGGATCGTAGCAGGCGGCGTTCTGTAGTTTCTGCCTACCACCATAGAAATAAGGCGTGAGTTATGTTGTGTGTCCTGTACATATATCTTTTAAATGATGTAATTAGGTCGGGTTTAAGTCATTAGATAAATGTAGTAGCTTCGTTTTATATCATAATCATAATATTATGTCTCAGATTCTATAATAAATGCATGAATCATGTTTACAGATCATGGACGAAAAAAGCAAAAGCATATAGTATGCGGCATAGTAACGGTTTTTTTTTTGAGGGTGGAAAATCATCAAATAACTTCTCTCGTTCTGGGTGGAGCAAGAGGGCGTGTCAGACTTGTACTGACTAAAACCCACCCGTGTTCCCTCAGTTGGCTGTGTGCCAGGGGCCACGGTATCTCTTTCGAACAACCCGTACCCCTGGCAGGCACCGGCTCTTGCGGGCCCCACCAGTTGTTGCTGACATCTCTGGCGGCGCGCGTGGAACACAACGCACCGTCGACCCGGGCATTTTTTTTGTTTAACATGGTGAAATGCCTACTGCGCTATCACGGGGAGATAGCGCAGTTATGTGGGACTGTAACCCACTAAAACTCCACGGTATCCTCAAGTGCCCCTTGAGGCGGGAACACGGAAACGCGCAAGCCATCCGCGAACCCGCCGCGGCTGTCCGTCACCGGACCCTCCTCGGAGGGGAATAACCTCTAACACCGGTGCACCAGGACACACTACTCAGAAGTACTGGCACGCCTCCTCTGCTGCAGCCTATAACCCTCAGCCGCGATGCCTCCCAACTGGAGGGGAGGCATAGTAACGGTGACGTAGCGTCGGCAGGCGTAGCGGCATCTACGCGGTGTATACTCTAGCCGCGGTGTCAGCATCTACGTGGCTTAGCTACAGTAGTGGCGTAGCAGCGGCAGCGTAGTGCGTCTACGCGGCGTAGCAAAAGTGGCGTAGCAGCGGCAGCGTAGTGCGTCTACGCGGCGTAGCAAAAGTGGCGTAGCAGCGGCAGCGTAGCGCGTCTACGCGGTGTAGAATGCAGTGCAGTGGCGCAATCTATTCCACGATTCAGAAAGTGAATCTGACTAATCGTTACATTTAATATTGTTCCACACTAACTTTATTTCATAAAACATCTATATTTTTTATTCCAAGTGGATTAGGCATCTGGGGACACTTCTTTACCTCGTTAGGTGGGTTGGAAGAAAGGATTGCATTTAGTGACTTTTAAATGTCGTGCTAGATTTTTTAATTTTTTTTTAAGTCAATGTTCCGAAGGTTTCCGAGATTCAGGCTTTAGTGAAAATATAGCTTATTTGACGCATTTCATCATACGAAAAGTTATATTTTAAGAAAACTTAAGAATAAGGATTAAAAACAAAAAGTCTGTTCAGTTCCATACAAAAAAATAAAGAAATTGCAAATAACTTATTAAATAATAGCTTTATCAAAAAAAAGTTTCACCACATAAAATGTTTCTAATCAGTAAAGGAATACGCTGGCATGTTTTTTTTTCAAAATTAGGTACTTGACTTTTGAGCGACGCTAAGTCTATGGAGCTTCATTTTCAGCCCACCGTGCGGCGGTGTCATACTAGCTACAGTGTCGTAGCAACGGCGGCGGCGCACAGTGGGCTGGGATTACAAGGTTGGGTCTTAAGAGATCAAATGTATTTTTTTGGTATCTAGGCATAAATTTAAAACGTTTTTATTCTTTGACTTTTTTTAATTTAACGAGTACTTTCGGAGATATAGCCATATCAAATTTGTATGAAGAGTCATTTTATTTTAGTTAAGCAATTTATTCCAATTAAATTGAAATTAAAAATAATGTAGGTATACTAAACGGCCTGAAAACCTCAATACCTACTTAGTTCTTTAAAAAACAAACAATGTTCGACATTTTCCACCACCATAGGTAGGTATGACGTAATTTGTTTTGAGACTTATTTCCGGGAATCAAGGGATAAGAGTGCGCGAGCGCAACAACAAGTTATGACGTGTCGTAACGTGATTGGTGCAACGATAGGGTATCTACGGAATGTTCGGTTGCATTCAAACGTACTTCAGTGTTCTATTACCCACCATAATAGACGCACTACCCCCACACATTCATTACTTACTTATTTGTTATTTTGTATTTGTGAAAATGTTTGAAAATTTAGTGACAAACCTTGATCTTTTCGTTATTTTAAAAAACAGTGGCAGTATTAAAAATAATGACAGTTTGTGTAGTGAGATAAGGTCTAAATTTTTAGTCGAATTAAGTGATGATCACGAAAAGACCTTAAAGTTGTTTTGTGCAAAATTTTGTTATAATTTAAATAGAAGATGGGAAAACGCTTATCGTAAAGAAAATATATTCAGAACTAAAAATAGTGAATGGTTACAAGAAAACATAATATGGCCAGACTTTATTAAGTGTTTAATAGGCAGTAATGAAGATCAACCAGCACCGAGTACATCAACTCAGTATGTATCACCATCAAAAGTTTCTGTCGGTGTCTCCACCGAACAAAGCCCAAGAAAACCTTTTTGTGAATTAGCGCCTAAACAGAAAAAAAGACGTGCAGAACACTTTCATTTATCTTCGGATGAAATAAAATATGCATATTTTGAGCAGTTGAAAGCGGATAGGAATGAGGAGGTTGCTAAAATACTAGAACATTTACTAAAGAATCCCCAAGATGTAAAAGAAGTTAAAAAGTGCATATCTGTTAAAGAAACAAAACCTGTGTTTTCTCCGGATGAGGCTTTAGGGTTATTTTTATCACTTAAGCTGACCAAGTGACAATACAATACTTTAAGAAAAAGTGTTAACGAAATACACAGTAATATATTTCCATCTTATTATCAAGTGCAACATGCGAAACAGAAATGCTATCCACCAAAAGATGCTATTACAGTGACAGAAACCTCAGCTAAAATAATGTTACAAGCTCTATTGGATATAACGACAACAAGAATAATGACGTCACTCGTCATAGATAGTGGTTGTAAAGAATTTACACTAATCAGTAAGTGGGGATTTGACGGTGCTTCTAATCAAGCCAATTACAAACAAAAAATGCAAACAGACATTTTGCATTCGTTAATGTGGATACCCTTGACAGTGATTAAATTAAAACAGTGCAGTGGCCAGTAGTGATTGTGATTTTTACTTATTTATTTATTTTATTAGTCCTTAGTGGATTAGGCCTAAAGGGGAGACCACTACATAAAAAAAACGCGCCTAGTTCTTAACCTCTATGGTGGTGTGGAATAGAGAACAAAATTTGAAATTGCAACCAAAACGCAGAAAATCGCAACCCGAGAATAGGCGCTAAAATAGGACAAATATACGTACTATGCATACGTAGAGTCAATTCTTTGAGAAAATTTGAGAATTTCGAGATTTTCTCATTTTTTCCTTTTGCTTCATACAAAAATTTCTTTGGATATTTATAACTCCGAAAATACTAAGTTATCTGCACGACCCCCATAGAAATAATTACATATAATCGATAGATAAATCCGACACAATATTTAAAATTTCAGAAAAAGAAACTTTTTTTTTTAAAATGCTAAGTCCTTTACCGGCCCGTTTCAGCCCACTGTGCGGCGGTGGCGTAGCAGCATCTACGCGGCGTCTACGAGGTCTTGCCATGACTTAGACATATCTTTTAATAAGGCTCTTTTTCAGCAACCATCCCTACACAGTGCTTCCGCCATCTTACTATGTATCCACAGCTAACAACTGTTAATCAATCTTTGTAATCAGCCAGACGATGATCCGGTAGATAAGCAGATAATATTGCCACATGATATTTCGAGCAGACTGTGACGTCACTAACCAGTTTTGGTAATTACAAGTGACCATGACATGCACAATGGGTGTGTAAGTAAGTAAGGACCACATTTGTACTATCTTTAGGTGTCACGTTTAATGTCCTGGTAATTAGGTGCAGTAATTATGATATTCGTCATAAACCAGATCACATATTGACCGCTATACGTTTATTTTTATACGTAGTTTGAAGATATTTTTTTATAGCTAAAGGCAACATACGATTCCAAACTAAAAAACGTTTTATTTACTTTTCTCTAGAATATTTTTACACGCTTTATATTAGCTTCACTTGTATGTTTGTTTGTATGTAACCGACTCCTTTGAGCGCGATTTTGACCCACTTTAAACGGTCAGATTTCATTGAACTTTGTAAACTTGTCGAGGACCGATGACAATTCAATAATTTAAAAAAAATAGAGAAAAAAACCACGTTTTTGTAGTTAGCAGAACTATGTAAAAAATAGAAAATAAATAATAGTTTAAAAAACTAAAAAACACGCTTTAAGAACCAAACTAAAAAAGGAGAAAATAATTTAATTCAATTAAAAAGTGTGGGGTGCTTGACATTAAGTGATTATAAAAATACCTCAAAAAGCACCCCACGCTTTTTAATTGAATTAAATTATTTTCTCCTTTTTTAGATTAGTTTAAAAACTAATCTAAAAAAGGAGAAAATAATTTAGCGTGTTTTTTAGTTTTTTGAACTATTATTTCTAAAAAGCTATTTAGTCTTTACAATAAATATCGATGATGGTAAGTTAGGTGATCCGTTGTTATTATAAAAGAACCCGGCCTACTATATTAGATGGTAAGCCAATGTTTATCAATGGTCATCTCCGGGTTAATGAAAGCAGCTCAGATATAAATCTTAACAGCACATCTTACGTTGTCATGTCATGATATCTTGCGTTGTGATGGCATAATTCTTATCAGTCTGATAATATTTTAACCTTATCATCTAATTTACATATTAAACAACCTTATAAAAATGTTGTAGTCATTCTTATGGGCATTATATGTGATCTTATGATATATTACAGTTTACCAGAGAAAACATTTTATGTTTTTAACAGGATTTCCATAGATTACTCTAATACCGACTTAGATAATAAAAGTAATTTACAGTCACAAGGTTCGATCGATCAGGTTAAGCTACACTTGGCGCGGTTGGTCCGTGGATGGGTGGATGGATGGATCTTTACATACCAAGACCCCTCCGTGCCTCGGAAAAGTACGTTAAGCCGTTGGTTCCGACTGTTATTTGTGGATCTTTGACAGTATTACCCAGTAACTGGGTTGTGCAGGTCACATAGGCTGCCGCTCAATGTAACATACTGGTATTCAGCTGCATTCGGTTAGACTGGAAGCTGACCCGAACATAGTTAGAAAAGCTAGGGATGATAGATCTATGAACAGAACCCAAATCATTTACATTATTATTTTTGTACGTCTCTTGGAAGAAAAGGAAAGTAACTGTACCTACACACTATGACTACTGAAAATGATGCAGTCTAAATTTATAAATCAAAGCATTTATTTTGATAAAAAACATACTTAATTATAGTGAAAAGTAATAACTGTCTAGCTGAGACCCAGTTGGTGGCGGATGTGGATATCATGATCTCTTAGGTACTGGTCATCTCTTAGCTGCCAAGGTATATTTTCATATTTTTACTAGCTGTGCCCGCGACTTCGTCCGCGTGGAATAGTGTCTTTGGGTCTTTGTCACTTGTCGCAAACTTATAAAACAATCACATAAACCTTACATATTTCCATACAAACTTTCATCCCCTATTTCCTATTGTTATTTTACACCCTTGAGGGTAAACCTTTTACAAACTTTGAATGTCATATTTATTTATATGGAATCAACAGCCTAGAAAATAAGTTTCAAGCTTCTAGCTCTAAAAATGACGATACTTCCATACAAGTTTTCATCCCCTCCTTTCAACCCCTCACAACCCTTTTTTTTGCATTAAAAAGTAGCCTATGTCCTTTCTCAGGCTCTAGACCATCTGTGTACCAAATTTCATTTAAATCAGTTCAGTAGTTTTGGCGTGAAAGCGTGACAGACGACAGAGTTACTTTCGCATATATAATATTAAGTAAGAAAGTAAGGATTACGGACGCTTATAATGTGCATGTCTTTCTACATCGTTCTTCTCTCATGTATTATATCAAAATGAATGATGTAACCAATTTTTTGTAACAATACTTTGATTGTATCTGTGCGGAGTATTTTGCCCGTTGTTCTCCATAGGCTACGCTTTGGAATGGGCAAGTAGCTTCAGCTTTCAGACCGACCAATCCTTTGACAATTCAAAAGTGCCTGTAATTGGTTTATTTAAGATAAATGGTTTGTTTTTGATAGTAATGTGAGGTAGGTATAAGATGATGGTATATACTTCTAGCCACCTAAAAAAGAACAATTTAGGTTCAAAAAATTGGTAGAGGTAGGCTAAAATAGACACAATAACAAAAATAAATAGGCACATAAAGAAGCAAGCCTCAAGTAACAGATATGGCTTTCGACAAACACAGCGTGAGTGACCCTAACATGTTTATTGTCAATCAATGCACGTTATTGGAGATAATTCATTGAATTCAATTAAAGCTGTGAATGTATTTCCATGATTGTCACATGTTTTTTGCACATGTATCACTTTATAGAAGCCCTAGCACGAACGCGCGACGTAAAGAATTAGTAAACATGGATATGAAAACAGTATTCAAACTAAGTAAATATTGTGTGCGAAATGAGTACCTATTATCAATGTTAAAATCATTTGAACTTACGTTGTTTACTTCGCGCGTTTGTGTTATTTTCAACGGCAACGGTTACTACTGTGTGTAAATCAGTAAAATACGTTTAAAAACGCCTTCTTTCTCCTTTAAGGTTCGTTGCACAGATCAATCAGCTAGTGCACGTTGCGTGTGAGCAGTGTCCAATCACGGTAGGTAATTACAAACATCGACGAATTGCCCTAATTTGTACGGCTGGCGATATCATTGTGCAGCATTCGTAACTGCTCCATATGATTACATACGTTTTACAAATTCATGCAGTTGCCACATAACATTCACATATGGAGCTGTGCTAAAAGAACTCCAACTTCTAGAAGCTCTTGGTTGACAAAAACTCTTTCAGAACGAACCCTGAGGTCCAAGAACTCAACACATGTCTGCTACATTTGTGTTGAGTTCTACCTCAGGGCAGGCGTTGCTGGCGCGTTTATGAAGCTCTAAAAACCCTGAATTAGCCTCATCTTTTTGATTCCATGAATGTCCTCAGGGATAATGTCGGATTGCAACTGACTAAAACCACACGGTGCTGATGTTTACGAGAAGTGCGTGGCAACGTATGGATACTTTTCTCTTTGTTATCTTAAGATTACATCGTCTGTGGCCCTTTTAATTCGTTGATAATTAATTGATAATAATACTGTCGCTTGCAGGATGTTTGTAAATAGAGATACGATCGCAATTTAGGTAATTTCCGGAATAATAATCCTGTAGGGGAATAACCTGAGGAATAATCTTCCTTAAAAGTACCTACTTCATCATTGATTCATCATTCTGCCAGCATGCATTGCCTCCTCCTAGACCGGTTCTATGCTTTTCGCATTTAGCGGATATCGTGACCCTCCGGACGTCCATACGCGAAAATTGTTAAGCACAGTTCTATTTATTTTTCTCAATAATTCCACATAGTACCAGATATCCTCTGTCTGGGGACACCGGAGGGTTATGTCGAACTCGTACCGACTACAACCCCACGACTTCTACTACCATATGCTAAATTAAACCTAAAATCTGCGAGGAATCTGATTTTTTTTAATGTTAGGATAGCATTGTTCAGTTTTTCCAAGAGATCGGTGGTCCAGCACATATTTATTCTGTATGACCATACCTACCTAGGTAATCACCTAATTACTATCTTAATTCGTTTATGACGAGTATCGAAAGAGTCCTTATCAACAAGAAAGTAAACATCATCACGCCTGTGTTCCTATGTTGAGTCAGCAGAGATACCTATTTCTACAATATCTAATCTGTTATCGCCATGAATGCTCTAACAATTAATGACAATTTAACTGACTAAAACCCACCCGTGTTCCTTCAGTCGCCTGTGTGCCAGGGGCCACGGTATCTCTTTCAAACAACCCGCACCCCTGGCATCGGCCCTTGCGGACCCCACCAGTTGGTGCTGACATCTCTTTGAGGCGCGCGTGGAACATACTGGTTTGGTTGATGTTACATGTCTTGCAATCTTTGTTTGCCATGCATGCCATGCCGGCTTCCTCACGATGTTTTCCTTCACCGTTTTGGGAGTACTGGTGATGAAATTATATATAGGTACAAAGTAAAGCGCCTGCCTAGGTTCGAACTCACGAACTACGACTTGTAAGTGGACCCGTTACCACTGAGCCAGCACTGATCTTACTTAACCATAAGTATGCATGGTGCGGGTTGTTCGAAAGAGATACCGTGGCCTCTGGCACACAGGCAACTGAGGGAACACGGGTGGGTTTTAGTCAGTAAAAGTCTGACACGCCCTCCCGCTCCATCCAGAGCGGGAGAAGTTATTTGATGATTTCCCACCCAAAAAAAAAACCATAAGTATGCATTTAATTATATGGGAAAATGGGAGTCGTATTATTTGGTTCCCTTATCCGAGTGTTAATACGATCGTTTCGAGTCAGATTGGGTTTTTATTACGTACTAAAACTGTGCGTATATTTTCGCATTAGATAATCATATTGCATAAAAATCTAGTTCCTTTTTAGTAGGTCAGACGGGAGCCGGTATTTGACTCAAAATGAGTTTTTTTTTAATACAACCATATTTTTAAGAGTAATTCATATTGAATCATCTAATATACTGCGCTAGAGAAACCTAGTCTAGCAGACATATAACAAAAAAGAAAGAAAATATCAGTATTATATAAGTATATGGCAGTAAGGCTGCCTATCTGACCTCCACAATTCAGTTACTGGATAATACGATATGCCTTGGTAAGACTGGTTGTCAGACTTTCGGGCTAGTGAATACCCGTAACGACGGTCAAAGATCCACCGTTTCCAAAACACGCAGGAGTCTCGGTGTGTAAATATGGTATTGATGGTCATGCATCATGGACAAATCGCAGCAAGCATCGATCGACCCATGCGGCTCGTACTTACCCACGAGCCCGTACCGTTTGTGGGATAAAACATAGGCGCAATAAAAGAAATTATAATGTGCAAATTAATGTATTTTTTCTTCAGTCCATTGTCATTCTTGATTACCTACATTACCACATTTTTTTTAAGTCTATATACCTATTATTGCACATTTCTGTTTGTCTTAACATACTTAATTCTAAATTCCCCCTAATTAATAAAACTTGTCCTTCTCACCTAACTCTCAAAAAAGTGAGAAAGTAATGAACCAAATCACTTAATAACAATATTTTAGTTGAACTCCTTAACTTCTGAGTTGAGCTGCACAATTACTGCGCGTACGTGCACTAACTGGACGGGTCCGCTCAATCTGTGTGGTGCTTTCCTCAAAAGACCATTTCAGACACTAATCTACATGGTCTTCACATGAACTGACCAAGATTATGTCTGGACTTTAAAAGAGACAGTGACCTCTGAGTTTCGTTCCGCCTTTCTTCTCAGAGTAGTCAGATAGAAAAAGCCGACTTCGTCTAGTTTTGAAAATATGATTTACGTGTTAAAGTGTCTGTACAATCCCACTTACAGAAATAAATGATAAATAATTTAGTAACAGGGGATTTTATGATATGTGGGTTCAAATATAAAAATATAAAATCTTATACAACTAATTGTCAATATATAAGTTTAAAGTATCAGCTGTCTAGTTCCTGTGAGTTTTTCTCTTGGTCTGCAGCTGGCAGAAGGAAACTGAGGCCCGCACATACTGTGGACAAAGAAATATAAAAAATGAATATTGTGCTACCAGCCAGTGCACATCCTAAGCGACTGAAGATAAAAGATATATAACTAAGGAAATAAGAGTTGTCGATGTAAAATTCAAGGCTACCTAATGATTATAATAAAGATAAGCTGTATTTGTTACGGTCGCGAATTAAGTGTAATTTGCATTGTGTTGTACCTGTAATGAGAGTTGTAAGTGATGAATAAAAAAACATTAAAATATTTACAGGATGTAAGGGTACCGTTGTCACTTAAACCATGGGTAGTTGACTTAAATATAAAATAAACGAGTGAGCTAAAACAAAAATATCAGGCGCGAGAAATGAGCGACGCTACGACGCGGCTAGACTGACAGCTGACTGACCGAGGTCGCGACCCATGCGTCGGAGTCGGGCCACGCGGCGTGGTCCCCGCGCCCCGCGCCCCCTCAAATATTGAGACGAAAGTTTGTGGAAAATGTTCTTGTGGAAAAAAGTTAAAAATAAAGGTTATTTGTTTTCATTGATTTTACGTTTTATATACGAAACCAAACCACTGGTTTCAAGGATAACGGTGTTTACCCTTACAGCTTGTATATATACTTACATACAGGATAAGTTTTTAACCAGTACGCAAACTGTAACCATGAATTCAGCATATCATTCTAAACCCAGCGTAGCGCAGAAATTTTTCGACGGTTATACAAAAAAAAAATCTGCTGTTTTAAAGAAAAGTGCAATACCTACGAGATCAAAATGTATGGAACAGCTGATTTTCTTTTTGTATGAGCGACGAAAACTTTCTGTGCTGGGGGGTCTAGAATGATATGCTGAATTTATGGTTACAGTTTGCGCACTGGTTAAAAACTTATCCTGTATACACAACCTGACACTGACTTGCAAATTACAAAACGCGTAAAAATATAAAATATTCGCGGGCTACCTTATCGCATCCCCCTTAACACGTTCAATGCCGGGAGCGCTCGCGGAGGGCTCATTTTAAATGGACGTCGTTCTTAGTGAATACAGCATAATAAACAGCGAAAATGAAATTAGCTGTATGTTTTAACCAAATTTATATTAGCACATTCGTTGGTTTTCAAATATTACAAATATTATTATTAATTACAAATAAATTATTATCTGTACTAATATTATAAAGAGGAAAAATTTGAATATTTATTTGCATTGAATAGGCTCCGAAACTCCTTAACCGATTTGAAAAAATCATTCACTGTTGGGAAGCTACACTATCCCCGGGTGATATAGGCTATATTTTATCCCCGTATTCCCACGGAAATGGGAACTACGCGGGTGAAACCGCGGAGCGCTGCTAGTAATAAATAAATTGAGAGCCAGGAATTCCTGATGCCCATATTTTCAGGGGTGGGCGACTTCCAATTTGTATGGCGGCATGGCGTATGAGTTCGATGAAAACTGGTTGCAGTCATAAGTGTTAAAGGAACGTATTGGATCCAAATCAATTCGTGGCCTTACAAAATTGTTGACTAACGAGTTATGCACTACTTTACTTAATATTACAGCAAATAGAAATGCTCCAACGTTTTTTTACAAATTCTTTATATTGCACTACCTTTTATCCGCGACTTCCTCCGCATGAAATTTCTCGTTCCCCTGACACACCCGCGCCACTACTTAATTTTCGCTTAGCTTTCTTACTTACTTTGTTTTACTCTTTTTGCTCTACTAGCGTGATGTTCAAGAATTGGGCTATCAAATATAAAAATAACTTTTGAAATCTGACTGGTAGTTCCAGATATTAGCGCGTTCAAACAAACAAACAAATTCTTCACCTTCATTATTGCTTTATACTACGTTCGCTATCTTTTTGAACTCAGCCAGTGTCACTTATTGTTATAGTTGTCATATTGAACTGCGCACGACGTGTCGATTCACTTATAGAATACAAAGATATATGTAAAAACAAAATTCTAGCCAGGTCATTGTCGTGTCTGTATCAAAACTTCGATAGCAAATAATATTATCTGTAGTAAAAGTTTACAACCGAGAAAGGTGACATTTAGAATAATTTCTAGTGTTGTGGTTACAGCGCTACTGGAGAGCATGAGGCCGAGAAAGGTGACATTTAGAAGAATTTCTAGTGTTGTGGTACAGCGCTACTGGAGAGCATGAGGTCGTGGGTTCGATTCCCGGGTCGGGCAAAGTGTTATTGGGTTTCTCAGCAGCAGCCCGGAGTCTAATTTTGTGCACGTTCATGGCAATAGGTTCACCCCCTATTACATGGAATTCAAACATAACTTGCGAAATGTTGGTCTACTATTGGTACATCTCTGCCTATCCCTTTGAAAAATACAGGCGTGATGCTATGTTATGTTATGTTAACCAAAATCCAATTATGTAGGTATTGCATTTCTAGCCGACGGAAAAACAGAAGAGGTACTCACTCACGTCATCGTGTACTTTTATTTATTTACAAAAAATTAACAACAAAAAAAATGACGTCGTCGTGTCTGGAAACAGTATGCTTACAAAAGAAATGGATACTAAGATACTAATCAGATCAGATTTTAATCAAGCAATTTTATCATGTCGAAAACGTAAAATAGCCGAATAAACAAATAAATATGTTCTATGTTCCACCTGATTAAATCGGGTGACTTTGCATTGTTTGTGCATGATAGGTACGTAAGCAAACACCAATATTGGTTGCCAAAGATAAGTCTTTAGTACTTTAACTACAATACCTTTCATAATGTGCACTCTACTTTTCGGAAAATGGAAAATTGGAGTGTGTCCCATCCCTAGTAGCAGCAAACGATAGCGCGGCATGCCTAGAGAGAGATGGCGGGAAAAACTCCGTTCTTTTCTCAAAAATGGCCGCCGGTACCACACGCTGCATTTCCCTCTTGTCCAATTCCTGCTGGATCCAATTCATGTAGCACTTTCTATACAAATAAACTGCCAGGACTAACAACGCGATTGCAAAACAGGCCGCGATGTATAATAATGCTGAATTTATTGCCAATAGTTGTTGATGGGTGACTGGTGTGCTGTTGGAGCCATCCGAAGCTGTTTGAGCCATGATATCTTCATCTTTTGATTTGGAGTCCATCAGTTCATGTGCAATCCAATTTGGTCAAGTTTTTGGCCCGAAGCTACGCTATCCGGTCTGCTGGCTAGGTCACCTTTTGATATTGGCCGGTCAAGGAGGCACCAGACAAACTAGATGGTATTCAATATACATAAGTACAGTAATAAAAAACAGCAAGAGTTATTTACTTGAACTATACTTGTCTTAATAGCTTGTGCATACTTTAATGAGCGAAATGATAGTTTATATGCAAAATGGTACGTGTCATTAACCTAGTGTAAATACGTGTTAGAATCTTTAATCGTATCGATTAGTGAGAATGCTCCAATCTACTTTTGGACCACAATTCAATTCAAGACTACGTACGTGACATCATACAACACCACAAGCGTACTGCTGAGAACTTCTGTAGGTACACTGCAAACAGTATGGCAGTGGTCAGAGTTCCTTATGTCCGTAAGAGGGAGTGAAGGGGTAAAGAATGCAGAGAATGAAGTGCATTGGTATACTGAAACTTTCTGGTTCATAATTCAGCTTGTTATACACAAGTGTATTTCTACTCTACTTCTCTGGAAAGCATTTTTAAATGGCTTTTTAGCGGTTTTGCCAATGCCTTTATTTACACTTATTTACACATCGTCAGCGCGGCACGCAGAAAAAAACGAAACTCTGTTTTCGTTCTATGGTTAATTATTTTCAAAAATGTCGATTTCACGTCCGGTAGAAGGGCAATTTATAACACAACCCTGTTTTTTTTTCCTAACAAGTGTGTACAAAACGTCGTTTGAAACGCGTGTGCATTGATCATTACATACTCGGCTCCGTATCGCTCTCGCCATGGGCTCGCGCGTATAAATGTAAGAACCAACATAGCACACTTGTATCATAATGTACTATAATTGAAATAAATGCTTTTTCTTTTGAGTGCGGGAATGCAATTTTATTTTTTTGAGGTTGGCAAATCATCAAATAACTTCTCCCGCTCTGGGTGGAGCAGGAAGGCATGTCAGACTTTTACTGACTAAAAACAGGGGACCACGGTGTCTCTTTTGAACAACCCGCACCCCTGGCAGAACAACCCGCACCTAATAAAAACCTGATTACCTACTGTGCTTAGTCATCGCTTGGGCAGTCGGATATGAGTGAGTTATTTTAGTAGCACACGGCGCAAATTGCTTTTGCTAATTCTCTTGATTCTGATAACTTCACCACACGGCTCTATCCATATAGGTTTTTACCTAAATCACGTATTGGTGATAGTACCAAAGACATAAACCATAAAGTGATGATTATACACACGCCTACACAAAACCACGTGTTAGTGAATTCGACTTTATACTACCATTTGCACACGTGTTATATAATCAACTAAACAGTTTATCTTTATTTTCCAAAATTTTCCTCCCACTTCCTAATCAGTGTAGAAATATATTTAATGCCAACCAAAATTTACAACCATCATAAAAAAATGTTTGATTAGTTTTTATAACAAGCCTTCTTTGTTAAAAAATATCAACATGGAAACAGTATAATAATGATAACTTTAAAAACTACAGGAGGCCGTTATCTGACATCAAGCTTTAGATAACATTCTAATACAAATACCTCTGCACAATGTAAATTATTAAAATAATGCGTGTCTTAATATCATTGATAAAGCACAAATAAAATTTAATTTGAGCACGAAATCACGTCAAGATCACGATTATCGATAAAATTGTCAATTACGGATAAACGTCGATAGGTAATCATATTGTTTTCTCCAAGTGTCGATAAAGATCAACATGTATAAAAATAACCTATTGAATCAATCTGCCTAGCCTTTCCCCAAAAATGTTGTGGTCAGCTTCCAGTCTTACCGGATGGAGCAGAATACCAGTATTTTACAACTGCCTGTCTTCCCTCCATAACCCAGTAACTGGGTAATATGATACTCCTTGGTAACATTGGTTGTCAGAGATTCGTGCTTCTGACTATCCGTAACGACAGTTATAAATATACAAATAACGGGACCAACAGCTTTACGTGCTTTCAGAGGCATGCCAAATAAAAATAAACTACTATCCGCCTATTATAAAACCAACTCCCTTCGCTGTGGCTGTCTGTATGAACGCGATAAACTCAAAAACTACCGAACGTTCTTTTTTCTACGGTTTTCATCAATGAACGGAGTGATTCATGAGTAAGGTTTAAGTGTATAATTCATTATAGGTTTTGTGTAAATTGGCTGAAAAATGACGATGATAGCTGAAGATGTCGGAACAAAGTATGCCGACTGAGAAGCCTAGTATCATAATAATTTCTAACATAATGAAATTAAGGGCCTGAGTCTATACCATATGTAAACAAATGTGAGTAGTATGTACATAGGTAGTTAGTTGGTATGTGTAGCTGTGTACCTACTGTGAAGTGGCTATAATGTTCGTTCCCACTGCTGGGACACAGGCCTTCTCTTTTCGAGAGGGGGAGAGGTCTGTAATCCACCACGCTGTTTGGTAGATGTCACAAGTCTTTGAATTCTACGTTCTAGGACATGCCGGTTCCCTCATGATGTTTTCCTTGATAGTAGTGGTGATGAAATTATTTACACAAAGTGAAGCCGGGTTCGAACCCACGACTCGTAAGCCAGGGTCGATACCACTGGGCCACTGCTGCTTTCTGTGGCTCTGTAGTAACTCATTCCAAAAGCAAAAAGTAGCTTTAACTGTACTATTAAAAATGTGCTCGTCTTTATAGTCTACCTACTAATATTATAAACGCGAAAGTTTGTAAGTATGGATGGATGGATGGATGTTTGTTTCTCTTTCACGCTAAAACTACAAAATGAAATTGGACGAAATTTGGCACACAGATAGATTATAACCTAGATTAACACATAGGATACTTTTTTATCCCGGTAGTACGTTCCCGCGGGATAATTTCCGACTTCCACGCGGGCGAAGCCTCGGGCGGAAACTAGTTTTAAATAAGTATATAGGATAAGAATTTAACATTTTGGTGTATGTGTTTTGATTATACAGGGTGTAACAAAAACCCTATTGCTATCCTTAAACACTAACGGCTTTATTCATAAAAGTTATCGAACATCTAAACAGTTGCTAAAGTCTGGTTTTCAAAGAGAAACCCGACTTCAGCAACTGTTTAGATGTTCGATAACTTTTTATGAATAAGGCCGTAAAGATAACAGCTGGTATAGAATATATCACTATACTTAGTTTCAGCTCAAAATAAAATACTCTAAGAATTGCTAAGTAAGTGCCATATTTTCGGTTTCATATATTTCTTAAATTCAAATCATAACAAACGTGTCACCGGTACTACTTAGGTTAACTTTCAACGTTACTTGCCAATATCACGATAAATCTCTTCCGAGTGATGTTTTGTTTCAGTTTGTTCTGGTATCAATGTATTAAAAATTCTCATAACTTCCGAACATGTAGAGATAGTTAAAAAGCCCTTCCAATATCGTGTGATATCATCCAAAGAAGCCGTGCCCTTGGTATGTAACCCTTTCCGTTACACGTTTGTATATGTCACCGTAAAATTGTAAATACCGTTAGATTATAATCAAGCTCGCGAGATTGTAAACTGTTGAAAGATTGTGAACTGTAACATACTGCTTACAATTTAACGCATTATTTTTCGGTAGATTATAGTGAAACCGTCAAATTGTGAACTGGTATCAAGACGGATAGTACCTTGCGCTATTACTAAATAGTCAAGTAACTGCCACTAACTTGGAAGTAGCGCCGGCCGCTGTGGTCGCAATTCTAACCTAACCTAACCTATTCGGTTGGTAAGCAGTATGGTGCAGTTCACAATTTATTGACAGTTTAAAATCTCGCGAGATAGATTATACACTAACGGTGTTCACAAACATACGGTGACATATAAGCCTAGCATCCTAAAAAAGATTATGTAGACAGATTAGATAGTAGGCAAGAAGTGAAAAAATATTTTAATCGTCATTTACCAAGCCAGTGTATGGTGTTCAGTGGAACGGTGTTGGAGTTTATCAATGACATATATACCAACATAAATTTTATATAATTACCTATAGAAGGTTAATTTACTATTTTGAATTTCAGGCTTTATAATTATGTTTAATAAATATTTTAGTGGCTTACTAAAAACAAAAACAACCGTTACATATCACGCACATTTCACTTAGATGTGTACGAAACTAAAAGTGTACGGTAAAGAAGTTTACTTCTTTATCATCCACTTTTAGTTTAACAATTGCGACAATGACAAAAACATGCTCAGCCAAAGCCCACGATAAGTAAGTAACGTTTTAAAATTCCGGTCGGTGATTTCGTTAATCCCACTTCGGCCACTGACTCAGATAAGTTTGTGGCGGCGACGGACTTGGTGGCTGACCGCGGAAGATGGATTGTTTCTCCATGTGCGGGGGAAAGAAGCCGTGCCCTTCAAACTACTATTTATTTGCAGAGTAGGGCCTTAGGTTGAGGACCAAAACTATAGTCAGTTTTAGTTATTGAATAACTCGAAAAACACCTTGCGCTAATTGCTTTCGTAGGGTACTACCGAAGTGTGTCGTGACAGAATTTGATAACCATCACGATTGGCAATGTAAGATACACACATACACACATACATATTTAGTTGTAGTCCTCTCACATATAGAGGGCATAGTCGCTTTGATAAAGCAATGACATTCTGACTTTTGGTTTCAATAAACAATTTGTCGGAAATAGCAGAAGGATTAGACGGATTACGATAGAAATTGCTCGATAAAAATCTGTCTTTGTGGCATGTCGCGTATGATTACGACGCCAATTTACAATTTATCTATTATTATTAATTTATTACTCATTTTACTATCTTCGATTTGCGTAGTTCGTATTGGGGGTTACCAATAGCAATCCATTGTGTAAGGTCTGTGCTCCATCGATTGTATCTGAGTGGTCATTAAGGTTATCCGTCAGTTGACCATCGGAGCTTGAATTTTCTGGGCCACGGACACATAAAATCATCGAATAGGTTAAGTATAAGCTTGGTATTTCGTAAAGCAGGATATCGATATCTCAATAATAATTATGTAGTTGTTTTTATCGTAGGATGATGGAAAAATAAATATAGTTAAAAAACTAAAAAACACGCTTTAAAAACCAAACTAAAAAAATTGAAAATAATTTAATTCAATTAAAAAGCGTGGGGTGCTTTTTGAGGTATTTTTATAATCAATTAATGTCAAGCACCCCACGCTTTTTAATTGAATTAAATTATTTTCTACTTTTTTAGTTTGGTTTATAAAGCGTGTTTTTTAAACTATTATTTACTTACTATTTTTTAGTTCTGCTAACTACAAAAGCGTGATTTTTTTCAGTTTTACTTTTTTTATTTTAATTTATCCTATTATTTTTCTATTTTTCTCTATTTTTTTTTTATTATTGAATTGTCATCGGTCCTCGATAAGTTTACAAAGTTTATATGAAAATCGAGGGTTTCGTGGGTCAAAATCGCGCCCTAAGGAGTCGGTCACAAACATACAAACAAACAAACATACAAGTGAAGCTAATATAAAGCGTGTAAAAATGTTTCAGTAAGGTTCATCCTATTTAATCGACATGGTTGATGACAATAGCATGCGGGGCTCCAGAATCACCAAAGAAAACCATCCGTTTCCAGATAGCGAAGCCGTATTCTGAACAAGTTCAGGGATACAACATTCCGAGACACAGTGGTCACGTGGGAGACACAACACAACGTCATCACCACTGTGTTACCTACCGTTAGTGTGTAATAATAACTGCTCAACCACTGTTACTTTTTGTAACAATATCATGATTTTAAAAGAGTGTCCATGGAGTTTCTTGCCCGTTCTTCTCCATAGGTACCTACGCTTTGGAATGGGCAACTAGCTTCATTTTTCTAACTCACCGACCTTGACAATTCAAAAGTGCCTGTAATTGGTTTATTTGAAATAGGTAAATGCTTTGAGTTTGAGTTTATTACCTGTGAATCCGATAAAACAATCATCATTCTCCAGCCCTTATCCCCATTTATTTGTGGTCAACGTAGAATGTCTTTTTCATCCGCACTTCTCTATTAGTCGTCACCTCCGTAGTCACACTCTGTTGAGAATCGAACCCAACATACGAACTTGCGCGCGATCTGCACGCGCAGGCGTCGCTATCAACGCGCCATCATCGGCACGCCGCCGCCGCCGCGCCGGGGCGCCGAGGCGCGGCGCGGTGGCAACATGGCTCGGCCTAACGACCACTCGCTTCCACGGACTCCACCGCGACGGACGAATCTCCTCTCTAACTTCATTTATTTATTGTTTGTCCGGGAAAGTTTCCTATTGTAATAAGCACGGCAATAAACTATTGCCTATTTAATACAGTCCACTTTTATTTGCTCCCCGCGCTAGCAATGTTAACACCCTTTCTAACCATATCATCATTCACACACAGTCCATCCATCGTTTCTTTGGTCTCCCCCTACTCTTATAGCCATCGACATAAAGACTCAAAACTCTCCTCGAGACATTTTCCTTAATCCTCCATATCACATGACAACCGATTTCCACACAACTTTTCAGTTATCGGTGCCACTTTCAGACTTTCTCATATGTACTAATTTCTTATTCTACCCATTCGTGTAACACAACACATCCCTCTTAATATTCTCATCTTCAACAATCCGATAAAACAATGAGGTTGTAATTAACAATTACGTTGGTTTGTTTAAAAATTATTTCGATTCGTTAGAAAAATAGCAAATTATTTTTTAATGGAATGGTGGCTGAAAACGTTTCCATAATTTCGTGTTTTATTGCAATAGAGCTGCTGACGTAACGCCCGGAACATGACACCTTATTGTTTAGACCATGGTTTAAATATTGTTACGTCATAAACATTTTTCCCTTTTACTGGTTGATTCGTAGAGCCAGATTCACAGTTACTAAATCAGATCAAAATGTGATCAGAAAATGTTGGGGTTACTTACAAAAGACTAGAAATGCAAAAGCGTAGAAAGTGACCATGCAGGCGGCGTTGAGTGACGCCCCTGCTGCGTTGGCGCCGGCGACGGAGCCTATCCTGCCGAACATCAGCACTGCACCTACAGCTGTGCCCCTGAGGAAATAAGAGTGGATTAGGACACTGTGTTTGTAGGCTTACGGTACCGAAATAAAAGCCTATACTTCTTTCTATTTTTGCTCAGCGGTGTTTCTGACTGTTGTGTTTTGCACGAATTTAAAGGATTCTAGGGTAACATTTAGTAGCCTACGTTTCTCCAGGATATATCTGAATGTAAAAAAATATTTTTTCAAATCGACTGGTCATTCCAAAGATTAACGCGTTCAAACAAACAAACAAGCTCTTCGGCTTTATTAGTGGTATATAGATGGTGGTATTTAAGTTTAGTTTAAGTTTAAGTTTATTAGTACATCAAAACAAAAACACAGTACATAGCATATGGAAACAGTGGGTTGTACTACAAAGTTTAAAATTATAGTCTATTTTCCGGGCTCCTAAACTAGGTACGCAGACCTGCGCCCTAATTGCGTAACACGTGATTAATCATAATCGGTTTCATTTTGACAGTTCAACAATATTCATTGCGTTATTTACGTTGCTGAGCAGACACATTTTGAATATATGAAGCAATGGTTTAGCCATCTGTTTCAAAACGAAACTGATTCACAATTAGGGTGCTGCGCTGTATCTTAGGAATCGGAAAGTATGCGGCTTTAATTTATATAAAACAATACAACCGTGACTTTTCAGTTAGTTTACAGTTTTTGTTAACAGTAAATGGGTTATTATGGTTTATGTTGCAATAGCAAATTGCTACAGGTAGAGAATGATTGAGCAATAATTATAAATCCATTACAGAATTTGACAAATAATATTGTTTGTCTTCGGAAATGAATAAGCTTGAAAAGTCATAAAGATTAACGATAGATTTACCTATGACAATTATATTTTTAATAATATTTGTCGCATGATTGTTATTCGGTACTACAGTATCTTTATGGCTATATTATTTCGGATTATATTATAAAACATGAGCTGTTGTTAAGAAACCCTCGTATATAGGTATATGAAACGGTTGACTAGAGCACAATATTTGCTTTAGTATATAGCAGTAGCTTTATGTTGTAAACTGTTACAGCATCGTGAGAGGGGGAAACCCCAAGGGCGTCTTACGTGTAATCAGAGAAAACAAAACTAAAAGAAATTTTAGTACTGTGATCCTTGGTGTTTTCAAATTACTTTTAATTGCAACAATCTTTTTTTTTTTTTCTTTTTTTTTTTTTTTAAACTCACACTAGGAATTTCTCCTGTATCGTGGGTGCGTTTACATACATTTAAACTCACATACACAAACAGCCAGACCCAGAACAACTACTTGCAGATCTTACAAATATTTGTTCCGTGCGGGAATCGAACCCGCGACACGCAGCGCAGCAGTCGATCGCTTAACCACTGCGCCAACCGTGTCAACAATATATGCAATATGACTACTTTCCTGTGTTTACGTCCAGATTATTTATCCATTTTTCCGATCCAGACTTGCATAGGAGCAGGTACTTGCTTGTTGAGTAAAACGTATGCAAAATCAATCTGACTAGCCTTTTTCCAACTCGCGTTTTTGCGGTCGGCTGCCAGTCTAACCGGGTGCAGCTGAACACCAGTATTTTCCATGAAACGACTGCCTATCTGACATCCACAACCCAGTTAATGGGTACCTCTGGTAAGACTGGTTTTGTAAGATATTTGGGCTTCTGACGACCCGTAACGACGGCCAAAGATCAACGAATGACACCCGGGACCAACGGCTTACTAAGGCAAGGAGTGAAGAGTCACAATGTGAGCCTAATAGATGCGCGTAGTACAATTCCATCCGTGTGGTGCCGGACGTAAAGAATAGCACCATCCCATCTCTTCCCGTGGGTGTCGTAGGAGGCGACTAAGGGACTTACTAGAGAATGGGCAGCAGCGTTTTCTATGCATTTTACCACCATACTGCGATCGCCAACCCGCCTGCCAAGCGTGGCGATTATGGAGACCCCCCCCCCAAATTGGGGGAGGCCTATGTCCAGCAGTGGGCGTCTTTCAGCTGAAATGATGAGTACAATTCCTCCGGCGGGCAGGCGTATAACATCGGTCCAATCATTAACCGATGTTATTTTTCGCCTTCAATTTTATAAGTGACCTTTATTAGCCAGATTATAAAGGTCACTTATAAAATTCCACTTATAAAAAGCCAGATAAGTTGAATAATATATTTACCTCAAAGACGTGGGGAATAGATGCACGACGTATGCTGTGAGAGGGCCGATGCCCAGTGCTGTGAGCTGCAGAGATGACATCGCTACTCCAGCTAAGATCCTGTTGGAAAACGAGCAATTTAATACAAGTCTTATGATACTATTTTATGTGTCGATTACACAGGTCAACAAAATTAGACGAACACTCTTACCCAGAAACCTGACTATTTATTTCCGAAGTATTTCGATGCGCTGAATCCGAATCTAGCCGCAGAATTGCTCTATCACGTTAGGATTTTGAGATATCCTAACCGGAAAGATCAAAAAACATAGTTTTTGCTCATTTTTGAGGTTACATAATCCGGTAGATCCTTTTTCCTTTTAAAAAATCATCAATTAAATCTGAAAGTACTGTAGTCTTTCTCTTTAAAATGACGTTGAGTTTACTCAAATATCTTTTTTTTTTCGCTGAGATGTCGCATTTTGAAATTTTCTGTATGGATAACGTAATGGCAATGGTAATGGATTTTCAGACATAGGAAAATCCACATACATGAAAAATTCAAAATGCGATACCTCAGCGAAAAAAAAGATATTCCTGTAAACTCAACCTCATTTTAAAGAGAAAGACTATATAGTACTTTCAGATACAATTGATGATTTTTTGGAGGAAAGAGGATCTAGCGGGCTACGTAACCTCAAAAATGAGCAAAAACGGTGTTTTTTGCTCTTCCAGGTTAGGATATCCCAAAATCCTGACGTGATAGAGCAATTCTGCGGCCAGATTCGGATTCAGCGCATCGAAATACTTCGGAAATGTATAGTCTGGTGTCTGGGTAAATAATTTGTCGGCCTGTGTTATTAATGTATGTACTTTTGCCCATATAGTGACTGCTTTTTCTGATAGTTCCTAAATACTACACCGCCGATTTGGAACCCTATTTAGCACTGAAAGCCCGTGTAATAAATATGCTCTCATTACTTAAAATTTTAAGTCCCATTTATGTACAGTCACCAAAAGAGATTATATACCTAAGTAACCAGGGATGCCGCATTTGGTTCAAGTTAAGAAAGAAACCAATTAATGTTTTCAAATGAAATTAAACTTTATAAATGAACTGTTTGTTTTCTATGAATATAATAAAATTTTGTTTGAAAACATTCATCGGTTTCTTACTTATGTTTTTTGGTAACCGTACTCTGTCCCTATAATATTCTCGAATATTGAGCAGAAATAAAGATCTTTGGACCTCTTATCAATCTCAGCATGTGATCCCGCCGTCGCGCGACCAATAGCAATAAAACAGTAAAATAAAGAACACACTATCAGGCACACATGATAGCGTTTGCCAACCTTTGAGATCTATCTCTACTATAATATACGGACTTTAAGCTACTGACTAGGCTACTTATGTTTTATTATAGTAATTTCTCTCATGATTACTTATCCGTAGTAATTAATATTATGTTGCATCACATGAGGTGCCTATCCAGCAGTAAATCGGTGACATCATAGTCGTCATCCTTCCACATGAAGACGGGTTTAAAATAAACGATTCTCACGTTCATTGCATCAATAAAGTTGTGGCGACATCTATATCGCGACATGCGAACTACGCATCATACTGACGTCACGCAAAATTCTGCATCGCGCAAGCAAAGGTCGACGCGCGACTACCAAATATGGAAGCATCTGGTAGTAGCCCACTGCACAGAACACCCCTGTTCTTCATACCTTTCTAAAGCAACTGTGTTCGTATACTTTTTTTTTTTTTTTAAACTTTGCCCCAAACTAGGAATTTCTCCTGTATTGTGGGTACGTTTACAAACATTTAAACTCACATACACAAACATCCAGACCCGGAACAACTACTTGTAGTTCATACAAATATTTGTTCCGTGCGGGAATCGAACCCGCGACACTCAGCGCAGCAGTCAATCGCCCAACCGTGCCGTTATGCCGTCGTGCCGTGCCGTACTATGGATAATATGAGCCAACTCAAAGACCCAATTTATCTACTTGCCTCTTTTCACTCTCTCGATCCGGGTTAACATAATCTCTGCCAATATTGGACTTCATCCGTGGGGCTTAAATTAATTAAATAGGTCACCAGAACAGTCCAAGTTTGACAAAAGATTTTATCTTGCTGTAGCGGCATCTACATCGCCACATACAAAGTACGCATCACACTCACGCAAAATTCCGCATCGCGCAAGCAGAGTTTACCGCGCAACTTAACGTCCCGACATAAATCGTTAGGCAGTTGACCACCAGACACAATACCCATCTGGTCGGAGGGGCCTCCCTTTTCTAAGGAGGTTGAGTAAACTTTACACCTTGTTCCTCATACCTCTATACTTATTACAAACGTACCTGTTAGTGGAAAGCCCAGCAATAAGACAGCCGATTCCAACGACGATGAACATGGAGACCAGCAGCGCCTTCTTGGAGAGCGGGCTCATGCTGCCCGCCGTGACCAGCACCCCGTACACGATGGTCGTCACCACCATTATGTAGAACGTGTGGTAGGACATCGAGTCGAGACATTCGCCTGTTGACGTCTGGAAGAGAGGAGATTTGTGAAGGATTTAGCGCTACTACTATAGCACTAAAATGTTATTTTGGGGCGTGGGCTAAACTGGAATCAACGCCACCGTCTGTTTTTTCAATACATTGCACTTATAAGTAAAATTAATAATTTAATAACCCCTGACACAAACAGAAACATCTAAAACGAAAAAACAAAATGTATTGACCCTTTAACTTTAATATTAATTTTAACTTCGTTTTTACTATACACACAATTGTTAATTTATTTCATTAAGTGTTTATACACTTCCTAGCCTGAAGCACAGGTTCAACCTAGTTCAGGCAATAAGCATCTGTCTATGCATCTGTAATTTAATTGTTAAGATACTTTGTACGTGTGCCCCGTTTTATAAATAAACTAAGTTGTGGGTAATATTTTGATCAAAGCGAGGTCGTCGCGTCGTATAATCATTAAAATCATCATCGCGAATCATATTTTGTTCAACAAACAGTCTGACACTGACCTGCGAATTGCCAAAAACTTAAGAAAATCTGAATTCTGCGGGCTACGTTAGCGCATCCACCTTAAGTCTAAACTAATTAGGATGAATTTGTGGATCCACCTCCCGTCACGTTTTGCTTTTACTAAGTCTTCGCGTTTTTGCCACAAATCCATATATAAGAGTGTATCACCAAATCTTAGAGTAGGTAATCAAACTTCTACCCCTCACGTAGTGTCTGTATTTAGATCTAATACCCTGCAGTTAAACAATAAAGATATTATGTATATAAAACCACAGATAATATTTATATAGTTGTCACGTGATATGTCATATGACATACGACAATCTGCGAATCTGCGATAGCGAACTTCCTAAAGTTATAAAAGCGAAGTTTGTTCCTCTATAAAAATAGCAACTGCCATGAATAATCTTTTGCGTTCGATTCCCTGGTCGGGCAGCAGTGGCGAGGGGTGAATTATGGCCAGGGTAAGACGTTCCAAAAAAAACACTCACCACGTGATGCAAGCTTAGTTTCCTCAGAGGATCAGCCCCTCTTTCACTCATACTGAGTGGGAATCAGAGAATTTTGTAAGATGGTTTGGTTTTCTTTGAGCGCATGTGTTTTCAGTAAAACTTAGAAACACATAAAAAAATATTGTACTTTGAAATAATCGGTGGGAGGTGAGATTTCTTAAAGGTAAGCCGATGGGAATCAGCTTGTATTGACCCTTCGCCACTCTCGGGCAGAGTTTTATTGAGTTTTCTAAACAGGATTTCGCAGTCGTTCTTACATCTCTACCTAACCCTTCGGGGAAAACAGGCGTAATGTTATGTTATGATTTCGCAGTAGCAGAATTGACAATCTTTCGGCTTTCGGTGGCCAGTTAACGTCCTATTCAGATATCAAGCTGCTTTTTCACCAGAGATGAGCTATGCTACGTCGCTTTGGATGCTTTTGATATCCATGCGGGTTCACCTAAGCTATTTATTTATTTATTTATTTATTTATTTATTTAAGAGCATGGAGGACTTACAGCTAATAAAAACAGACAAAAGAAAGAAAACTATAGTCACCAGAAAACCAATTACAAATCCTCACGTGTAGAAATATTATAAAAATAATTTTGGTGTGAGCACAAAAACAAAGAAAAACACATCGCCTTAATAAATAGAGAAGAATAATATAAATACTTAGTACGCAAATATTTGACTAAAACAATAGACAAAATAATAAAAACAAATAATATAAACTACCGCTACTTGAAAAATTTAAGGCTTAAGCACCTTCTGGCCGCATTCACACTAATTGTGAATGGATCAAAATTAAATTCCTTGCAAATATCATTGAAATTCCTGCTTGCACGCACAATATAACTGTTCTGCCTATAATTCGAAGATGTATGAGGTACACGTATGGGTGGATTAAAACGAAGCGTCTTACTTGGCACATTAAAATAAAATTTTGACAATAACTCAGGGTTATCAATGTTATTACTCAGGATTTTCAGCAAGAATAAACAGTCTGCAATTTTACGTCGTTCTACCAATGGTAGCAGATGATACCTCTTACAAAGACCAAGATAATCAGCTGACTGATATGGAATCCTTTGATGAAAGCAAAGATATTTAATGAACCGTCTTTGGATGTTTTCAACGCGGTCAATGTATTTATGATAACGTGGATTCCATATCTGAGAAGCATACTCTAGCTGACTTCTTACAAAAGTGCAATACAATATTTTTAGTGTTTTAGCATCAGTAAAACACTTAGACAGACGAATTATAAACCCAAGTAGTTTAGAAGCTTTTTTGACAATTGTGTCAATGTGTGTGTCAAAAACTAGCTTACTGTCTTGATGGACGCCCAAGTCGCGAATAGTATTGCACCTTGGCAAGACCTGGCCCGCCAACGTATAAGTTGCGGCCAGGACTGCACGTTTTCTAGAGTACGTGATCACTGAGCACTTGGATGGATTGAGATCAAGTCTATTAGCCCGACAATACTCTTCAAGCCGATACAAGTCAGCCTGAAGTTCAAGTCTATCTTCGGGCGTGGAAATAGTGGCAAAGATTTTCATGTCATCAGCAAAGCATAATAGTTTTGATGAATGGAGGCACTGATCGATGTCGTTTACATAGACTACAAATAAAAAAGGTCCGAGCAACGAACCCTGAGGCACTCCGCTGGGCACGTTTACCCAACTAGACATATAATTATTGAGTACGACTGCTTGAGACCTGTTATCAATGTAGGAAGAGAACCACCTCAAGAGGTCACCACGGATGCCCATGTAGCTTAGCTTCTTAATTAGGATATCGTGGTCGATCCGATCAAATGCTTTGCTATAATCTGTGTAAACCACATCAACCTGTTTAGCATTATCCATAGCATCCGTAATAAAATCATTAAATAAAATCAAGTTAGAAGTGGTAGACCGTCCTAGCTATGTTTTTTTATATCGAAATATTCGTTTGGATGTGCGAGTAGTGGCTTCCCTACTGTCGACGCATCGCATAGCTCCAGCTGCGCATCTTACTCGCTCGGCTAAACAGCTTAGCAACATTATATAGTGGAAACGGTCACATAGTTTCGTAGCTTAGGTTTCACATCCTCGCAGCGTAGCTGCATGGCACATATCTTGTGACAAAGCGGCCTAACACCTTTTATGAGATGTTTTAACTTTAACTTACAGAGTTATCCGACTGGCCGATAAGTTCGCAGACAGTTCCGCTGCTCTCTTCACTGCTCATCACCTTGTTGATTGTGTCTGGGGCGAAGAGAAACAGGCCGTTCAAGCTGAAATAAACATAAAAAGGTTTTATAAAGTTTGCGAACTGGAATCTAAAAACAAGTTGTTTCAATGATGCAGAGCATTCTTGACCAAGGTACTGCAAGGAAACAATAGTCTACATTAAGGGGCCAGCAAAATTTAAATTTTCTTACGCTTTTTTTTTCAATTTGCAGGTTGTCAGGTGGTATGTTGCTTAAAATATGATTTGCGATCGGAACAAATATAGCTTTACAGAATTTTAATCATTAAAATCATGAATACAACACTCTAAGGTCATTTAATTGCATGGAGTTCCGGTCGCAGATCATATTTTGTTCAACATATAGACCTGAATCAGAATCAGACAGAACCAGACACTGATCTGCAAATTGCTAAAAAACGTCAGAAAATTGGAAATTCGCCGGCTGCCCTGGCGCTTAACCCTTAAGTGCCTTGTTCCTGCCAGCTGGAGCCTGAAACTACTTAAACCTGTACTTGGTGGCAGTTTTTGCTGGCTCTTCGTAATAGAAAGTGAGAGTAGGTAGTAGTAGAATAGATTTGAATACCATTTTCTATTCTTCATTTTAATTTCTCATAATAACATGGTACTTATTGGCAGGCCTGCACTGGCCTCTCATACCTATTATCACTGTATTTTTGAAAACATTGTAAAAGCCACACATTTTGAAAAGAGTAACCGTGGAATTTCTTGCCGGCGCTCCTGCATATGAAGTGACCAACCGTGTACCTACCTTCTGACGTTTCTGTGTCCACGGAGGTTAATGTGCTTTTTTTGTTGTTTTATGATGTTCTAGCGTATCCCTCAGATCACAGATGCTTAAAATACCTGCATAGCGTAGAATCATTAACCTACCAGTAAGTAATAACACAAAGATCTTACAAAGAGAACAGTCCAAACATGAGGAAGCCAGTGAGCGCGAACCACTTGAGGTGCGGCGGCCTCAGCAGCGCGAACGCCGACTCGGACTTGGACTTCGGCGCCAGCGCAACCCCCGAGCCGCGCTGTTCTGAGTCATTGATGTCGCATGGTATTTTTAGGGATTTTACCTGTAAAATGAAGAAATCTTAAATTAAAACATTGTTGTTTTCGGTCTGGTTTGTGATTAATTAATGAGTTATGCTACGGCTACATTGTTGCGATAACACGAACAACACATCGCGCGCTCACTGTTGCTGACACCGACCCATGTGCGAGTCCAAATTATTTTTTTATAATCTATTTCTCCCAGTGTAATCTAGTTCAAACTACTTCAAACTGATAATGTAGCGCAAGGAACGGCAACGCCGCTCTTGACGTCCTCCGAGCAATACTTTGATCTTTTAGTCGCGGAAACTGTAATGTTTTTACTACGTGGAAATTACAAGGACTACAGATCTGAAAATGTTGCTGCCTGTGGCACTTATTATGCCTAAATTTTTGAGCTATAATACATTATCATATCTTCTTTCTTTAGGAAGATACACCTGAGCAGCTGGGGGACGTCACTTCAGCTTACACACACGTTTTTTGATCGTAGTTTCAACACTTTTTAAGAATTATCTTTCAGTACTTTCCTTCCTTGTGCAGCTATTATGCCTTATCTTTCTCACCGGTTTGCCTGTATTGAATGAGGAAGCTGGGGTGACGTCACTCCAGCTAACACACACTAAACGACTCATAATAACGAAGGTTTTGTGGCACACCTAAATTAACACTGGGAGCTTTGATTGCACCTATTATGCCCTAAATATTAGCATAGTTAAAATTATTTTATCAGAATGAGGAAGCTGGAGTTATGCACACCTGAGTCACTCTTGTGATACTCTTTAAAAAAGATGAAATTATTGTTACAAAATATTGGTTACATCATTTTTGTTGAATTTATATGGGAGAAAGATGTAGAAAGACGTGTTAAAAAATGTCTACTGCTGTACCCATGGCGACATATCAAGCTTTACATTTCCAGTATAAGCAGAGATTCTCCTCGTACATTGTACTATAAATAAGAATAAGAAGAAGAATAACCGTCGCCACATCGACAGGTCCTCAAATTATTTACTTACGCAAAAACTATCTTCATGTAACCCAGTATTTACAGCATAGATCTTCCTCACGACCGCCAGAGCCTCCTTATCCTTGCCCCTGGTCATGAGGAACTTCGGGCTTTCATCAGCGCTGATCAAAGCCAACGCAGCCAGGAGTAGTGGCAGGGCATACACGGCGGTAAGCAGTCTCCAGGGTCGCAGGTCTATGGCTCCAAACTGGTACTGCCAGTCGAAGGACAGGATGAGCCAGGCTAGACCTGAAAGTCAAGAAGATTTAAGTAGTGAGTACCTAAATAAAGGTGTATTTACTGTGTTTCTTAGATTGTTGTTGAGTCTTTTTTAAGGGACTTCAAAAAAGGAGGAGTTCGTCTACGTGTATTTTTAATTTATGTATGTTCACCGATATTTTCGTCAATTCCTCATCTGCCTAGCTTTTCCCAATTATGTTGGGGTTGGCTTCCAGTCTAACCAGATGCAGATGTCACCAATACCTAGTCTTACATGGAGCCACTGCCCATCTGACCACCACAACCCAGTTACTGGGTACTACGATATCCCTTGTTAAGACTGTTTTTTTTTGTCTATACGTTTAATTATTTTGTTAAACATCGACAATAATCCATTTAAATGTTACTATTAAAAATAAATAATGTGGCACATTATCACAAAGTTTTTAAATAATCGACAAGGTATCTCACAACTTACCAGGACTTAAGAATGTCAGTAAATTGATAAGTCCGTTGGTGATGAGCACTGCGAAGTCCCGACGTCTTCGTGGGAGCATCTCTGATACGTACGCGTAGCCTAGAGAAGACGGGCTCGATAAACTGTAATGAGAGAAATGGGTTTTTAATAAATGCGAAAGTAGTTAGTGAAGGGGGAAGCGCCAGTGTAGTTAGTGAAGGGGAAAGCGCCAGTGTATTTAGTGAAGGGGGAAGCACCAGTGTAGTTAGTGAATGGGGAAGCGCCAGTGTAGTTAGTGAAGGGGGAAGCGCCAGTGTAGTTAGTGAAGAGGCAAGACCAGTGTAGTTAGTGAAGGGGAAGCGCCAGTGTAGTCCGTTTTTTTGCAATTTCCAGGTCAGAAACAGGTTGTATGTTGAATAAAATATGATTCGCGACCGTAACACATATATAATTAATTACATAATTATAATCACTACAACTCTTCGGTCTTATTACAAGAAGCGGTTTAACTAAGAACCCAGGTTTAAACCTCTATAAACTACGGTTTATACAAAAGTAATATTACAAAAAGAGGTTTTGCGATAAACCATAGACTAAACGCTGGTTTAACGTTAAACCTGGGCGGCCCCTAGTTTATCGATGGGTCTAAGTCGTATTTGTCAAGTTTCCTCTTTTAGGTTGTCATCTATTCGTGATGTTGTGTTATTTTTATCCGAACATGGTCGATTGACATAAGGATATTGAACCTGCTGAGTTATTAGAAAGGCCACGCCGACACAACAGAAATCGGGTTCGAGTAATCCCTTCATTGAATTATAAAAGCCCCCCCCCCCCCTCCCCACCCCCCCCCTCCCTTTATTATTAAAGTATAGGTTTACGAAACGTTTTGCAATAAAAATATGGGGGAGGGGATTGCCATAATCGCCACGCTTGGCAAGCGGTTTGGCGATCGCAGCATGGTGGTGAAATGCATGGAGAACGCTGCTGCCCATCTCTAATTAGTCTTGTACGACACCCACGAGAGGAAATGGAATGGTGCTATTCTTTACGTCCGGCACCACACTAATTTGGGTTAGCATAAAATCCATTCATTAAAAACAGATTCATTATTCAGATTACAAGTTTTTGAAGTAATTTTTTCCTCGATTCCAATAGGGTATTTTCCAATTTATTAAAACTATTCTTATTTGAAGATTGGGACAAAATATGTAACAGAAAAATAAAAGTAAATTGACTTATATCCATTTTCTCAGTTAAAAACGATTTAAATCGAATTTTTGAATTTACCGCCAAAACGCTCCTTACGATGACTGTTTTGTCACGTGACCACACGTGACGTCAAAATTGTTTATATTTGTGTTAATCTGTGGTTGATATTTAAATGACGGTTCTAATAAAACCACGGTTTACAAATGTTTTTTAATGCGAACAAGTTTAGGCCATGGGTTTATAGATAAGCTTGGACTTGATTGTACAGGTTTAAACCAAGGCTTATTTAGTTATTTTTAATAAGACTGAGAAGTAAAAAAAAGTAGTTTTAAATTCGCGAGCTACCTTAGCAACCACTAAAAAAGATAAAAGTTCAAATCACTCTTAATTAAATTTAAATAAATGAAAACCTTAAAGGCATGGCAAAAAAGATCTTATTTCTTTTTAAAAGTTACCTATTTCGTTTCTTTCTTCTTGTGCAAATGACCTCAGGTATAGCAAAACCCTTTGTTTTGGTCATCAAAATATTAATTAACCATTAAACAATTTGTTTTACAAAACAAAAAAAAAATACATAAAAATCAAGCCAGAGTATTATACAGGTTGAAATTGAAAACATGCGACAAACCGTAATGGGAGATTGTACTCATCATTATGAACAACTTTTACTAAGGGACAAAAGATGCAATCGCAAAAAAAAAACAGCTGTTCCCTACATTTTGACGAGTCATGCGAACATAAATGTAGGGAAGAGATGTTTTTTTTTGCGATTGCATCTTTGGTCCCTTAGTAAAAGTTGTTCATAATGATGAGTACAATCTCCCATTTCGGTTTGTCGCATGTTTTCAATTTCAACCTGTATACACTGATGAATATTATTAGCAAAATCACGTTTAGCCGCTTTAAAAATTTTATTTTATTTTTTTATTTCAAGACAGTCTTCGCCAACCGTAATATGTTACTTACAACAGAGAGCAAGCAAACTTGAGAAGCGCGAAGGTCACCAGCGAAGGCATGAAGGCAGCCGTGAAGGCCATCACGCCGGATGCTGCTAAGGAGCCGAGCAGCACAGGCTTCCTGCCTAGAGAGTCTGATGCACGGCCCCAGAATGGAGCTGTGAGTATTATACCTGTAACAGATATAAAATACTTACATATTTTTGTGATAAATGGTTGGGAGCCAGATTCAACTGATAATGAGACGATTTCCAACGAGTTTGCAAATGTGTTAATAACAATAAATAGTTTTCTAACCGAGACACAGAAGGAAAGGGTTTCTTTTTTCTTTTGAGGGTGGGAAATCATCAAATAACTTCTCCTGCTCTGGGCGGAGCGGCGTGTCAGACTTTTACTGACTAAAACCCACCCGTGTTCCTTCAGTTGCCTGTGTGCCAGGGGCCACGCTATCTCTTTCAAACAACCCGCAACCCTAGCAGTCATCGGCCCTAGCGGACCCCACCAGTAAAGTTGGTGCTGACATCTCATTGAGGCGCGCGTGGAACACAACGCGCCGTCGACCCGGGCCTGCTCCTTACCGGACGGCGAGCTACCCATTACTCGCCGTCCACAAACCCGCGCCTACAGTGATTGGGAATCGGCCTGGGATTCCTGACGCCCAGGACGTCTCCTGGGACGACTAGGGGCGTGAGGGCGCATAGATTGCCTCTCCCTCTCGTGCGCCACCTCCCTCTTCGCGAGCATTACTGCTACGCAGAAGGAGGTAATGGCTTCCCATGCACTCTCACTCTGTACCATGGCCTTGACCAGGGCCGGACGCGAGAGATCGCTGCCGCCGATCGCTTGATAGATCCACGAGGCCACGGCGGTGCTCCGCATATGTCAGGCATACCTCCACCGTATGCTCCACCGTGTTCTCCGGGTGATCTACGCAGTGGTTACACCCGGGCGTTTCCTCCCGCCTTATCTGAAACAGGAACCTCCCGAAACAAACCGTGTCCGGTGAGGAACTGCGTCGGGCGGAAGGTGAGGACGCCGTGGCGCCTCTCAATCTACTCCTCAAAGCGTGGACTTACCGCCGAAATTATGGCTTGCCTAAGAAGGGAGAGGGTTACTGTATTTCCACAGCCAAAGAGTATTGAGTCTTGCTAATGCCGCGATCCGATGCGGATGTGTTTGCATATTATTTATATCGAGTAGTGCGGGTCAAGCTGACACTCGTAATTTACTCGCCATGAGTAATGATCTTGTGGTGAATGAACTGCTGCCATTCCTGCAGCAGAGGCTGGATGTGATGGACGAAGTGTCCAGTATCCAGATCTGCGCAACGAACTTCAACGAGGAGGACATAGCTGCTGCCAAGCTGTTGTTGTTCAGGGTGCTGAACAAACGTGACCAGATGGTGTCCCGCCGGAGTGACGGGACTAAGAGAAGCCTGCAAGACATAATCACGCTGTTCAAGGAAACCGACGTAACGACGTTTGTGGCGAAGGAGCTGCACAAGCTGCCTCCTGTCACTTTCGACCACGTCGCCGTCACCAGGCCGCTGAAGGACATCACGTCTCTGAAGGCAAGCCTGGCTGAGATGAAGTCCAAGTTGGAGTTATCGGATGTCACCATTGGTAAATTGTGAGCCGAAGTAGCATAGTTGCGCAACGCTATTCCTACAAGTGGGTCACCGGAAGGCTCCAATGCGAACACACGTCGCGGGGCACAAAATGCTTCTGTCTGCAGTTTTCAGTCGGCGAGTGAATCTACGTCACCGGCTGTCAAGAATGTAAGCGTTGCATTGTATTCCGCTGATCGCGTCGTACCTGCTGGGCAAGCGACGCGCGTAATAGGTACATCGACCCCCAAGCGTGCCTATTCTGCAACTGTCGTCAAGACGAAACCTGCTGTGTCGCAAGCTAAACGACAAGCAAAAATACCAAACAGGGGAAAGCAGAGTCACTCAGCATCGAGCGCAACAAAAAGTGTTGTGATGGACCACGAACAGCAGGTTCCACCGAAGAATACATGCGATGAGGATGGCTTCGTCAAGGTGGAGAGAAAGAAGAAGAAGCCTAGTTATCGCAACCAGTGTGGGACGGGGCTGGCAGGTTCTAACATGCTGTTACGTCCTGCAATACCGACGACGCTGCTATACGTGTCCCGTTTGCTCTAGGATGTCCTCAGTCTTCGTAAAGTGGTCTCTACGAAGACTGAGGACATCGTAGAGTACTGTAGAGGTTGTTCACTAGCTCAAGAACCTCACGTAACTGGCAGCCAATGATTGGGCTGTCTATGTTCGAACAGTCAGGAAGTTTAGTTTTAGAATTAACAAATAATTTGACATAGGTTTTGTTCTGGCAGATGATTTTCTGATGTCAGGCGCGTTGCAAGTTCTGATTTCTTGAGAATAAACGTGGGTGCAATGTTGCTATGATATATAGGGAGTGACTAGTTATTCGTTATAGTAACGTTTATCATTGTGTTGTTAATACTGTACACCAAAATAGACACAGAATATACCCTAGTACCTACCTACACCATTATAGTTATGATCGAATTTACCGAAACACTGCATAAAACAGAGTGAGAGCAGTGGTGGGTTGGTGCTAAGGACTAAGTTCGGTCATAGGTTCGAACCCAGACAGGCGCTTTCCTTTTTGTAAACAATTTCATCAACACTGCTCTCAAAATGGTGAAGAAAAACATCGTGAGGAAACCACAGTGACCCGCACTGGACCCGCATGGTGGATTACGGCCCACTCCCTCTCAGTGATTGGAGGCCTATGTCCCAGCAGTGGCAACATTAGAGGCTGAACATGGACTAGTGTGCAACTACATTATGTGATGCAAAATTCTTGCTAAAAATATGTTTTTTAAACTGAAACTCACCAATATTGGGTAAAGATGTCATAATCCCCTTCAAGTTATCAGGTATGTCCAGGTCGCAGGCAGCAGCTGGCAGCACGAAGGCGATGCCGATCATTTCCAGGATGGCTGCCAGTAGTGTGGCCAGCATCAGGAGATTGTGCATGACCTGGTATTTACCGGTGCCTGCAGGATTTGTAAGATCAATGTAGCGACAAGTGTTGAAACAGTTCGTAGGTACAGCTGCTTCTTTATAACCTAATACTAGCTGATTCTAGAAGCCCTAACACAGAAATCTTACGTCAGTTGTCAAAAAAAATCAGCTGTTTCATAGAAAAGTGCGCTAAAAGTGGACCTATGCTGTGAAAATTTATGTGAGTAACAGCAATTTTGTTTCAGGTTCAAAATCACGTACTATATCCATGGTAATAGATTGCGCGTCGATGTCCCTACTGGGATAGTCTCACGACGCCCTTAGTTGACAACTAAGTGCGACGTGAACCAACTGTATAGTCAACTAAGTGCGTCATACGACTGTATGCCCGTCATGAAAGATAGCGCCTATCACTGTACATAGGGCAACACACATTAAACTAGTGTTTATTATGACAGTTATTATATTAAGTGTACGTTTTATTATGTACTTATGCGGTGAAAGGTGCGTGGTCTTGACTATTAATAGGACGCTATCAACATTTTCTCTTGGACGACGCAAAAGGCGATGGTGTAGGCTAGAAATTACTGGAAGTAGGTACTAAATATTTGTTACAGAACAAGCGCCTGCCTTACGGAATGTAGCTTTATTAAATATCGATGAATTAACTAAAATTATATGATAACTAGCAGCGCTCCGCTGTTTCACCCACGTAGTTCCCGTTCCCGTAGGAATACGGAGATAAAATATAGCCTATGTCACCCGGGGATAGTGTAGCTTCCCAACAGTGAAAGAATTTTTGAAATCGGTTCAGTAGTTTCGGACCCTATTCAATGCAAACAAACAATTAAATCTTTCCTCTTTATAATGTTAGTATATACTAGCTTCCGCCCGCGGCTTCGCCGGCGCGGAGGTCGGAAATTATCCCGCGGGAACGTACTACCGGGATAAAAAGTATCCTATGTGTTAATCTAGGCTATAATCTATCTGTGTGCCAAATTTCATCTAAATCCTTTCAGCCATTTTTGCGTGAAAGAGTAACAAACATCCATCCATCCATACTTACAAACTTTCGCGTTTATAACATTAGTAAGGATTACTAGGTAAAACATCGAGAGCAAAAAAAATATTGTATATGAAATGTAATTGTTTATTCTGTAAATAGGATATCGGACCCACTTTTACACGTCATGTATTTAAAAAAATAAGCTAGATGGAGTCGACATTTTTTGCCTGACTACCCCTCAGAATAAATGGCGAAACAAACACAGGGGTAAAGTCTCTTTTAAAGTCCGGTCTAAATCTTGGTCAGATCATGTGAAGACAATATAGATTAGTGGTTTACTGAAATGGTCTTTCGAAGAAAGAACCACACATATTTGAGTAGACCAGATTAGTCAGTGCACTCATTTGTCATTTATCGTTTAGCTAAAATCAGAACTTGAGGAGCTCCTCAAAAAAACACACGTACCTACTGGGCTTTGTGGACCCGAGAAAAAAAGAGCTATAAAATAATCGTTTAAAAAACTAAAAAACACACTTTAAAAACCAAACTAAAAAAGTAGAAAATAATTTAATTCAATTAAAAAGCGTGGGGTGCTTTTTGAGGTATTTTTATAATCAATTAATGTCAAGCACCCCACGCTTTTTAATTGAATTAAATTATTTTCTACTTTTATAGTTTGGTTTTTAAAGCGTGTTTTTAGTTTTTTAAACTATTATTTATTTTCTATTTTTTAGTTCTGCTAACTACAAAAGCGTGATTTTTTCAGTTTTTTTTTCTTTTATTTTTTTCAATTTTTTTTTAAATTATTGAATTGTCATCGGTCTTCGATAAGTTTACAAAGTATAAATGAAATCTCACCTTTTAAGGTGGGTCAAAATCGCGGTCTAAGGAGTCGGTTACAAACAAACGTACAAGTGAAGCTAATATAAAGCGTGTAATAAACATATTTTAATATAGGTTGCAGATAAATTACCCATCGATTTTCAGGACCCGAGCGTCCGTTGAGATACTTACCTACATACCAATAAACGTCATTTCTAAACATGTCTACAAAAGAAATTGACTTCTTCTACCATCTTCAATCAATCAATTTTATTAAACAATTGGAACACATTTTCCATCTCATTCCGAAGGATTTTGAAGAAAATTCATAATCCATTGCTTCATTTTAGGTATGTTAAAAATGTTCCTCCGCTTGACAATGTAAATAACGCAATAATTATCATATTGTTGAATTATCAAACTCAAAATGAATGGGATTTTAAAATGGTAAGTTATACGCAGTTACTCTGCAGGACATTATAGGTAGCTGCTAGTTACAAGTTAAGCGCACAGTCTTTCCGTCTTTTGCATCCTGTTTATCCTAGCAGCGTTTTCAAGGTTATCGGTCCATTAATCTGAACCTTTCTACCCTTCTACCTTGACCAAATAAGTAATCCTACTTATCTATCACTCAAAGTTTTAATCAATTCGTGTGCGCACAATCATTCAGACAATAACAAGGATTATTAGATAAAAAAATCCAAAAATATTCAATAATAAGTAAATGCATTTCATCGATTATGATCTGTTATTCCCCTGTCTCGTTGTGTAATTCAATTTTAATTCATTAAAGTAACAATACAGGTTTGTATAAAATGCTTCTTGTTAAAATGAGAATCTTCTACAGCATTTTTACGGTCCAACAAACTACTTACTATTGATCAGCGGAGTATTTGCGTAACACGCTAACAGTAGGAATGCCTTACATTGTGATGATCAACAACATTCATTTCGTTATTTACGTTGGTGAGCAGACAATTTTGTCGAACATATGAAGCAATGGATTTGGGATATCCTTCAAAATTTTTCAGTTTATGATTGATAGTATGTCATGCAATTGGGGTGCAGGTTCCGAAAATAGTAGGTATACTTAGTTAGGAACCTAAAACAGTAGGATGTAAGAAAGAAGCATGCACAGGTGGTTTGGACCCAGTTTCCTATTAAGTAGCTATTTACACAATGAGACATAACATCGCGGGCCAACTGCATGGCTATAGTAACCGGGGTCGTCGGATATAGTTGACGGTTATTAAGAAACCGATGGATGATTTCGAATAAAACTTAATTGGATTAATAGAAGACAAACAGTTAATTTATCAAATTACATTTTATTCGAAAACATCCGTCATGCACATGGGCTATACAGTTTAAGAAGCGTCTAACAAAACTAGTATTGTACTATACTGTTTTTGGGATTAATTCTTTTTCAGTAACATTAAGGAATAACGCTGCGAAAAAATAACACGGTCGGGGTCCCCACCATTAGATCCATAGAGTATTCGTGGTTTAATAGTCTTTGATTAGAACCTTAATAGTTACGCCACTGCTGCTGCAAAAATAGTAAGTAGAAGCACCTTCTTCAGCGCTCCTCATCGAAGTAGCATCTTGATGGATATGCATTCAGGCCAGTCCATTCAGACCATAGAGTATATAACCACTCTAGTCTTTGATTCAGACTATTCGATTTTATATACATAAATCGTCTCTGTCTGGGGTGGGGAGGGGATCGAGCCCCTTCCCGCCCTCCTCCTTCCTGGACCCGGGATACGGGTTTGACACTATTGATAGTTCACTTCAAGCTCGCTTTACCTGCGTTTTCACGTTGAGATTTTTACAGAATATAACTTTAGGGGACTTAAAATTAAGTGGCAAAATATGGGTACAATAGAATACTGACCAGCTATCTCCAGCGCCTCTTCAAGCTCTGCTTCCATGACGGGTGAGCGGATGCGGTCGGCTGCAATGCTCGCCATCACCACATGACGCATAGTCAAGTCCCTGAACCAAAATAATTAAATAATTTACATTAAATAATTCAGTATAATACAGGTTGTAAGGGACGATGCTCAAACTATTACCATACATTCAGCACATGATTCTAGACCCCCAGCTTAAATTTTATTTGAGGTTTATACCTAAATAAAAACAGCTGTTACATACATTTTGGTGTAGTTACTGTACTTTTGTGTACAGCAAATAAAAAACTTTACCGATGGAACATTTCTCTGGTTCGAACAATGTGGTACATAATAACTGGTAAAATTTGGCGTTTCGATGTCCCTTACACCCTCAATACTATTTTCAAAAGCCTTGCCTCTTCCCAAACATTTTCTGATAGCCTCCCATCGTAACGTGAATATTTTCAGTTTTTACGCGAAGCGTCTGTCGCCTGAACTCGACTATATAACTATACTTATATTCTATGAAAATATTCATATAATAATGTATTGCCTATTATGACCAATGACCATGAAGATATGTAGTAAATCATAGGAAAATTATCTTCGGAACTAGGGCGACGTTGCACAATCGTAGATTACCTACGATACCACATCTTGATTACAATATTTTAGTATGTATTTATCGTATCAGTTTGATGATAGTCGCAGTTAAGTGCAGGTATTCCGGATAATGGTCTTAGCATTGGGGAGATAATGCTGGTCCTTCAGACCGCGAAGGACAAAAAAGTAAAGATAAAGATTAAAAAAAAGTTAAAGGTAAGATAAAAAAAGAAAAACAAAAGAAAAAGAAAGATTTGAAAAAATATGCTCCCGCAGATAGGCGCGAAACGACAGCGCGACGCGACTCTAGTAGAACTATGTATTTCCATTTTTAAGTTAGTATAGAAATAGGTCTACCAGAGTCGCGTCCCACTGTGGTTTCGTGCCTGTGTGCGGGAACGTTAAAGCTTAGCACTTTAGTGTACCAAGACCAGTATAAGCTGGCATCTTACTTTACTGAAACTCCGTACTACGCTAGGCCAGCTCAAGGGTTACTATGCGATGTGCGACCGACTGTAAATAAGGTTAGGAACCAGCACCCTAATTGCGTAACACACAACAACGTAAATAACGCAACGAATGTTGTTGATCTGTCGAAAATGTTTATTAATAAAAAAACAGCTGACTTAAAAAAATCACTACAAAGCGAAAAATAACTTTTTTCGGAAGTCGGTGTCTTTGGTTTTGTATTTTAACTGTTTTCCACTGACTTCCGAAATTAAACTTATAACAACAGTGACATGAAGTTATTATAACATCATCAACATACACTACGTGGAAAAACATACGTATTATTGAAGCTAACTCAGAAACCATGAAACAGAACTTGACCAATGCAACATTCGGTACCTAAATACCTATTATACCCTTTCAAACAAAAGAAGTATTTTTCAAATCGGTTTATGAATGACGGAGTTCTGAGGTAACAAACAAAAAAAAACATTTAAAAAATAAAACCGAATTGAAAACCACATTTTCTTGAATACGGTTAAAAAATAAACCTGTTGCTACGGTTTTACGTAGTTACCCCGCTGGCATAACTCATGCTTTATATACTTAATGGCCAATGGTTTTAATATGAAAAATGTTGTCGTTCCAGCTTAAATCGCGTATTAGGAAAGGATTTTGAGAAACTCCCACCGTATCTCCGTAGTAACTGCATTAAAAGATTATAACAAACTGTGTAAACAAATTAAGTTTGAACTTTGATAGGATAATTCCCAACTGCAATCACGTACAGAGTAAATACTAGTACAATCATTAACGAGCTGGCGGCGTCTATCCCGCAAGATTGTTGTGCTCCGTAGTTCTACATCTCTACATACACACTTATTGCATAAAAATAAATTACTGTTAAGTGTCTGTTTGTAATGTCAAAATAACATTTATTAAAAGCATCAGAAAGTATGTATATACGGTACGTATAACAAAAGAAATCTTAAAAAAAATGGTCTATCTGTTTGTTCCAGCTAATCTCTGAAACAGGCCGACTGATTTTGACAAGACTCTGGCAGATAGCTGATATTATAAGGAGTATTATAGGCTACTTTTTCTACCGATAGCACGTGTCCGTGAGATAATTTCCGACACCCACGCGGGCGAAGCCGCGGGCAGCAGCTAGTTAGATAATATTACCGTGTGAGTAAACTAACATTGACACATTTGACACATCTAATATATCACACGCTTAGATATCATCAAATCTCTGTATTAATATTCTTCCGACCGAATTCCGGACACGGCAGCCAATGTCAACGGACTTGCACAGATAACACTGAGGATATGATAGACTATAATATCTTCTGCGTTATATGTGTACCTGTCTGTACCGGGCACACTAGTGCACTATCACTTATAATGCACGAGCATGTATACAAACACAGGTGCATTCTCTGTTCCTCAACTCTCCTAGTCCGATGGGATGGCAAGCCGAATCGACCGGAGAGAGATCAAGCGAAGGACGAACGTCCATTACAGTCTAGAACAAATATTGACACACCGGAATAATCGCTGTTACTTCTCCGGTGTAACAACCTCGTAACCTACATCATCATCATCTTCATTTCAGCCGACCGACATCCACTGCTGGACAGGTCTCCCCCAAGCACCCCCACTTCGATCGGTTCTGTGTTTCTCGCATCCAGCGGATTCCTGCTGCCTTCACCAGATCATCGGTCCACCTTGTGGGAGGTCTTCTAACGTTACGTCTTCCAGTACGCGGTTGCCACTCCAAAACCTTCCGGCTCCATCGGCCATCTGTCACTGGAGTTTGGACATCGGCAATTCTTTGGGCTATGTTGGTTACCTTGGGTCTCCTACGGATCTCTTCATTTCTGATTCGATCGCTTAGGGAAACTCCAAGCATAGCAAGCACCCAAAGGGCAATGGCCTCTCCATTGCCCTTTGGGTGACTATCAGCCTTTTTATGACGCCCATTTTATACGTCTGTACCCTACAGTACAATAATAAATATACAATCTAAAGAAAAAAAAAATCAGTAAAAGACGCTATTTTTCTCTCCTTGATCGCGTACTTCATTACTGAAGGTCGTTCGTGGCTTTTTGTACGTTGTTCTTCCACTTTGTTCGGTTCTCGATTTCTCTCATGACAGTCGTTACAGAGAGTCCAGTGAGGGAGGTGACTTAGTCGGACTAGCGGTTAGGTGACCGGCCGCGAAGTCTTTGCCCATCACCACCAACTTTTGACGGTTATTTAGTTCCCGAGGAGCAATATGACCAAAGTAACCGAGAATTGTTTGGTAACAGATCGTGGTAGCCTGTCTCTTATGTGTAGTTGTTCGAGGATAGATTTGTTCGTTCAGTAAAGACATAGACAAAAAAAAACAATGACAGGACTAAAAGAAAGATTAACAAGGAAATACAAGGAACCTAACTAACTATGGCGGAGAGTATCGACTCTCCGATTATTTAAAAGTTTTGTTAGAAGGACAATCACTAAACATTAATTGGGGATGTCCTTTTCACAATACTATTTATTGAGACTTCTTCTCTGTTGTATTTTAACTACTAACACCAATAATAAGTTATAATATTGTTTACTAACACGATGGATCATTGTTGTCCAAAAATAAAGAATATAAAATTTAAAAATAACAATTTACCTCGCTACATATCGTACTCACCGCGTTCTCTTGAAGTGAAGGAATTTTAATGTTAGTACGTGCTTATATTATGACAAATCCTTCAGTCGCTACTCCAATATTTTCATAGTTATGACTATGAGAAAGTACTCATTAAACAAACACAACCTAGTTAAGTTTTCACAAGCCTTCAATATATGCATATTAATAGAAATGAATTCGTGGAAAACATTATGTTTCTCATCTCGGAAAGTACCGTGGGTCGGTGACTTACTAATCTTGTGTACTTAACACATAGGGAGATGGTTGGATTGAGTTCTCATATCCGGTGATGAGTCAAAAGAAAATTATTTCGGAAAACACTACGTTACTCATCCACCTTTCTTGCAGTCTTGTTGTCAAAGAAGCTGGCGAGTTTGTTGCGATACTTCTTCTTCCCAGCTAAAGCACTAGGAAGTGGCGAAGGGTGGGCGTTTTTGGGGGACTGTCTCATGTATTTTAACAAAATCAAAAAATCAAAATCAAAATCAAAAGTCATTTATTCAAACTAGGCTGAGAGTCAGCACTTTTTGAACGTCAAAATAAAATTACATAAGACAGTCCCCCCAAAAACGCCCGCCCTTCACCACTTCCTAGTGCTTTAGCTGGGAAGAAGAAGTAGCGGAACAAACTCCCCAGCAGCACAGCTGTCTGTTAAGTTAGAAGAACTTGTTTCTATACAATAATAGGTAATAAAAATTACGAAACACAAAAAAAAAACATAAAATTTGCCATATGTCAGCTAGCACACGCCAATATACCATCAAAGATTGAAAACTAAAAATAATAGAAAATTAAAATAAAACGTAAACAGAACTTCCAATCTAAATAAAAGCCTCTAGGCATAAAGGGCATGCCCGCTTACATATGCAATTCTGCATTATGCAAATATAGCTATAAGTAACTTAAAGTAACAAAAGTTAAACTAGGACCTCTGGACTAAAATTAATAAAAACTTAATACAATTAACAATAACAAAACCATGGTCAGCAAGACGACCAGTCACCACGAGCAGCACCCGTTCACGAGCATAACGCAAAGATCAGCCATTACCCCCCTCGCCATATTTGAGGGAAGGAGGCAACCCGACCCCCGACGCTACCGCAAGCAGTGACATCTAAGGGAGCATGACGAACTTGCTGCCGGTTGCACTGGCAAGAATAATCATGAATTGTCGAGGTCGCTAGCTAACTACATATTGCAATACTACTCATTAAAAAAAAAACATTGTAATGAGTAGATTAAGTCATAAATAAATGATAAAAAAAAGGAAAACCTGAATTATACAGTCAGATAAAAAAAAGCAATTATATGAAATAACATAATGATATAACCTGTCAGTGGGTAAGCTAATTCTGGTGAAAGAACACAAACATTGTCTTGAGTTAATCACAGCGACCAACAATTCTTATCATTTAAGTAGTCGTTAATGGAATAGTATGCCTTTGAACAAAGGGTGGATTTTACTTTAGCTTTAAACGCACTAAAATGCAAATCTAGCAAGGAAGAGGGTAGCTTATTATAGAAGGTTATACCCAGACCTACAAATGAGTTATGAACCTTATGTAGCCGGTGAAAGGGAACACGTAGTTTGTCCTTATTTCTAGTATTAATATTATGAATATCACTGTTTTTAGTGTACAAGTGTATATTTTGCCTAATGTATAAGATGTTGGCGAAGATGAATTGCGATGCCACCGTGAGAATCCCAACATCTTTTAAAAAATCTCTCAGAGAAACTCTAGAACCTAGTTGGTAAATTGCTCTAACAGCTCGTTTTTGAAGAACAAAAATATTTTGAATGTCAGCGGCTTTGCCCCACAGCAGAATGCCGTAGGACATAACGCTATGAAAATAACTAAAATAAACTAACCGAGCTGTATCAACGTCAGTGTATTGTCTTACTTTCCTGACGGCGTAGGCGGCCGAACTGAGCCTTCCCGCTAGGCTTGATATATGTAATCCCCACTGAAGTTTGGCATCTACTGTTAAGCCTAGAAAAACTGCCGAGTCTACAGATTCAAGCACCTCATTATCTAAGACGATGTTGGGTCCTAAATTCCTAACATTCGGTAAGGCGAACTTGATACATTTCGTTTTCTTGGCATTGAGAACTAGGTTATTTACGGTAAACCAATCCGTAACCATTGAGAGTGCACTGTTTACGTCGTCAAAATCTTGTCTGTTCCTGTCTACTTTAAAGATAAGAGAGGTATCATCAGCAAACAGTACAACGTTACAGATATCCTTTAAATAGAATGGCAAGTCATTAATATACACTAAGAATAAGAATGGACCTAGTATTGAGCCTTGAGGTACACCTAACTGAACTGGTCGCCCGGATGATTTCACACCATTAACATCTACACATTGGTGCCTATTTTGCAAATAAGAGCTTATTACGTTAAGAGCTTCGTTTTGAACACCGTAATGACGTAGTTTACGCAAAAGCGTGTCATGGTGCACGCAATCAAAGGCTTTGGAGAGATCACAGAAAACTCCAATAGCATTTTGCGAGTTTTCCCACGCGTCAAAAATGTGTTTCAGCAGAGCAACACCCGCATCTGTAGTCGAACGACCTTTTGTAAAGCCATATTGTTCATCGTGAAGGAGGCTATTTAAATTAAAATGTCTTAGCAACTGCTTGAGTATTAACTTTTCAAATATTTTACTAAATGCCGGTAAGATAGAAATAGGCCTAAAATTGCCAACGTTATTTTTATTTCCTGATTTAAATAATGGTATGACTTTACTACTCTTCATGAGGTCAGGAAAAGACCCTAGATCAACACATTTATTAAAAGTAACAGCTAGATAGGGGGCTACGATGTCGATTATATTACTTAAAAGCTTAATGGAGATGCCCCAATAGTCTCCAGTGTTTTTAGACTTAAGTGTGTTAAAAATGTTAACCACATCAAGAGGCGTTACATGTTCGAAACTAAATAAGCGACTACATTTGGGCACACTACTGTGCAAAAGATTTTCAGCTTTAGACGGGGACGAATTTAAGGAGCGAGTCGTAGTAATAGGTATGTTGGCAAAAAACTCATTAAATGCCTCAGCTACGTCGGCAGCTTTATCAACTAATTTGTTGTTGACCATAATCTCTAATTGTTTTTCGTGATTAACCGATTTACCCGTTTCATTGTTAATAATTTTCCATGTGGTTTTTACTTTATTACTAGATTTTTTTATAGTATCGCTTAAAAATTTAGATTTAGCAAAAGCACAGATCTTTTTAAATAATATTGAATAATTTCTGACATACTTTAGGAAAGGAGTATCAAACCTATACTTTTTCAAACCATATAGCTCGTATAGTCTCGCTCTACTTTTATAAATACCTGGAGTGGCCCATTGGTTGAAGCCAACGGAGGTGCCATTAATGTCAATGGCTTTGGTCTTGAAAGTAGACTGGTATTCTTTATGCACTACATCGAAAAGGGCTCCATAGATTTCATTAGGATTCTCATGTTCTATTAAAGATGGGGTAATTCTACGAGCTATATTATTTTTAAATTTGTTGCAACGACTAGCTGTATAAGGCCTGCATTCTATTTTATGCGGCTTTTTATGTAAGGGCAAAGGGAAGCTAGCTAATAATCCACAGTGGTCTGACGTTAAGTCACTTAACACTAATTGATTTTTGGCATCACAGTCACTAAATATATTATCAAGACAAGTCGACGAAAATGCCGTAATCCTAGTAGGTTCAAAAAACAAGTTTTTTAAATTAAAAGACCTAAACAGATTGAGAAGTCTAATACTTAATGGAGTAACATCTAAAATATTAACATTAAAATCTCCACATACAATTATACATTTATTACTTGATTTTAATTTATTGAGTGAATCCTCCATTACCGATTCGAAACGAATAAAATCCCCAGAGGGGGGCCGATAAACGCAAATTATCACGTAACGCTCGAGTTCAACACAAGACAACTCAATAGTGCGCTCGATGGAAAGATTAACTAGATCTAAACGTTGTTTACATTTCAACTTGTTGGAAACAAGAACTAAGGATCCACCGCGAATAGCATTTTTCCTAACAAATGCACTTTGCACAGTAAAAAAATCATTGTTGAAACACACTATTTCATGTTCTTTCAACCAGTGTTCGGTCAAACATAACACCTGAACATCGTGATTCTCGATAAATAAACTTAACTCAAGCTCTTTGCCGGACAGACCCTGCATATTTTGATGTACAACATTCAGTATATGCAGCGTACCCGTTGTCGCACCTAATAGTTTAAACTACTAGGCGTGTCAAAAGTAGTGTTAGTACCACTACTAACAGTATTCGATGGTACACTACAGGTACCAGTGTCACGGTGTAAATTGTATGCTAAAAGATTAGCAATTTGTCTCCTACAACTAGGTGGCAAATACATAGTATAATTTGTCAGCTTGTAATCAGTAATAAATTGATTACAATCAAAATATAAAATAGCGTCACTGTGACGACTTGTCCTATTATAAATTGACATATTTAAATTATAAATGTGCCTATTTTGCTCAGCAGACAAGCATTGTGAGTAAGGCAAGGCACAGAAAATGAATTTACAATTATTGGTCTCTTTGAGATCTAACATCAAATGGACACATTTAATTATATCCTTTTTTGTAACAGCTAAACTATCCCCATATAATAATATAACAGTAGAACTGGGGTTTAATTTTGACAGTTTAATACTATTTAATAATTGGCTAATACTGGCACCGGGTAAACAATTATTAATAACATATTGCTCCGAACACTGATTAAATATACTACCAAAACCTTGACCAAATTTGTCAGAAAAAACATATGTTGTGTTGATTGAATATAAATCACGAAACGTAACGTTATAACGTTCGAAAAGTGCTGATTTTCAGCCTAATTTGAATAAATAACTTTTGATTTAACACTAATTTATTTTTGGCATCACAATCACTAAATATATTATCAAGACAAATCAACAAAGATGCCGTGATCCTAGTAGGTTCAAAAAACAAGTTTTTTTTAATTAAAAGACCTAAAACAGATTGAGAAGTCTAATACATAATGGTAAGTAAAGTATTATTGTATTGTCTGTTAGAACCTTTACATACCGAGACCCCTCCGAGACCTATTCGACGCACGGGCCTCGGAGAGCACGTTAAGCCGTTGGTCCCGGCTGTCATTCGTGGATCTTTGACAGTTGTTACGGATCGTCAGAAGCTGAAAAGTAGCAAAAACTAACAACCACTTTTACCAAGGGTAACTGTGGGCACGCCACGATAGCGGTGGTAAGTCCCCTCTTTGAGGAGTGGCGTAAGAGGTGGCATGGCGTCCTCACCTTCTGCCTGACGCAGGTCCTTACCGGACACGGTTTTTTCGGAAGATTCCCGTTTCGGATAAGGCGGGAGGAAACGCCCGGGTGTTTCCACTGCGAAGATCGCCTTGTGGACACGGTGGAGCATACGGTAGAGGTCTGCCTGGCTTGGGCAGAGCACCACCGTGTCCTCGTGGAGGCGATCGGCGGCAACAATCTCTCGCGTCCGGCCCTAGTCCAGGCCATGGTACGGAGCGAAAGTGCATGGTTAGCCGTCACCTCCTTCTGCGAAGTGAAGAGGGAGGCGGCGCACGTGAGGGAGAGGCAGCATATGCGCCCTCACGGCCGTAGTCGCTGCGGGAGACGCCCTGAGCGTCGGGAATCCCAAGCTGATTCCCGGCCACCGTAGGCGCGCGCTTGCGGACGGCGAGTGATGGGTAGCTTGCTGTCCGGTAAGGACCAAGCCCGGATCGACGGCGCGTTGTGTTCCACTCTCGCCTCAAAGAGATGTCAGCACCAACTGGTGGGGTCCACACAGGCCGATGCCTGTCAGGGGCGCGGGTTGTTCGAAAGAGATACTGTCGCCACTGGCACACAGGTAACTGAAGGAACACGGGTGGGTTTTAGTCAGTAAAAGTCTGACACGCCATCCTGCTCCACCAGGAGCGGGAGAAGTTATTTGATGATTTCCCACCCAAAAAAGAAAAAAAAAATCAAGGGTAACTGGGTTGTGGTATTCAGCTACATCCGAATAGACTGAAAGCTGAGCCCAAAAATTGTTGCGAAAAGGATAGGCTGATGATGTTAGAAATCTATTGTAGCAATTCGGTGCCTAGATTAGCGCCCAGTAAATGGCACCCTCTATTACATGGGAAAAGTGAATTTACCACAAGTACACCTCTGCCAGACCCTTCGGGGCTAACAGGAGTGAGGTTATGTGTATACAATGGCGACAGATGCGACCCTTTTTAATAGTCTTCAAAAAAAGAAGGACATTCTCAATTCGGTTGTATTTTTGCAAATATTTTTTTTATGTTTGAAACTCCGTCATTTATGAACCGATTTGTAAAATTCTTCTTTTTTTTTTGAAAATGGGACCACCCACATACATTTGGTCACGTTCTGATTACTGGTTTTTGAGTTAGGTTTAATATTAGGTATTTTTTTCACTTAGTGTAAATTGATGATAACTGTTTCTTTCTGTCATTGCTGTTTACTTAGCATGTCTTACATGCACCTTCGTACTTGTACGAATTTATAACCCCACGGGGTTATTAAAAATAAAAGAAAACAACCGACATCCAAGGAAACACTAAGTGAAAATATCTTCCATTTCGGAAGTCTGTGCCAAAAAAACGAAAATGGAAAACCAAAACCATCGACTTCTGAAATTACAGTTATTTTTCATTTTGTAATAGTTTTTTTTTTGGAAGTCACTTTTTTGACATGATGATTCACCTCTACCTCTCCTTTGTAGAAATAAAAGCATAATAATACGTTTTGACAGCTTGTCAACAAACCTTTTTATCATGTTCGCGTGTAGAAAACTTATGCGTTTCCTTCCGTAATACATGACCTCTTAATATTCACTTTGTATTCACACAGACTCACTATGTATTGTATTCGAATCCTTAACCTCTCAAGTCACAACAAATAAATACGTCTTGCAATACAATATACCACAGTATCCTCTGACTAATGACTGATCTGTTTGTCGCATTTTTCTTATAAATTGACAACAACAGAACTAATTACATTTACAAAAGATAGTAATATTTTATATATTAGGTATGTATAGTATGTATTATTCTCTTTTATTCCGTTTTAGCTCGTGATTGTCGTGGGGTGTAGAGTTCCCGCAATTACTTTTATTTATCTAAGGCCTAGCGCGCACTTGCGTGCGGTTTTTTACCGCATAATCTGTGAAGTATGAAATGTCATAGAAGTGAGCGTACTGCGATGACAAAAAACGCATGCGGTTGATTCACAGTGGGCCTCCTGCTGCAAATTTGCGGCGAGTCCACCGCATGTATTTTGTATTGCATAGAGATAAATGAAGTATGAGAGTGAGAGTGCACGGTACGCACTGAAGTGAAAAAGGCACCGAGGAACCAACCAAGCAGTACTATCCGAATTAGTTTTTTAGATACGCGGGATACACCCATAAATACGGGAAAAGTTTTTATCCAGTGCGCAAACTGTAACCATGCCCCAACCGACGAAAAATTTCTTCGCTGGGGGTCTAGAATGGTATGCTGAATTCATGGTAAAAGTTTGCGCACTGAATAAAAACTTTTCCTGTATTTATATGTTGCGAAAAAGTAGACCTTAATAGACATTACGGCCGCCTAGGGATGCTCGATAAACTTTTCAGTAATCTCTATTTTTTATTTGAAACGTGCCTTTTGTAGCGCCAGTGCGCGGACCCGTGATTGCGTTGGTTCTACCGTGCGGCAGAAATAACGCACTGCATTCCACCGCACTGCAGTGCGCGCTAGCCCTTATTCTTTTCAGAAGTCGATATTGGGTTCCTAAGTATTGGATTAATAGGACTAAGTACTCACCGCTGGATTAAAAAGGATGTAAAGGTATTGTACATTTTATGAATGGCAGGCAAAAGTGGAAATGCACAACAGCTGTCATACTTGACCTATCATTAAATGCCTGTAAAACATACATAATTTGAACTCTTACTGATCGATGGACATTCATATATTTTGTTATGTTTATGTTAGTTTGAGCCTATTTCCACCAACCGGATAAACTCGTGTGAACGTGGTCCTTCGAGTCGTAAAAAGAAAATTCGAAAGACAAAACCATTAGGTAATTAAAACTAGGCTGAGAATCAGCACGTTTGTAACGTAAAAATTACATAAGATAATTTCCCGAAATGCCCACCCTTTACCACTTCCTCGTGCTTTCGCTGGGGAGAAGAATTGTGACTCAACAAACTTCCTAGTGAAAACAAGGGTCAAAACTCTAAAAGGGAAAAAAATCATACTTATCAAAATATTACTTACAACTTAATAGGCCCAACTTGCAGAGCAGCTCATCCCACTGTCTTTAGGAATATGGGATCAAAGCGGAATTTCAATTTTAATAGTTTCAAATGAACTTGAAATGAATGAACAAGAGTTTTGTGTCGACTTTGCAAAGATTTACTATTGCTGAGTTAACAAATGTTTACAATATGGCTACGCGCGGAGGACGTGCTCCGTCGTTCGTCACAGGTAAGCAGTACAATGCAAAAAGATCGTAATCATCAGAAAATACGTTAGAATTCTCAAGTTCATGAATACCTAAACCGATAAAAACGTAGACAGAAAAAATATGAAATCTATCTATCTATATAATAAAAAGAAAAGTCCTGACTGACTGACTCATCAACGCCCAGCCCAAACCCTTGGACTTAGAAAGCTGAAATTTTGCACAGAGGTTTCCTTTATAATGTAGACATGGAATAAGGAAGGGTTTCTTGAAATTCAACCACTAAGGGAGTTAAATAGGGGATGAAAGTTCCTTGCGGGCGAAGCCACTGGCAAAAGCTAGTGTTTAAATATGAAGAAGCACAATCTAACAAAACGTAACTGAACTAGAGACCCCAACTGCTAGACCTGCTAAATTAATCTGCATTGCCCTTTTCCCAACTATGTTAGGGGTTGTCTTCCAATCGCAGCCTATCTGACCTCCACAACCCAGTTACTAGGTAACACGTGGCCTCTTGGTAAGACTAATTGTCAGACTTTCGAGCTATAACGACTGTCAAAGATCCACGAATGACAGCCAGGACAAACGGCTTAAGGGCCTACGTCCCGTTTGGTAGCGTAACACGGTCACTTTATGAACCCTACTGCTCATTAACGGCTTGTCTTGAAGATTTGAAAAATATATGATTTTGCTATAGATTCATATAGATTATTTTGCCCGAAGTACTTTTTTTGTATGGTTAATACTTTTGCTGTAAAAAAATATTTTCCAACACGCAATATTTGGGCTTCTATTCCATACTCCTACTAAACGGCTACGTTATTTGGAAAAAAAAATACACTGAAAAATAGATAGTTAGAGGTACCACAGAATCGCCGAAGAACAATTGTAAATTAATCAAAGGAATATTTTGAGATAAAGGCTCAGAGGTGCCCTGCGCGGGCGCGGGCGGCAGTCGTGCCTTAGCATACAAACGGGAGATGAGGATACTATGGGCCTTAACGTACATTCCGAGACACGAAGGGGTCTCCATGTGTAATGGATGGCCTATCCACAAACCAATCGCGGCAAGCGTAGCTTAAATTTTGATCGACATGTGTGGCTTTTATTATTTTTAACCACGAGTCCCTCTGTACTGACCACAACAGAATGCTTACTTAACTTAGGCTTACTAAGTGACTGACTTACATAACTAAAAATAATAGCTCAAAGTCAAAACTAACCTGATGCTGTTAAAAAAATTACTTCCCGCCAAGCCCGGAATATTATTGTTGAAGTACACTTTTTATTTATTTACAATATTAATGAGATAGCTCACTATTTCACACACTGTTTACACTTAATTATCGCTTAATTAAACGTATTGAATGATTTATTTATCTGTTTGTGGCACTGCACTGTCCGTCTTGCCCAGTTGTTGCAGTTGTATTGTAATTATATGATAGTTCAAACGCCAGACTTCGTCCAGCAGATTTATACAGGATCAAATACGAATGATGTAAATAAAAGCAAACAGAAAAAAATTTTTTTTTGGTCATTCCAACTTTATTCGTAACTTTGAATGATACTGACATGTAGGCAATGAAACGACTCGAAAAAATTATCTTTTTTCCACGAAAAATTACAAAACCACTGTCGGCCATATAATGATGATTAAAAAAGTAAAGTATTGCCAGCTAATTTAATTTGACCTTGTATACACACGGGCTATTTCAAATGCTTCATTTTATACGGTAATTTATTTTTTAATTAAGTACTTTCTCGATCAACCGTTTCGCTCTACTGAATGTCGTACCGATAGGTACCAAATAATTTTAAAATTATTTCTTGTACCAGGAACCTATGACTAAGTACTTCGTTAGTTCAGTGGTCTCAAGCACGACTACGTACCTGCTGAGTGTGTTTTCGTAGGTTAAGGAAAAGTGTTATTGGCTTTTCCATTAGGAAATTGTCTAAATTAATTGGGTCACCTCTTGTTACGTGGGACGTGACTGCCTACACCGCAGTCTACCTCATCGGGAAATACAATGGTGTTATGTGTGTTAGAATGTGTGGTAAATTGATTATATATCAATTAATTTTTTTATTGGACGGTGACTTTTGGAGCGGATTTCCCCAATGAAACTGAACACGATCAGTACATCTAAATAACGTTTAGGAGCTGTCAGTGTCAATATTCCACAAAAATTATGACACTTTCAGCTCTTGAACGTGGTTTAAATGTGATTTTTTTTAATTGAAATTGGTGGCACCCACAGAGAAAACCCTATTATGAGGTCGACTATTCAAGGGGCGGTGTTATCGTTCAAGGCGATTTCTGATAGAGAACCTTAGTTAGAATGCTTCATAGTTGTAATTGTAAGAATAGTGTCATAGTTAATCAGCGATTTGGAATCGTATGCAATGCAGTTTTATGTCCGTATCAACAACAACGAGAAAAATATTGCGGGTTATTTTCGAACTGTTCATTTTGAGCTAACATTATAAATTCAAATGGATGCCTGAACAACACTGAACGCAATGTGCACATTTAAATCGCGTTTAAGACCTGAAAGTGTCAAAACCGTTATGGCATATTGACACTGACAGCTCTTGAACGCAGTGTAGATCGTGTATTGATCGCGATCGCGCTCAATTTTATTTAGTCATCTACAGTGAAATACGCTCAAAAAGTATATTATATCTGAATCTATGGCACCAAGATAGCCGGTAAACAAGGCAAACTAACAAGTTTCTGAGTATCTATGGAGTACGTACAGACGGACAATTACCACTTCATTATATTAGCATAATAATCACTATCAATACCTACAAAATAATCTTAACTGCAGTCATATCTGCCAAAGCAATTTGTGATTGAAGTGGATTACCGTGCATTTCCCTGCGACGAACTACTTGTCTTATCTCTGTGACTTACAAATCAGTATCAAGGACACCTTTTGTTTTTTTAATCTAATTATGTTGCAGCTGAGAACTGAAATACAAAAATAAAATCCTTCGTCATTGATGAAAAATTTACTGATGCACGTTTCTTAGCTCTAGTATTAAGGTTCTCGCAAACAAGCGCGACGCGACGCGGCCACGGTGGGACGCGACCCTCGTAAAACAATTTCCATAAAGACATCGTGTGCAGAACAGATACAGGCAGACAGTTACCAGGGTAAGGATCAGATCATAAATATCGGTTGCTGGGAATTCCAGCACCTTAGTTAACGGATCACGAAGCCTGAATGAGGTGCGATGTTACAATATCAATACAAATAAATACTCACAATAGTGTTATGACCGCAAATACCACCAATTGTCACCATAGGCGTTAATTGTGACGATATGGGGATACCCAAAGTAAGAAGTGCAAAGTCAGACACGTAGACCCAGGTCGAAAAGTACTGCTTATCACACAAATACCACGGTATGACGGTATCAGTTCACACTAGAGGGCCGACGTTGGGACTGACTGTGTCTTGGCCGTTGCACACAAATATCACACACGCGAGCAAGGAGATTTGGAACAAATAGGTTTCACTGATTAAACTCCTCACTTGGCAATGGAAATCACTATGGACACTAAAGTTCTGCAATACCATTGCTTTCACTCGATTAATTTCGAAAAAGAAGATGGAATGTTTGGATTAAACTATGTAAGTCGCCAAAAAGTCACTTTCTTCCTCTCTTTCGGGAAACCATAGCGCAGTAATTCCGGTCACTCTATTCAAATGAAATCGTAACTCCTGAACGGATTTCACGATTTTCACTACGGCTTGATAAAAACCTCACTATAATTTTAATAAAGCACAATCAATATTATGTGTTACTGAATTATGACCACATCTCGGCAAAGACTGAGTTTTATGCTAGCCTAGTACAAGAACTATTCTCGGCAAATCACTTCCAAGATTTGTCTGTTTGGCTCAAATACTACAACAAACAGTCAGGGTATTTTCTGTCGATGACACATTGGAAGGTGCTAAGTGTAAGGCAACGGTTATAGCACAGAGGTGAGAATTTCAAGTAAATAGGAAGATGAGACTTGGGCTATCCCCAAGCTCCAAACCCGTCGATATAGTGCTAATCAAATGAGCTTGCGTAGTAAGAAATGCCGTTTAGGATGTGTGTGTGTGTGTGCCTGCCAGGGGTGCGGGTTATTCGAAACATGTGGTACCCGTGGTCCCTCCCATGGTCCCTAGAAGGGACCACGGCTATATTTTTTACCCGTGGTCCCGTCGAGAAATATAATGCTGCCGAATTAAAATGGTAGTTCCTGGAAGGTACTTTCCCTCCGAGAAATACAATTTTGCCGCAATAAAATTGTACTTTATCCAAATCATAATACAGTCAAAGCATTATTCACAATTAAAGAATCAAAGGATTAAAAAATCACGAATATATTTGTAATATTGACAAAAAGTTATTCAACAAAAACCTTATAATAGTGTCATGTCTTCAGTCTTATTTAACAGTTTAAATTAACATAGTTTCTCAAGAGTATGACCTAATAAAATTTCACCACTGATTAATTGAACAATAATGTGTTGAATTGCGTCGTCAGTCAATATAATATGTTTTGATCGTTTTGTAGTTGTATTTTTTTTATTTTATCTGGTTACTGCTGTCGATGCTTTTTATTATATTTAACAGCCGCAATATGTTAATCGTATTTTTATTGACTTTTTTATTAATTTTTTAGTGAAATCCTTCTGCAACATTATTTGTGCGGTGCCTTACACCAAAAACACTTATCATGTTAATATATGTATTTAGGTCGCAACCAAATTTTTTTTGTAATTCATAAATTTATGCATATTGAATAGTTCCACGGTGCAATCAGAATTAATATATTCCCACCCTGCTTCAATCATTTCTTTAGGTAAAAGCGGTAGAACCGCACAGAGAGATACTATTCTTCTTTCTGGCTTTGATTTACCACAACTCATGAGTTTAGCATTTCTCCACAGACACCTTCCCCAATGATAATAACAACCAATAACATGTACAGTAGGAAACATTTTTAACATTGCGTTTATTGCACCTATTTCATAATCACAATGTACGATTGATGGTTCCCACAGTGGCAGCTGTGATTTAATCATTTCAATCATAATTTTGTATGTATGTTCTTTTTTATCGGGCATTAAAGCATATATTAAAGGTTTAACATTTATGCTTTTAACGGAGCTGCCAAGATCTCCATGTATTATATATAATTGGTAAAATGGTTTGGGACAGCTTTGGAACGTTGCATCGCAGAAATATTCTTATAGAGCACATATTTTTTTTATAAATATTCAGTAATATTAAAATAGTGCATGAAATAATCATAATATTCATACATAAGTGTACGTGTATAAAGTCATACATAAGTGGCCAGATATAATAATATTGTCCAAGAGTTTTTAATTGATATTTATTTACCAAAGAGGATTTAATTGAGTAGGAATTCATATTTAACGGGAATTTGCGGCAATCATCCGATAGGATAATAATAAAATAATTCGCACATAAACACGTATAAAAAGTAATGCATCTTTTTACATAATGCCTTTAACTGTATTGTAACTTGACTAAGTACAATTTTAATGCGGCAAAATTGTAATTTCTCGGAGAGACAGTACCTACCAGGAACTGCCCTTTTAATCCGGCAGCATTATATTTCTCGGCGAGACCACGGGTTAAAAAAATACCAGGGAGGTACCACGGGTACCATATGATTCGAAAGAGATACCGTGGTCCCTGGCACACAGGCAACTGAAGGAACACGGGTGGGTTTTAGTCAGTAAAAGTGTGACATGCCGTCCTGCTCCACCCAAAGCGAGAGAAGTTATTTTATAATTTCCCACCGTAAAAAAAAAAAAAAAAGATGTGTGTGTGTAGTGATATAGACGCTGACAACCGTCTGTTGTAACTCGTCTTGGGAGATTCCGATGTCCAGCAGTAGACTGCGAAATTTTGAAATGAATGCGGAAGAAAACCGTTAGATAAGAAGTTCACTCAGGTCACCTGGTCCTCATAAACAATAACGAAATATCAGCCATTATTCTCAAATCTCTATCTTTTGAGACGAGACAGAAATAAGGAAGTTCATTCAACTTGATATCCCTGATTGCTAAGGGTATTCCACTTCGAGTGGTGGTCACTTGTGCTATTAATTTATAGGAATTGTCGTTTTTGTACAGACGCCAGCAGATCAAGCTACCCCAAACTGTCAAATTCTACTATCAAAGAAATTTGACAGATGCTGCTGGCGTCTATGCTACAAGTTAATTTTGGAAAACTTGGTTTTTGTTGAATGCGTTAAGATTTTCACTTAAACCATGTTTCTCAATAATAGTCATCAGGTTATCACCTACTTTATATTCTTATCTTATTTTGCGGTCACGCAGCAACTGCTAAATACCTTTTCTTCGCTGAAAAGTAGTCAAAGTAAAGGCTACGAATGCAACAAATCTCTGATATCAGTATGACGTCGCCACCTTTTGACCCATGCAACAGATTTTGATGCGGTATTTCAGCATTATTTAAAGAATGTATTTCCGAAAAACATATAGAGGTACAGGATTTTATAGGCTTATCAGAAAGAGTAGCACTGATTCATGTAAAGATTCACGAAAAGATTTTTACCATAATCCAAACATACGCACCAACATCCAGTTCTGATGAAAAAGAAATTGATAACTTTTACGAATCTTTAAGAAAAGCAATCGAGAAAAGCACAACCAATATAATTCTCCTTGGCGACTTAAATGCCAAAATTGGGTTACCAAAAGAGGGAGAAAGTCGTGCCATGGGGAAACATGGTTACGGTAAAAGAAACAAAAGAGGCGAAAGGTTCATACACTTTTGCCTTCAACACAACCTCAAAATAGCTAATACAATGTTTAATAAATCACCTAAGTTAAGATGGACGTGGATGTCACCAAACGGTACGGCGAAGAACGAAATAGATTACATCGCAACGAATAAACCACAAATTATCGAGGATTTCAGCGTTCTTAGCAACTTTAAACATCCAAGCGATCACCGTATCATCAGAATAAAAATAAGCACTGCCAGCATTAAGAAAAAACGCTCTAACTTCCGAACAAAACCCCAGAAAAATATTAATCTCAAGAAATACACAGAAGAACTAGCCAAGTATGAAGAACACGAGTCGAAAACTGTGCAAGAGTACTACGACAACATCGAGAGAAGTATCCTGAAAAGCTCTACTTGCGCTATCTTACCCCAGAAAAGTACACGCAAACAAACAATTATAAACGACGAAATCATCAAACTTAAAGATGAAAAACATATCCTAAGAAATAAGGAAAATAAAACCAAACAAGAAAAAAAACAGCTAAGCAAACTCTACAAAGTGATACATAGAAAAATAAAAAACAACACCAAAAAATATAGACAAAAAGTCATACAAAACTACCTGGAAAAAACTGGTGCTGTCAAAAAAGCATATAAATATCTAACGAAAACCAAAACACTTATGAATCAGCTACAGAACAAATCTGGACAACTTATAACAAACAGAAAAGATCTAATAAAAGTAGCTACAAATTTCTACAAAAATCTTTATAAAAAAGGCAGCGATCCCACAGAAGAAGCACAAACTAAACCCATAAATACAGACAACGTACCAGAATTCTGTACATGGGAAATTGAACACACAATCGACAAACTCAAGTGCGAAAAAAGTCCAGGCCCAGATGGCATAACAAATGAAATGATAATATTTGGAAGAAATAACCTAACTAAACCACTAACGTCACTATTCAACTTAATACTAGATCAAAAAGAAATACCCAGACAATGGACATGCTCAAACATCGTACTTTTGTTTAAAAAAGGTGACCCGAAACAAATATCAAACTACAGACCCATTAGTCTCATGTCAAATCTCTACAAACTATTCTCGGCGACTCTACTAAGAAGATTGACAAAACCAATAGAAGAAAATCAACCAGTAGAACAAGCAGGATTTGTGAGTGGCTTCTCTACCATAGACCACATACACTCCCTGAAAATGGTTTTGGAAAAATACAACGAGTATGACAAAGCTCTTTACCTGTGCTTCATCGACTACAGCAAAGCGTTCGACTCAATTTCTCACAGCTCTATATGGCAAGCTCTATCGACGCAAGGAATTAACAAAGAGTACGTCGATTTAATAAAGGTAATTTACAAAAATAGTAACTCTAGGATTATGCTCGAGAAACCAGGAAATAGTTTTAAAATCGAAAGAGGAGTCAAACAAGGTGACCCACTCTCCCCTAAAATATTCATAGCGGTGTTAGAGCAAATATTCAGAGCGATGAACTGGGAAAACAAGGGCCTAAACTTACACGGAAAACACTTGTCTCATTTAAGATTCGCTGACGATATCGTGCTGATGTCAGAAGACCCATATGAAATGAAGTCTATGTTAGAGTCGCTATTTGAAGAGAGCCAACCAAAACAAAACTTATGACAAACAGACACAAAGAACCAATAATAATTTCATCTACCAACCTAGAATATGTTGAAGAGTACATCTACCTAGGACACCTAATTACTTTTAAGAACTGCACAGAAAAGGAAATAGAAAGAAGAATCAAATCTACCTGGAATAAATATTGGACTCTAAAAGAAATATTTAAGAGCAAGATGCAAACCAAAATAAAAACAAAAACCATGGAAACATGCCTACTTCCCACACTCACATATGCCTGTCAAACATGGCCCCTAACGAAACGAAACTTAGAGAAAATCAGAGTGTGCCAAAGAGGAATAGAAAGGAGCTACATGAACCACAGACTTAAAGACAAAGTAAAGAACACAACAATTAGAAGTAAAACCAAGGCAAAGGACGTGGCCATAAAGGTACTGGGATTGAAATGGAAATGGGCTGGACATTTCCAAAGAGTACCAGATGAAAGATGGACGAAAATCACCACCAACTGGTACCCACTGAACAAAAAGCGCAGACAAGGTCGACCACAAATGAGATGGAGCGACGATATTATAAAAATAGCAGGTAAAATTTGGAGTAGAGTAGCGAGAGATAGAATAACATGGAAACGAATGGAGGAGGCTTTCACCGCTATTGCTAGCGGTCCTTGTACATAATATATATATAATAACGGTACATAGAAATCAAGAAACTTAATATTATTTTTTAACATTTTAAGAGTCAAATTTGTATCACCAATCATTAGTTAAGTCAAACAAATTGTAGAAGGAAAATAAAGCTATTATTATTATTTTTATTCCGGAAGGTTTAATATTGCAATTATACAAGAATATATAAATATTTCAAGTCGTTAGAACCGCTTTTCGAAGTAGGGGTAGGTCACTAATCGTTGTTAAAAATCTTGGTGCACTTGTCGCTTGCAGTGAATCTTTAGGTGAACCTTGTCAACATTTTTTGCATACAAACTTCGGGAGTGTTTTACTCCACTGTCTGACATGGCACATCCAAAGTAAAATATGATATCATTTTGTCTCATTATCAATATTGTCTGTACGGAAACAGAATACTAAAATAAAAACCCATTAAAAAGTTAGGAGCCAACAAAGATTCGTTTTTCTTGCTAATTTTACTTAACTTTGGGCGTGTTTAAGTAATAAAAGAAGTGTAAAATCTCCAGAACAAGCCTACAAGTACAAGCCTAAGTTGAGCCTAAGTTGAGCCTAAGTGAACAAGCCTAAGTTGTACAAGACAAAGTTCAATAATCAAAAAGTTCAATAAACTTTATTGGTCATTGATTTATGCATTGGCTTTATCATAAAACCCGATCTTCCAAAGGACTTTTCTTAAGTTTTTTGCGATTTTTTTTACTATAAATGATCCTGCATCTCACTCAATAACTTTGTGCGTGTAGACTAGCGTCTAACTGCTCATCACTGATACTATCTCTGTCGAATACGAAGCCTGGTGAGACAGCGTGATTTTTAGCCAGGCCCACCAGTGAGTTCGAGCCCGCGACTAGGTTCCCTTTATGGACGCGTTTGTAAATCTGACAAAAATATGAAGATCTTCGGTATATTTTACGGCAAAATGAAACGAAACCAAATGTAACTAACAATTGTCACAGATAGATTACGAGTATTCATCTTCAAATAAGTTGCAATTTTTTATTCGATTTTGTTTGGTTTTTACCATTGTAAAAAGAATTTCCGTTACCTCTTCACACAAAATTGACGATATAGTGTTGATTTTAGGATCATTTTTCTTCTATTTAATAACATAAATTCAATTATTTAAAAATAATTTATGTTAGCAGACATGTTCAACTCAAAAAGGTAGCAAAAAGAACTATCAAAATATTACAAATGGCCTCAGAAAAAAATAAAATCGAATCTATTATTTTCACATTATGTATTTAGCTTCAACGCCTTGAGTCATAGTGGATTGAATTAAGGGTTATTTAACTGGTCATTGTCTTGACTTATTGCACAAAAATTTGTTATTATATATTAGCCTGCGCTCGGCCGTCCGTCATTACTTCATGAGCAGAGATCGGATATTCGGATGCATATTTACCTAAAGATAATTTTTAGCTATGAAAGTATGGAAGCGGCTTTATAAATTATTTGTAATATTTATTAAAAACCCCGGGATTCTTGGATTGCATAACTATTCAGATGTATATTAATTTAAAATTAATGTTTAACCCGATACAAATATGTGTATGTACTGTAGGAGGGGTGGTTTGTATTAGTTAAAACAAAAAATAACTTACCTAAATTAAGACTTTTTCGATACAGAAGCGCATACCATGTTAGCCAACATCTCAACTTTAGGTGAATATGCATCCGAATATCCGATCTCTGAACATAAGCTTACGTTTTTATTTATTTGGCAAGTACTTGGTTACGAACCAAGTACTTGTACAAGTGTCCAATTAAATTTAATAAACTAACGTTTAACTTACTAACTTTTGGAAAAAAATCAACGTAGGAAAGAAAAATATAAAGTATGCACAAGTATCAAGCTAGCCGTGTCAGTTTACTCCTAATTTCGCCGCTTCGCGCAATTCACTGTGTGTTTGAGCCGTGCACGTGTAGTACTTGCCAGTCTTCTGGGCACGTTTCCTTATGACAGCGATTCGGACGAATACTTCGACGCCTAAGTGTCGTTTTGTTTTTGTATTAATTTGTTTGGTTAGTTAGTTTAATTTTTTTATTCTTATTCAAATAAATCTTCCTACTCTTTATATAAGACTCAATACTTAGAATTGAAGCGCGTCAATTCGTAAATGCGTCTTTAAGGAGAATGCAGGAACGTAGCCCGCGAAATCCAAATATTCTTTATGAAAATTTGAATTTCAATGATGATAAAAAAGTCAAAAATGTACTGGATTGACATAAGCTAATATCGATCTCGTTGACAGTCGTTGTAGAAATATGGGCACATTTGTACATAATGTTAACGATAACGGCTCCCACAGACCGGTGCAACGCGACAGCGCGTCGCGACTCTTGTACTCGTAGATAAATTCCCATGAACTTTTCATAGAAATTGTTGTAGTCGCGCCTTCGCGTAGCGCCGTTCTGCGGGAGCCTTAAAAGGTATTCTATCAAATCTACGTGTTTCGGTGGAAAATATTCATTTGTTCTTTCTTTCTGCTGGATGTTAGATGTCCCGGCCTGCCTACCTCCTCTTCAAACAAAGGTGTGTCGCCTTAGATACATTTCATATTTTAAAACATGTCTAATTTTAAGACTCTCACGTCTAATTTTAGAACAAACATGAAGTCTGTCAACGAAGCGAAAGCAGTTCAAACAAAACAACGTGATACTTTTATAAATACATACACATTACTTGTATTATGTACGTTTATGAGACACATACACGGGTTTCTGACGTGAAGACGTCATTTTATTTACTCAGCTAAGAAATTACGGGTTTCCCCACTTACGTTTCGTCTCTGTTTGGAAATAAGACAATGCTTTAATGCAGGTGTAGGAAAAACACATCCAGACTAGTTCTAGCAAGATTTATAGAACAAATATCTATATTATACTAATAAAGAGTTTGTTTGATCGCGCTAATCTATGGACCTACCGTCGTAGTCGTATTTGAAAAAAACTTTTTGTATTGATATCCAGATTTACACTAATTATTATTATTATTATTATTTATTTATTTGTCAGATAACATGATCCAATATGGTTAGTAACAATAATAGCTTATGAACTATGTTAGTAGGCAACGAATTTAAATACAAATAGGAAATAAAACATTTAACAATAATCATAACAGTAATAATCAAAGCATTAAACAATATTCTAAACATTTATTTTACAGTCCCAACCACAATGCTTACCCAGAGCGAGTGTATCGGGCACTGATATTTAGTGGAAACTATCAACTACTAATAACATCATGCTAAGACCCTTACGAGCCGAGCAAAAAAAAACAATTAGAAATATTGCTAAATGAGAATGAAATTATAGCGCAGGCAGGCGTTGCGATATGACGCGGTGACGGGTTGGGGGGGGGGGGAACAAGAAACACGTGGATAAAGTTGCGGCCAGAAGCTAGTTTTTTTTAATATAGGTAACGTACGACGCAAAAGGACCAAAAGTATTTCGACAGCGAGGAATAAGGCACTACCAACAGTCAGATAACTTTTAAATAAGTAAATACCTATTCCATATTTATTATTCAGAGAGTTTACAAATTTTCCTTTCAAAAATGCTAAACCAGCGCCAGCGCTGGGACCTGCACCCTAATTGCGTAACTCACGATTCATCATAATTTGTTTCGTTTTGAAACAGATGGCTAAACCATTGCTTCAAATGTTCGAAAAATGTGTCTGTTCAACAACGTAAATAACGCAATGAATATTGTTGAACTGTCATAATGAAACCGATTATGATTAATCGCATGTTACGCAATTAGGGTGCTGTTTCGTAAATGGTCGGAGCATTATGCTAATGGAGGATCGTATTGCGTGGATGTGAGGCATATTTCTCCGAAACTTGTTCGCTTTTGTGTTTCTGTTCTTTTTCTGCGTCATGTTTACCGCAAATAAACGTATTTCCTTTCTTTTCTTTCCTTTTCTTAATAAAACCCTAATATTTATTCAACAGATAAGAGTTAACCGTCTTCTGAAAAATTCAGCCCTTTGCAGCTTTGTGCAATTGAATTCGTACAATTATTAACTTGGTGGCAAGCCAAAGCCAAGTTCAAGATCAAGAGGTGGAACAAAACTACCAAATCAATATTTTTATGAGTGAAAGATGACGCCTTTAGTAGGTACGATGCTGCCAGGGAAACTAAAATAACGTTCAGAGATATAATTATAGAAAGCCACAAAACTATAAAACTTTTCTCCACGCTTGGATTTTTTAGTAACGGCAATATTACACAGCTCTACCAAATAGATTCACTTTTTTGCATGGCGCAGATTTAAAGTTTTGGTGTTCATTGAATGACCAACTTTTATATTCACAACATCACTGTTGTATGCCCCTGTATACTCCTGTATCATCCACATTTCGCCATGAATTTTTAAGTCCCATTAAATGGGAGGCGAGCCTAGCTATCGCAATCGACAAATCCAGCCTCTGGGCTGTAACTGAGAAATTCCAGATGAAAAACCCATGAACATTTTGCCTGATCCGGGAATCGAACCCAGGGGGTCATGCTCAGCAGAACCGCTTTCCATGAAATTTTTGGTCCTTCATCCAAATTGAAATTTTCGCGCTCGCTCCACCTAGTAACAACATCACAGCCTTAGTTGTCACAGCCAGTCAATGGCGTAATTTGTAAACAGTGTGTTTACACGTTTACAACGTTACAACCAGTGTATTCACACTCTGCTCTCGATACACATGGCACACCAGGATGTTTGGCTAATCCTTATAGTGTATACCTAATACACTAATTGAGATTAACCATATTATTGATTCATAACAACAACATACTACTTTGTACACCTACATTTTGGCAAATAACTTACTTACTTACTTACTTATAAGTTAAAAATAATTTAATCTGAATTATTAAAATAAAAGCGTGTTACAATTTGATGGCAGGAGAAATAAAGAGCATTTATTACCATATTCCACCTATTTCTAACCGTCAATTGATAAGTAACACATTTTTATTTCAATAATTGAGATTAAATTATTTTTAACTTTTTAGTTCGTTTTATTCATAAGTAATAATAAAAGCTTGTTTTTTAAAAAGTTTTTTTTCTTAATTTTTTTTTTTTTTTGGATAGTTCGTAGCAGCGTTTTTCCGTTATGTAGCTCGTAATAATTCGTAGAACCCACACATATGTGTTGTTTTGAGCACTTAAAGTGTTATAGATCTATGGCCACCTTCCAGCTCCAGCATCAAACCTTGGTTACCATATAGGATCAAAGTACTCGTCAATACAAATCAATTGAGCCCAAACTCGATGGGGTTGTGTCGTTTTATTATATTGTAGGTCTGCATTAAAAAATAATAGTCCGTTATCTTAGGTGTTCCGCCGTGTTGGATTTAGAGTGACTTCACACAGCTAACCATGCATTGTCATCCAAACTAAACGTATATCTATACGAAATTTCAGCTCAATCGGTTTAAGCTATCTGCTTCAAAATTGAGTGGCAAGTTAAATAAAAGCTTGTAATAGTTTAAATCCATCAATCCAATGTAAGTTATTTTATTACCAAAAAAAATCAAAACCCCCGACCCATACAAAAACTAAAGAGTAAAAAAAAAACATAAATTATATTATTGGTCTTAAATTATAGGTAATATTTTGATCAAGGCATTGTCAAGTCGGAGGACGGTCAATGAAAACGTCAAACAGAGGAGGATTTGTATTAGCCGTCCCCCGACTTGACAATGCCTTGATCAAAATATTACCGGCAACTTAAAAGGCCAATTTTTTTATTTTTTACTTTTTAGAGTTTTTGTATGGATCGGGGGTTTATAATTTTTTTTTAATTTAACTTGTACCTATTTCTTGCTTTTTAAACTTTATGTCTCGCTTAAATCTGCGCATCGTTTCGTATGTTTCCCACAGTGAAGTTTGTTACTAATTTATCCTCATTCCTCGTCCTGATTACCATTTATCCATAACCTATTCATTGAGACCCTTTCAATGAGCCCAAACACGATACTGCTGCTGTTTATTGGTGAGTGACTTGGGTATTCTGGACATTCCAGGTGTTGCTCCAGTATCAGTTCAAGGTTACTTAGTTCGTCTAATATCATTGAAGTAATAGAATACCAAATTTCGACTTGATCAGATCCATGAAAGATGCTCAATTACCTTCATCAACCAGAAAAGAGCTGATCATTTTCAAACGGCTAAACCGATTTTGATGAAACATGTCTTAGAACACTCCCGACTAATTCACCTTTCAAACACAAAAACAAAATCAAAATCGGTTTATTCGTTCGGGAGCTACGACGCGCGACGCCACAGACAGACACACACACACAAACACGTCAAACTTATAACACCCAGTCGTTTTTGCGTCGGCGGTTAAAAAGATCGAATGCGAGCGGGAACCGATCACTTTTCCGATTTTTTTTGTTCGGATTTCATTTTAAGAAAGAATACCGCTTATTTGGACACAGTTTGTGAAACACAAAATACAATAACAACAAAAAAAGTGAAAATAAATAAATACCGAAAACTATTGACCGACGTCTTTTTTGCTATACTTACATGCATTATTTGACATATTTTTGGATCACCGAAGTATCAGTAAGTAAGTACCTATTATGTATAAGTATTATACAGGCTGTCCCAAAAGGTTACGTAGCTGGGAAGGGGGGTGATAGGGGTGGTCACAAGGGTCACCAGATTTTTTTTTTTTAAACTAAAAATTTTACACCTTGTGGGGCTTGCTGTAGGTATTAAAAAAAATGCTGTTATGTAATCGTCAATAACCCTTTATCAAATTGAAATATTTGTAGGTACAGCTAGCAAAATAGCCCCACAAGGTGTAACATTTTTAGTGTTTTAAAAAATGCCATTTATTTTTTTAAATACCCAGAGGGGATTTATTTTTTTATTTTTCTAGTGTCCCTTACCCCTATCACCCCCCTTCCCAGCTACGTAACCTTTTGGGACAACCTGTATATAGGTAATTACAAAATAAAGGCCGATTTACAAAATAACTTTTTGCTATTCGCCGAAGCCTCTTTTGAACTTTTTTCATTTGCCAAACGATTTATTTGCCATATTTTCACCATACCGAAACAACATTTTACGGAATATTATTTGATCACAAATATACAGTCGGTTACTTGGTAGCATTTTCGATATTAAATTAAAATAGTGTCACAAAAAGTCAATATGTTGTGCTACAAAATTTCGTGAGCAAACTGCGGTGGTGAGCGTTAAAACCATCTGCGACGATAAGCTCACGTGGGGCCCGCCCAAATTCCGCAGCGCCGCCACCGGAGCCGTGACAGAAACAATGCTTGCTGAATGCTGCATGCCTGCTTGCATGTTGCAGGCTTGTTTGCACGTTCCATGCTTGCTTGCATGTTGCATGTCTGCTTGCATGCTGCATGCCTGCTTGCACGCTGCATGCTTGAAGCAAGCATCCTTGTTTAAATGCAAACAAGGTTGAACCGAAAATATGAGAAAAAAAATAGAGAATAGAGATGAAAAGAGGTTGAAATGAAAATATGGTAATTAAAACAGTGGTATAATGAATGCTCGGAAACATAATACTTCGAACAAATGTTATTTTGGGTAAGTGTAACTTCATTAAAAAGTTTTTCGACCAAATGAAATCGGGAGAAATCAAAGAATTTTCTATCTATTGGATACCGTAAAAGTACAAATCTATTGTGTTCGGCAAAACAATTTTGAAATATGGCTGAAAATAGTATTTTGCTGACTTCTTGGGCCACGAACAATGTATGGCGCCCGTTACTGATCATCATCGCTGAAACTTACCCGTCTACCTATGATAATGTTCTTCAGTTTTCATCATCATCATCATTTCTGATGAAAGACACCCACTGCTGGACATAGGTCTCCCCCAAGCTCCGCCACTTCGACCGGTTCTGCGCTTCCCGCATCCAGCGGTTTCCTGCAGTCGTTATAAGGTCATCGGTCCACCTTGTCGGAGCCCTGCCAACTCTACGTCTTCCTTTCGGCTCCATCGGCTATCTGTTCTGCGAGAATGTGCGCTGCCGACTGCCACTTAAGTTTGGCAATTCTTTGGGCTATGTCGCTGACAGATTGCATTGACACAAATCTCTACATAATCTAGTGGTAGATTAGGATTAATGACGCTTGAACATCGCACCTAACCAAATAACATACGCCCAATGATTATAACAACGCACAGAAAGTGTCCGTCACCGGCAGTATTTCCAGCCGACTAAAGTTTAGACGAATAAAACAATAGAACATGCCATCAACAGGTTCAATGCTTTCATCAAATCAAACAAATAGACCTATAACTGAAAACAAAAACACCTTATTACATACATAAGTATAATTCTAACTGCGCACCATTTTCCCGTCCTTCCTAAGTTCAGTGACACAAACAACAGTCTTGTGTCGTCCTACCTGAGATAAAGTAGTGTGATGCGATGCGAAAATATCTGATGCTATTCTAACTAGATCAGCTTAGTGGTCTTGGAATTCAGTACGGGGCACGACTGGCAGGATATTGGCGCAGTCAAAGTTCATCCAGATAGAAATAATTCATGTGGGGTCAATAGAATGAAGCAGCTAATTCTCAGTCTTTTCACCCAAGTTGATTTGAGTTGAGTTGAAGACAGGTTACCAATTCATGGAACTTTACCATCTTTTTTGCTGTTAATATGGAAGAGTTTTAAAAGCATTAAGTCCACCCCGTCCGTTGCTCGAGCCAGCCTACGCCACCGAGCCTGTAGCTTGAAATTTGTCCCTAAATAATTCCGCTCACGTTCCCGTGACGCCCGAAACCGAGGTTCGTACCCTACAGGGGGTGCCCTTAGCGTGTAGCCGCTTAGTATTTAAACCAGCTGCAGGCCTTAATTTATTCAGGCAGCCACAGGCAAGTCCGATTAAGCAGCCGACGACCTTCTAGGTTGACCAGCAAGATGATATTCCCAAAACAGAAAATGCCGTAAGTGGAGATCGATTCTCGAATATTCTAGTAGTAGTATTGTAGTATCCATGAGTAATACACTTGTATATTTAACCAGTTAAAAACCAATCAATATTCAATCCCCCTCTCGGAGAGCCTCATATACCTACAGAAAAACTACTTTAGAAAAATTACGTGTTTATAAAACCTGAGAGCCTGAGAGCTATATAGTAAGTAAGCCTTGACGATCCCCCCCAGTGGGTTCCCGCATTGTCGTTGCGGGGGGGCTCAGTAGCCGTGGTCCGCTCCCACGGCGAAGCGAAGCGGAACCCCAAGGTGGGGCCGCTCGTCAGAGCTTTTGTCTCCAAGCCGACGACGTAGCGGCCAAAAAGTAGGTTGCGGTGGGGTGCACCGCAACTGAGGCGGGCTGCGATGTGGCGGAGGAGGAGTGCCGGTACTTCTAAGTAGCGCTCGTCCCTTCCGTGGCCTGGACGGGGCAGCCACCGTTTGATGGCGGACGCGGTGGGGCCGCAGGGGAAGAGGAGTGTCGGTATAGCGTTGGCCGCTCTCCCTATCCCCTGCGGCCGAAAAGTGGTAGGCGGCGGGGCCACTGCGCTGACCCGTCGCAGGGGGACCAAGGGTGCCAGACACGGGTTCGTCTGGGGCCCTTATATTGGTTGGTGGTTCCTGGGGTGGTCACGGCGTGCCATGTGTCCTGGTGCGCCGAACTGGTGGGGTCCGCAAGGGCCGATGCCTGCCAGGGGTGCGGGTTGTTCGAAAGAGATACCGTCGCCCCTGGCACACAGGCAACTGAGGGAACACGGGTGGGTTTTAGTCAGTAAAAGTCTGACACGCCCTCCTGCTCCACCCAAAGCGGGAGAAGTTATTTGATGATTTCCCAGCCTCAAAAAAAAAAAAAACCCTTGACGATTCCTAGCATCGCATTCATAGCTCACATAGGACAATGCCTTACGCTTACGTACAATAATAGCAGAATCTACTGTTTACTCATAGATCACCAGACCCCCCGGACGTGATGCCTGAGCTAATTTACCCAACAAACATGCGAACTAAGTAACGACGCGCTATCTAAGTCGTAAATATTACTACAGTATTTAAATGGACATGTTTGACAGTATCTGTGTTACCAAGACAGATGGCCTAAAAGAAAATGTGGAACGTTTTTCGGTTCCAGAATTTTCCATTGAGGTCGTGAGATGTAATGTTTGTTGATGTCTTTAACGATTGGTTGTTTCTGGATAGATCTATGAGATAGATTTAAAATAGAGCAACTGTTCTGGTAGGAACGGGAAGAAGATTGGTGTGGCTATGATAGTGTCGCTCACTGACTAGAACTCATTTTCATTTTTCAATCAACTCATTTTGTAATTTCTTACATCAATTTTTATGACGCACACGCACATTTTATCTATGGATGACGCTTCGAAATGTTGCCACTACATAAAGAGAAAAATGTTTATTGAGCGTCTCGTAGCATGTTTGTCTATTTCCATTTTCTTTTTATATTCCTTATTCTATCACATTAACATAAAATGTATATAATTTTTCTATTAGTTCGCTGTACCAGTAGTTTCATAAATATTGTTTAATGCACCGGGTGACGTCATTACGTCAAAGCCGGCTATCCCTGGAAACCAGCGCTGGGGCTCTGTCTGGCATAGAGTCGCAGCATAATGCTGAGTGATAGCCGTTTTGCGTGGATGTGACGCATGTTTAATATAGTAAGGTTATACCACTATTCAAAACTGGGGACAGCAAAGACGCCAATAATTATAGACCAGTGTCCGTGCTGCCGGTATTCAGCAAGGTGTTCGAAAAGATAATGCTTAATCAAATGCTTAATCATTTTAACACCAACAAAATCTTACACGGTCAGCAATATGGTTTCACCAAAGGACGTTGTACAACCGACGCCGGTGTTACCTTGTTAAAACACATATTTACAGCTTGGGAGGAGGCCCAGGATGCCATTGGAATATTTTGTGACCTCTCCAAGGCATTTGATTGCGTTAATCACGAAACCTTGCTCTTAAAACTTGAGCATTACGGACTAGGTAAACTTGCGCTCAGTCTAGTAAAATCTTATTTAAGTGATAGACAGCAAAAAGTTCATATAAATGGTGTCAATTCAATTGGTTTAAAAATAAAAATGGGTGTTCCACAAGGCTCAATATTAGGTCCTTTCCTCTTTTTAGTATATATTAATGATCTACCCCATTTATTAAAAAAAACAACCACAAATGGTGTTATTTGCTGACGATACATCTTTAATTTTTAAAATAAATAAACGTGCATCAAATCTTGACGACGTAAATAACGCCCTACTGCTGATACAGAATTGGTTCACTGCTAATAATTTAGTATTAAATGGCAAAAAAACGAAATGCATAAGATTTGCTTTACCAAATGTCAAAAGTACTGACTGTGACATAGTATTGAATAAAGAGAAACTAGAATACGTCGATCAAACTGTTTTCCTAGGGATCACGCTCGACTCAAGGCTACAGTGGAGTCCTCATTTAACAGCTCTTGCAGGACGGCTAAGTTCAGCAGCTTATGCTGTGAGAAAAATCCGTCAATTCACAAATGTAGAAACCGCGAGGCTAGTCTATTTCAGTTACTTTCATAGTATCATGTCTTACGGTATTTTACTATGGGGACGGGCTGCAGATATCGAGTCTATTTTTATTCTGCAGAAAAGAGCCATTAGAGCAATATATGGCCTCCGTAGGCGGGATTCTCTAAGAGAACTGTTGAAAGTTATTAATATCATGACGGTACCTTGTCAATATATCTATGAGAACATCATGTACGTCAGGAAAAATCTAAATCTTTTCAGTAAAAGAGGTGAAAGACACACCATTAGGACTAGAAATAGGGACCAATTAGTTCAACCAGGCTTCAGACTGGCTAAAGTAGATTCATCTTTCATGGGGTACTGTTTAAAATGTTACAATAAAATACCTCCCCACATACTCCAATTGAATGAAACGAAATTTAAATCTTGTATAAAACGCACACTATGCAGCCATGCTTATTATAAGTTGGGGGATTACATCGCTGACAAAAATGCTTGGCTAAACGTTGCTTGTCCTGCTCCACAAGATACCTTAAACTAAATTGAATAGCGTTTGTAAACATTGTTGGAGCTGCTGAAGACTGTAAAAGCTAGATACATTTGCATTGTATAAATTCAACCTTTTAGTATTGTATAATTGCATAGCATATGTGTGAGCACTATGTCCTTACTATATAGCTAACATTTACAGGGTACGTCTTTCATTGACTTGAATGTGCCCTGGCAGCTGAGAGTATGTCATGCTCACTCAAATGTCTCGCTGGTGGTGGCGTGTGTGTTGGATCATTAAGTTCCCTTCAAAATGGTTGAGCTGAATGGTGCTGATCCATACGTCATGTTCGTGAACGGGCGCCGCCAGTAGGGACTGGTCATCTCTTAGCTCCCACGGCTTATTTTAATTTCTAAATTGTTATTTTATTTTTGTTTAATTACGGACGCTTTTAATGTGCACTTCTTTTTACATCGTTCTCACATTGATAATTTCAACATAATGATGGGATGTAACCAACTGTTTGTAATAATATCATGATTTTAAAAGAGTGTCCATGGAGTTTCTTGCCCGTTCTTCTCCATAGGTACCTACGCTTTGGAATGGGCAACTAGCTTCATCTTTCTACCTCACCGACCTTGACAATTCAAAAGTGCCTGTAATTGGTTTATTTGAAATAAATGCTTTGAGTTTGAGTTTGAGTTTCCCTCAACCTTTTCTTATTTTTTTTGTGTTCCTTATCTTTTTGCGTCATATTTACCGCAAATAAACGTTTTTTCTTTCTTTCTTTCTTTATATCTTCGTCTTAAGCCAGCAAGTAGCTCCATCTTTCTGACTGACCTACCCGTTACTATTTCAAAAGTGCCTGTAATTGGTTTATATGAATTAAATGTTTTAGTTTGAGCTAAGACAGATTGGCGGATTACCGATTTGTGGATATACTTTGAGCCTGCAGATTGCGACGACTGCTTGATCTGTTTACAAACAAACTCTAAAGCGGATCACACACTACAACGCTCAAAGCGACGGGGCGCGGAAAACGGCACCAAATTCGCGGCGTTTTGATTGAATTTGTATGTAAAAATCACGCGCGGGGTCGAGTAATCATCGCTCCATTGCTTGCGGCGGTGTAGTGAGTGATCCGCCGTATTCCACTGCCGCTGGTTCTATTTTTCTTAAAAGATCCTATGGATAAGCTCTTTCCTAACAGCCATCTTAAAACGAAATAATGCCAAAGAGGTGTTTAAAAATAATGACTTAGTAGTTTAAGGTAGAAGAAGCTTCTATGAAACGAAGAACCAAAAAGAGAAGACCATAATATTATGGTCCTTTGGGTACCATAAGGTTTTTTTTTTGGGTGGGAAATCATCAAATAACTTCTCCCGCTCTGGGTGGAGCAGGAGGGCGTGTCAGACTTTTACTGACTAAAACCCACCCGTGTTCCCTCAGTTGCCTGTGTGCCATGGGCCACGGTATCTCTTTCGAACAACCCGCACCCCTGGCAGGCATCGGCCCTTGCGGACCCCACTAGCTGGTGCTGACCTCTCTTTGAGGCGCGCGTGGAACACAACGCGCCGTCGACCCGGGCCCAAGCCCGGGTCGACGGCGGGTAATGGGAAGCTCGCTGTCCGGTGAGGACCAATCCTCACCGGACAGCGAGCTACCCATTACCCGCCGTCCGCCTACGGTGGCCGGGAATCACTCTGGGATTCCCGACGCCCAGGGCGTCTCCCGCGGTGGCTACGGCCGTGAGGGCGCATATATTGCCTCTCCCTCATGTGCGCCGCCTCCCTCTTCGCGAGCATTACTGCTTCGCAGAAGGAGGTTACGGCTACCCATGCACTCTCGCTCCGTACCATGGCCTGAACCAGGGCCGGACGCGAGAGATCGCCGCCGCCGATCGCCTCCACGGGTACCATAAGGTTACTCTCTAAGGCATCAATTCAAACCATTCAGCCTCCAAATCTAGTTTTCTCTTCTGGATGTTAATGATCTAATTTCAAATCCAAGTTCCCAATTTTTCCATTCACAAAATAAAAAATAAACAAAAAAACCTAGAAGCTGTCACCTGTCCCGGGGATTAAAAGACCAAATAGACACACACGCTATTTACCAACGCCTACACTTAGCTTTTCCGCAAACAACCTAGAACAAACGTAAACCTAAGTACACCTCCCAACGGCTGTAACGATCCGTAACGATGACGAACTAAGAAATGAGATAATGTGACGTATATAACACAATATATAAGGACGGGAGATGTACAGCAACAGTTATTAGGAGATACCGTAGTACCTATATCAGACAACCTGAGTGCGCGCAGCAGAGAGTACATACCTGAACCTGATAAAGATTTTAATTAATTACATTAAATTAATATTGGATATTTTTTGGTAAGGTTGCACATGCTAAATGAAATATAATTCTAATAAAAAAATTAATATAGTTTAATTATGAATCAGAAACATGTTCATTTATAAGATTTTGGAAAACAATTTAATAAAATTGTCTGACTGTGTGCGTTAAAAGGAAATGATAAGACAACCCGAGTTTGATGCAAATCTTAATGGTTTAGGCCAGAAGTGTTGTACTCAATATACATGTTTGAGACATTAGGTTCGATTCCTAAACACACCTTTGCCACATTAACCTCCATCTCTCGCTAAGCCATCTTCTTAATTAGTAATTCTACTCTTTCCCGAAGCATCTTGAAGTTGATGTCAACTCCTATGCGATAGGAATCTTTCGAAAACTTTTTAAATCAAAATCTTACCCACACTTGGGTCTCTACTGCTCTGTGATCTCTGAGTTTGTTTCGGCCTTTCTTCTCAGAAAACGCCGACCTCATCTAGTTTTAAATTATGAGTGACGTGTAAAACTATTTGTACAAAACCTACTTATAGAAATAAAATAATTTACTATATTAAAACAAATCCAACATCATTCAAAAAAAAAACTTTTTTTCTCGTGCCTGAATCGAATCCTTGACTTCTAGTGCAGTCGCCAACGTTCAGTCACTGCGCTACTCGAGGTAGTAACAGCCATTCGTTTTAATAGCAGATAGCTGAAAATCTGAAATCGTACCAATGTTTTGTGAGAGTCATATAATAAATTAATTTGTTCTATAATAAATATTGGGTATCATTTACGCTATCACCAATTTAATTAGTTTTGTGTTTCTTAAATAATAGGGTTTGTCCTCAAAATAGTAGATCTGTCACCAAAATGTAGTCACCAAAAAATGCAAAATCAGTTCCACAATAAATCACCTAAAATCCTGAGATATAAGGTCTAGTACCAAATAAATGTTTTTTTATGTATTATAATAGGTGTGTATTTAATGCGGCAACTAAGTAAAATGAATATAGGTTTAAAAAAAAATAGAGTGGGTACCATATATAATGGGTTGGCAGCTAATAAGGAGTATCGTAATAAGTAATAGGTAGCATATTAATATATCAGTAATAAGCTCCGTTTTAATTTAAACTAGCATCAAGTTTTTCTTTTGGGAACAGAATTAATATCTAAGCGGAAACTTAATGGTGAAAATAAAATAGAAAATGGGCATTCATAAATAATATATTATTATTGTATTATTAGGGCAGGTTTAGATTTTCTATATAATCTAGTCGTTTCTGGCACTCGCCGGCCGCTGCCGCGGCACCGCTCGCTTCGCTCGCTCGGCTCGTGCGTAGGAAGTCACAGTTTTAACCTAACCTAACCTAACCATTAAAAAAAAAATAACGTACTCTAACTAGACTGGTAATATATTATCTTTGCCACCCTACTAACATTATTAGTCGCCAAGTCATTATTTATAGCTCCTCGCCTAATATTTTATTTGACTGGTATAAATAAAATTTTTAGCAGAGTAGTAAATAAAACAATTAAAGTCAAAATAATCAATATTTGATCATTTTTTCATTAAAATTATAAATTGATGTATTAAATTGGTAACGAATACTATTAATTTAATATCTGAACGAAATAAAATGTTACTACTGTATTGGTGACAGAATATCAAATAAAAAGGAGTCGCAGTCAGGGATCGATAATCGATTTATTTGGTGACAGATCTACCATTCTGAGCACAGAGCTAATATTTAAGTAACAAAACTGTTATTATAAGAACGAAGTTTATATTCATGTAATGCAATATAATTTTATTGGTTATCGATCTCTTATTTTACACATATATTAACATTAATTTGATAATTCATACCTGGGAACAATTTTTGTTTATCTGAGAACGAAAATATTTCGTGGCGATAGATCTATTTATTAGGTGATACAACTTGATGACAAATATAAATTTTGGTGATAGAAAATATAGTTCCCATAAATATTTGTATCGGGACTTTGTAGATCTACATCAACTTAGTCCCGATGCAAATATTAAAACTCTCTATTATTTCGTTTAGTCGCTTTTTCGAACAGTTTTCTTTCCAATGATATAGATATTACCTACTTACACTACCTAAAATCGTATGCAAATGAAAGATTTCTGGTCTCTTCTAATTTACTACATATAATCGAGATTAATTAAAATGTAATGTGAAATTATTCATTAGGAAGTTTTCCATCTAAAATAATTAATACATATATCTAACAAATACAACTGACGTTTAGGAATGAAAAATCAATTTACATGGTTTATTGACCTCAGTTGACAGATCTTATCAGTGCAATAAAATCAGTTAAAATCAGTGGACATTTCCCGGATTATATTTACGCAAGATAATTTATAATTAGAATCAAAGTAGCATCAGCTACTGTTTGCGAGTCCCTTATCAGCTGACGTGGAGGCCATAAGCCACTGCATTAAAACCCTAGATGCATGTGACAACATTGATATCTGAGGCAGTCTGGAACTATAATTAGTATTTATTACGTATTTTATTTGCAGACTACAACAATGTGTAAGACTACTACAAAAGAGGTCGGAGTGGTGGACACGGGGAAGAAGAAGTTATACTCAGCGTCTGTTGAAGAGGCTCTATCTATGACTGGTGAGTACCTACTAACTGATTTTAACCAATAGCCCACAAGCCAAGTAACGTGAGACAGGACAGGTTGAAAAATAACATCCTTATGTGGACTATGGAGCTTTAAAATGAGCTCTTACAACAATTATTGTTAACTTTTCATGGACAGAGCCCACCAGAGACCTTCTAAATGGACCTTCAGTATTGTGTGGGATCGTATTGAAAAACTACACTACATACTTTTGCCACCTCAATCTAGAGCATATCCAACTGATCTCTAATAATTATCATACTCTAATATTCCTAGGTTTTGGCAAGTACAACTTCGGTCTCCTAGTAGTATGTAGCTGGACCCTGCAGGCGATGGGCATGGACATGTTCGGCACCAGCTTCGTGGTAGCTGCAGCCGTCTGTGACCTGGAGCTGACGCTGCAGCAGAGGGCGCTGCTTACTGCTATGCCACTTCTTGGTAAGCTACACACCGGTTATATTCATAGGCTTCCAATCTAAAATGTAGTATAATAATTCGGGATAGGTCTTATTCATGCTCTTTTGGAGAGATGAATTTGGTCCTTCGAGCTGGATAGTTTTAGCACTACTTTTTAGTAAAGGTTTGCTTATGAGGTGCATTTGTTTGATCATCATAGGATAACATTGTGATGATATAAGTGTTTCTTATTTTATAGGTTTTCCACTATCCTGGAACGAAATTAACTTCATTCTTGTTCTTCGTGTCACTGGCACGGTAGTTATTAAATTTTGTTAGCCCAAAACTTTGCCACTTCCACAGTGTTATTGGTGGCAACGCAGAGTCACCTTGGCCGCATGTTTTAGGACGCGTAGGGCAAGATATGAGTAGGAGCATATTAAGTTCATTAAGACCAGGTTGGTCTTGTTAAGCTTTAAGCCACTAAAGTGACACTTTATTACCATGATTCTCTTTTCTTCCAGGCGTGGTTGCAGGAGCTCAGCTATGGGGCTATGTCTCCGATATGAAGGGTAGAAGGCTGACCCTGGTGCTGTCCATGTCAATAGGCTTCGTGTTTGCAGCACTCAGCAGTTTCTCTCCTAACTGGCAAACCATGGCAATCCTGAAACTGATCTCATCTACTTTGTAAGTTTATACATTCGATTATATTTTGACAAACATTAAACAAATCATTTAAAGAAAAAAAAATCCTGAAATGATTTCACTTCGAATTTTTGGGATTCCGGAGCATTGATAAAAATTAACTCTATTGGAACATTAATCGACCCCTCTAATATTGACTCTTCTTAAAAAAGAAAACGAGATTAAAAATAATAAAAGAAAAGAGTGAGTGGAAGATGAGACCTCATGTAAATAGAACCTGAAACTAGCTACACAAATATTGTTTACAAACCTCCGCGTTTTTTCCCACGTTATCTTGAATTTCGTGTTTTACAACGTGTGATTCAAAACGCATGTCACCACCGTATTAATAGGTCAACATGGTGACAAGATAACACTATAAAAATAGCGCCAAAGAACTTTAAATAACATTACTGTAAGTAACGGAAATGTACCAACCTTTCCTATCTTAATGTTCGGGACTGAGAGTAATTAGAGGCAGCGCACGAAGGCTTTTAGTCGAGTTTATTGGTCCTTACGGGCAAATAAATTGTTCTTTGTAAAGCCGATAAAATGCTTTGTAGAAAACAAAGCATTTTATTTACTGTTTGACTATAAAGTAGTTTTAAAGCATTTGATGATAACTGAGGGCTGATTTTTCCAAAGAAACGCGATCAGTGCATCTAAATTGCGTTCAACACCTGTCTTTGTAAATTTTTCCCCAATAATTATTACACTGACAGCTCTTGAACGCGGTTTCGATCTGCTGACCGCGTTCGGTTTCATTGGTGAAATTCGCCTTAAGTAAGATGTCGTAAGAAGCAGAAGGAGCTACTTAAGCTAGATTATATGATCTATCTAAGGAAGCACTTTATTTTTCGAAGTTATTGAGTCTGGACCTTAATTTCTGGCCATAAAATCAAAGGCAGAAACGCTATGGCAAACTTTTTCTAAGTAAAATTCTATTAGATACACGTGATATCACGTCAAGTCAAAAAAATCGCAGACAGCTCGTCATCATCATCAAAAAACAACAAAAATAAAAATACTATGTGGAGTTGATACTAAACAACCGTGACCTCACGGTCCTCGCGGTAGAGAAAATTTACGTCATGGAATTAGCGATAATATTATCGTATCTATTATGCAAACTTTTCCGAGTAAGTATTTAGATCGAGATAACAAAACCCCCTGGCGAGACAAAGACAAGATAACCGCTGAATACACACAGTTCTATTATAAGAATGTCAATAATACGTTGGAGTAACTTGTAAACCGGTGGCGTGATTTATATTTGCTTAAGTAGTTGCGTTTCGTGCAAAGATAACTGACCTACCGAAACAGAAGTGAGATGCGTATCTTTTCGTTGCATGTGCTGCAAATTAGAGAAGGGAAAGAGCAAATGCAGCGCAAATTAGCAGTTTGCGCTGCATTTGCAAGTATTTTTCAAGATTATTAATATTAAATTATTCTACGTACTCTTTAATGCTAGCTACTTTCTATCTTATACTTATCTATGGGTGCTACTTTGTTTAGTACTCTAGTAACGTAACTAATAACTGCAAGCGCGTTACCAACATAGCAGTCGAGAACTTCGATAGCGTTAGAACAACTCTGATGAGGGAAGAGATTGGTTTGCATCTGCCCATCATATAGTGACATCTGTTTTTAGTTCTTCCTTTACTAACCGACTTTTAAAAAGGAGTAGGTTCTCAATTTAACTGTATTTTTGTTGTATATGTATATTATATTACGCGATATCTCCGGCAATTGTGGATTGATTTCAATACCTAATTGTTTTTTTAATTGATAAGGTACGCCTCAGGGGTGGTCCTTTTACTTTGTTTAGGCAATTTTGGAGTTAGCAATAATACTTTATTTCCCACTTAGTATACATTTACGATGTTATAATAGCTTACTGTCACTGTAGTTATTTGATTAGCAAATAGTGGCAAGAATTTGTGACGGATAGATAGTTTTCACAGCTAAAAAGTGAAAATAAAAACGAAAATACACAACCAATGTTTTTTTGTTTGAAGTTATAATATTGGTCCTTTGTCCCCAGCACTTCAGCCAGCAACTCAGGAGCCTACACGTTGCTAGGCGAGAGCTGTTCTGAGCGCGCTCGTGGTCGCGCCATGTTGCTGTGCACGTGCGCGCTCATGTGTTCACAAGCTACTGTTGCAGGTATTTAACATTGACTTTATAATTAGCACAGCATATACCCAAATAAGGTGGGCTTACTGCCTTGGTCAGGGGTCATAAAATATTTGTGTTCCTATTGTATCTACATTTATAGTACCTATTGTTGCCAAATACCTCTTTAATAATTTACAAGACTAGGTCTACACAGTTTTAGGTGGTAATTAACATTTTCTTACGTCTTTGCAATTTACATGTGAGTGACAGGTAGTATGTTGATTTAAATATTATTCGTGACTATATCACGTGTGTATTTACAAAATTAAAATCATTAAAATAACACAAATCTACAATGATTTTGGTGCCGCTAAAACTAAAGCAAATTTTAAGTATATTCGATACCCTGACTCTAACAATATACTCATTTTTTTAATACTACGTGTAGTTTTCGAGAAATCGCAGGTGTAATGTAAAACGAAAATAAACGATTATAAACCATTTTATTAAATTATTCTTCAAATTAAAAACATTTAATTAAATTATTTTATAGGTTACAAACATCTCGCGATACTTTCCTATCCTAAGGGCACGTCTACCTGACCATTACCGCGCACCCCGGTCTACTTCTTGATATGCAATGGCGTCTGTAACACCATGAAGCATGAGCTCCAGGGGCTAGTGCAAATCTTGGGGTTCATTCGATTAATCGAGTCTGATCATTCCACGCTGGGATCGGTGCATTTCATTCATTCATTCATTATAGGCTACAAACATTTTATTAAATTAATCAACAGGTTAGAAACTTCTTTTTTTAGATTTTCTACGATTAACGTCTTTGAGGCACTCCCGTGTGATAACTCCAACAGTATTATCTATCGATACAAACCTGTACGTAGCTTTAATGTTTTGACGACTCCGTACGACCTCTCGAGGGTTAATTAACCTAATTATAAAAAAGAATAGTCGGCACCAAAAAGAAATTTATTATTTTTTTGCGACCCTGTGTAATCAATACAACTCTCTCTAAGTTCAATTTCATACAAAAACTCATAATAATTATGTAATGAAATAATTGTTTCGGTCGCGCATCTTAATGTGTTCAATATACTATTTGACTTGTGGCTTGTGGGGCTTGTGGCTAAATAAGAGGGGCTCGTGGCTAAGTAACAATAGCTGCACTGGTCGATCGATCAGGTTAAGCTACGCTTGCCGCGGTTGGTCCGTCGATGGTATTTTTACATACCAAGACCCCTCTGTACCTCGGAAAGTACGGTAAACCGTTGGTCCCGACTGTCATTTGTGGATCTTTGACAGTCGTTACGGGTCGTCAGAAGCCCGAAAGTCTGACAACCAGTCTTAGCAAGGGGTATCGTGTTACCCAGTTACTGGGTTGTGGAGGTCAGATAGGCGTCGCTCCATGTAAAATACTGGTATTACGCTGCATCCGGTTAGACTGGAAGCCGACCAAAACATAGTTGGGAAAAGGCTCGGCAGATGATAATACTGTTTGACACTGATTTGCAAAAACGTAAGAAAATTTTAATTTTGCGGGATACCATGGAGCTTTCACGCTATATAAGCTACATTACCACCCTTTACGATTTCAAAATGCATAACAATGATCCCTGATTGTTAAAAGCTGATCATCCTAAGGTAAACTAAATCTTTTTCCAGTGTTCGCCTACCCCATCCTCCCGATGCAGTTTGCCTACCAGATCGACTTCCTGGGCATCACGTACAGACCCTGGCGCCTCCTGGCACTCGTTATGTCCCTGCCGTGTGCCATCACTGCGTGTCTCCTGCAGTTTTTCCAAGAGAGTCCCAAATTCCTTGTATCCCATGGAAGGTTGGATGAAGCCCTGCAGGTCCTGAAGAATATCTATGCTGCTAATACTGGCAATAAGGCGGATAGCTTTCCTGTAAGTATAAAACATTACATTGACAGTAACTAAGTAACTGTATGTTGTGGTAAAATTTTTCCCTAAAGATTCGACTACAAAGAATGCACTTTTTATACGATGTCATAAACTTCGCCGTCACTAGAATGTCCCATAAGTACATTGAACTCTCACTCAGGGGCGTTCAGGATATCTTATCGAGCATATTATCCAATAAAATGATGTTATATAAAAATATTTATGAACTGTGAAATCTACCAAAAGAATGTACAAACAGATTTTGGTCCTTTGGTCCGCGACTTTCAACATTGACCGAAAGAATTATCAGAACTTGAAATTCTTTGTTAGCTTTGTCACCACTTTGATAATCATACATACGTAAACTCACGCCTTCTTTCCATGGAGCTAGGCAGACACTACAGAACGCCACGTACATACTCCTTTTGCCTCTTTTTTGATAATCATTTTATTTTAATAATTTTCTAGGTTCACAAACTCTTGGCAGACAATGACAACCAGTCTTCTGAAACGAAGGTTACTTTCTTGAAGTCAGTTTGGCAGCAGACAGTGCCTCTCTTCAGGGCACCGTTACTGAAGGAAACTCTTAGGCTGTTCTATCTGGTTGCTGTTATTTACATGACGTAAGTGTTTACCTAAAATAAATACATAGAACCTTCTTAAGATTACTTGCAGCGTTCCTAAAGCACTATAGGTATAAAACTAATACCTTACCATTTAGTTGCTTTATACATAAATAGCGGAACAGTGCTAGTGCGAATGACCGCGACTTACTAGTTGTAGATCGGTATTTCATCACCACTGCTCTCAAAACGGTGAAAGTAAACATCGTGGGGAAACCGGCGATGGAGGACTGGAGACGTCACATGTTTGAATAAAATTTTTTGGTTCTAGGACATACCAAAAAAAAAAAATATTCAAACATGTGACATTTACCAACCGGCACTGGACCCGTGTGGTGGATTACCACCCACTCCCACTCACCGAAAGGAGAACTGAATCCTAGCAGTAGGGTTATTATGGCTGATGAAATAAAAACCGTTAACCCTAATGAAACATGCTTGAAATGGAAATAGTCGACTCCTCTAAGAGAGCTTAATTAATCTTTAGTACTTTGAAAGCAATGAAATATAAAGTCCTCTAATTCTCTTAATTTAAAAACAACTTTGTTACTGCAGTGGCAGTGGCTTCATCCTCTGGTTGCCGTATATCATGAACAACCTGTTCTTCGTGCTGGAGGCTGGTGGTGGTGAGGGCATGAACCTTTGCGCTGTCATCAAATACCCATCTGTGGCTGGATTTGCGACTGGAAATATGACTGTAAGTGGTTCATTTACATCTGCAATAATATTGCAACTATATCCTGTCTTTATAATATTTAATAATGCTGCTTTTTTTGCTCCTCCATCCACAAACCCACCGTGGCAAGCGTAGCCTTCGAGCTTAACATTCGATCGACCCGTGCAGTTTTTATTATGTAAATGATAAATAATTTCATTTCTTTAAGTAGGTTTGTACAAACACTTTTACACGTCAATCATATTTTTAAAATAAAACTAGATGAGGTTTCCTATCTGATTGCTTTGACTAACTTTAAGACCAAATACTTCAGAAGTTCAGATCCTACGTTGTCATGTTTCTAATTATTTCGAATCTATTTCTAGGACATCGAAATCTGTGACGACACAATCCAGGACACGACCCTCTTTTCCGCTATGACATACGGCGCAATGGCGAGCTGTTCCAACGTGGTCCTCTCCCTCACCTGTGGCAGTCACAAGCGCATGGCAATGATCTGCATCATGGCCATGTCGGCCATCGCCGCCATCTTGCTCAACGTGGTGGCTGTGCCACTGGCTGGAGGAATCTTCTTCTTCTTCTTCCTAATGTGCGCGCTGTCCATGGGGATCTTGAGCGTCTATTTCGTGGAACTTTACCCTACTTCTTTGAGGTGAGTGATAAAGCATTTATTTTTCTAAATGCTGCACGGAAGAACTGCTGCTGCGAGAGCAGTGGTAGCTCAATAGCATCGGCCCCGAATCATGTACAAATTGTAGATTTTGAGTTTGAACATAGGCAGGCACTTTACTAAGTGTACTTATTTAATTTTATCACCACTTGTCTCAAAACGATGACGGCGGTTCCTAGTACCAAAAACTCGACGACATGTAACGTCCACCAACCCGCTATGAGCCCGCGTGGTGGATTATGGCCCACTCTCTCTCATGGAGACGATGCCTGTGTCCCAGCAGTGGAAACATTATAGGCTGTCAAATACACAGAAGAAACTTCCGAAAATGTTCTTAACTTTGACATTTGAATTAAATTAAAGAAAGCTTTTTGCTATCGACATGGAAAGAAAATGAATAATTAAGTATGATAAAATATCTATAAGAAATAACTTTTAAATAAAGACTCAGTACCTAGGTAATTTAAATTCATTCCGAGAACAACATACCGCCTTAGCAAATTGTACCAGCAACGCATTTACTACAATCAAGCTGCCATCGTATCTCTGCAGGCACTTAAAATGTACGCCATTAATAAACTAATTAATTACCGCTTGCGATGCGATCGGAAAGTAGTTCGATGATAACACTGTCATTAAAAGATTGTGACAGAAAGTTGTATTCAACATCATGAAAAAAATAGACAGTTACGTAAATAGTCTCTTAACCTTGTATATTTAGGGGACTCACTGCTGGGCGTTGTAAACCCCTAAGTGAGTACTGCTCCGTCTGGTAGCAGCACCTTAATTGCGCAACATACGATTAATCATAATCTGTTTCATTTTCACAGTTCAACCGTATTCATTACGTTATTAACGTTGTTGAGCAGACACATTTTTCGAACATATGAAGCAATGGTTTAGCACTCTGTTTCAAAACGAAACAGATTATGATTAATCGGGAGTTACGCAATTAGGGTGCAGAACCTATTTTAGTATATTATTTGATGATGGTGATGATGATGACAGTACCATCATCTTTGTAATTGAAAGACGTCTCCTGATACTGAACGTTATACAATCCTTCGTTTCCCACGTCTAGCTAATTTCCGCAACCTTCACCAGGTGGTTGGTCTTACGAGAGTTTACCCATGTGGCTTCATAAATACAGGGTGAAATTGAAAACATGCGACAAACCGAAATGGGAGATTGTACTCATCATTATGAACAACTTTTACTAAGGGACCAATGATGCAATCGCAAAAAAAAAAACAGCTGTTCCCTACATTTTGACGAGTTATGCGAACATAAATGTAGGGAACAGATGTTTTTTTTTCGCGATTGCATCATTGGTCCCTTAGTAAAAGTTGTTCATAATGATGAGTACCATCTCCCATTTCGGTTTGTCGCATGTTTTCAATTTCAACCTGTATATTAACTTCATGAATGTTCTTTTACAGAGGGATGGTATCCTGCCTGTCAGTGATGCTGGGAAGACTCAGCGCCTTTCTAGGGGTGAACGCGATAGGAGCCCTAATCTCAACCAGTTGCGAAGCCACGTTCTATGGATGGTCCTTGTTGTTATTAAGTAAGTAACCTTTAACTTTTCTCCTTATTGCATTAGCCTTACTGTTTCTTGCTTGGGGTTTTAGCTGTAGCCAATGCTACGGCTTATGCAGGCCTTTACTATTCGTACAGCTTTCTGATGAAGATGTTTGGTCACGCCACGATGTTCAGTTAACTGTCTCAAAATAATATCGTAAATTGCTCGCTGCGTGCTGTTGTGGCTTGCTCGTGTTTTTTGATTGTTTATTGTAATTGTGGGCTCGTGGCTAAGTCATAACAACAGCACGGGTTGATCGATCAAGTTAAGCTACGGTTGCCGCGGTCGGTTTGTGGATGGGATCTTTACATACCGACACCTGTCCGTGCCTCGGACGGCACTTTATGCCGTTGGTCTCGGCTGTTATTCTTGGATCTTTAACAGTCGTTACGGACCATCATGGCCCGAAACTCTGACAACTAGTCTTACCAAGGGGTATCGTGTTACCCAGTAATTGGGTTGTGGAGGTCAGATAATGGAGGTTCTCTATATGAAATACTGGTATTCAGCTGCATCGGTTAGACTGAAAGCCGACCCCAATAGAGTTGGGCAAGGGCTAGGCAGATTGATATCGACTAATACCTCATATTAAACCTATTTGGTTCGCGTTTTGTAATAAGTCTTTAGTTTGTATGAACAAAAATTTCAACAACCTTCAAATATGTTAAGGTAGTAATAAAATTACAACGTATTTATTTCGCGACTGATAAGGAAGCAATATATTATATAAATAAAAATGTTACATAATTGATTACGCCTAATAATATTTATATTGTATTCACTTATCGTCGATATAGATTATATCGTGTAATAAACCCCCTGTATCTCAAAAGTGTGCTACAATAACCAACATAATAGCTATAAAATAAATCGTTCTACTACAAGTAGAATATCATATCCCAAAAGCTTCACTGATTGGTTTAATATGGATGCATACTGTACAAAAGGACCAAAAATATTATATTTTTGTGCTCTGCTAGAATACTTACCCATTGGTTCTAAAATAACTGAGTAACTTAGAGACATCTACCATCTGATCGTCATCAATTATTTCTAAAACTGTCGCATCATGCTGAGATGGGCTCTTTTGGCTTCGTTCAGGATTTTCTGCTTTTTTATTATTATTTTGTTATTTAGAGTGTTATTAGTTAAGTTTTTAAGTATTCCTGTGCAAACCTCAATACATACCTTTTCTTTCTTTGTAATAAAAACTTCAAAAAAGTTTTTCTGATAATTGCTGCATTTGTAAGCACCCAGCGCATGAGCGCTCCAGCACAGCAGCGAATAGCATTTGTTGAGGATATACGCGTATCGACGGCGTGTAAAAAAAATGTCACATGCTGAAGCCCTAAGATACTTTCACAATTTAACTGATGCTTAATTTTTTTCATCTTAATCACTTTTCTAACCAAATATTTGGTCCTTTTCAGGTGCAATAGCAGTAGCGTGGTTCTTGCCCAAAGACAAAGCTCCCAAGAAGTAAAGATTCACATATCTGACTGAATCTGATGAACCAGCAGCTTAAGTACAATCAGCCTATGTTCCCACTGCTGGGACACAGGCCTCCTCTAGGTGTAAGGGAGTGGGCCTAATGAAGACTGAACATTAATTAATCTTAGTTCTCATAATGTATGAACATAGATAGATATTTCTATTTGTATGAATGAGTCCGAGCGTTGTGTGTAAATGCTACAGACTGACTGATAATATTATTGTATGCAATTGTTTAGTTTGATTTATTTGTAGAGGCTTGTGGCTAAGGAGGTAATACCAACCACGTTTGTCCTTGTATGGGTGACCATCTTTAAGCCCTTCCGTGCCTTGCCACAGCTTTGTGGCCAACGGTTTAGCGTGCTTACGTTAAGCCGTTGGTCTCGGCTGTCATTCATGGATCTTTGACAGTCGGTATGGGTCGTCAGTAGCCCGCAAAGTCTACCCAGTCTTACAAAGGGGTAGGTAATGGTAGAATGTAAATGGGCCACATCAGTAGCGGCGTTAGGGTAGGGCGCGGTTGGGCGACCGCCCAGGGCGCCGGATACAAAAGGGCGCCGCAGGCGCCCTTTTCCTCACCCTTGATTGTGAAGGCCGCCACTTATGTCCCCAGCAGGATTAGCTCTGTCCGAAGGCCGAGACATGTCCTCTCCGACCCAGACGACCCCATTACCATCCTTCAGGAAAGCAATAGGGCCACCAGTACAGTTCGCACAAACCGCACAAAATCGTCATTCCGGCCTCGCCGCCGAGGTCCTCGCGCCCCGCGAAGACCCCTCGTAACGGCGCCTAACGTCGAGACCCCCGACCGACCCTTGCTCGTTGAAGCGCCAGCCCGCGCCGCAGCTGAGCCAGTAGCTTTAAATTCCCCGATCAATAATAATGCCAATATTTTGATCCAGCCTGTCCCCAATAATGATAGCTGTCCCCCTATCAGTGACGCCCTGAGCCGAGGTCCGTACCCCACAGGGGGTGCCCTCAGCGTGCAGTCGCTTAGCATGTAAATTTTAGTTTGTAAGCCCTGGCTGGAGGCGTTAAGATTAACTTCTTAATGGCAGCCCCAGGAAAGCCCGGTTGAGCAGTCACGGCCTCTCAAGGCCAACTGCGAGATGCCCAACAAAAAAAAAACCCTTTTCCTCACTCTTTGACCGAGGGCTACTTACCCTAATACCACAGTTTGCTTAGCAAAAGTTTACTTTCCAAAAGTTTCCTCATATTTTTCGTCAAATGTCCGTCAACTTCGGGTTTTCCCGTTATTTACGACAATTTGTATACAACTTGCTATACCGTTTGACGTAAATTTACTACCCCAATTAGAATGAAAATTCACTCCAAAAGTTGATTAAAAAAACTTGTAAATTTTCCGGCAAATTTGTACACCAACTTATTGTTCATTTGACTTGAAAAATTGTAAAGTATTTTTTTACCGTCAAATTGTAGATATTATTATTTGTTTACAAAATTTTTGATAAAATTACCTTCTGTAGTGGTAACAATGAACGTTTCCAATTTTTTTCTACCAAAAAAAGTTACCTCTAAATTGAGGAAAAATTAACCGCAAATTTTTCTTTCCAACTTTTGCTGTCTAATTGTCGGCAAATTCGGGCAGTACAGGCAATTTCAATTGTCAAATTACTGTCAATTTTAAACTAAAGTGGCTTTTAGATTTCTTAGAAGAATATAGAAATACAAACTTTAAAAGCGCCATATTAACTGCAAAGGAAATGGCTGAAGAACTTAAATTGAACCTGTGTTTAGAGCTACAACAAGAATTCGATTTATTAAGTATCAAGCTGGTGAAACTGCCCGCGATGAGCATATAATAAGTTCTCCAGAAAAAAAATTGAGGTTCAATTTTTCAACTGTCTTTTGGACACTACATTAATTTCAGTCAATGAAAGATTTGAACAGTTAAATGAGTACTCGGAATCATTATCTTTTTTGTACGCACGGCTACACATCAAGCTATACATTTCTAGTTTACGCTGATCTCGCACTGTACGGAAATCCTACATAATGTGAGATCAGCTTATACTGGAAATGTATAGCTTGATGTGTAGCCGTGTGTACAATATAAAACAGATTCCGGAAAAAGCCGATCTTGCCAAACTCTGTGGTAATCTCCAATTGAAATTAGCTGTAGACTAGAAGTCAGATATAGATGGTTGTATGTTGTGTAATGGACTCGTAAGTCTGAAATCTTTTTTGCCTGATCGGAATGTGGTTATACTCCTGTTTTTGTTTTAAATTTTATCAAAGATCGCAACTTACAATAACTGTATCCAAATGTATGGATAGCATTGCGAATATTATTGACTATACCTGTAACGGTTGCTAGTAGGGAGAGGAGTTTTTCTAAGCTTAAGCTGATTAAAACATATCTGCGATCGACAATATCTCAATCTAGATTGACAAACTTGGTAGGTAACTTTGTCAATCGAAAATGAAATTGCTAAAAACATTGACTTTGTTAACCTAATAAAAGAGTTGGATGATAGATAGGTTAGAAAAGTAAAATTTTATTAGTTTATTAATAACCGTTATTTCTTTTAATGAATAGTGGTTGCCTTTTTTCCGTATGGGTTTAAATTGCAGTTAGGGGGCGCCGCCGCAGAAATCTCGCCCAGGGCGCTGGTAGGGCTAAAACCGGCACTGGGCCACATTTATAATAACATCATACTACTTTGTACACATACATTTTGGCAAATAAATTACTTATTACTTATCGTGTTACCCAATAACTGGGTTGTGGAGGTCAGATAGGCAGTCGCTCCATGTAAAATACTGGTATTCAGCTGTATCCGGTAAGACTGGAAGCCGACCCCAACATAGTTGAGAAAAGGCTATGATTTGTTTAGTTTTTGTTTTGTAAAAACAATAATATCTTGGTATCGTTAGTGCCATAAAGTATATTGTAGGTACAGTGAAAGAAGATTACCTACTAATCAAAGAATTAACTTTATCTAAGTACATAAATATAATTCTGTAACTGGTTTTATACCCACAATTTTGTCGAAAATTTTTGCTGAACATATGATATGAAAGTTACTTTTTAAAGACAGGCTTCCTTCTACTGAAATATATCTACTATGTAAATGTAAATTAAGCTATTTCTAAATCAGAATGTGTACACATACATAATAATCCTACCTAACGTAACAACAGAAGGTAAAATAAAGTGTTTTTCTTAAGTAGTAATTAAGTAAAACATGTTTAGATACACTTAGGTGATAAGAATATTGTAATAAATGTACATAATAAATATTAAAATAGGTACCGTTTTCTTTGTTTTCCTGAAAAATTAAATGTCTAGAAACGAAAATGCCTAAAAATTATTCATAAGTAGTTATTTTCTGGATATCTATAACTTACACATATTACGACGCACATTCCAAAGAGCGGCTTATAAAATGGTCATTCCTATAATATGCTCAACGCACGTCAATGATTTATATCTAAATTGATTATCTACATTTGTTGTATCTAGAAAATATATTAGGTAAGTATTTATTTATGTACAGTTACGAGCATAAATCCTACTATTATTATAAATGTGAAAGTTTGTAAGTTTGGATGTTTGTTACTCAATCACGCAAAAACGGCTGAACGGATTGGTATGAAATTTGGCACACAGATAGAGTATAACATTGATATCTTTACCCCGGTCGTACGTTCTCTTGGGATAATTTTTGCCTATCATGCGGGTGAAGCCGCTGGAAAAAGCTAGTACCAATAATTATGAGAGATTTCAAAGCCATATTCGGGGCAGCTGTTTGTCATAAAATAGTAATTCAAGACGATTAATTAATGAACGTACAGGGTTCTACTGATGATTATAATGGGTATTTTACTCTATATGAGAAAAAATCTAAAAATATATTATTGAGATAGCTTAGGCAAAATCATAGAGTATTAAAACACTAGAGAGCGTATAGGCCGATTTCTTCAAGGTACACGACCCACTACTGCGGGCCGGGGGACGAGGAAGAATGCGCGGCTGCAATTGGTCAGTTCAAGATCAAGTTTTGTCCAGTGGAGCAATGCCTAACCAGGCATACATATGCCTGGTTAGTGATTGCTCTACTTGATTAAGGGAAAATAGTCACTAACGATAAAAATGGATTTTAACATTATAAAAAATACTCAATAAAAATCACAATTAATCACATTTAATCAAAATCAGTCAATTACAAAAAGGTAAACATGTATCCTGTTATTATTGATTTTTGACTAAATATAATTAATTGTGATTTTTATTGAGTATTTTTTATAATGTTAAAATCCATTTTATCGATATCGACTATTTTCCCTTAATCAAGTAGAGCAATCCCTAACCAGGCAAACCTACAAAACTTGACTGACATTGTCGCGAATCATATTAAAATCAATATAGAACCTGATACACAAAAACGTAATAAAATTTTAATTTCGCTGACTACCCTGGTGCATCCTCCATAAGGTTGCTGGTAAGTGCCCGGAAAGTACACTTGAACATGTCATAAACGGTATGCCAACCAATACGAACAGTCCTAAAGTATGAAAACCATGAGAAAATCGCTTTCGAATTTTGCGTAAGTGTAAGGTATTTATGCTGGACTGTACCTGCCTAATTAGTGTGAGAATTAGTATCGTGCACAAAAAATATCTTGACGACCAGCAATCAGCTTTATTTGTTTTAATTTCCTTTCATTATGGTTATCTTGCTTGCTATCAGAATTAACGTAGGTACTGTCCGTTCAGTTGTTTTACCTCTGACAGCTGCGACCTAATACCAGCCCTATTTTAATTGACATAAAGATCACTGTGATTTTACCTATCTACCCCAATAGCTACCTTATTACAACAACGTTAAAGATCACTGTGATTGTGGCTGTGAGTCATAAAATGTTAGAGGTAAACTTACTGTGAAACTGTGAATGGCCTGCACAATCAATCATCTTGATTACTTTTGGACTTTGTGATTACTTTTGGACTTTGTCTCTTGTCTTTTGATTTTTTATCAACAGTCGCATAGGTAACCATAGATACCTATTATATTTTTATTATAACCATAGATGACAGAAGAGGCTAGAAGGTACACAGAAAACAATAAAGTTTCTTTCACTTAAAAGTACAAACAACAACACGCAGAAAAAAGAATTAAAATAAATACATTAAATAATAAGATTAGCGCAACAGTCGGATTATAGCGTGATAATAATCATTCCGAATATTAAATTTCTTACCATCTGCAATATTCTCTTTTCACAATGTCCAGTAAACTATGGAAGAATAGGAATATTCTTAATGCAATATTGCTCATCATCCATAACAAATAGCGAAATATTTATAGCTACACTGATTCAGACTTAGTAGGAATATCTGTGCAAAATTTGAACAGAATCTATTCGTCAGTATCTGCTGTCTCTGTCAGTCATTCAAACAAACAGGCAAACAGTCAAAAATGATAATTTAAATGGTTCAAAAAAACATTAAAATGTACCTACAGTTTTCTTTTCAATGTATAGGTTCCGTATTGGCGCACTTTACCATACCATAACCTGAGGGAGGCGGCGCACGTGAGGGAGAGGCAGTATATGCGCCCTCACGGCCGTAGTCGCCGTGGGAGACGCCCAGGGCGTCGGGAATCCCAGGCTGATTCCCGGCCACCGTAGGCGCGCTGTGCGGCGCGTTGTGTTCCACGCGCGCCTCAAAGAGATGTCAGCACCAAATGGGGGGTCCGCAAGGGCCGATGCCTGCCAGGGGTGCTGGTTGTTCGAAAGAGATACCGCGGCCTCTGGCACACAGGCAACTGAGGGAACACGGGTGGGTTTTAGTCAGTAAAAGTCTCACACGCCCTCCCGCTCCACTCAGAGCGGGAAAAGTTATTTGATGATTTCCCACCCAAAAAAAAAAAAGCACCAACTGGTGAGGTCCGCAAGGGCCGATGCCTGCCAGGGGTGCGGGTTGTTCGAAAGAGATACCGCGGCCCCTGGCACAGAGGCAACTGAGGGAACACGGGTGGGTTTTAGTCAGTAAAAGTCTGACACGCCCTCCCGCTCCACCCAGAGCGGGAGAAGTTATTTGATGATTTCCCACCAAAAAAAAAAAAACCATACCATAACCTTACGCCTGTATTTCTAGGATCGACAGAAATGTACCTATCGGTAAACGTCTGTGCCACACTGCGCCAGTCATGACAGAATATGGACGAGACAAATAAACAAAGCTAGGGTCTATCGGGTAACAAATTGATACATTTTTCTCTTAATATCTAGGAAGAAAAGGTTATGGGGAACATACCTACATATCTTTAGCCCGCTCTTGAACTGAACATTGGCCATTAATAGATAAGATTATATTATTATTTAATGGTAGATGAGTTTGTACTGATAGCAAATATTTTTATCAACATTACTTAAGTAGGTACGAAATATCACAAACAACGCAAACAGTGCTAATGTCTCCATACATTTTCAGGTATATGAATATTTTGCGAAAAACTATAGCTATATGAACACTCAATTATTTATAAAACTTTAGGCCACAAAATGAAAAAAGTCGTTACCGGCTTATAGCCTTATAGGACCAAAAATTGAAAATTATGTAGATGTACTCACCTTATACACTACCCTACCCATACACCACACACTACCCACTACTCGAAACGTATAGGCTATACCTAACCCGCTTTTGTTGTTCGTACGTACCTATCTGTATTTTCACCTACTCCACAAAAAGAATTACGCAAAAACATTAATTGAACAAGAAATCGATGTTCAATCGAAACATCGACGTGCGTGCTAAGGAGGCCTTGAATTTAATTCTGTGTGAAGTTTTGTAAATAACAGTCGGTATCTAGAAAGTTTCCTCTTTAAGGCAAAATACTAACCATCTGAAACCTTCGATTATGTACGCAATGTTTATTATTTTAGTGGATGTGCGTGGCAGACGCCGTAGTGGTTGTGGGATGAGCTGGCCAAAACAAATGACCAGCGGTCCTCATCAGCACTGGTTTGCAAGTACTGGAAGTCGTGTGGAGACACCTTTGCTTACCAGTGGGAGGATACAGGCTAAGATTCATATAACACAACAACAGTGCGCAATTTTATCGGCAGTAAACCTTAGGACCAGGAAATCGTAAAGCATTTTTAAGGCTAAAAGCAGATGTATTCTTAGAAATGACGAAAATTAAAAGGGAAAATTATAATGGCCCAGAAGGCAGCAACAGATCTCGGAAGCACTTAATTAAATTAATATCTTTGTAGATAATTTGCAAATTAGTAGCATCGTATCGGAACATTGCGATTATCTTCAAATAACACTATCAATATTGTGTACGTACGATTTTTAATCCTAGTATGACTCTCCTTGCGTTAGCACGTAAGGAATTGAGGTCTAAGAATATCATATTTAGTAATAAATGGTTCTAAATATTGTGATAACTAATCGAATATTATATTGTATTTTTAACTCATTTAACTATAATTCTTAAGTGGAAAGTTAAGATGGGCGACAAAAGCAATGATTCCTCTGAAAAGCTGCCCTTTGAGGCGGCAATTAATCAAGCGGGTAAGTTACGTTTTTTAAGTTACTTGACATAACATAACATCACGCCTGTATTTCTCGCCGGGTTAGGCAAAGGTATACCTATTGTACACACACGTTTCGTCAGTAATAATGTTTAAGTTGCCCATGTAATAGAGGGTAGCGAGCCTATTACTATCAACCGGGTACAAATCCAGACCGCGGGCTGCTACTGCTTTGAAATTCAATTTTTTAAATTAAATTTCCATAATGTTTACCTTTTCTATTTTTATAAGTCTTTGTAGATCCTTAATAAAGACTCATATGAGAACAAAAACTCACATACGACCCACGGCTTTCAGAGGAAAATATTTTCTTGTTTCATACTTTTTAGGGGTGATTTTTCAGTAGTTTTCGTTTTTGAACTTACTTTTTCTTTTAAAATGTAACTCACTATATTCCAGGCTTCGGATTATACAGCTACATAATGACAAGCATGACGGGTGTGGCGATCATCTCCTTCGTCTGCATCGTGTACGCCAGCACCATCATAGTGCCCACCAGTGCCTGTGAGCTGGAGACCACGGGCAGCCAACAGGGGCTGTTGGCTGCAGGACCTGTCGTCGGTATGTTTATTGACAGAAATGTAACTGTAGTCAATGCAGAACGCCTGGTCCTTAGGATCAGATACTGCTGTGCCCATACTGTTGGTTGAAAGGAAATCGTTTGGCTTGGTATATGATGAGGAGTAAGGAAGCGCAAATGGCTAAAAGAGTGATGAATATAAATGTTAATAAATGGAGAAGGAGAGGAAAGAAAATATGGCTGGATTGTATGAGGAATGATATGAAAGAGATGGGAGTGAATGATAGCGTGACGGTTGACAGGGGAGAATGGAAGAAGAAATCGTGTGGCGCTGACCCCAACGCAACATGGCACGAGGGCAGGAAGATGAAGATATTTGGAGACTCGTAATTACCTATTGTTACTATCCTTGTAAATACAGGGTAACAAAGACATCGACGCACAACTTGGTACCATAGAATACGTACATGATTTTGAAATTCCATACGTTAAATTGCTTCGCAGGTTATAAAAAAAAATGCTCTGCCATGCATTTTGACCGCGTATACTAAGAAACTGTTATTTTTTTTATGAAAACCGAAGAAATTTTTCTACACTAGGGGACTAAACTAGCATAATGTGCTTGTGATATTTCAGTTTGCACGTCGATGTTCCTGACACCCTGTATTTCATTGGTGTGCAATGCTTGATATATAAATAAACAACAATTAATTACTGTTACTACCACTAGTTTTACCAGTTTTTAAATAAAAACGTTAACTTAGTTACGAGTCGGTATAGGTATTTAGAATAATTTATCTAGCCGCCGCCGGCTGACCTGCTTCTTTAGTTAACATTTCCAAGGTTCTCGTACTTATATGGAAACAAACTGAGTAGGGTATATACTTCAGACAATTCTCTATTAAAGATTGTGTATTTTATTAAACAATGCGTAATATCATGTTGCGATAAATAAAGATTTATGAATGCAGAAGACAAATTAAGTAATTCAGGTTAGGTTTATAATGATTAATTATTAATTATATCTTTATAACGATAACTTTTTTATCCTCGTCTTAATCAAAGCTTGGGTTTCAGTGAAATTGCTCCATCATCATGAATTCAGCGAAAATATTGCGTAGGTATTTGCGCAGTTATGGGACGCCCTCAATTTCGATACTTTTAGGTTATTCTTTTGCGAATATTTTAAGAAAATCTTTGGTTTTGTTCACTGGGCTGGTGTTCGGAACTCCACGTCCAAGGTATTGTGCTTATGGAAAATCAAAAATATGAAGTTTAAGAACGTTTGTTTAAGAGAGTTTAACTTAACAAACAGAGATGAGCGTGAGAGTAGTATCTAGATGCGCATAATTAAATTTTCAGCATTTTATTTTACTTGCTACATTACACTTAAGTAAGAAGCACACGGTAAGAAGCAATTTATTATGTGTTCGACAATAGCGTATTGCGGCAACAAATAAGGTTCAAAATAGAGCGATGCGTTTGATGTTAGTTGAATCGAATGACCGCCAAAATACACTCGATAGCAATGAATTAGGGTCACATAAAGATACCTGAAAGTTTCGGAAACTAAGAATGCTAGCTTTAAGTATAAAATAAATTGTGTTTATGAGACAATCAAACGTTCCTTATATTAAAGTAATAAAATGTATGTGTCACTTTGTATTATATTCATAAAAAATTACATAAACAAGAAAATACCCAATCTCATTTTATATAAAAAATAGAAAAGCAACTATTTTGCTGCCACTATAAAATTTTCTTGAGTTTTAGTACTATGTATTACCACCACGTGCTGTCATCACTGCGGTTATGCGGTTTGGCAAGCTATACACCAAGTTTCTTATACGATAAAAAATAAAATAAAAATGTTTATAATTATGCTTCAGTTTACAAAAAAGGGGTTTTCTGTTTAGAGCCTCCTTTTAAGCAAACAATGCCTGTGTCAGGACCTAGGCGACTCCGCTCTTTCTGAGTATAGCATAATATTAATATATTTACAAGAAAATCCGTAGGTACTCAAAATATCAAATAAAAACAATTATGTTAATGAGAGTGTGATTTGAACCTGTGTGTAGTGTGTCTGTATGAGAGTGTCTGTGAGAGTGTATGTTAGACTGTAAGACTCCTTAGAGCGCGATTTTGACCCACTTTAAACGGTCAGATTTCGCTTAAACTTTATAAACTTATCGAGGGCCGATGACAATACAATAATTTAAAAAAAAATGGCGAAAAATGAAAAAAAAATAAGGAAAAAATACTGAAAAAATCACGCTTTTGTAGTTAGGAGAACTAAAAAATTGAAAATAAATAATAGTATAAAAAAACAAAAAAATACGCTTTAAAAATCAAACTAAAAAGTAGAAAATAATTTAATTCAATTAAAAAGCGTGGGGTGCTTGACATTAATTGATTATAAAAATACCTCAAAAAGCACCCCACGTTTTTTAAATAAATTAAATTATTTTCTACTTTTTAGTTTGGTTATAAGAATATATTTTCATTGAACACTAAAAAAAATTGTGGCATGTAATAATGTACCAACACCTACCGCCTAACTGTGCAATAAAAAAGTGAACGATTTACGGTATTCTACGCTCTGGTAGCGCCTTAAATTGCTTACTTACTAGAGATACTAACGTCTAGTACTATATATATCAAATATCCCTTCTCCAGGATCAATTCTGGGTGGTATCCTGTGGGGCTACCTGGCTGACACTCGCGGCAGACGCAAGATGCTGCTGATCTCCCTCACAGGCGGCATCATCTTCAACCTGGTGGCCAGCATCTCAGTAAACTGGGTCATGCTCATGATCTTCCAGTTTATCGCTTCGCTTTTGTAAGTTTTTTCGTATGTGACGTAATTAACAGTTAGAGAAGTAGTATTGGCTGTGACTTCGTGGGTTGGAACCCAAGCATGCACATTACTTTGTGTAAATTGTTTCAATACCACTGCCCGCAAATCGGGGACGTATAAAATTCTAAGACATGCGACATCCGCCAACACGCACTGGGCCCACGTGGTGGATAATAGCCCACTCCCTCTCACAGAGAGGAGGTCTTTGTCCCAGCAGTGGCGACATTACAGGCTGATTATAAGTACTCCTTAACTGTATTTGGCTCTGCAGACTGGCTTTACTCCGTAACAATAAAAATGCAAGTCCTAGACTTTAATTGTACTTAGATACACCGGTACAGACACAAGCACCTTTTACTTACGCATATTCAAAAGAGATTTTCTCCTAAAGTATTGATAGATTTTGTATGGCGGTACGAACTTAGAATTATCGAAACATTATAAAATCAGTGTTTGTGTGTAAAGTTGGTATTTTTGTTTGTAATTACTAAATTGTAAGGTATTTACCTACAACGCTAGCGACTGTACTTGTGTCTCAGATACTCCCAGTAGAACCCATAATTTCAGCCCAAAGACGTCCACTGCTGGAAATAGGCCTGCCGAAGCTCCGCCACTTCGACCGGTTCTGTGCTTCCCACATCCAGCCGACTAGAACTCCTGCGGCCCGCACAAGGTCATCGATCCACCTTGTCGGAGTCCTTCCAACTTTACGTCTTCCGATACGCGGTCGCCACTCCAGAACTTTTCGGCCCCATCGGCCACCTGTTCTGCGAGCAATGTGCCCTGCCCACTGCCACTTAAGTTTTGCAATTTTACGGGCTATGTCGGTTACCTTGGTTCTCCTGCCGATCTCTTCGTTCCTGATTTGATCACGTAGGGAAACTCCAAGTATAGGCCTCTCCATTGCCCTTTGGGTGACTTTAAGCCTTTTTATGAGGCCCATTGTGAGTGACCACGTTTCGGTTCCATATGTCATCACTGGCAACACGCACTGGTCAAAGACTTTCGTTTTAAGACACTGCGGTATGTGGGACGAGAAGATATTGCGAAGCTTCCCGAACGCTGCCCAGCTGAGTCGGATTCGACGATTGACCTCTTTCTCAAAGTTGGACCTAACTAACTGGAAAGCGTAAACGTACTCGTCCACAACTTCGAGTGCAGCGCCTCCGACCATTATGAGAGTGGGTGTGACATGGGCATTGGACATTACAGTGGTGACATAGGCAGTAGAACCCAAACATATGAAATTGGTCCTAAGGTCCGAATAATCTAGACACACCAGATGCGGTTGGGATTTGTAAAAAACTTAAATAAATGCGTAGATTTTTAATATGTGGGATCCGTGGATGGGTGACTATCTTTATATAGGTACCGAGACCTCTCCGTGTCTCAGAACACACGCTAAGTCGTTGGTCCCGGCTGTCATTTTCGGATGTTTGACAGTCGTCACGGGTCGTCAGTAGCCGTAAAGTGTGACAAGTCTTACCAAGGGGTATCGTGTTGCCCAGTAACTGGGTTGTGGAGGTCAGACATGCAGTCGCTCCATGTAAAATACTGATAGTCGACACCAACATAGTTGTCAAAGGATTGGCAGGTTGATTGACTTACATAATTATGTATCTGCTAAAACTGTGCAATGACAATAATTGTAGATATATCGAAAAGGAAGTGTAGTATTACCTACTAATACATAATGAATAATAATTTTCATTCAAAATTTATTAAGACTGCGCTAAAAAGATAATACAAGGTAAAATATTAAGTATCTATTAATAGCTATTCATAAAATCTGCAAAATAATACCTTATACTTTCAAACAATGAGTAATAAACACACTATTAGTAATACAAAATAGAAAATAATTCATAATCTTTATAAGAACGTATGATTTTATCAACAAACACGAAGGTAGATAGTTTATGAATTAATGATAAAACTCAGTTAACTGGTAATATAATGACTAATTCTTTATCAGTTTTGATTTCGACTGACTTACTTAGTGTACTTTTTGTTATGGATTGTATTATCTTGTCCTTATTTAGCCCGTAGTTTCGGCCCCGACAGTTCGGACCCAGGCAGGCACTTAACTTTGTGTATTGAATTTAATCACTACTGCTCTCAAAACGATGAAGGAAAACTTAAGCAAACCGGCATGTTAATTATAGACAGTAAACTAAATTGGAAAGAACACATTGACAAACTATGTAAAAAAATCAGTAGTCAATCATATGCTTTGCACCAACTTGCTCCATCCATCAACACTGATGTGTTACTCTCGGCTTATTATGGACTTGTTGAATCTGTCCTCAGATATGGCATTATCTTTTGGGGAAACTCGCCAAATAAAGTTAATTATGGCATTGATAATGCAAAAGCGATGCTTACGTGCCATGTTCGGTATCCAAAGTACGGAGAGCTGTAAGCCACTTTTTACAAAACAAAATACTCACACTTCCGTCACTTTATATCTTAGAAATAGCCCTATTTGGCAGAAATAACCCCTATTTATTTCCTCGAATATCGGACATTGTAATACGTAATCGCCGGGACACTGGTAAAATTCGTGTTCAGCCAGCTAAGACAGCGTTAATGTATAAAACCGTTGTATGCAGAGCGACAATAATTTATAGTAATATCCTAACTGTGTTAAGAAATTAAATACAGACCAGTTCAAGAACACATTGAAAAAAATACTGACAGAAAAAGCCTACTTATTATAATGTTAATGATTATTTAAATGATAAATCGCTCTGAAAATACTGACTGAATCTATTCTATTTATTTTGAATCGCGTGACTATTGACCTAATTTTTTAATTTAATATTATTGATAATTGTTGATTTATTTATATTATTTGTATTTTTACATCTTAATGTGCTTCGAGTTTCGACCTAATTTGTACACCAGCCAGGGTCAAACATGTTGAGCCAAAAAAAAACTTGTAACACCTATAATGAGCATCATACCATGTATAATATTTTACACATGTTTTTGCAAAATAAATTAGTCTGAATCTGTCCTAGAACCAAAAAAATCGAAGGCATGTGACATCTCCCGACCCGTACTGGGCCCGCGTGATTGAATATGGCGCACTCGCTCTTACTGAGAGGAGGCCAGTGTCCCAGCAGTGGGACCATTATAGTCTGATTATGCTTATATACAAGCTTTTTGAAATAAGTAACGCAATAGCACTTAATTATGAGAGAAGAGTTCATAAAACCATGTCCGCAGATAACTAAGAATTTAATTTCTTAAAATGTCAAACTTAACAACTAATTTAAGATCCTTCATACAGCTCGCATAGCTCCACCTTATCATCTTCTTACAATTCTTAATTTTTTCAGTGCATCAGGCTTGTACTCGATGTCGATGTCCCTACTGAGTGAAAGTGTTCCGATGGCCAAGAGGAACCTCGTCGTGCTGCTTGTGTCCAGCATCTTCCTGCTCTCACAGGGTATTATGGCAGGTGAGGGAATAAGACATTAACTGGTGCTAACTCTAAATATGCAGGAAACTGTTTGTTTTAACCATCTCGATCTAACGCATCGCTCCAAATGGCCCTGGATTGGTGAAGGGCCAATGTGAGTGCCGATTGCCGTCGATGCGAGGATTTTATCGCGTACTGGATTATCAACCCATTGAGAATCCAACAAAGTGAAAGCACCTCGATAAAACAGAATGTTTTCGACGTCTGTGGGAACGTGGGCTAAGAGTTTAGTGAGAAAAACTCAGGAACGGCGAGTGTCAGAAAACATCTCGCAAATCTCACTTCTAAAGTGTATTGTTTCGTGACAGCCGACTATTTTAGATGCAAGGAGTCATTCAAATTGTGATCATTAACTGTTTCAAAATTCCAGTATTGGCGATACCAATCATTCCTCTAAGTTTCTCCTACGACCTTCCCGCTCTGGGCATCAAGTGGAACTCTTGGCGCACCCTGCTGGTGGTGTACTCCGCCCCCGGCATCATCACCACCATTTGGCTGTTCTTCATGAAGGAGAGTCCCAAGTTCGTCTTCATTAAGGGAGATGAAGACCGAGCCATGAATATATTGAGGACCATCCACAGAATTAATCATGTCAGATCCAAGGAGGAATTACAGGTAATTGACCGAGAGGATCTTGCCCATTTCAATAGTTACCTTATTGATGAATTACTTATTATAGAAGGGCTTGTCGTTAAGTGATAACACCCGCACGGGTCGATGGATTCGGTTAATCTAAGCTTACTGCGGTTGGTACGTGGATGGGTAACCATCTTTACATACCAAGACCGTATTATAAATGATGCTCTGTGTCACGAGCCCTCCGTGCCTCGGAAACTACGTTCAGCCGTTGGTTCCGGCTATCATTCATGTATCTTTGACAGACGTTACGGGTCGTCAGAAGCCCCACAGTCTTACCAAGGAGTATCGTATTACCCAGTAACTGGGTTGTGGAGATCAGATAGGCAGTCGTTCCATGTAAAATACTGGTATTCAGCTGCATCCGGTTAGACTGTAAGCTGACCCCAACATAGTAGAAAAAGTTTTGGCAAATGATGATTGATGAATTACCTTTCCATTAAAAATAATTACCTAAACACCTTGAAAATCTTTTTGAACTTTTCACCGCTTGAACTATTAAACTAGTGTGTTGTGCTCCCATCATTGTAATCGACATTTCGTCATGTGTTGACTGTAGCCTAAAACAAAAGGTTCCTATCTGCTCCTAGCCAAATCAAGGATTTGACTGAAATGCAAAAAAGGTTTTAAAAAAATACAAGAAGATTTTCACGCTAAAACACAGATTTTCTTTTTTAGGTGAAAGGATTGTTACAAGAAGGTAGCGCAGGTGCACCAGAAGGATCTGCTAAAGACCAGATAGTGCCGCTGTTCAAGCATCCACTGCTGAAGCTCACGATCATCATGATCACCCTCTTCGTATTCCAACAGTGAGTTTATTTTATTAAAACCTTTAAGGAGGATTTGCGCTCAGGTAGGGCGCGAAGTGAAAAATTAAAATTTCGCGGGGTACCCTGGCGGTTCCCCTCCTTAGTCATCGATGGTATTTTTTTGCCGTTTTAAGTTTTTATGCTCTATGGTCTTTTGGTACAATGTACGTTGAATTCAAAATGCAGCGAATCAACACAGTTTGAAGTCTCTAAATGCTGTGTTGATTAAAGCCAGGAAAATTAATTGGTAAGCCAATTGACAATAATTACTTTATTTATCCGTGTACTTAATTAAACCACGTGTGAAATGCGGCGTAGAAAGGCATTATTACAAAAAAGTAAGGCCCTTGGAACTAGACATGGGCGAAGTAGCTCGTTGAAAAGAAAAAGAGCGATTAGCTCTTTCACTCTAAAGAGCTATATCACTCTTCTAGCTCACTAGCTCTTCTATAGCTCAGTGACACAGACGCCGAGACGCTGACTGATAGCTCAATTGACTCACGCCGCACCGCGTCGAAGGAGACTGATCGGCTCGCTCAATAATGAGTAGCTCTTTGGAAGTTTGGACTCTTTATTACTCACTAGCTCTTCTATAGCTCAGTGATTCAGACGCCGACTGTTAGTTCATTTGACTCACGGTGCACGCGTGTCGTTGAAAACGGCTCGGCCCGCTCAGTAGTCATTGTGAATAGCTCTTTGGAAGTTTGGAGTTAAGTTAAATAAGCTTTTCTGTTTGTTTATATAATGTTATGACTTTACGTAAATAATACGCAAAAAAATAAACAATGCAATGCCAAAGTATTTTCTACTTTAAAACTATGGTCATAAAGATAGATTTACAGTGATTTATGTCGTATGATAGTCTACAATGACGTATTGTATCGAAGAGGTATTGTTGGAAGAAAGAATTATGCGATCCGAAATATTCCGAAGCGAACCGAATGAGCCGTTCGGCCGCTGACTTCGGTCGGGCATCGGTGTCTCGCTGAAGTACTGAGAGTCTAAGAGCTAACTGAGCTAGTGAGCTACTTAGCGAACGAGTGAGTGAGCGAGAGCGACGTCCATCAAAAAGAGCTAGCTCTTTTCTATCACTCGCTCACGAGCTACCCATGTCTACTTGGAACATACTCAAAAAATCATTATGGCCAAAGTTTGGAGACCCCTGCTCTATACTAAAGAGAGGATCCTCCCACCAGACGGGTGTTGTTTTTGGTGAGCTGCTGCCAAACGATTGATGTCGGGAATAGCTAATATACATCCCGACGTCAATAGTTTTTTTTTTTTTTTTGAGGATGGGAAATTATCAAATAACTTCTCCCGCTCTGGGTGGAGCAGGAGGGCGTGTCAGACTTTTACTGACTAAAACCCACCCGTGTTCCCTCAGTTGCCTGTGTGCCAGGAGCGACGGTATCTCTTTCGAACAACCCGCACCCCTGGCAGGACCCGCACCCCTGGCAGGACGTCAATCGTTGAGTGGTAAACTCTGCTTGCGCGATTCAGGATCTTGCATGACGTCAATATGATGCGTAGTTCGTATGTGGCGATGTAGATGCCGCCACAAAGAAGTTGATGATCCCATAACTACCTACACATTCGTTCAACCGTCAATATCGTGTTCCAGGGTGGGAGCCTTCCTAGTGTGGCTGCCGACCATCGCAGACCAGTTCGTGCGCATCCTGCAGACTGGAGAGAACTCAGACCTCACCATGTGCGGCATCATCGCCATGGATACTCCTCCAAATGTTAGTACTTCCGTGACCTTTACGGTTTTCATGAACTGGCTGAACAAAGCCAATGGCTCAAAGAAACAATTGTTTGGTTACTCGTCTGAGGACGACGTCTTGGTCTCGCTAAATGTAACATCTAGGGCACACGAGTACACAACGACATTTCAAGTTACAACATTCCAGTTTTATCTGACGTCGCATTGCATAGCGCTTTCGTACAATGTGAAGTCAGCTTATACTGGCAACTTATAGCTTGATGTGTCGTCGTTGCGTACTTAATACGATTAATATAAGGGATATATTTTATTCAAAGATAATTGGGTCACATCAGGAATTTCTCAGTAGGTAGCACCTTAAGTCTTGATTTGTGCCCGGTTGATTGCAAGGCTGGCCACCTATAGAAGATAAGTGATATTTATTTCTGTAAATTGGTTTAAAAAACATAATTAATCATGTTGTGAAATGGGATTAGTTCGATGTTCCGTAACTGACTACTCAGCGTAGAAAGACCGAAACAAAGTCAGGGACTTAAACATAACTGGCAAAATGTGAGTGTAATATAAGTACATACACCTCTGCTTAACTCTTCAGGGATTTAAGCCGTGGGTTTGATGGGTTCACTATTCAAAGTCACTAGATATTCAACATCTACCAACCCGCACTGGACCGCGTGGTAGAGGCCCACTCCCTCTCGTAGAGATGAGGCCTGTCTCCCAGCTGTGGGAACATTTATAGGTTGATTATGTACAGACGCCAGCACATCAAGCTACCCCAAACTGTAAAAAAAATCCAATTGAACATGAACCTTACAGTTATGTGATAAAGTTGAAAATCTATCAAAGAAATTTGAAAGATTGGGGAAGCTTGATGTGCTAGTCTGTACTATTAAAAACTGCAAGATTGCCACAGTTTGCTTTCTCTTCTTTCAGCTTACAACGTTAATTTATGAACTACACTGCTGGAAGCCATTTATTTCCTAATAAAATTCCTTAATCAATCATTTATCTTCAGAGTAATGCGGTGCCTTGTGCCCTGAACGAGTCGTCCCTTCTGATGGTTCTGGGTGTGGCGGCGATGCAGTCTGTGTTCAACATCATCATCAGTATGGTGAGTGTATCTACCTAACTCTAAGTAGAGTTCTCGCTCTGAAAGTTGTAGAGCGACGAGTGGCGAATTAGCGTCTTACATCTTGAGTCTGCGTCTTGAACGTAACTATGAACTAGAAACGTATGAGCTATTGGTATGATCAAATTCGCACGGACGTAAAGATATTGCGGCGGGATTTTGTTGCGCAAATTGAATCTTTAACTCGCGGTGTTAAATCGAGTATTTAGAATTCAATAGACTGCATCCCTGCTCGTCGAAGAAACACACTGTTTGATTTTCAACCCTCGGCGCGGTGGCGCTTATTTAGCAGTGCGATGAAGATTCGGTGCGATAAATAATTCTGCCGCGATATTTTTGACATGTGTGCGCAAACGTTGACTTATTCATCTTCCTGCAAGCACATCTTCACTTAAAAGACTTAAAACGTCAGGTTTTGTAGACCGAAAACCATCCAAAAACTTGCCGATCCGAAATTCCTAGTAAAGACGCCTCGCCATTGACAACGGCTTTTTTTAAACGATATGTATAAGAACCGCATCTATGCTGAAAACGAAATTTTGAAAGCCGTCACTTCCGGTATTAGGTTTCTACACATACCTAAAACCATAAAATATGGATAACCTACTTACCTGCGTATGTGAGTTCCTACTAAAAAACAAACTGCAACAAGCACCTGATAAATTATTACATCTTCTTTTACCTGCAGTTGCTAGGCATAACCGGTCGTCGTAACATGGTGCTGGTGGTGACAGCTCTGTGTGGAGTGAGCGGTATCCTAGTGAACCTGGTGCCCAACGCCATCGGCAGTGCCGTACTCTTCGTGGTGCTGACCATGGGCGTCGTCGTCATTGGCTTGTACACGGCCATCGTTGTGGCGCTGTTCCCTACGCATTTGAGGTAAGTAGAGAACGAGTTTTTATGAAAATACATGACAGATTAGGGTCTGTCATGTAAATAACCTTATAGCTGTAAGTTTATTAGATTGGTTTGGTTATAGGTTCACGTGCCAAAATAAACTTACAGCTACAAGTTTATTTTGGCCCGTGACCAAAATCGGAACTAACACCGCCATCTTGTTTTGTCAATACAATTTCTCTGACAATTTCATTTCACAAATGCTTTAACAACGACGCCTGTCAATGTAATTCAGACGCCAAAACATCCTTCTTGCACATTTCCCTATATTTTTAAAAGCTGCTTAGAGACGTTAAAGTTAAGATGGTAATGAGTATTGACTGTTTAGCCATACATTTTTGACGTTTTAAGCAAGGTCAATTTATAAACCTATAAACCCATAAGTCCCGAATTCTTTCTTTTCTGAGGAACATGAACTTGGGAATCAACATTTACTTATTATTTTGGTTTTTAAAGCGTAGAAACGTATCACTTATTTTTCAGGGCTTTAGCCATCGCACTTCCCATGACCGGTGGACGTATTGGCACCTTCGCTTCCATCCAGATCCTCAACCTGATGTTGTCCAACAGCTGCGAGGCCGGATTTTACCTCTTTGCATCTCTCTTTGCAGGTAATATATTTCACTTTTCTAATGTTTCATTCAGTGTTTGCAAAAGGACCAATCCATGTTAATCTATATTATATTAATATCTACGTGAAGCTGAACTGAACTTTGTACCCCTTTTTACGAAAATTACGCGGACGGAGGAGGGACAGCTAAAGTTTATATGGTGGAGGAGTGCAGAAAGGTAATATTTTGTAATTATGGTCTAAGATTGACCACTGGTCGACTACTAGTATCCATAAAATAATACAAAAACTGCTCTGTCTGCTGGTGTCTAACCCTTTCAACGCCTTTTTAACGGCTGAACGTTTGCCACACATATAGGCTAGATTGATAGTTTTTATCGCGGTAGTACGTTCCCGTGGGGTTATTTCCAAACCCTGCGCGCAAGCCGTAGGCAAAATGTAATTAACTACATAACTTTTTCAAATATTTCAGCATCTGCGATAGTTGCATCGTTCCTGCCCGACGACCGTCGCCTACAAAAAGCAGCTCCACCAGCAATCACAGAAGAAAATATTCAGAAGAATCAGTGAAAAGTTATTTTGCTACAAGCAAATACATGTTCGTAATGTAGGTTACACCTGCCTAAATCCCTAAGATGTAAATATGTAGATATAAGTTTTACAACTATTAATCTAATTAACATGATAATGCATTAAGTACTTTTAACAATTAAAAACTTTTACAAATATTTATACCATTTTATTTCATAGAGCCTTGGTGTAGACCACAGGTGTAGACAGCTTGGTCAATACCCTCTTTGAAAATGTAAATAGTTTACGAAGATAGCTAAACACACTATTTGACAAAGCCATTTCTGACATAATGACAGCTGTTTTCGTAAACGCGCTCACAGCGCCTGTCACACTCGGTTATTAAAAAGTCGTCGTGATAAAGATTTTTATCAGTTGGAAGTGAATTATACTCTAAATTAAAAACATCGATCGCGGGCGGTGGCTGTAACCCGCAGAGCAACGTCCAAGGATACTCAGCTGTGTATAAAGGTGACAAATACTTGATAATAGACTCGTCCTTGTAACATCGACGCTACGAGGTGGGCTAATGCATTGATTTTTCTATAAACCGAGCCAGTAAATATTGGTTAACGCACGTTAATCAGCATAAGATGTCTTAGAGGTTAACGGTGTCGGCCGTATAAACATTCGGTCGTGTCGAAGGCACATAAAAGTGTTCAGCTAATATCCGTCACTGTGTGAAGAAACCGAAAAAAATCAGCCGTACGTAACACTATCAAAACTTTTAAAAATAAATCGTGATAATTAGAGGTAAGCAGATAAAACTAATTACAGATTATGAAGATATGGGTCAGGAAGGCTTAAAAATATACTTAATTTGATACATCAGATTTTTTAAATATATCTATTTTTATTGTTGCTTAGTAGATCTCTATCAGATTTGTAAAGTGGTCTGACTTTTGATTGTTTTGATAAAAATGATATGATAAGATCACACTATATGAATCAGTATTTGCACAGTAGGTAACTATGACATTATTTTTTATTTTCGTTTTATAAACATTATGTGAATAGGTAGACTTTTTATCTTTGAATCAGACCATGTACATAAAAAGGTTAACCTGCCTTAGTAGTAGTTCTGAAAATATTGGGTTTTTAACTTAAAATAAAACTTTTACTTATCTACTTACTTCAGTTTTATTTTTACTAAGCTATTTAATTAAAATTCAGAACTATATTTTTTTTATTTTTTTTTATTTTTAGTATTTATCAGTGGAAACTTGTAATTGGCCTCCAATTTCACATTGTTTAAGAATAAGTATATCATTACAAAAAAAGTATAATTTGATTAGTCCTCAAATAGACAGAACACAGACTACTGTTATAAATACCACTTCAAGCTAAAAAACTTATTCTTCTGGTTGACATCAGTACTAAATAATCAAAATAATTTTTGGTGTAAATATTCTAATTATTGACCAGTATGTAAATTACTGGCAACATTTACATACTAAACAAAATAACCAGCGTAACACAAAATCAATTGTTTGTCTAATGTGAAATCCCACAAGGGCTGAGCTTAATCAGCGTATATCGAGTGACCGTTGATCCATTTTGAATTTAGGTAATCCTGTTACGATAGTACACATGCAGTAGTGGGTATGTTACGGAGTTTAGATGCATTTGCTCCTTCTTAGAGTGTGTGTGTATGTAACATAATTATAATATTGGTGGATGTTTGGTAGCGTAATAGTGTAAGGGTATACAGACAAGAGAAGAAATAATTGAAAGTGAATTGTGTTGTGTTTAAATGGTTATTGCTTATCAAGACTTGGTATTTTGTTATTAAGGGAGAAGTTATTCTATTATTATTTTATTGAACTTTAGGGGATTTTTGAGGGTTTGTACCAAAAAGTATATCATTTGGGTCGTAACAAATTCACAACGTAAACCAAGCAATCACATACTTTTGAGGACAGAATTATATTGTTTCTGTTCGAGTTGAAAATGTTCTTTTAATTTTAAACATAATACAATATAATTTGAATTGGTTGAAAACATCTTTTCAGTTTTAATATGATTAAAAACTGTAATAATGACTCCATGTCCATTATTTAAGCAAACAACAAATGCATTTGCTGCCCTGCACAATAAACATAGAACAAATTTTATCTGCCCACAGCTTAACATAACGGCACCAATTAATAATCCAACATGGCGAGTAGTACATGGGAGGAATTCTTTGCTGTCCACCTTCCACCCCCAGACTTCGAAGACAACCGGTCATTGCTGAAAGAATTCTGTGAGAGACATGACCAGTACGGCAACAAAATTGTACTTGTTACAGTAAGTTCATTTTTTTTTTACTAAACTGTACTGTTTCCACTGCTAAATACAGGTAACCAAGCCCCATAGTCTTCCACATAATTATGTGTATAACTCTATAGAGTACCTTTTTTGACCAATCTGTTATGAACTCATAAAAAGTCACTATGCCAGTTTATTCTAGGCATCCGTCAACAACTAGTTTAGACACCCACTGTGTGAATTGACGACATTAGATGGTCTGTCCCACATTTGACATAAATATTATAATCATCATCATTTCAACTAATCACCCACTGCTGGGGCATCCATCATTCATCTGCCGTACTTCGCGGGAAACAACTTGATGAGCGACGCACAGAACCGGTATTTTCCGCGACTTTTACGATATCGTCAACCCAGCGCGCGTGGGATAGCCCTGGAAGCTAGATGGAGTCAACATTTCCTATCTGACTACCTGAGAATAAATGACGAAACAAACTCAAGGGCCAAAGTCTCTTTTAAAGTCCAGACATAATCTTGATCAGATCATGCAAAGACAATATAGATAAGTACCAGTGCAAGCATTTAGCAGCATCTATTGTATAATAATAATGAAAATAAAAGAGGCGCCTGTTGGGTTGGCAATTTTTTCACATCATGACTGTAATATCATCGTGCAAATATTTTATATTCACCTTTTATTTAAATACTGCGTTAAGGTGTTGTATCACGCCTTGCAGAGTTAGTGAAAGTACGTACATGGGTACATGGTATCTACTTTAGATAGGTAGGTAAGTATTTACTTTCTTGATTATAAAGGCTCTTACACACAGTGCCGGCTTCAGGGACCAACAAGCCCGGCGGCATTCTCGGTACCTGCGGCAAGTGCCGGCGGCCTGAAAACGCCTGCACAGCATACCACCCGGCAAAAACCCGCCGGCATGTGTGTAGGAGCCTTTATGTTCCCATTTTAAGCCTACTATTTGTATACAACAACATTCTGCCAAGCACTAGGTAATCGTAATGGTGATCTCACAGAAGTAGGTTAATCATATTAGATGTGCTAGTTCGCCCACTTTATACAACTTTTCGTGATAATTCCGCACAATATTTTTAAAAGCAGCTGAACATTATCAATTTTATTATGACATGTTTATTTTTGTCTGACAGCTTAAAAATTCAGTTACTTACAGTCAACAAAATAGACAAGGGCACAGGTAGGTAACTTCTGCTTTTCGTGTCAATGGTACCTACTCATCCTCATTTTTTTTTTAATAAGTAGGTAGTTTGGGCCCAGCAGGTGGCTCTAAATAATGCCACTGATGCCGCCATCACGTTGATTGCAGCATCAGTATGGATCATGTTGTCATTCTTTAGGTCAATTTGGTCATCCGAGGTGCAGGTGAATGGGCACCTAGGACAGTCCAGCAATTGGGGCATGGTCTGCTTAGAAGCATCAGCTAACTTGCAACTATATCTACTTAATCCATTTTGTGCTGTGCTCTTTCGTGTGTCGTTAAAAAGTAAAGTTATTACTTATTACCAGAGGTCGGAATTAGGTAGAGTTATTTATGAACTTGCATCGAAATGTTGATATTAATATGGATCTTCCCGGGATTTCTAATAGACAATCCCGTGTGACCAACAATGTTACAAATAAATAATAATAAAAACCTCAGAGATAGAAATTTGGCAACGTCGCGCGTGCAGTGGTTTAAATTGTGTATAGGTAAATAACTTTTTATTTAATAGATCACGGGATTTTTCTGCTCTTCAAAATTTATCCCGGGATTTGGGGCATATCCACTTTATTCTTTCGTTGTATGAAATCAGTGTAAGTACATAAATAACTACCTAATTCCGACCTCTGCTTATTACACACAAAAAAGTGACGTGCTACTTTTTGATTTGCCTATTTTCGCCTATTCTTTTATTAACCGAATTTACTTAATAATACCTAAATATGCTATTTTGACGCAAATCCTACAGTATTTAAATATCCGAAGGTCATTTTCTTTTTCAATATCTTCCGGCCGTAAAGTACGGCAGAGGCAATTAAGTAATTACGCTATGTGGTTGATATCAGCCTTGACCTATACCTTAATGACGTTAGCGCGAGATTCTGCGGATAAACATCAGGGAATTGCTCGCGAAACGGACGAAATATGTCACGGTTGGAAGTCTAGACAAGGTACTTTCGTAATGAGTTAACATTTGACAGATGTGACGTAAATTCGTCCAGAAAAAAAAAATTGGGTGGGAAATCATCAAATAACTTCTCCCGCTCTGGGTGGAGCGGGAGGGCGTGTCAGACTTACTGACTAAAGCCCACCCGTGTTCCCCCAGTTGCCTGTGTGCCAGGGGCCGCGGTATCTCTTGCGAACACCCCGCACCCCTGGTAGGCATTGGCCCTTGCGGACCCCACCAATTGGTGCTGACATCTCTTTGAGGCGCGCGTGGAACACAACGCGCCGTCGACCCGGGCTTGGTCCTTACCGGACAGCGAGCTACCCATTACTCACCGTCCGCAAGCCCGCGCCTACGGTGGCCGGGAATCAGCCTGGGATTCCCGAAGCCCAGGGCGTCTCCCGCGGCGACTACGGCCGTGAGGGCGTATATACTGCCTCTCCCTCACGTGCGCCACCTCCCTCTTCGCGAGCATTACTGCTTCGCAGAAGGAGGTGACTGCTAACCATGCATTCTCGCTCCGTACCATGGCGTGGACCAGGGCCGGACGCGAGAGATCGCCGCCGCTGATCGCCTCCACGAGGACACGGCGGTGCTCCGCCCAAGCCGGGCAGACCTCCACCGTATGCTCCACCGTGTCCTCAGGGCGATCTTCGCAATGGAAACACCCGGCCGTTTCCTCCCGCCTTAGGCGAAACAGGAACCTACCGAAAAAACCGTGTCCGGTGAGGACCTGCGTCAGGCGGAAGGTGAGGACGCCATGCCGCCTCTCAAGCCACTCCTCAAAGAGGGGACTTACCGCCGCTATCGTGGCGTGCCCAACACTAAATACGGTTTCAATAGCTATGGGGCCATTCAAGTATTACGTAAGCAGGTTTTTGCATTTATTTACCCCCCCCCCCCTCCCCCTCGTCAGCAAAAGTAAGCAAAGCTCTTAAATGCTTACGTAAACATTGGTAGCAGACACACAAAGTGTCTGCTCACTTTCGTGTGATTTTGGAATATTGTCATCGTTTTCTTCGAGCCATTCATAGACAAGTAGGGTTGCCACATGTGTTCAAACCAAAATCGACTAAATTTTGTAGAAAATCTAAAAGTTAATAAATAAATTCTGCTGACGTAATCACCATCCAGACCCCCATCCCCAATGTCATCAAAAATAAGCAAAGCAAAGACCCCCCCCCCCGTCCCCCTGTAGTGCTTACGTAATACTTGAATGGAGGGGCCATCGACCGATTAGACGTAACGCACGCGCACGTTTGCTCACGAACTGAGTCGGAAAGGAACCACCTAACTGGAGTACTAACAACATCAAACATGCCGCCTGCATGCGGTGCCGACAAAGGCGCGGACGCCGGCGATGCGGTCGGTGTCTTTTATTTAGGGGAACCTAGTCGCGGGCTCGAACTCACTGGTGGGCCTGGCTAAAAATCACGCTGTCTCACGAGGCTTCTTGTCCGACAGAGATATTATCAGTGATGAGCGGTTAGACGCTAGTCTACACGCACAACGTTATTGAGTGAGATGCTGGATCATTTATAGTAAAAAAATCGCGAAAAAATTAAGAAAAGTCCTTAAGAAGATCGGGTTTTATGAAAAAGCCAATACATAAATCAATGACCAATAAAGTTTATTGAACTTCGTCGGTACTGACTTGGTTTTGGAGATTTTACACTACTTTTATTACCTACTTAAACACGCCCAAAGTTAAGTAAAATTAGCAGGAAAAACGAATCTTTTTTGGCTCCTAACTTTTTAATGGGTTTTTATTTTAATATTCTGTTTCCGTACCGACAATATTAATAATAATGAGACAAAACGATATCATATTTTACTTTGGATGTGCCATGTCAGACAGTGGAGTAAAACACTCCCGAAGTTTGTATGCAAAAAATGTGGACTAGGTTCACCTTAAGTTCAAAGATCAACAAATTACCGAGGTGCAAATGTTAAAAGTGTTAGGAAATTGTACTTATGCTTTAAAACAGTTTAAATTTTTTAACTTTCAAATAAGATTTTGCAGGTTTCTTAGATTAAATTAATTAAATTATCTCGATCTCGGCAAGTGCAGATAAATAAGCGTTAGCTGATTTTTATTTTTGAATACAATGCTTGCTAGAGTTCTAAAAAAAACTGTTTTTAAATGTGTTTAATCTCAAATAATAGTTCATTTAACTGTTCTCACAGCATAGTATACAAAAAATGCTTATGGTTTTTTTGTCAGGCGCCAAAAATATCTTATCAACGTAGTAGACTAGCGAGCAAAACAACAATTAATAACTACTACTAAAAGAACCGCGTATCAAAGCACGAGCGTTTAACCCGCAAATCCCATAGGACGTCCTATTTGCCACGCACACGTTCAAGTGGCGCCGCGACTCCGTTGCGTGTTTAGACATAGTTAATAAGGTGTCCCTTGAGACGTAAACCGCTAACATTAGTGGGGCTATTATGCTGAATAAAGCGGCGACGAGTTGCAAACGATCACTGCACGGTTTAATTTATGACTTACTTTAGTAAGGAATAGTTTAGGTATCTAGATTTAAATTAGACGATGGTTTTACTTTCTAAAAATAGCAAAGGTACTCTTGCACCAATTTTTTTACCGGCTATACCGTTATGGAAACTCAAGCTCTCAATCATCGCCATCCATTTATATTCTTACGTTTTGGACCACCTGGCTCTAACCAGCAAGCCCCAGCAGTGGTTTACGATTTACTAACTATCGGACGGATCAGATCTACAGTCTAAGATTCAAGAGATAAGGAACATCCACGCGCACATTGTTATCATAAATTCAGCACAAAATTCTACACCCCCAGCGTAGAACACAGCAAATACTAAAATTATGGTAACAGTTCGCTTCGATGTCCCTTACACCACGTTGCACAGACGTAAAACTGCATTTACAACTATCAATCTTGAATCGAGCATTTAAAAGCCATTGAGTGCATCCCAGCGAATCGAAAAAACAGACTGTTCTGTTTTCAACTCTCGACCCTTAGCAGTGCGTTGAAGATCCAATACCGAAAATCCCGCCGCGAACCTGGGCTAATACCCTGTACCCTAGGTCACATTTAAGTCTCCACAATCCCCATTTCCAGTCTGGCGGTACGACAGTCCCGCTAGAGCACAACACGGTCCGTTTCGTGGACAACTTCAGCGCGGGCACACGTGGTGCGTCCTCTGCGGAGTACTTCCTGGAGCAGGGCTATGCCGTCATCTTTATGCACCGCCAGAAGTCGCTGGAGCCCTTCACCCGCCACTTCACTGGACAGAAGCTCTTGGACATGCTTGAGATCCAGGATCGAGGACCAAATACTTCTATCTCTGGTGAGTGATGTCTTTGAGTGTTTGAACCATGTAGAATAGCGTGGAATCAGTAGGTAGGTAGTACCTATAGATGATGACCAGAAATCGCTCGAGTCCTCAACCAGGCGCTTCACTGGATAGGACCTCTAAGATATGCTTGAGAACCAGGATCAAGAACCTAATACTCCTATTTCTGCATTCGAAAACGTTTAAGCACTCACCTCGGCTTTCTAGATATCAGTTTCTCCAAAAAAATTAAGAACGCAGCTTTTGTTTCCTGTCAATTGGCCACTAGGCAGGTGACACTTGCAACATCGGACCTTATCAAACCAAAAACTAAGATGCATTTACTATGAATCCTGTTGTGTGAGACTTAATTCATGAAATCCAAACCACTTCGCTTCTTCAGTGAAACCCGACAGCGTGGACGTGCTAGCTCCCGTGCTGCTGCGCTACAAAGCTGCGCACGCGGCGGGCGCCATCTTGCACGTGTCCTTCACGACGGTATCCGAATACTTCTGGCTCCTGCGCGCCGCTTGCGAGTGTCTCGCCAACCTAGGGGCGAGGGCCATGCTGTACCTTGCTGCTGCGGTCTCGGACTTCTATATTCCTAAGGATCATGTGGTAAGATTCTACGATGATTAAATAGGCGGCCATAGTCAATGGCCTGGCGAGTTAGAGGTGAGAGATCGTAGTTTCAACCCTGTCTGTTAGACTGCACGTGCCAACCCCGTGAACACACTTCCATTTCACTCAGTTGGGGAGGTAGCTATTAATTTGAAAAAAAGTGAGATAGTGGTCAAACGTAACCTATCCATTGGCTACCGGTACTAGTGACTAACCGAAGCTTCGTTTTCGGCCATTATCAGCCAAAAATAATGATTCGGCCATATTTGCGTTTTTCGGCGATAGACCAGCCAATGCTTCGAAAATCAGAAGTTCGTGAATTGTCACGGATCATTCTGCCTAGTTCGTAAAGCTTGCCAATACCGGTGACGTTCGGCTAACTTCGGGACGAATAGATTTCGCTCGTAGTTTTCTTTCTTTCAATTCATTTTCGGCGGACACTAAATGGTAGAGATATTTTCTGAATGATGTGCGCCAGCTGTACTGTGTGACCCTTCGTACAGCTGACCTATTTATGTTACCAGACATGGTCATAGTCGTAACACATTTCTTTATAAAACACAATCTCTGTTCTCCCTGGCAGCCTACCCACAAGCTGCAGTCGGCTGGCGGCGCGCCCATCATCCAACTGCACCTGGTGCCCAAGATGTTGGCCCCTCTGGTGAGCCTGTGGGTGCCGGAGGCCTACGTCGTGTCCTTCAAGCTGGAGACTGACGAGAACCTACTCATTCCTAAAGCAAGGTCCGCGCTTGAGAAGTACAGGCATAAGGTAAGCTGGTGTCAAGAGGAAGCCATCCAATCAGTCATGATGAGCAGTCGTGGCCCAATAGTAACGACCACGACTTACGAGTCGTAGCTCGTAAGTTCGAGACCTGACAGGCGCTTCACTTTGTGTAAATTATTTCATCACCACTGTTCTCAAAACGGTGAAGGAAAACATCGCGACATGTCCTAGAACCAAAAATTTTAAGACATGGGACATCTACCAACTCGCACTGGACCCGCGTGGTGGATTACGGTCCACTCCCTCTCACAAAGAGGAGGCAGGTATCCCAGCAGTGGGAACATTATAGGCTTATTATGAATCAGGCTGTGACTAATACAAAACATGGTATTTCTCAGTTTAATCCTCCACAATGTTCTGAAAAGTTAATAAAAATAAAACAATTCAAGTATTTTTGTAACTTCTATAAATTTCTTTTTAAGAAAAAGCCTTATTCATTGTAATGAAAAACATGACCTATGTGGTGTTGAATGTATAATTATCTACCAGATGGTGGTAGCGAACCTGCTGCAGACACGCCACCACCGCGTGATCCTGGTGTCGCCCGACATCTCGCAGGAGATCGTGCTCACCAGGGAAGAAGTGCACGCGGGTAACTATCTAGTTCTTTTTTATTTATTCCTAATTGCAGGGATTTGTCTGTCGTGTAGACCAAATTACACTGCTACAAACATTTGCGCAAACAAATGTCACTGGAAATCTTAGAGAATATAACACTGGAGAAGGCATTTTTCCGGCTGCTGCCTCTGTGTAGTGATTGTTTGGTTTTCGAAATAATGAACGTTTACTGTTACGAGTGAGTAGTAATTTTGGTTTACAAGTTGTTATAAATCTGATGAGAAAAGAGGCGACGGCACGTGGCGGCCTGGCTGCCCAGGCACGGTGCTAGTAAGTCCTGCCATGCGCCATCTGGCGGCGGCGGGGCTGTAACTTATACCTATAGGGGCAATATTCTGAACCAAAGTCGATCACTTTCGGCGGGTGATGTAGCTACACTTGCCCGCAATGAGAAGTCCGTACCAAAATCAAAAGTCATTTATTCAAACTAGGCTGAGAGTCAGCTCTTTTTGAACGTCAAAATAAAATTACATAAGACAGTCCCCCCAAAAATGCCCGCCCTTCACCACTTCCTAGTGCTTTAGCTGGGAAGAAGAAGTAGCGGAACAAACTCCCCAGCAGCACAGCTGTCTGTTAAGTTAGAAGAACTTGATTCTATACAATAATAGGTAATAAAAATTACGAAACACAAAAAACCGACACTACAGAAGTCTGACCATTTTTACTAAAGGACATACATAATTGCATGTAAATTTTGCTATTTAATATATTTTCGCAATGGAACAAGATGTCATTACGTTATCATTTAATAGGTCTTTGAAAATCATCTTTAGGTATTCTAATAATTTTTCTTTTTGAATGACCGTTTATGATCTATAACGATTTATAGTTGGTTAGCAACCATTGTCACTTACATTTTCAAAACTTTTATTAAAGCGTTGATAAAGTTCTTAATATCATCGTATTCTTAACGTGAAAAATATAAATATTACAAAACTAAGAGTAAAATTAAAAAGTTCATTTCGAAATCCAAACCCAACTGAGTAAAATTTAAAAAGATGGATACAAGAAAATTTTAATTTTAAATAAGCAATCTCATGTACTGTGTGGTACTAAAAGACCCCATTTCTTCCCGTGGGTGTCGTAGGAGGCGACTAAAGTAACTACTAGAGAATGGGCAGCAGCGTTCTCTATACATTTTCAAAACCATACTGCGATCGCCAACTCGCCTGCCAAGCGTGGCGAAAATGGCAACCCCCCCCCACATGACAAGCACCAAAAATAAAAGGCACCTAGTGCCCAGCGGCCCACCTACCATGGCTACGGTAGCGGTCAAGGCCATGGTGAGGCAAGGGGTGAGAACAATCCCCGGAAGAGATACGGCTACCACAATAACCGAAAACTAGACCTGGCAACATATGTATAACACGCATACACTCCGGACCGATGAGAAGATCGTCGAAGAATTGAACAGGTTACGATGGGATATAGTAGGGTTATTTGAAGTCCGACGAGAGGGGAAGGACTCGATAATCCTCAAATCCGGTAACTTGCTCTATTTCCGGGAGGGCGACCAGCAATCCCAAGGTGGTGTCGGGTATACTGTCCATAAGTCCCTTAGAGCAACGTGGTGAAGATCGAGAGTGTGACCAGGGTTGCGTTCCTTATACTCAGAATATCCGCAAGGTATTCGCTGAAGGTCATACAGGTCTACGCCCCGACCTCGTCACACCCTGACGATGAGGTGGAGACCATGTATGAGGATATTTCTAGAGCCATGCATGGTGCCAAAACTCATTTCTCCGTTATCATGGGGGACTTCAACGCGAAACTGGGCACACGAAGCGATGATGAGTTGCGAGTGGGGAAATTTGAAGTTGGACGTAGGAACCACCGGGGTCACCTACTGGCTAGTTTTATGGAGAATGAAGGCCTCTTTATGATGAACTCCTTCTTCAAAAAACGTGAGTGATGAAGATGTGAGTAAATGCGTGCACTGACTGGACAGGTCCACTCAAATTTATGTGATTGTTTCCTCAAAAGACCATTTCAGACACCAATCTACACACATCACATGATCTGACCAAGATTATGTCTGGACTTTTAAAGAGACTGTGACCTCTGAGTTTGTTTCAGCCTTTGTGCTCAGAGTAGTCAGATAGGAAACGCCAACCTCATCTAGTTTTAAAAATACGAGTAAAGTATTCGTACAAACCTTTTTACAGAAATAAAATCATTTTCAACACATTTGCTCAAAAAATACATTGTTCGAAAGTTAAAAATTACGCACCATACAACGGAACGTGCGGTAAAATAGGTACTCTCACCTAAGTACCTATTTTACCGCATTCTCCTTTGTATAGCACCGTGCGTATTCTTTACGGTTTTTTTTTTCATAAAAAATATTATAAGAATTCCACCAAGGAGTCTCATATTACGAGAATAAATAAGCTGACTGATCGAACCTCCTTGGACGCTTCCAAGGAGGTGCTCGAAGCGCTCTTTTGCTCAATATATTTGTCTCACTTTAAGACTAAAGAGTAAATGAGACTAAAGATGTAGTTCTAATTTTCACCACGTGCATGTGGCGCCATTTGCAAATTCGCGCCGTTTTCATATTAGAAACGTCAATGATTGTTGCGACTTTCCGACTGTTATTTTTAAACAAAATAATGAGTTCAAGCGAGGAATCTGATATTAATATGGAATCGAATCCACCTGATATTTTGAATGAGGCGCAAATTGCAGAAAGTCGAGGGCTTACCATAGTCACGAGTTACCGCACTAGTATCATAGAACTTACCGCAGTTGTATCATAAATAACTATTACCATTTATAAGGTGCTGAACAAAAGAATCGGCACCATAATCTAGGTTGTAGGGGTTATAATGTTGTAATACTTTGCTCACCCAGGCGTAGACATCGAATCGTCAATAGTGTGCGAGATAGTCCGCCTGCACGCGCTGCACATGCGCCTGGCGGGCGAGGCCGTCAGCCCGCCGCGCTCGCCGCGCTGATGTGCGCGCGCGCGGCGCCGCCTCTACCTCACCAACGAGTAGGCCACCACGCCGCACGCACACTGCGCACTGTCTCAACTGTGTTTATCAAATATCCAGACTGTCTGTTCTTACTCTGTCTGTGTTTTGAAAAGTGTTTTTGTGCGACAAAACTACTAAAAGCGTCAGATCTTTCTGCAAGCGACCAGTCGCGCGTCTTTGGGTACGCCAGCCGTTGGTGAGTGTTCGGTTTCTTAAAAATAGCGCTGCCGCGCATGACTGCTACACATATAGTGTTGTAATTAAATACTATTGAATGTGCTTCAAATGTTTCTATGTGACGAAATAATCAAGTCTGTCGCATATATAAGCACATAGAGAAGCGCGCGGTTATTGATCACAGATTTATTGAGAGAGAAAGAGAGGAAAACGGCGCAAAAAAGCGCTAAACAGCAGCGCATGTAACAGCACTAAAGTATGAATAGGGATGATGGCATTTTTTTTTTCTAACTCTTGAGACAGATCTTGATTGCGAATAGTGCAAAAAATCTACAAAAAGTGTAACAGCTTAAAAAAAATACAATTTATAAACGGTTAAAAATAACAGCTAGACAAAGGCACTATCATAGAAGTGACGTCATGACTATTTAGCTAGAGTTACATAGTCGTGATGTCACTTCTGTGATATTCACAGGCGCTAGTATTCATACTAGCGCCATAAATTGTCCGTACCGCGCGACAAGGACAGGAATAATAGGGATTATCCCTGTCCTTGTTGCGCGTCCAAAAATGTTTAAAGCTTCTCCATATATTTTTTTATTCATTTACTATGGTTGTTTTTTTTTTTCATTAAGTATTTTTATTATTCGTATACCTCTAATATTAGTCATCATCCCTATTTTTGCACGCTCGGCACATAAAATAATTGTGAACACCTTCAATTCAGATGTTTCTACCGTGTACATAAGTATACTTACACTAACTGTATTTTAATGTTGACTGGGAAATCGTGTCGTTTTATGTCTATAATAAAATCTATATTACCTCCTGGGCTCTCAAGTCAAGGTGAATATCAAATGTCTCTGAAGCAGCCATGTGTAACTATATATCGATGATACTATCATCATTTTTCTAGTGTTGTAACTACTAATACTGCATAGAAATATCGTTATCGATGTAATATTTTATCGATATTCACTTTTTAGGTGCAACTGTGCAGTTACAAACTACTAATAACTAGGGTATTTTTGTATTGATGCAAATTGTTACAAAGCATGTGTAAAACCGTATCAGTTGGTATACGTCTAATTTTGGACGGAAATTTAATACAATTTGCATTGATTTTAATCTCGTGCACTAATATTGATTATTCTTATATACACACATGAATAAATCGATTTCAAGAGGTATTTAACCGACTTAGGTGTATTATAATAATATCATGTTTGTATAACACTGTAAGAAGTCGGTATCAAAGTATCAAATCAAGGGCAGGCACGTGGTTCGTTGACCGCAAACATTATCGTTACGTTTTTGGGTCAAACCATTTGATACGATAGCCCTTGGCCAATTTAAGGTCATCTACGTATTACGCTACCCCTATCGGTTTTGTAAAACAAAGGTTTTGGCTGATGAAACAACATGAAACAGATTACAAATGCTAATATTAGTAATGTTACCAGACCAGAAAATAATATTAGTGTATTGCCAGCCTATAAAAATAAAAAAGTTATTTAATACTGTCGTACTTTTTGGTACAAGAAATATCATGTGTTTATATGGGAAGAACAAAAAATTTAGACATTACCTCTCTTTGTGCCCCAGTATCTTCTATGACTAGATTAACTTGTAACTATATATGAACTTATTTCTAAGTATAACATAGTGTACATAAGAGTAATATTCAAAATATATCTATCATGAACTTCCAATAGGATTTTAAATGTTTATTCTATAATAAATTATAAAAATATATCATCACTGTAATATTTATTATTGTATTTTGTCATAGGCAATGCTGTTAACAATAAAAATGGATGAAAAGATCACAATTTAATTTATTTAAATTGTAAATTTAATGTGTTACAACTTTTCACCGTCATAAAATGGAACGTAAGAACTTAGTTCGAGAAAATTCTGCAAGATGGCGCCGTAATTATAAAACGAAGTCAGTAAATAGAATTAATCCATTTTTGCTGTTAACATAAATGTTTTAGTTGTTAGTAAATTGTTTGATGTGTAGACTAATCTCAGATATTTGTGTAAAACAGGTTATATTAGTGTTAAGATAAGTTCGATAGGGCCTTAGGTGCTGGTGGGCCTACGTGAGAACCACCGCTGGTTGCCCCAAATAGAAAGATGTGGAAAGAATTTACAGAATGTGTATTAATTTTAGTAGTAGAAGCACGATGGGGATTTAGAACTCAATCATTTTTAGTGTTGACCTAAGATTCACCTGCACCTGTGTGTAATACCAACATACAGTACGTCCTATGAATCATGGCTAGTACAATCTTTACGCAGAAGGCTGCGCAATAACATTTTTTGGAGTTTTACTCCTTGTGAATCAATTTTCATGAAAGGCAAGGAAAGGTAGGGAAATTTTATGAAGAGTAAAATTTATACAAGCGTTAACTCAAAAGAGTTATGTTTTCTGCGCTACTTTGAGCACCTTTCATTTTGAAACCATGTATGTGTATCCTTCTGTACAACTGTCGTGTACAGGGTATGCTCCGCGACAGCTGACGGTAAACACATTGTTACCAAAATCAAATATTGTTCTCCACATAAACCTACATGGGCACTTATGAATCGTCAGAAAATAGGTGCACGTTTCCAATTGGTCGTTTCCTATGGAGAAGAGCCGGCAAGAAACACCATGGTTACTCTTGAAAGTGAAAAAAAAAAACTTAAAAAAAAAAACAACCGATTTCCAAAAAAAACACTACAAAGTGAAAAATAACTTTAATTTCGTAAGTCGGTGACTTTGGATATGTACATAAATTGTTTGCCTTCCGAAATTAAAGCTATTTTTCACTTAGTAGTCTTTTTTTGGAAGTCGATTGTTTTTTTTTAAGTTTTTTTTTTCACCTTTTAGTTATAGTACCTACCCCTAAAAACGTTGAAATAATAACCTCCTTCTTTTTTAAGTCGGTTAAAAATAGAAAATGGTCGTCAAATCTACTGTCTATAAGGCCTACAACGTTCTCACATTCACAAAATATAAAAGAATCTATATATCGCTCACAGTGTATGTAGTTTTTTCTTTGCCTGTTGCATATTCAAAAGCAGAGTAAACTCTAGTCGTGCGTCGGAGCAAATAGTGACAGAAGCCAAATGTGAGTGAGACAACATGCACAAAAGTACGAAGAGCCTAGGTTCCGACCGGCCATGATAGTTCATCGGCCGTAGTGTATTTGGTATTACAGAAATAAACTGTTCATCGTAGGGATTGTTTTACATTTTATTTGCAGGCATTTTAATACTGGATTAAAATTTTAAATCTCTAAACTTATAATATGCGAAATAATCTACAGGGTCTAATTAAATTAGCTGACAATACTTTACCCTCGTGTTGGGTATCAATATAGAAATTAAACAAAAACAAACAATTCTTCATTCGATGGGCCGTGATCGGTCAGCGAACCGCGACGGCCGCGGCCGGGCGCGTGTAGATCGCTCAGCTGTTTTTGTATTTTTTCGTGGAACTTGATATTTTTACGAATTTCCAAAAACCATAACGTAACAGTAGATTGGTTGATTTAATGTTTATGTCATAGTGTCATTTGTTGTTTAAAGTTTTGAACAAAGTTCGAATATTGTAAAGTTTTTTTTTTGTCTTTTCTTTTCGATTTGAATAACCAACACGTCGGTAAAGTATTGCCATCCAATTTAATTTGACCCTGTATATTAGTTTATTTTTAACTACATCTAATTAAGATTTTAATTATAATATTTATTTACGTAACGGTATTTTAATAAAGGTGTACTATTTGACAAAAAAGGTTAAATGTTGTGTCGAGTATAGTTGTTAAGGCTTTCGTTTCTATTTCTAACTAAATGTATTATTCTGGACCAGGACTTTATAAGATTCAACATGTAAGGTAGCCTTCGACTTGTAAACAGACACGACTTCACAATTTATAGAAATATCGATTATTCGCAAAATCGCGAATGAAAGCCTTATTTTCAAATGCCTTATTTCGAAACTCATTAGTGTATAGTTTAACAAGCATTTCTTGTAGATTGTTAGTTGATAAAAAATAACGTTTTAATCGTTTTGTTGTTGAAATTTAATATATTATGGTAATAGATATTTATTTGAAAGTGTACAGTTGGTATATATTGAAGAGTTTTACATATCAGGAACACAGAACAGTTCGAAATGATTGTTTGTTTTATTGTTCACGCGATCAGTCATAATTCCGTGCGTTAGTCATTCTACTGATAATTTTAACACAATTAATTTTGCTGATAAACTAAAACGATAGCCAGGGACCGGTTTGATCAAGTTCCAGTGATTTCTTATTATTCTTATAATTATCTAAATAATTTATTGCAAGGACCTATACTTCTAAGTAAGTGTATCTATTCACAATGTTCTGAGTAACTAGTAGAGAGAGATGACGTTATACATTGTATGTGTCATCTCTTTTTTTTGTTTAGAAGTTCCTGACTTGACAGAACGGGCCCTGGCACGATGTCGGTGGAGGCAAAATCTTTAAATTACCAGCAAACATAAAAATATTCTGCTAAAATTCTTTGTAGAATGTGTGAATTTCATTATATAAGGTGCTCTATTGAACATCACTATATTTGTTAGTAATAAGATTGATATTGGTGAATGGTCTTTTATAAATCATAGTTGATTATTCAAAGGTTTTAATCAAGTTAGTGTATTGTGTTTATTACATATTATTATTATATTTTAGATAAAGTCTAGGTATAATGGCTTCTATACAGAATGATTTATAGTCTATTTTTGGGAAAAAATGGCATGATTTTTGTTTTATTTATTTTATGATAAAAGTCCTTAATATATTTGAACTAATATGCCGATTGTGTATTGGAATCATGCGATAGTTTCACACTCCAAAGTAAGGTAAGCAGGGAAACATCAAAGAGTTGGATATTGTATTTTTATTTTTATTATTAAATTATTATTTGTACGGTAGTGGAAAAGGTGACAAATGTATTGATCGATTATTTATGAGCCTAAATATTAAATAACGTGTATGTTCTATGTATCTCACGAATTTGCACTCACGTTCGTCCCCCTAAAATCACGAATGGGACGATCGGGAACAAATTTAATATTATTTTTGTAAATTCCCGTTCGTCCCACTACGGGGACGAAGTCAGTGGGACGAACGGGAATACACGTTTTTGCCAATCGAAACTAGATAATCTTATTAAAAATTAAAGAACAATAATGTCAGTTTCCTCTCCCTGCAGTTTGCTATAAATCTAGGATTTCCTAAGACTGCGGTGGCCGCCACTTTGCATCCGCTATTTACCGTCTAAAGACGTCACTAAAACATTACGAAAGTAAGTTGGTGTGTTTTCCTAAAGAGCGATTTTTGACACCTTACGGTGTCAAAAATCGCTCATGCCCCGGTGCCGTCATTTTCGTGACAGCAGTCACTACGGCCGCTATGTTGCGGCCATCGAAGCTAAGGTGGAGCGCCAAGGTACACCGCGAAATTCAAATTTTCTAAAATATGATTCAAGACCGTATCAAATATGGCTTCACAGAAGTAAAATAATTAAAATCATCAAAACAACCCTAGTTTATATATCCCATAGAATTACTATTTAAAGAAACAGTCAGAAAAATTAAAATTTAGCGGGCTTCACCGGCGCTCCTCCATTAAATCTATAATGTTTAAAGCACTATCATATGGTTTCGGCAAATCCTGATCAAAGAAGACACTTTTAAAGTCACCATCGAGCTATATTCACAAATAATATTCGCCGGTGTTTTATTGATATTAGAGAATTATGTACCTATGCTTCAAATTATTTTCGTTATAATGAAACTTATTTATTTTTCGACTAGGTTCTATAAATTGTTAAATTATATTGTTTGGAAAATGTATTAAATGCTGTGTTTAAATAATAAGTAAATGTGGTGTATTTGGATATAAAGGGTATTTATCGTATTGATGTTGTGCCGGAGTGGTGTTTATATCAGACTTATAGAATGTTCTATGTAGATACATTATATTATACCTGTTTGTGTGTTTGCGTGTGTAGGTGGGGTTTTTCATACATAACATCACGGCTTGTTTCCCCGTAGGATGGGGCACAGGTGTACCTATAGTAGACTCGCATTTCGTCAGTTATGTTTAAGTCCCATGTAATAGGGGAGGTGTGAGCAGACTTCGGGCTGTTACTGAGAAATTTCAGATAGAAAAACCCATTAACACTTTGCCCAACCTAGGAATCGAACCCAGGACCGCATGCTCAGCAGTAGTGCTTGCGACCGACAACGCATTGGATTGGATTGCTGTGACAATTGCGATCACAAATTATGACTTGACATAGGGTATTATACCCATTTTTGAAAAGTGTCTTATTTCGATTCTAGAGTGCTAATAAACCACTACAAAAAGCACAACATTTTAATTCAATGAATTAGTGCCATAAAAATACAGTTAAATTTTACATTTTTAAATTTCGCGCGTAATTTGGCGAAAACGCTGGACGCAGTGGACGCCATATTGCTCTGTGGGTATGACGTCATTTTGCCGTATAAACAAATGTCCTAATATTTTATAAAGTAATTGTTGAATATTTTTTTAATAGTTCTTTCTACTCATCGTTGGTTTACTGTTCTTGAATGCAAAATATTATTTAAATAAAAATTACTTTGGTTACGAAAATAATAAAAGTTCAAAGTTGCTCAGTGGACATGCCGTATGACGTAATAACACGGTGGCTACTATTTCATGCTGTTCAAAAACAGGTTAAAAAACCTAAAATCCTTAAATTGTTTATTTTGTTATTTCATGAACTAAAACTAACTTTTTCCGACTGCATTATGCCTAAGCTATCTCAATAATATATTTTTTTATTTTTTCTCATATAGAGTAAAATACCCTATTGCCTGGAGCATAATTTATTTATATTTATTACTCTTCCCAACACACCTTTGGCAAGCGCCATTGCTGAGCCTGGGGTGCTAGGATCGATCCCAGGTCGAGCAGTGTCATCGGGTTTTCCCCATGAGGAATTCCTCAATAGCATCCCAAAATGTGGATGGCAATTGGGTCGCCCCCGTACATGATAATGAAACTGAACTGGCCAAATGTGAGTGTAGGTAAAGTGAGGTACTTTTGAATGATGGATACACCACTGTTTACGCCCTTGAGGAATATAAGATTAATGTTTAAAACAATTTTTAGACTGCACCTACACATGCAAACGTTGATTGTGTAAGTGTATTAAATATCATGTTTTGTAACTACATATTATATTATCATATTTTATGGAACGTTAATGTGTGAGCAAGCAGTTCCCGTGTTCTTCAACTATTCAATCCAAATATTCTAAGTATCTAGTTGTACTATCTGTATGTTCTAATATCATCCTTATTGACAATAAAGTACAATTTTAACTAACCTATTACTTCTTTTGTGAAAAGGTCGTATCTGCATAATGCGAGCTCGTCACGAACGCGCTTGATGATAATCATTATAATTTAATGAGGTTTTATTGCAGATTCATCTAGTTATCACCAGTTTTTTTTTTTTTGTAAATACCGAATATTCCTCTAAATCTTGACTGTATCGTAATAAAATTTTATGGATCTCATGAAAAGTCAAATGTAGTGTTCCTATTACCGTCGACTGTCCTTCAATTGTTTATGCAGTTACGGACTTTTTCACAAAAGCAGTGTTTTATCAACAGTACAGGATGAGTAGACTTACTTCCAAAACAGTAGCGTGAGTGGCGATCATCTATTAACTTGCGGGAAGTTTGGGGAATAAGCAGAACAAGAAGTTGGTTCAAAGTTAACGCGTTGCGGTACACTAAAATCGCTAGCATAGCTATTCAGAAGCATTCGACAGGCTCTCGTATCGAAAATCACACATTTCGATAACCTGATTTGCTTTGCCTCGGGCAGCAAACAGCTGTCGAAAAAATTGCGGTCGTCTATCTGATTTAAACTGACAAAAATGTTGGGTTTTGGATTTGTGAACAGTATTCATAGGACTTCTACGAAAACATTGATTGATGTTTGATTTGGTACGGATGCGTACCGAATGGTTGTGAATAGCTGTGAAGATGAAATAACAATGAAACTTATTTTGTCCGTTCAGTGTCCCTTCAACGGGCTAAGAACACTTTGTTATAATATTATTTAGATGTTATTTTGAAGACTTCTAGTTCATAAAATACATAAAGTAGATATACCTAGTATGGTACAGTTTCATAGATACATCGTGTTCTCACGCTACAAAAACAGTTGTAAAGGAAATATTGCTTTCGTCCCGTCATACATGTAAAAATAAAAATAGTTTATTGCTAACAACAGTAGATATAGGTATAAACATTTTTTTTGTGATTGGAACCTCCATTTAGGCAAATAGTGCGTGTATTAGGAGAGTCCGCTCTTCCATAGCAAGAGCAAATGTAACAACTTTATAATGAGGGTGTTTAAGAATATTCAAGCCACCAGTTGGCGCCAGTTTGACAATGAACTTAAAATATTTGATGTCATTCGTTTCATTCTTTTTTTTTTTTTTTTTTTGGGCTTTGGCTTCGCACGGTTTGTGCATTTAGCCAGTGTCAAGTAATTTTTCTTTTCGATCAAGTAAATGGCCCGATATCGGGCACGAAGTTACAAAAAAGTCATAGTCGTGTTTAGTCAGTCCACAGATTTATATGTCTGTGAGTCAGTCAAGTCCAGTCAAGTCAAAGTTATTGTAAAGCGGTAGCAACTTTACAACAACCTAACATGAGTTTTTGGGGGAACACGAAAAGTCCACGTTAGTCACTTATTTTCACCTTCACTACACTTGTGCACACACATGTAACTAAATTGAATAATTCACTACCAAAATTATACAATTTAATTCGCTATTTCACTAAATTTCATGAAAATTAAAATTCGTGCGACATGTTCCAACCCGATCCCGCCAAAAAACTCCGTTTCATTCTTTCGTTCACCATTCAGTCCGTAGACACTTTGACGCTTTTGACAGGTGCCCGAACCTGACGTCTCACTGCTGCCACCTAGTGAACGTCATTTCAGAACACCCTCATTGAAACACCATCAATCTGTTTTCAAATGTGCAAAGTAGAATACCTCTTTTCGGTCGCGACCTTGTAGGTACTTAAGGCGAAATCGCCAGGGAGGCGAAATGTATTGATGATTTCAATAATTATAATTCAGTAAATACACATCTGTTACGGTGGTGAAACATATTTAAATCACTATATATGACCTGCAAATTACAAAAAAAACGTAAGAAAGTTTGAATTTCGGGGCTACCTGAGCGCTTCCCCACATTTAACAAAATTATTGCAAGTTAGTTTTCGACGAAAGCACTATTCTCTCGATCCAAGTACACCTAAGTATTGTGCGTACAGTTCCTTATTCTACTGTTCATCTAACATGGGTATCTGTCGTTGTGATATTGTACTGTGTCTATGCTACTCATGGAGACTTTACTACACGTGGATTAAATACTTTGGCATATTTTAATGTAAAACTTGTTTTATTTTACTTTACCTTCCTACCCACCGGGTCAATGTTTTTAATAGATTGATTGTGCATGCAGAACGTCGTAAATATGGCACATTCTTCCCATTTTCTTCATCTACTAGCTGCTGTGTTTTACAAGGCGGCTTCGCCCGTGCGGATGTCGCCAATTATCCCAAGGTAACGTACGTTGTTACTCATAACATCAGCTATCTGCCAGTGAAAGTCCCGTCAAGAATGGTCCAGCCGTTTGCGAGATTAGCTGGAACAAACAGACACCGACAAAAATGTAAAAAATAGTTGTTTTATCGTAACTGTCATAAATGCTTTCATATGCATTTAGTAAAAAACGTATTTTGCCGTTACAACCAGACATATAAAAATTGCAATATGGTATTTTCCTATTTATTAAAAACCTTTTTAATTTGAAGATTGGGACGAAATATCTGACAGCAAAATAAAAATAAATTGATTTATACCCATTTTCTCAATTAAAAACGTTATAAACCAAATTTACTTTTAGTTTTTTTGAATATACCGCTAAAATGCTCCCTATGATGACTTTTATCACGTGACCACACGTGACGTCAACTTTGTGTAAACTAAAGTAGTTGTTATCAAGTGAAATGTCGAGTTTATAATTAACAAGATTTTTTATGAATAGAAAATGGTATTACTGGTGTGCGGTGCCTCTGTGCACAAATAATTCTAAAACTGCGCCACACAAAGTATTTGTACCGGCGCCGTTTACACAAAGCTGACGTCACGTGGTCACGTGATAAAAAGTCATCGTAAGGAGTGTTTTAGCGGTAAATTCAAAATAACGAAAATTAAGTTTGATTTAAAACGTTTTTAATTAAGAAAATGGATATAAATAAATTTATTTTTATTTTTGTTACATATTTCGTCCCAATCTTCAAATTATGATAGTTTTTAATAAATTGTAAAATATCCTATTGTTAATATGTATAGATATTTTTTGATTAAGCCACATTACCCATAATTTTGTTACTAGGTATTGCTTCAACTTAAACTACATAATTATGTTAGTATAATTGACAAGGACTCAAAAACGTAAAAATCAGCATCTGCCCAGTCTTTTCCCAACTATGTTGGGGTTGGCTTGCAGTCTTACTGGATGCGGCTGAATACCAGTATTCTACAGGGAGCGACTGTCTATCTCACCTCCATAACGCAGTTACTGAGTAATACGTTACCCCTAGGTAACACTGGCTGTACGACATTCGGGCTTCTGACAACCCGTAACGACTGTCAAAGACCCGGCTCTTTGACAGTCGTTACCACCAACGGCATAACGTACTACTTTCCGAGGCAAAAAAAGCACGTTAAGCCGTTCTTGGTATGTAAAGGTATAATTGAGTAATTCCACTTTGCCCCACCAAGCCCGCCACCCTGGTGTGGCAAAGTGGACTGCCTAAAATTTTGCAGTGGAATATGCCCCACTATTCTGATTTGATGGGGCGGATAACACTAGCATAAACACTTTGTGGATTCTGCCCCACTAGGGTTGGCAGCTCAGGATTTACGAGACATTCACCGCCTCATCTAACCCAAATGATTCACCAAAAATAGAGGGGATATGGCGCTCGGCGGCCGCTGCCGCGGCACCGCTCGCTTCGCTCGCTCGCCGTCGCGCGTTAAGGGTCACTGTTCTAACCTAACCTAACCCAAATGATTCAAAAATACATGTTAACCTTCATACACAAATCCTGAGCTGCCAACCCTAGTGGGGCAGAATCCACAAAGTGTTTATGCTAGTGTTATCCGCCCCATCAAATCAGAATAGTGGGGCATATTCCACTGCAAAATTTTAGGCAGTCCACTTTGCCACACCAGGGTGGCGGGCTTGGTGGGGCAAAGTGGAATTACCCGTATAATTTAAGGAACTATACAAGGTCAAATCGATACCCAATACGTGGGTAAAGTATTGCCAGCCAAATTTAATTTGACCCTGTATTCCTATTATACAGTCGTCTGATGACACCGCACCAATTCATGCACTGCGAACCAGATTACCTTCAGTCTTGCTAGCAGCAATGCTTATGAGATTGTGGTCGCTGTCTCGCATCCGACTCAGCAGTGAGGTGGATCTTTGTCGCATGAACGTTTAGAAAGCGTCGTCAGTCACTTTTTAGAGTTTGATGTGTCATACGTACTTTGCAAAGCATGAATATCAGTGGACCAGTGGTGGCCCAAGTGGTTTCGACCCCACTAACCAAAAAGTATCCTATATGTTAATCTAGGTCATAATCTATCTGTGTGCCAAATTTCATCCAAATCCATTCAGTCGTTTTTACGTGAAAGAGTAACAAACGTCCATCCATCCATACCTACTTACAAACTTTCGGGTTTAAAATATTAGTAGGATTTATATTGAGGATGTCATTTCAGTTCTTGGCATTCCAACACACATCGGTACCCATCGGTGATGAGTTCATGACGCTGGAGGTCTTGTCACCGCTTCACGTGATCATTCTGTTGAAAACCATAGTTTTCGAAAATTAAACAAAACATGAACTGACAGTTTCTCAGTTCAAAGTTGTCATGGCCTGTCAGAATTGCACTGAAATATTTGTAAATACATAAGAGTACTCGTTTATGTGGTTACATTAGTGGTGGATGTTATAGTTTATATTATTTTTGTTCTAAATTGATCAAATATGGTAAGTCGATCAAGTATTGTTAGTTCGTCGAGATTCACATTTCCTTAGTGAAGTTGACATGTAGGAATACAGTTGCAATATTCTCAGATAGGTAACGAAGCCGAGCTGTGGTGGTCATAATTAGGAAAAAAGAAGCCTCTTCTGTTTCTGCGATACTAGATTTTAGAATAACTCATCAACACACTGTTTGCCGATAAAATAAAGCATGTAGATAAATTATGTATCAATGTTATAAAAGTACCGTGTGAACCAGGCTTAGTGATCAATAAGCCAAACTCTACCACGTAAAAAAGTCTCTAGTACAAATATCTACCACAGGGAGTGTTTATATTATACACAAAAGAGTTAAAAAATAATAAACAAATTCAACAATCTCCCCATTAGCTTTACCAATTATTTTTCAGGATGATGAAATAGAAGACGTCGTAGGCGATGTAAAGCTTTCAGAGTCACAAAAAAGTGTAACCGTTTCGAATGTATACTCAATGGACTTCACGGACAGTAGCTCTGAGAAACAGAACTCCTCAGGAATGGATACATACGTGATAGAGTGGGACAGCGAAGACAGTGAATCCTCTGCCCTGCGAGGCGGCGTTAGCAACGTCACCATGAAAGATACACCTGCCAAACCGGTACTAATCAACAGAGACGCGCAATGTGAAATTGCGAGGAAAATAAACACAGCTTCTTCCAACATTATCAATGAACGTTCCATATTTGCGCAAGAAATTTTCACCCAGACAAGCAAAACTATCATAGAGCTAGCTGAAATAGATGGTGCAGTCAGGAAACCTGTCGACAGTAACACATTAGAGACTCAGACCTCTTTCATATCAATAACAGAAAACAAAACTGTAGAGTATAGAATAGAAGTATCAGGAGCCACACACAACTTTACAAACGAAAAGATAGGCGCTTGTAGAGAGAACGCCAATGAAATTTCTTGCCATCAAATATTTCCTAATTCAAACGATGACGGTTCTTCCAAATTCGTGATATCTGACACAGAAAACGATAAATCCGACTGCACCAGTGACAATAGTTCAACCAACAACCCCAGAACGACAAGCGTAACTAATGCCGATTCTAATGACAATATAATATTGTGTGAAGATCAAAACGAGTATGAAAACACAAGCGATTGCGATCAATCAGCAGACATTACCGATATAGAAGAAGATTCCCTCATGGAACCTAAGCGTAAAGTTGACAAAAGTGAACATCAAAGTGATGGTAGCCGTACGCCCTTATCTGTTGATGATGACGTAGCTGAGCTGTACACTAAGTTGTCTGAAAGCATCGAGTTCCGCATGCACACGCCTTCTGAACATGAAAGAAAACGTTTTGGATACCTGACTCCTTTAACTGAAGAGTCGGTCGCAAGAAAAGATAGTACAGGCGACGTTACAACTGGTGCGCAGGCGCCTATTAAGGTTACAAGTCAAAATGAAGAAGCTGATAAGGATGTTCTGTTTACGAATAATGCTGGAATTAAAGTAAAGTTGTTCCCAAAAGCAGACAGCAGTCACGAATCTGATATCTTTAAATTGCCTCCAATACAGGGCAACGCTAATGGTTTAGACAACTTAAATTTTTTGTTTAACTTAACTAACAACAAATTGGTGCCCAGGCCTGGCAACCTGCCATGCGTGTATGAAGAACGGAAGGAAAGGGGTTTGGATATGTGGGAGGTGGGTGGAATGAATCTAGCAGCAGGAGAAAGTGCATTTATCAGTGGAAGAAGTGGTAAGTTTAAATTTGGCTATAACTTAGTATTAAAAAAATTACGGCCCATTATGCCGTTATGTAATAAATACACATAATAGGCAAACAATTTGACATATGGCAATCAAAATCAAAATATTTGAACCAAGACAAGTGTCATGATTCCCATGACAATCACTAATAAATAGTCGAAATTAAAATTGATGTATAATGTCAAATAATGACGAGAATATGTCAGACATTGTAAAAAAGAATAATAAAATTAAAAGAAAAAAAAACTTTTTTAAAAACAAGCTTTTATTAATACATAATATATTAAAACGAACTAAAAAGTAAAAAATAATTTAATCTCAATTATTTAAATAAAGGCGTGTTACATTTTGGTGGCAGGTTCTCCTGCCAACAAAATGTAACAGAACAACGTAAACGTAAACGTGAACAATGTAAAAGAACATTTATTAGCAAGTTACACCTATTTCTAACCGTCAATATGTAACTCGCTTTTATTGAAATAATTGAGATTTAATTATTTTTAACTTTTTAGTTCGTTTTAATATGTAGATAATATTAAAAGCTTGTTTTTAAAAAAGTTTTTTTTTCTTTTAGTTTTATTTTTAAGTTTTTAGTATTAATAATGCGGGATTTATTACGGCGTAGTTCGTAGCAGCGTTTTTCCGTTATGGAGCTCGTAATAATTCGAAGAACCCACACATATTATGTATGTGTTGTTTTGAGCACTTAGTGTTATGTATCTATGGCCACCCTCCAGCTCCATCATCAGACCCTGGTTACCATCTAGCACCAAAGTACTCGTCAAGACAAATCAAACGAGCCCATACTTGATGGGGTTATGTCGTTTCATTATAGAGTTCCTATGACCACCTTCCAGCTCCATCATCAGACCCTGGTTACCATTGAAAGACAAACAACTTGTCAAGACTATTCTAACGAGCCGAAACTCGATGAGGTTGTGTCGTTTCATTGCAAATTTCCTATGGCCTCGTTCCAGCTCCATCATCAGATCAGCATCATGTCATCATTATATTGCATTGTCACGAGAACCAAACACGTATGCCAAATTTCAGCCCGATAGCTTCAGTGGAAGTGGGTGAAATATTGATTGCAATATTCCAGGGCCTCAAGTCTGCTATTTTTATAAATTCGTCATTCCAACACGACTCATTGTCATTTTGCTAAAAGTTCGTAATCTGATAAGTTCATAATGGTCGATCATTGGTCGTTCAATGGCGTCGTAATAGAATTGTGTTATAATACATATAATGGCATTGTCGTATTGCCATTATTATAAAATCCGTTAGTAGAAATGATTTTCGAAAAACTACTACTGAACATTTATTCATGCCAGATTTCATTTATATATATACATTTTTACATATTATTTATGTAGTAGTGTTATCATTATGTACGAGATTGCCAATAAATGCCATTTCTTTCAATGGAGAGTCAGTGGCTGACCAGTGGAAAGTCATAATGACGCCATTATATTAATAGATTACCAAACTTGTCAAATCAACAATTATGAAATCAATGATAGACCATTCTGACACTATTGTAATAGCAGACTTGAGGCCTAGGGCGCGTGCGATGCGACTCGGTGCGACTGGTCGGCACTCGAGATTCACGAGCCGAAAACGAGTAGAATGATGAATGTTTCTTATTTTTCACATTAGCGTTACACTTTGAGCACTTCAACTAAATGAAATTCGCGGCAACACAACCGTAACATTTTATGTCTTTCACGTCCTCATTCTTTGAGTTATTTTTGCTACTGTTCACTCATTTTTCGTACCTACATATCTTTTGTGTGACCGCTACGTTTGCAGTAAACACAGAACGTTCACATTCATTGCCTTTTTCGTTGAGTTACCCGTGTGACTACCGGCGGTGGCAGAGGAGCGGGGAGCAGAACTCGAAGAGGCAGTACGTGCAGGCTCGAGGGCGGCGCGGGCGGCGCGTGATCCTGCTTCGCGATCAGACGTATAGTTTTGCGATAGGCGGTCATGTTGTGACTCGTTTAGCGAGTCCTCTACAGCTCGCGCCTTTTTCAGCAACTCGTCGAATGTTAAAACTGCAGCTCTGTCGATAGCTTGCGGACGCGGCGGTCCAGCAATATCCAAAGGTCATATCTAACTCGACACGTTCGCATAAGTCTTCTTGTGGAAGCTTGGCAAACAAGACTCGTCGGACTTTAGCTATGAATAAATCCGTATTTTCTTTGCCTTGTACTAGGGAGAAAACCTCTACCTCCCGGTGGGTTCCCGCATTGTCGTTGCGGGGGGCTCAGGTGATTCGATGAGCAACCCGAGGGGGGCCGCTCGTCAGGGCTTTTCCCGCTAAACCGACGACGTAGCGGCCAACCGGTTGCGGTGCCGCTGGGCAGCATCGCAACTGAGGCGGGCCGCGATGCCGTATGAGAGGCATCGCGGCTGGGGGTTGCGGGCCGCGGCGGTCGAGGAGTGGTGTATGGAAAGCGCCACTTTCCTCACCTTCCGCGGCCTGGACGGAGCCGCCACCGTTAGATGGCGGATACGGTGGGGCCGCAGGTGAGGAGTTGTGTCGGTATTGCGTAGGCCACTCTCTCTATCCCCTGCGGCCGAAAAGTGGTACGCGGCGGGGCCACTGTCCCGACCCACCGCAGGAGAACCAAGGGTGCCATACACGGGGTAGTTTGAACCCATGCGCCTTTTGGTCTCTGGGGTGGTCACGGCGTGCCATGTGTTCTGGTGCGCTGGTGATGGGAGTTATTCCCCTACGAGGAGGGTCCGGCAACGGACAGCCGCGGCGGGTTCGCGGATAGCTTCCGCGTTCCCGTGTTCCCGCCACAAGTGACACTGGAGGACACCGTGGAGTTTTAGTGGGTAAGGGTCCCACATAACTGCGCTATGTCCCCGTGGTAGCACAGTATGCATGAGCATTTCTCCAAGTATTAAAAAAAAGGGAGAACAACTCTAGGTATATCCGAAAAGGCGGGCGACGATCACCATATGCACTTTGGAATCTAGTTATAGCTTCATCCCATGTCTTCGTAGTGCCCTTGACGCCCTGCCACCATGTTCCTGCTGAAGAAGTGAGCAAAATTTAAGCATGACTTGTAAACTTCGATGGCATCTATAAAGTTTCCACGGATCCCTCAGGATTACCGCTGAACTTGGATGAGCTTTTCGAAAATTTTGCTGTTGACTTCACAAGAGCCTCGGTGGCGTCGGCAGCGACGGCGGCAGACGTACCATCGGCCGATGTTAGCGGCGTCGACGAACGGAATTCGTGAAGGACTTGATTGAAAAATTCTGCTTGCGACTGGTTTATAGATGTTAACAAGGTCGCAAGAACGTCTTGTGTCATAGTTATATTGTTGGATCGCTCAGTTTCTTCCGAATTTGATTCCCTGCGAGTCCGCGGTATTTGACAAAACTTTTTGCAAAACTAACGAGAAAGTTTGATCCATATAACAAAAACCATTGAAACACACGTCGGGCGCCAAAATGTGGTCGGGGTGAGTCAGTTTAGAGTAAAAGAGCTTTGTTATTGGCATAAACTTAAATAAAACTGTCAAATATTACTAAAAACATAATTACGACACAAGAGTTAGAAAATCCAATGCCACCATACTTATCGATCGTTCTACCAAACTGATTTCTACCAACCTAACATCAGCCAATCAGTGGCCAGTATTCGCTCCGGCTATGCTATTATAGGTCGGCGCGAGGCGCATGCGCGTAGGTGCTTTCGAAAACGCATTATGGTAAATATCGGGCTGGCAACTTGCCTCGACCAATGCGTTCAGGGAGACGTTTAGTTACATCAGCTATACTTGCTAGTTTTCTTGCTAATTTTGGAATCACAATTTCATCTTTACTACGTCTATTTAGATTATGGAAATCACATCTTTTTTTGAAAAGACCTAAGTTTTTGCGAACATACAAGATATTTTCTAGGATATAAAGAGAAGGCAGAGTTAGTATATCAATTTCGTTGAATTTGTTTCTAAGAGACTCGCGAGGCCCCATTTTATAAATTGCGCGGATTGCCCTCTTTTGTAAAATAAAATTTAAATCTACGTCCGCTGCCAATCCCCACGCAGAACGCCATAAGACATAATACTGTGAAAATAAGCAAAGTATACTAACCTAGCTGTGGCTACATCAGTCAACTGCCTTGTTTTTCTTAATGCGTAAACAGGTGAGCTTAATCTGCTTGAAAGAGCTCTAATGTGGGCACCCCATTGCAAAGAATCTAAAGTAATTCCGAAAAATACAGTTTCCGAAATATCATATAGTTTCTTGCCATCAAGTTTTAAATTTAGACCTACTTGGGGTACATTTGGCAACGAGAACTTAAGACATTTAGTTTTGTTCGCATTGAGTAAAAGATTATTAGCAGCAAACCATTTCGAAAGAACGTCAATATCAACGTATCCTGATAACTTACTACCCAGAGTCTGAGAGGGCATCGCATGCGAGCGTCCAGCTGCCTCCCATCCACGCGGAGGGATGTGTCACCAGCAACTTTAGCAGAACCGACCCCCACGCATCTATCGTGAACAATACAATGAACCTGCTGCAGCCGCCGGGCGCCATCAGCATCAAGGATAAAATTAGAGAACTGAAGTTGAGCCACAAGCCAAGAAAGTCTTGGACCCAATCTAAGTATGTGAAGTAAGTTTTATAAAAGTAATTGATACATTTCTTCAAAAGACACGTGTCGCCTGTCTGAAGATTTGGCAGTTGATGAAACTCCTAATGTCGTACATCGTAGCCTAAAATATGTATCGTAGTGCCTGTACTGCTTTCTTTCAGAAAAAGAATTTGAAGTACAGGACTTCCGACGTCCTGTGGTTCAAACAATTTTTACTTTTGCCAACAGTCCCTTGTTCTTTAAGAAATACAAAAATCAATTATCCGTAAGCTGCAAGCAAAAAAATCTTTGCCAATCTTAGTGCATCAATGTTCGTACTATCCTGCGTGAAAAGTGAGGCTTATAATAATTACCTGTTTTGCTAAAGGAGCGTATCAGAAAGCAGAAGCATGTCCCCCAATTCGGTCTCTCCAGATAGACTGACCGACGCCACGGAGCGAGGTTGCGAACTGCTTTGTGTGGAAATGCTCAAGAGACTGCGCTCACATTCTTGGTTAGTATCTTTTCGTTGTAGTAACTCGGTACCAGGGTATAAGACAGCTAAAGTTTGTAGACCTACAAAATCAGAATAAGCACATTCGTTGGCGTTGTAACCTTATTAAAACTTACAATAATAATATTGGTAGGCCGCCTCTTCCAAAATTGCTTATCGTTCACAGGTTTGAAATAGCAGACACGTTGGACGATCTCCCTCGTGTTATGGACAAGTTTTGGGGCGTCATGGCAGAACATAGAATTGCAGACCTCATAAGACAAGTAACCGTTATTTCTCGTATTCTGAATTCGGTTTACACAGCTACACGGTACAGTCAAACGCAAGCCACTGGTAAAATTGGAATGGCGAATACCGCTCTTATTTCTACGACATGAATGCGCTGTCAAGGTTGAATTGTTGCAATGGACGTGCTGTTAACTGCAGGATCTAACATTTCTCGGAAACTCATGAACAGCGGGGTAATTGCGTAATTTGCGTAACACATTAACACTAGAAATGGCTTTCATTTTGACATTTCAACAACATTCATTACGTTATTTACGTTGTTTTTTCATAACAAATTAAGTAAAGACGTCTGAAAATCAGTATAACACAATTTTTATCTGAAATTTGCCCGTTATAATGTTACCTACCAACTCATAAATTGAAAAAAATATAGAATACATTGCGCAGAAACCTCGCACGTATTATAAGATATAAGATACGAGATATAAGATTTGTAAAAGCTCCGCCAGCCAATTTTCTTTCGATATTATCGCGTTTTCACTCGCTTGCATTGCGATGGATGAAACAATAATCTTTTCAATAATGCTCGCGTTGACGACAGGCGCACTGCGAAGGGCTCTCTCAGGAACTTTTTCAGGAAACAAAAGCTTAATCGTTGGTTTTTTCTGTAAAGGTTACTGGACACGTAGAATCTCCGAGAACGCAGGTGGCACGCGCTGCTTGCAACACTCTCGCTATGATACTGAAGAATACCAACTACACGAAGAAACCGGTATGTTTAGATATTAATTTATAGTTTGATAAGCTTTTGCCAGCAACTTGGCCCACTTGGCAGTATAAAACTTTCCCACAGGGACGTTTTACCGGGATAAAACAAAATCGAATGCTCTGGTCTAATCCAGGTCATGGTCTCTCTGTTTACTTATTTCATCTAAACCTGTTCAGTCGTTATGGCTTAAGTGATTAACAAAATGTAAACATCCAAGCATGCCGACAAAGATTAATAGGGGGAGTCCCCCCAGTACCGGACACTTAAGGTTTTTAGTAAAAATAAAAAATGATTTATTTAAATCCGTGACATTTTCATTAAAATAATCGTGTTAAACATTCAAATAAACCAACACAGACAAATATTATATATTATTTAACTCCTTAAGGTAGAACCAATCATTGACTAAGTTTTTGGTTTCATTGCCATGCGGCACCTAGTACCGGACGAACTTAAATTCGAACCCTTAAGACCGGCCAGGACCGGGAACATGTAGATTTATAAAAAAATTGACTCACACAATATCATATTATATTAATAAAAGAAACGATCAGAGCAATATTATTAGTACAAAAATCCAAAAAAATCAAATAAAGTAAAAGTAAAGGAAACATATTTTCACTACGGGTAAAAAAAAATGAATAATTCTTATTTGAGTCCCAGCTACCGTTCTTTGTCGTCTCCATTATATCGAATCATCTGAAAAGATAAATAAAAGTATAACAATATTATATAAAATAAAGTAAGTACAGTAACGTCAAATATTAGTAGACAGATGGTCTTAGGTAGCCTAATTAGGAACAACTTAGCTGAATACTGCGTCAAAATGCGTCACCTGGATGCAAAGATATGACGATTGTACGCTTATGTAGATTTTCGTACTTAGGAAGTACATAGAACAAAGGAAAATTCTATGTATTAAAGTGACTATATATGCTAGGCGCACGGGCGAGGTGTCGGAAGACGCGTCACCGCCCGGGCTAGCTAACTATGGCGTTACTAAAAAAATTGTCAAAATACTGTCCGGTACTACGGGATCTGTTACTATTCGGACTTAGGGGAATAACATACATTAGTGTAACTTCGATTACAATATAGTTTATCAATAAATCGGCAAAAAATAAAAATGAATGTAAAGCTTACTTACCATGATTGAATTAAAACCACTGCACCCAAAACACACTTTAAACAAAATATCATGACGTTCTAATTGTTACTCGGTGCAACAAATTCTTGCGCAAAATGACAGTCGTGGGATCTGTGCGACCGACGTATCGAATGAGACTAATGCCTCCCCCGCTGCGGGATTATCCGTTAAGTGTGACGTCTTTCTATGTTACGCTAGTGATACTTTAAGCGTAATTTCATATTTTGACAAGTTTATTTCCGATGCTGCAGGCGTTAGGGGGATTCCCCTTACAGATTTTGAATAAATGAAGAAACATTTATAATATTATTAGAGAGTACGATAATCAGGCCAACATAAGCTGATATGATTACCTCTAAATCGCCTGTAACCAATAAAATCATAATAAAGGACAAATTACCAATATAGAAAGTTCCCAAATACATCGCCACAAAATGATGGCCAGTAAAAAAGTGAAACGAAATCATAAGTGCTATCTCAATTATAGAAATATGATCACCTTATTTATTATTTTTTACAATGATACTGATAATGTTATTCTGGCCCTTCGTAGTGATTTGTAATCTAATAGGTACCTTTAAACGAGCAATTCTTGTATAAATGTATGTATATAATCTGAATCTCGGAAACGGCTCCAAAGATTTCATGAAATTCAGTATGCAGGCGGTTTCGGGGGCGATAAATCGACCTAGCTAGGTTTCATTTTTAGAAAACGTCAAACCAAAAAAAAAAAGTGCGTGGAAAAAAAAGTGCACGCAGAAGAAGTGAAACCGACTCACTCTCAGAGTGAGTCGGTTTCACTCAACGTAAACGTTTAACGCAACCTTGTTGGAAGTTGCATAAGAAGTTTCACTTCAAAAAGTGCGTCTCCCTCCGCGCGGAAGAAGTGAAACCGACTCACTCTCGGAGTGAGTCGGTTTCACTCAACGTAAACGTTTAACGCAACCTTCAGCGTTAAACGTTTGACGCAACCTTGTTGGAAGTCGCATAAGAAGTTTCACTTCAAAAAGTGCGTCTCCCTCCGCGCGGAAGAAGTGAAACCGACTCACTCTGTTGCGTCGGTTGCGTTAAACGTTTAACGCGTTAAACGTTTAATGCAACCTTGTTGGAAGTCGCATAAAAAGTTTCAGTTCAAAAACCGAGCTAAGTTCTGTCATGCATATATTTAAATGAATGTAGGTATTCGAGAAAATGAGACAGGTTTTACATAGTATGAGCACTTAAAACCATTGTAAACATATTTAATAATCTGTGTAAGTAACTTATGGGAGGAAATTAATAGGTAAATAATTTATTATTATGTAACGGTATCTGTAACAGGACTTCTACGAAGCTGTTACGATCCTGTTAATCAAGACTGGCAGCTTCAGTCGGCCGGTCAGACGAGCCGCCAACGTGGCACTAGACGACATCGTCTGCAGTGTAGACTTGAGCCATTCAGTCACTGCTTTATGTATCCACGGGTCTTGGTGAGTTAACTTAAGTAAAGGTGGACGAAAACGCCACATAAAAGGAAAGTTTTGCTCTCGTAGCATGTAGCGCATTGCACGTCGCACGTAGCCCGTAGCTCGTAGCCCGTAGGTCTTCTAAGAGGTGACTGAAATAGCCTTGTTTTCTCAGACAACGGGGGACAAACACACACACGTCACGCACACAATAATAATTTTCTGAATTGACTTTTGACATGAAATGAAATTGACTTTTAATTGTAATTAAATTAACTAAATTTGAATGCATGCACAGTTAGCTACTACAATAATTATTATTATATATTAATTTTATCATTGTAATTGAATACTAAGTTCTTATTTAATTGTTCTTATCATTTGTATGCCAATATTGGCAAAATATAGCGCACTACCTTATTTTTAAGATCTTCGTATGTATTTACCTATGTTTGACGAATAAATTATTCTATTCTATTCTAAAAAACATCACAACGAAAACAAAGTTTGATGCTCATAGACTCTCGTAGCTTGCACCCCGTAGCGTTTAACCCATTCCGTGTAGCCCGTAGTATGCAGAGCGTAGAATGTTTCCCGTAGCTTATGGTTCGTAGTGCGTAGAGCGTAGCGCGTAGCCCGTAGCTCTTCTAGAAGGTGACTAAAATAGCCATGGTTTTTCATATACAGATGAAAAACAACATCATAAAATATAACTTCGATGCTTGTAGACCTTCGTAGCTGTAGCTCGTAGCATGCATAGCTCAAAGCGCTTAGCTCGTAACCCGTAGCCCTATGTGGTGACCACATCTAACTTTATTATAATTTATTTTGTTTCATAATATGCTGAACTGTAAACTTCTATTTACGTTTACAGTATTAGTTCACAGATAATGTATATTTTCTGTAATGTGTACATTCTTTAAGTACACTGGTACAAGGACGTTTTGGCGCTCGAATGACGTTGACAAGACGCGCTGTTGCCAAACATTTACTTTCATATTATAACCTTGTAGCGATGTACCCATTATTTTTTCATGAATAATTTCTTTCCTTTTCTAGTTTTACCGAATTGTTTTTCTGTCCCGCCAGTCACAAGAGCGCGCTAGTCCGCTGCGCATCAGCTCGCCTGCTAGTGGTGTGCTGCGCGCTGGGGGGCGGGGGGCGGGACCTGCTTCGCGCGCGCCCTCCCACCGCCGCGTGCGCACGTAAGCACGCGCTCCGCTCGCTTGCCGCGCTGCTCGACGATAAGAACACTGACGCCAGGTATGGTGAGGAATTGAGACTGTAGTAGAACATGATGCCTGTATTCCCCGCAAAGAAAGGAAATACATTTATTTGAATGAAATGAATACGAAAGTAAACAAACAACCATAAAAAGTTGGAGATAACATGCGCCATATCCACGCAAAGGCATTCACATATCGCCAATCATCTAATCAGGCGCGAGACTGGCTCAAATTCAAAATCCTGGTTGCTAGAAATTCCTGATGTACATAGGTACCTACCCACTAATAGTTTTCCCGATCCGGGAAATATCGAACCCATGCTCCGCGGTCGCTCTTGCGATAGTGTCAGTTAATAACAACAACAAAAAAATATGTACCATCAGCAGGATGTCTTAAACTCTTCACCACCACTTTTCTTCGTAGAAAGTACGCTGAACGTTTATACTCGATGCTGCGTCCGCTTTCAAACTTCGAAGCGTACTACCTGACGGACGTGGAAGTGGACCTGGCCTCCAAACAGATGAAGAAGTATGACCAGCTGCTGCTATGCGGCCCGCCGACCAGCAGGTGACGTTATGTGCCAGCGACGACATGTCGTGGACCAGTACGCACGGGTCACCAGGGCCACCAGTGATGTTTTCAACCAACATTCTATCTTCGATGAAGTTAAATTAGATATCCCCACACTGTTCTGCTTAGACAAAAGCGTTTCTTAAAATGACCAAATTAATTTACGAGTAATTTAAACAAGGAAAGTATATTTTGATTTTAATTAAAAGAAAATAATGTACTCCGAATCTTTTAGTGCTTTTCTGATTTTCAAAAATTTTACAGTTAATTTAAAAAAATACTACAGCAAAACACAAAAAAAATAAATGTGAATGTTTATTTAAAACGCTGAAAACTGATGTCATTGGGCACTGCGAGACTGTTTGGTATTCAGAAAAGATGTAATTTTAAACGCTTTCATCTGATTGGGCGGCCAGTGCACTCCCGGAGCAGTTTTTGCAAACACTCCGAAATTGAGAATAGATTTTTGAAGTGATTTATTCCACCTACTTTATCATCTGCTGTTTCATAAAACAGCCATTGCTACTTTTGGATGGATTTGAAAGCTTTCTAAAAGCTATACCTATCGGTAATCTTGAGTAGTACTGGCATGCCACCTCATTTAAGCAAATTTCTGTGTGGTAGTGACATTATATTTTTCAATCTGTAAGCCGTCAATATACTTATTCTGAGTACCAACCAGCCCCGCCGAAGCCAAATAGCCTCAATTGATAATTTACTAAACCTGTAGTAATATATAAACCTAAACAAAATTAGTTTTCGTTGTGAAAGTCAACATACTTATCTCATAGTTTTGTGAATATATTGTATTTACATAATATCTTGGTGCATGTTTTTTGTAATCATTTTAATCTGTGTCGGTTGTTAAAATGTTTTTCATTATGAGTTTGTACACTGCGATCGTAAGATAAGATATGACATTCAGATGGACAGTAAAGCGTGTAGATATTTCTGGAGTTTTATTTTTAGTTACGAGTTTTTTAAGGACATAGTCCTCAACTATTGCAACCAGAAGCGCTGAAAGAGGTTTTAAGTATTTGAAAACACAGGAAAATCATCACAAGTGACAATTGACACATCTTTTCACAGTCGAACGCATCATTGAAGTTTCCAGAACGCAACGTGCGTTCATGACTACAACAAAAACCCGAGGGCACGTGTAATGTACCCGCGCACCTAATGGTACGTTCCTAGCTTCGCGTTCGTACGTTATATTATAATCTACACCCCGCGCATTTACCGAGCAAGCCAGTACATAACGTATGACACACGGCTTGGACGTTCACGACCTCTGTGCGCACAAACGATCAGGGCTGGGCAGAGTTCCGTTGTCTGTCTCCAAAACGCATCATCCGATCTAAGTATATGAAATTGGAATCATATGGAACCATTTCGGAAAAAAATCCATTTGAACAAAAAAATAATTTTGCAAATCCGTCTGTCTATATATGACGGAATTATGCCCGAACATACATAAAAAAAATATTAACATGTCCAATTGATAATCTCCTTCTTTTTAAAGTCGGTTAAAAATTGAAAACAGCCGACTCCGAAATAAAACACTACAAAGTGAAAAATTACTTTAATTTCGAAAGTCAGTGGCCAAAAAAGAAAGTACCTACAAAACCGAAGACACCAACTTCCGAAATGAAAGCAATTTTTCAAGAAGTCAGTGGTGAGTTTACTAGGTATTTTAATTGCACATTTTAAAAGTATTTTATATACTTAGCATGTATAATGCGCAGCCCTGTGACATAACACTAGTGTGCGTACAGACCCTGCAAGTGCTAGCGCACCCGTCCAGTACACGCGCACCGCAACCAAGGCTAACTCAGTAATGTATAATATTATGTTCTATTGATAACTTTCTACGTGTTTTAGATTACTGTTGTAGAATTACAATTAAACAAAGCGGCTTATCTTATAGCGTGATCTGACCTGATGATCTTGACGTAAGTGCGCCTAGATATGCGTCCACAACATCTGTTAATAGAAATGTGGAGAACATGCCACAATCAGTCAGGTCATTTGGAGTGTGTTAGACTAATTAAGGTGGTTTTGTTAGGTTTTTCTATCTATTATAGACTAAAATTTCGCCTAGATGCCCGATGGATATTAGGGCTCAAAACATCTTGCTAACTGAAGTTAACTTGTACCTTAGGAGCGGGCCTCATTGATTCCATGCATTGCCTACTCCAACCACTGCACAGTGGTTCCCAAAATTGACTGAACCTCGACCCACTTAGCAAAACTTAATGAAAGACTCACCTCTTGGCTTTTGTGAAGAAAAAAAATGTACATAAATATATGTGTGAATGAAGGACTGTTCAAATAAAAACAAAATCAATTACAATCGAAAATTGTAATACTTAATTAAATACAAGGAGTGCTATTTCAATGCATGGTAATGTTTGCAATGGTATGCATTTTGTTTCCTATTTTTATAATTGTAGCTTTAGCATCAACTTCAAAGGGGAATGCCTAAAAAGTGATGAAATGGACAGAAACGACTAATGGTCCTTAACCTCCGAACTATTTTATGTAATTATTGCACCGTTATCATTAATTTAATATAATTCGACCCATTTATTCCGTAAATCTAATTAAAATAATATATGCATGTCAATATTAATTAAAATCAAATTATTTTTTAAATAGAAAACGTATCGTAGGCTGCATGCATCACATGTCTTTTGCCTTACTGACAGTTTCACATGACTGCATTTCATTCTTTCGTTTGTTTAATTGAATTGATTGATTCATGGTTTTGCGTTTGCGACTTGAGTTACATACATGTATATTGCTTTATAGAATATTTAAAGACGACTGCTGATAGAAACGTACACTGTGCTAACTGCTATCTCGCTATTGCATCGATTAAAACATTTAAATGCTGTTTTGTTACCTTGCCTACATTTTAGAAAACAAATGCTGGCTTCTACCAAGGTTTTTCATAATTATTGAAATTGTAATGGGTTCCCTACGATTTGTAGTGTAATTTGACATACATTTCATTGTTGTTCATATCAGGCATTTCATGTGTGGCAAATGGGCATTTCCCTTTAGGCAACAGACAAGTTGTCAGCAGTCTGCTTGCGACTGAAACTATTTTCTTGCGACTCATTTATTAATCAGAAGATATCGAATTAATCAATGAGTTCTTTCACTTTATATCGTCCTATGTTTCAAGGCTCAACCAATATTCGCTCGCAACCCCTACCTATTTTGGGAAATTCTGGTCTAAAGTAACCGTCATGAGAAGCTATAAATTTTGTAAACAAGTGTTCAGGAGTTCACAACATTTGGACCAACAAAAAAATGAATTTGTTTAAGATGCGTTTATTTCAAAATGGCGTCCCGATAGTTTACAATCCCTGCGACGGACGCGTTCCGGTACCAAGAAACACAAACGATAGCGCTTTGCGTCGTTAAAATATGATCCGACTAAATTAAATAGGTTGTTACTTTCATATAACCCGTCTATATTTCATGTCGATTGAATATGGTCAATTTATTATTATCTCGCAGTATAAAATGTTTACTTAGTAAAAGATGTTTGTTTACATAATTTATAGCTTCTCGTGACAGGTACTTTAGTGGTCTCACTTTTGCGTCCAACACCAGTGCTTCATCAAACTACCAATCAGTAATGAAGATAGGACCAATGAATATCGTGTCATCAATTTCCTCGTAATGAAATCTCAGCCTCTATTTCGTTTTTCAACCTTTATTGTTGTTCTGCTGGGCTAAGGTCCCCACCACAGCCTTCCACGAGTCCTTGTGTGTTGCCTTCTCCAGCCAATCTCCAATTAACACCTGTAGTTCATCACAGCATAATCAGCCTTTAAATGTTCCCACTGCTAGAAAATAGGCCTCCTCTATGTGAGAGGGAGTAGGCCGTAATCCACCACGCAGGCACAGTGCCGGTTGGCAAATGTCACATGTCTTCGACTTTTTGGTTTTAGGACATGCCAGTTTAAACCCTCACGATGTTTTCCTTCACCGTTTTGAGAGCAGTGGTGATGAAATAAGAAATAAGTCATCACACCATCCCCTATTTTACTTAAAATATCTACATATTAACATTTTCATCAAAACATAGGTAATTATTTGATTTGAAGTAGGAATGCCTAATGAAGTGTAACTACATAGATACCGGATAACTGCTCAATCTACACGTGTGCTACTTATTATGTTAGTCTCAATTTATCTAGTAAAGTGTAGACTTCATTACGTAGGTACTCTTTCTGGAGTGTTCTGATTCAAGAGTTGGGGTCGGTCAAGCTGTAAAGGCTCTAACAGTGATAATTACTTAGTTCCATTGGTTTGGTTACTAAGTAGGTAACTGTTACTGTACACACTTGATTCAGCAGTATTCGTTGAACAACAAACGACTTTTATTTGGCTCGTGCCGATCGGTTCATCCCGTTCGGCATCTATCCTCGCTGAATTTACGTCACGCCATTCACGTTGACACGATTTTTAAATGGTCTTCATTTGAGGACTGACTCCCAAAATACAAGCCCTGGCTTAGTTTGGGTATCAGTTCAGTACCTTACGTAAAAATAAATAAATATAGTATCTATGTAACAAAGAATGCTTCTTATGAAATAAACTCGTTACTTTTGTTCGGGTCAGTTCGCCACCGTGGTTAGGCATAACTCATAGTAAGCTGAGCGATATTTTTTTTACATTATAGGTACCTATTCAATTTTGCCGCCCGGCTGTGCCGAATCATGCCCGTAAAAGTGTGTACTATCCGTGAGTGGATTAAACTTATCCTAGTTATTAAGGAGTTACGTACCTACAATGGAACCTTCTTCCAGAAACATCAACCAATCAATCAACTCAGCCTATCACAGTCCACTGCTGGACATAGTCCTCTCCCAGTCTGCGCCACAACACTTTGTCCTCTACCTTCCGCATCCACAGCGGACAGAGCTCCGGCGGGATCTCATGGCGCAACCCAGTGCTGGGCACGCCACGATTACGGCGGGAAGTCCCCTCTTTGAGGAGTGGCTTGAGGGGCGCCACGGCGTCCTCACCTATCGCCTGACGCAGGTCCTCACCGTGCACGGTTATTTCGGGAGGTTCCTGTTTCGGATAAGGCGGGAGGAAACGCCCGGGTGTTTCCACTGCGAAGATCGCCCTGAGGACACGCTGGCTTGGGCGGAGCACCGCCGTGCCCTCGTGGAAGTGATCGGCGGCGACGATCTCTCGCGTCCGGCCCTGGTCCAGGCCATGGTACGGAGCGAGAGTACATGGGTAGCCGTCACCTTCTTCTGCGAAGCAGTAATGCTCGCGAAGAGGGAGGCGGCGCACGTGAGGGAGAGGCAGTATATGCGCCCTCACGGTCTTAGTCGCCGCAGGAGACGCTCTGAGCGTCGGGAATCACAGGCTGATTCCCGGCCACCGTAGGCGCGGGCTTGCGGACGGCGAGTAATGGGTAGCTCGCTGTCCGGTAAGGACCAAGCCCGGGTCGACGGCGCGTTGTGTTCCACCCGCGCCTCAAAGAGATGTCAGCACCAACTGAAAGGGCCCTAAAGGGCTGATGCCTGTCAGAGGTGCGGGTTGTTCTAAAGAGATACCGTGGCCCCTGGCACACAGGCAACTGAGGGAACACACAGGGTTTTAGTCAGTAAAATTCTGACACGCCCTCCTGCTCCACCCAAAGCGGGGGGCCCAACAAAAACAAAACCTTCTGCATCCAGTCTGCCCAGCCACCTATCTTAAGGTTGTCGGTCCATCTACCTGGCAGCTACGTTCCATACCCATATTCCTATTCATTTATGACTCACAACTGACTCGCTTAATTTACTCTAGTTAAAAGGTTTACTGATAAACTCTTTTGTTTCTTACCGATAAGTAGATATAAAATAACGCTGAAAACATCGTTTTATAAGTTAATAACACATGTCCACTATCTATTTATCAGTATGTCCCACCCACGTCGCCTATCTTTACGACTCTTAAAAGAACCGCAGGTCAGTGGGGTCGCCTTATGACACTCATTCAGTCTACCGTAAATTGATACTACTCTTAACTCTTATTACTTGGGGGTAAGGGTGCAAATTCGCGTGGTATAAAGATCTATTGTTACTTGTGTGATATCGCGCCATTCTGTACGTGTTTGCAACTCGTCAAGTGATAGGTTAGTTTCTAGTTCATTTACGTAAAGGATGCCTACGATAATGAAACTAGATTCGCCCGTGGCTTTACTGCTATGGATTGCAGAGTAACTTGATCCTCAAAATACTTCATTGATGGGTTTTCTACAATCACCGTAAAGCAGACTGGCCATTTTAAACTTTCTCGATCACCTGCACGTTCCGCACCTTGGTGCCATTTGTGGGATTTATAACGAAATTAACAATATTATTGACTCATCTTGAATTTGTGTCTTCTTCTCGAATTGTAACAAGCATCTACACCACCTAGACTAGAAGCATCAGTCAAACTCAAACTCAAAGCATTTATTTCAATTAAACCATTTTCAGGCACTTTTGAATTGTCAAAAAGTCGACCAGTTGGAAAGTTGAAGCTAGTTGCAGTATAGCTATTCACAACCATTCGACAGGCACCGTATCTAAAATGACACATTTCGATAACTTGTTTTGCCTTGCCGACAGCAGACAGAGCTATCAGAAGAAATAACGGTTGTCTATTTGATTCAAACTTTTGGATTTGCGAACAGCGTCTATAGCACCACTCCTACGATAACAATGATTGATGTTCAATTCAGTACGGAAGCGTATCGTATGGTTGTGAATTAAAACATTTTAAGGAAAATTCACACAAAAGCTCTGCCACTGTATTAGTTAAACTTTAAGCTCCAAATAGTTGTTCTACTTTCTGCCCGCGACTTCGTTGGCGCGGAAGTCGTAAGATACACAATATACCTACTAAAATAACAGCCACATTTTTATGAAAACTCCCTCTGCCCCTGAGACCGTGGCGCCGCATTTGCAAAAAAAAAACTCATTTTTTTTAACACCGTCATGATCGAAAAGCTCCCCTATGGTTTTGAGTTTCAGGGGCAAGCAGTAGCTGTGGAAAGTAGCTCTTCATTAAAGTCTTTGTCCTTAGTGACCTTTAGATATACGTATTATATAAAAAAAATCATAAAGCCAATCAATCGAAGATACACTTACATATCAATAATATTTAGAGTTACATATAATAACATAACATCACATAACTCATTGCTGACGCTTTCTTAGCACACGCTTATTGTAATATTGTAATCATGGTTGACAAATACCAGTTATTCTAGGAGATATCTCTTCAGTTTAACGTCACATTTACGTATGTAGATCATGTGTGCGAGTTAATGTGCTCTTGATTAACGCCTACTGACCACGTACGCGTTATTATGAAGAAAGTAACGTTCCACGCCTTTCAATTAACATTATATTCCAAGCAACATATGCTAAATGACATATTAAAGTTAATCTAAATAAGCGAAATATGCTAAGCCAAACTTAGTGCGTAACTCTATGTTGCTCATTTTCTTACAGCGCATTGAACTCTGTAAACACAACGAACTATTGCATTCAGTTAAGTTCTAATGCTGAAGGCTTTATGAATTCGAAACTCATTGCTGAATAGAAAAAAACTTGTGTGGTTTTATGAAACCACCGTAAAAGTGAAACTTTTTTTTTTCACATTATAGACATTTAACTAAAAACTACACGGTCAGCTGATGCGAACTATAGGCGCCGCCATATTGGCCTCGGCTGCTCTGACGAGCGCCTTTCACTTTATCCCTACTCCGCGGCCGACCGTCACGCGACACGTCACGCGACATGCAACACACAGACGAAAAAGTTTGAGACGATGTAATAAAAGTTTCACTTTAAAAGTGTCAATGACTAATTAAAAATACATACTGTCATAAACTTAGGCCCATGGTCCTGTGCACTTATAGTGACCTTATTAGAGATGTTCTTCGAAACCCGCGTGCGTGTATGAGGCAAAAAGAGGCGTTCTCACGGATATATGGGCGTTCTGTAGTTTCTACTACAGAACGCTACCTGCTACGATCCTTAGGCTGTCTGTCCATTGAAGCGGAAAAGAGCGGAAAGGAGCGGTTATGTGCCTATATTTACCAATAGAACGTTTTCCATCCATACGTAGAGAAGCCGAGTTTGCATTCTATTGGTTAATATAAGCACAGCTCCGCTCCTCTCCGCTCCAATAGACAGGCAGCCTTACATACTCCTTTTGCCTCATACACGCACGCGGGTTTCGAGTATACGCATCTGACCTTTCTGAAGAGTATCTCTAATAAGGTCACTATAGTCCTCTTAGAACGTCCCCTTCCCCTCCATTCCTCGCATCTTTTAAATACCTTTTATTAGATTGTTTTTCAAAAAATACTATGTACCTAATACAACTTAATTAAAGATATGTCCCCATTAATTAAAAACGGCACGCTTTAGACACGATAACATGAAACATCAGTTTCTGAATTATTAACTATTAGTTAGAGCATGTTAATTATCAGTTAACCAATTAATTCACACGTCTATATCTTTTGACTTTTAACTCCTCTCACCTGATTAGTTTTAATCTATTTTAAAGGTATCACTTGTACATAGGTAGCTATTATGTTATGTTTAATCAGCAGTAGGTAGGTATATATTCTATTAATAGAGATGTTGGTAGGTATTCATTTGGAGCCATAGACGTTTATCAGATCATTATATGTGATGTAATAGGTAGGTCAATGACGTGTGTTAATCTGCCAATATACGCGTCAATATGGACAGATTTTTTTCAGCTAAGCATTACTTTGTATAAAGTTTATCACATTTAAATTTTATGATTCTTTTAATGACGGTGAGGACATGATACAATAACGAGACATTATTAATAAGAAACCAATTTATTTTATCGTCAAAGAAATCATTATCTTAAACTAAACAATAAATATTTAATTTATTGAACAATAACCAAAACAATACTAGCGTTACATAATTCTATGGTATCAGGAACATTCTACAAATAACTGATTGTTTACCTACAACACTATTTTGACTTTAAGCCCTAAGCATAATTTAAAATACTACATTTCCGTTAATAAGTCCAGAATACTTCTGTTAGGCGGCAGCCTAATATAGGCTAAGTTAATCGAGGCGGATCGTCTCGTATTATAAAAATCGTAAACTACTAATTTTCTGGTAAATTAATAGAATACCCGCGCAGTGTCCAGATGTCAGATGTCATGACACACTTCTGCTTCTTCTTCTTCGACATGACACGATTCTTCTCTTCAATTGGATAACCTTCTTTTCTTAAAATTTTCATCGTAGACGTGCCTCCACATTATGGACAGTTCCAGTCGTGTTAATTGTCCATGGTTCCTCTTCGCTGAAAACTGTGTGATCAGTCTGTGATCGGCGAGTCGCCTGGAGCGTGGCGCGCGGCTGGCGGCCGCTGCAGCTCTATGTGCACAATACACTAGCGCAGCCTCTGCACTTTGTACGCCATCGGCATGTAGCTGCAGAGTTTCAGCATGCAGAACGACGACCTTTTCTCTCTGTGACTCCTCTGGTGCGGACGAGCCTCCCCCACTGACGCCAGCAGCAGCACGGTCAGGATAACAACAATGAAGTGCAGGAAACGCATCTTGATTGGATTTGATTATTTGTTTTTCACTCAAAAATGTACTCGTAAAAGCTTGTATATGATTTCCAAAAGCACAGGGGATGTAGCTGTTTGGTGTTTATCTTAGGACGCTTGGTTGTGTACTGACGATTGTGTAAAGATGCGCGGGTTATATAGGCGGAGTGGGTTATCTCGCGCGTGGCTGATAACCCGCCTAACTGAAATTAGTCGATAGCGGTGAGGTTCGATGACTGCGCCTCAATGTCACTTGCGAGATAGGTATTGGAGTAAACTTATCATAACTAGGTAAACTGCCACGTGCCTACTCGCCTAGACCTAATTAATTAAAACTTTTAAGACTTAAGACTGGAGCTGCCGTGATATTTTATTCATATGGATAACTAGAGGTTTTTCTGTTATGTTGACCCTGTTGATCTTAATATTTTAATTGCACAATACAACAATGTATTTACCTAGGTATTTGTAACGGAGTTTTGCTGCTTTTAAAGACTTGATTAATAGACATTTAGCAATTTTTGTGCAAAAAAAGATGAACTTCAGTAGCTATGGTAGCTGGTATAACACAACCCTATTGCCTACGTCTAATATCATTGCCTACGTCCCGTGCCTGCGTCTTATTTACCCCTTTCTTCATCTCCGTCATGACAAAGCGTCATTACATCAACTTACATAACAAAGATACCTACTTAAATCTGCCTGTCATACATAAACATACGAAAAACTTGAAGTTTGAACTGATATCGATCCAGTTAATGAAGCGGTGATCTTGCAACCTACCTCAATTTATTTCGAGAGCTTATCTTTGATACTTATCATCTCGTAATCGATTGATGCAGTTATGTTATTTACGTACATGTTAACTAAGTCTTTCCTTTGGCTTTCATCACTCGATAAGAATTGCAGGTGTTTATCAATTATTTTGTTTGGTAGATACAAAGTCCTATAAACAATTGGTATGCTCATGATTCCACCATACCACCATACCATACCATAGACTACTATACCGACAGGAAAAGTTTTTTATCCAGTGCACAAACGATTTTTTTTTTGTATAACCGACGAAAGTTTTCTGCGCTGGGGCGATTAGAATGATATGCTGAATTCATGGTTACAGTTTGCGCACTGAATAAAAACTTTTCCTGCATATACTGTTATCAACTTCCTAATTAAAATCGTATGATTTTTGTAATAAGGTAAATTGGTTTTTACTTTGAACGCTTAAAAGGAAACAAATTGGACTAAATACGTTCGTACGTATTGCCACACCATATCCGTTGTATGATGAAACAAGATATTGGGGAATTATCGATGCCCATTTTTTTGATTTCCTGAATCCAGAAATACCAACCTGGTTGCGTAGTTGCTTTCAACATGATATTGAGATTGCATCACCACTGATAACAGATTGTTAAATGTTACATCTTGAAATATTTATATCAATGTTAGTTTTAGATATAATGGGTACCTACATATTTCATGATATTGTAAAGGAAAGACCTATATACTATCATGAAATATGTACCCAACTGCAACTTTGTAAAATATTAAAATAATAATATGAAAAATAGGTATCTTGGACACGTCATGCGTTTATAATAACCTAAACCGTAAAACTTACTAATTTAATCAGTTAAGTTAAAAGAAACAAAGCAAACACGCGATGGCAGTCATTCATTCAGTCTTCTGCCAAGGTGCTCCGTAGCCATTTTCATTATTAACTTCACGATACGTTACCTGTGGAAGCTCCGTTTACATCCGATTTAAAAAATGTTCCATTTGGCTCGCGGGTCGCGTCATTGTTGACCCGTGCCTTAGTTTATAAATATTAAAAAACTGTAGACAAAATTTTCCGTTTGTTTTCGCAGATTATTATTAAACGCTATGTTTAAAAAAATGCATGACAAAATGGCAAATCTGTGTGGTTATTTTCTCATAAGACCATTTCAGGCACTAATCTACTTTGTCTTCATATGATTAGGTATGTCTGAACTTTAAAAGAGACGTTGACCCTTGAGTTTGTTTCGCCATTTCTTTTCAGGGGTTAGTCAGATGGGAAATGTCGAAACAAACTCAAGGGTCAACGGTCTATCTAGCTTTTTTCTGTAACGTGGCTTATATTAGCTATTTACAGGATAAACAATTTTATTTAATTTCGAAACATAACGTAAGTTCACGCCTTAGTTTCCCAAAGGGTTAGGCAGAGGCAACATATAAATAAAATTGAGTAAGTTATGTGTGTGTACACTACACACTATGCATGATACGCTAGCACAAGCTCCTGTTATCTTTGACACGAAAAACTGAAAAAAGTATTAGGTAAGAACATTGAAATGGGAAGAAAAATTTATTAAAAGCGACAGAATGATTATCATCCGGATGAAACCAGATTATTTACTAAGTAAAGCTTTTTACCGGTTTCAGGCAGATATGAACGAAGATTTAATGAGGTCGGAAGTTCAGAATACTGTTTCATGAAGCATTCTGCGCAACAGAAAGACAGAGGTCCTAACTTGCAGCTGTTCCAAAGTGTAAAAATCTGAAAAACTTTAACTTGGCAATTTGAAATTTAGGAAAATACATTATCAAAAAAAAAAAAAAAAACATTTATTTGCATAAATAAGGTACAGAAAATTCTTAAAATATTATTCGACCACTTATTATGCCATTAATGTCGGCGTGCAAAAATATGATTTTAATAAATGAATTAATAGAGTTGAATAATGCATGAGATTAGTAAATTATAATTAGAATCAATTAAATTCACATACAATTATTAAATTAAATTAAATTCGGACACAATTATTATTAAATACCACAATTCACAACTTACATTAAAAACACACAATTCACAACAATACACATAAATAACACAAAAAAGAAATACAACAATTCACAACTTATAATCTAAGAACTCAAGTACACTACCAGTAGCAACCTAATTGTGTGTTTAGTCAAGTAGTTTTAGGTAGGTACTTACCTACCTACTTAAACCTACCTACCTAAAGAGTGCGTTAAAAGTTTATCGCGGTCTTTTTTGTATATTTCTAAAAGAAATTATTTTTGAAGGATATTGCTAATCCATTATAACATTTGTCTGCTAAACAACGTACCTAAATGACGCAATGAATTTTGTTGAACTGTCAAAATGAAAGCCGTTGTTTCTAGAGTGATAAGCAACTACCTCGTAGCTTGTGGTGCAGCTAACTGCCCGGCAAGTCTCGGTCATTTGCTCATCATCACATAGAGGGACTATTAGTACCCACCCTACCTACATCTGTATCTCATTTACGACTATCGTAATCAGACACAATTAGTTATTTATTAATAGCATAACATCTATAAACAAGGAAAGTTCACGGAGTGATCAGGAGAACGTTGTGTCTAGTCTTACGAACACATGTGACCTTATGGAACTACCTCGCCGGGCTAATTGGGTCAATGAGATTTAAAAACCTTGGTTCATTTTACAGTAAATAGCGTGAACATTTAGACCCCTGTATCTGTTTATCTATCTAGGTTAACAACGGTGCGGCCGATCAAAATAAACTACAGACTATCAGGGTCTCACTTTATGATCCCTTTTCCGGATGGTAACAGAAGATTGAAGAACATTAATGATGCAACTAATATTTTGTTATAATATAGAAGTGTCAGAAGAGTTTCTATGGAGTTTCTTGCCGTTTTTCTCCACAGGAAACTGCAACGCTTTGGATCTTTCTAACTAACCCATTCCTTGACAGAACGTAGATGGCGGGATGAGCTTGACTTCTACCGAAAGGACTGGCCAGCACTAGCAAAATAAATAATTGTGTGCAAAAGGGCCTTAGCTCTACAGTGGGACGATACAGGCTAGTTAGATTAGGTTAGCCTCCTTGTCAATTTAAATGTGCCTGGAAAAGGTTTGATTAAAACAAAATGTTTGAGTTTAAAGCTAGGTTTAAATAGGTAATTGTGAGAATGGCATACCGGAGGCGAAGATTTGTTTTTTTAACCAGGCCTTTATCCATTCACTTATCAGTTACTGCGATTCATGCAATACTTCCGTGCTTTTACGCGCTTAATAGGGAAGTGGGGCACTTTCAGTAATTTTCCTCATAATAACCTTATTCTTTTCTTAACTATTCTTTTGCTCCGGATGACCGATGCGCACATCAAATTAGGCTTTTTCCGCAACGATAATGATTACGTAGCTACTTAAGATAAAATATTTAACAATAGTTTGCGTTACAATTGTTATTTTTTCTTATAAAATCATGACAATTTTATAATTCTACGAGAGAACCCAAAGTCAGTAGTGTAAATTTAATTTTAAATTATCAATTTGAGTACTAACTTATTTAAAAATTCAAGCTACATTTTAATGTTAATAATAATGTGTGGAAATCAGTTGTCATGGTATGGGCATGTGATACGGAGGAATTAGTAAAATTTCGTGAGGAAAGTTCGTATGAATGTCAATGGTTATAAGTGTAGGGGAAGACCAAAGAAATTATGAATGGACTGTGTGAATGATGATATGGTTAGAAAAGGTGTGACCAACGAGATGACGACTCTATTAAAGAAGTGTGGAAGAGAAAGACATGACAGATGAGCAGACCGAAAAAAATTGGGATAAATGCAGAAAAATTATGAAAATTAACTATGAATAAAATCTTTAATAGGTTTTTATTACATTGTTATGTAACAATGAACTATGTGACTGCTAGGTAATTATGTAGGTACTAATTATCTCGTGTTAAGTACCTAATTACATTTTATTTCTACTTTCATTTTAGATATAAATAAACTGATAAAACATACATGACTTTATACAATTAAGACCTTAATCATAATCAATACATTATTTTGATACAACAGTTACATAAGAGCTGTAAATTCCTTGGCTCAAGCAGCACCCTAATTGCGTAACACGCGATTCATTTTGACGGTTCAACAATATTCATTGCGTTATTTACGTTGTTGCGCAGACACATTTTTAGAACATATGAAGCAATGGTTTAGCCATCTGTTTGAAAACGAAACAGATAATGTAAATCGTGTGTTACGCAATTAGGATGCAGGCACGTCTTAAGAGATAAGTTTTCCTTAATTCCGTCTTTTTTTTCTAGAATTGACTATGGTACCTACATGAAGGAGCATCAAAAGTGCGATTGGCTGATTCTTCAATATTCAGGTAAATTATAAATTAAGAATAAATATGACGGTTTGGCATATTTTCTACACAAAAGCTGTCAAACCGACATATTTGCTTCTCAGATAAAAGTTATCTGACTATTGAAAACTCAACCCTTAGTAGGTAAATTATCGAAAATTGTAAGAAAGGTTTCAAAGCATCTAGGTAGGGTGAAAATGGCGTAAATGCATGCACAAAATGTTGTCCTGAAAACATCGCCATCCATCCGATCGCTGACTGTAGGTGTCTCCTTCCTGTCCCCGACACGAAAAGATATAAAATTATTAATAAAAAGACCCTAACCTTTCAAAAAGTGGAGTAACGAACTTTATAACGAACAAATCAAAACATAAATATCAAACATCAATTTATATTTAAATAATAATTATCCCCAGATTAAGATAATATCAATACTTATTATCGAAGTACTTATTTAATTAGTAACGCCGGTGATTCAGACCCGTTAATCTTAGAGGAAATAATAACGTTAATTATTCGCCAACTTTTTTACTACGCAGTTAAAGTTGGTAAAAAAAAACCGGTGTTCGTAAATTCATGACGAAATCTGATAAAGGTTTTCGTTGTATGATGCAATGTCGTGGGATGTTGAGTGAGCCTGAAAAATGTCGGTTTGACAAGAGGTCATGTGCTCACAATTAAAATAACTGTGACACCCCGTGGTAACCTGATGATTGGCTGCAATACCTAAAGGTTATCGATTCTTGGTAGGCAAATTAGCTAGGTGTTTGACCTTGTAGAGAAAACCAATGTTAATTATTTCAAAGATAAACTTGTATTGTTTCCAATTATTTAGTAACAGGACCTACTTCAATCAAAGGAAAGTTAATTAACGATTAAAATTTTATTGCTGTGGTAGATAGGTTGCTTTATTTACTTTCAAAAAGCTTACGTTTTTGTGCTTGTTACACTCTTCAGAATCTGAATCTGAAGAAATTTTGATTTGTGAAAAACAACCGACTTCCAAAAAGACACTACAAAGTGAAAAATTACCGTAATTTCGGAAGTCGGTGTCTTTGGAGCTGTATTTTAATTTTTTGTGACCGCCTTCCGAAATTAAAGTTAGTTTTCACTTTGTAGTGTTTTTTTGGAAGTCGGTTGTTTTTTTTTAGGAAAAAGATTTTGTTTCACTTTTTAGTGGTTCACATGTGCTTACCCCTTCACAGCATACCGACGTGATGTTATGTTATGAACTGGTGTAAGCAATAGACAGACATGAGATTTCAGCAATCCCAGTTCATTTGCTATCATTTATTGAGGAGTTCCGTTGCCTATCTTCAAAGTTCTTCATCAGATCTTCACCAAATTGAAATGAGACCACTACGAGAAAGTACTCTTCCAAAAAATACCTAAATCGCTTCGTGTGCCTTTAAAATTTGAAGAGTTCTCTCTATTTCTCCAGGATCCCATCATCAGATCCTGACTTGATGATCATGGGACCACCTAGGAAGTATACCCTTTCAAACAAAAAAAAATCTAAATCGGTCCAACCATCTTCGAGTAATCGGGGAACATACATAAAAAAAAAGGTTCCGACGAATTGACAACCGGAGGAGGTTGTTTTTGAAGTCGGATAAAAATGGTTGGTCAAGTTTATAGTTTAGAGTGCGCTATGATCTACCAATTAAAGGCTAAGAAGCTACGGCATTTGTAGCCTATTAGGAGTGGACCATATCCAGCATCCTACCACACGGGCCCAGTGTGGGTTAGTAGATATCACATGTCAACGAATTTTTGGTTCTAGGACATGGCAGTTTCCTCAAATGTAGTAGACAAAGAGTAAGTACTTAGGTTTGTTTTTTTACATTATCGCATTAACTAGGTACCATAATACATACCTATAAGGTTTCGTCGCACACATCCATGCCATAATTTAGATGTGGCTTTTTGTTCATATTTGCTGAAACCAGCACCAGTACGAACAATTTACTAGAGTTGCGTCGCGACGGTCTGCGGGAGCCTTTAATTTAAATTATTTTTAGAAGGGATTCGTTATACATTATACACATCCCTTACGAATTAGTCTACCCAACGTCCAGCAATGGCATAGAGTCGAAGGGCGGTAAAAGATTTTAGCTACCGTATTATTTTAGAATTACTTTTTTTAAGAACTTGAATTAGCAATATGGGGCCTTTACTTAAAGTGATTTACGATTTTTTCACAAGTTAATTCATTTTGTACAGAAAAATACCCAAACAGTAATTTTTATGACTTTCAAAGTACGTAATTCCTTTAATACCTAAAGATCGGTTTGACAGACAGACAAACATACTTTCGCATTTATAATAATAAAGTATGTAAGTATGGATACCTAATGATAAGTAGCACCGATTTTTTTCGTGAACACGACTCGTGCACGTTCCTAGCACTGCCAGTACAAATGCGATACTTAGAGCATTTAACGTATGCTCAAAAAATACCTATTAATATATATGTACCTATTTAAGTTAAAATTCTTAACTTTATGGCTCTTACATTCACTTTCCTTCAGTCACTATCCTTCATCAAAATATTAATGGATTGCTCAATAAATCTGATATGATTTCTGTTTGCATAAACGAGTTAGCTACTCAAAACAATCCTGTCGACATACTATGTATCACTGAGCACAACATGACGGACGGCGACGAAGTGTACCTCCTAATTCCAAATTATAAACTTGCGTCTTACTATATGAGAGATAGCAGACACGGAGGCTCCTGTATATTAATAAAAAACTACTTGAAATATAGAATTCTTCATAACATCACAAAACTTTCAATCAGCAACACAATAGAATGCTCTGCAATCGAGTTATTGGAACATCAAATAATTGTTCTATGCATTTATAGGCCTCCAAACAACACCGCTGGCTCTACAGACAGCTTTTTCATAACTTTAAATAAAATATTAAATAACTTATGTTCAAACGGAAAAAAGCTCATAATATGCGGAGACTTCAACATAGATACTTTGAAGTATTCAAAACTTTCCAGTGAATTTATAGAACTTTTAACTAGATATAATTTGAAACTAAAATTCAAGCAAGTAACGCGCTTTGCTAGTAAAACGTGCATAGACAACATAGCCCTTAACATACGAGCTTGTAAAGGCACTGTTAAGGAATTAGCGCTATCAGACCATAATGCGCAAATCATTAAGGTTCCGGTCAAAAAGACCTGTATTACAAAATATTGGTATATTTTGAAACGGGATTACTCTCAAGACAATAGAGCAATATTTATAAAATATTTAAAACAACTAACCAATAGCGACGTTTATAGTTGCATGGATGCGAATAATGCTTACAACAATTTCTATGATAATTTCACCATGTTGTACGATCTCTGTTTTCCTCTAAAGAAAGTCAGGATACATGACAGATCTAAACCGAATTGGATCTCACGTGGCTTAAGAATATGTAGCAAACGTAAATGCCAACTACTGTGGCAATACAGGCATAATCCAAATCAAGCCACCAAAACTGCTTTCAAGGCATATGCAAAGAGGTATAAAACTATAACCAGACTGACAAAAAAATCTCAAAATGACTACTTTATAAAATCTGCTGCAAATAAGAACAAAGCTACTTGGAAAGTAATAAATGACATCAAATATAAATATCCAAATGAGGGCGTAAATCAATTAACTATAAACGGCGAAATAATAAATAATCCTCAAGACATTGCGAATTCTTTTAATGACTTTTTTCTTGACATCAATGGTAATAATACTAGTGTACCCCAAAAATCTTCCAAAAAACTGACATATAATTCTAATTCAATCTTTATGACACCGACTATCCCTACTGACATCAATAAAATAATAATAGCTCTAAAAAGTAAAAACAGTGCCGGCTATGATAGCATTATGACAAATATTGTTAAAGATGTAGCTCATATTATATCTGAACCGCTAAGCTTCATTGTTAATTTATGCATAGAAGAAGGCACGTTCCCAGACAAACTAAAAATATCTGTTATAAAGCCAATATTTAAAAAAGGAGACAGAACTAACATGAGCAATTATAGGCCCATAGCACTGATACCTATTTTTGGAAAAATTGTTGAAAAGGTGATGTTTAACTGTCTCTATACTTTCTTTGAAACACACAACATTCTAACGCCTAGTCAATATGGTTTCAGAAAACACAAATCCATAAATGTGGCAATATATAACTTTTTACATAAAGTAATGACTAACCTGGACAAAGGGCTGCCGGCTGTCGCGCTATACATGGACATGTCGAAGGCTTTTGACAGAGTTGATCACAAGATCCTCTTAAGAAAGATGTATGCATATGGTGTGAGAGGTAATGTGTACAAACTTATAGAATCATACCTTAACAACAGACAACAATTTACAGAAGTAAGGAGGTTAAATCCCACAACTAAAACAGAAGAAATATATGTTTCTGAATCTGGAATTGCTAAATTCGGCGTTCCTCAAGGGAGTATCGTGGGTCCCTTATTCTTCCTTGTTTATATAAATGACATGCCTTCGGTAACAAATCATGACATTACACTATTTGCTGATGATAGCACTGTTTTATTCGTTAATGATAATATAATTGATCTAGAATCTGACATTAATCAAACAATATTATTAATTATGGACTGGCTTAAAATGAATAATTTAATGATTAACATTGACAAAACGAAATTAATGAATTTTAAAATACGAACTCGACGTACGGGTACTTTAAAAATCCATTACCTAGATAGCGACATTGAAGAAACTGATGTAACAAAATTTTTAGGGTTACACATTGATAACAAACTAAATTGGAAAATACATATTGACCATGTATGCAAAAAGCTGGGACAATTTTCATATGCTCTTCACAGACTGGGTAAAATAGCGAATCAGACTACTTTAATAACAGCTTACCACGGTTACGTTAGCTCTCTCCTCAGATACGGTGTAATATTCTGGGGCAACAGTACAGACAAGGGGCGGGCGTTCATTGCTCAAAAACGCTGTATGAGGGCTATATTTAAATTATGTGAAACTGACTCCTGTAAGCCATTTTTTAAAAAGATGAACGTATTAACACTGCCATGTGTCTATATATTTGAGGCAGCAGTATATGTCAAAAATAATACTGACATGTTTAATTACTACACGCGTATACGGCGTAAGGACAAATTGCGCACAGTAGCTAGCAAGACTCATCTAATGCATGAAAGTATCTTTTGCACTGCTTCATGCATCTTTAATAATATTCCGGGGCCTATTAGGATAATCACGGAAATGGAAAAATTTAAAAAGAATCTGCATGATTTACTAGCCAACAAATGCTACTACTCACTAAAAGACTTCCTATCAGATAAATCACTACTCCAATATAGTCCCCCTCAGTCATGATGCGTTCGGTGACCCACTGATGTGTACCTACCATAATGCGTTCCATTTTGTTTTTGTTTTATTTTTGTTTTATTTTTATATTATATTTTGGTGTGAAATTGTAATGTAATTTAATTCTTATTGAAATTCCTAATGTAATTTATTTTCTATTTTTATGTAACTATTGTATGCCCTAAGGGCGGGACGTAGCTGTTCACAACTAATTATTTAAGAGCTGTATTATGTACCTACCTATGATCCACAATAAAGAGATTGAATTGAATTGAATTGAATTGAATTGACATTGTATTCAAGCAGTTTTTTTTTGTATTAATATACGTAGTTGCTAAGGTAACGAATTACCTCCATAACACAACCACTTAATATTATTGTATTTTAATGAGTTACAAAAATATTGCTAAAAGTAATCCTGCATTCACTAGTTGTAAAATCACAACCCTAATTGCTATCAATCAAAATCTGACTCCTTTTGAAAGATATTGCTAATCCATTGCTCACATAAGTTCGAAAAATCTGTCTGATAAAATACGTAAATTACGCAATGTTAAACTGTCAAAATGAAATCGCGCCGGGATTTTGTCACGTACTTACATGCAGTTCAGCGCGAGTGAGTCTAAGGGCGGCACATATCACACTGTTGGATTTAGAACTCTCGACGCTATACAGTGCGTTGAAAACCCTGTGTACACCTGTTGTACAAAATCGTGGGGACGACACGACGGCTTACCATGAATTCAGCATATGATTCTAAACTAGGACTGCCAGCCGTCCCGGAACACCGGGCTGAAGCATTGTATCCCGGTGCACCGATTATTTATGAGCAGTGGTAGGCCGCGACTTACTCCGTAGTTGCAGATCGTGGGTCCGAACCCAAGGAGGCACTTTAATATAACATGTGTAAATTATTTTATCACCGCTGCTATGGGTGTCCTAGAAATATTTTTATTTTAAACATGTGACATTCGCCAACCCGCACTGGGCCCACGTGGTGGATTATGGCCCATTCCCTCTCACCGAAACGAGGCCTGTGTCTGTGGGAAGATTAACTAAGTATAGGCTGATTTTCCTTTTGCTTGCCCCGGTTATTAAGTCGTTGGTCCCGGTTTCGAAGTTAGGACACGTTTGTTTGACCTTACATAACATAAGTTTATATTGTGGCCAGCTCACGTACGGAGATTATTATATTATTTATAGATAATTATTTGGAACACAAAAACTTCTCATGTTTTTGTTGTATAAAATGTATAAATAACGATAATTATAGGTATTGTGTAAAGTTAAGCATCATTCATTCCACCTAATTATTTATTCGTAACGTGATAAAGAATCGGCAATACACATAGTGCAGATTAAAGCTTTTCCTTATCACTAGATCTATAATAATAAAGCGAAAGAAAGTCTAGTTTTAACCTATTTTCATTTACAAAACAACATTTATCAATTATTATTCTCCCGTGGTAAGTATACAGATAGAAAAGGAAAGTCTGAAAATTATCTTCAGCAGAGAAGCCTGGCCAAGCTTTTAAGTTGAGCAACGATTTTCCCAGGGTAGCTGGGGCAGCTGCATGAGGGTAACAGCTGTACCCAAAGATTGAGCTAAATGTCGTACAACTGGAAAAGCCTATGTCCAGTAGTAGTAGGTCAACCACTCGGTATAAGCCGATGATGAAAGTTGCGTTTAGTCCACTCTCGACCCCTCGACCCCTAAAAAAAGATTTGTTCATTTGTTTCCTCTCAACCCTTAAACATAGTTCACACTCGACCCCCAGTGAGTGAGTTTGGATTTTTATAGAAAGGACATGCATACCTCGTCCACTTTCGACCCCTAGTTCGGTAAGTACCTAAAATTAATATTTTAATACAGTAAGGTACAGACTACTTTGGGGTTCGAGAGTTAACTAAAACTTAGCAAGAAAATAAAAACCACTCTTGAAGTCTCGACCCCCAAGGGTCGAGAATAAACTATAGTCAGGGGTCCAGTGGACACATTAATTATTGGGGGTCGAAGGTTCGAGAGTGGACTAAACGGTAAGTTGATAGTGGCAGTGACTGCTCATTATCCAGATCATCATCTGCCTAGCCTTTTCCCAACTGTATTGGGGTCGGCTTCCAGTCTAACCGGATGCAGCTGAGTACCACAAATTTACATGGAGCGACTGCCTATCTGACCTCGACAACCCTACTAGGTATTACGTAAAGACTATAAAGTGGTTTAATACTCTATGGTATTACGACTGTCAAAGATCTACGTGTGACAACCGTGCTTTCCGGGGCACGGAAGGATCTTAGTATGTAAAGATGGTTACCGATCCACGGACCAACCGCGGCAAGCGAAGCTATTCCAATCGATCGAATCGTACGGCTGTTAGGTATGTCATAGCCACTAGCCTCTTATCTAGATGTGAATATTTATCTCTTGGTTAACCATTTTTGAAGTGAAACTTGTTATGCGACTTCCAACAGGGTTGCGTTAAACATTTAACGCAACCGACGCAACAGAGTGAGTCGGTTTCACTTCTTCCGCGCGGAAGGACTCCACGCACTTTTGAAGTGAAACTTCTTAGGCGACCTCCAACAAGGTTGCGTTAAACATTTAACGCTAAAGGTTGCGTTAAACGTTTAACGCAACCGACGCAACAGAGTGAGTCAGTTTCACTTCTTCCGCGTGGAGGGACTCCACGCACTTTTGTTATTTCGTTTCTTTGAAGATTGTTTTTAACATTAACAAAAATACAGATTTGTTTTCATTCATAATTTTGTGCATTAGGTACCTACTCCATCTATCATTCGATACTGTTCATGTTTACCAAACACCGCACGACGACCACGCCTGCCACAGACACCACTCATTCACACAGTGGAGTATCAGAATTATCAATCAAACATGCCAAAAATACACACGCAAACTAAATAAAGATAAGCTTACGACACGACGCACCAAGTTTACTAAGCAGGGGTCTATTTTTGGGATAGTTTCATCAGCCGATTCTTACCGCTGAGACGTAGGCCGCAGACGAACCCAAATAAACACGTGACCTGTGGGTGTTTTTTATATTTCTGTTATCATAATATCGCATGTCGCGTGTCCACCGTCGGGGGCTTGTTCTGATGTAATTATATAAATAAATAAATAATGGTACAGAGCTCCCTGAGGTCGATAAGCGCGTGCCATAGATTTTGGCGCTTCTTTATTCTAATTGAGTTGTTTACTACTAATGAACGTATGTTTTTATAGCCATTGTAATAGCTTCTGATATGAGATGACTAAGATGTAAATAAGCTCTATGAGGCTAGTTCTTATTTATGTGGCACACACTGTGCTCATCACCATGGCATAGGCTAATGGTACAAAAAATGCTTGTCCAGCACACTAATTGCGTAACCAGTAACACACTATTAAAAAAAATGCTAGTCCAGCACACTAATTGCGTAACCAGTAACACACTATTAAAAAAAATGCTAGTCCAGCACACTAATTGCGTAACCAGTAACACACTATTAAAAAAAATGCTAGTCCAGCACACTAATTGCGTAACCAGTAACACACTATTAAAAAAATGCTAGTCCAGCACACTAATTGCGTAACCAGTAACACACTATTAAAAAAAATGCTAGTCCAGCACACTAATTGCGTAACCAGTAACACACTATTAAAAAAAATGCTAGTCCAGCACACTAATTGCGTAACCAGTAACACACTATTAAAAAAAATGCTAGTCCAGCACACTAATTGCGTAACCAGTAACATACTATTAATCTAAATTTGAATATCTAATTTTGAAGGGTATTGGTATTGGTATTGGTGTAGTAAATTTGTCTACTCAACAACGTTAATAACGCAATGAATGTTGTTGAACTGTCGAAATGAAAGCCATTGCTACTGTTAGTCTGTTACGCAATTACCCCGTAGTAATGTGAAACTGAATTTTCTTTCATCATCATCATCATCATCATGATATTCAGGCTATAATGTTCCCACTGCTGGGACACAGGCCTCCTCTCTGTGAGATCCCTCTCAGGCCTCGCAGCCCGTAATCCAGATCCACTACGCCGGCCCAGTGCGGGTTGGTATATGACATAATGTCTTGTGAATTTTTGGTTCTAGTACGTGCCAGTTTCGTCATGTTTTCCTTCACCGTTTTGAGACCAGTGCTGATTAAATAATTTACACAAACTAAAGCGCCTATCTGAGCGTGAACCTGCGACCTACAACTCACAAGTCGCGGCCGTAACCACTGGATCACCACTGCTCTCTGAATTTTCTTTTGTTTTATAAATATGTAGAATTGTAGGTAGGCAACCACTTTCCTTTTAATACTTATCGTTGACATTGACTTGTCTTAACTGACATTAACTAGAATACTAGATATAAACAGGTGAGAGGTGTGAGTAATAAATAATAACTTAACACCTGTCTTTAAGACCAGCCACCTGCGTTACTTAAGATTAATTTAATATTTTTATCAGGTGAGCTAGCAGTCACCAGAAATACCCAATCTGCAATCATATACAAGGTGTAACAGAATAGACGCAAGACCTGAAAGTAGTTTGTTCCTAATTGACTACTGGATTGATTGCAGTAACTTTTAATATGAGTATTTTTTTAAAATTATGTATTTTGCCATACCTACCACTGATTGAGCCAAAGAAAATTCAAACTTACTCCAGAAGAAATAAGACTCAATTTTAAATGCATAAAGTAATGCTTGGGTCGACACGTTTTTCTTAATAATATCAGTTAGCTTTTAAAAAAAAATCGTTTTGGTCATCGTATTATGATTTTAACTCAATACTCTAATTGGGGTGTATGAGGTCTTGCGTTAATTATGTTACTCGTTGTATAAAGAATATCTCTCGATGTGCTTATTTTGGTGCAGATTTGTTATTTATTTTCAGTAAGTAGTAACATCAGTGGCGTCGCCGTCAGTGCGCCATTATCGACGGACACACTATGGCTTATTTGCGCTAAGTGCCGCAACTCAGTGCCACAAGCAAATCATCGTTCAGCAGGTGTAGATTGTGATTCTAGGGCAAAAGCATCCACCGCAGTAGCCACCGCCGCAACCTCCGCAAGGCCCGCACATTTTTCCTATGGACGGTAAAGAGTACTAAAATATGAACCTAAAATATGTCGAAAGTAGACATAGTTTTAGTCATTTAAAAATATTTTTTGGTAACAACTAATGTGTATTAAGCGAGCTCTTTGAGTATACTCTAGATACAACTAGCTCATCAAACCTTTGAAGAGTTTATCGTCAGCTGGATATTATTTCAGAAAATTTTGAAGCCTACAATTTTTTTGTGGGATACCAAAAGCATGTATTGACAATAAAAAAAAAACAAGATTGTCGTCATCAGATTTAATGGCCCATATCATTCAATCAATCATGAGAAGTATTATAGATAAACCTCAGAGGCCTGACATGGTAGATTTATATATTTTTAGATAACAGCGATTCCGCAGCTGACCATGACACCATCATCCTATTATGCCTATTAGAATAGCAGGTTTAGCGATCGATTATAATCGAATCAAATAGATGTGCTTTACTGATACTAACCTACGTAGAAGCCACGTCAATCCGAATACCTCCCATCTATCACGCTCACTCGGCAGGCCTTATGTAACGCATTTAGTTTTCGCTGATTAGGGACTAATTACTAGGTATTCCTGACGTAATATCTTCTCAAGACCGTCATTGTACCTTATGTTTTTGAATAAAAATTTAATTTAATTTAATTTTAATTTTAATAGTGGATCCAAATCTTGAATAAGTATTACTTTTTAATCAAATGCACAATTTTAATATAGTGGTCTAAAATTTTGAACTCGCTATGATCGCTCTTAAAATACATACTATAGATACATAATATGAAAACATTTTTGAGGAAGCAGAAAATGAGATGATGAAAAAAGAAGTCGACAAAATAACTCCTCTATTTCTGTAACAAAACATTACCTACACAAGGCGAAGTGCTAACATTTTCGGGCCGTTATCGAGTGTGCCAGTCAAACCCTGCCATTTTTATCCGTGTTTTACATAACATTGATCAGGCTGGGGACATAGTCCTCACATAGTCGTAGGTTGCCAAACCACTATAACAAACCAAACCCATAGCCGAATCTATTTTATTTCCATTTTCAGCAATAGTCCTGCGCCTGCATACAGGGATAATCGTCGGTTGGTGCCTCCTCACCCTTTGATGACGTTTTTTTCTGGAAGCTGCATTAGCACCTCACTGAAAAAAGTAATCCTGACAGGTGAGAGGCCCATAGTTACGCACTTAATAACTAATACTTGATATTTCTCTGTTCTCGGTTCTCGGACAGTTCATCCAGCTGCTACCAGCCACCCTGCGAAGATCGTCGCTCCACCTAGCCTGAGGGCGTCCTACCTTACCTATGTTTGCCGATTCGCGATCTCCACTCAAGAACACGTCTACCACAACGGTCATCGGTTCTACGGCGAATATGGCCAGCCCCGCAAACATTCAATTGATTCAATTATCCTATGTAATAGTCAGTATTTCCTTCGTTTTCAATAAAGATTTTTACCTACCTATTGATTTTTTCGTCTTATTAAATACTTACAGTTCTATTACTTGTGATGACACAAAAATAGTTAATTTAACAAGACTCTTATAAATCATACGATGTATTGTTATAAACACATTATCTAACGAAAGAGGATGTATTTTTATAACATTAATTATTATCGATGCAGGCAACAATACCGTGTTATTTTTTCAGCAATTAAAGAACAATCACGATTAATTGACTTATTGACATGACGTTAGGTTCAGTATCAAACAAATGGGAATCACGAGCGCAGGCAGTGGAGGCTTTGCGCAATGTTATCGCATTGTGTAACGAGCTAACGACTCTAACGACGCATTTATCGCAAGTAATTCTTGATAAACGAATTTTACAACGAGTTTGAACATGTCGTTATTTGCTTAATTAAGATAGGTATCTAGGTATTTATTAAGATCCGGCTACTGCATTTATTTGAAGAACATATTGCGCCAGTCCCTAATAATAACATTGGACTGCTGCAGATTTCAACATTAGGATTACGTATTACTATTTATATTACTTTTTATTACTTTCTTGACCACACACCGCGTCGCATTGTATCGTTTGCCGGCTCTTACTTCGTTTTCACTTAGTTTTATTTCTGCCATTTTTTTCATTTTCCTCGGCTCTTCAAGATTGTAGTGTAATTTTAAATAGCCTATAATTAAAGCTTCAAATGCAAAAATATTTTCAAATTCGACTTGCAGTTCTAGGCATTAGCGCATTCAAACAAACAAGCAAACTCTTCAATTTTATTACATGTAGGTATTATCTAAGTTTAGATCTGGGCATGGTAGTGGCCCTCAAGACGAACTAAAAACAAAAATCAGGAGCACTATCCACCTTTTCATATTCGTATTTTTTTACCTGCATAACTTTGGGCTCGATAATGCTAGGGACTCTAGAGAGCTCAATTCCTCAGGATAAAATGTAGTTAGCAGACTTATAAAGCCACAGTAAGTTCGTTTTTTTACATGTAGGTATTTTATACTTTGGATTTTGATAAAAACCTAAAATACGCCGATTTCGTCCCTGACTGATTAAGCGTTAAAAGCACGAAAATGAGACAACTAGTCAAGTCAAAGGGTATGGTATTACCCAGCAGATAGGTAGTCGCTCCATATAAAATACTAGTATTCAGCTGCATCCGGTTAGACTGGAAGCTAACCCTAATATAGTTGGGAAAAGGCTATGAAGATGATAATGATGATCACCTCTGAAATAAAAAGCAATAGAGCACCATACAAAAATAAATGAAATCCCACCAAATACATTTAATGTAAAGTAGGTTACCAAGAACTGCATATAAGGCTTTCACTGTTAAAGAGATCTAATGTAGTCCACGCCCTTAACTCCACAAACCTTAGGTACATCTTGGTCAAAATGTATGGCTCGTTCCATTTAACTACCTATTGCATGAGACAACCATATCAAGACCAGTGACTAAGTTTCTTGCCATAAGCCCATACGAGTGTATGTGAGACGGCCAAACTTACGGCTTTGTTCAACATTTAACGTCTTTTTTGAAACGATGATGATGTAAATGAAATCTGAAATTTTATTTGCTTAAGATCATATCACCTACAGCCATCAATTTTGTGAGATTTATGATTAAACTAAATATAATTTTAAATTTAGGAGATAAGGAGTACGTGCTTTGATACACTTATATAATAACGAATAATTGGTCTAGACACTGACGTAACAAAGTGATCGATTATGTCATACCTCGACCTGTCTACGGACCTCTATCGACTGCTGTAATAATATTCTTTGTCCATTGGATCACTCGTTTAGATCGTTTTCATTGCAAAGGAAATGGACGAAAATTTAAACAATTCCTCTAAAAGCGATTCATTTCCTGAATTACCTTATGATTGTGCTATTTGACTTTTAACTTCAATAAAGCAATTTTGACATTCAGTAAACTATGTTTCGAATCTCCATTAAAAAAAAACTGTCAAACAGATGAATTGCTTGCTGTGTACGCAGATAATATTATGAATGGTCGATTACGATTTTAAATATGATTCATTATATTATTATCCTATTATGATTCTGCCAAACCGGCCTTTTAAAACCCCAAGGTACGAAAGCTATTCTACTGTGTTTATTTGCAGACCTGTAAAATTCATGCCGACAAACCCACTGTACTTACTTCTGATTTTACCGCTACTGATGCTTTCGGTCCACCAACCCGCACTGTGCTCGCGTGGTGCAGGTAGACGGCCCACTCCCTCTCACAGAGAGGAGGCCTGTGTCCCTCCCAGCAGTGGGAATATTATAGGCTGATTATGCTTATCTACCTACTGAATTTGTTTATAAAGGATGAACATGCTTTACCTACACACCGGCAAAATTAGAGGAACAAAAAAAACGTGATTTTGTTAAACTTGAGGGTTTTCAACAAGTAGTTCTATTATTTGAATTATTAACCATTTTTAATACAAAATTAAGTGGATTTTTGACAGTTTTCAACCCTCTAACATACATTATACCCTCTTAAGCGTTTGTTTACAATTTACGCTTCCGAGTGTTTTTGATAAGAACATTGGTTGGAGAGTTAACATTGTATTGCATACAGAATGAGTGATTTTCCAGCAACTGAAAATGTTAATACCTGTAACAATGATTGAGAAAGGTCACCCCTACCGTTCAGTTAGCCTAACGTTGGGTGTATCAGTATCCGTGATCTACCGTAATGTGCAACTATAGAAACAGCAGGCGAGGCCAAGGCAGAACTGGTGCAACCAGTGCCGTAGACGACCGTTTTATAAGGGTGCAAACTTTTGAGAAATAGTCGTCAAACAGCTGTTCAGACCCAAAATCTTTTGGAAGAAGTGCGTAACGTGCTTGTTAGTGAACGAGCAGTGAGGAGAAGGTTAAATGAACTTGCATTGTAGTCATACGGGCCAGCAAAAGCGCCTAAACTTGAGGTGAGCCATCGAATAGCAAGATTAGCGTTCGCTCGTCAGCATCAAAATTGATCCAATGAGAGAGTTGAATTTTATTCTCTCATGAAAACCGTTTTTGTGTAAATTTCATCGACGGCAGGGAGAAAATGTGGAGATATCGAGGAGAACGTTACCATCAAGCAAACTTTTCCGAAAAAACGTCTTAGCGTGGAGGGTCTGTAATGGTGTGGGGTGGTATAAGTTTGACGGCACGCACCGCTCTGGTCATCATCGATGGCGGTTCTCTGACTGGACTGCACACAGGTACATAGATAAATTACTCCAGAAACACATCGAATCCAATCGTTCGTTTCCAGCTAAAACCGATTGAAATAAAGAATTTATTTATTTTAAGATAAACCCTTTATTACTGCCGTACCTACTTACAACACAACTATGTAGTAGGTGTTATACCCGATTAACGTACCTAATTATAACAATCGAATATTATAAAAATTACGATTTATTACCGAAATAAAATAAATCATATCTCCTATCGGGTAACTGACCTCTGAATAAGAACAAACGTTTTAAAAGTAACGTCAATATAAACAGATAACCTTTACGTACGCGTTTTGCGTTTCGATTATCTTAATTTAGCCATCTTTTTTATAATTATAATTATCGCCTGGTAGTGAGTAAGAAATGATAATTCATTACTTTGATATCAATGAGCACGAGGTTGGGTTTTTAACACTATATTACGTTTTATTTTAATGTTGTAGGTCTATGTAGCAATTAAAATTATCAGCAAGATACCATTCCGTAATTCATGACTAGTTGTAACAACTACTACAACTGTAAATTGATTATCTCATCGCTTTTTATGGACTTCACATCAGATAATTATCGGTGGTTGAGTGACCAACTTTACATATCAACGTGGTCGGAAAGCATGTTAAGCCTTATTGGTCCCGTCTCTCATTTGTGGATCTTTGTCAATCCTTAAGGGGCGTCAGAAGTCTAACAATAAGTCTTACCAAGGGTAAGTTACTGGGTAATACGATACGTATAACCCAGTAACTGGGTTGTGGGGGTCCGAAAGGCAGTCGCTCCATGTAAAATACCTGTATTCATCTGCATCTGGTTAGATAGCAAGCCGACTTCAAGATACTTGGGAAAAGCTTAGGCAGATGTTGACAAAGTAACCTCAAAGTTGGTCAGGTATGGATCCACCAGGGCTGATAGTGTGGTGGCTGCTAGGGCGACGTAGATCTTTGTCCAATGGTGGGTTTGCGACAGACTGTTCATGATACCGCTGATAACACACACATCCGAATAGGGTATTTTACTCTATATGAGAAAAAATCTAAAAATATATTATTGAGATAGCTTAAGCAAAATGCAGTCGGAAAATGTTTTAGTTCATGAAATAACAAAATAAATTTTAAAATTCAATTAAAAAAAATCATTTTTTTTAATCTGTTTTTGAACACCATGAAATGCTAGCCGCCACGTAGACAGACAATGCTATTCTCTGTCTACGAGCCGCCATGTTATTACTCATGTATACGGCATGTCAATTGTCAAATAAATAAATAATTGAACAACTTTGTACTTTTATTATTTTCGTAACCAAAGTAATTTTTATTTAAATAATATTTTGCATTCAGGAACAGAACCAACGAACAAGTAGAATAATAACATTTTTTTTCAATTACAAACAATTATCATACAAAATATCAGTGCATATGTTTACTTAGCAAACTGACGTCATACCCACAGACCAATATGGCCTCCACTGCGTCCAGCGTTTTCGTCAAATTACGCGCAAAATTTGAAAATGTAATCTTAAATGCATTTTTACGGCAGTAATCGATTAAATAAAAATGTTGTGTTATTTTTAGTGGTTATTCTAAAGTGCTAATAAGCACTTTAGAATCTAATTAGGACACTTTTCAAAATTGAGTGTAATACCATATTGTGGATTTCTCCATGTCAGATAGAAAGAACAGTATTTTACTACGGCCGGCGTAGGCACGTGAGCCCTACGGGCTACGACTTCGGCTACGGGGCGTAGCAGCCTCTACGAGTATTTTTCATGTCTTAATGTCACTTTTTTACACGCTCAACTAGCTGGGTAGTCAGAGGTGAATGTATACAAACTGAGAACCTGTTGTGTATTTTAAGAGAGTAGGTTCAGTCAGCGACAAAACACTCAGATCAATTCAGAAGTTTAATAATTCGACAATGTCGGAAACCTAATAGCTAATCGAAATGGTCTTCAAAGATTAAAATAAATGAATTCATTTGCTAAGACATCAATGATCCACTACAGATTAGATATTTTGCTAGTGAGCAACTCCCTATTTGTTAAAACCCAAAGCAAGTAATTTTAATTCATATAAACAACCTCGTAATTCAAAACTGTTATCTAAATCACTTTATTTTTATTATGAAATGTATCTAATTGCTAGAGGGTGGAGATCTGGTGACTTGAAACAGACCTCCTTAAAGCCTAGCTTAGGCACCAGTTCAAAGTTAACCAAACCATATCATGTACCGTGTTACAATATGTGCAATGTTTATGCGGTGAGAAAAAAATAAATGCTTATACTTATATAACTCTTCTGAAAACTAACGGTGTTAACTATCCAAATCGATAATAGTGTACAATATACTCCTACAGTAGGTTAACTCTGATGGGGTGAGTAAGTACGTAGGTAACTTGCGTATCTATTGAATGTAAGCAACAACAGCGCCGCGATAAACGATGATAAAACAGGAAAACAACATTACGTGAACGTAAACGCATATTGTTTTATGAGAAAATTCCCAAACTATCGTACGCTAACGCGGCAATGTACCTACGCACTGCGCTATCTACTGCCACATAACGAACCAACATAGAAGGCCCACTTCTAAAGAGCTCTTGAAGGTAGGAAGTGATAGATATGTTCCCTCAGGACAAAGAGGCCAAAAGGTGCCAGACATTTGCTAGCCAAACTCTGCAGACGTGATGGGCATTGATACCGATTGTTTTCGTATTAAGATATTGGTACCTAATACGTATATGAAGTTTCCACGAGAAGAAACTGATTTTCTAAGCTAACGCCCCAAAAAATAGTTTTTATTTTGTTTCGTCGTGAGTTATCCTTACACATCCGAACAGTCGCTAGCTAATTTAAATTGATTATTCATTCATTTTGATCGCGTAATCTTTATGTAGCTACAAACTCAAATAGACTAGATCCACTGTGAAGTTGTTGGGCAGTTAGGGATAACCCAGATACCAATCTTGCTGGTTGACTTTTTATCGCAGCATGAGCTATTTTTGCAAGACTTCCTGCCGATTTAAGAGAGAATTAGGTACAACGTTATGATGAGCATGGCGTTCTCAACAGTAACTTGTCTTAGTAAACTTGCTGATGCCTATGCCAGGTCACAATTGGAACAAGATAGATGGCTTATGTATGGGATGGCATCGAAACGAGGCAATCTCGCTCTTACTCTCTAGTCTCTACTCTGGAAATCAAAACACGAACACCTAGATACAGACTTCTAGACAGTGTAGTTTGGGGCTCACTGGCAACTAACACTAATATCATCTAGCTATGGGAAGTCGTAAGCCACATGTGACATTTTAATTTGTGTTTAAGCCGGAAGGCTCAGATCACAGTGGCCACCTGCCCTCCTGCGCCGCGCCACATGCCCTATCACCTGAGTATTTGACGATCATACGACTACGTCAGTGAGCGGAGTTCGCGCAAATGATTTTTGGGAAAAAGGTGTTTGGACTTTTTGTCATCGTTATGCTACGAAGAAAAAGAATAACCTTGATTAAAAAAAAAAAAAAATTATACTGTCTCTGCGAGGAAATATTTGGGCCTAAGCCTATTTGAGGCTGAAGCTTAATTGGTTATGGGCACGCCACGATAGCGGCGGTAAGTCCCCTCTTTGAGGAGTGGCTTGAGTGGCGGCACGGCGTCCTCACCTGCCGCCTGACGCAGGTCCTCACCGGATATGGTTGTTTCAGGAGATTCCTGTTTCGGATAAGGCGGGAGGAAACGCCCGGGTGTTTCCACTGCGAAGATCACCCTGAGGACACGGTGGAGCATACGGTGGAGGTCTGCCTGGCTTGGGTGGAACACCGCCGTGTCCTCGTGGAGGCGTTCAGCGGCGGCGATATCTCGCGTCCGGCCCTGGTCCAGGCCATGGTACGGAGCAAGAGTGCATGGGTAGCCGTCACCTCCTTCTGCGAAACAGTAATGCTCGCAAAGAGGGAGGCGGCGCACGTGAGGGAGAGTTAGTATTATGCGCCCTCACGGCCGTAGCTGCCGCGGGAGACGCCCTGGGCGTCGGGAATCCCAGGCTGATTCCCGGCCACCGTAGGCGCGGGCTTGCGGACAGCGAGTAATGGGCAGCTCGCTGTCCGGTAAGGACCAAGCCCGGGTCGACGGCGCGTTGTGTTCCACGCGCGCCTCAAAGAGATGTCAGCATCAACTGGTGGGGTCCGCACGGGCCGATGCCTGCCAGGGGTGCGGGTTGTTCGAACGAGATACCGCGGCCCCTGGCACACAGGCAACTGAGGGAACACGGGTGGGTTATAGTCAGTAAAAGTCTACCACGCCCTCCTGCTTAGATTCCCACCGGCTTCCCTTCGAGGATTCGCATTGGCAACATGGCAACTCTATCGCTATTAAAAAATGGCACGACAATAGTGGCGACTATTTTCAAAAAATCTAGTTACACTGCGGGTATTTAATTCACCATAACATTCAGACAACAAAAACGGTTATTTTTAGCTTTGTAATACCTATTACTTTTTTGTACCTACAACAAAACTTAGTGTTCTAAATTAACCCGGCGCCAAAACGTCATAATCGGGAACTAAAAATTCATACAACAGCGATCCCGTAATGATGTCACTTTAGGTCACGTGGCACCGCTTGATATGGACGAGGGTAAGCCACTGTACAACGGGTTATGACAGAGACTGATATAGAAAAATGCGTCAGCGAGAACGAGATGGCGGAATATTGCACATTATATTTGGTTTTCAGCTGTTCAATTTCATTGTATTTAATTCTTTAAATTCCTATATAAATTTTAGAAAGATAGTAAGTATTCTTTATTGGTAAGTCAGTAAGTTAAAGCCGACTTCGCGTCGGCTTCTCTCATAGAAAAATGTACACCTCGCCGCTGATACACACACAGATATTCTCATATTTGCGGGTGTCAGCTAGTTAGCACGCACTGTAATAAGTTGATAGAGCTATGATACGCTATCATGCGCTTACGTCAAACAATTGTGATCGCTTTGGTGTTTTATAAAGCGCTGCATGGGTCAGTGAGACACACCCCTACACGTGGAGCGTGTTTACATGACGGTGGCATGTTATTGTTGCTGATAGGGCTGATAATGGCGGTGATAACTGATTATAGACTAGAAAAAGCCGAGAATTATCTAATAGCGATGTTTTTGAGCAGCCACTGAGGCAGTACCAAATTGTACGCGTGTATTTCCACGTGAATGTTGTTAAATGATTCATGCGAATAGCACAGGTGGTTTGTTTCTTTAGCTAGTTACTTTATCGAAGATATAAAACATTAATGAGCTATGAATTTACATGGATCATTGATTTTTTTATATCGTAGGTGTCTACGTGCGGAAAAGGGAGTCCCATCATCATATATCGTAGGTATATAGCAATCATTCATTTAAATTAATTCAGGGTTTATAAATGATAACATAATCATTGTTTATTTCTTTGATGTCAGCTCGACAGCCTCGATGCTTTCTCTCAAAAACATTGCTAGGACAATCAATTTCAAGAGGCAGACGGTATTGTCCAGGGGCCCAAGTCTGCTATTTTTATAAATTCGTCATTCCAACACGATCCCATTGTCATTCATTTGTCATTTTGCTAAAAGTTCGTAATCTGCTAAATTCATAATGGTCGATCATTGGTCGGTCAATGGTCTCGTAATAGAATTGTGTCAAAAGGCATTTTCGTATTGCCATTATTATAAACTCGTTAGTAGAAATGTTTTTGGAAAAACTACTACTAAATTTGAACATTTATACATGCCAGATTTCATTTATATCAAAATCAAAATCAAAAGTCATTTATTCACACTAGGCTGAGAGTCAGCTCTTTTTGAACAACCTCTTTTTATATATTTTTACTTATTATTTATTAGTGTTATTATAAGCAATCTAAAGTAGTAAGAAGTTCGTAAATTAAGTCAGTCATTCATTTGTCATTATGTACGAGATTACCAATAAATGCCATTTCTTTCAATGGAGTGTCAGTGGCTGACCATTGGAAAGTCATAATGACGCCATTTTATTAGTAGATTACCAAACTTGTCAAAATCAACAATTATGAAATCAATGATAGGCCATTCTGACACTAGCAGACTTGAGGCCCTGGTCATTCTGGAGCCGCGTCACTGCATCTACAATGTTCAAGATGGTTTAGAGATGGGAGTGTTTATAAAATAGGTACAAGCCCTCCTACATTATATCAACCGGCCTAGCCTTATGCAAACTATGTTGGGGTCGGCTCCCAGTCTAGCCGGGTACACCTGAATACCAGCATTTCACATGGAGCGACTGCCTATCTGACCTCTACAACCCACTTACTGGGTAACATGATACTCCTTGGGAAGACTGGATGTTAGAGATTCCGATTTCTGACTACCCGTAGTTTCTGACAAAGATCTACGAATGACAGCCGGGACTAACGGCTTAACGTGCTTTCCGAGGCACGGAAGGGTAAATGTTAGAGGTGATGGTCACCCATTCACGAACCAACCCCCGCAAGCGACTCTTACAGCTGATATAACGAGCGTCTTGCAGAATCGAGAAATAATAGCACAAATAGGGAAAATTTATCTCAATAGCTACACGAGGCGATTTGCATCAGTAACCGAAGGGTCGGCTGTCATTGTCTTCTTGTTATAAAAACAATAGACCGATGTGCTGGCGCGTTATCTTATGTGCTCGCCATTATTCATTAAATCGTTACTTTCAGTGATAAAACAGCTTTCCGACCGTTGAACTACAGTTGACTTGAGTGACAAGGTTCTAGAATGTTAGTAGGTTATTGTAACAAAGTATAAAAGCAGATAATTGGAGCATGTTGCTATGAACGCGTTATGTTGGTAAGCTGAAGATCTCATCTTTATATATTTTATTCTTCTGTATAGTGGATTTCTGAATGTGTTTAGATTCACAATGGGACCCGGTAGGTGGCGCTGCGATCTAGTTCGGGCAGGTCAACGTCTGTCGGGGCATAGGTACTTTACAAGCTATGTAATGATCGCATTATAATTTAAAAGTGCTTACCCATGTAGAACACTTATATTTTTTTTAAATAAGGCCAAACAGGTGTGCCAACAAAAGAATGTGTATACCTTTTTCTTATTTTTTTGCGGGTGGGAAATCTTCAAATAACTTATCCCGCTCTGGGTGGAGCAGGAGGGCGTGTCAGACTTTTACTGACTAAAACCCACCCGTGTTCATCCGTTGCCTGTATGCCACGGGCCATGCTATCTCTTTCGAACAACCCGCACCCCCGGCAGGCATCGGCCCTTGCGGATCCCACCAGTTGATGCTAACATCTCTTTGAGGCGCGCGAAGAACACAACGCGCCGTCGACCTGGGCTTGGTCCTTACCGGACAGTGAGCTACCCATTACTCGCCGTCCGCAAGCCCGCGCCTACGGTGGCCGGGAATGAGCCTGGGATTCACGACGCCCAGGGCATCTCCTGCGGCGACTACGGCCGTGAGGGCGCATATTTACTGCCTCTCCCTCCTCTCCCTCACGTGCGCCGCCTCCCTCTTCGCGAGCATTACTGCTTGGCAGAAAGAGATGACGGCTATCCATGCACTCTCGCTCCGAACTATGGCCTGGACCAGACGCGAGAGATCGCCGCCGCCGATCGCATCCACAAGGACACGCCGGTGCTCCGCCCAAGCCGGGCAGACCTCCACCGTATACTCCACCGCGTCCTCCGGGCGATCTTCGCAGTGGAAACACCCGGGCGTTTCCTCCCGCCATATGCGAAACAGGAACCTCCCGAAACAGCCGTGTCCGGTGAGGACCTGCGTCAGACGGAAGGTGAGGACGCCGTGGCGCCTCTCAATCCACTCCTCAAAGAGGGGACTTATCGCCGCAAACGTGGCGTGCCTAGAAGAATGTATACCTGCGGTTTTGATCGGAGCGCCAAAATAAGTACTTACTAATGTGTTCAATTGTTCAAACCGAGAGAGCGCGTTTTTGACTTTCCGCCGGAAGGGAATAACGATTTTCTATTGTTTTTATTTTTTATTTTAACGACAATTATGTTCTTACAGTACCTACGTTCACATCATTATTTGACTTCTGGCAGCATCAACCCAACAGCAACATTATTGTAAAGATCACTGTGATATTGAGAGAGTTGTTAGTGACAGCAACCCACATACTCCGTGCAGCAATCAAAAAGCAACTTTATTGTAACGCCTACAAAGATCAATTTGGTTTTTATGGTGACGCAAATTTGGAGGTAAAATAAGACGTGTGAACGGACTGTACGTTTTCTTACACACCGTTTGCTAGTTTTTTTTATCACGATTGGACGAGGTTTTACCCAAAAACATTAGCTGAACAGAATGACGTCTACTGTTATTTTCAGTAGGTATATATTAATCTTGTGTGTGTGCTCGTATGGCATGTGTTTATTTGAGGTCATTGGCATTGTTTTGGTACAGCTGCAGACGTCATAGGGAAAATCTGTAAACTATAATTAAACCGGTTTAAGGTGGTTTTAACAAAATCCTGTTGTAAGTTGTAAATTGTAATCCTACGCCTGTTAAATCAGGCGTAGGATTTTAAAACCATTATTGTTGTATTTTTTCCTAAAATGATTCTTTAGAATAATTTTAGGAAAAAATACTTGGATAAAAAACCCAATGGGACTTTTGCTGAGTGCGGGAAACAAGTACAACTTTACATAGCATAAATATTTTTGTTTTGCTCTTATAAAGGTGTATTTTCTGTAGCAAATGTGCGAGTATATTTTTGTGGGCGTTTTCCATATCAGTGATAAATATTTGTAAGTACCTAAGTACCTACAATATTCATCCACGCTAACCAACGGGGTAATTGCGTATCACAATAACAGTAAGAATGAAGCCATTCTGACATTAAAATGAAAGCTCATTGTGAGAGTTCTACAACATTGCGCTATTTACGTTGTTAAGCTGATAAAATGTTCGAACATTATGAAGCAATGGATTAGCAATATTCATCAAAATGATTCAGATGTCGATTGATAGTGTGTTAGGTACCTACGCAATTACGGTGCAGAGCGAGAAAGTCTATAAACCACGAAGGTGCTGTATATGAAATATCATCCCAAAAAATCCACACCGGCAAAATTAGAGGAACACAGAAAAATTGCATTAGTTTTTGAGAATTTAATGTCTGTTATTTATTGTTTTCGGTTCATTTGACTTCGTTTGTTTAGTTTAAGTGTGTAAGAAAAAAACAAAATTTTGGGGTCATTAGGACTTATATTAAAAAGAAACCTTCTTCATCCTTTTTCTGTTCCTTTCTTCTTGTCTGTTTATATGTATGTGCATAAATGGTTAAATAAATAAATAAAAGTGGTCTAATGTGATTTTTTTTTTATGTTTTGTAATGCGTAAGGACAGAGCAAAATTAAAAGAAAAAGTAAAATAAAAAGAATTATTAGCGCGTTTTACCTCCTCGTGCCCTTATAAGGGCTTGGATAGGTCTAACCACGCTCCTTATGACACCTTCAATCATTTCCTGAGCCACAGTGTCCCATTCTTCAACCAGCGCCAATTTCAGCTCTTCAACATTTCTAGGGCCTGGATTTCTAGCCCGGACCCTTCGTCCAATCATGTCCCAGACATGTTCTATTGGATTCATGTCTGGCAATCGTGCTGGCCAGTCCATCTGGGTTATGGTAATCACAAACTCTGTGCACAGTGTGGGGCCGTGCAACACAAATTCTGATCCTATGAATGGGGCAAAAGGCATAACATGGGCTCTAGGATCTCAGTTAGATATCTGTAGACTGTGACAACTATTCTGCGGGGTAATACCGTAACACACTAACGGCCTTATTCATAAAAAAAATATCGAACATCTAAACAGTCCCTAAAGTCTGGTTTCTGTTTGAAAACCAGACTTTAGCAACTGTTTAGATGTTCGATAACTTTTTATGAATAAGGCCGTAAGATTATGAGATATATTGGCACATAATGGTTTTCATTTTCACAGTTCATCAACATGCATACGGTAATTACGTCGTTGAAAAAAAATTCGGACCTCGCTTAAAAAGTCAATAGTCAGCTGATCAATTTTGCATGAGAGGACCGATATTATTTTTTATATTACGACCTATGTTCTTTGACGAAAGTTGTTCAATTTCACGGGTACTAGGTATAACCCTGAAAAATTTGGACGGTGACTAAAAAGTCACCCTGTATAGTGTGTTACGCAATTAGGATACTGGAGCAGGCACGGTCCGAGGGTGGAGGGGGTCCTAGGGCTCATGACCCCCCTCAAAGCCATAAACGAAAACCTTCTTAAATAGCAATTTTTCGAAAATATTACTTTTCTTATTAATATATTGTAGTCTTTGTCTGTGACACCCCTCCCCCCCAAGCTTTGGCTGCAACCGCGCCTGTGCTGAAGTAGGTTCTCTTTTGACTGTTGGAGTTTACATTTTCATTTTACTTAACCGGTATTGACCCACTGCTGGGCAAAGGTGGGAGAACATTCGTTCACCAGACATTGCCTTAATATAATTTATTTCTTAAAAACAAGATGGAATCAAATATAGTCAACGCACGTTATAGTCGGTATAGTTTCCTTCATATGATGATAGCAACATCTCCTTTGCCAGGACTGGGAATCGAACCGATAGGTACGAATGCCAAAAACATCGTGTAATTTTATGGCATCAATCGACAGATACCAAGGTAACCGACAAAGATCGAAGAATTGACAAACTTATGTGGCAGTGGACATAGAACATTGCTCACAGAACAGTTTTCCCATGGGGCCGAAAGGTTCTGGAGTGGCGACCGTGTACCGGAAGACGTAGAGTTGGAAGACCTCCCACAAGGTAGGTGGACCGATGTTCTTGTGAAAGCTACAGGAATCCGCTGGATGTGCGAAGCACAGAATTGGTCGAACTGGCGGAAGGAGGGGAGGCCTATGTCCAGCAGTGGACGTCTTTCGGCTAAATTAATAATTATGATGGACAGCGTCAATGATCCAATACTGATTTCCGTCGAATATTTTTTTTACTAACCTACCTCAAAAATCACAAATATCAATACAACTGATAGGTATACGAGTACATTGCATTAAACTGTAGTTACTAAGCTGGTAACAGTGTTTTATAGGTCGCACGGTTACGTTAAATAGCAGATAGTGTTATTACTATACTCGTAATAATAACATGCCTGCACAATTTATGTGTTTATTTTGAAAGACTCAAATGAATACTTGAATAAGTGCAACTGTACAAGGATCTTTTGGCGCGTGACTTAAATCGGACTAACGCCTCCATGTATTTATTTAACTATTTATGCACATATAAGCAGACAAGAAGAAAGGAACAGAAAAATACGTACAAAGCTAATGCTTATTTCTACAGAAATCTCTTCCAGCACACCTGTGATAGGAGACAAGATAACAGAGATGTAGACAACGCGTGTAATAATAGTAGAAGGGAAAACATAAAATTACCAATTAAACTCTAATTTAAATATAGGTACACATAAAATATGAGAATATACAGACATACAAACATACATAGGTAGGTACATACTTCTAAAATAAATATCACTAAAATAATTCGATCAATATTATTGATCGATGCTAAAATATATATAACTAGCGGTCGCCCGCGGCTCCGCCCGCGTGGATGTCGGTTACCGCTGCAAAAAGCCTACCCAGGAAAGACACGGTCAGCAAAATGATTCCCAGGTCAATTCACAGACATCGACACTAACATCGACGACGCAGTCATAATCCGCAGGCTGCATAGACTCCCCTCACGCACGCGCACCCCGTCTTGGTGACGCCCACTTCGCAACGGGCCGTGCAGCAGAAATCGTATTATTTTAATTTCGCCATAACTTTAAAACCAAACGTCCAATTTTAATCATTCAAAGACCAAATATTATCTACATAAACTGTACTTAGTGATGAAATAATTTATTTTGATAAGGATTATAGCATGAGTAAAATAAATGCGTTTAAATGTAGTCCAAAAAAGAGTCAAGATAAAAAAATAAAAAAATGGTTGTTGTGCCTCACTCGACATAGATAGGTATAGTGTGTCGCGGACTTTTTTGTAGATATTTATAAGATCTACAATTAATTAGAACATTTTATGGTTCTATCTTTTATAGTTTAGGCAGCGTACGCAAAATAAGTAACTTTTCTGGTTGATTTTTTACACCTTGTGTCCGAAAACCCCAAATATCTTACGGAACCCTATTTTTTTCCAAAATAAAATTTAGCCTATGTTACTCGTGGATAATGTAGCTTTAGAATGGTGAAAGAATTTTTAAAATCGGTCCAGCAGTTTTTGAGCCTATTTATTACAAACAAACAAACAAAGTTTTCCTCTTTATAATATTAGTGTAGATTATAATGTAATTTAAATAATAAATACAAAAGCAATTATTACAAAGTGGAGAGTGGAGATAGTGTTCTTTCACTCTTCTTTTGAATATTGATACAGTTTGGCAATCCCTAATGTCAGGCGGAAGTGAATTCCATAACCGGACAGCGTGCACAGTGAAGGAGTAGGAGTAGAAGTCGGTTTAGTGGGGAGGGGACTTGGAAGAGATTTCTAAGATGCGACCTGCAAGGCGCATCAATAGGACGGGCGTAGGAGAAGCATTCCCGCAGATAGGATAGGGTTAAAACCCTAAAGGGTTGTGAAGAATGTTACCTAAATAGCAAACACAATATCCGAGAGTTTCTGCGAAGTCGAATAGGGTGGCTCCCTTGAGGATCTTGTGAAAGTTAAAAACGTGATCGTATTTTTTAAGGTAAAAAAAAACTAATGCAAAACTAATTTTGCAAACGCCCAAGTTTATTTAAAAGCTCCTCGGTGGCATCCAAATAACAGGCATCAGCGTAGTCAATGATGGGCTGTATGAGAGTTTGAGCAAGGAACATTTTGGTTTTCAAGGGCAGGAAGCTCTGGAGGCATTTCAACGAATGGAACGTGTACTGTACTTAGCGACTGACTTGAGCAACATGGGCAGTCCACGACAAGTAAGAGTCCATGGTCACCCCCAGATTTTTTACCGTTTTTGCGATTCTATCTGATCTCCATTCAAACAGAGTGGTGACAGCGACGCAACAGCGAGCCTATTCTGCATAGGTATACCTGCCGCCGATAATTATGGCCTGGGATTTCTTAGGGTTGATCAGCAGTCCAAAAGACCGCGACCACTCGGTAATCAAATCCAGCACCATAATTGCGTAACACGCGATTAATCATAATCGGTTTCATTTTTACAGTTCAACAATATTCATTGCGTTATTTACGTTGTTGAGCAGACACATTTTTCGAACATATGAAGCAATGGTTTAGCCATCTGTTTCAAAACGAAACAAATTATGATGAATCGTGAGTTACGCAATTAGGGTGCAGGTCTCTGTTCATAGCAGATACGGCTATCGATTACGGCATCCACATCTTGCATTGAAAAGTGATTGTAAAGCTGCAGATCGTCGGCATAAAGATGGAAGTGGGAAGAAATGACTCTGGTAACAGAGTCTTCTGGCGTCAGATCTTGTTGAACGAAGTTTTGAAATTAAGTTCTTAAACGCATCTTGAGGTAGGAGTAAGTTGAAGAATCCTCACGAAACCAAAAAGCGTTAGGTACGCAACGAAAAGCCTGCCCCCCTCAATGCGACTTTAAATATATCTGATAGTAAGAGAAAAAGTGAGATAGTTTTCATGGTTTTCAAGGGTGCTAATGCCAATAGTGGGCTCAAAATAAAGTTTGAGTATTTTAAAGATAGAGTAAACGACGTTACATTCGGAGTTGAAGAAAAACTCCTGACGGGGCGTAGTGTTTTTTTTGTCCACACAACAACATACATCTTTACCAATAACACCCGCTTGTCAATGTTATACATGCGCCAAAAAATCCTAGAAGCACTTATACTTATGTATATCTATCTATACGTACTTCTAGGTCAGTGTGAATCTTGGTATTTCTTGGTCTGCTGGTCAAACGCGAGCCCATCAAATTATTGAAAGAATTGCTATAAAAGTAGGAAGGTGCCAACCTAACTCTGTTCCAGAATCCAATCAAGACTGTTATAGGCTTTAAATGTATAGAGTTGGATGAGATGTTGGACTAATTCTGTGGGCCTTCAGACCTGCATCCTAACAGCCTAACCGCTAATACACTATCAATCAGAATCTGGATAATTTTGAGGAATATTGCCAATCCATTGCTTCACATGTTCGACAGTGAATGTTGTTGAACTTTCAAAATGTAAACCGTTCCTACCGTTAATATGTGTTACACAATTACCCCGCTGCTACCAATCTAGCTGATCTTTCACAGATCACAGGTCCTGTCCTAAAGCTCGAGTCCTCAAAAATAGTAAAAAACTGTACTGGCCATCGCGGCATTGGTCAGGTTAAGCTACCCTTGCCGCGGTCGGTGCGTGGATGTGTGACATCTTTACATACAAAGACCCCTCCATGCCTCGGCAAGCATGCTAAGCCGTTGATCCGGGCTGCCATTCGTAGATATTTGACAGTCTTTACGGATCGTCAGAAGCCGCAAGTCTGACCACTAGTCTCACGAAGAGTGCGTACCTCTACTACCTTAGACAGGCAGTCGCTTCATCTAAAATACTGTTATTCAGCTGCACCCGTTAGACTGGAAGTCGGCCCTAACATTTTTGGGATAAGGGCAGGCAGATTGATTGACTAGCTACTGCCGAATTTCTATCCGCTCTCCGCTCACAAGCGCACGCATTACGTAAAGCTCATTGACGCAAACCTGCAGTATTGTTGCATGGCAAGCTAAAAATAAAACTCTTAACGGAAAATAACTATAAGTAATATTTATGTTTATATATCAGCGGCAATGATCCGATATAATAATATCAGGGACGACCTCTACAGAGTTATTGATAACGTTGTGAAAATCCATGAATTCAGTTCCCAGAAGACGGAAAATGTGTATGTTAGGACCAGCGCACATCGGCGGGCGACACTGCAGCGGACATAATAATATTAGTGTTTCATCTATATCTTCTATCTATACATATAATAAATCTGTAGACGAACTGTTTCTGTACATTCAAAATATTTGAAAAAAAATTAGTTGGGGTGGTAAAGGATAATCAACATATGCCATTTTAATCCTTTTTGAAATTTTTGTCTGTGTTTCCCGTGTCCATTGTCGGTATTCCTGATTTCTGTTCAGATGCGTGAATAGATCAAGTATCACGTCAAAAGAACGAAACTAATATGGTTAACTTTTATATTAAAACATTATTTATGACTCGGTGTATATTTTAGTCTTTGTTTCATCGCAATCGCTTCGCTCAATCAAAAGATATGATCAATTGAAAGTATTCAAGAAGAATTTAATTACGTAATGTTGAAACACGTAACGACATCTATTGGCGCGAAACGGTACTAACAAATGTAATATGTACTAATAACCCCTCGCGCACATACTTAAAATAAAGCGCGCTTATACATTGCGAATAGATTATGTGGTTAGAATAATCACACCCAATGACCCAATCAAAAGTTAGGCTAATAATAATTTTCAAAATGCGTTCTCAATTAGTTCAGTTGTAGTGCTTTAAATGGCGTTACCCATCATTCAAAATTAATTAATTTAACTTGAAATGAAATGTCAATTCCTTTAAAAAATATATTTATTCTTTTAAGTATTTCTATATTTTTTATGTAGTACATAGACATAGCTTACAAACCGTTTGTTCTAACGTTTTCCCATTCGTAATAGTTTGACAGTATGACTTCGTGCTCGATAGATGGCGTTGTTCTTTTAACGGTCACTTTCTGACTCGCGGTGTTAAGATTTTCCACCGAAAAATCACCCTCGCTCATGTATCAATTTTGTTTTGAGGATAATTCGGTGTCTGGTATTGATTGACTACTTTATATCTAGACATGGGTCGGATTAGGTAATAACGATACCTAATCCACCTAATCCTAGTATTTAAAAATACCTAATCCATTTACCTAATCCGAATATTTATTCAATATAGCCACTGGCCTGTTACCGATATTATGTATCGTATGTGGATTAGGTAAGAAATATTCGGAATGGATTAAGGACATTTCGTTTCTAATATATTGTGGAACGGTGGATTATATTTCGTTTTTTTATGGGCAAACGGTACTTAAAGTCAACGAGATTAGGTGTTAGGTAAAGGTTAAAGTTCATTGTAGAATAACTCTTTTAAAACAACTCAAACGACATTTTTTTTTGTTTTTTTTTACCGAAAAATGGCTTAAAATTAAAACTGGTGTACTACGTGTAGAAACCAAAGCATTATTATATTAACATTAATTTCACCCATAACATGAGTTTCTGATTTTTATACATTTATTTTTAATAAAAGACGTGAACGTTTTGTTATTTTTCTTCGAGAGTATCATCTTAAAAAAATAACGCCACCTAACGACGACGTTTATGCCGGGGCCACACCAACGAGAAACGCCGTTGATTATCGCAATGATAGACGTTAACCGTAGGTGTAGCCACAATTTATCGCAATAATTTTACAACGGCATTCAGTCATTCACATTGCAATTTGACGTTAGGCGATAACTCGGGTGGCGGTCAAGTGTGGCCACTGAATTTATCGCTTTAATTATCAGAATATTATCAACGATTTTGGACATTGACGTTGACCGTTAGTGTGGCTTCGGCATTACAACAGGTACATCGCTAGAGCACTAACTAGTCCAGTGGTATTCTACATAGATGGCTCTGGCGGCAGTGCTAATTAAACTTGAAACTTAACCCCTACATTTTAAGGTACGGAATATCTTCTGAGTATACTGTGGACGAATATTTTTGTGCCATACCTAATCCTCGACGCTTTGGATTAGGTACGGACTCGCATCGAAAAATACCTAATCCACATACCTAATCCAATATTTATGCCTCACGTCTATTTATATCGCATGGTTTGTCTGTCTGTGTATTGATAATTAGGTATACGGAAGATTTGGTCCTTGGTGTTTTGGTTGGCTTATCGAATGGTTTGTTTGTGTATTTGGATGGTATACGGTTGATGTGGTCCTCGAAGTCAAGAAACGTGTAGTTCGTTATTTGTCCGCGTTTGATTTAGTATCGTTTGTATTTGATTCGATCGGGGAGTTTTTTTAGTACGCGTCAAGACTTGGTAAATTAATTAATCCATTCTGTTGTTTTTTATTAGTTTTTTGTACTCAGCAAGTTTTGTAAAAATAAATATCTATATCTATACATATAATAAATCTGTAGACGAACTGTTTCTGTACATTCAAAATATTTAAAAAAAAAATAGTTGGGGTGGTAAAGAATAATCAACATATGCCATTTTAATCCTTTTTGAAATTATTGTCTGTGTTTCCGATGTCCATTGTCGGTATTCCTGATTTCTGTTCAGATGCGTGAATAGATCAAGTATCACGTCAAAAGAACGAAACTAATATGGTTAACTTTTATATTAAAACATTATTTATAACTCGGAGTATATTTTAGTCTTTGTTTCATCGCAATCGCTTCGCTCAATCATAAGATATGATCAATTGAAAGTATTCAAGAAGAATTTAATTACGTAATGTTGAAACACGTAACGACATCTATTGGCGCGAAACGGTACTAACAAATGTAATATGTACTAATAACCCCTCGCGCGCATACTTAAAATAAAGCGCGCTTATATATTGCGAATAGATTATGTGGTTAGAATAATCACACCCAATGACCCAATCAAAAGTTAGGCTAATAATAATTTTCAAAATGCGTTGTCAATTAGTTTAGTTGTAGTGCTTTAGATGGCGTCACCCATCATTCAAAATTAATTAATTTAACTTGAAATGAAATGTCAATTCCTTTAAAAAAAAAATTTATTCTTTTAATTATTTCTATATTTTTTATGTAGTACATAGACATAGCTTACAAACCGTTTGTTCTAACGTTTTCCCATGCGTAATAGTTTGACAGTATGACTTCGTGCTCGATAGATGGCGTTGTTCTTTTAAGGTCACTTTCTGACTCGCGGTGTTAAGATTTTCCACCGAAGAATGACCCTCGCTCATGTATCACTTTTGTTTTGAGCCAACAGGACTTTCAGGGTGGTGGTCGAAGGGGCGCTCTCAAGCGCCCGGCCGGTGCTAGCGGGCGTACCGCAAGGCAGCTGCGTCTCGCCGGCGTGTTACTCGCGTTACACCGACGATATCCCCACCACTCCGGACGCTATGCTCGCGCTGTACGCCGACGACGCCGCGTACATCACTACATCGCTTAATGCGAAGTACGCGGCGGTCAAGATGCAGCGCGCGCTCGATCTCCTTCCCGAGTGGTTGTCCAAGTGGCGACTGTCGGTGAACGTGGGTAAGACGCAGGCGATGGTCACCGGCTTCGCGCCTCTCCCACCACCCTTGAAGCTGCAAGGGGCCGAGGTCGCGTGGTCCCCCCGGGTGAAATACCTGGGGGTCTCCATTGACCGTCGGCTCACCATGGGGCCACACTACAGATGAGAATATTGGTTGAAATTGTTTATTGGTTAATGGTTAATGGTTGAATAAAAATATCGATATTTTTATTGGTTGAAAATATTAGTTAATATTTTTATTCAAGTATCTGCAACATGTTGAAAAGTTGAATATTCTATTAACTAATGCATGTTGAAATTGTTAAGTTAAACTTCCCTTCATACTTTAACAGGCTTACTGACTAGCATTTATCTCGATTAGATAATCGAATATTTTTAACAAGTGCTAGGCGTATTTAAAAGTTCATTGATTGTCTATGTACATTGTTTTGGTATTAAGTACTTTGATTTTGTTCATGGTTTTTATTTTTATGCATTTTTTTGTTTTTATTTTTTTGTAATTTTTTTTGTGTTTTTCGTTCTTTTTTGTTTATTGTATTTTATTTACATTTAGAAACATGATTTGGGCTACTTTTGATGTAGTGAGGCGAGTTCTTCTGTCATTTACGATATAACCCGCCTTTGAAAAGGCCCGCTCACAGGGTACCGATGTAACCAGTATATTACATTTGGTTTTAAATATATTATATAGTACTGGATAAATACATCTATGTGTCCGCCACCATTCCAAGGGACAAAGTTTTCTGTTGATGACTTTATCCTTCAAAAACATTTCTAGCTCCTCTTGAGCCTTGATTTCTGCCGTCTTCGGAACATTTGATGATGTTATTTTGGTATCAAATTCACCCCATATTGACAAATTGTCACCACAGTCGTTTTGTTGGCTTTGATTTTGATTAACTGCAGCTGTATTGTCATCGGTTAGTAAGCTTTCCATTAGTGTTAGAGCATAACTTTTAGTTTGCTCTAATGACAGAGTGTCAGAAAATGCCACGTCTTTGTAACGGGGATCCAGTAGAGTGCAAATGGCGATGTTTAAGTTGTCTTGGATATCACCAAACCTTTGTGTTAATCCTTGTTTTAGCTTTCTTAGCATATTTGTGACAGGCGCATAAAAATTTTTGTTTGATAGGCTGTCACAAATGGACAGTAGACTCGAGATCAAAACCATGGCGGTGCTTGCAGTTAGATAATTTTCTCCACTCATAACGTTGCTCACTTCGTAGAAAGGTTTTAACGTGATGCACATTTGCTCAATACAGTCCCATTCTTCAATCGGAATTATTGGCAAGGAAGTATTCAATGTGGCAATTGTTGCTTGGAGGGCTTCTTTTAGAGAATGAAATCGTTCTAACATCAAATATGTTGAGTTCCATCTAGTTGAAACTGCTTTTATGAGGGTTCTGGGTTGCTCGACGTTTTGATTGTTGCGCTGGTATTTAATTAATTTTTCTTTACCAATGCCACTTTTTTTAAAATACGACACTGTTTTCGACACTTTATCTATTGTTTCTTCATTAGTTTTTAACGCATCTTGGACTACCAGGTTTAATTTGTGCTCGAAGCAACCAAAATGTTTCCAATTTAGTATGGAGCTTGCGCTCAACATATTGCTGGCATTGTCTGATACAAAATACACAATTTTATCTGATATTCCCCACGCTTCTACTATTGCCGTCAGTTCTTGCGCAATCCTCGATCCTGTATGACTACCATCAAGTAGATCGCATTGTAACAGAATATTTTTCATTTCTAAGTTTTCAGTAAAAAAATGTGCCGTAACTCCCATGTATTGATCCATAGTTCTGGATGACCAGCAGTCAACTGTTAGGCACACACTCTTCGCATTTTCTCTTACAAAATTGAGTAAATATTGCCTTCGTTCTTCGTAAAAAGCAGGCAACATTGACGAGGAAAGGGTGTGTCTGCTTGGCAATTCGTAGGAGGCATTAAGGGCATGTACAAATTCTTTAAAACCAATATCTTCTACGATTGTAAAAGGTTGACAGTCGTAGGCTATTAACTTAACTAAGCATTTATCTATGACTTTCTTCTCATCTGGTCGGAGTTTTTTCGGTAAATATGAGGACATCATGCGTTGAACTTTAGTGGGCGGTTCACGGCGAATTTGACGGGTTCCAGCTAAACCACCATCACTGCTAATACCCTCAGTACCACCACTAGTACTAGCTCCATCACCAACACGCCCATTACCACCACTACTAGTACTAGCCACCTCACCAACACGCCCATTACCACCACTACTAGTACTAGCCCCATCACCACATCCCATATTTATTTGATTTTGCACATTACCTTCACTTGTTCTTGTCCCAGCAGATGCATCCTCTATTAAATTTAAATACACACTGAGGTGCTTCAGTCTTAAGTGTGTCTTCAGATTCGTGGTAGTACCTTTATAAGAAAGGTCTTTTTTACAATATTTACAAGTTGCGACTTTTTCCACCCCCACGACCCTATCGAAATGGTTCCACGTATCATTATTTCGTCTCGGCATTTTGTAAAACAAAAAAAAACAACAACAACGCAACGACGCGACTTTGTTATTTGAGTAAAATATCAAAACTAACGAATAAAATAAACTTATATCAAAAATCAACCATTAACCGACCGAAATATTGGTTAAAAATATCAACAACTTTCTTTAGAATAAAATATCCCCAACAGTAAATGTGTTTTAACGTAACAAAGATAGAACATACAATTGAATGCACGTAACGGTATAAATATTTCTACGACACTGACGACACTGCGTTGCCGCTCCGAACCGTCAACCCGAGCGAGCGAGAGACAGCGCGTTGTTCGAGCGAGACAGAGAAATATTCGTCCTTGCCAATTTTGCGCCGAAGAAGTTGATATGATATTTTTATTCGTTAATGTTAATTTTATTTATTGAATATCATGGTTAATTTTAAATATTAGTTAAATTTAATGGTTGATGGTTATATTCATCATCTCTAGGCCACACGTCCGCAGAGTCGCAGGCCAAGGCAGGGTTGCCCGCAACCTCCTCCGACCAGTGCTCTCGTCCCGCCTCCCGGTGCGCGTCAAATTGGGCGTGTACAAAATGTACATACGCCCAATATTGACATACGCCGCCCCTGCCTGGTTCGTCCTCACAAGTGAGTCGAGCCGGAAGCTGCTCCGCGCGCAACAACATCTTGCGCTGCGGACCATTGTTGACGCTCCTCACTTTGTGAGGAACGACGTAATCCAGCGGGATCTCGGGATCGAGGGCCTGGATGAGTTTGTGCGGCACCTAGCGGTGAGGTTGTACGCGCGTGCGGACGCATCTGCCTGGCCTCACGTCAAGCAGATTGCACCGTGGCACGCGCGCCCTCCCGACCATAGGCCACTGCCTCGCGACCTGATCGCGGACGTAAATGCCTCCACCCCCCCGGACTGACTTCCGAGTGGGCTGCATTCAGGTTACACGCGGCCCACTCGTGACATAAAGACTCCACAAACACCATTGCACACCGCGCGGCGTGGCTCGTGCTAGGTTAATATAGGCGAGTCACGCAACGCAAAACAGTCAAGCACTACTGCACAAGCGCAACCACACACACGTAGAGCCGCGGGCGGGCCCGCGTCTCTTACGTAGACACTGGGCGGCGTAACACAGTACAATGCCGCCCACACACACAGGACGGCGCCTTAGCCCGGACCGCAAGCGGCTAGCTCTGCGAACGGAACGGGCGGGTGCCACTCACCTACTCTGTGGGAGCGTCGAAAGACACCCTCGTCGCTGGTCGGCATCCGCTGGGCCTCCCCCGGGAAACCGGGGGTCTCATCTGGCGGTGTCTGACCGCCGGGGTGTCGAGAAGAAAGCGGCGTTGAATGCAACGCCGTGGCGCGCTCACAGAGTCACTTCAGCAGCCACTCACATGGGTTCGCAGCTGCTTTCTAGCCGCGCGAGCCCATGGACTTTGAAAGCCCATTGAGGCAAATAAAATGATAGGCCCGTCTTTACGGGCCTCAGTACTGCATCCGCGGGCAGGGGGCGATGCCCCGACACCGCTTGCCGCGCCCCCTTACGGGGTCGCTGCGACGACCACGATGACTTTTTGTTTTGAGGATAATTGGGTGTCTGGTATTGATTGATTCTTGACTACTATACTATCGCATGGATTGTCTGTCTGTGTATTGATAAGGTGACGGCACATTTCCCACCACACAAGATAGTAAAGTAGTTTTGGTAGAGAACCTATGTTGCAACGTTGGTTCACGGCTGGTATTCATTTCTTCTGTGTATGGAAATCCTACTGATATGGGTAACCACGCTGCTGCTTGGCTGTGCCAACGAGCTATTTTGACCCCCCGCAACGATCAAGCGGCAGCAATAAATGCACAAATATTGGCACATGTCTCTGGGGAAAGTAAGCAATATACTTCGGTTAATACGGTTACGGAAGAAGAAGATGCTACACACTATCCTGTAGAGTTCTAAGATTCCCTATTTCCCTTAATAGGTCTTCCAGCACACAATTTTTTTTTTAAAGTCGGAGTGCCAATCATTCTTAGAAATTTAAGTCCTCCCAAACTTTGCAACGGCACTCGGCTCATAGTCACCAATCTCCTACACAACGTCATCGAAGCAGAAATCTTAACAGGTTGTGGCACTGGTGATGTTGTTTTTATTCCCAGATTCCCAGAATTCCGCTCATTCCCAACAATTTCCCATTTAGTTTTAAACGTGTACAATTCCCCGTCAGCCTATGTCACGCCATGACCATTAACAAAGCTCAGGGCCAAACACTGTCCGTTGCGGGGGTGGACCTAAGCATTGGTTGCTTTTCCCACGGCCAACTTTATGTAGCACTTTCGCGTGTGAGCAACCCTAGCAACATTTTTGTGCACGCTCCAGGTGGTTCCACCGCTAACATAGTATATTATAGAGAAGCGTTTACCTAAAAAACACAAGTGTTGTGGAGCTTTTTACTAGAAAAAACCACCAGATCGGGTCGAAAAATTCTCCCTGAAGGGGGTGGTACATTGTGTATAAGTGGCACAATGCTGTTTTACGACATCCACGCGAACGAAGTCGCGGGCACAGCTAGTTGTATATTAAAACTTATCCTTTTCAAATAAATTATATGTTTCAAGGCTCAGAGAACGACCTTGGAAATCCCGAAGCATCGAGGAGGATCGATCTCCAATAGTTGAAAAGGAACTTTATTTCAATGGTATAAGTATCAATATTCAATGATAGATTCGATACATAAATACTCTTTTGTACCGATCCCCAGTGGGCCCTAGCCCTTAATATAAATACCTACATGGGATTGATGACGACCAGCTTTGTCAGCCTGATCACCTCTGACATGCGAGCGAGCGAGCGTACGTGGGTACCATTGCGGGCATTGGCGGTTGACCTCTTTTCAACCTTATTGCTTAAGGCATAAGGGTTAAAAGTGATCCACCGCTACCGTCCGCGATTGTACCTAACTATTGTTTAGAAAACGATATCACTTGCGTCTTGTAAAGACGCATTAGGAAAAGGGAAACAGCAATCCATTTATTATTATGAGACAATAAATCAGATGTTATGACAATAAACTGCCCACTTATCGCGGTCTTGTCAAACAAATGGCTTTACAACAATAATATTTGTTCGATCGATTCTTCTGGTATAGTAACTGCAGAACTTCAATCATACAACATGTAGCAGAAAGTTGTGGTCAAAGGACATCATTCAGGCTTCGAACATTTTATAACAGAAAATTACAATAGCCATTAAAAAAATCATTTTGCTTGGGAAATAACACCCTCAACATTTTTTGTTACCACTATAGTACAGCGAGAGTAAACAATTAACCTTTTCGCGCTGCTGTAATATTATTTTGTTTATAAATACCCCAACAAAACTTTTTTAAAAACTAGCTATTATTTTGATGGACTGTACTGTTCCGTACCCTCAAAACCAAACTATGAACACACCTTTATGATGCATCTATCTTATACATGCAAGTATAGTTGGATTCACTCCACAGACATTCGTAGATCTTGTGACCAAATTTTAGTTTACAGGTTTCAAATAAAAACGACTCAATGTATAAGTTCTTAATATAATTTATTGCAGACACAAACTGTTCAGTCCAGTGACCCCGCCGAACTGAATTTGGTGTACCACCCACATTTTACGATCAATTACAAAATTACCTAACATTATGTACAAGTAAACTAAGAACTTATTCGAATAAAATAAATAACCAATTTCTTCTAATAACTGAGTTACGAGCAAGATTACAGCTATTTACGTCGTTTTTACACAGACTATGCATGGTATGCGACTCCCCTGCACACTTTTCTAACACTATATTTAACTGAGTTGCAAAATTCAATCTTATTTGTAAGGCGTTTAGAATCAGCTAGCAATATCAGCCAATTTATGAGGATGGCTTCAACGTTAGACGAAAGTTAAATTCCACTTTATTCTAACTTGGATTAGGGAAGATAATTGTGATGAAATATTTTTTGTGGCATTAAAAAACCAGTTACCGAATCGAACAGACTTAGCCCACGTTCCTACGGACGTAATAAAATCGCGGAATTTTTTCACGCCCTGGATCATCAACGCACTGACACTCACTCGCGCTGCACTCTGTTGGATTCTCAATGCTCGGCTTAATTAACAGAGTTCAAAATCAAGTACGCGAAAATATCCCGCCGGGATTTTATTACGTCTGTGAGAATGTCGAGTTACTGTCGGCACAATTAATTGATAATAATTGCTGAATGAGACTGTTTATTTAATTACTACGATGTTCGTAATACAAAAAAGTCGAATACCCTGCATGTAGGGTAAGCGCAAGTCGGCAGCTAAATAACGATCTTATTTATGATAATCGTATGTCAGTTATACATTTCCACAAAATTTTCAAACATTAGTAAACTTGAGAACTCAAATAAGTTGTGTTTAAATGACCTGCAGGCTTAGCACGAGCACCGATTTGTCGACGGAAGAATAGACATGACTATTAATTAAATGATGTACAATAGGAGAAGATAGCTCTATTAATTATCACAGTTTTGCGTTCTAAACGAATCATGATTTTGTAGATAATCGTATATACTTTGTGGCCGTCGAGTAGAAAGTTTGATGTGTGATTTTGACAGTTTGGGAAGAAATATTCTTCTGAAATAGTCTACATATAAAAGGACCTAGACAAAGATCATTAGAAACGAAAGACAAAATGACAGATTGTAGAAGAATATCTACGGTGCGATGTCAAAAATGGAGAAACGAAATGTGACTTTGTATAGAAAAAGCACTGTCTGTTCTTCGTAAAAATAAAAAGCGTCATGCTAAGCTTGCTGTCAATCCCGGCTAATGAAATAACAATTAATTTTCTATTGTGTGGACACGCATGCGTGCCCTCCCGGACGTTACAGGTTAAAGCTATAGCATTTTCTATTGAGGTGGAAGTGCCAGGATAGCCGCGAAATTAAAATTTTCTTATGTTTCTGCAATTTGCAAGTTAGTGTCAGTTTGTACGTCAATTATAATAAAGTCGAGAATCATCGCGACCGTAACATATCTGACTTTACAGAATAGGGTGTTTTCCAATTTATTAAAAACTACATATTTTAATTTGAAGATTGGGACGAAATATGTAACAGAAAAATAAATTGATTTATTTCCATTTTCTCAATAACGATTAAAATCAAATTTATTTTTCGTTGTTTTGAATTTACCGCAAAACGCTTCTTACGATGATTTTTTTATCACGTAACCGCACGTGACGTCAACTTTGTGTAAACGGCACCGGTACAAATACTTTGTGTGGCGCAGTTTTAGAAGTATTTGTGCACAGAGGCACCGCGCACTAGTAATACCACTTTCTATCCATTAAAAATCTTGTTGATTATAAACTCGACATTCACTTGTTTACAACTACTTTATGTAGTTTACACATAGCTGACGTCACGTGTGGTCACGTGATAAAAAAGTCGTCGGCCTCTGGCACACAGGCAACTGAGGGAACACGGGTGGGTTTTAGTCAGTTAAAGTCTGACACGCCCTCCTGCTCCACCCAGAGCGGGAAAAGTTATTTGACGATTTCCCCCCCTAAAAAAATAAAATAGGAACGTTTGGGCGTAAATTCAAAACAACGAAAAATCAATTTGATTTTCATCGTTTTTAATTGAGAAAATGGATATAAATCAATTTATTTTTATATTTTTGTTCGTTCCAATCTTCAAATTAAAATAGTTTTTTTAATAAATAGGAAAATACCCTATTATAATCAATAAAATTATCAATAAAACCCTATAAATTAATTTAATCCCATTGAACGACTTTTTTATCATCATCATATTTTAATTAACACACAACCTGACAATTGACCTGCACATTACAGTAAACGTAAGAAAATTTGTCTTCCGCGAGCTCTACCTTAGCGCATCCACCTTAACAAAACTGTGGGATGTTTGCGAGCCGACCAACTTGCGCTATATAAACGATTTAAATACAACATAAACAAAAAAAAAACATCAACTTGTTTTACATTGTGTTTATAAAATACGAGATCATTGTTTTATGTGTAAAATATATACCATACATCGTTTATTAACTCAGAGCTTTGTTGGGCCCGACGACTTAATACGACGCACCCCTTTGTTGGGCCTGACGACTTAATACGACGCACCCCTTAAATGTTATCAAATATTTTTCAACTCTTCAACTAAAGTTATCGCCGTCCCGCTCGGTTGAATATGTAATCACAACGACGGATAATCGTTAACAAAGTCAATGAATCAACGCTTTTCAAGCACGTGTGCACGCATGCATACATACTTGTACGCACACGATGCGCACTGACATAAAAATATGCAAATATAAATTTACAAGTATATGAGGTAAGTACGTAACTTTCAGAGGAAGACATTTGTGCAGCGACAGTTCCGACTCCCCAACTTCGCTGACTGATCTACTTATAATAAGGAGCTTCGTTATTGCGACGGGTAAAACCCGAAATATGTGCTGGACTAAAACCGTAAAAAGTCATTTTATAAAAAGTTTAAATACCATATAAACTAGGATCGGTAAGTACCTTAAAAGCGTTTCGAAATTATGGGTCAGTTCAGACAAAACGGAAAAATCCTCGCGAAAACTCGAGTTTTCTATCATTCGAACCGAAAGCAACCGAGTCGCGAGCATGCGCGAAACGACGAGTCGATATTCTTACAATTTTCTACTTTAGGCTATTGTAATACGGTACTATTTTCAATGGAGCCAGTACATTGCTTGAACATTTTTCCATTCTGTCTGTACTGACCTTAAGTCGTCGAGCCTCAACCTTTATTATCGCTCAGTCTTTTATGAACACATCTGGTGTGATTCATGACAGAATTTATATCAACATATTGAAAAATATACCTACAGTACATTTGCAAACAAATTGTTATATAACATTACGAAAAGACAAGACTATCTGAGGTTTTGACCTCATTCATTTCGACTTTTCCATCGTAATGCGCACCGACCTTGTGTAACCATTATCGTCAAAGAGGACTCTTTTGATAAAAATATATAATTATAATTGATATTAATCATATTATTGCTTTGTATCTTTGCAAACAATGTTGATTACACACGATCGTCGCAGGTGACTTCCACATTTTTCTACATCAAATGATAAATAACAATAAGTCAACAACAAATGCGATTGCACTACTCGTCTAAATATTTTAGGCAAATACAAAACAAACATAATAATATAGAAATAATATTTGTGAAATGAAAAGACCATTAAAATAAAATTCACCAATGTAATGTGACAAACGCGTAAGACACGCAAAATTTTGGTAACATGTGACATCTAAATACCGACTTATTTCAATTGGATGTTGTCTCAAATTTAATTTATCAGAGAATTAGATCCTGTTCTCGAAACACCATCTAATTAAAACCAGTTTGTGATGTATAGCAACCGCAGTTCGAGTTAAACAAAGAGACAGAACTCTACATTTGTAAGTACAACTCTTTCGCTCCGCGAATTGAGATATTATAAACCACGAGCAGTGCTTAGAGCACACATAGTATCAACACACACATTACGTTAAAAAAAACGGAATAATACGTAGTAACAATACAAAAGTGTAATAATAATAAATTAAATGTAATTAAAGTGATATTTACATAAAGTAATCTATATAACGTAAGTGTTAAAATACTTTTACAATGAGTTATTAGTAAGTCCCTGGGGGATGTCAATTTGACTAAACTTTAAAGTTACACGTTCCAGCTCGCGACTGACGGCTGTGGCTACGCTGCACCAGCAATTCATTCCTAAATTCCTTACTAAAAAAATATAACAGGAATCTATTTTGGCTATGCTATTTCATTCACGCTTTTATATTAGATAAACAATCGATGGAAATATTGCATAATATTTAAACGTTTAATTGAGACAATAATAAATGTTTACAAAAATGATATGTAGACTTGATCAAATGCGCAAGCCACAACCTCAGGCTGAGCTTATAAAATGGAAGCCTATTGAAATTACTATATTATAAGTAGAAAATTATATAAAGTGTAGCGGGGTACCTATACCGAAATGCCCTTATTAATTTGACTATTTAATATTTAACAATGACGCACCACAGATTATACACAGCATACTAAATGTATTTCACAACCAGAGCCCTACGTCACACAGGGAGAAAGCTACGACATACAACACATGACATGTTAAATGATACATCTCTAGGTGTCCGTGTTACAAGCAGTCATTAAATGTAGAATTCCATTATTTCCTCAAATTAGTATTGAAATTGCAAGAACATTATCTCTGTTCAATCTATAAGGCACAAAAACAAACTCGTCGCATTTTCACGCATTGTTATCGTTTCGTAGTTTTCCGCAATTAAAACTTATTTCGACATTCACAAATCTACGAGTAAATCTTGTATAATACACGAATGAAGTTCTCGCATATAACGTGTGGTGCGCCATACTGCTGACCTCGAAATGCTCTTCACCACAACTCCACCCCAAAATTTACACGCTTGGTCCTGTATTTACAACAATTATAATAAATTCAAATTTAACTAGATATTTACATGGTGGCCGGCGCGCGGCGTTGCTGCGAACTTGCTCATTAAAATCCTAGTATCAAGGAAATTAGTTTGCAACTCTACACTTGGAAACGGTTAGTAAGGATATAATATTATGTTAAGAACCGCAAGTGTAATGAGTCGCAGCGGGGCAGGCGTTGCAGCAACGCCCGGCAGACCTCACGCCTCGGTGGCGACGGGCTCGCGCGCGTGGTGGATCTTGACGTGCTTGTTGTGGTTGGACTTGTTGCTGGACGTCTTGCCGCAGATGTTGCAGGCGAAGGGCCGCACGCCGCTGTGCACCTTCATGTGCTCCGACAGGTAGTAGCTCCGGTGGAAGGACTTGCCGCACTCGGCCACCTTGCACACGTACTTCTTGGCCATCTCGTGCTCGCGCACGTGGCGCTGGCAGTTGTACTTGCGGATGAACTGGCAGCCGCAGTAGTTGCACGTGTAGGGCCGCACGGACTTGTGCGCGTTCATGTGCGAGATGTACTCGGTCTGGCGGATGAAGGCGCCCTTGCACAGGCCGCACTTGTAGGGCTTGGCGGAGCGCGACGCGTGCGTCCAGCGGTGCAGCTTGAGGTTCCACTTGGTGGTGAACGACTTGTTGCAGATGATGCACATGTAGGGCCGCTGCCCGCTGTGCGTCTGCAGGTGCGTGCGCAGGTTCGCGCGCAGGTACACCTGTAACACATGCTCGGCGGTTACTGTAACTGCTACAAGTTCAACTGAAGCCAGAATTTATCGCAAGAGTAACAAATAAATCGGTGGTAGTGATAGGTAAAATGGTGAATTAATTCAAACAGGAATTGGCCTGCTTTAGCAAAGATTCGTATTTTTTAAAACAAACAAGTTAATAAAAACAGACAAACACAAAATTATAATAAGACTCAAATTATGTTAAGTTGCTTAAAATCAAGTTCTTGCTACTAATAACAAAATCCGTGGTTGCCGGTCGACTGACCTGCTTGCAGACGGGACACTGCACGTTCTCCTGCTTGCCGCAGGGCCGGCCGGCCAGGAAGTACTCGTTGTGCGAGCGGCGCACGTGGCGCGTGAGCGAGGCGGCGTGCACGAACTTGTCGCTGCAGTACAGGCACGCGCGCGGCCGCTCGGCGTGCGTCTCCTGGTGCCACTGCAGCTTGGCGCGCGAGTGGAACACCAGGCCGCACTGGCACACGAAGTCGCGCACCTTGGCGCGCTTGGACAGGTGGTGGCGGTCCCTGCACAGGCACGTATATACATTAATATTGTGACACTTCATTTATTTTTTCGTGTAAATCAACTTATTTATTAAGATGACTGTATCTAAGCGTTTCTGGAACACAGCATCGTTACGAGGCGCGGACCGTCCGCCGTGGAAGTTATACAAACTCCTATCCCCGCCAGGCGGAAGAAACCGACACGACCTTACAACTTATTTATACTTATATCTGAATAAGATTAGACAGTCATTTTATAAACCATCATTAGAAAATCAGATTCTAAAACATCAAAATACTATCTTAAATTTTGTTCGACTATACGAGGCATACTCACAGCATGATTAATTAAAAATGCAATTGTAAAATCGCACTCAAACTAAACGTTCTCTAAATAAAATATACAAATAAGATTAAAAGTTTTGTACTTAAAAAAATATAACACAAATATTTGTAAACAACTCGACCAACAAACTGTCTAATGCAATATTTTGAAGTATTTTCTTTTAATATGTCATAACACTAGGTACATTTTTATTTATTATTTTTAAAACCTTCATTATAATATCACGTTAAAAAGTTCCATACTTTCCAAAGAGTTTACATATTGCAGAACGCGCAGTCTCTTTGTTTGATCCGTGCCTTTTTTTTACCGACTTCAAATGAAGAAGGAGGTTCTCAAGTCGGTTGTAATTTTACAGAGCAAGATCGACGATCAAGGCCCCCGGGCGTTACTTATTTTCTGAGTAACAAAATGTGTGGGATAGAGAAGTGTTAGTTGTACTTTGAACGTACGCATACCTGCTAGCTTGGGTTGACGGCCAATTTGCAGGTATCACCTACGTAAAAACGTTACTTACTTTTCATAAAGTATGAATGCTAATTTTTTAATATGTTTTACAGAATCCTAAATAATATTATAAATGCGAACGTGAGTTTTTTTGCTACTCAAATACGCAAAAACGGCGGAACGGATTTTGATGAAATTTGGCACACAGATAGACCATGACCTGGGCAAGGACATAGCCTACTTTTCATCCTGGATCGCAGACGAAGACGCGGGCGCCACATATTATTCTCAGCTAAAGCATTAGGAAGTGATGAAGGGCGGGCGTTTTGGGGGACTGTCGTATGTAATTATGACGCTCGAAAACTGCTGATTCTCGGGCTATTTTGAGTAAATTACTTTTGATTTGATTTGAAATTAATAACCAATACTGCAAAGCAGATAGGGAAGTATTTTTTGCGCGCTTTAAAGCGTCTAGCTGAAATTGCCGCCGATAGGAAGTGTCTGGCAGTATTAATGATTAATTATTACCATTTTTATTTTTTGGTAGCTCAAAAAGTAACTACAATATAAAACAAGAAATACACTAAAAATATAGACAACGCTGTTCAGATTAAGTACAGGGATACACACCAGGGTTACAAATACGAGACTTTTTTACTAATTAAATGTAAGTAGTACATGTAGTGTAGTGTGTGTAAGTATATTCTCGTAATGTATGTTTATATTTAAATTAGAGAATGGTTTTTATTTTATGGATTTTATTTTCCCTTCTACTCATACACACATTCCCTACACCTCCCCCCCCCCCCTTCCCTCCCTTTTTATTAAGTCCCATAATTGATTTATTTATTTAATATATTATTTATTTATAATAATATGGCAGGTATGCTGGAAGAGATTTGGTACATACATATCTGTTCCTTTCTTGTTGTCTGTTCAGGGGCCATTCAAGTATTACGTAAGCAGACTTTTTCAATTTGTAACCCCCCCCCCCCCTTCCCCTCGTCAGCAAAAGTAAGCAAAGCAAGCGTGAGCATGGCACCCCCGCTGCCATGCTCACTTCAACATTGGTACATGCATTTTTCAATGTATTCTGGTTATTAATAAGTCTAGAAATTAAGTAATAGGCTTGGAATAGAGGCCTTTAACGCATATAATATTTATTCAAGCAAATTTTATTGAGTTGGTATTCAGTTAGTATAACCTTTATATATTAACGAACAAAACCAACTTCTTTTAAAATTTTGGTATCCTTAATGGATTGCTAGGTTAATTCAAATTAACAGTCTTCAGTCCATGACACATGTATCCATGACTTTAAGTCTTCGATGACATTGGATGTTTGCTACTCAATGTTGTGTGTCTGCAGTCTGGTCACTTTCGTGTGATTTTGGAATATCGTCATCGTTTTCTTCGAGCCATTCATAGACAAGTAGGGTTGCCATATGTGTTCAAACCAAAAAAGTAAAAAAATATATACTGCTGACGTAATCACCATCCAGACCCCCCATGCCCCACGTCATCAAAAATAAGCTAAGCAAAGACCCCCCCGCCACCCTGTAGTGCTTACGTAATACTTGAATGCCCCCCCTTAAACGTATTTAGGATGTATAGTATAATTTGTATATAATATTCAAGAAATGGCACAAATCAGAAAAATATACAACCCTAGATTTTTAGTGTATGCGAAACCCGAAAAACATGTCTAGTATTTTTATGTAAAGAATCTATGTACAGACGCCAGCACATCAAAATTTCAAAACTGTATCATGAAAAATCACAAAGTTATAAGCATGTTCCCTGGTTGTCTACACAAACATGGTCACCACGCGGCCCCCCGTGCCATCCAGCGTCGTATTGTGCTCATTGAGAATAATTAGGCAGTAGGTACATAACCGTACGGCGATTGTATTTTAATTAACTGATGATAACATTTTCCATCACACCTGCTAATCTTTTTTGGGTTAAAATGTAACATGGTGTAAAATTATTGGAATCGATTCAGTTACTTATTCTGAACAAACTACATTCAGGTTTCGCATATACTAAAAATAATGTTGTATTTAATAAATATTAAAGAAAGCTCCTAGTAACTTTATGACTTTTGAACCTATAGGCACACACAAAAACGTCTATATGTTCAAAAATCCTATTGTAGAAGTCAACCATTTTGCAAACGCAAGCCAGAGTTGGACTTGCAGGTGCTCTCTGAAAATAATAATGTGCATCTTTCGCTTGTAGACTGTCCTAGGAACCGATTAGCATTACGCATTGCACACTTCAATGCAATCAAATTTATTTCTAACAATATTATGCCGGGTGAAACAGTACGTAAAAGTTTGATATCAATTTCGGCATGTGACTTACAGGGAATAGCATTTTCTTTGATGAACTTGCGCTTTATGTTTCACTACGTCCCACGCACTCTCCGTGCTCAATGCTCTCTTGGAGCTGGCGCTAAACCTGACTGTAATGTGTTCGCGGATCAATGGAAGACAATCAGGACTTCTGTGAGATGACTGTATGAATTTTTTCCTAATTTTATCTTTAGCTAATACAGGGTAAATTTTTAACCAGTGCGCAAACTGTAACCATGAATTCAGCATATCATTCTAGACAACCTAGCGCAGAAATTTTGCGTCGGTTATACAAAAAAAATCGGCTAAGTATTCCATACATTTTAACCGCGTACGTATTGCACTTTTCTATGAAACAGCCGATTTTTTTTTTATACCCGACGAAAAATTTCTACGCTAGGGTGGTCTAGAATGATTTCTAGTAGAAATTTTTCAGCATATCAATGCTGAACTCATGATTAAAATATGGTAAAATTGTATCCAATATAATTGACAGATTGCCGTTTTAAGGCTCCCGCATACAGGCACGATTCGACAGCGCGACGCAACTCTAGTAAGACAATTTCTATGAAAACATAGAAATCATCGAAATTGTTCTACAAGAGCAGCGTCGCACTCGTCTACGAGAGCCGTTATGTTAAAGTTAAAAATAAATACTAATGAGATCGTGAGCCCACAGTATACCCTACAGCCGTCAGCACCCACCTGTGCTGCACCATGTTGGAGTACCGGCGGAAGGTGTCATCGCACACTGTGCACTTGATAGGCGCGCGGCCCGTGTGCACGTTGTGGTGCTCCGACAGCTTCTGGCGCGTCGCGAAACGCTTCTCGCACACCTCGCATCTGGAACAACAAGGGAACGTGGTTACAAATGAAGGGTTTTTTTGTTAAATGCTAGCTAGCTTTGAACGCGCTAACGCGTAACGCGGCAAAAATTTTTTTTTTTACAAAATAAAAAAACCCAACTGCCTAAAAAGTGAACTTTCATTAAAAAAGATGGAAACAAGAAACTCGTTTTAAAAAGATGACTATTCGACTGAATACTATAAGCAATTTCATGCAGTCGGGGGCAATAAAGGTCTTTATTGTTAAATTTAAGAAGATGCCTCCGAATCTAACCTAATCTAACGGCACCTTTCAAGCTGAAATCGATCAAGCCGTTTAGGCTACAGAGCGTGCCAAAGAAATATACATAATACACTCGAAAAACATAACCCTCCTTCTGGCGCAGGAGTGATTAATTTAAGAAAACTAACATCTGTGAGTTTTTTTAAATTAATTGCTAGGTAAAGGTTCACTAGGTTTTTAATATATATAATATAATATAATAAACCTAAATCAGACGTTACTGTAACTCCTTGCGTGTATATTTCCAGATGGCTGTAAGTTGGGACATCCTAAGTCTAGAGGAGATATGTTACTTCATAGCAAGCATGCTCATTCATTGAATACATCATCGCTTGCTACATTGAGGTAGTGGCTAAGCATGAGTACAGTAGTAAACAAATTATTTTTAAAAATGCATATAAATGGTTATATTCAAATCATAAGCACACTAATAGACAGATTGCGAGTCATTGCAGTATAATATTTAAGGTCAAGAGTTGTCATCGGCGACTACAGACAAAGTCATGGTGTCATTGACATATTTAGATATATTTTGTTCATGGATTTCCCTAACAATTATTTTGGTAATGGATTTCCTATTTCACATTGAAGGATTACCCATTTGGGGTGCCTGCTGTGTGAGGTAGATTGTTTTACCTATATAATCTATTTAATAAAATTCTTACAATTCATTTGTTCATTTGACACTGACGTAAATGAACCAATGAATTGTATGAATTTTACAAAAAAATAATAAATTTTAAGATTTTTAGCATCCTCTTAACAGCCTCAACCGCAAGGTCTGAAATTTTGCACAAAAGTTGCTTATATTATAACGAATGTGAGTGCAATTGGACATTCATCCCCTAAAGGGGTTTAAATAGAGAGTGAAAGTTTGCATGGACCTTCGTCCTTCAATCGGGGGCATGTCTTGTAATGTTTATTATTTTAACATAAAATATTGAAAGAGCCCAACACTTACTTATAATTCTTAATTCCTAAATGTGTCTTTATGTGCAGGGACAGGTTGGCTCTTCTGAAGAAACACTTGCCACACGTGAGGCACTCCAGTGGATGTATCTTCAAATGAGCGTGGAACTGCGCATCAGTTCCCAGGTCTAGCTTACACGTTGGACACACGTAGTCCTTCCGTTTGCGCTTGACCTCCTGCTTGATTAGCCGGTCTACCTCGATCTTCGGTTTGGCCTCAACTTGAATACTCTCGTAAACTTTGAGAATCGTCGACGAGATCGAGTCTTTAGAGTCTAGAGGTGGTAATAGGTTTTCTGAAATGGGAAAACATAGAATAAATCAAAATGTGGGCGATTACTGGGATTATTACGGTAGGTTGACCATCAACTACGAATATATCTCCATAACTTGGGAAAATAGTGGCAAAAGCGCAAAAATGCAAACAATAATGTTCATGTAAACATATGCCGCGCTGATTTCTTTGTGAAGTAGTACAAGGGCAGGATTTGATAATGTTTTTAATTATTATTATTATCTTGTCAAGTAAAACATTTCGACATAACGATGGCAATGATTTTAGGATGTGCATTAAGTTGTTGTGTGAGGGATGATTTCAATGACAAAGTGTCTGAATGATAAGGCGACGGCGGGCGAGAATGGATGAGGGTAAGCATGGGTGGGGTAGCAATGACATTGCTGCAAGACACATTTGCTTGCGCAGTTCACTAACTACAGGCAACCACAATTTAATTTTTTGGTATAATTAATGTAAGGGCAGACAGAACATAACATAGATGCGAGAATATTTTTTTAAGCAACACAACAAATCAGATGAAACCTACTTGGATCAGGTTTTTCTTCCTTCTTGATGGCTCGCGCTGTCACAAGCCTGCTGTAGGACGTCTTGCTGGCCGAGCACGTGGGCGCCGGGTGCACCAGTGACTTGTGTGCGCGCAGCTCTCTCAGTGACGTGCACTTGACGCCGCACGCCACGCACGTGTGCACGCGCGGCCGGCTGAACACTGGCGTCAGTTGTGGCTCAAGTTGTTGCGCAAGTTGTGGCGCAAGTTGTGGCGCCAGTTGTGGCGTAAGTTGTGGAGCCAGTTGTTGAGCCAATTGGGGAGCCAGTTGTGGAGACAGCTGTGAAGGCAGTTGTGGAGCCAGTTGTGGAACCAGTGGCACCTGTAAGTCTTCTTCGCTGCAATTCAGATATTTGACATGTTAAAATAATATTATGGGCGTCAATACTCAACCGCCACGACCGATCCAATTATAAATACTATCCAACAAAACTTAACAAACTAAAAACCTAAACAAAAACTACATTTATATCAAAATTAATTCACATTAGAAAAAACCCTTATTAAAATAAGTTAAAAACTCTGATAAGTAAAGTTTTAAAAGCTTCTCTTCGAACTCACTTGGCTTGTGCAATGCAACAAAAGATTGAGTATTGGGATGCACGATTCGCTCGTGACATAATTGATCGTTGTATGTACTTCAATGAGCTTCGAGTCCTCACTGGTGTGCTCAAACGGTTAAAACAACCTGCCGATATGGCTCAACTCCACGATAGATGTGTCATCAAGATCGCGATTAAAAATCTACCTATATATTTTAATAAGCATAAGAATTTTGTGGACTGCCTTTTGAAATTTTCCATTTACAACAAAATATCGAGCAAATTTAATAATTATTATGTTTTTCCTCAATAATTGTATTCTATTTTAGTGAAATGAAGTATATTAAAGGCTCCCGCATACAGGCGCAACTAATTCTTGTAGAACAATTCCAATATTTTTTTTTTACAAGAACCACGTCGTGCTGTCGCATGGCGCCTTGCTGTGAGAGTCTTAAGCAGTAAATTTAATTTTGGGGGCGACAGCTTTGAGAAACAATGTTATTCGTCGATAAAAGCCATACAATCAACAAAAACGAAATAAATATGTGGACAACCTTCACTCGACAACCGCTATCAACGATAAATACGTACCGTACACGATACACAACAGTACTCGGTCGTAAATACAAGACCTCGAGTTTCACGCCCCAGGCCCGGGGTAATGTGCCTGGTCGATGTCAATAGGGTCGCCCCCTATTACATAGGTTCTGAACATAGAAATGTGGGTACCTCTACCTATCCCTATACCTTCATGGTACAGGCGGGATGTTATGTATGTAGAGCTTCGTTCCTGTCTCTTTTTAAAACTAAGTGTGCCATATTTACGGCCGGATGCTGATAAAAGGGCTAAATTACTAACATGGGCTCCCGCTTCTCACTCGCGTCCACTTCAGATCCGTCTGACACCCAGCTCTCCCGAGCGATTAGATCGTAGGGCTCCTCGCAGGTCACCTCTGTGTAGATCTGCGGAAATCACCACACAACTAAAAAACACGCCATCTTAGCTCCCACAACATTTACTACTGAATTTCAAAATAAAATAAAAGATATGAATCCTAACTAAAAAATAAAGCCATCAATAGAAATTTGTAATTTTTTTAACATTAGTGTACAATCCATTGACAAGTTTATTTCATATACATATATCGTGCCACGACAATGTTTTAGTCCCAATATCAACTGTTCTGTCTTCTTACTGTTTTTAAATAATAACATTTAATAAAACATGTATAAGATTTGTAAAAAAAACAACTTACAGAAATAATCATTCATTCATTAATATTATGTATGCATGAATGAAAATGACTGATTTGATGTTGGTTTGTTCATAAAATAAATTAAAATGAAGGAAATAATTCTAAATAAATCGAACCTTCATGATGAGGGGATGATAATATAACACTTTTTATTAAGTGCTCTGAAATTGACTAGTATGATTTGAACTTAACAAAAGATGCATGTTACATACGTGATGCGATGGCTTACCCCACTCCAGGGCGACTCCATGTCGCCGTTGCTCTCCTGCCCGCTTAGCTCGCCACGCGGCGGCATGCGCTCGTCGGCGCAGATGTTTATGGGCGCGTCGCCCTCGCTGCGGCCCTCGCTCAGCACGTCCGTCTTGCTATCTCGCTCGCACCCTTCCACATCTACATCCACATCCACCTGTACTTCTCTAGCACCTAGCTCAGAATAATCTATCCCATTACTCTCCGCTATTTTGTAACTCTCGTGAATAAAGTTAGGCAGCACAAAGTCGTTATCCTTCTGTGAAGACTCACCCCAGAGGTACATACCGTCTTTAGCGCCCTCCTTGAACCCCGCCGCCTCGCGCTCGGCATCGAACGCCTCCACGCGGTCGGCAGTAAAGTAATCTGCGTAAATATTGTCGCCGAAATAATTCTCGTTCATCATGGTGACAAACTGTTTGTTTTTAGACGCCGCCTCGAGGTCCAGTAACTCCCTGTCGTTGGACTCCTCGTTAAAATCCTCATTGGACAGAGTACCGTAGTTAATAACATTAATAGGTCGCAATGTTTCTAGTGGAGCCAGCATGCGGTCCGTCAGCACTGGCTCGTTACTAAACCCTCCTTCATTGCTTGAGTTTATTTCCTCCTTCACCTGTATCATATCATTATTGGCAGCAAACTCAGGCTGATTCAAATCAGCAGCTGCTAGTGGTTCTATGTCCATAGATGTGTCAGGATCAAAGTCATTATTTTCATCATTCTCCTTGATCTCCTCCACAGATATGGTTTGCAAGAGATTAGTCTTCTCCTTACATTCTGTCTTATCTGTTTGATGCAGTTTATTCATGGTAAAATTCTCAGGCGATCTGCAAGTAGACGATGTTGGAATGGTGTCTCTTTGTTCAGGTTTCTTTTTAATGCTCACATGAAACGCCTTGGCATTCTTAATCTGCAAAACTTTCTTTTGCTTCTTCACAAAAATATTGTTCAGTCTTAGAGTGTTGTGCCTGTAGGGCTTCTGTGAAAGCTGAATTTTCTTTTCTGGAATTCCTAGGTTACTACGGCTACTCTCTAACTTGCCTACTTGATTACTGACAGGTTTGGGAGACATTGAGGTACGATCGGTTGAATTGTCGCCGTTTTCAGACAACTCACTACAAGGTGATATGGAAGGTTTCTCATTACATATTAAATCCGGCACGGGACAGCTGTCTGAAAAGTCTGTGTCCAACTTACTGTCAGAACTTTTGCTTGGATTACCAACATTCTTTATCACAGAAAATGTATGGGAGACCATGCTATCAGCACTGGACATTGATGAAGGCTGAGTGTCATCAGATGACAGTTGGTTGTTATCTTCTAGATCAGGAAGGATCTTGACAGGTGAGTCTACGCTTTCTACTGAATAGTCTGTGTCATTAGGACCAGTCAGATCCATGACAGTGTTAACCATGTTCTTGTGATGTTGCACAGGAACTTCAACCTTAATGTTGCTCAGAATTTTTAAACCTTTAGTACCACCTGGCATTTCATATTTTGGGTCCACTGTCTCATTGGGTATCTCAGTATGGCTAACTGGGCTGCTGGTGATTGGCAGTTGCACAGTGGAGCTTGGATCTTCACAAATATTTTCATGAGTAGGAGCTGCAATTGGACCTACCTCAATTATAAGTGTTTTTGGATCAGTCATATTTTGAACTGATTTATCAGTATGTCCACTAGGCATAACATTACCAGACTCATTATAAATGGATGTGGGACATGTTTTGTTCATCATTTGTTGAGGTGTTGTATACATACATGAAGTATTTCCAAATTGATCTACAACCATAACATTTTGATACATAGAGCTAGCTTGAGCTAAATTAGAGACATTGTCATGAGCACCAAGTACTGTGGGCATAGTAGTTATAAAGGGCTTACCATCTATGTTTTGCACCATTTCTCTGTAAATAATTTGGGAGTTTTGGGTAACAACAGTTGTTCCTGGAGTGAATGCACCAGAAGTCATTTGGTTCAGTTGGTTGCTAGCTAGAGAGGGTGAACTTGTTTTGGTATCAATGTGCATCTGTGGGTTTGGTACACTGCTTGACATGATCATATTGTTTTGCACATTCTTCTGCATGAATGTAGGTGGAGGTGGCACCATAACATGCATGGGCTTGGCCCCTGAACCTATGTATTGCATGCTGCCCATATTGGTCTTTAGAAGTATGTTATTTGGTTTTGGTAGAATTTTAACAAGGTCATTCGCTTTTCGAGGTACCCCTGGTAATAGTTTCACACCTGGCCCTGCCATAGGTGGCACATTGTAAGAAAACAAATTGTTGTCCATGGCATTGTACTCAGCACTCCGGGAATACTTAATCTCCCTGTCCTCTTGTTGCTCTGGATAGTAAACAAACTGTGGATCATACTCTGGAACTGCAGGACACTGGAAGGTCTGCTGATGCTTATCAGCTTTTAAATGAAATGGATTGTTTACATGTTGTCCTGCACCACCACCTGCATTGCCATGGTTCTCAAAGTTAACATCAATCATTCTAATATCAGGTGTACCATTTCTAGATGTATTTGATACTGATGTCGATTTGGAGGCTCTACTAGGTGTTCTACGCCAGTAGCGCTCATGGTCATTACTTCGTGATCCAGTCCACTTGGCACTGTCATCAGTGGCAGGTGTCCGTGACCTGCTCCTGTATGACCGTTCAGAATGTGCTGGTGTGGAGGTCCTGCTGGCATAATTAGAGCCTTTGTTTGCTATATTACACAAAGCTTTTATAACTTGGTCTTTGGGATGGGTATCCAAATGGGCCTCCAGGGTTATCCCATTGTGCAGGAATAGTGTGCACACGGGGCACTGCACCGCGAGTTGCTCCATGTTGACGTCACGGGGTGTTCACTCGGTGACAAAAGCAGCGGTCGCAACCCCGCACCGCGACCTAGCGATCGTATCAATATAATGTCGTCACAGAACGCGCACTCAGTCCGCAGAGGCAGGCCGCACAATGTCCGTGACGCGCATATCTACTATTCACACGTAAGGTTCTCGCTCGACCCACAACAATACATATCTTCGTTGCACGTCGTCTCCTTATCGATCTGTCAGACAAAATACTCTGTATAAATATACGACACAAGTCCACAACATCACATTCTACAAACTTGTTCAACGTGCAAACAGAGGACAAAAGAAAACAAAACCCCGAGATAAAGGCCATTGAGACATAAAAAAGTCGAGCATTATGTACAATGAAGAATGAGCTGAATAACGATTTTGCACCAGAAACACATGAACAGGACTCACCTATTATATTTTTTGTCATGTATAGTCCATGACATCGAATACTCTAAATAGATCCGTTAATTATTTACGACTAAGCTAAATCTAAAAATATTTCCAAATAGTCAGACATATTGCAGACGTCTTGTTCACGTTCACACACAAACTTTTATATTCCGATACACGAACTCGAACATCGATATGCGCTCGTGGCGATGTGCTATAATCGAATTTCTATAGGTTTTTCGCAAACTGAGAAAATAACGCTAATCATGTATGCGTGAAACGGAATCGATTTTTGGTCAAATCATAGACAACACTAAAAATTGTTCAAATTTTCCTTTTGCGATTATTATATCACTATGTTGTAGCTAATTAAAATCATTACAATAATACAGTATTGTTTTACAAAGGAAACAAAAAGACCTCCTAGTCATAATATCGAAGATATCTGAGCGCTGGAACACGCTAAATAGGTCAATGACATTAGAGTTGTTCCATCAATTATTTCACATGAATCGATGAACAATGTAGTAATAGAAAATCGATACAGAATATCTTAATAATATTATTGACTAGCTTTTGCCAGCGGCTTCGCCCGCGTGGAAGTCGATAATTATCCCACGGGAACGTACTACCGGGATAAAAAGTATCATATGTGTTAATCCAGGTTATAAATTATCTGCGTGCCAAATTTCATCCAAAACCATTCAGTAGTTCTTGCGTGAAAGCGTAACAAACATCCGTACATCCATGCATACAAACTTTCGCGTTTATAATATTAGTAAGGATTATATAAGTAGGATAGCAGGATTCACAGGTCTTTGTCCAATATGTTTGATACAGCTATGCAAATGGTGAGTATACGCCACAAGGCTGCACCTAGGTTTGCAGCAGTAAATAAATTTAAAATTAAGTTTATAAAACTCCCGACACAAACAAAACCATCTAAAAAGAAAAAAAGATATATTTTATGGTCCGTGTGTCTGTGTACTAAGACGTTACTGGTTGTAGGTAATAGTTTGTGTCGGGGAATGACTAATGAAAATGTTGTTCCATTCCTGCTTTTTAAACTTATAGTAATACTAAACAAGTTACGATCAACACCTGCCTCGCTAAATCTGTGCAGTTTAACATGTTTCCCACAGCAAATATAGATTGTATCCTTTTTCCTCTTTATTTATTTTAAAAAAAGTACAGCCACATCACATACATTCGAGTTATCCTAGAAATAATTTTAATTAGGGCGTATTACATAGCATTGATCAAAATACATAGCAATGAACACTTTAAGTCACCTTTTACACAAAAGAAAAAAAATGGTTTAGCCGATTGAGAGCTATGATTTCACTGGCTGACACACAGATACACAGACAGGTTACACTTATAACACCCCTCTTTTTCCGTCGGGGGTTCAAAAAGTACTCTGCAGCTGTGTACTAAATCAAAATCAAACTTATACCTAATCAGCACTAGGAAGTGGTGAAGGGCAAGCGTTTTGGGGGGACTTTCCTAAGTAATTTTGACCTTCAAAAAGAGCTGACTCTCAGCCTAGTTTGAATAAATGTCTTTTGATTTTGATCATATTCTGCCTAGCTAATCTTTTCCCAAGTATGTTGGGGTCGGCTTCCAGTCAAACCGGATGCATCTGGATACCAGTATTTTACATGGACTGACTACCTATGAGATGAAAATCATTCATAATAACTACAATATAAAATTCGCAGCAACGACGTAGACCTGAAATTATTATAATCGATAATTGCCATTTGATACAGTACTTTTTTGTTTATGGAACCATCATTTGACAATCCAATGACATTTTAATTTTTGTAACATCGCTGACCTGACTTTGTCATTTTCCGCTTGTGGTATATATGTTCTGTGGTCATTTTTTGACAAGTAAATGATACGACAGCCTGACGGACTGTGTGATTGGGAAAATTCAATTGATTTCGATATTTTTGATTAAAAATTGAAAGAACCAGGACAACGTAGCGCAACTAACAAAGTTGGGTTTAACATTTCTTAGGAAATCAACAGTATAACCAAAAATGTCGTACAACTTTGAAGAACTAACTTGTAACGGTATGTGAATGTAAAATGATTCAAGTTGTGTTGTTTTGGTCATTTTATTTTAAATAAACCTTTCCTTGAAATACCTGAACGATGGCTAAACTCATTTAGAAAATAATGCTACTTTCGGGCAAAAAGTATCCCAATAACAACAAATTACTTCAACTTAAATTTGAAACTATATTAATAACCTATTCTATTTCTAAAATATACCTAATTAATTTTCAGAAGCGAAGGACATGCTCCGGCAGTGGAGAGAGAGCAATGAAAGAAGGAGTGAAGATGTCATGGAGTTGTGGACAACAGTCCTCAGTGATGACTTGACCAAACTTGGCAATGAAAGTAGGCACCAGTCATCATTTATTGGGCAAAGAATGTGCTCAATTCACAATGACAATTTTTTTTAAGATTAATATATTTTATGTACGATCTCCAAATGATATAAGTAACTAGGGTTATCGTATATAGTTGAACATTAGAAACTGGTGGACGTTTTGTTAAAGAAATTTCATTTGATAAATGAACTGTTTGTTTTTTATTATGTAAATTAAATTTTATTCGAAAACATCCATCAGTTTCTGATTAACCATCAAGAATTTATTTGTGGATAATGTTACATGC